>OX589602.1:24263240-27109487 GCA_951329385.1 Polia nebulosa
AACGTATCCGACAAGTACCTACGCGGCTTAGATCGAATGGGCGGGGTTTAACTCCACTTGCCTGTGTTCGCGTTACATTGCGCGGAATAAAACTCGTTTCCCAGCAATATTTTTTGCGAAAAACTACTTTGTTAGACGTACAGTATGCGTAGTTAACTCTGTGATGTGTCTTTTTACAAACTGTATTATATCGAGCTATATATCGAAAGTTTTGTTTAATCATAGATTGTTGCATCGAGGGCAGTGAGTTATTAATGTACGAGTGTTATAACGGTGCCCGTGCGCATGCGTAGGCACTAAATTAACACGAGTGCATTAATTACTCACTTTAGCAAGGTGCGTAATCTACTTTTCTTTCAACTATGAATCTACCTACCGTGATAAAATATACCTACTCAAAATAAAAACTAAAGTTAATGAAAACAAAGTTTAATTCATGTTCTCCTCAAACATTTAAAACTTACAATGATTAAATGTGCAGTAATAAAAGTGAAATTTGCACTTTTACTTGGAACATTTTATTCTAGTATTTGTTTGGTTTATTTGTGAATAATAATTATTTTACCAAGTCGGTTTTATTCAGCCGATTTTTATTTTAACGCGTCAAGCGGGTCTTATGACGAGGGGCCTGACCCGTTAAGCCAGTATCTTTTTGATGTAATGCATACTTTATATTATACTTAATGGGAGACATTAAACCTCTGTGGTAAATTTATATCTAAACAAAAAATAAAAAGCAGTGCATTAATGAAACCATGAGATTTCGTATAATTTCTGCAGTTTTGGTTCTAAGCAAAAAATATGTCCTTCTTTTCCGGTTTTATAATGATTATTGATTAATGATAACATTACTACGTAGTTTAAAGAAAATTATATTTCATTTCTACTTCCTTTTTTGCATCATTATCGCTATCGAATTGCCGGTTTTATGAGCGATTACCGAAGTAAATTACAACATTTATCAGCCCTGTCATTAAGATTTTAAAAACTCTTACCCTTACCTATAAAAGTGTGAGATCTGGAAGTCGGCGAAGATGTTCTTGTACTGTGTGACGTCACGCAGCCACGACGCTATCATGGTGCGCAGGATCTTGAACGCTGCGCTGCACTGAGCTGTCTCATCGTACGTCATAGACGCGTTGGATCCTAGCAGATAATAATAAGCATGAATAGTAAGACTTCTCTAATACATAGGAATTAATGGTGACGGACTTTGTCAATACGCAGGCATTATTAATTTCTAAAAACATTTTTTTTTTTTTTTTTTTTTAATTGACTACGTATATACTGTATTAAATACCTTGGCTGCCATTTGGATAGGCGCCTGACATGGAAAAGTCACATCAAGCACAAAAGGGACGAAATAAACCACAAATTTCGCAACCTATATTGGCTCATGAGAAGAAACTGCGCTCTCGGTAGACAACAAACGCCTCTACTCCTCATCTATAACTCGTTCTTGAAGCCGATATGGACCTACGGAATCCAACTATGGGGCGTACCCAGCATGTCTAACATATTTGTCTACAAAGAGCTCAAAATTGTATCTTAAAAGCGATTGTAAATGGCGCCTTGGTTTACTAGGAATAACGAGGTCCACGACTACCTTCGAATGCCATCAGTGAACTCTGAAATCGAACGATACAAGAAACAACAAAGGGAACGCCTAACCTTGCACCCAAACCTACTACTTGCTCAACTCTTAGACCAGTCAATGTGGTAAAAAGGCTTAAGAGGAACCACCTTCTATAAGTAGGAGACACAGCACTGGTTGCCACACCACAACACCATATAAACAGAATAAATTCGCTTATGGTCTGACCAACGATTACAAATACAGAAGGGTAAGGCAAAAAAAAATTTTTTTTTTTGAAAAATTATTGTTTTTTTTTCTGTCGCGCAGCGAAATACGCTCTTCAGTGTCCACAGACATTAATTTAGAATCGACCTATACACTACTGTACACTCACCGGCATTAGCCATAGCGTCCTGTATGTTAGCATGTTGTGCTCCGAAGGAGGTGGCGACACTGGTGCCCTCCACCTGCAGGATGCTGTGTGCCTGTAGCAGCGCACACACTGCCAGGGCGTCTGTCTCCAGTTCCACGCAGACGGTGCCGTATGCTGCGCTCGCGTTGTGCGTACAACCGGATAGCTCTTCTACTTCGCTTACTAATCTGTAGGAAAGAGACGAAAAACAATGTAATCGTCGTTTCAAACGACGGCACGGTTTGCGCTGTGTTTGAGCTATCGGCTGCTGCGCTGCGTGTAAAAAAACAAAGGAATGATTCCTTTTTTTTTTGGGGGGGGGGGGGGATGGGAAATTATCCAATGACTTCGCCCGCTCTAGGATGGAGCGGTAGGGCGTATCAGACTCTTACTGATTAAAACCCACCCCTGTTCCTCCCTGCCATAAATGCCCAGGGGCGAGGTAACTCTTTCGAATTTATCCTCAAGCCCCGGGCAAGCATCGGCCATGACGGGCCCCGTCATGTATGCTGACAACTCTTTGAGGCGTGCGTGGAACACTTCGCGCCGTCGACTCTCGGGCCTGGTGCTGATCGGACGGCGAGCTACACATTACTCGCCGTCCGCAGGCCCGGGTATACGCAAAACTGCTGCAAGAGCCAAAGATTTCAAGTCTTTGCAGACTAAAATTGAACATGCATCAAACGAAAAACATCGTAACTACCTGTTATCATCAGTCTCTCTGCCGCCGAGATCAGGTCTGTCTCTATTAGAGCACCACAGAACGAAGTTGTGCTTCACGAGGTGGCGCGCGTAGAACAGGTCTGCGCCGAACAGAGTGGGGTCTGCGGGCATGTTGCCGACAGGCACGTGGAAGTACCTTGTGGGAAATAACATTGTTCATATAAATGACTGCGACTGAGAGTAGCGGTGGCCCAGTGATAACGGCCGCGACTTACAAGTTGTAGGTCGTGAGTTCGAACCCAGACAAGTGCTTTACTTAGTGTAAATTGCATGTGACCTCCTCCAACCCGCATTGGGCCCGCGTGGTGCCATTATGCTATGTCCATGCTAATATAAAGTAGTGTTACGAGCTGGGTATGGGATAAATTATTTTACACCTATTAATCAACCAAATATCCTTTATTAAGTCAACAACAATTTATTCACACAAATACTAACTCGCTAATAATCACTATTCTCTTCGTAATTGCTTGTATTCGCATCCGTAGTCGAAAACAGACTAACTCACTCGCCGCCCGTTCGGCCTATTTATACAGTCATAGAAGTTTCTAGAACATTGTCGAACTATCCTATAGTGGAATATTCTAGAAAAATCTATGAACTTCTACACAGTAACACAATGAAATGTTCTCGAACTTAGTGGAAACTTCTGGAAACTTCGACCACATTCAGACACTCGAACATTTCAGTGTAATACGGTCGACGTAACAGTAGTTTTCCCCACTGCTTTGCTACCGTGGCTCATCTCACAGAAGCCGCGCACTTTTCTGCAATAAAAGGTATGGCACTAAGCGATCTGAAAGAATTCTCCTCCTAAAAGTGATATTTTACAAACCCATAAAAAAAACCAACAAATTCATATTATTATTTATTAGTCTAGCAGCGGAGAAATTACAGAAAATACCTGATTAAAAGTTATGTAGAGGATAAACTGTTCTTCACTACATAGTATAAAACAAAGTCGCTTTCTCTGTCCCTATATCCCTATGTATGCTTAAATCTTTAAAACTACGCAACGGATTTTGATGCGGTTTTTTTTAATAGATAGAGTGATTGAAGAGGAAGGTTTATATGTATAATTTGTACCCAAGCGAAGCTGGAGCGGGTCGCTAGTATAATATAAATTTAAAAGATATACGCTTACCTGCATTGTTCAATAGTGAGCTGCAGCACAGCGTCCAGCCCCAGGTAGTGCCGGACTATGGCCCGGGCGCCGATACGCTGCCATTCTAGTGAGCTGTACAGCGTCTCTACGTCGCGCACGTGGATCGGCACCAGCGGGAAGTCTGATAAACCTATGAGATAAAGATATAATCAGATTTCATATATATACAGGATGGAACGCAAATTGGTGGTTTATTTTTAACCGACTTCAAAAAGAAGGAGGTTATCAATTCGGTTTTTTTTTATGTATGTTCGGGCATAACTCCGTCAATAGACGGATTTGCAAAATTATTTTTTTTATTCAAAAGGGCTTTATTCCGAAATGGTCTCATTTAAATTTCATATAGATCTGATGATGAGTTTCGGAGACAGACAACGGAACTCTTCAAAAAATGACAACAAATCAACTGCGATTGCTGCGATCGTATGTTTATGTAGTGTTAACACAATTTAATGGGGAACCACAACACAAAAGTGAAAAATAAAAACTTTTTTACAAAAAATAGAACCGACTTCCAAGGGAGTTAGTAATAGCGTGACGGCTGACAGGACAGAATGGAAGAAAAAAACGTGTTGCGCCGACCCCAAGTAACATGGGATAAGGGCAGGAAGATGATGATGATGAGAACCGACTTCCAAAAAAAGTGCAAAATAACTTTAATTTCGGAAGTCAGTGTGTCTGGTTTTGTGTCTTCGTTTTTTGACACCGACTTCCGAAATTAAAGTTATTTTGCACTGTTTTTGGAAGTCGGTTCTATTTTTTGTAAAAAAGTTTTTGTTTTCACTTTTTAGTTGTGGTTTCCCATTCAATTGTGTTAACACTATATAGACATACGATCGCAACAATCGTAGTTGATTTGCTGTAAATTTTTGAAGAGTTCCGTTGTCTGTCTTCGAAACTCATCATCAGATCTATATGAAATTTAAATGGGACCATTTCCGAATAAAGCCCTTTCGGACAAAAAAAGAATTTTGCAAATCGGTCTAATTATGACGGAGTTATGCCCGAACATAGATAAAAAAAAAAAATACAAACATCCGAATTAATAACCTTTTGGAAGTCGGTTAAAAAAGTGCAAAATAACTTTAATTTCGGAAGTCGGTGTCAAAAAAAAACAAAGACACGAAACCAGAAACAACGACTTCCGAAATTATTATTATTATATTATTGTCATACCGAAGTTATTTAGCACTTTTGTAGGCAGTGTGTTCTATTTTTTGTAAAAAATGTTTTAGATGGTGCTTCTACCCATGGAAATAAAAAAAAAAACTTTTATTTAAATTACCCAAGCGTCGCATAGACATGATCATAATATCAAAACTAAAGTCACATTAGCTTTCTATGTTGCCTCAATATTATAAGAAACTAGCGACCCGCCCAGCTTCGTAAAGATACAAATTATACACCTAAACCTTCCTCATGAATCACTCTGTTTATTAGTGAAAACCGCATGAAAATCTGTTCAGTAGTTTTTGAGTTTATCGCGTACAGACAGACGCGGCAGGGGACTTTGTTTTATAATATGTAGTGATAGGAGCTACTTACTTAGATATGTTACAATAATAATAATAATATTATAATCACTACATAGTATAAAACAAAGTCGCTTTCTCTGTCCCTTTATCTCTATGTATGCTTAAATCTTTAAAACTACGCGACGGATTTTGATGCGGTTTTTTTAATAGATAGAGTGATTGAAGAGGAAGGTTTATATGTATAATTTGTACCCGAGCGAAGCTGGGGCGGGTCGCTAGTAGCTTATATTAACAATCTTACAAAATATGATTAAGTTAGTAACAAAAAGTTGCATCGCAAGTAGCGTAGAATTGCAACATTCGTCTTTGTAACGTTGCAGAGTGGGTTGCACTATGTAACACTAAAGCATAATCGCATCTGAGTTGCAGCAACAAGTGCGGCGACAGCGTAGCTTGCGCCGCGATTAGCGTAGACCCGCAACGTTCGTCCTTGGAACGTTGCAGAGCGCGTTGCTCTATTTAACACTATAGGATGATCATACCTGGCATAAGCTGCAGCAACAAGTGCGGCGACAGCGTAGCTTGCACCGCGAGTAGCGTAGGCCCGCAACGTTCGTCCTTATAACGTTGCAGAGCGCGTTGCTCTATTTAACACTATAGGATGATAATACCTGGCATTAGCTGAAGCAACAAGTGCGGCGACAGCGTATCTTGCACCGCGAGTAGCGTAGGCCCGCAACGTTCGTCCTTGTAACGTTGCAGAGCGCGTTGCTCTATTTTACATTATAGGATGATCATACCTGGCATAAGTTGCAGCAACAAGTGCGGCGACAGCGTAACTCGAACCGCTAGTAATGTAGGCCCGCAACGTTCGTCGTTGTAACGTTGCAGAGCGCGTTGCTCTATGTAACACTAGGATGATCATACCTGGCATAAGCTGCAGCAACAAGTGCGGCGACAGCGTAGCTTGCACCGCGAGTAGCGTAGGCCTGCAACGTTCGTCGTTGTAACGTTGCAGAGCGCGTTGCTCTATGTAACACTAGGATGGTCATACCTGGCATAAGCTGCAGCAACAAGTGCGGCGACAGCGTAGCTTGCACCGCGAGTAGCGTAGGCCCGCAAGGTTCGTCCTTGTAACGTTGCAGAGCGTGTTGCTCTATGTAACACTATAGGATGCTCATACCTGGCATAAGCTGCAGCAACAAGTGCGGCGACAGCGTAGCTTGCACCGCGAGTAGCGTAGGCCCGCAAGGTTCGTCCTTGTAACGTTGCAGAGCGTGTTGCTCTATGTAACACTATAGGATGCTCATACCTGGCATAAGCTGCAGCAACAAGTGCGGCGACAGCGTAGCTTGCACTGCGAGTAGCGTAGGCCCGCAAGGTTCGTCCTTGTAACGTTGCAGAGCGTGTTGCTCTATGTAACACTATAGGATGCTCATACCTGGCATAAGCTGCAGCAACAAGTGCGGCGACAGCGTAGCTTGCACCGCGAGTAGCGTAGGCCCGCAAGGTTCGTCCTTGTAACGTTGCAGAGCGTGTTGCTCTATGTAACACTATAAGATGCTCATACCTGGCATAAGCTGCAGCAACAAGTGCGGCGACAGCGTAGCTTGCACCGCGAGTAGCGTAGGCCCGCAACGTTCATCCTTGTAACGTTGCAGAGCGCGTTGCAGATGTCGGCTGACTGCGCGCGCTTCTGTTTCGATCACTACCTCCCAGGTGAGCTCTGCGGCGGGGAGCGTAGACTCTTCTGTACCAAGGTTGATCCTGAAGCAAGTAAGATTATCAGTAACAGGGTTGGGTGGATTTAGTTAACATTTTTTAAGATCTAGTTTTATAAACAATACAGATATCTTGCTGTGTAGTTGACACACCGTTCTAACCACTGCAGGCTAGCAGCTAGTTTGTAATGCCATCCAATCGACTATGATGAGCCTACACAATAGCTCCCTGAGGGCCACTAACAGCCGTGGCCCACCTGGAAATCTCTAAACCGATTACGAAGCCAGGTGGACCACTGCAGGCACAACTTAAGTCGTATGGAGGTAGGTACTCTAATGGGCCACAATGCGATTGAGAGCTACGTCCCACACAATTTCTCACCTCTTGTCATGCCCTCTGTGCAACACCTGCGCTTTGAAAGACATTTACGAGGCAAATGCTAATGCTGTCAACGTGGTTTAATTTTGGACAAAAGACATTTAATTTTGGAAACATCGATACGACGAAGAAGAAGAAGAAGAATGCAGTACCAGCGGTATTTTATTCCAACTACACTAAAACTGCATCCAATTAAAAAAAGTTCAGCTGGCGCGCAGTTCAATAGGAAATATGCATGAAAAAAATATTTATTATCTAACCGGTTTATCGATGAATATACTAAAATAGAGTACGAACAGTGAAAGCAGAATCAAAATTGATTGAAAATTAAACGAGATATAACAATTTTAAACAAATATATCTGTCCCTCTCTCAAAAACGCTGTTTTCTATGGCAGTTGTATGGGCGTCATGTCCTTTGACGTCAAAGAACATGTCGGACTTCTCTTTCTAATTATCAACTTTAAAGCTTTATAACTTCGTCGCTGATGATGATATTTTGAAAATTCCTTCATATTTGTTCACTATAGTTAATAAGTCTTCAATTGAACAAATAAAAAAATATCATGCATATTCCCTATTGCAGCCCTCAGTAATTTAAGAGCCAATTTTTTTTTTTTGCTTTCAACAAATTAATGTTTTTAGACGTAATAGTTTGTAAAACTGGCTTATGGCTTATTTTTATCATTTGTTTACTTACTTGGCAGTCCTCTCAGCTAGGTAGAGCGTGTTCATGTTGGGCACTTGGTTGGTCCGTACACTGTCCAGCACGTATATGTAGGCTCTTTTTACCGGTGGCAACACTAAGGCCCACATGCTTCGTGACGAGTTCAGCGCGGAATGTTGGTAGAGGTAGATGTGTTTCACTGGAGCTACGCCGTCCTGGGACAATGAGTCTTGATGAGGAATGAATAGTTAACTTATTTCAAATTAAAAAGTGTGTCAGGGAGGCTCAAGTTAGCTACCAGTAGGGTAAGCTCAAGCATTTATTGAAATAAGTAAAGAAAATTTACTGTGTGTGTAAAATGTATGAATTAAAATTTATATGTTAGAAAATATATATTTTTCGCTTGTGGCTAAAGTAATAACAGCCGCACGGGTCGATCTATCAGGTTAAGCTACGCTTGCCGGGGTTGGCCCATGGATGGGTGACCATCTTAACATACCGAGACTCCTCCGTGCCTCGGAAAGCACGTTAAGCCGTTGGTCCCGGATGTCAATCGTGGATCTTTGACAGTCGTTACGGGTCGTCAGAAGCCCGAAAGTCTGGACATCCAGTCTTACCAAGGGGTATCGTATTACCCAGTAACTGGGTTGTGGGGGTCAGATAGGCAGTCGCTCCATGTAAAATACTGGTATTCAGCTGCATCCGGTTAGACTGGAAGCCGACCCCAAGATAGTTGGGAAAAGGCTAGGCAGATGATGAAAATATATATTTTTTCATTAGGGACCCTGAGGTCCCAGACCTATGGAAGGCATACGAGGGGCCGAAGTCAACTCGCAGAGGCCCTAAACGATTTTTGCGAACTGAGGCACCAACGATGATTATCCTTGCACGCGCTATACAAGTCCACCCAAAGACAACCCGCAGTTGGTGTGAAACTATTGCAAGATAAGGAACACCCATTTTTGAAAAGTGTCTCAATTAGATTCTATAGTGCTAATAAACCAATAAAAAAAAAACACAAAATTTCTATTCAATCACTATGTGCCATAAAAATGCATTTGAATTTTACATTTTCAAATTTCGCGTGTAATTTCACGAAAACGCTGGACGCAGTGGACGCCATATTGCTCTGTGGTAATGACGTCAGTTGGCTATGTAAATAAAAGTACAAAGCATAGATACGCTGATCAGTTGACACTTTATAGTTTACACAGCCGTATGACGTATAACATGGCGGCTACTATTCCATGGTGTTAAAAAAACTGAAAACTTTGAATTGAATTTTAAAATTTATTTTGTTATTCTATGAACTAAAACAAACATTTTCCGACTGCTTTTTGCCTAAGCTATCTCAATAATATATTTTTAGCTTTTTTCTCATACAGAGTAAAATACCCTATTATTAGTATTATTATGAAAGAGCTAGATAATATGAATAATGTTGTTGGTTTATTTTTATTACCTGTTTTTGTAAATAAGGTTGAAGTGCTACGCTTTTGAACTGAAGCTGGCTTAGTGAAAACGAATCCATGTTCGTTGAGCCAAATTGAATCATTCTGAAAAAGTAATAATTTTTAACATCATTGATATTCAAGATTAGACTTTAGTTTATCAGAAATAAAGTTTAGTATCGTACTTTCTAGCTTCCGCTGGATCAACGGTGCAAATACATCCAAGTTGGACTAGAACTCTGAACTCTAAACTCATTTGCGTTTCGTAGATTCCTTCTATTTCCGGTGCACATAGCTCAGACGTTAATTCTCTGTAAAGAAATAAGTAATTAATATAGTAACTCTTTTTTAATTTATATGGGAAAAAAATGATTGGTTGTCGCCACGAAATCGGCTCTCAAGCCTCGTTTAAATATATAGATTTTTTTTTTTTGTGGGTTTGGAAATCAACCAATGACATCTCCCGCTCTATCGTGTCAGACTCTTACTGACTAAAACCCAC
This sequence comes from Polia nebulosa, assembly GCA_951329385.1. Lineage (NCBI taxonomy): Eukaryota > Metazoa > Arthropoda > Insecta > Lepidoptera > Noctuidae > Polia > Polia nebulosa. The sequence continues at coordinate 24,273,311 of OX589602.1, forward strand.
CCCTGTTCCTTCCCTGCCCTGAATGCCCAGGGGCCAGGTAACACTTTCGAATTTATCCTCAACCCCCGGGCAGAAGTCACGAGGCTTTACGTAAGGGTTGGGAATGTATCTAAGTTGAAATAATAATTCGAGATAATTTCCATCACCATCAGCTGATCAAAATTAGTATCAGAGATCCATTTTTTTTTTAGAAATTGTCTATTATTTTGTCAGTGAAAGTTTTTCATTTCCATGGATGGGCACAATCAGTATCTTAAATATAACGTTACACCCTGTATTTTTAAAATATGTTAGTAATAACCACGGGGTCTCATCTCGAACAAAGAAAATTTAGTTCAAATAAATCTCAATAGATGGCGTAATATGCATCGATTTGTTATTGAAGTTTAAGTATTATTAATATTTTGAAAATAAATATGGTAAAAACTGTATTTTCTTATTTAATTAACTGCCCTAAGCATAATATTGTGGAATAATGAGCTTGTAATTCAAATTTAGACGATTATTGTAACGAATCCTTAGACATCTACATTTATTGTACCAATAGATGGCGCTGTTTGAAGTTTTAGAGTTTATCCTTTCGCCTCTTTAAAATTTTAATAGTGACACATTTTGATACAGTAAAACTGCTATAAAGTGGGAAAAATACTATAAAATAATTCCTCAATGTGTGAGAAAATATTGGTAAAGCTTTATTTAAATTCATTCAGCTTGCAAGCCGTCGCTGCTAACACCATCTAGCGAGGTGTAGAGGACGGGCCCGAACGAAGAACAAAAGTTACTTGTGCCAGAAAATACACGTAGTTACGGCGGTACCGTTTCTTTGTATGGGATGAGGCATCTGTAAGCTAGTATTATATTATCTGTGGTAATACTAACTCCTGATGCTCCCTATACAAGTTCTCGGGCACAGTGTACTGGTATAGGTGCAGCGCAGGATGCGCACGCGGCAGGATGCGACTGCACTTGCGCCAGTACTGGCCGCTGTCACTGGCGCGGCAGACTCGCTGGTTCACGTAGAAGATGCGCGGCACTGATAACTTGATCTGGTGCAGTTCGGAGCCTACTAAAGCCCATACTTTGAAGAGACCTGGCTCGGCTGTTTCGGCTATCTGTTTGGAAAATAAAAGAAAGACATCAATGGGTAAAAGTCTTTAGGGTTAGCTCACCACGAGACGCGATTTTTTTTTTATAGGCACGCGTTTGACCACTATCTCACCTGATGGTAAGCGATGATGTGGTCGAAGATGGAGCACGCTAGCCTAGAAGTAACCTAAAGCGATTCGAATATGCTTGAAGAATCCAGTGGAATAGCGAGATGCATCGTGAAAAAGCGACGCGTATTCGAATTGTTTCACTGAAATGTGTACCTTTTTTATGCAGAAGTCCAGTATTGTATCGCTATTTTAAAAAGACCCTAAAGGTGGAAGCGCCAGAGTAGCCCGCGAAATTCAAGTTTTCTTACGTTTTTTGCAATTTGCGGGTCAGTGTCAGGTTGTATCTTGGTCAAAACTTGATTCGCAGCCGTAGCAAGTCTGTATTTATATAATTACGAGTATAATCATTAAAATCATCAATACAACTCTTTCAGTTAGAATTGATGCCAAATGTAAGTATTTCATGAATCCTGACGGCTGCGAATCAAATTTTGACCAAGATACAACCTGACACTGACCTGCAAATTGCAAAAAACGTAAGAAAACTTTGAATTTTGCGGGCTAACCTGGAGCATTCCTTTTAATATGTTGGTTTTTGGCAGGAACTTGAGTGAAGTTCAGTGGCTATTTCAGTTATTTGCAAATTGATTCCGAGTGGATATTGTGATGTACAATTGGTGCAGATTTATGTCTGAAGTGTTTACGCAACTGGACAATGGTACCGATTCTTTTGTTGAATATCTAAACTAAAATTAGAGAATCGCTATCTTTTACTAAAAGGCAGTGCGAGAAAAGGACGGCTGTAGCTATGAACTAAGTTAGAGATGTCAAACTAGTTTACGCCTTGCGCTTTACCGTGTTTTTAGTCGACATGTTTTTACGTGTACCCTAAATTTGTACGAGTATGGTAATATTGGTTCAACTAAATTTGACAGCTCTAATTTACGTCCGTCTCTTTCTTGTTTTATTAGAGAGAAAAAGATAGTAATAGCCTAAATTAAGTTTAGTTCGTGCATAACAGAATCCGCTCCAATATGTGGAATCATTTAAACAGGCGCGATCTCGGTAAAATTATTCTGAGAATTGTAGTATTGACTACCTCAGTGAAGCTTGCCGAGAAGGCTGACTCAACACATTTTCTACCAAATACTATAAAATCATTAGAATGTGTTACATCCGCATTCTAGTGGAAAACCAAGTGACCGTATTCTGTATCTAAAAACTAATATTTTCTAAGCTTGACACTGGTTAAATACACAAACCAAAATACTTTCTACTGAATCTTTACTCCGCAATTGAAGGTCATCCCTTGCCATCTTTTAACACCTGTTCTTAATATTATTTACTTCAGATACAGGAAGCGTGCAGGAACTATAGGTGGCAGCACGGAAACGTCAATGGTGTTGATTCTGTTATGCACAAACTAAACTTAATTTAGGCTATTGCTATCTTTTTCTCTCTAATAAAACAAGAAAGAGACGGACGTAAATTAGAGCTGTCAAATTTAGTTTGAACTAATAATTCCATACAAATTAAGGGTACACGTAAAAACATGTCGTCTAAAAACACGGCGAAGCGCAAGGCATAAACTAGTTTGACATCTCTAACTTAGTGCATAGCTATAGCCGTCCTTTTCTCGCACTGCCTTTTAGTAAAAGATAGCAATTCTCTAATTTTAGTTTAGATATTGAACAAGAGAATCCGTGCCATTGTCAAGTATTTTTTAGAGTAAAAGCTTAAGAATTGTGCCAATGGCAGAGTACGCCGTGCACATTCCGATAAAGGAATAATGTTTTCCCTCACCTGTATAATCTGCCAAGGTGTGTTGAGTAATGTGCGTTGAGCTCTCCTGATGAATCCACCCAGAGTGGTCGCTGGACCAGTCTTGGGTGGCGGCATCATATCTTTGTCCATTATTTTACCTAATAAACAAATATTTTGCTCAGTATTTTAGGATAACAGGCAGTTCGATTATTTAAAAACAGAAGTCAAGTTTAACACACAATAAGTATCCTGTTAGTAAAATTGTACGAAACGAATAAAATACCTCTTTTATTGCGGTTACGTAGACCACGCTGTTCCATTTGCCAAAGCCATTTCTTCTTTTGGAACAATATCCACTGTACTCGCTCAGCCTGAAAAAAAGATTTCGATAAATTTGTTGGATTCGATTAATATGAATACATATGTATTTTTCGGGGCGAGATTATTGAAAATGTGATAAAACACAGTTACGGGAAAACCAAGCCTTTGAACAACTGTCCAAAACCATTTTTTTTTGTTCAAGATGATTTTCTTATTTAGTCAAGTTTCTAGAAAGGCATGCATCTGTCTTTAGGCAATTTTAACGGGAGGAGTTTGTCTAGTTTACTTTGGTAGTCCCGAAGGGTGGCGGCGCACCTAGCGCCTCCCGCCAGCTCTGCGCCTCCTTGGCTGGAGACTCCTCACGTTTGCGCTTCACCGTGTGCACTATGGGACGAATTGTGGTGGGGGTGTCATTGCTGCTCTTGCCTATGTCTTCTATGTCCACTTCGGTGTCCTGTGAGAGTGAGGTGATTTGGTAAATGGTAGGTTCTTATTTGATAACATTTTATGATTAACATCATGGCATTTAGACAATAAATTCTATCTTTTTGGACGATTTAAACTAGATAAGCCCAGTGTTACACCGAAACAAACTCGGAGGCCAAAGTCTCTTATAAAGTTCATACAATTTAAAGTCAAAGTGGTCAAAAAAATCTCTGACAAAATATTTTAGTCGGTTTTATGATACTTTATCTATTTTTCCCAACAACTGTAAAGCCTAAAAAAGGTTATTTATTTAAGCAAGCAATTCTCTAGATAATCAAACGAACCCGACGAATCTGTATAATAATATAATTGTATGAAATGCAAGATCCTGACTGACTGACTGACTGATATATCAACGCACAGCCTAAACCGCTGGTCTTAGAGACATGAAAATTAGAGGGTGGGTGAATCTCCTGGCGTTTTGCAGAAAATAATGACGGAGTGTTGCCGACAATGACGAATCGTGGGAAGTACACTAGTACTACTAGGCAATGAATAATACTAGTGCACTTTAAGACCAGTGTAAAACGCCAGGTGATTCAACCTGGGTGTGTTCTTTGTGAAGAAAGAGAAGAAATATCCACTAAGAAAGGGTTATGGAAATTCAACCCTTCAGGGGATGAAAAAGGGGTTGAAAGTTTATAACGGGGGAAGTACTAATTCCATGCGGACGAAGACGCCAGCAGAAGCTAGTTAAATATATTTTTGTCTCACCATAGACCCATCAGCACTGGTAGACGGCTCCTCCCCATCTTCACAGCTCCTAAGCTCCTTGGGCTGCACACTAAACATGTCTGTGATCTTCCGCGTCTTGAACTTGTCCGTCTTGGCGAGCATCTTCTTGTGCAACCAGTCGGGGTACTGGCAGCGAGGGACTGGGTTGTCTAACTGGGGAACAAAATTATTCAAATAAAATGTTGGAGGTACAAAAATGGCTAAGCTGCTCAGTTCATTTACGTTGCCAAAGAAGTCTTAATGGTGAGGTAGACACGTTTAAATAAATACGAAAATACACTTGTGTGTAACGACTTTGTAAAATACGGATCCTGTAGTGAGTTTATTTAGGAAGAAACGAGAAAAAAAAAACCTTTTTGACGTGAATACGTCTTTAATTTTAACAAAACGGTGAAGGAAAACATCGTGAGGAAACCGGCATATCCTAGAACCAAAAATTCGAAGATATGTGACATCCACCAACCCGCATTGGGCCGCGTGGTGAATTATGGCCCAATCGCTTTCACAGAGAGGAGGCCTGTGCCCCAGCAGTGGGGACATTAAAAGGCTGATGATGATGATGATGACGTCTTTAATTTTGCTTTCATAGTGGGAGGCAATCCAAAAAACCCAATGCATAACAAAATCGGAGGATACAGTTTGGTGTTGCAGCTACATATCTACCATCTCCATCCAATATTTAATTACACCACTGGATAGATAAAGGATCAAAGAATTTGTTACGCTAAGGGCTATTACCCTAGTAGCATTTTCTGTTGGCATCAAGTGGCCAACAGTGGGGAATCCGTTGGGATATAGTTAGTTAGATTCCCTACATCAAACTTACAATGACCCAACGCAGTAAATTATTATCATTATACCAACCGTTTACCAACGTTGGGCCAATGCTACTACTGCCTGCCTTTACTTAAAAGCTGTTGGCGTTTTTGCAGTGCTTATAACGTAGGCCCTACAAATATCAACTGCATTGGGCCAATGACTGCCCAATGCAGTTAAATATTACATTACGCCAAAGTTTTTACAAAACGCTCCATATTTTCAAAATGGTTGCTCGGATGAAAATCTTTTCAAGAAAGAAATTGTTGCTCTACTCGAAAACCATGAGATAATGAAAAAAACTCGAAAAATTATTAAGAAAAAAAAATTATTGCAAAATTCTTCTAAGTGTCGGGCCGGATCATCAAAGGACTTAGTAAAATTTTCAGAGATTTTTTTTTTAATAGATTTCTGCCCTTTTTATTGTAGCACCTTACTAACCTTGTCCATAGAAACCATTTATGCTCTGAGAAGGATGGCCCTCCGACGCACCGTTCCCGAGTTATGGGCCTCCAAATTTTATTTTATTTTTTACAAAACGATCCATATTTTCAAAATGGTTGCTCGGATGAAAATCTTTTCAAGAAAGAAATTGTTGCTCTACTCGAAAACCATGAGATAATGTAAAAACTCGAGAAATTATTTAAGAAAAAAAATTTACTGCAAAATTTTTCTAAGTGTCGGCGATCATCAAAGGACTTAGTAAAATTTTCAGAGATTTTTTTTTAACAGATTTCTGCCCTTTTTATTGCAGCACCTTACTAACCTTGTTCATAGAAACCATTTGGGATCTGAGAAGCATGGCCCTCCGACGCACCGTTCTCGAGTTATGGGCCTCCAAATTTTATTTTATTTTTTACAAAACGATCCATATTTTCAAAATGGTTGCTCGGATGAAAATCTTTTAAGAAATAAATTGTTGCTCTACTCGAAAACCATGAAATAATGTAAAAAACTCGAAAAATGACTAAGAAAAAAAAATGATTGCAAAATTCTTCTAAGTGTCGGGCTGGATCATCAAAGGACTTAGTAAAATTTTCAGAGATTTTTTTTTACATATTTCTGCCCTTTTTATTGCAGCACCTTACTAACCATGTCCATAGAAACCATTTATGCTCTGAGAAGGATGGCCCTCCGACGCACCGTTCCCGAGTTATGGGCCTCCAAATTTTATTTTATTTTTTACAAAACGATCCATATTTTCAAAATGGTTGCTCGGATGAAAATCTTTTCAAGAAAGGAATTGTTGCTCTACTCGAAAACCATGAGATAATGTAAAAACTCGAGAAATTATTTAAGAAAAAAAATTTACTGCAAAATTTTTCTAAGTGTCGGCGATCATCAAAGGACTTAGTAAAATTTTAGAGATTTTTTTTTAACAGATTTCTGCCCTTTTTATTGCAGCACCTTACTAACCTTGTTCATAGAAACCATTTGGGATCTGAGAAGCATGGCCCTCCGACGCACCGTTCTCGAGTTATGGGCCTCCAAATTTTATTTTATTTTTTACAAAACGATCCATATTTTCAAAATGGTTGCTCGGATGAAAATCTTTTAAGAAATAAATTGTTGCTCTACTCGAAAACCATGAAATAATGTAAAAAACTCGAAAAATGATTGAGAAAAAAAAATGATTGCAAAATTCTTCTAAGTGTCGGGCTGGATCATCAAGACTTAGTAAAATTTTCAGAGATTTTTTTTTACATATTTCTGCCCTTTTTATTGCAGCACCTTACTAACCATGTCCATAGAAACCATTTATGCTCTGAGAAGGATGGCCCTCCGACGCACCGTTCCCGAGTTATGGGCCTCCAAATTTTATTTTATTTTTTACAAAACGATCCATATTTTCAAAATGGTTGCTCGGATGAAAATCTTTTCAAGAAAGGAATTGTTGCTCTACTCGAAAACCATGAGATAATGTAAAAACTCGAGAAATTATTTAAGAAAAAAAATTTACTGCAAAATTTTTCTAAGTGTCGGCGATCATCAAAGGACTTAGTAAAATTTTCAGAGATTTTTTTTTAACAGATTTCTGCCCTTTTTATTGCAGCACCTTACTAACCTTGTTCATAGAAACCATTTGGGATCTGAGAAGCATGGCCCTCCGACGCACCGTTCCCGAGTTATGGGCCTCCAAATTTTATTTTATTTTTTACAAAACGATCCATATTTTCAAAATAGTTGCTCGGATGAAAATCTTTTAAGAAAGAAATTGTTGCTCTACTCGAAAACCATGAAATAATGTAAAAAACTCGAGAAATTATTGAGAGAAAAAAAATGATCGCAAAATTCTTCTAAGTGTCGGGCCGGATCATTAAAATTTTCAGAGATTTTTTTAACAGATTTCGGCCTGTTTTATTGGAGCACCTTATTAACCTTGTCCGTAGAAACCATTTAGGCTCTGAGAAGCATGGCCCTCCGACGCACCGTTCCCGAGTTATAGGCCTCCAAATTTTATTTTATTTTTTACAAAACGCTCCATATTTTCAAAATAGTTGCTCGGATGAAAATCTTTTCAAGGAAGAAATTGTTGCTCTAGTCGAAAACCATGATATGATGTAAAAATCTCGAGAAATTATTGAGAAAAAATTTAGTAATTGGAGGGTAGTCCCAAATAATACAGTTACAATTTTGAGCTCTCATATAATTAATTTAATAAAATATTAAAAACAACTTTTAAATGCAAGATACATAATAAAGTAGTACATTAACCTCTGGTGCACTCAGTCAGTTCATCAAATCTCCTTGACACCACTTCTCTACACTGCAAGCACTGCTCTTTGCTGAAATGGACCTGTACTCCAAATCGTCAAGCACTGTGGAGGAGCTGTCTCCTACATTTGCTTCAAGAATGTCACAATATGAGGAAGACTTGAAGAATGCCAGTGGTGAAGCTTCACATAAGACTATTGCCAGCCTATCCAAGGACTTCACTGAGTTGAAGACCCTAGTTTGGAAAACATTGAGTTCACTGAAATCCCAGATGGAGTTGCTTGTGTTTGGCTGGATAGGCACGAAATGACAACCCGTGCTAAGGTTCTTCTGTTGCATGGCCTGAGTGAGGACAAGGGAGCAGATCTAAGCAATGGTTTCCTGAAGGTTTTGTCGGAGCGTCTGGAAATGGCCAACGTCGCCTCTAAAGATATAACAGCCTGTCACCGCCTTGGAAGCAACACCAGCAAACCTCGTCCCCTCTTAGTTAGATTTGAAAGCCGCATCGTAAGGAATGAGGTGTGGCGAAATAACAACCAAGCTGAAAGGCTCTGGTTTAACGCTTTCTGAGTTCCTGACTAAGCTCAGACACGATATTTTTATGAATGCTCGGAAGTACTTCGGAATACATAAGTGTTGGACGTCTGAGGGGAAGATTGTCATCCAGGTTTCCGAAAAATCGCGACGGAAGATTGAGTTTGCTTCGGAATATCAAGAACTTGTGGCTCAGTTTCCCGTTGCTGAGCCCTCAGCCGTAACTTCGAAGCCAGTGCCTGATAAGAGAATTTGCTAGACAGTAAAGTGATGAGTCTTCGTTGCGGGTCTTCCATTTTTCTGAGTATATAATATACTAGGTACTTATAATTTTTATGTTTTATGTCGTTCATGTGTCGGTCATTCAATTTTTTTAGTTTTTTGTTTTGATTTGATTTTTTACTTATGTTATTATTGTCATTTGACATTTAGACCGTTCGGTGTTACTCAAAGTTTTCGTTCGGAAACATACTAACGTGTATTTATTTTGTTTGGACTACAGGCTTTTTATCTTTTAATTATAAAACTAATGTAGCCGGCGAGTGCATCGAGGTTTGAGTGCTGAAATTATTTTTTTCTTGTTTATTGTTAGATTACTTAATTTTTTTTTAAATTATTTATTTATTTTTATTGTTATTTGTATTTAGTTAAAATGGAAATGGACTGGTCACATGATGAGATCAACAACAGGAAAGTGGACTAAAAAAGTAACAGAATGCTACCATGACCTCATTTACCTTTCATATAAAATTTGACTTCCTCAACGCAAGGCCAAATTTCTCTTTCTTCGCAGTTTTAAAAACGTTGATTTGGAGCGTTTGAGGGCTGATGCGGGTGGGATTGACTGGTCTTCTGTGTTCACCGGCGAGAATATGGACTCTATGGTGTCAGTTTTCAGCAGTACTATATTGAATTTGTATGATGCACCCCTTAAAAAGGTAAGAGTCAAACACCTTCCTGCACCATGGCTTTCCCCAGCTATAAAAAACCTGATGGCGAAACGTGATAAGGCCAAGCGTTTATACAGGAATCGGGCTACTGAGGAAAACTGGGACCTTTATAAGAAGATGCGAAATCGCTGCAGTTGTTTGTGTAGGAATGCCAAAAGGCATCACATTCACAACTCAATTGATAACTTCAACCCGACACAAGTATAGCAATTTTTAAAGACTATTGGTATTGGCAAAGCCTCTAGCAAGAGTTCTTCTGATAAAATGGACCTCAATACACTTAATGCGCACTTTTCTACATCACCAATTATACTCGATATCGATGTTAAATCTTCGACTCTCAGTGATCTTTCCAATCTTCCTTTACCAGCAAATACTTCTTTCACTTTCCACCCAATTACTGAGCTAGATATTAAGAAATGTTTTCAATCCATCTCCATTAAGGCGTTAGGTGACTATGGTCTTCAGTTCCAAATGTTCCTACCTATTTTGAGTGAAATAGTTCCTGTTGTAACTCACATAGTAATTTTTTCTCTTTTCACTAACACGTTTCCTTCTGCTTAGAAGAAGGCTCACGTCTTACCACTTCCTAAAGTTTCAAATCCCTCTTCTCCATCTCAGTTCCGTCCAATATCCATCCTCCCAATCCTTTCCAAAGTTCTCGAGAGCGTTGTTCAGAAGCAACTGTCTTGTTATCTATCCTCTAATGGCATGCTGAGTCCTTACCTCTGATTTCAGACCTGGCCATAGCACTGTGACAACTCTTGTCAAAATACCTGACGATATAAGACTGGCTATGGAAAACAAATGCTTGACAGTGTTGGTTTTACTGGACTTCAGCAGTGCCTTTAATTCAGTTTACTTTGACATTCTCTTAGGAATCCTTTCCTCCCTTAATGTCTCTGCGCCAGTAATTGAGTGTTTCAAATCTTATCTTCGAGGCCGCTCGCAGTATGTTCGGTCTGATGAGGATTTTTCTGAATGGTGTGATTTGGCTGCGGTTGTACCTTAGGGTGGCGTCCTCTCTCCTCTTCTTTTCTCAGTTTTTATAAACGCTATCACTGAGGTCTTTACTTCTAACTATCATCTCTATGCAGACGACTTGCAGTTATACCGTCACTTTAGAATGGGTTAACTCGCTGGCGCTGTGGATGCCATCAATGATGACCTTGAAAATATCAACAAGTTGGCTAAATCCTTTGGACTCTTACTGAACCCAACTAAGTCGCAAGCTACATGCTCAGCCTTTTAGATCATCAGTCTCGCCCGCCAGTAGTGTATGATTCGGTGCCCATATTGTACTCGAAAAGCGCTAAAAACCTAGGCGTCCATATAGACACTAACTTCTCTTGGGAGGTTCATAATGCTGACGTTAGTAAGAGGGTTTTCTACTCTTTTCAGTCTCTTAAACGTCTCCAAAAATTCTTATTATTCTTCCATTTCACACTAAGGTCACTCTTGCACAATTTCTTCTCCTACCGCTAATAGACTATGCGGATGTCTGTTTTCTAGATGCAACGGAGGTACTCCTTAACAAACTCGAGCGGCTGCAGAACTTATGCATCCTTTTCATTTTTGGCCTCCGCAAGTACGACCATGTGTCGAAGTTTCGGACCAGATTGAGGTGGCTGCCAATTTGGCATCGCCGAGATACCCCTATCCTATCTCTTCTCTATACTATCCTGCATAATCCTAATTCTTCTCAATACCTTCGTGAACGGTTTGAGTACTTCGTTCCGAGGGGTAAACCCTATCGCACTGCCAATTCTCTTCTCCTTCATATTCCGCGTCACACTTCCAGCCGCTATAATGGCTCCTTTTCTGTTACTGCATTGCGTCTCTGGAACTCTCTCTCACACTCCCTACGCGACAGTCCTTCTCTAGATGTCTTCAAGAAGAAAATAAAAAAGTACTTCCTTTCAAATTGACATAATATTAGTACTATATTGGTATTAATATGTATAATATATATTTAGAATTATTTATGTAGGTTTATAAGTATTGTACACTGGATCCTACCCTCAACAGTGATCTCTCTCTATCACTCAAAGGTTTGCTGGGAGAAAACTCAACATTGAGTTAAGCTCGCCTTTGTACATGAATTGTGTAACCATATGTAATATGTAAAATTTTTGTGTACACTAAAGAATTAAGAAAAAAAAAAAATGCAAAAATATTTCCAAGTGCCCTTCAAAGGATTTAGACAAATTTTTAGAGTTTTTTTTTTTAACTGATTTCAGCCATTTTTATTGTAGCACTTTATTAACCTTGTCCATAGAAACCATTTAATTTAAGGTCTGAGAAGCATGGCCCTCCGACGCACCGTTTCCGAATTACGGGCCTCCAAATTTTATATTATTTTTTAGAAAATAAATTTAAGTTTGGAGGAAAAAGTAAAAAAAAAGGAGTCTAAACCACCACACCTAGTGGAAAATCCACTGAGTTGGCAACACTGTGATGTGATAACACTTTTAAAATGGCGTCGTTTCACGTTTGGTTTCATTTATCGGCAATAGCCGGTAAATTATTGTAAGTGTTAATTTAAATAACACTTATTTATATCAGCGAAAAATATGTAATAATAATAAAATATGCCTAAAAATTATCTAAATCACTAGATAAACACAAATCAGAAAGACAAAAAAAAAAACGAACTAACTGATGACTAGGCAGCATGGTCTCTGACCGTAGTCTGTTCCACAAGGAACAAAAGCCAAAAAAGTGACAGACGTCAAGACGAGACAGTTATTTTTTTCTTTCGGAATGGTAGTTTTTACTAGAAATAATGTTCCAATTGTATAAAAATACTTAATAGATACTAATATCCGTTTAGTGTGTATAAAGTGCATTTTTTTGTGTAACACGAGTTCAAAAAGCTTGTGAGAATTGAACCTTTGTGGTATGGATAAAAATAGAAGGAAATGTTTAAGTATGACTGTTCACCAGCCAAACAAAACGAAAAACTGTTCCGCTTTCCTAAAACCCGGAGTTAGAAACCTTCGTATTCTGAGGCTACTGCAAACAGATTGTAAATAAATCATTTGAATACATGAACATAATATGCAACTTGGAGAGACTGTGGTGAGTGCCCTCAGAGATGTTGTTGTTATTGTTAGGTGACCTTAAAAAGGGCTGTTGTACATGGCTCTGAAGAGAGCTGTTTGGATTTACCATTGTGGTGAAAGGAATGATCAGCTAGACTCTGCGTTACCAGCTGCTAGCCATCCAGGGTGTGCAGGGGGTTTGGAATGGCAAAACGATATAGTTAACACCACTCGGGAAGGCTCCTTTAATGCACCCCTGAAAACCATGGGAAGACCAATACCACCCAGCTCCTGACTTCTTAGAACCCAGGGAACACCTGCCACCTGGACGTGAACTGTAGTGGCCTAAATGGAAATCACTCAATGGGTTGCAAATTTAGGTAGGCCGCTGCAAATACAACTTGGTAAAATTCATAGACTGGTCTGATACCCAATGTGAGTGCGGTGCCCCTGTCCAGACCATGAATCACCTACTGGGTATCATCAACGACAACAACAGCCCCGGTATCTGCACACCTTAATAATCAATAATTATTTTACAGATCGACTCTAAAGTCAGACAAAAATGTAAAAAGGCTGAAAGTAGATCGGAATTGGCTTCAACCGTTATAGGAGTAGAAACCGAAAAATGGACAAGGAAGTTCGTCCTTTTCAAATTGACAGTGATGGCCATCTGCTGCCAAAAATAATTTTACCACAAGTATGTATATCTACACCTAGTTCATCACCAAATCTTATACAAGATTTTAATGTTGGTAAGTAACAAAGTTTGTCACTTGTAAGAAAATATAAGATTTCAAAATATTTGTCAGCTAACTTTTACTATGGGACCAACCTCAAAATAAATAAAATCTATGCATATAATATTTAATATTATTTATTTATTTAATCAGACAATTAAGTTATTATTTCAGTAACAATAAGTATTCACAAAATTATTACAATACATAGAAATATAAAAACTTAAAACTTATCAGCCCGGGATTGAGTCTGACAATTACTTGACCATTTTTTACCCGCAATTTTGAGGTTGATTCTTTAGCAAAAATTGCTTGTGTTGGTAGGTTATGTCACCCCCTAATATAAAATACGACAATCCTACATCCTACTAATATTATAAATGTGAATGTTTGTATGTTTGCCTGTCAATCACACAATAACGGCTGAAGGGATTTGAATGAAATTTTGCACACGGGTAGGTCACAGCCTTTTTATTTTTGAAGTTATAATAATAATAATAATATGATTATATTATATAATATTGATATGGGTATCGTGTAGGTTTTCGGGGGCACCGATTGCAAATCTGACAGTCATTTTAAAATCAAAGATGGCGGATGTCACTTTTTCTCAAACATTCGATATGGGTATCGTTTAATAGGTTTTTGGGAGTGCCGATTACAAATCTGACACTTATTTTGAAATCAAAGATGGCGGATGCAACTTTTACTCAAACATTCGATATGGGTATCGTTTAATAGGTTTTTGGGAGTGCCGATTACAAATCTGACACTTATTTTGAAATCAAAGATGGCGGATGCAACTTTTTCTCAAACATTCGATATGGGTATCGTTTAATAGGTTTTTGGGAGTGCCGATTACAAATCTGACACTTATTTTGAAATCAAAGATGGCGGATGCAACTTTTACTCAAACATTCGATATGGGTATCGTTTAATAGGTTTTTGGGAGTGCCGATTACAAATCTGACACTTATTTTGAAATCAAAGATGGCGGATGCAACTTTTACTCAAACATTCGATATGGGTATCGTTTAATAGGTTTTTGGGAGTGCCGATTACAAATCTGACACTTATTTTGAAATCAAAGATGGCGGATGCAACTTTTTCTCAAACATTCGATATGGGTATCGTTTAATAGGTTTTTGGGAGTGCCGATTACAAATCTGACACTTATTTTGAAATCAAAGATGGCGGATGCAACTTTTTCTCAAACATTCGATATGGGTATCGTTTAATAGGTTTTTGGGAGTGCCGATTACAAATCTGACACTTATTTTGAAATCAAAGATGGCGGATGCAACTTTTACTCAAACATTCGATATGGGTATCGTTTAATAGGTTTTTGGGAGTGCCGATTACAAATCTGTCACTTATTTTGAAATCAAAGATGGCGGATGCAACTTTTACTCAAACATTCGATATGGGTATCGTTTAATAGGTTTTTGGGGGTGCCGATTGCAAATCTGACATTCATTTTAGAATCCACGATGGTGGATCATTGTTTTTCTTAAAATTGTGAATTTATTTTACTTTAAATCTATCAAAAGAAACAGTAGTAGGCATACTGTTTTTGAAGTTATACTTCTTTAGGTACGTTAGGGCAAAATGATGAGAGTAAATTTTTACGATGCTCGCGCACACCGTCACAAAAACCTACAGCCTGAAGTTAGCTAGAACCGACACCGTTAAGTTAGCTATGGTCTGTGGTTCATGAAGAATGATTGTTTTCGTTTTGTAAACTTTGTAACAGTTTGGTTTTTTATCTGGTTTTGCCAAAGAAGTATAACTTCTTACGTGCGTACATAAGTACACACACACTTTTTTATATTGTTTTGGAATCTTCTATCTAGGAAATGTATTACTTTATTATTATTATTATTTTAGATGTCATTGCCCAATGTCTTGGACACATTCAAACCGCAATGGAGGACCTGAAGCAAACTCAAAATGATATTTTACTGAGAATATCACTCTCCTTCAACACATGTGTCTAGTGCAGCCACTTTGCTGGTAGATATAGACATACCATTAAAATCACTTGACGATATTAGATAAATAGAAAATTGGCTTGAAGATGAAGAACACAAAGAACAATTGGTAAGTACAATATTCTGATAGAAATATACAAGCTTTACAAGCAAGCAAGACCACTGGACGTACTGATGATATACTATGTAGTTATAATACTACTATTATATGAAATTTAATAGATAAACGAGTATACATACATTGTTTTACGTTTATTTATGATTGCTTATTGACTATGAGCCGATAAATGTTTTGGCCTATGTTAGTGGCAAAGGAACTGCCACAATTACCAGAAGAAATCTGGAACGGGTTTTCAGCAACTCTCTGGCAATTCACTGCAACTGGACTGGATAAAATAATAAGTTTAGTTTGAAAAATTTACAATTATTGTCAAAAGTCATTGTAAGTAGGTATGACTATGAAAATTACAGATAATATTAGATATATTTATGTAACCATATTAGATTCATTTATTTATGGAGAAGCTCGTGGCTTAAGTAATAACAGCCTCACGGGCCGATCCATCAGTTTAAGCTACGTTTGCCGGGATTCATAGATGGGTGACCATCTTTACATACTGAGACTCCTCCGTGCCTCGGAAAGCACGTTAAGCTGTTGGTCCCGGCTATCAATCGTGGATCTTTAACAGTCGTTACGGGTCGTCAGAAGCCCGAAAGTGACAACCAGTCTTATCAAGGGGTATCGTATTACCCAGTAATATTATTTGTGGTTTATTATTACTTTATCGATTGTGTTATTCTAAATGAAATGCTAAAGTACTGCTTCGTAATATTTACAGTTGCAGTGTGAAGAAACAAGTTGGCAGAGACAGCAACTGATGCTGGAATCACAGGTGTCATAACAAACTGGTTTAGATTTGCTAGAGATCGAGATGGCGGAAGAGATAACAGAAGAATATGATGAAGCTAATAACAGCAGCTCTACACGACAATATTCTGGACTATCTGCAAGAACAAAGAGGCGTCATCTAAATGCAATAAAAACTGAATTAAGAGGTAAATTAAGGATCAACGATAAAAGTAATGTTACTAGTAATAATGCAGGTACTAATTCATCATTTATTAATGAACATCATAATAATTGTATATCAGAAAATTATACTGATGATTTTAATGCCGAGGAAATCACTTTCACGCGTAATATATCTACTGGTTAAATTGAAAATGCTGATTTTAAGGATACTGATCTTACCTGTTTGATCTATAATTAAGGAGGTGGTAATTTGGAGGTAAAATTAAACACTGCACCCGCGGGTTTTAATGACTTAGCGTCATATTAACAAATGGCAAACATACAAATGACTCATTGTCCTCAAAATTAGGTAGAACTAAATGATGCCCTAAAAATCTAGAAAAAATATATGTTTAAGTGTCAAATAGGTACTAATTTTTTAAAGGCGAATTGAAATTTTGGAGCCCTTACGTGGAGATTCTAAATGTGGGTAGTCATCTTGACATCAGAATGACTGCCCAATTTTTGAATTCATTTTCTCAGTTATTAATTAGGTACCAATTATTTAAACAAACGTATCAAATAGTAGCAAATAGGCATTAGATTTTAGTAATATTTTAAAGCTGATCGGTCATTTTGGCCAGTCATTCTGATGTTCACAAGTGTCGTTAGTCACGTTTTAGTCTGTATTAGTGTCAGGCACTATTTATTTTTCTAATAAAAAAGTTTCTATGAATGTATGATTTTCTGCATTTTGTAATTAAACGCAAAAATAGCATTTTTTCTTTATACGAGTAAGTTTATTTTTGTAAAGTGTCATTCTTATGATTGTGCTGTATTCGTTTCTGTTTCATTTAAAAAATACGACTATTTTGAAATTCAAAGTGACGTTTGTCAGTGACGTTTTGGTCTGTATTAGTGTCAACCACAATTTATTTTTCTAATAAAAAAGTTTCTATGAATGTATAATTTTCTGCATTTTGTAATTAAACGCAAAAATAGCATTTTTTTTTATTTATATGTTTATTTTTGTAAAGTTCCTATGTTATGATTGTATTGAATTCGTAATGTTTCATTTAAAAATACGATTATTCTGAAATCCAAAGTGACGTTAGTCAGTCACGTTTTGGTCTGTATTAGTGTCAGCCACAATTTATTTTTCTAATAAAAAAGTTTTTACGAATGTAAGGTTTTCCATTTCAACACATCCCAATATTTTTTTTCATGTACAAATACAAACACAAATTACGACTACTATTACAAATTAGTTATAAAACATGCATCGAGAAAGATCTGTAGTTCAAAAACACTTCATCACGAGTTCATTTTGCATGAAGTGTCAGTCACATTTACATTTGTTTAAATAAACCTTAACTTTTTTAACCTCTCAAGTCCAGGACGTGTCACGTTTCAGCATATGTCAGTCCCCGTTGACAGGCGGCCATCGTGTAACTACAGACTTGGTCAGGTTCCGTGTGTATGAACCTTGTTACAGGTCTAAAGACCTTGGCTAATAGTGATAATAGCGGTTTAAAACGCGTGAATCGGGTTTTTGGCAAGGCAAACTAGCGGAAAACTAGCGGCACACATGAGAGCCACCGGGGTTATAAAGTACACATTTATTACCACGGAGGTTTAATTAAAGGATATTTATACAAAATTACTGAAATTAGTACTATAAAAATAGTGGAATTCGTAAAACAATGCAAAATAAAACTCAAATCGTGTCAAATGTAGAGTTAGTCACATATGGCATTACCCTAACATATTTTTTGGAACAGTGGTGGCCCAGTGGTGACTGTCGCGACTTACAAGTTGTAGGTTGTGAGTTCAAACCCAGGCAGGCGCTTTACTTTATGTAAATTATTTCATCACTACTGCTCTCAAAACGGTGAAGGATAACATCGTGAGGAAACTGGCAAGTCCTAGTACCAAAAATTTGAAGACATGTGACATCCATCAATCTGCATTGGGCCCGCGTGGTGGATTACGGTCCACACCCTCTCACAGAGAGGAAGCCTGTGTTCTAGCAGTGGGGACATTAAAATGCTGATGATGATGATTTTTTAATTCTAATTATATTTTTACCACAGCTGTAATTCTAAAATACTACACTTAAGGCTAGCTTCACAGCTATCCGGGAGACCCGTACGGGCCGCCTGTAAGGGATCCCAGAACGGAGACTTACGTAGGCGCTAGAACATCGTTTCACAGCGACGCGGATGGGTCCGTATGCGACCCGCTCCGCGTCGCTGTGAAACAATGTTCTAGCGCCTCACGTATGTCTCCGTTCCGGGTGCCAGTACGGGCGGCCCGTACGGGTCAAAATCAAAATCAAATCAAAATCAAAAGTCATTTATATTGTTGGCCCCTTTTTGGCCATTTTTTGTGGGCCCTTTGATGTAGGCCCTACCTCTATTAGATGGCCAAATCTAACAGTTGGCCAACCCACGAAGTGCACGTGGCCCAACTGAATGCCCACAATAAATGCTATTAGGGTATGCTATTACACCGATCGATCGAACGTCGATCGATGATAAAATGAATTAGTCGACGTCGACCGACCGATTGTTTATCGACTGGTATCCGTCGTTCAGCCAATGCTATTACACCAATCGATCAACGTCGACCGATCATTGTTTATCGACTGGTATCCGTCGATCAGCCAATGCTATTACACTAATCGATCAACGTCGACCGATCATTGTTTATCGACCGGTATCCGTCCATCAGCCAATGCTATTACACCAATCGATCAACGTCGACCGATCATTGTTTATCGACCGGTATCCGTCGATCAGCCAATGCTATTACACCAATCGATCAACGTCGACCGATCATTGTTTATCGACCGGTATCCGTCGATCAGCCAATGCTATTACACCAATCGATCAACGACGACCGATCATTGTTTATCGACCGGTATCCGTCGATCAGCCAATGCTATTACACCAATCGATCAACGACGACCGATCATTGTTTATCGACCGGTATCCGTCGATCAGCCAATGCTATTACACTAATCGATCAACGACGACCGATCATTTTTTTTTGTTACTAATTTTAATTTATTTACCATTTGATGCCCTATTAATTCGATAGCAAAAGCTACTCACACCCTGCATAGCAGCTGGTATAGTGATGATCTTCTGCACGGTCCCGCTGAGTCTCTCTATGTAGTAGGCCCAGTCCAGCACGTCGCGAATGTCGATGTCCTCGGTGATGCTGTTGTCCTTGAGCCACCTCCTCAAGTGGTGTCGCTTGACGGCGGCAGGAGACTGGAAGATGGCCAGGGGGATCGCGCGTTCCGTCACCGGTGCGCCTTCCGGCTTCTTTGATATTATGAATCTGGAATAGGATGAACGGGAGTTGGAAACAGAGGCACATATACATATATTTTAATTTAAAAAAGAAATTGTTGCGCCCCTTTTCGGTATTATGACAGCAATCAGATCAAAATCTCAAAATTATTTAAAATGTCACACATAACTTATATATTTTTAATAACATCATCAGGTCTTCTACATTCTGACAAATATTTATATACAAAGATGTTATCGAAACTCTTAGATCTGCTTTTGCTCGTCGTATTAACTGATTAATTATTACGATCAAACACCAAGGGGACTTTTAAAATTTATAAGAGACTTACCTGCAAGCCAACCCCGCATCCTTCACCATCTGATCTCCTAAAAACTCCGCCAGCCTTTTAGCAGTTGAAATAGAAGTCGACTTCTGACCGCCATAGTCCTCAAGCTTCTTCGACATGGAGCGGTTCTCCGAGATCAGCTCAAACAGTTCCGAGTCAGGCATGTTACTGCCCTTACTGTAGAGCACGTCCAGCCAATAGTCGGCAACCTAATAAAAAATAACTTATATTACAGACAAAGTGTCGGAATCAGTTTTTCCTGATAGCTACAACCTGAGGGTCTTTAAATCATGAGTGAATAGGTTACTTCTAGGCAAGCGAACTCCATCTTTGACCACATCATCGGTTACCATCAGGTGAGATAGTGGTCAAGCGCCAGCTTATCAATGATAAAAAAAACCATTTTGTTAGTACAGTAGTACACACAACATAGAAACGACAAAACGTTTTGGGAATTTTTTCACTGTCCATACAACTAAAGAGTGGAATTTGCTATAACCTGCAGGCGTAGCATGACCAATTCTATGTCTATTCTACCAAGAAAAGACAAAGTTCTTTTTATCTAACTTGACATCTTTTCTGCCCGAGCATCATGTTTTACATTGTAGACTTTTGTCGACTGAAGAATATAAATATTTCTTCTCTTCAGAACGGTAGAAGTCTTTCTACAATCTGTCATTTTGTCTATTCTTCCGTCGACAAAACCCGTTTCTATGGTGGTCATGCTACGCGTGCTGGGGGTCTTTAAGTCAAGAGTGAAGAGATTACTTCTTGGCAGGCATGCTCCATCGTAGTCACCATCATCGCTTACCATCAAGTGAGATAGGTCAAACGCGAGTTTATTTACTATGTAGGTATGTAGCAGAAAAACTGTGGCAAGCAGCGCAGGTCGGGCAGCCCCATCTCAGTAGATGCAATGTCTCAGTATCAGTAGGGGCTGCCCCACATGCGCTCTATAGTTTAGCGTACCCTGCGCATGTTGTAGGCGTATCGCATGCGTATGATGGCGTGAAAGTCATCAACACCCTGAATGCATAATAATGCATTTGGTTTTTTAGCGGAATTTTTTAAGTGAAGTTCAGTTTTCAAATTCAAATTGTTTATTTTCTTTAACAAGTTTACAACAATTAGTTTGTGATTGGAGTGGCTGTTTTAATTGTTTTAATATTCGCAAATTGATTCCTAGTGGATATTGTGATGTAAAATTGGTGTAGTTTTGTGTCTCAAGTGTCTACGCAACTGGACAATATGTGGAATCATTAAAACAGGCGAAATCTAGGTAAAATGCAGCTGAGAATTATATCGTAAAATTGACTACCTCAGCGAAGCTTGCCGAGAACGCTAACTCGACCAATTTGCTGGCAAATACTGCGAAAACATTAGAATGTGTTACATCTGTATTCTAATGGAAAAAAGTGACAGTATTCTGTATCTAAAAACTAAATACTTTCTAAATTTGACACTGGGTAAATTGCACAAATCGTGCGATGGCAAAATTAAATATATATATTTAAAAGAACCTGACTGTACAACTAAAAAGTTTAAAACAAGTCACTTTACAAGCAGTCTGATGTAGTTGGTTGCAGTTATTTTAGTTCAATTATTGATTTCATGCCACCAACTGAATCAGACTGCTTGGAAAGTGACTTGTTTGGAACTTTTTAGTTGTTATTTACAGTCGGGTTTCTTAATTATTTTTTTTCTACATTTTAGTGAGTTATATTTTTGGAATCGCCTCATCGAACACTTTAATTTTGATACCCCACTTAATATAGTTCGTCAACTTTAATTTTTTCTTTTTCACAATATGGCGTCTGGTTGTCGCTATATTGTATTTTGATTACTGTCATGTCTATAGTAACACTCGTAAGATTAAGACGAATCAATTGACGTTAGAATGATCAAAATCAGCCCACGCGTTTGGTCTGTATAGTACCACAAAGGAAAAACATACATACATAGGCTGATAAACACATTACCTTCCCTAGCGTCGCGCAGGCGGATAAAAAATGCAATAAAGGTGCCGATGCCAACCCTCCCCTGTTTTTGTTTACCTTAGCGACAGCACTGTAGCATGACTTCAGGTCGTTCCCTTTAAGAAAGGCTTCGAACACTGACGACTGGAAGATCTTGATGAGTTGCAGTTCGCCGCGGCGTTTTACTTCAAATCCTGGCGACCACAAAACCATGTTTGATATATTTAGATTAGAAACAGGTAGTTTAAAACTGTATAGTGGATGGAATGGATAATAAAACTTATCAAATTAATGCTATATTTAATTTATCTCACGTTCTTATGTTCAATCATTGCACGTTAGAACTTGAAATAAATAGACAGCGAAAATGTTTTTTTTTTTAAGGCTTGGAACTTGGAAAAGTTGTGTTCAATGTTATTTCATGCTTAGTGAAAGTTATCTACATTAACTCGTCAGGCCCCTCGCGTCGCCATAACAATAGGTTTTTAATTGTGTCTGCTAATGAGGGGCTAGACGCGTTAAATTGTAACTGATTGGTAATTTGGAACAAGAATTTCAAGTTTCCGTAGTGTAGCGGTTATCACGTGTGCTTCACACGCACAAGGCCCCCGGTTCGATCCCGGGCGGAAACAGCACTTTTTTTTTACCAAATTTCTCAAGAATAAAACTTTGTTAAATAATTCTAATATTTTTTTTTACATTTAATTGTCAGTTTTGTGACTTAATATTATAATAATTATTAATTGCGAGTGTTTTCGTTGTCATGGCGACTAAGTCGATTGGAGTCGAGGCAGTTTTCATCAAAAAGAGTTAGAATATTGGCTAGGTAAAAAATTAAAAAACGTCAAACCTTTCAATTCAGCCAAAGAGCCATCGAAGTTGAACACAGCATATCTCTTCTTCAGCCTCTTGCCCTCCTCCTTAGAGGCCGGCAGTACCATGGCCAGGTAGGGGCCATCCACTTCGAAGAATATGGAGTTCTCTGCGCGCTGTTCGTACTTCTTCTGTTCGGGGTCCACTAGCTCGAAGTATTGGTCGTTCGTGAAGTGGTCCTGCGTGTAAAATGTGAAGGCAATAAGGACAAAAGATCCGAAGTCAAATATTTTTCACTTTTATACAATACTAGCTGCGTCCCGTGGTTTCACCCGCGTAGGCCGAGATAAAAAGTAGCCTTTATGTTAATCCAGGGTATAAGCTATCTACATAACAAATTTCATCAAAATCGGTCCAGCTGTTTGAGCGTGAAGAAGTAACAAACATACAAACACACACACACAAACTTTTGCCTATACAAGCAAAATGATTCGAAAGACATGTAGCGCCAACTAGCATCCAACGCAATTGTGACCTTCGATAGTTATTGTTCTTTCCCTCGGGAATAGAATTTTTAGGGTTCCGTATCCGAAGGGTCCAAACGGAGCCCTATTGCTGTCACTTACGTCCTTCTGACCGTCGTCCGTCACAAAATTTTGTTACGAAGAATTTTATAACTTTCCATTGTCTTATAAACTTGAAAGGTGATAATGTTTATTATCTATAGGGAACGTGCATGGCGTAGTCTGTGCCATCTAGTGGAGTAAATTCAAAACTTTTACTCTTTAAAAACTTGTCATTGACATCTCCGTGCCTAATATGTATACACAAACGCATCATGCACACATGCAGCACGATATTAACATTTTTATGTGCCGCCATCTATATAATAGTTCCTGCAAGTTTCCTACACTAATCTTAATGAAGGATAATCTCTGGATCTACTGAACCGATTTTGAAAATTCTTTTACCAATAGAAAACCACGTTATTTGTGAATGTCATAGGATATAAATTTTTGAAATCCACGCGGACGAAGTCACGGGCGAAGTGCTAGTTACGTATATTTTACCATTATATCGATAAGTCAGATTGTTTTCTTTGATAATTCCCTCATTTGGTACGGCACCCTAAATGTCCGAAGTTCGACAAGCATTTGGCCGTTTTTTTTTTTCTAGATGAAAGGTACTCATGTCCTTTTATTTCCTTAGCCTTTCCATTTATAATACGGCCCTATGGAGGACGATAGCAGCCTGTGTATAGGAAATGACTGATTTTCCATTGGATTTGACAAATAACTTACTTTGACCATAGAGTTGA
This sequence comes from Polia nebulosa, assembly GCA_951329385.1. NCBI lineage: Eukaryota > Metazoa > Arthropoda > Insecta > Lepidoptera > Noctuidae > Polia > Polia nebulosa. The sequence continues at coordinate 24,297,332 of OX589602.1, forward strand.
GCACCGCGTTCGGGAAAGACACATTGATTTTCTTCTTCTTCGGGTGCGTTGTTAACACCGTCACGTTTTCAGGGAATGATGAGGGTAGAATGCACCAAATACCTGTGCAACATATTATTATTTATTTATTTTTGGATCTCCAACAAAGGATACACGAACCATATCAGTTCCTAATAACTTTCTATAGTTTAATTTTTTTTTTTAATTTTTAGTGTTTTTCTCAGCAAACCCTTTCATGTGATACCCATATCATGCAAATGCATATAAAATATCTAGTCCGCCATCTTTGAGAGTCCGCCATATTAGATTTGGAATGACGTCACTTAGCTAACCATGCATTTTCATCGAAACTAAACATGTAAAATTACAGTTTAATCGGAAACCGGGCAGTGGGTCAAATTGAACTTTCAAGATTTGTTTTCATAGTTACAAGTGCGTGTGTTAAAAAAAACTTACACTTATCCAATGCAAGCTATAACAAAAATACTAGTAAGTGTAGTCTTACAATACACTAAATACCTAGGCAGTCTCCTAAAAGACTGTCAGGCGGGCATCAAACAAAAACAAACTTGGCCTTATATTAGAAAAAAATACGACTGCTAAAACACTACAAAAGTCTAAACGATTTTTTTATGTTATTTTATTATCCCCGACGGGAAGGCTAAAGTCTTTGGACCATATTGCCTAGTCTTACGTAGTGTATTTATACTTTTTTTCCATTAGAATGCAGATGTAACACATTCTAATGTTTTTTGCAGTATTTGGCAACAAATGTGTCGAGTCAGCCTTCTCGGCAAAACTTCGCTGAGGTAGTCAATACTACAATAAAATTCTCAGCTCCATTTGCCCGAGATCGCGCCTGTTTCAATGACTCCACATATTGTCCATTTGCGTAGACACTTGAGACACAAAACTACAACAATTTTACATCACAATATCCACTAGGAATCAATAAACGAATAATTAAAACAGCCACTGAAGTTCACTCGACAAAATCCCGCCAAAAAACTCAGGTCCAAACGAGTTACTTTTCAAGCAGTCTGAAGCAGGTGACATTTATTTAATTTATATCACATATTTTATACCAGCAACTGCATCAGACTACTTCCAACCTTTAGGATGCTTCGATCGATGGTAATAAGAATACCACATACATACGGTACGATACACGTGAGAAACATACCCCAGTCTTAGCTGTCATGCATTCAGGGAAAAAGAGCAGAAAATGTTAATTGAGAAGTCTACGATCAGCAGTAGGACTTACTATGTGCAATTTAATTTTTTTTTAAATAGCCCACACTGTCCCACAGCTGGGCAAAGACCTCCCCCATATATTTCCTGCTCTCTTTGTTTCATGTCTTCTGCCAATCGGTCAGGAACGAGTCCAGATCGTCACGCCAGCGTTTTTGAAGTTATACTTCTTTTGGCGCGTTAGGGAAAAATCATGAGAGTAAATTTTTACGATGCGCGCGCACACCGTCACAAAAAACCTACAGCCTGAAGTTAGCTAGAACCGACACCCTGAAGTGTTTTCCTTTTGTAAACTTTGTGACAGTTTGGTTTTTTATCTTGTTACGCCAAAGAAGTATAACTTCTTACGTGCGTACATATGTACACACTCACTTTTTTAGGTCTGCCTCGGCGACGACGCCCGTCTTCTTATTAACATTTCTTACCGTCAGTATCTAGCTCCAATGGCCTGCCGATCTGTTCGATGATCTCCCTCGCTTTCATGATGATATTGGCGCCCGTGAAGCACACGATGCCAGCCATCTCCATACTGTGCCAGCGAGCACTATGAAAAAAAAAAGTTTTTTTTAAAACGTTGCCCCACACTAGGAAATACTCCTGTATCGTAGGTGCGTTCACAAACATGTAATCTCACATATACAAGACATCCAGACGGAACAACTATCTGTAGGACATACAAATATTTGTTCCGTGTGGGAACCGATCCCGCGACACGCAGCGCAGAAGACGAACCCACAACCACTGCGCCAACCACAGAACAAAAAAAACAGTAGAAATCGCATAGCGCTGCATTATTATCGGAACCAGCGTACCCAAACTGACACATATAAAGGTTAATTGTATTTCGTAACACTAAGAAACCCTTGGTGTGATTTATTATTGAAACAAAATAGGAAATATGTCAGTCGTCGCTTTTAAAGCTGTATTGTGTTAACGATAAGATTGATATTTCCGTAACGAGGTCATTAGTACTGTAGTAGAGTAGCTGACTTTGACATGTGCATAGTAGGAATCTTCGCGAATAATATGTTTGAGTTTAAAAGAAAGTAAAACCTTAACTTGTAAAACATAAAGTCAACTTTTACTTGTCTTGTTTAATAAAATATTGTTTTTCAAATTTTAATCGAAATTAAATAAATTAGGACTAATCGACGGTATGATATTCCACCATTTGATAAGTTTTTGGTTCTGCTATCGTGTTTACATTCTAAAACAGCACAATAGGGCATTTTTATAAAAAAAAATTCAAGTTTTCGTCACCATGACGGTTGTAACAAGACTGATGCGCATGGCGTGTGCGCGAAGCAGACATATGCGGAACTCCGCAAAACCCGGGGTACACGGGCCCTGCCTACTTGCGACTTCTACTGTTTTTTCTGTTCTGTGGCGCCAACCATGTCGTCAAAGTTTTTGTTTCATGAGAGAGAATATCTGGAGAACATAGGTTTGAATGAGTATACGAAGTTTTGAATGAGATTCTTTGAACAGCGACTGGCTATCACTCACAGTTTAGCGGGTGTTCAGAGTTCAAGACTAAAACTAAATAAATTATTTACTTTTAAACCTTTACCCTCGTCATCATGTAAAGTACTCATGATAACAAAACATACTAGCTCAAATTAAACTGTCCTACCATTCACCATCAGGGAGTTGCAGTCCCTATATGTATACCGGTGCCATCATAAGACCAGTTCTAAAGAAAAAAGCCTAAGGCCATCCCGTGGTATCTTTATACTATTATACAGCAAACAGATCTATAGGGATCTTGTTTGTTTGTCGATGATAGTATACACATGTTGAGTCAACCCTGGTGCTGCATTTAAGAGAGAACAGGGGCTGCGATTCACCATACAAATGTATTCCCCTGTTTTCTTCCTGAATAATGCCTTTAGAGCAATAATTTTTTTTTCATCACTTCAAGGTCTGCTGTTGACACGTCCCTGTCATTTCCTTTTTTTCAGCAACTAATGAGTAAAGAAAATATGACTCTCCAAAGATTACAAAAAATTGCCCTATTTTTACCGCCGTTCTTAGAAGACTATCAGACAAATTAAACAAGTTTTAACATAAAACATTTAATAGGAACCTACATATACTCTTTCTTAAAAATTTGGTGCCAAAAATAATTGAATCGGCTCAGTTTTCGAGGAGAAAAAAGGGGAATACTAAACGTCTATCTCGTCAAAAAATTTGTGATAAAATCGGTCTGAGTTGGAGCTGTCCCTATCACACTCTACAGGGGAAGGCTTGAGGGAGCACGATGGCAATAGTTTCTTCAAATACCTATTTTGTAAATTCCTCGCAGGCCCTGTTCCCTCTTAAGACATTTTATTAACAGAATATTTCCAGTGGGAAAAAGAGACGGAATTTTAGATGACCGATAGCACTATCCCATTTTCACAATGTTAGCTACGAATTTGGGGCTATCCTGTAGGAACAGGTAGAATCGAAGCTTATGGTAGATCGGAACACGCCGCGGATCGCTGCGCAGTAGCAAATTCACGTTACAGCGGGTTTGAGGGGCGCGGTACTGCGCAGCGAAACGCAAACTTCCCTGATGACATTAACGAAACGATTCGATTTTGTTCGATTCAAAGTTAAGTCTGAACTTACCCCCTCCTCATGACGTAGCCGTAGAACGAGTTGAGGATGAACTTGTGTGCGAGTTGCCGCGAGTCGTACAGCACCTCGCGACTCGAACGACGCAATCTCTCCTCATGACGTAGCCATAGAACGAGTTAAGGATGCACTTATGTGCGAGGAGTCGTACAGCACCTCGCGACTCGTTACTTAGACTCACCCCCTCCTCATGACGTAGCCGTAGAACGAGTTGAGAATGCACTTATGTGCGAGGAGTCGTACAGCACCTCGCGACTCGTTACTTAGACTCACTCTCTCCTCATGACGTAGCCGTAGAACGATTTGAGGATGCACTTGTGTGCGAGTTGCAGCGAGTCGTACAGCACCTCGCGACTCGTTACTTAGACTCACCCTCTCCTCATGACGTAGCCGTAGAACGAGTTGAGGATGCACTTGTGATAGTTGCAGCGAGTCGTACAGCACCTCGCGACTCGTTACTTAGACTCACCCTCTCCTCATGACGTAGCCGTAGAACGAGTTGAGGATACACTTGTGTGCGAGTTGCAGCGAGTCGTACAGCACCTCGCGACTCGTTACTTAGACTCACCCTCTCCTCATGACGTAGCCGTAGAACAAGTTGAGGATGCACTTTTTTGCGAGTTGCAGCGAGTCGTACAGCACCTCAGGACTCGTTACTTAGACTCACCCTCTCCTCATGACGTAGCCGTAAAACGAGTTGAGGATGCACTTGTGTGCGAGTTAAAGCGAGTCGTACAGCACCTTGCGACTCGTTACTTAGACTCACCATCTCCTCATGACGTAGCCGTAGAACGAGTTGAGGATGAACTTGTGTGCGAGTTGCCGCGAGTCGTACAGCACCTCGCGACTCGTTACTTAGACTCACCCTCTCCTCATGACGTAGCCGTAGAACGAGTTCAGGATGCACTTGTGTGCAAGTTGCAGCGAGTCGTACAACACTTCGCGACTCTTGGCAGACTTGATCTCGGCCGCGTCTCCGCTCCCTACTGCTTCGACTACTTTGGCTTTAGCTTGCTTGTTAAGAGCTTTGTATTCGTATCGACGATCCCTGGAAATGAGAAAATCACATAAATTATTTTTGGACGTATTATTCTAACCTGCAAAATACTTAGAATTTTAGGCTCTACCGTAACAAAGTCGTTCAATAAGTTAATAGTAAAAAAACTGTGTTTTAAACAAATTTTTAAAATCATGCACAATATTTTGTGTTTGTGTTGTTGACTGGCGAAGAGTTCCTCTATCTGGGGTTAATCCTGAATTCAGGTAATGCTTACCAAAATAACTTTAATTTCGGAAATCGGTGTTTGTATTTTATTTCTTCGTTATTTGACACCGACTTCCGAAATTAAAGTTAAGTATTTTTTAATTTTTAGTGTACCTATTTTCTTTTTTTTTTGGAAGTCGGTTGTTTTTTTTTTTTTGTAAAAAAGTTTTTTATTTTTTTGTGTTTATGCCCCAGAACTAAAAACCGCAATAACATGGAACGTGGAATTTAAACATACTCGTAATTGGAGAAAAATAAAACGTCATCTATGTATACGTATTTTTCGTTTTTGTTAAGTTTTTCAAAAAGTGCTGAAGAAAGAGAGAAAGAAAATTTATATGAAAAAAGAGAGAGAGAAAAAAGAAAGAAAATTTATATGGGACCACCTCGGGAGTATATTCTTTCGTATAAAAAAATAATTTTGAAAATCGGTCCACAACTGACAGAGAAATCGCTGGACAGAGATTAAAAAAATAAAGAATATAGAACGTCCTTCTTTTTCGAAGTCGGTTAATAATGAAAGCACAATAGTTCTCTTTCATTGAATAATATCATCTGCCTCATTCTCATCCCCAAGATAGTTGGGAAAAGGCTAGGCAGATCCTAGCCTTTTCCCAACTATCTTGGGGTCGGCTTCCAGTCTAACCGGATGCAGTTGAATACCAGTATTTTACATGGAGCGACTACCTATCTGACCTCCACAACCCAGTTACTGGGTAATACGATACCCCTTGGTAAGACTGGTTGTCAGACTTTCGGGCTTCTGACGACCCGTAACGACTGTCAAAGATCCACGATTGACAGCCGGGACCGACGGCTTAACGTGCTTTCCGAGGCACGGAGGAATCTCGGTATGTAAACATGGTCACCCATCCATGGACCAACCCCGGCAAGCGTAGCTTAACCTGACGGATCGACCCGTGCGGCTGTTATTACTTTAGCCACGAGCACCTCATTGAATTCAATTAATTCAATTCAATTGATTTTCATTGAATAATATATCGTGTCAAAATTTAAATGAACACATTTCCGTGCAGATTGGTTGCATGGCCCGTTTATGTATTGCATTTGCAATGACACTGAAATGAACCAAGTTATAGGTATTTTCTTCCACGAAACGTGGGTGGCCCGAACTTTCTTAAAGCACAAAGATTTCCGTCCATTATTACCTGAAAGCTCTCACAGTGTCGACGTAGAAAGAGTTCTCCTTCTGACAAATGGTGGTAGTTCTCACTTCTGTTCTTGTCACCTTCGTCTTCTTGTAAGCCACTCTACAGTAGTCGGCTAAACGCTTCTTCTCATATGCCGCCTAAAAATAACACACCCATGTTAATGAAGAGCTCATTAATCCTGTTCATTTCCTAGAATAAAGTTTAAAATAATAAACTATAATAGTTAAAAAAAACTGGCCAAGTGCGTGTCGGACTTCGCACAGTTAGGGTTCCGTACCATATGAGTATATGATTTTTTGTATTTGTTAGTAAAATATATGTAATAATAGACATTATCACCAAATTTCAAGTTCATAGGTCAATTATTCAATTAGGGAACTTAAAAATTTCTTCGGAACAAAATTTTGTGAGAGACGACGAACAGACTGACAGACGGACAGACGGACACGTGAGCGATGACAATAGGGCTCCGTTTGGACCCTTCGGGTATGGAACATGAAAAAACTCGCATTTTTTCATAAAGAATAAGTAGACTGCCAGCAATAATGACGGGGCCCGTCATGGCCGATGCCTGCCCAGGGGTTGTGGATAATTTTGAAACAGAGTTACCTCTACCCTCGCCCCTGGGCATTCAGGGTAGGAAGGAACAGGGGTGGGTTTTAGTCAGTAAGTCTGACATGCCCTAACTCCACCCTAGAGCGGGTGATGTCATTGGATGATTTCCCACCCCAGAAAAAAAAAACTAAATAAGTATGAAAATTTCAGATCAATCGGAAACCGGGAAGTGGGTCAAATTTTACTTCTAAGTTTTTTTACAAAGTTACAAGTGAAGGTATTATAAGCGTGTTAAAAGTACTCTGTTAGTTTACTCCAAGTTTTTAACCCTGCATGCAAATCTAAAATGCCAACTTTTTACCTGATCTTCCTTAGGCAAAGCATGGAAGGCTCTGGTAGGTCCACCTGGGTGCAACGGCGGAAACTTCTCTGTCTCTAGCTGTTGTTGAATGCGCTGGTACTCACTGCGCGTTGCCGGCACTGTGCAGAGAGAATATATATTATTGATACAGCTTAGGCAAAAAGCAGTTGCAAAATGTTAGTTTTAGTTCATAAAATAACAAAATAAACTTCAAAATTCAATTCAAAATTTTCGTTTTTTAATCTGTTATAACACCATGGAATAGTAGCCGCCATAGTGTACATCATACGGCTGTGTAAACTATAAAATGTCAACTGATCAGCGTATAGCTTTGTACTTTTATTTACACAGCCAACTGACGTCATGACCACAGAGCAATATGGCGTCCACTGCGTCCAGCGTTTTCGTCAAATTACGCGCGAAATTTTAAAATGTAAAATTTAATTGCATTTTTATGGCACATAGTGATTGAATAAAAATTTTGTGTTTTCTTTTATTGGTTTATTAGCACTATAGAATCTAATTGACACACTTTTCAAAAATGGGTGTAATACCCTGCTGAATGAAGAGTAGGATACGACTTGGAGAAACTTCTACGGCGCACTGAGTATTTTTAGTTACAATTCAAGCCCAAGAGTTGAGTTAAGCTTACTTTTTTATCATTGGGCTTTTTTTACCAGGCTCGCGTTTGACCACTGTCTCACCTGATGGTAAGTGATAATGTGGTCGACGATGAAACACGCTTGCCTAGAAGTAACCTATTCATTCTTGACTTAAAGACTCCTAGGTTGTACTTGCATACCAAATCAATCATTTACCACTCAACTAATTTAAAATATAACTCTGTCTCCTTTATCTCAAATGATTACAGTGTGATTTAAAATAGGTTTAACGTCAAATGCATCCCCGCCGTGTCCTCGTGGAGGCGATCGGCGGAGGCGACCTCTCGTGCCCGGCCCTGGTCCAGGCCATGGTACGGAGCGAGAAGGAAAGGGAAGCAGTCTTCTCCTTCTGCGAAGCGGTAATAATCGCGAAGGAGGAGGCGGAACGGGTGAGGGAGGCTCAACAACAGAGTCGCCCTCACGCACTCAGCAGCAGCCGCCGCAGGAGACGCCAGGGGCTTCCGGTGCCGCGAGACGATCTCCGGCCACTTTAGACCCGGGCCTGCGATCAGCACCAGGCCCGTGAGTTGACGGCGCGTAGTGTTCCACGCGCGCCTCAAAGAGAATTTGTCAGCCACCACTGACAGGGCCCATCATGGCCGGTGCTTGCATGCCTAGGGGTAGCGGATACATTCGTAACATAGTTACCGCTCCCCTGGGCACTCAGGCAGGTAAGGAACAAACGTGGGTTTAGTAAGTAAGTGTCTGACACGCCCTCCCGCTCCACCCAGAGCGGGAGATGTCATTGAATGATTTCCCACCCCACAAAAAAAAAAACCTCAAATGCATTTAGTTATTTGTGACCGTCCAAGCAAAAAGGGTCCAGTTTTCGGCATTTAGTTGCCGAGACATACGAAGTTTTGTATAGTTGGGTGAAAAAATTACATTCCCAAAAGTTCATAATATAGTAAGTGACTTCTAAGTACCAGAAATTATAAGAGAATTGATATTTGAAAAAAAATTGATCTGAGAAAAATGCATTTCTCTATCTTTTTCAGTTTCAACATCAAATGTCTGATAATAAAAAAAATGTGCCCGTTTTTGAATATATTTTTATTCCTTAATATTAATTGGCTATTTTAAATACTGAATATAGGCTTAAAACCACCACTCTCACTACTGGACCCTCTTTGGTTGGACGCCCACATTTGCTATGCAAGGGGGCCATATTCACATCTTGTAAAAACAAGCACAAGACCAAACGCATTTGCACATTATACTTACTCGTACGTATACGCGGAAGGTGTCAAATTTAGAAAAGTAAGGAAACGTTTATTAACAGACTGTAACAGAAAGGTGTGGTCATATTATGAGAACCGGTTCTGCCCATTGAAATGAACAACTTTCTCAATAGAAAATTACTAAAAAAAAAATTGGACTTTCCATAAAAAGTTATCATCAGCTGATCAATATTTGTAAGGGAGGTAAAAAAAATTTTTGAGAATTTCTTCAGGTTTTCTTAAAGAAAGTTGTTCATATCGATGGGCAGATGCAGTTCCACCTTTCCGTTACATCCTGTCCTATACATAATCTGCCTCATAATGTTCTAACTGCTGGGACTCGAGCCTCCACTCAAGGAGAGGGAATTTGCCGCAATCTACCACATGGGCCCAGTGGGTTGGCAGATATCGCATGTCTTCGATTCTTTTCTTCAGCGTTGTGAGAGCAGTGGTGATGGAATAAATAACACAAAGTAGAGCCCCTGCCTAGGTTTGAATCCACGACCTGCAATTCGTAAGTCGGGGGCCGTTACCACTGCTGCCAAGGGAAAGTATAAGGGCTACATACTCGTAACTGGGAAAAAGGACCGTTAGCAAAAATAGCAAGTGTCTCACAATAATCGCCGCGCCACATCCACTCCATGTGTCTCTGGCACGTGGCGCCAGGCCGGTTGTAGTCGCACACGGCACACACGCTTGTGTTCACCATCGCAGACGGCTGTAACCTGACAAAAGAAATATTAATTTATTTTATCAGTAGTAATTAATTTCTTCTGGAGGCTCTGGAGCTTTGCATGAACAAGAAATAACAAATACTGCATGTAACAAAAACCCTGTCCGATCCTAAAGGGTATTACTTGGTATCGTACTGCGTACAGACATACGTAATCATTTAATGGATACAAGATATTTATTTTTCCTCAATGAAAATAATTAATTTAAAAAAATAAATAAAAACTTATCAAAAGCAACACTGAGCGCTCGACAAAGTTCACCTACTGTTTCGTTTGAAAGATGCCGCCTGAGCGACACAGAGTGCCAACAGCGCGGCTAGTGCAGGGCGGTATCGTTTGAAATAAAAATAGGTAAAAATGAAAAGATTTCGCCGGCCGGTGGAGTGTTGTCAACTTATGAAAATTTGCCATATTTAGTATTAAATTTCGCATATTTTATAAAAATAAAAAATCTATAACTTTTGATTTTTATGAGTTACATTTTTTTAACAACTTTTTCTAGTGCGTATCTTAAACCAGGAATACGCCTTTATTGGATCGGACAGGGTTTTTGTTACATGCTATACAGGGTGTAACGGAAAGGTGTGGTCATATTTTAAGAACTGCATCTGCCCATCGATATGAATAACTTTATTCAAGAAAACCTAAGGAAATTCGCAAAAAAATTTTTTAGCCCCATTACAAATATTGATCAGCTGATGATGACTTTGTATGGAAAGTCGATTTTTTTTTTTGGGAAGTTTCTGTTTTTTCTTAGAGAAAGTTGTTCATTTCCATGGGCAGAACGGGTTCTTAAAATATGACCACACCTTTCCGTTACACCCTGTATACTAAATTAACTAAGCACACTCGCTAATATAGGTGTTTAGAGCCAAATCAGTAAAAGGATTTGACTATGTGCAACTAAATTAGGGAGTTGAAAACACAACATAGGTACCTGTTAGTCAAAATAATATTGGGATACATGGCGCCGACATCCAAGTGATAAATAAGAGGGTTTTCATCTCTCCTCGGATGGTCCTTCATATGCTGCAACTTCGCCTTGATCTCCGCGCACACCTCATCATAGTTCGTCACCATGTCCAATGGGATCCCTTCTTCGACCTCTATGGCGTGTTTCATCGTCTTTTCTGTGGTGTCCATCAGCTCTTGTACGGCTGATGGCACGATTTTGAATTTGCATTTGATGTCGGCTCTGAATACTCCTGTAAATATTGTTTAGATAAAGTCTTAGGTAATGCAGAGGAAAACAGTTACCAAAACCATCTTTATCTTATAGAGATATGGTAGAAAATTGTGTTAAAAATGTTGAAAAAATATTATCGAGTCAGGCTGTTTTATTTTAGAGCTATATGCTTCTGGCTGGATTTTGAATGCCATGCGGGTTTGAAAAGGTCTCAAGTGAATAGACCCTCACTAAACAGACGCCTTTTTTATGGTCGCATGAATCCTGTGGATGCTGACAACATAAGACCGGTGGACAGCTTTCGGCAGAGGTTTTTGGTATTTATTGCCAAAAGACCAAAGCTGGAAGACTTGCATGTTGACCTCAAAATCCCCACCTTGCAGCAGTTCATGAAACGCTCCACCAAGCGCTTCCTTGAAACTGCTGCTAAGCATCGTAACCCCCTTATCGCATCGGCTACTCGATACGTTCCCTCCCAAATTTCTAGGATTCGCCGCCCCCGGCATACTCTCTTAGTCCCTGATGACGCCACAACCCTGCTCCAAGAGAGCCGTAGGGAGACCAGCACTATCAGAAAACACTTCAGACCGCCGATTTTCCGACCTCGCCGGCGAGGCCCGTCGCGAAATCTAAGTCATTGCCCTCCCCGTCTCTCGCCAGCACGTGCCGCTGAGCCAGTAAACTCCCCAATTAATGGAAACCAGATCCAGCCTTCCCTTGCTGCCCCCCAGTGACGCCCTAAGCCGAGGCCCGTACTCCGCAGGGGGTGCCCTTAGCGTGGTCACTTAGTTTGTAAGTTTAATAAGTCCTGGCTGGAGGCTTTAATATATTAAAGCCTACACAGGCAAGCCCGGTTAAGCAGACGACAGCCTCAGAGGCTGACCTGCGAGACGTCCCATAGAAAAAAAAAAAAAAAAAAAAGCTGGAAGACTTCTACTAGAATCTAAGAAATAAATATTGAACTGACCAGACTCCAGCGCTTCCACGTGCCCTCCGACATAGGTCTCAGTTTCTAAGACATGTCCGTCACTCGTCAACTTGTTCAGTTCCTCCACCTGCTTGTTAGGGAACACGATATTGGCGTGGAAGGCCTGCACCATCAGTAATGACTCGCAGAGCGTGCCTGAACCTTTGCGGAGTACCTGGAAATGTATGTGTGAATTACATCAGCAGCCGCGGTAGGGCAATTTGGTGTCTAAGCCGGGAAGATAAGGTTGATTTTGTGTTGTAAGTAAATAGGCTCATAGCTAACTATGCATTGTTTGTCAAACAGCTACTGAAGGTGTAATCATGATATACAAGTAAGTGTGGAAATAGTATATAGTAAGTTCAGATTATGGTCTTGAAGAGGTGCACACAGTACAACTCTTTCTAGGGAGTTTGTTGTGCCAATTCTTCTCAGCTTTTTTTTTTTTTTGGGGGTGGGAAATCATCCAATGACTTCTCCCGCTCTGAGCGGAGCGGGAGGGCGTGTCAGACTCTTACTGACTAAAACCCACCCCTGTTCCTCCCTGTCCTGAATGCCCAGGGGCAATTCTTCTCAGCTAAAACACTAAGAAGTAGTGACGGGCGGGCGTTGTTGGGGGACTGTCTTTGTGTAGAAAACTTTGACGTTCTAAAAGTGCTGGCTTTCACCCTAGTTTAAATAAATGACTTTTGATTTATTTTGTTTTTCTCCAAGCGGACAAAAAGGGTTGATTAGGAGTGAAGTTGCAAATAGCAATTAGTCTTTTGCTATAATAGCTTATCTCAACCAAATATCTTCTCTATACATGCTATAAGGTCTTTACTGAATGCTGGTCAAGGATGGGCATCAGAAATCAACAGAAATCAGGGCGGCCAAAAGAGCGTAAGAACGTCGAGCAACGAATTCACCAAGTATCACCCCTGGATGAGGGACCCATAGAACCGGGAAGCGTGGCAGGAATGAAAGGGGCATATAGCCAGGAGTTGGTGATTCCAGTCTGATATGACGATGATGATGCTGTCAGTAGTTCTGAAGTTATCTTACCTCATCTGGTTCCAAAGGGATGATAGTGCAGAGCGCGAATATGAAGGGGTGGACATACTTCATGTACAAGTAGTACGTCGCCACCGCGTCTGACACTGAGTAGTTTGATAGCACCTACGAAAAATATTATCATAAATATCTCTTGCATTATTGTTATATTCTTTCTTCTGGTGTGGAAATACAAAAAACATTGTCTATATGGGGTCTTAGATTACGGGAAGGGAATTAGATTATGTGGTATATCTCAGTTTTTAAACTGTTTTATGTTCGATCAGTTCTTGGCGCAGTGGAGCGATTGGCTGCTGCGCTGCATGTCGCGGGTTCGAATCCTGCACGGAACAAATATTTGTATGGCCTACAGATAGTTGTTCCCGGTCTGGGTGTCTTGTGTACGTGAGTTTACATGTTTGTGAATGCACTTACAATATAGGAATAATTCTTAATATGGGGCAGAATTTAAAAAAAAAAACCAAACAACTAAAAAGTAATGGAAGCGTTTTTTGTTTTTTTTTTTTTTCATTGGCTGCTTTGTTTATTTTTTCACCATTAACTTTTTTGTGTCTTTTCTCTTTATTGTAGATTTTACAGTCACCGGTTTTTTTTATTTTTTTTTTTTTACGGAACGTGCACGAACTATAGGTGGCAGCACAAATCGATACGAGCACTACAGTGTGGTAAGAAAATTAACTATTCAGAGCTGTTATTGTGTTGCCGTTATTTGTTTACATTATATTATATCGTTTTTATTATGATTAAATGATAAAATATGGGTACAGGCCGATTAATAATGATCGTCCGCGTAGTCAGAATATGTCAAAAGGCCAAAAAGTGTTCGAATCCGGGCATGTCATAGAACTAGAAGGTTATGTTTACTTACAGATTTATTTGTATTGAATAGTACCACTACACACAAAACATAGCTATTTTTACAAACGACATTATTAGTACCTAATTCCTAAATGTTTTTGACTCATACTTACATCTTTTTTTATTGCATTTATCCACTTTTGTTGTATATCACATAACCATGGAAAGTGAGTACTATACGTAGGAAAGTAATAGAATTTTACACCATTTAACTTATTTTATTTTACTTTGAAGTGTTCAAGCATCCCGAAATGCAGCAATACATTTTTACTTAGTTAAATGTTATTTTTCACTTCTATAATGTGTGTTTCCATGAATTATTCGGATTTGCGCCACCAGGTGGCAGTCTTCGTCGTGCACGTTCCCTATTTCACGTTTCATTATCGCTACCCAGCACATCGCAAACATCTTAATTATCTCCAAATTGATTGGTGTTATATGTATTAGTTACAGTCCACTGTTAAAACCAGTCGCAAATAAACCTGCAGGAAACTGCACACCGTTTTCTTTAAAAAATCCTGGCAAACAAAAGTGAACCTTATATAAAGAACATGCACAAATGTTGTTTCACCAGCTTATTTATTCGTATATAATTATTATTATATCCTGATCTTTGATTTTCTTCCCATTTAAGAGAGGTCAATAAACCTTACACACGGGCCGGGACCAAGTATGTAAAGCGGAATTTAAATAGAAAAGGTGGATGTCAGAGTTGAAGAAGTCAGAATCTTTCGAGTGATGCGACAGGTGTTAAGGATGGTGGCTTTTTGGAGCATGTATAGTGTTTTAGTTAGCATCTGCAGCGTGTTGAGGCTCTGTGTTAGAGATTTTGGTATTAAGCCAGTAGACGAAAGGACAATAGGGACAATATGAACGGTTTGAGCTTTCCATTGGTTTTTAATCTCTATGGCGAGATCTTATTATTGCATTCGTAGCGAATATGGACCGTATCGTATCTTTGTTTTATATAACAAAGCCAAATAGAATACAACCTGGGAGTCTAGTGAATAGGTTACTTCTAGGCAAGCGTGCTCCATCTTCGACCACATCATTGCTTACCATCAGGTGAGATGGTAAAACGCGTGCCTATCAATAGTAAAAAAATGTATATATATTTATGGCAGCAAAAACTTAATACATACTTAAAGATATAAATTTGTACCTGAGGCTGTTCCGCTGCCATTCTGCACATATCTTCAGGATCCAGCTCCACAGGGTCATACCTCAACTTAGCCTTGGCGACGGCTTTCAAACCTTGTGACCCCACTGGTAAGTACGAATCTCTCTTTACCCAACTGGAAAAGTAATATGATGACTTCAATGGTATAACACTGGGGGTCTGTTTTACCTCCTACAAATCTATTAAAAGAAAATGAATCTGAAGAGTGAGAAGCAGGCCTTGGCATCATCTTAAAAAACTTTAATACTATTTTAAATAGTGCTTCTGCTCATTGAAATTAACTATGAAAGTCTAAGTCAATTCTAAAATAAAATAATTCAATGCGATACTAATTTTGATCAGCTTCTTCGCCATATCGATGATTCCAAAATTAAATTTTTTTTGACCAAAATTTGGTAACGTCGACAGTTGATGATAACTTTGTACGGAAAATCCGTGAAATGGACTGACTTCTTCAAAATAGTACTGACGCACGTAGGTTGAGACAATTGAAAGAAACTGAGATATGTATTTGCCAGCAGTTGGAAAGAATAGGCTAATAATAAATGTTATCACATTGTTCATATAGGGGCCATAGTCTTTACATAGATCTTGGTAACCAGTCCACTTTAGCCTCCCAAATCCATAGCCCGGTATCTTTGTTTTCCTTATCTTAAAACAGTTTTACACCAACCGAGAGTCCTTGAATGCACTTGTATAGCGCGTACAGGAATAATCGTCGGTTGTGCCTCATTTCATAAAAAGCGTCTAAGGGGCTTCTGCGAGTGGGCTTCGGCCCCTCGTACGCCTTTCTAACGGTCCGGGACCACAGGGTCCCGAGAATTCTAAAAGATGCTAATTAATGTTATCACAATACATTACCATAAACAGTCCATATGCATTGCAGGTCGGCACGCATAGGTCCCGTCTCTAACAGCTATCTTACTGAACCCTATTTCTTGCTTCATATCGAGCCCCAGCACGGCGGCGCGAGCCTCCACGAATGGCCAGTCGAAGAAGTCACCTAAAAGTGACGAAATTATTACATGAGGTGGATATTCGTGATAGCTGAGATTACTAAAATGAAGAGACAGCGGCAATGATATTTTTACGGGTATGGGATAAATTATTTTACACCGATTAATTAACTAAATATCCTTTAATAACTCAACAACTTATTTACACAAACACTAATATCGTTAATAATCTCTACTCTCTTCTTAATCGCTTGTATTCGCATCCGTAGTCGAAAACAGACTGACTCACTCGCCGCCCGTCCGGCCTATTTATACAGTCATAGAAGTTTCCAGAACATTGTTGAACTATCCTATAGTGGAATATTCTAGAAACATCTATGAACTT
Source organism: Polia nebulosa (assembly GCA_951329385.1). Classification (NCBI taxonomy): domain Eukaryota; kingdom Metazoa; phylum Arthropoda; class Insecta; order Lepidoptera; family Noctuidae; genus Polia; species Polia nebulosa. The sequence continues at coordinate 24,313,755 of OX589602.1, forward strand.
CTACACAGTACCACAATGGAATGTTCTCGAACGTAGTGGAAACTTCTGGAAACTTCGACAACATTCTCGAACGTTCTAGTGTAATACGGTCGACGTAACAATATTGTACACGTTCTTGACGCGATCAAATGGAAGATTTTGGTTGACGAGGGTTTACCGCGGCCCCGCTTCACCTGTGCTCGATGTGCGCCTCACACCCTCAGTCTCAAATCACTAGGTACGCAAAGGGGCAACCCGTGTTCCTTACTGCGACAAATTATATGTACGCATACGTTAAATAATTCATTAACTATTTAGGAAATTGACAAATCATATTGATTTAATTTGATGTGTACATTTATTGATGCAACCTCAATTAGTGGAGAACCAATATTGATTATCTGCTAAATGTATGTAAAATAATAGGAAATAAATCATTGTTTACTGTCTCTACTTTTTTTATTCATTTCAAGAAATAGCAACCAACATTGTTTTTACCGTAAAACTAATCCAGTCTAGGTTTTTGATAAAAAAAACCGGATTTTCTCAGGTTTATGATAACATTAAGTAATAATTTGGTCTCCTTCGGGTTCTTGATCAATAGCCTAGGTTTTTGATCAAAAACCTAATTTTGTCATAAACCTGCGACTGATATACACTTCTGGACACATCTATTGGCCCACCTTAGAGTTTAGGTTTCGATGGCCCCTACCGAAATATGATTGCTAGATTGAACAAAAACTGTTGATGCAGTTTTAAACCTGATACATTTTACCATCTTTTTCGATCGTATTGTTTTAAATTTGAATTCAGAATACCATACGACATGGAGCTACGCCTAACAAGTCGGATATGCGCCTTGTTAAAGGCAATTGATTTTTGAATAAAAAACATGTTTTATCAAATAAAGGTTTAATTTAATAACGCGTGTTGCCTCCATGGGCATCTACCACAGCTCTCATACGATTAGGCATAGAGTTTATCAACCGCTCTATGAAATTTTGAGGGATCATCTCCCATTCCTCTTCTATGGCAGTTTTCAACTCCTGCATCGTCTGGGCAACTGGCTGACGAGCCCTAACACGTCTTTTTAGCTCGTCCCACATGTGCTTAATGGGGTTCATGTCTGGGCTTCTGGCTGGCCAGTCCATAACTGTGATGTTCACATCCCGAAGATATTCCCTGACGATGCCGGCCGCATGGGCTCTTGCATTATCTATACATATAATAAATCTGTAGAAAAGTCATTTTTGTACATTGAAGAAATTGAAACAAAAAATAGCCAGCGTGTGAAAAGATAAGTAACAGAACCCATTTCCATCATTTTTGAAATTTTTGTCTGTTTGTCTGTTTGTTTGTGCGCACATCACGTAAAATCTACGAATTCAATGCTGACAATGTTTATATACAAAAATTATACGCAACTTGAGGATTAACTTAGTTTTTGTTTCATCGAAATCGGTTCACTCTATCAAAAGATATGATTAATTTAGTGAGTTCAAGAAGTAAAATATTACGTTACGCAATTAAGTATAGTACTTGCAACGACATCTTAAGACTAAAAATAGAACTAATGTTGATAGTTGAAATCTAAATCCGATAGATGGCGTTGTGCAAATGACGTCATTTTCTGAATCGCGGTGTTAAGATTTTCCGCGCGAGGATGACGTCCACCGTGTTTACTAGGCAAATTGGGTTTCGTTAGGTGTCTTAAAAGTTCTTGCGTGTGTCGTAAAAGTTCTTTGGTTGCTTGGTTTATCGATTTTCTAAATTGGTCGAAAAAAAAGTATTTGCTTATCTTATTGGTTTCGTTTGGTCAACTTTGGTCATTGGTTTGAAGTACGAAGTAAAGATTGTATTTGATTTACTTCGTAGTTTGAATCCAATAGTGCCAATCGTTATACAGTAAGTTAGTGTTGCCAATTCGTTGAGTCACGACCACGAACAGACGATACGTTGTCACACTAGACTGTTCGACGCACCGATCTTTTAAGTTTGTAGGCTATTCAGTCATAAGTGTTGTTAGTTTTGTTTATTGCTTTAATTTTCCTTGAAAATGCCTCAAAGAAAAAAAACTAACCTTTCGCTGCGTAGCCGAAATGCGAAAAGGATGAGACTTTGTAGGTCTCAGGAATCGGAAGAAGATCGTGAAGCACGGTTATCTGCTAACCGAGAGCACATCGCTCTTTCACGTGAATCGGAAACGTTCACCGAAAGGGAGTCACGTTTAAGTTCACAAAGAACACGGACCGCGACTTTGCGGTCTCAAGAGAGTATCCAGGAACGCGAAGACCGGCTGTCTGCTGATCGGGAGCGCCACTCTCTCTCACGTGAGTCAGAGACATTCACAGAAAGGGAGTCGCGCTTAAGTTCGCAAAGAACTCGGACCGCGACTTTGCGTTCTCAAGAGAATATCCAGGAACGCGAAGTTCGGCTGTCTGCTGATCGGGCGCGCCAGTCTCTCTCACGCGAGTCAGAGACTTTCACAGAAAGGGAGTCGCGCTTAAGTTCGCAAAGAACTCGGACCGCGACTTTGCGTTCTCAAGAGAATATCCAGGAACGCGAAGTTCGGCTGTCTGCTGATCGGGAGCGCCAGTCTCTCTCACGCGAGTCAGAGACTTTCACAGAAAGGGAGTCGCGCTTAAGTTCGCAAAGAACTCGGACCGCGACTTTGCGTTCTCAAGAGAGTATCGAGGAACGCCAAGCACGTCTGTCATCTGACCGAGAGCGACACGCTCTCTCGCGCGAGTCTGAATCTCTCTCCCAAAGAGAAGAACGATTACAAATAACTAGACATAACTATGTAGGTGTACAAAGAAACAATGAAAGTTATCTTGCATCTGAAAGGGAAAGAATAGATGAACTAAGACGAGCAGAAACAGCAGAACAACGTCAATCTCGCCTAGAAATAGAACGAGCTCGATACCATATGAATAGAGAAACAAATAGCGGAGCTGATGAGTCCATGGAAAATGACGATGCAAATATTTTATTACCTTGGGACAATAGGGAAAAATCAGGGTTCACATATTCGTCTAGAATTAATTATGCTGGCTTTACTTTCGTGGGTGACATGAGAGAAATTTGTAATTTTTGTCATGCTTTGAAATGGAGGAAAGAGACAGATGGAATGTGCTGCTCAAATGGAAAAATTGTTCTTCCAAATTTCCAAGATCCACCACACTTACTTAAAAGTCTCCTGAATGGCGATCATCCCCAGTCGAACCGTTTTTTGGATAATATTCGTTTATATAACAGTGCTTTCCAAATGACTTCCTTTGGGGCAAAACAAATAACGGAAGGACCGTTCATGCCAACCTTCAAAGTACAAGGTCAAGTTTATCACCTTATTGGATCTTTGCTGCCAGAAAATGAACCCAAATTTCTCCAAATTTATTTTGTATCCGATTACACGCAACAGCTCAATGTTAGAAATCACAATTTTCCCCAGCTCAATGCTGAGCTTTTGGGTCAACTTCAAGAATTGCTGCATCACGTTAACCAGTACGTTCGTGAATTCAAAGCTGCATTGGAGTCAATTCCACAAGGCAGCAATGATTTCAAAATTGTTATAAGTGCCGATAGACGTCCTGTGGGTGAACACCGTGGAAGACACAATGCACCCGTCGCAGATGAAGTTGCAGTTGTTTTAGTCGACCAGGAGTGTGAGAGACGTGATATCGTGTTGCGTACACGCGACGATCGCCTTCAACGCATTTTGGAAACCCACTGAGCTTACGACGCCCTGCAATATCCACTAATTTATTGTCATGGTGAAGATGGGTACAATTTTGGGCTGTACCAAGTGAACCCTACTACGAGAGTCACTAATTATCAAAAAAAAATATCTGCTCAACAATACTATTCCTACCTTTTACAAATAAGGCAAAACAGTTTCGTATATTTGCAACGATTTCGTGGTTTGTTCAGCCAATTTATTGTGGACATGTACGCAAAAATAGAAACTGAACGTTTAGTGTATATTCGCACTAACCAGCGACGGTTACGCGCTGAAGAATACGTGCACTTGCGGGACGCCATGCAATCAGATAATAACGTCGAAAACTTGGGTCGATTGGTTATTTTGCCATCCAGTTTCACAGGCGGTCCGCGGTATATGCACGAACGAACGCAAGATGCTTTTTGTTACGTCCGTAAATACGGCCGGCCGGACCTTTTTATAACATTTACAACAAATCCAAAGTGGACGGAGATTTGCCAGGCACTTCTCACAGGACAGGCGTCATACGACAGACATGACATTATTGCTAGGATTTTTCATTTAAAACTCAAAGTCTTGATTAATCTACTTACAAAGGAGAAAGTTTTCGGTTCAACTCTTTGTTTTATGTATAGCGTCGAGTGGCAAAAGCGTGGTTTACCCCACGCGCACATTCTTCTGTGGCTGGAAGAAAAAATTCGTCCCGATGCTATAGACAGTGTCATAAGTGCAGAATTTCCGGACTATAATGCAGATCCGATTTTGCATGACATAGTAAAAACACATATGGTTCACGGGCCATGTGGCCTCTTAAACAGGGAATCACCGTGCATGAAAGATGGTCAATGCTCAAAAAAATACCCCAGAGCACTGAAAGAACTAACTATGGCTGGGGAAAATGGGTATCCGCAATACCGGCGAAGATCACCGTCACAAGGTGGTTTCACAGCTACTGTCAGATTCCGTGGACAAGAAATAATTCTAAATAATAGTTGGGTGGTACCGTATTCTCCAGTTTTGTCAAACGCTTTTCAAGCACACATTAATGTTGAAATTTGTAATAGCGTCGAATCTATAAAATATATATGTAAATATGTTAATAAAGGTAGTGATCAAGCCATGATAGCACTAAGAAATAACAACCAATTTGATGAAGTGACAAGGTATCAATCTGGCCGATACATAAGCTCTTCGGAGGCAGTTTGGCGCATTTTGAGTTTCCCTATTCATGAAAGGTATCCGCCAGTCATCCATCTTGACGTGCACCTGGAAGGCGGGCAGCGAGTTTACTTTCAGCCAGAAAATGTGGCAGAAAGAATGAACAACCCAAGACAAACCACCTTGCTCGCATTCTTTCGCCTCTGCGAAAGAGACAATTTCGCTAAGTCTCTGTTGTACAATGAAGTGCCACATTATTATACTTATAACAAGCAGCAAGGTGTTTTTAATCGCAGGAGACGTGGAACTGCTGTAGAAGGCGAGTCCGGCATTTTTAAAGAACACGTGATTGGAAGAGTATACACGGTGCACCCAAATAATGCAGAGTGTTATTATTTACGCCTTCTTCTTCACACAGTGCGAGGACCTACTTCTTTTGCTGAGCTCCGCAAAGTGGACGATATAGAATATCCCACATTTCAAGCTGCTTGCCGCGCACGGCATTTATTAGATGGCGATCAGCATTGGGATGATGCTTTAGCCGAAGCATGCGTCAGTGATAGTCCACATCGTTTGCGCCATTTATTTGCCATTTTGTTGACATTTTGTGGCCTATCGGACGCTGGGCAGTTGTGGCAAAAATATAAAGACGCGTTTGCCGAAGATTTTTTGAGACAGCAAAATATAAATAGTGAAACTTCTGACCAAGTACGTGAAAGCTGCCATAATAGGGCTTTGCTGGCTATACAAGATATAGTTACAAGTATAGGAGGGAACCCCCTCAGTCAATACGGCTTGCCGACACCGACAGTTGGTGGGGAACGAATTAATAGGGAGTATACATCTGAAATAAATTACAACCCCGAAGAGTTAGCAGAAATATTGCGAAATGGCTGTTCAAATTTGACGTCAGAACAACGTCAAATCTTTGATAGAGTATGCTGTAGTGTAGAACATTCATTAGGAGAAATGCTGTTTTTAGATGCACCTGGTGGAACAGGTAAAACTTTCCTCACTAAAGTTATCTTGGCTCAAATAAGGAGCCAAAACAAAATTGCCCTTGCCGTCGCTTCCTCAGGAATAGCTGCCACTTTATTACCAGGAGGAAAAACTGCACATACAACATTTAAAATACCAATCGACTTGGACCGCACAGAAAACCCTGTTTGCAACGTGTCTCGCAATAGTGATAAAGCAAGGGTTTTACGCGATTGCGCCCTTATCGTTTGGGACGAGTGTACGATGGCAAATCGTAAAGCTGTGGAAGCTGTAGATAGAACGTTGCGAGATATAAGACAAAATGACCGACCGATGGGAGGCTTAACGGTGCTATTCTGTGGAGACTTCAGGCAGACACTCCCTATAATACCCAGAGGAACGAGGGCCGATGAAATAGGTGCCTGTTTAAAGAGCTCTATTTTATGGCGTAGTGTCATATTAACTAATTTGAGCTTTAATATGCGAGCATATTTGGGAGGTGACGCAAACGCGCAGGTTTTCTCAAATTTACTACTTCAAATTGGTAACGGCACATACCCGACTCAAGAAGGAGGTAAAGTAACTTTAGTCGAAAGCCTGTGTTCTTCTGTTGCCTCACAGCAGGAACTCATTTCCTCTGTATACGGAGATCCATCAGAGATCTCGAACCATGACGCTGCTTGGCTATGCCAACGAGCTATTTTGGCACCTCGCAACGACCAAGCAGCAGCAATAAATTCTCAAATATTGGTACATGTTTCTGGAGAAAGTAGGGAATATTTATCTATTAACACGGTTTTAGAAGAAGGAGATGCCACCCACTATCCAGTAGAGTTTTTAGACTCTCTAAATACACCAGGTCTTCCAGCACACAAAATTTATTTAAAAGTCGGAGTACCAATCATTCTACTCAGAAATTTAAGCCCACCAAAACTATGCAATGGAACTCGGTTGAGAGTAACAAATCTCCAACGAAATGTCATCGAAGCCGAAATCTTAACAGGTTGCGGCTCCGGTGATGTTGTTTTCATTCCCAGGATACCCATTATCCCCAATAATTTTCCGTTTACTTTCAAACGTGTGCAATTTCCTGTAAGCCTCTGTTACGCTATGACTATTAATAAAGCCCAAGGCCAGACGTTATCCGTTGCGGGTGTAGACCTTACTTTTGATTGTTTTTCACACGGCCAACTCTATGTTTCTCTATCACGTGTTAGCAACCCAAACAACCTTTTTGTATATGCTCCGGGTAATTCCACCGCTAACATAGTATATAGAGAAGCATTAACGTAATCAACTATACCAAAGTCAGGACTCTTATCTAAATCATCAAAAAGGTGATATACTCTTATCTAAACGACGTTGTTTTGTTCTCGACAACCACGCGAACGAAGTCGCGGGCACAGCTAGTCATGCATAAAAAGGAAATTTGGGCCCACATAGTCCGCGTATGGTATCACGTGAGGTTCTAAGCACTCACGAATGTACCTTTCAGCATTTAATGTTGGCAGCCGTGGTCCTGTAACAACCTCAAGTTGAGTTTTGCCGCTCGCGGATATACCGCCCCAGACAGTTCATGAGCCACCGCCATAAGCAACCCTCTCTTCAAAGCAGCATTGTGCGAAACGCTCTCCCTTACGTCGGTAGACCTTCTTCCTTCCATCATTGCCATGTAACACAATTTTAGACTCATCAGAAAAGAGTACACGACTTAAATCTTGCTGTGTCCAATTTAAATGACTGCGTGCGAAATGAAGGCGCGCTGTTCGGTGGGCTCGCGTTAGTTTGGGCCCATTAGCTGGCTTGTGTGGTACCATATCGCGTTCTTTTAACCTTCTCCGAACAGTTCGAGCGCTCACAGATACTCCGTGGAAGTCGCGAAGTTGGTTTTGTATCTCAATGGAGGTAAGGTGACGATTTCTCAAGCTGGTCGTCACGATGAATCGATCCTGCCTTTCAGTTGTGACCCGAGATCGTGGCCTTCCTTGGCGACGAACAAAGCCGCCAGTCTCCAGGTATCTCCGATAAACATTTCGGACCGCAGATCGACTTAAATTAAGTTGAGCACTCACGTTTCTTTGGCTGTGTCCGGCCTGAATAAGTGCCACAGTTTGGGCGGCGACTTTAGGTGAAGTATCCATAGATTATTGATAGAACCTCACCTTAATGTTAAGAATAAGTAATGTTTGTTGCAAAACCAAAGATATCAATCACTTTTTCAAGAATTAAATCCAAGTAAACCAATAAAACCAAGTTTTCTTAGTATTCGATTGTTTGATATCAACAAACAGGCTCCAAATTGTCTTTTGTTTCTTTAAATTCTGTGTTCGAAATTCAAAAAAAGACTATTGAATGAAATTGTGAATGTGCCAGGTTCAAAACTGCATAAAAACTTTTTGCTCGACCTAATATAAAATTTTAGCTAGGACCAAACGAAACTGAAAATACAAGGTGGGCCAATAGATATGTCCAGAAGTGTAGTAACTACATGTTGACAAGTTCCACCAATGAATAGTTTAAAAGATAGGTTACGCACGGTTATAGCACGCAACTAAAAGAGATAGCTATTATTTGAACGATTGGCTTCAATGTTTTGTCGAGGCATAGGTTTTGATTTTTCGGTAGGTTTAGATTTCGGACAGCATGGCAGTCCTGCAAGCGCTAAACAGCCAAACAGTTAACTCTGGGCTGATATACGAGTGTCACCAACGCCTAAATCAGGTAGGTAAACACAACAAAGTAACCATTCAATGGATTAAAGGACACAGCGATTCCCGTGGCAACGATGCAGCGGACGAACTTGCCAGAAGGGGGTCGAGCATGGCAGCGATAGGACCTGAACCCATTGTGCCTCTCCCCTTTGGATTCTTACGCAATCTGGTAAGGAAACGCACCAGAGATCAACACAACAAGCTATGGGCTGATCATAGGGAGTGTAGGCAGGCCAAGGAGGCGCTCCCCTCCATTAATGACCGCTTCACAAAGCAAGCCCTACGACTGACCAAACTTCAGTTGCGGAAAGTCACGGCCGTTACAACTGGCCATGGGTCTTTTAATAAGCATCTCTCTGTCATAGGAGTCACAGACAGTCCACTCTGCAGAGCCTGCATGGAGGAGGACGAGACAGCGGCTCATCTGCTGCTAAGCTGCCCAGTAGTCGCTGCATACAGGGCAAAACACTTCGGACATCCAGGTAACCTAAGCGAGATGGTCAGTAACACCAGGGTGCTGCTGGCCTTCCTCGAGGAGCTGGGGTGGATCGAATGACAATGCAGTCCCACCTGTACGCAAAATACGCGCCTTGGGCGTGGAGTTGCGGAAACCAGCCCGACATACATACATACATACATACATAGGTTTTGATTTTCTTCTGTGGACAAAAGACCAAATCTCCGAATTAAGACATTTTCGAGTTCTCACAATGTGCGCGCTAAACTGAAACAAGTCTGCCTCATTTTATATTTGGAAAGTGATAATAGGACAACAGGGTAAAAAGACCTCCAATTCATATAGCCCACCGACCGCAGCTTGAAGCCTTTTTAGACCTGCAGAGCTCCTGCAGGCAAGGCACAACACCGCTTTTTTTTTCTTTTTTTGATGTGAAACATCTATAGCCGCACGTAAAACCGATTTCTTGATGTGAAACATCTATAGCCGCACGTAAAACCGATTTCTGGCGTGGCGACGCATGCCGTGGCGACGCGTCGCCACGCTACACGATGTTTTTTTGTTTTGTTATTACACCATCAAATAGTAAGATAAGACACACTACCATTGATTTTAGCTGGGGATTTCAATGTAAATTTTGCAAAAGATTAATCAACGCCATTAATTACGTTTCTCCAAGAAGAATTTCAATTGCAAATTAATAACAATCCAAGAGAACCTACCACCAGATACGGAACAACAATAGATGCTGTATTTATTAGATATCTTGATAATGTTATGTCCAATACTTTTGTAACATACTTCAGTTACCATCGACCAATTGTCACAGTAATACCGTTCTCAGAGGCAACATCGAATAAGTCACTGATTAAACGAATTAAGTAGTCACGATTTCAAATAAATTCGTAAATTTTTGTATTTAATGAAAATAAATGTTTATTCAATAAAGAGTCATCGTTATCTGGAAAAAAATCGTAATATTTTATTTTATCATTATGACATATTTAGTTCCTATCACAATATGTTCTTTTCTGCATATTACTTTTACAAAAATAATGTCGATGTTTCACATCTGCCAGGCGTCCCGTGACGGCTCACATTTTTTTTTGTTGTGTGGGATATCTTCCAATGACATCTCCCGCTCTGGGTGGAGCGGGAGGGCGTGTCAGACTCTTACTGACTAAAACCCACCCCTGTTCCTTCCCTGCCCTGAGTGCCCAGGGGCGAGGTCTACTCTTTGAGGCGCGCGTGGAACACTACGCGCCGTCGACTCTCGGGCCTGGTGCTGATCGGACGGCGAGCTACCCACTGCGAGCCGTCCGCAGGCCCGGGTAAGGCACAACTCCGCTGTCACATAAGTTTGCACTGCCCAGCGCCCCCCTTTAATTCTACCTGCTTACTAAAAACTTATGACATACCGTTGTATGTTACGAAAATGTGAGGTTTGACGTCCATAATGTGATCAAAGAACTTTTGTATTAAGGCCAGCTCGTTTTCTTCATTGAACACTATAAACATCCTGAAAGCAAGCAAAAATATTATTGTAATACATACTACAATAGCATATTCAGCCTTAATAATTTTCCCACCGCTGGGACTCAGGCCTTATCTCTAGGAGAGGGAATGGGCCGTAATCCAACATGCGGGCCGTGCGGGATGGTATATGACAAATGTCTCCAAATTTTTTCTAAGACATAACGGTTTCCGCATGATGTGTCCCTTCACCGTTTTGAAAAATAAATTACAAAGTAGAGTGCCTGCTTGGGTTTAAACCCACGATGTACAACTCGTAGGTCGGGCCTTTTACCAATGGGCTGGGTTTTACCTGCAGATACGATCACTTTAATACAAATTCTAATTCAATTTATTCGCCGGTATTGCCGCGGTGCATCCGGCGGCTTATAGACCCGCTTTACCGCACAAAAGAGCCGCCGCACATGGCAGGCCGGATACCGTCGCGTGTCGCGCGTTTTGTGCAAGTTTCTGCGGCCAAGTGCCAGCCGCACAGACGCTCGGGAAAAGTCGGCGGCACTGCGTGTAAGAGCCTTAAATTTTATTACTAGATTCAAAATGGTACATACCCCTCAAACTCCGGTTTCGGTGTGTACTCAAAATCTTCAACATCCACAGAAATAATCTCCCTATTAGTAATCAAGTAGCCCTGCCCATCAATCATGTACGATATCATCATAATCTGGTCCGTCTGAGAGTCCGGAAACTTCAGCGGTAATTTCGTAGTCTCTATGTCAAACGCCAGCACTATAGGGTCTGGCCTTTCTATAATGTCGTCTCTTTTGGTGAATATTGGTGTCTCTGTACCTCGGCTTTTGACTGTGTACCATGTACCGCAGAATATTTCCATGTCTATTGATACTCGGACATGATAGGGGACATCATGTTCTCTGCAAATATTTTAATAAATGTGAGTATTATCAGAATACACGTATCAAAATGTGTTTACAAAGAGGTGTGTTCCATTCCAGAATCTAGAGTTACGATCATTATTACAGTGAGCAAATACATTAAACAAAAAAAATTAAGACCAAGTGAAAATTATAAATCTTGAAAAACATTTTCTTAGTCTCCTATTAGAAAAAAACCATAACTATCACAGCAACTATGATATTCAAAAAAACCTTTGAAATTTATCTTATTTATCTTTAGCAGGTATTGCTTACAAATTAACTGAAATACACACCTGATATCAAGAATATTCTCCATATGATCAGTAGTCTTCTTAGCATGTTCAATGGCTGCCGCACTAGTTAACGCATTGGTCAACATTTCAGCATAAATCTGATCTTTTTTCTCTCTCTCTTTGTTTTTGTTAACAGCAGTCAGTATCTCTCTCCGTACCTTCATCATTTCATTTTGTGACATGAACGAGAGCTTTATGTACCGCTGCTTTATACCTGATAAGTGGTTCAGCTAAAAAGAAAAAGTAGGATTTTTATGAACATAGCAGAATATGATATCACTTTTATACCACAACGTAATTACAATAGTGAAGCCTGTGAAGCTCCCAGGCCCTGCAGTCTCGAAATTGATACTGATTGCTACGTCCTACATGTGGTCACTAAGTGGGAAAAATAATTAATTTTCTTGAAATATGTACAGAGACAGTGTCATTTTTAACTTGCAAGCACTATTTTTCACGAAAACTGATCGCCGCTGACTGGTCTCTGTACATATTTCAAGAATATTTCTGACGTAGTGACTGATTGTTAGGACATAGCGATCGCTATCAATGTCGAGACTGCAGGGCCAGGAAGCTTCTGTGCTTCTGGCCTGAGTTAGGCTGGCTATGTTAGCCGGGAACCCCACACACAACAGACCCAAAGGTAGTCTAAGAGCGGACAATGGAGTCTTTATACCATACAATAATGACATTATATAAATAAAAGGGAAAACATTCTATTTGAACTCTATATCTAACAATTTTGGATGGATATTTTAAAAGTATTTGTTCAACAATCAAATTGAATGAAGGTTCTTACCAAATCCAAATCCTCCTTCTCAATGACAGTAATCTTGTGAATGGTGCCCGCAAACCTCTTAGATATGAACTGTATGACCTCCTGCTCGCACTCCTTGCGTGCCAGGATCAGGAAGTATGGCTGGAAGGTCAGGGACACCTTGAACCGAGAGCCATCCATCTCTATGAAGTAGTAATCCATAGCTGCCACTAGCCTTTTGTCTTCATCTAATATTTCTGCCTGGAAATTAAAGTTGCATAGGTGAACTTAAACCAAAAGAAATATCACATGAGGTATTGAACTTGCTTTAAGGGTTTTAATCAACTTTAGATTTAGAAGCAAATTACACTAAGATAGTTTAAAGAATTTAAATACAAACACGGATTATTTTTCTTTCCAAACAGTTTTGATTCTCTTTTTTTTTTGTTCATCCAATGACATCGCTCTGGGTGGAGCGGGACGGCGTGTCAGACTCTTATTGACTAAAACCCACCCCTGTTCCTTCCCTGCCTGAGCGCCCAGGGGAGCGGTAACTCTGTTAAGAATTTATCCGCTACCCAAGTTTTGATTCTCTTAAAATGAGAATACGTACAACGTATTGTAACTGTACTGATATGGTTTAGTCTGGCGACTGAAGTTATAAATAAACAAACAAGTAAACACTTACAGTATGCATGTTTATCAAGTAGCCCGTTCGTTCTTTGACGTCCCGTACTCTATCGAATCCATACTTGGAGTCAATTCTGTCGTTGTCTAGGGCCACACGGATACGAGACTCCGACGATTCCTCCCTACAAAGGAAAAAGTAGATCGTAGATGTAATTCGCAAGTTCGTCTGAGTTTGCAAGTTAAAACATATATCAGAAAGAGCTCATTCTTACTAACCTGGAGCCCGTAGACGACCCAGCGTCTCTCCTGTTTGCATCATCCCTATCTGCTCTGTACTTTCCAGTGTTTTGTAGAACCATGTTGCCGTAAATATTTTATAACATAATAAAAATAACCAAAACCATCATTGAAATTCAGTTGACAGTTAACTTCAATCCAAAGAGAATATAATTTCCTTCAATCAAGCCATCAGTTAATCAGCTGCTGTCGCTGTCATAATTTCGCGCCATTTTTTTTACTTTTTTTTTGGCTTTTGGCTAAGGACAGAGACCATGCTGCCTAGTCATCAGTTAGTTCGTATTTTTTCTTTAAAATGCTGATGTAACACATTCTAATGTTTTTGCAGTATTTGGCAGCAAATGTATCAAGTCAGCCATCTCGGCAAGTTGCGGTGAGGTGGTCAATACTACAATAAAATTCTAAGCTTCATATTACCGAGATCGCGCCTGTTTCATAGATTCCAGATATTGTCTAGTTGCGTAGACACTTGAGACACAAAACTATACCAATTTTACATCACAATATCCACTAGGAATCAATTTGCGAATAATTAAAACATCCACTGAACTTCACTCGAAAAAATCCCGCCAAAAAATCGCAATTAGAAATAAAACGGTGTTCTGTCGGAACGCTCCTTTGCTTGCAATTGCGTTCAAATATTGTACCTATTTGCTTTTGCTCAGCCTCAAGAACGCATGTAGCGCATGGAGGTAAGATTAATATAAAACTTGGATTCCTTATTCAGAGATGTAGAAAAAGCCCGAGCCCCGTACACAGAGAATCTTTCCCTACGTCATCATAACATGTTGGTGATTGGATGGTGAGCGTAGTAATCACAGACAGAGTACATTATTTATAAATATATAGAAAGTAGTAATGGAACGTGAGGTGCGTTTCCACACTTATTACAAAAACCTGTTTACTAAAATTAATTAATCAGGGTTAGCATTTTAGCTACAATTGACTTCTTTTCAAGATGATTTTATCAATATTTAAAAAATTCAATATTTAAAAAACCGTAATCAACTCACAAGACAAAATAGATCCAACGAACCTCGAAACGTTCCTAACGGTTGTCAAACTCATAAGGGGTTTTTGGCGGGATTTTGTCGAGTGAAGTTCAGTGGCTGTTTTAATTATTCGTTTATTGATTCCTAGTGGATATTGTGATGTATAATTGGTGTAGTTTTGTGTCTCAAGTGTAAACGCAAATGGACAATATGTGGAATCATTGAAACATGCGCGATCTCGGGAAAATGGAGCTGAGAATTTCATTGTAGTATTGACTACCTCAGCGAAGTTTTCCGAGAAGGCTGACTCGACACATTTGTTGCCAAATACTGCAAAAAACATTAGAATGTGTTACATCTGCATTTTAATGGAAAAGAGTATAAATACACTACGTAAGACTAGGCTATATGTAGCTTGCTACTATTATAGTCATCTGTGGCTATATGGTGAAAAGACTTTCGCCTTCCCTTCGGGAATAATAAAAAAAAATCGAACTCATAACTGTCATTGTCAAATATTTAAAACGATTAATAATTTGTAAATGTACCACAGCAGGAGCCGGCAGGGCAATCCCATGTTTTTATCGTTAAAATATTGAGATTATTAAAAATGAATAGGTCTTACGGTATAAGCTTTAGTAGTTATGAAGACCTATCCACGAATAATTCGACCAGGCAAGGGGACATAAGCCTCAGCGATCAACTATCAGGTTTTGCAAGGTTACGCGTATCTGCTCTAACAAAAGCGGCTGAAATGAGTCCTCTAGTGAAAGAAGTGACCATAGGACCTAACAGTCCTTTGAAGAAAGATGAGATAAAGGAACCAGTGGCAATCACCCAACAAGACAACGACGACGAAAACTTGATAGAAGATAAACTTCGTGAGGACCTCCGATACACGCTTATCATGAAAGAATATGAAAACCAACTCCAAGAATCAACTGCGGAGCGGTTCAATAACTTAATTGAAAATATGATATCAAAACGCGCCGAGTTCATTAAAAAATTTTGGACAAGACAAGGAGAGGAATGTAACAGGAGAGACTTGGAGCTCAAGGCACGTAAACTTCAAATGCTTAAAGAACTACAGGAAAATGACAACTTGTCTGTTTTGAAAAGGGCTCGTCTAGATGAACAGAACTGCCAAATCATCAATACACATACAATAGAAAATATGAACAGAATATTAGAAGAACAAAATAGAGCTACAGCTAGATTTGCTGCCATAACAGACAGCCACACCAGAATTTGTATTGCTTATAATGAAATAACAAACATCTTGAACATTGAACCACATGCTAAAACCATCTGCGATAAATTTACAACACCAATAAATACTGTTGTAGGAAATATAGATCATATTATGGAGATATCTAAGACTGGAGGTGTCACAGAAAAAGATGTAAAGCAAGCTGAAGTTCTAGTACTGAACATTGAAAATATTAAAAGGAAAATCTTAGAAAACATTGACACAATTAAAAGAGAAGAAAACTTGAAAAGACAGAAGGAGGAAGAAGAATTATTGAAGAAAAAAGACCAAGAAAGAGAAGCTCATCAAATAAAGGCAGCTCAAATAGCTGCAGCAGCTGAGGCGGAGAAAACTAGGTTACAACAACAACCTAAGAAGACTCAACCAGTATTTTATTCTGCAGAAAATTACAACTACTATGAGAACCTTAAGAATTATCTGGAGCAGTATGAAGCACAGTATAGAGCTTTGTTACAAGACGTTAATTTAAAGAAATTCAGATTTGACTGTCAGAAAGCAGTCAATACTCCAGTGAATGCATTGTCATCAGTCAGTGCATCACACATGAGAGACAAATATGACAAACTTTCAAAATTACTTAAAGGAGAAAGAGTACAAGTATTAGACATTTACGTAACAGCTACACAGCATCCACAAGGGTTATTTTATTGCACAGCATTATTAGCAAAGAAAATAGTGAGACAAGGGGATCTATTAGTATCAAGTAGTACAGAAGCTGCTTATCCACTGGCTGCTGTTACTGCAGCTCTATGGGCGCAATTCCCACACTTAGGAAAACTAGTTGAAGCGAACTTCCATAGATATTGTCCTTACTTAGTACCAATGTTCCTGCCACAAAAAGAAGGACAGTCCGATAAAGAGTTTTATATGTCAAGAGGCTATACATACAATGATGAAGGAGTTGTAGAGAAACAGGACAAGTTTCTGAAGAGGATGTCAGGCATATTCAGGTTACGATGTGCCATATGGATAGCTTCAATGCCCAGGTTCATGAACACAACAAATCCTCATGGCTTGCGATTTGGATGGCAATGGCTTGCATCGTTTTTGAATTTGAAACCTGAACCCGATATTTCTGCTACATTGGTGCATGATTTTCTTATAATGTGTGGGTCGCAGTATGACAAACATTATGGTAAACAATTTAAGAAAATTTTAGAGTTAACAAGTAATCAGTATCTTAAAGTACTGGAGAATATTGATGAAGGTGGGCCTAAGACCAGATTAGAAGTTTATCTGCAGACTGTACTAAGATCTAATGATGTTCCAGCACCCCCTGCATCCACACAAATAAATTGGTGATATACAAACTGTGGGTACATCAAATAAGCTCTTTTGCAATGAAAGTGCTGACTACAGACATTTTATTTGACATGAAATGTATATAATGAACTAAACTATAGAATTAATTGTAAGATCATTATGCTTGAGATCATAATTTAAGGAAATTGTTAAAATTAAGTAATAAACCTGTAAGTCAAGTACCTACAGTGATAATGACTTTAGTTTTATAATTAAAAATTTGATTGCAAATTTTGGTTTTCTTTAAATACCTAAGTTTGCTAGTAAATGTGAGATAGTAAGAAGTACTATTGTAAGACAGAGTCGGAGGAAAACACCTCAGGTTATTTGTCCATTATACTGTAGAGATTGGGGTCAATATGTTATGAAACGGAAAGTGGGTTTTGGACCCAGAGCTGTATTATCTATGTCATTTTCTAAAAACTTATTTTTTGTCATTTTTCATTTTCTAAAAACTTTAACTTTGACCCCCATATTAACAGATGCTACACCGTTCAAGCGCGGAAGACAGTAAACGTATCTCTTTCAACGTAACTTTTTACTTCTTTTTTGGCCTAAGTGGAACTGAAATATTATGCATTATTCTATGCTTTTCCTACATTCTATACAGTGCCGGATGTTCAGCCGGCGATGTGCTAACGACGGTCAGAAGTTACACGACGTCATACACTAAATATCTGCTAAACTGAAATTAAGAAATTCGACATTTTTCCGCTACGACTACGCACACGACCGCAGGTAGTTGGGGGCAAGTAGTGTGCTAGCCACACATGAAAGGCTGCCCCGCCAACTGTCGAAAAATCCCGGAATGCACCATCGTGCTGGTTGGCGACTGGACGAGAGGGCCCGATGGACATTCCCGGGGGGGCTCTGGCGTTCTAGCAGTTTCCAGACTAGTCCCCCAATGATAAGACGGTATCATTGGGGGACTAGTCGGTGCGTGCCTGAAGGTAGCCTGCATGGAACCTCATTTCACTTCCTTCTCCTCTCCTTCACTCTTCATAACCATAGATTATACACTTATAGTTCATAACCATGAAAAAAGGAACGAAATAGAAAAGCTGAACAGCGGCAGTACTCCCTCTCTTTCAAAGTGCACCTTTCTAAACATACGAGGTCTGCACTCAAATCTCGCTGCAGTCCACCACCTAGAGACAGAGAAACCAGCTCTCTTGTTCCTTTCAGAGACGCAAATCGGATTTCGGTCAGACGTGGCGTACCTATCTTACCCAGGGTTTACCCTGGAGCACAACTCTAAGCCTCGCGCCGGTATATGCATGGACGCCCGGGACGACATCTGCTATCGGCGTCTCCGCAACCTTGAGGACTCCAGGTTCTCAACGCTCTAGGTCCTAGTGGACACGCACCTGGATAAAATTATCTACACCTGTGTCTACCGTTCGCACAGCGGTGATTTGGAGACAACTAGGCTCACACAACACCTCAGTGAGGCGGCGGATGCGGCTCAATAGCGGTACACTTCTCAATTGGTGTTACTGGGGGACTTCAACGCCCACCATCAGGAGGCTGGCTCTTCCCATACGAGTGCACAGACCATACTGGACAAGAGACGCATAAGCTAGCGCTAGCGTTAAATCACACCCAGCTGGTCCAAGGGGCAACGAGAGTGCCGAATGTTGATTCGCACACAGCCAATTACTTAGACCTTCTGCTGACACAGATCCAGACCGTTACTCGGTGTCGATTTCTTCACCATTACCTAGTTACTTCCGACCACTGTCTGGTGAAGTCTGTATCCGTCTACTCCCCGCCCGATCCTAGCCCTAGAGGCACCAGGCGGGTTTGGCGATACAGGTCAGCAGATTGGGATGACATGCAATCTTTCTTCGCATGTTATCCTTGGCAGTCCACTTGCTTTTCTTCGACTGATGTTTCGTCGTGCGCGGACGCCGTGACGGATATGTTGCGGCAGGGAATGGAGTACCACATTCCGTTCTCTGACGTATGTCTGGCGAAGCTCGTCCATGGTTTGGTGCGTGTTCTACCTGCCAAATGACGTGAGTCAGAAGAAGAGAGCCTTCAACGGGGCTGCCATGTCCTGCAAGAAGGTCTTGCGAAGGGCTCGGTTTGACCACATTAGCCGAGTTGGGAACAAACTTGCTTCTTACCCAGCTGGTAGTAAGGCGTTTTGGTCCCTGGCTAAGTCGGTTGAAACGAACTTCTGCCGTCCCTCACTACCTCCACTACTGAAACCCGACGGGTCGCTAACCCACTCTGCTGAGGAAAAAGCAAACTTGTTTGCCTCTCTGTTTGCGGAATCTTCGCGTCTAGATCTTGGTGACGCGAAGCCCCCTGGTACTCTTGGTGGATGCGAGTCGATTATGTCGGACATTCCCATTCATCAGAAGGATGTCCGAAGGGTACTGCGTAACCTAGACGTGAACAAGGCACTAGCCTTGTTCGCGTCTAGGTTACGCAGTACCTACTAGGCCCCGACGGGATACCGGCAATTGTACTGAGGACTTTAATTTGGAACTGGAAAAGTACCGTTGGCTTGTGTAGTAGACTAGCATTTCCGAACGTATAATTGAAGATGGTTGTTGAAACAACCATGAAAAATCGGAAATGAGGAGATGATAAGTGGATTGCAAAAAAGAAAAACGGCTACTTTTTCTGTGAGTGGTTAGACAATAATTTTCAATTAAATTCTTGCTCATCATTAAACTGTCTTTTATATTCGTCCTGAAAGGCCCAGGACACAACAGCTTAGAAGCAAGCTAACGTGCAACCCAAGCCCAAGTCGAGCTGATCCAGCAAATTATAGGCCCATCTCGCATCAACGCGTACTAAATGGTAAGCTTCTGGCATACCTAGAAGCTAACGATATCCTCAGTGACCGACAATATATGGCTTCCGCCGAAATAGGTCAACTGGGGATCTTCTAGCGTATGTCATTCACATCTGGAGTGAGGCCATCGAGAAACACGGGGAAGCCCTTGCGGTCTCCCTTGACATCTTGAAGGCCTTCGACAGGGCCTGGCACGTTAACCTTATTGGCAAGCTTCCTTCCTTCGGACTGCCCGCCGGATTGTGTGATTGGATAGCGGATTTCCTAAGGGGTCGGTCTATCCGAGTGGTCATAGATGGCTGCTCGTCCGGACTGCTGGCTATTAATGGCAGGTGTTCCTCAGAGGTCGGTGCTCTCGGCAACATTGTTTTTGCTGCATAATAACGATCAGCTAAAACCCGGTACCTTTGGGTATGCAGACGACAGCACTTTTGCCGAGAGATACGTGTCCGACGCACGAGCTGGTGAGTCTCAGCAGGCGTATTCGCTAACTTAGTTGACATCAATTTGATAGGCACTTTGCCGTACATTGCTTCTTTGACGTATAGGAAAACCATAGTGTCTATTATAATCAATGTCCACCGAGCAAAGTGCCTATCAAATTGATGTCAACTGAGTTAACGAATACACCTGCAGGTCCGGTCTCTCTGAGAGGCTATGGTTAGGCGCTTGAACTTGTCCTTACAGGCTGTCTCAGAATGGGGTGATGCCAATCTGGTCAAGTTCAATGCGTGTCTTTTTTCTGCTAAAAGGAGCTAATTTCACCTGGCTCCATTTTCCCGAGGTGTAACCGTGCCAATAACCGACCAACTTGATACTTTGGTGTTACGTTACTATCTACCCTCAATTTTGGTCTCTTCATAGAGGAAAAGGCTCAAGTGGCTGCTAAAAAGTTGATGATCCTCGCAAAGGTGAGACGGTACTTCACGCCGGAACAGCTGCTCCAACTTTATCAAGCGCAAGTTCGATCGTGTATGGAGTACTGCTCTCATCTTTGGGACGGATCTGCCAGATACCAGCTTGATGCCCTTGAGAAAATTGAGAAACGAGCCAAGAGGATCATCGGCAATGATAGGCTCGTTGAGTCGAAGCTCCAAAGTCTTGAGCATAGACGTCGAGTTACTAGCCTGTCGGTTTTCTATCGGTTACATTTTGGGGAGTGTGCGACGGAATTACATAATTTGATTACGCCAAGCCCGTTCCATCAGCGGTCCACAAGACGTACGGCGATATGCCACCGGTACATGGTGAACATCCCATCCACACGTACATAATAAATCATCATCTGCCTAACCTTTTTCCCAACTATCTTGGGGTCGGTTTCCAGTCTAACCAGATGCAGCTGAATACCAGTATTATACATGGAGCGACTGCCTATCTGACATCCAAAACCCAGTTACTGGGTAATACGATACGCCTTGGTAAGACTGGTTGTCAGACTTTCGGGCTTCTGACGACCCGTAACGACTGTCAAAGATCCACGCACAAAACAAATGATAATGATAAATGATTTTATTTTTGTAAGTAGGATTTAACAACACTATTTACACGTCAACGTTTTGTGAACACATTCATTGTCCGTACAGCTAGGGAGTGGAATTCCCTGCCGCGGTCTGTGTTTCCTGATAGCTACAACCTGGGAGTCTTTAAGTCAAGAGTGAATAGGTTGCTTCTAGGCAAGCGTGCTCCATCTTCGACCACGTCATCGCTTACCATCAGGTGAGATGGTGGTCAAACGCGTGTCTATCAACAATAAAAAATGTTCCTAATAATATCACTTATAAACTATTACTAGCTGTGCCCGCGGTTTCACCCGCGGTTATGGTTACTGTGTCGTAGCCTGTCGTAGCCTGTCGTAGCGTGATTATATATATATAAATAAAGTCTATAACCTTCCTCAATAAATAGGCTATACAGTGCAAAATGGTACCTCGCTCTCCACATCCCTCATAATCGCCCGCCTTGCACATCATGAATGTGCACGTGGTACTTGATTAACACTATGATATCTCTTAAGATATTCGTTGAAATCAAATGATGTCAAGGGCAAATTTATTTAAAATTAAATACTTATGATGAATAACGAATTTATTTGGATAATGATTAATGGCATGTTTATAAAAACACCTTCGCAAATAATGCATTATTTAGAACGAATTTGATTACCATAAAAAAGATGAAGAGATGTGAGATCCTTAAAAGATGGACATATGCTATCGCGGACTTTTTTTCAGAATTTATAGGGGAACAATTACATTATACATAATTTTTGCGTAACTTTAACCGTTTACGCAGCGCACGCAACGGAAGCTCTCAAAAGGAATATTTTTCCTCCATTTTTGACACATTTTTCATTGATGCTCCGCTCCTATTTGTTGTAGCGTGATGTTATATAGCCTATAGCCTTCCTCGATAAATAGACTATTCAACAGAAAAAGAATTTTTCGATTCGATCTAGTAGTTCCTGAGATTAGCGCGTTCAAACAAACAAACTATTTAGCTTTATAATATTAAGTAGGTATAGATAACCACATTGGAACAGTCTGACCGCCAAACCCCTCATCGCGGCCGTCAGACATACAGCAATTTCGCGAATAAATTCGAAAAAGAGTTCCCGCGGCCCTTGGCACTCAGGAACAACTGAAGGAACGGCTGGGTTTTATTCAGTAAAAGTCTTACACGCCCTCGGAGCTTCACCCAGACAACCGGGAATTTTATTCCCGATTGCCACCTCGTGGCAATCCATGTGAATGGAACTGGGAATATTATAGCCATTCGCGCCATCCCGCCAAAAATGAGACTACACAGGCTGTAAGGAACAAGATACCGCAAACTTCGCGAAAAGGTTACACCACATGCCACTAACAAAATTATGATATTAATCTCGGTAATGATCGGTTACAGAAATTGACATTTTCAAGCACGCAATGTATTGTGAACAATGCGATCTCAACGCTACGCAATGAATGTAGGCGCGCGTGAGCGCCTCTAATTACCTACCACGTTTTATACATACAGACACGGGTGGCCGTGTGCCCGTCACGTGCATTGCGCCCATTGACTTATAAATCTGTCAATGATTGCGCCGCGCGCGCGCTACTAGTGATGGGTAGCTATTCTAATAACTAGCCAAATAGCGGCTATTAACAAAATAGCCATGACTATGATATCCGTCAACACGATAACTAGCTATTGGCTACTAGCTAGCTATAATAACCGACAAGTTACGGCACAGCGGGTAGCCGCCACAGAACATAATATAACTACTACGTTTTGCAGCCGTCCCGCGGCTATCCAGATTCCAGAGTAGCTCAGTAAGCGACTAGCCGTAGCCGTCGTAGTGGATAGTTGTGAGCGCGCTCACGCTCACTGCGCTGTGTAGCGCGAACTTCATTCGCAATTTCGCATCGCACATTCTTTCTCACAATTGTCAAAAAATAGATTAAAGAAAGAGAGGACATTATACTTAGTAATTTCCTTTAATAGACAAATTTACGAAATACGATAGACAGATAGTTAGTTTATAAAAAATAATAGTTTACATAAAGTACTCGTGTCTGTAATGTCGCACTGCGACATCTGTACTTTACTTGCCTACAACAAAAGTCTGAGTCGATGTAGATGTTCTGTAAAAGATTTTAGTTCATACTCATATAATATAGATGACGCTATTGTAGATTTTCGTTTTTTCTTTAATAATAATACGTACGACATTATTGAAGTCATTTCTTTTTAAAAGAGTATAAAATAAAAAGGAAATAAAAAACGAAATCATGACATTAACTTATTATAACATTTAGACTTGTTGCGAACGAACTCGGATCGCAGGGCAGTTGAGTGTTTGTTTTTCAAGTCCTGCCTAGCTCCACCGCCGCGCCTCTAGCGCAGGCAGTCGCTACCGCTAGTCACTATTGTTCAATAGCCAAGTAGCCAAATAGCTGGCTAGCTAGCTGGCTATTTCACCAGAAATAGCCGGCTAGCTAAGCTATTAAAATTTCGGCTAGTTACCCATCTCTACGCGCTACTCGGGTCGCAGCGCGCCGCGCGCTCTTCATAAATACACTTTCTACTTTGTGATAAAAATACATTTGTACGTCGATGTTTCCGACCGATATGATCAATAACTAGATTAGATACCTACTTAATAAACATATATAAGCGCATACCTGCGTAAAACGTTTAAAACAAATGCTGCGAATGCTGCACATTGAAACGTAAAATGTTCCGTGGCGCCTTTAAACTGTTTATTCTAATGACGACAACATTGATATCACATACATTTTTAATCAAGAATACTGAAGATAGGTTAGATAACGATTAGGATAGATAATAATAAAGAAGCTTGTAAGTACCTACATTGCGCTCCAGGAATTTGTAAATTTCGTAGGTACAGCTCAGCCGGTCGCCAACCCATGTCACCTCTGTCGGGGACGCGGTTGGCAACCGCGTAGGTACTTAACTAATGAACTAACTCACCTTAAATTTCGTTTATTTCTTACGAGGGAGGTGCCTACGTGCATCATGCATGAGCATTTTCCTGGGCACTGAGGTGTTGTTTCAAAACCACTCAACAAGCAAAATAAAAAAACAAACTCAGAGGTCAAATCCATACAATATGTAATGGTCAAATCATATGAGAACCATGTACATTTATGTCTGGGATGAGCTTTTGAGGAAAGCAACACGCAAATTCGAGTGGACCTGTCCAGACAGTGCAAGCATTTGTCAGTTATCGTGAAGCTCAACTCAGAACTTTGAGGAGCTCAACGAACCGACGAACAATACCAAAGTAAAGACAATGGATAGGCTGCAAAAGTAGGTACTCAAACTGCCAGACAATCATAAAATATACGTGAATATAACGACTTAAATAATTCTCGCATTCACATTAAGATAAATGAGGATGATGACCATGCAGCTTATTTCTGTAATGGTCTTTCGAAGAAAGAACCACACATATTTGAGTTGACCAGTCCAGTCAGTGCAAGCATTTGTCAATAGTCGAATCAGAAAGGTCATTTGGGTAGGCCGCAAAGCAACAGTACTCAAACTGTCAGACAACGTTAAAAATTACCCACATAGTCCTCACATTTACAATAATAAGCAATCAAAAAAAAAACTAAAATACTGTACAAAGCAAATATTCATGTCAAACAAAATAGTAACAATAAAATGTCAATCAAAAAAAAAAAAAATTACAAAAATAAATAACTTTACAAAGTATTCATGTAAAAAAAAATTAGATCTAATAAAACAAACAAGCATTCATTTCAAAAAAGAATATAAAAATGTCATCTGTCTTTAATTCTTTATGAACTTTAAAGTACATTTCAAATGACACGTATACATACACTGTCTCGTGTGCTCATGTACAAGTACCCTACAGTAATCTGTGTACCCTACGGGTAGTATCACCAGAGCCGTGGGGTACTTGTTGAAAACAATAGTTAGAGTAGTTAGCGTCCGATTTAGTGAGTCCAATTTAAGGCTCAATTACACCTTCCGATTTCAAGGGACCCAATTTAGGAACTAACTAACTAGGAAGCAGGAAGCGAGCAATTACACTATCCTAAATTGAACTCCTAAGTCGGCAGTGTTGCCAACTCTTACAAATTCGAGTCCCTAAACAGAATATCAAAAGTCGCTCTAAAGTCTCTTAAAAACTGATTCTACCAGGAGCAGACTTAAAAATAAAAAGAGCGAACTCAGATTTTTTTTCTGGGAAAGGAACTTTGTGAAATTTAATTTAATTTTAAACACAAACCAAAATACTACTACCCCATTTGTAGCGACAAAGTCTCTAAATTGGCAACACTTAGCTCTAAATCGGGGTGATGCGATTACACTATCCTAAATCGTACACAATTTAGGAAGTCAAATCGGGACGTCCCAATCTCACTAAATCGTACACTAACTGCTCTAACTGCTATTACACCTTCCTGTTTCCTAAATTGGGTCCCTTGAAATCGGAAGGTGTAATTGAGCCATTAGGATAGTGTAATCGCTAGCTTCCTACTTCCTATTTTTTTTTTCCTTTTTTTTGGTCCTTTTTTTGTTTTTTTTTTTGTTTTTTTTTTTGTTTGTTTTGCAACAGAATAAGGTCTGAGACCATACTGCAGATGTAACACATTCTAATATTTTTTGCAGTATTTGGCAACAAATGTGTCGAGTCAGCCTTCTCGGCAAACTCTGCTGAGGTAGTCAATACTACAATAAAATTCTCAGCTCCATTTTACTGAGATCGCGCCTGTTTCAATGATTCCACATATTGTCCATTTGCGTTGACACTTGAGACACAAAACTACACCAATTTTACATCACAGAATCCGCACCAGTGGCTGTTTTAACTATTCGTATATTGATTCCAGGCGGTTCAATCTTAGTACAAAAAACCGGGGAAGTCAGTGGTTATAATGATACTAAATCACGAAGTATATAGTAGTCCATAAGCGGACAAGTTGAAAGATGTATTTTTTATTTGGTCGGATTATACCATGGATATTTTCTAACTTCAGTTACTAGATGGCAGCGCTGCGCTCATTTTGCTCTACAGTCCAACAGATGGCACTACATAAAACGAACATTGTGGTCTATTTATAAATTATAAACTCAACTGGTAACCCCAAA
The DNA here is from genome assembly GCA_951329385.1 of Polia nebulosa. Classification (NCBI taxonomy): domain Eukaryota; kingdom Metazoa; phylum Arthropoda; class Insecta; order Lepidoptera; family Noctuidae; genus Polia; species Polia nebulosa. The sequence goes on from OX589602.1 coordinate 24,340,141, forward strand.
TGTCAGTGTCTGTCTGCCAAAAAATAATACAATACTGTCATGTCGAAAGTTTTTGGCGGTTTTTTTCGAGTGCAGTTCTGTGGCTGTTTTAATTATTCGCAAAATGATTCCTAGTGGATATTGTGAAGTAAAATTGGTGTAGTTTTGTGTCTCAAATGTCTACGCAACTGGACAATATGTGGAATCATTAAAACAGGCGCGATCTCGGTAAAATGAAGCTGAGAATTTTATTGTAATATTGACTACCTCAGTGAAACTTGCCGAGATGGTTAACTCGATACATTTGCTGCCAAATACTGCAAAAACATTAGAATGTGTTACATCGGCATTATAATAAAGAAAATAGTGACAGTGTTCAAATTAAGACTTGGCTTAAAGGTCTTGTAACCAAACCAGTGGCATGGTCACAACATTAAAAATTAATTAAATAAATCTGCCTGCTAATGCCTGACGCTTGCGCCGGTTTCATGCGATATTTTTGTGATCTTTCTGTTTTTCGTTGTGCATTTGTCGTTGAGTTGAGCTAAAGTTCTTCCAGCTAATCCATAATTGTGATCAGAAAGAATTTTGTGTGTTTTTATACCAAAACTGAGACAGGACTTTGGTGCAGGTTTGTGTTTGAGATAGGACTCTTTTAGCGCATCTGTTTTATTGCACATTGCAATATGCCTGCGGACAAGTACTGCTGTGTTCCAGGGTGCAAGGAGTGTGGAGGTATGTCAGAGTTATTTTACTTGCTTGTTGAAAGTACAAACTGCTTATTATTGCACAAAGGTAGCCATGTACTAACTACCAGTCAACCTGTCTGAATCCTAATATCCTACTAAAATTTTCATTCAAATCCCTTCAGCCGTTTTTGTGTGTTTGAAACACAAACACACAAACTTTCTCATCTAACGAAAGTTTGTATGTTTGTGTTTCAATCACGCAAAAACGGCTGAAGAGATTTGAATGAAATTTCACAGACAGATAGACTATAACCTGGATTAAACAACGGCTACTTTTTACAATGCGGGCAAAGTCACTGGCAGAAGCTAGTACAGTAATATGTTAGTTAACTTATAGTTAATCCTAATATTACAAATTGTCAGATTGTCATCTTTGGTCAAGTCATACTGATACTTTATCATTGGCCCCAAGTTCACCAACATCGTAGCTGAGCTGTTAGTCTAATTATTTTTCAACGAGTATAATAATAATTATAGTGCTATTGTTTATGAATGATTGAGATCTTGACAGTAAAACCAAAATTAGTGTTTGTAAACTTGACATTATTTTCCAATTTGAAATACTTCATTATTTGTTTTAGGTACGCGTTGGGTGCTTCATGGGTTCCCGAACCCTGAAAAAGATAGAGAACGCTTCAACACATTGCTTTATTCGATTGGTGGTGATATCTTGGCCTTGGAAAATGAGCACATATTTAAGTACCGCCGTGTGTGTTGCTCACACTTTGAAGATAAATGTCTATGTCATAACAACAGAATCAGCAACATTGCCATACCAACGTTAAATATGCCAAGTTTGTATAAATTTTCATCTATGTAAAGCAATATACTCCACTGTGCTGTACCTATTTCTGTTTGGATTTAGGTTTTTTTTGATAAGTGTTCTTTCTTTCAGCACCATTGTCCCAGAACAAATTGACATTTGCTAATAGAAAGCCATTACAACAAATTCTGGAGATGCCATCCACATCATCAGGTACTTATTTATACTCTTAAATTTGCTAAAATTTGTAAATAGCATTCATATAAAATTTTAAAATGACATTAATCATTATGATGATGAATGTTTACCAGTTGTCAGGAGGTAGGTAATTAAGTAAAAGAGTATTCGGGTCGAATGGCTTATAATTTTATGAGCTGGTATTTCTATACATTTCGTTTATTAGGTGTTATAGGGTAGCAGACCAAAATAACATATACTGATCTCGTTCCAGATGAACGGGTAGTTTTGGTATATTTTCGCGCGTTGATAAACATGGAGGTAGCTACTTGTGCACCTGTGCGCACGCGGCGGTGGCGCGCGGTTTTTGACCCCAGCTGCCACATATGCTTACCGCATACATCAATTTTATTAATGTTGAAACGGACCTATTACAAAAAGATAATATTGGTAAGTCTTTTTTATTTCTGATTTAAACATTATTTAGATTTTGCTGATAGATTGTACAGTATGAGATTTTAAGAAACCTAAACTAGACCTAACCACTATGGGCATAGAAAACATTATAATAATAATATTCTTTTAATGCTGGTAGGGATCTTGACCATACTTCCGGGATTGTCCTGATAGCCGTGGTATACCTCTCCACTCCTTAAGCACCTTTTTTTTTTTGGGGGGCTGGGAAATCATCCAATGACTTCTCCCGCTCTGGGTGGAGCGGGAGGGCGTTTTAGACTCTAACTGACTAAAAGTCACCCCTTTTCCCTCCCTGCCTGAGTGCCCAGGTATGCTGGTAACTCATGTTGAGAATTTATCCGCTACCCTTAGGCATGCAGGCACCGGCCACGATGTGCCCCGTACTCCTTAAGTACCTCAGAGTATGATGCCTCTTTTTAGAGCCTATATATTATAGGATTGTATATAAAAATATTGGAAGCTTGAATGTTAAAATGATATGACCTCATATTTCAGATCCAGACACTCCAGTGCATGAGCCTAATATTATTATGCCACTTGCTACAATTCCCGAGAAAACTAATGAACAAAATCTTGGTAAGTTTATCTGTAACTAAATATTTTTCAGGCTATACAATTTATATCCCATAGAAGCTGTTAGTTTTACTCTTAAATTTGCTAAAATTTGTAAAAAAGCATTCATTAAAAATTTTAATATGAAATTAATCATGATGTATTTTTCTTGCAGATCCCACTTAAAATATTGAATGTTTGCCTCATACATTAATGAATGTTGGAAAGGAAATAATACAAAAAGATAATATTGGTAAGTCATTTTTATTTCTGAATAAACATTATTTATATTTTTGCTGATTTATTCTTTCACTGAATTATGAGATTATACTGGTGAAATAGTGGTCAAACGCGTGCCTATCAACAATAAAAAAAAATACTGTATGAGATTTTATATTTTAAGAAACCTGCATTAGCGCAAGGAAATACATAGACCCCACCACTATTGGTATAGAAAACATCAATAATCTATATATAATAAACTTTCATGGAGACAGCGACTGTCGCAACCCAGCGCTGGGCACGCCACCATCGCGGCGGTAGTGCCCCTCTTTGAGGAGTGGCTGGAGAGGCGTTACGGCGTCCTCACTTTCCGCCTGACGCAGGTCCTCACCAGACACGGTTGTTTCGGGAGGTTTATGCATCAGATCAGGCTGGAGGAAACGCCCGGGTGTTACCACTGCGCGGATCGCCCAGAGGACACGGTGGAGCATACGGTGGAGGTCTACCCCGCTTGGGCGGAGCACCACTGTGTCCTTGTGGATGCGATAGGTGGCGGCGACCTTTCGCGCCCGACCCTGTTTCAGGCCATGGTACGGAGCGAGAGGAAATGGGAAGCAGTCTTAGGCGGGACGCGTGAGGGAAGCCCAACGGAGTGGCCCTCACGGCCCCAGCCGCTACCACCGCAGGAGAGGCACTGGCTGTAGGACGTCATCAGACGATTTCCGGCAACCGTAGACCTGGGCCTGCGGCAACGAGCCCGTGAGTCGACGGCGCGTAGTGTTCCACGCGCCGTCGTCCTTAAAGAGATGAGTGTCAGCCACCACTGACGGGGCCCATCGTGGCCGGTGCCTGCATGCTTAGGGGTAGCGGATAAATTCTGAAAATGAGTTACCGCACCCCTGGGCACTCAGGCATGGAAGGAACAGGGGTGGGTTTTAGTCAGTAAGAGTCTGACACGCCCTCCCGCTCCACCCAGAGCGGGAGAAGTCATTAGATGATTTCCCACCCGCCCAAAAAAAAAAAAAAGTATAGCTGTTAGTTTTCCTTCTACTACATAAATAAATAAGTACCTATATTTTGTTTTGCATAAACATCTTTGTTTGATTCTTGATAGTAAGTCTCTTGACTTTTTTCTGAATTTACTATTAAATAATGTTACCAATTATATGTGAAATAATTAACATGTTATGTCTCTATTTTACAGGAACAAAGAGAGTAGTCAAGATAATTAAAAAAGTATTCCTTACAAATGTGGAAAAAGAATTATTGTATCAAAAACTTCTTGCTGCAAGAATAAAAACAAGCAAAATAAAAGATAAAGTAAGAAAACAGGCAGCCAACTTAAAAACAGCAAAAAAAATGGTATCTAGTCCTGCATTCTTAGATACCCTCGAAAATTGCACATTAGCACAGAACAGAAAAAACAGTAGAAGTCGCAAGTAGGCGGGGCCGCATACCCCAAGTTTTGCGGCGTTCTGCATAATGTCTGCTCCGCGCACACGCCACGCGCATCAGTCTTCTTACACCCGTCACGGCAACGAAAATTTGAAAAAAAAATGCTCTGTTGTGCTTTTTTAGAATGTAAACACGATAGCAAAACCAAAAATTTGTCAAATGGACGTTAATCGACGTTATGATATTCCAATATCATAACGTCGATTAGTCCTAATTTATTTAATTTCGATTAAAATTTGAAAAACATTATTTTATTAAACAACACAAGTAAAAGTTGACTTTTTGTTTTACAAGTTAAGGTCTACTTTTTTTTAATCTCAAACATATTATTCGCGAAGATTCATACTATGCACATATCAAAGTCAGCTACTCTACTACAGTGCTAATGACCTCGTTACGGAAATATCAATCTTATCTTTACCAATACAGCTTTGAATTGAATGTATATGTATAGTGACATCTAGCGGCGGGTAGCGTAACTTGCTCATTAAACTATTTTGTGTGCTTATTAATTAAACGGAAAAGGTAATAAATATTTAAAAAGATTAGACAATAAACGACTCTTTGCTCATATAACTGGTTTATTTTCAAATAAGCGACGACTGACATATTTCCTACTTTCTTTCAATAATAAATTACCAGTCACTTCACAGCAAGGATTTCATAATGTTACGAAATACAATTAAACTGTATGTATACGCTGTACGCTGGTTCCGATACTAATGAAGCGCTATGCGTTTTCTACTGTTTTTATCTGTTCTGTGGTTATTACTTAGCCACAAGCATACTATGCCTGTATTTTATTTATATTATCTAAAATTCTTAGGTTTGGATTAGAAAAGTGGAACTTTGGTAACAATCAGTCGTATTTTCCTACTATACTCAATCACCTTAGATGATTGAATAGAGTAAAATAACTTTGACTATTTTTGGCACTGAAAAATGTATTTTATTATTATATTTAATGTAATAAAATGATATGACCATTTTCACAAACGTTATTCAGATTTTTTATATGCATATAAAAGATGATGTACTTTAGATATAATTCTAGGATTTAGTTAAGTTATTAACATTTAAATCAAATAATTTAACAGTTTTCCATTAATATTACATTCCTGAATGCCATTGCCCACGGTTATGTTTAAGTGAGTGAAAAGGATAATTATCATTTCTATATTGATTGTGAGCAATTAAAAATTAACTTTGCTGTATTGCACTATATACTATTGAGAGTTATTATTACCACAAAATTTGTTATTTGTTTTATACTGGGCTTGATAATCACATACAATGTAAAATACAAGAAAACCCATCCTGATTAATAAGTTTGCTGGAATTATTTTATTGAGTACTGTTATTTAAGGTGGAAGTGCCAGGGTAGCCCGCGAAATTCAAATTTTCTTACGTTTTTTGTAATTTGCAAGGCAGTATCAGGTTGTATCTTGGTCAAAATTTGAGTCGCGGCCGTAGCAAGTTTGTATTTATAGAATTATAATCATTAAAATCATCATCTCTTTCAGTTAGAATTGATGTCAAAATGTAGTCAGTAGTATTTCATGAAATCATGACATTTGGCATCAATTCTAACTGAGAGTTGTATTGATAATTTTAATGATTACAGTTCTGTAAATACGTACTTGCTACGGCCGTAAGAAAATTTGAATTTTGCGGGCTATCCTGGAGCTTTCACCTTAATCTTTTTTTTCTGTATGTTTTAGGTAAGAACATCCTTTCTACAGAGTGCAAGGAAACTGCAGACCTGCTGCTTTTCATGGACAAAATATTTGACTCAGTCAATGGAAACCATATGAAAAATAAAAACGCTAAACCCCTTCTTCGCCCAGCAACACCGCACTCTGTGTACAATAAAACGTGGGTGGAGGGCATAAAAATATTTAACTCCATGAAATTTATAACTTCAGCAGGTAAAAAAGAAACTGTTCATTCTGTAAACAATTGGGTGTGGACACTGAATGGCATACAAACTTTGTTAAAAAAGTTAGAAGATGATTTTAACGTGTAGTCAGTATGGTTGCGGCACCTTAATCAGGACCCCTTGAAAAAGTTCTTTGGCGCAGTGAGAAGCCAAGGGTGTCGCAATACTAACCCCACCTGTGATTAATTTGAGTCAGATTTCGCCACACTGTTAATAAATAATTTAAGCAGCGTCCACACCCGGGCTAACGGCGAAGGAGACTTTTGTAATGCATTGCAGTCTCTCATGATTAACGAAAATGCGAAAGCAACGTCGGCCTGCTCCTCATTCGATTTTGCAAAGATATTCGATTTTAATTTTACCCTAGTAGAGGTAAAGAAAGGGATCCCCGTATTATTGCTCCAATACAATATATGAGCGGATATTTCTTTAAAAAAAACGAAATCCCAAATTTTTAAATCTTGCGCTGATTGCACAAATGATCTAACATCACAAAATGAAATAGAATATATTAAATATAGGGAATATGCAGGTCGACGATGGCTTTGCACTCCGAGCAAATAATTAGTTCAATTAAGTTCAAATATGCAAGACAATAAATGAAATTATGAAAGAGAATATTGAAAAACGTAATTTAAAAGAAATAATTAAAACAGCAATAATTATATTTGTTGATTTTCAATTTATAAAATGTAAAATACACAAAGAGAAGTTAGTAGATTATTTGATTCCAATTGTCGTTCGTTGTATGATATTTTATTATTGTAAAAATATTAATAAAATATTAGCTGGGAGAAGACAGATTGATGATGATGAGGACAGTCTACAAATAAAAGCCCAAAAAATGAAATAAGTGCTATACAAGACACAAATAAACTTGTTTTGATGAATAAAATGTTTCATTTATAAATCTATAATTATCCTTTAATGAAATTATGGTAGTACCTATACGTACGTACGCATACGGTGTAGAATAGCTAGTATAGCTATATAGCTATGGTTATAGATAGGATGAATAATGATTCTTAATGTTGATAACAGATGGCGCTAGGGACGCGTCGTAAGTGATTACCCACTTTTCGGTCGAAGATTGGTCTCTATTTCTATATATTATAATGTACTCTGTGATTGATTCCTAGTGGATATTGGTGCGGATTCTGTTGTGCACAAACTAAACTTAATTTAGGCTATTGCTATCTTTTTCTCTCTAATAAAACAAGAAAGAGGCGGACGTAAATTAGAGCTGTCAAATTTAGTTGAACCTAATAATTCCATACAAATTAACGGTACACGTAAAAAATGTCGATTAAAAACACGGTGAAGCGCAAGGCGTAAACTAGTTTGACATCTCTAACTTAGTTCATAGCTATAGCCGTCCTTTTCTCGCACTGCCTTTTAGTAAAAGATAGCGATTATAAAATTTTAGTTTAGTTAATGAACAAGAGAATCGGCACCACTGAACTTCACTCGACAAAATCCCGCCAAAAAAAACCTACTTCCTAGTTAGATTGTTCCTAAATTGGGTCCCTTGAAATCGGAAGGTATAATAAATTGAGCCTCTATGAATATGTAAAAAGTAGTTCGCGATACGAATGTTTCTTCGAATCACGAACACGCATGGGTAAATGCGATTTCACAAACTTTCACATTTTTAGTAGAATACGTCTGTGATCCGTATACTTATAGTACTCTTTGCTGTGATCTGTGAACGGAAGAACGCATCAACGCATGCAAAATGCGTGAAGTAGGGTTGAGCCCTGTCTATTTATTTGTAGAGATGGTTTGATACTGATATTTATCAGTATTAGATAATATGAATATATTAGTCTAGTAATATTATAATGTCTTAACTAATATTTCAGATCAGTGATAATTAATAACAGTGTTCAATAGACTGTATCATCTCGGTATTTATTGAAGTTATACTTCTTTCGGCACGTTAGGGCAAAATGATGAGAGTAAATTTTTACGATGCGCGCACACCGTCACAAAAAACATACAGCCTGAAGCACAGAGTACATTATAAGCCTGAAGTTAGCTAGAACCGACAACCTGAAGTTAGCTTTTCCTTTTGTAAACTTTGTGACAGTTTGGTTTTTTATCTTGTTACGCTAAAGAAGTATTCGCTTCTTACGTGCGTACATAAGTACACACACACTTTTTATTGCTAGGTGGAATATGAATGTCAAATGTTTTATACTTTTACTAATGAATAATACAACAAGTCAACACATCAAGTCGAGGTGTAGGATCAGAATAAATAATAATATCTAAAAAATTGGTTGTCTATATAGTTGGTTTACGAACGATAGTTTAACGTGACAACGTCTTAACAAAACATTGATGAAAACATTGACGATGCGGCGCATGCGTACAATGAGCGTAACAGGACACTTTTTCATGCATGCAGCCGGCATTCATCGATTTATTAGACGTTGTCACGTCAAAAATAAAAATATCTAGTCTTAAGAGAACAACAGAATATTATAATGTACTCTGTGCAACAGAGTTAATTCGATCCGTGCCAAGTGAAATGAATCCCAGATTATGTGAATATTAAATATTGGGATATGAGAGTTCGTCGGATTACTAATACGTGAATCCATAGAACTACTAATCTCTTAAAATACTAATATATTAGTCACACCCTTATTTATTTGATGGAATCTTTATTTATACGTAAATTGAGTCGAGCAAGTCCTGGCTGGAGGCTTTAATATATTAAAGCCTACACAGGCAAGTCCGGTTAAGCAGACGACAGCCTCAGAGGCTGACCTGCGAGAAGTCCCTCAAAAAAAAAAAAAAAAAGCTTAAAAATTGATTCATGAGCAAGCCGAATTCATTGATATCACATACCTGTTTAATAATATCTTATCCAGTGAATTTGATACCATTTTTGGTTTTAAGCTCGAAAAACCCGAACTGTCAAAGTTGGAAAAACCGGAGTTCACTTTTTAGTTTTATCGGTAATTTTTCTATCTGTATTTTCTTACCACATCTCTAGCAAAAACTAACCTATGATGTGAATTTGTGTCACAAAAAATCACATACAATTACAAGTTGTGTTGTGTCAATAAAGTGAATTCTAGGATCAATTAAAATAATATAGGTACAAACCACCGTGTCCTTATCAGCATATACTAAATTTCGGCGAAAATGGAAGGGCCACCTGGCACGGGGCCGCCCAACAACAATGGATCAATGGGTCCACCGGGGATGCCAAGCTTTCCCCCGATGCCGCCGCCGCCTGGCTCGATGGGGGCTGGGAGCATGCCTCCACCGCCAATGGGGCCCCCCGGAGCGATGCCACCCGTTAGCTCATCTAGCGGACCACCTAGCGGTCCGCCTACAATGCCTCCCGGTATGGGCCCTCCACCCGGTATGATGGGTAATATGGGCATGGGTCCTCCTGGAATGGGACCACCGCCACCCGGTATGGGTCCACCACCAGGTATGGGAATGGGCCCACCAATGGGTCCTCCAGGCATGGGACCGCCCAGAATGCCCCCAAATATGATGCGCGGTCCTAATATAAAAGGAAACTTTGGAAATCAGGGTATGGATATGGGCCCACCAGGGATGGGACCGCCGCCGAACATGCCTCCTATGGGCTGGGATGGACAGGGTCCGCCAGGCTGGGGCAGGCAGGATGGTCCACCAGGCTGGGATGATCATGGTGATGAGAGAGATGAGGATGAGGGTGAAGGGGATGACTCTGGTGGCATGCAGGGACCTCCATCAAGTTTACCATCTCTGTTGACCATGAAGATTGATACACCTGAGGAGTTCAGGAACAAGCCTGTTGGTGTGGGTGGCGTTGTGCTTCCCAAGGCTTTGGAAGAAGCTCTGGCCTATAAAGATCAGAGGCAGGCTGCTCTTGGAAGTGAACCTGATGGAGGGAAAGGTATTTTCCCTAATTTTAATTTGAGCAATACCACAGTTTTAAATAAAATATATTATTGTGTTATTACTATGCTATTATATTTTATTTTGCATTTTTAATATGAATTAAATTTGATTTGGTTTTAGTTAGACTACTGATTATCATAGTTTTAAGTCCTTTCTTACTAACAATTATAGACAATATTAGTCTGTAATAAATTAACTTAATTTAATTATGATGAATATTGGTTTCAAAGGTAGATCAAAGTTCAGTTTTCACACACTAATAGCCGATTTAAATTGCACTCTCATCTTGTGTTTCTTAATGATTTCTACGTACATTACAGACAATTTTATGTAAGTACAGAATTTTTTTTTATATCGTAAATCTGGTTTCAAAACTGTCAGGCATTCAACTAAGCTTGGTTGCAACCTAAATAGCGTCTAGTAGTATTCTATCTTAGCGTCTTCCGTATTACCTGTTTCAGAACAAGATCTGGAACTGGAGGCTCCACCAGCACCAGTGATCAGTACAGAGTATGATGCTGAGGAGGATGATGCCGACTCAGATGACGACAACATTCCTGATGCACCGCAGCCACCTGTCATCTCTAACATGGAAGTAGGTTCATTTTGATACCAATTTGACATATTTTTCTCAAAAAAGAGATGTCACAAGAAATAAATTTTAAAAAGAGTGGGTAATTACCAGTGATACCCCTGGTATTGGTGGTAGTGACTACTTTATCAGGTTGGCATCTGTTGTCTTGTTTACCAAGGTTTTCTGTTGATTTAACAGTTGAAAATGGTTGGTTAATACATGTTCACATAATTCTTGCACATAGCTATCTTTGTTGCCACGCTCATGCATTTGCCAATATCCCTAGCTTTTCTCTTGTCTCTTGTTTCTTCAAACATTATATGAAAAACTAAGTTTTAGACAAAAAACAAATAAATTTTATTAAGTTATTTCTCTGAATTTTGTCTTGATTCAGTTTTCAACTACAATTTGAAACTACAGCAATATGAAGGATTATCAGATAAAGAAGTTTTGAATTTGTTGATTAAATCTTTAATTACTGTTTTATCCTAGGGTCTGGCAAACAAAGCTAATAAGAATAAAAGGAAGAAAAAGAAGAAGAAGGCAGCTAGACAAAAGAGACGAGAAGACGCTAAGAAGAAAGGTGAAGACACTGCATCCAGTCAGGAAGATAGCAAGAAGTCCAGTGACAAGGAGAATGAAAAAGAAGCTGAGATAGAGTAAGCATATCTTGAATTTTTTTGTTGTTTGGATCTAATAAAACTATGGCTTCTTAGCCTAACACACTGCAGATTCCACTCCCTAACAAGCTTGTACTAATTTAGTCCTCCAGTAATCAGTTTGATTTGTAAAAATTAAGTTTTATAATTTTTTCAAGCTATACTAATCAGTTGAGATGAAAAATATAATATGAATAATCTATATATATCATCATCCTTTTAATGTCCCCATTGCTGGGGCACAGGCCTCCTCTCTGTTAGAGGGTGTGGGTCGTGATCCACCACGCGGGCTCAGTGCAGGTTGGTGGATGTCACATGTCTTCGAATGTTTTGGTTCTAGTACATGCTGGTTTCCTCACTATGTTTTCCTTCACCGTTTTGAGAGCAGTGATGATGAAATAATTTACACAAAGTAAAGCGCCTGCCTGGGTTTGAACTCACGACCTACAACTTGTAAGTTGCGGCTGTTACCACTAGACCACCACTGCTCTCTCTATATATATAAAAGGAGAAAATGACTGACTGACATATCAACGCACAGCCGAAACTACAGGGACTAGGAACGTGAAATTTTGACAGGCTTCCTTTTATAATGTAGGGGGGCACTAAGAAAGGGTTTTTCTAAATTCGACCTTTAACACTCTCCCTGCTGACAATATATAAAGCTTTTGAAGTTCAGGAGGCCATGGAGGTCGCTGGCGGGTCCCAAATTTGTTGATTGTGAACGCCGTGAGTCAAAAGTTAAAATTATTACAAGAGGCCGTGGGAGCCGCCGGCGGGTCAAAAAAAAAATCTTTTAAGACGCCGTGGGATCCGCCCTGACCTCCCGAATTCAAATAATTTTTACAACTATTGGCGTGCTGTTATGGAAAATGTGAAACTTCTCGTGCGTGTACACGGCATGGCCTGCTGGACAAAATTTTTTGGGGGTCGCCGGCGGTTCCCATGGCAGGGAGAGTGTTAAGAGGGTGAAAAGGGGGGATTTGGATTGTATGAAATTTCGTCATTCCACGCGAGCGATGCCGCTGGGAGAAGCTAGTAATAATATAATAAAATTATTTCTAAATTCACTTCTGCCAGCGTCTTCGCCCACGTTTAAGTCGGTAATTATACCAAGAGATTCTCCAGTGCCAATATAAATTATCCTATGTCTTTCTCCAAAGTTAAATCTATCTCTACACCAAAATTCATCAAAATTGTTTCAGTACTTTAGTTGTGAAAAAAGACACACAGTTACTTTTGCACTTTATTTAGCATTAAGCAAAATAGTTAGTAACAATCAATTCATTTACAAACTTTTCACCAGATATGTGCAAGAAAACATTCAGTTCCATGAACTGGAGCCGATGTACCGTCAGTTTCACCGTATCCTAGAGGCATTCAAAATTTCGGAGAAGAAAGACGATACCATCAAAGAAGAGGAGAAAGACGCTCCTAAAGCTTCCAAGCCTCAGGAGAAGGTACAGGACCAGTTCGCTGCTGATGAAGAGGCTGTGGAGGTAAGGATCTCATGGTTCTCAAAAAAATTTTGTTGAAACATGCTGAGAAGCTTTTCATCCTACATTTTTATTATCAAAACGCACCAGACTATAATAGGACCTGTTTACAGCTATTTCTAGAATTTAAGAATGTTTTTGATAAATTTGTGATAGAGTTAAGCTTTAGTTGCCTATGGGTAGGTCGTCTGTTTGAATATTTTTATTATTCTTGACAATATCGAAATTAATATATAAAATAACAGCATAATTGGCCTATAAAATCTCCACTGCTCGGACACAACCCTCCTCTTTGTGAGAGGACGCCGGCCCAGTGCTGGTTGGTGGATGTCACATGTCTTCGAAGTTGTGGTTCTAAGACATGCCGGTTTCCGCATGATGTTTTCCTTTACCATTTTGAGAGCATGGTGATAAAATAATTTACATGTTCTGCGATTTCGGCGGTTTCTCCAGTTCTGAAGCTATAGTGCTAGATGGCGCGCTTCTCCCAGTCTGCTCCGATTTTCGGTATATCGGTTCACTCGTGCAAAGCGATGGCGGAATAGATCGGACTGTAAAGCACAGAATTCTAAATGAAGGGAGGAAGAAATGGCACAGGTCACCGGGTCTATCCGTGACTCCCGCATTCCCCTTAAACTTAAGGGCAAGATTTATAAAACAATGGTCAGACCTGCTGTCTTGTATGGTTCCGAATGTTGGGGCACAAAAGGGATGAATGAAAAGCAGTTGCATGCAGCTGAGATGAGAATGCTAAGAGCGAGTGTGGTGTTACGCGCATGGATAGAATTAGGAATGAGTATATTAGAGGAAGTCTGAAAGTGGCACCGTTGACTGAAAAGTTGTGTGGAAATCGGTTGTCGTGGTATGGGCATGTGATGCGGAGGAATGAAGAAAATGTCATGAGGTTTATGGATGTGGATGGCTATAAGAGTAGAGGAAGGCCAAAGAAACGATGGTTGGACTGTGTGAAAGAGGATATGGGTAAAAAGGGGGTGACTACAGAGATGACGACTAATAGAGGAGTATGGAAGAAAAAGTTGCGCCGACCCCAAATTAATTGGGATAAGGGCAGGAGAATGATGATGGTGATGAAATAATTTACACAAAAAAGCGCCCAATTTGAACCCACGATCTTAAACTTGTAACTCGCGGCCCTTACAATACTGTATATGTTTTATTTCTAGAAAAACGCTGCCGACGAGAAAGAGCGCCTATCGAAGCGTAAACTAAAAAAGCTGTCGCGGCTCTCCGTCGCGGAGCTGAAGCAGCTGGTCTCCAGGCCCGACGTGGTGGAGATGTATGACGTCACTGCGAGGGACCCCAAGCTGCTGGTGCAGCTGAAGGCGCACAGGAATACCGTGCAGGTTCCACGACACTGGTGCTATAAGCGGAAGGTAAGATTGGATAAATGTATACATTACGGAAATGGGTAGTCATATTTTAAATAGGTACTGCTTCTAACCACATGTTATAAAAAATTAAGTGTCTGCACTAATAAACCTTATGTGCAATACTGTTTGTTCTGGTCCCACACAAATCGTGAAAACGGTTCTGCGGGGGCATAGTTCATAAGTTAAGATTCATTAACTTTGTTTGTTTTTAATAAATAAATAAATAAATAATAATAATTAATGTTGCCCTAGCCACAGATCATATGATACTAGCGTACAGATGCCTCATCCCATACAAAGAAACGGTACCGCCGTAACTAATTAACTTAATTTAGTTTACTAACATAGATATAAGTCAAAATATTACTAATAATGAGTTGTGTTGCTCGAATAAATAATAGAATTATTATTATATTATTACTACGTGTTTTCGACTGGCACAAGTAATGTTCTTCGTTCGGGCCCGTACTCTACACCTCGCTAGATGGTGTTCTTACCAATAATTTCTCACATATCGAGGAATAATATTTGATAGAATTTTTGGCACTTCATAACAGTTTTACTGTATCAAAATGTGTCACTATACAAATTTTAAAGAGACAAATGGATAAATCCCTCTTTTTGGGTTGGTGGTTAAAAAAGAGATAAGTAATTCCGAAAAAAAACTTGGGCCTCCCATACTAATTTTGATCAGCAGATGATAATTTTGTACGGAAAGTCCAATTTTGAAATTGACTTCGACTTCCTTGAAAAAGTGGTTTATTTCCGTCTGTATGTGATGATTGCCCAAACCACAAAAAAAAAAATGACGTAACTTTACAAATTAATTACTCTATGTTATAAAAATATAATTTCAAATATTCACCTAACAAATTACGACGGCAATTGTCTAGAGTAACATATTAAAAAAAAAAGAAATAAGACTAGTCGTTTAGACGTGATGTTCAATTAAAAACCATTAAAAGTCGTATAACTGCGCCTTAAGATACTCTCTGTGCACTCGCTCGTATTCGTTAACTAGTTTCTACCAGCGGCATCGCCGTATTGAATTATTACTTCTCCCGTTATAAACTCTTTTTCACCCCTTTAAGGTTTGATTTTGATAAACTCTTTCTTGTGGATACCTACTAGTCACAAAGAACACAGACACACCCTCCAAATTTCATGTCTCTAGTACCAGCGGTTTAGGCTGTGCGTTGATATATCAGTCAGTCAGGATTATATTCGGATCCATTTTTCAATCGATGCAATAGGGTATTTTACTCTATATGAGAATAAAACTAAAAATATATTATTAAGATAGCTTAGGCAAAAACCAGTCGGAAAATGTTAGTTTTAGTTCATAAACTAACAAAATAAATTTTTAATATTCAATTCAAAGTTTTCAGTTTTTTTTAATCTGTTTTTTAACACCATGGAATAGTAGCCGCCATGTTATACGTCATACGGCTATGTAAACTATAAAGTGTCAACTGACCAGCGTTTCTATGCTTTGTACTTTTATTTACATAGGCAACTGACGTCATGACCTTAGAGCTATATGGCGTCCACTGCGTCCAGCGTTTTCGTCAAATTACGCGCGAAATTTGAAAAAGTAAAATTTAAATGCATTTTTAGGGCACATTATTTGAATAAAAATTTTGTGTTTTTTTTATTGGTTTATTAATACTATAGAATCTAATTGAGACACTTTTCAAAAATGGGTGTACAATCATCGGCACGATTCTTGAGCGCTGACCTTCACCTGCGCAAAAGTGAGTTATTGGGTCCCTTTGGTGGTATGAAGTTAGGCGCGGGGGCGGCGAAAGTGCCGTGATTGGCCCGTAGCGCATCGCGTCATAGCCGTCACTCGGGATTTGTTCTATACTCTTGTTGCACGTACCTCACGACGACGAGTACAATTCCTGCCAATTTAATTGACACCAATTTTTAAACTGCATCATTTTAATTTATCTGGTAAGATAGAACTCAAATATTTTATGTGTTTTTTTTATTAATTAGACCTTTGTAATTATAATAAAAGGTGATATTTATCGAAAGCAAAGCGGGGAAAAAAATAATTAATGTCAGTTTGTAATTATAGCAAAACTATTTTTGATTCAATTATTTTATTTGTACTTGTATCAAAATGCTATACTATAAATAAAGTTTTTATCTACACTAATATTATACAGAGGAAAGATTTGATTGTTTGTTTGTTTGTATTCAATAGGCTCCAAATATACTGGACCGATTTCAAAAATTCTTTCACCAGTTGAAAGCTGCCTTGGTCCTATGTGACATAGTATTCTTTTTAGGTATAAGATGCCAAGGTAAAACACTGTTTTAAATAGACAAGCCAGAAAACTGATTTACCATGTAAACTGTTTTATGAAAAAGGAGATTGAAGAAGGAGTCAGAAATTTAAACAAGTTCAAAAAAGAACAGCGGAGGCTACGAACACATCTGTTTTTTCAACCATAGAACCAGTAAGAAATTACTGTAACTTAGAAAAAATAAATAATAAACGGGTGTGCGTTTTATTTGTCTTAAGTGTACGATGCGCAAAGCGATCCCCACTCTTCCGCCGAGCGCTCAAGAACCGTGCCGGTATCTGTAATATCCTATTTACTTTGCCAGTATTTATTCTTATTTACTAAAAAGGCCGAGAGAAGCTTAACTACCATTCATCATACGTCTAACTCAAAAGCTTCAACAATTTGTAAAATACCTTTAGTGCCTGAACTAATAAAATAGATTTTAGCGATTTTCGACCTTATAAAAGATCATATGTAAAGAACTCCATCGAAAAGTCCTTTAATTTTTCTATACTTTCTCCTCCCACAGTATCTCCAAGGCAAAAGAGGTATCGAGAAGCCTCCGTTCGATCTTCCAGACTTTATCAAGAAGACTGGCATCATGGAGATGAGGGCCTCCCTGCAGGATAAGGAGGAGACCAAGACCCTCAAAGCCAAGATGAGAGAGCGGACCAGACCCAAGCTCGGCAAAATTGATATTGATTACCAAAAACTTCATGATGCTTTCTTCAAGTAAGTTTAACAATTTTTTTTTTCTTTTTGCTATGTCTATGTATAATTTAAAGTTTTCTACATATTTCTACTGTTATGGGGTCAGTGAAATATTGCAATATATTTCTATGTTTTACGTAGAATATAAATAATTATGTTCTACTGTTTGCCTCAAAATTATAACAAATTTTCTAAAGAAATGTGATCTTAAAAGCAAGTTCAAAAAACTGCATTATTTTTGATCATGTTACATCCAGTTTGAAAACTGGATCCTGCATTTTTTTCTTTAGCAGAATACTGGAGAAGAAAGGAAAAGTCTGCGAAAGTAAATATTTTGGTGAGTATGTCCTAAAGTATAATATTAAGTTAGTTGTATTAAAAAGTAATCATTATGAGTAAGAAAAAACTATGTCTTCCCGATGTGCCGCCCATACGGTTAAACGGTGTTTCTCTTGAGCGAGTGGAACAATTTAAATACCTAGGTCACTTGGTCACCACTGACCTTAGGGACAATGCTGACATTGAAAGGGAACGGAGGGCTCTTTCCGTGTGTGTGAATAATTATGATAGCCCGCACGTTTGCACGTTGTACTGCAGAAGTAAAGGTGACGCTCTTTAGAGCATTCTGTACCACCTTCTACACTTGCAGCCTGTGGGAGAAGTATTCGCGGGTGGTGGAGCCCTTCGTGTCCAATATAATAACGCTTTCTGGAAACTAATGGGGTTGCCATGGCGTTGCAGTGCGTCAGGGATGTTTGCCGCGGCGCGTGTAGATTGTTTTTTCACAATTAAGCGCGCAGCATCGCTGGTGGCCCGTGTCAGGGACAGCCCCAACAGGGTTCTGAAAATGATTGCTGACAGAGTGGACTGTCCGTATACAGGGTGTAACGGAAAGGTGTGGTCATATTTTAGAACTGCATCTGCCCAGCGGTATGAACAACTTTCTTCAAGAGAACCTGAGAAAATTCAAAAAAAAAATTATATTACCTCCCGTACAAATATTGACCAGCTGATGATAACTTAGTGTGGAAAGTAAAATTTTTAACCGACTTCAAAAAAAGGAGGAGGTTCTCAATTCAACTGTATTTATTTATTTTTTTGTTTTATGTGTTTTACCTCGTAACTTTTTACTACGTGAACCGATGTTGAAGATTTTTTTTTATTTCAAAGCTGTTGCTTCACATGTCGTCCCATTTTAATTTGGTGAAGATCTGATGAAGAACTTCGGAGATACACAATGGAACTCTTCAATAAATAATAGCAAACCTTCCAGAATTGCTGCAATCGCATGTCTGTATATTGTTTTCACCACTTCACAACATTACATCACGCTGATACGCTCTGAAGGGGTATACAAATTTGTACAGTTTTTCCTGATATGTTCAAATTCCCTATTTTTGGGACTATCAATTCGAGCATAACTTTACTATTAATTTAGTTTTAGAATGGGGTACAACAACTAAAAAGTGAAAAATAAAAAGTAAAAAAAATACAGCCGACTTCCATAAATAATACTAAAAAATGCAAAATAACTTTAATTTCGGAAGTCGTGTCAAATAACGAAGAAACCAAACTAGAAACACCGACTTCCGAAATTAAAGTTATTTTGCATTTTTTAGTATTATTTATGGAAGTCGGTTGTATTTTTTTTTGTAAAAAGTTTTTTTTTTTGGGTATTTTTATTTTTTATTGGAGAAATTTGTTCATTTCCATGAGCAGATCCGGTTCTTAAAATATGACCACACTTTTCCGTTACACTCTGTATAGTTCGCTGCTGTCAATTGCATGTGTCACCGTATTGTGTTGTTTACTAACACTTAAGTTTTTAAGAACATTGTTACTATACAATTTGACTTTGTATTTACAGCTTTATGAGTTGAAACTGTTCTTTTGGGACCATTCAAATTGTTCAATGTCAGCTCTTTTAAAGAGCTATAATTTCTAAATGAAACATTCTTGCAGTTTACTCAGAAAAAGAACTTGGTAGACTTTTTTAAGTCTGTAATTTAATAATTATTGTATTAACTAAATCGCCTGACATATTTAGATGGCAGACGAAACCTCGCATGACGATCCACGGCGACCTGTACTACGAAGGCAAGGAGTTCGAGACACGCCTGCGTGAGAAGAAGCCTGGCGACCTCTCCGAGGAACTAAGGACAGCGCTCGGTATGCCAGTAGGACCAGGCTCGCATAAGGTCTGTAAATATTCATTTATTAAAGTTATACTTCTTTAGGCGCGTTATGAAAAAATGATGAGAGTGAAATTTTATGACGCGCGCGCATCACTGTCACACAAAATTCATAGGTTGAAGTTAGCTAGAACCGACCACCCTGTAGTTAGATATGGTCTATGGTTCATGAAGAATGATTGTTTTCCTTTTATAAACTTTGTGACAGTGGTTTTTTATCTTGTTACGCCAAAGAAGTATAAGGAGGTCAGCTAGGCAGTCGCTCCATGTAAAATACTGGTATTCAGCTGCATCCGGTTAGACTGGAAGCCGACCCCAAGATAGTTGGAAAAAGGCTAGGCGGATTTATTTTACGCTAAAGAAGTATAACTTCTTACGTGCTTACATAAGTACACACACACTTTTTTTTTATCTTGTAGCTAGAAACTCAGCGAAATTACGACCATTTTGAAGCAACCTAATGTCCTAATCAAAAACTGCTTACTTTGGAAAACTGACGTTATGTTCTTCCTAATCTAATGTGGTTCCTAGAACCGTCCATAGGCGAAAGGTGCGCGCTGGTATGTTATTTTCAGTGGGCTCTTGAAAGTCCATTATAGAATATGCATGAAAAAAATATTTGTTATCTAACCGGTTTATCGATGAATATACTAAAATAGAGTACGAACAGAGAAAGCAGAAACGAAATTGATCGAAAATTAAACGAGATATAACAATTTAAAACAAATATATCTGTCCCTCTCTCGAAAACGCTGTTTTCTATGGCAGTTGTATGGGCGTCATGTCCTTTGACGTCAAAGAACACGTCGGACTTCTCTTTCTAATTATCAACTTTAAAGCTTTATAACTTCGTCGCTGATGATGATATTTTGAAAATTGCTTCATATTTGTTCACTATAGTTTATAAGTCTTCAATTGAACAAATAAAAAAATATCATGCATATTCCCTATTCTGGCATGCGTTCGCCTGTTCGTCGAATGGTCGATACTTACAATAAGACGTTCGAACATATAGACATTTTTGCATGTCCTCCCCATAAATTCAAACGCCTTTTACTCGAGATTTCATGAGTAATTTTATTTTTCTTTTCCTTCTTGGTTGTATTATTTCTTTTTTTTTTTGTTATTTGTGGCGCGATAGTTAAGTAGTTTTATTAACCGACTTCAAAAAAGGAGGAGGTTATCAATTCGGGTGTTTTTTTTTTTATATGTATGTTCGGGCATAACTCCGTCATATATTGACGGATTTGCAAAATTCTTTTTTGTTCGAAAGGGGTTTATTCCGAAATGGTCCCATTTAAATTTCAAAAAGATCTGATGATGGGTTTCGGAGACAGACAACGGAACTCTTCAACAATTGACAGCAAATCAACCGCGATTGCTGCTATCGTATGTTGAAATGTTAACACAGTTTAATGGGGAACCACAACTAAAAAGGGAAAAATAAAAAAACTTTTTTACAAAAAAATAGAACAGACTTCCAAAAAAAGTGCAAAATAACTTTAATTTCGGAAGTCGGTGTCAAAAAACGAAGACACAAAACAGGAACACCGACTTCCGAAATTAAAGTTATTTTGCACTTTTTTTGGAAGTCGGTTCTATTTTTTTGTAAAAAAGTTTTTATTTGTTTATTGCACGTGTCCACCTAGTGTTTTTTTTTTTAATTCTTGATAGTCACGCGTTTGACCACCATCTCACCTGATGGTAAGCGATGATGTGGTCGAAGATGGAGCACGCTTGCCTAGAAGTAACCTATTCACTCTTGACTTAAAGACTCCCAGGTTGTAGCTATTACGCCTAGGGGTAGCGGATAAATTCTGAAAATGAGTTACCGCACCCCTGGGCACTCAGGCAGGGAAGGGAAAGGGTTGGGTTTTAGTCAGTAAGAGTCTGACATCCCGCTCCACCCAGAGCGGGAGAAGTCATTGGACGATTTCCCACCCCCCAAAAAGGAAAAAAAAAGGATGTAGCTATCAGGAAACACAGGCTTCAGCAGGGAATTCCACTCCTTAGCTGTACGCACAGTGGATGTGTTCCTAAAACGTTTTTTGCGTGTGGATAGGATGTTCACCATGAACTGGTGGCACATCGCCGTACGTCTTGTGGTCCGTTGATGGAACGGGCTTGGCGGAATCAAATTATGCAATTCCGTCGCACACTCCCCAAAATGTAACAAATAGAAAACCGATTATTTTCGCATAATCCCACAGCTATTCTGTGAATAGCGTTATGGGCTTATAATATTGTTGGTTTCTACCTACCAATATCTGATTTTTGTTTTATATTGTAGCTGTTTGTTGTTTTATATTGTAGCTGTTGTTCCTATGAAATAAAAAATAAAATAATCTCAAAGAGAGGTCGGGCCTGGTTAGGTTAGGTCGTGGGAGTGATCTAAAGAGTAACCGCGGCGCTAGCACAGACAATTGAAGAAACAGGGGTGGGTTTTAGTCAGTAAGAGTCTGACACGCCCTCCCGCTCCACCCAGAGCGGGAGAAGTTATTTGATGATTTCACACCCAGTACAAAAAATAATGTTCTTTCTAATATGTCCTACTTATTTCAATAAAACTTACTGGAACGACTCAATATAGATTGCCATTGACGCGCTAACAAGAACCTTCTATAAGTAACAGGGAAAATAGTACCTTGCCACTATAAACCAAACCCAACTCAAAGCATTTAATTCAGTGAAACCATTTAAAGCAAGATTTGATTTTTGGAACGAAGTTCCTTATCGCACGTTGCGAAAGGGTGAGCTAGACGAAAAAAATTAGGACCAAAAGTTGTAACGACACTTTTTGCTATAGTTGTTGTGAGTTGAGCTGAGCTGAGATGAGATGAGATGAGATGATGAAGTATAACTTCTTACGTGCGTACATAAGTACACACACACTTTTTTTTGAGTCTTCGTCTTTCTTCCATCCGGGTGTCCCTTGACACCTCTCAATTCGCATTGGGCCCGCGTGTTGGATTACGGCCCACACCCTCTCACGAAGAGGTGGCCTGTGCCGCAGCGGTGGGGACGTTAAAAAGGCTGAGATGATGATTTAAAGCAAAGCCGTACATAGGCTGCGTTCCAAATCACGTCAAAATCGCTATCTATAGCGCGTCAAGAAATCTATAATGTTGACGACCAACTGGAAAGGATTTGGACGTGATTCGGAACGCGGCGCTTTAGTACACCCACATTACACTACTATTACTATAGGTACACCTCTGCCCAACCCTCCGAGGAATGCAAGCGTGATGTTATGTTATGCACCATTTCGGTCAGCCAGGAAGATGAAGTTAATAGCACGTTTCGTATGCATATCATCATCATCATTCTCCTGCTCTTATCCCAATTTATTTGGGGTCGGCGCAACATGTCTTTTTCTTCTATACTTCTCTATTAGTCGTCATCTCTGTAGTCACCCCCTTTTTACCCATATCCTCTTTCACACAGTCCAACCATATCATGTTCATATCTTTATGAAAACTCATAAAAATCTTTTCTTCCAGGTGCCACCACCATGGCTGATAGCCCAGCAGCGCTACGGGCCGCCGCCATCCTATCCGAACCTGAAGATCCCGGGTCTCAACGCACCCATCCCCGAGGGCTGCGCGTTTGGCTACCACGCCGGCGGGTGGGGCAAGCCGCCGGTCGACGAGACCGGCAAACCGCTGTATGGAGATGTGTTTGGGCACCAGAGTAGTGGGCAGGATGTAAGTAAAACAATAATTTAAACTAGATTTTTAGTTAAAATTTTTGACAGGCTAAATGCCTGGTTCACTGAGCGACAGTGTATCTTTCTATTAGTGCCAGAATCTTCGCAATAGGAACAGTATTTCCAGAGATAAACTCCTACAAACAAACAATTTTATCTCTTCATAACATTAGTTTACATATTAACATAAGAAGCTGCCCAAAAAGTCCTTGAAGTACAAGAGATTTTTTTATTAATTTATAAGCCTGTTTAAAACTCAAAAAAAAAAAAAAATCTCCATTATTTCACCGAATGGCACAGATAATATAATACTAGCGTACAGATGCATCATCTCATACAAAGAATCGTGACCGCCCATGGATACTACGGATTTTCAGCAGAAAAGCAATTTCGTTCCGCGTTCTGGCCCGTCCGGCACACCACGCTAGATGGTGTTAGCAGCGACGGCTTGCAAGTTGAATGAATTTACTTGCAGTCTCACCAATATCTTGTTTAATAATTTTGGGTTTCCCCATCAAGTTAGATTACCTTTATGAACCGATCATAATTTGTTTTGTTTTAGGACGTGGAAGATCTAGATATTGACCGGACAATGTGGGGAGAACTGGAATCTGAATCTGAAGAGGAATCAGAAGAAGGTATGTCATAATCATAACTATTATTTTTAACCAACTTCTTGTTTACCTATTTAATTCACACTTCAGTTCATTTAAACATAATTATGTAGGCAATTAACTTGAACAATAAACAGTTTAAATAAAGCTTTTTGTTTGGGTGATCTATAACTATTAATAAACTCGACAGAGGAGTCCGACGACGGGGGTGAGAAGCCAGGCGAGGGTGAGGTGGCGGCCGGAGTGGCCACGCCTGGAGAAGGACTGGTCACTCCGTTGGGCATCAGTTCCGTACCGCCTGGCATGGAGACACCCGACACTATCGAACTCAGGAAGAAGAAAGTCGAAAGTGATATGGAAGGGTGAGCATGACTTGTAATACAGTTGAGAACCTGGGATCATCGCTTTATTTTCTATATAGCGGAGCCTTTCTAGATTCCACTAAGGACTAATGCAGACCATCCACCTTTTTTTTTTTGTGGCGTGGGTAATCATCCAATGATATCTCCCGCTCTGGGTGGAGCGGGAGGGCGTGTCAGACTCTTACTGACTAAAACCCACCCTGTTCCTTCCCTGCCTGAGTGCCCAGGGGTGCGGTAACTCTGTTAATAATTTATCCGCTACCCCTAGAATTATAGTTAAGGACGTTTCAGAGCGACAGAGTTATGATAAATGCGAATCTGGTTTATTAGACCAGCTCCGGTGAGGCTTTAAGGTCTTCCTTGAAATTTGTCAGATTAAAATTTGTAATGTGTAAAACCTTTGGATGTAAATCTATATCTGGAAGATTGTTTACGTATCATTTTATTGGTATGATCATAAATTACCAATTTTATTTATTTCAGTGGCGACACCCCTGCTCTGTACCAAGTGTTGCCGGAGCGCCGCGTCGGCCTGACCCCCGGCATGATGGCCTCCACTCATGTGTACGATATCAGCGCTGCCAACCCTGGTAAGACTTTGATCATTTTTATTGTGTCTCAAATAATGGCAGTATCATACAAAATACATATAGGGATCATGGCATCCTTGTCTGAATTGGACATGGTTATGATGTGTATGGACATCAATATGCTGCAGTAGGCGTCGTCACCTAAACCCTGTATCACTCACTGCTGGATAAGTCTCATTTTATTAAAAAAAAAAATCCTTCATAGTTTTGTGGACTCTAGAGTTGATGTTATATTTTGATTATTCTCAGTTGGCCATCTTTATAGGTTAGCTTCCCACTGCTAAAGAGAATCAATGTTTTGTTTTGTATCGTCTGTTCGTTATGACATGTTGCAAAACGTCATAGTTTAAACACTGTTCTGTCGATAGGCAAGCGCGCAGCCCCGTCAGCCACCGCGGCCGGCACCACCAGCGAGGGCGGCGCCGCGGCGTTGGGCGGCGTGGAGGTGGCGCTGGACCCCTCCGAGCTGGAGCTGGAGCCCGAGGCCGTGGCCGCGCGCTACGAGCGGCACCTGCGGGAGACGCGGCCCAAGGCGCACGAGGACCTCTCCGACATGTTGGCTGATCACGTCGCAAGGCAAAAGGTACTACGATCTATCGGTTGATTGAAGCTAATTTTTGACTTATCCTACTAATCCGGCAAATCAGCACACCCAGTAATCCGTCACCCTCCGTTCGCGCCTTCCCCACCGCTCCCTAAATATTTCCTAATAGGCTAGTTTCCCAAAAACATCTAATTATTCCATCAGCTAGATTACCAAAAAATATTGGACATGTAATTTTTCTATTGTCACGTAAACCAAAAATGAGGACGATACAGTGCGTTGAAATTACACGCTACACTTTTTACCGAGTAGTGACGTAACGAGCCCCCACTTTGATGCGTTTTATCTTTGTCATTTTTTACTGGTTTGGTAAAGCGAAAAATACGTGTCGAATATTTTTTTGGACTAAATATAATTATTATTATTATACCCAGGAAACATCCCTATTAAAATAGTCATTTATGAATTGTTTTATTTATTTATTTTGATTGTTTCTAAACAATCCATTAATCCAAACATTCCGATAATCCTACACCCACTGAAAATATGTTATGGTTTTATGACTATGATCCATGTGTCGACAAAGTTCTTTACAGCCGCGGTCACAAAATGTGCAAGTAAGACAGTAAAACTTAGTAAAAAAGCGAGACTGAGATGATTCTCACTCTCGCTTTTTTTGTGACCACGACTGTTGCGAAATTCGTTCTAATATCATGTTAAAAGTTGATCGACGTTTCTATCAAAGTATCTAGTTGACCGTCCATCTAATAACTTCGTTGTTTTTATTTTTTTCCAGAACAAGAGGAAGCGACAACAAAACACAGATTCCAAGCAATCAAAAAAATACAAAGAATTCAAGTTCTAATAGTGTTAATAGATATATTATTATTTTAATTTATATTTTTAAGTGTATCTGTATCTTAGTTATTCTATTCAAGGGTAGTACGTTAAAATGTATTCGACAAATACGATGAATAAAGAATTACTTCAAGGCAAAACATTTTATCTAAAACCTACCCCCCTCCCCATTATCAGAAGTAATGCCAACACCGAAGTCGAGTCTTCGAAGAATATAATACAGCCCTTCGTAGGAAATTTTGTAGGGGATAGATGAATGACATAAAACGAGGTGAATAGAAGACAAACAGTGAATAAAAGGACTGAAGAGGATTTCCACGTTTGCAATATTCAGGAACTCCAATTTTTCCAAAAAAGAAAAAAAGGTATTCGTTTCGGTTATATTTTTTGTAAAAAAGGTTTTATTTTTCACTTTCTAGTT
Source organism: Polia nebulosa (assembly GCA_951329385.1). Classification (NCBI taxonomy): domain Eukaryota; kingdom Metazoa; phylum Arthropoda; class Insecta; order Lepidoptera; family Noctuidae; genus Polia; species Polia nebulosa. Next base: position 24,366,778 of record OX589602.1, read on the forward strand.
GACAAACCACAGAACTAAAACTGAATATTCAGCTTACCCCCGAACCGGTAACACCACCCAATAATATGAAACATGGAATTTAAACATAATTGGAGGGAACCAAAACGTCATCTACTGTGTACACATAATTTTTGTTTTTGTTGATTTCTTCAAAAACCGCTGAATTTATTTCGATAAAATTTATATAGGACCACCTTAGGAGTACTCTTTCATTTTGAAAATCGGTGCACTATTGACTGAAAAATTGATAGTTGAACATGGTTCACCCTTGTTTTTTTACCTTTGATGTAATGTTACTAATTCGAACAACGTTTAATTAGCAAAATAATTAATTTGTATATTATCGATTAACATAATTTTCATTCCATCCAATATTTATTTGCGATAACAACATTTGCGCTATTGATCAAAAGGTATAATGTTTATTTGATGTAATGTTCAGGTGGTACGAGTATAACATGTATTTTATCGAATATTCAATTTTTTTATTTTATTAAAATGTTTTAGGATTGCATGTCGATGGAGGCACGTGTCGACGGAGCCCCGCGAAGCGGGGCTCCTACTTATGTGTGGTTTATAGAAAATAACCACGAAGGGGATGGCGGGGTCTGTTCGCTCGCTCTCTTGACCCCGCCATCCCCTTCTGACCTAACCTGTCCGAGTCGGGGTGCCCTAAGCCCCGAGCTTGCTTCGCTCGCTCTTGCATCCTAAGTTCCAAAGTTGTTTTGTTGTTAGTTTATAGACAATGAAAGGAAACGAATTATTAATGAACTGAATATTCGATACGATCTTTCGACTAAATCATTATTAGTCCAGTGAAACATTACTTTAAATAAAATAAGTACATTTGAAAATTCGGTCAAATGACATTATTTCAAAGAAATAAATATGCTAAATAAAAATCTACCAATTAATTCTTCGGTCAAATGAATAAATATACGAAATGACTTTAATGTAGGTACTTAACTAAAATTAGCCGGAGCGATTTTCGACAAAACGTTGTTATACCAAACAAGGGTGAACCGTTGAACATAATTATGTAGAACCTCCTCCTTTTTTAACCGATTTCAAAAAAAGGAAGAGGTTCTCAATTCGACTGTTTTTTTTTTAAGTGTGTTACCTCAGAACTTATGAACTGGTGAACCGATTTCCATATTTTTGGGACTATCGATTCGGGCATAACTTTACTATTAATATTAGTTTTAGTTATGGGGTATAACAACTAAAAGGTGAAAAATAAAAAAAACTCTTTACAAAAAAAATACAACCGACTTCCTTATAGAAAAATGCAAAATAACTTTAATTTCGGAAGTCGGTGTCAAATAACGAAGAAACATGACCAGGAATGCCGAAATTAAAGTTATTTTGCATTTTTTTGTGTTATCTAAGGAAGTCGATTGTATTTTTTTCGAAGTCTGTTAAAAATCGCGCGCGCAACTGCCAGCGATACAAGTGAGATATAAAGGTTTTTACACACCTCTGTGGGGTTTCTAAAAACCGTAATAATCAATTTGTTTTATGGTAACTCTCGTTTCCCCATGTCAGCTGTTCCGGCCGAACGGCTCGTTGTCGTTGTCACTGTCATACCCACAGAAAAAAAAGAAGCTGGACTTCGTACTTAGTTGGAAGTTTTTCAATTGTTTTTATTAAAATTGAATTAACTTGTGTTAGTTTCAGTTAGTTGTAATTTAAGTTAACCGCACTAATAACAAAATGTCCCGCGTTCTAGTTGGAGTCAAGCGAGTTATCGACTACGCGGTAAAAGTAAGTTTACGCCAAGTGCAAAGGTTACTCTGTTGTTTAAAAAAAAATCTAGTTCATTGAATTATAACCATAACAACGATAGTATGCCTCGTTGAAACAAACCTTAACAGCGATTGATAAGTATTTCTGTGAATAAAACGACCTACAACTTCTTTTTTGCAATAAAGACTATAATTCTTAGGGCAAGTGGCAACTGCTCACACCTTAAGTCAGATCCGTTATCATCCATAGCCTTGAACTGGCTATACAAAAAATACCGAGTAGTGATTAGATGAACAGAGATACTACCGTGCCAATAATGGCTAATACATAATTGATATTTTAATGGAATTATGCCAACAAAACTGATGTTTCATGCTTATAGCCAAGCATAAATTGTGTATGTGAGATGATTATTACACGTAATAGGTAAACAAATATCTTATTCACCTCAATTTTCAATACTTGTTAAAGCATGTTTTAATGGGCAGGCATAGTGGAAAATTAAATTTTGTACCACAAAATTGTAACCTCTTTTTATATGTGATGTACAATTTGTAGATCCGTGTGAAGCCAGACAAGACTGGTGTGGTGACAGATGGAGTCAAGCACTCAATGAACCCCTTTGATGAGATAGCTGTAGAGGAAGCAGTCAAGATGAAGGAGAAGAAGATTGCCAGCGAAGTCATCGCTGTCTCATGTGGACCTGCACAAGCTCAAGTAAGAATCTTTTTAGAATAACTTATACGAACAAACACCATAAAGTCAATAGCTAAAGTTTGAAAAACTCTGATATAAGATCAAACTTGAAAATTATCCTTAATATGATTAGTATTTTGTGTATATTTTGGGATGATTTTAATATAAAACTCAGCCTTATCAAAATTAGTTTGGGCTTTGGTGGAAGAGTCAATGAAAATTTTGGCAGTAAATAGAGACAGACCATTCTTAAAATTATATAAAGCATTGTTTCTATTAATTAAATCATCAAAAATCGAACAGAATTATAGAACCAACCTCTTCACAGGAAACCCTCAGGACAGCACTGGCCATGGGTGCCGACCGTGCCATCCATGTGGAGGTGACTGGTCCAGCATACGACACCCTGCAGCCCCTTCATGTGGCCAAGATCTTAGCTAAACTGTCCCAGGATGAGAAGGCTGATATTGTCATTGTTGGCAAGCAGGTTAGTTGTGACAAACCTGTTAAAAATACAGTAGTCTCACGAATCTGGCACTTCAGTACTCCGGCACCCTCACACATGGTCTACATGGTCCATTATTAAATTGGGTTATTCCTAATTTTTTTTTTTATTTATTGAAGAAAAATTTAACTGATTTTTTTTTATACAATCCAGTAATGCAAACATTCCAATAATCCGGCACCCGCTTTTTTTTTTTTGGGGGTGGGATATCATCCAATGAATTCTTCAGGGTGTGTCAGACTTTTACTGACTAAAACCCACCCCTGTTCCTTCAGTTGCCTGGGTGCCAAGAGCCGTGAGAACTCTAATTCGAATTTATCTGTGACTCCAGGCAGGAATCTAGCACCCGTGGTTTTTAATACTGCTGGATTAGTGAGACTACTGTCATCATAAATGTTCAAAATGATGTGCATGAATTCATTGAAATTGCTTTTGTTTTCTTTTCAAATATAATGTTTATTTAGCTCACAATTATAATAAACAATCTATTGTATAGAGAAATGTGTGCAAACAATCAATAGCATCCATTCACTAAACCTCTACTGAAGTTTATTCCTACTACTGCAGTATAAATTGTTTACTTTAGTAGAGATTCTGTGTCAGTCAGTTTATTCTAGTATTCCTTTTGAATATGTTCAGCAGTTCAGATAAGGAGCATTGGTTTGCTGACACTCAGGATGTAAAAAAACTCGTATATAAATTGTATAGTACATTTAAACTATATACAGCCTTGTGAAATTGTGATATATTTTCAGGCCATTGATGATGACTCAAACCAAACTGCACAAATGACGGCCGCCCTACTGGACTGGCCTCAGGCCACCTTTGCATCCAAAGTAAGTAGACTATTTATTTCAAACCCAGACCCATAAAGCATCTAATCTCTGCACAAGCATAATAATTATCACCTTTCTAAAACAATAACTCCTATCAGCATTGATAAAGATTCTTTATCTTGTTACTATAACAATGATGACCTCAAAATGCACAGATTTTATTTTATTTTTACCTCTCCCTATTTTACTCAGAAGAAAGTATTTTCTTCTCAACCTACCGTTCAAATTCACTGTAGGCACAAAAATCTATCTCCTTTATTTGATTTCATTTGGGATCTGCGCAACCTATCTTTCTTCCATTCATCTTTGTCACACACACAGAACACAACTCATATGGGTTGTGTGGAAGTTCCTTGGTCTTTCTTTATGTTTATAAAAATCTACTGAAAACACACTTCTCGCGACGACATGTCACTCATTCCTCCGCATCAGTTGCCAATAGATCCATACTTCTATTATAAATGCGAAAGATACTCTCTGCTTGTCTGGTTAGATGTGGCACATGGGTAGACCATGACCAAGAAAAAAAAAAAGACATGTAGTTACAAATGTATGTCGGGCTGGTTGCCGCAACTCCACGCACAAGGCGCGTATTTTGAGTACAGAAGGTTAAGACAAATACAATAACACTAATTTTTAAACCTCTGGTTAGTACATTTCCATGGGGGATTTACGACGTTTACGCAGGCCAAGCAGCATAAGGGCTCATAGATCACTTATTTCCATTTGTATCCAGGTGGAGAAAACGGGCGATGGTCTGACGGTGACCCGCGAGATTGACGGTGGTCTGGAAGTGATCAAGACCAAGCTGCCCGCAGTCGTCAGTGCCGACCTGCGTCTTAACGAACCCAGATACGCCACCCTACCTAACATTATGGTAAGGTTCTCTAAACTAATCATACAGGTAGATTCAAACTTAATAGCACCTCGGCACACAAGACGAGTCCATGAATTTTCTACTGGGCAGCGAAAAGCGAACTGCAGACCCATTTACTGTGAATCGACCTATACTACATTGTGTCATGAATTATGCAAATAAATACACCTATGTTTCTGTTCTGAAAGGTTAATCAACACAATTTGTCAACAGACCATCAAATGGTTGGCTGCTATTATTTCAGTTAGCCCATCACAGCTGCTGTGAACATGGGTCTAGCAGTCTGATACCTTTGCATTGATTGCCCTTTAATAAACCCGTTAAACGTGATTTCTGAATACTCCTCTCAGAAATCAACGTATCAAACGCGAGACTATAAATAATTAAAATAATCTTGAGCAGTTTTATTTATTACTGTGACTAAAACTCCCGTCTTTTTGCGAGTTCAAAGAAAACTAACAGTGTTCCTAAATCGAATATTTTACTTCACAGAAAGCCAAAAAGAAGCCCCTAAAGAAGGTCACTCCCAAAGACTTAGGCGTAGACATCAGTCCTAGGATCAAGGTGGTCTCCGTTGAAGACCCTCCAGTCAGGCAGGCCGGCTCAGTGGTACCGGACGTAGATGCCCTCGTCGCTAAGCTCAAGGAAGGAGGCCACATCTGAATACCATTGTAAATAGCGAAATATGTGTTCAAAATCAAAAATACCTATATTTATATGAGATTTTGTATGAGTGTCGATTGTAGATTACATTGTATAAATTGTTGAAATACATTTTTAATCTGTTTTTTTCTTTTGTTTTTCTTACGACTTGACATGACCATTAAGGGTGCCCTAGTCGGTCATTCTTCCATACAAGTATGATATGATTACTCCACTGTATGATGGTGTACGTACAAAATAAAAAATGATATTAATTCATCTCATCATTATCTAGCCCTGTTTGGAGGTACGTGGAACAGGGTGTAAAGTTCCACAACCTCCATTGAAAAGGGAGGATCCTCCGACCAGACGGGTGTTGTGTCTGGTCCGGGCAACTGCCCAATGGTTGATTTCGGACTGTTGTATAATTATGTTCAAATCGCGCGGAGAACTCTGCTTGCGCGATGTAGAATTCTTGCTATTTTTAGTTCGTGTGCGGCGTCATAGATGTCGCTACATCACTCCCCTCCGGAGATCGGAGATCGATGGTTCTTGATGAGTCGTCCATACATCTTGTGATGCTTGCCGGGCCAGTCGAAGGTTGGTTCCAGTGAGTCGAAACCGGAAGAGCCGCATAGTTCACGGTGAGTCGGAACTGTCTGCGGTGATGCCCCAGTGAGTCGGGGTGTTGCTATCCCAGTGAGTCGGGATGATGCCCCAGTGAGTCGGGGTGATGATGTCCCAGTGAGTCGGGATGATGCCCCAGTGAGTCGGGGTGATGATGTCCCAGTGAGTCGGGATGATGCCCCAGTAAGTCGGGGTGATGATGTCCCAGTGAGTCGGGATGATGCCCCAGTGAGTCGGGGTGATGATGTCCCAGTGAGTCGGGATGATGCTGCAGGCTCCAGTGGGTCGGAGCGGTGCTGTGCGACGTAGTGGCTTGACTGCTGGCGTCGACCAGGAGAGGTTCTTCGACCGGCCGAAGGTGCTGTTCGCTGCGCCAAGATCGCTGATGAGGTTGATGGTGATGAAAGAGGCTGAGGATGCTGACCAGGAATGCACATCCGCTGCATGCTAGTGGTCGGGATACCCGTAGAAACCGTTGGTACTGGCTGGCTGTATGACTCGTTGCTCAAGAGCTTGAAGGAAGCGATGATGATGACGTCACGCTGAAGTAGCTGCACGAAGGCTGCGCTGACGTTCATGGTCGAGGGTCACCAGTGTGGAGGTATGCGGAACAGAGTGTTGAAAAGTGAGGATCCTCCGACCAGACGGGTGTTGTGTCTGGTCCGGGCAACTGCCCGATGGTTGATTTCGGACTGTTGTATATGTTCAAATCGCGCGGAGAACTCTGCTTGCGCGATGTAGAATTCTTGCTATTTTTAGTTCGTGTGCGGCGTCATAGATGTCGCTACACCTGTATGAAAACAAAATAGTAAAAAAAATATACATTTGAAAGTTATGAGCGTCGAAAATTCCATATTTTTACACTAATTTTAACGCATCTTTGGGTGGAAATAAATACCATAAGACGAAAAAAACTTGCAAAATAGTTACCATACAGGGATAGATTAGTTGTTCAAAAATGTGAATAATTTTATTTTGAACAGATACATTCAATAGATTTTTCATGACATCCATACTACCATAGGTCTGTTTATAAAATTTTGCGCGCTCGTTTTCGTCGTAAATCATCGTGCATTTCGCTACAAGTTGCCTCCCCGGTCAGTGGGACGGAGGGCAGGCACGCAGCGCGCACCCACACATGCTCACTAGGTTAGCTATTGCCCGGCCGGCACCCGCGCCCTGCACCGCGCGCTGGCTCGCAGCCTCGCAGTCGACTGCCAGTACGACGTCACCGTAACTACGCGCGTGCTGTGGTAACTGGTATTGTGCTATCGTATTCGTCTATTTTTATTTTATAACATTGACCCCTGGCTTGAACTTTGGATTCCGATATTCCTTTATTGATAGTTTGTGTCGATTATTTTGAATTTGTCTCAAATTTTACTGATCCTGTGACATTGGACTTTGGATTCCGATTTGATAGTGTTTTTGATACTATTAGTTTTGCCATCTATCGATGAATAGCAGAGTGGTGATGATGATTATGATGATGGTGGGATGATGATGATGATCATGATGATGATGATGATTATGACGATGACGATGATGATGATGATGAAGAAGATCATGATGATGATGATGATGATAATGACGATGATGATGATGATGATGAAGATGAAGATGATAATGATGATGATGACAGATGATGATACAGGCACCGGCGGTAAATAATGCATATATTTTGGAAAAATAAGCTAGTTTCGGCTTCGTAGAGCGTTATCTCTGTCGCACACTACCTTTGTGACGTTTTTCGCTGGACCATCTTCGTGCGACAAAGATAACTCTACCTGTAGGTACAGTCGTCCAACGCCTTTGAAGTCTGACGAAATGCCGCCTCCGACACGTGATTGCCGCAGGGTTTTCACATTTTTAGGGTTCCGTACCCAAAGAGTCAAACGGGACCCTATTACTAAGACTCCGCTGTCCGTCTGTCAGCAGGCTGTATCTCATGAACCGTGATAGCTACACAGTTGAATTTTTTACAGAATGTGTATTTTATAGTTGCTGCTATAGAAATACATGCTGTGTGAAGATTTCAGCTGTCTATCTATTAAGGATCATGAGATACAGCCCAAAAAAAACTGCAGTTTATGGTACGGAACCCTTCGTGTGCGAGTCCGACTCGCGCTTGGCCGGTTTTCTTTCTTTTTCTGTATGTATAGCCGTATCGTACCTATTTGCCTATGGATATGTGTGCGTAGAGTACCAGGAAATTAAATACTTACTACAAATAATTATTATGCTAAATAGTTTTATTATAAACAAAAATCACAAAGTAGTTATGTTACCTTGCGCGCCCGCAAATCCTGCACGATTACTTAGGTACCTTAGTTTTAGTTCTTTGGACTTTTAAAAGTAGGGAAGACTGTGCTGGTACTATTCCGTTTACGATACTATTTTGACAGACGTTTGTGCTAGTCCCTGTGGTGAAACAATGGCTAGTTTTGTTATCTGTATACTAAGAGAATATTACAAACCGCTATTGTAAACAAACAATCAATAAACAATTTACAAAAGAACATACTTAGTTCTTTTTATTTGATGAACCTACATAAATAACAACTCACAAATCAGTCGCGCTGTCGAAAAAGAAGTTATCCTGATTCAGGTTGTTATAATAATACTTACGGTGAGTCACCTGTAGGTTATTATAGCTAACTAGCTAGGGTTTTTTTTTTTTGGGGGGGGGGGGGGGGTGGAAATCATCCAATGACTTCTCCCGCTCTGGGTGGAGCGGGAGGGCGTGTCAGACTACTGACTAAAACCCACCCGGTGCGGTAACTCATTTTCAGAATTTATCCGCTACCCCTAGGCATGCAAGGCAACGGCCACGATGGGCCCCGTCAGTGGTGGCTGACACTAATCTCTTTGAGGCGCGCGTGGAACACTACGCGCCGTCGACTCACGGGCCTGGTGCTGATCGGACGGCGAGCTACCCACTGCTCGCCATCCGCAGGCCCGGGTCTACGGTGGCCGGAGATCGTTTCGCGACGTCCTACGCCCAGTACGCCCAGTAACTCTCCTGCGGTGGTAGCGGCCAGGGCCGTAAAGGGCACTCCGTTGAGCTTCCCTCACGCGTCCCGCCTATGCCTTCGCGAGCATTACTGCTTCGCAGAAGGCGGAGACTGCTTCCCATTCCCTCTCGCTCCGTACCATGGCCTGAACCAGGGCCGGGAACTAGCTAGGGTAAGTAAATACCTATTTTTCAACACATTTGCTCGAAAAATACATTTACGAAGCCTATATACATTGTTCGAAAGTTCAAAATTATGCAACATACAATGGAACGTGTGGTAAAATAGGTACTCTCACCTAAGTAGGTCCCTATTTGACCGCAGTCACCGCACGCTCCGTTGTATAGCGCTGTGCGTATCCTTTACGGTATTTTTTAATTTCCTTAAATATTTAAGAATTCTCCCAAGGAGTTTCACCTTACGAGAATAAAACTATTGGCAGTACTGTTTTCTCGCAAATGTGTTGAAAAACGTTGTGTACCTAACCGGACTAGTATCATAAATAACTGTATCATACCTACATAGTAATATCTGCACAACATACAATAAAATACAAAAGCATAAAGAAAAAAAAGTAAAAACCCAAATCAATTAAATTATTTGTTGTTAGCAATGTTATTCTACATACATTCGCATTTTCGCAAAAGAACTCTATCACGTGAGCAAAGTCGCGGGTCGATATTATTTAGGTGCTTGACCTTTCATAACAACAACTAAATTGGGTGCATAATAATTACGTTTCACACAGCGATAATCCTAGTTCTAACACTTATTTGTTTGATTTTATGTTGTCATTCAAACAAATAAGAATGTTGAACGCAGACGCGCCACCGATGTGGCGTTATCGCGTACCTACCTACGCAATGACGCCGCACCCACACGCCGCTGCTACCACTCTTCAATGAAATCGCGCATGTATGCGTCACTCAGCGTTAGGAGTGTGTATGTGTACGCGCACTAGCTTCTTACTGCTCATCACAGCGTCTATCTCTTTCGCACGTGGTGTCGGATGAGATAGCATGCATTTTAACACCGCCCACCAAATAGTTCGTGCGGCCGACTAGTGTACCTTTAAGTTAGCAAATTGAACAACCTTATTCTCTATTGAGAATGGTCCATGTTAATTCAGCATCCTTTATTTATCCATACTAATATTATAAAGAGGTAAAGTTTGTAAGTTAGTGAGTTTGTTTGTAGGAAGTAATCTCTGGAACTACTGTATCGATTTTGAAAATCCTTTCACTAGTAGATAGGTAAATTATTTGTGTGTGCTACAGGCCATAGATTTTATTAATTATGGCCTGTATTTTTGAAATACACGCAGACGATGTCGCGGGCGAAGTGCTAGTTAACTTACAAGTGACGTCACTCAATGAAAAGGAATCAAATGGAAAACTGTTGAAGTCATTAGTCCTGGCCTTTTCCGAAATGTGTTCGGCTCGGCTGCCACAATGCCATTATCGGGTTATACGAGACCCCTTGGTGAATAATTCCGCCCTTGATATGCTTGCTCAAAAACCCTCTTGGATCTACCATAGTGGTATGAAGTAATACAGCCGAAATCAAACCGAGCTGGGTCGTAGCGGGTTTGGTGTGAGTAATTCAATTCTTAAGATTGACTGAAACTGATCGAGACTTAGAGAACTGTTAATATTATTTTTGAAAATCAAATGAGACTATTTATGTAGATAAATAGTCGTCGTGCGATCTTACATGCCAATCGCTACCGATTGACCGATTTGTATGTCAGTAATTGGCGAAACATGTAAGATCGCAATATTATCATAAGACCTTAAATGCGCCATGTCTATAGCTTTTTATGTACATAAATAATACTTATGCTTACTTGTTTCTCAAGCTAGATACAAAATGACAGACTGTAGAAGTATTTAATGGTAATTGTAAACTTTTGGGAAAGTAATAAAAAAATCAAGAACTCAATAAACTAAATTTTATTAAGTAACTGTTCTGCATTATGTCATTGGACAGACGCTCCTGCTGTCGTAGATTTAATTCGAGGTTAAAAATACAAAGGTGAGAGTGGTGTGGTTGATAAATATCGTCTAAAACTATCTGCTACGATAGGTTACTTTTTGCTGTGTCATCTAGCAAATTCAAAAATGTAGCAAACATTCCTTACATTAACTCCGTTTTCAGCCTTATAGATAAATTCCTCATTATTCATGTTACTATTGTAGCTGCGAAAAAGGGACTAATCTCTACGTAGTACTTATTACAAACACTCAAATGCGTAAATGGCCAAGTTTCTTAAAGAAAATTACGTTGGAATAATCTAACATCAAAAATGATAATTAACACTTACACGTCACATTTTAGTAATATTATGTCTCTGTGACATAAGTATCGCGCATACCGTGGACGACTATGAAGCTCGCTGGCTCTCCAGCTGGCCTAGCTAAATTCAATAGTCATCAGCCCACTGGTCCAGCTTGGCAGTGGAGTGCTGAAAGCTGAGCAGGCAGTTAAAATCACCTAATAAGTACAGCATGATTGAATGATAAACCATACAAATATGTAGAACATTTTATGAGACTAGCATTCCCCGCTGAAGGGCTGGTGCCACACGATCTTGCCCTCGAGGCAGCCGGTGACGAGCATGTGGTAGCGCGGGGAGAATTTGGAGCTGACGACGAGGTCCTGGTGGATGCCCAGGCTCTGGCCGACCTCCACCATGGGACGCGGGGTGCTGGGCTCCTGCACGCAGTGACTAAGCTCAGCGCAGTCGTTGCTGAGCGCCAGTAGCCGCATGCCCCGTCCGAACGGCGAGCACACGATGCGCCCGTCCGCTGAGTAACACAGCTCCTGTATAAATTAACACTTGGATGAGATACGATTGGCAAATCTAGTAACCTCTCTGACAGCTACACCAGCTACGTACAATCATCATCAGCCTTTTAATGTCCCCCACTGCTGGGGCAAAGGCCTCCTCTCTGTGAGGGTGTGGGCTATAATCCACCACACTGGCCCAACGCGGTGTGGTGGATGTCACATGTCTTCGAATTTTTGGTTCTTGGACATGCCGGTTTTCTTAAGATGTTTTCCTTCATCGTTTTGAGAGCAGTGGTGATGAAATAATTTACACAAAGTAAAGCGCGTGCCTGGGTTTGAACTCACGACCTACAACTTGTAAGTCGCGGCCGTTACCACTGGGCCACCACTGCTCCTTTACGTACAATAGCCGGATTCAATATGAAAGTGTTTAACAAAATAGATTTATTAAGAGAAAACATAAATTTATTAGTAAAGGAACACTTAGACAAAATTTAAAAAAAAACATTGTATAGGATTGCAATGTTGCATACTGCTTTGTCCTTCTCATACTTCTAATTTTATTCATTCTTCCTTTCATATACAGTCCATCCTTCTGTGGAATGCGCTTCCCCTCAATATCAGGACGGTCACCAGTCAGTATGCATTTAAGCGAAAGTTGCGGAATTACCTTCTTAACAAGTAAAGGAATCGTCTCAAAATCCTTATCTCTATATATTATTATTATATATGTAGGTATATTATATTAAATATATATGTATGTTTATTTTAACTATATATATATACTTTCGTAACTATTTTCGTCTTAGTATTATTATTTTTTTCAGTTTATGCACCTGCCATGTTATCTCTCCACCACCCTTGGTTGACTGGTAGAGAATGCCTAAGGCATTAAGTCTGCCTTTGTACATTTGTGTTGCATGAAGTTTTAATAAATAAATAAATTGCAAACAGAATTAAATACATTGTGAAACCATAACAGTATAATATATAAGTAGTAGTTACGTACATAAGGTGGTTCATTTTTATGTAAAAGAGCGCCTCTCGCCATCAAACGTAAAAGTTTGGCTAGTTTAAAAATTAGTTACACCTCTTTAGTGTAATTTCATTATATAATAAATTAACAAAAAAAAAAAAATACTAGCTAAATTAAGCTATGAATGTATGTTTGTTCCTTTGTGGCACTTTAGAGATCAAACGCGTGGGCCGATTTTGATCAATCTTACGTCAATTGATTAGTCTTAATCTTGCGAGTGCTACTAAAGCCATGACAGTAATCAAAATACAGTAAGGCGACAACCAGACTATATTATGAAAAAGTTAAATTATCAAAGTAGACGAACTATACGTACATATTAGGCAATTCCAAAAATATAACTCACTAAAATGTAGAAAAAAAAAATATTTTCTAAAAACCCGACTGTAAAAAAACATGGCATGGCATGAAATCAAAAACTAAAATAACTGCCACCAACTGCATCAGACTGCTTGAAAAGTGACTTGTTTGGAATTTTTTAGTTGTTTTTTAAATAGTCTTAAATTTTTTAAATAGTCAATCTAGATCAAAAAATGAGAGTGAAGTTACATAAAGTCCGAACAAGCTGAAAATCAGTAAAATTGTTCAAAACATAATTATAAATAATGACTAAAAGTGCCCCATCATTCCCGAGTATGGAAAAATTTTTATTCAAGGTCAAAGGTAAAAAAAAAAGAGTTTTTCGCGATTTTCAGCAAAACGGTAAGTTTTATCATAAATGTACCTCAGACATAAATTGTAGATCATAAAATTATCTATAAAAAATGTATCATTACTTTTTCTTACGAGCCACCGTTTCTGAGATATAACGATTCAAAAAGTTATAAAAGTTGTTATCGTTGTAGCGACATCTATGACACTACATACGAACTAGAACAGCAAAATTCCTACATCGTGCAAGCAGAGTTCTCCGCGCGATTCGAACATATACAACAGCCCGAAATCAACTATCGGGCAGTTGCCCGGACCAGACACAACACCCGTCTGGTCGGAGGATCCTCCCTTTTCAACGGAGGTTTGCGGGACTTTACACTCTGTTCCGCATACCTCCACACTGGTGACCCTCGACTATGAACGTCAGCGCAGCCTTCGTGCAGCTACTCCAGCGTGACGTCATCATCATCACTTCCTCCAAGCTCTTCAGCAACGAGTCATACAGCCAGCCAGTACAACGATAACGCCGACAACGATAACGCTATTCATATTATGACGATAACAACTTTTATAACTTTTTGAATCGTTATATCTCAGAAACGGTGGCTCGTAAGAAAAAGTAATGATACATTTTTTATAGATAATTTTATGATTTACAATTTATGTCTGAGGTACTTTTATGATAAAACTTACCGTTTTGCTGAAAATCGCGAAAAACTCATTTTTTTTACCTTTGACCTTGAATAAATTTTTTCCATACACGGGAATGATGGGGAACTTTTAGACATTGTTTATAATTATATTTTGAACAATTTTACTGATTTTCAGCTTGTTGGGACTTTATGCTTCGAATGTCTAAATTGACCGGACTATAAAACTTAAAACTAAAGAAGTTATCTCTAACTAGCTGCACCCCGCGGTTTCACCTGCGTAGACCGGGACCAGAAAGCCTATGTGTTAATCCAGGCTATAAGTTATCTACACACCAAATTTCGTCCATATCGGCCCAGCCGTTCGAGCGTGAAGAAGTAACAAACATACCAACACACACTCACAAACTTTCGCCTTCATAATATTAGTGTGACTAGCTGGCAAAGTTCATATCATCTCAGAATCAATAAATTAATCCGTTCTCGAGATATCATCAAAAAAGCCATTCCATACAAAATGTATGAGAAAATAAATTATCTTCATAATTTTTTTCGTGAATTTTTCTGCTTTTCGGGGCGGAGACGAATCCAACAAATCAAAGATCATAAAAATCGGTCCATGGGTTCTTAGTTATAAATAGTGTAACTAACCCGAATTTATTTTATATTATAGAATTATGAATTCAAGTATAGCTAGTTGAAAGGTGCAATTATCAGTTTTTTTTTTGTTTTGTGTCTGGTCGTGACAGATGAGTTAGCTATTATTATGTAGTTGTTTGTCCGTTCAAGCCTTCTGGTATTTCTATTTTGTGCTTCAGCATTCGGTGCCTGTGTTTTCAACACAGGATGCCTTGCCTTAAACCGACTGCTGTACGAATGCTGTATCCACTAATCGGCATTGCACCTCAGAAGTTCGCAGGAGGGCTCCGCATGCCCTGTCACCTGTACATGTGAGGACCTTATGGCTGCGTCAGCAAATGCAATTGCCGTCGCTGAATACTGGGCCAAACATAATATTTAGCTAAGAAGAACATAGCATGAATATCTTTCGAATAGCCATGTTAAAGATGTCTCACCTTGATAAACCCCTTGCCTTCGTTGGTCTCCTCCGTGTAATACAGAAGTCTTTTTTTGTTTTGCCTGATTTTTGACTTAGATTCGTCGTCGTCGCTCGAGTTGGGGCTGTCGCAAGGGAGCGGCAGTACCGGTTCCGATGGCAGCAGGCTTCTGAAATTAGGTATTTTCGTGTATTTATTTATTTTTGTACAATATTTTATATGAAACAATAGCACTGAAAATAAATCTTCTCCTGAATCAATCAATCTGCCTAGCCTTTTCCCAACTATCTTGGGGTCGGCTGCCAGTCTAACCGGATGCAGCTGAATACCAGTATTTTACATGGAGCGACTGCTTATCTGACCTCCACAACCCAGTAACTGGGTAATACGATACCCCTTGGTAAGACTGGTTGTCAGACTTTCGGGCTTCTGACGACCCGTAACGACTGTCAAAGATCCACGATTGACAGCCGGGACCAACGGCTTAACGTGCTTTCCGAGGCACGGAGGAGTCTCGGTATGTAAAGATGGTCACCCATCCATGGACCAACCCCGGCAAGCGTAGCTTAACCTGATAGATCTTGTCCTGAATACAGCATTAAAATTGGTTATTAAATGAAGTAGCAATTAGTATTTCAAATATTGGTATAATGAAGATTGGGTGCGTGGTAAGGACATGTCGCTATCTCTTTTTTACGCGCGTATTCTAATGGCGGTGACGTCATACGTCAGCGTGCGTGTTCTTCAAAAAAATGAGTCAAATTATTCGAATAAACAGATTATTGGACATGGACTTGATCAACAAGAAGGTTGTACGAAAATTCACACTTCTGACACATGTTAACACACCAGATATGGCTTCCTAAAACGTATTATGATGAGAGAAGTTCATAGGTGGCTGGGGGTCAACTCCGAAGTGTTTTTACGAAGTATCGGCCGAATGTTGGGACGTATTCTGCCGTCGTAAGAAAAAAGGGCACAACTAACATTTTTGTCAAAATTGAGTTATATACATATTTAGAATCAGAAAAAAAAGGCACATCTACTCAATTTTTTATAGAATTTTATCTTCAAGGAATTCGGAGATACAGTAGGCTCAAAAGGCACAAATGAGACTAATATTCATGTTTTATAGAATGAAAAGGCACATTTATTTACTATTATATTGAAAAGGCACAAATACGTAGATGTGACTATTACTTCAAACAGATTTTTACTAAAAACTACTTTGAAAAGGCACACTTACAACATAACATAAAGAAAAGGCTCAAATGCCAGATGTGCCCTGTCTACTTAATTAATGATCCATGCATGGCTCAATTAATTTACGTATAAAAGGCACAAATAACCAGTTGTGCCTTTTCTTTAAATTATTTACGATTAGGGGTGAGGAAAGGAGGGCAGGTTTGATTGAAACGCGCCAGTAAATGTGCCCGACGTGTCTCGACGAGTCCACGCTTGTCTGTGCTGCGCTGGTAAGATTAAGTTTTTTTTACATTTGCGGGTTTTTATTATATTAAACTTCTTTTGTGACACATTAATATGAATATAATAATGTATTAGTATTTATTGGCTACATTTTTGAGTGATTAATTGCAATTTAGTTAAAAAATATAACAACATTTTTAGTAGGTATCTACCTAATCACTACATAGTATAAAACAAAGTCGCCTATTTCCCTTTGTACGCTTAAATCTTTAAAACTACGCAACGGATTTTGATGGGGTTTTTTTAATAGATAGAGTGATTGAAGAGGAAGGTTTATATGTATAATAACATCCATTAAATAGTGGGCATTGCACCCGTGCGAAGCCGGGGCGGGTCGCTAGTCGTACCTAAATAATTTAGAATACGCGCAATAATTGTTACTGGATTTATATACCAGGTCATTTTTATCAAAAACTTAATTCTTTTTTCAGCTTTCAGAACCATCGCTAGAAAAACTGTTTACAAATAAAAACAACCGCATTGCACAATAGTAAAGAAGATGATTATTCAAGATTTTTTTGATTTTGAAGACTGCTCCTCAACATTCAAATTGAAAAATTCAAACCCTCGAGCTTATTTGAATGGTATTGCCGAGGCTAATTTTCGCAGGGGATTCCATTTATTATTTTACAAAAATAGCCATGGCACTGATGAGTATTTTGAATTAGATTTCCTTAGGTTAAAAGATCTTAAACAAGGTATTCCAGCACCACGCCAAAAACTTACTCCGAGGGGCATCACGAGTGAAAGGAAATCCGCTATACTCACTAAACTTGGACCACTTATGCCTGCTAATCGAAGGCATTTTTGGGAAAGCTTACCCGTAAATGACCGCTCAGCTGATCTAACTCATATTTATGAAGACTGATTGTTTTATTAATTTACTCATTTTGACTGAAGTTCTAGTTATAAGTGCCTTGATGATTGTGATAACTTACCTAATTACTTAACATAATAATGTACCTAAGGTTTTTTATTTTTCAAATAGTTTTTTTTTGTTTATTCTTATTTTGATAATTTTAATGTTGTTCAAAGGACATGGCTAGAATTGTTCAAAAAGGTGATAACCTTATAAATGTTAAAACATTATTATAAAACTTCTACTAGTAGCTGATTAAATATCCTTTTTTTATAAAAAAAAAAGTACCTAATACCTAAGTTCCTTGATGAAGGTTTTTCCTTTAATTTTTGAATTAATTTGTGTTTATTCCTATTTTGATAATTTTAATGTTGTTTATAGGGCATGGCCCGAATGATTGCAATTGTGATAACCTTAAAAGTGCCATATTTAACAAAGACTTTTAGAAGTTGATTTAATAACCTGACTGTGATTTAAAAATAAACAAATAAGTTTCTTGAAGACTGGTAATTTCAGTTAATTAATGTAATTTTTTTAAAGTTGTGAGACGATAATTTTTGTTACCTTTTTAAAATAAAAAATGTATAATTATTTCCTAATTGTTTTATTACCTGTTTCTTTTTGTATAATTATTAAAATGAAAAGGCACATTTTAATAAATATGCCTTTTCATTGTAATATTTCATATTTTTTTCCCAAAATGTCAGAATGAAAAGTCGCAATTGGTTAGTTATGCCCTATATTCGTAATATTAATAACTTTAGTTAATTTTTTTTGTTACTTTGAAAGGAAAAATGTTGATTATTTAATAAATAGTAATAAAATAATAACTTACATTTCATTAGTTGTATAAGAATCGTGATAATGAATTTATTTTAATTCATCTATTTTCGAAAAATAATGTGTAAGTCAATATTTTTCGCCAAAAACCAATAAAAACTTTAAAGTCGATTTTCTCCATATTTATAAATTGTTAGTTGTGCCTTTTTTCAGTATGACGGCAGTATTTGTGTGAAGTGTTAAAGTGAATGTGCCATACCTAAAATTTGTAGCTTTTCTCAGTGCTTCTTCCACCAAAAACATACGCAATGCCATTTCGCTACAATTTTAGATATGGCCCATCTCTCATCACATCATTAGGGGGGGGTTTGTATGTATGCTTTTGCGGTTGCACAACGACACGCTTGCTTTGCTTGCTTGGTAGTGTAGATACAGACCTATATTACCTCCTCCTTCAGAGAGGGTAGGATGGCGTGGCTTTGAGGGAGAGCGCTACAGTCGTGTAGATCTTCAAGGCAAGTCGGGTCGGTTACTTTCCCGTGGTGCCACCCCGTTCTTGGTCTAATTCCCTAAGAATTAGACGTAACCAAAACCACCAGGCAACCCGTAGAGTAGCGGGCTTTCTATTTCTTCCCATCCTTTATTCCATTCACCCCACACTCTCCCGTCTATGAACCTCCTGTCCCAAGTTTCACCATCACCTCCTACCCCATCCTTTGAGCATCCTACCAATATCCAAATTCCTCTCCTAACCGCGACCCTTCCGTGACTGGGTGGTTACGGGCTCGGCCGTCACTAAAACCAGCTGACGGTGAGTAGGAGAAGTTAGTCGCAGTTGAGCGCCGTGAGCAGGGATGAAGAAGTCCTGGGGGGTTGAGCCGATCGGCACTGGTGGTTATTTGTCCGTGAGGCAACACGCCCTCTTTGGTCTGGATTTCAGGCAAAACGGTGGCTCTGCCAATTAGCCAATGGCAGGGAAATGGCCACGTGTCCCGTCAGAGGGCCACAGGCGAGGTGCGTGGGGTCCGCTGAGGTCATCCTCGGACGGCTGAAACGGTGGGTAAAGGTAAATCGAGCATCCGATGTCGCACTATAAACCAGCCTTGCGCACCTATATCTCTCTGGTAGTCCTAACGTCAAGCTCTTTTGTAAAGTGCGACGTTCCCAGGTGCGGGCTCCATGGAGGGTGGCAGCCAGAGAGATGAATTTTAAATAAACAAAACTATGGATACCAAAAGGCCTATACCAAAAAACCACAGGAGTGGAGTCGGCGACAGCTGACGGAGCTCCTAGGCGAAGTGCTTGCCCCTGGAACCCCTGCGACTAACGCTGCAGGCTCCAGCGCGGGTGCCGGTCTGGCTGTGGCGAAAACCGCAGCTAAGACCAAAGCTAAGTCCCAGTCCAAACGGAGGACCCCGGCGCTGCATGGGACCAGTACCGGAACTTCCTCAAACGCAAAGGCGTCAGCACCGGCGACGACTAATACTACTGCCGGTGCTCCCCTTTCTACGCACCTTCCTTCCCTTCCCGTGGCTCCTCAAGTCAACTCCCAAGCCGCGGACGTTACCAGTCAAACGGAGACGGTCTGCACCGGGGGACAGCGCTTGGCAGGTGATCAAAAGGAAAGGCAAGGGCAAGAATGCATAGTGGGCCTGTATATGCAAACATATACAGGCCCACTGCTAGAAGGCAGACCCTTCCGGTCAGCCAGCTCCAACAAACCAGGGCAAAAGGAGAGAAAGGCTGACGCGTAAGGAGCGGCGTCACGAACGCAAGAGAGGTGGCAAAAGCAAGCCTCCCCCCAAAAAGCAGGTTGCAGCCACTGGTAAGCTCAGCTTCTCGGCAGGTAAGCGTTCGGCCTGGGTCGACGTAAGGTGGGTACTTTACACGCAGACAAGCAGGGTGCATGCTGGTTCGTGGTGCTGGGTGTCCCCGAGGACCAGATCCCGACCCTTATGGACGCCGAGCGCCGGCTATGTATTGGTCCCTAAGGGTAGATTCATTGATGTCCCTCAGAATTGGGATCGGGCCACGAACCAGACCGAGTAGTGGAAGCAGGGGAGACTACTCCCCCAACAAACAACCCGGAAGCAACGGTGGCTGACCCCGCTGTAGTGGCGGAGTCGGCTGCTCCTGACGCCGCTGTGGGTGCCGTCCCTCTGTCGGGTGTGCTCGACGACTTTATGTCGTCCCCGGCTTCCAGCTCGGGAGAGGGGACGGTTTCGACGAAGGCGACTTGTTTGCCGGGCTGCGACTGGAGGGCGACGAGGAGGGTCCCGCCTGCGATGGCGTCCCTTTCGTTGGCCTGTAAAGTCGTGCAGGCAAACCTCCACCACAGTCACACCGCGACGGCTTAACTACGCAAGTGGTTGGAGGTGTAACACACGGCCATTGCATTGCCCTGATCCAGGAGCCGTGGATTCCCCACGAATGTGTCCCCACGTAGTCGTCGTGGTGGGGCTTGCCTGTCTCAACGATCTTTGGGGCTCTGCCGGTATGTTACTCATGCCGGAAAGGTCTAAAGTGAGAGACCAGACTAAGAGGGACACCAGGACGCTCCTGATCGATCGACGGTTGTCGATTGGCATGGATGCAACTATGCCGCAGCGGTGCAGGCGCACCAATGCGGCGGGCGTTTCTCTCCTACAGGGAAATCCCTCTAGGAGAGAACTTTCGACGGGTTCGCTGAGTCGGGTTAGCCGGACAGCGAACGGAGGCATGTCTAATGCCGCCGTCGAGGGCTTGGCTTAACCGCCTGGCCCAGAGGAAGGACACCTCTAAGATAAAAAACCACGCATCCAATCCTAAGTTTCGAGGCGTGGCGAGGGGATGAATGGCTGGAGGGAGTCCA
Organism: Polia nebulosa; assembly: GCA_951329385.1. Lineage (NCBI taxonomy): Eukaryota > Metazoa > Arthropoda > Insecta > Lepidoptera > Noctuidae > Polia > Polia nebulosa. Next base: position 24,387,887 of record OX589602.1, read on the forward strand.
GTCGTTAGCGCCTCCCCTGTAGAGCACCTGCCGCACTCTACAGTATATCGGCTTACCCAGGTATAAAGGCACTGCCTGGGTGGACTTTTATTTCCTATTATACTCGTGGGAACAAAAAAGGAATCGATTAAAAACAAAAACTCAAAAACTAGAAGTGATAAGGAGGTACCGCTTGCCGGCGACGGCAACTAGAGCCGAGGAGGCTCCCGATCCTCGATAGAGGATCCAACTATGTCCGACCAGGACTCGCGCGGTCGCTCCAAATTTTGGAGAAAGCGACCGCACGACGAAGTTTTTTCGGACCGATTGGGGTCGGTAGGTCTCTCTTCAAGTGAGGAGAACCTGCCGGCTGCAAAAGTGGCGACGGCGAGGAGACGGCGGGGAGAAGTGGTGGCGGCGGTCGCGCGGTGGCGGGCGGAGTTTGTGCTCCTATGCCCGGTCGTAACGTTCGGGATCGCTTTAAGCGGCCCGATACGCCGGAAATCAGCGGAGAGTGACCCCGGGGTCTCAATCGAGGAGCCGGGAGGAGCCACCGTCTCTCTCGTGGGCACGAAGGCAGATGCTAACGCCGCGAAGCGTCCCAGAGCAGAGCGGTCGCGGCCGACGAAGTCGCTGAAATGGCCAGTCAGGCTCGAGAGCGGCGGGCTGCTCAGGCGGCTGCAGGCTCGAGCCTTACGGCAGAGGCCAGAACCGCCAGGTGCTGGACGGCGTGGACGTAGTCCTGAAGGTTGCGACCAAGTCCGGCAACCTCAAGGGCTCATTCACCCGTGCCCTTAAGGAGGCGGCAGATGGGATCAGGGAGGCTGTGCAGATCCTTCTTGATCGCACGACCTCGGAGGAGACGGCGAAGCTATGGAAGGAGAATAGCCGTCTCCGTTCCGAACTGGAGGATCTCAAGCGGGACTTTGCCGCTCAGATGCAACAGCAGGAAGCTACCGCAGCCACTGGCCTCCTCCCTCCTGTCGCGCCATCGTCGACCCCTGAGCCTGCATCTGCACTTGCGATGTCGGATCTTGACATCGAGAGGATCGCCCGAATCTGCATGATGCAGTGCGGTGGCATGGTATCTGCCCGATTAGAAGCTTTGGAGTCGAGACTCCTCCCGGCTGAAACCCTCCGCCCGCCCCTTGTGACAGATAGGCGAAGGACGGAGGAGTCCGCAAGGACGAAGTCGGGTGGGCAAAAAGCCTGCAGAGGGGGCCAAAAAGCCCACGGAGGGGCAAGAAGCCCGCGACGGGTGCTCCCGCACCCCCTCCCCAACAAACCGCGCTCCCGGCGACCGCACCCCCGACCCAGGAGACCTGGACGACGGTGGTGAAAAGGAAGCGCAAAAAGAGGGCGGTGCGGCCTGTTGACGCGGCGGCACCTGCCGGCCCGGCACGGTCTAAAAAGAAACCAAGGCCACCCAAGGCGAGACCCCCACGCTCCGAGGCTGTTATAATCACCCTGCAGCCCGAAGCCTCTCAAAGGGGGTGAGTTTTAAGTCAGTCCTGGCGGAGGTAAAAACGAAGCTGAACTTCAGCGACTTTGCCTCTCTAGCCGGCTTTGGTTTCAGAACGGCGGCCACGGGAGCCAAAATCTTTGAAGTGTCGGGTACTTCAAGGCAGGAGAGGGCGGACATTCTGGCCGCCAAACTAAGGGAGGTCCTCAAACCGGAGGATGTCCGGGTGTCCAGGCCCACAAAAACGGCTGAATTGCGCGTGAGTGGGCTGGACGACTCAGTGACCCCGGAGGAGGTAGTGGCGGCCAGCGTGAAGGCGGGCGAAATTAGCAGCGGCGCTGCCGGACTCGGCACAGTTTGGGTGCGGTGCCCGGTGGCGGCCACAAACAAGGTCGCGGATGGCAGAAGGTTGCTGGTAGGCTGGGTGTCAGCGAGTCTAAAGCTCCTGCCACCCAGGGAAATGCAGTGCTACCACTGCCTGGGCAAAGGGCATGTCCGGGCACAATGCACTGCAGACACAGACCGCAGCGACCTCTGCTATCGCTGTAATCAACCCGGCCACAAGTCGGCGCAGTGCTCCGCGGCACCTAACTGCAGCCTTTGTGCAGCTGCAGAGAAGCCTGCGGAGCACAGACTTGGGGGGGAAAACCTGCAAGGCCCCCAAAAAGAGCAGGAAAAATAGGATTATCGGAGGACCTGCGCCCCTCCCACAGCCTGGCAGCCAAGCAGCTGTCTCCCGACCCAGGGATGGAGGAGATGATGGAGAAATAGAATGCCAGTGATGGCACAATTCCATGTCCTCCAGGCGAACATCAACCACTGTTCCAGAGCTCAGGACCTATTGCTCCAGAGCATGGCGGAGTGGTCGATCAACGTGGCTGTGGTCGCTGAGCCGTAACCACACTACGTAAACCTGACAACACGCACGTCGCCTGAAGAAACGAAACGCCTCCTAGTTGAAACTCACTTCCCAGGGAGCGTCTTCGCACAAGTAACGGACTGGCAAGATATTACACAAATGCCCGGGGGTTGAGGATAAATTCGAAACAGAGTTACCTCGGCCCCGGGCACTAAGGAACAGGGGTGGGTTTTAGTCATTAAGAGTCTGACACGCCCTCCCGCTCCACCCAGAGCGGGAGAAGTCATTGGATGATTTCCCACCCCACAAAAAAAAAAAAAGATATTACACAAACACCATCAGATGATGATTGGCTCTGCGCACACAGGATGATTACACTGGAGAAAATCCAATGGGCCATCCAAAGTTTCCAACCTTTTAAGGCACCTGGGCCCGATGGGGTGTACCCCGCCCTACTACGTTCCAAAAGAATGGAGGGAAGTGAAAGTAATATTCATTCCTATACCAGGTAAGAGTGATTATACAAACGTCAAATCCTACCGGCCTATAAGTCTAACCTCCTTGTTGAAGACGATGGAAAGACTGTGCGAAAGGGAGATGCGAGATGGCGCCCTAAAAGCAGTACCACTACACGGTAACCAGCATGCATACAGCTCAGTTAAGTCGACAGAGTCTGCTCTTCACATGATGGTAAACCAGATTAAAGAAGCGATTCACCAGAAAGGCCTGCCTGGGAACGTTCATAGACATCGAAGGAGCCTTCGACAAGGCAAATTTCTCCAGCGTTGGTGCCGCCCTCGCCAGGCACGGTGTGGAACAGGTATTAATTGACTGGATTACTAACATGTTAAGCAAACGAGTTATTCGCCTTGAGGAAGAACAACAGCTGGCCATGATAGCCCGGGGCTGCCCACAGGGTGGAGTTATCTCACCCCTCCTATGGAATCTGGTAATTAATGACCTGATTACCAAACTCAACGCGAATCGTTATTATACAATAGGTTATGCAGACGACCTCGCAATCCTCGTACCTGGGAAGGTGACTGGAAATATCTGCAACCTCACTCAGCAAGCGCTACGCATCGTGGAACGATGGTGTCGGGAGTATGATTTGTCAGTGAACCCCACCAAAACTGAGTTAGTCATGTTCACCCAAAAACGAGCACTGGTCCGCTTCAGCCTGCCCAAGCTATTCAATACAGAAATCCAGTTATGAAACGAAGTCAAATACCTAGAGGTCACACTAGACAGTAAGGTAAACTGGAGTGCTCATCTAGACACTAAACTAAGCAGGGCCTGCATCACCTTTTGGCAATGTAGGAAAATGATAGGTAAGAGGCGGGGCCTCCCAAATCTCCCAAAATTATACTCTGGCTGTATATTGCAGTAATTCGGCCCATGATCACCTACGGTACCGTGGTGTGGTGTCCCCGCACCAAGCTAGCCACAACCGTGAACCAACTACAACACATGCAAAGGCTGGCCTGCATGGCAACAACGGTCTGCATGAGGACCACTCCAACGGCGGCGCTTGAAGCCATGCTGGGACTCCCTCCGCTTCATCTGTTTATCCATCAGGAGGCGGCGATGGCCGCGGTACGCCTTAAAACACTGGATCTCTGGGGTAAGAGAGAACACACCCCAACACACCGCTCTGCTCATGGGACTCAACAACGATCTCCCAATAACTAGAGCAATCAACGACCGGATACCCAAGCAATTTGTCTTTGACAAAAAATACAAAATCCAACTGCATGAGGACCACCGCTGTGAGGAGCTGTGCCCCGCAGAACTGCGGATCTTTACTGATGGATCCAAAACAGGTACTGGCACGGGTGCGGGGATCTTCTCGGAGGACGTTAACATCCACATAGCCACACCACTGGGGGTCCATAACACAGTCTTCCAAGCAGAGTGCTTGGGAATTTCCATGGCAGCCTCAGCCATCCTAGCTAGGGATGTTAAGGACCACTCGGTACGTATACTCTCGGACAGCATGGCAGTCCTGCAAGCGCTAAACAGCCACACAGTTAACTTTGGGCTGATATACGAGTGTCACCAACGCCTGAATCAGGTGGTTAAGGGTTGAGGTAAACACAACAAAGTAAATATTCAATGGATTAAAGGACAGCGATTCCCGTGGCAACGATGCAGCGGACGAACTCACCAGAAGAGGGTCGAGCATGGCAGCGATAGGACCTGAAACTATTGTGTCTCTCCCCTTTGGATACTTACGCAATCTGGTAAGGAAACCCCCGAGATCAACACAACAAGCTATGGGCTGACCATAGCGAGTGTAGGCAGGCGAAGGAGGCACATCCTTCCATAAATGACCGCTTCACAAAGCAAGCCCTACGACTGACCAAACTTCAGTTGTGGAAAGTCCCGGCCGTTGCAACTGGCCACGGGTCTTTTAATAAGCATCTCTCTGCCATAGGAGTCACAGACAGTCCACTCTGCAGAGCCTGCATGGAGGAGGACGAGACTGCAGCTCATCTGCTGCTAAACTGCCTTGTAGTCGCTGCATACAGGGCAAAACACTACGGACACCCAGGTAACCTAAGCGAGATAGTCAGTAATACCAGGGCGCTAGCAGCCTTCCTCGAGGAGCTGGGTTGGATCGAATGACAATGCTGTCCCACCTGTACGCAAAATGCGCGCCTTGAGTGTGGAGTTGCGGAATCCAGCCCGACATACATACGTACATAGGTATGGCACATTCACTTTAACACTTCACACAAATATGTCCGAACATTCGGCCGATATATCATAAAAAACACTTCGGAGTAGACCCCCTGGTCATAATTCACAATCGTCGTTGAGAATAAACTGGGATCGGTGTTTGATAGGCGAACAAATGCGTTCTTATAAAACAGAATAACAAGGTGAGACAGATTTACAAATATTTCTGGTCTAAACATTTTAATTAAGTTTTGACCAGATACTACATTGATCACAGACTTCTATTATTTATTTATTCAGAAATAGCTGTGAATAGTTCGTTTCTTTCATATCAGCAGAGGTCGGAATTAGGTAGAGTTATTAATGTACTTACACTGATTTCATACAGCGAAAGAATAAAGTGGATATGCCTCAAACCCCGAAATTAATTTTAAAGAGCAGAAAAATCCTGTGATTTATTAAATAAAAAAGCTATTTACTTTTACACAATTTAAACCGCTGCACGCGCGGCGTTGCTAAATTTACATCAACGACATCGGATGTCCGAAGTTGCATAATACCAATGCGCACACGCGCGATGTTGTCACATTTGTAGTTCACACAACATAGCTTGTGAGAACAAAAGAAAACAATAGAGGTTTTTATTATTATTTATTTGTAATATTGTTGGCCACACGGAATTGTCCATTAGAAATCCCGGGAAGATCCATATTAATATCAACATTTCGATGCAAGTACATAAATAACTATCCCTAATTCCGACCTCTGCTTATCAGTCGGCCCAAACAGTGACACCTAAACATCAGGCCATTTTTTTTTAGTTGATTTGAAAACGCTTGTTCAAAGTATCATGGGACTCTAGCTTCTGTCAGCGGCTTCGCCCGCGTGGAATTAGCACTTCCGGTATTCTGATATATAAGTTATATTACTGTAACGTTTCATCAAAATCCGTTCAGTAGTTTTTGCGTGAAAGAGTAACAAACATCACTATATCCTCACAAACATTCACATTTATAATATTATATGGTAGGATTTTTAGGCGATTGTTTGCGCACTACAGGTGCAAATGAGTCATTCTTAGATTCATTTTAACCGACTTCAAAAAAGGAGGTTCTGTATTCGACCCGTATGTATGTTTTTTGGTCCGCGATTTTCTCGAAAACTACTGATCCGATTTGGATGGGGTTTTCGTTATTCAAATGCATATTTTAGGAAGGTTTTAGTATATAATACATTAGGATCTGATGAAGATCTTCGGAGATAGACAGTGGAACTCTTCAATAACTAACAGCAAATGAGTCGCGATTACTGTGATCTTTTGTTTATGTATTGTTAACACAATCAATGGGGAACAACAACTATAAAGTGAAAAATAAAAAAGTTTTTAATTAATAAAACGTTGCCCCACATAAGGGATTACTCCTGTATCGTGGGTGCGTTCACAAACATGTAAACTCACATACACAAGGCACCCTGATCCGGAACAACTATCTGTAGGTATATACAAATCTTTGTTCCGTACGGGAATCGAACCCGCAACACGCAGCGCAGCAGCCGACCGCTAAACCACTGCGCCAACCGTAACGTCAAATTAACCGTGAATTAGCGTATTTACCTTAGAGTGGCGAGAGCGTCATCGTCTCCCAACCTGGGGATGAGCGCAGGCCGCGGTGTTGAGTTTGGGGGTGGCTGTATCCCGGTGTTGATGCCCGTGATGCGCTGCATGTTGAAGTTACGACGCACCTGACCTCTGGAGGTATTGCAAGGCTTTAGTCACATTACCATTGCCATCACTTCTTCTTTACACACAACATCATATTTTTGAATCACCCAAAGAACTGGTAAAAAATGCCTATGGTATTAAGTATACCTCTGTACATTTATATTTAAGTTCTCGTTTTATCTAAATCAGGGGTTTTCAACCTGTGGCTCGCCACCACCCAGTGGGGTCCCGAAGTCTTGCTCGGGGGGTAGAGGGTGCTTGCCAGGTAGAAATAAAAGGAAAATATTACTGGTCCGGTACACTACGATACAATTATAACAGTTTCAGTAAGAAGGCAGTGCGTGTTCTGCAATATTTTTTTCACCACACTTACTTGTAGGCTCTAATTGCTCCTACTGTTAAATTCAGAATCCTGTTTATTTCGTTCAAGTTGTTTTTTCCTAGAAATATCTTGATTTTGGATATACTTAAAAGATTGGCTGTTTGGCAGCAGCTAGCAAAAATCTACACGGCACACTAAAAATTCTGCGTGCCATAAAACCATTACAGTCATGTATGTCATGTGAAAATATTTTAAGAATATTTTGATGGAAAATATTATGTTAATAAAATTTTATATTTTTTTTCGAGAAAGTGAAAAACGTAGTTTGATACATGTGGGCATTACAAAATGTACCTACTATTTTAATTTTTGTTATATTGTTTTTAACACCCAACACCCACATGAAACAACATTGTGTTTTAATCTAAGGCCTCACTCACAGGGTTTCAACGAATACTTAAAAGATTTAAAACAGTCCAACACAATAATGTATGCATTTCTTGACGAATATATGGAAGAATACATGTTGCGCCGACCCCAAATAAATTGGGATAAGAGCAAGGGAAGTGAAGATCAAACATATTCGCCGAGACCATGATGTCAGTGAAGCCCTAAGATAAAAAGCGCACCTGTTTGGAGCTGGTCCGCTATCATCGGATTGGCCGAAGAAAAGAAAATGTTGATTAGATGTGTGACTTAGAAAAGTTCCGGTAGTAGCCAAGGTAGATTAGGTACATGCTCACATGGCTGGTTTTACCATTTAGGTACTAACAATGTTTTCTACCCTTTTCTGAATTGAAAATTAACTTGTTTAGTTATCATGCGTAAGAACATTTTGACAAGTGCTCAACTTCCAATTCTTAGTTACTGGTCTCACTACGATACAATTTCAGTAAGAAGGCGGTGCTTGTTTTATTAGACTGTTTGGCAGCTAGCAAAAACCAACTCGGTGCACGAGAAAAAAACGGGCTCCATAAACCATACGGAACCCTTACAGGATCACTCGTGTGTCTGTCTGTCCGTTTGTCCGACCATTCCCTTATCTTCAAACCACCGGGCCTAAAATTTTGAAAAAAATAAAGGAGTTCTTTATTTATAGATTACAGGAAAACCTTTAAGAAGTATATAGTATAGGGAACGTGCACGGCGTAGTCTGTGCCATCTAGACGAGTAAATTCGAAACTTTTACCCTTTAAAAACTTGTCATTGACATTTCCGTGCCATATATGTATACACACACGCATCATGCACACATGCAGCACGCATAACGTAGACTGCCATCTAGTGAGTGAAATCCGCAACTTTTAGTGTATAAATACGTGAAATTGCCATTTATGTACCGCCATCTATAGTTCCTGCACGCTCCCTATAAAAAAAATACCTGAAAAATATTTTTTTTCGAGTCCGACTGGCTCTTGGCCGGTTTTTTTTTACTAGACTGACACTGTCCCACTGTTGGGCAAAGGCCTCTCCCAAGACTTTCCAGGAACTCTACCGCCGTCTCAAAGCAACCCTCGCGATATGCGTTGAGGTCGTCTCGTCACGGTCTGAACACCATAGGTTAGGACGGGCAGAATACACATATCGATAAGTTTTCGCTTCAGGGAGATCGGCAGATCAAGAGACCCTTCTTTAGCGTCTTCATGGACCAGTAGGCAATCGATTACTCTTTCTTGCCCTTTTTCAAAAGAAACTAACTAGCCCAAGTCGTATACTCATCGGCATACTGTATTTCCTGCCTATCAACCTCGACCCTACGCTTAGTGCTGTTGGTCATAAGCTGGGTTTTAGACCTATTCATTGTAAGTCCCACCCTGAAGCTAGCCGTGCTCAGCACTTGGAGCATGGCCTGGAGTTCCAGAGCTGATTATAATTATGTATGTCATTTTACATCTAGCTCCCTAGCTCAATCCCTAGCAATCTGCCTAGCTTTTTCTCAACTATCTTGGGATCGGGTTCCAGTCTAACCGGATGCAGCTGAATACCAGTATTTTACATGGAGCGACTACCTATCTGACCTCCACAACCCAGTTACTGAGTAATACGATACCCCTTGGTAAGACTGGTTGTCAGACTTTCGGGCTTTTGACGCCCCGTAACGACTGTCAAAGATCCACGATTGACAGCCGGGACCAACGGCTTAACGTGCTTTCCGAGGCACGGAGGAGGCTCGGTATGTAAAGATGGTCACCCATCCATTGACCAACCCCGGCAAGCGTAGCTTCACCTGATGGATCGACCCGTGCGGCTGTTATTACTTTAGCCCCGAGGGGCTCCATGTTGATGAAATTTCATTCTCAAATTTCACTCCAATAAGTTGATCCTCCATGTTAATGAAATTTCATTTATTTTTTCGAGAAAATGTGTTGAAAAACGTCGTTTGATACACGTGAACATTTGAACAATTGTATCAAAATGTGCTATTTTAATTTTTGTTATATTTGAAACGCAAATAGTGTTTGATTTGAAACATATTCGACTTTGAGATTATAGATTAAAATAATGATCACAAGAATGCAGAGCCCACTCACCGCATTGTTACGGTCCTAAGGGGTCGCCACATTTTTTTATTTAAAAGTGGGTCGCGTATTCAAAGATATTAAAAATAATTATAATATACAATAAATAAAAATATATAAATTATGTATATACTAATAAATAAACGGAATAATAATAACCCATCGGCCTCTGATAGGGTCCCAGCTCTCGGCGGAAGTGTGCAGCGCATGTGATGGACTCAATCCATCAATGAAAACGTCATGCGCTCATACTATGGGGCTACAGAGGGAGGTAACAACCTGACCGCGGACCGTGTTCGGATGCTCTCTTTATTTCAGGTACTTGAGCCAGCCGTGAACGTTTCGGCCGAACGACTGTCGGATCAGGTACGGGTCATCCTGCGTAATCATATGTTGGATGATACTGTACTTGATCGGCTCCGATCTGAAATGGGTAGCCATGTCATTGGCCCTCCGTCGCAGACTGTGGTACCAGTGTTGGTACCACCGTCCAACCATATCTCCAGCCACGCTGACGAGGAGTGCTTTGGAGTGTGATATTCGGGCATATAGCAGCATGCCGCTCGAACTTAGGCCACGCTTACCTCGTTTGCCCATGCATAACAAGAATAGGGCGCTGGTGGCTGCTCTGGATTCGCAGTTGTCAAAATATTTTGATGACTGCGAAGACCTCACCGATACACACTCGATACTGTACTGTGCGGCTGTAGCGGCATGTCTTGTAGCTCACGTCAAATTTCCCAATGACAGAGCTACACGACCGAAGCCAGTCGTGCCGGCTTGGCAGTGCAAGATCGAGCATCATATTGGTGGGGCCAGAGCACTCATATATAGCTAATCTGCTTCAGGGAGTGCAACATTCGCCCAAAAGTGATGCGCTTTGTAAGACGGGCGTTTTCGTGGACTGATAACAGTCCCCGAGACTATTTGTCCCGTGTCACAGAGCACATCGACTTCCTGAAGCAGAAAGTATATGCATGGGCAAACCGTATTTGCAGGTATAAGCGGCGAGTGGAGCGGTACACACAGAATCGCACATTCTAAAGTAATGAAAGGTGGGTGTATAGGTATTGGGAGCGACCGGACCAAGGTGTGACTAATAAGCACCTGCCGGATGATGACGCCATATACTCGTTCTGGCGCAGCATCTGGTCGGTGCCTGTCTGTCATACCGAGCGTGATTGAATACGAGATGTTAAGCGCGCGTGCGATCCAATATCAGAAATGGGGGCAATTTTCATCAGCCCCCAAGATGTAGCTCGTGCAGTCCGTCCGTTACCTAACTGGAAATCTCCAGGGCCGGATGGGCTACACAACTTCTGGATAAAATGGTTTACAAGGTCGCATGTCCGCTTGGCATCTCAGATACAGTCTGCCTCAGAGTCAGGGTCGCTGCCCCAATTTCTAACTACAGGAATAACCCACCTGCTTTATAAATCAGGTAGTGCTGCGGAACCAAAAAATTATAGACCGATCACGTGCTTACCCGTTGGTAGACAGTCGTCTATAAGGTTCTTACATCCATTTTGAGAGCTAAGATTAACACACATATAGATAGTAACTGTATTATGTCTACCTCTCAAAATGGATGTAGGAATGGGTCCCGCGGTACTAAAGAGCTTTTTCTCATAGATATGACCATTAGCCAACAGGTTCGGCGTTCCCGAAAGGATTTGTCGACATGTTGGATAGACTATAAGAAGGCCTAGGACTCAGTTCCTCATATATGACTCATGAGGGTGCTAGAATTGTATAAAGTTGATACAACACTACGCACCTTCCTGATGTCATGTATGGGGCAATGGAGGACGGTCCTTCGCTATCCAGTATGTCGACAAATCCAGAGGAATAGCGAACCGATAAGGGTCGAGCGGGTCATATTCCAGGGTGACAGTTGAGTCCGCTTTTTTTTTTGCCTAGCCTTGAATCCTCTAAGCACACTGCTGGACAATTCAGGGCTAGGATATCGGTTGAAGAGAGGTGGTCAGGTTATATCTCACCTCTTTTACATGGATGACTTGAAAATTTTTTCGCCCAGCAATCTGCAACTGATGGAGCTACTGAAGGTAACTGAAACCTTCAGTAGTGCCATCAGGATGGAGTTTGGTGCGGTCATGCATCTAAAGCGAGGGGAGATTGTGGAATCCGTGGGAACTCAACTCTCGGATTCCATAAACCTGAGATCCCTCTCTCCAACCGAAACCTATAAGTATTTGGGTATGTCGGAAGCGTTAGGTATCAATGTTACTGACATGAAGCAATCGTTGAAGGAGCGCTTCTTTGGCCGCCTGAAGAAGGTATTTAATAGCCTTCTATCGGGAGGAAACAAGGTACGCGCCTTCAACGGTTGGGTCATGCCGGTATTGATGTACTCTTTCGGCGTACTCAAATGGACTCAAACAGAACTTGACGCCCTGGATAGGCGTGTCCGTACACTGCTGACTGCATTTCGAATGCATCACCCACGTTCGTCAGTGATGAGACTGTATATCCCGCGGAAGTGTGGAGGCCGAGGCTTTTTAAATGCTAAGACCCTCCACAACCGCGAGGTATGCAGTCTGAGGAAATATTTCCTAGTTGCTGACGTGCGTATGCATCGAGATGTAGTGGCGGTGGACAAGGGCCTTACTTCACTCTCCTTGGCTAAAGAGAACTAGCGCAAACCTCTAGTGCTTGACACTAACGATCGCAGAGAAGTATGGCAGAGTAAGGAAGTTCACGGACGCTTTGTACGGGCCCTACATGGACCCGATGTTGACCAACTAGCGTCCGTAGCATGACTGCGTGTCGGTGACCTCTTTGGGGAAACCAAAGGTTTTGTCTGTGCAATTATGGACGAAGTTATCATGACGAAAAACTACCGGAGATTTATTGTGAAGGACGGCACGGTTGACACCTGTCGGGCATGTCACCGTCCGGGAGAATCAATTCGCCACATTGTCTCTGGTTGTTCTCGTCTAGCTAACGGAGAGTACTTGCATAGGCACAACCTTGTAGCCAGGATTATTCATCAGCAACTTGCTCTGAAATACTCTCTTGTAGAATCGGAAGTGCCGTACTATAGGTATGTGCCCGACCCAGTTCTCGATAATGGTCATATCACATTATACTGGGATCGGTCCATCATCATTGACAGGAATATTATAGGTAATAAGCCTGATATAGTGGTGGTTACATTAACGTCCCACATGACGAGTACCTCGTGAAAGCCGAGAAAGATAAACAAATCAAATATATCGACTTGGCTCGCGAGGTTGTCGACATGTGGGATGTGGACTCGGCGATCATTGTACCGATACTCGTGTCAGCCAATGGCTTAATAGCCACGAGCTTCGTGCCAACACCACAGGAGGCTGGATCAAGGGCTTGATTCAGAAAGCAGTACTTCTGGACACGGCTCGCATTGTCAGGCGGTTCCTCTCTCTGGAGCCCTGACCGCCGGTAGCTTGGACCCTGTTCCCAATACCGGTGGGCTACTATTTTTATATTTTTAAATATTTTTTTATCCTTTTTATTTAAATATTTGAAAAAGTAAATAATATGTATATAAAAATGAATAATATAAACGGAATAATAATAATAATTTTATTAGAACAATAAACCAGACTTTGGGTCAACAAGATGCTAATGCTGTGAAAATTTGGAGACTGTAGCTCCAACCGTTTGGCTGTAAAACCTGTGTGACAGACGATGAACGGACAGACAAACGGACACGTGAGTGACTACAATAAGGCTTCGTTTGGACCTTTCGGATACAGAACCCTAAAAACATTACACACACTACCATGCGTTTGACACATAAATACGAGTATATTTACTTTTTTATGGTTCACTGTCATGTCAGTATTATGAATGTCTTTGACAATAGAACATTATTAACGTTGAACCTTAAATTTTAAATGATGTCAAATTTCGACCAATGGGCGACCACTACTTCTAATAAATATTCGAACACGTTTTTAACCTAAGGCCATATTCATAGGGTTTCAATGAATATTCAGACAGTCCAAAACAAAAATGTATGCTTTTCTTGACGAATATATGGCAGAAGACATGTTGCGCCGAGACCATGTCAGTGTAGCCCAGGCCCTGCAGTCTCGACAATGATAGCGAAACTTACGTTAGCTACTGATCGCTAAATTACTAGCTTGAAATATGTACAGAGACGGCGTAAATTTTAACTTGCAAACTCTATTTTTCATAAAAACTTATAATTTATTTAAAATTTAATGAATACCCTTTACCATTTGTAACAATTAAATTAAAACTTGTCAAAATATTAAAGGACATAAAAGTTTGCCTCCTTGCAACATTTCTTAGCGAACGAATTCGGTCGTTACGCGATTGTTAACTATGTCTAGACTGCAGGCCCAGGGATAAAAAGCTCACCTGTTCACATCAGGTGATGCTCCGCTATCGTCGGATTGGCCGAAGAAAATAAAATGTTGATTATATGTGTGATTTAGAATGGTTCCGGTAGTAAGCCGAGGTAGATTAGGTACATTACATGCTCACATGGCTGTGCTTACCATTTACTAATAATTAAACATATAAAGTTAAGAACTTGTTTAGTTATCATGCGAAAGAACATTTTGACAATTTCTAACTTCAAATTCTTAAATCCAATTAATAAAATTAAAATTAAAAAATATCTAATTTTTCTTCAAAAAATAAAATTTACTAAGTTACTGCCTACACTACGATACAATTATAAAAAAATCAGGGACTGCACGAGAGCAGTCGTGTTGCGGTTGGAGTCTTCAAGCAGTCCGTCTATGGAGGCCCCGATCGCAATTGCTCCAAGCAGCCCGTCTATAGATAGATATAAAATAATAGGGCTAGGCGGGGCGCGGAGAGAGGAAGCGATAAGCAGTCGGAGATAATTGCTTCAAGCGGTCCATGTATGGCAGGTCGAGCAGCTCTTTGCTGCCGGCAGCACGGGGAAACTCAACCGCACGCCGACTGCATTTTAAGCTAAGACTGCTAATGAACTGCTTGAGCGGTCCGTGTATGGCGAATGTCAATTTTGTATTGAAACTGCAGATCGCACTACTGCGACCGCTTGAAGCTGTAGGTAGTGACTGCTCCAAGCAGTCCGTCTATGGAGGTACTAAGAGGGCCGTGCTTTTTTTTGTTTTTTTTTTTTATTATTGATAGGCACGCGTTTGACCACCATCTCACCTGATGGTAAACGATGATGTGGTCGAAGATGGAACACGCTTGCCTAGAAGTAACCTATTCACTCTTGACTTAAAGACTCCCAGGTTGTAGCTATCAGGAAACACAGACTCCGGTAGGGAATTCCACTCCCTAGCTGTACGCACAATGAATGTTTTCTCAAAACGCTTTGTGCGTATGGATGGGATGTCCACCATGAACCGGTGGCACTTTGCCGTACGTCTTGTGGTCCGTTGATGAAACGGGCTTGGCGGAATCAAATTATGCAATTCCGTCGCACATTCCCCAAAATGTAACCGATAGAAAACCGACAGGCTAGCAACTCGGCGTCTATGTTCTAGACTTTGGAGTTTCGACTCAACGAGCCTATCATTGCCGATGATCCTCTTGGCTCTTTTCTCAATTGACTCAAAGGCATCAAGAGGGAGGTACTAGTAGTGCTAGTACTACAATATTTTTTTACACATAATTATAATAGGTACCATTTCCATATAAAATTTTGAATTAAGAACCTGCTATTTAGTGTTTAAGCTAAGCACATGGTGATTTTTTTTTAATAAAGCCCATAGATTAAAAAATTGATGACTAAAAGGTGGAGTCCGCTCACCGCATTATTAAGGTTTTTGGGGTCGCCACATTTTCTTTCAAGGGGTCGCGTATTCAAAAAGCTTGAAAATCACTGATCTAAATAATTAAACACCGAAACTTAGTCGATGTTATGTTAATACCTATTAAATGGAACCCTGTCCTGATACAGCTACTTGCAATATCTACCTTTACCTACGATTAAATAAATTAACAAATAATGCACAGACTGCTTCAATTAGCCAGAATAATTTCTATATTACGCCACAAACTGTTGTATGTCACCCTTCTAGGTATACGTATTACATATTCTAGTAAATATTCGAATACGATTATAACCTAAGGCCACACTCATAGGGTTTTTTTTTTGGGGGGTGGGAAATCATCCTAAGACTTCTTCCGCTCTAGGGTGGAGCGGAAGGGCGTGTCAGACTCTTACTGACTAAAACCCACCCCGGTTCCTTCCTGCCCTGAATGCCCAGGGGGGAGGTAACTCTTTCGAATTTATCCTCCACCCCCGAGCAGGCATCGGCCACGACGGGCCCCGTCGTGTTTGCTGACAACTCTTTGAGGCGCGCGCCGTCGACTCTCGGGTCTGGTGCTGATCGGGCGGCGAGTTACCCACTACTCGCCGTCCGCAGGCCCGGGTCTACGGTGGCCGGAGATCGTCTCGCGGCGCCCGAAGCCCCTGGCGTCTCCTGCGGCGGCTGCTGCTGAAGGCGTTAGGGCGACTCTGCCGTTGTTGAGTCTCCCTAACGTGTGCCGCCTCCCTCTTCGCGAGCATTACTGCTTCGCAGGAGGAGACGGCTCCCCATTCCCTCTCGCTCCGTACCATGGCCTGAACCAGGGCACGGCGCGAGAGGTCGCTGCCGCCTATCGCATCCACGAGGATACGGCGGTGCTCTGCCCAAGCGGGGCAAACCTCCACCGTATGCTCCACCGTGTCCTCTAGGCACACTCATAGGGTGTCAACGAATATTCAAAGTTTATAAAACCGTCCAAAATAAAAATACTTATATGAATTTCTTGACGAATATATGCAAAATAATATGTTGCGTCGACCCCAAATATATTGGGATAAGAGCAAGGGAAGTGAATATAAAACTTAAAAAAAAAGCTCACCTGTTTGATGGTGGTGGTAAGCTATCGTCGGATTGGCCGAAGAAAACAAAGTTTTGATTAGATGTGTGATTTAGAAAGGTTCCGGTATTAAGCCGAGGTAGATTAGCTACATGCTCACATGGCTGGATTTACTAATAAACCCTTTTCTGATTTGTGTGTGATTTGAAGACCACTGAGACATTTAGATAAAAAAATTGATCACAAGAACGCAGTGGGCGGGTCACCGCATGATTACGGTCCTAGGGAGTCGCCACATTTTTTGTTACTTAAAATGGGGTCGCGTATTTAAAAAGATTGAAACTCACTTATCTTAAAAGCAAACACAGAATGTACGCGCAATATGTAATAATACGCAGACTGCTCCTAATAGCCAGAATCATGATTACGCCACAAACTGTTATATGTAGCACTTCTAGATATACGTATCACATATTCTAATAAATATTCGAACAAGTTTTTAACCTAAGGCAATACTCATAGGGTTTCAAAGAACATTCAAAATTTATTGGGATAAGAGCAAGGGAAGTGAAGATAAAACATATTGCCGAGACCATGTCAGTGTAGCCCAGGCATAAAAAGCTCACCTGTTTTGTATGCTATCGTCGGATTGGCCGAAGAAAACAAAACTTTGATTAGACGTGTTATTTAGAATGGTTTAGGTAGTAAGTCGTGGTAGATGCTTACATGAGGTTTGAGATAATTTTATTCATAAAAAATTACATTGGTGTTGATTCTGTTGTGCACAAACTAAACTTAATTTAGGTTATTGCTATCTTTTTCTCTCTAATAAAACAAGAAACAGACGGACGTAAATAGAGCTGTCAAATTTAGTTGTACTAATATTTCCATACAAATTAAGGGTACACGTAAAAACATGTCTAAAAACACGGCGAAGCGCAACCCGTAAACTAGTTTGACATCTCTAACTTAGTTCATAGTTATAGCCGTCCTTTTCTGGCACTGCCTTTTAGTAAAAGATAGCAATTCTCTAATTTTCGTTTAGTTATTGAACAAGAGAATCCACACCATTCTTTTACTACATGAGAATATTAAAAACTAGACATACGAGGTGCATTCAATAAGTACCTAGCCTCATCGCCAGAGGGCGCTGTAGTTTCAAAAGAGTTTTACCACAGTGTAGCACATTCTTTTTTAATTCTTTTTTCAAATTTTCATTCCAATCCCTTCATTTGTTTTAATTTGACAACTTATGGAAGCGAACGTGTCGATCGGTTTTACAAAAATGGAAATAGAGCAATATCGTTCGGTGATTCGATTCCTATTTTTGGAAGGGAAAACGCGCATCGAAATCAAAGAGCGCTTGGATGCTGTGTACGGTGACTCTTCTCCATCGATGGCCACCGTCAAGAATTGGTTCAACGAGTTTGCACGTGGCCGTACGTCGGTTTTTGATGAACCACGTCCAGGTGCACCGAAAACAGCTGCTACGGAGGAAAACATTAAAAAAATCCATGATCTCGTATTGGCAGATTGCCGATTGAAGGTTCGGGAGCTAGCTAAGACTGTAGGCATTTCAGAAGGAACAGTGCATCATATTCTTCACGAGGAACTCGGCATGAGAAAGCTGTCGGCGCGATGGGTGCCGCGTTTACTCACACCAGAAAACAAGCGCAACCGTGAGACCACATCGGAGACGTGTTTGGCGCTGTTTAAGCGGAATCCAGCGGAGTTTTTGCGTCGTTTTGTGACCGTCGATGAAACCTGGATCCACTGGTACACACCAGAGACCAAGGAGCAATCAAAACAATGGATCCAGACCGGGGAACGTGCTCCAAAGAAGGCGAAAACTGTAAAATCGGCCGGAAAAGTTATGGCCACCGTTTTCTGGGATTCACAAGGTGTGATCTACATCGATTACCTTGAGAAGGGTAAAACAATTATAGGGCTTTACTATGCCGATTTATTGGGCCGATTCGACGCCGAATTAAAGAAAAAACGACCCCATCTGGCGAAGAAAAAAGTGCTGTTTCACCACGACAACGCACCGGTTCACACGTCTGCCGTTGCCATGGCCAAATTGGTCGAATTACGCTACGAATTGCTGCCCCATCCACCGTATTCTCCAGATTTGGCCCCTTGTGACTTCTTTCTGTTTCCTAATCTGAAAAAATCACTCGCCGGGAATAGATATGGATCGAATGAGGAGGTTATCGCCGCCACGGAGGCCTATTTTGCAGAGTTTGACAAAAACAATTTTTCGGACGGGTTAAAAAAGTTGGAGCATCGCTGGGCTAAGTGTATCGAACTAAAAGGAGACTATGTTGAAAAATAAATTGCCACTTTTCCAAAATTTTCGTTTACTTTTTGTAGGCTAAGTATTTATTGAATGACCCTCGTATCACAAAAAACAAAAACTAAATGTTGGACAGCTGCAGATATATAGCTGGTTTCACCATTTACTAATAACGCTTTCTTACCCTTCTCTGAATTGAAAATTAAGAACTTGTCTAGTTATCATGCGTAAAAACAGTTTGAAAAGTTCCCAACTTCAAATTCTTTGTTCAGGTGTGTTTTTTAAAAAAAGATTGTCCATTCCAAATCTTCATATCCCGTGGAGGAAACTGAGCAGGAAAACTCTATCCTAACTCAGCCCAAATAGATTGTTTTTTTTTTTTGTTTTAGTCAGAAGTGCCGCCGAGCTTTATTAACAAATAGTGAAACTGGTTCTTAATAATAAAGCAAGCATAATAATAGTTAAAGGTCCACAACCACCTACGAACACTGATCAATTACATGCTCATCCCATTCCAACTTAGTAAAGTGATAACATGCTACTTTGCGTGCACACAACTATACTTTTTGCCATACCTACACTTCTTTTAAATTACTACATATAAATTAACTTTTTTTTCTAGCCTATTCTGTCCCAATTTTTTTTCTAGCCTATTCTGTCTCAATTTTTTTTGCTCGGAACACAGTGCGCCGCCTTCTCGGGCCTTTGTAACAGTTTTTGGTATCAGACTTAGGGAGTCTGTTACCTCCTATGACGGCTGGAGATCATGCCGCGCCTTCGGGAGCCCGATGTGTCTACTACGGATAGGGAGGGCGGTTTTATTCTCCCTCTCCCTTTCCGCCGCCTCCTTCGCAACCATCACTTTCTCGCAAAAGGAGGCGACAGCGTCCCACGCGCTCTCGCTTCCGACCATGAACTGGACCATGACCATGTTCGAAAGCGAGAGGATATCCGCAGCACCGACTACCGCGACGGGGTCACGTCGCTGCACTGCCCAGGCAAGGAATTCATGAATAGCGTGCTACGCCGTGTCGTCGTGGCAGTTGCCACAATGGTGACAACCGGGCGTCGGCTCCCGGCCTATACAGCACGGCAAAGCTCATCCCTGAACACCTCCACATAAAAAAGGTGCCTGCCCCGCTCCAGAGCATCGCCACCGATATAGTGACGTCAGGATTTTGTCAAGATCCCAGGGTGGCCAAGAGGCTAGCCGCCTCAAAGGAGAACGTACGGTATCCTCTTATCACCCTGACGGCTCTTTAGTTATTATTTGCAATGTTGCGGTCACTCCTGAGAAAAGACCTCAACTTAAATAACTATGTAAGTACTTCTAATTTTAAAGTGTTAAAAAAACAATGCTTTTTTGCTGTCGGGGTAAAAATTAAAATGCAATGTGTGGGTGCCAAACCGTAATTAGGTACTCTACGCGTAATAATTGTTCAAAGCGCAATGCAGGTACATTTTCAGCTTGAAATAAAGTGAAAAGTGGTAGTTGACACATCAATTTTAAGAACATTATACAGACCCACCTTGGTACCGCCAGGTACACCCGACAAAGGTGCTGGCTGACCACTTAAGAACTTCTATTTCTCTCTTCTGACAGTTAAGCTTAAGAAAGTTAAGAGTTGGCCATACGCCAACTTTGTCGTATGCCCAACTCTTGTTGGTTGTAAGTTGACCAACTTTGTCAAGCATTGTGTCGTCGCGCATCTCTTTCTTTCCTATGCAGTCCGAGAGCTTAACAATATCCAGATTCGAATGTTATTACAGACCTGTTTGAAGTCCGGAGACTTATCAAGGGCATCACGCTTAGTTAGTTAGAAGTAAATGTAGTATAAATTCAGAGTAAACTAAGATGCACCTACAACACTCATGCAGTGCACACTACGCTCACCTGTTGTACATCTCCTGCAGTATCCGCTGCTGCTTCACCGTGATGGCCGCCTCCCAGACATCATTCTGTATACCAGACAGACCCTGAAGAATATGCTAGCGTTTGTTAAATGTATATCTCTACTCAAGGACCCTTTCCTTCTTTTTCAATATAGTACCTAAGTACAGCGAAATATTTTTTTTTAACTACCAGTATAAACTGGCCTTTAATTGTATGCAACGCTTATACAATGCAAGGTCAGATTATACTGAAAATGTGTAGCTTGAAATTTCACCGTGTGTACCTGTCCTTGTCATGTTCATATCATTAAAGTGAGATAGCAATAAACTGTTACGTCATATTAGTTTAAGAACGTTTAACAGTCTTACAATAAAGAGGACATTTCCATCAGTGGACAGTCGATAATGAATCTCGTATAACAGTTATTTTGTTAGAGATTTAGATTAGAACTTTTTAAGATCAATTCAAAGTGAATTTCATTAATTGACGAGTGTTTGTTAATCCGATGGTTTTATTAACATTCGATAACTTTTTGCTGTTGTTAAACATGTTGTTTTGCTTGCATGCATGCATTCATGATTTGAGCATTCGATGTGGTGTAGTTAAAACCTCGTTAAGGCACAGACTTCAGAAAACCAGTTTCATACAATCGTTTTTAATTGTGTTTGTATGAAAAATGTCAGATAATAAAATTATCATGTTTTGGAACAACTGACTTAATGTCATATGTTACAACATTTAAATTCCTTTGCAACATTTGCAACCTTTATTTAGAACCTTTTCATCACTCAAAAAAGAACTTAATCCATATATTACCGTGAAAGTTCTCGGTCAACCACTTTTCGACGTTATATCCTTAGAAATAAGGTTGAAAAGTGGTTAACTGGGAACTTTCGTCGGTCTAAGTTGAAACTTTCAACTTGGGTGACAAGTGACAATGATACCTAAGATTCTGAAATCAATGTTGCTCTCACCGGGCTATTGCAAACACCGTAATCCTACTAATATCATATATTCAGGGTGTTAAAAGACACATCACAGAGCCGTTATCTGCGCGTACTGTACGTCTAACGAAGTATTTTTGCGCAAAAACTATTGCTGGGAAACGACTTTTATTATTGGGTATGAAAAAAATAATATTTTTTATTGCGGGCGGGAGTTAAACCCTGCCCCTTCGCGCTAAGCCACGTAGGTACTTGTCAGATACGTTTGATATTCATTGCGTTTTTGTAACTGCAAATGCGTGATTTCGAAATTTCGTAAAAAAAAACTAAAATTCAGGGTAGTTTGTTAGGAAAAGAGTTTAGTAATAACAATTAATTTTCGTAAAAAAAAATGTGACTTTGAACTTCAATATCTCCAGAACCAGTGGGTTCCCAGGTATGGGCTAGTGGAAAAATATTATCCAAATAATGGGTATATCCTGAATAAATAGAGTATGTGGCTTTTGGCTTGGGAAACTTTTTACACCCGTTTTGTGTAAATTTGTGAGGATGTATGTTTGTTACTCTTTCACACAAAAACTATTGAACGGATTTTGATGAAACTTTACAGTAAATAGGGGGAAGTACTAATACCACGCGGGCGAAGCCGCTGGTAGAAGCTAGTTTTATAATAAAATAATTAAAATTTTAAATTTCAAATTCTAAACTTTTTCTTCTCGATAAGATACGGATATATTGTAAACTATCGAATTTGGATGGAATTAATTGTATTTGAAATGATCTGTTCACAATAATATCGAGATGTTACGGTGTTTGCACTAATCCGGTGGCATTGCTATGAGTGCTTACCCCGGCGAGGCGCGAGGGCTGCTGCGGGGGAGGCGCGGGCGCGTCGCGCGACGAGCTGGGCCCGGCCGCCGGCACCTCGCCCGCCCTACCATTCTCAACGTACGAAATCCTCCTGCTGACAAATGACAAACCAACCTCCACTTATTTATATTTAGCCCCGCTTGCACCAAAAATCACTTACTCATTTACTGCCAAACACATTAAAACAGGCAAGATTCCAGGGTAAAAAAAAATATTAAAAAATTATTGGATACGTATTTTTTGCTGTATCAGATCAATCAAAAATTACAAAGATAAAATGCATACCCGAACCTGCGGACGGCGAGTAGTGGGTAACTCGCCGCCCGATCAGCACCAGGCCCGAGAGTCGACGGCGCGTAGTGTTCCACGCGCGCCTCAAAGAGTTGTCAACAATAGGGACGGGGCCCATCATGGCCGATGCCTGCCCGGGGGTTGAGGATAAATTCGAAAGAGTTACCTCGCCCCTGGGCACTCAAGGCAGGGAGGAACAGGGGTGGGTTTTAGTCTGTAAGTCTGACACGCCCTTCCGCTCCACCCTAGAGCGGAAGAAGTCATAGGATGATTTCCCACCCCCCAAAAAAAAAAAAAAGATAAAATGCATCAAAGTTCAGGAGTGGGGGCTTGTTACGTCACTTTTAAGAAAAAAGTGGTACAATTTTAACTCAGGTGTGACGTCATGCGAAATTTCAACGCATTGTATCGTCTTAATTTTTAACCGACTTCAAAAAGAAGGAGGTTATCAATTCGGATGTTTTTTTTTTATATTCGGGCATAACTCCGTTATATATTGACGGATTTTCAAAATTCTTTTTTTGTTCGAAAGAGGTTTGTTCCGAAATGGTCCCATATAAATTTTATCGAAATCGATTCAGCACTTTTTGAAAAAATCAACATAAACAAAAAATATGTAAACACAGATGACATTTTGGTTGTCTCCAAATGTTCAAATTCCATGTTATTAGGCTTTTTTACAAAAAATACAACCGACTTCTAAAAATGCCAAAATAACTTTAATTTCGGAAGTCGGTGTCAAATAACGAAGAAACAAACCTCTGAAGTACGACCTACCAAACAAAAAAAAAGAATCATCAAAATCTATTCACAAATAGCGGAGATATCGCGTAACAAAAACATACAAAAAAAAGAAAAAAAACATACAGACGAATTGAGAACCTCCTGTTTTTTGAAGTCGGTTAAAAAGTATAAAATTTGCCTGTGAGCCATGTCCCCCAGACCTCGCTACTAGCTACCTGAGGTCTATCTGTCATCAACGGTCCCCCAGGCATGCCCACGCCACAGCTAACTACGTTTCAAACGCATCATTTGGATC
Organism: Polia nebulosa; assembly: GCA_951329385.1. NCBI lineage: Eukaryota > Metazoa > Arthropoda > Insecta > Lepidoptera > Noctuidae > Polia > Polia nebulosa. The sequence goes on from OX589602.1 coordinate 24,411,610, forward strand.
TCAATCATTACTTTGCTCCGTGCTCTTTCCGCGCGACGCGGCGCTGAGTGAGAGAGGGAGACTGAGACACACTGATTTACTTTACTACTGGACCGCGACTCGCGAGTGAGCGGGTGATATAATACAATAAGTAATAAAGACAACAAGTCAGAAAGAGATACCAAATGACATGTGTTTCACTCACACTTTCACAGTTTTTCGTTGTCGTTATCCATCCACGTAAAAATGCCCATTATGGCGATTACATATCAAATACTATATGATTGTTATTTGCTTATTTTTAATGTCTGCACTAACAAGCGTTTTAGCCAGCTGGCCATAAATTATCGAATAGCCGCCAGTCCTAAGCCTGGATAAAGCATGAAGGAAGATCGATTTTATTTTATAATCGTAATTCTTACATTACATTCTTACATTTTAAAATGTACTATATTTTGTACACCTAGAAAAAAAATACAATGCAACATTCGGCATTGTTTACATATAATTCTGAATCAGTAGTAAACGCTCTGTATTTCATATCATTTGTTTCGTTCTGTATTTTATATCATTTGAGCCGATGATCCAAATGATCCAAATGAAACATATCAGTGATTCGGATCATTTCAGTGATCCAGATGCAAATGTTCCAATCGCAAAAATGATACACTTTGCCCACGCCTACTACCTCATACTAATGCTCCACCCAGAGCGGGAGAAGTTATTTGATGACTAAATTAAAAAAGGCATGCTCACGCGCAAGTCCGTAAGCTAATTCCCCGTTTAAAATGTTTAGCGCTCACCGCATTTAGTGCTCAGTGGTACAAGTGGTCCTTACTCTTAAGCTAACGATTATGTCTTGTTGTTATTTTGATATTTACTAAGAGTATTGTTCTCCTGCATTGCGCTTTTGAAACTAGAATAATTTTGTCTAATGTTTAGTACTTAACGTAAGAACTTAAGGCTTGGGAATTTGGGATTCGTTTGTCTATGTAAAGTGGAGATAGAACCTTTAAGTTAAAGGTTCAGAGGGTTTTAAGTATATTGGATTAATGGTTAAATAAAATGGATGAGGTTAGGTTGACTGTGTTAACGTTACTATGCATACACCAAAAGCACCCTTCTTATCAATACAAAAAAACTAGCCATTAAGGGTTCCGTACCAAATATTGGTATTTCTTAGTAAAGTATACGTAATAATAAATGTTATCACCAAATTTCAAGCTCATAGGTCAATGGGAAGTTAAAAAATTTGAAAACAAAATTTTGTGACAGACGGACACGTGAGTGATCACAATAGGGCTCCGTTTGGACCCTTCGAATACGGAACCCTTAAAAGCAATAATTCGTTTTGAAGCAAAATCGCCCAGATCCAAGGCTACTCGGATTTTCGATGCAATCAACCATATTTTAGAGCGAGTTTCACTTTTTTTTTAATTCATGGCCCGACTCTCTATTTGGGAGAGTTCATAGTTTACGACGGAGCTTCAATACGAAATATAATTTATTTTCTATACCCTCGCATAGAACCCGTGAACCGGTTAGTGGATCATGTTTTTCAGCACACCATTAAAACCAAGTTCTATTCTGTAAAAAATCTCATCATTAAAACTTAGGTGAAGAGAGGTTGAAGCGAGCTATCACTATCACACCGTTATTGTTTTAGGGACCGGCTTGCGGAGGTGATAAGACTGCAGGCCACCTCCTATAGAAGCCAAAGATGTCTCAATATTTTGTGTTTGTCTGAATTGAGTGTATAGTTTTTTTTTGGTCCATTACCACGGCACTTTTACAGAAAAGACCGTCAGTTATGACTGAGCTGGGTACTTACCCAGGGTTGACGATCGGCGTGGTGGTGCGGGTCAAGCGGATCGTCCTGGTGCGGCGCCGCACGGGCCGCGCGCCGGCACCCGGGAGCGAGCCGCCCGGGGGCGCCGGCGACGTGTCCCGCGTGCTCTTCGTGCTGGCGTCGTACAGTGGCTGGATGTCGTGGATGCAGGTCCACTGTGCAACGGTGATATAAATTTAGTCTTCTTGTACTGGTCACAATTATTGTTTTGAAGTTTCATACTAAATGAATCGTGGATACAGTCAATCTGCCTAGTCTTTTCCCAATTACGTTGGGGTCGGCTGCTGATATAAGGGGGTGTCCATTAATAACGTTAGGCATTTAGGGAGAGGGGGGGGTCGAGTCGGATCTCACCCAATCTCACGGGGGGTAGAGGGGGGGTCTGGGACAAGTATCAAGTTTTTTTTTTTTCTACAATAACCAGTGTACGATTCGAGAAAACTGGGTTAAATTGAGTAAAACTTAACTACCTAGTCCTAAATAAAAATAATTAAGAAAATTATGATTTTCTTAATAAATCCAACGCAATCAAGCAAGCAATTAGATGTTACGTATTTTCACAAAAAAATATGCATTTTTAACGATTTCACGTGAGATTAGGGGGGTGCCAAATATGTGATTATGTCGAGCCAAATCTCACGGCATCTCACTGGGAGCGTTACGTAATGATTTATTTTTGAAACGTTTCCCCACACTAAGAATGACTCCTGTATCGTTGTTGCGTTCACAAGCATGTATATTGTTACGTCGACCGTATTACACTGGAACGTTCGAGAATGTGGTCGAAGTTTCCAGAAGTTTCCACTAGGTTCGAGAACATTCCATTGTGGTACTGTGTAGAAGTTCATAGATGTTTCTAGAATATTCCACTATAAGATAGTTCGACAATGTTCTGGAAACTTCCATGACCGTATAAATAGGCCGGACGGCGGGCGAGCGAGTCAGTCTGATTTCGACTACGGATGCGAACGGATGCGAATACAAGCGATTACGAAGAGAATAGTGATTATTAGCGATTTAGTGTTTGTGTTTATAGGTTGTTGAGTTAATAAAGGATATTTAGTAAATTAATTGGTGTAAAATAATTTATCCCATACCCAGCTCGTAACAAATTGGTGTCAGAAGTGAGGGATAAATTATGCCAATTTTACCAAAGGACGACACGGACGGTATTCGTACAAGGAGTCAACGGCAGCAAGACATGGATCAGAGGCGGTTTGGAGATTCTCCGATACAGACGGGTGGTGTTCAGCCTACGACAGAGCCAGTCGCTGGCCCATGTGGAGTTTCTTCAGCACCAGCGGTGCCAGACTTGTCTGCGCTAATGGCGCTGTTGCAGGAACAGGCTCACCGTCAAGTAGAGCAGGCCCGCCGCCAAGAAGAGCAGGCCCGCCGCCAAGAAGAACAGGCCCGTCGAATGGAAGAGAAGCTTCAACAAGATAAAGAGGAGCAGGCCCGCCGCCAAGAAGAACAGGCCCGCCGCCAAGAAGAGCAGGCCCGCCGCCAAGAAGAGTTACAGGCCCGCCGCCAAGAAGAGCAGATGCTCCTCATTAAAGACCTTCACTCAACACTTGGCAAAGAGTTCAAGGTGATGAAGGAGCAGGTTCATCAGCATGAGAATCGCATCTCAGAAGCTGAAGTTCAGATTGCCGGGGTGAAAAAGGCTTTAGGTGAACTTAGGGCTGGAGACGGGGTTGTGCCTTCAGTGGTTGCTGCACCTTCGGCACGTGGATTTAAGGTGCCGCCATTCGACGGAACATCTTCATGGTCGGCCTACAAAATTCAATTTGAAGCCGTTATGAAGGCGAATGGGTGGACCAAAGAGCAAGCTATGACCGCGCTCACCTTAGGACTCCGAGACCAGGCCCTAATCATACTTGAGGCTCTTGGCAAAGATGTGACCTACGAACAACTGCTGGAAGCGTTAGAGTCCAGATACGGCGACGCTCACTTGGAGCACGTATTTCGCGCTAAGTTAAGGGATCGCGTTCAACGTAGTGCCGAGAACCTACAGCAGTGGGCCTTGGAAGTTGAAAAGTTGGTTCGGAAAGCATACCAGTCCGCCCCTGCACTCATCAATGGCAATCTGGTACAAGCGTTCATCGACGGAATACGTGACTTGGAAGTTAGAGCCGCTGTAAGACTTGGGCATCATGAGACACTGAAGGACGCCTTGGCCCATGCCTTGGAAGTAGAGGCAGTGAGGCAAGACCATCGAACAAACCGTATCAGGGAGGTTGTGGCATCACCTGTACGCGATCGTCCGCAAGGTTATAGCCCTAGGTGTTACTCTTGTGGAGAAAGGGGTCATCTTCGGTCAAGCTGTCCAAAGCGAAGCACGCTGAGAGAAGATCAATCCCAGCAGGAAAGGGCGACTGATACGACTGCCCAGCAACAGCAGGGAAACGAGTAAACGCCAGGACTGAGGGGCGGGTGCTGGCTGGTATTGAAAGAGCCCCGAGGATCTCGATCTCACAGGCCCATGACGGAAATAGTCTGATCATCAAAGGCGAAGTCAACGGAAAACCATGCAAACTGACGTTGGATACTGGAGCTTCTCACACGGTTGTCAATTCTCACCTAGCAAGTCGGTTCCTTGGGGACTTCTTCAATAACCACGACCGTATACAATTACTGACAGCTACTGGTCAGCACATAATCGTCCGAGGCAGGAAGGAGGTGGAGTTAAAATTAGGTAACAAAATCTATCGGCATAATGTCATCGTGGCCGACATAGTGGACGATTGTATCCTGGGATTAGACTTCATGCGGAAACATCGTTGTGAGATCGACGTTGATCAAGGAGTATTGAAGTGTGGTACAGAGGAAATCTTCATGGAAGGTGTACCATCAGGAAAAGTGTTCCGCTTGACATTTGACGTGTCAACACTTTTGGAAAACTGCGATTTAACGGAATTAGAAATGGATAAGGCTAAGAAGATGTTACTTCAGTACGCCGACTCTTTCTCTACAAATGATGCTGACATAGGAAGAACAGGACTGGTTCAGCACAAAATTAATACTGGCATCGAGTTACCAATCCGTCAACGACCAAGAAGATTGCCGGTTGCACGTGAAAAGGAAGTAGAAATGATGATTGAGGGTATGGTGAAGGATGGTGTTATAGAGCCTTCATCGAGCCCATGGTGTTCTCCTGTGGTCCTGGTGAAGAAAAAGGACGGCAACACCCGCTTTTGTGTGGACTATCGACGATTGAACGACGTCACGAAAAAGGACAGTTACCCACTGCCTAGAATCGACGACACATTGGATACACTGACTGGAATGAGGTGGTTTACCACGCTAGACCTGAAAAGTGGCTACTGGCAAGTGGAAATAGACCCTAAGGATAAGGAGAAAACTGCATTTTCAACAGGAAAGGGGCTATGGCAGTTTAAAGTTATGCCATTCGGATTGTGCAATGCTCCTGCGACATTTGAAAGGCTAATGGAGCAAGTACTTGCTGGATTGATCGGAGACGCATGTCTTGTCTATTTAGACGACATCATTATTGTGGGCCGTACATTTGAAGATCATCTTCAAAACCTCAATCGAGTGTTGTCAAAAATCCGGACGGCAAATCTTAAGTTAAGTCCGAAAAAGTGCTCATTTTTCAGACGACAAGTAAACTTTTTAGGACACATAGTTTCGGAGGAAGGTGTTCAGACAGATCCGGAGAAAATCGTCGCCGTCAGGGATTGGCCAGTTCCGAAAGACAAGACGCAGGTCAGAGCATTTCTGGGTTTGTGCTCCTACTATCGACGGTTTGTCAAAAATTTTGCAGACATTGCAAAACCTCTACACAAACTCACTGAGGAAAAGCAGCAATTCTGTTGGGACGAGAACTGTAACATCGCATTTCAGGAATTAAAGAAACGTCTGTGCAATACACCTATTCTGGGATATCCTGACACTGAAAATGACTTCATAGTTGACACAGACGCAAGTAATACTGGAATTGGAGGCGTGTTGTCTCAACGGAAAGGAAACCAAGAAGTTGTTATAGCTTACTACAGCAAATCTTTATCCAAACCGGAAAGAAATTACTGCGTTACGAGACGGGAGCTACTCGCCGTAGTAAGGACATTGCAGCACTTCAGTAAATATTTGCTTGGACGGAAATTCCAATTGCGAACTGACCATGCTGCATTAAAGTGGTTATTGCAATTCAAGAATCCAGAAGGACAAGTGGCAAGATGGATCGAACTACTACAAGAGTTTGACTTCGTTACTGAACATCGTAGTGGGAGAACTCATGGTAACGCAGATGCACTGTCTAGAAGACCTTGCCCAGAAGATTGTAAGCACTGTACCAAGCAAGAGACCAAGGAGGCAGTGCCCGTGAGGATGCTAAGAATGGATCTCAGCAATGAATGGAAGGAAACCCTACAGCTTGCTCAGCAAAATGACACGGACCTCAAACCGATCTTTGAGTGGATTAAAGCTGGTGCTCCGAAGCCCAAGTGGAGTGATGTTGCGGCGTTTAGTTCCATCACAAAGAGCTATTGGGCACAATGGAACAGCTTGGTTATCCAGGATGAAGTCTTGTGCCGTAAATGGGAAAACACTCGAGGAGACAACTGTCATCTACATATTGTTGTCCCCAAAGCCAAAGTACCTGATGTTTTACGGCTATACCATGATGGATGTTCAGGAGGACATATGGGGGTAAAAAGAACTCTACTGAAGATACGAGAGCGGTTTTACTGGATTCACTGTCGAGAGGATGTTGAGGACTGGTGCCGCAAATGTACCAGTTGTGCGGCTGTGAAAGGACCCCAGACACGCAGCAGAGGTGCTTTACAATTATACAACGTGGGAGCCCCCTGGGAACGGATAGCACTAGACGTTGCAGGACCATTTCCGGAAAGTGAAAACGGAAACAAGTACTTCATGGTTGTCATGGATTACTTCACAAAGTGGCCAGAAGTCTTCGCCATTCCCAACCAAGAAGCAACAACAGTCGCAGATAAATTGGTTCAGGAAGTCTTCTGTCGTTTTGGAGTACCCTTGGAAATTCACAGCGACCAAGGGAGCAATTTTGAATCACAAGTTTTCCAGGAGACTTGTCGACTGATGGGTACTCACAAGACCAGAACCACTTCTTACCATCCGCAATCTGATGGAATGGTAGAACGTTTCAACCAAACGTTGGAGAGATATCTGGCAAAAGTTGTGGAAAGCAGGCAAAGGGATTGGGACAAGCACATACAGCCATTTCTTCTGTCCTACCGTAGTGCAGTTCACGAAAGTACGACTGTGACACCAGCCTTCGCGAACTTTGGAAGGGAATTACGGTTGCCTGCGGATTTAATCACCGGAACCCCCCCTGATGCCCCACGCAGTGTAACCGATTATGCGAATGACTTGCGTAACAAGTTGAACGATGTATATGAGCATATCAGACAATCCGGCCAACAAATGTCTGATAAGATGAAGACCCGTTACGACCGGAAGGCAAACCATAGAGGTTTTGACGAGGGTTCACTGGTGTGGTTGCATAACCCAGTGCGCAGCAAAGGGAAGTCTCCCAAATTGCAAGCAAAATGGGATGGACCATACCAAATCGTGACCAGGATCAACGATGTTACCTACCGAATACAGAAGGGTCCACGAGGTGCGCCTAAGATAGTCCATGTAGACCGATTGGCGCGATACTACGGGACTAATGATGCTCGGGACGAGCATGTCTAAGGAGGGGGCAGTGTTACGTCGACCGTATTACACTGGAACGTTCGAGAATGTGGTCGAAGTTTCCAGAAGTTTCCACTAGGTTCGAGAACATTCCATTGTGGTACTGTGTAGAAGTTCATAGATGTTTCTAGAATATTCCACTATAAGATAGTTCGACAATGTTCTGGAAACTTCCATGACCGTATAAATAGGCCGGACGGCGGGCGAGCGAGTCAGTCTGATTTCGACTACGGATGCGAACGGATGCGAATACAAGCGATTACGAAGAGAATAGTGATTATTAGCGATTTAGTGTTTGTGTTTATAGGTTGTTGAGTTAATAAAGGATATTTAGTAAATTAATTGGTGTAAAATAATTTATCCCATACCCAGCTCGTAACAATATAAACTCACATACAGAACAACTATCTGTAGGCCATACAAATGTTCCGTGCGGGACATGAACCCGCGACACGCAGCTCAGCAGCCGATCGCTCAGAAACTGCGCCAACCGTGCAGTCAATTCGTATGATACGTCATACCGTATGTAATGAATGGACGCCGCCTAACTAGATGCAGCTGAATACCAGTGTTTTAGAAGCTAATTCCATGCTAATATTAGTTGGCACACTCGTAAATGCAGACATGATTCTTAGACGCAGTGCATAAGGAATTAGAGTAAACAACAAAGATTTACCTAGTATGTGACGATTGGAAAATAAGTTATTTTTTTCGAAATTTTTGAGTTTTTTTTTTAATATATAACAAACATACCTCTGATTTGTCATCATGGCTGATATTTCTACTCAAAGCGCTCCAACCCTGGGGATGAATCTGGAAACATAAAGTATCATTAAAGTAGAGCCAATCGAACAACTGTGGTAACACTACTACGAAAACTACTCATACATAATAGAACCTCCTTCAATTTTAATCTAAAATTCCAAAAGCATAGGCAATTTGTAATATCCTGAGACCAACCTTTGAATATTTGTTCAAACTGTCTGACTACATTTTTATTTTTACTTTGGTAGTCTCGCACTTGACCACTATCTTACCTGATGGTAAGCGATGATATTTTTATAGGGTTCAGTACCCTTTTTTTTTTGTGGGTTGGGAAATCATCCAATGACTTCTCCCGCTCTGGGTGGAGCGGGAGGGCGTGTCAGACTCTTACTGACTAAAAACCCCTGTTCCTTCCTGCCCTTAGTGCCCGGGGGCGAGGTAACTCTGTTTCGAATTTATCCTCATCCCCCGGGCAGACATCGGCCATGACGGGCCCCGTCTCTATTGCTGACAACTCTTTGAGCCGCGCGTGGAACACTACGCGCCGTCGACTCTCGGGCCTGGTGCTGATCGGACGGCGAGCTACCCAATACTCGCCGTCCGCAGGCCCGGGTCTACGGTGGCCGGAGATCGTCTCGCGGCGCCGGAAATCCCAGGCGTCTCCTGAGGCAGCTGCTGCTGAGGGCGACTCCATTGTTGAGTCTCCCTCACGCGTCCCGCCTCCGCCTTCGCGAGCATTACTGCTTCGCAGAAGGAGGAGACGGCTTCCCATTCCCTCTCGCTCCGTACCATGGCAGGGCGCGAGAGGTCGCTGCCGCGTATCGCATCCACGAGGACAAACCGGGTCTCCGCCCAAGCGGAGCAGACCTCCACCGTATGTTCTACCCTAAGGGTATGCCTAGGGGTAGCGGATTAATTCGTAACAGTTACCGCTCTCCTGGGCCACTCAGGCAGGGAAGAAGGTGGTGGGTTTTAGTCAGTAAGAGTCTGACACGCCCTCCCGCTCTACCCAGAGCGGGAGATGTCATTGAATGATTCACCTCCCCACAAAAAAAAAAGTAAGTACCAACGGGACACTATTACTAAGACTCCACTGTCCGTCTGTCTGTCAGCGGGCTATAACTCACGATCCGTAATAGCTACACAGTTGAAATTTTCACAGAATGTATATTTTTGTTGCCGCTCTAACAACAAAGCAAACCCTAAATTATTTTTAATAGTTGTTATTATAGCGGCTATAGCAATACACGCTGTGTGACAATTTCAACTGTCTACCTATTACGGATCATAAGACACAGCCAAAAAAAAAACCAAAAAAACACGTTTCTAGATTATTTTTGTTTTCTAGAAATTTTGGAAAACAGAAAAAAAATATATTGCACCCGCGCAAAGTCGGGGCGAGTCGCTAGTGCTTTACAAAATGCACTCACTTGTAAAGCGCTGACCACCTCAGCATCGTTGCCCTCGGGGAAGTCCGACACGAACTCGACGCGGTTCTCCTTGCGGTTGGCGTCAAACAGATAGTCGTACATGGCGGCTATCGGGATGCTTTGCTTGCTCATCTGCATCAAGCGGTACAGGTTCGGCTGCAATCAAGGTGGTCGACAGTTATTGATGATTATTAGATATCGATTATGTCGTTTTGGTCAAGTTGTTAACACGCTTTTATTTAGCTTCACCTTTAACTATGTAAAAAAAATCTTAGAAGTTTAATTTGACCCACTTCCCGGTTACCGATTGAGCTGAAATTTTGCATACATCTTTAGTTTGAATGACAATGGTGTTGATTCTGTTATGCAGAAACTAAACTTAATTTAGACTATTGCTATCTTTTTCTCTCTAATAAAACCAGAAAGAGACGGACGTAAATTAGAGCTGTCCTATTTAGTTTGAACTAATATTTCCAAATTAAGGGTACACGTAAAAACATGTCGTCTAAAAACACGGCGAAGCGCAAGGCGTAAACTAGTTTGACATCTCTAACTTAGTGCATAGCTATAGCCGTCCTTTTCTCGCACTGCCTTTTAGTAAAAGATAGCAATTCTCTAATTTTAGTTTAGATATTGAACAAGAGAATCCGTACCAATGTATGGTTAGCTAAGTGACGTCATTCTAAATCCAATATGGCGGACTAGTTATTTTTTATGCATTCTCATATGGGACCAAATGAAAGTTTCCTGAGAAGCGTGTTTTTTTTTTTAAACAATATCTATTCATTTTCATAAGCCCACCACACTATTCTCAGTTACTGCAACTCCGGAAAGCCAGAATTAACAATGGCGATCACCAGAAAAGCGCCGAGGCAATGAAGCTCGACGAGTCTCATAGAAACCATTCAATTGTCTTGGATCCCGCAACGAAATTCAGAAATTGAACAGAATAGAACAGCAGAGGAGTACGAAAAAACATTAATCATAATTTGCTTGTTTCATCTTTATTTTACGTGAGAAATTTTATTAAGCTAAATAACGCATCTGTATTCTCAAAAGCATGTTTTAGTTGTTCTTTTATGTTAAATATTAAACAATAGTAGCCGGAAGAAATCTAAGGTCCAGATTGCTACTGACAAATGCCTAATGGAAAAACATACGTAACACTTTACTTGCAAAAGGAGGCCAAGGCCGGCCACCAGCATGGCCTACGGCGGCCATGACGCCCTAGCCCGACCATATGGTTGTCTTAATGAAACTAACACTGTAAATACAAGACTAACCTTAAATCCATTCAAGTCCTGAGCAAGTGTATTTAAATTCAAATCGTGTATAAGAATGATGAGCCCGCCCGTCGTGCACATGACCATTTGCTTCGCGTCCGGCGATAACCGGCATCGCATTAGACTCGACGTATGAAATACTCTTTGGTAAATAAGATTATATTCTGTATAGGAGTTAATGTCCCATGTGTATATGCTGCCATCCAGCCCCGAAGTGACCAGCAGTTTGTCTTTATGTGAAAATTCTATGTTTTTCACCCATTTGGAGTGGCCTAGGAGAGATCGTATCTTTTTCTTGAGGTTTCGGATGTCCCATAGAGCGATTGTGGTGTCGTCTGAACATGTCGCGAACATTCGGCCATCAAGGAATCTAAAAAGGTTTATGAGATTCTGAATGTAAGCACAAGAGTTAAGGATGGACAGAAACAGGGATGGCATGATTTAAATCAAATTATTTTTTCAGTAAAAATCAATGATTTTATGAAGTGTCTTTATTTCTAACTTGGGATTATCAAACATAAAAATTAAGGGTTAATAGTTTCTAAATAAATCATGTCACTCTGCTGGGTGTTATGCCAGCTTTGGCTGATCGACGGATACGGGTCGACGTCGACTAATCCATTTTACCATCGATCGCCTTTCGATCGATTGGTGTACCTAGTAGAAACTATCGATCGAAGTCGACTAATTCATTCTACCATCGATCGATGATATCAATCGACGACGGTCGGTCGATTGGTGTAATAGAAATTATCGATCGACTTCGACTAATGCATTCTACCATCGATCTATTGATGTAATATTAGCATCAATATCTTTATAATATTTGAATAAAAAAAACGAATTTCCAGCTTTTTGTGTTCTCAATCTGTGGTGTAACTTGATGTACACAATTAAAAAAAACACTTCTTCAACGAAGCTGAAGAGGCCCAAATACTTTCCTCGATATTGGATACATTTCTGACTGTTTCTGTTTCTCAAACACAATTTTTAGTGTGATCCAGCACTCAAGTACCTACACATGTGTGTGACATTGTGTTTTGAGTGTTGTGGCAAAATTCAATCTCACTCCTATAGTTTTACGAAAAAAATCATGATTTTTTGGATTATTTAAATAAACCGTGATTTTTTTCCAGCACTGGACAGAAGACAGGCTTTTCTGCATATGTATAAATCTCGTCTTTTCTATAATTCTCTGTTTATAACTAAGTAATACTTACTTGACACAGTTGACACAATCCGCGTGTGCTCCATTTACTGAATGTACCCTCTCATGAGTGAGCGGGTCAAATATTTGTACAGACTTTTTCTCACAGGCGGCCACCAATAAGTTCCTGAAATGTTGAAGTACCTATATAAATTAATTTTACCAAAAACTTTTACAAAAATCAATTGGTCTGGTTGTATACTTGTGTGTTTACTATGTAATCATATATTGTTACGTCGACCGTATTACACTGGAACGTTCGAGAATGTAGTCGAAGTTTCCACTAGATTCGAGAACATTCCATTGTGGTACTGTGTAGAAGTTCATAGATGTTTCTAGAATATTCCAGTATAGGATAGTTCGACAATGTTCTAGAAACGTCCATGACTGTATAAATAGGCCGGACGGCGGGCGAGTGAGTCAGTCTGTGTTTTCGACTACGGATGCGAACGGACGCGAATACAAGCGATTACGAAGAGAATTGTGATTATTAGCGAATTAGTATAAAATAATTTATTCCATACCCAGCTCGTAACAATATTTATATTAATTTGTTTCTGCAAACATGTGAGTATAATAAACAAAAAACATTAATATTGTGTTGTATTGTATTGTATCTCATTTATCAAGACAGATTTAAACATATCAGAGAGCAGTGAGGAGCTCGTGGCTAAAGTAATAACAGCCGCAAGGGTCGATCCATCTGGTTAAGCTACGCTTGCCGGGGTTCGTCCATGGATGGGTGATCATCTTTACATAAGACTCCCCCGTGCCTGGAAAGCTCGTTAAGCTGTTGGTCCCGGTTGTTAATAGTGGATCTTTGACAGTCATTACGGGTCGTCAGAAGCCCGAAAGTCTGACAACCAGTCTTCCCAAGGGGTATCGTATTACCCAGTAACTGGGTTGTGGAGGTCAGATAGGCTAGGTCGCTCCATGTGAAATACTAGTATTTAGCTGCATCCGGTTAGACTGGAAGCCGACCCCAAGATAGTTGGTAAAAGGCCAGGCAGATTGCAGAGAGTAGTGGTGGCCCAGTGGTAATAACCGCTTTAATTTCCGAGTCGTGATTTTATTTTATAAATTATTTCATCATGATGATGCTCTCAAAATGGTGAAAAAAATCATCGTGAGGAAACGGGCTGGTCATGGAACTGAAAATTTGAAGACCTCTACCAATCCGCACTGGGCCCTCGTGGTGGATTACAGCCCACCAGCCCACTCCCTCTCACAGACAGGAGGCCTGCGTCTCGACAGTGGGAACATTAGAAGGCTAATAATGCTTATAAGGGCAGCCAGTGGGAGAACATTACAGGAAAAACTCGGACCCAAATATTTCGTTTTTATAAGCTGTGCCTCAAGCTTTTAAGAATATAGGTCCTTCACGCTAATTACTTACTAGACATTATTTTAAACGTTTTAGTTCATTGTCCCTGTTAGAGCTAGTTTTTAAAAACATTATTTTACTATTAATTTTAATTTTCTAGCCATTGCTGACATACTTCTTTGGCCATCAGTAAGACCTGAATACATAGATATTAAAAAATTCTATCCTCTTCTTCCACAAAGTTGTGACTTGTCATGTGTAACGTATTTCCTTTGTAAACGTCACATGTACAATATTTATTTCGTTTTATTGCCATTTTTTGGACATATTTGTTGGAGTTGAAGTCGAAATTCGCTTCTGGCAACATCAAAATTCCTAAATTGCGTCTTAGTACGTTAGTTTGGTTACAACTCTATGCTATTTTTATCGGTGTTGACAGGAAACGTCAAAGTTTGACAGGTCACTTTTTCGACTGGCAGGGTTCGAGGTCATATCGCTTCTTTGCAATATTTTTTACAGCGATGTAAATCCTCGTTTGTTGGTGCCCAGTTCGCATAATCCTGGCGGCTGGAGCCCTAATTTAACCTGGACATTGCGTTCCAGAAATGATTTCGGTGAAATCATAAATATAAAATGATTATATAGGCCATGTGTCTAACATCATTTTTTTTTTCCTTTGTTAAAAAGCGGTAAGTTATTTGATTGAGGAGATCAGTAGTGTTCGAAATCTGAAGTTCGCATTCCCTAACGTGAGATTTATTTTTTTCAGCTGCCAAGCGTTTTTTATTTTACTTGATAGTTTAAAATTTAAATTTGAAGTTTGGATGCGGCCGCTAACTTGGAAAGTGGACAATTCCAGACGGATGTTTCTTACAGGATGATTTGGTTTATTTTTTTCCTATTATAATTTAGCATACAATAACAGGGTATGTAATTAAAACCTTTTACTTTTCACCTCACAACACGTGCTACGGTGCATTATTGAACAAAATTATTGAACTAAATTATTAACCTAACCAATAGACCAAACTTGTTAATAAGTAACCTAGATAATTGTTGAATATACAGGAGAAATAATCTAAAATGTTGTAGTTTGAATTCTCTCTGTTGTCACCTTCCCTAAGATTAAAAGCCATTTTTGCCGCTGACTTCTATCCAGGTAATTACTGTGTTAATTTGTTTATTGACGCCTGGCGCCCGAGGTTCTTTTTTTTATATTCTTATTTTGGCGTTCAATAACCTAATTTTGTTTAACACAGATGAAATTTAAATTTTGTTACACACATTAGTGGTAAATCATACCCACATGGCAATTGGCGCCCGAACAGGGACTTGAAACAATTTTTATTAGGTTTTCTTGGTCATTTTATTATTGGTTAATTAATGCACTGTTTATTATTGTAGTACAGTTTTCAAACATACTTTTTTGAATTGTAACCCTAACCTTTGAACTACAACTTATGTATAACTTATATATTTAGTTGTAAACAGTATTAACACTGTATTGTACTGTTATTTTTCTATGTGTCTATTTCAGCATTGTTTAAATCTTCCAAAATCAACTACTACATTGTGTAAACCGTCATTGTTATCTTAGTTAACCTAAAATTTGATAATAGTTAAATAGTAAATAAATACTTTTAATGTTTTAATTAAGTAAATTAAAATAACTAAATAACTGTTTTAAGTAAGTAAGATTTCTTTGTGAGTCAATACTGCACCTACTAGTGTTTCAATAAGTGAAATTAACTTTAAAAATCTTCATTAGTTCACAATAATAATTACTTAACTTTATTACTCTATAAATTTAAAATATTGCCTTTGCAATGGATAAAGCAGTTCAGTTTCCTCCGCTTCCTGCGTTGAAGGACAGTCATGATGTTACACCGGTTGTTGAAAATCCTGCGGCACCTGAGATTGTTAATTTGACAGAAGTTCAAAATCCATTTGAACATAATGATAGAATTGCTCATTCTTCCTCTGCTTTTGTGGTTAATGCTTTGCCTTCTTTTAATTCTTTGAATGCTGATGTTTATGAACATATTAAGAAGAATATACCGTCTTCAACTAAGTTACCTGACTTGAAAAGGGGTAAAATTAATTTTGATGGAAAAACATGTGTGCGAGAATTCATAACTCAAGTTGAGGAATACTTTTTGTATAAGAATTTTGATGAATTTGTACTGGTTAGATTATTTAAAAACATTCTTTAAAATTTATAGTTCTGCTCCAATATTATTTGTTAATAGTAGACCATATTTGGAATTCTTAGTTAGCAAAATTAAATATTCGGGTTTGTTAGATACCGGTTCCAGTAGTTGTGTTTTAGGTTCTAATAAACATAAACATTTTTTGAATTTAGGTTATAAAATTAATACTGTTTCTAATGTACTTATGACATTGCCAGTCACTCGTGATAATTTAACTAAAAATATAACTTTTTTAATTATACCTTCTTTTAAACCTGATATAATTTTAGGTTTTGATTTTTGTTTGGATTAACTGTAAATTTGAAGAAATGTCAATTTTGTAAAGATAGACTTCGGTATCTTGGTTATATTGTGGACAGTAATGGTTTGCATACTGATCCCACTAAATTAGAAATTATTGAAAATTATCCTCGCCCTGAAACCGTTAAACAACTTAGAAGTTTTCTTGGCTTATGTTCTTATTATCGTAGATTCATTTGTAAGTTTGCAGATATAGCTTCTCCTTTAACTAAATTAACAGCTGGTAGTAAGAATTCTAAAAGATCCTTAATTTGGAATGATGATGCTGAGAATGCATTCATTAGATTAAAAGAAACTTTAATTTCTGCTCCTGTTTTACAATGCCCTAATTTTGAAAAACCTTTCTTTTTACATTGTGATGCTAGTGCTGTAGGAATAGGTAGTGTTTTGAGTCAGGAGGATGATAATTGCGATCAACATCCTATTGCATATTATTCTAGATCTTTAAATAAATGTGAACGTAACTATAGTACCACAGAACGTGAGTTATTAGCTATGTTAGATTCAATTGAACATTTCAGACCTTATATTGAGGGAATGAAGTTTACCGTGGTCACCGATCATGCTAGTTTGAAATGGCTTTTAGGTCTTAGTAATCCTAGTGGACGTTTAGCACGTTGGGCCGCTAGAATTTCCCAATTTACTTTTGATATCATACACAAAAAGGGTTCTTTACATTTAGTTCCTGATGCTTTATCTCGCCTTGAAATAGCTGCGATTGATGTTACTCAGAATAATTTAATCTTGCCTGATGAAGATATTCATGATCCTTGGTATAGAAAAACATTTATTAATTGTCAAAAGTATCCTTGTAAATTCAGAAATTTTCGAGTTGAGAATAATACTTTGTATAAATATTGTAAAAATAAATTTGATCTTAACAGTAAACTTAACTGGAAAATTGTTATTCCTAAAGAACATATTTTAGATACTATTCGTTCAAATCATGATAATTTAAATTCTTGCCATCTTGGAATGCATAAAACCTTAAATAAATTAAAACAACATTATTTTTGGAAAGGAATGTTTGGTGATGTTCAAAAATATATTTCTTCTTGCGATATTTGTAAAGCATATAAACATAATACTTCACCACCGCTTGGTATGATGATAAATCCTAAAAAGGTTGATCATCCCATGCTTATGCTTTCAGTTGATATTATAGGAACTTTACCTAAATCTTATTCAGGTCATAATTATATTCTTTCAGTTGTAGATGTATTCACTAAATATTGTTGGATATTTCCTATGATTAATGCTACTTCCAAAATAATTTGTAAACTTTTTGAAAAGGAAATCTTTCTAAAGTTTGGTTGTCCTAAAATAATAGTATGCGATAACGGTTCTCAATTCATCTCTAAATATTTTGTAGAATTTTTGAAAGGATTTAATATTACTAATATTTTTTATAACACTTTATACACACCTCAAAATAATCCGGTAGAACGATACAACAAGACGGTTGAAACTTGTATAGCGTGTTTTGTTAAAGATGATCAAAGAACTTGGTCAAAATTTTTGCCTCATGTTCAATTAGCTTTAAATAATAGTGTAAATCTAGCTACAGATTTTACACCAAACTTTTTGATGTTCGGAAGAGAGCTCATTTTCGATGCTTCTCTACATCACTTTAGTGGTTCTATTGATAACTTAGAAAATCTCGAAGTTGGTGATAGAAATACTTTTGCTGTTTCTTTAAATTCACTTAGTGAAATTTTTGTTAGGGTTCAATCTCATTTATTAAGAGCTTATAAACGTAATGCTCATTATTATAACCGCCGTCGGAAAGTCATTTCTTTTGATGTGGACGATATTGTGTGGAGAAGAAGTTTTGTTCAGTCTAAGGCTCCGGCTTTCTTTTCTGCTAAGTTAGCACCTAAGTTCGTTAAATGTAAAGTAGTCTCAAAAGTTTCACCTAATGTGTACGTTTTGGAGGACCTTAACAAAGGTACCTCAGGTCGTTACCACATTAAGGACATCATTAAATATTAAACTTATTTTGTTTTGGTTTCTCAAACTTTAGTCTTGATTTTTATAACTTTGTTTGAAGGATTTGTCAATGTTTGAATGATGAATGAAAGGGAATGACAATTTGAAAGTAAGTAGTATGTTAGGTAACTTCACAACAGGTTCTAGAAATCGACTTCTAAATCTTTTTAAAATAACTTAGGTCATTTTTGGATTTTATAAAATTGAACTTCAGCTTCATGCATATTTTTTATTGTTCCATATCAAAAGATCTTATTGTATATTGTTTTTATAATAATATATAGATATTATATTATTATATCTTTTAATTTTAGCTAATCTTTATTATATTAGTTAAGATTATTATTAACTTTAGTCTTTAATGTTCGAGTAAGTGTATTATAATGCTACTTAGCTTGTAAGATTCTCGGATTTGACATTTTTTTGCGTTTCGCTTCAGTTTTGGACGGATGCTTTTGCTAGGTCTTTCCTACGACTTTCCTCGTGGAATTCCTATTCTTTTGATTCGGTTTTCCCCCGATATCATATTTTTTGCTATTGTGCCCGGAAGATTGGTGGTGTTGAGCCGATCACAATATGCAACTCTTTTTGATTATTCGGTTTTCCCCCGAAGGTCATTTTTTTGTTTGCTATTGTGCCCGGAAGATTGGTGGAGTTGAGCCGATCACAATATGCAACTCTTTTTGATAGCGATTGTGTTCGGGAGTTCGGTGGAGTTGTGCCGATCACAATTTGCTTGTTTTGCTTAAGGTCGTTTTCCACGTCCGTAGTTATGCCTTTTATGTTTGCGTCTGGAAACGTTGTTCTGTTGTGCCAGACACGAACTTAGGATTTTTGCATACTTGCTTAGTGTGAATTCTTACGCTCTGTTAGTCAGTGGCGATAGCGCCTAACTGCACTCTCTATGGGTTTTAAGTGTTCTTCTGAGTAATTAATTTTGATCAGCTAGTCAGTGGCGATGGTGCCTAACTGCACTCTAATTTGGATAGGTGTTTTGGTTTCTTTTGTTAGTTAGTCAGTGGCTATGGTGCCTAACTGTACTCTAACTGAACCGTTGTTTGGAGGTTTATCTCTCAAATTCTTTTCGAATTTATTTTGAAAATCTTTTTTTGATTTCGATTTTTTTAGATTCCTATGGTTTCTTGACCTAAGTTGGTTTCTCTTGTATGTTTCTTCAAGTATCTTTCAAACATAAAAGAAAGTTCCTTTCTTTTATTTTTTCGGGGAGGGATGTAATGTAACGTATTTCCTTTGTAAACGTCACATGTACAATATTTATTTCGTTTTATTGCCATTTTTTGGACATATTTGTTGGAGTTGAAGTCGAAATTCGCTTCTGGCAACATCAAAATTCCTAAATTGCGTCTTAGTACGTTAGTTTGGTTACAACTCTATGCTATTTTTATCGGTGTTGACAGGAAACGTCAAAGTTTGACAGGTCACTTTTTCGACTGGCAGGGTTCGAGGTCATATCGCTTCTTTGCAATATTTTTTACAGCGATGTAAATCCTCGTTTGTTGGTGCCCAGTTCGCATAATCCTGGCGGCTGGAGCCCTAATTTAACCTGGACATTGCGTTCCAGAAATGATTTCGGTGAAATCATAAATATAAAATGATTATATAGGCCATGTGTCTAACATCATTTTTTTTTTCCTTTGTTAAAAAGCGGTAAGTTATTTGATTGAGGAGATCAGTAGTGTTCGAAATCTGAAGTTCGCATTCCCTAACGTGAGATTTATTTTTTTCAGCTGCCAAGCGTTTTTTATTTTACTTGATAGTTTAAAATTTAAATTTGAAGTTTGGATGCGGCCGCTAACTTGGAAAGTGGACAATTCCAGACGGATGTTTCTTACAGGAAGATTTGGTTTATTTTTTTCCTATTATAATTTAGCATACAATAACAGGGTATGTAATTAAAACCTTTTACTTTTCACCTCACAACACGTGCTACGGTGCATTATTGAACAAAATTATTGAACAAAATTATTAACCTAACCAATAGACCAAACTTGTTAATAAGTAACCTAGATAATTGTTGAATATACAGGAGAAATAATCTAAAATGTTGTAGTTTGAATTCTCTCTGTTGTCACCTTCCCTAAGATTAAAAGCCATTTTTGCCGCTGACTTCTATCCAGGTAATTACTGTGTTAATTTGTTTATTGACGCCTGGCGCCCGAGGTTCTTTTTTTTATATTCTTATTTTGGCGTTCAATAACCTAATTTTGTTTAACACAGATGAAATTTAAATTTTGTTACACACATTAGTGGTAAATCATACCCACATGGCACATGTTGCATAATGCTGCAAATGTGTCTCTTCAAGAAAGTCCGGAAAGAAAATTCAAAGCTCTGAGTTGAATCAGTTTTGTAATCCTATTCATCTTCAAGAGAACACAACCTGGGGCCCAATTCTGTAAAATAACTAACTTGTCAATAGTGTGTCGGTAGTGTGTCAGTGGTGTCTCAATAGAATACTCATTGACATTTGGTATTCTATAAATTATTTATGGTCATTGACTTGCCACTGTAGTGCCATTGAAACGCCATAATAAGACTATTGTAATAATTGGTAGTCTGGTCTACTATAATATGTCATGTTGATTTTGAAGTTTTTGCAGAATACCAAATTTGCAAGTGGTAAAATAATGACTGTTGTGTGTCGATACTGTCGATAGAGTGTCGATGGCGTGTTGTGTAACTCAAAGTTACAGAATTGGGCCCCTGTACTAAGTTACAGATATTGGTTTCACTTTGAAGGAGTATTGGACAGAGTTAGGACTAGATTTTATTAGCATCATAAATGTTGGGTTTTGCAGATAATTTACTGAAATCCTGGAAGACCTGGGACTTTACACACACTGTGCTGTGTAATGGGTCCTCTAGACGATCAAGTGCACTTGACAAGTCTACGTGATTGAAGCGAATATTGATTGTTTACCGTGTACAGTTAAAGCTACCGTCAAGCAGTCTATCTACGGCTTGATCGCAATTGACAGAAAGTTTGATTGACGGCACTAGATGCGCTTGCGCTTGACGCGACTTGACAAGCTTTTTTCGGAGGCACTCCCTTAATTTAACTGATATGTTATTCACCTTTTTTTCTAAGTGGTAAGTATATTCTCGGTTTTAGAATGGAATTTAAGCAAAACCAAAGTCAAGGTTAACACACGTATGCATAGGGGTAGCGGATAAATTCTGAAAATGAGTTACCGCACCCCTGGGCAGTCAGGCAGGGAAAGAACAGGGGTGGGTTTTGGTCAGTAAGAGTCTGACACGCCCTCCCGCTCCACACAGAGCGGGAGAAGTCATTGGATGATTTCTCAACCCCCCCAAAAAAAAAGGTTAACACACATTGTTCAAACACCACATACTTACCCTTCCGGGGAAAATTCAAGGTTGAACACGCCTCCAGTTGGCGGAACCTTGTCGCGTTCGTAGTCCCATGATGCGATGGGTCTCATGCCGCAGTATAAACTCTTCGCGAGCGCATCGCTCTGTCCGATAGACTGCTGATACCCCATCTCTCTCTGTCTTAACCGATAAGGGTTAAATGCGGAATATTTAGCCATATAAATCGAATTGTCTTTGTTAATGTTACCCATCTTGCTATGTTTATGACACAAATACTTCACACAATACAAGGCATTAAGTACTCGATGTTACATTGAGATAAATGCAGTCAGAACACATAGACGACATCGTTTTTCACATTATTACTTGAGTTTTTAATGTTTTTTAAACAGGAGTGGTACAACAAATTATAATCACCAACTTGAAACTTCACTACAATTTGTGTTTTTTGATGGTGGTTTTTTGACAGCATTAGTATAGATAGATTAGATTACACAGGCTAAACAGCTGCGTTTTGGATCGATTTCTTAGATTATTAATTGCCAACATCAAAAATTATAGTTTGAATAAATTCACATTATTTTGTGTAATTTGCGTTAGTTTGCTAATCATTTATAAAATAATCAACAGAAACCAACCAACATCTTATCAGATTATACTTCCTTCTCCACTCGAGCTGGCCAAAAAGGCAAGAGAGAGGTGGGAGCTCGGTCCCTCGCCAGTGTCCACTCCAGCTAGCCAATAATTACTGGAGATGAGGAACAAGACTTCTCCAGCGAAATCAGGTCCGTCGCTAGGCTAGTGACCCCTGGCAAGCTTTTGGGCTAGCTATTAATTAAAATTTACTAGCTTCTGCTCTCAACTTCGTCTGCGTTTGTATGGTGGCCAATATGAAGAAGTTGAATTTTCGACATTCACGTGGGCAACTGAAGGAACACGGGTCGGTTATATTCGGTAAGAGTCTGACACGACCACACGACCTCCTCAGAGATGTTATTGATGATATGAGACGCTAAAAAAATATAGGATACGCACGCGAGTCAGACGCAGCATTTACACCTTATAGTATAGCTATCTGTGACCTTTGCACTTACTATGTGGAATGAAAAACGCGGTGTATAAGAGCTTTAGCGTTCAATAATTATTTTTTTGTCTTAGGAACACTATTCGCTTATCTGTCATATCTTGACAATCACCTGACATTTTGTTTGACAATTTGGTACTTATTGTGGCCTGTATAAAAGGATTTTGTTATCAAATTTTCTTGTGATTACATCAATAACGTACGTGTACCTCTACCTATTTGTTGCGTCATTATAATTATCATACTGTCAGTAGTTCCTACCCGTTGTGTATTTTGTAAAAGATGGCAGAAATAAGTGAAAAATATAACACAAAATGTCCTGGTGTGAAACGTCTAATGAGAGAGGCCATGGAGTTGGCGGAGGCTACAGAAGAATATTGTGCGCGGCCTTTGGAGGACAACCTGTTCGAGTGGCACTTCACCGTGCAAGGACCGAAAGGTACAGACTTTGAGGGTGGCATCTACCATGGTAGGATATTATTGCCCAAAGAATATCCTATGCACCCACCTCATATAATACTTCTGACGCCCAACGGAAGATTCGAAGTCAACAAAAAGATTTGCCTATCTATTTCTGGGCATCACCCTGAGACTTGGCAACCTTCCTGGTCAATAAGAACTGCCTTGTTGGCTTTGATTGCGTTTATGCCGACTCCAGCTGAAGGCACTATCGGATCGCTAGACTACTCGCCTGCTGAACGTAAGGTGCTCGCCAAGAAATCTGTTACTTGGGTGTGCTCCCAGTGTGGAGAGATATCTGCTCTGCTGTCATCAACAGCAGCTAAACCAATCACTGAAGAAGAAAAGTCAGTGTTGAACCAGATAGCATTCAAAGCAGAGGAGGAGCAGTCTGCTAAACCCCCAGTTGAAGAACCTGTTCATGAGCCCGAGCCTCAAGTGTTGGAGTCAGTAGAGCCTACGAATAGTCTCCTGGATCAGCTGACTGAAATTCTGGTTGCCCTACTAGTGGGAGCCATCGGCATTTTCATTTACAGGCGTTGGAATGCACATTATCCTACTTCTGAGACAGAGCTGTAACTTTTAACAGATTTTTGATATTAGGGCCTAAGAATAATTTTGAAGTATTTGCAAGTGATGACAAATGATGCACTGCATCCTCCTCTTTATTATGAGATCCTAATTCAAATTGGAGCATTCACTTAACAGGATTGATCATGATCATACCTTTCAAAGTTTTGTTTTTCTGATTAATGATATGATTTTTCAATTGTGCCTTAAGAATAAGGATATAATACTTATAGGGCAACCAAAAGCCTCTCTACATTCATCTTTTAGTTCTTTTACTATGTATTGTACAATTTATTTATTATTACTGACAGGAGGCATGCTATTCCAAAATGAATAAATAGTGCATTTCAAGTTACATAGTAACTCTGAACTTATGCACATAATTAATGTTTATGAAGTAAAACTGTGTAACCATAAACTGGTTATCAATATTAATATATCTTGCCAAATATTGTGAAAAATGATCTTTAGACCTTGTGATCTCGGAAACCTATGTGGCCTACTTTTACATACACATTTTTTTTGTCTCAGAGTTATATTTTGTAAAGTATGGTTACAGTGGCCATGTGATTAAAATCCCTTGAGGTATGAGAAAAGTCTACTAGCTTTGGTAAATACCAAATTTTAAGGTATTTCAAAGTGCCGTGAAGTAAGTGAATACTGGTAACACCTATCTATGTATTTGAGTCATACTTAGCGCAAATAAACTCTTTATAGATAGATGAATAAACTGTAGTATACACAAACTTAAATCTATTGGTACAATGGCAGTATCTTTTTTTCTAAGGATTTAAAGTTATGTTGTTATTTTAGTTATGACTACAAACATAATTAAACATATTTTATTTTCTATGGCACTGATAAAGACTTTGTTTAGACAACAAATATATGACTAACATCATAACACTGTTATTTGTAAAATAATGTTTATACATATAATAATATGATCTTTATTACCTAAGAATTTCTTCTTGATTACCATAGATAAATTATTTATTATTTTGTAAATTAGTATTGCACCATCTTGTGGATAGGATCTAGAACACTAGTATTGAGTGCAGACTTCTGACCTGAAGTCAGAGCAGCCCCCTTAGCCAAAATACATTTCTGTAAACGCAACGTTCTCTGTCTAACGCTTCATGCAAAATGTATGGCAACGACGTTTTGCACGAAGCGTTAGACAGAGAACTGTCACGTGCACTCACGCCCACTAATGTCCTTGCCATACATTTTGCACGAAGCGATAGCGTTAACGTTTACAGAAAAGTATTTTGTCTAAAGGCTCTGTGCTGGTAACATTCCAAGAGCTTAGCTGTCAATACAATAATCTTTTGGATTCAACATTAAAACTTAAGTTTTTGTTTAGTAAAATTATTGTAGTGATAAGTTATATGTATGTATATTTTAATGTGTGTAAATTAGATGTAACATTGCTTTCAGAATATTGTGTTGCATCGTTTGACTAACATAAACTTTGTAAATTCACTACATAAATGGTGTACTTATTTGAAAGCCATCCATTATTCTACTTTACATGAAGTTTGTTCTTGTTGCCTTTTGTTTTGAAAGTAATTACCCTTTTTTAACTTACTTCAAAAAGGATGTTTTGTATTCGACCCATATGTATGTTTGTCCGCGATTTTCTCGAAAACTACTGATCCGATTTGGATGGGGTTGTCGTCAAATGTATATTTTTAAGGAAGGTTTTAGAATACAATACATTAAGATCTGATGAAGATCTTAGACACTGGAACTCTTCAATATATTAATGGGTGGGAAACACAACTAAAAAGTGAAAAATAAATAAAACTTTTTTACAAAAAATAGAAACTAAAGTCGGTTCTATTTTTTGTAAAAAAAGTTTTTTTGTTATTTGTATGTTGCCATAATATGTCCGTGACTACCGCCGAACAACAACGCCAATCGCTTCCATATTGGGTAAATAATTAGTACTCAATTGGTAATAATTAGTACTGGAACAACAGAATAGGTACCTTCGTAGTTTTGGAGAAAATCGACTTTGAAGGTGGTCCGGCGGTAGTCACGCTCCGTTGAGCAGGACCACCATGAGCACCGAAATATAGGGAAACCTTGAAATGAAAATTTAACACCGTGACTACCGCCACCCTACCGCCAGATTTCTCGAAACTACTAAGGTCTCAATTCTGTTGTTAGAGTACTAATTAGTACCAATTGAGTACTAATTATTTACCACATATGGAAGCGATTGGCGTTGGTGGCTCGGCGGCAATCACGGACATTGCCATAGGTCTAGGTTTCAAATGCTTGAGTGGTCTGTGTCTAGTAAATGATATTTAGTCTATTAGGCACTTCTACCAATAACTTGGAGCCATAAAGTTTACTTTATTCATACAAAGGTGGGGTTGTACTTTCTCAAAAATAAAATATCATTTTACATTGAATTTATTTATATAATAATTTTACCAAGAAAAATATAGAAAATAACTTATAAAGTAAAGAAGTATTTGGGTGCTGTTAATTCCTTCACCACTGTGCGTTCCACCAGTTTATGCTGGGTTAGAAAGATGACAAAAGTGTGGTGTATAATATTATTAGATCAAATCTGCCACGTTCATGGGCATCTCATCAATTTGCGTGGAGTAGTATTGTTCAATGTCTCTCAGGATCCTGATGTCATCTGACTTGACGAAGTTGATGGCGACACCCTTGCGTCCGAACCGACCCGACCTGCCGATTCTATGGATGTACAACTCACGGTTGTTGGGCAGGTCGTAGTTGATGACTAGTGACACTTGCTGCACGTCGATACCTCTCGCCCACACGTCAGTTGTGATGAGAACGCGGCTGAAACATTTAAATATTTATGTTAAGTTGTAACAATCGGAACACAATGTTTTCAGTTACGTCATCCAAAATAACAAGCAATTACGAAAATGTTCGATTAATGACGGCCACAGTGAAGGCTTTGTTTCTTAGAACAATTAAAACATTTATTACTTAAATCAAAGTTTCTAAAATAATCGACGCGTCAAAATAAACGCAAGACAAGTGATGCGATGGGCTATTGAAAACTCATTCAGCCGATCATAGCAGGTAGGCGTTTGACAGTTTTGTGAATCTTTTTGTTCCAAGTACTAAGCTCTCAATCTCAGTTTCGCAGGGATCTCAAGTGGCTCCCTATCCGTCTTCTCAGGAACACTCGGATATTATGTCTCCTGTATAACATCCTTTGTAATCCTAAATATCCTGGCTACCTGCGTGATCGTTTTTCGTTCACTCGCCCTGCCGACGCCTCGTGTAGATCCCGCCTTAAGCATCATCTCAATTTCCCATCCCATAAAACCCATTTCTATTCCCACTTCTTCTCTGTTCATGCGGTACGATTGTGGAACTCACTTCTACCTAATATCCGTGATTCTAAAACTGTCTACCAATTCAAGAAACAAGTCAGAGCATTACCTCTCCACCATTCCGTGATTATATTTATTTTATATTTAATACTCTGGTTTATTGTAAAGTTAGGTATATTTTATGTATGAATTATTTATGTGTTCTAATCTATTTTATGTTTCTATATCTATTTATACACAGTGTCTACATTTCTCAACAAACTTTCCAGTCGCAGGTCTGCTGGAAGAAATTTCTTTTGAAATAAGCAGCACCTTTGTGCTCTTCTATCTGTATTTGTTCGTTTTTCTCTTGAAGTGTTTTTGTGTGTGCATAAATAAATAAGCCTTAACTTGGAGAAGTTACAGGACCTCTGAATGTCGAGGTCTAGTGTGCGTGTTTAATTGACAATGCAAATTACGCGACTTAATAACAAAACGTAAGCGTAATCAAGCCGTATTTTTGGGCAGGTGTGTGTCTATGGCCGGGACTAAGTCGTGGGTTCGAACCCAGCAGGCGCTTTACTTTGTGTAAATTACTTCATAACCACTGCTCTTTAAACCTGAAGGAAAACATTGTGATGAAAGACATGTTACATCAACCAACCCACATTAGACCCGCGTAGCATTTACGTGATTACGGGCCACACCCTCTCACGAAGAGGAAGACTATGTCACAGCAGTGGGAACATTAAAAAGCTGATATGCGTTTGTGTGACTATACTATACTATACTACAATGATGTGTAGTAGTACTAGTATGATGTTACTAAGTACAATTTTACTAGTTTGGAGAAATATTGCACTTTAGGCATTGCAGTGTATGATATACTAAAACTCACATAACATAAAATAACACCATGCCTGTATTTCCTAAAGGATTAGGTTGCACTGTGTACCACTACTGAAATCTCATGTAGGGGTGAGCCTATTGCAAACACTGGGACATGAATCTAGACTGGGCTTGAAACTGAATAACACTGAGGTTATGGAAGGTCAGGTCTTGGGTTTTACCCAACCCAAGAACTAAACCTAGGACCACACACTGCGCAGTAACGCATGCGACCACTAAACCTAACAGCGAACCTGAAAGAAATTATAATAAATAAAAAATATATACCTTTGTCCAGATCTGAACTCCTTCATTATGTTGTCTCGTTCCTTCTGAGGCATGTCACCATGCATTGAGCTGACTGTGAAGTTAGCTTCTTGCATCTTCTGCGTGAGCCAGTCCACCTTTCTCTTGGTGTTGCAGAAGATGACTGCCTGCGTGATGGTCAGTGTGTCGTAGAGGTCACAAAGAGTGTCAAATTTCCACTCCTCTCGCTCCACCGCTACGAAGAATTGCTTGATACCCTCTAGTGTCAACTCATCACTGTGAACAAGTTAAGTATAGTATTTTTAGGTCAAGTTTGTTGGGTTTGTTTGTTGATGCATAGTTTCTAATTCTAAAAATTCTTTTATTTTATTTGTTCTTTTAACAATGATAGTTTGGCAATGAATTTAACCAAAAGTTATTTGTACAATGAAATTATCTACTTAGTTCTTTCAACCACAGCATATACCAAACTAAACTTAATTTAAAAGTTCCATCCTTAATAAGAAATCAAACTAAGTGAATTAGCAGACTTACAAAACATTATACCATCTGACAGCCTTATTAATAAAACTCGCTAAACATATGCTTAGTATACTGATTCTAAATTCTCCACAGAACAAGATTCCATAAAGTTTAGGATCACTCATGCTTCTACTATATTCCATACATAATAAACATATATATGAAAAGAGAACTGATCACATGGTGATTTTTAGGGATCCGGAAATGGAGCTGTCACTCACGTGTCTGACTGTCTGTCACAAAGGTTATACACCCAAACGGTTGTAGCTACAGTATTAAAATTCTGTGCCTGTCCGTTGTTTGTCACACAGGTTATACACCCAAACGGTTGTAGCTACAGTATTAAAATTTTCAGTTTAAGCATCTTGTTAACCCAAAAACCATACAAATTGTCAAAAAAGTTGTTTTTAAGGGGAGCTCCCATACAGCTAAAGGGGGGAAGCGCGAAACAAAATGTTGACCTACCAGATCGAGTGGGGTTATCGTTGTTTAGAGCTTTTTGAGTTGTTTTAAACAATATTGGCGAAATTTTATTATGAAGAATTTTTGAACTCCCCATTGACTTGGAATTTAATGATAATGTTTATTATTAAGTATATGTATTTTACTAACAAATGCCAATATCTTGATAAATCAGATTTTTTCTTTACAATGCCCTCATTTTTCCTATTACCCTTACATTCTACATTTGGTAAGGAACTCTTGATGATGAAACACTTTTTTTTAATAATGCTATAATGGTCTAAGTAGACCATTAGATTAAATAGTCTAGTGAGTACTCACTTAGTACTCATTAGAATAAGTACGCCGAAACATATAATAATTATGTGCATTCCATCCATTTATTACCTAGTGAGTATTCATTAGAATAAGTAGTCTAATAGTATGCTCAAAAATGTAATAATTATGTGCATTCCATCCATTTTAGTGAGTACTCATTAGAATAAGTAGTCATAATGTGCATGAAATGATAAGGATTAATACTGTATCCATCTAAATAGCTTTTCAAACTAAAAATTGATACAAATAATTTGTATCAATTTTTTTTAAACACTAAAATGGGTATAGTAAGCTATCCTTAAAGGATTACTTACTTAAAGGACATTTGCCATCATCCCACCATACATTGTTTTGTTATATCTCAAACGGATTAGGCAGCATTAACAATGAAAGCCCCCAGCTTCTTGATTTTTTTCAACCTCTTCAACAATCAATGTCATATTTCAACCAATTTACACAAAATTTTAAATAATTATGCATCTAAATCTTGATTACCATATTGATGACCGCATTAAAATCTGTTTAGTTTAACAGATCTAAGTGTACAGACAGACCGACTTTGTTGTATACTATGTAGAGATTCAACATACCGTTTTACCAAAATCCTAATGGGATCTGTCATGAATTTGGAAGTCATTTCCAGGATCTCGTGAGGCAGTGTTGCAGAAATGAGCACAACTTGAGTGGCAGGCGGCAGGTAACGGTATACATCATAGATCTGTTCTTTGAATCCCTTATTCAACATCTCATCAGCCTCGTCAAGGACCAACATTTTGATAGACCGAGTTCTTAGCACGCGTCTCCGGATCATGTCTGGAAATATATTTAATATAATTTAAGTTTTTTCTCTATTTGATATTAGAAACTAGGACACATGAGGCAGTTCTTTAAGTTTCAATGCATGATGAAGCTTTTTAATGGACTTGGCAGTTATGATTTGTACAGATAAAAAGTATGAGCAGTGGGACAGTTAGGGTAAGAATTCAATGCACCATGCCATTTATAAGCTTTTATAAATACATGTTGAAATCAACTTACCAAATACTCTTCCGGGTGTTCCTGACACAACATGCTGACCATAGTCCAGCTTCCTGATGTCTTCACCAAGGTTTGTGCCACCAATGCAAGCATGGCACTGCACATTCATGAAATCTCCCAATGCGAGTATCACTTTTTGGATCTGAGTGGCCAACTCGCGCGTAGGCGACAAGATAAGAACTTGAGTTTCACGCAATGTGGTATCCAAAGACTGTAGAATGGAAATTGAAAACGTCGCGGTTTTACCAGTACCGGACTGTGCTTGAGCTATTACGTCTCTACCTTTTACAATAGGCAGAATACTTCTCTGTTGGATAGCGGACGGTTTCTCGAAACCTGAAAAATGTGAAAGTGTGTCATGTGGGAATTACCGTCCGACAAAACAAAAGCAAAACTGAATTTTGGATGCTTCACTCTGATATCATAGATGTTTATAATTACCATATGTGTATATTCCTCGCAGTAACTCGTCCCGTAATCCCATTGAATCGAAAGTTGGGATAACTTCCACATCTTCGCTGGTGTCGAATTCAACATTCGACAAATCTTCTGATATTATTTTACGATTATATGAAACTTCTGATGCAGTCATCTTGCTTCACTTTGCTTATAATTAACAAGCTGAACTTTATATATGAATAAACACACGTAAAATACAATAATCACTAAAATATTTTGAAGAAATAGTTATAAGCGATAGTTGTACCAGTATAAGTGTATAATCTATGGTTGCACACAAAGAGAATATAATTTCGTTGCACAACAGCAACTAGCGTCCAAAGAGAATATAATTTCTGGCGTCTGGCTGGCCCAGTCTGGCCGTATAATCTATGGTCTGGCCTAGGGGTTTGCACCGGAGCAATGAGTACCGGAGAATCACCGGTGATTTACCGGTGAATTTATTTGATGAAAATACCGATTATCAACCGATTGATCACCGGTTTTGTTGGAGCAGTATTTTTAGTATTTTTTTAATAAAGTGTGATTAATTAAAAGAAAGGTTTAATATTGTTTTTTATTTTACATTTAATTATTATTTCTTATATTTTGTTTCTTTTTTATAAGACATAATATTTCGGACATTAATTCAAAGCGTGCTTGTCCATCTATATGATTCAGTTCACTTTCACAACGGATTTTTCTGACATTAATAATAACTGGGATAACATGGTAGAATTTTGGAAATTTAACAAACATCCTATGCCTTTAGATGAAATAGCTTTTAAATACTTAACTGTACCTGCAACTTCCGTTAGGTCAGAAAGAGTATTTTCAGCAACAGGTTACATTCTGAACCTCAGGTATAGGGCCGCGGGACCCGCGCCTCACTGCGCGGACCGCGGGCCCTACCGCGCCAGTGCAGCGCGGCTCGGTCCCCGCGCCGAGCGCGACTGCGCCTATGCCGCGCCCACGCACCACTACGCCCCTGGGTATGGAGGTCGCGTCACAGAGTCCTTCGCCGGCGCCTTCACCGACGCCGCCACGAGCTCCACCGCCGCCGCCGCTGACGCCGCACGTTATCGCGGTGAGTAGCGGCGCTCTATCAGTCATCACCAAGGGTCGCCGCCCAGGATTCCCCGGCGGTGTCGGCATGTTTTTCCCCTCGCGAGAGCGAGTGGTCAGACATGTCGGCATCGTCGGGCGAGTCTGACGCGGATGAGGCCCTTTCCCGGTTCCCACTGCCGCTTCCGCTGGGGCTGGAGCGCGTGCCCCCGCCCGCAGCTCGCCCTCAGCGGAGGCCTAGGAGCCCGGATGAGGAAGAGGATGCGGAGGAGGCGAAGCGGCGCCAGCTGCAGCGCACACCGCGCAGGCGCAGCGGGGCTGACGCGCCGTCCTTCGCCTCCATTGCAGGCGTCACGAGCGGCACGAGCCGCTCCCCACCTCAGCAGCAACAGAATCCTCACCCTTCGGCTGCCACCGCCCAGGGCGGAAGCGCCAAGAGTGCACAAAATAAGAAGTCACGCTACCCGCCGTTGGTAGTAGAGAGGCTGCCGGACTGGCAGACCCACTTCAAGGTCCTGCGCGATTTGCTGGGTCGCCCTCCGAGTGCCCGCCCTTATCAGGGCGACATTCGGTTCCTTCCCGGAGACGAGAGGGAATTCAGGGTGATCCAGCGCTATCTGTGCGACCGGGAGAGGGATGCCGGTCTGGTATGGTTCTCCTACTCGCTACCGGCGGAGCGTGGCTTCAAGGTGGCCATACGCGGCCTGCCGGTTGATACCGAGCCGGCCGCCATCGAGGAGGACCTGCGCGGGTTCGGCTTCGAGCCCGAGTACGTGCGGGCCAACAAGGCTCGCGAGGGACGTCCGGGCTGCATTTATCATGCAGTCCTCAAGCGCCAGCCGGACGTCCAGCGCATCTACGATGACACCACCATCCTGTTGATGGGTGGCGTCAGGGTGGAGGGATGGCGCGGCAAAAGGGGGCCCGCCCAATGCCACCGCTGCCTGCGCTTCCGGCATTCGAGTCATCAGTGTCACCGTCCGCTCGCGTGTGTGCGATGCGGGGGTGGGCACGTCGCACGCGAGTGTCCGGGGGGCCCCGTGAGGAGCCGGCAACGTTCGCCAACTGTGGCGGACCACACCCAGCGTCCCACCGCGAGTGCCCGATTTTCCGCAAGGAGACCGCCAACAGGCGAGCGGGCACGGTGGCGCTGACTAGTACAGCTCCCCGCCCGGCCGCAACAGCGGCCCGGGCCACTAACGTCGACGAGCACGAAGCCCGCAGCACCTCCCTGATGGCGACTGCAAACGGGCCCAGCACCAGGGCAGCCACCCTGCCAAGCCGCAGGAGGAAGAGGAGGAGACGTGGGAGGAAGCCCCCTCTCCCCACCAACACCGACACCGAGCAACCCCAACCCCAACAACCCCAAAAAGGTATGAAACCACCCGGGGCGGCCTCCGTAACAGAGGTTGTCCCCACGGTAAAGGTGCATACCATATGCCGCCGCACGCAACAACGGGTGCCAGAGGGCGCCACCGCTGCCGTTCGCCAAGCCACCGCCGCCATGCATCCACACCATGCGCCACTAGGCGCCACTGTTATCGCCGCCATCTCACAGCCGGAGCTCCATAAGCGGGCCACTGGCCTCCTGCTGGACCTGATTAAGGCCATCAGGAGGGGCCAAGACCTGCTTATCACCGTGCTGGAGGGCATGGTGGCCATCCTGGCCCTATATCAGGGCGGGACCGCCGCCAGCAGCCAGCCAGCAACTGACGCCGAGTAAGTCGCTTACACCTACACGCGGCCTTCTCAAACAGGAACACTACACAAGCAGTACATACACTGTGCGCGACGTGTGCTAATTTAATATAGGCACGTCGCGTAACGCAAGCCAGACATAGATGACTCCACACACATTGTGTACTCACGCGTTGTATGTGCGGCTAGCTCGCACATACAGCGCATTTATGGGCGGCGTTACACATACAATGCCGCCCACACATACACCTTCGGCCCTGCGGTCCGGACGGCAACCGGCTAGCTCTGGAAACCGGGTGGACGGGGGCCACTCACTAAATACTATAGGCTCACTGTAAGCCGGCGGCCGTGAGCTGGTCGTCATCCGCTGGGCCTCCCACAGGGAACTGTGGGTCTCACCTGGCGGTGACTGACCGCCTAGCTGCCGTGAACACACGTTTCGAGCCTGCAGTATCACACATGGGCGATTGCTGTGAGAGCATCGGCAGGTGTAGTTCCATTGCCTGCCTAGTAGGCTCTTATGGCAGTCACCCAAGGCATCCACACCAGATAGGTCCACCCATGAAGCGACCGTTTTTACGGGCGGCAATCAACTCTGCGTTTTAGAGGGCCAAGCCCTGATAAC
This sequence comes from Polia nebulosa, assembly GCA_951329385.1. Classification (NCBI taxonomy): domain Eukaryota; kingdom Metazoa; phylum Arthropoda; class Insecta; order Lepidoptera; family Noctuidae; genus Polia; species Polia nebulosa. The sequence goes on from OX589602.1 coordinate 24,445,739, forward strand.
GCCCACCACACACCCTCCCGCCCCTCTCTGCGGAGGGGTGTAGTGAACGCTCGCGAGTCGAAATGAGGGAATCTATGCTTAATTTCATCGACGGAAAAATATTTAAAAAAATCTAAATAATTTTATAAGTATATTTTTTAAATTGATGAAAAAAAAACAGGCTTTTGCTAAAAAAACATGTTTATTTTTACTTGAGGGCAGTTTTTTTCATTTTATGAGGACGTCTAATTACTTCCAATCATTATGGATTTTACTGCATTCACTGTCGAGAGGATGTTGAGCACTGGTGTCGCAAATGTACCAGTTGTGCGGCTGTAAAAGGACCCCAGACACGCAGCAAAGGTGCTTTACAATTATACAACGTGGGAGCCCCCTGGGAACGGATAGCACTAGACGTTGCAGGACTATTTCCGGAAAGTGAAAACGGAAACAAATACTTCATTGTTGACATGGATTACTTCACCAAGTGGCCAGAAGTCTTCGCCATTCATAACCAAGAAGCTACAACAGTCGCAGATAAATTGGTTCAGGAAGTCTTCTGTCGTTTTGGAGTACCCTTGGAAATTCACAGCGACCAAGGAAGGAATTTTGAATCGCAAGTATTCCAGGACACTTGTCGAATGATGGGTACTTACAAGACCAGAACCACTTCTTACCATCCACAATCTGATGGAATGGTAGAACGCTTCAACCAAACGTTGGAGAGATATCTGGCAAAAGTTGTAGAAAGCAGGCAAAGGGATTCGGACAAGCACATACAGCCATTTCTTCTGTCCTACCGTAGTGCAGTATCTAATCTGTGCGTAGTGCAGTTCACGAAAGTACGACTGTGACACCAGCCTTCGCGAACTTTGGAAGGGAATTACGGTTGCCTGCAGATTTAATCACCGGAACCCCGCCTGATGCCCCACGCAGTGTAACCGATTAAGCGAATGACTTGCGTAACAAGTTGAATGATGTATATGAGCATATCAGACAATCCGGCCAACAAATGTCTGATAAGATGAAGACCCGATACGACCGGAAGGCAAAGAATAGAGGTTTTGACGAGGGTTCACTGGTGTGGTTGCATAGCCCAGCGCGCAGCAAAGGGAAGTCTCCTAAATTCCATTTGTACATGTTAGCTATTATTGTTAGTTTGTATAAATATCTTTTAAGTTATTTGTATTGAATAAATACTCCCTAAATAAAATAAACATAACTTAAGAAAGTTAAAAAGAGATAGCAGTATTTTTATGATTTTGGCGTCAATATGCCACATATTTGTATAACTGTTTTTTCTATAGTCAAACATGTCCAGTCCATAAAATATATGTCAATGGTATTTATAACTAAAATCATTAAAACCATCAATACATCTCTCTCAGTTAGAATTAATACCAAATGTCATGATTTCACGAAATACTTACATTTGGCATCAATTCTGAGAGAGTTACACGCATTCACCTTAAAAGGTGAATGCTCTAGGGTAGCCCGCGAAATTCAAATTTTCTTACGTTTTTTGCAATTTGCAGGTCAGTGTCAAGTTGTATCCTGGTCAAAATTTGATTCGCGGCTGTAGCAAAAATATATCTATAGAATTATAATCATTAAAATCATCAATATATAACTCTCTCAGTTAGAATTGATGCCAAATGTAAGTATTTCATGCAATCATGACATTTGACTTTAATTCTAACTGAGAGAGTTGCAGTCTTGATTTTCTGAGAGTTACACAGAAATACAAACTCTAGAAGCAAATCGAAAAAAGATCGATTTTAGAGAAATCAATCTTTTAGAACTCGATTTTTTTGTAAAAAGATTTATGAAGCCACCGGCGAGGTGGTCCGTTGAAGCTCGTATCGATTGGTATCGATTGTAAAATTGATATTTTTAGGAAAGAATCGCATCCCTATCTATTAGGCCTCTCTTTCATTTTACATGAAACTAAAAGAGACATGTTTAGAAATTTTACACAAAATATTGAACACCAATAAAGCCGACAAGATGGCGGCTGCGTATGGCTGCGTAGCACAAAATATATATTTATACTCCTATGGCTCAATTACACCTTCCGATTTCAAGGGACCCAATTTAGGAACGAACTAACAAGGAAGTAGGAAGCGAGCGATTACACTATCCTAAATTGAACTCCTGAATCGAGCTCCTAAGTCGGCAGTGTTGCCAACTCTTACAAATTCGAGTCCCTGGACAGAATATCAAAAGTTGCTATAAAGACTCTTAAAAACTGTTTCTACCAGGACCGGACTAAAAAATAAAAAGAGCGGACTCAGATTCTTTTTCTGGAAAAGGAACTTTGGGAAATTTAATTTAATTTAAACATATATAAATACTAATCGCCTATTTGTAGCGACAAAGTCGCTAAATTGGCAACACTTAGCTCTAAATCGGAGTGATGCGATTACACTATCCTAAATCGTACACAATTTAGGAAGTCAAATCGGGACCTTTCAATCTCACTAAATCGGACACTAACTGCTCTAACTGCTATTAATTCAATTCAATTCCTTTATTTCAATCAACTTGTTGGATCATACAACAGCATTAGGTACATTAATTAAAAATTATTAGAAAAATAAATAAAATTAAGACAAAACACAACACACAATTTCATTATTACATACAGATAGATTACATACAAATTAAATTGGCAAAGTCAAAAAATTAAAGTTAGAAACAATCATTAATGTCACTTATTTAAAAATAATAATTCATATAATCTATTTAACATTTCAATATTGCAAATAAAATATAAAAGAGGGACAGATAATGAACAATAATGTGCTATGTTTATTTCATTTAATTGTTATTGTCACCACATTAAGCATGCAACAATGGTTAATGTAGTGACAGTCGAACCTCTCAGCCATCATCCTCAAGATGGTGTTGGAGCTGGCGCGGACCCTGCGCACCAAAGATGTGCACCGTTTCCGCGTCGTCGCATAGAAGCAGTCAACGCGTGACTCAGCGAACATCCCCAACGCTCTGCAGTACCGAGGCAGCCCCAATAACATCCTGTAGGCATTGTTGAATTGAACTCGTAGGGCGCTGTACTGTTTTTGAGTATAGTTAGCCCACAGTGAGCTCGAATAAAAACAGGAGCAATATGCTCTGAAAAGAGTGTTTTTTACTTCCTTCGAGCATCGTGCAAACCTGCGAGCTATCATGTTCGCTCTAACAGACAACGCCCTACGTTCCCGCTCTATGTCTGAATCGTCTTTCAGGTCAGAGGTCACCAGATGCCCAAGGTACTTGAAGATGTCAACCCTATTTAACGGTACATTATTTAACTTGATGCTAGGGATGCTATCTGGACATCTACCCCCAGCCCGAAAAACCATACACTCACTTTTCTTGGTGTTCTAAAGTAGGCCATGACTGAGAGCATATTCCTCACAAATGCCGAGCAGCTTAGACAGGCCACAGACCGAGGCGCTCAACAGCACCATGTCGTCCGCATAGCTAATGTTATTTACACAAACTCCACCAACATGACATCCGACACGCGTGCTGCTCAGCCTCTCGATAAGTGCGTTTACATAAAGGTTGAAGAGCGTTGGTGAGGTCAACCCCCCTTGTCTCACCCCGCACTCCAATCTGTACGGTTCAGACAGCCTCCCCGACCATCGAACTACGTTGACCTGGTTCCCATACCAATATTTGAGAATACGAATGCATTCGCTTGGCAGTGATGTGTCGTTAAGTTTATCCCAGAGGATATCATAGGAAACCAGGTCAAACGCTTTCTTAAGGTCGAGGAAACAAGCATAGACTGGTGTTTTGCGATCAGTATAGTACTTGACAGTCTGCTTCAAACACAGAATAGCTGTCTCAGCACACCACCATACACCTAAACCACCCCACATACCACCGGGTGGTGTATTACACCTTCCTGTTTCTTAGAATTGGGTCCCTTGAAATCGGAAGGTGTAATTGAGCCTTAACGGAGTGCTGCGTAGAATGCGTAGGTAGTTCACAGATTATAAGCAAACCCCAGATATACAATAAACCAAAATGTGAGTGGCAATCGTCGATTATAAAGCAAAGTGTATATTATAAAAATTCTCAATATTAAATTTTTTTTACTCGAACATAGCATAGCAAAGGATTTTTATTGAAATCACAAGCCGCGGCAGGAAAAACAACCGGTTGTAGGATGTTGATACGATTGCTGTAAGCAGCAATAACTAAACGCATTATAAGAACGCATTCGGACCATTCAGATTTCGAGTTTATTTGTGGTCAAAAGAACGATCATATTTGATTTTGAACGAATCAAAATGGATGCTGGGTGTGAATGAACTATGTACTGAAAAACGAACAGCTTTTTATCGAGTTGTGTCGTGGGCCCGATTATAATTGGGAATCCGGCGTCGCGATTTTATTTAGCCATTATTTAAACAGTGAGAAACGTAAAGTGTTATTAGACTCAGGATCTTCTGTAATATTGTACAATCCAGAAGTCACCGTGTCGGTAATGTGTTTATACGAAAGATTCGGTGGAGCCCACAATCCGCAGGTGGCATTAGGATGAGGACTTTGACGGATATATTGTATGTCGATCCGAATTCGCGAGTGTTTGATGCGTCGGTGTTCCCCGGTCTGGGTGCGACATGGCGAGACGGTTCGGGCTAAAGTGTCGCTCGCGTGATGTATGAGCGGTCAGACATGAAATGCATATACAGGAAGGAACAAACACAACTCTGACAACATGTACCAAAATGACAGAGGAAGTAGACAGAAGACATGGCGTGAATGGTAACAGCAGTAGTAAGGGTGCTAATAGTGAGGATGCTCCTGTGAACAGTTCTGCTCTCACTGCTACTGGTGGGAGGCTAAAGTTTTTCAAAGGTGGGTGTCATATGTCACATCATACAGTGTTACTAAATATACGGGAGACTCCCATTAGGTTGCTAGACATTCATTGTAGCACCCGCTGGGCCAGTTAGTGTGTTAAGAAAAACTAGAAAGTCATTCATGCTCTGATAAGCCTACATAAGCACATTTGACCGAGCGGTTGCCAATTGTCTTGAGCACGGCTTCTGTACTATTGTAGGTTTTGTAAGGAGCTATGGCCACCCTAGCGGAAACAAACAACTATTTGATAATGTTATGGTGAATTACTATTATTTGGATTGGTTAGTGTGAAGTGTGCTTGTGAAAATATGGTATGTGATGGAATGATATTAGTAATATTGCAAATGAATGTAAAATCGTAATTATATTGAACACCTGCAACATATATAAGAAATTCCTTACAAATTCTTATTTGACAGGTATAAGTCTCAAAATAACTTGTTTTTGCTAGACAACATGGTATGCAAAGATGCATGCATTCATTTTTCGAATGAATTAATTCATTTTTAACATTCCATGAATGAATTCAGACATATGGCACACAGTATCTTTTACGTGGAGAAACTTTAAGTGTCTCATGGCTACATATTATTATGGTTCAGGATATACTTCATCATAACTTGACATCTTATCACCTGTGAGCTTGTCTTGATCAAGTTCAATTTCACTTGAGGCAGTCAAGCAGGTGGTGTATAGACAAGTGAAAATGACAAGTGCTATATCTCTTTACAAATATTACATTATAAACATACATTCCTTGGCACAGATGTGTGTCAACTCTATACATTTGATGCTTGACCTTTGTTTTGTGATATGTCTTGTGTTTACCAATAGTCTTTATACATGCCAACATCTAATGACTTTAGACAGCTTAACAAAATATAGGTCAACAATAGTTTCTTACACAAATGCTTATTATCATAATACAATTACATGGTTTGTTATCAATGTGTACACTGTTAATAGTTATGTAGCAGTATGACAATTTTTATCAATATACAACATGAAATAGGGATTAATAAGTAATTATTATGTATAAGTGGCTGGTGTGGGTAGCATGTGATTCTAATAGATTTAAACTTCTGATTATTTTGATCTTATCAGGGATTTGAGGATTTATTAAAGTGCTAGCTCATTATGAGAAACAATCAGATAGCTAAACCTATCTAAATGACACAATATTCTGTTTTTTAGTATTAGTTATAATTTTTTATACTAGCTACAATATATTGGTCGGAAATAATTGCTTTTTAGGGTTCCGTACCGAAAGGGTAAAACACGACCCTATTACTAAGACTCCGCTGTCCGTCTGTCACCAGGTTGTATCTCATGAACCGTGATAGTTAGACAGTTCAAATTATCACAGATGATATATTTCTGTTGCTGCTATAACAAGAAATACTAAAAAACAAAATAAATATTTAAGGGGGCTCCCATACAACAAACGTGATTTTTTTTCTGTTTCTATAGATAATTGATACGGAACCCTTCGTGCATGAGTTCGACTCGCACTTGGCCGCCTTTTTTTATTAAATTTCTTAAGCTCTTTAAGGGATCAAAAATAATTGTAATGAATTTCCCATGTACGGTACATGTCAATAATGTGTTGTAGCAACAAGTGGCATCAAAGTATGTTGTGTTGTATTTGCAGATGGAAAGTTTATTCTGGAGCTGGTGCGCGGGTGCGCGCGGGAGGGCGAGCGCGCGGGCTGGGTGTCGGTGCCACGCAAGACGTTCTGGCCGCCCGCCGCCGCTCCGCCCACGCCGCCCGCGGCCGCGCACCCGCCCTCCGCCTCGCTGTCCGTCTCCGACGACAACAGCTCCGTGCAGTCCTCGCCCTGGCAACGTGACCACTGCTGGAAGCAGACTGCTCCACGCAGAAACATTTCCAAAGAGTTAGCCATGTACTATTGCCGACCGAGCACGCTGCACACCGCCGCTATTGAGGTGGCTAGCCGGCTCAAGCGGAGGAGACCGTACGACATCACCCACCTGGATGGAATGGTCAATGGTAGCAATTCCAGGAGAACTCTGACTAATGGAGTGTGCGATAAAAATAACGGTGACGTCGGCTCGCCAGAGAGCAGGGGATGTCGGAGCGAGGATGTCGTCGATGGCGCCGCTCCCAAAGTGAAGACCAACTCGGATGACGATCGATGGACAGACTACGACCGAGAGAAATATTATCATATGAAACTAAAGAAACCGTATCAGTATCGTAAGTTAAGGGTGTATAAAAAGACGAAGCCGGCGATAAGACGTAAGGAGTTAACCAAAACGATAAACAAGCTTCGAGAGAGGATTTCTTCGCTGCCTGCGCCCGTCAACGCTAAGTTAGCGAACTGTAGACAGGAACACATGATGGTCTCACCGAGGAAACGCATTCTCCGAGAGTTGGAGCGAGTGAGTCTCGAAGACCAGGGGATGAAGCGTCGCGCGAAGACCGTGCCGGCGCTGAGCACGGCCTCGTACCCGCCGTCGCCGGGCCCCAGTCACACCGCGCACAAACCAGCCGTCGAGACGCCCGTACGGTCGCACAACGGCACAGCGCCGCGGAAAGAGACACCGAGTCACGTCTCCAAGAACGTCAGCAGTTACAGTATACACTCGCTGCTGAGCATGCCAGACGACAGCCCCACGAGGAGGTCTCCGGAAGCGAAGCGGTCGCCGCACTCGCATCCGCCGTCGCTGAAGACCGAGTCACCGTCGAGCGTGAACTCGCCGGACCTGAGCCCCAGCCCAGACAACTACCGCTACAGGTACTCGGCGCTGATGGGCTCGCCGGGGCAGGGCGGGCTGGCGCGCGACTCGCCCACGCCGCCGCCCGAGCTGGCGCGCTACCGGCCGCCCTACCCGCCGCCCACGCCGCCCTACGCCGTGCGCCAGTGGGGCGGCGTGGGCGTGGCGCAGTACCGCGGCTCGCCGGCGCGCGACGAGTGGGGCCGCGACGTGGCCTACATGTACCCGTACTCGTACATGGGCCCGCACCTGTACCGCACGCCGCCGCCGCCGCTGTGGATGCAGTACCCAATGTCGCCCGGCGTGCCGCCCGGGCCCTGGGCGCCGCTCGCGATGCCTCTCCCTAACGACCACATACCTAAGGATGAACCCACTTCAGGTAAGTCACGTTCATACACTAAAGATGACCATGTCAACATTGTTTGATGAAGAAGACTACTTATTAACCTGCCTGCTACTTTTGAAAAACTCAGTGTCACAGTCAGTTAAATACACAACCGGTTCCTTAAAATAAACAAGGTAATTAACATGTTTTGCTAGTCGTCCCTTCAGGATGCTGAAAAATATAAATCTATACTAATATTATAAAGATTTAAAGTTTTTGAGGTTGCAGGGGGTAATCTCTGGATCTACTGAACCGATTTTGAAAATTCTGTTACCAATAGAAAGCCACGTTATTTGTGAGTGTCATAGGCTATAAATTTTTAAAATCCACGAGGACGAAGTCGCGGGTGAAGTGCTAGTACAGGACTATAGCTATTACCCTCCATAATAGATTTTATTTATATTTCCAGATTTGCCGCTCAATTTGTCGAAACACTGAGATGCAGCGGCGTTGGCGCAAGTCTGACACGTGAGACTGAACACACAAACAAACATTTGTTTTAATAAATTTGGTCAATTTCGCTCCGTCGTGCGTGACACGTACATGTCGTGCACCGGGTCCCGCCATGACATTGTGCTACCTTTCACGAGCGTACACATGTTCAATGAAAATGCGATCTAGACTTTAAAATGAATATGTAGCGTATAAGCAAAACAGCAATATTCGTGGTTTATATGAAGTATAACATTGTGGTGTCATGTCGTCAATAAAATTGTCTTATGAACATTCCACTGTCACACAACGATTGGCGCATGCAAAAGTCCAAAAACTAGATCCCACCTAACCGGCGCTTGTGATCGCACTGATGCGATTATGTATTTTATATATTGTAACTGTAGCAAATATCTTTTGCAAGCTTGCAAAAATATTTTTGTATAGATTGTCGTTTTCCGACGGAGCACTCTGTTCGGGGATCTATTTACAAACTAATGTATATTACACTGAAATATTATATTTTAGTATAGATGTATGTATGCAGAGTCATGTGTGTATTTTCATACGAAATATTTGTACTGCGAGTTGAATATTTTAATATTGGCTATTATTTTAGGGTAAGATTCTAAGATGATCTAAATAAACAAAATACAGTTAACAATTGTTAAATTCAGTGCCTTGAAAGAATAAAGATATTAATATCATATTTAATTATAACGAAAAGTATTACGACAAATCCTGGCTTCGTCCAAATTTATAACATTACATAACACATAGGTACTGCTTATATTCATATAAATAAAATTTTATACAATATAATATTTCTAAATGTTGCTGCTGTTCCTTGTTCATTTGCAAAATTCCATATGTTTATGTTCGATCTCATTATTTAATTTAGAAAATAAAATGAGGTAAAGACTACAGTTTTGGGAACAAATTTGGATGTGTGTTTATGTAACATGTATAAAAAATAAGAGACATTGTATATAATTTGTGAATGGTGTATTATTGATGGAAGTTCGGGGAGTAGATATATCAGAGCATTAATCGTTTACGACTTATCTGTAAGGAGTTTATTACCTTCAAATAATTATTGTAATTGTACAGTATTTTTATAACGAGTATTTTATGTTGTTTACGCTGATGGCGGGAGTCTGTCTTGTAGTAGAGAGAGGGTGTATCGAGGAGCAGCGGTCGCGCTCCTGCAGGCTTTGAGATTAAAACGTAGAGCTAGATTTACTGCAATTTTAGTTGAAGTATGGGGTTATGTATTATAAGAACAGTTAAGTGACGGTAAGGGACTGACTTCTGATGTAATATTATCATTAATGGAACTGTATAAAATAGTTATATAACCGAAGGCCTACTGTAACGATTGTGTTGTCCTCCAACTAAGTTGATTAGTGTAAATGTAGCTATAATACATCCTGCTCAATTTAACTCTTGAGAAATTATAGGGAACAACTTTATTTCAATGTTGTGGTGTATTTAGAAGGAAGCTGTATTTTTTATACTAAAAATTGTCTTTATTATGAAAAAGGAATTGAGTATATGCTATCCAGTAGTCCATTATTTTAAACTACAATATCTTACTTTGTGGGTTGCATATACTCGAAGAAGGGAATATTGCTCCATATTGTTTGCCACAATAAAAAGAGATAATAATGAAGAGATAGTAGTGATGTCGTTTTTATAATACTAATGCGTCTTGTCGAATCTTTTTGCAGTGACATGATTCCAAAGAATAATTTATACCTACCTACTTTTTACCTTACATTGTGCTTTAGGAAATCTTATGAATTGGCACTGAAAAATTACATATAAAACAGGCGTATTTTATAGAATAATCTTGTAAGACTTTTCTCAATTCTTTGAAGAAAGTAAAGTATGGTAGTTTAAAGATTCTCGTTAAAATTTGTTTACTGTATCCGGTGGCTAAATTTAACCGTTCGCTCACCATCGGCATTGTTAGGTACTAAGAACGTAAGAAGTACATTTGAGTGCCATTTGACAACGCGACAACTGTATTGAGGACTTTCACTTTTTGTGGCTAAAGTGAAAACTGCTGCTGGGTTATTATATTACTGCCGTATGAAAATAATTTCTCAGCTGTTTTGCTAACGTCTGTCGTTAGCACCATGATGGTGCGTCTCCTCACTAGGGTTGTCAGTCACAAGCTTTTATTTAAGTATATTTTTATATGGGTTTATAGAAAATGCAGACTTCTCAACTACAACATTGTTTTACCGCTGTTTTAAAAATGCTAAAATATTTTTCTACGCGATGATATAACACAAACTTGAAGTATGTGATAGTGCTTTCAAAATATAAGTGAGATGCGATCATGCTGGCGTCTTAAAATCCCCCTAAAATCATATTTATCATACCGAGAAATAGTTATTATCCATTTATAATAAGATGTAGTTATTACTCGAATAAATATAACTTTTTAAAATCGACTTTTCTTTACTCCTTACCGCCATGCAAGAAAACTTCACGCAACTAACACAAGGGGACAGTCACAGCGACAGTATCGAGCTCGCTTGCATTGTTCAATTCTTGCACTTTTCTGCTTATGCAGAAAAACACAATCGATCGGTCGACTTCGAGTAATCTATTCTGCCGTCGATGGACACTCGATCGATTGGTGTACCTAGTAGAAACTATCGATCGACGTCGATTAATTCATTCTACCATCGATCGATCGATTGGTGTAATAACACCGTACAACCACCCCAGTGATCACTAGCTTGCTACTATTATAGTTATCTGTGGTGATCACCATCAGCACATACACAGAACCCCATTTGTATAACGCCTGTTAGGACACATCCCTGGGGAGACTGTAAGGGGGTCTCCCGATTAGCCTCGCTTTGCACGGCAGCACGTGATCACTGATGTGCCACCGTCTTTCCTGGGATCACTTGTTAGGCGAGTATAGACCTCAATACTGTTGGCATTGTAGTAGTGCATGGCAGATGAGCTCTGCCATGCACTGCTATTTATTTTACTTACATTTAGCTGATTGACTTAGGATCTGGGCTATTACAGGGTGGAAAGTTGAAGCTGGCTGTAGAGGGCAAGTACCTAAATTCAAAAACTGCTAATAACTACAGAAGACTATTTTCAAAGAAGGTGGCACTCTTATTCAAATAATTTCACTTGTCCGAGCCTGGAATCGAACCTATACAGATTTGAACATTGTATTTATAACACCGTTCGAAAGATAAAATAAAAAAGCCTTTTATTTCCAGTTTTTATAGATAAGCGTAAAAAATATTGTTTATATATAATTATCTAATTAACAATAGAAAATGAAAAATAAAGTGATTATTACTAGTTAAATCTAAATATCGGGTGTAAAAAGACAGTTTCCGAAGCCGAAAGCCACATATTGTACCCATTATTTAGATCATTTATTTCCATTAGACCATACCTGGGAAACTACTGGTTCTGGAGATATTTAAGGTCAGTCGCCATTTTTTATAACTTTTTTACGAAAATGAAGTGTTATTACTTAACTCTTTTCCAAACAAACATTACATGAATTTTCGATTTTTTTTTTCGAAATTACGAATTTGTAGTTACGAAAACGTAATGAGTATCAAACGTCGAAGTACCTACGTGGCTTAGAGCGAAGAGGCGGGGTTTAACTCCACTTGCCTCTGTTCGCGTTACATTGCGCGGAAAAAAAATGTTTTATTTTTCATACCTAAAAATAAAAGTCGTTTCTCAGCAATAATTTTTGCGCAAAACTATAGACGTACAGTATGCGTAGTTAATGGCTCTGTGATGTCTTTTTACACCCTGTCTAAACCATATTTAAATTAATATATAAAACATATTTTAAGCGAGTATGCATTAGTATTTTATATTATTCCACTGGAACCCCCCTAAGGTAAAGGCCTCCTCCAAAGCTTACCATTTCTCTCGGTCTTGGGCTCGAAAGAGCCAACCTTTAAAGATATAAATCAGAGGATCCTCCCTTTTCAATGGAGGTTTCAAGACTTTACACTCTTGCATTTCTCTATACTGGCGATTCTCGACTATGAACGTTAGCGCAGCCTTCATGTAGCTACTTCATTGTAACGTCATCATCATCACTTCCTCAAGCTTTTGAGCCTCGAGTCATACAGCCAGCCATTATCCACAGCTTCTACAGCTCTGCCCATTGGAGCCTGCACACTACTCCGAGCCACTGGACCCACTCGACCATCATCCCGGACTCACTGGGGCATCATCTCGACTCACTGGAAAAGAACCACCCCGACTCCCAGAGATATTTGCAGCTTTTGGTTCCAACCTTCCACTAGCCGGGCACGCATCATCATGCTATCGACCTCTGCAGGTGTATCGCTAACTCAGTTGACATCAATTTGATAGGAACTATGCAGTACATTGCTGCTTTTACGTATAAGAAAACAAAAATGTATTACCTACTGCTAATAAAATCGATGTCCACCGAGCAATGTACTGCAAAGTGCCTATCAAATTGATGTCCACTGAGTTAGTGAATACACCTACTGGTCTCCGGAGGGGAGAGGACAGAGTGATGTAGCGGCATCTCTGCAGTCACATACGAACATGTACGTGACTACCGCAGGACCACCAACGCCAATCGCCTCCATATTTGGTAAATAATTAGTACTCAATTTGTACTAATTAGTACTCGAACAACAAAATTGGCACCTTAGCAGTTATCGAGAAAATCGACTTTAAAGGTAGTCACGCTCCGTTCAGCAGGACCACCATGAGCGCTGAAAAAGGGGGCACGCTACAGCTATTCTAAATATACAAATAATTAGAACCCTTTTAAGTGATTCATATCGTAAAAAAAATCAGAACTGAAACATTTGTATCTATTTACCGAGAATCAACGCGCGCTCGTTCAGCAGGACCACGACTTTCAATGTTGATTAAAAGTTTGAGGAGCTTAATCGCTTTCCTCAAACCTACTTACATAGAAAATTAGTACCCTGCAAGATAAAATTAGTAAGTAGGTACCCAAAATTCAAAATTAGTACTTCAGTAGTTTAAGAGATATACCATGCCATTGGTGGGGTGACGGCAGTCACGGTGTTAAATTTCATTTCATGATTTCTCTATTAGAAACTCCATGATTTTTTCCTAAGTGTTGTATTTTAAGAGAAATTAGCTTTCATTACTTTTACATACTAAATCTCCGCGTGTAACCTGACCCAATGAAGTTGTCAATGGTATTGAACTGTTTAGTAGATGATTGTACAGTCGTGCACATAAATTTATGGAACGTTTGTATAAAAGTTATAGATATAGTCAGGCCTGTTGGTCTAGTGGTTAGTGACCCTGACTGCTATGCTGGAGGTCGTGGGTTCGATTCCCACCCAGGACAAATGTTTGTGTAATGAGCACGATCATTTGTTCTGTGTCTGGGTGTAATTTATCTATAATATTTATGTATTTAGAAATATATAAGTATGTTTATCAGTTGTCTAGTACCCATAACACAAGCTCTGCTTAGCTTGGGACTAGATGGCGTTGTGTGATAGTTGTGGAATATTATTATTATTATATTGAACTGTTTGTTACTATTCCGACATCCATAAATTTATGTGCACGAGTGTACATCCACTTATCAGTTCAATACCATTGACAACTTAATTTGGTCGTAACCCTACCAAATTAGTACGAGTAGCCCCCCCCCCCCCCCCTCCAGCGACGCCCTAAGCCGAGGCCCGTACCCCGCAGGGGGTGCCCTTAGCGTGTTGTCGCTTAGTTTGTAAGTATATAATAAATCCTGGCTGGAGGCTTTAATAAATTAAAGCCTACACAGGCAAGTCCGGTTAAGCAGACGACAGCCTCAGAGGTTGACCTGCGAGACGCCCACACAAAAAAAAAATGTATTATAGGTACTTATCCTGTCCGGTGCCACACTAAAATGAATTAGTGGGGCAAAGTAAAAGTCCAAAAACTTGACCTGTCTATAATACCCAATAGTAAGTAGAATGATTAGTAGGAACATGGTCGCAGGAACTTAGCTTACTTAGGTACCTACTAATCAAGACCCACAGGCCACTGGCGTCGTCGTGCCCTTACGTGTGTTGTGGCCCTTAGATATTGTAAACATTTGTATGATGATGGATCAGGAAGATAATTTCAGGAACTCGGCCTTGAAAATCAATCAGGTATCTGATTGATTTACATAATCAACAAATCCTGAAATAATAATCCTGTACATAATGTCATTCCCAAAGTGGTTCATCTATAGTCTAGCTAGACTCATGGAGACACCTCTATTTATATTTATTATTTTATTTTATTTCTCTCTGTCGAAGTCTCTGACAAGAGAGAAATAAAATTGGAAGTCCATGGTATTGAATCCCTTCCAAGTGATAATATAGGTATAAAAATAAATGTTTGAAATTCACACTCAAACACCCAACCACAGATATAATAATAATATAATACTACCCAACCAAGATTACCCGAGCCTGCGGACGGCGAGTAATGGGTAGCTCGCCGTCTGATCAGCACCAGGCCCGAGATGCCCGACGGCGCGTAGTGTTCCACGCGCGCCTCAAAGAGTTGTCAGCAATATGACGGGCCCGTCATGGCCGATGCTTGCCCAGGGGTTGTGGATAAATTCGAAACAGAGTTACCGCGCCCCTGGGCACTCAGGGCAGGGAAGGAACAGGGGTGGGTTTTAGTCAGTAAGAGTCTGACACGCCCTCCCACTCCACCCTAGAGCGGGCGATGTCATTGGATGATTTCCCACCCCACAAAAAAAAAACCCAACCTGGATTAGCGTATCTGTCTATGGCATCGTAGCTTCAAAACGGATGAATCGATTTTGAATGATTTTTTAACAGACTTCCAAAAGGAGGAGGTTATCAATTCGGATGTTTGAAATTTTTTTTCGGCCATAACTTCGTCATTTATAGACGGATTTCCAAAATTCTTTTTTTGTTCGAAAGGGGTTTGTTCCGAAATGGTCACATTTAAATTTCATAAGATCTGATGATGCGTTTCGGAGACAGACAACGGAACTCTTCAAAAAATGACAGCAAATCAACCGCGATTACTGCTATTGCCTAGATATCCATATGGGGAATCACAACTAAAAAGTGAAAAATAAAAACTTTTTTACAAAAAAATAGAACCGTCTTAAAAAAAAAAAACAAAATGTGCAAAATAATTTTAACTCGGAAGTCAGTTTCTAGTTTTGTTTCTTCGTTTTTAGACACCGACTTCCGAAATTAAAATTATTTTGCACTTCTGTTTTTTTTATTGGCAGTCGGTTGTATTTTTTGTAAAAAAGCTATATTTTTTTAAGTTTTTATACTTTTTTTTCTAAAATTTAAATATTAAATACGTCATGTATATTTCTTTAAAGTTTCAAAGCAATCGACTGTGAAATATGTGACTCAGGATGGCTGGACAAATCTTCAAAATAGCTCGCATTTAACTAGGTCAATAGGGCACTCTATGATGTGACGCCTAAACACCCTTATTTCAGATTTTATTTCACATTTATGACGCTACAGAATTTTAGATAATCGATCGAAAACGTGTCCTGCCAACTCGAACAAACTTTTCGCTGGTCTCTCAATCTCGGTAACGGAAGAGATTTTGACGACTTTTTTTTTTCTTTTCGACATGTAAGGGTTTTCGAGAAATCAATAAAAACTTAATGTCCAGCCAGCCTGAGTTCAAGATGGCTGGACACATGTATCTCCGCTGCCTGATGATCTACGGCCTTCGAAATGTGTCCAAAATTTTGTGACGGGGACGATAATGATAACCAGAATTTGTGACGGAGAAACTTTGAGTAAGTTTCAAAGATATAGATCATTTAAATTTTCCCATACAAACACTGCAGTAGGGTTACCAGTATTGTAGGTTTTATGTAGGACTAAGTATATTTTAAGGTGTTTTCTTTAGTGAATCCGTGTATTTTCCACAGACAGACACACACATAGCGGTAAAACTTCTATCAGCCCTCTTTTTGCGTCGCGGGTTAAAAACCGGCCAAGTGCGTGTCGGACTTCGCACACTTTAGGTTCCCGTACCAAATGTATTTTTGACAATTTGTATGGCTTTGGGTCAACAACATGCTTATACTGTGATGAAGGCTCCACCGTTTAGCTGTAAAACCTGTGTGACAGACGACGGACACGTGAGTGACAGCAATAGGGCTCCGTTTGTACCCTTTGGGTACGGAACCCTAACAAACATAAAATTTGAAAAGAAAAAAGACGTGTAGCACTCGGAGACTGCCGCGGTAAAGCTATTGCATAGCATTTTTTATCAACTTATGCAATTTTAATTATTTACTTATTTTATTTAGTTTTTTTTTTTTTTTCTTTAAAAAACGGTTCCCCACACTAGGAATATTCCTGTATCGTGGGTGCGTTCACAAACATGTAAATTCACATACACAAGACACCCAGACCCGGAACAACTATCTGCAGGTCATACAAATATTTGTTCCATGCGGGGATCGAACCCGCGACACGCAGCGCAACAGCCGAACGCTCAACCACTGCGCCAACCGTGCCGACAATTTATGACATGTGTGTGTGTACTTATGTACGCACGTAAGAAGTTACACTTCTTTGGCGTAACAAGATAAATATCATCATCACCATCATCATCATCATCACCACCATCATCATCATCATCATCATCGTCATCATCATCATCATCATCACCATCATCGTCATCATCATCATCATCATCACCATCACCGTCATCAATATCAACAACACAATATCATCAAGTCAAAAGTTCTGCTATTCATCGATAGATGGCAAAACTAAAAAGTATCACCGCTGTGCCGGTCGGAGTGGGGGGTGTTAGGTTATTTTCGTTACGGAATTTCTGGATTCGGTCTCTACGCTCAAGGCCCGCGATAGAAGCTATGCAATAGCTTAAAAATATCTTTGATACCGTAACGGTCTTTTTTTTAAATTCTCAAATTAGTTGTTGGAAATCAGGTAAGCTACCTCCCGTTTCGTTTGATCCATTATTTACGCGACATTGTACAACGGGGTATGCAGTTAAAATGTTTCAATAAGTCACAAACAATAACTCCCATCATCATCTGCCTAGCCTTTTCTCAACTATCTTGGGGTCGGCTTCCAGTCTAACCGGATGCAGCTGAATACCAGTATTTTACATGGAGGGACTGCCTATCTGACCTCCACAACCCAGTTACTGGGTAATACGATACCCCTTGGTAAGACTGGTTGTCAGACTTTCGGGCTTCTGACGACCCGTTACGACTGCCAAAGATCCACGATTGACAGCCGGGACCAACGGCTTATCGTGCTTTCCGAGGCACGGAGGAGTCTCGGTATGTAAAGATGGTCACTCATCCATGGACCAACCCCGGCAAGTGTAGCTTAACCTGATAGATCGACCCGTGTGGCTGTTATTACTTTAGCCACGAGCTTCTCAATAAAAAGACTAACAATAACTCCCAATAAATTCAAAAAGTAAAAATCTGTGCAAGCTAGATTTGAACTTGCAATCATAAGCATACGGATCACTAGATCCGAACCCTGGGCTAAGCTCACTTGTAACGAAACAGTTGAATGTAATGTAATGTGCTAACGACAGTCGTAGGAAGGGAACGCCAACTCGACGCGGGGCTCCTATACCTGTCTGCAGAGTTTAAAGGAACCTTACACGAAGGTGATGAAGGGGACTGATAGACGGACAGACCGAAACTATAAGTGTTCCTTGTCCTTGTTACCCCTCGTTTTCACCAAGAAACAAGTTAAATACTAGTTAGATACAAAACTTGTAGAATACTTTTCAAAACATAATTATTTGTTTTCTAAATGTATTGAGACTGTCTCAAACATTCTTTTGTTCACACTGTGTAGCATACAAGTATAAAACACATTTGCGTTTACACTGAAGTCTGTGACATGCTAAAATTTGTCTTATACATTGATAGCGTTCTCACCTACAAAATACAGTCGTGGTTTAGACAAGTATTGTTTATTTTATAATTACAAACAAGTTTTAAACTTTATCCATGCTTGTTGGATAAAGTTTTCAACATACCGGACGGACCGCGTTTTTTAAAAAGCTTAATAAGAAGAAGAAAAAGAATGGAGTGGTCAAAGAAACAAACTTTCTCTTTTTCTTTTTTTATTTTCTTCTTTTTTTTGATCGCGACCAGTACTTGCGTTTTTCCTTGAATTTGCTTCAGTTTGCATGTACAAGTATACTGCACACATGAAGTAAATTTCTTCAGCATCTTCTCTTTCCATTGTCACATAAGTTTTTTTTATTAGTAGGAAATTTAAAACTATGGACTGAATTTTGTCTCGAATTCTACAAGTTTAGCTACAACAAAAACGTGAGATCCTATATATATGTAGGCAACTAACAACCAACAAGTTTCATATAAGTTTTGTACAACTAGTTTTATACTTGTATAGAGTTTCTACATGTTTTGTAGACATGTTGTCTAGGTTTTATACATGTTTAGAAGGAAACGCAAACTGTACATAAAATTTGTAAAATACATGTATTATACCTTGGTGAAAACGAGGGCTCAGGACTATGGAACCCTAAAAAAAGAGTACGGACCTACACCAACCTGCCTTGGTGAGGTATAACATAATTACATATTATTTTTTTCTTTATTTTTTGTCGGGAGTTTTTTTAAATATTTAGAAACGTTTAGTCATGATGACCGTGATTTTCTATTATATTTTGATACCCAGCATGTGTAGCAATAGTGTTGTTGGTAAGAGATTGCTCTCTATGCTTTCTAAATCGTATACTATGAATCATAATGGCTTTTTGCAACCAATAAAAGAGTTCCCGAGTGTACCGTGTGTGTAAAGTATACGTGAATCTATACACATCCAAGACCAATCAGACTTAGTGAGACAGAACAAATAAAAGTTATGACTAGCTTACCACGCATTGAAATCATGGTACCGCAGTGCCCTTTTGTTACGCCTAGGGGTAGCGGATAAATTCTGAAAATGAGTTACCGCACCCTTGGACACTCAGGCAGGGAAGGAACAGGGGTGGGTTTTAGTAAGAGTCTGACACGCCCCACCCAGAGCGGGAGAAGTCATTGGATGATTTCCCACCCCCCAAAAAAAAAGTGCCTTTATGTTAGTACTAGCACTTCGCCCGCGACTTCGTCCGCGTAGATTTCGAAAATACAGCACACATGAATAATAGAGCTTTTTACTGGTGAAAGAATTTTCAAAATCGGTTCAGTGGTTCCAGAGATTACTTTCTACAAACAAACTTATTAACTTTACCTCTGTATAATATTAGCATAAAAGTACTAGTCAAGGGCACTGTTTCTTATTCTTTTGTTTTAATTTGTGATTGTTGCTGGTGTGTTGTGTCCATGTTGAATGAATTTTGTCTATTCTTTTCTACTGTATATGCTTTACGGCATATCCATTTGCATCCACAAAGAATCAAATTAAACCAACCTATATTTCAATTTGTGCTTTATTTATGAAAAAAATTGTAAATTATCCTACAATGAATCTCCGAATGAATTAGACTTACATATCGTTTTATGTATCAAATACATTATTTTGCTCGACGCCAGATCAAACCACATAAGAACAATATAGTTTAAAATATTATCTACAGAATCCGTCCTCGGCGATTCGATTACCAAAAATACAATCTTCGTTCGGTCCCCGGGGCGTCGCGCACGGCGGCGGGGTATGTACAGCGCGAATATACAGCGGACTCGCTCGACCCGTCACTCACGCCGAGCGGGCGGGCGCACGCGGCACTAGCCGAGCAGCGCCTCCATGGTGTAGGGGTGCGGCGGCGGCGGGCGCGGCGCCGGCTGTCAGTCCAGGATCACCAGCTGCAGCGGCGCCGCGCCGCCGGCCGCCTTGCCGCAGGCGCCGGGCGCGCTGGGCGCGGGGCCCGGGGGCCCGCCGCCCGGGGGCCCGCCGCGCACGGCCCGCCAGGGGGCCCGCGCGCCGCGCCGCAGCGAGCCGCACGACAGGGTGCGCCGCGCCGCCCTGCACACACATACGTTAGCACGCTCACCACATCGACAGACCTTGTAGCGTCCGTCACTCGACGACCACATCAAAATAATAACAATATCACTGCCATAAAGGATGATTCACGTTACACTGTGACCCCACCGGGCACGTCCAAGCATGGATCAGTTCATACAAAAAGTATACTATAGACATTTCCGTGCAATTGTTTGACCGGCAATTGTTTCCCGGCCGGGGCACGTCCGGGCTCGGTGCACACGTTCATGTTACACCGTGTCGCCACCGGGCCGTGCCTCGGTCGTGCCTCGGCCGTGCCCCGGCCGGGGCCCGGTCTAGCGTGAATCACTTCATACAAAATGTATGCAACAATCTTTGACCGTGGCGACACGGTGTAACGTGAATCATCCTTAATTCAGTTTGCTTAATCTCACGATATTGTTTTGAAATTATACTTCTTTAGGCGCGTTATGAAAAAATGATGAGAGTGAAATTTTAAGATGCGCGCGCATCGCTGCCACACAAAATTCACAGGTTGAAGTTAGCTAGAACCGACCACCCTGAAGTTAGATATGTTCTGTGGTTCATGAAGAATGATTGTTTTCCTTTTGTAAACTTTGTGACAGTTTGGTTTTTTATCTTGTTACGCCAAAGAAGTATAACTTCTTACGTGCGTACAATAAGTACACACACACTTTTTTTATTTTCTTCTCTCAATCCATTCAAATATTAGCATAGTTACAACCGACACACAAAGGCAAACTACAGTCGCGAGCAATAAACTGCAATCACTTCATCGCGCGTTGCTCAAAACAATTTTTTACAATTTCTATGCAATGAGCTATGGATTGTGGTATATCAATTCAAAGGAAATTTTGATAGCTTTGAACCTCTCTCAATATCATAACCAAAGATTATTCACCTTATAATATGTCATGGAACGTAAAAACAAAAGACATCAATTTTTAATACATAACACCATGTGTTGGTAGTCGACCCTATAAAAAGTGGACGTTTATGAAAATTGGTCATCAGTCCAATGTTTCAAGTTACTGAGAACATTGAAGCTGAAAGAAATGGGAACCACACCTATAGAAGCCACTCAAGTTGTCATCCTAATCCAGCAAGGATTGTCTCAGCGTACTATCGCTCAACAGCTACATCTGTCTAGTCCGGAAACATAGATCTGGACGACAGCAATGCACTTCGGTGAGAGATGATCGATTAATTGTCACAGCAGCAGCTCAGAGAAGTTCGAGGGAGGGCTTTCAGCGAGTGAGGCGAAGAAGAAAGACGAAGAAGCAAATTTGACCCCAAAAAGTCCAGCCACAGGTCCTAAATTGTCTCCAGCCCACCGAGACAAGCCCGGCTTCAGTTTGCTCGCGATCACTTAGATTGGGATATGAAGCAATGGAGCCGAGTCCTGTTCTCGGACGAAACCAGGATGTGCCTGCATGGTAGTGACCGTCGACGGAGTCGGAGAGAGATAGGAGACCGGGGGAACAGTGAAGTGGAAGAAACAGTGGCATACGGAGGTGGGTCCGAATGATGTGGGCGGGGATTTCTATTGAAGCAAAAACGGAGCTAATATTCGTACCTGGTGGAGGCCGAGGAGGGGGGCTAACCGCAGAAAGATACATCAACGACATGCTGCTAGGCCATGTGCTCCCCTACGCCGGGTTTATTGGCGAAGATTTCCTGCTAATGCACGATAATTCCCACTGCAACACCGATAGACAGTACCTAGAAGAAGTCGGAATTCCCACACTAAGACTGGCCAGCCCTCAGTCCTGACTTGAATCCGATTGAACATAATGTGGGACGAGCTGAAAAGGCGGGTACAAGGAAAATGTCCAGCTCCGGCGACGATAGAAGACCTGAAAACTGCTTTAGTCGAAGAGTGGCAGGAAATCCCACAGGATTCCATCAGGAAACTCATTTGGTCAATGAAAAACCGTTTACAGGCAGTCTTTAGGGCCAGGGGAGGTAGCACAAAATATTGAGGGGTCAATAACAAACATTATATTTTTTTTAATCTTTTCATATTACTTTCTATTCATTTACGTCCACAACTTCGACCTACTGCAATATTCCCCTAAATTTAGGTAGAAAAATAATTAATTTTAAATCCTTTTATTATCATCTGAAAGCTAACAATATTACCTTTCAAATGTTGTACTATAATCCATAGTTCATTGCATAGAAATTGAAAAAAATTATTTATGTTTTACTTTGGAATTTGAATTCGGAATTCGAAACAATTATCAAATTTTGAAACAAGAAACTTTATATCATACAAGACAAAGTTCAAATTCCATCGTCATCGTAACTCATACTATTTTTAGGGCATTTATAAGACAATTAATGACCAATAAATTCAAGTAGGTATAAATATTTTGTTTAAGTATATGAGCAACATCCATACTTTTTAATTACATTTATATGTAATAATATCGTCTACATTCAACCGCGTTTTCTTTCTTTCATGAAATTAATGATAGATATAAATTTATTTTCAAAAATGTATACTTATAATAAGACTGATGATATATGATGAGAAAACGTGGCTATAATGGTCAAGGACGATTATAAAAAGAGTGAATGTTTGTGGCGTATTTTATAGCTAAGTGATACCGTGCAGTCCTGCGGATTGTGGGCTTGTGGACGCGGGGCTACTCACTTGGCGGTCTCGGTGGCGCGGAAGTACAGGTCGTCGGGCGCGTCCATCCAGGAGATGACGTGTCGGCGGCCGCCGCGCCCGCTTATGTTCGTCGGCTTGCCGTTGACCTGCACACGGGACGAGCTCGTTACAAGATCGGTCGGCGAGGACGGATAGGCGATAGGAAGGCGTTACGGGGAGGCGGGACAACTGACGTGTGTGAAGACGTGCGCGGGCAGCGGCTGGCCCGTGGCCTGCGCGCGCGCACACATGGCGGCGTACTGCTCGCGCGACGGCCGCTGCATGGGCGCCGGGTGCTTGTTGGGCCGCTTGGCGGGCGGCGGCGCCGCGCCCTCCAGCGCCGAGCGTCCGGGGCCGCCTCCTGGGGGGAACACTACTGTTAGCATTAACACTACGAATTCCAACTATTCATACTACAAAACTTGATCAATCCCGCGTACCTGGCGCTGTTTCCAAATGAGCGTGAAAAAATACGATATCGTTAAATTTATTTCAATATATTTATTTTGTTACTAATTTATTTGTTAGTGACATTGGTATAACATTAAAAACTAACGATACTGACTGTCGAGGCCGTTGATGTCATCGTATGCACGTCGCTTGAGGGGTTGCGCCGGCGCAGCCTCGGCGCGACGTGCTTCTATTTCGGCGCGTGACAACACACGCTCGTACATTAGGCTGCCATCTAAATAGGATACAAGCAAGTTTAAAAATGGTCACATTTAATAGAAAAGAATTAAAACAATAGAATACTACAGACTGCTGCATCAATTGGATCCCTTTCACATCTTTAAAATAATTTCGGCAAAAAAAAGCTCGACCGCAAGAACAACTAAAAAGTTCTACACAAGTTACTTTTCAAAAAATTGTAGTTGTTTTGCGGTCGGATTTTTTGAAAATTTTCTATTTTTCATTTCCTACATTTTGTGAGTTATATTTTTGAAATCGCCTTCACAAGACTGGTATCAAAATAACAGGCTTGTGAATGCGATGACCTGACCTTGTCACAAAAAAAAAATGGTCAAGAGCGAGTCGAACTCGCGCACCGTACCATCATGTAAATATATTTTGGATGTGTTACTAATTCGTCAGAAAATTTTAACACTGCAGTGTTGAATATTGTAGTTTTAGGTCAGCGCATCTCTTGACCGATAGTGTAACTAATGTAATTTTTATTGATGACTAGCTAACCCGACAGACGTTATCCTGTCTTAGCTATGAACTGTCAAGCGCGCGAAGTTTAAATAGTCGTTAAGTTTTCTGAAATTTTCGAATTTTCCGCGCAACTTTCTTAATTTTTTCTTTCATAAGAACCTTCTCCTGACAATAACAAACACAACAAAAAAATAATTAGCGAAATCGTCCAACCGTTCACGCGTGATGCGGTAACCAAGGGAATAGGGATTCATTTTTATATATACAGATTTCTGAAAGTGTGCTATTTAGAGATCGTTTTATTTTTCCTGTAGTCTTTACATAAACGCACATAGAATAATTTCAGATTTTTCTCTATGCAAACTTCGGAAATAAGGGGGCCGGGGACGTTATTTTTTTTTACATTTTTCATTTAAAGTCGAAAATTATGCAGCCTAAAAAACAAAGACAAATTGTTTGAGAATGTGAAACAGAGTTCTTTCATAATTATGATACTCCACATGCCCTAGTAGCCTCACTTCGAATTATAAAGACCCCAGTCCCTGTCGCAAAGAAAAATATAAATATTTTTATTTCTATCTTATTTGCAAAATAGTTGGGCAAACGTCATCTAAAACTATTCCAAATTTCAAATTGATACCATTAGTAGTTCTTGAGATATTCATTTGTGACAGACGGACAGACTAGAGTCGCACCATAACCCTCCTTTTTACCATTTTGGTACGGAACCCTAAAAACAATTAAAATTACGTAATGGCGGTCGAAATTTTTTTTTTTTCAAAATTTTTACAGCCAATGTCACTTCAGCGGTCAAGACCAAACTAATGATACGACATTTGGTTGAAATACATCCAGCTGTTTGGGCTGTAGGGCGTGCCAAAAGAAATACGACAGAAACAAAACTTTGACTAGGATTTGCACTTTGGTACCTTAATATTCCTTTCTAGCTAAGCATCTATTTATCTTCGT
The DNA here is from genome assembly GCA_951329385.1 of Polia nebulosa. NCBI lineage: Eukaryota > Metazoa > Arthropoda > Insecta > Lepidoptera > Noctuidae > Polia > Polia nebulosa. Next base: position 24,470,949 of record OX589602.1, read on the forward strand.
TACTATTTTATTAACAAATTGTAGTACTTATATGCTGCAAATAATTTGACGACGCGGTTGGCGTAGTGGCTGAGCGTTCAGCTGCTGCGCTGCGTGTCGCGGGTTCGATTCCCGCACGGAACAAATATTTGTATGAGTTACAGATAGTTGTTCCGGGGTCTTGTCTATGTGAGTATAAATGTTTGTGAACGCACCCACGACACAGGAGTAATTCCTAGTGTGAGGCAACGTTTAAAAAAAAAATGCCTGAGAAACCCCTTCAAAGTTTTGGTACACACATACATACATACTCTCGAAAAACATTAGTCCCCTTCTGGGACAGTCGACAGGGTCCGTACGTACCTGGCGCCTTGGGCGGCTTGGGGAAGGCGACGTGCGGCGGCACGGGCATGGCGTCCCTGGGCGTGAGCTGCAGCCACTCGTGGCGCCCCGGAGCCACGCCGCCGCGCGTAGCCGCCAGCCGCGCGGCCACCGCGCCCACCGGGCCGCGCACGCGAGCCGAGCCCGTGCCGGCCGCGCCCGCCGCGCGCAGCTCCGCGCCGCCTAGCCCTGCCATCGCTATCGAACCTGACGGCATAACAACACAATATTACGTTACATCACTGTTTCTAATTACTTCTCTGAGACCAGTGGTAGCCCAGTGGTTCAAAAACCCAGGCAGGCGCTTTACTATGTGTTAATTATTTCATCACCACTGCTCTCAAAACGGTGAAGGAAAACATCGTGAGGAAACCGGCATGTCCTAGAACCAAAAATTCGAAAATATGTGACATCCACCAATCCGCATTGGGCCAGCGTGGTGGATAACGGCTCACACCCTCTTACAGAGAGGAGGCCTGTGCCCCAGGAGTGGGGATATTAAAAAGTCTGATGATGATGAAATAACTTCTCCTGCTCTGGGTGGAGCGGGAGGGAGGGCGTGTCAAACTCTTACTGACTAAAACCCACCAGTGTTCCTTGAGTTGCCTATGCCAAGGGCCGCGGTCTCTTTCAAATTTATCGATTTGAATTCATAATCTTAGGTATTAATCACAATCGCAACCAAATCATATTTATTACTTCAAATAGTCACAGAAGTCAAGTTTGACTACGTAACGCTAAGAAGATAGTTGGACTCATGATTTTGATCGTCAGATCGTGAAATCATTACATACAACATGTAACAAAAACCCTGTCCAATCCTGAAGGGTATTACTTGGTATCGTACTGCGTACACATATACGTAATCATTTAATGGATACGAGATAATTATTTTTCCTTATTGAAAACATTACTTATAAAAAAAAGAAAAACTTATCAAATGCAACACTGAGCGCCCGACAAAGTTCACCTACTGTTTCGTTTAAAAGACGCCGCCTGAGCGAGACAGAGTGCCTACAGCGCGGCTAGTCCAGGGCGATATCGTTTGAAATAAAAATAAGTGAAAATGAAAAGATTTCGCCGGCCGGTGGAGTGTCCCATATTTAGTGTTAAATTTCGCATATTTAAAAAAAAAAAAAATCTACAACTTTTGGTTTTTACGAGCTACATTTTTTTTACAACTTTTTCTAGTACGTATGTTCAACCAGGATTACGCCTTAATTGGATCGGACAGGGTTTTAGTTACATGGTTATTATTATAAAACAAAGTTCCATGCGGTTTTGACCAATAGCCAGTCGTGATACATGTGTTGGGGTCTGTACCCTCGCTACACTCACACTCGTGCTTGACCTGCTGCAGGTTGATGGGCGAGAAGGGCGAGCGCGCGTAGTGTCTCGGGCGGCGCAGCGCGCGCGTGAGGCGGCGCGCCAGGCGCGTGAAGGGCGAGGCGCGCAGGTAGAAGGCGGCGCGCGTCTTCATGACGGGCCGCGCGCCCTCGCCCGCGCCGTGCGCCGTGGCCACGTGCCGCGCCAGGTGAGCGCGCAGCTTGAACTCCTGGAAACACCACATCACACACGTTAAGCTAGTCGATGACTTGTGCATGCAATTCTCAACATGAGTTGCCGCACCCCTGGGCACTCAGCTAGGGAAGGAACAGGGTGGGTTTTAGTCAGTAAGAGTCTGGCACGCCCTCCCACTCCACCCAGAACGGACAAAGCCACTGACTTGTGATTTTTGTCACCGTGACTTTTTGTTACCCATTCGAGTGCTATCAAGATACATGGGAGTGCGCTGATCATGGTGACGTGACAATAATTTTTTTTACTTTTTTTTTGGGGGGGGGGGGAGGGGGGAAATCATCCAATGACTTTTCACGCTCTAGGAGGAGCGAGAGGGCGTGTCAGACTCTTACTGACTAAAACCCACCCCTGTTCCTTCCCTGCCTGAGTGCCCAGGGGTGCGGTAACTCATTTTCAGAATTTATCCGCTACCCCTAGGCATAAGCTAGCCGCTAACTTGTGATTTTTGTCACCTTGACTTTTTTTACCCAGTCGAGAACTATGAAGATACATGGGAATGCACTGATCATGGTGACGTGACAATACAGTGACAAATAGTTCCAACAAGGTGGCTGAATTTTGAAGGATACTGTTTAGAATATAGTGTAAAATTTTTCTTGAAACAATCTTTTAGTGTATATGAAATGCACCCAGTAGCGTTTTATTCGTTTCATTTTTCTTCTTCTTATTTCAAGAAGTAAAGCAAATCAGTGACTAGCCTTAAGGTGGTGACTAACATGACTATTACTCGATGCGAGCACGTTACAAGTCGAATATTCAGCATATCGAATATAGCAGCTCAAACGAACAAATGCTCGATGCAAATATTCACATCAAGCAAACGCTCATGTCAGTCGTCACCTTTACACTCATAATCATGACGAGTTCGAAAGCAACGACGATATTATGGTGCGTCCACACCGAAGTTACATTTTGTGGAACATAATTTTGCAACATAAAAATCCTTTGTCATAATCATGCTACAAAAATGTTTCTTCACAAAAAATAACTTCGGTGTCCAGTCCACGCACCATTAAGATAATAGTTCTAACGCTCCAAACTGTATAGCCTTTTTATAGTTTAAACAAACGGCCACATTTAAACTGTACGCTAGCTGCAAAAATGTTGTTGTTTTTGTTCCGTAGACATAACTGCATCAAAAATTCCGAACCACATCTCCATCACATGCCAACTGTAAACGGAAAAAATGCAGCCTGTCTGTTTATAGCCTAAACTCATTCAATAAAAACTCTTCAAGTTAAATTATCAGTTTTTTTTTTTATAATGGTCACTGTCTTGCTGGCATTAAATCAAATAATTTTCTTGCAGACCTTATACTACATACCTTAGCGCAATTTAGAACAGTACAGCGATGCGGACGATGAGACACGGACAGTGCGGTGTCCTCGCCGTCGCCACGCGGCCCTTTCGCGACCTCCACTTCGGTCTCGCCGAAGACACCAGCGGTCTGTCACAGACACATTCACATTAGCAATCTATTCAATAGCTGATAATGTCACTGAGACATGCAAAATCAAAATACGTTCTGACCTTGACCTTGAGACCTCCATACTTTTTCCAGTACTGCCAGCATGTACCGCAAAGTCTGTATTGTAAATGCTGTGGGCCCCATGTGTACCACTGGGTTGAATTTGTCACTGAAAGCAAATCATCTCATTTATTATTTGATGGTTATTCTAACATAGATACAAGCTTATAACCTAGAACGTCACAATTTTTGGTATAGAAAATTTCAAAAACCGCAGGTTTATTTGAAAATTAAGAGGATATTATTTCTTCGTGTTTATAATTAAAAAAAGAAAGTAGTATTTACACGATGTTATCGCCGCATATTTGAGACTATTCGCCGCTATGAAGAACCTATTGTATGAGGAAGCAACTTAGTCGGTATTTCACTGACCATTAGCAAGTTACTGGCTAGTGTCTGTATTTCGTCTGAGTCATCTCTGTTTGTGTTTACTGATATATCCCTCACAGCCATCAAAATACATAATTTTCAAAGCATGGGCCGCAACTGCGTCGTGTATTGGGGGTTTTTGTACTTCCCGCATATTCTTGATCTACCGGATTTATTGACTTCGGTTAAAAAGATGACCCGTGATAGTTATTACAAAAAAAGAAAAGAAAAAGACGAAGTGAAAAGTAAGATAAGTATTTACATAGATGGGTGTCCGTTTTTCAGGCATTTGTTAGTTCGCCTAAACTTCTAAAGAATTAAAACAAAAAGTCTGCATTAAAAACTAATAAAATATTGAATGCAAACTATCTAATTAATCATGTATGATGATTGTATAAAATTTGAAATGGTAAAGTCTGTTGCCATTGGGGAATGCCATAATAAAGAAAAAAAAATTAAAAGTTATTGTTGACAGTTATTTGTGAATCAAACACAATCAATGCTTAGCTTACAGACATTGAAATCAGATTAATGCCTTTCTATTTAAATAATTGTTTGAAACTTATGTAACTGGCCGACTGCCATTTTATTATAAAGTAGTAAATAAACTGAGATCACTAATCACGCTTACGAGCGCCTAAGAGTTTTGTCAATGGCCTGGTAGAACGAGAACACTAGTTACGCTTATGAGCGCCTAAAGGTAGCGACTGACATGAATATTCGCTCGATATGAGCACGTTACAAGTCGAATATTCGGCATATCAGTACAGCGAGCCGAGCAGCTCGAACGAACATGGGTTCGATACGAATATTCACATCGAACAAATGTTCATTTCAGTCGCCACCTGAGTTATGTTTGTCAATGGGCCGGTAGTGTACAGTCAGCAGCCTGATTACCTTGGCAGGAGGCGCAGAGCTGTCCGGCGGCGACGCTGGCGGTGCCGTTGGTGCCTCCGTTGAGGACAGCGGGCGCCGCCTTGCCGCTGCTGCTGTTGCTCGTGATCAGAGCCGGGTTGGGCTTGTTGCTGCAATGTTAACCTCTTATTGATGAAGCGGAACTTTGTCCGTGAGATACACTACGACGTTAAAAGCTTTGGTAAATATATTGTTTGTTTTGGATGAAAGATGGATTTGATTGAGTATAGTACAAAATATTGTGGTACAGATCTCCTCTGTTTGGCGAAGGTGGATTCGTGTTAATAATACGTCTGTGTAGAATTTACGATGCATGTGTACATTATCTCATTCGTGGATCTTTGACAGCCGTTACGGGTCGTCAGAAGCCCGAAAGTCTGACAACCAGTCTTACCAAGGGGTATCGTATTACCCAGTAACTGAGTTGTGGAGGTCATATAGGCAGTCGCTCCATGTAAAATACTAGTATTCAGCTGCATCCGGTTGGATTGGAAGCGGACCCCAAGGTAGTTGGGGCAAGGCTAGGCAGATTGATTGTGTACATTATCTCATAGTGGGTAAAGGCGGCTCGGCCAATACTGAGAGCTTCAGAGTTCGCGCACATTCTTTTTCTTCGTATCGATGGCTCAATATTTCGTCACTTCCAAGACATTGCGCACATTGAAACAATGTGTTTGCGCATCATACACACACAATTAAGACCAACCCGCCTTCGTGAGATAGAACAACTGTACCAAAACGAAGGGACACGTTTTCTGGACTCTTAACTAATTAGCTATATGACGTCACACTCACAAGCGAACAGAACATAAAGGGCAACAGAACATGACATCGACATAGTAATGGCATCGTGTGGTACAAACACTCACTAGTTGGGAATGTACACTTGCTTCAGCTTGGACTCGGCTTCCACCGCCTTGACGCGCTTCTGCTGCACGTAGCGGTCTGTCGTCTTCCACATGTAGTAGTACTCCACAAGGTTCTTTAGCGTCTTCCATGGCAACTGAGAACAGAAATGTGTTGTTAGAGGGTTTAATTATTGAGAATTTTCAACAAGCCAACTATTGGTTAACATAACATAATCTCTGGATCTTTACCGGGCCTGCGGACGGCGAGCAGTGGGTAGCTCGCCGTCCGATCAGCACCAGGCCCGTGAGTCGACGGCGCGTAGTGTTCCACGCGCGCCTCAAGAGATGTTTATCAGCCACCACAGACGGGGCCCATCATGACCGGTGCCTGCATTACCAGGAGTAGCGGATAAATTCGTAAAAGGGTTACCGCTCCGGCAAGGAAGGAACAGGGGTGGGTTTTAGTCAGTAAATCTGACACGCCCTCCCGCTCCACCCAGAGCGGGAGATATTACACCAAAAAAAAAGCCTCCTCTCTAGGAGAGGGAATGGGGCGTATTTCACCATGCGAGCCCATATCAGGTTGGTAGATGTCACATATCATTGAATGTTTTTCCTGGGACATGCCGGTTTCCCCGCGATGTTTACTTCATCGTTTTGCGAGTAACTATTGGATGTGAGTTCGAAAACTAGTGCATGGAGTATTGACGAAGACCTAGCTCTTCTACAGTCATATCTTTCAGCTTCGTGGATAGAGTTTTAGGTATAACAATGCATCTTGCAAATGATCTGAATACTTTAAGGCTGCAAATAAATTGCATTCACTATGTTACGCAAAAGCAATGAATGTTTAAAATTAAAAAGGTATGTTACTGTATAATCATAAAATCGCATTGCATAAAGGTGTAACAAGATTGCGGCCAGTCGAAATCCACAATCCGCCTACCATGCACCTCATTGGATTGATCTGAATTATCAATCAGAAGTTATCAATCAACTGCAAGCTATCCAGTTTTTTTTTTATATTATAGAACTGGTCTTGACTTCGACCTTCCCTAAAAGCCGTCGTCCTAATATAAAGCGACCATCGCGCGAATACGCGATCATCGTGCTTATTTGTATGGCAAACCTGATCGCGTTGTCGCGTCGACAGAGGGCGCTTTCCGGTTTTTGCGTACCAATGACTGCGAATGGTCGCGTTCTATTAGGACGACGCCACAGACGGCTCTATATTATACGTCAGTGCACAATAGAGGTATACTCACAAAGTCCTGCCGTATGTCAGCGAAGTCCTTGCCGTACTTGTCGAGCGCCTCCTCGAACAGGTTGGCCTCGGACGCCGACCACTCCTCCATCTCGTCGCGGCACAGCACGGGGCCGGACGCGGGCACTAGCGACGACAGCGCAGACTCTATGCTGTAGCCTGATTTGTGCAGTGTGTCCATCGCGTGGAACTGTGCGAAAAAATTGTATTTCAATAAACAGTTAAATAAATGACAGCCGAAGATTGGCGTCCGTATGGTGTCGGACGTAAAGAATAGTACCATCCCATCACTAGTAGGTGTCGTAAGAGGCGACTAAGGGACTCGGCAGAGAATGGGCAGCGGCGTTCTCTGTGCCCTTTTTTAATAACCACACTGCAATCGCCAACGACCGATTACGGCAACCCCCCCGAGGTCGAGGACTTTTGGTGGAGGGAATCCGATGGAAGAATGACACTTAGGGGAGGCCTATGTCCAGCAGAATTTCGGCTAAAATGATGATCCATTTCCAATCACTTCAAATGATCCCTCTCGATGAAGAGAAGCTCTGAGTACAACAATCCAATTATATTCTCAGTTGGCAGATATTAGATCAGTGGGCGGGCTGCCCGCCTGTTGAGCGAGCGTAACAAGCGAAATCAATTATAACCAGTACTACGAGGCAGTTAACATCATCCGAAAGACGTCCACTGCTTGACATAAGCCTCCCTGAAGTTCGCTTGATCAACTGGTCCTGTGGTTGTGGCAGCCAGCGGATTCCCGCGACTATCACCAGGCCTTCAGAGGTTGCCATTCCAGTGGCTGTATAAAACATTAATGCCATCAAATTCTTGATAGCATTAATATTTCACTACATTACGAAAAAAAGTGCTATTGTTAATGTATAGTGCGTCTCTCATTAAAACGGGCTACGACCCCAGAACCTTTCAAGGCAATGAGGGGTCATCATCATGACCATTAGCCTTTTAATGTCCCCACCGCTGGGGCACAGGCCTCCTCTCTGTGAGAAGGTGTGGGCCGTAATCTCCACGCGGGCCCAATGCGGATTGGTGGATGTCGTTTGTCTTCGAATTTTTGGTTCCAGGACATGCCGGTTTCCTCACGATGTTTTCCTTCACCATTTTGAGAGCAGTGGTGATGAAATAATTTACAATAAGTAAAGCGCCTGCCTGGGTTTGAACTCACGACCTACAACTTCTAAGTCGCGGCCGTTACTACTGGGCCACCACTGCTCTCATAATGAGGGGTACGTAACAATACGCAATAACGCACTATTGCATCTTTCGATGGCGATGATTCGAGCGTAGAAAATCGCACAGCGAGCTTTGATTTAGGCATTAACTCATGTAATGTTAAAAATTCATAAAGGTGAACATACGAGTGTAATGTCGCGGCTGGCGGCAGCGGCGGACATGTGCAGCGAGGGCTGCTTGACGCTGGACGAGCAGTCGAGCGCGCGCGCGAACGTGCCCACCGAGCGCGACACGACGAGGAACTGGTCGATCTGCCGGTCCGTCAGCCCGTGCTCCGGCGTCCACACCAGCGTCTCCAGCTCCTCATTGTTGCGTACGTCCTCTTCGCCTAAAATTGACAAAGGATTTATAAAATATTTAAAGCATGGATTGTATGCATGTCGCATATTAAACTGGACAAGAAAATAGTGATGATTTAAAGCATCTTTTGTTTGCAATTAAAAAAAGTTTCATTTAGCACATGCAATATAATATTTGATCAATTGTTTTTATTATTTGTATCAAAAAGTTACTTTATCCAATTTCGAATATAAAAAAAAACAAATCCGTTCAAAATTAAGGAAGTTAGAAACCTTTCTAATCTTGTGGAAGGGGAAAAAGAATGCACACACTTAGTGCCTTTTCACACGCCACGGTTGCCGGGTAGCCGGTACCGGGTACTCGGCGGCGAAGTGTATAGCCATGTACGTTAACTTTCACACGTACCGGCGTAATTTACTTTTAATTTTTACCGGACAGTCGGCACTGGTTCCCCGGCAACCGGCACGTGTGAAAAGGCACTTAGTGTGACGCCGCCATTAGGTTACGCGCGTACAAAAGAGATAGCGAGATGTCCCGACCACGCTCCCACTCTTCCATATACCGATATTTGAAATGCTATTTGCTGCTTCATTTAATAAACAATTTTTATGCTGTTTTTAGAAAAAGATTTCTTTTTAGTTTTATTTGCTGTTTCATATAAAATATTGAACAAATAAACCCCCCCCCCCCTTATTATAGATTTTAAATGACATCTTTCTCTTCCATTAGGCGTTTGCTCAGTGCTGGGCATCGAAATATGTAATAAACTTTTTGACGATTTCCCTATATTTGTGAATCTCTTTGATCAGTAACATCTTAATTATCATAAAAAGCTACTCAATCCAGCGATTTAGTGTCTCGTGTAGGGGCGCGTTTCTACCTGCAAGCAACCAGCATGCAAGTTTATTATATTGCGGGGCATGATCAAGCGATTGTTTACATTATACCTCGGTAGCCCGCCATGTAATGAAACTTGTATGCAAGCTGATTACAGGTGGAAAAATGGCCTTATGTTAATAGTTATAGAGAAAAAAAATCAAAAATACGTACCATCTTTTAATAAATTAGTTACGTCAGTCTGATATCTACTTCCAACTCTGATTTCTCCCTTATCTGCTAATAAAGTCTTTTGTGAAGGATCAAATACTAAACAATAAAAAAATGCGTCCTGAAACAAAAAGAGAAACCTCTCATGAATACTTGTTACAATTAAAACTAGACATTATTATAACAATACAGTTATAAAATATGCAGATAAGCATCTTTTTAATTGTTCCCATAACAAATACTTGTGAAGAGCTTGGTAATTAATATGTCACATAAACTTCAATCTTAATTATTCTATAAATAAACTTTTAAGTCTAAATGTAAATTATTAATTTTATTTAAATTAGATGTTCAATTCGTTGAATGTTACAACAAGGTGTAAAGTAATAATTATAAATGCGATTTTTGGCCTTGAACAAAAGTACTTAATACTTCCATACATGCTTGTTGTAGTTTTTGAGATTAACGATTGTGTATTTGTTAATACTTGTAACGCTCGTCGGATATAGGAAATGACATCAGTTTAGGGCGTGGTGACATTTCCTAATTGAGATTGTTAGCGGCTATGTAACCTAACCTTGAAATTAAACGGGATGAGTACCTACTCATTAGTCATGATAGCCATGCACAGTTATTTGTCTTATTAAACTACGTATTATAGTCGTTTGGTACTTAAGACAGTGCTCATTTAAGTGGTAATTACTAGAGAGAATTGATAATGAAACAATATAAAGTCCCACGTTGCGACGCTGATTAGGGAATGAAATTAAAGTAATTTATAGAAGGCTTGTATCAGCTTTAAATCTTCCCACGTGAGTTGTATAACAGTCGCGGACGAATGACTAGAAATGAGCCCCACTATGATATGGAGATTTCTAATTAAAACATGGACTGTGTGTTGCTTACACCATGTTCAACGTTCACATAATCGTGTTTAGCTAAGGCAGCATTACATAGGGTCAGCTAGGACTTCAAACGCGATACAAAACACTGCAAAAATCATTTCCACAAAATTTTCTCTACATATCCCTATAATCGTTTTATCACATACTAAAATAAATGCCACTAAACATTCCTATGGTGGTATGCGTAAATAAATCGATATTATTAAATATTCATTAGCAGGATAATGTTCTTAGAAACAGATAACGCTACGCCGCATGTGTGACGTAATGAAGCTTAGTTTTAGTTTTAATCATTAATTTTGGAGTACTTGTGGAATTTTAAAAAATCATAGTTATTAAATGCTCTGCAATTTCTTATGTATACCATAAATATCCCATCATTTATTTTAGAATTAAGTGCACTCTGAAGTATTAATAACTTTCCTGTTCTGATACATTCAGGTCACGTAATAAAACTAGGTATATCTATCAAAATACAATGTCGACCTCTGAACATAGGTCACCATATAACCCGGTATGATTTTTGTTCATGCGATTAATACCCTTTTAGCCACCTTTAATAAAACACCAAAGCATTCACTAATGCTCATCCTTTTGAAATGTTACCTACGGCATTGTATAACGATATTTAATACAAAAGTTTGTACTATCAATTCTACCTAGCCAGTAACCATTTTCTATTTCATTTATGTATGAGTTTCAAAATAATTATGACTATCTTTTCCTTTCTTTTTGTCTAAAAAATATTCAGATTGCGTTTTGCCACTAAAAACAATACTGAATTTTTTGTGTACTACAATTTTTAGATTATTGAAGTTTTAGCTGTACTAAAAAAAATGTAGAAGGCCAACTCCGTACAACACGCGATCAAGAACCGACAACATACAAAGTCGGTACTGTAGACCTGGGGTCTGCCTTCCGTAGAAAGGACTATGAGCCATAGTTAGTTGTTCCAATCATTGACCTTATGCATATTCCCATTTTTATTCAGAATGCAATGGGACCAGTTTAGGACGGACAAAGTACTATTCAGAGTGTCGAATTATTCCAGCCCTGGATGACAAAGACTTCACCATATTTAGAATGCGTGTATAAGTGCGTGAGCTCGTCTGTTTGCCAGGAGTGGACCTTCTACGAGCTTAGTGTCGTGTGTCGTTCGTCCGTGGCCGGTACATACTCACATCCTTATTGAGATAGCTGAGCAGCGACTCCGTCTCGTTGAGCAACGTGACGGTGCACTTGCCGCGGATGTGTGTCGCCGGCAGTGTCTCCACGTGCCGGGATAAGAACAGCTCCCGGTGTTTCGCCTGGTGCCGCTGTTTGGGCGCCAGGCCGTCCGTGCCTGGCAACTCGCTAGATTCCTCCTCCATCGCCGCTGGAACACACAAGTGAAATCGTCAGTGACTAATATTTGAACAGTGCAGTGAATACGATTTTCGGAAGTAGTTGCCAACTCAGAATTGTAACGCATAGCCAATAGGTCAGTTTGTGACCTTTTACATAAATTTTTGTTCCGTTGTGACGTTGCTAATAAGGAGGAGACTAACATTAAAACTAGTTAAAGTTATCCAAGGATGTTATTATTATTAAACTGTTGAAGCTAGGCACTCAGTATCATAGTTCTGTGATAGAGTGCATAAGCAGTGCAGTGAGACCAATAAATTCCATAAAAATAGTTTTCTTTTTAACCAACTTTAAAAAAGGAGGTGGTTCTCAATTTAACTGTTTTTTATAAAAAAAAAAGCTGCTGCTTCTCATGTGCTCCCATTTATGAAGAACTTCGGAGATACACAATGGAAATCTTCAATAAATGATAGCAAATCTTCCGGAATTGCTGCAATCGCATGTCTGTTTATTTTTTACACCACTTCATAACATAACATCACGCTGATATGCTCTGAAGGGATACAAAGATTTGTACAGTTCACCCTGATATACCCTAATTTCACCAATTATGTTCAAATGTCATATTTTTGGAGCTATCAATAAATTCGGGCATAACTTTACTATTTAGTTTTAGTTATTGGGTACAACAACTAACAAGTAAAAAATAAAAAAACTTTTAGAAAAAAAAAATACAAATGACTTCTAAAGAAAAATAAGTTTTTTTTATTACCAACTTCAATTGTCACGAAGGTTAAATTTAATTTCGAAGACTTTGTATATTTGCAAGGTCCTAATATATGAGTGAGTTCGATTAAACATTAAATAGCTTTGTTTCCTTTCGAATGATTAAGTCGATATCAGTATTATTAGCCAGCAAATTGCGCGCACAAGCCATCCAGTGTGGTACTTGTGAGTAACTGCATGTTTCTATTATTATTAAAGTAATAGGTACGCATAGTGCAGTTGCAATCAACGTTACAATTTCGCAAGACATCATCTCATATTTATTAACATCAAGTTATGTACTGATGAATCACCGGCCAACGCGTCCCACAGACGAGTGTCGAGTGCGGTCGAGCGGCGCGCTAGTGCGATTTGCGTAAGAGCGGAAACATGGTTGCCTTGCACGTACCGATTACCGATGCACTTGGATCACAGCGAGGGGACCCTAATACGGACAATACTAATCATCTCTATAAAATAAGCGATTCAGTAATGGTATAAACTAGAAGGTTTATCGTGATAGCTGTTATGAATGGTTTATAGGTCGTAAAGTTTATGCGCGACTCCTTCATTCATGTGTTGATTGGAAAGGGCTCGCATCACATCTGACTGGTGTGACTGTGGAGTGTTGCCGCTTGCCGGTTGCAAGTTCTCAACAACCGCCGGTCGGTGGCCGGCAGGTGCGTTGCGAAACATGTCCACGTCAACTTATGATTTTTATGTGCCGATGGACCGACCGCCATTACGACACGCGTTATACCAACGAGTATCACACATGTCGGCCATTCCGTTTTATTCACATTAAATAAGTGGACCCGCGAAGCAAGACTTGTTTATTGTTATTCGACAATAAATATCATCCATTTACCCATCTCGAAGTCCTTGAGTAACTTAAAGAATATCTTTACTTTACACACCTGTCTTTTGAATAAAGATAAAATACTTTTTATTTTCTTTTGTTACTCGAAATACCTACGTCCGGACTATTGAACTTAAATTGCTAGTGACCTTTAAAATTCAAACCAATTTAATGTTCCTTGCGATATAAATTTGCGCGGTAGGTACAGCAGATACGTTATACGGTACTAATCGAGAGGCTAAACCTTAATAGCTATAAACTATTTTTAACCGACTTTCGAAAAAGGAGGAGGTTCTATGTTCGACTGTATGTATGTTTTTTTTTTTTTTTATGTATGTCCGCGCATTTCTCCGTCAGTTGTGGACCGATTTTCAAAATTCTTTTTTTATCCGAAAGAATATACTCCCGAGGTGGTCCCATATAAATTTTATCGAAATTGCTTTAGCGCTTTTTGAGAAACTGAACAAAAACGAAAAATAGGCATATCTTGATGACGTTTTTGTGTTCTCCAAATGTTTAAATTCCACGTTCCATGTTATTGGGGATTTTAGTTCTGGGGTATAACAACTAAAAAGCGAAAAATAAAAAACGTTTTTACAAAAAAAAAACAACCGACTTCCAAAAAAAAAATACACTAAAAATTTAAAAATAACTTTAATTTCGGAAGTCGGTGTCAAATATCGAAGAAATAAAATACAAACACCGACTTCCGAAATTAAAGTTATTTTTAAATTTTTAGTGTATTTTTTTTTGGAAGTCGGTTGTTTTTTTTGTAAGGAAGTTTTTAAAAACTTGCTCTCTGTTATAATTTTAACTTTTGTCATTAAACTCAATCGAAGGTAGAGTTAACAGTTATTTTGTTTTTTTCTGTAGCATTGTAAAGTGAAACGGGGCGTTGTCGAAGGTAAACACAAGGGACAGCCGTCCCCGCGGGCAGACAAAAGCGCGACCCCTGCGGGCCCAGAGTCACTCGGTGTGGCGTCGCGTCACGCGCTAAGATTTCTTCAATATCAAACATATAATACGGCATAAATACAAACAAGTATTGAAATATAACCAAATCTAAACAAATTAGGTTATTATTTAGGCCAGTGAGTGTTTGTTGGTTTGTGTTAAGACGGGCTTCGGGCGACGCGGTTGTTGGATAGGGGCGGGCGTTGTGGGGTGGGACTGTATTGGCTACTTATTATTACCATGCAGACACCTCACTAATCACACACGAATAATAATAAAAGCCGTGTTTGGCTAACTAAACGATTTTAGAGCTAAATGGGGTGTGCTTTACTTTACTCGACAGATGTCATGCAGTTTAGAGCACAAAGGTTCCGATAATGCGGGGTGGAGATGTAAGCTTTCGCAGGAAATGTAAAAAAAAAAATACAAATAAATATAGTAAATAATCTAGATTGCGATTGGCTGTAAACTCATTATTGGCATTAATAAGATAAATGAATAAAAGAGAGCAAGGAGGGGAAGACGGTAAAACAAGCGGGTGAATTTAATTCCGTCGCCAATACGAGATGAGAGCGGTGTGAGGCAAAAAGTGGAAACGCGATTGTTTCGCTCTCCACCAAGAGCTATTGGATAGTGTGTAGCGCTCCTAGTTTACAGAAACATCGATGACGCTACTAAAATATTGCACGATTACGCATGTGCATGTAAATTATACTACTTTATTTTAGAGCCTTCTATGGGAATTGGAAATCAGTTTGTAAAATAAAACATTTGCCTTTAGCGGAGATTGGAAATGATATGTTATAAGTTTATACTGATAGTATCAATGAAATCTGGTGTGCATTAAAATAAATTATTTGCCCATAAACCGGCCAGATACCTGTAAGATACACTAAGCTTTTTCATCGATACGATACAGCATTGCTGACATAGATAGACATCACTAGAGCGTCGCGACGGCGAGGGCCCGCCATTTACCGCGACGCCCCGGCCCCGGGGCGGCCGCCGAATTGCGGGGGATTTACTTTATGATAATTATTTCGATTGCGATCGTGAGGAAAGAGCCAGGGCGCACTCGAGCCGATCTCGAGACGACCGATGCGAGGAGCCCGTAAAAATCACAGCTTTACACCAAACCACTTTTTACTGGCAAGCAATTTGCACCATGATTGGTTGAAATTAGAAAGCAATCTAGTGATTCCAATTAAGAGGCTCCTAGAGGGTTGTTTTATTAAATGTAAAGTTTTTTTATTGCATAAATTAATCGTAGCGTTTAAATAGCGTGTGAGAAAAAGATGTTGACTAGTGAATAACTAAGCTACCTAGTTATCATCAAAAAGGCGCGAGGTGTTGTGAATTTAAGTTGGTAAAGTCGAGAGTTCATGCCAAATCATGACATGATCTGATGGACAACAATCAGGGATAGTCATTCAACATCAAAGCCTGTTCTTTCGTAATACAATAAACTACATCTGGATTTCAAGCGCTTATTGAGGTTTGAAAAAAAACGCGACAAGTTCTGATCTAGCTGACGATTCCACACCAGCATCTGCCTGTTTGTCCAGATTCCAGAATATATGGTCTTAGGATGGAGTACGAAGTCTACACTCCGGTATAGTACTTGTGCATTTTGTCATAACATTCCTAGAAGTAAATGGAATGCGGAATGACGACAGACAACATGCGAGTCGCATGAATACAAAACAGTTATGATAGTCATACTCAGAGTAACAGTAACGTTTTTAGCAGATTTAAATAAATCGTCTAGCTCGTCGTCTCCGTTAACATTCATGGGAAATTGTGATCAGAAATATTCGATGTCATGATGATGAGAGAAATATGCTAAGGCATACGATATGAATCTCGAGCCCGATGAAACGACAATGTTGAGAAGTGGACGAGGTTACCTGGATAAGTAGTATTAGAGACTCATTGAAAGAAAAGATTGGCGTAAAGACAGATCTTTTTCTACTAAACAGAAGTAGGGAGAAACACAAAGGCTTATTGTGATTGATGAACAAGAAGCTTTAGGCTATTTTAAATAAAAAAAAACCTGCTATATCTGAGAAATCCAGTTTTAACTTTATTACTGCGGTAGGCTAATTTTAATCAAAGTTTTTAAATTGCGAGACAAGATAGAGCAGCCAAAATAAACCCAACTTCTCGTACACAACTTGCGCTTTTTAGCAGAAAATTGGGTCCGTTTTGGGGTGTTGAGTGTTGACTTGGTGAAAAGGGCTAGTTGTAACATATTGATACGCGCTCCCGTAAGTTTTACATATTTTATTTGAACATGAACCGTGGTCAAAAACTATTCGTGGGTCACATACTCCCCCGGTGACACTTAGACAAAGGTTGCTTCGAAAAGTCCAGCTTTTGAAGCCTCGCGTATGAATATGTATAAGCAAAGTTTGGAGCAAAAGCATGCATACAAAGAAAGAGCTTTGTTAAGTGTGTATTTCAGGTGCGTCGCGGCGTACAGGAACACATGAAATTATCTATGGCTTTATCTAATCTTGGTACACAGTGCCATGCTGAGTGAAATACTCGTATTGAGAATGGGATATTGTTTAGTGAGGACAAAAATTGTGCTAAGCTTGAATACAAGTACCGCCAATGCAGTTTTAACGGGGGGAAATTGTGGAAAGTATTCAGTTATTCACTATACAACATCCGTAGGTTATTCGCGAAGATTTTATTACTTTTTGTTGCGTTTATGAGCTTGTCACAGTAGTCGGTCATCTATGGTTACCAGTTTTATACGAGCAAACTAATGCTATGGATTATGTACACGAACATTACAGTGGTCCACCTCGTTGGATAGAGTGGACGGGACCTGTTTGGCAATTTAATAACATGGGATTATGGATCTACACGCGTCACTACGCAACTAATTAAAGCGTAGGCAAAGAGAAAATGGCAATCTGTGGAGTCCTCCCCCCGCTAGTGGGGGGGTGTCGGTTACGTGTGCCCCCTTGGGGTGGTCGGGTGTATGGTTTTTCTGCTCGGGCATCCTTTGCTTACTTATTGATCCAGTCAAATGTGTGGAGGTGGCGCGGTGGGTGGCACGCCCGACCCCGCGTCCCCCGAAGGGGGTACGTCCAAATAAATCTGCCCGCCCGCGAAACACCGCAGTGACAACAGTGGCGGCCGGTAAGATGCGGTCGCACTGTCTGTACTGAACACATCAAATGACAGCTGTCCCGGCAGTCGATAACGAGCTATATTATAGTCTCGCATACAATTGCTTTAAGGCATATTAATTGAAATGATTTCTATCGGAAGGAGGTGGGCTTTACGCTACCTACCTCAGAGAAACAGGCATGCGCGTGATCGCTAAACGTACCTCCAAACCGCGATGCGTCTGCTCTTTTCACAGAGGTCAATGACCTTTAGTTTCCAAAACACCGGATACGTAATGTAACGTTTGTCTAAAACTAATTAGTATTCCCTTTATACGTAATTGCAATCGCATTCGTGGATCAATTCATTTGAGATAGTAGTTGAATTAGCGTCGTGGGATGGGATGGAAATTGATTTTTTTTTCTAGACAGAGTGGAATTCAATAATTTATCAGTATCGTAAGTAAACATTTGAGAATTAATGAATAGGGAATTGCTAATGTGGTGATAACGAGCCGATGATGTGACATTATCTTAGTGGGGCACAGGATGAGATTGTTACTGTCACACAGTAGGTATGAAGTTCATGCCAACAATGACCCGTGCTTACTCACTTTAGCAACGTGATAAAGATTTCACAGAATCATTATACGTATACCTAGATAGAAAAACCGTCTTTATCTAATTATTTAACGAAGAAGTTAAATCGTCAGATCTTCGAGTTGTTTCATTGTTGCAGTCTGAATGGTTATTGTGTTACGAATACATAGAACCAGCGTGAGCTTAACAAGTGCCTATGGAGACGTCGCCGCGTCGGCTTGTTTCTCAAAAGCTACAAGTATGCGCTAAACGTTCGGCATATGTTACACAAGTTCATGACCACACATAAACGTGTTTAGTAATTAATTCAAATTCCTGACTACAAAAGACACGATTCTTAGGAAGGAGCAGACCAAGTTTTGGTCATGCGAAAGTGAACGAACTAGGTCGTCGATCCCCGTGTTTTGGTAAGTAAAGAATACAGTGAAAGTGTGGTCCACGAAATTTAGGACGACAAATATGACTTATTACAAAAAAAAAACTGACTTTAAAAAAAGAAAATACACTAAAAATTTAAAAATAACTTTAATTTCGGAAGGCAATGTTTGTATTTTATTTCTACGTTATTTGACACCGAGTTCCGAAATTTAAGTTATTTTTAGTGTATTTTCTTTTTGGATGGTTGTTTTTTTTGTAAAAAAGTTTTTTATTTTTCGCTTTTTAGTTGTTATACGCCAGAACTAAAAACCCCAATAACATGGAACGTGGAATTTAAACAGAAGCAATCGTAATTGGAGGAAACGAAAACATCGTCATCTATGTATACATATTTTTCGTTTTTGTTCAGTTTTTCAAAAAGCGCAGAAGCAATTTCGATAAAATTTATATGGGAGCACCTGGGAAGCCCTTTCAAACAAAAAAAAAATCCAAATCGGTCCAGCCATTTTCGAGTAATCGGGGAACATACATAAAAAAATAAAAAAAAAGGTTCCGATGCATTGAGAACCTCCTCCTTTTTGACGTCGCGTCAGTTAAATAGAATTTAAGGGGACAACACAATTTGGTAAAAGCATTTCGTTCGGAAAAAAGACAGTAAATCAGTTTTTTTTTTAACACGGAAGTTAGTTCTTATAATTTCAGTGTGACATTCTAATGTCAATATGTGATTTTAAAATTTAAAACTAAAGAAAAAAAATGTCCATCCTGCATACAAAGTTATTGAAGCAGATGCGGCCATTGGTACGGATTCTCTTGTTCAATATCTAAACTAAAATTAGATACCTAATTGCTATCTTTTACTAAAAGGCAGTGCGAGAAATGGACGGCTATAGCTATGCACTAAGTTAGAGATGTCAAACTAGTTTACCCCTTGCGCTTCGCCGTGTTTTTAGAGTAAATTTGACAGCTCTAATTTCGGTCCGTCTCTTTCTTGTTTTATTAGAGAGAAAAGATAGCAATAGCCTAAATTAAGTTTAGTTTGTGCATAAACTAAAGAAGTACGCAAAATTTCAGCTTAATCGGAAACCGGGAAGAGGGTCAAATTTAACTTCTAAGATTTGTTTACATAGTTTTACAAATGTAGCTAATATAAATAAAGAAAAGAAAGAAAAAAAAAACATTTTTACAAAAAAAAACAACCGACTTCCAAAAAAAAAATACACTAAAAATTATAAAATAACTTTAATTTCGGAAGTCGTTGTTTGTATTTTACTTCTTCGTTATTTGACACCGACTGCCGAAATTAAAGTTATTTTTTAATTTTTAGTGTATTTTTTTTTTGGAAGTCGGTTGTTTTTTTTTGTAAAAAAGTTTTTTATTTTTCACTTTTTTGTTGTTTACCCCAGAACTAACAACCCCAATAACATGGAACGTGGAATTTAAACATTTGGAAATCGGTCCACAACTGACGGAGAAATCAGCGGACATAGATCTATAATGAAGTACTTATCCGATTTTAAAAATTCTTTCACCAGAGTGTGACTTTTTTTCCGGATTAATAATAAACGGTCTATGAAGGTAGACCACGGGTGCGAAGCCACGGGAAAAAACTAGTTCATAAATATTTTCGCCACGGTTTTCTTTAGAGCAAAATCCCGAACGGCTGCTGCTCGACATAACTGAGACTAGGGTTGAAAACTTTTTTATAAAGAAATACAGTATATCTGATTTTAGTGAGGGTAAATAAAGAGTACCATCTTATAAAAAAGAATACATATAATTGAGTTTTAAAAAAGGCACGCACGCGTGCCGCATGCACGCATGCCTTTTGCGGCACGTCACGTACAATTTTTCAACATTTTTATAAGAATTTTATAACTCCAAAACTTTCTAAATCTAAGTTAATGCAGATCACGAGCTCACTTTTTATTAACTTCATTGAAAATATTAACAGGAAACCGTTAACGTTTCAAGGTTATGTTGATGGGTATGTTTGACTGGTATGTAAAAAAGAGTATCTTACCGTACTCTATTAGTATTACAGATTATAAAGTACACGTACTTGAAATAGAGTACAATACTCTATTTTAGAGTACAGTTGGCAACGCTAACTGAGACCGTTGCCGTTAAAAAAACATTTTCAACAAAAAAAGTGCAAAATAACTTATTTCGGAAGTCGGTTTTTCTGGTTTTGTTTCTTCGTTTTTTGGCACCGACTTCCGAAACTAAAGTTATTTTGCACTTTTTTTTTTTGAAGTCGGTTCTTTTTTTTATTTTTTACTTTTTACTTGTGGTTCCCCATTAAATTCTGTTAACAATACATAGACAAACGATCGCAGTAATCGCGAGTCCATTTGCTGTTAGTTATTAAAGAGTTTCACTGTCTATCTCCGAAGATCTTCATCAGATCCTTATGTATTTACACTAAAACCTTCCTTGAAAAATATACACTTGATTTTAAATAACGAAAACCCTATCCAAATTGGATCAGTAGTTTTTGAAAAAATTGCGGACATACAAGCATACATACATACCGGTCAAATACAGAACCTCCTTTTTTGAAGTCGGTTAAATATTACAATGATGCCCGACAACCCGGGTTGTCATCGGGCTTCTTCGACAACCCGGATTTGTCCGCGGATCTTAAGAGGTAGGAGGCTGGTTTTTTTTTTTGTTTTCAAACTCAGTTGAGTTTCGGATCCTAAGAGGTTAAATTTTTTTCCAAGCAAACGTTAACCTTGGGTTGTCGAAGAAGCCCGATGACAACCCGGGTTGTCATCGGGCTTATAAGGGTTAAAGAGTTACTCTATACATTTTGATCTCGCTCATCTCGAAACAAAAGCTTTCTGGACTAGACTGAATGAGGATGAATTTGTAGTTACTCTGCTTTTTATGTGCCCTCCTTGTAACATAGAAACAGCGCTACTCCAAGGAACAAACGTTCACGTTAGTGCCCCGTCAAAAACCAGTTTTTCAAAACAGCGATTAGTAAAAACGTTAAAGGCGAGTGAGACGCTATGTATGTATATTTTGAATATGTTGCACGAGCTGTTAAAGAATAGATAAGTGCCGTTATTCGGAACCGTCACCAGTTTCTCTGTAATGTAATGAGTGTACCACTGAATCCTAAATGCAAAAACTTTGCGAGGCAAATGTTTGTACCGCGGCGCGTTGAAAATGTTACCAATGAATATTGCATAAATATATTTGGTCTCGACGCCGTTGGACATGTGTTGATTCCAACTACCTTTGTATTATGATTTATTTATACAGTCCACGGGATGTCTGATCTGTTATGTTTTTCATTCAACTAGTTCGATTTTTTTAAAATCAAAATGGCGAACCCGAGTTACAAATTACCGTTACTTCTAATTTCAAATACACATGCAGACTTATGAATGGTATGTGTGCTGTAGCTTCGATTTAGTGATTTGATACATTATTGCTCTAAGTTTGAGCAGCGTTTATCTAGAAAGGTCTGCCTACCCCTATAAGTAAACTGTCTTTATCACATTATGCTTAAAGCACGTACAGTCTCTAAACCCGGATGCAACCGAGATAAGAATATCGACTGAACACACATGGGCAAGCAGTCTCAAACATACTACTTTGAAAAAATGTATCGCAAACCTCGAAACAACTCAAATTCTTAAAACTTACAAACGTCCACGGAAAACCGGGCATGTGTGAAGTCTTGCTTTTCTTCATTGTAGTTTTTTTCAACCTGCGTGTTCAGCATTTAATAACTGTCTTTTAAGACCTCATACATTAGTAGCAGTCGTTAAAATTAGACCATTCTTCAGTAGCTATTATAGCAAAATACTAATTTTAGGTTTTGTTCGTATTCAATTTTAACTAACCACTGACGGCAATGATGCCACTACGACTATTCGTGCTTTAGGAATCCTAAATCATTATTAGCCTATTGGTATTCCTGCTGCTTGAACCCAGGCCTCCTTTCTGTGAGACCATCACCACTAGGGAATGCGGAGTTTCCACTAGGTTATTTTTAGGGTTCGAATTCGACCCTAAAAATCAGTGGAAAATCATACTCCTTCAAATTCGTTCTGGCCAACATCTAGCAACAGGTTACTTGTTGACTCGTATGCTGGCTTCACAGTCTGATACTTAAAATTCAACAGATTTTGACATTTATTGGCTTTGAAAGATATCCATGACAAATCTTTTTGGCGCAGCGCCTAAGGACTTCAGATTACTTGAATCGATTAGCCAGTATTGCAGATTTAACCCAAATTTTAAGGATACTTTGCATGCAAACCAGTTTAAGTAAGCCGTCAGTGCAAGTGGACCTAATACTGAATTGCACAACAATGTAAGTACGTTGATCTGCGCGAGCGCAGCGTTGATGCAACGTCATTTACCCGTAGTAGGCTTCATACTATAAGTACGGTAAAAGCAACAAGTTGATAGTATGCAGTTTTACCTACGTCTTCATATTTGTAATACTAAGTATTTATTCGAAATTAATTCAGGCTTACTTCGAGACTGTTGAATTTGTACAATATTGAACCTTGTTCTCAGAGATTTAAAAGCGCTGTGCACTTTTATGAGATAGTTAAGTTTCTGGCAAGTCATGTTTATGTAGGAATACAAACGAGATTTATGGTAAGGTCATTGATACGTTTATTTAATATTATAACGTCAATTGTCATCCGCCGATGACGCTTGTCGCGGTCGGTCGGGCGGCGGCGTGAGGCGGCGCGAGGCTTGGAGTGGTAATGTGGTAAGAGTGTAATGAGAGGGTCGGTCGGTCCTGTGTGGCGCCGCGCGGTGTGGCGCGCGGCCGGCCGGTGCGGGGCGGGAGGGCGCGCGGAAGGAATGCGTCGTTTTCGCATCGGGAGAAACGAATGCGTTTAAGCGTCGCGGGTATACAATGGCGGCGTGACGAGATCCGGTTCGCGGGCAGCGCGGGGGCAGGGGGCGGGGGCTCTAATCGATAGCCGGCGAGCGACGGCCGGGCGACTGCGGCGCATAGGTGACAGCTCGGGCCCAATCAAATTACCGGCCGTGGAGGAGAACTGCAGTGCCACGCATGCCGGAGAAACACGCCGCCGCCGCCACCACCCGTGCCGACCCCGCGTTCCGCCGCCGAAACTGCACCGACGTTCTCCTATTGTCCGATACACTAGCACCTCACATACATTCGCCTATGCAACACATTGACGGATACTAGTCACTTATCACGCCGCCCGATACGCGAGACCCACCCCCCTAACCCCCCACTTTGTACGGCTGCAATTTGTACACGAGCTAGGTAAAATAAGCCATGTGTGAGTTAAGGTTCTATAGATATGATACCGTTCTGGCGTAACCAACCTCTACATGAGAGAAAATCATGATTAGATCTGAGCTGGCTTAGTATTTTATCAATGCAGCAAGTTTACATAACATATTTGTATTAAATAAATAATGACTTTGGGGTTGAGAAAACATGTAAAGCTTCATGAAAATGTACCAATTCTTGATGGCGGAGACAGTCTTTCTACTAAGATTTCAAGTTCAAACCGACATTTTCCAAGTATACTTAAAGCGAAGAATTTTAAGCCTAAGCACGTGGCCAGTAATGTGTTGACCGATTATGTAAACAACTGAGAAAATGCGGGCCTATACCAAAATTCAAAACAATATACACAAATACAAATATGGATGAGTCGCTTTTTAGGTCGCGAAGTTCATCTAAAGCCAAGGAGGTCAAGTTCCTATCTTACACAATATGACAATCTTTCAAAAGACAAAAATAAATATATAGTGTTGCATATATCGCAAAAGCTGGATGTTGTTACGGTATGCGCTAATTCGACAGCGTTCCTGCATCAAATACATCAACGGATGTAGCGTAAACGACACATCTACGAGTTCCACGGCTGAGGATTGGTGTACGCGCATCTAATTATAGGTTATTCCAC
Organism: Polia nebulosa; assembly: GCA_951329385.1. Lineage (NCBI taxonomy): Eukaryota > Metazoa > Arthropoda > Insecta > Lepidoptera > Noctuidae > Polia > Polia nebulosa. The sequence goes on from OX589602.1 coordinate 24,495,266, forward strand.
CCGCGTACCACACAACAGATCCACGTTGTACCATTAACGACCTGTGCACGAATGTCTACCCCGTACCTACACATAGGCAACGCTTCATATACCACATACGCGGCCGGTGTATACAGAGAAATGTGATGTAACCCGTCACGCATACTGAACTCTGGTCGGTCGCAGTGGTGGAGTATACTCGAAAGATATAAAACGGCAGTAAAGGAAATAGCGACAACGCTCGGTAAAAACGAAACTTGACATTGAAAAGGAAATTAAATCAAAACGCTGCATAAAAGATAACGACGCTGTAAAGTTTCCACAGATCGATCGACTCATGTCGTACTCGTCCAAGCTTATTCCGATGAAGACTGAAATAAATGTCGCTTTTATAGGTAGGTAATGAAGCGGCCGCCGCAATTAAATCGATGACATCATAGCCTCGATGCGTGGCGTGATGGGAAATAAAAGCACAATTCAATCAACGGGACGGCGGCGACACGTTTGCTCAATCCATGTATGGAGCCGTTATACATGAACAAGGACTTTTTTATTTAGAGCACATGCCTACCTAATTTACTTGAATCACCATCAGCAGAAATAATTTTACTTATGAATTAAGAACCACGCGATTGGTATGGATCTGGAAAACTTAAGATGGTCTATCTATGGTTGTGGAGGATCTGTGACTAATCCGCTGGTAGGGTTGCCAACCGTACTCTAAAATAGAGTATTGTACTCTATTTTATGTAAGTGTACTCTATAATCTGTAATACTAATAGAGTACGCTAAAATACTCTTTTTTTCACGTTTACTATACTAATCCGCTGGTAGGGTTGCCAACCGTACTCTAAAATAGATTATTGTTCTCTATAATCTGTAATACCAATAGAGTACGCTAAAATACTCTTTTTTCACGTTTACTATACTAATCCGTTGGTAGGGTTGCCAACCGTACTCTTAAATAGATTATTGTACTCTATTTTATCTAGGTGTACTCTATAATCTGTAATACCAATAGAGTACGCTAAAATACTCTTTTTGTCACAATGTTTACTATAATAATACCAGTCATGTATACCCATTGTGATAACCCAAAAATGTAACGTTTACTGTTAATATGTTCATTGAATTTAATAAAAAATAAGCTAAAAAAATAGGATGTTTGGACTGGAGTCATACAATTCTTTTTAAAATAATGAAAAATTGTTGTGCCGCAAAAGGCATAAAAAATATCTTTTCAAAAATTTAAAAAAAAAAATGTTCTCTTTTTTTTAAGGGGGTATTCTGTATTTACCCTGTCTGAAACCAGATATACTCTATTACTTAAAATAAAAGTTGCCAACCCTAGCCGCTGGTTATAACAATTGAGTTAAAAGTAGAGTTAAGATAACTCGCTATACTTTCGCTTTAGCCATTGAACCTAAAACCAGTATAGTGTCAAAGGTTCAAAGTTCGCGAAGTTTTTGCACCCCTTTTCCCGAACGTCTGGTAGATCTATACCACTTACAAAACGCTTTGCGAGAAACTATGTCAGTCTCAATATGTTGTCAAAATTTTTACAAGAAGTTGGTCAAGTCTGTCGAGTATCGTTGGCCTGGCTTGACCGTGACACTGTTGTGCCAAGTTCGATCTGGAAGCGCAAGTTTAGACTCACCTAGCGCAGGGTCGAGGACTGCTTGTGCTGCTTGCTCCTCGCCGACCGGCGTCTTAAGGCATATTTTCTTGAGTTTCATCGCTATTGGTGAGTCTTCCGACTGGGCCACTGTAACACAAACGTAGAGTTAGAATATGTGTATTGAATTTTATTATGGTCGATATTGAAACAAATGAAAACAATGAAAGTCAAAGTTCCATAGTTTATTTTTTAAAACGTTGCCCCACACTAGGAATGACTCCTGTATCGTGTGTGCGTTCATAAACATGTAAACTCACACACACAAGACACCCAGACCCAAACAACTATCTGTAGGCCATACAAATATTTGTTCCGTGCGGGAAACAAACCTGCGATACGCAGCGCAGCAGCCGAACGTTCAACTACTGCGCCAACCGTGATGTCAAGTTGCGATAACTTTTCTGATTTGAAAAAGTTTAAGTTAGTCTTAGTTTCTTATAAAAAACCTATATAAAGCGCACTAATCTTTTATTTGCTATAGAAGAAATTTTTAACTACAATAAATTAATGAAGAGCCTTCCGACACTCTTTTTCATAACTATTACTTATAGATAACGCGATTGATTTCCAATGGCTTTTACATTGCAAGTACGTTGTTATCTACAATAATATGATCTTGGCTATCTGCTAGTCAAAAGTTTTAAGACCTGTTTTATATTATATCAAAGTAAAAAGTTTCAAAAACTTGATAACATTGTCAACCTCAATAACATCAAGTCATTCCGGCCATTTAATACAAATAGTTAACACCGACACAAAATGAGGTTAATGATAAAATAGGCTAAGAGGAAATCGACACTCCAGCACTGTTCATTTCAGCGACATGGAGTGGGGTCCTCTTGGTAATGTTTTACCTGTTTTTACCAGACTGCGCGACGCGAGGGAGGGAAATGTGTTTAACAGCCCACATATGTATGTTTGTTTCTTAGACTATGAAAGGTTATATACAGACGGAACGTCATTGGACATTAAATGTAGCAGGATCGATAAAATGTGCGAGTGAAGTGACCTTGACGAACGTAACAATTGGCATCTCATTTTGTCTATGCTTATTTCGCGTGTACAGATACAAGCCGGCTTCTCATTCTGGTACTTCAGATTGCTGGATTTTGACACTCCGTCTATAACCTTTCATAGTCTAAGGTTTGTTGCTTTGTGGCGCTTTACAGACCAAACGCGTGGGCCGATTTTGATAATTCTTACGTCAATTGATTCGTCTTAATCTTGCGAGTGCTAAAGACAGTGACAGTAATCAAAATACAATATGGCGACCACCAGACGCACTATTGTGAAAAAGAAAAAAAAAAGTTGAAGTAGGGTATAAATATAAAGGGTTGGAGGAGGCAATTCCAAAAAAATAACTCACTAAAATGTAGAAAATAAAAAAAAATATTTACAAAAAACCCGACTGTAAAATACAACTAAAAAAATGCAAATATAACTGCCACCAACTGCAACAGGCTGCTTGAAAAGTGACTTGTTTAGAACTTTGTAGTAGTATTTTACAGTCTGGATTTTTGTTCTCATTTTACAAATATCTCGCCATCTCCCTGTAAATTAAACTTATAACTTAAAAACGGCCATTTTTGACACTTTTGCGTACTACTTAGGATACGAACATTTTGAGACCTGTTTTAACAAGGTAAAAATACTTAATCCTCTTTGTAACAAACGTGACGTTGGATTCTTTAATATTTATTTTCTATGCTATGATTTTTTATTCAATGAGGGCACCACTTGGCCGGTAGTAGGGCCTTAAGCATGATAAAAGAAAGTTTTTTTTATCATTGGTTAGGCTCGCGGTTGACCGTTATCTACCCTGATGTTGCTGGACCACGCTTGCCTAGAAGTAACCTATTCACTCTTGACTTAAATACTCCCAGTTTGCAGCTATCAGAAAACACAGATTCCGGCAGGGAAATCCACTCCTTAACTGTACGCATATTGAATGTGTTCCCAAAACGTTTTGTGCGTTTAGGTTCCTACCTACACGCACACCATGTACCGGAGAACAATAAAGCATCTGAGTGCAAAAAGTATACTTCTCGAGCCTAACAAGAAACACGAAGAACTAGCTGAAACAATGCAGCAACAGAAAGCAACTCAGCAGACACCACTTTTTCCTTAAGGAACTCACGAAAGTGTGGGTTTTAACCGATTTCAAAAAGGAGGAAGTTATTATTTAGGATATTTGTATTTTTTTTTATGTATGTTCCGGCATAACTCCGTCATAATAGACGGATTTGAATAATTCTTTTTTGTTCCGAAATGGTCCCATTTTAATTTTATGTAAATCTGATGATGAGTTTCGGAGACAGACAACGGAACTTTTCAAAAAATGACAGCAAATCAACTGGGATTGCTGCGATCGTATGTCTATGTAGTGTTAACATAATTTAATGGCGAACCACAACTAAAAAGTGAAAAATAAAAACTTTTTACAAAAAATAGAACCGACTTCCAAAAAAAGTGCAAAATAACTTTAATTTTGGAAGTCGGTGTCAAAAAACGAAGACACAAAACCAGAAACACCTACAACTACAACATTTAAATACACTTTTTTTTGAAGTAGTCTATTTTTTGTAAAAACGTTTTTTTTAAGCTAATTTAAAGAAATCATGTTTATTCACGTCAAATGGTTTTTCCGTCGACAAATAGCGACAGCAGCAGTGAGTATGATAGCAAATTAACTAATCAAAGCTTTGTTGGAGAGCCACCAGAATTTTAGTTGGTTCTGGGAACATAACATAGGGTGTATAAAGACAGTTTCCGAAGCCGAAAGCTACATATTCTACCCATTATTTGGATCACTTTTTTCCACTAGACCATACCTGGGAATCCACTGGTTCTGGAGATATTGAAGGTCGAAGTCACAGTTTTTTTTTACTTTTTTTACGAAAATGAATTCCAAGTGTTATTAATTACTAAACTTTTTCCAAACAAACATTACCTGAACTTTCGATTTTCTTTTCGAATGATCGAAATTACGCATTTGAAGTTACAAAAACGCAATGAATATCAAACGTAACCGACAAGTACCTACGTGGCTTAGAGCGAAGGGGGCGGGACTTAATGCCTGGGTTCGCGTTACATTGCGCGCAATAAAAAATTGCTTCTTTTTTCAAACCTAAAAATAGTCGTTTCCTAGCAATAATTTTTGCGCGAAGCTACTTTGTCAGATGTACAGTTTGCTTAATTGATGGCTTTGTGATGAGTCTTCTTACACTCTGTATATCTGCCCGGGGGTGGAGGATAAATTCGAAAGAGTTAACTCACCCCCGGGCGCGTAGGGCAGGGAGGAACAGGGGTGGGTTTTAGTCAGTAAGAGTCTGACACGCTCTTCCGCTCCACCCTAGAGCGGAAGAAGTCATAAGATGATTTCCCACCCCCAAAAAAAAAAAAAACACTCTGTATATGTATTAAAACGCTTGGCCGAACCGCTACTACTGTTGATGCTTATATCTACCTCAGAAAGATCTTTCAACCCTGACCTTTCTTATTACCTTATCGAAAATTGGTGTACACAGCTGAACATAAGCCCGTTCCTATATAGGATATGTCTTTTGTATAGGATCAGGATATGTCTGGATGGATATGTCTGGATATGTCTGGATGTATAGGATCAGGATATGTCTTTTGACCTGACTGCATTGGGCAAGTAAGTTAATGAGCGAATTTTCTGGGCCTTTACTTATTTCTCTCTAAGACGACATCTCTCTGAGATCCGGGAATAGTGAGATAATTATATGTAGGTACTTTAAGGCCCAGATCTCTCTAAAGCGCGGTCACTCTCGGATTGCATAGAAAAGAAAGAGATGCGCTACGACAAATGTTTGCAATTTATTGCAAAATATGAAGTATTTTATCGATTTACATAGGATTTACTAATAAATTTATAAAAAATAATCCATCACTGGATGCAACTTAGCATTTGAAATTTTATGGTATATTTTTTATTATGATTTTAATTGTTAATGAAGGGATAAATTGCTTTTAAAGATAATTTAGAGGTATGTTAGAAGATTTTTTTGATGCATTAAAGTATGTTAAAATATGTTTCTAGCTCCATCACTGTATGCAAGTAGGACTTGAAAATATTATATTTTTTTTATTTCTCAAAATTATAAACGGTTTAAGAGATACACTGCTTTAAAAAAACACCTTTTTGACCATTTTTGGGAACCTCCGCCTTAAGTAACGTAAAATTCATGAATTTCAATCGTATTTATTTTATGCCAGCCCTATTTTATACAAGTAAAAGTTAGATATATCATGCGAAGGTTTGGTCTTATGCTTACTTTCTTCCAAGATATCGATCCTCTTTGGTAACAGAGAATTAGGATTCTATTCTATTTTAAATTTGTACTCTGTTATTGTTTTTAGGGTTTCGAACATCCGAATGTAAAAACGCAACCCTTATAGGATCACTCGTGCGTCTGTCTGTCTATCCGTTCGTCTGTCACAGCCAATTTACTCCAAATCTACACGACCGATTGAGTTGAAATTTGGTACAGACATGAATATCTGTGACCCAAACACGAACGTGTTACGTAAATAAATGAATTTGGAATAAAAAAAATAGTTTTATAAACAGTAATGAGCTACATATCAAATGAAAGGGCGTATTGAAGAATTTCAAATATATTTTTTTCATAATTCCAAAATGTATATTTATTAAGTTATTTGAGAAAATAGATGAAAAATGACCATACCCTCAAATGGCCCAAAATTTTGAAAAAAATACAGAATTTAGTTCTTTACTTATAGATTACAGGAAAACCTATAAGAAGTACCTATATGTAGTTTAAACCTGGAAAAATATGATGTGTTCGGAACACTGAGCGCGAGTCCGACTCGCTCTTGGCCGGATTTTATTCAGCAATCTAACATCACCATAGGTGCCTTTGCGAATCAGTTATATCGTGCAAAATGGTTAGTTATTATAAGCATTTTTACCTGAGCGACATTTTTCTATTCATTCATTTCAGTCTTAAAACACTACAAAAAAAATATAATTATTCCATCAGTTAGATTACCAAAAAATATTGGACACGTATTTTTCCTTTTGTCACGTAAATCAAAAATGAGGACGATACAGTGCGTTGAAATTTCGCGTGACGTCACACCTCGATAGACTTTGTACCGTTTAATGACGTAACAAGCCCCCACTCCTGAACTTTGATGCGTTTTTAACCGAGTTTCGAAAAAGGAGGAGGTATAATGTTCGACTGTTTTTTTTTTATGTATGTCCGCCGATTTCTCCGTCAGTTGTGGACCGATTTTCAAAATTCTTTTTTTAACCGAAAGCATATACCCCCAAGGTGGTCCCATATAAATTTTATCGAAATTGCTTCAGCGCTTTTTGAGAAACTGAACAAAAACGAAAAATACGTATACCTAGATGACGTTTTTATTTTCTCCAATTACGAGTATGTTTAAATTCCACGTTCCATGTTGATGGAGTTTTTAGTTCTGGGGTATAACAACTAAAAATTGAAAAATAAAAAACTTTTTCACAAAAAAAACAACCGAGTTCCAAAAAAGAAAATACATTAAAAATTTAAAAATAACTTTAATTTCTGAAGTCGGTGTTTGTTTTTATTTATTCGTTATTTGACACCGACTTCTGAAATTTAAAGTAATTTTTAATGTATTTTCTTTTTTGGAAGTCGGTTGTTTTTTTGTAAAAAAAAGTTTTATCTGTCATTTTTTATTGCTTTGGTTAAGCAAAACAATACGTGTCTAATATTTTCTGATAATCTAACTTACGGACTAAATGGAATTATTATTTTTATACCCAGTAAACATCCCTATTATGTCGTTTTTTAACCCCCGACGCAAAAAGAGGGGTGTTATAAGTTTGAACGCTGTGTGTGTCTGTCTGTGGCACCGTAACTCTTAAACGCGTGAACCGATTTATAAGCGGTTTTTATATTTGATAACAGGTTTTCTAGCCATGATTCTTAGAAATGTTTTATGAAAATCGATTCAGTAGTTTCAAGGTCATAAGCTCTTTTGTGTTTTTTAAATATTCGCTTTTCTTTTTTGCGTTGGGAATTTTTTAAATTTTTAATTTAATTGGTACTTAAAAAAACGTACTCACATGTTCACGCATTTGTGATTGTATCGTTCATTGATTTGCGTAATCTGTAACCACGTCTACTTCAAGCATCATTGAGTTCATATCTTTTTTCTAAGTTTACGTATGGCCTCGGGGTAAACAGTTGATTGGTTTAGTTTCTAGATATTCTTTTTACTGATACAGCAATGCGTGTAAGTAGTAAGAGCGGTTGCGCACTATGTCCGATACTTATCCGTCAAAATACAGATCTATAGAAAACTCGGATCGGTAGTGTGTAAGAGCGTTTGCGCACTACGTCCGATACTTATCCGTCAAAATACAGATTTATAGAAAACTCGGACCGAACTCGGATCGGTAGAGCGTCGAGCGTAACCTGCCATACAAATTGTTCTACGGCCACGCCGGACCGTCACGTTCACGGATAAGTATCGGACGTAGTGCGCAACCGCTCTAAGTCTTCAAAGTAGCAAAACCTACAATACCACCCGTAGGGAACTTTCACAGATGCGTGAATTCTCGAGTGGAGCTCGTATCGCCAACTTGTCATCAGTATACAATAACGGCTGCTTTGACGAAACGATGACCTTAAAATTCATTCGAATAACGTCTGCGAAGTTCTAGTGGGTGAATGATTAAAATACGTTGCTTTACAATATTATGTATTCAAAATTTCGACCGGGCATTGATCGTATTCTTCAATCGACTACCAAACTTGTTTTGAAACTCGTATTTAGTGCATTAATGTATGTATAGTATGGATAAATTAAAATTTTCAATATTAATTTTCAAAGTGAAAGTTGTAATGTTAACTGTTTATTCAAGCGTAGATTATAAGCTCATAAAAGTTTAATGAATAATGAGGTGAAAAAAGGGTCTAGTTAGAATGTGTAACAGTGTGCTAGGTCTCGTCTGCGACCTTGACGGCCTGAGCGTCGGCCACCGGAGACCGGGACGCCGCCGCGCCGCGGTCTACGAGGGCGCGACTCGAGATCCCGGGTAAAGGTGCGCGTACACTGTGGACTACTTTGATATAGCCACGACCTACGACAACTACCACGTTGTAAATGGACCTTGTGTATCAATATTAACTATCAACTCTCATTGACTGACGTATTTTGTGACAGCTTAAAACTCGACCTCGACTTTCAAGTAGGTTTTTATTTTCATTTTATGTCAGTTTTGGTGAACACGACATTGCGGTAAGAAATCACGAAAGCACCGCAATGTAGTGCAATAACTTAAGTACCTACCTAGGAATTTAAAGAGACAAGTGTTTGGTGCTAATACTTATTAGAATGAAAACTACGTTGTGGAAACATTGTGATTGTACATCTCTTCAACATTCGAGATACCAGTTTCAGGCGGTTTAGTGGATTGACAAGGTGGCGCGGTGACGTGGTGGGCAGTGTACAGGCGTCACACACGTCGTGCGGTGCGATGTCGCTAGTGTGTCGTGGTTACGGCAGGGCAGGTGCAAGCGAGGCTGCACGCTGCGCCGCGCGGAGGCTGCGCCCACCCTTGCCACCCCGCGTCACCCTCATGCTCCCCCCGTAACCCTCCCGCGCACGCCATCTTAACAAATCGATAGGATATGACTGTTCTCCACTTCGCGGGTGCGACTTTTGGGCGCGGACTGAATGACCCCTCTTGATTGCGTAACGCAAAGCGCGTGAACAATAGAATCGGGCGAGATTCCGCCAGCGAAATGTAGCGACGTTTAAAACAAACCCAACACGGAGGCGACGGGCGAGGAGGAAAAATCTAAGTATCATAACCATACAAACAGACCGAAGGGCTTTTCGCCTGAACAAATGTTTGCTTAGCACCTTCCGAACAGGATTCTTTATAAACAACCGTCACGTTAAGTTATGACTATACTACTCAGCTATAAAGCTCCAAGGTAGTTCCTGCGACGTCTGTGTATTGGTGAAACAATTACTTTAGCTGGCGGACGAGTAAACGTTAAATAATTAGCTATTAAGAGGCAGCAATTAATAAAGATAATAATAATGAAGCGAGTTAGCTGTGGCCGGTGGTAGGAAACAGTTTGCGAGGCGTCTCGAGGTTTACGAGGGCGTTATTGCCGCATCATTTAACCAATATGGCCAATATGGGTAAACAGTTGTGCACTGGGCAGTCGACGAAGCTTTATTGTGTAACAATATTGGTCCACCTCGATTTACACTATCGTAGTATAATGGTTCCTCTGTGTGTGTTAGTTAAGTTTATGAGGGGACACAATGTTTTTGTCTGAGTTAGATGCATTCTCGAAATTGTTCACAAGGAACTAGGGATGTAATGGATATGAAATTTCGGATCTAGATACGGATATAAGAATAATATTATATCGGTTTCAGATATGGTTACGGATATTAGATTTTTAAAGAATTATAAAAGTAAAATATGTCTAAGCAATAGAAATAATAAACAATGCAGCCACGCCGCGCAGCTTGCGACACAGCCGGCCGGGCGAAAACAAAAATCCTGTCATACGTATCATTTAGAGTTCGCTCCTATCCGAAATTATTCGAACCTTTTATATCTGTTACGGAGCTTCATAGCAAGAAACCTAATCGCCTATACTTTTCATAACAATCGTCTCCTATCAAATGAAGAACCTATCTAATTAATTAGTTTTAGAATAAACGTATCCGAAACATCGCATTTTCTGGAGCGCAGTGTTACGGGAGGTCATTAGTTATTTTTAAAGTTTATAGAACAAATCTAGAGTATGCGTGCCTATTTACTTTCGATCTCAGATTGTGGTCTTAAGTTTTGTTAAATGATAGAAAAGTAAATTTTGGAGATAAACTAAACAAAGGGCTTTGAAATTAGGTCACGGAATGCTACGTAGAAAAGGGTAAATGAATTTCTTGTATTGATTGCAATTAAATGTTTGTAGTGTAGACTGCTGCTGTGCAGTAAGTAATCATTTGATATTAGGCTACATTTATCTAACATTACTACAGACTATGATATTACCAGAAAATATGACATCTGCAAATCACTCTCGATGAAGCTAATTAAGAAATTGTCGTTTGTTGCGCATTCGATACCCGTGTACGCCTACGATTCATCCATTCTACTAAAATGGAGTTTGGTGGCGCCTTTTTCATCAGCAAACAGAATTAATTCAATGAGAAGGTAATCCCAACCGTCCTATAACCCAAGCGGGAATGGGAGTAAACCGCGGGCCGCTCCCGCCATCTCTACTTAAATATTCACGCCCTCTAATGACACGATGTCGGCTCACTTTAACAAGGTTCTAGGTGGCCAAGTAGACGCGGTACTTGGAACCTTACCAAGCCAAGCAATACGGAACAAAGAAGTTAAGATAACCATCCGCCGAAAGTGATCCAGTTCGGAATGAAAGAAATTCGCTCCTGCGAGAGATGCAAAGGATACACTGGAGGGTGAAGGTACCTTTGCAGTAGGTAGGTTTCTTTCTATTCACACGATTTCGATCGATATTTATCTTCGCCCCTTGCTTCGTCAGTTTCGTCTGCAAGTCAACATTCGCACAATCGTTTTGTTTAATTGAAATATTCGGATAAATAACAAGTGCCGCAAAATTATAAATGACTATTTTCATATCGCGACACTACTACGCTGCGATGGACAGCCGTTATAGTAGTTGAACTTGAAGTAGGATAAAATTTAAAGGAGTTTGATTTATACCCGAGGATTTTATGAATGACTAGGATTGTTGATAATGGCATCTATAAGAGAAACTTAAAAATAAAAGCATTTAAATTTTATCACATCAACTTGCTCAAGCCTCCTGAAAGAATAAATTCGGCGGAATGGCTCTTCGAGATGAAGCGGATACAGTTATGAACATAAGATGAGTGACAAAGTATGCGAAGCAACCGGGTAAATTGTTCTAATGATAATACATATTCATTGCCGCGTCGACTTCTTAGACTTAACGGTTTACGACTTGGTGACGTACCGCTACGGTGTACTGCGGTAAGTATCAACAAATTACAAAAAAAAAATGCAAAATAACTTGTTAGTCGGAAGTCGGCGGTTTTGGTTTTGTTTCTTCGTTTTATGAAACCGACTTCCGAAATTAAAGTTATTTTGCATGTTTTTAGTGTGTTCAATTTTTTTTGTAAAAAGTTTATTATTTTTCTCTTTTTAGTTGTGAAAACAATTGTGAACAATACATAAACATATAATCGCAACAATCGCTAGTCATTTGCTGTTATATGAAAGAGTACCATTATTTATCTCCGAAGATCTTTATCAGATCCTGGCCTATTATATACTAAAACCTTCCATGAATAAGTGTGCATTGCAATGCATTTAAATATCTCAACTAAATTGGATCAGTTTTTGAGAAAATCATCATCATTATTGCAGCCGAAAGACGTCCACTGCTGGACATAGGCCTTCCCTAAGTGTCGTCACAATGACTGGTCCTGTGCGTCTCGCATCCATCGGCTACCCGCGACTCTCATCAGGTCAGCGGTCTACCTTGTTGGAGGCCTTTCAACGCTGCGTATTCCGGTACGCGGAAAAAAGGGCTGGAGAAAATCATGAACATACATAAATACGGGTCGAATACAGAACCTCCTTTTTTGAAATCGGTTAAAACGTACACAAGAATCGTAACTATAGAGAAGCATTCGGTGGCCCTAATATTGCGTTAATAAATGACTAGTGGGGTAACAGTCATGGTGTAATGTCATTTGCCACAAGAAACCAGAAGCTTAAATTTTGACATAAGCTTTATAATATCAGCGTGAAGGCAAGTCGCAGACTTAATGTGTAACTCAAACTCTTCGACAACGGTGATTTTAGTTTTTATGTGCCGCTTGGAGATCTATGTAGACTCCAATAGACTAGAGTTGAATTTGTTGAATGCTAAGTTTTGTTTATATTAAAATTTAAATGTTTAGGTTAAGGTATTTTTTGTATGGGCCTGTGTCGCCTAACATCAATGGTTTATTATTATTATTTCGTATATTTATTTTTACACATATAATTAACATTTTTTAAATATTTTTAAAAGAAAACATTTAAAAAAATAATAGTCAGCCGGTATCGTACCGGTACAGGGTCCAAGCTACCAGTCGTTAGGGCTCCAGAGACAGGAACCTCCTCACAATGCGAGCCGTATCGAGGACTACTGCCTTCTGTACCAGACCCTTGACCCAACCGCGCAACGACAGCTTCGCCAGGTGGTTGTCGAGCAAAAGTCGTTACGTAACGACTATCGGCACAATGACAGCAGAGTCCACATTCCACATATCGACAACCTCGTGTCAAGTCAGGATATTTGGTTTGCTTCTGTTTCTCAGCTTTCACGAGGTTCTCGTCATGTGGGATGGACTATCACCACTATATCCGGCTTATTGGTAACAATAGTCCTGTCAGTCATGATAGACCCATCCCAGTGTGACAAACATGGTCATTTTCTAGAACTGGATCGGGCACATATTTGTAATGCGGTATCTCAGAGTTGCTGGTGGATAATCCTGGCCACTTGGTTATGCATTTGCAAATACTCGCCGTTAGCCATACGAGAACAACCAGAGATAATATGTCTGATGGACTCACCCGGACGGTGGCATGCCCGACACACGTCAACCGTCCCGTCCTTCATAATATGCCTCCGGTAGTTGTTAGTCAAGATATTAACTTCGTCCATAATCGCACAGACAAAACCTTCAGTTTCCCCGAAGAGGTCACCGAAACGTAGCTAGGCCACGGATGCCAGGAAATTTACATCAGGTATGAAGAGTCTGATAAAAGCGCCCGTGAAGCTCCTTGCCTTTCCATAACTCCTAGAAGTAGTAGTGAGTACTACAGGTTTACGCCAGTTCTCTTAAGCCATGGACAACAGGATGCGTCCCTTATCCACTGCGACCACATCTCGGTGCATCCCCACGTCGTCGGTTTCTAGAAAGTATTCTCTGAGGCTGCACACCTCGCAGTTGTTGAGTCTTAGAGCGGTTGCGCACTACGTCCGATACTTATCCGTCAAAATACAGATCTATAGAAAACTCGGACCGAACTCGGATCGGTAGTGCGTAACCTACCATACAAATTGTTCTACGACCACGCCGGACCGCCTTTTCACGGATAAGTATCGGACGTAGTGCGCAACCGCTCTTAGCGTTTAGTTTAAAAAGCCTCGACCTTCACTCTTCCGCGGGATGTACAGTCTCATCACCGATAATCGTGGGTGATGCATACGGTTTGCGGTCAGCAGCGTACGGACCCTCCTATCCAGGGCGTCGAGTTAAGTCTGAATCCATTTTGTGTATGCCGAAAGAGTACATCAAAACCGGCATGACCCAACCGTGAAGGCACGCACCTTATTATTAATGATTAAAAAAAAAACCGGCCAAGAGCGAGTTGGATTCGAGCGCAAAGGGTTCCGAATAAATGCAATTTTTTTTCAGGTGTCTTTTTAAATATCTACTCCCTATAGGGTTTCCAGTAATCTATAGGTAAAGAACTTCTTTCTGGATTTTTTTCAAAATTTTAGGCACGGAGCCTAAAATTTTTCGGAGATAAGATATGGGGGGAAATGGTTCTATTTCATCTTATTTTCTTATAACTTTAAAACTGTATATTTTAAAATTATAATTAAAATACGTTCGAGACCCTCACAATTTTAATTTGATATCTCGCACGGTGCAGTTTGAAAAACTTTGTTTTTTAATTTTGACCCCAAAAGTGACCCCGTGAGCAGGAGCTCGTGGCTAAAGTAATAATTTGGTTCCACGCACGGCTGTAATCTCGTTTAAACGTTGTTCCGATTAGTTAGCCATATTCAAGCAATTAAAAAGAAGAAATGAAAAGAGCTCGTGGATAAAGTAATAACAGCCGCACGGGTCGATCCATTAGGTTAAGCTACGCTTACCGGGGTTGGTCCATGGATGGGTGACCATCTTTATATACCGAGACTCCTCCGTGCCTCGGAAAGCACGTTAAGCCGTTGGTCCCGGCTGTCAATCGTGGATCTTTGACAGTCGTTACGGGTCGTCAGAAGCCTGAAAGTCTGACAACCAGTCTTACCAACGGGTATCGTATTACCCAGTCACTGGGTTGTGGAGGTCAGATAGGCAGTCGCTCCATGTAAAATACTGGTATTCAGCTGCATCCGGTTAGACTGGAAGCCGACCCCAAGATAGTTGGGAAAAGGCTAGGGAGATGATGACCCCAAAAGTGACCCCCATATTCCAAAAGAATTTATTTAGGGTAAACGTACGTGTTTGGGTTGTCACAAATATTCATGTGTGTACCAAATTCGGTCCAGCAGATTTGGAGCAAATTGGTTGTGACAGACGGACAGACAGACAGACACGCGAGTGATCCTATAAGGGTTCCGTTTTTTCATTCGGACTCGTGTGTCTATCTGTTTGTCCGTCTGTCACAGCTTTTGCTCCGAATCTGCTGGATTCTGCTGGGACAACGATAGAGTTGAAATTTGGTACACACATGAATATGTGACCCAAACACGGACGTGTACCCTAAATAAATTAATTTGGAATATGGGGTCACTTTTGGGGTGAAAATCGAAAAATTAAAATTCATAGATTTTCAAACTGTGTCGTGCGACATATCAAATGAAAGGGCACATCGTGAGGGTCTCGAACATATTTTTTTCATAATTTTAAAATATATAACTTAAGTTAATAAAGAAAATAGATGAAAAATGACGAAACCCCTTGTCTCCGAAACCACTGGGCCTAAAAATTTTAAAAACAGAAAGTAGGTCTTTACCTAGATACAGGAAAACCTATAAGGTGGAGGCAGTTTAAAAAAAAAATCTTAAAAAAAAATTAGATTTGTTCGGAACCCCTTGCGCGCGAGTCCGACTCGCTCTTGGCCGGTTTGTTTTTATGGATGACATGAGTATTATGGTAATGTGTTTGTATTGTATCAGGAGGAGAAGACATTAGACGCAATAATTAAAATCTTTCGTATAATGGAATAGCCAAACATCTTATTGAAAATATTCTTAGTGATAAGTTTTAAAATGATTCCTATGTGATAAAATGGTTTTCAGTATACTGATTAAGACAGGAAAGAATACTATAATTAACTCTGCTGGGCTGGGCTCTAATTGCTTGAGTCTATCTGCCTAGCCTTTTCCTAACTATCTTTGGGTCGGCAAATTGGAATACCAGTATTTTAACATGGAGCGACTGCCTATCTGACCTCTATAACGCAGTAACTGGGTAACACGATATCCCTTGGTAAGACTGGTTGTCACTTTCGAGCTTCTGACGATCCGTTACGACTATCAAAGATCCCCGATTGACAGCCGGGACCAACGGCTTAAGGGCCTTCTCGCGGTCCAGTGGCGCCCTCATTGAATAAAAAATCGTAGCATAGCACAGAAAATAAATATTAAAAAATCCAACTTCACGTTTGTTACAAAGAGGATAAAGAATTTTTATGTTGTTAAAATAGGTCTCAAAATGTTTCGTATCCAAAGTAGTAGGCAAAAGTGTCAGAAACGGCCGTTTTCGGCACTTTTGCCTACTACTTTGGATACGAAACATTTTGAGACCTGTTTTAACAACGTAAAAATTCTTTATCCTCTTTGTAACAAACGTGAAGTTGGATTTTTTAATATTTATTTTCTGTGCTATGCTACGATTTTTTATTCAATGAGGGCGCCACTGGACCGCGAGAAGGGCCTTAACGTGCTTTCCGAGGCACGGATGAGTCTCGGTATGTAAAGATCAATATCGGTATGTAAAGTCACCCATCCATGGACCAACCCCGGCAAGCGTAGCTTAACCTAATGGATCGACCCGTGCGGCTGTTATTACTTTAGCCACGAGCTCTTTTCATTTCTTCTTTTTAATTGCTTGAATATGGCTAACTAATCGGAACAACGTTTAAACGAGATTACAGCCGTGCTTGGAACCAAAACTTTTCTTGTGTAAGTCAGAATTCCCTACAACACATACTCCGGTATGTGTTTTGTGATAGATGCCACCCCCCCAGGTGGTGCATCATCTTTAAGACGAGAGACCTATTCACTCTCGTCTTACAGACCCCCAGGTATTTCTAGACAAGCGGGCTCCATCGGCAACCACATCATCGCTTACCATCAGAGGCCTAATACAAAACCCTTTTAGCGTTCACGCTAACGCTTAGTACAAAATGTATGGCAATAACATTACCTAGACGTGAGTCACGCGACAGTTCTCTCCGCAGGTAATGTCATTGTCATAAATTTTGTACTAATCGTTAGCGTGAACGCTAACAGAAAAGTATTTTGTCTCAGGCCGCAGGTGTGATAGTGGTCAAGAGCGAGCCTATCGTTAAAAAAAAAATTAAAGATCATCTCTCACTCGACACTCACGGTCGGCCACTAACACATTGGTGGAAGTTGGGGTTTTTGGATCATTGCGTAAACTAAGAGATATACTTCTTTAAGGGAGAAGCTCCAGGGTAGACTGCGAAATTCAAATTTTCTTACGTTTTTTGTAATTTGCAGGTTAGTGTCAGGTTGTGTCTTGGTCTTATTATTATTAATATGATTCGCGGCTGTAGTAAGTATGTATTAATAGAATTATAATCATTAAAATCATCAATACAACTCTTTCAGTTAGAATTGATGTCAAATGTCATGATTTCATGAAATAGTCATTCCAAACATCAATATGAACTTAGAAGGTTGTATTGATGATTTTAATGATTACAGTTCTGCAAATCCGTACTTGCTACGGCCGCGAATCAAATTTTTATCAACATACAACCTGATACTGACCTGCAAATTGCAAAAAACGTAAGAAAATTTTATGTTCGCGGGTTACCCTGGCGCTTCCTTCCTCCTTATCCATTTGTTGACACTATTTTGTGGGATCAAAATAACGTCATTTCTTACAATGCTTAGGTACTAGACGGACCCAGACAACTTAATCAGTCCAATGCATTTAGCTTCAGTTGGACTTTCAATTAAACTAAGGGCCGCAAAACAATGACTCGGTGTTCAGCTAGATTAATGTACTTTATTGGTTTAATGTGCAAATTCATATAAGTAAATTTGAGCTTGATATCCACTCGATATATGGAGCGGCTAACGGCGGCACCTGCAGAGCCTCAAGCATGACCTTGTACTAATACGCAATACTTACCTACTTGAACGGTCAGCGATCGGTAGAACATAAATATTATGCGGAATTATTTAATAGATGATATGATGTGGCAAAAAATTATACGGATCATTTAGCCTAACGACACGTTTGGTATTGGTACAGACTGTTTATTCTTGATAAACAAGTGTGAGTTTTATGTTCATGTTAAGTAATATCAGTGAGTATAATGATTATATCAAGTCTGTTATCTATCAGTTAATAAAAAATCTTCGTTGCTATGAAAATGTTTATAAACCAAAGTATCGAACTGACTTCGGTGTGCTCGCCGCTTAAATTCTGTCAGGCCGGTAACTTCGTCGCTCTTTCACTTCCTGCCGAGTCGTACTTCCCGGATAATTTTTATATCCTCAGATAGTTCGCCAATGGTATCTGTACCCTAAATGTACAACGATACGTGTTGGCCATTATAGCATACGATACGATGTCACCGCGCCACTACGTGTGCTCGCAGTGAGCCAGCAGAGCGACGAAACGGATACTCGCTTCACCTGCTCGCTTCCGCTCGATAATTACAAGAAACGCACTAACAATACATTATATTATGCGTTATTGTTTTCTCTTAATACAATAACGGATAATATACTATTGCCGTAAACTTGATGCGATTGGTTAGGCAACTGGAGTACGTTATGCGTTGAGTAACGTCAACGAGCCACCAGTTACGTGAGAGTGACACACGGCGTTCGCTGGGAAACTGCTGAGTTAGCAACGCAAACGCAATGTCAAGTTATTTGTCCAAATATGGCAGCCTACTGTCTCAAATATTGTCGAGGCCGGTTTCAATGAGTAAGACGCTAGAGTGTAAGCTACGGGATGTTGAAACAATGCGACGGTCTTGTACAAGTGCGGATCGGTTGGATGCGCGGAGGTCTTTGACCCCGTGCCCCTCCCCCCCCCTCCCGCGCGCCGGCCGCGGTCTCACTTTCGATGCGCCCGAGGCCTCCATGAGTCCACGTGCCCGTGCGCAGCCACCGACGCCGTAGCTGGTGACGTCACCACCTCCAGGACCACGCACAACGGTGCTACTTGCCGGAGCGTGAAGCTGTTTGTGCTTTTCATTAGAGCACCCATGGGAACCATGCTAACAACGGACGCCACAGTCATTTCCCTTACTGACACAGTTTAAACAGTTCGTTTGTAACGTTTTGGCAGTTTAAAAAAATACCCAACCAAATTTTTTTCAGTACATTTAGTGCGATGCAGTAAAAAAAAAGTAAGAAATAAATTTTAAGTTTTTATTTTTTTATTATTGATCAGCCGAAAGATGTCCACCGCTGGACATAGACTGCAGCTCCAAAGTGCCGCCACAACGACTGGTCCTGTGCGTCTCTTACGTCTGCCGTACTTGAATACACTATGACGTAACTCACGTTCGCGACTGGTTAGCTTAAAAGAACACAACAAATCATGTAGAACTCAGGAACTCCGAATGGTGAGAAAGTGCGAAATATCACGCGTTAGTGCAAATGTAAAGGCAAACGAACCAGCCCCCCTAGCCATATTACTTTTCTATTATCGTTTATGCTGACGCTTAGTACAAAATGTATGGCAATGACATTACCTGCGTAGATAAGTGTCACGTGACTTATCGCGGGTAATGTCATTGCCATACATTTTTACCCGACTTCAAAAAAGAGGAGGTTCTCAATTCGTCTGTATGTTTTTTTTTTTTTTTGTATGTTACGCAAATTCTCCGTCAGTTGTGAACCAATTTTCAAAATTCTTTTTTATCTGAAAGAATATACTCCTGAGGTGGTCCCATATAAATTTTATCGAAATTGCTTCAGCGCTTTTTGAGAAACTGAACAAAAACGGAAAATACGTGTACCTCGATGACGTTTTGGTGTTCTCCAAATGTTTAAATTCCACGTTCCATTATATTGGGGTTTTTAGTTCTGAGGTATAACAACTAAAAAGTGAAAAATAAAAAACCTTTTTACAAAAAAAAACAACCGACTTCAAAAAAAAAAAATACACTAAAAATTAATAAATAACTTTAATTTCGGAAGTCGGTGTCAAATAACGAAGAAGTAAAATACAAACACATGTTTTGCAAACAGGACAGTTGACATAATGACAAAGCTTGAACTGGCACGCACAATGCTCCACCATGGACTGAGTGCGGCAACCATTTCGTCAGATATAAGCTCGAACTGGTAGGTACAGACTGAATCAGCAATTATAAGGGTAATCTCAAATAATCGATTTTTACATATTTTAGCAACGTGTGCATTCATGCTGAATACAACACTACGAAAACCATAGTTCCGTTCCACCCAAGGGTAACCTGAGTCATGGACTTGTAGTTGCTATTACACACAAAAAACCGGCCAAGAGCGAGTCTGACTCGTGCGCTAAGGGTTCCGTACAAATCATTTTTTTTTTCAGGTTTATTTTAAACTACCTCCTCCTTTTGTAGTTTTTCCTGTAATCTATAAGTAAAAAACTACTTTCTGTATTTTTTTCAAAATTTTAGGCCTAGTGGTTTCGGAGGTAAGCGAGGAGGGTACGGGAAGGGGCGGGGTGTGGATGGTCCTTTTTCATCTATTTTCTTAAATAACTTTAAAAGTATCTAATATAATTTAAAATTATGAAAAAAAAAATACGTTCGAGACCCTCACAATGTGCCCTTTCATTTGATACGTCGCACGGTGCAGTTTGAAAAACGTTGTTTTTAAATTTATCGAATTTCACCCCAAAAGTGACCCCATATTCCGAAATAATTTATTTAGGGTAAACGGTCGTGTTTGGGTCACAGATATGTATGTGGGTACCAAATTTCAACTCTATCGGTCCAGCAGATTCGGAGCAAATTGGCTGTGACAGACGGACAGACAGACAGACACACAAGTGATCTTTTAAGGGTTCCGTTTTTCATTCGGATTATCGGGACCCTAAAAACACAAACATTCAGACCAGAAATATCTAAATGTCGAACAAATAGTAGGCCGTAAAACGGAGTATGAAAGCGCGAGGTTTTACCACCAGCACCGGTAGACACCACCGAAGATGAAGAAATGTGGATTTGCCAAAGCAGCACGTGGAGTATGAAAGCGCGAGGGTTTACCACCAGCACCGGTAGACACCACCGAAGATGAAGAAATGTGGATTTGCCAAATCAGCACGTGTATTCGCTAACTCCATCAATTTGATAGACACTTTGCAGTACATTGCTCGATGGACATCGATTATACTAGGCACTACGTGGTACATTTTTGTTTTCCTATCCGTCAAAACAGCAATGTACTGCAAAGTGCCTATCAAATTGATGTCAACTGACAATTCACAAAAACACAAATCAATCAATCAAACAATCAAAACACAAACAATCAACAAACAAAAACAAAACAAAACAATCAATCAATCAATTCAATTTTCAATGCGATACGGCCATGCGCCACCAGTAAGTACATGGTGGACATCCCACATATCAAACGTTTTGGGAACACATGCATTGTGCGTACATCAAGGAGTGGAATTCCCTGCCGGAGTCTGTGTTTCCTGATAACTACAACCTGAAGGTCTTTTAGTCAAGAGTGCTCCAATGTCGATTACCGTTAAGTGAGCTGTGGTCCTACGCGACCCTATCAATAGTAAAAAAAAAAACAATAACATCAACAACCTTCAGCTTTCTACATGGCATGACATAACCAAAGCTAACACTGGACTGGTGATTGCACAAAGACAGCAGCGGCTTTTGCAGTCTCTCCGATCAACCTCATAAAGTTTACATCAATGAAAACGAATGTCGAAATACTTGATGATAGTAGACTTATTTGTAAAATTTATCGCGACATCAAAGCTGCTCGCGTTTTGCTTGGTAACGAAACACAAGCCAGTTTTTAAAGCTGGGGTTACACTACAAGTCCCAGCGGCAAGTAAAGCGGATTCCACATAATTTTATTTTAAAAGTAGCATTTTGCCCGCGGCTTCGCTCCCGTGACCTATCCCGCGGGAACTATTTTTTTTTCCCGGGATAAAAAGTAGCCTATGTTACTCGCTGGTAATTTAGATTTCTATTGGTGAAAAAAAAAGGTTACAATCGGTCCAGTAGTTTCGGAGCTTATTCGTTACATACAAATAAAAAACTTTCCTCTTTATAATATTAAGTATAAGTACATATGTGTATCAAAATCCAAACTTTTGGTCTTTTTAGGGGAACATCAGTGGGGTTAGACAAAATACTATTCTGTTATCGTTTACGCTAACGCTTCGTGCAAAATGTATGGCAACTACATTACCTGCGGAGAGAACTGTCACGTGACTCACGCCCAGTAATGTCTGTATTTTGTCTAAAGACTCTGAGCCTTTAAATAAAATACATTTCTGTTAACGTTAACGCTAACGCTTCGTGCAAAATGTATGGCAAAGACATTACTTGGCTTGAGTCACGTGACAGTTCTCTGTCTAACGCTTCGTGCAAAATGTCGTTGCCATACATTTTGCACGAAGCGTTAGACAGAGAACTGTCACGTGACTCAAGCCAAGTAATGTCTTTGCCATACGTTTTGCACGAAGCGTTAACGTTAACAGAAAAGTATTTTGACTAAGGGGGCTGATCATCTCATCCTACGAGTGTCTTGCTGCCTTATTATAAGGAGGTTACTTACGGTGGGGAAAGTGGGAGGCCACATTTGCAAATTTTCAATTCAGCTTGGTTTGGTCGTAACGACACACAGGAGTGGATGGTGTAGTATAGTTTTACCATGGGAAAAGAAAGATAAATTAAAACGGTTCATCTTAGGGGATGTTGTTTTGACCAATGCTACTAGAGATTATTTTTCCGCTATCACTTATTTCTCAGTCGAGGGTTGAGCGAGCAGTCTTAACAATGTTGCAGTAATCGACTCAACTCGTGTAAGCAGCCATTACACAATCGGTTGCGTAATAGAAAGTTGTGATTCGTTATCAACCAGATGGTATAAAACATTCTTTACATGCGTCAGTCAGCTAAATATTTTTGGTACTCTAATAACCATTGAACAGAGTTCATCTACGAAATCTAGTTTATAAGTATCGGTGCAAAATTATCATACCGGGATCTTAACCACATGTGGTTGTGACAAAGAAAAATTCTGAACTATGTAAATGCATTTCTAACGTAATCATTTCAATTAGTCTGATTAAATAAGATCAAAATAAATAAATTAGGAAGTAGTACGTAATTATGTCAACAGATAATCGTAATTGAATGTAATAAGCGCATTTGAAAATTAAATGTGATACAGATACTACAATTAAGTAAGTATGCATTACGTATATTTGAATAAGTAGTGAGTTGGCAGTGAGCAGGCCGCGTAACGGTGTCTAGTATCGAAGTCGTCGGCGAGGGTCATCGGCGCGTGGCGACAATTAAAACCGGGATAAGTGTTGCGTGTACCTGCGAGATGAGGGCGCTACGGTCGATACGAGGGGGAACCACCCGCGGGGAGGGGCCATTCGGTTAAGGAGTTTAGAATACAAGTCACGGAGTATTGATGTCTCCCGTGTTATTTTTATTGCGTAAAAGGACAACTATGAAACAGTCCCTAAGCTCCCCCATCAACCCGCGCTATATCGTCCGAGCGATATCGTGAAGGTAGATTGGAAGGTGTATGACGGGCTGTAACGATGTATTGTCTATCTGCAAGAAGCCTTTGTCTAGTCAGGGTTACTCCTTTTTATAGCTCATGTAAAATGCTTCTCTCGCATTAGACAATTTGAACTGAAAACACGCGGGTTTGGAAAAGCGAATTATTTTAATTCGTATATGGAATAACAGATTTCCATTACGATGTGTAAAAAAATAAGCATGTTTTCAGCAATTTCAACATCTGCGTCACAAGACGTGTGGGTGTTGAGGCGGCAGACAGAGTGTGCGGGGGTGGGGAGGGGTGCGGGTGAGCCAACTCTTCATTCCCATTTAGCTACTGAATTGTACAGCGGGAGGAGGCCATGATTATGTTTACTAACCCCGGCCGCCCGCGCCCCCGGTCTACGCGGTCCGAATTAACACACGATCTTTGTCCCAAAACTCGGTCTTTACATAGCCCCCCTGCCGATCGGTGTTGCTATGTGCGAAATTGCGAATGGCGGATATGTAAGCACTCTGTTTATCCGTTCGATTGTTCGAGAACCAAATACAATATTAAACGCACTCTCTTTTGAAATGACTCATAGTCATAATACACTAAGTAATTGAAAATACCAGCTATTTTACTGGGTTACATTAAAATTACAATATCAGTTTGAATAACTAAGTGAGTTTATCGAGCTAGTTTTGTAAGATATTGTAGTTTTATTATTCTTTTATAGAAGGAAGGGCAGGAATCCCACATTTTGTTTTGTAAAAAAGAAAGATGTTTATAACAGTAAATCAAGACGCGTGCCCACAAGGCGGCAGCAGCGGCGCAGCGTCGCGGCCAGACGGCAACCGCAACATAATCAAGTGTTATGATATGAGTGAAACAAAAAATATGGGTTCACGAACTCTATGATGTAATATCTATAGTAAATCTACTTACTATGTATCTTATTATATTCAAACAAGAGAAGCACACTGTCTCAATGGCAAGGCGTTAGTGTTTGCCGGTGAAGTTCCTAACATCCGCAGATCAGGCAGAAATATAGCGTCGATTTCTGCATTCAGGAAATTCCTCGTTTAAGGCTCTATTAACTGCCAATGACCTTGAGTGGTTAGCTTGCGTGTTCTGTGCTGAGCTCACGTAACGCGTCGTACGTCCACCCAATAATAGGACTCGCATATCAAGGAGCGCTGTCCGAAATTAGACCCATTATTAATTTATTACATACAAAACAACAGGTATTACACTAAAATACTTACGACTAAATTATAAATAATTAAATGATCTTTAAAATGGTGAAGGTTTTATTAAAATACGCTTTATAGATTTTGCGTGATTCTAAATTTTTTATCCGCGTTAGACATAACTTTACAAATTAATTACACTATGTTATAAAATATAATTTGAAATATTCTCAGATCAAATTACGACGAAAATTGTCTAGAGTAACATATATTTTTTTCAAAGAAATAAGACTAGTAGTTCAGTAGTAATGTTCAATTAAAAACCATTAAAAGTCGTATAACTACTGCGCCTTAAGTCAAACGTCGAAATGTCGTCTGGTAAATCGAGGGAGAGTCCCCTTGTTTTTGGCGTGGACTGATACCGTAACAAAGCGAAGAGCACCTCACCTAACAGTTCAACCCCAAGCGTGACAGTCAATCAGGTGACCATAAAGAAAAAGGTAACTTAACACTAAGTAAAACTACTGTCATGTTGTGATCCTGTTGGTACTGAGTTGACCCACTGATCCTCTTTACGCTGGCGTTGGTAATCGTCTAAAAACTCGACCGCGGCGCAGCCAGCCCCCTGACCACCGGTCGCGCCAGTGTAAGTAACCGGCACGCCGAACTATTATTTATTCAATACATAATAATGATGAATAGAAAGGATAGTGAAATTGTAATCACGCTAATTCAAAAGCGAATTTATTGTGGATTTTATTGTTTTATTCAACTGTTTATTTTAGGTTTGCAAAATTAAGATCGAGATGGTTATAAGCAATTTTACGATTATGACGACTTTTTTTCTTTATCGGATAAGTATTTTGTCTATAGTGAAACACAATTAGTCTAACTACCTAACAAAAATAGCATGCAGCTAAAAGCACATCTAATTTATCTACATTTCCGAAAAGTTAAATGGGCTAAGTGTTACGACCGAATACCTACTTGACGACATTAGGGGCATCCGAATGTTTCGAGTGTAGTGGTTCGTGGAGCCGTGGCGGCTACATACCACACGGGCTGCAGGGTCATTACCACGCGGCTGGGGGCGCGTTCCTAGCGCCAAGCGCTCCCGACAACGTTTACGTAACACTGTCTTTATGACACCTCTGATTAATTTTACGAGACGCCCTTGATTCTACATCCTCGAGTAGACACTACTGGACCACTTTGCATAGCGTGAAGGTAAACCGAAAAAATGTTACTTAATATTTACAGAATTTTTTTTTAGGGTACCGCGGTCCGTCTATGACATAGTCAAAATTTTTGAACTTATTATTAAATACGGATTTGAGAGTGACCAAAAATTTGGCTGCACCCTTATTCAAGTAGGTTAAAGATTTAGTTTCCCAGCAATCTTTGCGTTTATAGTATTCTGTATATTTATCGTAATCGTATTCATAGGAACTGGTATTTTGAGCTTGCCTACTTCATAAAATATTGTGAAATATTGTCGATCCATACTCGATCACAAATAATAGCAATAAAAACAAGAAGAATACTAAAATATTCCTTAGCTTAGCAGGTAGCCTAGTGTCTTAGTTCTATTTGACACAATGTAGGTTGGCTATAAGATTTTGTCTGAGTGACGCACGTGTTTAAAATGGAAAACTTTCAGGTAAATTTAGGTGAAATTATTCGTAGACGGTTCTACAGGTTTTGAATGAAGTAAATTATCAATAATCATACAGATACTAATATAAATTAGATCACAATTTGACATTAAATGTAGGTATTTGCACGCCATTGGCAGAATATAAATTGAAACCAATGATTGTAACGTCTACTGTCTACATTCTGTTCTTTAGGGTTTCAAACGTCCGAATGTAAAAACGGAATGCTTAAAAAAAAATAGGATCACTAGTGCGTCTGTCTGTCTGTCACAGCAAATTTGCTCCGAATCTACTGGACCAATTCAGACGATTTTATGACACAAATACGGGCGAACCAAAATTTTCTATATGGGGTCAAAAAAATACATAGTTCTATACCTATAGATTACAGGAAAACTTACACATAAAGAAGTCTATGGGTTTAAAAAAAACCTGTTAAAATATAATTTGCTCAGAACCCATTGCTCGCGAGTCTGACTCACACTTGGCCGTTTTTCGGGTTCCGTACCCGCGTAAGAGCGGTTGCGCACTACATCCGATACTTATCCCTGAAAAGACGGTCCGGCGTGGTCATAGAACAATTTGTATGGTAGGTTATGCCCTACCGATCCGAGTTCGGTCCGAGTTTTCTATAGATCTGTATTTTGACGAATAAGTATCGGACGTAGTGCGCAACGGCTAGAAGGGTCTAAATGGAGCCCTATTGCTGTCACTCACGTGTCCGTCTGTATGTCTGACGTATGTCACAATTTTTTTTTCCGAAGAATTGTTTAACTTCCCATTGACTTAAGAACTTGAAATTTGGTGGTTATAATAAAATTTTATTTATTTCAGGCTATAAGCCCATAAAATTCAAATACATACTTAAATTCAAAACTTTAAATTACATTTGTATGCCCAACAAATTAAAAAAAAAAAAAAAAAAATCCTCTTATTTATTTGGGACTTGCATTAATAGTTCATGTCAAATATGTCCACAAATTAAATTTAAAATGTCAAAAATTTAAAATGTCCACCAATGTCCTTAAATCAAATAAAAATTTCAATAAATTAAATTACAAATTTGTCAACAACATCTTTTTAAATTAGTGATGTTAGTGGTGTGTTGTTGTGTAGTGTGTTTATTATTACGTATAATGCAATAAAACAAATACCAATTTATTGATAAATCAGAGTTTTTTCTTTGATAATATCATCATTAGAGGTACGGAACCATAAATGTGCGAAGTCCGACACACACTTGGCCAGTTTCTTTATATTTTCGTGATTAGCGAGTTAGGTTGAATGTAAATAACTTCGTACAAATCGGTATGCGAAATATAAGTTTTGATGGATGATATCGTATACAAAACACGATAAATACTTATAAAATTATGCAATTTGGTGCAATTATAAAACAAGAAACAAAACAAAAATTCAATACAAAACTTCCTAAATACATACAAATAAACGAATAGCGTGCAAGCGTCTACAAAGTTGCAGCGCAACCTTGCAGTCATACAATGCTATTCAGGTACAGGGACGCCTAATGAAAGTCGATAAGATGAATGTTTAGGTAAATGTGGTTTAGGTTTTAATTAGAATCAATTTATGTCGCCAGGATGGTTCGTATCCGTAGTGGAATTGTGGAATACTTAGTAATAAATAGTAACAACTTGCACACACCTAACAGACGTAACCTTTAAGGTAAAATTAGGATCAAAAGAAAAAAACATAAGGATATGATCGCAACTTCGCTGCCTTGATAGCACCAATTCTGTTGATGGTTGATTCTCTTCGAGGAGCTCGTGGCTAAAGTGATAATAGCCGCACGGGTCAATCCATCAGGTGATGCTACGCTTGCCGGGGTTGGTCTGTGGATGGGTGACTATCTTTACATACCAAGACTCCTCCGTGCCTCGGAAAGCACGTTAAGCCGTTGGTCCCGGCTGTCAATCGTGGATCTTTCACAGTCGTTACGAGTCGTTAGAAGCCTTAAAGTCTGACAACCAGTCTTACCAAGAGGTTCGGCTGTCAATCGTGGATCTTTGACAGTCGTTACGGGTTGTCAGAAGCCCGAAAGTTTGACAACCAGTCTCACCAAGGGGTATCGTATTACCCAGTAACTGGGTTGTGGAGGTCAGATAGGCAGTCGCTGCATGTTTAAAAAACTTATTTACAAAAATAGAACAGACTTCCAAAAAAAGTGCAAGATAACTTTAATTTCGGAAGTCGGTGTCAAAAAACGAAGGCAAAAGTACCAAAAACGGCCGTTTCTGACACTTTTGCCTACTACTTTGGATACGAAACATTCTGAGACCTGTTTTAATAACGTAAAAATACATATCCTATTTTGTAACAAACGTGACGTTGTATTCTTTAATATTTATTTTCTATGCTATGCTACGATTTTTTATTCAATGAGGGCGCCACTTGGCCGGTAGTAGGGCCTTAATGTTTTAAATGCGAAAGTTTGAATGGACGTACGGATCTTTCAATCACGCCAGATCGGCTGAATGAATCTGGATGAAATTTGGCACAGAGATAGATTATAGTCTGGAATAGCACCTATGCTGTAATATAATGGGGAAATACTAATTCCACGCGGGCGAAGCCGCCGGCAGAAGCTAGTTTTTAGTTCAAATGACATCCCAGAACATAACGTCTGTAAACACGCTGAAGTCTAGCACGTAAACTAGTTTGACAGCTCTAAACCTTGCACTGACTCTTGTTCAATGTACTCGTAAAAGATAGCGAAGGTCTTTTTGTTCCAATGTTCAGGGATGGACAACAAAACCGATGACGTCCTACTGGTAATTGAAATAGGAACCTTGCAGGTGTTATCGTTCTGCCAAGCTCCAAGATTACAATTTTATGTCGCGTAGCGAATTTTTGAAAAAGTTGAACTCCTTTTACTCCCGAACAATACAGAACGTCCCAAAATCAAAGTGATCAAAGAATTGAACATTTTGAATGCTATAAATTAAGACTTTCTTGGCTACCGTAGGCGCGGGCCTGCGGACGGCGAGTAGTGGGTAGCTCGCCGTCCGATCAGCAAGGATCAGGGGGGTTAGACAAAATACTTTTCTGTTGACGTTAACGCCAACGCTTTGTGCAAAATGTATGGCAACGACGTCTTGCACGAAGCGTTAGACAGAGAACTGTCACGTGACTCACGCCCAGTAATGTGTTTGCTATACATTTTGCACGAAGCGTTAACGTTAACAGAAAAGTATTTTGTCTAAAGGCTCAGGCCCGAGGGTCGACGGCGCGTAGTGTTCCACGCGCGCCTCAAAGAGATGTCAGCAATATCTGAAGTCGTCGTTATGGCCGATGCCTGCCCAGGGGTCGCAGATGAATTCGAAAGTTACCGCGCCCCTGAGCACTCAGACAACTGAAGGAACATGGGTGGGTTTTAGTCAGTAAAAGTCTGACGCACCCTCCCGCTCCACACAGAGCGGGAGAAGTGATTGGACGATTTCCCAACCCCACAAAAAAAGGCATCTATTACTCGGTAGGTCGGTTGCGCAGTTAGAGATTAAACATATTAGGCAATATACCTAGACCTACTTAGAAAAGGAACTGTGAAGTAAAAAAAAAAAAACCGGCCAAATGCGTGTCTGACTTCGCACATTTAGGGTTCCGTATCAAATGAGGGAATGATCACAGAAAAATCTAATTTATTAATATATTGGTATTTGTTAGTAAACTATACGTAATAATACGAGTGGATACGAGGCTTTTAGCATTATTGTAGGTTTATATTATTTAATCTGTTTTTCTGTAATGTGCGTTGTATTTGTGCAAAATAAACAATGTTTCTTTCTTTCTTTTCTTTCTAATAAACATTATCACCAAATTTCAAGTTTATACAATTCTTCGGAATAAGCTTTTGTAACAGACGACGGACAGACAGACAGACGGACACGTGAGTGACAACAATACGGCTCCGTTTGGATTCTTCGGGTACGGAACTCAAAAAAACGACCACGTGTGTCGGACTTAGCACATTTAGGATTCCGTGCCAAATATTGGTATTTGTTAGAAAAATACTTAGACGTAATAATAAACATTATCACTAAATGTCAAGCTCATAGGTCAATGGAAAGGTAAAAAAATCTTCGGAACATAATTTTGTGACAGACAACGGACAGACGGACACGTGAATGACAGCAATAGGGCTCCGTTTGGACCCTTCTGGCACGGAAACCTAAAAGTTCAGTCTCAACATAGTCATCATAAAGTACGATATTATAGATCTAGAACTCCGAAAGATTCAATAATGTAAGAAACTGAAGTCTAGGTTATTTATACTTGTATAAATAATCACACCACAAACATTTCCATGTAAAATGTTGCCAAGACTAGACCATATGGCTCGCACTGTCAAAAAGTTATCAGATCTCATGTAGAGCCAAGCTTCTAACACTACAAGCCCTAACTTTAAAAACTCTACACCTAAGTCAAAATATGTGTGTTGGCCGTTTCGTTACTACAAGAACTATTGTATAACAGAAAAGTAATGAGCAGTGAATAAATTTTTCATCTTACGCCCATGTGACGGTAGCGAAACGACCAAGCCACATATTTTGACAAAGGTGTAGAGTTTGTCAAGTTAGGGTTTGTAGAGTTAGGGCGTGTAGAATTTGAAGCTACATGAGATCTGATAACTTTTTGACAGTGAGAGCCATATTATTATTAGCGCTTCGAGAAAAGGTAGGTAGTGCCCTTGCGCTTCGCTTGGCTTGTCTAGGCGGGTGCACTACCATGCCCCCAGATTAGAAATAATCCATCACCAACGATTCAAATATCAACTTTAGTGTTGCGTAATTTAAGTTGTAACATAAAATTTTGTATTAAAAAGGCCATATAAAAATTATGGATTCCAACAGAATTTGAACTTTGTCATCTTTAACATTAGGTTTGTTGTTCCACAATTTTAAAATT
This sequence comes from Polia nebulosa, assembly GCA_951329385.1. Classification (NCBI taxonomy): domain Eukaryota; kingdom Metazoa; phylum Arthropoda; class Insecta; order Lepidoptera; family Noctuidae; genus Polia; species Polia nebulosa. The sequence continues at coordinate 24,526,467 of OX589602.1, forward strand.
ATCTCTTATTATAAATTAAAGTATAGCTACAGGAATGAATACAATCAGTGCTTAACATTTAGAAGACATTGCTAAAACCACATCACGTATTTGATATATCGTGTTTTGCCAGCACTGCAAGAAATTGGTTGCATTTCGGAGGACACACGAGTCTGATATTGTCTGACACGATCATTATAATTTTGACGGTAACATTAATCAGCAAATTCGCATATTTTCATGCGATTTCATTGGTAAACCTAATCTTATAATCGTGTTTATCTAATCACATAATCAAAATTGTCTCGATGTTGATCTTGTAGGACATTATAAAGTATTAGGAAATGGAATTAACTCAACCCCCACTGATAACAATATCTATTTACTAGTGTGTCTGTATGTGGGGAGGGGTCGAGGGGAGTCGAAGGACATATTTAATTAGTGTCCATATCGAAGTACTGTGCATCTGGCCTTCAAAAAAGGTCACAGCGGAGTATTTGAAACGCTTTGACTGAGCATATTGGAACTACGAAATAACGCAAATCAATCTGCCTAGCCTTTTCCCAACTATCTTGTGGTCAGCTTCCAGTCTAACCAGATACAGCTGAATACCAGTATTTTACATGGAGTGACTGTCTATCTGACCTTCACAACTCAGTTATTGGGTAATACAAAACCCCTTGGTAAGACTGGTTGTCAGACTTTCGGGCTTCTGATTCTGACGACCCGTAACGACTGTCAAAGATCCATGATTCACAGCCGGAACCAATGGCTTAAGGCGCTATTAGCTGCCAACGACCTTGAGTGGTTAGCTTGCGTGTTCTGCGCTGAGCTCACGTAACGCGACCTATGTCCACCCAGTAATAGGACTCGCCCATCAAGGAGCGCTGTCCGAAATTAGACGCATTATTAATTTATTACACATAAAACAACAAGTATTTAACTAAAACACGGAGACTAAATTATAAATAATTAAATGATCTTTAAAATGGTGAAGGTTTCATAAAAATACGCTTTATAGTTTTTGCATGATTCTCAATTTTTTATCCGAGTTAGACAAAACTTTACAAATTAATTACACTAAGTTATAAACATATAATTTCAAATATTCTGAGATCAAATTACGACTGAAATTGTCTAGTCTAACATATATTTTTTTCAAAGAAATACAACAAGTCGTTTAGACGTGATGTTCAATTAAAAACCATTAAAAGTCGTATGACTGCGCCTTAACTACGAAATAACGCATGAAGAAAAATTTTAAAACATTGCGATACAGGTCGACACGAGGTCACAGGCAGCATGCTGTGCAAATTTAAAGGCTTGACGCGTTATTTATAAAAAAAAAAATACCAAGTGATTAGTTTAAAAAATGATTAGATTATAGAAGGTTCTTAATTCAACATTTTCTACCCGGGAGAAGGATAGATGTGAGTGGTGGAAGTACTGACTAATCATTCGAAGGAGTTTTTGTCCTTTAAACAGCTGAATGTGATGGATGAAACGTGTGCTATCTTGAATTTAAAATCTGCTAATCAGTATTTAAAATTTGAGTATTATAGACTCGATACCCAGTGTGAGTGAGGAAAGTCTTGTGTATGGATGTGGCTATAAGAGTAGAGGAAGGCCAAAGAAACGATGGTTAGACTGTGTGAAAGAGGATATGTGTAAAAAGGGGGTGACTACAGAGATGACGACTAATAGAGGAGTATGGAAGAAAAAGACATGTTGCGCCGACTCCAACTAAATTGGGATAAGGGCAGGAGAATGATGATGATGACCCAGTATTGAGTGTGGTGCCCATACACCTGCACTATGGAGGACCTGATGCAAGCTACTGAAGCTGCAATTAATGTGGCCAGCATCTGGGCCCAACGACCACAGCAAACCGAACGAAAGAAAAAGTATTTAAACTAAGCATATGCTTAGCGTGTTTTATACATAAGGGTGTATGTTGTTAATTAATCAATATTAAATGGTAATATAAAAGATGTTGTCCAAGGACTTGGAGCGCGAGTTACTCCGCGTATCGAGGCAACCGGGCGATCGCGTGAGCCCTTGTTGTTCATGATATTGGTATGGTGAGACGGTGGATCGATTCGAGTGAGCTTACGAGCTCGATCATTATCTCTATCAACATTTCGGTAACGGCTGTGAACGGTTAAATTGTAGACTGGTTTTTACTAAACCTCGACACTGATGTTTTGTTCTTTTTTTAGACCCCTTTTGTGCACGAGAATGGAATCATGTTATTTTAATGAGAATCCGATTGATTTTCTTAAATGCGTTATAGTCGTTGAAATAATGCTGGAGTCGGTCAACATTTTTATTACTTCTTTCGTTGCTAGTTGCCTTGTGCATGGAAGGTTTTATAAAATACGTTACCTATCATGTCAAAGTTGAAACCTTAAGGCGCAGTTATACGACTTTTAATGGTTTTTAATTGAACATCACGTCTAAACGACTTGTCTTATTTGTTTGAAAAAAATATTATTTACTCTAGACAATTTCCGTCGTAATTTGATCTCAGAATATTTGAAATTATATTTTAATAACATGGTGTAATTAATTTGTAAAGTTATGTCTAAATCGGATAAAAACGTGAGAATCACGCAAAAACTATAAAGCGTATTTTTATGAAACCTTCACCATTTTAGTTTAATACTTGTTGTTTTATGTAATAATGAGTCTAATTTCGGACAGCGCTCCTTGATTGGCGAGTCCTATTACTGGGTGGACATACGACGCGTTATGTAAGCTCAGCGCAGAACACGCAAGCTAACCACTCAAGGTCGTTGGCAGCTAATAGTGCCTTAATCGAATCGTCAAATGCATTCTAATTTTTTATTCTTACGTGGCAATAAAACTGGATGTTTCTGGGTTGGCTCTATTACAAAAAGTTGCAGATTACTAAGAATTACGTTACGAGCGATTTTACATAAAATGTCGATATTCAATAAATTTTTTGCAAGTCGACATTCGTGCGTGTGTGTTAGACACGGCTCCACGCAGTGGGATTGTTGAGATTTCGAGGTTCGAGTACCGACAACCGCTGAGTAATCCTTTATACAGCTCCGATATAGGATACTTTATGGATCTATTAATAGAAAAGAATCAAACACGCGTTAATCCGGATGGGACCACGTGACGCAGACGCCACTGCAGAATATTATTAACGTACAAGTACTACCTAATACTGCTGTCTTCGTCAGCCGACGTGCGTGACTGGTCTGTTCCGAAAATCAATATCAAAACAATGTCTTATTATAAAGTTGGACTCCAAGGATATAGTAGTTACATAAGTAGCCTTGTGTACGATGTCAATATACATAAGTATACATACATACGCGCAATTAGATTGAATTTGGTTGAACAAGCAATGGAATTAAAAGTTTTAGTCTAACTCGGCTACAGTTTATATTCAATCAATAAACTGTAGTACATGATTTGTACGAGGACGCAAGACGAGAGGCTGAATATTTATCCCAAGTGGGTACATAAACGGAAGACGACCAAATCTTTTTAGCAAAACCACCACCATGTAACACTTCTCTTTTATTTGCTACACGCGAATTCTGTCTCGTGTAACCTGTTGTTTTATTTATCATCTGGCTCAAGTTCACCATCAAGTCAAAACGCCACTTAGTACCATTGCTTCATTGGACATGGATTCAAGGATACTTACTTTGATGCTTATCAGCTAACTGTATAAGAGGATTTGGAAGGTCTCGCCGCCTGTAGAAGCACATGACTTTTGCTTCCACGTTCCCAGACGGCGTCTTGTTCAGCTCCTCTATCCGTCGGATCTGGTACGGAGACGTCGACGACGTCTCGAAATAGACGCAGTCTGCAGACAAGCATAATGGAAATTGGTTAGATTGGGCTCTACCAGTTACCTGCAACACTTTATTGTAAACAGTCTCATTGCTATTCGTAAAGTTTATTTACAACAGGCTCTAAGACAGATTTAGTTTATTTGTAGAGCAGGAGCAAAGGCATAAAATTAAAAGCAATACAATGTTATTATAATTAAATTCAAACTGCTCAGCATGTAACAACACGGCGGGTGTTATCATAGTCAATAGATTTTTTGTTCTTCGAATAGAATTGATTAGCATTTTATTAGGTCCCGTAACATCAATTTATTTCCAAAAGTATCGGCACTCTGGAATATTATCGCGAAGTGCATTTATGATTGTTCGGTACATTTGTACGTTTTTCCTAGGCCACAAGTGGCAACTCTAGGTGTGGAAGTAGTTGGTGCGGAACGGACGGTTGCTGTTTATCCGTACCTGCGATACTTATGTTAGTTGTTGTGCCACATGGACAACTAATATAAATGGCGTCTTTTTACCGTTACTCGGTACAACACAACTAAATAACGCGCGAGCATAATGACACGCTTGAAACCTTTCATTCCGAACCGTAAGCGCGTTAGTTTTGGACGATTAACCTCCTGACAATACTGGCTTTTGCTGTGTTAAGAAAGAATGAAAAATGCAACAGTGACGTGGATCCCTCGCCACACGACAGTGAAAATGTTCACATCTATGACGTTTGTTTGATTTTCTACAATAGAATACCGCAGTGATTTCGATTAGTTTTTAACCGACTTCGAAAAAGGAGGAGGTTCTATGTTCGGATGTATGTATGTCCGCCCCTTTCTCTGTCAATTGAGGACCGATTTTCAAAATTCATTTTTTAATCCGATAGAATATACTCCCGAGGTGGTCTCATATAAATTTTATCAAAATTGCTTCAGCGCTTTTTGAAAAACTGAACAAAAACGAAAAATACGTATGCCTAGATGACGTTTTGGTGTTCTCCAATTAAGACTGTGTTTAAATTCCATGTTCCATGTTATTGGTGTTTTTAGTTCTGAGGTATAACAACTAAAAAGTGAAAAATAAAAAAACTTTTTTACAAAAAAAAAACAACCAACCTCCAAAAAAAAAATACACTAAAAATTAAAAAATAACTTTAAATTCGGAAGTCGGTGTCAAATAACGAAGAAATAAAATACAAACACCGACTTCCAAATTCAAAGTTATTTTTTAATTATTAGTGTATTTTTTTTGGAAGTCGGTTGTTTTCTTTGTAAAAAAGTTTTTTTTTCTGTGTTGATTTCTTTACTTCGTCGATGGACCTAAAGCTCCAAATAGGTCTTTCAAGAAAGCCATGATCTTGGGATAGGGAAGTTCGTAATGTAACGAGCGATAGAGATATCATTATAATAGTTTTACGACGTTTAGGCTTCCGAAATTTTCAGTTTGTACATTAGTCGGAAGTAATATGAAAATTCACCACTTGATAATCACCAGAAAATAGAATTCTAGTAGATCTCATATTTCGTATGAAACTTTCCATTCTGGTACGATCGCGAGGTGAACTAAAATTAACTTACGATGAGACGTGAATTCATGTGTAATAGATACGATAGAGCGCTGTATTTTTTCATGTTTTACCATTATCATTGTGATGTGATACTTCCTCTTACAGTATTGTGGCACTTAGATGTATTTATAGTACTTTAACAATGTAGTCCAGTTAAGGCTAGGTTAGAGTGGTCATTGAAAGACCTCACTATTTTTATACCATATTTTAACGTTAGCAACATCAATTAAATTCACATAGGTTATTCATCTCGTGTGAAACGATCCTAAAGCATCCAATAAACAGTAAAGTGTTTTTATAAAATTGATCCCTCTGTAAGAAAGCCTCGTAAAAAGCGTTTATAAGGAACTTCACTAGCGCTTATACCAGTAGATATGCAGGAGCTATACATGTGTACGCGGTGGTTCATCTACATAGATATATAGCCGGCCAATAAACTAGTGTTACGGATACGTCTATACGAATGATATTACCTATAGTTATGTATGTGCGTAAGTTGGGGCATTATGCGGCTGATAGCGATGTTAACGCCCGTTCGGTTTTGCCAAGAAGTGTATTTTTGGAACGTGTCAATAAGTAAGTGTATAGTAAATTTAGCCCGGACACGTCATCACAAGAGGGCGGAGAATGATTGAATTCACACTGTGATATTTCGCGTGGAGACGCTTTACTTGTGCTTACCTTATTTCTTTTGTTTTTAATTACCATAACTGGCCTCAGGGTCACATGTTACGAGTGACATGACCGACAATTCTCCAGTTTTCTTAAAAATGTTATGTGATTTGAACGTCTGTAACGTCGCCCGAGAGCAACCCTAACTTGATCCGTAGAACATAAGTTTCAATTGAACGATATTGGTTCTGTTTTTCATTGATTCGATATTACCATGATTTAATCTATAATTCTCAACTAAATACGAGAGAAACCTAACTAATTCTAAAGGAGCAAAGTTCAAATAAGCTTTTGCTGTTTCTCATGCAGACGTTATGCACCTTCGGTTAAAAGTCGCCATTGTTTAGTGTTTTAAACCTTTTTTGTCTCATTTGTTTTCGGTTGCCTTGAATCATTGGGACATAAAATATTCTGACAAAATTTTTACTTTTTTAAATTAAGAATCTTCTGTTCCATATTTTAATGAGTACGGTACGTTATTCGACCCTGCTCGTCTGACCACTTGTATTTTATTTACTTTTCGTTTTGTTTCTGTTGTATGGTGCGTTCGTTAGTGCCGCCATAGACGGACTGCTTGGAGCAGTCAGTGACAGCTTCAAGCGGTCACTGTTGGGCGATCCTGAGTTTCAATACAAAATTGACGATCGCCATACACGGACCGCTCAATCAGTTAATTTGTTTTCGCAGGTAAAAATGCACTGACTGCTCCAAGCAGTCCGTCTATGGAGGCCCCAACCGCAATACGACTGCTCTCGTGCAGTTGGTCTCGACTGCTCAAAGCAGTCCGTCTATGGAGGCCCCGACCGCAACACGACTGCTCTCGTGGAGTTGATCTCGACTGCTCGAAGCAGTCCGTCTATGGAGGCACCAACCGCAACACGACTGCTCTCGTGCAGTTGGTCTCGACTGCTCTAAGTAGTCCGTCTATGGAGGCCCCAACCGCAACACGACTCCTCGCGTGCAGTTGGTCTCGACTGCTCTAAGCAGTCCGTCTATGGAGGCCCCAACCGCAACACGACTTCTCTCGTGCAGTTGGTCTCGACTGCTTTAAGGCCCTTCTCGCGGTCCAGTGGCGCCCTCACTGAATAAAAAATCGTAGCATAGCACAGAAAATAAATATTAAAAAATCCAAACGAAAAACGGCCGTTTCTGACACTTTTGCCTACTACTTTGGAAAATGTTTCGTAACATTTTGAGACCTGTTTTAACAACATAAAAATTCTTTATCCTCTTTGTAACAAACGTCAAGTTGGATTTTTTTAATATTTATTTTCTGTGCTATGCTACGATTTTTTATTCAATGATTATTTCGGCCACTGGACCGCGAGAAGGGCTTTAAGCAGTCCGTCTATGGACGGCCTTAGTGTTTAATAGGTAGATGCTTTGAGGACATTGCACAGGTGTGTTTTTGTTCATAAAGTTTTACGATAATAATCTAAATAAGTAGAAAGGTACACCGTGAGGGAACTGTTGAAAGGTCGAGGCAGACCAAAGAATCGATAGATGAATTGTGTAAAAGTTGATATGACTGAAAAGGTAATGGAGGTGATAATAAACTGCTATTGAGATGACGGCTATTAGAAATACTTATATGGAAGAAGAAAGACACGCTACGCGTATTCTCCAAATAATAATTTGAGATAAGTGCATGAGGGTGATGAATGTGACCCATAGTTGCAGTTCATAAGTCCAGAAAACCACACGATTATAAGAGAGAATCGTATTTTAAGGAGTACCTTAAAATACGATTTAGCAGATGGCGAAGAAACAAACTAAAAAGTTGAGGCTCAAATATTTGAATCCAATAGCTTTACTATTAGATAATTTTCTGTAGTTTAAAACAAAAAACCTATTTTTTATTTTTCGTGTTCTTCCTCAGTAAAACCTTATATTTTGATACCCCAACCTTGGGTACATACAATATAACTAGTCCACCATCTTTGAGAGTCTGCCACAATGGATTTAGAATTACGTCGCTTAGCTAACTATGTATTGTCACTTGTCACCCAAACTAAACATGTACGCAAAAGTTCAACTTAATCGGAAACCGGGAAGTGGGTTAAATTTAACTTCTAAGATTTGTTTACTTATGTACAATTGAAGCTAATATAAGTGTGTTAAAAATAAATGATTTAATTGATTCACAGTTCACTAGACAATACATATAGATGTTTTAAAATTACGTATAATTATATTCTTTTCAATAGCTTTTCAGGTGAGCAAACAATAGAAACATTAAATTCACTGAAAATATCAAAGTTCATTTACCGATTGTAGGTAATTAAACAAATTGAATGAGTATATAAGAGGAAGTCTGAAGGTGCCACCACTGACTGAAAAGTTGTGTGGAAATCGGTTGTCGTGGTATGGGCACGTGATGCGGAGGAATGAAGAAAATGACGTGAGGAAAGTCTTGTGTAAGAGTAGGGGAAGGCCAAAGAAACGATGGATGGACTGTGTGAAAGAGGAAATGGGTAAAAAGGGGGCAACTACAGAGATGACGACTAATAGAGGAGTTGGAAGAAAAATACATTTTGCGCCGACCCCAAATAAATTGGGATAAGAGCAGGAGAATTATGATTTTATTCATAAATATGTATAATGAAACAATACTTCGTTGAAGTTCTAACGCTGCGGATGTCGAAATCTTCTACTTTTCAGGAGAGCAATATAAACTGGTAGCACGTAACTCGGTATTGTGAAAAAACTTGAGTTACGCACCATTGCTATGGCAATAGTTACGAGCTTTTGCTGTGCAAAACTGACATACGCATTGTTTTATTTATATAAATAACGCGTCAACATTGGTTCTAGTGTTTGACATGTCAAACGCTTTGTGAAAGACATCCCCTATCGAATGACATACGTACTTTGTCAAAATTACAACTTACGGGGTGTTAGAAGGTAAGCTACAACTTAGAACTGCGAGTATTGTTATTCATGGGAAGAAGACCATGACAAACTTACATTCACGTTAGGCGAAATCCTCCTAAAACATCGCGTTTACGAGATGTCAGGCCGAAATTATAACAGTGATCGTATAGAAGTATGTCTGTTAATTATTAAGTAATGATTAAATTACTATTACTACTTAAGATAGACACCAATAAAAGACGGTGGGCGCCAAAAAGGAAAGGTGTCCTAATACGCCTTCTTGTGGAACGCCGCATGAAAAATGTAACAGATCAACAACAGTCAAGAAAATGTGCCAACTAGAACTTTAAAAAAGCAGGTTCGAATAAAACCTTGCTCGCAGATAATGAAAAGAGGTCTAGGAAGCAAATTCCCAAGGTCTAACGAATATCTGTTTTTGCGAGCGACTATTTTAATCGAATTATGTACATAATGAGTCGCATTCATTGATACTTTTACTAGTTCATTTGGCGACGTATTTGTTTCGTGGATAGAACAACGTATACTACAAGACTAAGTTGTCTGGCAATGGTGAACCGCGTTGTGTGTTCGTCTGTCAGTGATTCGTGGTCGTTTGTGTACGCAACAAAGCGTTTGGTGGTGTCGATTCGTTCATTCAATGAACGTTACCACGGGCTCAAATACGTGGTTACTACATGCATTAAACTGCATTATTTATTTAGAGCTAAGTAATCCGCCAATTCAGCAGTCCCGTGCAAGTTCATAGTTCAATAAAAATCCATATTTACAGAACTACGTATTTCACTTCGCGGCGTATTTACGAGTTAGTACCCTTTAACGATTTTATGCAATAACTAGCGTAGTTTGTAACATAGCACAATGCATCTGAGCGTCGTATTAACTCCAACATTTGGCTAACCATGTGGATAAGCTAGTCATTGTAAAACCACAAACGTAAGTCATTCTACTATTTTCATTTACCGACCGAACTTCCGTTCAAGTTTACGAGTTCAAACACACTAGTTCTAGTGTGTTTTAAATAAATATTAGGGGTAAAGAGTCATCTGCTTGCCATCTCGGTGCTATGACACTCGACAGACAGCGGCAGATTTCGAGTATCATCTGTGATGTCATAGGTTAGTCGATGTCAATATTAAACTATCTGTATAACACAACTTAAACAATCGTTTAGGTTATTGCGGTGAAATTGATATTTTGATTTATGAAACACTAATTGGAACAGAGCAAATTGTTAATTCATGAAACCTAAGATAGCGGTGTGATTTTCGTCAGCTTAGTGTATTTGTGATGTTAATGAGTTGATGTCGACAAATTATTCAAATGTTTTGATGACTACGACTCCTACTTACTGAAGTTTTTTTTGTGCAAGGTGTCAATTGGTGTCGGGCATTTGGCACTCGTAAATGCAGAAGGTAATGCGGAAATGTGACTTTTGATTTTGCTTTCATAACTTTGGTTATCATTGGCCAAAGAAACGATGGATGGACAGTGTGAAAGAGGATATGGGTAAAAAGGGAGTGACTACAGAGATGACGATTAATAGAGAAGTATGGAAGAAAAAAAAATAATATGTGCAAAAAAGCCCTACTGTAAAAAACAACTAAAAAGTTCCAAACAAGTCACTTTTCAAGCAGTCTGATGCAGTTGGTGGTAGTTATTTTAGTTCAATCATTGATTTCATGCCACCACCTGCATCAGACTGCTTGAAAAGTTACTTGTTTGGAAATTTTTAGTTGTTTTTAGGGTTCCGAACGTACGAATGAAAAAACGGAACCCTTATAGGATCACTCGTGTGTCTGTCTGTTTGTCCGTCTGTCACAGCCAATTTGCTCCGAATTTGCTGGACCGATAGAGTTGAAATTTGGTACACACATGAATATCTGTGACCCAAACACGGACGTGTACACTAAATAAATTAATATGGAATATGGGGGTCACTTTTGGCGTGAAAATCGGAAAATTAAAAATAGAAGTTTTTCAAACTGTGTTGTGCGACATATCAAATGAAAGGGCACATTGTTAGGGTCTCGAATATTATAATATTTTTTTTCCTAATTTTAAAATATATAATTTTGAAGTTATTTAAGAAAATAGATGAAAAATGACCATTCCCCCCTTATCTCCGAAACCACTTGGACTAAAATTTTGAAAAAATACAGAAAGTAGTTCTTAACTTATAGATTACAGGAAAACCTATGAGGCAGGTTAAAAAAAACATGAAAAAGATATAATTTGTTCGGCACCCATTGCGCGCGAGTTCCGACTCGCTCTTGGCCGGTTTTTTACAGTCGGGTTTTTTGAACATATTTTCTGATTTCTACATTTTAGTGAGTTACATTTTCGGAATCACCTCCTCGAACTCTTTATTTTGATACCTCACTTAATATAGTTCGTCGATTTTTTTTTTCTTTTTCACAATATGTCGTCTGGTTGTCGCCATATTGTATTTTAGTTACTGTCATGTCTTTAGTAGCATTCGCAAGATTAAGACAAATCAATTGACGTAAGAATGATCAAAATCGGCACACGCGTTTGGTCTCTTTTAAGTGTCACAAAGGAACAAACAAACATTCATACATACATAGGCTGACAAATACATAACCCTCCCTTGGTCGCGTAGTAGGATAAAAAGACACGATGCGCCGACCCCAAATAAATTGGGATTAGGGCAGAAGAATGATGATGAAAGTTGGTTATCATTGAACCACTGGACCATTAAGCATTTCCAATGTTTTCGCTGGACCGCCTTTTTTAACACGCCGAAAAAATTTAATTTGATAGGTTTTAGTTTTGTATTATATTTTATGTAAGCGCGCGGGGTTCACGGCTTACATAAGTTTTGTTTGTTTGAAGTAAATCTAATATTATATCGGGAGACGTAACCATTGCTTAGCGTTATTAGAATTATATGGTCATAGGCTTTTTCCTAACGTTTAGCGAAAAACATATTTTACGGAAGTACACAGTATACAGTAGAGCTGGCAAAATTCTGGGCTAAAAAAAAATTAATAACTGTCGTGACCGACACGAAGAAGAAGACGAAAGTTGTTGTTTATTTTACGCAAAAAAAATAAGTAAAAAGTTTAGTAGAATCCTATCCATCAACCTTTTAGACAAAGTTGGTAAATCAAAGGACCGAATTTGATGGAATTCTCATTAGATTATATAATGTCGCACTTTGTATTCTTCAGATAAGGCGAAGTGATAAGCTAAACGCGAATTTGAAGTGACAGTTTGCTTTTCGCCAGTAACTGTTTCTATGCAAAACCGGTAACGTTTTATAGGAAGCAAACACAATTAGAAAATCTGGACGCTGCCAGCCACATTACAATAAAGATAGTTGCGCAACGTAGGCTGAACAAACCGACGATTAAACTGGAGTTTACGAAACAGGAGACCAGTGACAGTGTTTTCAGCATCAGTTTTTATTGATAAGCGTGTTATTGTTTGGGGATGTAGTCGTGTGAAGTCGCTCGCGAACATCGTTATTACATTTTTGGTTGGACTTGACTGCTAATCTCAGGAAGCCATATGGTTTACTTTTGTTAATGGTTCGAAGATTTTTCGCGGTAAGACGGTTTGGATGAAATAATTACATGTTTTTTTAGAAATAAAACTTTTATGCCACCAAAACAATCAAACAATTGTGATTCGAAATTTAGACAAATGGTTATACTTGTTGATTGAATTCAAATAGTTCGGCGGTTTTTTTTTTAAGTTTCAGAAACAGTTTCGGTTTGGTACTTTAGTACCTAACCTAAGCCAGTAATGTTCCCGAAGTTTCGAACCCCCGTTTTCCGGTAGTTAAAAAAAAAAAGACAATATCGGCAACCGAATGCGCTCGCTTTTCATAATCAAATGAAAAGTCAAACTATCGAAACGAAATTCACCGCTAATCCTTTTAATGAGGAACTAATTAGTAATTTAGTAACCAACTGTGCAGTTGACTGTACTACATTGCTTTGCGTGAAGTTACGTCATGTGATTATGGTTTTAACTATTATTACTAGCATGAGATATAAAGAGGAAAATAGTCGTAAGAACAATAAATTAGCAGAGCCATACCACATTTGAAATGTGTCAATAGGAAGAAATATTTACTCAATACTATTTTATGTACACACTAGATATTAAAAGTCAGGCAAGGTAGTTGGGTTACAGGCTAGGCTTAAGTAATAGGTTAATGAACTCATACTTTCACATGACTGAAGGTTATATTAAACAAAATGGGGAGTTTTACGTTTGCTGTCATAACTATAAAGTGTAAATCGTAAAGTGGAAATCGGTTGTCGTGGTATGGGCATGTGATGTGGAGGAATGAAGAAAATGTCGTGAGGAAAATCTTGTGTATGGATGTGGATGGCTATAAGAAGAGGGGAAGGCCAAAGAAACGATGGTTGGACTGTGTGAAAGAGGATATGGGTAAAAAGGGGGTGACTACAGAGATGACGACTAATAGAGGAGTATGGAAGAAAAAGACATGTTGCGCCGACCCCAAATAAATTTGGATAAGGGCAGGAGAATGATGACATAACTATAAAATGGTTGTGTAGTAAGAATATTTAAGGAAGTATATGTCTGTCAACTTCAAATGAAATTTTTAAATAATTATTGATTTCTTTTGATGAAATGTGACTCTTTAACGCATCAAGCCCCTCATTAGCAGACACAATTAAAAATCTATTGTTGCGTTACCTTATGGTAACGCGAGGGGTCTGACGCGTAAGCTAATGTTAACTTTGTGTTGAAATTTCTTTCCATTTTCTATGTTCTCCTATTATGTGATGATGGGACATTTGAAATAGAATTAGGTAGCTATTTTATGTTAGTTTACTGTTGTAGTAATTATTGTTAGTTTCTTATATCAACAAAATACTGCTAGTATTTTGTATCAATGTGTGGTGTACCTAAATTAACAAAATATAAATATTTACTTGGCTGAATTTGAACCCACAAACCTATGCCTGAGAGACAAGGTGTTAACCACTGGGCCATCATAACTTTTTTAACTATAAACTTTAAGTAGTTACATTGTACTTTTTATTTATTGAACAACTTTAACCAGCTTAACAGTTTGCCCTAATGCGATAGAACAATGTAGACAGGAGACTAGAAGAGATATTTCACCGTTTGCGGTAGATCAATCTAAAATAAAAAATAAATAAAACAATGTTTGCTTGTAAAGGAAAACTTTCCGATACCATCAACTACAATTTCATTGTTTACCTATTGGAGTGTTTCAGCAGCAAATCAGTAGATTAATATGTGACTAAAATAGATTGCCTTCAGTAACCTTGATAGCTAAAGAGAATTGTGTGTATGTTGATATTGTTCATGTTGATCATTAAAAAGTAATAATCGCAGTTTTACAAAGATAGTGTTTTAACTTCTACATTGGAACCTTTACTTCTAGTAGGGCTAGACGCTATTATTAAAGTTCAGTGCCAAAGAAAAAATCCAAGGTAGTGAATGTAGGTCAAGTCATTCTTTGTCAGACACAAGTGTGTTAAGTATGCAGGCATTTTGAGGTCAACACAAAAATGATAAATTCAGATGTGTATGAAATAAATAAGTAAAACATAAACTTCAATATCTTCTTTATTATCAATTATTTTCTTTGACAACAATTAGTTTTAATGATTTGTGGGGGTGCTGCATAACTTAGTGATGGTCAACCCATATGACAATTTTCTAATAGGTCAAACAGTTCATTAAAAAGTTTGACGCCCGAAAAACAAAGATTCAACCACCTTTTGAACGGTACTACACTATTTGATAGGAAGTTAACATAAAAGGAAGAGCTAATTAACATTCGACGCGAGCCCCGTGGAGCGCGGCACGCGGCGCCCGCGCCCGGCTCCCGCTAACACCAGCGCCTCCGAAGCGCCCGCACTCACACGCAAAACATGACAAATCAAACCCCAGCAATCTACACAACTACTCATCTCTAACTCCCGGCACACCATACTAACCCCCAAGTCATCAAATACTCCCACAATACAAAATACTTCCAGCAAAATGTTTTGACAACATCGAATATAACCTAAAATCTCGTGTTGAAACCATCAAAACTTCGTCAAACAATCCCTAAAAATCA
The DNA here is from genome assembly GCA_951329385.1 of Polia nebulosa. Lineage (NCBI taxonomy): Eukaryota > Metazoa > Arthropoda > Insecta > Lepidoptera > Noctuidae > Polia > Polia nebulosa. The sequence goes on from OX589602.1 coordinate 24,541,504, forward strand.
TAAACTTTGTGAGATAATTCAGGCGCTTCGTGTCTAACCTCCCGCACGCAGATACGCAAGCCGATACAATGATACCTAGATGCAAATGCTAATGTCCTATTTGACGAATTTTGGTAAAATAAATATAACTTTTCCGCAAACAAGGCTTTGCCGCGATGTTTTACACGCAAACCTTAAGATCGGTTTGAATTCAGGCGAATTAAGAAATATAAGTAACTGAACTAATTAATGTGAGCAATTAATGAAGGTACGACAATCAAAGCAAAGCACCGCTAGTCGGCTGGCGGTGAACCGGCGAAGCTACAACAAAAATAACCAATTATTGCCACTTACCGCCGACTCTGTACATATTCGCAGCCATTTTTATACACAATCACTATTCATTAACACTTAATTAATCTACATCTGACACAATTAATAACTATAACACTATGTAATTGAGCTTTTAACAATGTTTTTCATCACGTTAACTCCGGACGCCTTTCGCTGATCGCCATTTTCTTTCACACTACTAATTTGGCCAGTGCGCAGTCGCACTTTTTGGCGTAAACTTCCTGCTCTTCAAACAAAGCAATGACATGTCATTAATTTTGTATCCACTAATTATATTAGAATGTTTGTTCTTATACCATTAAATACAAATTATTTTACAAATAATGTCCATAATTGAAATATAATTTACTATGTCCTAAAAATAAAAAAATATTTCATTCAAGAACGTTTCATTACTACTCAGAATGTCCACAACAGAACCGTTTGTTCCACACATGTATTTCATAATTTCTAAAAATCTTTCACACTTTTTGTATTGAAACGCTGCTAATCACTGTTTTACAGTTATATCTACTTGAAAAATATTTGATTTTGAGCTAAAACGTGTATTTATTTATTTTTTTAGTTTTTTTATTCCTGCATGTGTGTAAAGGAACGCGTCACTTTTCGCCATAGAGAAAGACGCTAAACTTGTCTATGAAGATGCTTCTTCAATCTATGGGTTACTGTAGACAATACCATAAATGTTTATTGGATTCCAAAATATTATTAATTTTAATTAGCAATAAAAACATCACAAAATTTGAGATGAATCCAAAATATCTCAATTACAAATTAAATTCAAAGGAAAAAATGTGTTGCGTTTTCCAAAATGACGTGGCCATTGTGACAGCTGATTTGTCTATGAATTTGACAATTGCCAAATCAGCCAGCCTCTCCCGTCCGTCTGCTGAAAATTATTGTTAAATCTCAATAAATAACAGCCAATTTCTGAATGAATACTTAGTGAAACGTTAACATATTGCATATGTGGCTGGACTCGAGTTGCTGCATGCACACTTGGTACGTAAAACTTAGAAATAACAGATATATTCGCGTTTGTAATCGACTGTTTGCTGGACCTGTGAATTATCGATGTTTCGTTTTTAGATCGGCGATATGGCCACGTATGAGGAGTTTATTCAGCAGAATGAAGACAGAGATGGCATACGGTTCACGTGGAACGTGTGGCCTTCGAGTAGAATCGAGGCCACCAGACTAGTGGTGCCGCTGGCATGTTTGTACCAGCCACTGAAGGAAAGGCCTGATTTGCCGCCGATTCAGTATGAACCTGTGCTGTGTACCCGGAATACCTGCAGGGCTATCTTGAATCCAATGTGCCAGGTGGACTACAGAGCCAAGTTATGGTCATGCAACTTCTGCTTCCAGAGAAACCCTGTGAGTAGTACATTTTAAATTTATTTTCAAATAATTTAATTCCTATAGATAGTTTTGAGCTAACAGCAGCATCGTCTATATTCAATTTCAGTATTCACATTGATTGTCTTTGATGTGGACTAGGTTTTAAAAAAGAATAAACAAACCTGCAGTCTGATTGGCATGTTTGTTTATTTTTTTTTTTTAAATATTTTGAAAGCAAGTACTTTCTTAGTAGAAGACTGATGATGACATTTTTTTGCAACTCCTCCCTCTAACAGCTGTAGTGTTGTAGACCTTTACAATTAATTTTGTATTAAGTATTAATTTCTGAGGTAACTTCTAATGTAGTATTTAATTAATTTTGATAAACCTTGAATTTACCATGGTCAGCATGTGTGGATGATGTAACACCTATTAAGTTCAAGTATGTTTGGGTGATTTTCCAAGAAGCTCAGTAATAGCAGATGATTCATAGCTTGATGAAAAAGTTGTGTAAATTGCGAAAAGAATGTTAAAACTGGCTTGTTATGGCTGCTACAAATACTTGCACTATTCAGAGATTACGAATCCAAAATCACCGTTATTTGTTCAGAATTCCTATTACATTGTCAAATACAGCATGACCATCATCCTAAACTATTATTTTCAGTTTCCTCCACAATATTCAGCAATATCGGAGCAGCATCAGCCCGCAGAGCTTATTCCCAATTTCTCAACCATAGAGTACACCATTACTCGTGCCCAGACTATGCCACCTATTTACCTGCTGGTAGTTGACACATGTCTGGATGAAGAGGAACTCGGGGCACTGAAAGACTCGCTTCAGACATCACTCAGTCTTATGCCGCAGAATGCTCTCGTTGGTCTGATTACCTTTGGACGTATGGTGCAAATTCATGAGCTGGGTAAGTGAAGAATCTAAATAATGAGAAATCTAAAAAAAAATCTGAGGAAGACACAAAAACTTAACAAAACAATTGTATCAAAAGTAATACGCCAATAAAAAATCACTAACATAATTATTTGAAGTCATCTGATACACCATTAATGGCTTCCATTGTACAGTAGTTTTGTAGTAACTTAATAACAGACCAATAAAAACTACTGACTCCAGCAAGTTACAGGTAGAATAAGCTTATGGTGGATCAGAACACTCTGCAGGCACTGTGCAGTAGCAAATTCCTTGTGACAGTGGGGTTCTGCACAACCAAATGTGAACTTCACACCATTAAGACAGTTTGAAATTAAGAAAAGGTAAATTAATGACAACAATGGGGGCATTGGGGGCAATTATGGGTTTTCAAAAACTAATCAATAGACCATGTGAGTGTTGCAGTTTTCAAAAATAAATGTCTGTTGTTAATGTTTGTGTTGAAAAGTCTGTGTAAAATATGTATCTCATTTGATTTTCATACGACTTTTAAAAAAAAACTTTTAATTTTCTAATTCTGAAATATGTAATTATGATGATTGGAGCCAAGTACATATACACGATTCAATATGTCGCCATCTCGAGCGCGCTTGATGACGATTGGATCGGAGCAAACCCGATTCAGCGTCACCGACCCGAGAGAGATTCACTTTTTTTCGTTCTTCTTTGGCAACAGCCGAACTCGACTATTCTGCCAGAGTCATGTGGTGACGGCAGCACGGTGTGTTAAGCCGTCGAACTTTGCACTTTGTGGATCAGCGAAACGGGCCTAAAGGAGTTTTCACTTCAAAAAAGCCTTCGTCCTCTTTCAAAATCAGCAATTCATTTTATAATCACTTTTCATTAAAACAATGTTATATTTTCTGGCCTTTATCAGTGAAGCTTGATTTGTACATGTTTTATCTTCACTGTGTATTACGGTATTACATGATAATACTGTCAAGTAATTGTGTATTAACTTTCACTTCCTACCTTCTTACATTTCCTCAACTATTTACATATTTTCGTAAGCTTAAGTTGTACTAACTCTTTTCTGACTAATGAACTAGGTCTTTGGCATGTTCCTGAATCCTTAATTTCTCTTCTTCAGGTACCGAAGGTATATCAAAGTGCTATGTCTTCAAAGGCACCAAGGACTTGTCAGCTAAGCAGATTCAAGAACAATTGGCGATCGGACGCGTCAACGCTCCAAACCCTCAGCAAAGGACCGGAGCGCCAGCTCCTCCGCCACCGGCACACCGCTTCCTACAACCTGTGAAGACATGTGATATGGCATTGACTGATCTTTTAGGAGAATTAGGACGGGATCCATGGCCACTAGGCGTCGGAAAGAGACCGTTACGCAGCAGCGGTGTTGCTCTCTCTCTAGCTGTTGGTCTTTTGGAAGTGACCTACCCCAACACTGGAGGAAGGATCATGCTGTTCCTCGGTGGACCTTGCTCTCAAGGGCCGGGTCAGGTAGTCAATGATGAACTGAAGCAGCCCATCCGATCCCACCACGATATTCACAAGGACAATGCCAAGTACATGAAGAAGGGTATCAAGCATTACGAAGCTCTGTCACTGAGGGCGGCAACGAACGGCCATTCAATTGATATTTACTCGTGTGCCTTGGATCAGACTGGACTGTTGGAGATGAAGCAGTGCTGTAATTCTACTGGGTGAGTAATACTTGCATATGAATGCGACAGTTCTGCCTCCTGTAAGTTAGAAGAATGTGATTCAATTATTATTTCGGCTATAAAGGCAGTAGTATCTTATCACGCGCTAATAAAATTCTAGGATTAAATACCTAAGAGCATACTTTTTAAAAATAAGCAAAATTCGGTGATTGCACAAAACTATAATATATGTTTTTTATTAATTTTTTACATGGCTTTAAAACACATGCTCAGCCATTATCGATGTTTTTGATGTTTCAATTAGTAATATCGCACATTATATTATAGTTACACGTAACTATGTAAGTACACGTATTTAACAAGCATGAAAAACTTTCATCATCTACACTCTAATCAAAGAGTTAAAATTTCTCATAGAAAGTTAAAAAATACGTAAGTTCCTGTTGCATCAGTCACGAGAGAGAAGTCGCGGGAAAAAGCTACACTACTTATGATGTCCTTTTGTTTCCCAGTGGCCACATGGTGATGGGAGATTCGTTCAATTCCTCGCTATTCAAGCAGACATTCCAGAGAGTCTTCGCCAAGGACCAGAGAGGCGACTACAAGATGGCATTTAACGGCACGCTGGAGGTCAAATGTAGTAGGGAACTTAAAAGTAAGTCAAGTTATGGAACCTTTTATTTCCTTCTGTATTTTGCTGAGCAGCTTCGGGCGTAAAACATAGAAGCGAGAAGACACGAGACTCAGTATCGAGTTTTTAGACGAGACTACAAAGTAAAAATTACCATCCTACTCACACATTGACCTGAAATTAGTTTCCAAAGATAACCAAATATGATTAATTTTTAAAAGTAACATAATACCCAAACATAAATTAGTTCACTTTGTGTTACAATTTCAATTTTTTTTATGACTCAATAGTTGTAGTCATTCTGAAATCAACTCCAATTCTACTTCATAAAGATAATATTAGTTTATTTGGAATTATCATAAACCAAGGATTTGAAACTAAAAATACTTTTTAACCGACTTCGAAAAAGGAGGATGTTCTATTTCTAATCTAGAAATTATTTGCAGAAAAAAAAATTGAGTAAATACCCAATTTATTATTGGTAGGCTCGCGTTTGTACACAATGGAGCATGCTTGCCTAGAAGTAACTTATTCTTTCTTGACTTAAAGACCCTTAGGTTGTAGCTACCGAGTTGTTTAAATTATGATGTTGTTGACAGTATCGGGTGCGATCGGCTCGTGTGTGTCGCTGAACGTGAAGGGGCCCTGCGTGTCGGACCAGGAGGTGGGCATGGGCAACACGTGCCAGTGGAAGATGTGCACCTTTACTCCCAGCACAACTATGGCGATATTCTTTGAGGTGAGTGTCTTATAGAAGTCTGTCCGTTGCGATCGGCTCGTGCGTGTCGCTGAACGAGAAGGGGCCCTGCGTGTCGGACCAGGAGATGGGCAAGGTCACTGTCAGGAACCAGAAATTGGTTGGTGAACTTTGACCTCTAACTTTGTTTCGGTGTTTCTTCTCAGGGCTAGGAAACACCGGCGTCATCTAGCTAAAAAGTGTTTTTAAAACCTACTTACAAAAATAAAATCAATTATCATTTATGAACAAGGTGAAACATTACAAACTCTACAGAAATTCATGACGAAGAGCTTTATCCTGCCATCTAAATTATATAAAATTCAAAGTCCTGACTGACTAACTGACTGTATCAACGCACAGCCTAAACCACCGGTCCTAGAGACATGAAATTTGGAGGGTGTGTTCTTTGTGAAGAGTAGGTATCCACAAACAAGGGATTTTATGAAATAGGGGTTGAAAGTTTATAACGGAAGGAATTTATAACAGAAGTAGAAGCTGCTGATAGAAGCTAGTTTGAAATATTATTGCCTAAAGACTTCCTTCTGTTTTCTTCGACGTGTATTTATCTTTATAACAACTGATCCAATTTGATGTTCTTTTCAGAGTTCCGAACATCGGAATGTAAAAACGCAACCCTTATAGGACCACTCGTGCGTCTGTCTGTCTGTCCGTCCGTCTGTCTGTCAGTCTGTCTGTCCGTCCGCCTGTCTGTCCGTCCGTCTGTCTGTCAGTCTGTCTGTCCGTCCGTCCGTCCGTCCGTCCGTCCGTCTGTCTGTCACAGCCAATTTACTCCGAATCTACTCAACCGATTGAGTTGAAATTTGGTACACACATGAATATCTGTGACCCAAACACGAAAGTGTAACGTAAATAAATGAATTTGGAATATGGGGGGTGCAAATCAGAAAATTAAAAACAAAGTTTTTTAAACTGTAATATATATACCACATATCAAATGAAAGGGCTTATTGTAAGGATTTCAAATATTTTTTTTTTTCATAATTCTAATATGTATAGTTTTTAAGTTATTTGAGAAAATAGATGAAAAATGACCATTCCCCCCTTATCGCCGAAACCACAAGGCCCAATATTTTGAAAAAAAAATCCAGAATGTAGTTCTTTATTTATAGATTACAGGAAAACCTATAAGAAGTACCTAATGTAGTTTAAACTTGAAAAAATATGATTTGTTCGGAACCCTTTGCGGGAAAGTCCGACTCGCTCTTGGCCGGTTTTTGTTATTGGTAAGCGACAGGAGTCTATGTGTTTATTATCCGTTTTGGGATCTTCATAACGCCTCCTAAACCATTATTACTTGTTAACAGGTCGTCAACCAACATGCAGCAGTTCCTCAGGGCGGTCGTGGCTGCGTTCAGTTCATCTCTCAGTACCAACACTCAAGTGGTCAACGCCGCGTGCGCGTCACCACTGTAGCGCGCAAGTGAGATCTTTATATCTTTTTTTTCTTCGCTCGCGTACAGGGCGCCGGTCGCACCAGGAGGACTGGCATTAAAATTTCATTATACATATATAGAGCGTACACACTTTCAGGCAACCGCTGTTTCAATCGGCTGCCTCGCGAAAATTTATCAATTATATTTTTCACACACACACATTCTCGGTTTCTAAGGAAGTACTACTACTGTATTTGCTGGCAAGAGATGTTTCATGCGTCTGGCACAACACTATTGTCTTGTAATTAGCCTGTTGACTATAGACTGATTGACTAACGCGATGACGTACTAAATGTTGACTTGCCTTACTAAAACCGTGTTCTTATCCTCCAGTTGGGGCGACGCCGCAGTAGCTCAGCATCACATATCGGCCGGCTTCGACCAGGAGGCGGCGGCCGTGGTGATGGCGCGCCTCGTGGTCTACCGCGCGGAGCTAGAGGACGGGCCCGACGTGCTGCGCTGGCTGGACAGGATGCTCATCAGACTGGTATGTATGGAGTCACTATCGAGATAACGGCACATATACAGGGTGTAACGGAAATGGGTGGTCAAATTTAAAATACTTTTTCTGCCCATAGAAATAAACAAGTTTCTTCAAGGAAGTCAGCAAATTTTCAAAAAAAAAAAAAAAGTGTGTGCATATTTATGTACGCATGTAAGAAGTTATACTTCTTTGGCGTAACAAAATAAAAAAACTAAACTGTCACAAAGTATACAAAAGGAAAATAATCATTCTTCATGAACCACAGATCATAGCTAACTTCAGGGTGTCGGTTCTAGCTAACTTCAGGCTGTAGGTTTTTTGTGACGGTGTGCGCGCGCATCGTAAAAATTTACCCTCATCATTTTTCCCTAACGCGCCAAAAGAAGTATAACTTCCAAAATTTGCTCTTTCCGTACAAAGTTATTATCAACTGATCAAAATTAGTATGGGAGGTAAATTTTCTTTCGGAATTGGCTTTAATTTTCTAAACAAACTTCTACCTATTGCCACGCATTTCTGTTATACCCATTTAAGACCTACGCAGATCGGGATGGAATGGCAAAGAATTTGAATTTATGTCGTGGCATCGAGTAATCCCTTTCGATGCCGCGGCATCAATTTAAAACATTGTAATTTATGTAGTATTTCTACTAAATAACTTTGAATGTCCTTTGGCAAACATTTAAATCCTTTGCCATTCCATCCCGGTCTGCGTAGGCCATTAGTCGTTTCTATGTAGTTATGTCAACTGTACAAAAATTATATCCAAACTGTAGTTTTACTGTTGGCATGCAAGTCAAATTCAGCCCGTCTTTTGAGAGTCTTTAATTTGGATATGATGGATGTGTCATGGTAAAGCCCAAGTATTTGTATCTGACTTATCTGTTTATTTTAAGGTTATTATAACACATTTTCACCCCAATATACAGTTTTTTTTTTTTGTGGGTGTGGGAAAACGTCCTATGACTTCTCCCGCTCTGGGTGAAGCGGGAGTGTCAGACTTTTACTGACTAAAACCCACCCCTGTTCCTTCAGTTGCTTGAGTGCTAAGGGACGCGGGAACTCTGTTTCGAATTTATCCGCGACCCCAGGTAGACCCCAAGACACCCGAAATACTATTTACAGTATTTCTAACAGTACCTTTTCTTTGCAGTGCCAGAAATTCGGCGAGTACGGCAAGGACGACCCGAACAGCTTCCGTCTCTCGGAGAACTTCAGCCTGTACCCGCAGTTCATGTACCACCTGCGTCGCTCGCAGTTCCTGCAGGTGTTCAACAACTCGCCCGACGAGACCACCTTCTATAGGTACCGTATCCCATTTACGTCAGCAATTTATACCCGATTTCCAAACAACTCTGAACTTTATGATCTTCTTTAAGTTTTTTTGCCGCTTGAAAATACTTTAAAGTTACAAAGACCCTACATAGTAACACATTAAATTCTTTCTTCTTCTTCTATTTAGGGTTCCGTACCCGAAGGGTTCAAACAGATCCCTATTGCTGTCACTCACGTGTCCGTCCGTCCGTCTCTCAGTCCATTCGTCGTCTGTCACAAAATTTTGTTCCGAAGAATTTTTAACTTCCCATTGACATTGACCTATGAACTTGAAATTTGGTGAAAATGTTTATTATTACGTATATTTTACTATCAAATATGGTACGGAACCCTGAATGTGCGAAGTTAGACATGCACTAATTGGCCGGTTTTTTTAAAAATAAAACGTTGCCCCACACTAGGAATTACTTCTGTATCGTGAGTGCGTTCACAAACATGTAAACTCATTTACAAAAGACACCATACCCGGAACATTTATCTGTAGGCTATTATACAAATAATGGTTGCGTCCGAGAACCGAACCCACGACACGTAGCGCAGCAGCTAATCGCTCAACCATTGCGCCGCATTTGAGCAGTTACACGCGTTATCAAAAAAGAGATGGTGCTATTCGGTATCTTTATCAATACATACACGACAGAGCCTTTCTAAAATTGGCAGGAAATTACTGATCACCTAAAATATTGACCCATTTCTCACCCCTACAGACACATGCTGATGCGCGAGGACCTGACGCAGTCTCTCATCATGATCCAGCCGATCCTGTACTCCTACAGCTTCGGCGGCCCCCCGGAGCCCGTGCTGCTGGACACCTCGTCCATACAGCCCGATCGCATCCTGCTCATGGACACCTTCTTCCAGATTCTTATTTATCATGGAGAGGTAAATGTTATACCTGTCGTACTGTATAGGTCAGAATGTTGGGCTGTGAAAAAGACGGATGAAAAAAGATTGCATGTGGCGGAGATGAGAATGTTGAGATGGATGTGTGGAGTAACGAGAATGGATAAAGTGAGAAATGAGTACTTTAGAGGTAGTTTAAAAGTGGCGCCAGTCACCGAAAAGTTGAAAGGAAACCGCTTATCTTGGTATGGTCATGTAAAGAGGAGGGATGAAATACATGTAACTAAAAGATTTATGAATATAAATGTGGACGGATGAAGAGGGAGATGGGAGGCCAATGAAAGGATGGATAGATTGTGTGAGGAGTGATATGAAAGAAAAGGGAGTTAGTGATAGCGTAACGGCTGACAGGACAGAATGGAAGAAAAAAACGTGTTGCGCCGACCCCAAGTAACATGGGATAAGGGCAGGAAGATGATGAGGTAAATGTTATATCAATTTAAATATGGTATAAATTAATTAGTAAAACTTATAGACATATCTTGTAACAATACGATTGGCGTAGTGGTTGAGCGTTCGGCTGCTGCGCTGCGTGTCGCGGGTTCGATCCCCGCACGGAACAAATATTTGTATGGCCTACAGATAGTTGTTCCGGGTCTGGGTGTCTTGTGTATGTGAGTTTTCATGTTTGTGAACGCACCCACGATACAGGAGTAATTCCTAGTGTGGGGCAACGTTTTTTTAAAAAAAAAAAAAAAAAAAAAAATACATTAAACCTTAAAATTGTGTACCATGCTGATGCTACACGGTTTTGGTGCCGGTTTTCGCATATCTACCCCCATATAATTAAGTAAAAGTAAAGTTATGCCAAACTGAAAGCCAAGAAATTGTATGACTAATCTGAAGTTCATACTGGTTGAAACTTTACTCTTCTTTTTTCAATAGTTTGGGTTAGTACTCATCCCTTGTAGAAGGGGTATTTTACTAAAAAAATCTAATTAGTTCGTCAGTGAAATAACCAAAAAATATTGAAACGTATTTTACCATCATCATCTTCCTGCCATTATCCCATGTTACTTGGGGTCGGCGCAACACGTTTTTTTCTTCCATTCTATCCTGTCAGCCGTCACGCTATCACTAACTCCCTTTTCTTTAATATCACTCCTCACATAATACATCCATTTTTCTTTGGCCTCCCTCTCCCTCTACATCCATCCACATTTATATTCATAACTCTTTTGGTTACATGTGTTTCATCCCTCCTCTTCACATGACCATACCAAGATAAGCGGTTCCCTTTCAACTTTTCTGTGACTGGCGCCACTTTTAAACTACCTCTAATGTACTCATTTCTCACTTTATCCATTCTCGTTGCTCCTCACATCCATCTCAACATTCTCATCTCCGCCACATGCAATCTTTTTTCATCCGTCTTTTTCACAGCACAACATTCTGATCCATACAGTACGACAGGTCTAATCACGGACTTATAGATTTTCCCTTTTAAGGGTCGGTTCATATCTAACGGAATATGCGTCGCGTATTATCGGTCGCGGAACGCCAGAACTGACAAATGTATAGAAAAACACTCGACCGTTCACGCTCGACGCACTAACGTATCACCGGTTGAGTGTGAACGGTCGAGTGTTTTTCTATACGTTTGTCAGTTCTGGCGTTACGCGACCGATAATACGCGACGCATATTCCGTTAGATATGAACCGACCCTAAGCCAACAAACCAATAAAAAACGACAAAGATAAAACACATCAAAGTTCAGGTGTGTGGGCTCGTTACTTCACTTTGGTGGTAAAAAGTGTCGCGACACGTGACGTCACGTGAAATTTCAACGCACTGTATCGCCCTCATTTTTTGTTTACGTGACAAAAGAAAAAATACTTGTCCAATATTTTTTGGTTATTTCACTGACGAACTAATTAGTAGTTTTTTTTAGTAAAAACCCTATTAAACTGGCCTATAGGGAGCGTGCAGGAACTATAGATGGCGCCACATAAATGTCAAGTATTTAAACAGTACAAGTTGCAGATTTCACTCACTAGATGGCAGTCTACGTTACGCGTGCTGCATGTGTGCATGATACGTGTGTGTATACATATATGGCACCGAAATGTCAATGACAAGTTTTTAAAGGGTAAAAGTTTTAAAATTTACTCCACTAGATGGCACAGACTACGCCGTGCACTTTCCCTATACACAGTGGCTATGCACAGTTCTAAAGTAAGTTTTTTATTATTTAAATAATCAACGAACGATTGAGTAAACAAAGCATCTCTCTACAACTTCACACCCTATCATACAACAAACACCCTAAAACCCTCTATCCTCAACAGACAATAGCACAATGGCGTGAACTGCGCTACCAAGACATGGCGGAGTACGAGAGCTTCGCGCAGCTGCTGCGCGCTCCTATCGACGACGCGCAGGAGATCCTGCAGAGCAGGTTCCCCGTGCCGCGGTACATCGACACTGAGCATGGCGGCTCTCAGGTGAGAAAGACAAAAAATACAGTGCGTTACCGGTTTTTTTTTTTTGTGGGGTGGGAAATCATCCAAGGGCGTGTCAGACTCTTACTGACTAAAACCCACCCCTGTTCCTCCCTGCCCTGAATGCCCAGGGGCGAGGTAACTCTTTCGAATTTAACTTCAACCCCCGGGCAGAGTACATTACCGGCTGTACATGAGTACAGCCGTGTATGAACACGCAATGGACGGTTGGGAACATTTTAGAACGTTCGTTTCACTTTGCTACTCGCCAGGTGACCCGCTAGGCTCTAAACAAGCCGCTTGTCAGTGAGTTTTCGTTCTAAGGGAAACACCTGGATGCACGGAATCGGAAAGTATGGCAGAAGAAAGGGGAAGGTTATACCCAGAAGTGGACGATGCCGGTCTGAAATGATGTAATAAAATAAGCTATATCCTAAGGTTGCCAACGATGAAAAGCGTTAGTGGAAGACAACCTACCACCTGGTTGACGACGGTTGTAAAAACCTGAAACTCGGCGATGACACTGCACAAAATCGTGAACGTTGGTAAATACGGACAAGGAGGGTCGTATGTCCTATTTAAGTAAATGGGATATTCGATGGGATGTTCGGGATGTAGAAGAAGAGTAAATATAGACAGTATGTGTTGTGTTGGAGGTGGATCACTGTGTTGCCCAATTTCTCACAGGTCATGACAACTTTAAGGGTAAATTATTTTCTTTCAAGCTTGTTGCCTTCTCTTCTAATCCGCACATCATATCCTATAGGAGTGTACTCTTTGGCAAACTGAATGCAATATTATGTTGGATAGTATTCAGCCTACGTCTGGTGTTGTCTATTACACGGACCTTGTGGAAACTAGAACGAATTTCCGTGCCTCAAGCGTTTTTGCCATACCTATTATTGGAATCAAGTGGAACAGGTCACAATTTTTTTTTTTTTTGAACCCGTTAATATGAGTGTTTTTAACCAGTGGTGCTTGGCAACTGGGCTTACCCCAGTTGTAAATACCCCCTTTGTGCCTAATGGCCTAGTTTTGTTCTGTCTCCCGCTTGATTAGGAGGGAAGTGGAAATTATGTTTTCCTTACTCCTCCGATGTCTTTTCTGATTAATTTCGTTACGGGATCCAAGACAGTTTAATCGTTTCTCTGGGACTCGTCAAGCTTCATTGCCTCGGCGTTTTTTCTGGTGGTCGCTATTGTTGATTCTGGCTTACAGAAGTTACAGTGGTTTGGGAAAAGTGTGGCAGCTTGTCCCAAAAATAAAAAAAATTGTGTTCTAGAACAAAATTAAAACTTCAGTGAAGCGAGATGTCGACCTCATGAAACACTTCAGAAATTACCTGTAATTTTTCTCTCTGGTAACATTTTTGTGACTCTGCAACTGGCGATTGTAAGGATGACGTAAGTATATTTACAGCGAATCGGCCAGTATATCATTGGGTGCCCTCAGGATCGGTGGAGCGACGATCTATAAGCGGTGACGGATAAAAGTTGCCGAGTACTAGACTACTAAGTGATAGCGCGCACGAGCAACTTTTGTCTCCGCAACTATTTTTTTTCTCTTACATCAAGTCTATAAGCCCATAGACTTGATGTAAGAGAAAAAAAATAGTTGCGGAGACAAGAGTTCGAAAGAGTGCGCATGTAGCGACGCGACAGCCGGCAGAGTTTCCGACCAGCAGGTTGACATCAATTTGATAGGCACTATGCAGTGCATTGCTCGGTGGACATCGATTATACTAGGCACTACGGTTTTCCTATACGTCAAAGCAGCAATGTGCCTATCAAATTGATGTCAACTAAGTTAGCGAATACGCCTGGAGCACGATCTCGCTCAAAAAAAATTGCTGGAAAACTAAGTTGCTCGTGGATGCCATCCGTAAAGGTCGATGAAGATGTCACAAATAAAAATCAATTGTTTTTTTTTGACTACGAATTTATTCCTAAAACTACATGTACGTTAAGGTGTACCGACACTATGTGGATCACTATTCTTAAGATTATTCGCGAGGATCTTCTCCAGCATGTCCGTCACTTTCTGCTGGGACTTCAGAAAGTTGGTGAAGTGTGTGTCATCGTACCCCGTCCGTTTCTTCACCTTCACCAAGGGCATCTGTTGCCTAGCAGATATTTCATCGTTACTACTGTCTGAGGGCGAGGGGAAATCTTTCCAATTACTTCGAGGCCAGTTCTCAATTCTTTCCAGCTTCTCGTGAAATTTTGTGGCTTCGTACTGTGGTTGGCGACCGTGGGCGGAATGGCTATACGATCCCGGGTGATGTCTTATTCCGCTTTTCTGACTTCTTTGTTCATTATAACCAGGTCGGTTATATCCTCTAGGGGGGCTTGAATCCTCAGAGGTGCTCAAATCTCTCGGTCGGCCTGAATGCTCCAAGTGAGTCAATCTTCCCGGATAATGTAACTCCGGGAATCGTGACCGAACGGGATGCTCGATATTGTGAACCTTTTCATGATACTCGTGGTACAACGGCTTTTCTCTATCCAAATACCCACCCCTATATGAGTATCGGTCTCTAACTTCATGCTTTTCTGCGAATCGAACGTTTTTAGGCAAATCAGACTCAACTTCAAGTTTTTCTCTATGATTTCTATCTTCGTTTGGGATTCGGAATTGATCTTCTATATGTCTCATACTTTCCCGTTCCCGTTTTTCTTTCATTTTATCAACTGTTCGTTTGGTTGTTAGTACGATGTGTTGATTCATAACTTTTGATGGCTTCGATATTTGTATGGGTAGTGGTGCTATCTCGTCTGAATTGGTCTGAATAGTGATAGCACCAAAGTGGTTATCCTTTGTGGGTTGTGTGTTTAGCGGTGGCAAGTAATGCGGAACTTTATTTTGTAAATAGACTCCAGAACTTGGTGCTGGGGCCTTTGAAGCGTACAAACTTGCTTGGTTTGGCTTGAAGTTAAAAGGCTTTTGCATAAGATATGGGTTGAATGAAGCTGGCGCTTGTGGTTGTTTAGGCGATTGAGAAAGTGTTTTCATGCGCTGACTTACAGTAGAACTATTCTGCGGTATCTGACTGATCAATTTTGCGGTGTCTTTCATTGCGTTCAACTCTTTAAATATTTCCATTAATTTTTCCATAACGTGATTTGATTGAGTAAATTTTTTCTGAAGCGGCGTCGGTGGTGATTCTGAAAATATAAAATTGGTCGTGACTAAATTGGAGTTGTGGATTAAACAATTCCTATGGGGTCATTGAAAATTGGTTGGCAGTTCATCTACAGTTGGGACATCTGATTCTTGAAGTAAACCTTTTTATTTATTCGTTTATCCTCGCATCGGAACGCCTTACAGCAATTACTTCAATAGAGCACAAATTACTTCAGAATCATCTGCTTTCCAACGTTTTCAAGATACTGTGCGCGGGGGAGTAGTGGACATCGTATGAGGCGTATGGCGGTGGGTCACGTACGCTTTCTTTCGCAGCATCAGGCCACCTCTTGTTAAGTTCTACTAAATAATATTGCTTACCTGTTATAGTTATTGGAGATGTGGACGGAGTGGTTCCCACTGTCGTAGTAGTGACGGTTTCTCCTATATCTTTCAACACCATTCTCTTCACTTGCTCAGCGATCTCTGTTATAATGCTAGCTGGTATAGCTTGGAGATCAGACATGTTTATCGAACCGAAATTTTTAGTTGGTGTAAACCGGTATACGATTTCTTGAATTGCTTTTATTATTTCAGAATCATTAGTTGGTTTCAATGTTTGAAACACCGGTGACTTCTTAAATTGTTTGCCATTTAACTCTTTTATATTTTGTGTAATATTGCTTGAGATCCTTGAACTTGCGTTGATCGTAAAGTTTTTCATTTTAAATAACTGATTTTTAGCGAATTTCTCTATCGCCGCTGGCTGTTGACTGACGATACCTTTTTTAACACTAAGCAACTCGATTTCGTCAATCTCATGTTGTTCTGATTTGTTGAATTCAGTTGGCGTTCCTATTACTTGCCTGTTCACACTTACCGAATTTTTATTTTGGTTTGAGTACTTAATTGACGGCAGCATAGCTTGAAACCGTGATCCCCTATGTTCCAAATTAGGATTTTGATGACCTTCAGTTTTCTTTACGTCTGTAGGTCTAACCTCAATTTCAGGCATATTAGTGAACATTGTTTCAGCTTTTATTGATGCATTTGTAGATTTATCTCTATTTGTCATAAAATTATGAGAATTATTTTTATTTGCATCTTTCATATTTTTGAAAAGGTTTAATAGTTTGTAAGATTCGATTTTGTCTTGTAGTGTGTTGCTTTTATTGGTAGCTTTAGCTTCAAATTCGGTTTCAGGAATAGCAAATCCATTATTGAAAAGGTCACTCTTCATTGTGAGAAGTCTATTAAGGAATCCTTTTGCATGAGTCCTTTCAACTAGTTTTGATTCTCTAACCTTCGGTTCGTTTATCATTGTTTGACTGAGTGGTGTTTCTTGTATCATTTTCATTAGTCGAGTATCAAAAGTTTCTTTGAATGGCTTTCTTTTACCTTCGTCTATCATAGAATTGTAAATAGCTTGCTCATCTGTTTTCGTTTCTTCTTCGACTGCAGCCTTATTTGATAGCTCTAAATATTTTGTTGGTACATAATTCGCAAACGCTTTATTCGTAGAGACACTTTCAGTTGTAGTAGGAACTGTTTGACTTGCCAAGTATTCTGCCAAAATTCTACTGATATATTCCATTTCTCTTGAGTGAACATATCCATCATTTTGAGTTTCTGCTTGTGCTGTTTCTGAACCGCTCTTAGCTTTGTACGTTTTGGGATGTACTGTCTTAGTAAGGGGAGCCACTAGTGTTGTTGGCAGTGTTGCCACTGTCGTAGTATGGTGAGTCAGCTTGGTCCAAAAGTTCATTACGCTTTCTACATCTGGCTGGTTCTGAATATTGTACTCTATTTTTATTATAGCCTTATTTCCTTCACCAGTCACATTTCCTAAATCAGGCAATTTATCGGCATTTACACGAAGTTCTTCAAAATTACCCGTTGTGTCATTGCTGTTGAATTGTACGACAGCTTTGTCTTCAAAGTTTGCTGCCAATAGCATTCCTATTTTTGGATATATCCCAACAGTGACGTCGTTTCTAATACCTAAAAATATTTGTTTTTATTACATCGATAGATTTGTATTATTTTGCGAATGATTTTTACTTAAGAAACTCACGATCATTGGAAGCGGATGTCCTCAATGCTTCTCTTTGTACTTCAGTTGTTAGTTGGTTTAACAAACATTCTTGGCGCAGTTGTCTAAAGAGGAACTTGAAGTTAAAAGTGTGCAATTTAGATTGATTCATATTTGGTGTTTGTTTAAATTAAAATATAAATTTCTAAAATGTATATTTGTAGGTTTTAAAGAGAGGATTAGAACTTGTTTTGAATTGAAACGTTTTATGAGCTAGCCAGGTGCAGTAGACCTAATTACACATTGTAGTGCATTCTTGATAAAGTAACAATAAAACTCACTCATTGTTCAAATCATTGATGTTTACATTGTAACGGCTCAGCTTCTCCAAGGTGCTGGCATCCAGGTCCTCCTTTTGCAATCCACTCCACAACAACATACATATTACATCTGAAAACTATCACATTTTAATGGCACACATTTTCACAAACCACCCGCTGTTATGACACAAGCACAAGAGACCTTATCACGCGTTTAATGGGTTAGTGATATAAACCTAGTGTTTAATTGAGTGTTATTGGAACCTTTTATCTGGACTAAACGCTGTGGGCCCTGACCGTGGGCGCGTACGATTATTTCACGTGTGAACGTACATGATATTGCTACTGCTGTCAGTATAGTTCGGCACCACATTTCGTTATCGCTGCGACTTTAACGTTTTCATTGTTTTGGCAACACGGTGCGGAATGGGCGACTGGTGGCCGACGCTATCTGAGATGGGGGCTTGCCTTGCAGGTGGCGACGTGTTAGTTAACTACGAAAATAAGAAACTTGATAAACTAATATTTGAAGTGAATGTGTTATGAAAGCGGAAAGCATTACAGTAACTGCGATACTGTTTTTTTACGGTTACAAAATATTGTGCTAATAAAAATACGCTGTAATAAAAGTAACCAGAGTTTAAAATTCTATACTTTAGATTTGCAGATTATAATGTTTGTTACTTGTCTGCAGTGTGCCTATCAATATTTTTGAAGGATGATGAAAGAGAAGTAGTGTTAAAAACTTGTGTTTGTTTGTTCCAGGCACGGTTCCTCCTGTCGAAGGTCAATCCTTCGCAGACACACAACAACATGTACGCGTACGGAGGGGTGAGTACAGATATACAACACGCTTTTGTTAACTTGATGTCACATTCACATTAATCCGTACAGTCGGCCTTTGAAAACTTTGACCATACTTAGAACTTTCAATCGTCGAGCTTCACTGCCTCGGCGCTTTCTGGTGGTTGCCACTGTTGATGCTGGCTTTCAGGAGTTGTAATGTTTGGTGATAGGGTGGCGGGCTTGTCCCATAAAAAAGAAAACTTAGAACCTTGTATTATGTAAATGGCGACTACAAATATGATGGTTCAACGTCATAATACGCAATTAATTGAAAAAGAACTCAGATTTACAAAGTTCAAAAGTGGTCAACGTTTTCTGTAGGTGATTGTACTAGTAAATTAAAATATTAATTTGTTGTTGTACTGTATTGTAAATGCATGGCGTTCAGCCTTGTTCTATTATGCAAAAGTTTTGTAGTCATTCAAAATTTGCATGGTATGACGAAATACCATCGGAGCATGGTGTGAATTTGATTTTGTTTTTTTTTTGTTCCATCATTGTTATGGCGAAATCCAGGCGATGCCGATTCCATCAGCGGTAGTGACCTTTTCTTTTTTTTATTGGTGTTGGCTTCTAATTCAACAGTTTTTGATTTAACAAAGTTTTACGCCTTTGCGAGCATTTGTTTCTAATTCTACGCACGATCACTGGAAATATTTTGAAATAATTATCGCTTTTATTTGTCTTTAATTTTTCTCTCATATTTATGTAAATGGAATGAAATGTATTGTTTTAAAATATTTGGACTTGTGATCGTCACATTTGCTTATGCGCTTTTTTTTTGCCGATTTGCCATTCAGATTTCAATGTCGAAGTCTAATTTTCGTAAAGTTGTATTTTGTGTAGTGTAGAGCAGTGGTGGCCCAGTGGTAACGGCCGAGACTTACAAGTTGTAGGTCGTGAGTTCAAACCCAGGCAGGCGCTTTACTTTATGTAAATTATTTTCATCATCACTGCTCTCAAAAACTGTGAAGGAAAACATCGTGAGGAAACAGGCATGTCCTAGAACCAAAAATTCGAAGACATGTGACATCTACCAACCCGCATTGGGCCCGCGTGGTGGATTACGGCCCACACCCTCTCACAGAGAGGAAGCCTGTGCCCCAGCAGTGGGGACATTAAAAGACTGATGATGATGTATATTGTAAAAAGTACCCATACGTACAACCACCCACAAACCCATACGTAAAGTGGCACGATTGGCGCAGTCATTGAGCGATTGGCTGCTTCACTGCGTATCGCGGATTCGATTACCGCACGGAGAAAATGTTTGTTTGGCCTACAGATAGTTGTTCCAGGTCTGGGTGTCTTGTGTATGTGAGTTTACGTGTTTGTGAACGCACCCACAAATACAGGAGTAATTCCCAGTGTGGGACAACTTTTTTTATATAAAAAAAAGCTTATCAAGACTAGAATTTTTGTCTTTTTTATTGGCGCGGCAATCGACTCGAATGCTGTGACGGCAAACGGCATGACGCTGTCGTGCCACGATGCCACCACTATGCCACCGCTCTCGACTCCCTTCTAGAGAAACATCTTTGCAAAAAGAAGTAACACAACAACAACAACAACACAACAATAATAACACATAACCACAGAACACCGACAACAACCACCAACAACAACACAACACCGACAACAGCCACCAACAACAACACAACAACAATTCAATTGTTTTTCAAATTTGAATTCTAATATTAAAATAGATGTTTCACATCTGCCCCGTGACGGCAACCTTGTTTTTTTTCTTATAGTTTTCTTTCTTTCCGTTTAAAAATACAGTTAACAATCTTTAACGTCATTGGCATTAGTTGTACAATTTCGAACTCTGGCATGCTTTGCGTTTTTGCTTTTCAAGAAGACACGTCTTCAAATGTGTAATTTAATAAATGCTTATAAAAATACTAACATTACGCTTAAAATGCCTTAAATGTTTCTTTTTTTTGTGTTCATTAAACTATGGATATTTATACTATAGAGAAAAGGCAATTTATTTATATTTTCTACACGGTTGGTTTTTGCAGTTTTTATTTATAAACATACTAGCTGACCCAGCAAATGTTGTTCTGCGATTGAAAAATGGGGGGTGGGGAGTAGGAGGGTGAAAAATACTTTACGACCTATTCTCATACTAACAAATATACAAAAAAAAAAAAATTAAAATCGGTCGAGCCGTTTCGGAGGAATGCAACCATAACCACCGTGACACGAGATTTTTATATACAGTGTGAGTCTTTATACTGTGCAGATATCGAAATGAGGCATAAAATCTATACTTAATTTTATCGATGGAAAAAATATAAAAAAAGCTAAATTTTTTTTTTTTTTAATTCATGAAAAAAAAAATGATTTTGCTAAAAAAACGTGTTTATTTGCAATTGAGGGTAGCTTTTTTTTCACAATTTTCATTTTAAGAGGACGCCTAATTATTATGGAGTTTGTTTCATTGCAATAGATCATTTAGTTTAAAAGTTACACCGTTTTGTTTACGTTTGTTTTTTTAATATAATAAAATCATTTAGGTTTTTTTTATATTTTTTTCGTCGATAAAATTAAGCATAGTGTGAACCAGCGGTCTGGTCAGGATGGTCACAGTCACAGTAAAAGTACACTTATTTACTTTCGTAGTTTATTTTTTTTAAAACAGGACAGTTTTCCTCGTAGGTACAATTTTTTTATGTCTTTCTTGGTAGCCGGTTTGCTGGGTTTTTTGGAACTGCTCAAAACTACCAACCCACCGGTTTTTAAATGTTACATAGACTATTGTATAAGTGTTAATTAAACTGAATTCCCTAAATAAATGGCTTACATTAAATAAAGATTATTAACTATAATATTTATCGAGGAATCAAGCGTAATCACTACATTTTACCAAGTAATTATTTGGCGCACCGGAAGCTGGTAAGTGAAAAAGGCGCCATAGCTGTTTATCGGATTATTAATTATAGCAAACGATCAAGAAAATCAAATTAAATTGACTAAATAATAAAGTTAAGATTATTAAGATACAACAAGCTTGGTTTTACTGGTTAAGGTGAATTACGAGATCGAGCTGGTATGTGTAGTACCGGAAGTCGGTAACAATAGATTCCCTCGTTTCGATATGTGCACATTATTAAAGACTCACACTGGTGTTGATTCTGTTGTGCACAAACTAAACTTAATTTAGGCTATTGCTATCTTTTTCTCTCTAATAAAACAAGAAAGAGGGACGTAAATTAGAGCTGTCAAATTTAGTTTCAACTAATATTTCCATACAAATTAAGGGTACACGTAAAAACATGTCATCTAAAAACACGGCGAAGCGCAAGGCGTAAACTAGTTTGACATCTCTAACTTAGTTCATAGCTATAGCCGTCCTTTTCTCGCCCTGTCATTTAGTAAAAGATAGCAATTCTCTAATTTTAGTTTAGTTATTGAACAAGAGAATCCACACCACTGTATTAGATTCTTCTTCCTCAATTCTGGTGTCCATTCACCAGAATTGAGGAAGAAGAATCTAATACATGCCACAAATATGTGACAAAAGAAAAAAACGTGTCCAATAGTTTCTGGTAACTATTGGACACGTATCTTAACTGACGGACCAATTATACACCTACCCTATTCGACTCCGATCCTGGTGGTGGCAATTTCCCATACTATTCAAGTTGCTCATACAACCTTCATATATTCACAGGACGGTGGCGCCCCCGTGTTAACAGACGACGTGTCGCTACAAGTGTTCATGGAGCATCTCAAGAAGCTAGCCGTGTCTTCAACAGCTTAGGAGAACAATATGGATTCTTACTACTTTCAGAACTGATTGCTATTAGATTTGAACCCGAGACAATCGAATTAATTAATATCTTGGTTCTTTTGGGTGTCAGCGAGTCTGGAAAGGTTAAGTCCTATGTAGATATTCAAGCGATTTATCGAAATGTTTTTGTGTATATGTATATATACATGGCATAACACCACTCCTAAAGGGATGGGCAAAGACGTATAGTCCGACATTTTGCATGTTATGTATTTTATAGTTACATATTAACAGCCTTATTTTAAATTAAAATAACCATGTGAAGTTTAAACACTGATTAGCAAATTCTTATCATCATTCTCCTGCCCTTATCCCAATTTATTTGGGGTCGGCGTAACATGTCTTTTTCTTCCATACTCCTCTATTAGTCGTCATGTCTTTAGTCACCCCCTTTTTACCCATATCCTCTTTCACACAGTCCAACCATCGATTACAAATTCTTATATTAAAAAAAAAATTCTAGAGTTGAGGATGATTTAGAATCCTCTAATTTATTTTTAAACTAAGCTTAAGGTTAACGAGATTTATCAATATGGGTGTTATTTTAACGATATTCCTAGTTCTGATAGGATACTTTTAGACAGTAGCTTGATTGAGAATAACACTATTATTTTCACTTTCTCAGTATTAAATCACGGAGACCGCTGTTTTCAGCCATTTTTATCATCTTTAGCTTGGGTTTATAATACAGTTTGTACTGGGCTTGTGTATCTTATGATTTAGTGTATTATATCTTAATCTTCATTTTATTTTTTAAATATGTAGCTATACACAGGTTTAGTCCTAATAGTATCAGTTCTGAATTTATGTAGAGCATGTGGTGTTCCAATTTGTTTTTGAAATTAAGTTAAAATAATTTTCTACAATACAATGTAAATTATATGAAATTAAAAATGTTTACGAAATGATTCGAGCGTTTCTTTTAAGGACCTACCTCCGCATGCATAAGTGGCGCCCTCATTGAATAAAAAATCGTATCTTGGCATTTAAAATAAAGACTAAAGAATCCTATGTTGCGTTTGTTACAGAGAGGATAAGGTATGTTTACGTGCTTAAAACAGGACTCAAAATGTTTCGTATCCAAAGTAGTAAGCAAAAGCACACATTACCAAAAACGGCCGTTTATGACACTTGCTTACGAAACATTGATACGAAACATTTTGAGTCCTGTTTTAACAACGTAAAAATACCTTATCTTCTTCGCTTTGCTACGATTTTTTATTCAATGAGGGCGCCACTTGGCGGATATAATTATACGCCTTAAGTAGGCATGGTTAAAGTAATAATAGCCGCACGGGTCGATCCATCAGGTTAAGCTACGCTTGCCGGTGTTGGTTCTTGGTTCTGAAAGCACGTAGCCTCGGAAAGCACGTAGCCGTTGGCGCCGGCTGTCAATCGTGGATCTTTGGCAGTGTCGTTACAGGTCGTCAGAAGCCCGAAAGTCGGACAACCAGTCTGATACCATGGGGTATCGTATTTACCCAGTAACTGGGTTGTGGAGGTCAGATAGGCAGTCGCTCCATGTAAAATACTGGTATTTAGCTGTATCCGGTTAGACTGGAAGCCGACCACAAGATAGCTAAGCAGTAGTAGATGTAGAACACGAGTTGAAGTGCCCCTCGGGTATCGCGTGCGTGTCATGAATAAGCGCAGATGTTCAATGTTCAACATTAGTTCATTCGCTGTCAGACGCTTGCCGCGATATGTCGTCTCTGAAATACGTCAAATATTAGGAAATTGTCTTGTTGTGCGGTTTTGACATGCAAAAACGATAGCATAAAAAAATAGAACCGACTTCCAAAAAAAGTGCAAAATAACTTTAATTTCGGAAGTCGGTGTTCCTGTTTTGTGTCTTCGTTTTTTGACACCGACTTCCGAAATTAAAGTTATTTTGCACTTTTTTTGGAAGTCGGTTCTATTTTTTTGTAAAAAAGTTTTTTATTTTTCACTTTTTAGTTGTGGCTCCCCATTAAACAATTCATAGACATACGATAGCAGCAATCGCGGTTGATTTGCTGTCAATTTTTGAAGAGTTCCGTTGTCTGTCTCCGAAACCCATCATCAGATCTTTTTGAAATTTAAATGGGACCATTTCGGAATAAACCCCTTTCGAACAAAAAAAGAATTTTGCAAATCCGTCAATATATGACAGAGTTATGCCCGAACATACATAAAAAAAAAAAAAAAAAAAAATACAAACATCCGAATTGATAACCTCCTCCTTTTTCGAAGTCGGTTAAAAATAAATGTATCTTGTGGAGGTGTATCCACCGGTTAATATTAAACATGGTTAATTTTCAATAGATTTGAATTAAATGAAAATACCATATTTTATTACTTCAATGCAAACTAAAAACAACCTTATAATTATCACTGCAAAGTCTAAATCTGCTTGCTTGCCAGCTGGAAAATCATAACATAAATTCTAGTAACTTCGACGCTACTCAATTAGGGACGGAACACATCCATAAAGTAGTTCGGTATTATAGATGTTTTACAATAAATTAGTATGTACAGAAGCTGTAGTGCTAGATGGCGCGCTTCTCCCAGTCTGCTCCGATTTTCGGTATCTCGGTTCACTCGTGCAAAGCGATGGCGAAATAGATCGGACTGTTAAGCACAGAATTAACACTGGATGGATGAAATGGCGGCAGGTCACCGGGACTATCTGTGACTCCCGCATGCCCCTAAAACTTAAGGGGAAGATTTATAAAACAATGGTCAGACCTGCTGTCTTGTATGGTTCAGAATGTTGGGCCACAAAAGGGATGAATGAAAAGCAATTGCATGTAGCTGAGATGAGAATGCTAAGAGCGATGTGTGGTGTTACGCGCATGGATAGGATTAGGAATGAGTATATAAGAGGAAGTCTGAAAGTGGCATCGCTGACTGAAAAATTGTGTGGAAATCGGTTGTCGTGGTATGGGCATGTGATGCGGAGGAGTGAAGAAAATGTCGTGAGGAAAGTCTTGTGTATGGATGTGGATGGCTATAAGAGTAGGGGAAGGCCAAAGAAACGATGGTTGGAGTGTGTGAAAGAGGATATGGGTAAAAAGGGGGTGACTACAGAGATGACGACTAATAGAGGAGTATGGAAGAAAAAGACATGTTGCGCCGACCCCAAATAAATTGGGATAAGGGCAGGAGAATGATGTACAGAACGACGCTTAAGCAAGGAAGATGATGAAGACTTACACGAAATTATTGATCTGCATCTATCCGATTTTAGCAAGGAAACAATAGCTCACATAGCTGGCATAACAAGACAAGTAGGTAATTTAAAAAAATAAATGTATAATTGCGTTGGTGATTTAGTAACAGAAAAAAATCAATAATTACATAGATTTATAATAGCAATCCTTAGCTATATATATATAATAATCCCCCTTTCGATTTTGATCAAAAGGGGGATTATTATACCCATCAGAAGATGACATTAAGACATGCCAGACGTCTAAAGTATTTTTAAAAAATTGTCACATATTTAGTAAAGGTATTGTCCTAACTAGAATAATACGCCAATTTATTGGGTCGTCGATATTCCAAAATATCATCAGGAGAATTTCCTACATCAAATTATATTACCGACTTAATGAGAGCCATCAAGCAAAATATAATAATATACGGTTTCATCACTTGCTAAGTAAAACATGAAACTACCAAAAGAGCAATTATTAAAAAAAAAACGGTCATTTCAAGTTCAATAAATATTTTAAGTAAATTTTATTTAACATTTAGACCTTTTAAAAACAAACAACTTTTTTATTACCTACTTAGAAGATTTGTATGATGTTAAAAATTATTAATTGCACACTCAAATAAAATATACATCGATATTCAAATATCGATAATTCGATATCTGTCTACATCTCTCGCCGAGTGGCAACAGATATAACATGTGCATGCGAATATGACATCTATTTTAAAGAAGTTAGCGTTCTAAATATGATAATTTGGTTTCAGCGCCCTCTAGCGTTGAGTAGCTGAACTCGTTGTAAATTACTTTAACTTAGTTTGTTAGGTCACAGATAATATAATACTAGCGTACAGATGCCTCATGCCATACAAAGAAACGGTACCGCCGTAACTACGGGCTTTCGACTTGGACAGCTCGCTAGACGGTGTTAGCAGCGACGGCTTGCAAGTTGAATGAATTTACATTACTTCTCACCAATATTTTCTCATACATTGAGGAATTACTATATTATAGTAATTTTGGCACTTCAAAATTCACTATACAAATTTTAAAGAGGCGAATGGATAAACTCCGAAACTCCAAACAGCGCCATCTATTAGTACAAGAAATGTAGATGTATAAGGATTCGTTCCAATAATCCTCTAAATTTGAATTACAAGCCCATTATTCCACAATTTTATGCTTAGGGTACTTTATTAAATAAGAAACTACAGTTTAAACAATTTATTTTTAAAAATATGAATTTTACATAAACTTCAATAAGAAATCGATGCATACTACGCCATCTATTGTTTGTTTGAACAAAATTTCTTTTTTCGAGATGAGAGCCCGTGGTTTTATACTGTGCCGTGGTTAGGTATTTAACTTAGTAAAATTTTAGAAAAAACGGGCAAAGAATTGCTTTTGATTTAGGCTATTTAGAACTCTCGTTCATAAAATAAGAACAGCAAAAAATAAACTTCAGTTCACCATCAATCCAGAGCTTGAGATTTTTTTTTTAAATTACAAAAATTTGGCAATAAAAAATCTTTTTTAACAACCCAAATCTCGACTTATAATACGCAACGCAAGCTTCGAATCTAGCTCATTCATTAGATCATAATTGAAATGACTTTTCATGTTACGCATTTTAACTTTTAGAAATACCTACATTGTTTTACCTGTAAAATCACATAAATCAGCGAAATCGGCAAAATTTCGTGTACGGCCTCTTTAAAGTTTTTATTGATTGTCACATGTTAAATAATAACAACTTTCAACAGTTGTAATAAGATTTATTCTTCGATAGCAATAAATGGACGATTTTTCAGTTGCATTTGTAATTTGTAGCCAACTAAATCACGGTTTTTTACGTGTGTAATGTGCCATTTAATTTGTAAATGTGTGAGTTTGGCGACAGTGGTTCCCGTGCTAAGACAATGTAGGGGCACTTCCACTGTTTTTTTTCTATTCCGTGATGTGGAATATATTTTAATAATAATTTATTCATCACTATATCTATTTTTTTTTTCCTACAAGATGATTTTATGTAAGTTTTGCAAGGAAATGTTTAGGCTTCAATAACACCACAGCATTTTGTACAAAAAATATTTATTCCTAATTTCTAGACACCAACTTGAACAGTAAATACATATAACTTTTAATTCAAAACATAATTTACCTACACACACGTAAAATAAATAGAACTTTTATACATAGAGTTCATTATCCGTATAAATCAGGACTAATTAATAAAAACATAATTTAATAAGAGGTGACAAATTCAAAAACGAACTGACAAGTATACAAAATTCATAATTTAACCGAGTAAAATTTAACTAAAAAAATTGGTAATATACAATAAAAATTACGCTACTCTCTTTGGGTATCGACAGAGAAACTAGCATCAACAGGCTACGTTCTACACGTTTCTGTGGCTATTACAAAACTGTGTCTTTATAACAATTTTTAAAAGTTCCTTTGGGGCCGTTCAAGTATTACGTAAAGGCTCAAGGAAGGAAGTCAAATCGGGACCTTTCAATCTCACTAAATCGGACACTAACTGCTCTAACTGCTATTACACCTTCCTGTTTCCTAAATTGGGTACCTTGAAATCGGAAGGTGTAATTGAGCCTTAAGCAGAATGTTTGTAATTATTAACCCCCTCCCCCTCCCTTTCGTCAGCAAAGCTCATAAGTAAACATTGGTACTTGTATTTAATAATGTCTTCTGGTTTCTTTATGGATGTGCAGTAGTTATCTAGTCTAGAAATGTTTGCTGCTCGATGTTCAAAAATCGTGGCAAATGGACTACGTTCTCTCCGAGCCATTCAACATTTTGGCACTCGTCAAAATTTTGTATTGTGCATCAAATCAAAATAAGACTAAATTTAGCAGAAAATCCGATATCGTAAATAAATAAATATTGCTGACGTAATCACCATGCAGACTTCTCTACCCCCCCATGTCATCAAAAATAAGCAAATCAAATACTCCCCCACCCCCCCTCTAGTGCTTACGTAATACTTAAATGCCCCCCCCCTCCCCCTTCTACTATTAATGCCTATACGTTTGAACGTCTTTGAATGTGCTGTTTTCAAGTCTATTCGTAATTAATTAAATGCGAAACACTTTATTGCGAACAGTACTATCTACTTTTCTAGATAAACCGTTAAACACTAGAGCTCTTATTTATAAAAAAAAATCACGTGATTAATTTAAACACTGATTATCAGGTTCTTAATTAAAATTAGACCACCACTCCATAGAAACATTTTCTATGGAGTGGTGTTGAGTTTAGAATACGCTAATCAGTATTTAAATTAAGCAAATGATTAGCAATTTTTATAAATAACGCTTTATGTTAACAACTCCCTTATTCATGTAAAATTTACATCCCTATGGCTAAGACTCACCTACCTTTTCTGCGATAATTGAATAGTAGTTATTCTCAAAACTAAAGGAACAATATTTAATCTTACGACACATTTCTCTAGGCACTATGCAAGTTTAAATTACAATACAACGCTATTTTGCAAGCTGGTTTGTGGAGCTGGCTAACTAAGGAACTTCTAATGAATAAGGGAGTCTAACAGGATTTGGGATTATAATTCTTCTAAAAGAATTTAAGTTCATGCGGTCAAAGGGTTTCTGCTAATACCTCTAATCCTAGAATACATTCCAATAGCTTACATCATTACAAACATCCCTGTTTTATCACAAGTCATTGTCAATACTAAACCAATCATGTGGAAGTACATAAGATACAAAAGAGCATCACATTTGCTAGACACGTCGAGAACAATGGACCTAATTTTTACGAGGTCGTCATCTTGGCTCCAATTTACAGGATTTGGAGAAAATTTACGATATAATTTTTAGGGCCGATTTCACCAATTCTAAACGCCCAGTTTTCGACGTTTAAGCTCGCTTAAACGCGTTTAGCCGCTGTCATAAAGCTGAAGAGTTTGTTTATTTGGTTGGTCGCTAATCTCAGGAACTACTGGATTGAATTGAAAAATTATATTTGTGTTGAATAGGCCATTTATTATTATTGTTTGGCTTATATCTTGCTTACTCGTGAAATAACCACATTTTTCAATTATTTTTTATTATTTTACCAATTTAAACACTTACCTCCTGTTCATACAACCCATTATTAGCACACTTTTCCTAATCTCAGTTAGATTCCCTCCTACACACACACATACACCCATACATAACACATATTCACTCAAATACTAACACTGCACTGTATATAAATAACCTACCGCATTGAATAATGTGTGAGTACATAATCATCTTCAAAATGTAACTATCTCCGAATGGGGGAGGAGTCCTGGTGTCCTGAAATACAGGCTTTACGTCTAGCTTAGGCATCAGTCTCCCACAATATAATTATTAAACTGTAGTTGTTATGTATTGTTCTTGATACCATGTTAAATGTACCTTATGTTGTGGTGAGAAATAAAAAACTTTATTATTATTATTATATAAAATCACGCTGCGACCAACAGGAGCGGACCATCAATGAAAAATGTGGCAAAAACGGGAAAAAAAATCCTTTTGAGAACTTCAGTTGCGTGCGCTGCGTAAGCAGTTAAAGTTACGCAAACATTATGTATGACGGAATTGTTCCCCTTTTAAAGTTCTGGTAATTGTAACTATAATCTTCTTTATGGTAATTGTATGGTAAAATAAGATTACGCTAAGCTTAGTTCAGTTAAACTTAGTTTTATAGCGAATGGTGAAATCGACCCTTAATCTCGATTGTTTTGGAATCAAAAGTAAGCCCATTGCTTTCGAATTTAGCTGAATTTTTTTTTATTTGTATGTAACGCTACACACATTATTGTGATGTTGTAAATACATAAAATATATCACACGGATTTTCCCCCATAATAATCCATTATCTGAAAAAAAAAAATACCCCCAAACATTTCTGCATAAAACAATCTCTTAAAAAACTAATCTAAAACTGTAAAACACTTATCTAATCACTCATATACACATAATAAGCATTGTTTATACATTTTTAGCATCATTTCTTATTGAACAGCCCGTACATTAGTAGGGCCAGCAAAAACATCAGTATGTACTTAATGTATTCGGTTCAGGAGTGCGGAGGTCAGTTGAGGAACCGGATGGACATCTTCTGCTCCACATCTGTCCGCTCCAACGCGTGGCAGAACTCCTCGAAGCAGATCATCTGGTCGTTGTTGGTGTCGGCTTCCAGGATAGTGCGTTCGGCGATACTTGTTAGTTGCTCTTCACTGTAATAGTAAAGTTTTATCTTATTTAGGGTCTTGACAGGTTTGTTATTTGTTTTTAGGGTTCCGTACCCGAAGGGCCAAACGGAGCCCTATTATTGTCACTCACGTGTCCGTCTGTCTGTCTGTCCGTCCGTCGTCTGTCACAAAATTTTGTTACGAAGAATTTTTTAACTTCCCATTGACCTAACTTGAAATTTGGTGATAATGTTTATTATTACGTATACTTTACTAACAAATACCAATAATTGTTACGGAACCCTTAATGTGCGAAATTCGGCCAGTTTAAAAAAAAATACAACCTTATTTAAAAAAGTCACTAACCATATTAAGTAAGCGGATCTTAAATTCTCTCCATAGAACATTTTGAATTAAGAACCCGTTATTTAATGCTTAAACTGACTAAATGCTTGATTTTTTTAGAAGGCCCTAAATCCTGAACAATATAAGGGTATCTGGAAATTATTGGTTCCTTTAGAGCGTTTGCGCACTACGTCCGATACTTAGCCGTCAAAATACAGATCTATAGAAAACTCGGACCGAACTCATGTGATTCAGGATGGCTGGACAAATCTTCAAAATAGCTCGCATTTAACTAGGTCAATAGGGCACTTTATGTGACGGCTAAACACCCTTATTTCAGAATTTGTGACGCCACAGAATCTTAGATAATCAATCGAAAACGTGTCCAGCCATCTTGAAAAACCACTTTTCACTGGTCTCTCAATCTCGGTAACGGAAGTGATTTTGACGACTTTTTGCATATCAACGGGCGTCACATAAATTTGTGACAGGCATCGAGCTAGAAGTTTTGTGATACATACAGCGGTTTAGTAGAAAAATACAAAAATCTATGTCCAGCTATCTTGAATTTATATATAAAACTTCTGGCTGGCACTTCCGAATCTCAATAACGGGAGCGTTATCGAATATGGTTCCTTTACTAATATTTAGTGACGCAATTTGTGACAGTAATAACGTTTGATTTAAGGCGTCACATGTAAGGGTTTTCGAGAAATCAATAAAAACTTAATGTCCAGCCAGCCTGAGTTCAAGATGGCTGGACACAAGTATCGAACTTAGTGCGCAACCGCTCTTACTCTGCGTTCTTTCAGTCTGAAACTACCCCTCAAGGCAGATGACATCTATGAAAATTCTGTTCTTTACAAGATGCGAAATTTCCTTTATATGCGAAAGTTTAGATGAATGTATGTTTGTTGCTCAATCACGCTAGAAAGGCTGAACGTATCTGAATGAGCACAGAAATAGATTGTAGTCTGGAAAAGCACTTAGGCTATAATTTATAATGGGCGACGCACTAATTCCAAACGGCGTCGATGCCGCTAGCAGAAAACTAATTTGGACATATAACTTTTTGTCTGTCAAAAGTCTGTTTAATCCATTAATCTCAATAACTTCTCGTTTATCCGCCATGCATGTGTCATCCAGGTCACGGCCTAATCGCTAAGGTCACACGTGTCTAGGTACTAATGGTTTTGTTACTCCTTATATAGAGTTATACATATTTTAACGTAAAATAAAAAAATCTTCCTTTTTATAAAAAAAAAAAATCAAAATCCTAATCAAAAATACTGATTGCACAGCAAAATAGTTATCTACCTCAAAATATTATTATTTTAGCAACAATTTGTGTTCCTGAAGCATCGCTATTAATTGAAAAGAAGTGTTGCTGATACTGGAGATAGTGGAAATATTATATTTATCCCAAACTTTGCCTAGACATTCTTTACAATGCCGAATGTTCAGCCGGAAATATGCTTACGGCAGTGGTAACTAAGGTGGGTAACCTAACCTGTCCGTGTCGGGGTGCCCTAAGTTCCCGAGCTCGCTTCGTTCGCTCTTGTACAACGTACGTCGACAACGTCGCATTGGTAAACTTTCTGGGGCCCAATTCTGTAAAATAACTAACTTGTCAATAGTGTGTCGGTAGTGTGTCAGTGGTGTCTCAATAGAATAGTCATTGACATTTGGTATTCTACAAATTATTTATGGTCATTGACTTGCCACTGTAGTGCCATTGAAACATCATAATAAGACTATTGTAATAATTGGTAGTCTGGTCTACTATAATAATTATGTCAATATCATTTAGAAGTTTTTGCAGAGTACCTTTGCAACAGTGGCAAAATAATGTCTGTTGTGTATCGATAGAGTGTCGATGGCGTGTTGCTTAACTTAAAGTTACAGAATTGGGCCCCTGGTTAATTAAATGTGCAATCAGTAATTTTATTTACAATAATTATTTTGATGTAAAAAATATTTAATTGATATAAATAAATTAATGGGTGATAAGTTTTGTGATGTGCATTTAAAAATAAGTCTTAATTTGTTAGCAGTACACCTTTTTAGCCTATGATCTTTCAGTTCATCTAAAGGTTGTCTGGTAGATATCGCTGTCAGCGATAAGACCGCCATTGTATCCATACATTTAAGTTAAAGAAAGAAAGAAAGAAAAAGAATTTATTTGCCACAAATTAACGACATACACAACAATATGATTTTGCTAACTTAACCCTTATTGATAGTGTTAGTAGATCTTATATTTCTATGTTAGTAACAAGTTTAACATAAAAAAGGAAAGAAAAAAAAAATGTAAGTAGGTAGGTATAAATAAATAAAAAGCAGATGCATGTCGTGGTTGTGGCAAGAAGGCTTACACTCAGCATAATGCTATACCGTGGGGGACCCACAGCACGGCGCTGATTTTCAGTGGTCGCCTAAGACGTGACGTACGGAAACCAAACCTTTAGATAGCAGTCAGGATAAATTAAAAAAAAAAGAGAAAAAACTGAGGTAAAACAAATACAGTGAGATAATAATAAACTACTTAAATATGATGTGTGTATATTGATTGTGTAACAGTTTTGGTGTACAATAAAGTATTTAAATATTCTATTCTAGTATAGATATGATGCGCTAAAGGAATTTTATTGCCACTAGCATATGGTCCTAAATGCAATATTAATAGTATACCTATATCTCGAAATGCAATTGTATCAAAATGCGTGAAGATATAAAGAAAGTACTTTTATTATGTAATAAACTGTTTCCT
This sequence comes from Polia nebulosa, assembly GCA_951329385.1. Lineage (NCBI taxonomy): Eukaryota > Metazoa > Arthropoda > Insecta > Lepidoptera > Noctuidae > Polia > Polia nebulosa. The sequence goes on from OX589602.1 coordinate 24,575,374, forward strand.
ACTGATTTGAAAGTGTTAATATTATGCCATTCTCCTTACTTCTTATCTTAATCTCAAACCAGTATTATAAATTATAATCCGATAAGTGAAACAATAAAATATGGCTCTTGTAAATCTAGAGCTCTTACTAAATGTTATCATGTCATTACTAAAAGATTACCGTAAGGTTTATCTTTTAACTTTTTAAAAAATGAAATATGCAGTCAAGAACTTTGTGGAGGGTCCAGCTTAATCAATACATCGCCGATGGCAAAAAACGGGACCCTTATTATTTCGTCCTCTCCGTCCGTTCCAACACGCAATTGGCCGGTATTTTTTCTTATAAAGCTCAATGATATGACATTGGTGCCGATTCTGCTATGCACAAACTAAACTTAATTTAGGCTATTGCTATCTTTTTCTCTCTAATAAAACAAGAAAGAGACGGACGTAAATTAGAGCTGTCAAATTTAGTTGAACTAATATTTCCATACAAATTAAGGATACACGTAAAAACATGTCGACTAAAAACACGGTAAAGCGCAAGGCGTGATCTAGTTTGACATCTCTAACTTAGATCATAGCTATAGCCGTCCTTTTCTCGCACTGGCTTTTAGTAAAAGATAGCGATTCTCTAATTTTAGTTTAGTTTTTGAATAAGAGAATCGGCACCAATGATACATGAACCAACATAAGCACGAATTTGCGCCGCACAAACAGAATATTATTTGACTTCCAACTATTAGCGTCCCAACCTATGAAATCAGCGTTTTGTATGGAGAATTTTAAAGAAGTTGCATTTTTCATACTAACATTTTCTTAATTTATTTAACAACTATGAACACTAATGTTTTAAAACTTTTATACAATAATGTTTAAAAACTAAGATAACGTATTCCACTTAGATTAAGCAACAAAAATAAGTTTTGGCTAAGTTAAAACTAATATAGGGGTCATTTCTGCTAGCAAAAAGAGGAGTAATTTTTAAGGTATTTTTGTTTTGTTTATAAAACTATAAGTAATAAGATTTTTTTACTATTGGCAGTTATCCATGAAGGTCATTATTCGATAGAATATCAAGCAATTGATGAATATTTTAATTCATAGAAGTGACGAGGTCTCTATTTGTGAGAAAAAAACGCCAATTTCATAAGAAAGGACCCAATATATCTACAAAACGCAGCCAGTAGGTACTGTGACGACCTTATGTTGGCAACCTTATGGTGAAGACTGGCACGTTGGAAGTTTGGAACATTCTAGAAACTCTTGGAACGCCAATTGAGAATTTAGAAAAAAGAAGATTTTTGTTTTTAGGTAGACTTCTAGTAGCCCGCTCGAAGAGGGCACATGTATTAATTTTATTATTCAATATAATGTATTAGTGTGCCAGTCCTCTTTCTTTTATAACACAACACACATAAGCAGTCACTCTTATACACCACACTCTCGCACCGCTAGTGAGTAAGACAAACCCCCAGGAACGTAAAAGGAATCTCCAGGGACCAGCACTAAGAGAAGCTGCTCCAGGTCCCTATAGTACTTAAGAAGCTTGATATAAAGTAAAATATTACCTGATGTTAGCTCCGACCATCATGTGCAGTATAGCGAGCAGCTCATCCCTTGAGATCTTGCCATCATTGTCCAGGTCATACATGGAAAAGGCAACTGGGAAATATCAAAGTTTTAAAACTTAGTTGCTTAATTTAAAGTCTAGGAAATATGAATGTAGAGTCAGGGTTTTTACCTGAGCTAGATAACTTAATGCAAAGAAAAATAGTTTTTTATCAGCAAACCACCAACCAGCTCCATCGTTGATAACATGATGATGTTATCAACGATGGAGCTGGTTGGTGGACCACTATGTCAACTGATCGTAAGCGATGGCTTACGATCAGTTGACATAGTGGTCAAGCGCAAGCCTATTAAGGCGCAGTTATACGACTTTTAATGGTTTTTAATTGAACATCACGTCTAAAACTCTAAACGACTGGTCTTATTTCTTTAAAAAAAAATATATATAAATTATATGTTACTCTAGACAATTTCCGTCGTAATTTGATCTGAGAATATTTGAAATTATATTTTTATAACATAGTGTAATTAATTTGTAAAGTTATGTATAACGCGGATAAAAAAAATATAGAATCACGAAAAAACTATAAAGCGCATTTTTATGAAACGTTCACCATTTTAAAGATCATTTAATTATGTATTATTTAGTCTACGTGTTTTAGTTTAATACCTGTTGTTTTATGTGTAATAAATTAATAATGCGTCTAGTTTCGGACAGCGCTCCGTGATGGGCAAGTCCTTGCTTGGTAAAATTGGTTATGGAAGATTAAGAGAGGTATACCTCTCTTAATCTAACCAATTTTGGATTACCATAAAAACAATGTAGGGAGCTGTATATGGGGGCACATCGCTACCTAAGGGCCCTGCGGCCTATGTGAAAAATAAATCAAAAAAGTTTTTATTTATCATTTTACAAAGATGGCCCTTGGTAGAATTTGCTACAGTCCCCATGCTGGCTTAATCCGGCACTGGGTCAAACGTAAGCCTATCTTATTTTTATTTTATAAATTATATAATAATAATAAAAAAAACTGAAACTTCAATTGACTCAAAGCCTGCAAATGCTTGGCTGTTGGTGTTAATCTAACTGTACTCACTGATTGTTAGAATGGGTTAATTATAACAGGTACATAGTGACCTGTCACATCACTTGTTAGTATTGACTTGTTTTTTTTTATATGTGGTTTTGACACTGCATCTGTGTCATTCTCTTAAGATACACCTAAAAATATTTGTTCTATCTTTGCTGTCTTCATACTTACATCTCAACTTCTCATCTCGGCTATTAAGCTTGTTCTCTCTATTCTTTTTGATAGGTCGGAAGTGTGCCAGCACCCTCATGAACTGCAAGAAGTTCACTCGGTCATCGTGGCTCTCGACGAAGAATGAGTGGACAATGCGCTCGCTTAGTGGGTTAATTGCAAGTTCTGGGATCCTGAGGAAATCTTCCCTGGCTAATGTGCCACAGTCATTCTTGTCTAGGGAGGTGAAGCGGGAGTACAGCCTCTCGATTTGATTTGGTGTAACTGAGGAGAAAAAAATGGATGTTTGCTGTAACACTTCAAAATAATTACTTATTTGTGTTTATAATGTGACCATGATTAATTCAGATATAGTAGACTGTGTTTACTAACTTTAAAACTGAATGGATCAAAGAATAAAGCCTAAAAAAGAAATAAATTACTGCAGTTGACGTCTGTTTACACTATAGTTACAACATTCAAAATGCCTTGAGAATAGTAATTAGGTACAATTTTTTGTGTTTATTGTACTTTTAATAGATATAAAGCACACAAACACAACCTTTAACACTGTTTTACATAGGTAAGTGTACAACTGTAAACCAAGATTTATGTTTAATTATTAATACAATAAATTTTGGATTTATGTAAATGCTTCATATTATAATAGTGCTCTGTGAAATGCCTATTTGTGTCTATTCCACAAAATAGTGAACATTGATCATAGGCTATAAGTAGAGTTGCCATTAATTGTTGGGAACTGATACAGCCGGTCGATTCTGTTAACAGCTCACCGTGAAAACTTAGGTGGAGTGAGCACGAAGTGGACTGTTATTCCACCTTGATTGTATGGATTGACAGCCCACTTCACGTTCACTTCACCTAAGTTTTCACGGTGAGTAATGAGAATAAACAGGCTAAAAGAAAATATGCTCAAGCAGCATAAAAATGGTAGGTTTATAACTTATTGGGCATCGAAAAATTCGTCCACATCGCTTTCAACGGAAAAAGTGCCCAGAACACTGGCAGCCATTGCCACATTGAATGGCAATGCTGATTCTTTGTTTTGAGTCTTTTTGTTTTTGGACATATTCGTAAAATTGGGCACACATCAATTTAAAATTATAATGGCAAATCATAATTGCTTCAACTGTGTCTGTCAATCGTATGTCCAATTCCATTGGGCAGTCATAAGAGAAAATATTCTCTGAAGAAATTGCACTGTGGGTGGGAATCGCAAATACATATTAGCTTAACAGTATATTGATAAACAGGACAAAAACGGACAAGTAACAATCGCGATATAATACGGTGATAGTCCTGTATTTACGGGACGTATGGCAATCCTAGCTATAAGATACAAGTATACAGTGCTGTTTAATGCTAGGCACACAAGATTATTACGTGTTAAAATATAATATAACGGAATTCAAAGGAAGGTTTTCATCAATATTTACAATAAAAAGAAACAATAACTTACATCCAGTCTCCTCCTGTATTTGTGCGATTTCTTCTTCGCGTAGCAACAGAGATGATTTGTTACCCATACTGAATAAACTTAACGCTGCACGACCACTGAAAGACCTTTTACCTTATAGGAAACTGATAAGATTGAATCAAGCAGGATTTTACGAATAGTATGCAGAAAGTCAAAGTCCACTCCTCACCAACACATCCGTCTTTTACGAACTAGCTCAGTACTAGAATATGGTTATTTGAGAATTCATTAAACGAAATTACTCATTGGAAAAACGCTAAAAACAAAGGTGTTTTGACTAGAGATTGTGTTTAAATATGAAAGAATGAAGAGAGAAAAGAAGAAATCAATTCTATACTTTGACATTTATCGTTGACGTTGGTTGACGTTGTCAAACAGGGAACATGACAATGACACAGCACAGCTTGACAGCAAATTGCCCAGCTGTTTTTTTATTAGTTTGATAGTTCAGAAATGGCAGCTGTAAAACGCAAGTGCAATTAATTATTAAGAGTAATGCATTTACTACTCTACCGTAATGAAACATTAAAAAAACTTTATTTTTATTCAACTACAATACGTTTAGTGATTACTAATATTTTTGTCGTTTATGCCCACTTTCAGTTTCCAAGCGCTCAAAATAAGGTTGCATGGAAACTGAAATCCTGAAAATTGTTATGTCAAAATAATGTTAGGTATCAAAATACCTGAGAAGTTTATTTATTCACAAAATCCACATAACAACAAATCGAAATTAGTTATACGTGACTGTAGTGGCGATTATACTTTTTATTGATAATTATATCAACCGACTATAGGGTCAGACAGAGAGTCATCTTGGGAGCGGGCAAGCAAGTTATTCCTTAATTAAAATGAGTACCGCTCCGAAACCCTTGCCAGACATAGCTCCTTCGGAGCAGAAACTATCAGATCAAGATCCTCCTAGTCAGCTGGATACAGTGGTAGAAGTCAACGAAAATGTACCAAGTGAGATTTTTGAGACACCATATGAGGACGTCGGCTTTGTGGAAATTCCTCCAAGAATATTTGGATTAAAAAAAGTCTTGGACCCGCTAACCATACCTTCGCTAAATAATGCTATTTACGAACTCGGTGTGGTGAACATGTGCTGGCCTGAGATCAATGAGCCGGTTTTTGAAACTCGGACGTGTTTTCCGCCTAGTTATTACACGAACAGTCCAAAAGAGCGCTTGCTTTTGTCATATGCCGAAAACTTCCGGCGTCAGTATAATTTTCATTTTAAAATGCGGAAACCTTTGTTACTGCAAGTTCCAAACGAGTGCGGTTTGCAGGTAGGCAGCTTCTTTATATTAACGCTTGATGTCGTGCTATATTCTTGAAATACACGCGCAATGAATATTCTTTCTTTCAGAAAATGGTGTGTACTTCAATAAGGCCCAGCAAACTCTGCTTTGAAACTACAAGCAATTGGCAGGGGATCGCGAATCTAGCGTCGGATTACTTTGACTACGAGCCGTTATCTAAGCCCATGCTACATGTGAGTCATAGATTGTAATTTTTATTTAACACTTGCACAAAAAAATACCAAGTAAGAATTTACGAATCTCAAAGTCAAAATACAGCTAATGTATCTACTGGCCGGTAGATGGCATTACGTGTATGAACGTAAGGTTCTCGTTCTTTGCAGTTTGCTTAGAAGCCGAGTAAGCTAACAATATATTAAACGGTACTGTTTCCATACCGGTATTCGGTTTCGGCACATAGATGTCGCTTTAAGTAACAGATTAAAGCAGGGATTGACTTTGACTTTGATTGGGAACTTTTCTAGCTACGTGGTTTCGAAGAAGTCTCTGTTTCGATGGTCGTTTTTCTTTCTACAAATTAAAAAATATTTATTTGAACAGTAGGTATTGTAACCAAAAACCAATCAATCTCCAGCCAGACAACAATTTATATCGCTGCGTTTGAAAAGCACCCATTTATTTTACCGGGTACTTCTTATGTTGCTCATTAAATGTTTTTTTTCCCGTGCAATTTAAAGAGAAGATAAGCAGAACGAAATCGGTGTTAAGTTTTTTTTTTACTCCTACCATTGTCTAGCTATTCGTATTAGGTGCTACAAACGGTCACACTATAGGTACTAGTTCCATTTGAACAGTACCTAGTTCAGATTTTTCAATTAAGTTTTTTTGGAAGATTTGCTCCTCCCTCTTCGCCATTACTAAATCAATCAAGACTGTTTATATTCCAACAGGTTGGAATTTAAACTGTATTGTTACGTTGGTTACGTAGGTATCAACCGGTTTCTTTGGAAATGCGTCTTTTAAATAAAACTGCTCTTTTTATTTCACTCTTCAAGACGTTTAAAGACTATTCCATTTATAGTTTTTAATGATTGTAACATCATCAGGGGAAATAAATCAATTTCAATTTAAGGTTCAATTAAATTTATTATTCAATTATTTAACATTTTTCGAGATCACAAAGTCGTGATAGAATTTAAAATCCAATTTATTAATTTTGTACAAAATATCATCTCTCGAATAATTTTCCACTGGAGCTAAACGTGAAATGCAAATCAATAATTCTATCTTCTGTACAGGAGATACAATTTTTGAACTTTTTCCTAATAGATTGGTCGCGGCTGGGGACGACGACGACCTTACACCATTGGACAATCTCTTACATAACATTAAGATAATACACTCTATTAATTAGGAATGTAGGTATTTATAATAATAATCTCTCAATAATTTATAATTTTGATCACAGTGTCCTTAACTGTTAACGTTAACGTATAATACAATTCCGAGTCGACACGTCGACGTTTTATACCTTATACATAATTTATATAAAATACTGAGCAATAGAAAACAATTACACAACGAGTGCCTAGCTAACGCAATAGAGTCATCTATATCTTAACAATATTACCTTGTTCTTACGTTTGGATTGGCACAATACATTCGCATCCTTTCAATATTTGGTATCGGCCGGAGGCGTCGCCACGCGCCGCGGTACCGCCACGCCACACGCACGCCACACACATGCCACTCACACTACACAGTACACGCGCTACTACTCAGTGAACGGTTGAAAGGACGCCGTGCGTGACTTAGTATTACTTTGAATTGAGGTAGAACATAGGGATTCAACTATAAACTATAGTAAGGGTACAACTAGGAATGTAATCGTCAAATGGCAACATACAGCGGTACTATCTAAACTAATTATTTAACAAGTTTAGTGTGCATCGGTAAGTGAAAACGCAGATAACATTTAGTTTACAACAGAACAGGTATAACTAACTACCCATAAAGTTTGACATAGACTCGGAAACAGACGACCGAGGCGCGCGAGCTGACACGTGCCCGACGCTGTGGGCGCGCAGGCCTCCGTCGGCTCGCCCGGCTTGGCCTAAACTCTTACAAACTAAAGAATAATGCATAGCTTTTCTTTTAGAACAAAGAAATTACGCAAATTTGGCTACACATATCACAAGTGACGCTTATTGGCGACAACGTAACTATGTACATAATTGAACTACATAATCCCTGTAGCTCGCGGCAGTTCTGGCGGGGCGACTACTTGCGGCGGGCAGCGTGGTCGGCGGGCAGCGCGGGGTGCGCAGGCGCGGGCATGCGGCGCGCGCGCAGGTTGTGCAGCAGCCCGCGCAGCTGGTGCACGTGCATGCGCGTCACGCTGGGGTCGCCGCTGGCCTCCAGCCACGCTAGGAACTTGTCACCGTGCTCCAGCGCATCGGCCGCGCCCGACTCCCACTCGCCGCTCGCCGGCGACGCTGACCGCGTCTCCGCGCTCGCTGATTGGTTGCTGTTGTTGAATAGCAGGTTGTCGAGCACGGTGCGCGCCTTGTTGTGGCTTCGGCTCGATTCGTGGATTCTCTCGGGTGTGGGCTCTTTGTTTTCGGTGCCAATCTCTGGACTAGCGGCGGGCTCGGCCACTCGCGGCTCCACGCTGGGAGGGCGACGAGGCTCAGACTCATTGTGTGCTTGTGTATTCCCTGTACTATTCATTGCTCCTCGTTCCTCCTCAATCTTTCCTTTCGTAAGGTGTGAATACAGGATATTTTCTGCAGACTTATCCTTTGGCACCTGAGAGGCGGATTTGTGCTTGTCTTCAGGCAGAGCCATGGCTCCACCGAATTGTTTGTAATATTGCCACAACCAAGAGTTCCTGTTATAATCCAGATGTGAATTGATCGGTGCAGCGGCGGCAACTGGCTTAGGCGGGATGGCTGGTTCACTCGGTTTGCCGAGCTGTAGGGGATGCGCCGTTGTCGTCTGCGCGGTCAGGTCGAGCATTGCTTGCTGTGTCTTAAACCAGTACCAGAGAGTGTCATCCATTGGTTGGTTAGCCACAGATGAGTGCGTGCTGTGGTGGTTCGATTTAGATAAGCTCGTCCGGTAGGGATCTGAATGGTGATGTGTCTTGCTGCGATGGTGATGTTTACCATCGCTCAAGTTAAGCATGCCGTTGTGGGCAGGCTTTGGAGATCGGACAGATCGCAGTGCTCGACTAGCAGGTTGAGCTGACAACGCTGCTAGTCCAGGGTTCAGTTGCGCAAGTAAAGTCAAATTGGTGGCAATCTCATTGAAGCTGAGGCCGAGATGGGAGTGTGTGAGGCCAGGCAGGTGAGGCAGGCCGGACAGCGGGCTGATGGCGCTCATGGACACGCTGGCACCGGGGTCGGGTCTGCGCTCACGGGGCGCGTGGGATGTGGGCGATGGTACAGCACGCTTGGTGGTAAGTTCGACGGGGGCGTCGATCGGCGGCGTGGGCTGCTGCACGAGGGGGGCTGAGCTGACGGGTGATGAGAGGTCGAGCCCGGTGGTCGCGGGAGAAGGCGGCGCGACAGGGGACTCAGTGCGCGCGCGCTTGTCGGGCAGCTCGCCGTCGTTGCTTTTGTCTGTGTCTGGCGAGGACAGGCGCGAGGTCATGTAGCGCAGCTTGTCCTCGTTCTTGCACCAGCCGCGCAGCGTGGATTCGGGCACGCCGATGTCGCGCGCCACCGAGGCCTTTGACTCGCCGTCGTTGACGCGCTGGATGGCCTCGATCTTGTCGCTGGGCGTCAGTGCACGCATCGGACGTTTGCCCTTGGTCGCCATTCTGGCGTCGCGTCTTCTGTAACAAAAACATACACATTACAGATCATTCTGTTTGACTTTTATTATTCTCTAGCGGCTGGTAATTCCTTAAGTGGTCGGTTATTCCATTGGTCAGAATGAGTGCGATATGCGTTAAAATATGTATTACTTAGCGTGTGGTGTTACATAACGTGGATATTAACCACATAAATAAAATTCAACTCAGGTTTGTTGGTTCAAATTGGGTGAATATGTAAATATTCCTATCGTGTGTGGGTTTTCCTAGAATTTCGATAAAATTATAATAGGTACGAATTTAACTGGAAACAGGTAGGTATTGCTTACGCATCGTTATGCTGCTGTTATTATGGTTTCCTTTAAATTTTAAAATTGCATTGCATCATGCCTCATAGACCTCTAAATAACTATATATCAATGTAGTCATGGTAAGTACCTAATTGGAAGTCCCTGTAATATTCACATAATTAAAATAATACTATAATTCAATATTATATATGATGACATAACGTTACGGTTAAAAAAGAAGGTAGCGAATAAACAGTCAACGATGTAATTTCGGTCACAAACAAGTAATTGGACGTATAACGTACAGGATATTCAAAAAACTGCTGTGATAATCCAACATGATGACAATAAACCACAAAACGCCTCTGAATTCAGCAAAATAACGACATTATTTATACAAAAACAAACCGAGTGACAACCAACGCACTCGATCTGACTATTCATCTATGGTCTGACACCCGGTACGTTACGTTTGAATAGCGATGTTGCACTTTAAACAACAATGTTACCACTTTCATTACAATAAAATTACGAAAAATATAACTGGCCGCAAACACGTTTTCAACTGTTACTATAAACAAAAACGTTTACGCGGGAAGCTATAAAGTTACGAAAAGATAAACAAAAAGAAGACATAAAATTATGACCTACGACAACAGTAGGCGGCAAAAGTTGTCGGGTCGTTGACACGGTGACCTTGCGAGCGGTTAGCGCGCCTCCGCCGGCCGCCCAGAGATGGCGCTGGGCGACCGAACGTTTACCTAGCCTGTTTATTTGTATTGAAATGGAAAAGTTGATTGCAATGTAAAGTTTATGTCATCCTAACGTGGATCACTCGAAAGTTTTACGCGTCGGTAAATACTTGACGATAACGTTAATGGACACGTGAAATAGGAAAGAAATGAGACTGTTTTTAATTTTTTTTTACCTAGCCTGTTTATTTGTATTGAAATGGAAAAGTTGATTGCAATGTAAATTTTATGTCATCCTTACGTGGATCACTCGAAAGTTTTACGCGTCAGTAAATACTTGATGATAACGTTAATGAACACGTGCAATAGGAAAGAAATGAGACTGTTTTTGATTTTTCTTTTGCAAATTAAGTTTTTGCCTAACTGCCTGAATTTCATAAAAAAAAATTGACGGATTTTCCAAGTAGGAGGTTTTTTATTACAATAATAGGTATCTGCAGGAAATTTGGTAAAGATCTTAATTTTTTTTTTCCAGAAATGACATTACATCTAACTTATTCTGATTTTCATATCTTAATTCACAAGAACAAGAAGATTAGCAGATTTTCTTATTGAAAATATTATACTAAACGGCTCTGGACTCTATGTTTTGAAAGACGTAAAAAATAAATAATAAAGGAATTTATCTAGGAAAAATAATAGATCTAGTTTTTGTTGTATTGTCTATAAACGATACTCTATGTATTTTGAAAGAATTTTTAGATAGTAAATATTTTAGGAAAATTAATAGATTCATTAATTTTGTTTTATTGCTTAATACATAAAAAATTTAACTTTAGTCTGTCAAAATAATTAAAATAAAATAACTGTCGGTCAGTTTTGAGCTAAAACCTAAATTACAGATCTCTTTTGAGGGAGTTAATTTATTTTACAATTTATACTTTTAATAAAGTAGTAATAATAATTCCAACGATTTTCGAATTTATTTTATAACATGTAAATTCGGTCACAGTTTATCACGCCATGCCACGGGGGAAATATTTTCGCAGCAGTCTGCTACTAGTTACGACTCGCTACAACTTCTTCATAATTAGCTAACTCACCCGAAAGTAACTCAGTTGGGAATTGGTGACACTTTCGTTAGTTTTTCGTAACAAACTTATTACCTGACAAACTAAATACTGACAACGGTTCCTTCGGATTATTTCTAAGTCCGATTAATTAAATAGTATGACCACTTTTCACTCACAAAGAACAAAACGTCCTGCACTCACTTGAGACGTAGAACTTAGCAACATAGTGATAAGCGATGAAATACAAAGTTAGCAACTTACTTGCCAGCCGGCGGGGGCACGTGTGTTGTGTTTACAATTTTTGACAGGCCAGCCGTTATTGCAATATTATAAACGGCGCGAATGGAGGACTCCAACCAATAAAAATATAGCTCGGGTGCGCAGTGCGCGGCACGTGTACACACAAGTTTCAATTTCACTGATCAGTTGAGCACAAGTCACTGAGCGGAGTCGGATTGCGGAGAGAGCGCGTTCGCAGAGACGTGCGTTCGCGGCGATCGCGGAGCGACTGACTGTGGCGACCGGTGATAAGGCCGGGCCCGCGGCTCGCGTCCGTGGCCGGCCGCTCCTCTCCTTTGTGTCCGTCCGTCACCCCCCCGCCCCCCGCGATCTTGCCACCTCCTCGCCTATTCCTCCGACAGTCGAGCGCGCTCGGCCCACCTATCTCCCGCAATATATTAACTCGATTAATTATTAATTTTAACGCATCAACTTTCCGAGCGAAAAAATAGCTGCCTCCAAATTGGAACTTTTGCCGACGTCAACTGGCGCTCGCAGGACGAAAGTTTTCTCACAATCGTGGTGTTCGACAACTTTTCTAAGTGGCAAACTTAGTCTCGTAATAACGTCTCGCGCCCGTCTACCAAGTAATAGTTGCCAACTAATTACTCTAGTTCCCGCGACTCGAGTCGCTTTCGATGTTTTTCAGTGGGTCGGCGTCGGCGAGCAAACAAATGAAACAAAAACAATGTTGGATGATAAGCGATGGCTCGCCTCATTGATATGCTACGAATCTCGTAGGTCGTAGCGCGCTACGTTTGATATTACGTTACGAGTATGATGATGTTCTCCGTAGCAGTTAATATTATGCGTAGTACTGGTTCCTTCCGTAGCGTGCAACTTGTTGGAGATTTATGTAACGTTCTTTGTCGAAGGTTGTAATTGTCGGATACTTTTGAGACTCTAATGGGTTTTTAAAGTCGGCTCAAGGACAGCTTGCAGTGATGTTTTATTTTGGTGGTCTACAGATTCTGTCAACTTATTGGTTTATTTCCGTAGAAAACATATTGATGTCGTGATTACACACATTTGCTCATACATATTAAGTATTTATTTACTCTTTACGATAACATTAGATATTGCTGCTGTGTGTCTCACAGGCTTGATAGAAGTTAGGTAGGTACTAATTCGCGTAGGTAGTGAAAGTGGACATTACGTGTTTCAGACAGAAGCGCTAAATACCAAAGTTGACACTAACACTTATGTCAGTGGCCATAGACATCGAACTCTATGCCATTTACACCCATGTGCCTGCGGTTTTTGTCTTACTCAATTATAGTTTACAAGTCTACTCAGAGTTGTGAACTTGTGATATAAGTCTTATGATAGATTCTGTAGCACCTGTAATAATGTACATAAATCCAAATCAATTACCGAATATATGTAAGCGCATTACTTCAGAAGGGCTGCACGTATTTGTCTACTTCTTTTTTGTGTTCGTAATTGTCAGGACAAGGTTTGTATAAAAAATGGGACTCGAACAAAAAAATATATCATCCGTGCGATGCCGGAGCGTAGACATAATTGACTTTCGTGGTAGCAATAACTCTGATAATATTGTTGCTAACAATGCAGGTAATAATTGTGATTATATCCTGTACTTATGGGATTAAATCGCTAACAGGTATTGAGTACCTAAGCTCAATGTATCTAAGGGCCTACCTCCGCATAAGTGGCGCCCTCATTGAATAAAAAACCGTATCTTAAACGTAACCCCGTGCCCGTCATGGCCGATGCCTGCCCAGGGGTTGGGGATAAATTCGAAACAGAGTTACCTCGCCTGGGCACTCAAGGCAGGGAAGGAACAGGGGTGGGTTTTAGTCAGTAAGAGTCTGACACGCCACACTCCACCCAGAGCGGGAGATGTCATTGGATGATTTCCCACACCACAAAAAAAAGTTGTGCGCTTCAAAATTTGCAAACCATTTTTTACCACTTGTTGCCTTGTTGGTTTCCAATAGAGCTGAAATTCGCATACTTATGTAAGTCCGGTGACAATGCAATATTACGATACCGTCGAGCTGTCGCATGACGTCGGGATTTAGGGACTGGAGCTCCCTGATGGCAAATGATAGGACAGTTGAATTTGGGCTAAGTAGTACCTGTGTTTTGTTATCATGAGTATTTCCCATTACACATGAATATATGATGACGAGGATCTAAAGCTTGTTTAAAAATTTACTTTAATGTATTAGCAACTTGTTATATGATACATATAACGCATGAGCGTGGCGTTTTAAACTTAAATGTTTTTTTCATCTATACTAATATTATAAAGCTGAAGACTTTGTTTGTTTGAACGCGCGTATCCCAGGAACTACTGGATCGAATTGAAAAAATATTTTTGTGTTGAATAGTACATTTATCGAGGAAGGCTATAGGCTATATAACATCACGCTTTGACCAATAGGAGCGGAGCATCAATGAAAAATGTGGTAAAAACGGGGGAAAAAATATTCCTTTTGAGCTCCTTTTGCGTGCGCTACGTAAACGGGCAAAAAATACGTATGACGTGTTCCCCTTTAAAAAATTCTAAAATAAAGTCTGAAAGACAGCATATGTCCATCTTTTAAGGTTAACTCACTATAATCTTTTTTATGGTAATCAAATTCGTTCTATAATAATGCATTATTTGCGAAGGTGTTTTCATAAAAATGACATTAATCCTTATCCAAATAAATACGTTATTCATCATAAGTATTTAATTTTGAACAAAATTGCCCTTGACATCATTTGATTTCAACGAATATCTTAGGAGATATCATAGTGTTAATCAATTACCACGCGCGTTCATGATGTGCAAGGCGGGCGATTATGAGGGATGTGGAGAGCGAGGTACCATTTTGCACTGTATAGCCTATTTATTGAGGAAGGTTATAGACTTTATATATAATCACGCTACGACACAGTAACCATAACCGCGGGCACAGCTAGTAAATAATAAATATGTATTATAAACTGGTGTTTTGGTCATCTGACTTATCGCGGTAGGCATCCAAGAGTGACGCATGCACGCACAAACTAACAAAAGAAAGAGTGAGATAGAGACAATTAACAATACGGCTACGAGGAACGGTCGGAGACTCGCCGCCCGCGACGGGTCGTATTGATGAAAACATTATTTTTAAAACACCATGCTCATGCTTTATGATTTGCCAAGTTGCTACCGAGATAATGGAGCCTCTTAATGCCTGTTTGTGCAAGTCCCATACAAATATATTTTACTTGGTCCATTATGTTTGAAAATTTGATGTGATAATTTAATAAAATTGCATAATTAGATTCCGCCAAGCCCGTTTCATCAACGGACCACAAGACGTACGGTGAAGTGCCACCGGTTCATGGTGGACATCCCATCCATACGCACAAAGCGTTTTGAGAACACATTCATGGTGCGTACAGCTAGGGAGTGGAATTCCCTACCGGATTCTGTGTTTCCTGATAGCTACAACCTGGGAGTCTTTAAGTCAAGAGTGAATAGGTTACTTCTAGGCAAGCGTGCTCCATCTTCGACCACATCATCGCTTACCATCAGGTGAGATACTTAGTGGTCAAACGCGTGCCTATCAACAATAAAAAAAAAAATTAACGCGTCAGGCCCCGCGCGTCGACATAACAATAGGTTTTTAATTGTGTCTGCTAATGAGGGACTTGACGTGTTAAACTTATTTTGAAAACTATTTAATAAATAATCAGGTTGTTTTACTGACTACTGTTAAACAATTTTTGATTATTGTTATCTCACAATGATACATGACAGGGTGCCGAGGACCGGGAGGTATTATAATACTAAATTAAAAACTGGCCAAGTGCAAATCGGACTCACGCATGAAGGGTTTAGTACCATCGTAATTATAATTGTTGCCATTATTAAGATCGAGCAAAAAAAAAAAAAAAACAAGTTTCTAGTAGTAAAAATCAAAGGGGGCTCCCCTATTATCGGCAATAGCAATTACACATTCTGAAAATTTCAACTGTCTACCTATTACGGATCATGAGATACAGCCTGCTGACAGACAGACGGACGGACGGACGCACAGCGGAGTCGTAGTAATAGGGGCCCGTTGGTTACCCTTCGGGTACGGAACCCTATAAAGGTAATACATAGGTATGTAAGAAGGAGCTGTGTGGTAGACGCGGGCGGATGGCGTAGAGCTACTTGATGTGCCAAAGTACTGAAGTGCCGGTTTATTAAGACTTACTGTACCTACCTACATACTTAGTGTGATTTATGGGTCAGTTTTATATTTATATAGGGTGACTGGTAATTTGTGACCGATATTTAAACACGTGATTGTACTCATGATAACAAACAACTTTCCCAAAGAAAGATTTTCTTTTTATAGTATATTTTAGCACACTATCACAACAGACGTATGAAATTCGCGGGCGCGCGCCTTTGACCTATCAGCTATTAGCCGCGTGCCGCCGTTCTTTTTTTTGGGCAAGTTGTTTGTTATCATGAGTACAATCACTGGTTTAAGTATCGGTCACTAATTACCAGTCGCCCTATATAGTTTTCACAAAGTCGGTAGAACTCAAATAAGTTATTATCATAAAAACTCTCTTTGAGACAAATGCCGCCCATTGTTACACCATATCTCTAAGCTCCTCATTGTTATTGTTTATGGTGTGCAATAAAGAATTTCTCTATTCATCTATTTTGTTGGTTAAAAACGAACAGCGATTGCTGAGCGCGGAGTTCTGGGTTCGATAGTCGATTTCCTGGTTGGGCAGAATGTTATTCCGAACTCAAAAGCCTGATTCGCGAACGAGCGAGTTCGAAGAAGTGTCCCCATTTTAACATTCACAGGAACCTCCCCCTTGTACCCTTGTATACCTACTTAGTAAGGAGCAGTTAGTAGAAATACTTACTTGCTGCTCTTAAATGCAACATCTATTTCAAGTACATTCGTAGAAAATTACGAGTATCCTACATATTATGTCATGAATTTGTAATGAAGATATCTATAAATTAAATTAATTAATTTAAATTTCTTTAAGTCTACTGGTTGAAAATGCCTTGTTGTATGTATACAACAAGGCATTCTCAACCAGTCAACCTTTGGGTTAAAGATACTACTCTTATTTAACATCTATGTAAGTACTATAAAAGTGTGCATAAAAATAACTTCCAAGAGTATGTGCACCCCTTATCTTCAGCCCTGCCTGGTGACTAACATCCCTGGCAATTATATTTACCATGGCTTGAGCTATTCTTATCAAGTTCGTGCCAATACGAGTCCAAAGATTTATTTAACGATTAGATAACTATTTGACTATCCTACCAATATTATAAAGGCGAAAGTTTGTGTGTGTGTTTGTAAGTTTGTTACTTATTTACGCTTAAACGGCTGGACCGATTTGGATGAAATTTAGTATGTAGATAGCTATACCCTATAATAACCAGAGGTCGGAATTAGGTAGAGTTATTTAGGTACTTACACTGATTTCATACAGCGAAAGAATAAAGTGGATATGCCTCAAATCCCGAGATTAATTTTAAAGAGCGCAAATTCCCGTGATTTATTTAATAAAAAATCTTTTTACTTTTACACAATACAAACCACTGCACGCGCGACGTTGCCAAATTTACATCAACGACGTCGGATGTCCGAAGTTGCAAAATTCCAATGCGCACACGCGCGACGTTGCCACGTTTGTAGTTCACACAACATAGCTTGTGAGAACAAAAGAAAACAATAGAGGTTTTTATTATTATTTATTAGTAATATTATTACACACGGGATTGTCCATTAGAAATCCCGGGCAGATCCATATTAATATCAACATTTCGATGCAAGTACATAAAATAACTGTACCTAATTCCGACCTCTGATAATAACACATTCGCTATTTTTTTGGCGCACCTAGTAATATTACAAATGTGAAAGTTTGGATGTTTGTTATTCAATCACGCCAGAACGGCTTAACAGATCTAGATATAATTTGGCACAGAGATAGTTTATAGTCTGAAATAGCACTGCTATAATAAAAATATAGTTGGGAAAGTACTAATTCCACACGGGCGAAGCCGCTGGCAGAAGGTAGTAGGACAATTTTATTTCGTCCCAAAAAGGACTTCAATTTGATCCCTATTAGTGTTCTACCGAAGGTTCGGTTTCGACTAAAAAACCTGGTATCGGCTGGAGTTTCGAAAACTATCGTCTTTGAGCTGAAGGTTGTGGCGTCTTTGAAGTAGTGGTGGCTAATGGGAAAAATCTTTAATTTTTAATGGCGTGTGTCACTGGCCACCAGTGGTGGCAACCGGGGTAGTGGCCAATGGGAATAAGCCTCTCGTTCGTCTATGTGTTCGTCATTGTTTTATTGAATTATTTAGTATTTCATGAAAGTTAGGACTGAATTTGCAATGGTCTAATAACTTTTTCAAGTCATCTTTAATTTTTAATGGCGTGTGTCACTGGCCACCAGTAGTGGCAACCGGGGTAGTGGCCAATGGTAATAACTAATAAGCCTCTCGTTCGTCTATGTGTGCAATCGTTTATGTGTTATCAATTTGTCATTGTTTTATTGAATTGTTTAGTATTTCATGAAAGTTAGGTCTGAATTTGCAATGGTCTGATAAGTTTTCATGTCATTAAATTTATTAGTTGTCAATTTTTCTGTTACCATGTGAGTTTCGGATTCGGCTGAGAATCGTGTTTTGGTCGGAGACTAGTTCCTATGCTACTCTAAGACATAGGTAACATTAAGCCATTACTGATGATTTAATGATTACAGTTCTGTAAATACAATAAACCATCCGATACAATTTGACAAACAAAAAGGTGATGGTAGGTAAGTATACACATGCTAGGCAATTACGACAAAAAAATTAAACCATTTCTTAGAATTATATTGTAAGTTCGCTATAATTAACTGATTAAACCTGTGTTAATTGACGTCATTAGCGCCTAAATAATGACGCATTATTTTGCTATTGAGAGTAGTTTAGTCTTTCAATATATAGGTAGGTATAAGTAATAATAATAATAATGCTCCTTTATTCTGAATTATTTTTGGTTTTTACAGTTTGTTATTTAAAGTAAGTCTCTCAATTCAGCATGCCTCTTGGCAAAGGCCTCCTCTAGCAATGTCCTGTGATCTATCACGAGCCACTCTTCTCCAGTTAGGACCCGCTGTAAGCTTCAGCTCGTCCTCGCATCTCCTTTTCTGTTTTCCTCTGCTCCGTTTGTAAGTCCAAGGGTACCAATCAGTTACGATTTCACACCATTTCTCTCGGTGTTCTCTCATCATGTGGCCTGTCCATCTCCACTTTTGCTGGTCAATTTTGGACAGGACATCGGTCACTTTTGTTCTGGCTCTCAACTCCCCGTTTCTAATTCTATCTACCTTACTAGTACCTATCATGCTTCGTTCCATGGATCTTTGGCAGTACTCGAGTTTGTTCCTATGTTGCTTTGTAAGCGCCCACGTTTCACATCCATAAGTAATACAAGGCAGTATGCAGGTGTTAAAAACTTTTCTTTTTGTAGCTATGCCTATATCATTGGATTTCATTACTTCTTTTAGTGACCAATATCTTTTCCAGCCGTTAGCAATTCTTGTGTTTATTTCCTTGGTTGTTTGATCTTTAGCAGAAATGATCTGCCCCAGGTATGTGTACTCTTCTACATATTCAAGTGGCTGGGTACCCACTTTTATTATAATATAATATCCAATATTATAATATCCAAAGTAGTAGGCAGAAGTACCAAAAACGACCGTTTCTGACACTTTTGCCTACTACTTTGGATACGAAACATTCTGAGACCTGTTTTAACAACGTAAAAATACTTTATCCCCTTTGTAACAAACGTGACGTTGGATTCTTTAATATTTATTTTCTATGCTATGCTACGATTTCTTATTCAATGAGGCCACTTGGCCAGTAGTAGACCCCTAAGATGAAATAACATTGAAAATTAGGCCTTATGGAAAAAACTAGTTAGGTACGCGTTATTGCAGACATTTGCAGCATCACCGACAATTTTCAAATCTTGGGGTCGGCTTCCAGTCTAACCGGATGCAGCTGAATACCAATACTTTACATGGAGCGACTGTCAAAGATCCACGGTTGACGATCGGGACCAACGTCTTAACGTGCTTTCCGAGGCACGGAGGAGTCTCGGTATGTAAAGATGTTCACCCATCCACGGACTAAACCCGGCAAGCGTAGCTTAACCTGGTTGATCGACCCGTGCGGCTGTTATGACTTTAGCCATGAGCTCCTCCGAATAAATGTAAGACTACATTACATATTTAAGTGTAAGAGAGAACAGCAGAACGCTCTGCTATCTGAAAGATGGGCCATACGTTGCTCCAGAAATAAAATGGGATAAATTATGAGATCCCGAGCGACGGAATAACCAGTCAAAAGTTTGTCAAAAAGTCGGTGAATGGCAACAGCTTTATCGATGTGAGACTTGTGAGAGACAACTTGTTCTACGTTGCAATTGAAAGTTCAGTTCTGTCACAATAGGACAGTAATAATACCGTTCTGAAAGCATCCCAGTATGCGTAGGCGCACCGATGCCAGTCAGGCTAAACTGCTAAGATCAGATGACGTCGTTTTCATTCTTTCTTAAAACAAACTTTTGTAGTAATCGTTGTAGTATAGAGCTTACGGACCCTTGTTTTGCTATGATTTTGTTTTTGTGGCCCATGGAACCTAAAATCCTTTTACGAATAAACAAACAATTTTTTTTTTACCCGACTACGGCGAAGCTAAAAAGAGGGTAATGTTTTGAACTGTATGTTTGCAAGTTTAACTGTTCCCTTCACTCTCTCCCACTCCCAGTTCCCATATCTTCTAATGAGTGAGGTATCGTTGGAAGCGTCTTGATTGTCCGCTGGTGATGGCTATGTGATGGCTAGGAGATAAAGTCTAGAATAAAAAAAGTTTTTTTGGAAAGGTGCCGTGTTAATTGGGTATTAAATGAAAGTACGTAAGTTTGTAGTTATATTACTTTAGGAAGAGCAGTGTGCAGCAGTGGTGGCCCAGTGGTAACAACCGCGACTTACAAGTTGTTGGTTGGAGTTCAAAACCAAGCAGGCGCTTTACTTTGTATAAAATTAAATTATTGCATCACTACTGCTCTCAAAACGATGAAGGAAAACATCGTGAGGAAACCAGCATGTCCTAGCAACAAAAATTTGAAGACATGTGACATCCACCAACCCGCATTGGGCCCGTTGTGGATTACGGCCCACACCCTCTCACAGAGAGGAGGCCTGTGCCCCAGCAGTGGGGACA
This sequence comes from Polia nebulosa, assembly GCA_951329385.1. Classification (NCBI taxonomy): domain Eukaryota; kingdom Metazoa; phylum Arthropoda; class Insecta; order Lepidoptera; family Noctuidae; genus Polia; species Polia nebulosa. The sequence goes on from OX589602.1 coordinate 24,596,336, forward strand.
TTAAAAGGCTGATGATGTGATGTGAGGTAGAGCAGATGACTATCGTTTCGGAAGTTGTAGTAAAGAACAAAAGCCGATGACATTACCGAAGTGCCTCCTGTCTATCTACCGAGTTGTTTACCACCACGACTCGATGCGTCGAATTTGTATGCAGCTAGTCTTGCTGCATCTACCTATGTAGTATTCTATGTATGTACCTATATATGTTTACTTCTAATACGTATAGTCGCGAGGCGGCGAACGTGTCATATTGCTAAGCGCGTTTGCCGCTGCCGGAGTGCCGGCGTGTGGTGCTGGCGGCGGGTGTGTGTAGGTACCCCCGCTAGGTATGTTTTGCGCCGAGGCCACACAAAGGCTCTCGCCGCGCCCGTCGCCGAGGCCGAGCGAAGCCGCGCCGCGCCGCGATTTACGACGCGTCGCCCGCACTGTATTTCGGGCATTGGCGATGTATGAGATGTGGGTGAAAATGGAGGTGGTAGTTTAATGTTTTGCGGTAATTATACGTGCGAAAGTTTTTAATAGATACATCAAAAGGTCAAGGTGCTATAATACAAGTTACGGAGTAGTCGTAGCGTCTCTGTAGTAGATTATGCAGTAATTAGGTAGGTAGGTACATACCTACCTACCTACCTAATTTCTTATTGACCTACTCGTATGCGTAATTTCTTTAGGCTGATTTTTATACTGCTAAAATGTAGATACTTAAATCGTATTTTTTTATACAGAGTGTAACGGAAAGATATGGTCATATTTTAAGACCTTGCATCTGCCCATCGATATGAACAACTTTCTTCAAGAAAACGTGAGGAAATTCTCAAAAAAAAAAATTACCTCCCTTATAAATATTGATCGGCTGATTATAACTATGTATGAAAAGTCCAATATTTTTATTTTAGAATTTTCTATTTTGTCTTAGAGTTAGTTGTTTATTTCCATGGACAGAACCGGTTCTTAAAATATGACTACACCTTTCCGTTACATCCTGTATGTACTTACAGTGGGCTGGCGGTGCGAAAGGTGTGCATGGTGAAAAAAATGCAATCATTTGGCCAACTAAAAGTTAACCCAACAACATTCAAAGCCAAACAAAAGCTTACTCACACAAAAACGCAACATCCATACTACCGCATCGCACCCACTCACACCTTCACACATCAGATATGCACGTTCTCTAGTGATTTTGTTATCGGCGCGCACCCCGGCGACATCCGACGCCGCGCCATTACCGCCCGCCCCCCTCCCCGGCCGCGCCGTGCTCCCCCCCGCGGTGTTGCCAACTAAATGCGAGATAATTGATGTTTAGCGGCCGCGCGGGCGTCAATAGTGCGCGGATATGGCCAGACTTGTGCGAGGGCTCGGTTTTGTGACCGAAGGAATAAGGGCATACTAGCTTCTGTGAGCGGCTTCGCCCACGTGAAATTAGTACTTCCCCCTATTATAATTTATAGCCTATATGTTATTCCGATGTATAAGCTATGTTACTGTAAAAATTCATCAAATTCTGTTCAGAAGTTTTAGCGCGATAGAGTAACAAACATTCGTACTTAGATACTACATGTCTCTCCTCACAAACTTTCACATTTTTAATATTAGTAGAATCATTTCATCATTTAGGCTTGCAAGGAATGTGAAAACATTGAAAATGTTTGGAAAACATAGGAATTCTGTGAAAGTTTCAGCCGCACCAAATTGACAGGAATGCGGCTACTGCGAAGTAAGGTGCGCTTCGGTCCGCTCTCTATGCGGCGAAAGCTCTAAGCAGAGTTTGTTCTAAAACACAAAATAACTATCCAGATTATTTTAGTCGGATCATGTTGTTGTTGCAGTTTAATTTAGCAATAGATTAACTTTCCATTTTCATGCTAACCAGCCTTCCCAACTCCCATTCCAGGTCTTGCAGAAAGTCCCCAAAAGAAAAACCTATCTCGCAAATCTTCAAACTTCACTACATACCTCTATTATAAAACAGAGTCCTCCACCGCGTCTATCAGTCAGGTCTGTCTGTTCACGATAAACTCAAAAATACTAAACGAATTTTCATGCGTTTTTCACCAATAGAGTTCACTCACTCTTATTTGAGAAACAATTTCTGCAGTTATAGATTCCTATTTCTTTCTCTATAAAGCTCTCTATGTCCACGGTCCACCCAAAAACAAAGCAACCTTATCTATGCTCACAAATCAAATAAAGAACAATGTAAGAACTCCCACAGTTATTTCGTCCACATCTGGCAACTCCGTCGCACTCATTAGCCAATGGCGAGATCGCCTGCAGCCGATGCCGCGACTTGAATGTTTACAACCTATAAGAATACATATATACGGTACCTATACTTAGGTATAGTAAAGGGAGATATTTGGTGAGAAAGGCAATGGTGATAAAAAAGAAGTCTTTCACGACGTTACCTATGCACGCACACAGTGACGTGAAATGATGACAGTTTGCCGCAAGAGTGAAAGAGACGAAGTGATGCATCATTTCGCGTCACTGTGCATAAAGACTTTTAAAAGTCTTATCACCAAAATGCCTTTCTCACCAAATAATTCCCTTTACCCAGTATCGCAGCCCTTTCGAAGTTACAAGTACCTACTCGTACCTTTTAGTTGAAGTTCTTAGTTGATTGGAAAAGAAACGCATTTGAGTATTCGACCTGTTTTGATGATAGCAGAAAATGATCCTGTTGTGCTTAGCGCTTAGGTAGGCTTCTGTACTCAACTGTATCAGAGGCGCATTATCAAGGCTTCGATGTACTACCTACGTACATAGAATACATAAAAACTTTTTAACAAAAAAATAGAACCGACTTCCAAAAAAGTGCAAAATAACTTTAATTTCGGAAGTCGGTGTTCCTGTTTTGTGTCTTCGTTTTTTGACACCGACTTCCGAAATTAAAGTTATTTTGCACTTTTTTGGAAGTCGGTTCTATTTTTTTGTAAAAAAGTTTTTTATTTTTCACTTTTTAGTTGTGGTTCCCCATTAAACTGTGTTAACAATTCATAGACATAGACGATAGCAGCAATCGCGGTTGATTTGCTGTCAATTTTTGAAGAGTTCCGTTGTCTGTCTCTGAAACCCATCATCAGATCTTTTTGAAATTTAAATGGGACCATTTCGGAATAAACCCCTTTCGAACAAAAAAATAGTTTTGCAAATCCGTCAATATATGACGGAGATATGCCCGAACATACATAAAAAAAAAAAATAAAAAAAAAATACAAACATCCGAATTGATAACCTCCTCCTTTTTCGAAGTCGGTTAAAAAAACGTAGAATATAATAATAATATAATATTCCACAACTATCACACAACGCCGTCTAGTCCCAAGCTAAGCAGAGCTTGTGTTATGGGTACTAGACAACTGATAAACATACTTATATATTTCTAAATACATAAATATTATAGATAAATTTACACCCAGCTCTTCATGTACATGAAGAGCTCCATTATTTGGATAACCGGTACATTGTTGACGACAAATGGCTATGATAAACAGTCAAAAGGTATGTCAAAGTTGTAGGTGTTATCATTATATCGACCAAAGGATGTCCAGGCTACCCCGAAATCGTCAAGGTTCATCATGATCTAGAATTCTAGGCATACCTCCAGGAACACTTACTACATACAATTAAGGCGCAGGTATACGACTTTTAATGGTTTTTAATTAAACATCACGTCTAGACGACTAGTCTTATTTCTTTGAAAAAAAAATATATGTTACTTTAGGACAATTCCCGTCGTAATTTGATCTGAGAATATTTGAAATAATGTTTTTATAAATTAGTGTAATTAATTTGTAAAGTTATGTCTAACGCGGATAAAAATTCAGAAAAATATTTTTATGAAACCTTCACCATTAAAAAGATCATCACATCACACCATCTATCACTCAAAGGTTTGCTGGGAGAAAACTCAACTTTGAGTTAAGCTCGCCTTTGTACATGAACTGTGTAATGACTTTATTTTATGTTACGATTTGGTGTACAATAAAGAATTAAGATCATTTAATTATTTATAATTTAGTCTATGTGTTTTAGTTTAATACCTGTTGTTTTATGTGTAATAAATTAATAATGCGTCTAATTTCGGACAGCGCTCCTTGATGGGCGAGTCCTATTACTGGGTAGACGTACTACGACGCGTTACGTGAGCTCAGCACAGAACACGCAAGCTAACCACTCAAGGTCATTGGCAGCTAATAGCCGCTAAAAGACAAGCTTCTGCCAGCGGTTTCGCCCGCGTGGTGTTAAATTAGTACTTCCCCGATTATAAATAATAGCCTGTGTGCTATGCCAGACTATAATCTATCTCTGTGCCAAATTTCATCGAGATCGGTTCAGCCGTTTTGGCGTGATTGATTAACAAACACATCCATCCAAACTTTCGCATTTATAATACTAGCTTCTGCTAGAGGTTTCCCCCGCGTGGTATTAGTCCAACCCCCACTATGAATCATAGCCTATATGCTATTCCAGATAATAATCTATCTCTGTGCCAAATTTCATCCATATCCGTTCAGCCATTCTGGCGTGATTGAGTTATAAAACATACTCCATCCATCCGGACTTTCGCATTTAAAATATTAGTAGGAAGTAGGCTGGGTCTTCAGAGTGGGCTTAAGAGGGAACAGAGCCTGGGAGGAATTTACAAAATAGGTATTTGAAGAAACTATATTGCCATCGTGCTCCCTCAAGCCTGCCCCTGTAGAGTGCGATAGAGACAGCTGCAACTCAGACAAATTTTATCACAAAATATTTGACGAGATCGACGTTTCGTATTTCCCTTTTTTCTCTTCGAAAACTGAGCCGATTCAATTATTTTTGGCACCAAATTTTTAAGAAAGAGTATGTCTAGGTCCCTATGAAATGTTTTATGATTTGTCTGGTAGTCTTCTAAGAACGGCGCTAAAAATAGGGCCATTTTTTGTCATTTTTGGAGGGTCATATTTTCTTTACTTATTAGTTGCTGAAAAAAAGGAAATGACAGGGACGTGTCAACAGCAGACCTTGACTTTATGAAAAAAAATATTGCTCTAGAACCATTATTCAGGAAGAAAAAAGGGGAATACATTTGTATGGAGAATCGCAGCCCCTGTTCCCTCTTAAAGAACCCATCAAACTTCGCGTAATATCTTCATTGAACACAATCGACTTTGGCCGTTAAAATACAAATGGTTGTCAGTAATATTACTCACAGTTTTAGCGCGAAAACATCTGTGATCTGATACCTCGCGATATAAGCTGATGTCGCGTGTTCAGTTACCACTAGTCCTCTACTTATAGTACGTAATAAGTGTAATGATACGTCTGTCTGTTCAGTTACATGGCAATTGTAACGTTCGCAGACCTAATAGCCATAAAGATGTAATTATTAGTCGAATGGGACAAGCATCATCATCATCATGTCCTCACTGCTGGGGCACAGGCCTCCTCTCTATAATAGGGTGTGGATCGTAATCCACCACGCGGGCCCAATGCGGATTGGTGGATGTCACATGTCTTCGAATTGTCGGTTCTAGGACATGCCGGTTTCCTTACCATGTTTTCCTTCACCGTTTTCAGAGCAGTGGTCATGAAATAATTTACACAAAGTAAAGCGCCTGCCTACTGGGTTCGAAATCACGACCTACAACTTGTAAGTCGCGGCCAATACCACTGGGCCACTACTCCTCTAGAAGAGGAAGGCTCTAAGGGAGAAGCATGGGACTTTTAATTGTTTATTTGGGTGTGCCACCACTTTAACAACTAATCAGTAAATAACAAAGTAGAGAATAAGAGTTGGGCTGGGCAATAATCGCTTTCCGTGTCTGTCTGTTTGTCCGCTTAATCCTTCTAAACCACACAACGGATTTTGATACAATTTTCACTAATAGAAAGATCGATGAACGAGGAAGGTTTGTGTATAAATGTATTTGCACCCGTATGAAGCTGGGACGGGTCGCTACTTCGCTAGTATTAATTTTGTATGATATAGATAAGTAGTAAGAAGAGGGTCATGGCTAAAGTAATAACAGCCGCACGGGTTGATCCATCAGGTTAAGCTACGCTTGCCGAGGTTGGTTCATGGATGGGTGACCATCTTTACATACCGAGACTCCTCCGTGCCTCGGAAAGCACGTTAAGCCGTTGGTCCCGGCTGTCAATCGTGGAACTTTGACAGTCGTTGAAGACCGAAAGTCAGAGAACCAGTCTTACCAAGGGGTATCGTATTACCCAGTAACTGGGTTGTGTAGGTCAGATAGGCAGTCGCTCCATGTAAAATACTAGTATTCAGCTGCATCCGGTTAGACTGGAAGCTGACTCCGAGATAGTTGGGAAAAGGCTAGGCAGATGATGATAGATAAGTAGTAAGTAAGAAAAATGTAATGTTTCATAACACTTTTGATATAATAAGCAAGTGTGCCTACTTAGCTAATATTGTTCAGTAGATATTACTGTTAAATTTATCTATATATTTCTACCAATATTTTTATGCTATTAACTGTGACACAACACAAAGGCACTTATATTTTGTAACACCTAAATTGTACCCGTGTGCACCATTAGTTAATTGAAGTTCTTTTCGGGGTATCTAGGCTTGATTATTGTGTGGTGTGTTTTTAGAGAAATCATGCAACTCCAGTTATGACATAGTTTTGTCCTATCAAATCATTATGACTTGGGGACATTTATGATTACTTGAACTATGGTGGAAATCCCACCTAAGTATGCATAATTTTTTTGGCAAAACGATCATTTTACGCGGCGCTAAAGAGAGGAAATTGGAATTCCCTGTTGGAGTCTGTGTTTCTTGATAGCTTGATTATTATGTGGTGTGTTTTTAGAGAAATCATGCAACTCCAGTTATGACATAGTTTTGTCATATCCAATCATTATGACTTGGGGACATTTATGATTACTTGAACTATGGTGGAAATCCCACCTAAGTATGCATAATTTTTTTTGGCAAAACGATCATTTTTCGCGGCGCTAAAGAGTGGAAATTGGAATTCCCTGTTGGAGTCTGTGTTTCTTGATAGCTTGAAGTCTTGCTAGACTTTGTTCTGGGCAATAATATACTATCGCCAACTGTATCATCGCCTACGATCACCATAAATAGTGGTCGAACGCAAAACAGTAAAAAAACCCAAGGCCAAGTGCGAGTCGGACCCGCGCACGAAGGGTTCCGTACCATTATCTATAAAACGAGAAAAAAAAAATAACGTTTATTGTATGGGAGCCCCCTTAAATATTTATTTTGTTCTGTTTTTTAGGATTTGTTGTTATAGCGGCAACAAAAATACATCATCTGTGAAAATTTCAACTGTCTAACTATCACGGTTCATGAGATACAGCCTGGTGACAGACGGACAGACGGACGGACAGCGGAGTTATAGTAATAGGGTCCCGTTTTACCCTTTGGGTACGGAACTCTAAAAATAACCTTTCACTGAAATTGGGAAGAGTAAAACACTATTCACGACACGACGAGCAGGTAAAAAAAAACTTTAAAGTAGAACTAGCATGAGTCATGAATGGGTCACCTTCACCTATTGAATTGACCTGCCTTCCCGGTATCCGAATAAACATCTATACGAACGAGTCAAATATTTACCGATGTGGCTTCTTGAATTACCGCGCCACGTGTATGAAATGCAAATACGCATAATCAAAATTGAATAACTGGTTTATTTCTGAAGTATCGATTGTAATGATATTGGTGTTACGTACGTCACGCGTGGCATGACCACCATAGATACGGGTTTTGTCGACGGAAGAATAGACAAAATGACAGATTGTAGAAAGACTTCTACCGTTCTAAGAATGGCGATGTTAAAACTGAAGAGAAGTCTACAATGTAAAACATGATTCTCGAGGAGAAAAGATGTCAAGTTAGATAAAAAGAACTTTGTCTATTCTTGGTAGAATAGAGATAGAAATGGTCATGCTTATACGCCTGTAGCACAGGTAAGCACTTTTGTTAAAGTAAAAATGCTTAACTTTGGTAGGCGTTTTTTTTTTTGGGGGCGTGGGAAATCATCCAATGACTTCTCCCGCTCTGGGTGGAGCAGGAGGGCGTGTCAGACTCTAACTGACTAAAACCCACCCCTGTTCCTTCCCTGCCTGAGTGCCCAGGGGTGCGGTAACTCATTTTCAGAAGTTATCCGCTACCCCTAGGCATGCAGGCACAGGCCACGAATGGCCCCGTCGGTGATGGCTGATAATCATCTCTTTGAGGCGCGCGTGGAACACTACGCGCCGTCGACGCACGGGCCTGGAGCTGATCGGACGGCGAGCTACCTATTACTCGCCATCTGCAGGCCCGGGTTACTTTGGTAGGCTCACGTTTGACCACTATATCACCTGATGGTGAGCTATGATGTGGTCGCCGTTGGAGCACGCTTGCCTAGAAGTAACCTATTCACTCTTGACTTAAAGACCCCCAAGTTGTAGCGATCAGGAAACAGAGTCGGGCACTCGGGCAGAGAATTCCGTGCCCAAAACGTTATGTGCGTATGATGGTGGGATGTCGACCATGTACCGGTGGCGCATCGCCATTTATCGTACTCTTTTCTGATAAATACTCGTAGGCTTGCATAAATGTGGACGGCTATACTATAAGAGTAGGGGAAGACTAAATAAAGTATGGAGGGACTGTGTGAAAGAAGATGTGGCGAGAATACTGAGATGACGACTAATAGAGAAGTATGGAAGAAGAAGACATGTTGCGGCGATCTCAAATGATTTGTGATCATTGTTCATCATCATCATTTCAGTCGGAAGACGTCCACAGCTGGACATAAGCCTCCCGGGACCAAGTGTTGCCACAGCGACTGGTCCTGTGCGTCGCGCATCTAATCGGATTCCCATGACTTTCACCAGGTTATCTTGTGAATCTTCCAACGCTGCGTCTTCCGGTACCTACGCGGTCGCCACTCCAGAATTTTCAGGCCAATCGACCATCTGTTTTTCTAGCAATGTGACCACTGCCACTTCAGTTTGGCGATTCTTCGGGCTATGTTGGTAACCTTGGTCCTCCTGCGGATATCTTCCTTCCTGATTCGATGACCCTTTGGATGACTTTAAACCTTCTGATGAGGCCTATTTGTGAGCGACCAGGTTAATTGTGATATGGGCAAGAAAATTTAGGACGGTGTACCCGTACTTATTTCTGATTTTTATAACAAATTTCAAAACTGCTACGTTGTTCTCTAGTCACTCTTTTAAGCGAAAGTGTGATTGGTGATGTTGGGTCCTCGATTCGACATTCCAGGTTGGACAAGACAAGACAGAGCCTTTTTTCAGAGGAGCAGTTTCGTCCCAGTTAACGGCTCGCTTGCTGTTATAACGGACTTAATACATAAAATTGGTGAAATGTGTGTGTTTGGTTTCCACCTCTGCTGATCCTTTAGGAGAACACAGGCGTGGTGATATCTACCTGTCAAGGTCGCGGGGGTGTTGGAAGGTCACCACGGCCCTGCGATTGAAGGATTTTAGTCAGTAAGAGTCTGACACGCCCTCCCGCTGCACCCAGAGCGGGAGAGTTATGTTGATCATTATAACAAATAGGACATTTTTTGTCCATTCTGTTATAACTAGATGTAGTATAACTAGATGGACTCACCCGACGTTATTTGATGATTCCCACCCAAAAATCAAAAGCGTGATATCCATTTATGCAGCAAGGTTGCACAGCTCTTTTTACACGTGTCTATACAATTGTACAACAGTTTCTACACATATACTCGTATGTGTAGGTATGTCTTATAGTACGACCGTTGCTTACATTACAGCCTTGTAGGCTAGCAACTTGTGTTACTAATTCAAAGTCGTGATGTAAGTGTGACTCGCCGCGAGTATGTTAGGATTGAGGTTCACGCCGCGCCGGTACACGCTGTCGGTGAATTACTGCATAGCGATTAGGACGTTTGCGTAGGCTTATTTACTAAACTGTTAATAGGTACAGAGGTTTTTTATTGAATTTAGTGTGGCTTTCAAAACACTCTGGACCAATACCTATATTTAAAAGCGATCAAAATCTAGTCCCAATTTTAGGGGCCGAGTCACTTGCGTCTGTAGGAGAATACCCATTGCTAGTCCCTACACGTGGTCCTTGGGTGGTGCTAATCATGTGAGACTAATTGGTAGGTTTAGGTGACTTGCGACCACCCACTGGGCGAAGACGTACCGCGTTCCGTTACGATGCTCAGTGTAGCCAATTCAGAGGAGTTGGGTCGAAATAGTTGTTCCGTTGCAGGCAGACCAACCAGGCTCGCGCTGATATGGGCGTATCAGGAGACTAGTCGCGGAGGGTAGCGGGATCCGAGACACGGTGTCTAGACAAGCGTGCTCCATCTTCGACCACATCATCAATTACCAGGTAAGATAGTGGTCAAACGCATGCCTATCAACGGTAACGATAGCCAGTGTCAATAAAGTTGAAATTTTCACGCATTTTTGACAAATTCAGAGTACAACGCGGCTTTTCTTAAAATTAATTGAGTTGTCCGTCGTACCGACCATTCCTAGTTTCTCTATAATCTACCAGAAGCTCTTAACATTAGTCAATCCTATCCTAATTCCTACTAATACTATAAATGCGAAAGTTCCTATGGATGGATGTTTGTTACTCAATAACGCCAGAACTGCTGATCGGATCTGGATGAAATTTGGTACAGAGATAGATAATAGTCTGGAATAGCACATAGGCTCTAATTTTTAATGGGGGAAGTATTAATTCCACGTGGACGAAGCCGCTGAGCTAGTTGAAAATAATCCAGATTTCAGATGAATCTCTACTGCAATGGGCTGCTCTAGAATTCGGACAATAGGTCTCAAATATAAGCTTTATTTATAGATTTGATGCAAACTTTAGTTAAATGTTTATCCTTATTATTTTGTGAACAGATCATATCAGGGATCGTACTGCAATCTACCATCAGACATTCCGCCATTGTTCTACGAGTATCATACCTGTCAATGTTGCAAGCTCAAATATTGCTGGGCCAAATAAGATCAAATAATAATGATAGATAGTTTATTCACGCAGCCTATCGGGTTTATACAGTGACAGTTCTATGCATGGTATCGTTTAGGTAAACCGTGTCATGGACGGTGTGGTCTTGAGAGCTTGATAACGATAATAGGAGGAAAAGCATATTATAGCACATAACTGCCACAATTGCTTGATATTGAACTTTAATTATTTAATTTATGTTTAAGTAATTGTTGAAAATTAATGATTTTATTACTTTAGGCTAGTTTTAGGGTTCAGAAAGTGGAATGAAAATCGGAACCCTTATAGTTTCACTCGTGTGCCTGTCCGTCTGTCACAGTCAATTTGCTTCGAATCTACTGAACCGATTATGTTGAAATTTGGTGCACACATGAATATCTCTGTGATCCAAACACGGAGGTGTAAGTGTAACATAAATAAATAGATTTGGAATATGAGGGTCACTTTTGGGTTGCAGATCCAAAAATTAAAAAAAAAACTGTACCGTGTTACATATCTAATGAAAGGGCTTGTTGTAAGGGCCTCAAATATTTGTTTTTCATCATTTTAAAATATATAGTTTTAAAGTTATTTAAGAAAATAGATGAAAAATGATAATTTTTATTATAAATCTAGTCTCTTGTAATCTGGACCAATTACTTTCTTTTTGTTTATTTTACTAAATATGTACCTTCATTATAATAGAAAAAAATACAGTTGAACTGAGAACCTCCTCTTTTTTAAACCGACTTCATTTGATGTCGGTTGTAAATGTTACTGTTCTGAATGGCTCTCCATAGACGGACTGCTTAGAGCAGTCGAGACTCGAGACCACTGCCCGAGAGCAGTCGTGTTGCGGTCGGGGCCTCCATCCATAGACGGACTGCTTAGAGCAGTCGAGACTCGAGACCACTGCCCGAGAGCAGTCGTGTTGCGGTCGGGGCCTCCATCCATAGACGGACTGCTTAGAGCACCCGAGACTCGAGACCACTGCCCGAGAGCAGTCGTGTTGCGGTCGGGGCCTCCATCCATAGACGGACTGCTTAGAGCAGTCGAGACTCGAGACCACTGCCCGAGAGCAGTCGTGTTGCGGTCGGGGCCTCCATCCATAGACGGACTGCTTAGAGCAGTCGAGACTCGAGACCACTGCCCGAGAGCAGTCGTGTTGCGGTCGGGGCCTCCATCCATAGACGGACTGCTTAGAGCACCCGAGACTCGAGACCACTGCCCGAGAGCAGTCGTGTTGCGGTCGGGGCCTCCATCCATAGACGGACTGCTTAGAGCACCCGAGACTCGAGACCACTGCCCGAGAGCAGTCGTGTTGCGGTCGGGGCCTCCATCCATAGACGGACTACTTAGAGCAGTCGAGACTCGAGACCACTACCCGAGAGCAGTCGTGTTGGGGTCGGGGCCTCCATCCATAGACGGACTGCTTGGAGCAGTCAGTACATTTCTAGCTACGAAAACAAATGAACTGCTTGAGCGGTCCGTGTATGGCGATCGTCAATTTTGTATTGAAACTGCAGATCACCCAACATCAACCGCTTGAAGCTGTCTGCACTAACTGCTCCAAGTAGTCCGTCTATGGCGGCACTTAGCTAGGTACAGACGGCACCTAGTCGGGCCTGTTCTACGCAGATATTATTGGGACATTCGTAGGCCGTTTCAGGCAGCCTACGCGCTACGCTACGTTAGATAGTAATTTATTAGTTGAATTCACATTCAATTCAAAACGGCTGGCAGTATCTTATTTCAATTATTCGTAGAATTAATATTATTAGGTACAAGTATTAGTACAATCAACCTATAATGATTTCCCCACATCTGATACAGAGGCCTCATCCTACTAATATTATAAATGTGAAAGTTTGTACTACTGCACGGATTTTGAAGAAACTTTACAGTAATATTGCTTATACATCAGAATAACACATAAGCTGTAATTTACAATGGGAGGAAGTACTAATACCAAGCGGGCGAAGCCGTTGGCAGAAGCTAGTTGGATTTAATTTGTGAAAAAATATGTCATTGGTGCCGATTCTCTTGTTCAATAACTAAACAAAAATTAAGAGAATCGCTATCTTTTACTAAAAGGTAGTGCGAGTTTTCTCGCACTACCTTTTAACTAATTTGACATCTCTAACTTAGTTCATAGCTATAGAGCTATGAACTAAGTTAGAGATGTCAAATTAGTTTTAGACGACAGGTTTTTACGTGTACCCTTAATTTCTATGGAAATATTAGTTCAACCAAATTTGACAGCTCTAATTTACGTCCGTCTCTTTCTTGTTTTATTAGAGAGAAAAAGATAGCAATAGCCTAATTTAAGTTTAGTTTGTGCACAACAGAATCGCCACCATTACTAGGATGCATCATGTAACATTACAAGTAAAAAACAAAAAAAAAGTATGATGACCTCAAATTGTGATCTTTTAACCACTACGCACACATGAAATGAATTAACATTACCATATCACTTCTTTCAGCAATTGTCATAGCTTTCAGCAAGTTTCTGTGTACAAACGCTACCGTAACAACAACACTTTAGTATTAACACATAACAAATATAAAGCGTTCAACAACACGCTCCCTATCCTAATTATAATTCCGAAGTCTTGCATCTCGTCGGGCGCGACGTGGCTGCGTCTACCTATGCGTACTTAGCGGCTTTCCCAGGGCATTCCAAACTCTATTTGTTTCACGATAAGGTTGGGTTCGTTATGGCGGGTTTTGTAGTAAACAACACAATAAGTTTTCTGTGTAATTGTTATCGCGACACTGCGCTGCAGGGCCGCCGCGAGGTCGGGTGACGCATAGATATCGCCCAGCGGCCCAACCCTACAGCGGGCGCTACTCGGCACAACCTTCACTCGAGCGTGACTGTGTGGAACGGTGTAATATAACCGTGGGTTTTACGCACTGTTTTTCGAGTTCCGTCTAATCAGCTGGTAAATTAAACTTATTTATTTATCGATGTAGGGCTGGTAGAAACTGTTGAAGAGTAATATGCAAATCAAAAATCAGTCTGCCCGCGCCTTTTCCTAACTATCTTGGGGTCGGCTTCCAGTCTAACTGGATACAGCTGAATACCAGTATTTTCCATGGAGTGACTGCCTATTTGACCTCCATAACCTAGTTACTGGGTAATACGATACCCCTTGGTGTCTGGTTGTCAGACTTTCGGGGTTCTGACGACCCTTAACGACTGTCAAAGATCCACGATTGACAGCCGGCACCAACGGCTTTAACGTGCTTTCCGAGGCACGGAGGAGTCTCGGTATGTAAAGATGGTTACCCATCCATGGACCAACCCCTGCAAGCGTAGTTTAATCTGATGGATCGACCCGTGCGGCTGTTATTACTTTAGTCACGAGCTCCTATATGCAACACATATGCAGTAAAATTTCGTGAATATGGATTGATTCGCTGACTCAATACGCAGTAAGCACACAGTAGAAATTACATTCAAATATTGACCAAAGATAAGATAACGCGATTCTTGAAATGTTTGTGCCGTAGCGTGGCTTTCACTGACTTGCAAGAAGAGTGGATAAAAGGCCTTGCTTTTAAAAAAATATCATGTGATTAGTTTAAACTTTTTACTGATTATCAGGTTCTAAATTCAAGATTCTCTACCCGGAGGAAGCATAGATATGGGTTGAAAAGTACGGACGAATCATTTGAAGGAGGTTGTCCCATAATTGTATAAACAGCTGAATTTGATGGAGTCTTGAATTTAGAATCCTACTAGCTGCACCCTTTTTTTTGCGGTTTCACCCGCGTAGACCAGGATAAAAAGTAGCCTATGTGTTAATCCAGGGTATAAGCTATATACATACCAAAATTCATCCGAATCAGTCCAGCCATTTGAGCGTGAAGTAGTAACAAACATACACATTCACAAACTTTCGCCTTTATAATATTAGTGTGATAATCAATGGTTGCAATAAATGGTTAGTGAGTTATATTAATAAGGCTGATTACCTATATCTTAAGGAAAAAAAAAAGTGCATTCCGGGAGTACCTCTACCTACCGACAGATGTGAAAACTTGAACAAAATCCGCTACACGATCCGCTACAGTTGCTACAATGCTACGGTAGCGTCGTAGCACTCGTAGCCTGTGTCGGTTTTCATATTTCATTTCAAATGAAAACAATCCACTGCGAACGAAGGTCGGTGACGGTGACGCGCGATTTCAATAATTTTTTTCCCCATCTCAAAAAAACCCCTCCCCTAAAGAAGTTTTCATTTCGAAAATTGTAACAGACCTTGCAAGGCTTCTAAGAACAAGTCACCTGTAATAATAATGTGTGAACTTATGAAGTTATCTCGGGTAGGCCGTACGACATGGAAAGAGATGCCCTGTTGACCTATCGCTTGCTCGCCTACGTGCGAGGTAATTAACTACTTCCTTCAGTATCTTACAACTTGCGTAGGCAGTTAAGTAGCTAGAGGATTATGTGTTTTTTGTAAAGAGTTGAGGAGCTCGTGGCTAAAGTAATAACAGCCGCACGGGTCGATCCATCAGGTTAAGGTACGCTTGCCGGGGTTGGTCCATGGATGGTTTTTTTTTTGTGGAGTGGGAAATCATCCAATGACTTCTACCGCTCTAGGGTGGAGCGGGAGGGCGTGTCAGACTCTTACTGACTAAAACCCACCCATGTTCCTTCTTGCCCTGAGTGCCCAGGGGCGAGGTAACTCTGTTTCGAATTTATCCACAACCCCCGGGCAGGCATCGGCCATGACGGGCCCCGTCCTTATTGCTGACAACTCTTTGAGGCGCGCGTGGAACACTACGCGCCGTCGACTCTCGGGCCTGGTGCTGATCGGACGGCGAGCTATCCATTACTCGCCGTCCGCAGGCCCGGGTGTCCATAGGTGAGTGACCATCTTTACATACCGAGACTCCTCCGTGCCTCGATTAACTATTCACAAACCGGCCCTATATGTCTAAGCTTCGCGTTTTTTTTTAATGTGAACGTTTCAATTTACACCCAATTTGCGATAATCCGAACGCGATTATAACTTTAACAAGCTGTCAGGGAGGGAAGGAATGCGTTCTATTTTTAAATTGACCCGCGAAACTGCACATCTGGCGTTTAGGGCTAGCGATTATAGTCCCGTCCATCGACAGAGGGCAACTACAATATATAAATGCCATATCGCGTGCTGCTAATCGAACTTTTGTTCAATTAACGACAGTGTCAAGCCGTGGATTCTACTCGTACAATCTGGTATAATCATTTCCCAACTTTGTTGAGCTCGGCTTCCAGTCTAACTAGATGCAACTGACTACCAGTATATTACATGGAGCGACTGTCCATCTGATCTCCACAACTCAGTAACTGGTTAAGACGACATTCCCTGGTATAGGCTGGTTTCATGATTATTTATACATATACCTAGTTTCTGACTACCGGACTGTCAAAAGTCTTCAAATGAAAGCCCCCGACCAACGGCGTATAAAATGTGCAGTCCTCTCTCCTCTCGATATGTGATGGTTGGACCGACCTAGGGAAGCGTTGCTTAACCTTCGAGATCGACCCGCGCATCTGTTATTACTTATCCAGGACTCGATTGTTGTGAAAATAACTTGATTGTTCTTCCGCGAACAGCGATTATGGCGGAATTGCGACGTGATGACGTGTCGAAAAGCCGCGGGCGGCACTCGGCCAGGTACGATTTGGCCGGTTATCGATAAATACTTTGTGGTTCCTTTTCCATGGTACTGATAACGTGCCATTTGTTATTGAGTTCTCGTAATTGTGGAGGTCGTGGGATTTCGTGGTGGATGAGTAAAAAGATTGTTGATAACAGATTAGGTACGATGAGCAAATAAGGAAATATTTTAACGAGGATGTGTCGCGGTTTTTGAAGTGAAAACTTCTTTAAGCGCGTTGGGCATTTTTATTCAAGTTTTCACTTCTGTCGGCACTCCCGGAGTGCCACTCTTTTTTTTTGACGTTTACGTCTTTACAACTTTAAAAGTACTGCCAGTACTTTAGTAGGTAAGTATCCCATCCACACACACTAAACGTTTTGGGAACACAATATTCTTTGTGCGTACCTAGTGGAACTCCCTGCCAGAGTCTGTGTTTCCTGATGCTATAACCTGGGAGGTTTTTATCAGCGTTAGACATAACTTTACAAATGAATATGTTATAAAAATATTATTTCAAATATTCTCAGATCAAATTACGATGGAAATAGTCTAGAGTAGGTACATACATTTTTTTTCAAAGAAATAAGACTAGTCGTTTAGACGTGATGTTCAATTAAAAACCTTTAAAAGTCGTATAACTGCATCTTATGGAGACGCGAAGGGCCTGACGGATTAAACAATTCAATTTCTACTCGCAACAAAAGAGAACCCAAACGGACATGGATCATACAATCGAAAACAAATTATTAAAAAAAATGGCCGTTTGTCAAAATTGAAACCCGGACGCGCCATATTTATTGCACCCTATTGTCTGAGTCACATTCTACATTCACGCGGGCTCCCCGCGTTTTCACATAAACAATAGCAAGTCATAAGATTTAGTTATTTCTCGTACTAACTTTTTGTGAGTGTTAAAAAAAACGCGAAAGATTATTTTAAGCGTCAGGTTACAGGCTGCACAGGGTCTTTTGTCTATGATTTGGTTATTGTTTTTTTTTTGACGCGGTTTTACTGGCCGGTTATTGTAACGAACTCATAAGACGTTGGGTTAAAACACCACATGGGATTATTATATGCTTTTATTTAATTTTGCAGCATTGTTCTTAATTATGTTGTCTTCTTCAAAATTGTAAACAATTTTTCGAACACTTGTTGGATTCCAATCAATCAATCAATCAATTTGCCTAGCCTTTTCCCGACTATCTTGTGGTCGGCTTCCAGTCTAACCGGATGCAGCTGATACCAGTATTTTACATGGAGCGACTGCCTATCTGACCTCCACAACCCAGTTACTGGGTAATACGATACCCTTGGTAAGACTGGTTGTCAGATGTTCGGGCTTCTGACGACACGTAACGACTGTCAAAGAACCACGATTGACAGCCGGGACCAACGGCTTAACGTGCTTTCCGAGGCAAGGAGGAGTCTCGGTATGTAAAGATCCCCATCCATAGACCAACCCTGGCAAGCGTAGCTTAACCTGATGGATCGACCCGTGCGGCTGTTATTACTTTAGCCACGAACTCCTTGTTGGTTTCCAATGGGCTTGAAATTTGGCATAGGTACTACTTATGAGTCCAGTTTTTTTTTGTGGGGTGGGAAATCATCCAATGACATCTCCCGCTCTGGATGGAGCGGGAGGGCGTGTCAGACTCTTACTGACTAAAACTCACCCCTGTTCCTACCCTGCCCTCAGTGCCCAGAGGCGCGGTAACTTTGTTTCGAATTTATCCACAACCCCTGGGCAGGCATCGGCCATGACGGGCCTCGTCATGATTGCTGACAACTCTTTGAGGCGCGCGTGGAACACTACGCGCCGTCGACTCTCGGGCCTGGTGCTGATCGGACGGCGAGCTACCCATTTTCCGTCTACACACTCGCCGTCCGCAGGCTCGGGTCTACGGTGCCCGGTAGCCCCAGGCGTCTCCTGCGGCGGCTGCTGTTGAGGGCGTGAGGGCGACTCTGTTGTTGAGCCTCCCTCACCCATGCCACCTCCCTCTTCGCGAGAATTACTGCTTCGCAGAAGGAGGAGACTGCTTCCCATTCCCTCTCGCTCCGTACCATGGCCTGAACCAGAGCCGGGCGCGAGAGGTCACCGCCGCCTATCGCATCCATGAAGTCACGGCGGTGCTCCGCCCAAGCGGGCCAGACCTCCACCGTATGCTCCACCGTGTCCTCTGGGCGATCCGCGCAGTGGAAACACCCGGGCGTTTCCTCCCGCATTATACGAAACAGGAATCTCCCGAAGCAACCGTGTCCGTTGAGGACCTGCATCAGGCGGCAGGTGAGAACGCCGTGGCGCCTCTCCAGCCAATGTAAGTCCAGTGACAATGCAATATTATGATACCATCGAGCTGATCTGATGATGGTGCCGGGATGTAGGGAGTGGAACTCCCTGATGGTAAATGGTAGGACAATTCATTATTATCATGAGTACTTTCCATTGCCTATGCATGATGACGAGGGTTTGAAAATAGAGCAGGACGATCGTCACTATACCAAGCTGGTTTTAATTAGTTTTTACATAAAATATACAGCTTCATCATTAGACTCTTTTTTTTTCTAGGTGTAAAATGCTGCCCAAGACGAATCAATCGAGCCCAAACTCGGTGGGGTAATGTTGTTTTATCACAGAGATGCAGTAGCCACCTTCCAGCTTCATCATCGGACCCTGGATATTGTCTAGGCGTAAAATGCTTCTCAAGACAAATCAATCGAGCCCAGACTAGATGGGTTTATCTGGTTTAGTTCAGAAGTTCCTTAGGCCACCTTCCGTCTCCATCATCAGACCAGCTTCATGGTACCATATCATTGTATTGTCACCGAAGGTACATATATACACCAAATTTGAGTCCAATCGGACATCGGGAAGTGGGTCTAATTTGAGTTGCAAGATTCCACCCGAGCAAACATAGTTACATACATACATACATACATTGCAAGTTAAGTAAAAGCTTGTAAGAAATACATAATTCTGGTTTCCTTATGGAAGTTCGCGGCTAAAGTACACATGATATTAGTCAATTAACTTAATGGCTCTGAGCATTCGTTGGTTCCAAAGTTAAAACATTACTTACATGTTCAGTAATGCGGAACTGCATGAAATGACAATGGCTGACTGACCCACTGAACTCACAGCGATCAGATCCCATACAAAATTTAATATTAAAGCATGGAGTCATAAAACGGGACCTGTTGCTTCAGCCCCTGCATTGTACGTTCACAACCAGTGTTTCGACTAATTAAAACCGTTTTATGAGCTTTTGTTTTGTCTTAACGGCCATTCTATGGGCTTTTTGAGTGACTTTTGATGATGTAACATTAATTTATATAGCATAATAAATTGCCTAATACTTTGTATTATGATTTATTATATTTTACAATAAAATTTCACTGTGACATAAAAGGCTGTATGAATTGTTACCTTTGCTTAAAAAAAACAGGCTAGGTGCGGGTCGGACTTCGCATATTACTATTATTTTTTCGCTATTTGTTGGGCTTTGTAGAGCAGTGGTGGCCTAGTGGTATTGGCCGCGACTTCCAAGTTGTAGGTCGAGAGTTCAAACCCAGGCAGGCGCTTTACTTAGTGTAAATTACTTCACCACCACTGCTCTCAAAACGGTGAAGGGAAACATCGTGAGGAAACCGGCATGTCCTAGAACCAAAAATTCGAAGACATGTGACATCCATCAACCCGCACTGGGGCCGCGTGGTGGATTACGGCCCACACCCTCTCACAGAGAGGAGGCCTGTGCCCCAGTAGTGGGGACAATAAAAGGCTGATGATGATGGCTTCGGGTCAACAAGATGCTTATACTGTGAAACTTTTGAAGACTGTAGCTCCAACCGTTTGGCTGTAAAACATGTGTGACAGACGACGGACAGACAGATAGACGGACACGTGAGTGACAGCAATAGGGCTACGTTTGGACCCTTCGGCAAAGAGACCCTAAAAATGGCTATGTCATAGACAATTTTTCAAGGTACTGCAATGCAAGAATGATAATTGTAATCCATTTAATCGTGGCACTTCACATCGCTATTCGATGTTCGGGTTTTTATTCGTCTTTGTTCGCTATATTCGTGTTGAATTTCGAATAACACGAACACACCGACTACACATCGTTCATGAACATTTACGAATGTTCGGGTATTTGGCGTATTCGTCTTGTTCGTGAGAATAGGCAAATATAGACGAATAGAGCTACTTGATACTTCACATCTTCCTATTTGGGCGAATAAGACAAATACGCGAATACGAATAGCGATGTGAAGTGCCACCATAAGGAATTAAATAAAAAAAAAAAACAAGAATATTGAATGGTATTCAACAGGTTTGATACTTACGGAGTTAACAACATTAAAAAGTTGTATATGCGATCATATCTTAATATGATAACTGGTGTGTCTGACGCGATTGCGACCAAGATAGTTAGCTAATTAGCTTTGCCGGTGAGACTTGATTTTTCGCAAAAGTTCTCACGTGGTGCTAAATTAATGACAACTTTAGTCGTTATTCAAAATGAATGATAGGTCCTACCTTCTGGTTACACTTTGATGAATGCAAACCAGATTATACGTAGGTACTGAGTGCCTTTTCATTCATCAACGTCGCGTCGTTAAAATTTTTAGTTTCGTCATCGTGGGTTATTGATAATCGTATAGATATGGCAGATTTGGCACAACTTCTTGGACTGCAAGTTTCGGCGTAAACGTCTGCTCGTAGTTTAGAGCTAATTTGGTACGAAGGTGCTAAACTATTACCAGCAAATAGCAAGCTTTATAGAGAAAAGGACCTAGATAATTATCTCTCTCTTCTTAATTGACTTCAAAAAGAAGGAGATTATCAATTCGGATGTTTGTATTTTTTTTTTATGTATGTTCGGGCGTAACTCCGTCATATATTGACGGATTTGCAAAATTCTTTTTTTGTTCGAAAGGGGTTTATTCCGAAACAGTCCCATTTAAATTTCATATAGATCTGATGATGAGTTTCGGAGACAGACAACGGAACTCTTCAAAAATTGACAGCAAATCAACCGCGATTGCTGCAATCGAATGTCTATGTATTGTTAACACAATTTAATGTGGAACCACAACTAAAAAAAAAAGGTCGGTGTTTCTAGTTTTGTGTCTTCGTTTGTTGACACCGACTTCCGAAATTAAAGTTATTTTGCACTTTTTTTTGGAAGTCGGTTCTATTTTTTTGTAAAAAAGTTTTTTTTTCTATAAATCTAGCTTTTTGCTAGAAATACTTTTTGCTAGTGATACTCAGCTCTAAACTAGACGAAACTTAGACACTCAGCTTTATTTATAAAGCTCCCTAACCAACGCTTATTTTAAATACTGATTACCGAATTCTAAATTCAAATTCTCCATAAACAATTTAATTATGGTTTTTTTTTTATAAATAAGCCCCTTGATCTCAAATCGGACAGCTCTAAAAGAGCCGCCCTAAGAAAAGTGAATCACTCACCGACGACCGAGACGCTAAAGGACCAAACAGTCAGTATGGATGGAGCCAAAAATATAAATCGATTGGATTTTAAGTACCTTTTTGACTGTGTATGATTGAGGCAAACCTCAAATCATTTCGGCATAATGTTTACAAATCACATGTTACTTGATTGGGACAGGGGCCGTGCCGACAGACGTTATTTTTTCTCGATGTATTAATTGCAAACAGGATCTTTTATTCCGTGCAAAACGGCGAATGAAAACTACATTTGGATTGCCTTATTTAGTAGACATCTTACAAAGTACTTAGATAAGCTAGAGCTCCATGTAGAGGCGACAACTTTACATTCTGTAAGATTTATATCATACTTCAACACTTATATCGGGTGTAAAAAGACAGTTTCCGAAGCCGAAAGCTACATATTCTACCCATTGTTTGGATCATTTTTTTCCACTAGACCATTCCTGGGGATCCACTGATTCTGGAGATTTTGAAGGTCAAAGTCGCAATTTTTTTTTAAACTTTTTTCGAAAATGAATTCAGTGTTTATTTATTTATTTAATCATTTATGTACACACAGAGACACAGTAACAATAGACATAATTATAAATATAGTACAAAGGAACTGCTTATTTCTTAAGAAAACTAAACTAAACTATTTTTTTTTCCAAACAAACAAAACCTGAATTTTCAATATTTTTTTTCGAAATTTCGAAATTACGCATTTGAAGTTACAAAAACGCAATGAATATTAAACGTATCCGACAAGTACCTACGTGGCTTAGAGCGAAGGGGCGGGGTTTAACTCCACTTGCCTGGGTTCGCGTTACATTGCGTGCAATACTTATATTTTTTTTTTTATAAGTAACTAACAATAAAAGTCGTTTCCCAGCAATGTTTTTTGCACAAAGCTACTTTGTTAGATGTACAGTGTGCGTATTTGACGGCTATGTGATGGTTCTTTTTACACCCTGTATTATAAATGCGAAAAGTGTCTGTCTGTCTCCAACGTTTTCAGTCTTAACTGCTTAACGGATTTTGCTGAAACTTGGCACACTAACCTTGGTTTTCAAACCGGTAGTAAGATCTCTTGGGATACTAATACCATTAGGCCTCGGTTCTATAAAGTGTAGATCACTGGTACAGTATATCTTCAAGTTCCAAGAGTCTTCTAATGTTGTGGAGTGTGATATAAGTAATAATGATAACAGAAACACCGGAACACTGCTGGCAATACTGAATATAATGTTGATAAAAGCGAGTGACAAAAGCGGAGCTGGTGTTGACTCCCTTCCAAACAATAAAAATTATATGTCCCTACATTTTATTGATTTCAATTTTGCATTACCTTTAATATTTGTTCAACCACCAGCCCAATGACTATAAAGCCTCTTGACTACTCATACGGGCGACTCAGGCTCACGACTTATATATGAAATTGCACTTATGTTTGACGGCAATATGAGTGGCCATTTTAGTTTTGACCAGTTGTTAGATGTCTGCACACGCGTTTATTTTGATAACTTTTAAAACATTTCTGCGTTAATTAAAAACAATTACCGAGTTCCTGTTCAATTAAACGGTGTGGGAAATCGTCTGTTTGCTTGACACCAATGGATCTCATGCAACCTTCCTTGGACATCAAAATACCCACAATTTTCGCGCGGGCTAACCTAGGCAGAATGTAGTGTTAAATATTTTACTGTAATTTATAGACACGGACGTTTCAAGTCTGTATTGTCTATGGATGACATATAGTTATTGAGGTGTCAGGTTGGCTTCAGTTCGAAGCCAATAAGTAAGTTACTGTAAACTAAGTTCTCTGTGTTTCAATGCAAAAATGAGAAAATAAAATTTCTTTTATTTGTTTGTCCGGTTGTAATACATAAAGAGGATTACAGTTTTTCGCATGGCCTTTATGAACAGAACTAATCATTAAAGGGTCTCTCAGGTAACTTGTCCAATGAAGCTTTAAACATGTGTTTCCTTTTTTTTTGTGGTGTGGGAAATCATCCAATGACTTCTCCCGCTCTGGGTGGAGCCATAAAGTCTGACACGCCCTGCCGTGTGTCAGACTCTAACTGACTAAAACCCACCCCTGCTCCTCCCTGCCCTGAATGCCCAGGGGCGAGGTAACTCTTTCGTATTTATCCGCAACCCCCGGGCAGGCATCGGCTATGACGGGCCCTGTCCTGTTTGCTGACAACTCTTTGAGGCGCGCGTGGAACACTACGCGCCGTCGACTCTCGGGCCTGGTGCTGATCGGACGGCGAGCTACCCATTACTCGCCGTCCGCAGGCCCGGGTCTACGGTGGCCGGAGATCGTCTCGCGGCGTCGGAAGCCCCTGGCGTCTCCTGCGGCGGCTGCTGCTGAGGGCGTTAGGGCGAGGCTGTCGTTGCAGCCTCTCCCTAACCCGTTCCGCCTCCTCCTTCGCGAGCATTACTGCTTCGCAGAAGGAGGAGACTGCTTCCCATTTCCCTCTCGCTCCGTACCCTGGCCTTGACCAGGGCCGGGTGCGAGAGGTCGCTGCCGCCGATCGCCTGCACGAGGACACGGCGGGTCTCTGCCCAAGCGGGGCAGATCTCCACCGTGTGCTCCACCGTGTCCTCTGGGCGATCTTCACAGTGGGGACACCCGGGCGTTTCCCTCCGCCTTATCCTACACAAGAACCTCCCGAAACTTCCGTGTCCGGTGAGGACCTGCGTCAGGCGGAAGGTGAGGACGCCGTGGCGCCTCTCCAGCCACTCCTCAAATAATGTGTGTTTCCTTGAGTTAAAACTAGTCGAACAGATAAAAAAATCACTGTTTGTGTGGTTTCACCTCTGAATTTAAATCCATCTAGTTGCAAGTTTTGTGTTGAATTATGTGCGTCTTGTAAAGAAAGCAAGTGACGAATGTATTGTTTATCACGCAATACATTTGGCACTTGCTCTAAATGAAAACGGAGCTATTGTTTAAAAAAACACGGTTTATTTTAAATAATAGTGAAGTCCAAAAGTCCAAAGAGTTTGTCCCACGGTAAGTAGTTACCTACCTGCGGCTCTATTGTTTCATTACCTTGAAATATCCTTTTCGTTAACATGCAAGCAGTACACAGTACCTAAACCCGTATGAAGTAATTAAGTTTTTAAGCATTTAATACCTTACCAAACATGACCGGGATGCATTCAAAGAATTTCAGTAAAAACCCAAATGAGGATTGTTTATTCGTTTCTCACAAAATCGCGGCAGTCGGCCGTAGCCGTAATAAGTAACAACAAAGGCGGGCGCGCGTCCCTTTCAATTAGTTTTTACGCGGCGGAGATAATGATTTACAACGGACGTTCGGACGGGGCACGGTGTAATCGCGGACGGCCATCTTTTCCCGGAAAGAGCGACAATGAACACACGTTCGCGGTATTTCGCCCCTCTCTAGTCTATGGTCTCGTTTAGTTTGGCTGTGTGAAAGCTTTCGCGGGTGCGTGCAGGAAGTGTAGCCAGTAGCTATGCGATAATAATAGTAGCATCCTGCGACTGCGGTACTTACTACCTTTCCAATGGCTGGCTATTATAATATTGTTGTCAATCGAAGCAGATTTGCTTTCAGACTATTCTGCTTAGGTATGTTATTGGTTATAAAATGAGGCGGTACCAACAAAGATACACAACTACTAGAAACACGCCTTAAATTCCAAAAAAACCGACTGAAATAAAACAACTAAAAAGTTCCAAATAATTAACTTTTCAAGCACCTGCAGTTTGATGCAGTTAGTGGAATTAATTTTAATTCAATCACAGATTTGATACTTGACGATTTGACGCAAGTGATATGATTGTTTTTTTTTAAACGGGTTTTTTTAAAATGTTTAAATTTTTGGAATTGTCTCCTCGAGCTCTTCATTTTGATACCACACATGACCACGTCACAAAAAAATACGACTACACTTATCCAATGTCGGTCGCCATTTTGTTATTTTTTTTCAAAATTCATATAGGTAGCCTATGTCACTTCGGCGGTCTAGATCAATCTAATGTGATACCTCATTTTTAGGGTTCTGAACATCCGAATGTAAAAACGGAACCGATATACGGGATCACTCGTGCGTCTCTCTGTCTGTCCGTCCGTCTGTCACAGTCAATTTACTCCGAATCTACTCGACCGATTGAGTTGAAATTTGGTACACACATGAATATCTGTAACCCAAACACGAACGTGTAACGTAAATAAATGAATTTGGAATATGGGGGTCACTTTGGGGGCGCAAATCAGAAAACTAAAAAAAAAAGTTTTTTAAACTGTAATATGCTACATATCAAATGAAAGGGCTTATTGTAAGGATTTCAAATATATTTTTTTCATAATTACAAAATTTATAGTATTTAAGTTATTTGAGAAAATAGATGAAAAATGACCATTCCCCCCTAAAATTTTGAAAAAAAAACAAAAATGTAGTTTTTACTTATAGATCAGGAAAACCTATAGGAAGTACCTATATGTACTTTAAACCTGAAAAACCTTTGCGCGCGAGTCCAACTCGCTCTTGGCCGGTTTTTTATAATCCATCCAGCCCTTTATGCTGCAGGGCGTGCCAAAAAAAAACATACCAACATACATACTGTCGGAAAACATTTACCCTCCTTCTGAGTCGGCTAAAAACAATAACGCCGCTCGCGATGCAATGCGTGCGCTATCACAGATATATACGTACAGCAAGACACGTCGTATACGGCGTGCGTATCAAATCGCAGTCCGTCCGAACGATGTACTCGTAGTGTCAATATCGGTGCTCGCGAGTCACGACAGGCCCACTGCGCCTGTTTGAACTGCCGGCGAACAAAAGCCTTTTGTATTGCAGTTACGCCGCGAACAACGGATTTTGTTGGTGCAGAGTGAGATGTCGATATTTTGGATGAAATTGTAACTGGTCAGCCATTTGCTTAAGGCTGGAATACACCATGCTACGTGGTAGCACATAAGCATGCTAGTTTCGAGCAAATACAATTAGCACGTATATACGAAAAGAGCATGATTGTGAATGAGCACGCTACTTAATCGCAAGCCGGTCTATTTATTCGTGCTTACTAGCACGCGGTGTGAGGCGCGGGTGAGAGAGAGACTCCAAAACAAGTCTTAACGCGTTCTATGCGAGCATGCTACTTGATTTGTTTGCGTAGTCACGAACACGATGGCTCGACGGGGCGATGACAAAACTTTAAATTTTATATTTCTAGAAATTATGAATGTTTATGGAATGTATGTATATTAATTAAATGTGTTGAAAGTAATATTACTGAATTTAATTCATTCCACAAAGAAACATCCATTTTGAATGCTAAATAATGGGCATGTGTATCTCATGACGTACTACAAAGGAGTATTCTCTTAATAAGTATGCTACTGAGGTCTGTGCTTTAAAGTGCTGAGAGCTCGGAGAGCATGCTACAAATGAGCATACTACCTAGTAGCAAACAAGCGTGCTTTTTAGTAGCATGTGTATTCCAGGCTTTTTGCTCTTCGCTACATATTATAAAACTAAGTCCCCCGCCGCGCCGCGTCTGTCTATCTGTCTGTTCGCGATAAACTCAATAAATCCTGTACGGATTTTCATGCGGTTTTCACTAATAGACAGAGTGATTCATGAGGAAGGTTTAGGTGTATAATTTTATCTAGTTAGATTATGAGTTCAGTAGACTTTAGAAGTTCGGCCTTTCATTGTAAGCCCGTTTCAAAATTTGCAAACAATTTTCGACCACTTGTTGGTTTCTGATAGAGCTGAAATTTGGCATAGGTTAGGTACTTATGTAAGTCCGATGACAATGCAATATACACCATAGAGCTGATCTGCTGCCCTACCATGACGTCTTAAAACCATTATCTTTTCGGTGAGAGAGAGAGACGTCGTTATACAGGACGAATATCACTATCCTTTTCTCTCACCGAAAAGATTATGGTTTTAAGACGTCATGGGGCTGATTATGGCACTGAAATGTATACTGGAACTATGATGTCAAATAGTAGGAAAGTAAATTTGAGCTAGTATGTTTTGTTATCATGAGTAGGTACTTTACACACGGACAAGGGTCTCAAGCTTAGATTATGAAAGGTTATAGACGGAGTGTCAAAATCCAGCAATCTGAAGTACCAGAATGAGAAGCCGGCTTGTATTTGTACACGCGAAATAAGCTCACATAGACAAAATGAGAAGCCGATTCGTCATCTTTACGTTCGTCAAGGTCACTCACACATTTAACGACCCTGCTTCATTTAATGTCCAATGACGTTCCGTCTATAATCTTTCATAGCCTAAGGTCTCAAGCTTGTTTTTTTTTTATCATATATAGGCTCACGTTTCACCACTATCTCACCTGATGGTAAGCGATGATGTGGTCGAAGATGGAGCACGCTTGCCTTGCTTTTTAGAGTTCAGTAAGCCTCCTCTGTCCGTCTGTCTGTCAGCGGGCGGTCTCATGATCCGTAATAGGTAGACAGTTAAAATTTTCACAGAATGTGTATTTCTGTTGCCGCTATAACAACAAATAATAAAATCGTACGGAACCCTTCATGGTTTAAAAAAAATTAAAAACTTTCCATTTATTGCGCTGCCCTTCGGTTCTCTTTGCTTCCCTTTGGTTTGCAATACTGTATCAATTTGAACTACGGAAATGACATTTTATTCTTGCAAGTTTTTCTAAACATATTTAGTTGTTATTCTGAAATCAGCCTCTTCTATTCTTTTTACCTGACTACGCGACGCAGGGACGCTCTCTATAGTGCCACAAAGGAACAAACATACATACATACATACCCATGTATGTATGTTTGTTCCTTTGTGGCACTATAGAGACTAAACGCGTGGGCCGATTTTAATAATTCTTACGTCAATTGATTTGTCTTAACCTTGCGAGTACTACTAAAGACATGACAGTAATCAAAATACAATATGCCGACAACTAGACGCCATATTGTGAAAAATAATAATAAAAAAGTCGACGAACTATATTAAGTGAGGTATCAAAGTAAAGGGTTCGAGGAGGCGATTCCAAAAATATAACTCACTAAAATGTAGAAAATAAAAAATTGAATATTTTCAAAAAATCCGACTGTAAAAAATAACTAAAAAGTTCCAAACAAGTCGCTTTTCGAACAGTCTGATATAGTTGGTGGCATGAAATCAATAATTGAACTAAAATAACAGCCACCAACTGCATCAGACTGCTTGAAAAGTGACTTGTTTGGAACTTTTTAGTTATTTTTTACAGTCGGGTTTTTTGAAAATATTATTTTTTTTTGTTTTTTTTTTATTTCATTTAGGTATAAACATTTTTGTATGTTGCTTTAGAGTTACGATGACTCATCTAGTTCACAAGACATAGCTTGGTCGTGTCCTTGATTTTATGCAATGAACGGGACCGGAGCTGTTCGGTGCAAATCGATGGTGCACGTCCTCGTACGACTTTTAGAGGAAACGTGGACTGCTACTTGAGGATGCTGGCTATGAGTAGGTAACGAGACCAAAGAAATAATAATGCATAAATTGCAATGGAGTTGTAGTGGATTAAGACAAAACAAGGCACTGAATTAGGAGTTCGTTGATTAAATTGTAGCAATATATATTTATTAAACTGTAGCAATATATATTTATTAAACTGTAGCAATAGATATTTATTAAATTGTAGCAATAGATATTTATTAAATTGTAGCAATAGATATTTATTAAATTGTAGCAATAGATATTTATTTATTTATTAACAGGCTCGCGTTTGACCACTATCTCACCTGATGGTAAGCGATGATGTGGTCGACGATGGAGCACGCTTGCCTAGAAGTAACCTATTCACTCTTGATTTAAGACCCTCAGGTTGTAGCCATCAGGGAACACAGACTACATGAGTTACCGCACCCCTGGGCACTCAGGCAAGGAAGGAATAGGGGTGGGTTTTAGTCAGTAAGAGTCTGACACGCCCTCCCGCTCCACCCACAGCGGGAGGCCAATGGAATGACATCTGTCATTGGATGATTTCCCAAACCACAAAAAAGGGTGTAACGGAAAGGTGTGGTCATATTTTAAGATCTGCATCTGCCCATCGATATGAACAACTTAGTTCAAGAAAAAAAAGGAAATTCTCAAAAAAAAAATTGACCTCCCATACAAATATTGATCAGTGATGATAACTTTGTATGGAAAGACCAATTTTTTTTTAGGATTTTTTTTTCTATTTTAGAGAAAGTTGTTCACATCCATGGGTAGGAGCAGGACTGGTTCTTAAATATGACCACACCTTTCCGTTACCCTGTATATAGGATTAAAAATTAGATTAGATTAGATTTAATAAAAAACGTTGGCCTTTCACTAGGAATTACTCCTGTATCGTGGGTGCGTTTACAAACATGTATACTCACATACACAAGACACCCAGACCCGTAACAACTATCTGCAGGTCATACAAATATTTGTTCCGTGCGGGAATCGAACCCGCAACACGCAGCGCAGCAGCCGAACGCTCAACTATTGCGCCAACCGTACACCGACATTACAGCTTCCACCGAAAGCGGTCAACTGGGGATCTTCTAGCGTATGCCATTCACATCTGGAGTGAGGCCATCGAGAAACACGAGGAAGCACTTGTGGTTTCCCTTGACGTCTCGAAGGCCTTCGACAGGGTCTGGCACGATAGCCCGCCGAATTGTGTGATTGGATTGCAGATTTCTTGAGGGATTGGTCTATTCGAGTGGTAATTGATGGGTGCTCGTCCGGACTGCTGGATATTAATGCCAGGGTTCCTCAGGGGTCAGTGCTCTCGGAAACATTGTTCTTGCTGCATATTAATAATCTGCTTAAACCCGGTACTATTGGGTATGCAGACGACAGCACTGTTGCTGAGAGATACGTGTCCAACGCACGAGCTGGTGGGTCGCAGATCCGGTCTCTCCGAGAGGCTATGGTTGAGCGCTTGAACTTGTCCTTACAGGCTGTCTCTGAATGGGGCGATGCCAATCTGGTCAGGTTCAATGCTGCTTAAACCCAGGCGTGTCTTTTCTCCATCTTGCCGAGGTGTAACCGTGCCGATAACCGATCATCCTGATCTTCTTGATGTCACGTTAACATCCACCCTCAATTTTGGGTCATATATCGGGGCAAAGGCTCAAGTGGCTGCCAAAAAGATGGGAATCCTAGCAAAGGTGATACTTACTTCACGCCGGAACAGCTGCTCAAAGTTTATCAAGCGCAAGTTCGATCGTGTATGGAGTACTGCTCTCATCTTTGGGATGGATCTACCAGCTTGATGCGCTTGAGCCAATAGAGACACGAGCAAAGGATCATCGGCATTGATAGGCTTATCAAGTTGAGGCTCCTGAGTCTCGAGCATCGACGCCGAGTTGCTACCCTGTCGGTTTTCTATCGGTTGCTTTTGGAGGATGTAAAAAAAAAATAATAATTCAACGATTTATCGGGGGCTATTCTAATAGCTATAACTATCACTAGACTCTTACTGAAATCCACATCTTTCTTCTACTTAACTTTTTCTTGAATATAATGTTATCACTTTATCTTATCGGCGACTAGCACTTCGCCCGCTACTTCGTCCGCGTGGATTTCGAAAATATTTATAATTTATAGCACTAACAAATAATGCAGCTTTCTACTGGTGAAAGAATTTTCAAAATCGGTTCAGTAGTTCCAGAGATTACTTCTTACAAACAAACTTTATCTCTTTATAATATTAGTATAGATAAGACTGCGATTATACCCATTGAATTAGTGATTTAGTAAAGATTTTTATTTCTATGTGCAGAAAAAGTATTTAAAAGATGACCACGTATTGCCGTTACAAGCCGGATTAGGCCAGCTGTGACAGTATTGTACTACTTATTCTATCGATTGTTCTACACAAGGTCTCAAAAATCTAATTTGTGTAACAATGCAACAAAAAAAACAGAAACGCAGCGTTGCCATTTTTACCCGATTTCTTCGAAGGCAAAAATGATAAAAAATCCGGGCAAGTTCGTGTCGGTATTCACACATTTAGGATTCCGTGCAAAATATAGGTATTTATTAGTAAAGTACACGTAATTATAAACATTATCACCAAATTTCAAGTTCATAGGTCAATGGGAAGTTAAAAAAATCTTCGTAACAAAATATTGTTACAGACAACGGACAGACAGACGGACACGTGAGTGAAAGCAATAGGTCTCCGTTTGGACCCTTTCGGTACGGATAGGATTGCCAACTTTTTTATATACTTATTTTTTTTTAAATCTTTTATAAAGAGTATATTTATTTTATTTTTTTAAAAGGTATTTTTTGTGTCTTTAGCGGCACATAACAAGTTTTCTTCATCTTAAAAAGAATTGTATGACTCCTAACATTCTAAATATAAGTTTATGTAGATACAGAGCTCATTCTTTTTATTAATTTCAATGAAAATATTAACAGTAAACAGTTACATTTTTCGGTTATGACAATGGGTAGTTATGTTATGCATGACTGATTGACTGGTGTTATTATAGTAAACATTGTGTAAAAAGAGTATTTTAGCGTACCCTATTATTATTACAAATTATAAAGAAAGAAAGAAAAAGTATTTATTTGCCACAAATACGACACACAAAGTATCATCATCATTCTCCTGCCCTTATCCCAATTTATTTGGGGTCGGCGCAACATGTCTTTTTCTTCCATACTCCTCTATTAGTCGTCATCTCTGTAGTCACCCCCTTTTTACCCATATCCTCATTCACACAGTCCAACCATCGTTTCTTAAAAATTATAAAGTATACCAACATGAAATAGAATACAATACTCTATTTTATAGTACGGCTGACGAACCTAGGTACGGGACCCTAAAAATGGCAACTTTTACGGCGCGGGTAAAAGTGAAAATGCGCGGTAATGGTCGTGTAGTCGTAGGCTCGTGGGTGCGATAGTTCGCGACTCAGGAGAGAGAGGGACATAATGAGCAGGCGCACGGGACGCGGACGCAGGTACGCGCGAAACAATGCGCTGGAAGGGCCCGTGACTAATAATGTTTTTATTACTTCACAGAGTAATCGCACTTCACAATACACATACACACATACACACACACACATTACTTTTTTTTGTAAGTACCTGCGATCCGGACGCGGTTAGAAGCGTCTTGCTTGCCGTGTTTGAGGTTTATTCTTCCATGCTTTTGTCTTTTCAACTTGCAAAATGCAGTGTTCGTGTGTTTTTTTTGGCGGGGTGCTCTGGGTGGAGCGGGAGGACGTGTCAGACTCTTGATGACTAAACCCCACCCCTGTTCCTTCCCTGCCTGAGTGCCCAGGAGGGCGGTAACTCTGTTAAGAATTTATCCGCTACCCCTTTTTCAGCCAATTGTTGGTATCGGAAAGAGCTGAAATTTGGTATCATAAGTAAGTTAGTATGTCAAATTTAAATAAGCATAATTTGGACTTTTATCGTTCCCACTGCTGGTACATAATCCTCCTCTCTGTGAGAGGGAATGGGTCTTAATACTTATCTCCGAAATCAATCAATCTGCCTAGCCTTTTCTCAACTATCTCGGAGTCCGGTCGGCTTCCAGTTTAACCGGATGCAGCTGAATGCCAGTATTTTACATGGAGCGACTGCCTATCTGATCTCCACAACCCATCATTATTCTCCTGCCCTTATCCCAATTTATTTGGGCTCGGCGCAATGTGTCTTTTCCTTCCATACTCCTCTATTAGTCGTCATCTCTGTAGTCAACCCCATTTTACCCATATCCTCTTTCACATAGTCTAACCATCGTTTCTTTGGCCTTCCTCTACTCTTATAGCCATCCACATCCATACACAAGACTTTCCTCACGATATTATCTTAATTCCTCCGCATCACATGCCCATACCACGATAACCGATTTCCACACAACTTTTCAGTCAGCGGTGCCACTTTCAGACTTCCTCTTAACCGACCGCCACAGCTCAATTACTGGGTAATACGATACCCCTTGGTAAGACTGGTTGTCAGACTTTCGGGATTCTGACGACCCGTAACGACTGTCAAAGATCCACGATTGACAGCCGGGACCAACGGCTTAACATGCTTTCCGAGGCATGGAGGAGTCTTGGTATGTAAAGATGGTCGCCCATCGATGGACTCACCCCGGCAAGCGTAGCTTAACCTGATGGATTGACCCGTGCGGCTGTTATTACTTTAGCTACGAGCTCTGAAACCGCTGGGCCCAAAATTAAAAAAAAAAATACAGAAGGTATTTCTTTACGTAGGTATAGATTACAGGAAAACCTATAAGGAAGAGGTACTTAAGTAGTTTTAAAAAAAACCTTAAAAACATATGATTTGTTCAGAACCCTTTGCGCGCGAGTTGACTCGCTCTTGGTCGGTTTTTTTTACTTTTAAATTTTCATGGCCGTTTTTAACGGATGATAAAGTAGATTTGTTGGGGCCTTTTCAGTCTGGACTTGAATGGAGCATGTTGTTTGGCATTTAATCTAACTATTCTGAAATTTACTGAATTCCTTGTTAAACAGCTTGATTTCAGGCCAGAATATTTCTCATTCAACTTGAATTTCTATTACGAACTTCAAACTAATATCCGAATATTTTTTCTATATGCCGCACCCGCTTCGATGGCATTGGCACATACTGCTTGCACGCATATGAAAAATAATGATACCTAAGTTATAAGAGGATTTATACTCTCGCCCCTACGCGTGAATACCGATCGCAACGTGTCGCCGGCCTGACGATTGATGGCAGCAATTTTCGCGGCCGTGCCCCTTCAAGTTATAGCCTACACGTATCTGTGTCGCGCTAATGGCGGCGCGGAGGCGGCGATCGCTCGCTGACGGCCGCGTAAAATGCGTAAATGTAAATGTATGCCCGCGGTGTACGCCATCCGGCGCTCGTCGCGAGTGGCGATCATTTAAGGTTCAATTACACCATCCGATTTCAAGAGACCCAATTTAGGAAACAGGAAGGTGTAGTGTCCGATTTAGTGAGATTGGAATGTCCCTATTTGACTTCCTAAATTGTGTACTATTTAGGATAGTGTAATCGTATCACTACGATTTAGAGCTAAGTGTTGCCAGTTTAGCGACTTTGTTATAATTTAATTGCCCAAGGTCCCTTTCCAAGAACAAAAAACTAAGTCCGCTCTGTTTTTTTTTGTTCCGCTCCCAGTAGAATCAGTTTTAGAGACTTTCTAGCGACTTTTGATATTCTGTCTAGGGGCTCGAATTTAGGATTCCGATTTAGGAGTCCAATTTATTGTAGTGTGATCGCTAGCTTCCTACTTCCTAGTTAGATTGTTCCTAAATTGGGTCCTTTGAAATCGGAAGGTGTAGTTGAGCCTTTACCCGCGCCGCTCCGCCGCCGCTCCCCGCGGTCCCGACCCTGCGTCGCGCCGCGCCGCCGCCGCCTCTGTCGCCGGGTGAGACGCGCGTTACGTAAAAACTCGAAGCCTGAACTGCACTTTATGTTATGGATATGGTAACAATCACTTCATCGGCTTTCTCTTGGATTCACCGCGTTCTTGACGCGAACTTTGCAGCATAAAACGCTCCCAGCTTCGTTTGTATCTTTTTTTTTTGATAGGCACGCGTTTGACCACTATCTCACCTGATGGTAAGCGATGATGTGGTCGAAGATGGAGCACGCTTGCTTAGAAGTAACCTATTCATTCTTGACTTAAAGACTCCCAGGTTGTAGCTATCAGGAAACAGACTCCGTTAGGGAATTCCACTCCCTATCTGTACCTACGCACAATGAATGTTTTCTCAAAACGATTTGTGCATATATGGATGTCCACCATGAACCGGTGGCACTTCGCCATACGTCTTGTGGTCCGTTGATGAAGCGGGCTTGGCGGAATCAAATCTCTATCAAGAAAGCCTCTTTCGCCCAGAGTTATCTAGGTACTATCTGCTATGTGGGATATATCGCCCGTACTGTGACCTCCACATAAGGATTATAAATCCTTGACCCACCAAAA
This sequence comes from Polia nebulosa, assembly GCA_951329385.1. NCBI lineage: Eukaryota > Metazoa > Arthropoda > Insecta > Lepidoptera > Noctuidae > Polia > Polia nebulosa. Next base: position 24,632,387 of record OX589602.1, read on the forward strand.
GGTTGAATCTTTGCCACCAATCATAAATTGAACGGTCTTTCACTTAAAAAATCGCGTGACGAATAACCAGCAGCAGCTGTAGTGGTGATATTGTTAATGACCCTTATGAAACTCAATAATTACACTTACACTTGTAAACGAGACATGTTATCGTGTTATTGAGGCTTGCTCATCAGCTAATCAGTGCTCTTATCGGCACACAAATAGCTGCAACGCAATCGCAGCCGGTCGATGACTTATGCAAAGTCTTCTACGCGCTGACATTGAATCTCGGATTTGATAAATCTGTTGACGTCTGCCCCTCCAAACTTTGTTTTTATTTTGCTTTGACGAGAGACTTGTTGCAAACTATATTGAATGTTAGGGTATATAGGTGATCTGACCAGGGGTTGTGGATAAATTCGAATTAGAGTTACCGCGCCCCTGGGCATCCAGGGCAGGGAAGGAACAGGGGTGGGTTTTAGTCAGTAAGAGTCTGACACGCCCTCCCGTTCCACCCTAGAGCGACAGATGTCATTGGATGATTTCCCACCCCACAAAAGAAAGGGTATATAGGCGATATAAATTAGGCTCAGAAAGATTTCGGGGAAGACTTTGACAGACTAAGGGAGCATGGCAGAAAAGAAGGAGGCTTATACTCAACATTAATTGGTTAACAAGGCTGCCAGTGATAATTTTAATGACAATAAAGCTATTAGTAATCAGTAGATTAACAGTTTCCAACGCATCACTTTCAAGCCCGCAAACATAGACTATGAAAGGTAGGTATTGACGGAGTGTCATAATCCAGCAATCTGAAGTACCAGAATGAGAAGCCGGCTTGTATATGTACACGTGAAATAAGCTCACATAGACAAAATGAGAAGCCGATACGTCATCGTTACGCTCGTCAAGGTCACTCACACATTTTAACGATCCTGCTTCATTTAATGTCTTATGACGTTCTGTCTATAACCTTTCGTAGTCTAAGCCCGCAAAATAATTCATAAGAGTTTTATTTCATCCGCTACCAGTTCCATAACTCTGAATTTGTGAAATCTGACATCTGCTCGGCATAATTTTACTGAAGGGTATAGCTACCGTAAGTACGAAAATGTAAATGTGCTATAACTTTATATTTTGCACCCAGACCGTGGAGGCGTCGACCTAAGTGAGCCTGGTGTGACCCTGACCTTTATGGAATATGGAGTAGTTTTCTTTACTACTGATGTCCCATTTCTGGCTAGGGTTCCAGTACCGCCTCTATCATGTATCTAGTGCTAGTTTGCCGTAATGTGTTTGACATCTATGACCTTGGTTGGGTCTAAGGACGAAGTACTTTTGTTGTAATAGTCGTCATTGCTGTCATTAGTGTCATTGGCTTTGTAAAGACTGAAACAATTGAAGTGTATGGTAGATATAATCAAAGTGGAATTATGCATGTAAGTACTTTGTAGAGGATTTATCCACTGTTATTCTCAAATAAATATGAAGAGCAAAAAGTGGGCAACTTAAGTAATTAAAAATTAAAATTAAAATTTATTTATTTCAGGTAACCCATATCAGAAAAATAATAATTACATAATATGTCGTCACGAGATTACATACATACAATACATTATCAAAAATTAATTACAGTAGTCTCTTATATACGACACTATATGTAACTTGTCTGTCACAGCAGTGTCGCACATAAGGACAGTCCAACCTATTTGCTATCATTTTCAGAACGGTATTGGTGCTGGCCCGCACTCTGCGCACAAGAGACGCGCATCGCTTCCGCATGGTCGCATGGAAACAGTCCGTGCGTGCCAATGCGAACATACCTGAAGCGCTACAGTAGCGGGGCAGACCCAAAACCGCCCTGAAAGCGTTATTAAATTGGACACGAAGGGTGCTGTAGTTTTTCTGCGTGTAATTAGCCCACAGGCTGCAAGTGTACATAGACGTGCAATATGCTCGGAAAAGAGTTATTTTTACGTCATCCGAACACCGCGCAAACCTGCGAGCCAGCATATTAGCTCTCTTAGATACAGCCCTTCGTTCCCGTTCCAAATCAGCATGATCCCTGAGGTCAGCCGTGACTATATGCCCTAGATATTTAAAATTATTTACCCTGTCTAAGGGTACATTATTCAGACATACATGTGGCACATTGTCTGGGCATCTAGCACCACCGGCCTCAAAGACCATGTACTGACTTTTCTTAATATTATAAACAAGTCCATGTTTAACCGCATAATCCTCACATGTCGCCATCAACCTCCTCAGGCCACAGATTGACGCGCTCAGCAGTACCATGTCATCCGCATAGCTTAAATTGTTTACACAGACGTCATCTATATGACAGCCGACATGCTGACTGCTCAGCGCGACGATCAGCGCGTCCATGTAGAGGTTAAATAGCGTGGGTGAGGTCAGTCCGCCCTGTCTCACACCGCATTCCATACGATATGGCTCCGACATTGCCCCCGCCCATCTGACGCTGTTGACTTGGTTCGTATACCAATATTTGAGGATGGTAACAAGTTCTCGTGGTAGGTCGGTACGCTCAAGTTTTTCCCACAAGAGATCATACGCCACCAAATCAAAAGCCCTGGAAAAGTCGAGGAAGCATGCATATACCGGGGTTTTACGGTCATTGTAGTATCTGACGGTATGCTTAAGACACAGTATGGCACTTTCCGTTGATAATTGCGGTCTAAATCCAAACTGGTTATCGTGCAGAGCTATATATTTACTTAACTGTGCATTAAGCAAACCGTCAAACACCTTCGCTGTAACTGTAGCCAGAGAAATGGGCCTGTAGTTGCTTTTATCAGCAATATCCCCCGTTTTATCTTTAACTATTGGCACAACCACCGTTTTCATAAGATCCGGTGGAAGATAAGAGTGGCTCACGCACAGCGAGTAGAACATTGCTAATACTCTGTTTATATGTGGGCCAGCGTGACACAGGTGCTCAATGGATAAAGAATCATGACCTGGACTCTTGCCTTTCGTCATATTCCTAATGGTTACGGCCACATCTTTGGCCGTAAACCTCACCCCTACTTTCCCTTCAGGTATCTCTCCATTGAACACCTCGCACGACGGACCCAAAGGTGATGGTACACAAAACTGACGCTTAAAGAGTTCAGCAATGCCCTTACAGTCACTCACCCCCTCGACGCTCACCGGGAGACCAGGTCTTGCATTAACTTTGTTAGTGTTTTTCCAAAAGCCTCGAAAATCACCATTGGAGTGCTTTTTAGCTAGACAGTCCATTTTAATCTGGTCTTGGTGATCTTGACACCATTTTAATCGTGATTTAAACTCTTTCCTGCTAACACACATGGCATCGTACATTAATCCAGATTTAGGTTTACTGCACGATACCCACTCCGTGAACTTCATTCTAGCCTTTCGGTGAGCCTCGCTGACGTGTTTATTCCAGCCCAGTATGCGTGGCCCACTCCCACTCTTGCTAACACCCCCTCGACCCGCCAAGGACGCGCCACGAAGCGCGGCCACAATGTCAGAGTACATCACATCAAGAATACGCTTATGACAGTAATACGTAACACTGCTCACCCTTGCATCTAAGGTATATTGGTTTGGGTTAGACAAAGAATTTAACAAAAAAAAACGTATTGCCATCCGTCCCAAAAATACAATCGTTACATTTGAGAGATAAGCACAACAATTACTATGCAGTCAGCAGTGAGTGTTCAAAGGCGCGTCGGGACGTGCCTTATCAATAGGGTGGCGGGTTTGCGCGCGGTCTCGGCTACGTGCACCCAGCCAGGCTCCGCGGACAAAGAGCTCCTAGACATGTCGCGGATATTCGTGGGAAGAAAGGGTTGGCCACACCGCGCACCGAGCCCCGCGGATACAGCAAAAAACGCAATAAACAGCTCGTCGGATCACCGCTGCACCGTCGCGTGAGACCGACTCGTTTCAAAAACTTTAATTGGGCCCTTTTCGCATCGATTGTTATGTAGATGGAGTGACGTTCGCGTCTTCAATGTTCTTTGTTTTTTTGTCAACCCTCGATCTGAAAGTCGCTTCGTCTCTTTGTCTCTCGTCCTTATCCTTACGAATGTAGATTTACTTCCGGCGGTGAGCGGTGCTGCGGTGTCATTTACGAAATCATATTTCTTGTGTCCATTTACTTGGCCCGTATTTCTCGCTAATTACTGAGCATTGTTAAAAGTTAATTCTTACCGGTTATTTGCAAAATTGCTAAGTGAGAAGCATTTCTGAGAAGCCTATCGCACAATGACTGTATCGCACGATAAGTTTTGTTTCGCAATTCGCGGAGTGTCGCGTTTCGCGAGTGTTGCTCCGTGATTATGTAAGTGTATTGCGTCTGTTATCTGCGACGCTATCGCGGGCTCACGGCACCTAACCGCGCAGCCGTCCGTGATCTGTTATCACTGGACAGGTTCGCCTTGCGACATATTGTGTCGCATGTGTGCACGCTATTACACTTAATCACTCGTATGGAGGCAAACGATCGAAATTGCCTTTTATGCTCCAGTTTTTGTAGAGCAAGCGCGATACTGGAATGAATGGTGGGCAAGCATAATATATTTTGTCATTATCGTTTATTACTTCGTGCCAACCCATTTTCCTTATTAATATGCACATACGAAGGAAAAGCCCATCCCTAACACATAAAGCCCACCACTTTCCCTATCAAAATTATTATAAGTAAGTATTATTAAGTAGATTCGGGCTTAATCGAGTCGACTCCAAGTTTTCATTTAGTGAACGGTTCAAGTTGTTGCGAGAGCACACGAATGGGCGCGGGTTTAACGAGCGCCGCCGACAGAGTTTCTGAACGATTATCTCCACGACTAATTATTTCCGGCGGCGCGCGGCGGCGACTCACGCGCCCGTCCGACACGTCGCCATCGAATCGAACAAGCTTTTAAAATTGTACATCTGCGCGGTCAATAGACGGCGCATGCATTTCACGCGCGACCGCCCGGAGCCCATCTATACTCTATACCTGACGTTGACGCTCGCGATCTTATTACCGCGCGCCGGCGAGAAAAAAAAACAAAGGATGCGGCGGCGAGCGGAGCGGCCTCGGAGATTTATGAAGGCGCGGCGCCGCCGGGGGCCAGAGTGTCCCCGAATGGCCGCGGCTCGCGACTTCCAGGAAGCGCGATGCGGGCGAGGGTTGGCTTGCACGGCGAATATTGATTACCCACTGGCCGTACTATTAATAGGAGGTCGGTTGACGTCGCCCGGTGGGAGTTCACCCGCGCTGTCCGCACTCGACCTACGCGAGCTGAGTACGTTCGCCTTTCCGGCGTCCATTTCGCTAATTGCCTCGAGCCACACCGACTACGAGCCGGTCTTAGTGTGCTAGCTATATACTAACTCAATTATTTCGTGCATGCACATCGCATCGGTAATTGCGAGGCGATTTCGTATCCATCTACGAGAGTGCCAAATTATTTAAGCTTAGGATCTCAATTGCTTGCTTCATTAAGACCTCACTCTGAGTTATTCCTTTTCAAGTTGAGGCATAATCTAAATAGCACGTGTTCTTTATCCCATTGCTGTCGACCCGTATTATTATAATTTATCACACTACATCGACTCTACCTGTGAGTTCTAGTCAACGCTAAAGTGAAAGCAGCAGGTAATTAGTAATTACACACAACAATCGATTCGGTTCCGAATAATTAACAAACTGCAGCTGCGAGCGTCGGGCGTCGAGTTATTTGAACAAGATAAGAGCGGTCATCCGCGGAATATGAACTAGGGGAAAGCGAGTGTGCATGGAGCTGTGAGCTTCTAGAAAGTTCGAACAATGCGTTAATCGGAGTTGAGGAGTGAGGCAGACAGTGACCCGCTAGCGCCGGTGGCGGCGCGCTCGTCACGCGGCCGGCGCGTGCGCCACTCGCGAGGTCACCGCCGCGCACCGCTACTCAACAACATAGTCAACATGGACGCAGGACAGAATGCCCACTAACGCGAAGGGTATTCAAGAACGTATGCATGAATAATTTATTGCGACGATGCAGACTGGTCACAACGTCATTGCTTTTAGCACGCGATTTCTCACTGGGCGTTTTACATAGATTAGTACACATATAGCTGTCTATATTGGATGTCCCTCGAATTGACCGTAATATCCTTAATGTTTTTATACACAATAGGCAGATGAACTTCAAGGTATTTTCAGTTGGATGAATATCTATGAAAATGGAGAAGTTTCATACTATTGCCGAACAATTTGCGATGTAGCCTTTATTACGTAGGTAGTTTTTAGGGTCCCGTACCCGAAAGGTCCAAACGGAGCTCTATTGCTGTCATTCACGGGTCCGTCTGTCCGTCGTCTGTCACAAAATTTCGTTAATATTGTTAATTATTACGTATATTTTACTAACAAATGTCAATATAATATATTATGTATTGATAAATCAGATTGTTTCTTTGAAATTCCCCTTATTTGGTACGAAACCCTAAATGTGCAAAGTCCGACACGCACTTGACCGGTTTTTTACAGTTTACCTTCTGCGTGTACTTTGTCATCGCAGTCCGCGGCCATGCGCGGGCGCAACCGCGAGCGATACGACGCACGCGCTGCAACACGATGCGACGGCCGCCATTATCGCCGACATTTTGATCGATGCCACAGATAATATTCAACAGCTCAATAACGTACAAACAATATAGGTAATACTGCCCAAAGTACAAAGGGGGTATTGTCCGTACGGCTGTGCCACCTGTTTTTTTGCCAACATTTACTTGTTGCCAACCAGTGTATACTTTTGTATACGAGTAGGGTAGAATGATGTTAAATTATCTAGTTCTTCCCGGTCAAGTGTGTTATAAAATATTCTTGCAATTGCTTAAATGTTAATGCTGAGTTAGTGCTTATTGTAATCAACATCGTCAAATTACTTAAGGTTGAATTCACACGTCAGGTAGCTGTCATAGCAAAGGTCAAGCCGCGATATTGCACTGCAGAATGTACCAATACTCATCAACGCTTCTCCGATCCTTCCCCATAGCGACAATCACGCGCCGACGGTAATGTTTTAAACAATGCCGCGTTATCGCGATACTAAATGCGTCACCATCACCACTCTGTTTGGTTGAGCGCGGGGCACATCGGCGGCGATGCACGTTGCGTCACCGCATCGAACGGATATAGCCGCGATCGATCAACATCGTTTGCCTTCCTTTATTTTTCGCTTGCAGCCAGCCACGGCTAGCAGTCTCGCCCACGGCACGACATTCTGTACCTAGGCTTTCTATTCTATTCAGAGATACGTAGTTTCACAATGTGTCGATACATCGTCAATAGTCGCGACTGAGGAAGTGGAGAGACGCCGACCACCTCTGACACGACTATTTTCAGCGTTTACGCAATATGCAGATTAAACGGGGTCCGTTTGGCTGTCATTTGTGGTTTTGTGACCACTTCTTCTCATAAACTTAGCATTCTAACGACCAAACTGCCATATTGGTCGATCGATTTTAGCAAAAAGCTTAACGCTAGATTTCTCTCTTTTAATTGTAATTTATAGACAAGAACTGTCAGCTAACAGAAAACACCTTCTCTTCCTTTGATATAAGTTTTCGATTTGTTTCCATGTCAAAATCAAAACACGTATTTACTATTGCAAAAGTGTTGATCTGATAATCTAAATGATACGATGGCGGATACGTGATGATAACAAGTCGCGGACGTCATTCGCGCGCCGATCTCAAACGCGCCGACTAATTATTGTTGTGTTCGGACTAGCTTGCAAAGAATTATTCCACCGCTTTAGCTCGCAGTTCCGCGTGGGTGCATCATTGCACTTCAACATGTTCTATTTAAACTTGTTAACGCATGTCGAGCACATCCATTGACGATTTCCTTTTAATTCTTGCTCGACTGCTGTTACTTATACATCGATGGGTGTTGTGCTACTCGATGCGGTCGTCGTGAAGTGGTTTAGGAAGTGTATCGGAGAAGGGGACGGCGTCTCTTCGCCAATAAGTTTCAAAGTTTTATTTTATGTCGCTGTTTCCACGTGTAACACTTTGGCTTGTCTCTCGCTTGGTGTTAAATGCGCACAACGTGTGCCCGGACTTACAGTTAGCGATGGCGCGGACTTAATAATAACTCGCTCTTTTACTGTTTCCGCGTTTTGTAAGTAAGATGCTATTGTCTGAGTGAACATATTGCTAGTTGCTACAAGATTGTTAACAATCTAGTTTATTTATCTTAAGGTTACAGTTATTTACAACAGAATAGGTATCGTCTGAGTTTAATCGCCCCTATACGTGTAAGAAATTCGTAGGCGATTACTCCTCGCCAGACACTTAGACCTCAGGCAGTGAAATAGAGTATAAAAAGAAATAGATAATATATTTTTTACAAAGTACATTAGTGCTGTTTTTGCTTACATCTGTAGATCTGTAGTACAAAGTCAGAGAGCGCCAGTCGCTCCACGAGCCGGCAGCCCGCAGTCCGCTCGTTGCTAAGAGTACTACTCGCTGCTTATAATCAAGTTTTCAGTAGTTGCGCGGTAAAGGATAGCTTCAGCTAGTAATTTGTCTGAAATCCCCGCTGGCTACATACGGAGGGAGGTGGTTCCAGGAACTCGGCGTCTGTTGTATTCCCAGGACTACTTGTACTTGATGTTTCACGATTATTATCAACTAATTCGCATAAAGCGAGCCAAAATATTATTACTAGCGGGCCCTCGCCCGCGGCATCGTTTAGGATTCATATCTTAGACATAACAATCGGTATTTTGTACCTTTCCTTGTTGCTTTTTGGTTTCTGACTTTCCAGGATCTGTTTCTGGGAATTATAAAATTGCCCTCACTGAAGCTATATTCATTGAACTAACTACCTTTAGGTAAGTACTAGGTTCTTATTATTTCTGCAGTATGGTGGTGATAACTTGAAGCGGTCTCTAATATCCAATTTAAATGCATTTATTTTAAGGCCATAGACACCAAACTCTATTGCACGTACATACCATTATTCTAAGATCAATTACGGGTGCGGAGTTTTATGGGCATAGTTAAGTTCCGTCATGTAAAGGGCAGTGCGCATCGATCGCCCTCTATTAGCGCAATCATGCGCGCATCGTGGGAGCGCGCACCGTGTGTCCTGCGCCTGAGTCACCACCCCGCGCCGTCATCTGTCAGTGGGCGGCCATTTTCGGTGTTCTCCGTGCTCTTACGCCGCTAATTTGAATTGTTAATACCAATTTTAACAGCCAAATAAAATAACTAAGCAATACATTTTACGTTTCCAGGTTCTAGCGTGTTCTGTTCGTTTACGATGGCGCTCGTAGTCACATTGTGATGCCTCGTAGAGTGAATAGAGCGGTATTTCAGTTAGTTTTAATATGTTCAATTGTTTCTATAATTTCGCTTACGTGGTAAGCAGAGTTGTGAGCGGTGTGCGTTCGTTGACACGGCTCAAGTTAACGAGCGGCGGTAAACTGTAGAGTTTAAAGACAGGAACCTCGCGAGGTAATACAATTTGTTGTTAAGGCGCAGTTATACGACTTTTAATGGTTTTTAATTGAACATCACGTTTAAACTACGTCTTTATTTCTTTGAAATAAAAAAAAAAAAAAAAATTCTAAACAATTTCCGTCGTAATTTGATCTGAGAATATTTTAAATTATATTTTTATAACATAGTGTACTCGTAATTAATTTGTAAAGTTATGTCTAACGCGGATAAAAAATTGAGAATCACGCAAAAACTATAAAGCGTATTTTTATGAAACATTCACCATTTTAAAGGTTATTGAATTATTTATAATTAAGTCTAAGTGTTTTAGTTTAATACCTGTTATTTTATGTGTTATAAAATAATGCGTCTAATTTCGGACAGCGCTACTTGATGGGCGAGTCCTATTACTGGGTAGACGTACTACGACGCGTTACGTGAGCTCAGCACAGAACACGCAAGCTAACCACTCAAGGTCATTGACAGTTAATAGCGCCTTAAGGGCCTTCTCGCGTCCAAAGTAGTAGGCAAAAGTGTCAGAAACGGCCGTTTTGGGCACTTTTGCCTACTACTTTGGATACGAAACATTTTGAGACCTGTTTTAACAACGTAAAAATTCTTTATCCTCTTTGTAACAAACGTGAAGTTGGCTTTTTTAATATTTATTTTCTGTGCTATGCTACGATTTTTTGTTCAATGAGGGCGCCACTGGACCGCGAGAGGGGCCTTAAGACTTCATGCTTTTTATGTTTTATGTTTTTATGTTTTATTATGTAGATATATCGGGCGGTATGTACTCGGTACTCAAAAGTAAAGGAAAATTATGTAGTTTCTAGACAAAGTTCCTTCTGTTTCACTGGCAATTTTCACAAATTTTTCACTCATACATAAAAACCACACGAAATTTTTTTGTTGTTCCGTAATATTCTAAGACCAGACGCTACGGAACTCTTGACGAATAGTTAGACATTCATTCTAGGTACAGAATGGGGTGCTTTTACACTAGAGATGCGCGAGGTAGCTAGGCGGTACGAGGATGTGTGGCGGCGCTGTGAGAATGTGTGATTGTTGCCACAAAAGCTATGTGAGGAACTTGCACGGTGTGAGGATTAGTAGCGAAGCTGTGAAACGGTGTGTAGCTGAGTATTGCGAGTTCACGTAGCGGACTTTCTTAAGGGTCTACTACCGGCCAAGTGGCGCCCTCATTGAATAAAAAATCGTAGCATAGCATAGAAAATAAATATTAAAGAATCCTACGTCGCGTTTGTTACACAGAGGATAAAGTATTTTTAGGTTGTTAGAACAGGACTCAAAATGTTTCGTATCCAAAGTAGTAAGCAAAAGAATAAAAAACGACCGATTTTGTTCGCTAACGCGACGTGGGAGTCTTTAATATTTATTTTCTATGCTATGCTACGACTTTTATTCAATGAGGGCGCCACTTGGCCGGTAGTTAGAGCCTTATTTGTGTGGTGTGTGCGGATAGAGAGTGAAGAGAGCACCTAGCACACTACACATTCCTCGTTTGCGTCTCTTGCACACAATTCTTTGCTCGCATATCTTCCTAGTTATGTATGGGCAAATACGCAGTTCAGCTAGTCCTTATCCACCAGAGATGCACTAAAAAACCCATGAAGATAATGTGATTCCAATGGTGGGCATTTCTCTTCGCGCACCGCCTAGCTACGTCACTCATCTCTGGTTGTAAAGCATCCTTTCCGCAAGAAAACACATATTACCTACCTTTATAGGGTACCTGGGTACCTGAGTAATCAGAGTAAATGTATGCGAGATTCTCAAGGAAACATAGCAGGGGACTTACCCACCGTGAGAGGCGTAGTATCCGCTGTCTCAGGGTCATTTGTTTGGCAATATTTTTAGGTCAAATATTGGATGAATATTGGACAAATATTGAATATTGGCGCTTGCAAAATTAGAGGATAACGCGTTCATTACCTACGTTTTGTCAACAGCAGTGTATATATTCAAATAAAAGTTGGTCTCATTACGCTGTGTGGTTGATTTTCCACTTTTCTGGGTTTCTTAGTTTATCTACGTGGAAAGTTTTGCTGGTATGACATAATGAATTCTGCTCAATGTCAACCACAATACACAAGAAATGGACAAATTCAATTTAATTTGTAAGTCCAATGGTTAGTACTTTTCATTGCGTTGCATTATGAGTTACGACAGCATACCTATTTTGTAGCGGTTTTCCGCTCAGTTACTTTATAAACGTAGACCTATGACGAGATGCTATTTACCTACTTCTAGTCACTTATTCTTAATACTATTTGAAGCTGACGTAGGACCTCATAATGTCGACGTCACACAACCTACCGCCTACTGGTCACGTACCAACAGCGTAATACCCGTAATACAGTGACTAACTTTAGTAAATTGTTATTAGACTTACAATATGTTGTCTTTCCTTAAAGCTAAATTACCTCCTAAGCACTAATTAGTTACTTAATAAACAAGAGACTGTGTGTAGCGAAGTTTCCTAAATCGTCATTACGTTTTGTTTCATCCTTTCTTCACACCTGAATTATCTCCAAAGCATCATAATTAGTTTATCATTATTACTTAAACTGTGGCCCAAGTGATGTACCGACAACATTGGTAGATACATAGGTACTGCAAGTACCTACCTATTACTATTATGTGACAAACTTCACTAATACGTCGTCAGATTTTCGTCTTCTCCTTTCCTCAAAGTTAACCATCTCATTCATGTTAATTTAGGTACCTACATAAACAATTTTGTTTAGATATATAAGTTACAGTGAAAACGTGTAAGTTATCAATTTAAAATGGTATATGGCTTTTTTTTTGTGGGGTGGGAAATCATCCAATGACATCTCCCGCTCTGGGTGTAGCAGGAGAGCGTGTCAGACTCTTACTGACTAAAACCCACCCCTGTTCTTTCCCTGCCTCTGAGTGCCCAGGGGCGAGATAACTCTGTTTCGAATTTTTCGCCAGGGTCCCCGTCAACAGCTGACAACTTTGAGGCGCGCGTGGAACACTACGCGCCGTCAACTCTCGGGCCTGGTCCTGATCGGACGGCGAGCTACCCACTACTCGCCGTCCGCAAGCCCGGGTCTTCAGTGGCCGGAGAACGTCTCGCGGCGCCGGAAGCCCCTGGCATCTCCTGCGGCGGCTGCTGCTGAGGGCGTGAGGGCGACTCTGTTGTTGAGTCTCCCTCACCCATGCCGTCTCCCTCTTCGCGAGCATTACTGCTTCGCAGAGGGAGGAGACAGCTATCCATTTCCTCTCGCTCCGTACCATGGCCTGAACCAGGGCCGGGCGCGATTGGTCGCAGCTGATTGTATATGGTTTTTAGCTGCATTGAAGTCCAGTTGTAAAAACTGTTCTAACAATACAGAGTCTATGTTTCCTGATGGCTTCAACCCGGGAGTTTTTAAGTCAGGAGTGAATAGGTTACTTCTAGGCAAGCGTATACATCCATCTTCGATTACATCATCGCTTACCATCAGGTGAGATAGTGGTCAAACGGGAGCCTATCAATGATAATTTTTGGCTTTTTTTGTTCGATCTTAATAATGGCAATAAGTAAATGCTTAAAATGCTCACACAGTTTGTATTGCAATATTCGCAAAAAAAAAGTATAATAAAATAAAATTTTATGGTATCAGTGAGTTTAATGGTGGCACTTCACATCGCTATTCGTATTCGCGTATTTGTCTTATTCGCCCAAATAGGATGATGTGAAGTAGCTCTATTCGTCTATATTTGCCTATTCTCACGAACAAGACGAATACGCCAAATATCCGAACATTCGTAAATGTTCGGCGTATTTGCAGTTCATGAACGATGTGTAGTTGGTGTGTTTGTGTTGTTCGGAATTCAACACGAATATAGCGAACAAAGACGAATAAAAACCCGAACATCGAATAGCGATGTGAAGTGCCACCGGCCCTATGTTAAGCTACGATTTTTTATTCAATGAGGGCGCCACTTGGCCGGTAGTAGACCCTTAAATAGAAAGATGGTACGAAACCCTTCATGCGCGAGTCCGACTCGCACGGGAACGTTTTTTTTTGTTTTTTTTTTTTAACGTTTAGACAAAAAACGCGAGGAATATAATACTTTTAGACATCTACCGTGATTTCCTCTCGTAGTTCTGTATACTTACGTCCTAGTTTTTTATGTGATAGATTTTTCGTTTTTTTTTTTCTGGATTGGGAAATCATCAAATAACTTCACCCGCTCTGGGTGGAGCGGAAGGGCGGGTCAGACTCTTACTGACTAAAATCCACCTGTGTTTCTTCAATTGCCTGTGCCAGGGGCGCGGAGACTCTTTCAAACACACCCGCGACCCTGGTGCCTCATGGCTATATTAATAGGAAAAATCAAAAGTCAAGTCAATTATTCAAACTAGCCAGCACTTTTTGAACGTCAAAGTTCAAAAAGTGCTGGCTCTCGGTACATTAAGACAGTCCCCTAAAAACGCCCGCCCGTCACCACTTCCTAGTGTTTTAGCTGTGAAGAAGAAGTGGTCAACAAACTCCCATAATTATATGCAACAATCTTAACATATCTGTATGTAACGTATGTAAAGCAGAAAAAGAATGATATTATATCGTCTAAAATATAATCATAAAATTAAATTATCCGCCACTTGTTAGTTAGCACACTCAATTATGCCATTAAAAACGAACTCAAGCATAAACACTAAGCCAAATTAAATAAGCCTCCATATATAACTGGTATGCCTGCAGGGCACGGTAAGAATGTGTGCGGTGTGCTGTGTGCTGTGCGAGAAGAGATGTTTTTCAGCTCCGGGGACTCCACCAAAGCGGAGATGTGTGCGGTGTGCTGTGTGCTGTGCGAGAAGAGATGTTTTTTAGCTCGGGTGCGAGGCGTTGAGTACTCAGTACGCATTCTGACACGAAAGGTAGACGATATATAGCGGGCGAGAGGATAGGGTGACATCGCTCACTGCATGCCGCTCACATCTCTCGTCTCCACTGCGCGTCGTCCGCGCACAGCTCACGTCTCCGCTTCTATTCCATACAAATATTACACATCTCCACTGAAGCTGAGCGGAAAGGAGATGTGTCAATAACACAATTCTATTGGTTGTTTAAAAAACATCTCCTCTCCGCTTGTCTCGTCTCCGCTTTGGTGGAGTCCCGGCCTAAGACTATTTAGTGTTCAGTAAGTGTTTTCATTAACTCAGTTGACATCAATTTGATAGGCACTTTGCAGTACATTGCTGTTTTGACGTACATATAGGAAAACAAAAATTTGGAGACGTAGTCTCTTTTTTTGTGTTGGTAAATCATCCAATGACTTCTCCCGCTCTGGGTGGAGCGGGAGGGCATATCAGACTCTTACTGAATAAAACCCACCCCTTTCCTGCCCTGAGTGCCCACGGGGAGAGGTAACTCTATTTCGAATTTATCATCAATCCCTGGGCAGACGTAGTGCCTATTATACTCGATGTCCACCGAGCAATGTACTGCAAAGTGCCTATCAAATTGATGTCAACTGAGTTAGCGAATACACCTGCAGGACTGCTTTATCTATTACGTACGGTTACGTGTGTTTATTTTCTTTATCAACAAGTGTTATATCGGGTCTGTTATTATATAGTGTGATCTGTAATAAAATTAAGTTTTCTAAAACACCTCTTTGCTTTTCTCTTTCAATTCGTAAACTATTAGCCATTACGTACGTAATGGCTAATAGTTTACACTTTAAGTTTTATTTTTAGTTTGGCTAGTAGTACTTACCGACGTAAGTATGTCAGTCTCGTTATCCTGTTTCCTCGTGGACTGCAGACGCAGTACGCTCTGTTAGCAGCTGCGCCATGTTTTTTTAGCGCGAAAACAGTGCAGATGCATGCGGGTGCGGACATAGTGCGTGGGAGCGCGGGGAAGTGCGCGGAGAGTGTAGTGCGTCGGGTGTTGGCTGTTGGGTGCATGTCATTAACGAAGCGATGGGAAGTGGATGGAGATCGTTATCGAGTTGTTTGTATCGCGAACGGGTTAGGTTTATTGAGATAATGGGTGTGTTTTTGGTGTGGCCAAAGTTCGCTGTTATTATCTTCTTAGTAATTTCTGTTTTGATATGAATATTATGTAGATTGGAGCTTTGTTGCTACTTGAACTGTCAATATTTCAAGTTTCTCATCACTAGCCAATAGTTTGATGTTTCATAAATTGACGATGGGGTATTCAGATGCCTCAACCTGTGTGCAAGTAGAATAATTAATTGGAACGGGAAACCCATTTGCTCCCTAACGATTTATCTATTTATTTAAACAACTAATGTCTTTATGCACCTATATGTTATCAGTAGGTATACTGTCGACTAATTAACATTTTTCTGTTTATGAATGAAAATACAATACAAGGCAGATTTTAAACTGCGCTGTGACTTTTACAGCAATGTTACTGCACCAGTCTATTACAGCAATGTATTTGACATATCCTCGGTGATACTGCAATACCACGAAAGTAGCTTATTCCATAAGGTTGAAATTTGCTTCCGCGTCCGCTCATCCCTGCACCAAGCCCTCTGCCAGTCGGCCGGCACGTTTACACGGCTGACGGTCACCGCTCGGCGGGCGTCGACGCGCGCGCATTACGCGGACGCAGAGCGCGGCCGCGACGCCGAGCGGTGACTCACGCGCCGATACCATGCGCCTAGAGGAATGGACTGAGCAGCCACTACTATTTTTATTATTGATAGGCCCGCGTTTGACTATCTCATCTAATGGTAAGCGATGATGTGGTTGACAATGGAGCAGGCTTGCCTAGAAATAACCTATATATATCATTCTTGATTTAAATACCCCCAGGTTTGTAGCTATCAGGAAACACACACACATACGACTCCGGTAGGGAATTCTACTCCTTAGCTGTACGCACAATTAATGTGTTCCCAAAACGTAAGGTAAGGTATTAAGTCCGCCTCAGAATGTTTGTGTGCGTAACGTCAAAATATTAGGTGAAGCGATTGTCCAGCTAATCCAATCCAATACTGAAGTAGTGACGAAGGTGAAACTGCAAGCTAGTGATATGCCAACAAAAGCAGAATTAAAAAAAACAGCTACAAGATAGGAATTTGGCTGTGTTTTGATTAGGTACGGCCAGAAAAGTGAGAGAGAGACTAGACAATCGTACGGCCAGTAGTTGTCTTTTATCAGAATTCTGATAGGACAAACTTTCAGTGTCACTTTAGTCACTCTGAACTACAAAAAGACAGGTATTGGCAGCACAGTTTTTTTGTCTTGTTTTGTCTCCTTCTTTTCCTTGTTCGGAGGTTTTAATTTATTAAAACCATCTGGTGAGTCTGGTTAAGCAGACAAAAACTTCATAGGTAGAAAAGTGAGTGACTAAATAAAAAAAAGGTCTCGGTATTGCTCAATCCATTCTTCTTGTCTATGGATCGACAAACAACATTCGAATTTCGAACGTATATGCTTGTGCATCAGTCACTTGTGCTGGTATTCCGTCGGACTCGTCTACGGCTGCTTTTAGGTCACGTGGTACACTGAACGATTTAGAATTCGACGGGATACTGTTACTTAATGTGTGTTCAAAAGATCACCAATAATTTAAGTGTTACTTCACTCTGTTCACTATAACTGATTTGTTTTGTTGTTTATTATCTTTATCAATAACAGAGTCATTAGGGGCCTTATCTATTTAGAAATATAAAAATGAATCGCGGAAATGTATGAAGGTACTTACGCGCATAACTTCCGAATGACTGCACCAAATTGGATATTTTTTGTTGTGTCCGTAATTGTCAGGCAAAGGTTATAAGAAAGAAAATTTGGAGAAATCGAAAAAAAAATATTGCACCCGTACGAAGCCGGAGCGGGTCGCTAGTTTATGAAAAAAATCGTTCGTTTTCGTTCGTTCGTTCGTTATGATCGTTTGATTATTTTAAATACCAATTAGCACATTCTTAATTCAAAATTTTCCATGAAGAAATTGGATTTAGAATCCGCCATAGATGGACTACGTAGAGCAGTCGAGACCAACTGCACGAGAGCAGTTGTGTTGCGGTTGGGGCCTCCATAGACGGACTGCTTAGAGCAGTCGAGACTCGAGACCACTGCCCGAGAGCAGTCGTGTTGCGGTCGGGGCCTCCATCCATAGACGGACTGCTTGGAGCAGTCAGTGCATTTTTAGCTGCAAAAACAAAAGTGGCGCCCTCATTAAATAAAAAATCTTATCTTTGCAAGGAAAATAAAGATTAAAGAATCCTATGTTGCGTTTGTTACTAAGAAGATAAGGTATTTTTACGTTGTTAAAACAGGACTCAAAATATTTCGTATCCAAAGTAGTCTGTAGACTGTCTGTCTGTCCGTTCGTCGTCTGTTACAAAATTTTGTTACGAAGAATTTTTTAATATTTATTATTACGTATACTTCACTAACAAATAACAATATTTGGTACGGAACCCTTAATGTGCGAAATCCGACACGCACTTTGCCATTTTTTACATTAGGCCCTAAATCTCCAACTTAATTGACATAACCATAATTAGTTAATTAAGCACAAAACAACTATGCATATATTTTTATCGAAGGTACATTGTTGTTAAATTTTTATGAGTGGATTATTTTAGATTATTATTTATATATTTTATTATATATATTATATTTTATTAGCAAGTAGAGACAAAAATCCTACTATACATATAATATGTAAAATAAATGCGTAAGTTTGCTTGGATGGATTTGTTAATCAATTACGCCAGAATGGCTGAACGGATCGGGATGAAATTTGGTACCTACAGAGATAGATTAGACTCTGGAATCGCACATAGGCTTATAGTGGGGAAGTACTAATTCAACGTAGGCGAAGCCGCTTGCAGAAACTAGTAAAAACATATAATCACTATATTCTTCAATATGGCGACAATTTAAAAAGTTTTTAATCGCCACCAGTTTTGTCTTTGCTAAGTATATTGCTACGGCGGGCCTTTTTTTTACGAGGTCTATTAACTCGTTTATTGAATTTTACATATCATCATCTTCCTGCCCTTATCCCATGTTACTTGGGGTCGGGAACACGTTTTTTTCTTTCATTCTGCCCTGTCAGCCGTTACGCTATCACTAACTCCCTTTTCTTTCATATCACTCCTAAAAACATTAAAAAAAATAAAAAATAGTAGTCCACCGGTATCGGGAGCAGGGTCCAAGCTACCGGTAGTTAGGGCTCCAGAGACAGGAACCTCCTCACAATGCGAGCCGTATCGATGAGTACTGGCTTCTGTATCAGGCCCTTGATCCAACCGCGCAACGACAGCTTTGACAGGTGGTCGTTGAGGCTTTTGGCCATCAGGCCATTGGCGGTAACGACTATCGGCACAAAGAGAGCCGAGTCCAAATTCTACATATCGACAACCTCGTGTGCCAAGTCAATATTTGAATTGTTTCTCTTTCTCAGCTTTCACGAGATTCTCGACATGTGGGATGGTGACATCGATTATCATTGTGCGGCGCTCTAATGGGTCTATCATCACTATATCCGGCTTATTGGCAACAATAGTCCTGTCAGTGATAATAGACCGATCCCAGTACAACGTGACATGGTCATTTTCGAGAACTGGGTCGGGCACATACTTGTAATACGGTACCTCAGAATCCACAAGTTTGTATTTCAAAGCAAGTTGCTGGTGGATAATCCTGGCCACTTGGTTATGTCTGTGCAAATTGAGTGCTAACATTATTAATATTATTATTGAAAAAACAACCTACTTCCAAAGAAGAAAATACACTACAAATTAAAAAATAACTTCAAATTTCGGAAGTCGGTGTTTGTATTTTATTTCTTCGTTATTTGACACCGACTTCCGAAATTAAAGTAATTTTTTAATTTTTATTGTAGGTATTTACTTTTTTGGAAGTCGGTTGTTTTTTTTTTGTAAAAAAATTTTTTTATTTTTCAATTTTTAGTTTTTATACCCTAGAAGTAAAAACTCATAACATGGAACGTGGAATTTAAAGATACTCGTAAATGGAGAAAACAAAAACGTCATCTAGGTATACGTATTTGTTCGTTTTTGTTCAGTTTCTCAAAAACCGCTGAAGCAATTTCGATAAAATTTATATGGGACCACCTCGGGAGTACCTATATGCTTTCGGTTATAAAAGATTTTTGAAAATCGGTCCACAACTGACTGAGAAATCGGCGGACATACATAAAAAAAAAACATACATACAGCCGAACATAGAACCTCCTCCTTTTTCGAAAGTCGGTTAAAAAACACATACACGTCACATTTTGACAGTTAGCAATATCAACACACCGTGTGTGTTATCGTTAGCAACATAGATCGATATCTTTGTAGCCGCGTGTAAACATTCTGTGACCTTGCTAATGCTATTCATTTTCCTGGGATCAATATTTACGATTACCTGAAAACTCCTTACAATAATGCCCCAAGACTGTCTTAATAATGGTATCTAACCAACCCTTCGAAAAAAAGGGTTGTCACGACATAAAAATACATAGAACACAATGAAAACAAACATCTTACGAACAGCTGATCTCAACGACCACTAACATGTCTATAAAACGTTTTCAACACAAAACGTATCGCTAAACTGCTGAATACGACAATTGCCCATTATTAACACAACAAAATAACTTTTAATTCCCAACAATAAAGTTCAAATTGGAACGAAACATAAAGGGCAATGATAATAACAACAGGGCAAAGAAAGGCCAGTTTAAAATGAGCTTCCACCCTCTTTTCTTAGCTTAAAAATTGGGCTTGACAAGGGGGATGGATGGTGGTTGTAGAGGTCGTCTGAAAGTGGTCGATTTACTGAGTTGCGTCGGAAAGTTTTGTAGATATTGAAACGAATAGCGCCACCTGTTGAGCGTGGTTTGGAACTTCGTTAATGGCGCTCTATCGGGCCAATGATGTCTGTGTTAGATTGTTGTGAAAGTGCTCAAATTATACCTATGTGTTTATGAGGGATAAAGGCTTCCTCGCACTGGGTCGTTATGCTACATGTAACAGGTGATCATGTTTTGGTTGTTGAGTTGGTTATACCGCATGTGTTTTAATTTGGGATAGATTTGGTTCCTTACCAAGGGGTATCGTTTAACTAGTAACTGGGTTGTGGAGGTCAGATAGGCAGTCGCTCCATGTAAAATACTGGTATTCAGCTGCATCCGGTTAGACTGGTAGCCGAGCCCAAGATAGTTATAGGGAAAAGGCTAGGCATATTGAGCTTAATAGATCGAAGCTTACACACGGATGCAGCGATTTTGTTTTATACTATGTAGAGACTAGAGATAACGGAAAATCTCTGTTTTCAGTGGAAATTTTTAAGAGGGGTTCTACCGGGTAGATCACAAATTACTCGTCGCTAGGATGTGTCACTGGATATTTGCCAAACACAGTAAGAATGTAATAAATGCGACAGTGGAAACTCTCGATATATTATGAAAAGAACATTTCAAAAACAATAAATCTCGTCCAAACTTGATAATGTACTATGTATTAGTCTTTTTGAATATAAAAGATTTACAATTTTACGTGATCTTTCATAAACTAACGGTGTCTGCAATTAAACGGTGACATATCCTATGTCCTAAATCAAGCTCTGTCCAGAAGTAACAGACAGACAGACAAACTTTCGCATTTATAATTTTAGTATGGATTAGATGGCGCGCGCGACTTCGGGCCGATTTCACCAATTCTAAACGCCCAGTTTTCGACGTTTAAGCTCGGCTGCTGTCATAAAGCTGAAGAGTTTGTTTGTTTGTTTGGTTGAACGCGCTAATCTCAGGAAAAAAATCTTTTTGTGTTCAATAGTCCATTTGTCGAGAAAGGCTATGTAACAACACGCTGCGACCAACAGGAGCGGTGCATCAATGAAAATATCCTTTTGAGAGCTTCAGTTGCGTGTGCTGCGTAAACGATTAAAGTTATGCAAAACTTATGTATGACGGAATTGTTCTCCTTTTAATGTTCTAAAAAAAAGTCCACGACAGCTTATGTCTATCTTTTAAGGTTAACTCACTATAATCTTTTTTATGGTAATTGTATGGTCAAATAAGATTACGCTAAGCTTAGTTCAGTAAAACTTAGTTTTAATTTATAGCGAATGGTGAAATCGGCCATTCGTCTGCCTAGAATAAAATTACTTTAAGAAACTTCCCTTCTCCAAGGTTCAACCATCAATTTTGATGAATTTTGGTGTGCCTTTTTGTGCCTATGCATATATAGCTTTATCCCATTATTTGTTGTCGGCTCTTCTCGTCATACTTTGCCTGTTGTGTCTGTGCTGGGTCTGGGTCGTCAAAACGTCCAAATTCCCTGCCTTCAGTTTACGACGGACATCCAGATTCGAGGGGGTCTTCCACGCTTTTTCGGACCAGTGTCGATGGTCAGGACTTGTCTGGCCAGTTTTGGTATAGAGATAAATTGTATCTGCATACCAAAACTCATCAAAATTCGTTCAGTGGCATGAGAACGTTACAGACAGACAGAGCTACTCTAGCATTATTTTATAATATGTGTATAAGTATATATGGACACGACCACACGGACACACACGGATTACGGCCCGCACTCTCTCACAGAGAGGAGGCCTGTGCTCCAGCAGTGGGGACATTAAAAGGCTGATAATGATGATGATGATGATATATGGAAGTATGGATATTACGGAGGGCGTCTCTAGCTAGGCGATTCCATGCTCTGTGGGGTAGATAAAAGGGTACATATTCAACCGGAATTCAGCACTCAATATAATTACTTTATCTATTCCACGACCCAATGATCAACTTGTCAATTTTAAAAGTTCTCACTTTAAGGAAAACAGCGCATTTTCCCTCTCGATGCCGTAGCAACCGCTGTTTCGCTGACGTGGTCAATTACTCCGGATTGAATTTGATCAACATAATTTGTGTGACGTCACTTCATTATGCTACGTCAGTGTTACCAGTTACGTAAACCATTCGTTCGTAGTGGACGGATGCAATTGCCCGTGAAAGATAAGGATGCATATTATAATAAAGTTCGATTATATATCAATCATAGATTATTTGGAGCAGTCGTAGTTTCGTTTACCTACATGGGTAGTTTGCACCATTGATAACACACACCACACACCACAATCACACACAAACATTTATGTTCCTACGCACATGCACACTCACGTGCATATGATAGTAATTTAATACATTTATAATACTTACTTTTGCACCGTATGACACTTGTAATGGTATCTTGATCACGGGGACCAGTTACATTTTGGGGAGTGTGCGTCGGAATTGCATTGTTTAATTCCGCCAAGCCCATGCCATCATCGGACCACTAGACATACGTGGTGGACATCCCATCCACACGCACAAAACGTTTTGAGAGCACATTCATTGTGCGTACTTACAGCTAAGGAGTGGAATTCCCTGCCGGAATATTTGTGTTTCCCGATACAAGGAGGTCTTTAACTCAAGAGTGAATAAGATACTTCTAGGCAAGCGTGCTGCATCTTCGAGCCCTTCATAAATCCAATAATTACGGGGAAAGGGGGAGAAAATCTACTTAACGCACATTACTCACACATTTTAATTAATGATGTGGTTTTAAATCTAGTATTGAAATGCTATCCTTTGTGATTTTCTTTTGTCTTGTTTGTTGTATTTGTTATAGTAAGTTGTAGCCCAAAAGTCAAAATCTGCAAATCAACACATAACAGATCAAAATAACAGCGTCATCTATCGAAAACCCAACTAATCAAATCAGAGGTACTTAATATAGAACCGATAATAACAAAACCTACTTATTCGGGGTACCAGGCTCACATAACATAACAAGCGGTAGGTATCAAATCATAAGTGTCATCTATCGAGAACCTAAAATTAATGAAATTAGCGGTAGTTAACATATAATCGATAATAGTAACAATACGTACTGAGTCAGGGTACCAGGCTTACATAACAAACGGTAGCTGTATCAAATTATATAAGTGTCATCTATCGAAAACCTAACTAATGAAATTAGCGGTAGATAATCGATATTAGTAACAATACTCTACTGACTCAGGGTACCAGGCTCACATAACAAGGTAGTAGGTATCGAATCAATAGCCCGCTCGAGTCATTCCGAGTCAAACGATCGACTCGAAATTAGAGCGCGCGAACGTGCGTTCCTTTGAGCACCATTTGCGACAGAAAGCAACGCTAGCAAAGGGGAGCTTATTACTAGAGGTGCGACGCTTCGGCCCGCGGTGGACGAAGATTTTAGAAAAAGTGTTGATGAACAGTGAACACTACCGAAATATTTTCTAGAGTTTAATAATATGGGCCTTATTTGAAAAAAAATAAATCATGTCATGTGTAGTTTAAACGCTGATTAGTAGGTTCTTAATTCAAAATTTTCTATGATGAATTTAGAAATAAAAATAAAACTGTACAAAAATAAATAATAATTACATTTATTTATTTATTTTCATAACTTGTAACAAAATATTTACACTGTTTATGTTGACAAAGTTTGAAGATGGAAGACAGGGGCCCATACTAAGTAAAACCTGTGCTACGGGTCTCCTGGTCTCCTTATCTGGAATACATTATTGGGGGCTTATACTAAAAATATAAATTAATTATTGTAGCAGGGAGTCCTTATAGCGAATGATGTAACTAAAAATATAAAATTTATTTTAAGAGATAGTAAGAATAATTAATGTTTAATTTGGTAAGTTTGTGAATTTGTTGGTGGCTGTATATTTATGTAAGTATCTAATATAGTTGTGCTTGTTAGGCTTTGGTGTGTGTGTGTAACTGTGTAGTATATGACATGTGTATTATGCTTCTCTATAACTGTAGGTGCAGCAGTCAATTGTGAAATAACCACATGGGTAAACTAAAAAGGAAACTCAATCAATAGCAACTTAATAGCATCACAAACTCCATATAACTCAATCTTCGGCTCAAAAATTTCGTCTTCGGCCTTGGTGACAAAAACTCCTACAGCGCCTCTCTACTTATTACGCTCTGAGGCGCTTTATGGTGGCTGGACTCGGGTCAGCTCGGGTTTTTTGTCGTGGCACGTAGCCACCCCACCCGCCACCCCCGCGAGTATCACGCGCGACTCCAGATACGGGGGGTAGTGAGCCCGCGTGTTGGGAAGTGTCGCGGTTCGGACAGGTTTTTTACTGTTGTGGAAAGTTAGTTCTAGGTTATGCTGTGTTGATGAAAAGTGTCCTAGCTTTTTATAGCGCTGTAGCTTGTACGGAGAGCAGCTGTTCTAACAGTTCTGACAACCACATTTTGCAGTTTTTCTGTAAGAGAAGTTTGATTGGGCTGACTCCAATAGTACCTATGGCTTAAACAAAAAGTGTGTGTGTACTTATGTACGCACGTAAGAAGTTATACTTCTTTGGTGTAACAAGATAAAAAACCAAACTGTCACAAAGTTTACAAAAGGAAAACAATCATTCTTCATGAACCACAGACCATAGCTAACTTCAGGGTGGTCGGTTCTAGCTAATTTCAACCTGTGAATTTTGTGTGACAGTGATGCGCGCGCATCTTAAAATTTCACTCTCATCATTTTTTCATAACGCGCCTAAAGAAGTATAACTTCAAAAAGAATCTAAAGTATCTGAAAAAGCGACGTAGAAAAAACTGTAAGTCTCGGCATAGGAGGCAAGTGCGGATGTCCCAAAACTGAAGCTTTTTGATTTTCAAACTTTCAATTACTTCAGAACAAAGACTCTTACACACTGAACCGCAACGCTACCCTGCTCCCTGATCCGCAAGTATCGCCTTCATTGTAATACCGCGCCCGAGGCCGCGTCGCGTTGCCATAACAACCATCGCGAGAGCACGCCGCCCCCCTACCCCTCACCCTGCACGAGCCACCCCCGCCGCCACCCTCCCTACCTGCTCTCATTAATATGTACCCGGCCGGACACAGCGGATCACTTCAACTCCGTATATATCGACAAATGAAAATTTTATTAAAAGACGCCGGAGGTGTTTCTTACTCTTGCATAACTGAACTACGGGCCCCTGAAACTGCTGGAGCCCTGAATTTACATACAGAACCAAGTCCTTTGTCAGAGTTGCGGGAATGTGGAGAATTTTTTTTTTTCTTAGTATTATAAATTATACATGACTCCAACCGCGACGAATGCTCACGTGAAAACTTTCATTTTCATATTCCGGACTGAAAGTTTCACTTGTCGCTCAACTAACGATCTACTCGATGATAGTTTACTAATTTAATTATTAAGGCGCTATTAGCTGCCAATGACCTTGAGTGGTTAGCTTGCGTGTTCTGCACTGAGCTCACGTAACGCGTCGTACGTCCACCCAGTAATAGGACTCGCTCATCAAGGAGCGCTGTCCCAAATTAGACGCATTATTAATTTATTACACATAAAACAACAAGTATTAAACTAAAACACTGAGACTAAATTATAAATAATTAAATGATCTTTAAAATGGTGAAGGTTTCATAAAAATACGCTTTATTATAGTTTTTGCGTGATTATCAATTTGTTATCCGCGTTAGACATAACTTTACAAATTAATAACACTATGTTATAAAAATATTCTGAGATCAAATTACGACGAAAATTGCCTAGAGTAACATATATTTATATATTTAATAAGACTACTCGTTTAGACGTGATGTTCAATTAAAAACTATTAAAAGTCGTATAATTGCGCCTTAAAGACGGCAAACTCTCATAATCAAAAATCTCAATAAGTAGACACATAGGTAACACATACAGTAAATCCTGTACGGACAGAAAACCGGAGATTTGAAATGGGTGCACAGTTACAAAACATTCTACTACGCTTCCTTTGTTCTGGAAAACTAAACACTACCAACTGATAAAGTTTCTGATCTACTCAAGCGAGCCTTTTTTGACCCACATAGGGACTGTATGGGAACTGTCCTTTGCATAGCATAAGTATAACATAATCAGCCTTATTAGTTCCCTCTGCTGGGACTTGGGCCTCCTCTGTAGGAGGGAATGGGCCACCACGCGGGCCAGTGCGGGTTGGTGGATGTCACATGTCTTCGAATTCTTGATCCCTTGCATGCATTGACCCAATAATAGGTCAATGTTTGTATGACTCATTTGGGTCAAATAAGGCATAAGTACATATCTTTTAATCAACTTCGGTTTCGACTCTTACATCGAGAAAATTAATTGTAGTGGCTGATTTTAAACTGAAAGCACACAATGATATCACTAGGAATTAGTTAATTAATTTAGTTTTATTTTAGCTTGGATACTAGGCTTAAGAAAATTAATGTGCATTTTGTAATCTGTGCAAAATAAATATTTTTTCTTTCTTTTCTTTCAATGTTATTTTTTATTTTAAGTTTCTTCAAAATTGTCTTCAAATCTGTATGTGCCAAATAAACATGTTTTCTTTATTTATTCATTTGTATTTTTCTCATTTCCAATTTGGAATTTGGGGGAGGGATTCTCCAGCTGTTTTGGAAGTTCCAAAACCGCTAGAGAAACCCTTGTTGTTCCAGTGGTCGCACGCATGACTGCTTGGCAGTAAGGTCCTAGGTTTGTGCTACAGGTTTCTCAAAAAAAAAAAAAAAGTTTGTCAATGTCAGAGGCTCTAGACAAATGACATTTTATATCAGCGAAAGCGTGGCGACCGCAATTGTCATAAAGTCAAAAATTTATGGGATTGACAAGCGCGCGCTATCGAAATGTCACTTGACTAATCCTGTACATTTTGCTATTTCGATAAACGCTATCGTTGTGTGAATTTTTATCGACTAGAATTTTTGAAATGTTTCATGTTCGCTTGACGATAATTTATTGTTGTTGTTTGTTGTTTATATTCAAATCATTACAATTTGTATAATCATATTTTCATTTTAGTATTTAATAATTTGTATGCCCAAGTGGCTGATCATAGAATGAACATTATTAAGTATATTATTATATAAAGAACGCCTGTATGTTACCCATGTATCACAAATAAACGATTTGCTGCTTGAATGATACTTCTGTAGGGCCTCCAGGTCAACTCTGAATAACTTTAGTGAAAAAGCTGCCAGCATGCGTTACTTCGAACAAGTAGCCATTATCCCAATTTGTTCGCATTAGCCGTAATGATCTGGAACTCGATGGTAAGCGTCGGATCGAGATGTTTATCGCTATTCGCAACTTATGGGAGACATTCGTGAGAAGCCAGCTAGTTGCTAACGGTAAGTACGCCGAACTATGTGCCGTCTGTCAGCGGTCGGTCCAACAGTATTGCAATAGTTAAACGGGATGGAGTACTGGCTGCAAAATAGATAAGCAGGCAGCTAACTGCGTTTTGGATCTAAGTTGTGTTGCGCTGTCAGTATTTTTTTTTTAATTTTGACTTTGCACGGTTAGTGCATTTAGACAGTGTCAAGTTAGGAAGGATTTAGTACTAGTTTCCGCCCGCGGCTTCGCCCGCGTGAAAAGTATGATTATAAATTTGAGTGGTATTTCCAGAGAGTAACACTTTAAAAAAACACTGTAGAAATCAAAATCCAAAGTCAGTTATTCAAATTAGGATGCGAGCCAGAACTTTTGAATGTCGTTCTACATAAAGACAGACCCTTCACCACTTCTTAGCTTCTTGTCCGTGACTCCATCTGCGTAGACATCCGGAGTGAGTCCAGAGAAAAATCAAACATTTGTGAAAGATTAAAAGTTAGTACGGGCACGGGTTCTCATCTCGAACAAAGAAAATTTGGTTCAAATAAATCTCAATAGATGGCGTAATATGCATCGATTTCATATTGAAGTTTAAGTAACATTAATATTTTGAAAAGAAATATGGTAAAAACTATATTTTCTTATTTAATAAACTGCCCTAAGCATAAAACTGTGGAATAATGGGCTTGTAATTTAAATTTGACGATTATTGGAACGAATCCTTAGACATCTATATTTCTTGTACCAATAGATGGCACTGTTTGAAGTTTTAGAGTTTAGCCTTTCGCCTCTTTAAAATTTGAATAGTGAAATTTTGATACAGTAAAACTGCTATGAAGTGCCAAAAATACTATGAAATAATTCTTCAATGTGTGAGAAAATATTGGTAAGACTTTAACTAAATTCATTCAGCTTGCAAGCCATCGCTGCTAACACCATCTAGCGAGGTGTAGAGGACGGGCCCGAACAAAGAACAAAAGTTGCTTGTGCCAGACGAAAACCCGTAGTTACGGCGGTATCGTTTCTTTGTATGGGATGAGGCATCTGTACGCTAGTATTATATTATCTGTGGTACGGGCTAGGATCATGATAAATTAGCCTACATTAGCAGGGCTTACCAAAGTTGGACGGCGATTTTTTGCGCTACGCCGAACATCTCTTTTCTATGGGTTACCTGCGTTTGTATCTACGTTTGACGTCGAAGTTTTGTTGTTTATGTTAAATTAACTTTTTTATGATTTTGGCACCCTGGTAGTTTACCTGCGGCTTCATCCGTGTGCAGGTCTGAAATTTCTCTTCTTCATGATTGTGTTCTCCTGGTAGTTTAAGAATCTATATCGCTCAGGATTCCAGCCCCGAAAATACTTATTCAAGATGCTACCTCTTATGATCCCACCCTTGGAATACGTTTTGTGATTCTGATCTCCTGGTAGTGCGTGAATCTATACCACTCGGCAATTTTACTTCTTCACGATTCTGTTCTCCTGGTTATTTGTGAATCTTTCTCTACCTCTTACGATTTCTGCCCCGGAATACATTTTGTGTTTCTGGTCTCCTGGTAGTTTCTTAGTCTTTACCGCTCATGATTTCAGTCCTC
The DNA here is from genome assembly GCA_951329385.1 of Polia nebulosa. NCBI lineage: Eukaryota > Metazoa > Arthropoda > Insecta > Lepidoptera > Noctuidae > Polia > Polia nebulosa. The sequence continues at coordinate 24,661,615 of OX589602.1, forward strand.
GAAATGCTTCTCCTCATGTTTCTGGTCTCCTGTTAATTTGTATATCTCTACCTCTACCTCTCCTAATACCTGCCTCGGAATATATTTTGTGATTCTGATCGCCTAGTAGCTTGTGAATCTATACCGCTCATGATTCAAGCCCCGGAAACACTTCTTCTTGGTCTTCTGGTGATTTGTGAAGCAATACCGCTTAGGATTGTAGCCCCGAAAATACATCTTCATGATTCTGGTCCCCTGGTACTTTGTGAGCGAATACCGCTCGTTCAGCCTGACTTTGGATTTCTACTTCCACCCCTGCCTTCCCTAAGTCTTGTCAACCCGTGTATGTTTGTTTGTTTGGCTGTCCATAACGCAAAAACGGCTGAAGGGATTGGAATAAAATTATTTACCGGGATAAAAAGTAGCCCATGTGTTAATCCAGGCTATGACCTACTTGTCTGCAATATTTTATTCCAATCCCTTCAGCCGTTTTTGCGTTATGGACAGCCAAACATACAAACAAACATACAAACATAAAAACACACAAACAAACACAAACTTACGCATTTATAATATTAGTAGGATTATTTACAGAATACTGTCACTTTTTTCCCATTAGAATGCAGATGTAACATTCTAATGTTTTTACAGTATTTGGCAGCAAATGAGTCGAGTCGGCCTTTTCGGCAAGCTTCGCTGAGGTAGTCAATACTACGACAAAATTCTCAGCTTTATTTTATCGAGATCGCGCCTGTTTCAATGATTCCACATATTGTCCAGTTGCGTAGGTAGACATTTGAGACACCAAACTACAACATTTGTACATCACAATATCCACTAAGAATCAATAGGTTAATTTCCTAAAATAATCTAGTTAGTCCGTCTGTTAGATTACCAAAAATATATTGGATACGTATTTTTTTTTATTCACTTAAAAGAAAAATGAAGACGATACAGTGTACAGTCTCGTATCGTGTTCAATAAATACACTTTGTAACGTTTAGTAAGCCCCCACTCCTACCTCTCGCGCCGTGCCCTGGTTCAGGCCATGGTATGGAGCGAGAGGGAATGGGGAGCCGTCTCCTCCTTCTGCGAAGCAGTAATGCTCGCGAAGAGGGAGGCGGCACACGTTAGGGAGACTCAACAACGGCAGAGTCGCCCTAACGCCCTCAGCAGCAGCCGCCGCAGAAGACGCCAGGGGCTTCGGGCGCCGCGAGACGATCTCCGGCCAACGTAGACCCGGGTCTGCGGACGGCGAGTAGTGGGTAACTCGCCGCCCGATCAGCACCAGGCCCGAATCAACAACGGCAGAGTCGCCCTAACGCCCTCAGCAGCGGCCGCCGCAGGAGACGCCAGGGACTTCGGGCGCCGCGAGACGATCGCCGGCCACCATAGACCCGGGCCTGCGGGCGGCGAGTAGTGGGTAACTCGCCGCCCGATCAGCACCAGGCCCGAGAGTCGACGGCGCGTAGTGTTCCACGCGCGCCTCAAAGAGTTGTCAGCAAACACGACGGGGCCCGTCGTGGCCGATGCCTGCTTCGAAAGAGTTACCTCGCCCCTGGGCATTCAGGGCAGGAAGGAACAGGGTTGTTTTAGTCAGTAAGAGTCTGACACGCCCTTCCGCTCCACCCTAGAGCGGAAGAAGTTATAGGATGATTTCCCAACCCCCCAAAAAAAAAAAAAAGCCCCCACTCTTGAACTTTGATTCGTTTTATCTTTGTAATTTTTTATTGGTTTGGTAAAGCATTGGATGATTTCCCACCACAAAAAAAAAAGTTTTCTACCTGAAAGAAGGATAAATGTGGGGTCAAGTACTAACAAATAATTTGAAGAAGGTTTTGTCCTATAGACAGCTGAATTTGATGGATGAGAAGTGTGCTATCTTGTATAATAGAATCTCAAACAACAAGTATACGGTTAGCGAGTTTCATAAATGAGGCTGAACTATTCCGGATGATTCTTAATAGACTTCGTCAGTTCCTTTCCCTCTGAAGTTTAAGAATATAAACGTAGTGGAACGATTTCTATTTATAGCCTCTACAGCAAACTCTTATGTTGTCTGTACTATACATACTTAATAGTGTAGGGCTTCACTCTGTCTTCATCACTACCAAAGGGAGATGGGGTCTTAGAATCACATGTGGTCCTGAGTTAATTAGATCTCCTCGGTAGAAGAGCTTCCTAGCGCAAATAAAAAACTCGGCCAAGAGCGAGTCGGACTGGTGCGCAAAAGGATTCCGAACATTTTATCATGTTTTTTTCAGGTTTTTTTTAAACTACCTCCTCCTTATAGGTTTTCCTGTAATCAATAAGTAAAGAATTACTTTCTGTATTTTTCTCAAAACTTTAACCCTTTTTCAAAACTTTTGCGGGGAGGAAATGGTCATCTTTCATCTATTTTCATAATATAACAATAACTTTAAAACTATATATTTTAAAATTGTAAAAAAATACGTTCGAGACTCTCACAATGTATCCCTGTCATTTGATATCGCACAGTGCAGTTTGAAAACTTTGTTTTTTAATTTTCCGATTTTCACCCCCAAAAGTAACCCCCATATTCCAAAATAGTTTATTTAGGGTACACGTTCGTGTTTGGGTCACAGATATATGTACCAAATTTCAACTCTATCGGTTCAGCAGATTCGGAGCAAATTGCCTGTGACAGACGGACGGGCAGACAGACACACGGTTCATCTTATAAGAGTTCCGTTTTTCATTCGGTCTTTCGGAATCCTAAAAACTAATAAAATTCCCATGCAAAAGTGCCTCTGTGAAAACACAAACACGACACGGTATCTAAAAAGCACCTTATTTATGAAAGACCAAAAAGACTTTCAAAATCGGGCCTGAGCTTGGAAGTTTTTTTCAAAATCAAACTCAAAAAAAAAAACATTTATTTCAAATAAACAATTTACAGGCACTTTTGGATTGTCAACAAGTCACTCAGTCAGAAAGATGAAGCTAATTGGACATTCCAAAGCGTAGATCTCTATGGAGAAGAACGTGTAAGACTTCTTTTATTCTAATTAAGACATTACCACAGATTAAATTCACCTACTGTTGGCCATAGGCCAATCTTCGTTTGTGACAATCTCCACGCTCCTTAAGGTGGATGCGCCAGGGTAGCCCGCGGAATTAAAATTTTCTTACGTTTCTTGCAATTTGCAGTTCAGTGTCAGGTTGTATCTTGGTCTAAATTTGATTCGCGGCCGTAGCAAGTATGTATTTATAGAATTATAGTAATTAGTCTCTTAGTTAGAATTGATGCCAAATGTAAGTATATCATGACATCATGACATTTGGCATTAAATCTAAGTGAGACAGTTGTATTGATGATTTTAATGATTACAGTTCTGTAAATACGTACTTGCTACGGCCGCGACCAAGATACAACCTGACACTGACCTGCAAATTGCTAAAATCGCAAGAAAATTTGAATTTCGCGGGCTACCCTGGAGCTTCCACCTTAAGTCAAGGAATTGAAGAAGTTCTAAGGTTTTCTTTACTGTATCCGGTGACAGACCCTACCTTTTTTTATTTGTTCTTTTTTTTTTCTTTGTCTGGGTTGCGGATAAATTTTGCAAGAATCACCGCAGCCCCCATAGGCAACTGAAGGAACAAGGGTGGGTAACGGTTAAGGCAGTGAGAGTCTGACTGACACGCCCTCCCGCTCCACCCAGAGCGGGAGAAGTTATTTGATGATCCCACACAAAAAAAAGACCTAGACTAATTTTTAGCGTTCCGAACGTGCCAATGAAACAGGAACCTGTCTTCTGTCCGTCTGTCTCAGCCAATTTGCTCTGAATATAATGAACTGATTAACTTGTTTTTATTCTTTTCTTTTAAACTTTGTCCCGCACTAGGAATTATGTACTTTTGTATCCTGGACCTGGAACAACTAGCTGTAGTAGGCCACACACAAATATTTGTTCCGTGCGGAAATCGAACCCGTGACCCGTGACTCACAGCGCAGCAGCCAATCGCCGTACCACGGCGCCAACCGTGCCAAGATTAACCAATAGTTAGGCTGCAAAAATTATGGTAGTTCGTGATTGTTTTTTCTTGCGTGCTCTCTGATAAGTCTAAACGAATATATATAAGTATAGGTACCCTGAAACATCTTCTGAAACCAATTCCAAAAACCAACAACCTCCCCGTCCGACCAATAAAACCAGCTTCGATAGCATCTCGCCAGCAATTCTTGTGCACAGCCGGCGAGCCGGGTATTAGCGATCCTCCGTGAGGACTAATGGAGGACCGGAGGACGTCGGCGAGCCATAAACTGGAAGGTTTATGTGTACGTGCCGCCCCTGCTAGGGGTACGAGGTTATTACTAGATTAGAAATTGGTAGGGTTGAAGTTATTGTGCTTTTTCTTGGTTTAATTTGAGGGTGTAGTTGGGGATTGCGGGTTTATTGGCGTGGATATACATATGTAAATATGTTTAAGTTATGTGTAAGTGTGTTAAGTTTATAGAGTCTTAAAAGTAGGTGGAAATTCCGTTCGATCTCTTTTCAACCTTATTTCTTAGTGTGTACGGGTGAAAGATTGTCGACCTGGATTTTTTGCAGTTGTACTTCATGGATCCCAGATAATTTATTTATGATTCACAATGTAGACAAAGATACAGACAACACTTAACTTAATGAGTACTGTAGGACACCAAGGCTCCAGTAAAAAAAAAGGCCTGCAGGGCTCCAGGGGTCCTTCGAAGTTTGCGGGACTGTCTCACTCGCTGGCCATGCGAGAGTGTGGTGTAGGAGAGTGACTGGCTAATATGTGCAATGTAATATAGGAAAATAGGAATACACTGAGGACTATTATATTAATTAGAAAATAGATACATCTGCCCACTTCAAACGGGCCAACTCAAGTCTGACATAAAACAAATGTCATGCCAACTCATTCAATATTCAAACGGATCTTCAATAATCTTAACAGCCAGCTGAAAGCTGGTACAGACCCGCTGAGTTTAGGCTGTGTCTACAATCGCCATAGTACCTACCTTAATGAGTAGATTACCCTGTTATCCCCTGTGTACCCTGTGCATCAGTTAACGTAAGACTAAGAACAATTAAGTAATTTTACAATATGTTACTAAAAAATAAATATAAACTAGCTAGGCATCTATTATATAAATATTTAACTTAAACTATTTCTCTGTTAAACTAATTCGACAAAATTTACAAAATACTAAAATACCTATTAGTAACTAATAATTAGTATAATAATTATGATCTAATATAACCCATGCATTCAAGCAAAAAGTCATACTCATGAATATCAAGTACGAGTAAGTATTGTGATACCTACCTAGACGGACGTAGACTCAGGGTGTGTACTTCTGGTGTGTATGAAAAGAAACACTACTAGACCGCAATATTTTATGCCTTGTATTGTTATTTTAATTTATATAACTGTAAAATTCACTCTTGCCTATCGGCCTGGCACTCAATCTATATAACAAGCTTATTTATTTAAAAAGTTAATTCGACTTTTTAACCGACTTCAAAAAGAGGAGGTTCTCAATTCATCTGTATGTTTTTTTTGTGTTTGTTACGCCATATTTCCGCCATTTGTGAATGATTCTTTTTTTTATGATAGGTCATACTTCAGAGGTGGTCCCATATAAATTTTATCGAAATTGATTTAGCGTTTTTTGAAAAAATCAACATAAACAAAAATATGTATACACAGATGACGTTTTGGTTGTCTCCAAATGTTCAAATTCCATGTTATTGGTGTTATCTATTCGGGCATAACTCTAATATTTAGTTTTACTTCTGGTGTACAACAACAATAAAATAAAAATAAAAAATAAAAAAAGTGAAAAATAAAAAAACTTTTTTCAAAAAATACAACCGACTTCTAAAAATTGCAAAATAACTTTAATTTCGGAAGTCAGAGTCAAATAACGAAGAAACAAAAAAAATATGTAGGTACACCGACTTCCGAAATTAAAGTTTTTTGCAATTTTTAGAAGTCGGTTGTATTTTTTGAAAAAAGTTTTTTTATAAAATAAATAGTGTTTATTTCTTTTATTCATATTGGGCCATGAGTCTAGACTCTCTAAAGAGGTCCTAATGAAACAGTCTCTACAGTTCTTAAGTATACATTACATACACACATATATGTATGTAGGTATGTGAGATGCACAGGACAGGGATTGGCAGATTGGAAGTCGCCGAAACAGATAACAAGCATTCTTATTATGTTACCTTTATTTATGAAGTCCATACCATACATTTAATCCACGTTCATTTAAAAAATCGAAAATTTCAAGTACAACCGAAACAGAAAATATTTACAAATAAATATTTTTCTTTCAGAGCACCGTTGATGTCTTTTACAAAAGAAACTGAGCGGCTCTATTGTGAGTCTGTGCGGTTTTCGCTTTCCAGACCGAGAGTTTCAAAGTTATTGTTACGTTGACTTAATTACTCAATAAAGTCGCCGTTTTCAAATAATCAGAAATAAATACTATTGCAAATATTGTAGTGTTATATCATCGAAGCAAAACATCGTGAGTATATATGTCCTAGAACCAAAAACTCGGGTCCACTAAGGGATGGTGGACATGTGACGTCCACCATCCCTCAGTGGACCCGCGTGGTGGATTACGGCCCACACCCTCTCACAGAGAGGAGGTCTGTGTCCCAGCAGTGGGGACATTAAGAGGCTGATTATGCTAATATGTTATGGTAAACATCTTAGTTTGCCTGAGGACGGTGAGTTATGGGTAGCTCGCCGTCCGACTAGCACCAGGCCCGAGAGTCGATGGCACGTAGTGTTCCACGTGCGCCTCAAAGAGTTGTCAGCAATAATGACGGGGCCCGTCATGGCCGATGCCTGCCCAGGGGTTGTGGATAAATTCGAAACAGTTACCGCGCCCCTGTACACTCAGGGCAGGGAAGGAACAGGGGTAGGTTTTAGTAAGTAAGAGTCTGACACGCCCTCCCGCTCCACCTTAGAGCGGGAGATGTCATTGGATGATTCCCACCCCACAAAAAAAAAAACCTTAGTTTAATTACTGGACTGACAGAATTTGCGTAGGATAGTATATTTTTCCATATTTCTCGATTAACACATAATTGTTGTAATTAAACCAGGCAATTAAAATAATGGAGGGATGTTGACAAATCACGCCAACTCTCAAACGTAATGTTTGACAATATCGCTTACTTTATGATCTCAATCAACCAGCCTAGCCTTTTCCGGCCTGAGGTCTGAAGTCGGCTTCCATTTTAACCGCTGAATACCAGTAATTTACAAGGAGCGAATGCCTACCTACCCTTCACAACCCGTAACTGGGCTTATGAACCCTTAGTTTATGAATGTAGTTTATGTTCACTTCAGTCGAAAGACGTCCACTGCTGAACACAGGCCTGGCCCAAGTGTCGCTACAACGATCGGTCCTGTGTGTCTCGCATCCATCGGCTACCCGCGACCCTCACCAGATCATCGATCCACCTAGTGGGAAGCCTTCCAACGCTGCGTCTTCCGGTACGGGGTCGCCCTCGCCACTCCAGAACTTTTCAGTCCCATCGACCGTCTGTTCTGCAAGCAATGAGCCCTGCTCCCCCTGCCACTTCAGTTTGGCGATTCTTCGGGCTATGTCGGTAACCTTGGTTCTCATGCAGATATCATCATAACTAATTCGATCACGCAAAGGAACTCCGAGCATAGCTTTGGGTGACTTTAAGCCTTCTGATTTTCCACTGTTAGGAAAATTATTTTATTTATTTATTATATTCTTTATTGTACACCATGCATGATACATAACTTAAAACTAAAGCAAATACAATGGGCGGCCTTATCGCTTTCCGCGATCTCTTCCAGGCAACCTAGAATAGAGAGTAATTGCCTGGAAAAGATATGGGGCTGTCATTGGTGTGACAATATCAATATTCAATACTATACAATAGGCACACATATACATACATATGGTGTATAATATACACAAATACATTATATGTATAATTTCATCTTGGCGTTGAAGAAAGATTTATAAAATCTTGAACTGCACTACCGATTACTTTGCCTTATAAAGAATAAGCATTAGCCAACATATGAAAAGGAGAACCCCGGGGACAAGAAGCGGACATTCTATAGGCAAGCGCGTAAAGTGGCCAGCCAGGCGGCCACACATGGTGCTTTCGGCGCAAGCGCATACGTTGGCGCGTCGTCGTTTAAGGGGGTTTTACACTTGAATGCATTTGTGTGAACGCAATACATCGCACGCATCAGCAAGTTAGTCGTTTAAAAAGATAATTGGAAGGAAGAAAGGTGGTCCGTCTCTTTTTTTTAAGCTGCAGACGGATTTAGTAACTACATATTTCAGTGTTTTTTGTCTCTTCCAAATAATAAGCATACTGCATAAGAAGCAGCCTATAATATGTATACTCGCTGCTGGGACACAGGCCTTCTTTGTGAGAGGGAGAAGGCTGTAATCGCGGGCCCAGTGCTCTTCATTTTTTTTAAATCCATGATGAACCATGTCTTAACATCGATCTCGCCAAATGGGCGATGGATGAGGATTACGATGCGGCGAGTTTTTTCCTAAAAATACTAAATTCAGCCGACCAATTGTATCAGTGCAGTTTCTGATGTTTCATAAGTGCCCATATACGAGTAGATTTATCTTCTGAAATAAAAAAATAATAATTCGGATAATTTGAATTTGACCCAAGTGAGATAGCGCCTTAAGCCCGCCGTACGTCGGCGCATCGTCGCCCGCGCATGTGCGGAAGAGCGTGCCGCATCTGGCGGCGTGCGCGCGCGCCGCTGTGCCGCGTGAAAGCCAAGAGCTACGGCTTACATGCCGCCGGGATATTGTGCGATGTGGGGCATGCGGGTGGATTGTTTTGAAGTCAAACGGTAAAGTGAGCAAGGAAGGTGTTCATTGTTCTAAATATTGAGCGATGCTTTTTTGCTTACTAACGAGTAAGCAAAAAAGCGTCTCTTAACCGACTTCAAAAAAGGAGGAGGTTCTCAATTCGTCGGAATCTTTTTTTATTTTTAATCGACTTCGCAAAAAGGACAAGGTTCTATGTTCGACTGTATGTATGTTTTTATTTTTTATGTATGTTCACCGATTTCTCTGTCAGTTGTGGACCGCTTTCCAAAATTCTTTTTTTTCATATCCGGAAGAGTATACTCCAGAGGTGGTCCCATATAAATTTTATCGAAATTACTTTAGCGCTTGAAAAAATCAACAAAAACAAAAAATGTGTAGGTATACGTAGATGACGTTTTGGTCTCCTCCAATTACGAGTATGTTCAAATTCCATGTTCCATGTTAGTGGGGTTATCAATTCGGACGTAACTTAATTTTTTTTTTTTTTACATATAATACAACCGACTTCCAAAAAAGAAAATACACTTAAAATTGAAAAACCGACCGACACCAACCTCCTAGGCTATATGAATTTTGAAAAATAAAAAAAAACAAAATGACGACCATGGTGTGTAGTCTTTTGAACCTATTCACGCACGGGTTACTTACAAAAACATAAATGATTTATGGCTTCAAAATATGGTGACCAACAGAACTGATGTTAGTAAGTAATGAGAGGGGATAAAGCCAGGCCCTATACATCATTGACAGCAGAATTAGGCCCGGCATCATTATGTCTAAGATTAAATTAAATTCGTGTCGTTTTATAGATTCAGCCTATTGCAGTCAACGCTGGACATCTCTAGCAAATGCGCCACAACATCAGGTCCGCCTTCTGCATCCTGTCAGCCCCGGCTACATTTTGTATCACTACGTATTATAAAACAAAGTCCCCCATCGCGTCTGTCTGTCTGTCTGTTCGCGATAAACTCAAAAACTACTTAACGGATTTTCATACATACCAATATACAGAGTGATTCTAATGAATTGAGGAAGATTTAGGTGTATCATTTGTACCGTATTAGTAATTTATAATAATTAGTTCTAGTTAATTTCTAAAATGTCAATTTCTGAGTCAATAAGGAATATGCATGAAAAAAATATTTGTTATCTAACCGGTTTATCGATGAATATATTTAAATAGAGTACGAACAGTGAAAGCAGAATCAAAATTGATCGAAAATTAAACGAGATATAACAATTTTAAATAAATATATCTAACACTTCTCTTTCTAATTATCAACTTTAAAGCTTTATAACTTCGTCGCTGATGATGATATTTTGAAAATTCTTTCATATTTGTTCACTGTAGTTTATAAGTCTTCAATTCAACAAATAAAAAAATATCATGCATATTCCCTATTCAAATCAACTCGCAAAATAACCGTAGCCAGATCGTCTTCAAGAAAATATAACCGCACACGACACGTGTACCAACATAACAATACTGTATAAATTAAACATAACATTTACCGCGCAGACGCAGTTGCATAAACTTATGAATAAAGGCTAGGCAGACGCATCCGTAATACTAATCCCGTCGTGAGGAGATGAGCGATGCGTGGTGAATGTTAAAGCGCACGGATACTAATTGTGGACGGTAGAATTTCTCCTTTTAGTTGGTGCTACTGGTCTTGGGTTATATCTCAGAGATATCTCTGAGATAATTGATAGGAAATGTATCAAGGTTCTGAGCATTGGTGGGGATTGTGTTTGGGTTTTGATGTATTTTGATGTGAAACATCTATAGCCGCACGTAAAACCGATTTCTGGCGTGGCGACGCATGCCATGGCGACGCGTCGCCACGCTATACGATGTTTTTTTGTTTTGTTATTACAAAGGTTTTATTCGTAATATTTTATTTTATCATTATGACATATTTAGTTCCTATCACAATATGTTCTTTTCTGCATATTACTTTTACAAAATAATGTGATTTTTTTATTATTAACTCACTTAGACTAACTTCACTTGTATGTTACTAACTATTTAAACAAATCTTAGGGCCGATTACACCATTCGCTATAAAAACTAAGTTTTACTGAACTAAGCTTAGCGTAATCTTATTTTACCATACAATTACCATAAAAAATATTATAGCGCGTTAACCTTAAGAGATAGACAGACATATGCTGTCGCGGATTGTTTTAGAAATTTGAAAGGAGAACAATTCTATTTTACATAATTTTTGCGTAACTTTAACCGTTTACACAGCGCATGCGACTGAAGCTCTCAAAAGTTTTTTTTCCTGATTTTGCCACATTTTTCATTGATGCGCCACTCCTGTTGGTCGTAGCGTGATGTTAGGCTATAGCCTATAGCATTCCTCAATAAATGGACTATTCAAACCAAAAATATTTTTTCAATTCGATCCAGTAGTTCCTGAGATTAGCGCGTTCAATCAATCAAACAAACTCTTCAGCTTCATGACAGCGGCTAAACGCGATTAAGCGAGCTTAAGCGCCGAAAACTGGGCGTTTAGAATGGGTGAAATCGGCCCTTCGAAGGTATATTTGATCCACTTCCTGGTTTTTGCGTACTTGTTTAATTCCGATGACAATGCATGTTGAGCTAAGTGACGTCATTCTAAATCCAATATGGCAGACTCTCAAAGATGGCGGACTAGTTACTTTGTATGCTATCCCTTGATCTATGTACTCGTATCAAATGAAAGGGTTTGCTGAGAACAACTCAAAATATATAAAAAAGTATTTTTAGATTTTTTTTTAAACTGCAGAAAATTATTAGGTAGATTACCTTTGCTATGTATGAAGTGCCCTAGAACGGTTTTCTCGAGATACTTAAAGCAATTTTTTTTTCTGAATTATCTCGCAAGACGCATTGTGACATCCTATGTCGGGTGTTTATGTGTTGTTTATCCTATGCGTCTTTCGATCCGTAGAGCACGGCCCACCTCTCATCTTACCCTGTCGGCTTGTAAGTACATGTGATGACCTTATGGCTGCGTCAGCGAATGCTAGCTGTTACCGTGGCTGAAACTGGGTCAAAAATAATACTTATTTTAAAACTAAATTTGCCATCGACACACTAATAAGAAGAAGATCAAGTGCCCCATAGGTCCCGTTTTCATTAAGTTTATGTAGTAATTTGAAATGCCTACATTGATTCCTTCATCGTCTCAATTGCTGGAGGCGGTTTACTATAGTAAAAAAGGTACGTCTCCTCACCTTTTTTTTTTTGGGTGTTGCAAAAACCACCCAAAACAAGTGTAAGTACCTGCGACTTTTTGCGTGACCACTGTTTATTTGTTTATTTAAACTTCATGTACAATAGTGGTACATAGGCAGAGTGCAGATTGCAATGTGCATTGTCTTTGGTTGTTGGACCTGTCATCGGGCAATGAACAAAAAAATTTCACAGGTTGAATACGAGGCTTTAAGCCTCTTTGTATGTTTACATGATCAAACATTACAATTTTTCTTTCTTTCTTTCTCTATTTATTTACACTCTATTGCACTGTTTACATGTTGGCAATATTTAATATTAGGATGTGATGGGGGCCTGGAGCTCTGAAATACAGGCCTAGCCTTAGTTCAGACTCCAGATCTCCCACAAATTACAATTGTTTTGCCATAATATCTGTCAACATACTTAGCTAGCATTAAGTAATTTTGTGGAGATATAAATAAACATTTATTATTATATTATTATTATTATAGGCGGACGTGTAACAAGATAAAAAACCAAACTGTCGCAAAGTTTACAAAAGGAAAACAATCATTCTTCATGAACCACAGACTATAAGCTAACTTCAAGGTGTCGGTTCTAGCTAACTTCAGGGTGTTGGTTTTTTGTGACGGGGTGCGCGCGCATCGTAAAAATTTACTCTCATCATTTTTCCCTAACGTGCCAATAGAAGTATAACTTCAAAAATTAAATAAAATGTTAAAAACGAAATTACTATAAAACTTTTATGGCAACTTCACTTTTAACCGTTTTCTGCAATGATCTTTGGAAGGTCCGAGTTCCAAAAAGTGTGCGGCGGTGTTCAGTGGTTCATTCGTCAGATTTTACCAAATACCATACCATCCATTCTGATACAATTTTTTTTTTATACAGGGTGCTACGGTATTGGGTGAACAATTTTCTTCAATGAAGCCATAGCCATAATAGGTACCAAAAAAAAAATTGGACTTACCTATTAAGGCACTATTAACTGCCAATGACCTTGAATGGTTAGCTTGCGTGTTCTGTGCTGATCTTCCGTAACGCGTCGTAAATACGTCCACCCAGTTTAAGGACTCGCCCATCAAGCTGCAAGCTATCCAAAATTAGACGCATTATTAATTTATTACACATAAAACAACAGGTATTAAACTAAAACACTTAGACTAAAATGTAAATAATTAAATGATCTTTAAAATGGTGAAGGTTTCATAAAAATACGCTTTATCGTTTCTGTGTGATTCTCAATTTTTAAGCCGCGTTAGACATAACTTTACAAATTAATTACACTATGTTATATAAATATTATTTCAAATATTCTCAGATCAAATTACAACGAAAATTGACTAGGGTAACATATATTTTTTTCAAAGAAATAAGACTAGTCGTTTAGACGTGATGTTCAATTAAAAACCATTAAAAGTCGTATAACTGCGCTTGAAGTTATCATTAGCTGACCAAAATTAGTCCAAATTTTTTGACAATAATTTCCTTGAATAAAGTGGTTTATTTCTATGGGTAGAACCAGTATCGAAGATAACGATCACCCAATACCGCTTTTTTTTTGTGGGGTGGGCAATCATCCAATGACTTCTCCTCTCTCTCTCTCCTCGCTCTGGGTGGAGCGGAAGGGCGTGTCAGACTCTTACTGACTAAAACCCACCCCTGTTCCTTCCTGCCCTTAGTGCCCAGGGGCGAGGTAACTCTGTTTCGAATTTATCCTCAACCCCCGGGCAGGCATCGGCCATGACGGGCCCCGTCTCTATTGCTGACAACTCTGTGAGGCGCGCGTGGAACACTACGCGCCGTAGACTCTCGGGCCTGGTGCTGATCGGACGGCGAGCTACCCATTACTCGCCGTGCGCAGACCCGGGTACACCCTGTATGTAGATCGTACAGTTCACTGGTCTAATAAGGCGAAACGTTATGTTGTCCAAGTACTACATGCAATCCACATCCATAAATGATTTATGGCTTCAAAATATGGTGACCAACAGAACTGATGTTAGTAAGTAATGAGAGGGGATAAAGCCAGGCCCTATACATCATTGACAGCAGAATTAGGCCCGGAATCATTATGTCTAAGATTAAATTAAATTCGCGTCGTTTTATAGATTCAGCCTATCGCAGTCAACTCTGGACATCTCTAGCAAATGCGCCACAACATCAGGTCCGCCTTCTGCATCCTGTCAGCCCCGGCTACATTTTGTATCACTACGTATTATAAAATAAAGTCCCCCATCGCGTCTGTCTGTCTGTCTGTTCGCGATAAACTCAAAAACTACTTAACGGATTTTCATACATACCAATATACAGAGTGATTCTAATGAATTGAGGAAGATTTAGGTGTATCATTTGTACCGTATTAGTAATTTATAATAATTAGTTCTAGTTAATTTCTAAAATGTCAATTTCTGAGTCAATAAGGAATATGCATGAAAAAAATATTTGTTATCTAACCGGTTTATCGATGAATATATTTAAATAGAGTACGAACAGTGAAAGCAGAATCAAAATTGATCGAAAATTAAACGAGATATAACAATTTTAAATAAATATATCTAACACTTCTCTTTCTAATTATCAACTTTAAAGCTTTATAACTTCGTCGCTGATGATGATATTTTGAAAATTCTTTCATATTTGTTCACTGTAGTTTATAAGTCTTCAATTCAACAAATAAAAAAATATCATGAATATTCCCTATTCAAATCAACTCGCAAAATAACCGTAGCCTGATCGGTCTTCAAGAAAATATAACCGCACACGACACGTGTACCAACATAACAATACTGTATAAATTAAACATAACATTTACCGCGCAAACGGAGTTGCATAAACTTATGAATAAAGGCTAGGCAGACGCATCCGTAATACTAATCCCGTCGTGAGGAGATGAGCGATGCGTGGTGAATGTTAAAGCGCACGGATACTAATTGTGGACGGTAGAATTTCTCCTTTTAGTTGGTGCTACTGGTCTTGGGTTATATCTCAGAGATATCTCTGAGATAATTGATAGGAAATGTATCAAGGTTCTGAGCATTGGTGGGGATTGTGTTTGGGTTTTGATGTATTTTGATGTGAAACATCTATAGCCGCACGTAAAACCGATTTCTGGCGTGGCGACGCATGACATGGCGACGCGTCGCCACGCTATACGATGTTTTTTTGTTTTGTTCGTAATATTTTATTTTATCATTATGACATATTTAGTTCCTATCACAATATGTTCTTTTCTGCATATTACTTTTACAAAATAATGTCGATGTTTCATCTGCCAGGCGTCCCGTGACGGCTCACATTTTTTTATTATTAACTCACTTAGACTAACTTCACTTGTATGTTACTAACTATTTAAACAAATCTTAGGGTCAATTTCACCATTCGCTATAAAAACTAAGTTTTACTGAACTAAGCTTTGACCTTGACCTTATAGCTGCGTCAGCGAATGCTAGCTGTTACCGTGGCTGAAACTGGATCAAAAATAATACTTGTTTAAAAACTAAATTTGCCATCGACACACTAATAAGAAGAAGATCAAGTCCCTATAGGTCCCGTTTTCATTAAGGCCCTTCTCGCGGTCCAGTGGCGCCCTCATTGAATAAAAAATCGTAGCATAGCACAGAAAATAAATATTAAAAAATCCAACTTCAGGTTTGTTACAAACAGGATAAAGAATTTTTACGTTGTTAAAACAGGTCTCAAAATGTTTCGTATCCAAAGTAGTAGGCAAAAGTGCCAAAAACGGCCGCTGTGCTATGCTATGATTTTTTATTCAATGAGGGCGCCACTGGACCGCGAGAAGGCCCTTAAGTTTATGTAGTAATTTGAAATGCCTACATTGATTCCTTCATCGTCTCAATTGCTGGAGGCGGTTTACTATAGTAAAAAGGTGCGTCTCCTCACCTTTTTTTTTTTGGGTGTTGCAAAAACCACCCAAAAAAAGTGTACAGTACCTGCGACTTTTTGCGTGACCACTATTTATTTATATATTTAAACTTCATGTACAATAGTGGTACATAGGCGGACGTGTAACAAGATAAAAAACCAAACTGTCACAAAGTTTACAAAAGGAAAACAATCATTCTTCATGAACCACAGACTATAGCTAACTTCAAGGTCTCGGTTCTAGCTAACTTCAGGGTGTTGGTTTTTTGTGACGGTGTGCGCGCGCATCGTAAAAATTTACTCTCATCATTTTTCCATAACGCGCCAAAAGAAGTATAACTTCAAAAATAAAATAAAATTTTAAAAACGAAATTACTATAAAACTGTTATTGCAACTTCACTTTTAACCGTTTTCTGCAATGATCTTTGGAAGGTCCGAGTTCCAAACAGTGTGCAGCGGTGTTCAGTGGTTCATTCGTCAGATTTTACCAAATACCATGCCATCCATTCTGATACAATTTTTTTTTATACAGGGTGCTACGGTATTGCGTGAACACTTTTCTTCAATGAAGCCATAGCCATAATACAAAAAAAAAAATTGGACTTACCTATTAAGACACTATTAACTGCCAATGACCTTGAGTGGTTAGCTTGCGTGTTCTTTGCTGATCTTCCGTAAGGCGTCGTACTTACGTCCACCCAGTTTAAGGACTCGCCCATCAAGCTACAAGCTGTCCAAAATTAGACGCATTATTAATTTATTACACATAAAACAACAGGTATTAAACTAAAACACTTAGACTAAAATGTAAATAAGTAATTAAATGATCTTTAAAATGGTGAAGGTTTCATAAAAATACGCTTTATTGTTTCTGTGTGATTCTCAATTTTTAATCCGCGGTAGACATAACTTTATTAATTAATTACACTATGTTATAAAAATATAATTTCAAATATTCTCAGATCAAATTACAACGAAAATTGTCTAGGGTAACATAAATTTTTTTCAAAGAAATAAGACTAGTCGTTTAGACGTGATGTTCAATTAAAAACCATTAAAAGTCGTATAACTGCGCTTGAAGTTATCATTAGCTGACCAAAATTAGTTGTGGTCCAAATTTTTTGACAATAATTTCCTTGAAGAAAGTGGTTTATTTCTATGGGTAGAACCAGTATCGAAGATAACGACCACCCAATACCGCTTTTTTTTTGTGGGGTGGGAAATCATCCAATGACTTCTCCCGCTCTGGGTGAAGCGGGAGGGCGTGTCAGACTCTTACTGACTAAAACCCACCCCTGTTCCTTCCTGCCCTTAGTGCCCAGGGGCGAGGTAACTCTGTTTCGAATTTATCCTCAACCCCCGGGCAGGCATCGGCCATGACGGGCCCCGTCTCTATTGCTGACAACTCTGTGAGGCGCGCGTGGAACACTACGCGCCGTCGACTCTCGGGCCTGGTGCTGTTCGGACGGCGAGCTACCCATTACTCGCCGTGCGCAGGCCCGGGTACACCCTGTATGTAGATCGTACAGTTCACTAGTCTAATAAGGCGAAACGTTATATTGTCCAAGTACTACATGCAATCCACTTTACTAGTGAGATTTTGGCACGGTTTGTGATAGTGAGTCCAGAAAACCGTAAAAGGATTTATATTTCAGTCTAAATTAATTCTAGTGTTGTTCACTACTGGACATTTGGCCATATTATGCGAAGTCAGAGGGGTATCTGGAATAGGGAATCCTGACTTGTGGATTCCATAAATAACAATGGTTCAATAGAAATGTGATAAAAAGAATTTTGCTTTACTAATACTCGGAAAGTAGGTCTGAAGTTGCCCGAGGAACGGGTTGAAAGTAATACTTTTCAGCCCTAGGGAGAATCGTTTTCAAGTGCCGGCTGTCAAATTATTAAAAAAAATCTAGTTCTATTTTCAGATTTGTAGTGAACCATGTTCCAACTTCCTATCAACCACTTAATTACAGCGCAAAGTAAAATTGAAATAACACAAAGTTATTGGTCTTGTTGTTGTGTGTGGAATTGTGGATGTTGACTTGGTTGCTTGCCCAATATACCTAAAACCTATCTCTTTCTGGGACAGCAGTAAAATATATCTAGCTGTAAAGAGCTCGCAGCTTACAATTAAAATAAATCTTTCTAATTACTAGCAATTCACTACTAGAGCGAATTTACCCAATTAATTCTTAATGTTCCAACTTCCAATTGGAGATCAGTTTCAACATTTGATGTTTCACATTTGATGGCACGGTTGGCGCAGTGGCTAAACGACTGGCTGCTGCGCTGCGTGTCGCGGGTTCTATGCCCGCACAAGTGTAATACGGTCACTTTATCATCATCATCAGCCTTTTAATGTCCCCACTGCTGGGGCACAGACCTCCTCTCTGTTAGAGAGTGTGCCCGCCACGCAGGTCCAATGCAGGTTTGTGGATGTCACATGTCTTCGAATTTTTGGTTCTAGGACATGTCGGTTTCCCCACGATGTTTTTTTCTTCACCGTTTTGAGAGCAGCCCCCTTAGCCAAGATACATTTCTGTTAACGTTAACGCTAACGTTTCGTGCATGGCAACGACATTTTGCACGAAGCGTTAGAGAGCGAACTGTCACGTGACTCACACCCAGTAATGTCTTTGCCATACATTTTGCACGAAGCGTTAGCGTTAACGTTAACAGAAATGTATTTTGTCTAAAGGCTCAGGTGTGACGACATAATTTACACAAAGTAAAGCGCCTGCCTGGGTTTGAGCTCACGACCTATAATTTGTAAGTCGCTGCCGTTACAGTGGCCGAGACCACCACCAGTAGAGCAGTGGTGGCCCAGTGGACCTACCACTCTACTGGTGCTGCTGAAGGTCCCTTGGGATAGTAAAAATCTTATCACGCGGGAAAAGTCGCAGAAACTTGTGTAAAAATAATTAGTGAATGTAATTTTTTTGAGAAATAAAGTTCTTGAACCTATTAAAGAATACAGTAATAGAGTTGAAATTGTAATGTAATTGTAATGGCCTGAAAATTTTTAAAGAATTTCAGGCCAATAAACTAACGCCATGTGCACCTATCCTAACACCCGTAAACGTATAGAAAATAGTTTTTTGTCTCAAGTTTTTATTGCGCTGACCGCGGATAGCGTATGGAGCCCGGCAGGATCACAGGCGCGGTTAACGCCATAGGCGGCTCTCTTACACTAAAACTGTTTGCGAATACACCGCCTGCTATTTACGATAAACTGTTTTGTTGTTGGCGGCAAAACCTTTCAAACGAGATGTGTGGTTACAAAGTTTACAGTTAAAATTAAGAGTTATTGATGATCGGTTTAAGATGAAAGGTGGGTATTGTTCACCAAAGCGGGTTGATCTTGGATGTGTGTTTTTTCTGTGTGCGTAAGTTCGGAGCGCTCGGTGTGTCGGTTTCACAGAAAACTTAAAAAAAAAAACAACCGACTTCCAAAAAAGAAAATATGTACACTAAAAATGAATATTTTCGGGAGTCGGTATTTGTATTTTATTTCTTCGTTATTTGACACCGACTTCCGAAATTAAAGTTATTTTTAAATTTTTAGTGTAATTTTCTTTTTTGGAAGTCGGTTGTTTTTTTTTGTAAAAAAGTTTTTAATTTCACTTTTTAGTTGTTAAACCCCAGAACTAAAAACCCCAATAACATTGAACGTGGAATTTAAACATACTCGTAATTGGAAAAAACCAAAACGTCATCTATGTATACATACTTTTCGTTTTTGTTTAGTTTTTCAAAAAGCGCTGAAGCAATTCCGATAAAATTTATATGGCACCACCTCAGGAGTATATTGTTTCGGATAAAAAAAGATTTTTTAAAATCGGTCCACACCTGACAGAGAAATTGGAGGACATACAAAAAAAAAAACATACATACAATCGAACATAGAACCTCCTCCTTTTTCGCAGTCGATTAAAAACAACAACAACAACAAACATACAACAACAACAACACAACTACAAGGTCTAAAAGAAATGGATGGTCATATTCTAATACTGTTTCTGAACATAGAAATAAACAAGTTTCTTCAAGGCAGCATAGTCAAACTTTGTGAACTCTGTATGAAAATCCGTTCAGTAGTTTTTGCGTTTACTCGTATCGGGAACAGACAGACAGACGCGGTGGGACTTTGTTTTGTAATATGTAGTGATTAAGTATTTATAGAATTGGGTGTGCATATTTACGGTACCTTTTTTTGTTTTTTTGTTGGGGTGTCCAATGACTTCTCCCGCTCTAAGTGAAGCAGTGGGCGTGTCAGACTTTTACTGACTAAAACCCACCCTTGTTCCTTCCCTGCCTGCCCAGGCCTTGCAATCTCTTGAAATATGTACAGAGACGGCGTAAATTTTAACTTACAAGCACTATTTTTCATCAAAACTGATCAACTGATCTGCTGGTCTCTGTACATATTTCAAGAAAATCAATTATTTTTCCGACGTAGCGACCGATCGTTAGGGCATAGCGATCGTTAACTATGTCGAGACTGCAGGCCCTGCAGTTTCGACATTGATAGCGATCGCTACGTCCTAACGATCGGTCGCTACGTCGGAAAGATAATTGATTTTCTTGAAATATGTACAGAGACGGCGTAATTTTTAACTTGCAAGCACTATTTTTCATGAAAACTGATCAACTGATCTGCTGGTCTCTGTACATATTTCAAGAAAATCAATTATTTTTCCGACGTAGCGACCGATCGTTAGGACATAGCGATCGTTAACTATGTCGAGACTGCAGGGCCTGGGGCGCGATAACTCTGTTTCGCATTTATCCACGACCATATTTACGATACCTACCACGAGATTTTTCTTTCATTAGTCTTTTATAAACAAGGATACCAAAATGATACCTACAGAAGTTCGTTGTTTATTCACACACACTTCAGCTTATATAAACAAATTACCAAATGACTTCTTTGATAGCCATTTCATCCTGTTAATGACTGGCAATATTTTATTTTAACTGCAAACTTTAGAGGTCACGGCCAGACTTGTTTGTTTGTGTTATTGCACCTCACCTCATTGAAAGTGAAGTGGTTTTGCCCGACCTTGGACGGTGACCATAAAAGTTTTGTTTTTGAACTCATTATGTACGCTTCAGCAGTAAGTGTGAAATATGCTCTAAAATTGTGTCCTTTCAAAGGACTGTTTGTGATTTTGTAAATGTTTCAGGCTTTTCAGATTTCTCTGGGTTTGGGGATACTATTAAGGTTTTGTTCTGTTTTAGCGTAGTTTTATTTACCTACAGGGTCGAATAACAACGTTGATTGAATCGATCTAATGGTGATAAAATAAACAATAATTCAACCCTTAATTTTAAAGCACAGCAGCGGCAGAAGCAGTAAAAAAAAAACCAGCAATTTTAGGTGCAGTTGTGAGACTTCTAATGGTTTCTAATTGAAAATCACGGCTAAACCACTTGACTTATTTCTTTGAATAAAATATATGTTACTCTAAACAATTTTCTTCGTAATTTAATATGTGAATATTTGAAATTATGTTTTTATAACATAGTGTAATTAATTTGTAAAGT
This sequence comes from Polia nebulosa, assembly GCA_951329385.1. Taxonomy (NCBI): domain Eukaryota; kingdom Metazoa; phylum Arthropoda; class Insecta; order Lepidoptera; family Noctuidae; genus Polia; species Polia nebulosa. Next base: position 24,683,125 of record OX589602.1, read on the forward strand.
TATGTCTAATGCGGATAAAAAATTGAGAATCACGAAAAAACTATAAAACATATTTTTAAAAAACCTTTACCATTTTAAAGATAATTTAATTATTTATATTTTAGTATACGTGTTTTAGTGTATTATTTGTTGTTTTATTTATAATAAATTAATAATACGTCTAATTTCGGACAGCGCTCCTTGATGGGCAAGGCCTATTATTGGGTGGACGTACGACGCGTTTTTTTTTGTTTTTTTTGTTTTTTTTGGGGGGTGGTAAATCATCTTATGACTTCTTCCGCTCTAGGGTGGAGCGGAAGGGCGTGTCAGACTCTTACTGACTAAAACCCACCCCTGTTCCTCCCTGCCTCGAGTGCCCAGGGGCGAGGTAACTCTTTCGAATTTATCCTCCACCCCCGGGCAGACGTACGATACGTTATGTGAGCTCAGCACAGAACACGCAAGCTAACCACTCAAGGTCGTTGGCAGTTAATAGCGCCTTAACTGCTTTACTAGCGGTCGTTGACTCGTAGTCAGCTGTACCTAGTTACTTGCAATTAAAGAGAAGAAAGACAGAAAAAATATTTATTTGGTGACTGTCACCAGTTTCACCCAAGTGAAATGAAAGAAAAAGAGATTAATAAAAGATCATCAATAAAAAAACATTTTTTTTAAATTTTCTAATTATTCCTCAAAAAGAGACCCCATATTGAAAATGTATTTATTTATGATTCATGTCCGTGTTTGGGTCATAGGAATTCATCTGTGTACCCAATTTCAACTGAATCGGTCCAGTAGATTCTGAGCAAATTGGCTGTGACAGACAGATGCACGAGTGTTCCTAAAAGGGTTCCGTTTTTACATCCGGATGTTCGGAACCCTAAAAAAACAACATAACGTGCTTTTCGGCTGCCCCAAAAAAGTCCTTTTCAGTGATGTTGTCAGACAGAATTAGGAGTTTAGTTTTTTTTTGTTTTGCTAGCTAGCTTCCCTAGCTTTTTTTGTGGGGGTGGGAAATCATCCAATGTCTTCTCCCGCTCTGGGTGGAGCTAGGCCGTGTCAGACTTTTACTGAGTAAAACCCACCCCTGTTCCTTCAGTTGCCTGAGTGTTCAGAGGCGCGGTAACTCTGTTTCGAATTTAACCACGACCCCTGGGTAGAGCCTCTCTAGCTAAAATTCAATCCGATCTAGTATATTGCATACCATATTGTATTCTATCTAGGTGATTAGTTTGATTTTGATTGCCTTTCAATGACAGAACAACATGGTCATGATTACAAACCTGTTGCGTATGTATCACATAAGTTATCTACGTGCATTGATAAGCGTATAATCAACGATTAATTATCATTGATAGGTCGATATCTATAGTGCACAATTGATTATACCTTGTTTGCAGCTCACCCTCAGGGACATGGACTCGTGATCCTTCAAATTGTGAAGGACCTTCACTTGACTCGGTCGCCATGACAACGGAAAAATATACCCTCGACTAATTGACACAGTATATCGAATTCATTATACTACAAGACTTATGCGTCAAAGTAATAAAAACAGCCGCACGGGTCGATCCATCAGGTTTAGCTGCGCTTTCCGGGGTTGGTCCTTGGATGGGTGACCATCTTTACATACCGAGACTCCTCCGTGCCTCGGAAAGTACGTTAAGCCGTTGGTCTCGGCTGTCAATCGTGCATCTTTGACAGTCGTTACGGGTCGTCAGAAGCCAAAGTCTGACAACTAGTCTTACCAAGGGGTATCGTGTTACCAACTACGTATTAGTAACTGTACTATAGGTATTAGTAATTGGGTGGTGAAGGTCAAATTGGCAGTCGCTCCATGTAAAATACTGCAATTCAGCTGCATCCGGTTAGACTGGAAGGCGACCTCATGATAGTTGGGAAAAAGCGCGGGCAGATTGATATATATTTTTGACATACGCTACCAAAAAGTCATGTGGTCGATCCCTATAACTTTTCGACAATCTTTGTCACCAGGGGTGGCGAATCTATGGCACACGGCATAATAATTCCGGTACACCAGTGTATTTAAAATTTAGATAATTTTAAACAACAGAAATCACACTGGTTTTCCATGACAAAAAAACATAATTTATGACTGTAAACGTTAGGTACGATGATCGCCGTACGAACATCGAGTTGCAAATCAACAGTTAATAGGACCCAATAGTTTATTTTTTGTTCATTAAATGACAAAGTTAAGATTCTTTGGTGGCACGTCTTGGCCACATTATTATTTTTACCCGACTGCCCCAAAAGGAGGGTAATGTTTTTAAATATTTAATGTCACGTTCTCCAATAAAGGTCCGCTCTCCCTGGTTTAGACTCTCTTGAGGATCTTGTTTAACATAACGTGATATCACGCCCTCCCTTGAAGATGTAGGCAGAGGGATAGAACACAGTCACGTTTCTCCAGTTACGTTGAAGCCTCGTGTAATTATCAATCATCATCATCATCATCAGCCTCTTAATGTCCCCACTGCTGGGGCACAGGCCTCTCTGTGAGAGGGTGTGGACCGTAATCCACCACGCCGGGCCAATGCGGGTTTGTGAATGTCACATCGAATTTTTGGTTCTAGGACATGCCGGTTTCCTCACGATGTTTTCCTTCACCGTTTTGAGAGCAGTATTGTGAAATAATTTACAGAAAGGGATTCCCATCAAGGGAGCCCAAATCCGGACTCCGGGCTGGTACTGAGAATTTGATTAAGCACATTCAACGTTAATGGATCCTTCCATTTCAATATTGTAAGGTCGATTATACTTACCATGCTTTCAGCTTACCCTCAGAGACTGACGGTTAGCGAGAGGATAATGTATTACATCACATCATGCCTTTCCCTGAAGATATAGGCAGAGATGTTGAACACATATTCAGCCAGATCTGTTGCAGTCCAAGTTCCAAGTAACTATGGGCGATGGAGCATAAATCCGTTGCTCGGGTACTGAGAATTTGATCTTGTGTTAGTAGGTAGAGAGTACTAGAGGTAGCGTAGCGAAGACAAAGCGCTCACGAATTCGGTCCCTGTAGGTGCGGGTAGCCAGGCAAGGCTTGCGACGTAGATTCGGCGGCAATTATTGTCCGTCAGCGCGAGGGGGGGTGTTGCGGCGAGGTGAGGGGGGCGGCGGAGGGGGGCGACCGGCCCCGGGGGCTAAGATGGCCACCGTAATTAATTGGCGCGACGCGGGGGCCGACCGCGACGCGTCTCGTTCGCAGCGCGGCATTGCGCCCGCGTGTATAGAGACCACGGTTTGGTGGCTTGTGGGAATGTTTTCGGACGGTGTTTGGGAATGGAGTTAGAATGAGGACGGTAAAGCATGGATAGATTCAATTACGCGTGATCGGATTTGTCTGGTAGGTACGATATAACGATACCTCCGGTTCGCAGCGCGTATTGTTATTTCAGTGTAGTCATTCTAGTAAGACGTACTTATTGGATTTGTGGTTAACAAACAGAGTATTCATTTCTTTTTAAATATCGATGGATTCGAAGCTAGGTGCTTTTACAATCATCGCAAAAGTATATTTTTTTGGCCAAAATATTTGTGTACGTTATGCATATTTAAGTGAGCGTTAGGTACGCAAAGAGAGTGTAATGCTGCTATTATTCTCGCGTTAGTTTTGCGATATCTCACATCCCTTGCCTCAAAACGTGGTCACCGCAGCGTCGTCGACCAGCGATCCGACCGTAAACGTCTCACCCACACGCCGCGCGCGCCCGCTCGCCATCGCCGCTACATACCTACCTACGTAATGTACTGCCGACCGGCCAGCCCAAGCAGACCCTCACCAGCACACACAAACCAACTGCAATAGAGGAACGTGGCAGCTCCACTTATAGCGGACAGCTACCAATACCGCACTATACCATAGTTTGTCACATCAAGACCTCTGACCACTTGCACATTCCACCCCTCTCGTGCCGTAAACTCTTCGATCTGCGGGGGGTGGGGTAGCTCTACAGGTCCTGGCCAGCAGCTCATACAAATTGCATGGGTGTGAGTGAGTAACGTTAGTGCTCGGACCTCGGTTCGCTTAAGCGTAAATTCTGTTGCGTAAGTCGGAAAAGACGTCTGGTTTTCGAGATAGGGACGAGGGGAAAGTTATTGGAAGAATAGTTCGGTGAAATGAGATAATAGAATATATTATTCAGTTAGTAGGTCATTAGTATTCAGTATTTTTCTCGCTTTAATTCGGCGAAGAAAGTTTTGGTAAGAGATTTCCCGCGCAACTTGTAACTCCGGGAAAGGCAGCCTTGAGCAGCGTACCAACAACATACCCATTCTTTATGATAATGTTTTTGTATTAAAACCGTTGAACAGTTATACCGAGTCCTAGTTTAGCTCCTATTTTAATTACTCGATATTTTTCATAGAGCTTTGCGTGTCTAACTAAACTATAAAGAAAAAATAATAGCTTATTTATGGTCGGTTATACATAATTAATTTTTATCATAAACACGTCAAAGAAACCCTACATGAACTTTGTATTGACGTTGAAAAAGTGCATGAATAATTGTTTTTAATAGCAATCCTATAATAAAATGCTGCGACAGCTTTAAGGCAACATTAAATAACTATACTTCGCTGTGAAAGACCTCAATTCGCTGATGTAATTAGCTGCACAGCTAACCTAAAACCGAAAATTCTATTTCTATTTTTCGGCGACAAAGAAACAAATGCAAAGACAAAAGGCATGTTCAAACTTCGAACTACCTAATTGGTAGTCAGCTAGTCAGGACTAAGCTTATCCTCTGGAAGACGTGTGTCGCCTGCCAGTGTCCTACGCGTCAATTAGGCTAGGACATACCCACAGTTGCACACTATAAGGCCTCGTATCCAAAGCAGTTTTGGGCGAAGTCTCGTGCCAATCAACCAGTATAATTGCCACCCGAGGCTTCGTCATCACAGACGAAGGAAAAAAGAAAAACACAGGGTTTCTCGATGGTTTTTCCGTTTTTCAAATATGGAAGGTTTACGAGCGAGCGAGGCGTAAAACTTGAAGTGAACTTATCAAACAATGAGGAACTAGCGCGCGGGAGATTGGGTGCTTTTTTAGTATGTGTGATAAACTGATCGTGTAGCTCAGTAATTACGTTTTTAACTGTTTTTTGGGTAAATAGCTAAATTCGTCATTAATCAAGTGTCCCAATGAAAAGATTAGGTTACTACTATACGGGTTCTTTCGAAGACATGAATCATCAAAGACTCGTTTTGTGACAAAGGGGTGGTTTCCGAATTGAGTATTTGCAGCCTTATTTATAAACCTCACTAACTACCGAAATGCTGAGTTTAAATACGGATTAGCAGGTTCTAAATTCAAGTGCCTTCTAATCAGCTGTCTATAGGACAAAGTCTCCTTTCAAATTGTTAGTCAGTACTTCATACATATTGGGTTACCACCTATGAAATTGGCGTATTTTTCTCACAAATAGAGAACTTCGTCACTTCTATGAACTAAAATAGTCATCTATTGCTTAATATTTTACCGAATAACGACCGTCATAGACAACAGCCAATAGTAAAAAAACCTTAAAAATGACTCTTCTTTTTAACCGACTTTCGAAAAAAGAGGAGGTTCTATGTTCGTCTGTATGTATGTTTTTTTTTTTCTCCGTCAGTTGTGGACCGATTTTCAAAATTCTTTTTTTATCCGAAAGAATATACTCCCGCGGTGGTCCCATATAAATTTTATCGAAATTGCTTAAGTGCTTTTTGAGAAACTGAACAAAAACGAAAAATACGTTTACCTCGATGACGTTTTGGTGTACTCCAAATGTTTAAATGCCACGTTCCATGTTATTGGGGTTTTTATTTCTGGGGTATAACAACTGAAAAGTGAAAAATAAAAAACTTTTTTACAAAAAAAAACAACCGACTTTAAAAAAATATACACTAAAAATTAAAAAATAACTTTTATTTCGGCAGTCGGTGTCAAATAACGAAGAAGTAAATTACAAACACCGACTTCCGGAATAAAAGTTATTTTTTAATTTTTAGTGTATATTTTATGAAAGTCGGTTGTTTTTTTTGTAAAAAAGTTTTTGTTAGCAGAAATGAAACCACTATTGGTTTTAACTTAGCCAAAACTTATTTTTGTTGCTTAATCTAAGTGACATACGTTATCTTAGTTTTTAAACATTATTGCATAAAAGTTTTAAAACATTAGTGTTCATAGTTGTTAAATAAATTAAGAAAATGTTAGTATGATAAATGCAACTTCTTTAAAATTCTCCATACAAAACGCTGATTTCATAGGTGGGGACCTAATATATCACCCACATCTATCCTTCTTTTGGATAAAAAACATTTAAATTAAGAACCAGCTAAGCAGTGTTTAAACTAATCACATAGTTAATTTTTTATAAATAAGGCCCCTAGGAATCCAGGAGTTCAGAACGTGTTAAACCCTACTTTAATCATCATCATCATCAGCCTTTTAATGCCCCCACTGCAGGAGTACAGGCCTCCTCTCTGTGAGAGGGTGTGGGCCGTGATCCACCACGCAGGCTCAGTGCGGGTTGGTGGATGTCACATGTCTTCGAATTTTTGGTTCTAGGACATGCCGGTTTCCTCACGATGTTTTCCTTCACCGTTTTGAGAGTAGTGGTGATGAAATAATTTTACACAAAGTAAAGCGTCTGCCTGGGTTTGAACTCACGACCTACAACTTAAGTCACAGTCGTTACCACTGAGCCACCACTGCTCTCGAATCTCTAGAATTATGTCAAAAGTCATGATTTCATCAAAGAGTCATTCTATCTATACATCAATAATAACTTAGAAGGTTGTATTGATGATTTTAATGATCAGAATACGCACGTACGATACGAGACCGCGCTGCGCCTGCCTTCGCGCGCGCGTGTTAGATTTAATGAATTATGTGATATCATTTCATTATATATTTTGATTTTCCAAGAATATTGGTCGTTGCATTTTAAACATTGGTCACATTTATGAACCTTGGAACAAATGTAGACGTACCTACCTAAGTAAATCTTATTGTGTGTACAGATATAAAACGCTTAACTGCTAAAAAGCTGAATTGATGATACTCCTATAAATTATTACGCATTTTTTAATGATCGTTGTGTTGTATCTTGGATTTTATATTGCTACTTTAATGTAGTAAGTTGTTTGAAACGATTGGGACAATACTATCAGATAGTGTTGATATTCTTCGAATATCAACTAAGAATTAAAGATCCAGTGTTATTAAATTGCTTAATACAATCTTATTATGTTTTAAAACAAATGGACTACACAATAATTGATTATTATCACATCTATTATTAGTTTATTCATGACAATCTGTGATTGGTAGAAAATGGCGGGATATTATTGTGACGTTTAAGAAAAGTATATACTCACAACTTACTATAAAAGATGTGTTACTAGTTACTCTGATTCATTATTAAGTTGCTGAAAGTGTAATATATACAACCTCATGGAGAAGAAGCTCTGTTCTAATAACTGCTAATATACTTGATGTGAAAGATTGATTACAAAGGCTCACGTAAGTTATTTGATGTTATATCTTGATTGTTGCTAATGATTGTGTTGATTCTGTGTATGTAATATGTTAAGGCCCTTGTTTCTAATTATATTAACTAATGGCACAAGCGATAGATCATAGAATTTGATTTATTGTGATAAACGATTATTAATGATGTGTGGGTATAATACCATAAGAGAGCTACCGTGGAGTTTCTTGGTTCGTTCTTCTCCACGAAGACCTAGTTTTGCGAACGGGCCATTAGATGTTCGATTCATGACAAGCCTGTTGGAAATAAATACCTTGTTTTATCTTTTTGTGATTTACTCTATAAACCCTTCCCTACACACCACATTAATAGGAACTTACATACTATAGGGACCTGGAGCAGCTTCTCTTTCTGCTGGTCCCTGGAGATTCCTTTTAGGTTCCTGGGGGTTTGTCTTACTCGCTAGCGGTGCGAGAGTGTGGTGTATAAGAGTGACTGCTTATGTGTGATGTGTTATAAAAGAAAGAGAACTAGCACACTAATACGTTATATTGAATAATCAGATTAATACATGTGCCCTCTTCGAGCGGGCTACTAGAAGTCAACCCAAAAACAAAAGTCTTCCTTCTTCTTAATTTTCAATCGGCGTTACAAACTTCCAACGTGCCAGTCTCCACCATAAGGTCGCCAACATAAGGTCGTCACATGAGCTACGCCCCTACGAATAGAAGCGCAGACGCTAGTAAGTCTTCTATTCAACTAAATATTTGAAAAGCCGATTGAGGCCTACCTAAACCTACTGCGAAGGCCCTACCTATGAGAGGTACATGTCGCAGCAGAGTCCACCTATGTATAGCCAAAAATGAACCCCGAGTAAAGTGGTCTTCTTTCTTATTATTAATTAAGCCATTCGGCGCACCACATATCCCGGCAATGCACATGGCATCAGTGAGGTAAAAACCTCTCTAAAAAGCCACACTGCTCTGCTAAATTTTCTGACCTAAGATGCTCTAGTTAGCATCTACCCAGAAGGGGTTTACAAAAATAAAATTCAAAACTGTAATAATTTTAACTCCATTGGACGTTTATGAAGACCAGGAGAAAAAACGACCACTGTTATGAACACCTACTCACTGTTCCTGAACTTCCCCCAGAGTGCTCCATAAATATAACTTGAAATATACTCTCTAAATGAATAATACATAAAAATTGTCACGGGCTCGGTCACACCATACAGAATCAACTCGATCCCACTTTGCGAAGGCATTATACCCCATAAACAAAGCTGGTATAAACCGACAAAAACCCGGACACATTTTTCCCTAGGAGAGAGGATCGCAATTCCCTCTACCTCCTAACCGTAGTAACATCTTTATTAAAATAGCACTCTGGAGAAACTCATACCTATTTCCCACTAATAATCGCCTAACAAATATATTTCCATAGTATGTGGTCACATCTCCCATCGGTCTTCAGTCACGTCCGTGCAGCTCATCATAACGGTTACATGAAACACACAAAAACACAACGATTAAAATCACATAAAAAACAAAAGAAATGAGAACCTCCTACTTTTGAAGTCGGTTAAAATTTAAACTTTTACTATATTGTCAACCGTACTAATTTTGACGTACCAGATATCTGACAATTATTTGTCATGTTTCCACTGTCTATTCTCTAAAAATATTTTTAAAAATAAAATAATTTTCAAAAAACAATTTATAAATTTTTTCTTAAATTTCCAAAACTTATATTTACTTACAGAATATTGCTTTAATAAATAGTTTACAAGCAATTCTTGACCTCTTTCGCATATTTTTATTTTTATCGAAGAATTTGGGTCATCGTAATTATTACGTCCATACCTTATATTTATGGTCGAAAACTTGTTTGTCACGTTGCTATGACAATACACGTCAGCTAGAATAAATAACATTGATACAAAAATAATTTTATATTTAGCAAAGAAATGGAAATTATCCTTCTTCGTACAATATGGGAGGGTCCATATCTCCTCCTCCAGCCTATTCTGTGAAAAATGCTGTTCCGGTTGTTGTGAAATGTTGTGATGTTGTGAAGTGATATTTATGATGCAGTTTTCATCCCGATAGATATCCGCTGGACCATCACCTATTGGAACAATAATAGCAGGATTTTGCATGACTTCCACTGGCACGCACAGCTCTTTGGACTCCACCGCCATTTCGAAGCTCTCCTGCTCACAAACATCAGCAGAAACATACTCAACTTTAACAAAATCATCGTCACAAGAATCATGTGTCTCCGACGGAACTTCCACCTCACAGCTTTCCATGTCGACGACATCAGCCGAAACAACTCCCAAACAAATAAAATTTTCATTCGACTCGTGCTCGCCAAATGTTTCTTTTACTACAATTATCTCTTGTTTCTCTGAAATATTATTACTAGGAATAATTGTAAATAACCGACCCGATTCTGCATCTTCATTATCATAGCTTCGGTCATCATCGTCCAGACCGCAGTCTTCATATTCCTGGACATCATTGACTAGGCCGGCATCAGCGCAGCTCTGGTCATCATCGTCCTCCTCCTTTGCTTTAATTGTTGAGCTAGAAAATAATATTACTTGATTATCTTCGCTCACATTATCCTCGGACTGTTCATCCGCCTCGGACACAACGTCCGGCCTCTCAAGATTATAAAAACACTGATTGATTTTCTGCTTGCAAGACACACACTTGCATGGGAATTCTCTCCTAAGCTCCGCGCACAGCGCGTCAAATTCCATCTCATACTGGAACGTATATTTAAAAAAATAATGCGCAGCTCCTTTTAACCAAATACCAAGAATTAACGAATAATCGCTTTTTCGCCACCCCTTGGCAATGGCCATCGACACAAACTCGTCGATAAATTCTTCGAGGCACACCTCATACGTGTGTCCCGAAAAGTATCGCATTTTCCTCTTTTAATATTATTTAATACTTAATAAAAATAGAACCACTCAGCTTGGACTATACTCCTCTTATCCTGATGCTGTCACTGCATCAGTCCTCAGTTTGTCCACCGCACACCGTTACCGTTGCCGTCACTCTTATATACGGCGTTCTTTCCCGGCGCTCGCCGCCACTTATAGGGACCAGTGCCCTCTTCGAGCGGGCTAGGAGAGATCTACCTATAAACAAAAGTCTTCCTTCTTCTTAATTTTCAATCGGCGTTACAAACTTCCAACGTGCCAGTCTCCACCATAAGGTCGCCAACATAAGGTCGTCACAATACCTATAGTTATATGTAGGTACATATTAATATCTACTCTTAATTACTTCCATTCTGCTGACACGCGCGTATTTCAAACAGTATTAAAAAAAAAAAGGTTTTTTGGGCAAGTTGTTTATAATCATGAGTACAATCACGTGTTTAAGTATCGGTCACTAATTACCAGTCACCCTATATAAATACGTACTTGCTACGGCCGCGAATCATACTTTTATGACTAAACAGCTTTTCAGGCTAAAGTAGAGTTTGACAATTATTCAAATTCTTAATTCAGAAATCGGTAGATAGAGACTGAAACTCTTAATAAAATCTTCAACTTCTTCCATCTTCAGAGCAATCTAAAAAAAAAAGCTAGTTGGTTTCCATCTAACTTTTTAGAACCTAACAATATTCCAATAACACTATTTAATATCTTAATAAGTTGCCATAAACTCATAACCCACTTTTGATGTTCACACTGCGCGTGCATTAGTGACGTCACCATCGTTCCGAGGCGTCGTGATCTACGCTCCAATCGCGCGACGTGATCGCGGAGATAATAAAACGACTACGACTTGTCTGGCAGTCGTTGCCTCATGCGACATCCGACAATGGGTAAGCGCCTGTCGCCTGACTGCGTAAGTGAGTAGCGCTATGTGGAGTGGAATTACGGAAAGTTTGAACTGCACGAAGGGTAATAAGGAGGACTACAACTAACGAGATCCTTTTCTTCCTTTTTTTTTTTTGTGGAGTGGGAAATCATCCAATGACATCTCCCGCTCTGGGTGGAGCGGGAGGGCGTGTCAGACTCTTACTGACTAAAACCCACCCCTGTTCCTCCATGCCCTACATGCCCAGGGGCGAGGTAACTCTTTCGAATTTATCCTCAACCCCGGGGCAGGCATCGGCCATGACGAGCCCCATCCCTATTGCTGACAACTCTTTGAGGCGCGCGTGGAACACTACGCGCCGTCGACTCTCGGGCCTGGTGCTGATCGGACGGCGAGCTACCCATTACTCGCCGTCCGCAGGTCCGGGTATCCTTTTCTTACTTAAGGCGCAGTTATACGACTTTTAAAGGTTTTTAATTGAACATCAAGTCTTAAACGACTAGTGTTATTTCTTTGAAAAAAATATGTTACTCTAGACTATTTCCGTCGTAATTTGATCTGAGAATATTTGAAATAATATTTGAATAACATAGTGTAATTAATTTGTAAAGTTATGTCTAACGCGGATAAAAAATTGAGAATCACGCAAAAACCATAAAGCGTATTTTTATGAAACTTTCACCATTTTAAAGATCATTTAATTATTTATAATTTAATCTCAGTGTTTTAGTTTAATACCTGTTGTTTTATGTGTAATAAATTAATAGTGCGTCTAATTTCACAGCGCTCCTTGATGGGCGAGTCCTATTACTGGGTGGGTGGGCATACGACGCGTTACGTGAGCTCAGCGCAGAACATGCAAGCTAACCACTCAAGGTCGTTGGCAGCTAATTGCGCCTTAAGATGGAAGCGCCAAGGTAGCCCGCGAAATTCAAATTTTCTTACGTTTTTTGCAATTTGCGGGTCAGTGTCAGGTTGTATCTTGGTCAAAATATGATTCGCGACCGTAGCAAGTATCTATTTATAGATTTATAATCATTAAAATCATCAATACAACTCTTTCAGTCAGAATTGATGTCAAATGTAGTATTTCATGAAATCATGACATTTGGCATCAATTCTAATTGAGACAGTTGTATTGATGATTTTAATGATTATAATTCTATAAATACATGCTTGCTACGATACTACAGACTTCGATAGAAACAGGACTCAAAATGTTTCGTATTCAAAGTAGTAAGCAAAAGTGTCAAAAACGGCCGTTTTTGACACTTTTGTGAGTCCTGATTTAACATCGTAAATATACCTTATCCTCTTTGTAACAAACGCAACATAGCATTCTTTAATCTTTATGTTCTACGCTTTGCTACGATTTTTTATTCAATGAGGGTGCCACTTGGCGGATATATACGTCAACTGTAAACAATGCAGTTAATGAAGGCTTGGACAAAGATATGCTATTAGAGCTAAAGATTTTCAAAATATATAGTTTATGATACTGTCACTTATCAATGGTTATTAAAATATGAGTGTGAGTTTATAAACTGAGCCACAGGTGAAGTTAAACAAAATCACTGCCTCAGTTCCACAAGGATCAGTGCTCGGCCCGGTCCTTTACCAATATACATACGGCAGACCAGCCTTAAACAGAAAATTTTGAAACAGCAACATACGCAGCGCAGATGACACTGCATGTCTAGCAAGTAACAGAAATCTGACCAACACATCACCGAAAGTAGTTTCGGTGATGTGTTGTTGCAGGAACAGCTCAATAAAGTTGACTAGCGTTACTAAAGTAACATTTACACTCCGGAAAGGCGACTGTCCAACTGTCCATCTGTGCGTTTGGATGATAAAGAGCTATCAAGCAATAACAGCGTAATAGTTTCGGTCTTTACCTGGATAGAAGACTGACCTGGGCTGACCATACCAAAGCCAAGAAAACAGAAGCCACCTTAAGGGTCTACTATCGGCCAAGTGGCGCCCTCATTGAATAAAAAATCGTAGCATAGCCCTAGAAAATAAATATAAAGAATCCAACATCACGTTTGTTACAAATAGGATAAAGTATTTTTACGTTGTTAAAACAGGTCTCAGAATGTTTCATATCCAAAGTAGTGGGCAAAAGTGTCAGAAACGGCCGTTTTTGACACTTTTGCCTACTATGCTAAGCTGACACTATGCTAAGCTACGATTTTTTATTCAATGAGGGCGCCACTTGGCCGGTAGTACGGCTTTAAATTCAAAAGACGATCTTGTGTGGAATGGTAAGCACCAAATCTAAATTAATCCTAGAAAACATAAGATTATGGCTAAAAGCCGATTGCTGATATTACGGAAAAAGAATCCCAGCAGTATATCCTGTTGGCATCATAAAAAAAACGTTTAACGCGGGCGAAGCCCCGGCCAGAAGTTAGAACAACCAAATTCTCTTTCAAATTCTAATGACGTCACTCACTAAGGTGGCGCACTGCACATTTTGGCTGATATACAAAACGCGGCGCGACGGGTACAGCGGGTACAAAACGGGTAGTCGTGACGTCACGGGTACCCGGGTACGAGAAGGTATCGTCTGGCTGCATGCTGCATACCAGTCCGCAGCGGAGCATTCTGTTCAGAGACGGAATGCTCTGGCACGTTCGCGGTATATACAGGGCGGTGGGTTTTGGAGGTCCGGATTAGTTTTGATGGATTTTTTATAATGCCAAATTTATAAAAAAAACTGGCCAAGTGCGTGTTGGATTACGCACATTAAGGGTTCAGGTCAGTAAAGTATACGTAATAATAAACATTATCACCAAATTTCAAGTTCGTAGGCCAATGGGAAGTCAAAAAATTCTTCGTAACAAAATTTTGTGACAGATGGACACGTGAGTGACAACAATAGGGCTCCGGTTGGACCCTTCGGGTACGGAACCCTAAAAATCACCATTTTATTAGTAACACTGATTAGCAGGTTCTTAATTCAGAATTTTCCCTGGAGAATTTTAATTTGGAATCCGCTAACGAGCTTTATAAATAAGGCTGATAATGTTGGAGGAAGCTAAAGCAGAAAAAAAACGAACAACTGAGAGTTATTGAGAATCTTGTAAAACAGCGTCAGAAAGCTGTTGAAACTTTAAAAGTTGCAAATAATAATGCTACTATATGTAAATAAGCAAACGCAACAACGTCCATCAACAACATCAACATACAACTCATCACCCTCTCATATCATTTACCATACACAATTACACATGCTTAAACAAGACCAACATATAAATCATTTTTAAATTCTACCTGACATTTTCTTATTATCTAGCTTCACATGCAATTTTTATATATAAGCCTTCCTCGTTTATCACTCTTTCTATTAGTGAAAATCGTAGATATCAAAATCCGTTAAGTGGTTTAGAAGAAGAAAACGGAGAAACAGACAGACGCAGATTGCGACTTTTTTATAATATTTAGAGATATATATTTTATAAGATCATCATCTTCCTGCCCTTATCCCATGTTACTTGCAGTCGGCCCAACACGTTTTTTTCTTCCATTCTGTCCTGTCAGCCGTCACGCTATCACTAACTCCCTTTTCTTTCATATCACTCCTCACACAATCCATCCATACTTTCTTTGGCGTCCCTCTCCCTCTCCATCCATCCACATTTATATATTCATAACTCTTTTAGTTACATGTGTTGCATTCCTCCTCTTCACATGACCATACCAAGATAAGCGGGTCCCTTTCAACTTTTCGGTGACTGGCGCCACTTTTAAACTACCTTTAATGTACTCATTTCTCACTTTATCCATTCTCGTTACATCCATCTCAACATGCTCATCTCCGCCACATGCAATCTTTTTTCATCCGTATTTTTCACATCCCACACATTTTATAAGATACAATACATTTTATAAGATAAGACCCTTAAAACCTAAACATAGACAAAAGTTTTGGTTTTTCAATTACGCCTCATACGTGGCACTCGGGAAATATTCACGAAGTTTTCAGTAACAACCTGTATACGGGCGTGCATTTAGTACGTAGACAAGTAAGGTGGCGAATCCCGAAGCGTTATTTAGGTACTTCCGCGAAAATAATTGTTAACTACGCGTTTAGCGGCGCCGCTCCGGCGTAAAATGGGAACACTTTTGGAGGTATACGTGTCACACAATGGGTATCTATTAGGTATACAGGCCCAGGGTGTAAAAAGACACATCACATAGCCGTTAATTACGCATACTATACATCTATCAAAGTCGCTTTCCGCAAAAATTATTACTTTGAAACGACTTTTATTTTTAGGTATACAAAAAAAAAACAATCTTTTATTGCACGCAATATAACGCGAACCCAGGCAAGTGGAGTTAAACCACTCCTCTTCGCTCTAAACCACGTAGGTACTTGTCGGATACGTTTGATGTTCATTGCGTTTTTGTAACTGCAAATGCGTAATTACGAAATTCTGAAAAAAAAAAATCGAAATTTCAGGTAATGTTTATTTGGAAAAAAGTTTAGTAATAACACTTAGAATTCATTTTCGTGAAAAGTAAAAAAAAAATTCTCCTTTGACCTTCAATATCTCCAGAACCAGTTGATTCCCAGGTATGGTCTAGTAGAAAAAAAATGATCCACATAATGGGTAGAATATGTGGCTTTCAGCTTCGGGAACTGTCTTTTTACGCCCGATATTAAAAGTTCAAGAGCAGATAAGTAGTGCTTTGGCAGCTGATAGGCGCCACTGCCACCGTCCACGAGCGAGTGAATCGCCATTTGCCCGTCAATTATCGACTAATTGGCGCGATAATATCGCCATGTGGAGACACGTCCATAGGAATTATTACTATACTCGTGGAATGAGGTGGCAGTGCGATAATATCGCCGTGAGACACAATCGCTCGTGCAGTTGGCGCCATAGAGAAGCCATTACTTTTAGTATTTCGAGCAAATCGAGTTAAGAGAAATTTGCAAAATCTCAAAAATTGCTGGTTTTCTAAAAAAATTTGCCAAATCTATTTAGTTTGAGCTGCAGAAAAAAAATGTTAGTTTGACGATATTTCTCAGAACTTTGTTGTTTCCTAAACGCGTTAAAAATAAAATTTTTGATAGAAATGAGCGTCAAACTTACCTATCACTTTGACCTTTTATTTTGTTTCCCGTGTTACTAGCGAACGCACGTCGGTAAAATTTATACTTTATTGTTTTTGATTTTTAATAGCTCAACTTAGTTTTGAGTAAATCGATAAAATGCTTCATATTTTGCAATAAATTGCAAGCGAGATGGGTTGTCGCGCATCTCTTTCTTTTATATGCAGTCTGAGAGCGACCGCGCAAGTTTAGGCTGTCAGAGATATTGTCAGAATTGTCACTGGCGGTCAGTTTTATGAGTAAATGGTGATGCTCAATGTTAATAGTTTCGATATATCGTCTTTAATAGTGGTTGCCCAGTCGTTTCCATGCTCTATGGGTTATTGAACAATCCAGTTTTATGATGAAATAGCACCAAGGCAAGCTCAAAGCTTTGTTTCCTTTAAAAAGACGCTTTTTGCGTAGGTCGCTCACAAAAGCTATTTTCAGTGCCTCGTGTCTGATATTTATATCTTTTTCTCTCGTCCTGTTTATCCGTAGTCTCATCTTCGTTAAGTTGAACCTAATTAATCCATGTAGATAATTATTTTGTAAATACTGATATATTTTCTGTCCACCTCAGTTTTATTTGTTAGTCGCCTGTTGTAAGCGTAGGTATTTTTGGCATTATTGGCAGTGTTGTTGACTAGGGTTCTAGATTATGAGGCCATAGCTATAGTTCTCAGAATACTAGTGTTATTTCAATCTTAATTTTGGCCAAGTATTAAAACCTGTATTCTGTTTTCAGGACACATCGAGAATTAATTATTCGTTGCCAATAGTAGCATTAACAGTTCCATGATGGAACTACTGATGATTTTTTTTAAAATCATTAGTTCCATTAAGAATCTGAAAATAATAGAAGTAATATTCAATTTTCTTATCACTAGTCCCACAGTATAATTTTAGGCACTTGATTGTGACGCAGGTCCTCGCCTGACGCAGGTCCTCACCGGACACGGTGGAGCATACGGTGGAGGTCTGCCCCGCTTGGGCGGAGCACCGCCGTGTCCTCGTGGATGCGATAGGAGGCGGCGACCTCTCGCACCCGGCCCTGGTTCAGGCCATGGTTAGGAGCGAGAGGGAATGGGAAGCAGTCTCCGCCTTCTGCGAAGCAGTAATGCTCGCGAAGGTGGAGGTGGGACGCGTGAGGGAAGCTCAACGGAGTGCCCCTCACGGCCCCGGCCTCTACCACCGCAGGAGAGGTACTGGGCGTAGGACGTCGCGAGACGATCTCCGGCCACCGTAGTAGACCCGGACCTGCGAACGGCGAGCGGTGGGTAGCTCGCCGTCCGGTCAGCACCAGGCCCGTGAGTCGACGGCGCGTAGTGTTCCACGCGCGCCTCAAAGAGATTAATGTCAGCCACCACTAACGGGGCCCATCGTGGCCGGTGCCAGCATGCCTAGGGGTACCGGATAAATTCTGAAAATGAGTTACCGCAAAAAAAAGGCAGTTCGTTGTGTTGTGCTAAAAGTTCTCCCGGACTACTTACAACTCCCTTTTTTCCCACGGGGATGTAATGCCCCCATTAAAAATGAAAATTAATTGATGATATTTGTAAACTACTTCCCAGCTTAGGTTAAATACTGATTAGCGTTTCATCTATCAAATTCCACTGTATACAGGACAAAACTTCCATTAAATGATGTGGGTGGTACTTTACCACCCACATCACTCTCTTATCCTTCTTCTGGGTAGAAAATGTTGAAATAAAAACCTGATTTATTTAATTTATTTTTTATTGTTGATAGGCACGCGTTTAATAGCTAACCAGTGTTTAATTTGTCAGTTACCGGAGAAACAGACACAATAGAACATCTATTATTACTGTGACACCAGTGTCACGCCGTTACCACAGAGGTTAAACTAATATGGTTATTTTTTTAGGGTTCCGTACCCAAAGGGTAAAACGGGACCCTATTACTAAGACTCCACTGTCCGTCCGTCTGTCTGTCTGTCCGTCTGTCACCAGGTTGTATCTTACGAACTATGATAGTTAGACAGTTGAAATTTTCACAGATGATGTATTTCTGTTGCCGTTATAACAACAAATACTAAAAAAAAGAATAAAATTAATATTTAATGGCCCGAACCCTTCGTGCGTGAGTCGACTCGCACTTGGCCGGTTTTTTTTTTTAAATAAGGCCCATCTCTGCCTACCCTTTAGGTAAAAGCTTCATGCTTATGACGGTTACACATTCTAGATTAAGTTGACTCACGCATACATTCGTGGCTATCGCCAACGGTACTAGCAAGTACTGCGTGAACTTCTGCCGCCATAAGAAAGGGGTCGTATCTGACCAAAATACAAAACTTTTATTGTTATTCGTTTATAAAATTCAGTCTGTTTACTTACAGCTTTAGTTTGTTTTTGTACCATTTAACCGGAATTGGTTTGTATTGGTTCTCACACTTTAGCAGTACTTATTGCTTGAGCTTCTGTCGCCATAAGAAATGGGTCGCATCTGACCAAAACACAAAACTTTCTTTTTTTCGTTTATATACAACTGTTTACTTACAACTTTAGTTTCTTTTGTACCATTTAACCAGAATTGGTTTGTATCGGTTCTTTCTCACTGTGTTGGTTGATCTGAAATAGCATTTCAGCAGCCCTACCATGACATCTTAAAACATCATCTTTTCGGTGAGAGAAAGGGATAGTGCTATTCGTCCTGTATAACGATGTCTCTCTCTCTCACCGAAAATATGATAGTTTTAAGACGTCATGGTAGGGCTGCAGATCAACCAACACAGTGAGGTTGTTTGTTGTAACTTCACTACGGTGAACGTTCGGTGAAACTTCACTACGTTGACTCGAGCATGGGAGCTCGTAGAAAAAAATATAACTATACTTACCTACTTGAATTAAAATTTTAGATAATATCGATTTATCGCTACCAACAATATCAATTTAGCTTTTCATTTAACTAGACTTTTAAGTGAAAATTATGTGTCAAAAACTCTAAAAACGTATCTATGCGTTGCAATGGTATTTGAACTTCGGTTAGTACAGAGATTTGGTTTTACAGAGTTCTTCTTCCAAATTTTTTTTAAATATTTGATTTCTGATATTTTTCGATATTCTAGTAGTTTTATTGATTCTGAATTTGCAAACTCAATTTTTCCTAAAAGTTCAGATGGCCCCTTTTTTTTTTGGATGGCAGTCTTATCCTCACCAGGTCCTCGGCTTCAAGGGAATTCTAATTAATAGCTGAATATGAATATGAAAATTGAAAAATTATAAATGCAACGACAATTATCAACTCGGTCGGGACATGTTTGAATCATGAATGTTAATGTAATGTGCCTCATATTAATGTAGTGGCGGCTTTATTGAGTTACTCGAGAACCGTTTAGATATCGATCTACATGTGATAGGAAAATTATGGGGTTTAATTATTTTTTTAAAGGTTGGAAGTTTCTAATAAGATTGGACATGGATGGTGTGTTTTGGTTCACTGAAGTGGGAAGTTCTTGTTAGATTTTAGTTCAGGGTTTTTTTTTAGGATACAAACTGAAGTCGTGTAGAATAGAATAGAATAGAACAGAAAACGTTTATTCGACACAACACAACAGCAACAAACAAAAGGTAAAGAAAATAGTAGTAAGTAGATACACAAATCTATACTGAGTGTAACGGGAAGGTGTGGTCATATTTTAAGAACTGCATCTGCCCATCGATATGAACAACTTTCTTCAAGAAAACCTGAGGAAATTCTCAAAAATTTTTTTACCTTCCGTACAAATATTGATCAGCTGATGATAACTTTGTATGGAAAGTCCAATTTTTTTATTTGGAATTTTCAGATTTTTCTTAGGGATAGTTGTTCATATCCATGGGCAGAATCGGTTCCTAAAATATGACCACACCTTTCCGTTACACCCTGTATATTTAAAAATGAATCCCTATTTCCTTGGCATCACGCGTGAACGGTTGAACCACTTTCGCTAATTCTTTTTTGTTGTGTTTGTTATTGTCAGGAGAAGGTTCTTTTGAAAGACAAAATTAAGAAAGTCGGGCGGAAAATTAGAATATTTCAGATAACTTAAAACCTAAATATCGCGCGTTTGACAGTTCATAGAAGACAGGACAACGCCTGTCGGGTCAGGTAGTATACAATAAAATTGTGCTGAGCTTGCAATCTTGCATTATTCTCCTGCCCTTATCCCAATTTATTTGGGGTCGGCGCAACATGTCTTTTTGTTCCTTTTTTTGAGCTTGCAATCTTGCATACCGAAAAATTAAATTTATAGTAAAAATCTAAACACCCAACCATATTTTCGCTAGGAGGATATAATCCGTACCTCGGAAGTACGTCAAGCCGTCTGTCATTTGAAGATCTTTGATAGTCGTAAGAAAGGGAAGTCAGGAGCCCGAAAGTGGGCTCTGTAGGTCAGACAGGTAGTCGCTCCATGTAAAGTAATGGTTATCAGCTGCATTTGGTTAGACTGGAAGCTGCCCTCACCATAGTTGGACGAAATAGGATCTAGGATCAGCGATACTGGAAAAATTAAAAACTAGCTTTTATTTTTCATAGTGTAATGAAAAATACTTATGATTACAAAAAAAACTTTATTACTACTAAAATGTTAACACAGTTTAATGGGGAACCACAACTAAAAAGTGAATAATAAAAAAAAAGACTTCCAAAAAAAATGCAAAATAGCTTTAATTTCGGAAGTCGGTGTTTCTGCTTTTGTCTTCGTTTTTTGACACCGACTTCCGAAATTAAAGTTATTTTGCATTTTTTTTGGAAGTCTTTTTTTTTATTATTCACTTTTTAGTTGTGGTTCCCCATTAAACTGTGTTAACAATTCATAGACATACAATCGCAGCAATCGCGGTTTATTTGCAGTCAATTTTTGAAGAGTTCCGTTGTCTGTCTCCGAAACCTATCATCAGATCAATATGAAATTTAAATGGGACCATTTCGGAACAAACCCCTTTCGAACAGAAAAATAATTTTGTAAATCCATCAATATATGACAGAGTTATGTCCGAACATACTTACATAAAAAAATACAAACATCCGAATTGATAACCTCCTTCTTTTTGAAGTCGGTTAAAAACATACTAGCCCAAATTCAACTGTCCCACCATTTGCCATCAGGGAGTTCCAGTCCCTACATTCCGGCGCCATCATCAGATCAGCTCGATGGTATCATAATATTGCATTGTCACTAGACTTCATAACTATGCCAAACTCCAGCAGACGTATTCGCTAACTCAGTTGACATCAAGTTGATAGGCACTTTGCTGCTTTGCTCGGTAGACATCGATTATAATAGGCACTACGTAGTACATTTTTAACAGACTTCAAAATAGGAGGTTCTGTATTCGACTCGTATGTATGTATGTATGTTTGTCCGCGATTTTCTTGAAAACTACTGTTTGGGGTTTTCCGTTATCGAAATGCACATTTTTCAAGAAAGGTTTTTGTATATATAAACAGCGACCCGCCTCAGCTTCGTATAGGTAAAAATTATAAACCTAAACCTTCCTCATAAATCACTCTGTCTATTGGTGAAAACCGCATGAAAATCCGTTCAGTAGTTTTGAGTTTATCGCGTATAAACACGGCCGACCTTGTTTTATGATACGTTAGGATCTGATGAAGATCTTCAGAAATAGACTGTGGAACTCTTCAATAACTAACAGCAAATGACTCGCGACAACTGCGATCGTTTGTCTATGTATTGTTAACACAATTTAATAGGGAACCGCTACTAAAAAGTGAAAAATAACTAACTTGTTTACAAAAATAGAACAGACTTCAAGAAAAAAAAAAACAAAAAAGTGCAAAATAACTTCAATTTCGGCAGTCGGTGTCAAGAAACGAAGGAACAAAAACCAGAAACACTGACTTCCGAAATTAAAGTTATTTTGCACTTTTTTGTAAGTCGGTTCTATTTTATTTTATTTTAGATGGGTTTGCTCTTGACTCTAGTCTAAATCAGAGCTGACAGAGACAAAGTCGACGATGGAGCGAGCTTACCCAGAAGAATCCTGGGGGTTTACTTCGAAGTGGTTTTACGAAGTATCAGCAGAATATTCGGACATATTTGTGTGCCATACCTAAAATTGTAGCTCTTCTCTGAGAGCTACTCGTACTTCCACCAAAAACATACGTAATGCCATTTCGCTACAATCTATACTAATATTATAAAGCTAAAGACTTTGTTTGTTTGGTTGAACGCACTAATCTCAGGAACTACTGGATCGAATTGAAAAAATATTTTTGTGTTAAATAGTCCATTTATCGAGGAAGGCTATAGGCTATATAACATCACGCTACAATCAATGACAAATGTGTGAGAAAAAATATTCCTTTTGAGAGCTTCCGTTGCGTGCGCTACGTGACGGAATTGTTTCCCTTTAAAAGCTCTAAAAAAAAGTCTGCGACAGCAAATGTCTATCTTTTAAGGTTAACTCACTATAATCTTTTTTATGGTAATAAATTTTGTTCTAAAATAATGCATTATTTGCGAAGGTGTTTTTATAAACATTATATTAATCCTTATCCAAATAAATACGAGTATGTTATTCATCACAAGTATTTAATTTTGAATAAAATTGCCCTTGACATCATTTGATTTCAACGAATATCTTAGGAGATATCATAGTTTTAATCAAGTACCACGCGCACATTCATGATGTGCAAGGCGCCCCGATCATGAGGAAAAACGGGGTGCGCTTGCGCTGGCCGGCCGCCACCAGTAGCACTGCGAGGTTCTTCTTTGCACTGTGTTGCCTATTTATTGATGAAGGTTATAGACTTTATAACATCACGCTACGACACAGTTACCATAAACGCGGATGAAACCGCGGGCACAGCTAGTTTTAGATAAGGCACATTCACACAAATGTGTCAGAACTTTCAGCGGATACTTCGTAAAGACACTTCGGAGTAGACCCGCTGTTCACTCAATGCATACAGATTAGGGTTGTATCCATTCATTTTTATTTTTGTAAAAAAGATTTTGTTTTCCTATACGTCAAAGCAGCAATGTACTGCATAGTACCTATCAAATTGATGTCAACTGAGTTAGTGAATACACCTGCAGCTCTATTGGAAACCAACAAGACTTCGAAAAATGGTTTGCTTGAAGCCAAGAAGCGGACAACTTAAATACGAACATTGAATAAGTTAATTAAAAGCTTGTGATAATAAGCGATAGAGCCAACGAATGATAATAATTAATAATGTAACGTCCCAGCGTTACCTTAACGTAACCACTTAGTGATAACCTGCTGTTAGCCGATGCATTACTACTGTAATCCCCACAAGGCTTGTAATAATTGCTTTGGGAGACAAGGATTAGACAAGGTAGTGTTAGGAACTTCCCTAAGGTGAAACGTACAGGGTAGCCCGCGATCTTCAAATTTTCTCACGTTTTTTGCAATTTGCAGGTCATTAATTATCATTCATCATCAGCCTTTTAATGTCTCCACTGCTGGGGCACAGGCCTCCTCTCTGAGAGCGTGTAGGCCATAAACCACCACGCGGCGCGGGCCCAGGGAGATGCGGGTTGGTGGATGTCACATGTCTTGGAATGTTTGGTTCTAGCGCATGCCGGTTTTCTCACGATGTATTCCTTCACCGTTTTGAGAGCAGTGGTGATGAAGTAATTTACACAAAGTGAAGCGCCTGCCTGGGTTTGAACTCACGATAGCGGCCGTCATCAAATAGTCATTCCATACATCAATATGAATTTAGAAGGTTTTATTGATGATTTTAATGATTACAGTTCTGTAAATACGTACTTGCTACGCCGCGAATCATATTTTGATCAACATACAACCTGATGCTGACCTGCAAATTGCAAAAAACGTAAGAAAATTTGAATTTCGTGGGTTACCCTGGCGCAGTGACGACGGCAACGCTAATTGAGATACAAAATATTTTTGAAAAAAAATATTTTATTAGAATAACGTTTCCCCAACGTGTAAAGCTGGTAAGATTTTTTATAACATTTTAGAAATGATTACAGGGTAAAATAAAAATCTATTTCGTCCATTATGAGCAAAAAATTTGCTTTTTGAAATTAATGAAAAATGACAAAGATAAAACGCATCTAAGTTTAGGAGTGCATTTTTATGGTAAGCATGACCAGAATCGGCATCCAGGATTAGCTCCAGATGAAGAACTCTTCAAAACTGAACAGGACGCTCACGAAATTTGGTGTACACATATAATTGTGATAGCCAGCATAAAAGCTTTTAAAAAAAATGATTTTTAAGGCGCTATTAGCTGCCAACGACCTTCAGTGATTAGCTTTCGTGTTCTGCGCTGCGCTCACGTAACGCGTTGTATGCCCCACCCAGTAATAGGACTCGCCCATCAAGGAGCGCTGTCCGAAATTATACGCATTATTAATTTATTACACATAAAACAACAAGTATTAAACTAAAACACTGAAACTACATTATTAATAATTAAATGATCTTTATAATGGTGAAGGTTTCATAAAAATACGCTTTGTAGTTTTTACGTGATTCTCAATTTTTTATCCGAGTTAGACATAACTTTACAAATTAATTACACCATGTTACAAAAATATAATTTTAAATATTCTCAGATCAAATTACGACGGAAATAGTCTAGAGTAATATATATTTTTTTCAAAGAAATAAAACAAGTCGTTTAGACGTGATGTTCAATTAAAAACCATTAAAAGTCGTATAACTGCACACTATTATTTTAACTTATAACGCGCCCAAATCGAGTTAGACTTTTATGTTTATCCTTTGAAAATGGTAAAAAGTGAAAAAAAAGAAAAGTAGGATGAAACCCATTGGAAAAGGAAGAAAACATAACAAAAATAAAACGAAAAATAATTTACGGGCGATCTTGAGGTCGGGAAGTGGAAGAGGGTGAGTTTTTAAGGGTAAAAAACGGTTTATCTCGATTTCCGGCAAAACTAAAAGTCCTATGGAAAAAGTTAAATGGTAAAGTTTTAGGTAATATATACCAAAAAAAAAAAAATATCGACTTTGGTCTAAGTGGCAGCCTTTTTTTTTTCTTTTTTGCCAATTCTGTCTTCTGAAATAGAAAAAAGTGTTTATGTCTTTATAACCTGCCATTATTTTTCATTTGTGTGCCCGGTGACTGTCGCCAAATGACTGTTTTTCTTTCTTTCTTTCTATTAATTTCTAAAAACTACAGAGGCCGCATGGTCTAACTTAACTTCCCACGGAATAGATTCCGATTCTGTATCTGACTAGAACAAGAGTATGCTCTCAATTACAAACCAATTTCCCATCAGGTAATGTGGGTTTATAGCTTACTGCGTTACTGCAGCAACGGTCCAGTCAAGCGATTAATATTGTAATAATATAGTCGGTGCATAAAACGGAGGATAAATCGCGAATGCCTCTGGTTACCGTTGGTTAAATGTACCTTATTTAATTCGAATTAAATGTTTGTGTAAATGGTAAATGCGCCATCCGATACAGACGTGTAATTACATAAATATTGAGAGTCTGCCGCATAATTTATGTTTAAACTAGCTGTTGCCTGTGAATTTACCCGCGTTAAACTCGGAATCCCAAGGGAACTGTCCTTATAAAAGGTACATTATGTCCTTATCCAGGATATAGTCTATTTATGTGCCAAGTTTCATCCAAATCCGTTCAGCTGTTGAGGAATAATTTATTTGATTTGAACATTCAAACATCCAGACGTTTGCACTCGTAAATTGGCTGTATAGGATGTAGTCTAACTAGTCTATATTACAATGTAAATAAAAGTTATTATCCTTTTTTACGATTATTGAGCCGTGAAGTAGTGGCTACATGGCTACTGTTGAGATGAACTTTCCTGAAGGACTGAGTGCGAGGTGTCAGAGTACAGATGCATCAGTTTTGTATCCCTCACACATTAAAATACTTTAGAAATTAAGGAGGTGGAGTTGGTCACACTATCTGTACCTACTTCATTGAGTGAAAACAAAAAGTGTTGAGTTTTCTTAGAATTTATTTTTTAAAGGAATTCCCAACAAATATAAATCCCTTTTCCTCTTTTTCATTAACCGTTTTTAAAACATCGAGACTGTTCAGCTCAGCGTGAGACTAATACAACATACGCATTTTTAATTTACTCCCCCTTTTCTTGCTAAACGAAATTGCACCAAGTCCTTTGTTTGCTAAAATCGATTGTACCTAGTAACCACTCAATGACTCGTGTTGCTCGGAGAGCGGGCCTGGTCGCGGGGTCGCGTGGTCGCGCGACGGGAAGGCGGTCGTGGGACTTAATTAAAATCGCGCCGCGCGCCGGGTCGTGGCCGCCGCATGCGACCGAAATAATGTCGTGTATATGAAGCTATACTTTATATACTTATGGGTTGGAGCATACCAATATACTTAGTGTGGAGCGTACCGTTATGTGACGCTAGCGGTCCTGTAATTAAAAAATCTTGTCTTAAAATGGTCGCTTACTGACTGACCTATTTAACTTACGGCACTTTTATTTTATGGCACCGAAATTGACTCTACAGTCTACACAGAATGGTCAAGAAGAAAATTAACAGAATTACCATGCTACATATGAGTGGTATTTTGTCTGTCCGCTTAATAGCTCCCGCAGACAGACATGATGTGGCAATGCGACAATTTTATAGAAATGTGAAATCTGAGGAAAATTTTCGACAATAAACAGCACTCGCAGAAGTATATTATCAAAGAGTCTCGATAGAATCCCAAACAATTAAGTCATGGGTAAGGAAAATACTCAACATGGCAATTCCTTTAAATGTCCTAAACACGTGCAAACTATACACCTAATCTTCGCAGCGAACTTTATTACGTACGACAAGATTAAAGCCGACCGTCCACTGATATACATGGTGTGCTCGGAGAGGCCACGTTAGCTGGGCGGATCATTTATTTGCCAGCCACGCATTCGTGCGTACTGGCACCGCGAGTCACAGAGGATCACACAGGCAGCGACTAGGCACAACGCTGCACGCAATAGCGCTGAGCACAAGTTTTGTCTGTCATTGTCAGAATGTTCACAAGCCATCAATTTCTATGAGCAAACAGTAACAGGAAACGACAACGCGGCAGGCCAAGAAAGAGAACGTGTGATGAGCTGGTCTTCTTCTCAAGGAAAAATAGCAGAAGACCGGTAAAAGTGGAATGGGGAAGGGAGACCTTTGGCCTGCAATGAGACACACAGAATCATAATAATTAGTGACACAACGCCATTGCCAGCAGTTAACGTAGACGCCTCTCGGTGTTCTGTGCTGTTGTCGATCTTTTATGCGTAACAAACCCGTGGGCTACAGTAAATCTATGCCTTTAGCGAGTCTAAATTCGTAATATCGTGGCGTCCCTTTACGCAGCTGATTGTCTACAAAACTCATTGTGATATGTTGTAGCTCTAAACAGATTCATTTGATTGGTATATCCCGCGTCACGACACATCCCGATTCCCGACACACTGATGTGCACCTTTACAAAGCTTTACATGCGTAGCTTAGCCGTGGGCTGCTATGGAGCGGCGCCTTTATTTAGCTTAGAACTGCGATTAAACGCGCGTGACCAGTTAACGTTAAACTGTGACATGCCATAGTGCGCGCCTTTGCTTATATCGCGCGGTTTTATGTCGCGACTCCAGTTATTAAATGTCGGCTTGATTTCGAATTGCGATTACCAGTTCGTTTTTATTAAATTGTTGGCTGTAAATGCATGCATCCCCTTTGTTTTATGAAATGGGAAAACCTTGAAGGAGTAGGTATGATTTGACTTATGTTAGAAGCTGTTTCAGGATAAACTCAAAAAATTTAAACTTGGCATTACACTATATTATTACTTTGAATGAAAATTAGTGCAACGTTCCAAACGTTGCAATAATTTTCAAGCGGCAGTGGAAGCGCCAGGGTAGCCCGCGAAATTCGATTTTTTTAAATGTTTTTTGCAATTTGCAGGTCAGTGTCAGGTTGTATCTTGGTCAAAATTTGATTCGCGGCCATATTAAGTACTTATTTACAGAACTGTAATCATTAAAAAAAACTTTTTTACAAAAAAAAGAACCGACTTCCAAAAAAAAAATACACTAAAAATTTAAAAATAACTTTAATTTCGGAAGTCGGTGTTTGTATTTTATTTCTTTGATATTTGACACCGACTTCCGAAATTAAAGTTATTTTTAAATTTTTAGTGTATTTTTTTTTGGAAGTCGGTTCTTTTTTTTGTAAAAAAGTTTTTTATTTTTCCCTTTTTAGTTGTTATACCCCAGAACTACAAACCCCAATAACATGGAACGTGGAAGTTAAACATTTGGAGAACACAAAAACGTCATCAAGATATGCGTATTTTTCGTTTTTGTTCAGTTTCTCAAAAAGCGCTACAGCGATTTCAATAAAATTTATATGGGACCACCTCGGGAGTATATTCTTTCGGATAAAAAAAGAATTTTGAAAATCGGTCCACAACTGACGGAGAAATGCGCGGACATACATAAAACACACATACAGTCGAACATAGAACCTCCTCCTTTTTCGAAAGTCGGTTAAAAACATCAATACAATACTTTCAGTTAGAATCGATTCCAAATGTCATGATTTCATAAATTCTTACATTTGGCATCAATTCTAACTGAGAGAGTTGTATTGATGATTTTAATTATTATTTTTCTCTAAATACATACTTGCTACGCCCTCGAATCAAATTTTGACCAAGATACAACCTGACACTGACCTGCAAATTACAAAAAAACGTAAGAAAATTTGAATTTCGCGGGTTAGGGTGGAGCATTCAACCTTAAGTTCCACAGTTTAAAATATATGTATAGATCAGTTTTACTTGTAAATGTTTAACTACAGGTTGGTTTTAATTTCTCAAATATTCAATTCATTTACCAAACAATTTGTAAAAAAAGAAACGTCCCCGCGCTTTCACTTGTACCTTTCAAAGGCTCCCCATTCTGACCCTCGCCTCGTTGCGATTTTCCTAGCGTTTCTAATCACTTTCCTCTAATTACCTCATCCAGGGAGGTTCTCCATAAATATGGAGTTGCTATCGGGAGTCGCGGCATCCACCTTGCCTTTGACGCAGATAAGGCGCCCAGAGCGAAAATAACCGCGCGTTCTACGACACTACCAACGGTTATCGATTTGAAATCAATTTTTGAGATCGGTGTGAGAAGTGACTTATGTTCCGGAAGTTACACATCTTTGCTGTCATATTTCTTTCGTGTAGGTAAAGATTCTTGGTTATGTATACTTCTAACAAGCTTTATTATAAATAACTTGCAATATTCGTAAGTAAGTTCTCCGTTTCAAAATTTTTAAACCATTTTTCGACCACTTGTTGGTTTCCAATAGAGCTGAGATTTGACATACAGGGTGTAACGTAAAGGTGTGGTCATATTTTATGAACCGGCTCTGACCATGGAAATGAACAACTTTCTTTAAGAAAAAAATAGAAAATTCCTAAAAAAAAAAATTGGACTTCCCATACAAAGTTATCAATCATCAGCTGATTAATATTTGTATGAACTATGAGGTAATAAAATTTTTTGAGAATTTCCTCAGATTTTCTTGAAGAAAGTTGTTCATATCAATGGGCAGATGCAGTCCTTAAAATATGACCACACCTTTCCGTTACACCCTGTTTATGTGAGTTCGGTGACAATGCAATATTATAATACCATCGAGCTGATCTGATGATGGCGCCGGGATGTAGGAACTGGAACTTCCTGATGGCAAATGGTAGAGTACAGTTGAATTTTGGCTAGTAAGTATGTTTTGTTGTCGTGAGTAAGTGCTTTTCATTACACATGACGACGAGGGTATACCTAAAGCTTGTTTTTAGGGTTCCGAAAGTCCAAATGAAAAACGGAACCCTTATAGGATCACTCGTGTGTCTATCTGTCTGGCTGTCTGTCTGTCTGTCCGTCTGTCACAGTCCATTTGCTCCGAATCTACTGGACTAATTAAGTTGAAATTTGGTACCTACACACATGTATATTGGTGACCCAAATACGTAGGTGTAACGTAAATGAACGAATTTGGAATATGGGATTCACTTTTGGGGTGCAAATCGGAAAATAAAAAAAAAGTGTTCCAAACTGTACCGTACTACATATCAAAAGAAAGGGCTTAATATGTGAGTCTCAATTTTTTTTTTTTCACAATTTTAAAATGTATATTTTTTAAGTTATTTTAGAAAATAGATGAAAAATGATCATTCCCGCCTTAGTACTATATCCGAAACTACTGAGCCCAAAATTTTGAAAAAATACGTAAAGTAGTTCTTTTCTTAAAGATTACTGGAAAACCTATAAGAAATATACAGTTTAAAAAAATCCTGAAAAAAACACGATTTGTTTGCGTGCAAATCCGACTCGCTCTTGGTCGGTTTTTAAAAAAAAAAATTAATGAAGATCGTGGTGCTTTTTGTGTTGGTTACTTCTAGGCAAGCGTGCTCCATCTTCGACCACATCATCGCTTACCATTAGGTATGATTGTGGTCGAACGCGACTATCAATGATAACTGTCAAAGATTATTACAAGATTTTGTTTGCTCAAAATCCGTATCGGATTAAATCGTCTGGATAGTAGATAATATAAAGCATTTCATGAATGAGTTTAGTGACGTTTGGGCAGGTACTGTTTGAAGTCATTGTTTTGATGATAGCAGTTAGGACAAGTATCTGTTTACGAGTTACGACCAATAAACACTGAGTTTGGTAAGTACCTTTTGTTTGTTTTGTTACTGTTTCGAAGTTTTTGGTTTCTTTCTCGAATATTCAATTTATTTGGTAGTGGTGATGGTTCTCGGATACAATTAATAAACCATGAAAGAGGAAAAAAATTGGAATGTGTTACTTTATACTGTATCAATGGTTGTCACCCTACTTTATGTCTTAATTTTTTCACTCTTGACTTTAAAGATAGGAAAGCACACTCTATCTTCGACCACATCATCGCTAACCAGCAGGTGAGATAGTGGTCAAATACAGCCTATCAATGATAAAAAAAGTTCAAATTTTCTTTCTCACATCACGTTCCTCAATTGTCATCTCTGCTACCTTTTACGGTGCTACAGCAATATTCAAGTGAACAGCAACCATCAGATCCGTAGCAAACAAACAAAAAGCGAGTAGTTTAGTCGTAGAATCGGCAAAGATCATAAAAAAATTTACAGCCTCCGACTAACGTTACGAAACGATCGATCGAGTTGGCGCGAAACAATCGAGTGTCCATAGTAGGTGCCGGGTTCCTCATTACGGGCAGAATTCCTGGCCGGCCTGCTATAAACCCCGGTCCTGGATGCCCGAATGTAAAATGGGACTCGTTTTATGTAGACGGGTCTTTGATGGCCTTTTAAACAGCGCAGCGTAGTCCAGTCGGTACATAGCGTTATATCTAGTACGGGCTTCGGACTCCCTAACTATTTGTACTATTTTAATATTCATCCTTTGAGATTTTAGTTTTTATTGAGTGTTTTAGTTTGGTTGGTATTGGAGGTCTTTATTGCTTTTTGGGTGTTGAACTATTTATGTTATTTTCGCTTTTAAGTCGGTGTCAACGATGTCGAACGTCTTACCAAGTGATATGGCGATACCCAGTAACTGGGTTTTGGAGGTCACCTCCATGCAAAATACTGGTAACGGCCGCGACTTGCAAATTGTCTGTCGTGGCTTCGAACCCCCAGACTGGCGCTTTACTTTGTG
This sequence comes from Polia nebulosa, assembly GCA_951329385.1. NCBI lineage: Eukaryota > Metazoa > Arthropoda > Insecta > Lepidoptera > Noctuidae > Polia > Polia nebulosa. The sequence goes on from OX589602.1 coordinate 24,715,242, forward strand.
TAAATTATTTCATCACCACCGCTCTCAAAACGGTGAAGGAAAACATCGTGAGGAAACCGGCATGTCCTGGAACCAAAAATTCGAAGGCATGTGACATTGTTCATTTTCATTGGATCCCAGTTTTGAATTTCAGTTGTTGGCGTTGGATACCACAAATGTCATTACGTATTTCCGTGAACGGAAATGGGATTCAACGACAATAAAATTACATTTTATTGTCGTTGAATCCCAAAAACTATTGTTGTTTATAATAAAATGAGGGTATATTTTATATTGACTGAGTGTCTGAGTGCGCAATTTCATAGGTGGAGGATCCATGTTTCTTTACCAACCCGCGTCTTACAGAGAGGCGGCCTGTGTCCCAACATGTGTGGCAACATTAAAAGGATGTTTATGCTTAGTTGCATCCGGTTAGACTAGACTGGGTTCAGTCTTCTCTTCTAGAAAAGGCTTGGCAGATGATGGTATTGAATTTCTTTAATTAAAAGGCTTGGCAGATGATGGTGATGGAGTTTTTTTATTTAAAAGGCTTGGCAGATGATGGTGTTGACGTTCTTTATTTAAAAGGCTTGGCAGATGATGGTGTTGAAGTTCTTTATTTAAAAGGCTTGGCAGATGATGGTGTTGAAGTTCTTTATTTAAAAGGCTTGGCAGATGATGGTGTTAAAGTTCTTTATTTAAAAGGCTTGGCAGATGATGGTTTTGAAGTTCTTTATTTAAAAGGCTTGGCAGATGATGGTGTTGAAGTTCTTTATTTAAAAGGCTTGGCAGATGATGGTGTTAAAGTTCTTTATTTAAAAGGCTTGGCAGATGATGGTTTTGAAGTTCTTTATTTAAAAGGCTTGGCAGATGATGGTGTTGAAGTTCTTTATTTAAAAGGCTTGGCAGATGATGGTGTTAAAGTTCTTTATTTAAAAGGCTTGGCAGATGATGGTGTTGGAGTTCTTTATATCTCGTTTGAGTTTTCAGCAATGCGTGTATTTGCTCTTTCAGGTCTGATAAAGCCGTCAACGTCACCGTAACGGGATTATCCGAGTGCTGCAGTGTTTTGTCTTCTCTCATCTATGTCAAATGTCCATTAATTGGTTGGACGGGTCTGGTCCACCCACAGGCTAGTTCTCTCTAGGTGATACGGTGTACAGGAATGCGATTTATCAGTTCCAATAATTTGTCTAATGTGCTTATGTCCACTCTCAGTTCTAAGTAATCCTCACATTCGCAGTAGGGACGTCAACAGAGGATTTAAGAGGAAAATTTTCATGAAAGGGAAAATGGGTCACAGGTTTTCCAGGCAATGTTCGTCTGTCAAGTATCAGCCGGGGTGTTGTCTTTGACTTGATTCCTAGTTTTATTTATTTATATACACTTCATGCAACAAAAATACAAAGGCAGACTTAAAGATACATAAGGTAAGAGAGGGCGAGCCTTTTACCATCAACCGGGCATGACTTCGAACTCTGTACTGTTACTGGGAAATTCCTAATGGAAGAAACGGTAGTAGCACTTTTACTCGACCGGGGGATCGAAGTCAGAACTCCATGCTTAGCTGCTGCACTTACGACTACTGCACGAACGAAGCAGTCAATTAATGTGGCTCACATACACTAGCTCGACGAGACAACTTCGGCCAAAGTTGTCCACCGAAGAGTGCCGAAGCTGGCAGAGAAAACCTATAAAAAAGGCATTAAGTATTAGTTACTAAAAATGTTTGGTTAATTAATTCTCAGAGCAAAAGAGCTTCTAGGCACTAGCATATACATACGTACATATGAATACATGTAGAGCAGGATATTGCTACGTACACACTCGTATAGTTATGTACATACAGTAGGTACAGCCGCTGATGTCAATGCAACGTGTTTTTACGACTCCATCGCGGCCCGGTCGCGCTGTCCTTTCTTAATTATACTCGCCACCCCACGCCGACTTGGACCGTTGGGGGGCAAGCAGGGTTCGTAAACATGTCATTATAGTTGGTGGAATGATAAGAGCGTAGGAGTAATTGAAGCTGGGTTTAGATTACTCTTAGATTCAGATTCCCGGGAGTCTTTGAGTCAAGAGTGAATAGGATGCTTCAAGGCAAGCGTGCTTTATCGTTGACCACATGATTGCTTACAGTTAGGTGAGACAGTGGTAAAATAAAAACCTCACTCGCTCTCATAGTAACGTGGGGATTATTTTTCTTCATTTTTTAATGACTTTCGTCGTTTATTCTAACATTCATCAGTATTCACAGAATTAGGAGCTCAAGCAAATCCAAAATATCTATAGGTGTGTGTAATGCGTTGTACAGTTTCCACTCTATCCCCGAGGCGACTAAACACCAATGTTTTTCTTGCGAGTACAGACGATGTTTACCGACCTGTCTATTATAATACCGCTCCTAGAGCGAGCGTCTCGCGTGTTTTCCTTCAAACTTCAATTATTCGTCGATACGTCGGGCGTCGGGCGGCGATCACTCCCACACGATACGTTTCGGCCCCTCTGTTGTGCTTTACCTGCCAAACTAAACAAACGCGAGGGGGGAGGCGCCCGCGACCCCGCGGCGACCGCAGCGGCCTGGTGACGACGTGCCTACTTGTCTTACGTCTCTAGCCAGCGCGGCAGCGCTGAACGTTCCCCAAGTTTCCGACCTCCGTCAATAGCGACAAGTTACAGATCTGCTGCCGACCGGTCAAAGTCATAGCGTGCAGCGAAACTTTACACTTCATGTTGTCATCCGGGCGTTGAGCACTGTGAGTATAGTCGCAGTCGACACTTCGCTCGCAGATAAGGACGCGGGGCACGTGTACCGCGGTTACTGCGCTGCGGAACGATTAAATCTAATAAAAAACAAGCGCTGACCGGTCGCCTGACCGCCGACGCACCGGCCAGCAGCGATAACAAACAGAATTCTGTAAAAAACCACTCCACGCGACCGAATCGATGACCGAAGCTTTATTTCAACTTTATCGTTTTTGCGTCGTCCATAACTTGGCACCCTCTATGTTCGCCGAAAGCCAGTAAGTATGTAAATTACGGTCGCGAGCGCCGGTCCTCGGGTGCCCACTTATCTATTCAAATTCGGCTCTGGGTGCGGGGTTGCGTCGCCGGCCCACGCTAATCAAAATCCGATCAGCCATTAAGTCCTCTCGCTATCTGCGCTTAGTTTACGAGCTAGAGGGGGGGCGTCACGAGGGGGGTATAGGGAGGGGGGGGGGGGGGCAGCGCCGTGATCACTTATTTATGTGGCGGGGGCTCGCTCGGCGACTGAAAAACTACCCTCGCGTCGTCGGAGCGGCGGCGGCGAGGCAGCGAGGCACGCGAGATGCGCGCCCATAAGCCCGACGCGGCTTTGTAATCAACCGTGCCGCGCTTTTTATGAGTCCGCCTTTTGCAGTCAGTGCTCGGGATAAATTTAACCCGCTATCTGATATTGAGGCGACGTATAAACTTTTATACTTATCTGCCAACGCTTTCAGCGAGACGCGAGCTTTGTGTGCACCGCATTGCGTCCAACGTTAGTTTCGTTCTGTTATAGCTTGAATTACTTCACTCCTTTCGCTAGAACAACTAGATACCTAACACTAACAAAAAAGCTTGACATCGTGGAAAGCTTTTACAGGAGGACTTCGTTTCCTGTCAACTCTGAAATTCTGCGAAGTCTGCAGCGCTTTTCAAGAACTTTTCGCGTTTCAACCTCTTTGCGCTAGTTCTTGTGAGAACTGTCAAGTCCCTTGTAGTTACTATAAATGTAAATTCAAATTCGATGATGACAAAGAAAAGTTTTTAAACACAACACATCTGTTTAAGGCGCTATAAGCTGCCAACGACCTTGAGTGGTTAGATTGCGTGTTCTGCGCTGAGCTCACGTAACGCGTCGTATGTCCACCCAGTAATAGGACTCGCCCATCAAGGAGCGCTGTTCGAAATTAGACGCATTGTTAATTTATTACACATAAAACAACAAGTACTAAATTAAAACACTGAAACTAAATTATAAATAATTAAATGATCTTTAAAATGGTGCAGGTTTCATAAAAATACGCTTTATAGTTTTTGCGTGATTCTCATTTTTTTATCCGCGTTAGACAAAACTTTACAAATGAATTACACTATGTTATAAAAATATAATTTCAAATATTCTGAGATCAAATTATGACGGAAATTGTCTAGAGTAACATATATTTTTTTTCAAAGAAATAAGACTAGTTGTTTAGACGTGATGTTTAATTGAATACCATTAAAAGTCGTGTAACTGCGCTTTAACTGAGTGATGCGCAAGTATGACCGCTGAACGTGGTTCGATTCCCTGCTCAGGGAAAATTTTAAGGTTTGGAATGTGGAATTTCTCAGTGGCCGATATGAGTCTAATCCTGATTCTGACTGGCTACTGAGAAATTGTGTGTGCCCAGTTTGTGGCAAAATAGGCTTGCGTGCCTCCATTACTTAGAACGACTTGCGAAGGTGGCGATCGGTAGCCTATACATCTCTGCCAACCCTTCAGAGAGTACAGGGTTGATGTTATGTAAACTGACTTATTATATAGGTAATATTGTAAGTTGCCGGCGCCTCGTGTAGGCGGCATGAAGGCCCGCTATCGGCGCCTGACAGCGAGACGGATCGCGGGTATTTTTGTTGTCGCGTTGGTTCAGGCTAGTGGCATGTTGCATAGGAGAAAGCGGATAGCGTGATTTAAATTTACGTTGATTTAGGGGTCCTTTTTCTTGAGTGAAAGCGAAACTTACGTTAGGTACCGATCGCTAAATAACTAGTCGTTACAAAAACTCCCTCATTTGTAAAGAAACATTTTAGATCATAACCTGAAAAAATAATTGATTTTCTTGAAATATGTACAGAGACGGCGTGCATTTTAACATGCAAACAATATTTTCCATGAAAACCTATAATTTATTTAAATTTAAAAAAATAAATTTTACCTCTTAGAACGATTAAACTAACTTGTCAAAATATTAAAGGACATAAAAGTGTCCCTCCTTGCAACATTAATTTCATAGCGAACGAATTCGGTCGCTACGCGATCGTTAACTATGTCGAGACTGCAGGCCCAGTAGAATTAGTCAGTAGCAGCGTTTGGTGCATTCATCGACGTGTCAGTTTTGAAAAGATTTGTAAGGTTTACTTTTAAATATGCATACAGCTTACCTAAGGTCTAATCAATGAAGTTTAGTGATGATCGTTTTGAATGGAATAAAGTCAAACTGGTGTATTTGTATATAGGGTGACTGGTAATTAGTGGCCGATACTTAAACACGTGATTGTACTCATGCTAACAAACAACTTTCCCAAAGAATGATTTTATTTATACTCATTCACTTTTTATCACAATAACACAACAGCCGTATGAAAGTCGCGCACGCGCCTTATGGCCCTATCAGCTGTTAGCCGCGTAACGCCGTTCATTCTTTGGGAAAATTGTTTGTTATCATGAGTACAATCACGTGTTTAAGTATCGGTTACTAATTACCAGTCACGCTATATATTAGTTGCTATTTTGCTATGACAGATCTAAGGTAGTTTGTTTAAATAATAAGGTTGGATGAGACCAATTCTGAGTGTGTTCATGAATCCTTCCTTCGATTAGCAGTATACACTGCAGACTAACCCCTTATTATTTTGACTTCTTTCATTTCATCCAAAGGTTGTCTGGTAGATATCAGCGATAAGACCGCCAATGAACCCTTATCTTTAAGTTCGTTTATTTAGTTCTGTAACTTTTTTGGTGTTTATTCCATATATCTATCTAACTTTAAACCAGGGCAGCGTTCACTCTCCCTCGCCTCTCAGTCCGAGGCGTAAGCAAGTGCGGGGTAGGCAAGGCAATATACGATATTATCGTATTTTTAGCGAGATCGATGGGATCTCGGCCACCTGTGGTTTCACAAGTCTCCACATTGATTAGGTACCCAACTACCGACTCCCTGCGTTCTCGTCCTCGTATACATATAAACTGTGTTTTACAGTGTCTACATTAAATTTGTTGTAGAGCAAAATTTTTTAATGTATATTTTTGTGCTGTGCTTCGTATGCAAGCTAACGGCTTCCTATAAGAAAATTAATGAAAATAATGTTGTCCAAAATTAAAGATTGTAAAATAATTAGGAAAATTAAACTATACGGGAGGTGTGATCTAACTTTAGCTGTCTATAAATAGTATATGAAACCCTAAAAAATATAATAATATAAATATGTAAGCCGGTATGGAAAAACTCCAGTTTTTGCATACGCCAGTTTTTAATGTTTGCAAACTTATTTTTCAGAGAGAGAGAGAGTTAAGGCCCTTCTCGCGGTCCAGTGGCGCCCTCATTGAATAATAATATTTATTTTCTGTGCTATGTTACGATTTTTTATTCAATGAGGGCGCCACTGGACCGCGAGAAGGCCCTTAAATAAATACCTGTACCTACTAAGACTATCACATATGTTATGAAAACACGGTATTGAACAAAAACAATTCATTCAATCAATATTTTTTTTTTTTCATGATAACAAAACATACTACCCCAAGTTCAACTGTCCTATTTGCCATCAGGGAGTTCCACTCCCTACATCCCGGCACCATCATCAGATCAGCTCAATGGTATCATAATATTGCATTGTCACCGGACTTACATAAGTATGTCAAATTTCAGCTCTATTCGAAACCAACAAGTGGTCGAAAAATTGTTTGCAAATTTTAAAGCGTACAACTTACATACGAACATTGCAAGTTAAAAGCTTGTGATAAATGGCCCTGATCCCTTAGTAGACTTTAACAAATGGTGATGACAAGCTGTTGATTCGGAAATTAAGAATACACCGTCATGTCAGAGTTACTAAACGTTTTCCTCAAGAGAGTGCATTCAACCTGCTCACCTTCGATTAGTTTTGAAGAACAACTCTGTTGTCGTCATTTGGTGACTTGGTGAGTGATGGCATTCTTTTCGAGTATTAGAGATTGACCACGTCGCATCTTTTGAGATTAAAAAGTTGTTTCTCGATCACTGCAACTCCAGAAAGCTAGAATCAACAGTGGCACCAACAAATCAATCAATGCACCGAGTCAATGAAACTCGACGAGTTCAGGAGAAACGATTCAACTGTTTTGGATCCCGCAACGAAATTAAAAACAATAATAAAATAATGAAAGAACAATTCAAGATTATCAAGTTCTAATTATAACAGAACAACGAAGGAGTAAAAAAAAACATAATTTCATTCACAAAGGTTTGTAGGGATTGGTGACGCTTCGAGTAGAGATGTAGCATTAAAGATCAAGGCAAGTTAGTCATTTTGACCATCAAGGGTAATCCATCCACCGGAGCCTGCGGACGGCGAGCAGTGGGTAGCTCGCCGTCCGATCAGCACCAGGCCCGTGAGTCGACGGCGCGTAGTGGTCTACGCGCGCCTCAAAGAGATGTTGTCAGCCACCATTGACGGGGCCCATCGTGGCCGGTGCCTGCATGCCTATGGGTAGCGGATAAATTCTGAAAATGAGTTACTGCACCCCTGGGCACTCAGGCAGGGAAGGAACAGGGGTGGGTTTTAGTCAGTAAGAGTCTGACACGCCCTCTCGCTCCACCTAGAGCGGGCGAAGTCATTGGATGATTTCCCTAGAATTATACCTACTATTCAAATCAGAATGAGTGCTCTACTATAAATACTTGATAATTAATAAAAAAGTACACTGTTCAAGATACAAAGGAAGATGTCCTAGTTTGAAGTACAGGGGTCTTATTTATGTGAAATAGCCCCTGCCAGTGTGGTATTAAATACTTATTATTATTCCCATTCAGAGCTCCAACAGGGCTCGAATGCTTGTACTGTTAGGAATTTGTCCAAGAAGTGGCTTTACGTAGAACTTACAGCTCAGAAGGACGAAATGCCAAACTCTGACTTGTAAACAAAACCATGTAATTTGAGAATCGATATTAAGTTATTTTGAGCATTCAAGATATTTCGAGTTATAAAAAAGGTCCATTAAAATCTTGATGTTCAATGATAAAATTCGATCCTCGAACAACAATTTATTACCTTCAATTTTTAAAGGTTTGTTCGTCCTATTGTCTGTCGTCCCTGTCAGTTAACATTTCGACCCGCGAATAATATGACAAAATAAAAAATGCATTACTTATTAACCGACTTTTTTTGAATGTTGATAGGACCATTTACATAGAGCCTTTTTTTCTGGTGGTGGGAAATCATCCAGTGACTTCTTCCGCTCTGGGTGGAGCAGGAGGGCGCGTTTCAGACTTTTACTGACTAAAATCCACCCCTGTTCCTTCAGTTACCTGCTTCCTTCAGTTAGCTGTGCCAAGGGCCGCGGTAACTCTATTCTCGTTGCAGCCGGAGTATTGGTGACTCGTAGAGGAGGTCGTAGGAGTGACACGCAGAGGAGGACGTAGGAGTAGGAGGACCGTAGGTAGATGAGGAGTTGGATGAAGGAATCACACACGACAAGTTAACACGTATATTTTATTATATACAAAAGTAGGCTTGAATATAAGAAGCACTCATTAATGTACAAACACATACACTGTGACTTGATACGTAATTAAATTCACAATTTTAGGAAACTGGTAACTGACATTTGAAGAGTCGAAAAATGATAATGAGGAGCTTCTACTAGCTCGGCTGTAAAATTAGAACTGATTTTTAATATAAAAACCGAGACTTGACAGAGAAAATTATGTAATTTTTGAATTTGAAATTAAAAAAGGTAGCAAAGAACGTAATTTTGGAATAGAGGTCAAAAAAATAAACAAGGCTTTAACACTGCCTTGTTACAATGTATTGCTGACATCTCTATGAGGCGCGCGTGAAACACTACGCGCCGTCAACTCTCGGGCCTGCCCCCTTATCCAAATAACTTTTATAATAGCGCTAACGCTAACGCTTCGTGCAAAATGTTTGGCAAGAACATTACCTTTTTTTTTTTTGGTGGGGTGGGAAATCAACCAATGACTTCTCCCGCTCTGGGTGGAGCGGGAGGGCGTGTCAGGCTCTTACTGACTAAAACCCACCCCCTGTTCCTTCTCTGCCTGAGTGCCCAGGGATGCGGTAACTCATTTTCAGAATTTATCCGCTACCCCTAGGCATGCAAGCACCGGCCACGAAGGGCCCCGTCAGTGGTGGCTGACACTAATCTCTTTGAGGCGCGCGTGGAACACTATGCGCCGTCGACTCACGGACCTGGTGCTGCTGCTCGCCGTCCGCAGGCCCGGGTCTATGGTGGCCGGAGATCATCTCGCGAAGTCCTACGCCCAGTACGCCCAGTACCTCTCCTGCGGTGGTAGCGGCCGCGGCCGTGAGGGGCACTCCGTTGAGTTTCCCTCACGCGTCCCGCCTCCGCCTTCGCGAGCATTACTCCTTCGCAGAAGGCGGAGACTGCTTCCCATTCCATCTCGCTCCGTACCATGGCCTGAACCAGGGCAGGGCGCGAGAGGTCGCTGCCACCTATCGCATCCACGAGGACACGGCGGTGCTCCACCCAGGCGGGGTAGACCTCCACCGTATGCTCCACCGTGTACTCTGGGTGATCCGCACAGTGGTAACACCTGGGCATTTCCTCCCGCCTGATTTGATGCAGGAACCTCCCGAAACAACCGTGTCCGGTGAGGACCTGCGTCAGGCGGAAAGAACATTACCTGCGGAGAGAACTGTCACGTGACTCACGCCCAGTAATGTCGTTGCCATATATTTTGCACGAAGCGTTAGCGTTATCGTTAACAGAAAAATATTTTGTCTAAAGGCTCTGGTCCTGATCGGACGGCGAGCTGGCCACTACTCGCCGTCCGCAGGCCCGCGATATATAGGTACTTGTAGAGCCTTGGACTAAGCTTTCTATCTAGCTGTCAAGTATACGGTCAGGAAAATGTGAAAGACAAAGCGATCGTGTGGCCGCAGTTTTTTATTTATATTCAAATCAATAAAAAATTACAAAAATAAAACGCATCAAAGTTCAGAAGTAGGGGCTTCTTGTATAACTTCTAAATAAAAAGTGATACATTTTTAACGTAGACGTGTGACGTCACGCGAAATTTCAACGCACTGTATCGTGCTAATCTTCAGGGTTCCGTACCCAAAGGGTAACCAACGGGACCCTATTATTAAGACTCCGCTCTCCATCCGTCTGTCAGCCGGCTGTATGTCATGATCCGTAATAGGTAGACAGTTAAAATTTTCACGGGATAATTATGTATTTCTGTTGCCGCTATAACAACAAATAATCAAAATAAAAATAAATTAAAAATTAAAGGGCTTCCCGGGAAGCCCCTTTTAATTTTTTAAATTTTTATTCGGTCGGGACTTGACCGCTATTTTGTTTACGTGTCAAAAGTCCAATAAATACATGCCCAATAGTTTTTGGTAACCTAACTGACGGACTAAAATCATTTTTTGAGTCATCTATATTCTGATTGGTCACTTCACAAGCTGTCAGTGTCACCTCCGTCACTACGTCATACAGTCGAGACAGTTAGACAAAAAATATTGAATGTCAGCCAAGCGACTTGTCACGCGCCGCTCTCATAAGTACATTAGTACCTACGTATTACAAATGTAACCTACGTACTTGATATTATATGTTGTTTTGTGTAGGTTTTCGCGTTTTCAGATTTATTTGGACGTACTTCGCGTGTCTTCGCGTCGGCTGGGCGGCGTTCGGGAAGTTGCGTGGTATCTTCTCGTCTCACATACCACAGTGTCTCAAGACGAAAGTCTAAGACCAGTTCATGTTGCTAGTGATGACTTATGGAACCGAAACGTGGTCGCTCACAATGGGCCTCATCAGAAGGCTTACAGTCACCCAAAGGGCAATGGAGAGGGCAATGTTCGGAGTTTCTTTGCGTGAGAGAATCAGAAATGATGATATCCGCAAGAGAACTAAGGTTACCGACATAGCCCGAAGAATCGCCAAACTGAAGTGGCAGTGGGCAGGGCACATTGCTCGCAGAACAGATGGTCGATGAGGCCGAAAAGTTCAGAAATGGCGACCGCGTACTGGAAGACGCAGCGTTGGAAGGCCTCCCACAAGGTGGATCGATGACCTGGTGAGGGTCGCGGGTAGCCGATGGATGCGAGACGCACAGGACCGATCATTGTGGCGACACATTATATTTTAAGTCAAACGAATTCAGGTTTCATAGGTTAGTTGCCAGATTTGGACACTAAGTAACAGCTGATAGATAACAAATTATTTCATCATGAAAACGCAGTGGCACCAAAAGGCATAATGAATATGGTGCTGCATACCAGCACATGACATGAAGATTATGAACTGTCAGAACGCAAGTTTTTTTAAGCAATTTTCAGTTACGGTCCCGCACTCGTTGGAATACATAGCCCATTTTCCATGTCCGTGATTTGACCAATTAAGAGAGCGGTGTTCCGATCTCAAGAACTTTTAAAGACCAAATTGCCGTAGCATGGATTTGCAAAATCTCTATTCGTTAAGACGGTTGTAATTCAGAAACTCTTTGGTGACACCATAACTAAATTTATTTATTTATTACAACTTCATGCACAATGGCACAAAGGCAGACTTAATGCCTTAAGCATTCTCTACCAGTCAACCAAGGCGCCTGTATTGTTAAGACATGGACATATTACAAATAAATTTAAAATCCGGTCAAGTGCAAGTTGGACTCGCGCATGATGGGTTCCGTAACATCGTACAAGATTATACGCGTCTACTTGTTGCCTATTAAGATCGAGCAAAAACTCTGTAATCTATAAATAAAGAACTAATACTTTCTGTATTTTTTTTTAAATTTTAGGCCCTGTGGTTTCGGGGTTAAAATTGATGGGAAATCGTAATTTTTCATCCATTTTCTTAAATAACTTCAAAGTTATATATGTTAAAATTATGAAAAAAATATATTCAGTACCCTCACAATGTGCCATTTCATTTGATAAGTCGCACGACACAGTTTGAAAAACTTTGATTTTTAATGTCCGATTTTCACCCCAAAAGTGACCCTCCAAATTAATTAATTTACCAAATTTCAACTCTATCGGTCCAGCAGATTCGGAGCATATTGACTGTGACAGACAGATGGACAGACAGACAGACAGACACATGAGTGAGCCTATAAGGATTCCGTTTTTTCATTCGGACTTTTGGAACCGTTTTTGTTGTTTTCGTTTAACTTTTCCTTTGATAGAAATATGTATAAATGTCACATTGTATTTTTTGAACTACGATGAATAGACTGGCCTCCACGACACAGGGAATCCTAGTGTGGAGACCAGTGATTTACCTGTTTGAATTATGTATTTTTCTGAACAATAAAGATTATTATTAAACCCTAAAAACACGTTTCTAGTAGGGGATCCACTTTTTTAAATTTATTTTTATTATTTGCTGTTATAGCGGCAACAGTAATACACATTCTGTGAAAATTTCAACTGTCTACCTATTATGGATCATGAGATACAGCCCGCTGATGTCTGTCAGAGGGCTAAGCCTCCGCTATCGCCCGTCCGTCCGTCTAGACAGACGGACGGACGGGATAGCGGAGTCTTAGTAATAGGGTCCCGTTGGTAACCCTTCGGGTACGGAACCCTAAAAACTAGGTAGTTACCAATTTTCTATAATAGACATAGGTATGTTACTGAATCCAGTCTCCGTTTCATTTTAGTAAGTCCAAAAAGTCCTGTTACAATACAGCTTCTTTATTCTGAACCGTTTCCCAGCAAACAAAGGTGTGAAAATGCTAAGTTTGATTTGCAAAACAATGCCCCACCGATGCGCGGGCGCACAGTCTTGAGCACGTGTTGGCACCCCACGTGCACATATTAAATAATGCATTGGATTCTGATCGCTCTGTCATTTGCATACGCTTCGATGTTGCATGTCTTCGGATTCTTAAGCTACTTCGTGGCATTCAAGAATGAAAAATGAAACTATATTATAGTACAGGGTGAGTTTAAAGTCATTAGCTATCTTTTAGGGGATAAAACAGTATATAGCAACAATAGCAAAAAACTGGCTAAGTGCGTGTTAGACTTTGCACATTTAGGGTTCCGTACTATATGAGGGTCCCAATCAATATTTTGGTATTTGTTAGTAAAATATACGTAATAATAAACAATGGCACGGATTCTCTTGTTCAATATCTAAACTAAAATTAGAGAATTGCTATCTTTTACTAAAAGGCAGTGCGAGAAAAGGACGGCTATAGCTATGCACTAAGTTAGAGATGTCAAACTAGTTTACGCCTTGCGCTTCGCCGTGTTTTTAGACGACATGTTTTTACGTGTACCCTTAATTTGTATGGAAATATTAGTTCAAACTAAATTTGACAGCTCTAATTTACGTCCGTCTCTTTCTTGTTTTATTAGAGAGAAAAAGATAGCAATAGCCTAAATTAAGTTTAGTTTGTGCATAACAGAATCAACACCATTATCCCCAAGTTTCAAGTTCATACGTCAATGGGAAGTTAAAAAATTCTTCGGAACAAAATTTTGTGACAGACGACGGACAGATAGACAGACGAACACGTGAGTGACAGCAATAGAGGACCATTTGGACCGGAACCCTAAAAAAATTAGCATGTTCGCATGATTGAAAAAGCCAGAAAATCTGACTCTAGTATTATCGTGTATGTCTTGTATTTATTGCATAGGTGCTTGATTGTGGCGGTAAGGGGTCTGAAAAGGCCGCTAGAGAAGAATCATAATTTTTCTTGCGCATAAATGCACATAGCCGAATTCATCCTTGTGACAGTTTTGTATGGAGATTCGTAAAATAGTTACATATTTTAGTTGAATCATACTCAAATTCATATCAGAATCGTATTTGGTTTTAATATTGCCGCTATATGAATTGTGCGCAAGAAATATTATGATTCATCTAAAGCGGCTTTTTTAGACCTCCTGATATGCAACCGGTTATTCTGAAAGTCGACCCCAAAATAGTTGGGAAAACTTGCGATTTTTCTTTATAGCGTTTGAAAAAAGCTTTAAAATCTATTATAGTTTACATGGTAATACTGAGAAGTAACTGAATGGTATGATCGTTGACACATAACGGTTTTCACGATGAACGAATTCTGAAAGCCGTTATCTTTTGACACACAGCAGTAGCGGTGGTCCCACCCCACAAAAAAAGAAAAGCGGTATTCAGCATGAACGGATCCTGAAAGCCGCTATCTTTCGACATAGCGGTTTTCAGCATGAGCGGATCCTGAAAGCCACCAGCTTTTGACATGGCGGTTTTCAGCATGAACGGATCCTGAAAGCCGCTATGTTTCGACATATCGGTTTTCAGCATGAACGGATCCTGAAAGCCGCTATCTTTTGACATAGTGGTTTTCAGCATGAACGGATCCTGAAAGCCGCTATCTTTTGACATAGCGGTTTTCAGCATGAACGGATCCTGAAAGCCGCTATCTTTTCACAAAGCGGTTTTCAGCATGAACGGATCCTGAAAGCCGCTATCTTTTGTCAAAGTGGTTTTCAGCATGAACGGGTCCTGAAAGTCGCTATTTACGAGTATCTTACTACAGAAATTAAAGAATTAAAATTTTAACACGGACAGTCAGTAATCACCGTTACTTTAAATATCTGATTGAAAAATCTATTCAAGCGCAACTGCACTTGTTGTAAAGCTGAAAGAGTTTGTAGGTATACCTCGTATATGCAGTCCTCAGGGATGTGTTGTAAATCCCCAGGGATGTGCTTTTTTTTTGTGCGGTGGGAAATCATGCAATGACTTCTCCCGCTCTAGGATGGAGCGGAAGGTCGTGTCAGACTCTTACTGACTAAAACCCACCCCTGTTCCACTGCTTGAGTGTCCAGGGGCGAGGTAACTCTGTTTCGAATTTATCCTCAACCCCTGGGCAGGCATCGGCCATGACGGGCCCCGTCGTTATTGCTGGCAACTCTTTGAGGCGCGCGTGGAACACTACGCGCCGTCGACTCTCGGGCCTGGTGCTGATCGGACGGCGAGCTACCCATTACTCGCCGTCCGCAGGCCCGGGTCTACGGTGGCCGGAGATCGTCTCGCGGCGCCGGAAGCCCCAAGCGTCTCCTGAGGCGGCTGCTGCTGAGGGCGTGAGGGCGACTCTGTTGTTTAACAGGCGTTGTACGGAGGGGGTTTCGAGGTGGTCTTTTATGATGTAACAGGACACCTTCCATTTGCTGTTTTTTTTTTTTTTTTGTGGGGTGGGAAATCATCCTATGACTTCTCCCGCTCTGGGTGGAGCGGGAAGGCGTGTCAGACTCTTACTGACTAAAACCCACCCCTGTTCCTTCCTGCCTATGAGTGTCCAGGGGCGAGGTAACTCTGTTTCGAATTTATCCTCAACCCCCGGGCAGTTCCATTTGCTGATGGTGATTTTCGGGGTCGATTTAGTTAGGTAAAAATCCTACACTCCCTGGGGAAAAACCCTAGAAGTCTAGGAGCCTTTGGAAGATTGCCCCCCGATATCTAAACAAAAAGGTATACTTACATGCAGAAAAATGTTTGTACAATATACGAGTAAAGCGTACCAACTAAAATCAGCTGATTGCTAAATGGTTTCACCGCCGCGAAAACTGTACAAAGTGCAAACAGTATGAGTCAGCAGAGACAAAGGAGTTATTTAACATGTTTACGTCGCAGAACAAATGGAAATCTCGTCTTTTTGTGAATATCCTTTTTTTAAAGAATCTTATTGGAAACTATAAGATTCCTGTTCGCGTTGATATTGTTTTTTTGTTCTGGTTAAATGATAAATGATAAATGATAAATGATGTTTATTCAGTAAATAGGTTACAAGGAACACTTTTACACGTCAATGTTTTTTAGTCAGTTTAAGCTAGATGAGGCCGGTGTTTCCTAGCTGACTACCCTGAGAAGAAACACCGAAACAAACTCAGAGGTCGAAGTCTCTTTTAGTGTTCAAATCCATACAATGTGGACTGGTTAGATCCTATGAGAACCATGTACGTTTATGTCTGGGATGAGCTTTATGAAGAAAGCAACACACGAATTCGAGTGGACCTGTCCAGACAGTGCAAGCATTTGTCAGTCATCGCGAAGCTCAACTCAGAACTCTGAGGTGCTCAACGAACCGACGAACAGTACCAAAGTAAGGACATTTGAGTAGGCCGCAAAAAATACTCAAACTGCCAGACAATCATAAAATCTACATGAATATAACGACATACATAGTTCTCGCATTCACGGTTGATTCTGAAATTTAAGGCCCTAGTACCGGCCAAGTGGCCCCCTCATTGAATAAAAAATCGTAGCGTAACAAAGAAAATAAATATTGAAGAATCCAACGTCACGTTTGTTACAAAGAAGATAAAGTATTTTTACATTGTTAAAACAGGTCTCAGAATGTTTCGTATCCAAAGTAGTACGCAAAAGTACCAAAAACAGGCGTTTCTGATACTTGCCTACTACCTTGTATATGCCTATAACGTTGGATTCTTTCATATTTATTTTCTATTCCATGCTACGATTTTTTATTCACTTGGCCGGTGTAGACCCTTAAGTATTGAACGATTGGAAACTTGAATGCTGATTTGCTTATCAATTGGCTATGGTTCCAATGTAACTGTTAACCAATAAGCGCATCCGTCAGCTTATAATTCAGCGTAGCTGTTCGCTATTAACTTAAGATAAGCTGTATTTCTGCCAAACAATTTTAGCTAGTAGATATTATCACGAAATGACTCCTATTAGACTCGTCCGATACCCAATGTGAGTGCGGTGCCGCTGTCCAGAACATGAGTCACATACAGGAATGCCCCAAGTACACCTGCACTATGAAGGACCTGATGAACGCTGATGACGCTGCAATAAATGTGGCCAGCTTTTGGGCCCAACGTATTTAAAGAGTTAGGAAACCATCGATGCGAAAGAAGAAGAAGAAGATCACGAAAATAAGAATAGAATAATTTATTGTTAAAGATATTACATTTAATTCCTGAAACTCACATTAGGATTCCCAGTGTCGTGAGTTCCAGGCTCCTTCGTTCCGTTTACATTTTTATTGTTACACAAATAAATATATCCGTTACAATAAATTCTAAATCTAATCTAATATACTCGTAAGCTATAAAATTTAAAAGGAATACACAAAGAATACAGTAGGTTACCTATGATATGTAATTGTGTGAGTGTTGTGTGTGTGTTGGGGGGTGAATTAAGACAGTCGGGTTGGTGTGAGAGATTGTGTCTGAATGTTATACCTGTTGTTTAGGGAAGTTTGTGATATTTAAAGGGTGTAATGGAAAGGTGTGGTCATATTTTAGGATCTGCATCTGCCCATCGATATGAACAACTTTATTCAAGAAAACCTGAGGAAATTCTAAATTTTTTTTTTACTGACTAAAACCCACCCCTGATCCTTCCTGCCCTGAGTGTCCAGGGGTGAGGTAACTCTGTTTCGAATTTATCCTCAACCCCTGGGCAGGCATCGGCCATGACGGGCCCCGTCGTTATTGCTGACAACTCTTTGAGACGCGCGTGGAACACTACGCGCCGTCGACTCTCGGGCCTGGTGCTGATCGGACGGCGAGCTACCCATTACTCGCCGTCCGCAGGCCCGGGTCTACGGTGGCCGGAGATCGTCTCGCGGCGCCGGAAGCCCCAAGCGTAATTCTTAAGCGAAATTCTAAAAATTTTTTTTTACTCCCCATACAAATATTGATCGATGAATTATGATGAATTTGTATGGAAAGTACAATTTTTTTTTGGGAATTTTCTATTTTGTCTTAGAGAAAGTTGTTCACTTCCATGGGCAGAACCGGCTCCAAAAATATGACCACACCTTTCCGTTACACCCTGTATATAGTAAAAACAGATAATTGTTAATACATAAATGTATATGTAAGTACCTATCAAAGTGAGCTACGTGCGTGTTTAGGATACGAAGTTTTCAGTCATAGTCCAGTGTAAGAAGCTATTTTGTTACCGTAATTTTACATTTAGTTTGTGTTACTTGCAGACTTAAAAAAAAATATCGTTCCCATAGTCATCCGATCTTTTACAAAGACCCTAGGATTTTGGCAAAAAGTCGATTTTTGCAATTATCTTGCGACATCTTCAAGCCGATCGGTTAGTACTGGTTCCTATGTCATTGAAGATTTACTTACGCAATAGATCGGGCCGATAGCGTATCGATCGTATGAACTGTGTCGATAATATGGCGTAGAGTACCGTTTTGGACATTTTCGTTTCATGTTCGTGAATTGGTAATCACCAAACGGCTTTGACCCTTAGGTACTATCCTACACAGTAGTGTAGTGTCAATGACGTAAGAGTATCATAAAGGTATCGTACAGACAGATGATGAGAGTGAAGTAGCGGGATAAGTGAAGAACTCGCAATATTTTCAACGGACATAACCTTGGGGTTTTAAAAGGCCGCTTTAATGAATCGTAATATTTCAGGCGCACGATTCATATAGCGGCAATATACACACCAAATATGATTCCGATACAAGAATTTAATTGAGTATGATTCAGGTAAAATGTTCAAGAATCTCCTTCTTTTCTACAAAATTGTCACATGAAAGAATTGGACTATTCTTATTCTTTATTGTACACCAAACAACTAACATTACACACAGTGATTAAATAGTTAATGTACAACGGCGAGCTTAACTCAATGTTGAGTTTTAGGACTATATGTACAATCGGGCGTAAGAAATATTCTGATTCATCAAAAGCGGCATATTTAGTCCACCTGATTTGACCGTTCATATACAGGGTGTAACAGAAAGGTGTGGTCATATTTTAAGAATAGCATCTGCCCATCGATATGAACAACTTTCTTCGAGAAAACCTGACGAAGTTCTCAAAAAAAAATATTTCCTCCCATACAAATATTGATCTGAAGAATAACAGATGTCAAGAATTATAAAACAGTGGTCAGACCTACTGTCTTGTATGGTTCAGAATATTGGGCAACAAAAGGGGTGAATGAAGCAATTGCATGCAGCTGAGATGAGAATGCTAAGAGCGATTTGTGGTGTTACGCGCATGGATAGAATTAGGAATGAGTATATAAGAGGAAGTCTGAAAGTGGCACCGCTGTCTGAAAAGTTGTGTGGAAATCGGCGTGGTATGGGCATGTGATGCGGAGGAATGAAGAAAATGTCGCGAGGAAAGTCTTATGTATGGATGTGGATGGCTATAAGAGTAGAGTCCACACTCATTCACACATCCACACGCCCACTCACACACACACACACACACATACACACAAAATATACATTCACACACTCATAAACACACGTATAAACACACATTTATACAAAACACACTCTAGTTTTCACGCACTGCCATAAACACGATTTTCATTTTTCTTTTTATTGGTTTTATAAAAAAAATGTGTAACTTATACCTAATTAGCACAACGAAACAATTGTTAATTAATCGAAGAAGAGCGAGGTTTATCCCATCACAAGTATCTTCGGATTACTTTCTGGTAAGCCCCGGCAACTTAATTGTATAGATTTAAGATACCTAATAAACAATTTTTTTTTTTTTTAGGGGAAGGCCAAAGAAACAATGGTTGGACTGTGTGAAAGAGGATATGGGTAAAAAGGGTGGTGACTACAGAGATGACGACTAATAGAGGAGTATGAAAGAAAAAGACATGTTCCGCCGACCCCAAATAAATTGAGATAAGGACAGGAGAATGATGATGATGACAAATATTGATCAGCTAATGATAACTTAGTATGGAAAGTTCAATTTTTTTTTTGGGAATTTTCTATAAAAGTTGTTCATTACCACGGGCAGAACCGGTTCTTAAAATATGACCACACCTTTCCGTTACACCCTGTATAGCTCACTCTTAGATTCATGATTACCTATATTAGCTTTACCTGAACCGTTGGTACTGTAATTGAAAAAAAAAAGTTGAATAATTTTTAGTAGAGCTCTTTATTTTTTTTCAAAACTTCCTTTTTCTCAGACCGCGATGTCGGAAAACGGGTATCTATCACAATGTTCCAGACATCTTAAATCGCCACAAACTTCAGCCTGACCAGAATATAAATTATTGGTCAGAACCGTTAGCGACACAGGCAGACAGACAGACGGTAAATTGTCCATCTACACGAGATAGCGTGTGGGTGCGTAATGGTAAGTAGCCGTCTTGCCGATAAGCGGCCATCTAAACACTGTTTACAGGACCAACATGTTACAGTAGGGCTGCGAGCATGTGTGCAGCAAGTAGGTACGAGTAGCTTTGTATTTTCTGGTGTAGGGAATCGATTCGTGAACGCAATTAAAATAAATTAAGTAACTTCATTTCAAGTTCACAGAAATCGTCGTGAGTATAATTATAGGTTAATGTTTGTTTGTATATCGGTTTCAATCTCAGTACAGTTTTGATAACAAAATAATCTGACAGCTTCGATCGATTTTATCTTACTCTTTTAATAATAACTATTTTCCATAGTTTTTAGGGTTCTGAATGATTGAATGAAAAACCGGAACCCTTATACGATTACTCGTGTGTGTGTCCGTCCGTCTGTCTGTCACAGCAAATTTGTACCGTTTGAGTTGATATTTGGTATACAGTCTAAAATTTTGAAAAAATACAGAAAATAGTTATTTACATATACAGGGTGTAACGGTGTGGTCATATTTAAGTATAAAGTCATGTACAATGCACTGGTACGGAGCCGTCTTGAAACGAGTGCTATTGTTTGGAACCCCCATGAGGCTAAATACAGTATCATGGTGGAAAGAATTCAGAACAAATTCACTCGTTTTTTGTTTTTTAAGCTGTACGGTGTCTATCCCTTCTTCCCACTCATGTACCCGAGTCTCTTCGTAATAGGGATGGTTGGGTACAGCAGACTGGCGGTGCGGAGGGAAATCGCTCTGTGTAGCTTCGTATTTCGTGTGCTGCGGGGCTGGCTTCACCACCCCGACCTGTTAGCGGAGCTGGGACTGCGCGCGCCGCCCGGCTGCGGGGGCGCGCGTCGCCCCACGCCAACGCTGCAGGAGCCACCGTCTAGGACTAACCTGAACAAGGTTGCCCCCTTGTCACGCGCCATAAGATTGTTAAATATTATCTCAAATGAAGTGGATATATTTCACTGCAGCCTGATGAAATTCACAGGAGTAGCACTGAAGTGCATTGAGAATGTTGAGAAACAATTTTAATTGTATTTTTAATCGCATTTTTATTAAATTTAATTTTGAATTGTCTTTTGAATTGTATTTTAAATTGTATTTTGAATTGTATTTTGATTTGGATTTTGAATTGTATTTTGACTTGTATCATTTATTTTGAATTCTATTTTAATTGTATTCTTAATTGTATTTTTTAATTGTGTTTTTGATTGTTTTTTCGATTGTTATTTTAATTGTAATTTAATTTGTTTTTCATTAGTATTTCAAATTGTATTTTGTGGTAGTAACATTGCTTTGGCGTTATGCTGTGAAGGTGTTATTTACGTAATTTTTAATAAATAAATAAATAAAATAAATAAAAATTTTAAGAGCCGGTTTCCCAAAAAGAAAGTTGGACTTTCTATAAGAAGTTATTATCAGCTGATCAATATTTGTAAGGGTGGTAAAAAAATATTTTAGAATTTCCTCGGATTTTCTTGAAGAAAGCTGTTCATATTGATGGATAGATGCAGTTCTTAAAATATGACCACACTTTTCCGTTACAGCCTGTAGAGATAACAGGAAAACTATGTTTCCTAAAGGAAGTCTGTGTTTTTTTAAAGACAATAAAAAAAAAACTTGAGAGGTGTCAAGGGACACCCGGATGGAACGAAGTTCCTTTCGATTAATTAGTGAAGGAATTGTAATATAATTTTATTTTTTTTAATTTATAATATTTTTTTATTATTAACTACGCACACACGCACGCACGTAAGAAGTTATACTTCATCATCTCATCTCATCTCATCTCATCGCAGCTCAGCTCAGCTCAGCTCAGCTCAGATCAGCTAAGCTCAGCTCAGCTCAGCTCAGCTCAGCTCAGCTCGGCTCGGCTCGGCTCGGCTCGGCTCAGCTCAACTCAGCTCAGCTCAGCTCAGCTCAGCTCAGCTCAGCTCAGCTTAGCTCAGCTCAACTCAACTCTTTAGCAATAACAACAACTATAACAAATAATGTTTGATAATGCTTGATCTGCTTGCAAACTTTATACCTACCCACCAAAAATACAAGAAGTTTTTATTAGATTGTTTTTCCAACACAATCTTTTTGGATCATTAGTGTCGTGACAACTTTTCGTAAGAATTTTTTCCGTCTAGCCCCCTTTCACAACGCGCGATAAGGAACTTCGTTCCAAAAATATAATTCATTTGGAGATCGGAACCCTTTTCTCGTGAGCCCGACTCGCAGCTAGCCAGGATTTTTATATTCCAAACTGTGCCCGTGGAGTTTATTGTAAGACCTTCTGAGTTCTTCTCCATCATGATCTTTGAGCTTTTGAGCGTGAGACAGCTTCATCCTTCTGACTGATCGACTCCCTCACAATTAAAAGTGCCTGTAAATGTTTTAAATTTTAATTAAAAAAAATGCTTTGAGCTTGACACTCTAATTACATTTTTCCTTTCGTTTTCTTTGACTTTCCAAACTACTCACCTACTTTAACCTAAGTTCATCACTGCTAAATTAGTAATGGTCTTTACCAGTGTCCAAAGCACAGACAGAATGTCATGGCATGAACATAGCTTGATCTCAGCTCCCGTGGTGGATAGACACTCAGAGATTCCGCTTGTTCGGCACACAGCAGCTACTCGCCTGCAATGCCGCTGGATTACACTGGCTCCTAGCTTGCGCGGAGTGCGTCTAAACTAGTGGATTAATACCTACCTAGTGATCTCGCGTTCAGGGGTGCCACGAAACTGGTTCATATTTTTACCTTTAAGTTTCCATTTCTTAAGTGTATTGATAGTTTTGCTGATGAATAAATGATTGACCAGTTAGGTGCATACTTGTCTGTATCGATACATAATTAGGGTTCCGTAAGTCCGATGCGCAGAGCCCAGTTGACATGGAATAAATACTGGAGCTTTAAAGAAATATTTAAGAGCAACATGCCAATCAAACTGAAGACTAAGGTTATGAATTCCTGCCTTATACCATGCCTAACCTATGCTTGTCAGACATGGAAGTTTAACAAAAATGTCAAAGAAAAAATTATAACATGCCAACGAGGAATGGAGCGGAGTATGCTAAACATAAAGAGAATAAACAAAATAAGACATACAAAAATACGCAACATCACAAAAGCAACAGACGGTTTAGCACAAGCTCTGGCGTTAAAATGGAAGTGGGCCGGACACATAGCACGCCTGCAAGATCACAGATGGACAAGAAAAGTGTCAGAATGGAGGGGGCCAGTGGGCATAAGAAAGAAAGGGAGACCTTGCAACAGATGGGAGGACGAGATAAAACGAATAGCGGGTCCAAACTGGATGCAAATAGCGCAATCCAGAGAAAATTGGCTACATTTGGAGGAGGCCTTTACCTGCAGAGGGGTTCCTACAGAATAATATACTTAATATTTAGTATTAAAAACTTGCATAAAACAACGGGAACTATTGACTTAAAAACTTATTAACTTATCTAACTTTTTAAATTAAAACTTTCATTTGTATAATTAAAACCTTTGATACTAAAAAAAACAATTAATTTTTGTAAGCGTGAATTTTTCTGGAGGAAATAAAAGGCTTTTTTATTTTTTTATTTTATTTTTATTTTTATTTTATTTATTTTATTTATAAGTCCGAATGAAAAAACAAAAACCCATAAGGTGAGTATTGACCAATGTTATGGGGCGTAATGTAACATGTTACAAAGCAAGCATCCGTGCGATCTATGACCTATAGAGGCCATAGATCTCATTAGGAGATTTGTGAACATGAAGCTAGTTCACCTAATAGGATATACAACGTTGATGTGACAGAGGGGCATTAAATTAAACTACGTATACTATACGTGTTTAGTATTAATTCGATACGGTATAAAAATAATAATAAATGAGGTTTTTTTTTTTTCAAACAAACTAAATAGCTTACAATTCAGAGTAAAACGCAACCACCCTTTATACCATACTTTATACCCATTATCCTTGTTTGCATTGCCATCTTATAGCGAAAATGTACTTGTGACTTGCGTGAGAACGGCAACAACGCGTCGTATCGTAGGTTATACTCAGATTTATCGTTTTAAGGTGCATGACCTGTGCGTATAGACATAATCAGCTGTTAGGAAAGATACATCGTGTTCAAACGAGGCCAAAACTTAAAAAATCGTTTGTGACTAAACTACTGCTCCGATTTAATTGATTTTTGGTACAGAGCTTGAAAATAGTACCTAGTATAGGCAGTTTAAAGGAAAGCCCCTCTGTCGTATCAACTTTGTATAGGCTTAACACCAGTCAGTACACACCTTTATAGGATCATTCGTGTGTCTGTCTGTCTGTTTGCCTGTCCGTCTGTCACAGCCAATTTACTCCGAATCTACTAGACCGATTCAGTTGAAATTTGGTACACAAATGTATTTATGTTACCCAAACAAACAATTTTTAAAATGTATAAACCATTTTTTTTAAAAGGGGTACTTTTTGGTAGGCACCAACTAGAAATTAAAAATTCTTTACTTATACAGGGCGTAACGGAAAGGTGTGGTCATATTTTAAGAACTGCATCTGCCCATCGATATAAACACTTTCTTCAAGAAAACCTGAGGAAATTCTAAAAAAAAATGTTACTTCCCATACAAATATTGATCAGCTGATGTGATAACTTTGTATGGAAAGTCCAATTTTTTTTTTTGGAATTTTCTACTTGTTCATAGAGAAAGTCGTTAATTTCCTTGGGCAGAACCGGTTCTTAAAATATGACCACACCTTTCTGTTACACGCTGTAGATTATGTCTATGGAAAATAGCATGTAAAAAAGATATGAATCGTACGGAACCCTTTGTGCCCGAGTCCGACTCGCACTTGGCCGGTGTTTTGTATAGTCTAGAACTTTGGGTAAATCTTTCTATTTCAAGCGCGCCCACGGAGTGTGTTTTCATGAAAGACCATCCCGATCCTGACTCAGTAGGTAGGTACAGCAAGCACAATGGAGGTCTAGTTTTCAAGTTCCCTATACTCAGTCGCGAAGTGCGTGGGTGCGTCATGGTAGGTAGTCGTCTGGCCAGAGATAAGCCGTGCGAGTCGCGACCGACTGGCGATGGCGTGTCGATCACTATTACTGAACTAAAATGGCGACCGTGCAGGGCTGGCAGTGAAACGACTTGAGTGGCTTCAACAAATACAATAAAACAAAAATAGAAAATCCAAACAAGTCACTTTTCAAGCAGTTCGGTGGAAATAATTTTAGTTAAATCACTTTGATGCCACCAATCGCATCGACTGCTTGAAAAGTGTTATTTCCCTCATTTTATTATATTTTTGGTATCGTCTCTTCGAGCTCTTTATTTTGATACCCCACAAGAGCATATCACAAAAAAGCATTATCCTCCTTCTGGGCAGTCGGGTAAAAATAGAACTTTATCTAATGGCGGTCACAATTTAAACATAGAACTTTACCTAATGGCGGTCGCAATTTAAACATAGAACTTTACCTAATGGCGGTCGCAATTTAAACATAGAACTTTATCTAATGGCGGTCGCAGTTTAAACATAGAACTTTACCTAATGGCGGTCGCAATTTAAAAATCGAACTTTACCTAATGGCGGTCGCAATTTAAAAATAGAACTTTACCTAATGGCGGTCGCAATTTAAAAATAGAACTTTACCTAATGGCGGTCGCAATTTAAAAATCGAACTTTACCTAATGGCGGTCGCAATTTAAACATAGAACTTTACCTAATGGCGGTCGCAATTTAAAAATAGAACTTTACCTAATGGCGGTCGCAATTTAAAAATAGAACTTTACCTAATGGCGGTCGCAATTTAAAAATCGAACTTTACCTAATGGCGGTAGCAATTTAAAAATAGAACTTTACTTAATGGCGGTCGCAATTTAAAAATCGAACTTTACCTAATGGCGGTCGCATTTCTTTAATTTTAATTCTTATAGCCTACGTCACTTTAGCGTTCAAGACCAATCAAATAATACCTCATTTAGGCTACAGGCCGTGTAGGCTACAGGCTGTGCCAAAGAAATAGACAAACAACATACATAATACCTACCTACATGAACTCACAAAAACATTATCCTCCTTCCGAGGCAGTCGAGTAAAAACAATAAAAAAAGTTTATTTGACGAAAAAAGAAGTTTATTTATTTATTTATTTCAGGCAACTTTATCTTATCTGCCCGCGCCTTTTCCCAACTATCTTGGGGTCGGCTTCCAGTCTAACCGGATGCAGCTGAATACCAGTATTTTACATGGAGCGACTGCCTATCTGACTTCCACAACCCAGTTACTGGGTAATACGATACCCCTTGGAAAGACTGGTTGTCAGACTTTCGGGCTTCTGATGACCCGTAACGACTGTCAAAGATCCACGATTAACAGCCGGGACCAACGGCTTAACGTGCTAGTCTCGGTATGTAAAGATGGTCACCCATCCATGGACCAACCCCTAACGTAGCTTAACCTGATGGATCGACCTGTGCGGCTGTGATGACTTTAGCCACGAGCTCCTCTTATTTCAGGCAACTAAGGCCTATAATAAAACACAATACATAATCAAATTCGAACCCACTTGTTCTTGCCTATGCCAGACCGGCCGGTAGTAGACCCTTAAGTTTCGCTTTTAACTCGAGGGTTTCCGTAGGAGATGTTTTTGTAACCCTATCAAAGTGAGACTGCATAAATATTCTCTTTATTATCTTATCAGTTGGTAAAATCCATAGTTGCTGCCAATCGTTGTAAGTAAATAAATTAATAAACAAACAATTAATTAAAATATATTACATGTTATTAAACGATAAATAAATTGAATCACTGGTTATTTGAACATTTTATTGAGTTATGCTCGTGGGAGTTCATGATTTGATATAATTAATTAGACGTGTATTTATCATTAAATAGTACTAAACAATTGTGAGTGAATATTATCTTGATCACCATTTCGTAGATCCATACATATAATCAGCATTCAACCAATAGCTTAAAATACAAAATAAGAGCCCAAATAATTACCAAATATTCATATTCGGGGATCAGAACATGTTGTATGGGTTGCCAGGGTCTTCACCAAGTTGTTTGTCCATCTTAGGGCATGGATGAAGGGTAGCGGATAAATTCGTAACAGAGTTACCGCTCTTCTGGACACTCAGACAAGGAAGGAACAGGGGTGGGTTTTAGTCAGTAAGAGTCTGACACGCGGCTCCCGTTCCACCCAGAGCGGGAGAAGTCATAGTCATAGATGATTTCCCACCAAAAAAAAAAAGTGCATGAATGAAGAAGTTTATTTATCTCAGGATAATGATAATGACGTATATGTCCTAGCGATGATACAGCACATCAACTCACTCAAAAAAAAAAGAGCAACTACACTTTTCAGCAAAAAAAAAGTGGATGGAATGGCTATCTACTTTTTTTTTTGCTGAAAAGTGTAGTTGCTCTATTTTTTTGGAGATAAAGAGATAGAAATGATCTAAACAACACAGAACTGACTGTCAAAAACTTGATAGTTCCTAGTAGTAGTTGGTAGTTGCTTGGTAATTTCTTCACTCTCCAATTCCCACTTAAACCTCGGCTAAGTTTATGAGCTGTGTCGTGTGTGGGCGCAGTGGGCGCACGGTAGGTAGCCGCTTCGTCGCAGGCGATGGCGCGGCTGGCCGATAACCGCACTGCAGTCCTCGCAGCGTGCTGCTTACAATTTAGCGCCCGACACGACCCGACCTAGGGCTGTCTAACATAAAATTAGTTTATAATTTTTCGGCTTCTAAAGTAAGAAGTGAGGTAACCTACCAACAAGGGTCATGCGAGTTTTCAAGTCACCGCGGCCCCATTAAGCAAAGGGCAACTTAAGGAACACAGGTTGGTTTTAGTCAGTAAGAGTCTGATACGCCTTCCCGCTCCACCCAGAGCGGGAGAAGTTATCTGATGATTTTCCAAACTGAAAAAAAGGACCTACCAATAAAATAAAAAGCACTAAGTGGAAGTGCTTTCTACAAGTTCTTCTAAAAAGAAAGGCAAGTAATCCTCGTTGAATACTTGTACAAAAGCAAACAACATGCGTTGTTAACTTACCCGGGCCTGCGGTCGGCGAGCAGTGGGTAGCTCGCCGTCCGATCAGCATCAGGCCCGTGAGTCGACGGCGCGTAGTGTTCCACGCGCGCCTCAAAGAGATTAGTGTCAGCCACCACTGACGGGGCCCATCGTGGCCGGTGCCTGCATGCCCAGGGTTAGCGGATAAATTCTGAAAATGAGTTACCGCACCGCTGGGCACTCAGGCAGGGAAGGAACAGGGGTGGGTTTTAGTCAGTAAGAGTCTGACACGCCCTCCCGCTCCACCCAGAGCGGGAGTAGTCATTGGATGATTTCCCACCCCCCCACAAAAAAAAAACAAAAAAAATAAATGCGTTGTCAACTGCCAAAATATTTTCTGGACTTGTCTGAAAACGAAAATGGTGGGAACTTTTTATTTTCCTCTTCTTCATATCGAAAAGTTTCTTCTTTTAATGCTTCTAAGTGCGGCAGATCTGTTCTTGTCACTGTCAAACAACTAAAGAAAATTGGCAAGCTGTTTAAATCGATGTTCTAAATGGAAATCTTCTCTATATAATTTGTATAGCACAAGCATAATCCACCAATAATGTTCCCACTGCTGGGATATGGGAACGTGCACGACGAAGACTCTGCCACCTGGTGGCGCAAATCCGAATCATCTAAAGAATTAATTAGAAAATAGTCACATTTAGAGAAGTGAAAAATAACATTTAACTTTGTGAAAATGTATTGTTGCATTTCGGGATGCATGAACACTTCAAAGAAAAATAAAAATAAGTCAAATGGTGCAAAATTCTATTACTTTCCTACGAATAGTACTCACTTTCCATGGTTATGTGATATACAATAAAAGTGGATAAATGCAGTAACAAAACTTACATGTTTTGTTATTGCATTTATCCACTTTTATTGTCTGAGTTTCAAAAACATTTAGGAATTAGGTAGGTACTAATAAAGTTATTTGTAAAAATAGCTAAGTTTTGTATGTAGAGGTAATTCAATACAAATAAATCTGTAAGTAAACATAACCTTTTACTTCTATGACATGCCCGGATTCGAACACTTTTTGGCCTTTTGACATATTCTGACCACGCCTACGATCATTATTAATCGGACCCATATTTTATCATTTTAATCATAATAAAAACGATATAATATAATGTAAACAAAGAGACGGCAACACGATAACAGCTCTGCATAGTTAATTTTCTTACCACACTGTGGCGCTCGTGTCGATTTGTGCTGCCACCTATAGTTCGTGCACGTTGCCTATATATAAGGCTTCGTCTCTACGAGAGAATTTCAATAGGCTCATCGCACTTTGCTCTGTTGACCAAATATCTTTACTCTTTTGGGCCCTTGCCATCCCATTGCGTTTGAATTTTCCCTGAACGTCATCTGGCCTCTGGGCTGACTGACGTAAAGAGAGGAGTGGTCGTATGATGAATGATGATACCAAGTCCAAGATGCCATGAAAATTAAGAGAGGAGTGATCTCAATGTTCTTAGAAATGATGCTGGGTTTCTTGGCACTAGTAAAGTTATTTTCGGTCCGCGTCTTACAAAGGCGCAGTTATACGACTTTTAATGGTTTTTTTTTAATTGAACATCACGTATAAACGACTAGTCTTATTTGTTTGAAAAAAATATATGTTACTCTAGACTTTTTCCGTCATAATTTGATCTGAGAATAATTGTATTATTATTTTATAACATTGCGTAGTTAATTTGTAAAGTTATGTCTAACGCGGATAAAAAAATTGAGAATCACGCAAAAACTATAAAGCGTATTTTTATGAAACCTTCACCATTTAAAGATCATTTAATTATTTAGCATTTAGTCTCAGTGTTTTAATTTAATACTTGTTGTTTTATGTGTAATAAATTAATAATGCGTTTAATTTCGGACAGCGCTCCTTGATGGGCGAGTCCTATTACTGGGTGGACATACGACGCGTTACGTGAGCTCAGCGCTGAACACGCAAGCTAACC
Organism: Polia nebulosa; assembly: GCA_951329385.1. Lineage (NCBI taxonomy): Eukaryota > Metazoa > Arthropoda > Insecta > Lepidoptera > Noctuidae > Polia > Polia nebulosa. The sequence goes on from OX589602.1 coordinate 24,745,334, forward strand.
TGCAAGCCTTAAGTGGCAGTGAGCCTGCCCGGGGGTGGAGGATAACTGCCCGGGGGTGGAGGATAAATTCCAAAGAGTTACCTCGCCCCCGGGCACTCGAGGCAGGGAGGAACAGGGGTGGGTTTTAGTCAGTAAGAGTCTGACACACCCTTCCGCTCCACCCTAGAGCGGAAGAAGTCATAGGATGATTTCCCACCCCCCAAAAAAAAAAAAAAAAAAGTGGCAGTGAGCAGCCCGGGCAATTGCTCGTAGAACAGATGGTCGATAGGGCCGAAAGTTCTGGAGTGGCGAACGTGTCCCAGAAGATGGAGTAGCGGAAGGCCTCCCACAAGGTGGACCGAAGACGCACAGGACCGGTCACTGTGGCGACACTTGAAGGATCAGTTAACGTCTTTCGGGTGAAATGATGATAATTAAGTAGGATGGATAGAGTATTGGTAGTGAGATGACACAAAATCTGACAACAGCCTTGCTGGGTATGGGTCAGATAGGCAGTTGCTCCAGTGAATATACTGGTATTTAGCTGCTTCCTGTGAGATTAAAAGTCCGAGTCCATTAAGGTTGGCAAAGGCTATTACATTAATTGAAGTAGGATGGACATGAGTGGCCTCCTTCCCTTTTTAACGCACGTTAGTTTCACATGTATACAATTCTTAAAAGTTACATTTGACCCACTTCCCGGTTTCTGATTAAGCTGAAATTTTGCGTACATGTTTAGTTTGGATGACATTGCATGGTAAGCTAAGTGACGTCATTCTAAATCCAATATGGCGGACTCCCAAAGATGGCGGACTAATTATTTTGTATTCCCATTAAGTGGGTATCAAATGAAAAGGTTTTGCCGAAAAAAACACGAAAAAAAGTGCCTTTGAAATAAGGAAAATTATTATTATTAACAAGGTAGGTACTCGGTCAGCCAAGGGTGGTTGCTTGGGCAAGGATGAGGAGCATGTATAAGTAAATCCTACATTCTCAAGTCATGCTCCTATAAGGGTTTGACCGATAAGAGACTGATGTAACCGATCGTTCTTCCTAGACTGACTCTCTAGACAGTTCATGCTGCGTTTATTTGAAGTACAAACAAACGCAACATGAACAAACTATTCCTGAAAACCATTCCAAAATGTAAACATGGATTTGTCAGTAATTATTTGTTTAATGTTTAATGCTTGAGCGCGTACCTAATTAAATCATGCATTCGTTAAAATAAATGTAATGTCTTGCTTTGTATAAAGTCACTACCTACCTAAACTACGGGGTCCGGTTATTATAAACCCCTAAGTTTTTGATAAATCTCGCAAGATTACAAACTCTCCGATAAATTGCAAACAGATTACTTTCAACTACAGTAAAGCGCAAAAAACACGCCTTTCCGTGATTAAAACTTGTTTTCTGACTGTTCTCATTTCGGTCCAAAAAGCCTCAGCTACGCATATGGACGAAGGCTTTGGAATCCCGAAATTCATCATAACGATCGATCATAATATGTCTATCTAGAGTCCTAAAACTAATTTGTATTTTTTTCTTTACACCATTTGACTTCTATTCCTCTGTTGTACATAAGCCTCCCCCAAGCTACAGCAAACACCTTATTTACCCATCACCAGCGCCATATTCTATATTTCTATTACTTTATATTTATATCTGTATTTATCATATAAGTAGGTATGTTTATTACTACAAAAGATTGCATGTGGTGGAGATGATAATGTTGAGATGGATGTGTGGAGTAACGAGAATGGATAAAGTGAGAAATGAGTACATTAGAGGTAGTTTAAAAGTGGCGCCAGTCACCGAAAAGTTGAAAGGGAGCCGCTTATCTTGGTATGGTCATGTGAAGAGGAGGGATGAAACACATGTAACTAAAAGAGTAAGGAATATAAATGTGGATGGATGGAGAGGGAGATGGGAGGCCAAAGAAAGTATGGATGGATTGTGTGAGGAGTGATATGAAAGAAAAGGGAGTTAGTGATAGCGTGACGGCTGACAGGACAGAATGGAAGAAAAAAACGTGTTGCGTCGACCCCAAGTAACATGGGATAAGGGCAGGAAGATGATGATGATGATGTAGGTATGTTTAGTAATATAAGTACCTATCTAATATATAAAATTCTCGTGTCACAGTTTTCGTTGCCATACTCCTCCGAAACGGCTTGACCGATTTTGATGAAATTTTTTGTGCTTATCCGGTATCTATGAGAATCGGCCAACATCTATTTTTCATCCCCCTAAATGTTAAGGGTAGTCCACCCCTAAATTTTTTTTTTTATTTTTTAGGCAAAATTTTTTGTTTTTATTTTTTTATGACACAACATACAAAAATACATACAACCCTAAATTTTCACCCCTCTACGATCAACCCTTATATTTTATTTGTTAATTAAAAACTTTAATTTTTTTTGGTAAAATTTTTTTGTTATTTTTTGATGACTTACAATAAAAAATCTCATATTACTCTCAATTTTTCACCCCTCTACGATCAACCCCTATTTTTTATTTGTTAATTCCTATCCAGATATTATAATTTCAAGTTCCTTTAATTATGTTTTTTTTTTAAATTCAATTTGATCTCCCGCCCTCACCGTTCGACTACTGATCAACTATCAATCGATCAGTTATCCCCGCCAGGTGTCACCACTTATCCAGCAAACATTACGTAGTAGGGATGAGGACGAAGCCGGTCTCCTGTCTTACTCACTATACATTTTTCAGCCATGTTTTATAAGTTTTATTTGTGTATCAATCGTAGCAGTGACTGTTATACCTATTATTTTAATTTTCCTTTGCAACTCCCATATTAATTTTACTGTCATCGTAAAATTATCATTACGGTTTGACCGATTTTTATGAAATTTTATATGCATATTCAGTAGGTCTGAGAATCGGCTACTATCTATTTTTCATACCCCCAAATAATAAGGGTGACCCCTAAATTTTTTATTTTTATTTTTTTGACATATTTTTTATTTTTATTTTATTATAATTTAGCATTGTAAAATACAGATAACCCTTAATTTTCATTCTTCTACAACCAACCCTCATTTTTTAATAGCGATATTAGTACAGTAATAATCTTCAACTCTCAGACTTTTATGAATTTTTTGGTGTATATTCGGTAGGTCTGAGAATAGGTCGTTAACTATTTTTATACCAAGAGATAAGGGTGGCCCACCCCAAAATTTTATTTTTTTGGACAAAACTTTTTTTTTTTATGACAGCTTTAAAAAATACATAATTATATTCTCATAGTAAATTTATCATGAATTTAAAATGATATAATTATTTATTCCCATTTTATTAATAACTAGCGACCCGCCCCAGCTTCGCTCGGGTACAAATTATACATATAAACCTTCCTCTTCAATCACTCTATCTATTAAAAAAAACCGCATCAAAATCCGTTGCGTAGTTTTAAAGATTTAAGCATACATAGGGATATAGGGACAGAGAAAGCGACTTTGTTTTATACTATGTAGTGATTGCTCACTCCATTGCACTTAGAGATTGATATTGTTTTTTTTAAATTGTTATATTAGTGATAGCAAATATGCATAACATTTTTTAATGTATAGATAACTTTTAAGATATACTATAATTTTAAATATATTAGTTAAGTTATTAACCACAGCGCTCCATTCCTCCATCAGTCATAGACAAAACTTACAATAAGTTAGTTATTTTTTATTTAACTACCAAAATATTCACTATAAATAATTTATACGGCAAAACAACGTTTGCTGGGTCAGCTAGTAATATATATATATAATAGGTACCTATATATTTTTGTTCCCTTTTTTTGTTAATATTACTTTAATTTTTTTTTATGCACCCGTCATATTATCTCTCCACCACCCTTGATTGGCTGGTAGAGAATGCCTAAGGCATTAAGTCCACTTTTGTACTTTTGCAGCATAAAGTGTTATTATATAACATTTCATAAGTAGTACCAAGTTCAAGGTCATTCAATATTTGGCTGTGGTCGTAAAACTCAGCGTTTTAGGCCCGACAATGACTAGCATAAAGACTGGGGTGAGGAAAATAAGGTCACGTAGGAAAGGGACTCCTTATTACAAGAATGTAAGGTTCATTTTCGCGATGTTGTTTTATTCTCCTTGCAGTACTGTTCATAGTTATGGGTCCATTGGCTCTTGTCACTTTTATGATGTTAAGTCAGTGTTTTTTGATGACCAGCACCTTAGGTTTTGGTACAAGGTTGGAATTTAAAAGTAAGTTGATATAATATTCTGGTAGCTTATCTAATAAGATGGGATTCTGCTTTAGTACCAGAATCCCATTTCTAATTCCATCGTTAAAAATTTAAGTGTGGTCCTGAAAGAAGTGGATATAGGGATATACAGGGTGTAACGGAAAGGTGTGGTCATATTTTAAGAACTGCATCTGCCCATCGATATGAACCACTTTATTCAAGAAAAACAGGAAATTCCGAAAAAAAAATAATTACCGCCCATACAAATATTGATCAGCTGATGATTACTTTGTATGCAAAGTCCAATTTTTTTTTTGGAAATTCTCATTTTGTCTTAGAGAAAGTTGTTCATTTCCATGGGCAGAACTGGCTCTTAAAATATGACCACACCTTTCCGTTACACTCTGTATTGCTATAAAGGGGGGAAGGAAAATGGCTAATCTAATTTTGATCAGCTGATGATAACTTTGTAGGTACGGAAAGCCCAATTGTTATGTCTTCCTTCAAGAAAGTTGTTCATTTCCGGTACACTCTGTAGATTACGTTTGCGTGCTGTGCGTTGCCGTTGGCCGATAATAATAAGTAATTATTATTGCCATTTAACAGCCTCTTACAATTTCAAAACTACATTTTAGGAAAGCTAGAGCATGGATGCGCATTTATTTCAAGTTAAGCCCAAGTATGTATTAGAGTTCTCTGAACATAAAATTTTATGATGCGTCTATCGTATTCATATCCGTCTGAAGTAGACCCAGTCGGAGCTAGGCTTTGTTTTTATGAGTGCTTATAAATAGCTCGGATGTGTAGTATAGGTAGGTAATAACATCAGCGTCACGCGGCAACCTTGCGGCGGCGCGCGGCGCGTGCATGTGCCGGCGGCGTCCGCTATCGCTCCAGGATGATCGAAATCGTTGACATCGGGCCAGCGCCGCGGTGGAATGACCGCGCGACGTTAATTGTCGCGTCACCTTCGAGCAAGGGCGGCCTCGCGACGCCCTGCTGCCCCCCCTCTCCCCCTCTCTGCCACCCCCCTCCCACACGCGCGCCCGCTGCACGCGCCCGCGGCCCTCGCGCTCGTCACCTTACCTATGACGGTCAGCCACCCGCGATCGTGTTTTGTTTAGCGTGTCCGCGCACTCGCGTCACCGCGCGTCCGACGCGAGCCGCTAATAGACTTCACTATACATAGATACAAGTATTCGCCAAATGAGTAATAGCGCAGAACGCGCCAAATCACCGAAGAACATTTGGTTCGATTTAAACGGAAAATCGTTCGCAGAAAGTATTGTCATCAGATGTTTCTTGGAAGACGGAGAGCATCCGGAACAGAGGAGCGAATTATTATGCGTGCTTCAACTCGAGGATGCAACGAAGGAGTTATGAATCGATTATTGCGCGCTAGAATTAAATAGCTTCGCAGTTTGTCATATCGGACGCAGATCGACGTGCCACCTATGCAGATAGGGTAATTATATGCATGTACTTGGTATACAAGTAGCTACCTAGTACTAGTACCGAGAGTAACCTTAGGACCGAACACTACCTACCGATTCTAATGTCCACTTTCAAACATCTTGCACACAATGTAAGAGAATGTTTAGAGTGTAAAAAAACATTCTGAGGAAATCCACGTTTTAATTTTTCACAACAGAGCCAATCAAGTTCTTGTAGAAATGCAAGTTTGAAAATAGCCTTCATCATCATTTAAGCCAAAAGACATCCAAGCGTTGCCGTATCAACCGGTCCAGTTTAGACAAAATACATTTCTGTTAACGTTAACGCTAACGCTTCGTGCAAAATGTATGGCAACGACATTACTGGGCGTGAGTCACGTGATAGTTCTCTGTGTAACGCTTCGTGCAAAATGTATGGCAACGACATTACTGGGCGTGAGTCACGTGATAGTTCTCTGTGTAACGCTTCGTGCAAAATGTCGTTGCCAAAGCGTTTGCATTAACGTTTGCACGAAGCGTTAGCATTAACGTTTACAGAAATGTATTTTGTCTAAAGACTCTGGACTTCTCGCATCCATCGGCTACCCGCGACCCTCACCAGGTCATCAGTCCACCTTGTGGGAGGCCTTCCAACGCTGCGTGTTTCGGCGCGCGGTCGCCACTCCAGAACCTTAAAAAAAATAGACTTACAACAAACATTTTACTAGACACACTATATTATGCGATTAGTTACGCGGAAACCCGCAGATGCGCGGGCGCATACGTGCATCAGCTGCCCCGGCGCCGCCCGCGCGCGGGTTAACAGTCAGTGGAGGGTTATTGCCTATTGTGCCCTTTGTAATGGTGGCTACCTATAATTTGTCACACCGCGTTCGAATGAAGATTACCTTTAATATAACTCTTTCATTCTTGTACTTACGAATGCAGTGTTTTAGACAAAGATTTACATGTGCGGTAAAAATATATTGGATGTAATGCAAATGAAATCAAAGAGGCCGGTGTTTAAATCATAACAGTAGGTAACGATCTTGAGCGGTTAAGCAACGCTTGCCGAGGTGGGTCGGTGCATGGGTGACCAGTGACCATTAATTACGAAATAGGTACCGAGACCGACCGACCGAGACCCTCATTACATACCGCTGAAAACACATTAGGTAGTTGACCTTCGGGCATTCGTAGGTCTTTGGCAGTCGTTATCGGTACTCAGAAGCCAGACGAAGTCCAACAACCAGTGTTGCAAAGGGTTATCGCGTTACTCGTTTGTTATCCACCTGAGATTTCTTGGCTGGATTTCTACCCTGGGGTGTTGACGCCAAAGTCCTGGGGTCACTATATCGGTGGCGCCGGGACGCGCTGGAGCGGAATGAGCACCTGATTAATCTATACGGGCCAATATTTAGCCGCGGGAGTGTGATGAAATGCACAAGCACTCCAGAACCCCGGCCAAAGGTAGCTGTAGAACACCGAGCGGTTTCAGTCAGCAGGAGTCTCCTCGAAGGCAGAGGACATTCATGAGATTTCCAGGAGAAAAAATAAAACCTCCTGCTAATCCTAATTTATGGTCGGCGCAGGGTGTCTACTTCTCCCATACATCTCTATTTAGCTCTCTATCATCTTCGTAGTAGAAACCTCGTAACTAAGCTTTTTGATTTTCACGTCAAAATTATGATGTCCTGTGCGTATTTACAATGTAATTGGTTTTCTAATTCCAACCACAAATGACCTCAAGTGTCTGAACATACCCGACTGAAGCAATTCTCTATTTCCCTCCATCATATAACAACATATTCAACCCCATCTGATCTCCACATTCTAAGTCACCGGTGCAGAGGGGTCAATTATCCGACGATAAATCGAACGGTCTCCGTCCTGCGACGTCACACGGCGACAGTCTTTTGTTATCTATGGTATGACGTCCCGAAACGATTAACGTGGCAGATAGGGCTGTTTGTCCCATCGTGTAACAAAAGACAGTAAATCTTAAGATATATCGCAGGTTCTGAAGCTCTTGTGCAGTAACGTTGAGTGGTTGAATAAGTTGTATAAGTTATTTTGTTAGTTGGCATGCATAATTGCAGTGAGATTAAGTTTTGGGTTGGCGGTCAAATAAATTGTTGGCCCTCTTTGCTGGTCTGCTGTGGTGTATTAATGTGAGAGTTTTATAAAAAAAACTTTTTACAAAAAACACAACCGACTTTCGGAAGTCGGTGTTTGTATTTTATTTCTTCGTTATTCGACACCGACTTCCGAAATTAAAGTTATTTTTAATTTTATTTATTTATTTTATTTATTTATTTTTCACTTTTTAGTTGTTATACTCCAGAACTAAAAACCCCGATAAGATGGAACGTAGAATTTAAACATACTCGTAATTGGAGAAAACCAAAACGTCATCTACGAGTATGTATACGTATTTTTCGTTTTTGTTCAGTTTTCCAAAAAGCGCTGAAGCAATTTCGATAAAATTTATATGGGACCACTTCGGGAGTATATTCTTTCGGATAAAAAAAGATTTTTGAAAATCGGTCCACAACTGACAGAAAAATAGGTGGACATACATAAAAAAAAAACAAAAAAAATCTCTTCTCTTCTCCCTCCTTTTTCGAAGTCGGTTAAAAACCATTTTCTTTGTTAACAGGCTTATCTACTGACTACTTAAGTTACTAAAGAAATGGGAATTTCGGTTGTCCAGCTCCCGGCATAAATATGTGTATTTAGGGTCGTAATTCTCCCGACTGCAACTGCGACTGCTACAGTGTCTAAAAGGTCAAAAGTGTCAAAAAACATTTTTTGTGTGAGGATGTTTCGCCATGATCAGCAATATTTTTATTCAGCTTCGATACAGTCAAGCAAGATCGGCTTCGAAACCATAGAGTAAACTCTTATAATCTAGGCACAATTTAGTACCTTTCATTACGGAAACAAATAAATAACCCAAAAGCAGGCAATAAACCTGAGCCAATTTCAGGCAACCAGTCAAAACAGTCTGCTGAGAACTGGGTCACTTACAGTAAACAATAACTCACGAAATGCGACTAATAGTTTTAATTTATCTTGAAGCTACAACTGCTGCCATCTGTCGGCGAGCGCGCGAACTAAATTTATAGAACAGTCGGATGATTTATTACTTGAGTTTTCGCGGAAAATTTTGTAGAGATCTTTATTTTTCTTTTGGATTTTGTGGAACTGAGTGTTTTGATAAGTTGAGCTTGATTTTGGTTGGATTCAGAGCTTTCGATTGGTAGGCTCAAGTGAGAAAAAAATATATATTGAGAAATAATAAGTTATTGCGTGAAAAATATTCCTCTATACTTTGATGGCCATTGATAAGGTTTGGGTTTGAAAATTCTGCGATCTATGACTATAGAACGAGTGTAACTCTTTCAGCTTTCGTTTGAAAAAGTCTTATTTACCTACCTCATTTTCTTGCCACTTTTCAATGACAATTTATTAGAAGAAAATTCACATTAATACTGAAGATGCCTGGAATACTTAAAAATAACATTTTCATGTATTCTGGCCATTTTCCGACAGTTAATAAATCTAATATATATTAATAATACAGAGTATTTATATAACTAATCATAAACTTATCGTAAATTCTTATGCAGAGCACCTGTTTAATTGTACTACGACTAAACTTAATACGCACGCAAAGGGGCCGTTCAAGTATTACGTAAGCAGATTTATTACAATTATTAACCCCCCCCTCCTCCCCTCCCCTTGTCAGCAAAAGTTAGCAAAGCTCTCCCCTCTCCCATGTTTACGTAAACATTGGTATATACATTTTTCTATTAATGTAATTATTTTGTTTTTTTTTTTTAATTTTTTCATGAGCGTATATAGTACCTAAACGTATTCATTGTTTGTGGAAATTCCCAAATATGCGTTTCGCTTTCAAGCAGTGTAAAATAGTAAATAATTACTGCTGACGTAATTACCATCCAAACCCCCTATGTCATCAAAAATAAGCAAAGCATACACCCCCCCCCCCTGCCCCCCTATAGTGCTTACGTAATACTTGAACGGCCCCAAAGATGAAAAAATAAAACTTAGCATCATAACAAAGCGCTACTAAAAATATAACATAGCACGTCACTAAAACTCGAAACAATTAAAATACCCAAAAATAAACCTCTTAGCTCACGGCCCAATTTGACATGTCATTAAACCGAGTTGCCAACAAAAAAAAAAAAACAAAACAGCATCAAAAATAAACATTAAAAATAAACTTGATGAACTAAGTTATAAGGAATAATTCCGGAGCTCCGCTGGCTTGTTTTGATAACAATCATTCGGTCGCCCTTTCGCTTTCATTCATGCCGTGCCCGATGCCCAACTAAAACAAACTTTATTTCAATTTATAAATGTGTGTCTTACGACGACGCTGTTGGAGTGCGCATGTGTGCTTTTGTGGGCACAGAGTAGGCGGGGTTGGTATTGTGCCTATTTTGCTTTCAGTAGTATTTTCGCACTTTTTACACCAGAAGGAGGTTTATGTTTTTTGAGAATATTTATGTATGTATGTCTTTTTTTTGGCAAGCTCTGTTACCTACCCGGGCGCTGGTGCTGATCGGGCGGGTGCTCGCCGTCCGATCAGCACCAGGCCCGAGAGTCGACGGCGCGTAGTGTTCCACGCGCGCCTCAAAGAGTTGTCAGCAAAAGAGACGGGGCCCGTCATGGCCGATGCCTGCCCCCGGTTGAAGATAAATTCGAAACAGAGTTACCTCGCCCCTGGGCACTCGAGGCAGGAAGGAACAGGGGTGGGTTTTAGTCAGTAAGAGTCTGACACGCCCATGATTTCCCACCCTACAAAAAAAAAAAAAGCTCTACTACCTAAATGGCTGAAAGGATTTTAATAAATGTGATATAATTAGATTGGTCTTGACCACCGAAGTGACATACGCTATATTAATTTAAAAAAAAACTGGCACTCCGGGAGTACCGTCAGAATTGAAAACTAAAAACTTGAACAAAATTTCCCAACGCGCCTAAAGAAGTTTTCACTTAAAAAAAAAATGTCAATCGCCATTAGATTATTGTATTATTATTACTAGCCGGTTCTGCCCCACTGCTGAGAAAAGGCCTCCCTCCATTCCTTCCAACGGTAACGATTTTTCTCTTCTTCTTTCAAATTCATAAGGAAGAAATCGAGGTCGTCCTGCCATCCCTTTCGTGGCCTGCCTTGGCCCCGTGTCTCTGTGCCAGGGCACCAATCCTGTCTTTCACAGCCCACAGCTCGTCAGGCATGCAGCAGACATGTCCAGCCCAGTCCCATTTAAGCTGGGCAGCATTTTGAGCCACGTCAACAATTTGCGCTTTTTTAGCGCAGTGTCGTGTTTGGAACATGATCTGTTAATTTAACACCTAGTAGTATACTGCGGTGTCGATGAGGGTGATGAGAATATTGTCAGCCATCGAATGGCCGGTTAGAGTGTTCGACTTTTGAAGAGTAATTCAAATAACTATGGCATTAATTAAAAAAAACTAGTAGATATGTTTTGTTTAACGAGGGACTCCAGAAAAAGTCCTCTGAAGAAGAAAAACGTTTTTTTATCAAAAATATAAGTTATCCAGTGCTGTGCCTGCCTTTGATTTATTACACTGCACACGTCTAGTTAATCAGTTTCCACATCAGATCGCTACTAAGCGTACGCCATAAATCCCTGAAGCTCCCACAATACCTACTGCGCCCCATAGCTCGTTACCTCGGTAAACCTTGTTTTTTTGTTTGCACTTATGGATGTGTATCAAAGACCAAGTCTGTGCACCATAGGTTACGTTATGGGGAGAAAACACATGTCCATCAGCTTACGCTTCAGTGACATGGGCAAAGTGCCTTTAAATAGCTCCTTCATGGACTAGTAGCTCTTCCAGGCATTTTCTGTTCATGGCGTTACTTCTTTATCTTGCCTTGCCTGGAAAGAGACTACTTGACCCAAGCAGATGTATTCTTGGACATACTCGTATAGTATATTCTCCCCACCTACCTGTATGTTCCTTTTGGAGTTGTGGGTCATGAATTTGGTCTGCGGTGATCTTTTTGGAGATAATAGAAAGAAAAAAGAAAGAAAAATAATTAATTAATAATATATAATTATTATTATTATTTTATTTTTATTATTATTTATATATTTTATTATATATTATTATTTATTAATTATTTTTTATTATTTTATTAATTGTTGTACTTTTTTATTACGTGGCCATGTGGTGTATCAAAATAAAGACCTTGAGGAGACATTTCCATAAATATATGTCATTCAAAAAATTAAAAAAAGAAACAGTGGCATTCTGGGAGTGCCAAAGGAAGTGAAAACTTGAACAAAAATGCCCAACGCGCATCGCGATCCGCTACGAGTACGCGTCGTAGCACTCTCGTAGCGAATCGCGTAGCAGTCGGACGGTCGGTGATGGTGTCGCACGAGTTCAATTGTTTTTTCCCATCTCAGAAATACCCAACGCGCCTAAAGAAGTTTTTACTTAAAAAAAAATAACAAAACATCCGACTTTAAAAATGAACTAAAAAGTTCCAAACAAGTAATTTTTCAAGCAGTCTGATGCAGTTGGTGACATCAAATCTGTGAGTGAACTAAAATGAATTCCAGCAACTGCATAGACTGCTTGAAAAGTAACTTGTCAGTAGAATTTTCATTGCAATTTTCAGTAGTATTTTAAGCAGAATTTCAGAATGTGCAATTCGTTTGCTCGTTAACTTTCTGTAAAATTTACAGTAGAACCTCTTAACTACTTGTGTCAGTGGTGGATCCACGGCAGTTAGAGTCCACGCCTTCGTCTTCTTGTATTCTCTATTCTTCTTCTCCAACAAGAGGACTGCACTCCAAGTCTTACACACTTTCTATAAAGCTATTTGCAGGATTTTGAAGAAGTTTCGATATCCATTTGAAAATTTGCATGCAATTAATGTCGCGGTAGACTTGTCGAATTGGTGATTACCCTGCTGCTTCTGTGTTACCATCGCGGCTTCTTCAGCAACTTGTGTGCCCTTTTGTTAAGGTAGGCACTTATTTATGTGTAACATCTTTCCTCTCGCTTTCCTGCAATCTGTGGGAGTGATTTCGTGAAATGGGACGGAGTAACAGGTGAAATGGGACGGAAGTGTGTAACAGGAAGCCGGGAAAGCGCGCGCTATTTCATTTGACCAATGAGCGCGCGCGGTGGTAGAGCTGGCCGTCAGATGGTAGAGCGCGCGCACGATTAGTCTCCGCGCGGTCGAAATCGGAACTAAACGTTTCAATTTAATTTTTCAGGATAGAATGTTAATATTGCTTATTACCAAAGTGAGATGTCAAATGTTACACCATCATATGCGACTACTGTAAGGCTTGTTCGTTTTTTTTATTATTTGTTAAGTAATCGTTAAATATCAGTTGAAAGACCATCACATTGACTGTTCCTTTGCTTCTCTTCTCTAGTTCAGCAATCGATATGACTGTTATGGATGACATTTGCTGCAAGGTGGTAAACTTTCTCACTGACTTTGGTAACAATATAACAATTACAGCAAAGTTTTACATCTCCGACAATAAAAATACTTAATCTTTGCCGCGTCACAGTCGCAAACACATAAATATGTAGGAGGTATCGCCACAGATAAACTTGTAAAAAGTTATGAATGAAACCGAGAGTGGCCCGTAGTAGAGTTGTAGACTGTCGCCCCCTCCACCCCCTCTGCCCCTGCTAACCCTCCCCCCTGCCGCACCCTGCCATCCGCGTCCTCCCGTGCGCCGATTTGTTTTACGCATTTAGTTTTATTTTGTTTTGACTTATTTTGTACTCTTGTTGTACTAGCGTGTAATGGAGTGTCCGATGAGAAATTGGTTGAGTTGTTCTGCAAAGTTTTATTTGTGTTTTGTTTAGTAATGATGCGTTTTGTTTTTTAGTATTTAACCCTCGACGCAAAATGAGGGTGTTGTAAGTTTGACCGCTATGTGTGTGTGTCTGTCTGTGGCACCATAGTTATTAAACGGGTGAACCGACTTGAATGCGGTTTTTTTATTTGAAAGCTGGTTTTCTAGCGATGGTTCTTCAACATGTTTTATTAAAATTGGTTCAGCTGTTTCAAGGTCATCAGCTCTTTTGTGTTTTGTAAATGTTCGTTTTTCTTGTAAGCGTTGGGGTCTTTTTAATTTTTTAATTTAATTGTATCTTTTTGATGTTTTGGTTAGTGTTTATTTTAGAGTTTTGTCAAAAATGTCCTAAGAAATATTTCATAACCAGTTTGGCTTTCTAAATTCTTTGTTAAAATATATCGCAAAGTAAAAAAAAATTGTTCAAAATTCGGTACGATTTCCCTCTTAATAAAAATGCTGGTTCAATTTTAGGTTTGCCCTTTGAATATTCGACAAGCCTGAAGGTACCACATAGCATATATACTCACGTAGATGTATACTGGTACACATTTGGCTTAGCGTTCGTCTGGACACGTGGGGCGCGGTAACTGGGGCAGCGCTTTGCCAACTAAGCCCACATAGTGAGCCTAGATGCCTATGACTACATGCACTAACTACCTAGCTACCCACTACAAAACAGAAATTAAATACTATCTATAGTCAGTCGTATTGTTAGTGTAAATACTGATTAACAGATTCTAAATTGAAGATAACATTATTTCACATATATATTTGTAACGGAAAGTTGTGGTCATATTTTAAGAACCGGTCATGGGCAAAAGCCCATGCAAATGAACAACTTACTCTAAGAAAAAATAGAAAATTCCCAAAAAAAGATTGTACTCTCCATACATAATTATCATCAGCTGATCAATATTTGTATGGGAGGTATAATTTTTTTTTTAGAATTTCCTCATTTTTTCTTGAAGAAAGTTGTTCATATCATTCTACCTTTTTTCGGGGTAGAAAATGTTGAAATAAGAAATTGCTAATCAAAACTAATCACATGGTATTTCTTTTTGTAAATATGAAGCCTAATATTTCTTAAGGAATAGTGCTGAGATTCTCATAACTTTTACAAAACTCTTTCTATCTTCTTTTTAGCGTTCCGAAAGTCCGAATGAAAAATGGAACCCTTATAGTATCATTCGTGTGTCTGTCTGTACGTCTGTCGGTCTGTCACAGTCAATTTGTCCCGAAACTACTGGAGTGATTAAGCTGAAATTTAGTACACACATGAACATCTGTGACGCAAACACGGAGGTGTAACGTAAATAAATGGATTTGGAATATGGGGTCACTTCTGGGGTGCAAATCGAAAAAAAAAGGTTTTCCAAATTGTAGGTACCGTGCTACATATCTAATATAAAAAACTTTTTTACATAAAAATGGAATACCGACTTCCGAAATTAAAGTTATTTTTTTTGGAAGTCGGTTCTATTTTTTTGTAAAAAAGTTTTTTATTTTTCACTTTTTAGTTGTGGTTCCCCATTAAACTGTGTTAATAATTCATAGACATACGATCGCAGCAAACGCGGTTGTTTTGCTGTTAATTTATGAAGAGTTCCGTTGTTTGTCTCCGAAACCCATCATCAGATCTATATGAAATTTAAATGGGACCATTTCAGAACAAACCTCCTTCGAACAAAAAAAGAATTTTGCAAATCCGTTTGTAAATGACGGAGTTATGCCCGAACATACATAAAAAAAACCGAATTGATAACCTCCTTCTTTTTGAAGTCGGTTAAAAAGAGCTTATTGTAAGGGTCTCAAAGGTAATAAGATGCATCCATCTTCAATCAATCAATCATTTGTTTTGTTGCAATGATTAAACCAAATCATCGCATTCATTGACGATAAGCTTTCCTTCAATGTATTGAATTTCCGTTGCATTAAACAGCAATAACACAACCCCCAGAACAAAGAACCCGTACTTACCTAACACAGGTCCACACACACAGGTATAAATACAAGCATAGGTACAGGTGTGCCCCGCATCTTGCTTTGTGTTCGTTTGAAGACCGGACAGTCGAGGTGTCCACCGAACTAAGCCAACACGCTGACGGCTAAGCCTGTGCTGACACAAGAAGAGCTGTTTGAGCTTGTATCATGGGGCCCAGCATTCTTTTCTATTCTCAAAATTCACCACCAAACTCAATCCATTTTTTTTCACTTTCCAAGCCGTAGTCATATCCATATCCTCTAGTTACACCAATCTGAGGTCTGAAGTCTCAGACTATTTCTCGTTCATGCTAAGTGATATTTGGCCACATGCGGTGTTACTCGCAAATTCATCGTATGTCGCAATTTTTACGGTTAGGATTAAGTAGCAAAGTTTAATTTAATGACCCAAATGACAGGCTTTATGGGGTGCTAACAGTTTATTGAACATAATTAAAATATTTGACGGCATTCTACAAAAAGTTGCAGTAGAACACCACGCCATAGTTAACGAAGTCGTATAGCTTTACTTTGGAAGATCCTTATCCTTAGCATTAACCGTTTACGAGCTGATAAATGTCAACTAACGAAGTATTCTTCGTCCCTCACACGGCCGCTCCTAAAACATGTTTTGACAGAGAAGGCAGTTTCACTATAGCCCACAATAGTTCAAGGGCTGTAACATGTTAGCTGTCGGCCACTCGATAACCTTGTCGACGAATGGCTGACTGTATTTTCACAAACTAATTAGGTTTCCTAATGAATTAACCAGTGCAGGTTCTATGTGGTATCAAAGCTAACTGGCTTTTTCATCTATAGTTTTATTAGAAAAAACTTCTATAGTAATAATATTATAAAGAGATAAACTTTGTGAGTTTGTGAGATTGTACGGTAAATCTCTGGATCTACAGAACCGATTTTGAAAATTATTTTACCAATAGAAAGCCACGTTATTTGTGAGTGTTATAGGTTATACATTTTTGAAATCCACGTGGACTAAGTCGCGGGCGAAGTGCTGTTTATTATATTTATCCTTTATTGTACACTTCATAATGAGCACAGGACAAACATTTACAATACAAGTGTACAATGGCAGTCTTATCGCACAGGGTAATCTCTTACAGACAACCTTTGGATGCACTGAAAAGAAAGGAGATAGTTAGGTGATAGTTTTAATAGTACTACGTTAAGTCAAAACAATGTCAGTCGGATTTTATTCGCCTGAGCATCAGAGCTGAAATCTCCTGAATTTCGTAATGAAAAGCTCTCCAAACTCAGTTTCCCATGAGATATACTCATCACGGATGTTCCATAATGCGTCCGCGTGTGTCCCCGCGATTTGCGAGCTTAACGTGCTAGGAGTGCGGAACTTGCACTTTAAGTAGGACACAGAAATGTTTACTTCTGCACCCTGCTTTGCCATAATAACATGAGTAACTAGCTTCTGCCAGCGGCTTCGCTCACGTGGAATTATTACTTCCCCCGCTATAAATTATAGCCTATAAACAGGGTGTAAGGGGAACGCTTCCGAAGCTGGAACGTAGATTATATACAACCTAAATGCAAACAGATACCAGTGATGTTTCGCTTTATTTCGGTGTCGTTTGCCGCACGGCTGTCGGCGAGAGCGCGCGCACTTTGAACTCGAGGAATACGCGGGTGTCAGCTGATATTTTACGAATTAGACATGGCATGCTAAAGTTGTAAAAAGTGTCTTTAATTGCAAATAACGGTTTCATTTATCTGTTCTCACAACGTAGTGTACGCAAAATACTGAAAAAAATAGTTTTTTTTTTTCAGATTTTTTGATGGTATCGTGTCGAGAATCACTAGCCTTATCACCTGTCTCCGTTTTCGGGAGCGTTTGCTTACACCCTGTATATGCTATTGCAGACTATAATCTATCGCTGTGCCAAATTTCATGCAGATCTGTTTAGCCGTTCTGGCGTGATTAGGTAACAAACATCCATCCAAACTTTCGCATTTATATTAGTAGGATGACGTAATGACGTGAGGAGCTCGTGGCTAAAGTAATAACAGACGCATGGGTCGATCCACAGGTTAAGCTACGCTTGCCAGGGTTGGTCCATGGATGGGTGACCATCTTTACATACCGAGACCCCTCCGTGCCTCGGAATGCACGTTAAGCCGTTGGTCCCGGATGTCAATTGTGGATCTTTGACAGTCGTTACGGGTCGTCAGAAGCCCGAAAGTCTGACAACCAGTCTTACCAAGGGGTATCGTATTACCCAGTAACTGGGTTGTGGAGGTCAGATAGGCAGTCGCTCCATGTATAATACTGGTATTCAGCTGCATCCGGTTAGACGGGAAGCCGACCCCAAGATAGTTGGGAAAAAGGCTAGGCAAATGAAATGATTAGTAGGATGACGTAAGTAATTATGGAAGATTATGAAATCTTTAGAACGTGCATCCTGAGGACTCCTCACATTAGAATAATCAAGTCTTTGGTTTAACCGACTATCTTTATAAACATATCAAGCTGCCAGTTGCTAGTGTTATGTAACATCCCATCCATACGCACAAAACGTTTTAAGAACACATTCATTGTGCGTTCAGCTAGGGAGTGGAATTCACTGCCGGAGTCTGTGTTTCCTGGTAGCTACAACCTGGGAGCCTTTAAGTCAAGAGAAGCACGTTTGCCTAGAAGTAACCTATTCAGGTTACTTCTAGGCAAACGTGCTCCATCTTCGACCACATCATCGCTTACCATCAGGTGAGATAGTGGTCAAGCGCGTTCCTATCAACAATAAAAAAAATGTAGGCATCTACGTAACGTTGCGAGTTCAGTTGTTCCACAAAAACAATCTTCAATAAAACGTTCTCACCACTGTAAGGTGGATTAAAACCCGTCCGAAACCCCAGAAAAAGTCCAGCAACAACAGACAGACGTTAAATCCTGTACTATGTAGAGAAGGCTTTGGAAGGTTTTAGTTTTTCATACACTTTTCCCGAAAATTCTCTCTCAAAATTCTGGAAAATTTCACCGAAGTCAAGGAAGTATTTTTCTTTTTCATTTTTCCGTGCGAGAAAAAAAGAAGAGCTTTCGCTCGCTGGTTATGAAGGTACTAAGTACTGAGTACGTTCGTGCATTACCAGGAGAGCGTATCGCCTTAATACCTGAGACGATACGTGGTATCGGAACATGATATAGTTAACGTTATGTAAGTCCTTTATGTCTCACGGTACGCCTCCGTCCATTTCCATGACGTTGCAGCTGCCAGCCGCAGGATTGGGAAGCGGTTCTGTTGCTGAGAGGAGCGGGAGTCGTAGCGGAAACTTGTGTGGCTGGAAAAAAAATCTGGGGTTATTTCTTCCACCGTAATCGAAGCAAAAGCGAACTAAGCAAAATATTTTTTCTGGAGTAAAAAAAAACTGGCCAACTGCGAGGGAATTATCAAAGAAAAAATCTGATTTATCAATATATTGGTATTTTTTAGTAAAATATACGTAATAATGAACATTATCACCAAATTTCAAGTTCATAGGTCTATGGGAAGTTAAAAAATTCTTCAGAACATATTTTGTGACAGACGACGTACAGACAGACAGATGGATACGTGAGTAACAGCTATAGGGCTCTGTTTGGACCCTTCGGGTACGGAACCCTAGAAACTATAAAACACACTTTTCGGGTATTTCTCAGCAAACCTTTTCATTTGATACCCATATAATGGAACCGCAAACAAAATAACTAGTCCACGATCTTTGGGAGTCGACCATATTGAATTTAATGAAGTCTAATCGAATATTAAAATGACATTACTTAACCACTATCAACTGCGTCACGGCGTCCTCACCTTCCGCCTGACGCAGGTCCTCACCGGACACGGTTGTTTCGGGAGGTTCCTGCATCGGATCGGGCGGGGGGAAACGCCCGGATGTTACCACTGCGCGGATCGCCCAGAGGACACGGTGGAGCATACGGTGGAGCACCGCCGTGTCCTCGTGGATGCGATAGGTGGCGGCGACCTCTCGCACCCGGCTCTGGTTCAGGCCATGGTACGGAGCGAGAGGGAATGGGAAGCAGTCTCCGCCTTCTGCGAAGCAGTAATGCTCGCGAAGGCGGAGGTGGGACTCGTGAGGGAAGTTCAACGGAGTGGCCCTCATGGCCCCGGCCGCTACCACCGCAGGAGAGATACTGGGCGTACTGGGTGTAGGACGTTGCGAGACGATCTCCGGCCACCGTAGACCCGGGCCTGCGGATGGCGAGCAGCGGGTAGCTCGCCGTCTGATCAGCACCAGGCCCGTGAGTCGACGGCGCGTAGTGTTCCACCCGCGCCTCAAAGAGATGATTGTCAGCCATCACTGACGGGGCCCATCGTGGCCGGTGCCTGCATACCTAGGGGTAGCGGATAAATTCTGAAAATGAGTTACCGCACCGCTGGGCACTCAGGCAGGGAAGGAACAGGGGTGGGTTTTAGTCAGTAAGAGTCTAACACGACCTCGCGCTCCACCCAGAGCGGGAGAAGTCATTGGATGATTTCCCACCCCCCCCCCCCCCCAAAAAAAAACCACCATCAACTAACCATGCATTGTCATCCAAACTAAATGTGTACGACAAAATTTCAGCTTGATCGGAAACCGGGAAGTGGGTCAAATTTAACTTCTAAGTTTTCTTTAAAAGAATTTAACGAGGCTAAAAAGTGGTTGTTACTTTTTTCACGAGATACTCACATCTCACATACTTGTATTTTGAAAGAGAAGAGTATTATTCTCAAAAAAAACGCTCTTAGACAAGAGGCAAGAGATTGACACAGACATAAATCGTTCCAAAGATATCAAGAATCTCGGTTTGTAGCAGTTCTCTTGACTAAGCCCTATATTGGAGTAAAACCGTTTTGAAAAAAAAAGAAAAAACGAGTGGCACTCCGGGAGTGCCGACAAAAGTGAAAACTTGAACAGATGTCGGTGTCGGTGTCGGTGGCGAGTTCAATTGTTTTTTTTTATTTCAAAAATGTCCAACGCGCATAAAGAAGTTTTCACTTCAATCCGCTATAAAGAAGTTTTCACTTCAATCCGCTACGCGATGAGCTACGATAGAGTGCTACGACGCTACGCATCGTGGCACTCGTAGCGGGTCGTTGTCGCACGAGTTCAATAGCTTTTTCCCATCTCAAAAATGCCCAACGCGTCTAAAGAAGTTTTCGCATCAGAAAAAAAATAAAGAATTGAACACGTTTTTGCAAACGTCATCGCGGAGTTTTTGAAAGAAACTTTTCACGCTTCCAAACATTAAAGCGGAACCTTAACACAGTGGGAGAAAAAATCATTAACTCATTACAATATACCCATCAACCGCAAGGGTGAGGGCATGGATGGTGTGAAGTGCGCGCATGCACAGGAAATCAGTTTTTTGCTCAGCGGCCGTGCCTGTCCACTTCCATGCCGACGCACCTGCCCGGAGTGCCCGCTGCGGTCGTGGGCACCGGCTCA
Organism: Polia nebulosa; assembly: GCA_951329385.1. Classification (NCBI taxonomy): domain Eukaryota; kingdom Metazoa; phylum Arthropoda; class Insecta; order Lepidoptera; family Noctuidae; genus Polia; species Polia nebulosa. The sequence continues at coordinate 24,766,303 of OX589602.1, forward strand.
CTGGGCTGTGGAGGACGCGTGGGCCTAAATGAAGCTTAATGGAGGCTGAGTGCCTGTTAATATGTGATTGGACAGTTTTGGAAGATATTGGTGCCGATTCTCTTATTCAATAACTAAACTAAAATTAGATAATCGCTATCTTTTACTGAGAGGCAGTGCGAGAAAAGGACAGCTATAGCTATGAACTAAGTTAGAGATGTCAAACTAGTTTACGCCTTGCGTTTTACCGTGATTTTAATCGACATGTTTTTCGACAGGCCTAGCCTAGTGTACTAGGCTCCCCTCCCTCCCGTCTTAGAATTTTTTTCAATGTTTAATTTTAAATAAAACATTCTGGTATAACTGAACACACACTCCGTATTTTTTTATGTATAACATCTTTCCTCTCTCTTTCCTGCAATCTTTGGGAGTGATTTTGTGAATTCGTGAAACAGGAAGCCGGGGAAGTGCGCGCTATTTGATTTGACCAATGAGCGCGAGTGGTGGTAGAGTTGGCCGTCAGATGATAGAGCGCGCGCATGATAAGTCTGAACGGAACGAAACGTTTTAATTTTATTTTTCAGGAAAAAATGTTAATGTTGCTTATATTACCAAGGTGAAATGTCAAATGTTACACATCATATGCGACTACTGTAACGCTCGGTCGTTTTTTTTTAAATTAAATTTTCTTATATTCCACCACGAATATATTTACCATCTCCCAAGCAACGCACTAAGGCAGCTACCTCAAATCGTCATCAGAGGAGGTCGTATTCTAAGCCTGGCCATGCACGATCCGTTCGCGTATAACCTATGTACCGTACTAACGTATATAAATCCTTATATACAGTGCACGTAGCCATCATGCGAGCACACGTTGTATATAACCGTTATGTGTTTCAGTTTTAGCTTGAGATGTCGATGAAAATTTGTAGGTTTGGGTCTAGAATATATAGTTTACTGTTGCTTGGTTTGCTGAAAAAATACAGTTGGTTTTCTTTGGTCCTTGAATTTGAAAGAAAATTCGTGAAATAACAAACGTTTCTTCACCTCCAACTTCAATGTTCGTAGAGTCTAAAAAACTTTTTTACCAAAAAATTGAACCGACTTCCAAAAGATGTGCAAAATAACTTTAATTTCGGAAGTCGGTGTTTCTGGTTTTTTTGTCTTCGTTTTTTGACACCGACTTCCGAAATTAAAGTTATTTTGCACTTTTTTTGGAAGTCGGTTCCATTTTTTTGTAAAAATGTTTTTTTTTATTTTTTACTTTTTAGTTCTGGTTCCCCATTAAACTGTGTTAACAATTCATAGACATATACGATCGCAGCAATCGCGGTTGATTTGCTCATCATCATATCTATATGAAATTCGAATTTTGCAAATCCATCATTAAATGACGGAGTTATGCCCGAACATACTAATAATAAAAATATATAAACATCCGAAGTGATAACCTCCTTCTTTGTGAAGTCGGTTAAAAACGCAGTTTTCACAGTTTTTAAAGCTATTTTGTCATCTCGTAGAACTGATTGGTTACTCTAACTGATCTTTTACTTCACCTGTTTTTTTTATATTTATAAATTTTCTTGTCCGTATGTTCCCATTCTTACAAAACTGTGTGTCATGCACAGCTTAGTTTGTTGTTTACTTCAATTCCGAAGAAATAAACCATAGTAAGTTGTTTATTTTGCAAATATGGGTATAGTAGGGAAATAATCCACCATCTTTGGAAGTCCGCCATACTGGATTTAGACTAAACATGTATGCAATTTCAGCTCAATCGGAAAGCGGGAAGTGGGTGAAATTCACTGAATAGAAAAACAAGTGGAAGTGCCCACGCAGCGTGTCACAATTATGCGGCAAAATATGTAAGATAATAACAACCTTCAACAGATGTAATAAGTCTTAATTTTGTATGAACAATAAATTCAATTTTGGTGAAAAGCTAATTGTTGTTCATACAAAATTAAGACTTATTGTCAAATATTACTGATGAAGGTTGTTATTATTTTACATTTTTTTTTCGCATAATTGTGACACGCGCGCAAAAAGCTGCGGGGCACTTCCAATTGTTTTTTTTCTATTCCGTTGGTCAAATTTAACTTCTTAGATTTTTTTAGTAGCAGGTGAAGCCAATAAAAAGTGTTAAAAATGTATCCACCAAATATCCAGCGTCTTTTATTTCCAAACCATCGCACAGAAACGTCCCTAACTCCTAACCATACGTCACTTCTATCCAGCCCAGCTCTCTTCGAGGTTATTTAACTTCCTAAACTAGGGCCATCCCAGCTCCTAGTTAGCGCGAGTTACTATCTTCCGAGCGATAATCCTGAAAATATAACGATCTAATTTCCCTGGCAGGCATGTGGAGAGCTGGTGGATATAATTCTCCGTCGGGTGGCCACTCAGAAAATGAGCTGAGTCGCGGGTTCGCATCTAGCGAACACAGCCCGTAGGTTGTGTTGCGAACATACAGATGGGAAGATTGGAAAGTCTTGTGGAAAGGAATGCTAATGTCCAGAATAGTTGTGTCTTTTTTTTTTGGGTGGGAAATCATCAAATAACTTCTCCCGCTCTGGGTGAATAAACCCCACCCGTGTTCTTTCAGTTGCTTGTCCTAGAGCAGCGGTGACTCTTTCGAACACAGCCGCGGTACTTGCAGGAGAATTGTCCATCTCAATTAAAATAAAAAAATGTTTTTAAAAAACAAGCTTTTATCAAGGACAATAAACTAAAAAGTTGGAAATATATTCTAGTAAGTACTTGGCGTGTAGGTACTTACCTATATTCTTAAAAGCTTGAGGCACAGAAGTATAGTAAGTATCTAACCTGTAACTTGTAACGGTTTTTTTTTTTTTTTTTTTTGGGGGTGGGAAATCATCTTACGACTCTTTCCGCTCTGGGGTGGAGCGGAAGGGCGTGTCAGACTCTTACTGACTAAAACCCACCCCTGTTCCTCCCTGCCCTACGCGCCCGGGGGCGAGGTAACTCTTTCGAATTTATCCTCCACCCCCGGGCAGAACTTGTAACGGGTAGCGCCTCAATCTTTTAAGAATATAGGTAAGTACCTACACGCCAAATACTTACTAGAATTTATTTCCAAGCTTTTAGTTCATTGTCCTTGATAAAAGCTTGTTTTTAAAAATATTTTTATAACATTAATTTATTTAACTTTTTAGTAGGTAAGTATTTTAGAGTAGGCGTGATGTTTTAAAATATTCTACGGATATTATGATGTAATGTAAAGTGCTCCTCAAGACGAATCAATCGAGCCCAAACTCGGTGGGGTTACGTTGTTTCATCACAAAGATGCCGTGGCCACCTTCCAGCTTCATCATCGTACCCTGGATGTCATCTAAGCGTTAGTGCTCCTCAAGACGAATCAATCGAGCCCAAACTCGGTGGGGTTATATTGTTTCACCACAGAGAATCCGTGGCCACCTTCCAGCTTCATCATCAGACCCTGGACATCGTCTAGGTGTAAAGTGCTCCTCAAGACGAATCAACCAAGCCCAAACTCGATGGGGATCTGTAGTTTTATCACAGAGGTACCGTGGCCAACTTCCAGCTTCATCATCAGACCCTGGATATCGTCTAGGTGTAAAGTACTCCTCAAGACAAATCAATCGAGCTCAGACTAGATGGGTTTATCTTGTTTAGTTCAGAAGTTCCTATGGCCATCTCTCCATCATCAGACCAGCTCCATGGTCACCATTGTATTGTCACCGAAGATACATATATGCACCAAATTTGAGTCCAATCGGACATCGGGAAGTGGGTCTAATTTGAGTTGCAAGATTCCACCCGAACAAACATAGTTAAATAATACATTGCAAGTTAAAAATACTAGTCGCTTTTAAAAATGATAAAAGCTTGAGGAGAAAATCTTTCTTTCTTAACCGACTTCAAAAAAAGGAGGAGGTTCTCAATTCGACTGTGTTTTTTTTTTTTTATCTTTTTACTACGTGAACCGATTTTGAAGATTATTTGAAAGCTGTTGCTTCACATGTGGCCAATTTTAATTTGGTGAAGATCTGATGAAGAACTTCGGAGATACACAATGGAACTCTTCAATAAATGATAGCAAACCTTCCAGAATTGGTGCAATCGCATGTCTGTATATTGTTTTCACCACTTCACAACATTACATCACGCTGATACGCTCTGAAGGGGTATACAGATGTGTACAGTTCACCCTGATACACCCTAATTTCACCAACTATGTTCAAATTCCCTATTTTTGGGGCAATCAATTCGGGCATAACTTTACTATTAATTTAGTTTTAGAATGGGGTACAACAACTAAAAAGTGAAAAATAAAAAACTTTTTACAAAAAAAATACAACCGACTTCCATAAATAATACTAAAAAATGCAAAATAACTTTAATTTCGGAAGTCGGTGTCAAATAACGAAGAAACCAAACTAGAAACACCGACTTCCTTTTTTTGTAAAAACTTTTTTTTTGAGAAAGAATGAATGGGAATTTATGCCAGGAGTGATAAAAGTAAAGACTTTTGGAGACGAGACCTCGAAAGATAGATTTTGAATCCAATATTCATCAAATAATTACTAGAGTTGAGCTGTGCATTGGGAACATACATAGCAAACACACATTCAACGGGACACGTGCCAGAGGCCGATTTAATAGCGACACGAGTCGCATGAGGGAAACGTGTCGGTAATTTTCTATGAAATAAAACAGGTTGCACTTTTCACAAACTTTTCTGTCATGCAAAGAATGAAACTTGATTATTAAATTCGTGTTTAAATAAATTATTTTCCTTTATTACTCTGTCCGACGCAGCTGGATATTTCAGACACTACTAATGTTATCGACGTATGAAGTAGTGATAAAAAATGCTTACTCATTTAACCTCCCTCCCTCTCCCACTTCCCTCTTTTCCATTTCTGTATGTTTTTGAATTGAAAACTTCTTTAGGTGCGTTAGGTATTTTTAACCGACTTCGAAAAAGGAGGAGGTTCTAAGTTCGACTGTATGTATGTTTTTTTTAAGTATGTCCATCGATTTCTCTGTCAGTTGTGGACCGATTTTCAAAATTCTTTTTTTATCCGAAAGAATATACTCCCGAGGTGGTCCCACATAAATTTCATCGAAATTGCTTCAGCGCTTTTTAAAAACTGAACAAAAACGAAAAATACGTATACATATTACATAATGACGTTTTGGTTTTCTCCAATTACGACTATGTTTAAATTCCACGTTCCATGTTATTGGGGTTTTTAGTTCTGGGGTATAACAACTAAAAAGTGAAAAACAAAAAACTTTTTTACAAAAAAAAACAATCGACTGCCAAAAAAGGAAATACACTAAAAATTAAAAATATTTTAATGAATTTCAAAAGTCGGTGTCAATTATCGAAGAAATAAAATAACACCGACCTCCGAAATTAAAGTTATTTTTTAATTTTTAGTGTATTTTGTTTTTTGGAAGTCGGTTGTTTTTTTTTGTAAAAAAGTTTTTATTGTTCAAGTTTTTTGTTTTCACTTCTGACGGTACTCCAGGAGTGCCAGTTTTTTTCATTGGTAGGCACGCGTTTGACCACTATCTCACCTGGTAAGCGATGATGTAGTTGAAGATGGAGCACGCTTGCCTAGAAGCAACCTATTCACTCTCGACTTAAAGACTCCCAGGTTGTAGCTATCAGGAAACACAGACTCTGGCAGGGAATTCCACTCCTTAGCTGTAAAATGCTGACAAGGCTTTAGTCCTCCAGTCTACATGGAAGTGTGTCAGAGTAGCAAGCGAGGCGGTATTTTAGCTGCGTCGTCACGCGAGCTCTCGCCTTGAGACTGCGGCGAAATAGACCTAGTGGAATAAGCTTCACCTATATCCCGATGTAGATACACCATACGCGATAAAGAAAGAAACGTTTATTGCCAACATTAAACAATCTGGCCGGGCACTGCGTTCTTGTGAGCAAATTTTTTATATGAATGTCTCAGTCGTCTTCAAATCACACACAAATCAGAAAGGGGTTTATTAGTACATAGTAAAACCAGCCATGTGAGCAATATCTAGGGGTAGCGGATAAATTCTGAAAATGAGTTCCGGCACCCCTGGGCACTCAGGCAGGGAAGGAACAGGGGTGGATTTTAGTCAGTAAGAGTCTGACACTCCCTCCCGCTCCACTCAGAGCGGGAGAAGTCATTGGATGATTTCCCAACCCCCCCAAAAAAAAAAAAAAACAATCTTTTAACATCAACCACCACATTAGGTTTCAGGTCAAGATTTCAGTCTACATATCTAGGTTTAGGTGTTCTATCTCACCAAGGCGGGTTTGGCCTTGGATGTGTGTATCTACACACACGCGTACACTTTATTTACCCGACTTCCCCAGAAGGAGGGTTATGATTTTAGGGTTCCGTACCCAACGGGTCCAAACGGAGCCCTATTGCTGTCACTCACGTGTCCGTCTGTCTGTCTGTCCATCGTCTGTCACACAAGCTACAGTCTCCAACTTTCACAGTATAAGCATCTTGATGACCCAAACCCATACCAATAGTTAAAAATACTTTTAGTACGGAACCCTAAATGTGCGAAGTCTGACACACACTTGGCCGGTTTTCTGTGTGCGTAAGCTCGGAGCGCTCGGTTTCAAAGAGAAAAGCTTACGCACACAGAAAGAAGTGATAAGTATTTTACACATAATAATATGTAAAATTGTACATACAAGTAAGACCAACCAACCATCGTGAAATAGAATAGCTATATAGGTACCTATACCTTACCACTTACTGCTGTTGTCTTACTAGCTACGAGGCGTTGAACTATTTGTTACTAACCTGCTTGGCGTAGAGGCGATTAGTCTACAAAAGTAGTGGACAACGACCTAGCGACAACGCACAAGGAGTATGAAAGGACCGCAGAAGGTGGCGTCCAGTAGCTTCTATTTGCCCTCATAGGAACAACTGGCCAAGTGCGTGTCGGATTACTCGGATTACGCACATTAAGGGTTCCGTACCAAATATTGGTATTTGTTAGTAAAGTTTACGTTATAATAAACATATCACCAAATTTCAAGTTCATTACGTCAATGGGAAGTTAATCCGTAACAAAGTTTTGTGACAGACGACGGACGGACAGACAAACAGACGGACACGTGAGTGACAACAATAGGGCTCCGTACGGAAAGTGCGCTTACCAAAGAAAAAAAAAGTGAAAAATTTAATGCATTTTGAAAATGGGTTTTATAAGTAGCACATACCATGGTGCGTTGCAGGTCCAAAATGTATCGTTTCACACATCAATATCTCGCGTGTTCTACGACACCTGGTTAAAGGCAACGGTTTGTGAAGTGGAAACCGTTGTATATACACGTGTGTATATACGTGTGTATATACATGGTATGTATATGTGTGTGTTACATAAACTGAGCCGGCGACAGCTAGTCGGAGCCGACCGACCAAAATACGGGCACCTGACGCTCGCTCGCAACCCGGCCAGAGTGGGGACACAGTGGCGATTGTATAGCGGGGCCTTTAATTGATTTAATTAGCTTTTCACTTTATTCCATATAAAAGCATTGCTAAAGTACATAGCCGTGAGTTGACAATGCAGGAAATACGTTATACACATCAATCGATCGATCGACGATCAAAGAAAGTATTGTAGTGTTTCATACAGTGATATCCATAGCATAAATACTAGGAACAAACACAAATTTATTGTACCTAAAACCAGGCTCAAGAAAAAAATAGGTGGTTCGTTTAGATGCCAATGTATACGTTTCTATAATGAACTTCCTAGCCAAATTCAAGAACTAAGCATAAATAAATTTAAATCATTTATTAAACGTAAGCTATGCCAGAAAGCTTTTTACACAATTAATGACTTTCTTGAGGACAACAAGGAGGATTGAGCTGCTTCAATGATATACATGAGCCATTGTTTTCATATGTACTACTTACTGATGAATTTTTTTTTTTATATATTTTTTTTAATATTCGTTTTTGACATGAATACTTGTATAGTATTATATTATATTTTTAATATTTTTTTTATTGACATTTTATTATTATTATTTTTTTTTTAAGACACGAATATTTACTTTGTAAAGTATTATATATTTTTTTTTTTTTGATTACTTAATAATTGTAAATGTGAGGACTATGTGGGTTATTATTATAAATGTCTTTTCTTTGGTATTGTTCGTCATGTCATTGAGCTCCTTAGTGGTTTTTAAGTTGAGCTATTCGACTATTGACAAATGCTTGCACTGACTGGACAGGTCCACTCAAATATGTTTGGTTCTTTCTTCAAAAGACCACTACAGACACTAAGCTGCATGGTCCTCATATAGAATAATGTGAATGCGAGAACTATGTATGTCGTTATATTCATGTAGATTTTATGATTGTCTGGCAGTTTGAGTATTTTTGCGGCCTACTCAAATGTCCTTACTTTGGTATTGTTCGTCGGTTCGTTGAGCTCCTCAAAGTTCTGAGTTGAGCTTCGCGATGACTAACAAATGCTTGCACTGTCTGGACAGGTCCACTCGAATTCGTGTGTTGCTTTCTTCAAAAGCTCATCCCAGACATAAACGTACATGGTTCTCATATGATTTAACCAGTACACATTGTATGGATTTGAACACTAAAAGAGACTTTGACCTCTGAGTTTGTTTCGGTGTTTCTTCTCAGGGTAGTCAGCTAGGAAACACCGGCCTCATCTAGCTTAAACTGACAAAAAACATTGACGTGTAAAAGTGTTCCTTGTAACCTATTTACTGAATAAACATCATTTATCATTTATCATTTATCATTTATCATTTATCATGCAGTCTCTTTAATCTTACTTTAAGTTTTTCACCGCCTACTAAGTAAGATCCCGTGCAGTTGAGATTCCTATAACTATATATTGCAATCCTTCAAGATCAGCCTTTTAATGTCCCCACTGTTGGGGCACAGACCTCTCTATGAGAGACTATGGGCCGTAATCCACTACGTGGGCCCAATGCGGGTTGGTTTACAATCCTTACTGGCGCGTATTTGCAGTTCCTTATCGTAAGGTGGTAGGTATTTTAGGAATAAAGTACATTCGTACGGTTCCAATCAACTCAGTCTATCGCAGTCCCTGGATTCAAGCTGCGCCACAACACCCGGTTCGCTGTCTTCCGCATGCAGTCTGCCCCAGCTACCTTTTTAAGGTCTTTGGTCCACCTAGCTTACGACATTTGGCCACCTATTATTTATTCATATCGCCATCTCCCGCTCCGCTCATGAAGCTATCCGCAGCCTAATTTCGCCACGAGCGCGCACAAAGCCTGCCCGCTGCGGTCGGTCGTCTTACCATCGGGCGCGATTGTACCGCTATACTTATACGTACACTTGTGTACAGTGTTTATCGCGTGTTGACACTGCGACTGTACCCAGCCAGCCTGTCGTTCACGCCTTTTGACCAAAACGTTGTGAGCAGAGCGTGTGCTTCTGACGCGGTCGGTGGAAGACTTCAGGTGTTTGAAAAGAGACCTACAGTGCCCTGCCATTTTTTTCAGGGTGTGAAATCATTAAATGCCTTTTCCCGCTCTGGGTAGAGGGGAGGGCGTGTCCGACTCTTACTGACTAAAACCCAGCCATGTTCCTTCAATTGCTCTTGGCGTTTCAGTGCCGCGGTATTTCTTTCGAACCGCAATCCTGGCATGAGTAACGCCCTGCCCTGCTGCTAGCTTAAAGATTTTTTTTTTTCTTAGTTTTCTTCCAAGCAATTTCTCGATTCGTTTATCATCATCATCCACAGCTCGACCTCGTCCTCTACAGGCATATGCCTCTTTTTTTAACCGACGACAAAAAAAGGAGGAGGTTCTCAATTCGACCATATATATGTTTTTTTTTTTTTTTTGTCTATGTTCAGCCCTCACACCGTCATTTATGAACCGATCTGTAAGTAAAGAAGACATTAAGATGGCTAGATGTAGGTACGAACTTACATATAAAATTTAGATATTTAATAATCAGATTGTTGTTTGGCGCCGACTCAAAATTAGTTTATATAAAATTTTATATTTTATGTAGGTAAATAAGCTCATTAGTCAAGACTTAAAAGGTTTATTTATTTTTTGTTTTTTAGTTATTTTCGTCGGTTGATTTTTTTGTTAAAAAGTTTTTTCTTGTACCAGTTTGAAAATAATTCGCTCATGACACATCATCGTCCAAAACTTTAATGAAAATCATTGAGACAAGCATAACCTAACTAATTACAGAAATGTATCTGGATCGAAAATCACCACCATTTTGCGACGGATCGGAATACGACTCTAATACAAAACATTACACACAAAATACACAGAGCTCTCCGTTTATTTCTACAAAATCAGACTCGTGTGGGGCTTAAACAGCGCTTTGACGGCTCCTCGCCTAATCCCAGCACAGTCGGGTACGGTCATCAGTGTACAAATACGATGTATTTAGTATTTATATGTTTGGCTCTTTGACTTTGTGAGGAAAGTGAGATCTGGCTGACGTGGGCGACTTCAAAGAGAGAATATTGTTGATCAAAGATCTACGAGGCGTTTCAATAATACCCTGGTTTGAATCGTTGGCACTTTGTCCTATAGAGCTGAAATCCGTATTATCGAATATTTTCTTGGAGCTTATTGAAAACGCATATATTTTTTGATATGGAGTCAAAATAAACCTTACATGGAAAATAAATTAATCGGTCATTAAAAAAAAAAACTTTTTTACAAAAAAATAGAACCGACTTCCAAAAATAACAAAAAGTGCAAAATAACTTCAATTTCGGAAGTCGGTTCTATTTTTTTGTAAAAATGTTTTTATTTTTCACTTTGTAGTGGTGATTCCCCATTAAATTGTGTTAACAATGCATATCTATGCGATTACAGCAATCGCGGTTGATTTGCTGTAATTATTTGAAGAGTTCCGTTGTCTGTCTCCGAAACTCATCATCAGATCTATATGAAATTTAAATTGTCCCATTTAAATTGATGATGATGCATTTCGGCACAAAGCCCTTTCGAACAAAAAAAGAATTTTGGAAATCACACTAATATTATAAAGGCGAAAGTTTGTGAGTGTGTATGTTTGTTACTTCTTCACGCTCAAATGGCTGGACTGATTTGGATCAATTTTGGTATGTAGATAGCTTATACCCTGGATTAACACAGGCTACTTTTATCCTGGTCTACGCGGGTGAAACCGCGGGGCGCAGCTAGTCCGTCTATAAATGACGAAATTATGACCGAACATACATATAAAAAAATTTTAAGCATCCGAATTGACAACCTCCTTCTTTTTGGAGTTGGTTAAAAAGATAAAATATTTATGGAAGAATTATAAGAAGTGTCGCATAATAAAACTTGTGAACTTGTGAACTAAAGTGTGTGAAAAGTGTGTCATATTTTACTATAGGAACCCAATAATCCGCCAATAGACAAAAGTTATAGGACATAAGTCTTCGAATGCGCGAGATAAAAGATGCGTCGGTGATTGATACATACATCATTTTATAGTTTGTTTGTTTGTCATTATGGGCAAAAATATACATAAATCCGCCAATGGTTCATGTCCTAAACATCATAGTTGAAGCCTACCTATTATATATAGCTTAGTAGTTTACCTATTAGAGAACCTCGATCAGAACAGCATTAAATTCAATAAGAACACACAGCTTTCCTAAGGACGTTCCTTACAATAAGTTGTTCTCGTTCCTTTAACCGTACTCATGATTACTCGCGTTGTACCCGGATCAGAGAAGAAATGGAGACGCAGTATTGTGGGCTTAGACATTATTACTGGGTACAAAAATAATAATTTTATTTAATCCGTTATTCGGTTCGGTTTATTTATTTATTAAAACTTCATGCAACCCAAATGTACAAAGACGGACTTAATGCGTTCGGCTTTCTCTACCAGTCAACCAAGGGTGGTGGAGATATAACATGACAGGTGGCAAAATTTTATTAAGGCGCTATTAGCTGCAAATGACCTTGAGTTAGCTTGCGTGTTCTGCGCTGAGCTCACGTAACGCGTCATATGCCTACCCAGTAATAGGATTCGCCCATCAAGGAGCTTTGTCCGAAATTAGACGTATTATTAATTTATTACACATAAAACAACAGGTATTAAACTAAAACTCTGAGACTAAATTATAAATAATTAAATGATCTTTAAAATGGTGAAGGTTTCATAAAAATACGCTTTATAGTTTTTGCGTGATTCTCAATTTTTTGTCCGCGTTAGACATAACTTTACAAATTAATTATACTACGAGTATGTTATAAAAATATTATTTCAAATATTCTGAGATCAAATTACGATGAACATTGTTTAGAGTAACATATATTTTTTTCAAAGAAATAAGACTACTCATTTAGACGTGATGTTCAATTAAAAACCATTAAAAGTCGTATAATTGCGCCTTAAGCGGTGCGGTTCGGTTAGTAGGAATCGGCATAGTCTAAGTATGGTGCTATTTGCAATGCTTGAAATTTTCGGTTAATAAACAAAACCTGTCTTATCTGCCTAGTGATAATGCCCAATTACTTTTTCCTGTCCAAAATTACAATTAATTTAGATTTTCCCAATAAATTTGTTTTATTTCTACATCCTTGGCGCAGTCCTACAGTTTCCAGGCAGGCGTGAACTAGGTTGAGATGTCTGGTCGCCATGAGAATTGTGATAGGAACGCGTATTGTACCACACAGGCTTTTTATATTTTATCGTTCAACAATAATAATCACGAGCCATGCAAGGAAGGAAATATTGGCTTTAATTTGGCTGGGAAATAAACAAACAACTTCTCCCACTCTGGGTGGAGCGGGAGGGCGTGTCAAACTCTTACTAACTAAAACTCACCAGTGTCCCTTCACTTGCTTTTACCAAGGCCTCGGTGACTCTTTCGAACACTCCCGCGACCCTGGTTACAAACGGATCAATGCTTGTTTTCTCAAATGACGTGTAGTAGGTGGCAGCACTGTCACATTAGGTCAAGCCACCTGTCAAAAGGTTTTTTTCCGACATTAGTTAAGGCGCATCTTTATACGACTTCTAATGATGTTTAATTGAACATCACGTCTAAACGACTAGTTTTATTTCTTTGGAAAAAATATATGTTGCCATAGACAATGTTTCTCTTAATTTTATATGTGAATATTTTGAATTATATTTTGCTAACATAGTGTAATTAATTTGTTAAGTTATGTCTAACGCGGATAAAAAATTGAGAATCACGCAAAAACTATAAAGTGTATTTTTATGTAACCTTCACCATTTTAAAGATCATTTAATTATTTATAATTTAGTCTCAGTGTTTTATTTTAATACCTGTTGTTTTATGTATACAAAAAAATTACGTCTAATTTCGGACACCGCTCCTTGATGGGCTAGTCCTATTACTGGGTGGACGTACGACGCGTTACGTGAACTCAGCCCAGAATACGCAATCTAATCACTCAATGTCATTGACAGTTAATAGCGCCTTAAATTGACGTCACCGCCATCTTGACGTCATATGTCACGTTCTGAAAGTAAAGGACCTCATGCCAAAGAGGCGCGAACTGGTGACGTGAACTATCCTAAAAACCCTCATTGAGATGATTTTTTATGAAACTGCTCTTAAGGAAAGCCGTTTGGGTTTACCATAGTGGTGAAAGGATTAGTCAGTGCGTTACCGACTGCTAGCTATCCAGGGTGAGCCTGGCATTTGGAATTACAGTATCGATATATTTAACGCCATACTTTGGTCATATCGCCCTGAGACAACCAGATAACTTAAAAAAAAACTGGTTGTAGTGGGAAAAGTGTACGGAAAAAGACCGCAAAGGAGTTCCCTTACTCGCTGGTCCGACCAGAGGGTCTAGTGTGAGTTTTGACGTACTCAATCACGTTAAAGTAATCGTCAATTTGTACTAAAACTGTATAAGCGCCGCCTGGGTGACAATAACGGGTAACCTCCTTTTTTCTATACGATTTGACATAAGCGAACGTTTACGTAAACGCGTTCAAGTGTGTTAAAAACTCCCAGGAATTAACGGGCCTCACGGTGACAACTGCCCTGAGAAGAACCGAAGACAGAGTGGCCTGGAAGCAGCTCGTCAGAGAATCCGTGAAAGCTTTCCAGTGCGGGCACGACACCCGGGCCTGCGGACGGAGAGTAGTGGGTAGCTCGCCGATCAGCACCAGGCCCGAGAGTCGACGGCGCGTAGTGTTCCACGCGCGCCTCAAAGAGTTGTCAGCAATAACGACGGGGCCCGTCATGGCCGATGCCTGCCCAGGGGTTGAGGATAAATTCGAAACAGAGTTACCTCGCCCCTGGGCATTCAGGGCAGGGAAGGAACAGGGGTGGGTTTTAGTCAGTAAGAGTCTGACACGCCCTCCCGCTCCACCCCAGAGCGGGAGATGTCATTGAATGATTTCCCACCCCACAAAAAAAAGGGCGGGCTTGACCTTTCAGCACATGAAGAACTTGAAGAACACGAATGAGAAGACATTTAACACCACTCGGAGAGATTCCTATCATGCACCCCACCACTGCTCTTGGTACGGTTATTATCTAAGTGATTATTATTCAGGGGCCTACAAAATGTTATTGGTTATAAGAAGCTTTGAACACTTGCAACAAGTTCAGTGTGATCGGATGCAACAGTTGAACGAGCTTGAAGCATTTTAAAGTAGGGCAGGCTGTTTCTTAAAGTTTTTGTAGTAAGAACTTATTGGCGTCTCGCGTTGTTATGGGGTAATCCTACTAATATTATGAATGCGAAAGGAGCTCTTGGCTAAAGTAATAACATCCGCACGGGTCGATCCGTCAGGTTAAGCTACGCTTGCCGGGGTTGGCCCATGGATGGGTGACCATCTTTACATACCGGGACTCCTCCGTGCCTCGGAAAGCACATTAAGGCGTTGGTCCCGGCTGTCAATCGTGAAACTTTGACAGTCGTTACGGGTACAGAAGCCCGAAAGTCTGACATCCAGTCTTACCAAGGGGTATCGTATTACCCAGTAACTGGGTTGTGGAGGTCAGATAGGCAGTCGCTCCATGTAAAATACTGGTATTCAGCTGCATCCGGTTAGACTGGAAGCCTCAGATAGTTGGGAAAAAGGCTAGGCAGATGATGATTATGAATGCGAAAGTTTGAATGGACGGATGGATGTTTGTTACTCAATTACGCCAGAACGGCTGAACAGATCCAGATGAAATTTGGCAAAGAGATAGATTGTAGTCTGGAATAGCACATAGACTATAATTTATAATGGGGAAAGTAGTAATTCCACTCGGGCGAAGCCGCTGGCAGAGGTGGAGTAATAAATACTCCGATAGCAAGTGATTAGCATAGTTCCTTTTAGGCAATAAAGCACACAAAATGATCGTATCTAAATAATTTTGTTTTTCCTACGAAAACAGTGTAAAAGATATAAAGTTAAAGTATATCGTAGTCTGGGCTATTGTTCGTTCTAGTCGTATAACCCACACTTCACAAAAACTATAAAACTCAACCTGGGATAGACAATATCCAATGTGTGCTATTATTTTGCACACTGCATTTACTTTTCATTGGAATAGAACAAGCATCAGGAAGCATAAAGGCTAAATAGATGTAAAGTCGACAAAAGAATTTGATACGCAGGCAAAAATCAATTTCTTTTTTCACACGTTTGACACTGGGAATTTTTCGTGTATCGTAAATTAAAAACAACAGCAGAACACATCCCTTCTCTGTAGATGACGCGCAGCAATCAATCGCACATCCAGTATATTAAATATACTGTCAATTTTTATTTGTATTGTGTTTTGAATAAATTTAGGTAGAGCAAGTGTCAAGACTGTCAAAATATTTTACATTCTCAGCTCACAACGTGGTGGGTTAATTAAACAGGATCTATATTTGACTGCTAACTCAGTTAAGTCCTTCTTGGTTTCGTTATATTGGCACGATCACCATCAGCTTTTTATGTCCCCATCGCTGGGGCTGGGGCACAGGCCTCCTCTTTGTGAGAGGGTTAGGGCCGTAATCCACCAAGCGGGTCCAATACGGATTGGTGGATATCACATGTCTTTAAATTTTTAGTTGTAGAACATGCCGAACAAAAAAAAACATAAAAAAACATAAAACATGTTCTATTCTATTCTATTCTATTCTATTCTATTCTATTCTATTCTATTCTATTCTATTGTATTCTATTCTATTCTATTCTATTCTATTCTATTCTATTCTATTCTATTCTATGCCGGTTTCCTCACGATGTTTTCCTTCACTGTTTTGAGAGCAGTTGTGATGAAATAATTTACACAAAGTATTGCGGCCTGCCTGGGTATGAACTTACGACCTACAACTTGTAAGTCGCGGCCAATACCACTGGGTCACCACTATATCGGGTGTAAAAAGACAGTTTCCGAAGCCGAAAGCCACATATTCTACCCATTATTTGGATAATTTTTTTCTACTAGACCATACCTGCAAAACCACTAGTTCTGGAGATATAGAAGGTCAAAGTCGCAATTTTTTTTTTACTTTTTTACGAATTTTCTCAAAAATCAGTTACGAAAACGCAATGAATATCAAACGTATCCGACAAGTACCTACGTGGCTTAGAGCGAAGGTGCGGGTTTTAACTCCACTTGCCTGTGTTCGCGTTACATTGCGCGGAATAAAAATAGTTTTATTTTTCATACCTAAAAGTAAAAGTCGTTTCCCAGCAATAATTTTTGCGCAAAACTACTTTGTTAGACGTACAGTATGCGGAGTTAACGGCTCTGTGATGTGTCTTTTTACACCCTGTATATTGGCACGATAGTGGTTGAAAGTTTGTAGGCGTAAAACTTGGGCACACATATCTTTCTTCGAGTGTACAGTGTTCCTACTCTTACTGGCCATGGTTCTCGCTCTTACGTCATAACTCCTTCATAAGGCGCATACTCAGTAATATGACCTCGTAGCTTATCCATACTCATATGAGCGAAAAATGCGTTGGAATAGGTACGTCGAACTATGCAAAATGAATCTGTAGCTATATCTGTAGCATTTTCGGCGCAGTGCGGCCGGTTCCGAACGTTCGGTTCTAGTAAGTTTCTTCGCTGCCCGTCAGGAGAAGTTAAGCAAGCTAGATTTTTTTTTGTTTTCGGTGGTAAGCCTTCAAAAGGCGCTTGGACTTTAGGGGAAAATACCAAGGAGTGCGGGATTCTTACCTTACTAAATCCACCCGGTGATTACTATCAGTATATGGAAGGGTATTCTGGTACTGTGACGATTGTAGACACAGCCTATTCTCAGCGGGTCTGTACCGGCCTTCAACTGGCTGGTAAGATTATTGGAGAGCCGTTTGAATTTAGGTTTGGGTTTTGTATTTTGAGTGTAGGCATCACATTTGTTTTAGAGATCAGCCCCCCTAGCCATATTACATATTTCTATTATCGTTTACGCTAACGCTTAGAACAAAATGTATGGCAATGACATTACCTGCGATAAATCACGTGACACTTATCTACGCAGGTAATGTCATTGCCATACATTTTATTCTAAGCGTTAGCGTTAACGATAATAGAAATGTATTAGGGCTAGGAGGGCAGTTCTGCTTGCCTGACCGAAGAGGGCACATGTATAATTTGACTTTTACAATATAGTTACTCTGAGTGCCCTATCCCTCTTTCTTTATAACACTGCACAATTTAATCAGTCACTCTCATACACCACACTCTCGCGTTGCCAGCGAGTGCGACATACCCTGAACTTCGAAGAACGTCCCAGGATCCCTGCAGGCCGTACTGGTGCCTTGGGATCCTACAGTACACACCGAAGCAACCGTGTCCAGTTAGCACCTGAGTGAGCCTGTAAATTGCGCTTCCCTCTTTTCAGCCAGGTTTTGAAGTCCGGTGTTTTTTCGGTCGTTGATAGATAGATAGTTAGTTCTCTTCTTCTTAGGTAGTTTGTGTACATGTACCACCAATGTTCCGTAGTTTTTGCTAGCAAATGTTTTGCAGCGCGAATTCTGTTTATCTTTTCGAACGTCATAAAATCGCGCAGTATAGCTTGGACTAGCTCACATAGACGTAGGTTAAGTGTCTCGTATAATAGGATAATGTGACGTCACTAGACGCTATTCAGCCAACATGGCGAGTACATGTGCTAGGATTCCTTCCGTTTCATTTACTCCAAAGAACATATTAGGAGTATCGCTATCTTTACGGTGTGGTGTGGATTTGGAAGTTTTTACGTCATCATCTGCCCAGCCTTTTCACAACAATCTTGGGCTGGCTTCCAGTCTAACCGGATGTAGCTGAATACCAGTATTTTACATGGAGGGACTGCCTATCTGACCTCCACAACCCAGTTACTGGGTAATACGAAACTCTAAAGTAAAAGTCTTGGTAAGACTGGTTGTCACACTTTCAGGCTTCTGACAACCCGTAACGACTGTCAAAGATCCACGATTGACAGCCGGGACCAACGGCTTAACGTGCTTGCCGGGGAGTCTCGGTATGTAAAGATGGTCCCATCCAAGGACCAACCCCGGCAAGCGTAGCTTAACCTGATGGATCGACCCGTGCGGCTGTTATTACTTTAGCCACGAGCTCCTCGAAGTTTTTACATATGTTGCAGAAAATTACGTTTTTATGGCAAAAGAACTTAAAAACAAATCATAATAGAAATCTAACAGTTTTCACTAATAGTAGGTGACACCCAAATGAAAGTCTAAATAAAGCACACGGTTGAATTTTCAACTCTTAGAGCCAAGAGTTGAAAATTCAACCGTGTGCTTTAGCAATTATGAGCAAAATCACCATCATCATCATTTCAGCCGAAAGACGTCCACTGCTGGACATAGGCCTCCTCCAAGTGTCGCTACAATGACCAGTCATGTGCGTCTCTTATCCATTGGATTCCCGCGCCATCAACAGGTCATCGGTTCACGTGGCCTGCCAACGCTGCGTCTACCGGTACGCGGTCGCTACTCCAGAACCTTTCGGCTCCATCGACCATCTGTTCTGGGAGCAATGTGCAACAGTTGAATTATATATACAGCACGTAACAAAAACCCTGTCCGATCCAATAAAGGCGTATTCCTGGTTTAACGTACGTACTAGAAAAAGTTGTAAAAAAAATTTACTCATAAAAACCAATAGTTACAGATTTTTTATTTTTATATCAAATATGGAAAATTTTCATAAGTTGACAACACTCCACCGGCCGGCGAAATCTTTTCATTTTTACCTAATTTTTATTTCAAACGATACCGCCCTGGACTAGCCGCGCTGTGGGCACTCTGTCTCGCTCAGGCGGCGTCTTTTAAACGAAACAGTAGGTGAACTTTGTCGAGCGCACAGTGTTGCCTTTGATAAGTTTTTCTTTTTTTTTTTAATTAATTATTTTCATGGGGGAAAAATAATTATCTCGTATCCATTAAATGATTACGTATATGTGTACGTAATACGATACCAAGTAATACCCTTCAGGATCGGACAGGGTTTTTGTTACATGCTGTATTTAGGCTTTCTTCGAAGTGTTTATTAGTGTTAGGTACTGAAAAGAGGCGTAAGTCCCTGAAAAGTACGAGTATAAGATTTACAAAGTTATTTATTTGTAAACTTACCCAAGATACAGTAGTAATTCCTAGCATTCAAGCAATTAATTGACATCTGAATCTTTTACTTTTGTAGCTTCTTTTTCTTGACAAAAAATCCTGAAGTCCTTCGCGAAAAATCGTTCCACGTTACGTCGTAATTAGCTAAAATGGTGACAAACTGTAGGCACGTGTAACGTTGTTGACCGGGACCCTCGCTTAATCTCAGAGTTTGCTGAGAATATAATTGTTCTTTTTCAAGTTGCTAAGGAGTGGAATTCCCTGCCCGGGTCTGTGTTTCCTGGGAGTTTTTAAGTTAAGAGTGAATAGGTTACTTCTAGGCAAGCGTGCTCCATCACCGATCGCTTATCATCAGGTGAGATGGTGGTGAAAAGCGAACCTCATCATCATCATCATCAGCCTTTTAATGTCCTCACTGCTGGGGCACAGGCCTCCTCTATGTGAGAGGGTGTGGGCCATAATCCACCACGCGGGCCCAATGCGGGATGTCACATCTTCGAATTTTTGGTTCTAGGACATGCGTTTCCTCTCGATGTTTTCCTTTACCGCTTTGAGAGCAGTGGTGATGAAATAATTTACACAAAGTAAAGTGCCTGCCGGGGTTTGAACTCACGACAACTTGTAAGTCGGGGCCTTTACCACTGGGCCACCAGTCCACCACTGGTCGTCCAAAGTTACTGAAAATTCCCAGATGGAATTTGTAGCGGCATCTATGCCGCCACATATGAAGTAAAAGACCTGACGTCAGACGAATCGTACATCGCACTTTGAACATGTACTTACTACCGGACGGCAACAACCGTCAGGCAGTTGCCAAGACCAGACGCGACACCCGTCTGGTCGGAGGATCCTCCCTTTTCAATGGAGTCTTGCGGGAGTTGGACCCGGTCCGCATACCTCTAAACTGGTGACCCTCGACTATGAACGTCCCAGAACTTCATGTCATGTGCTTATTTCTTCTGCAAAGCACTGTGTTTCCTATTTTAGTTTGTGGGTAGATGTAATTCAGGCACATGATATTTCAGCTGGTCACTGGGATCGTATGACGCCTCTAGTATTGCTGCTTTGCAGATGATCTCACCAATACCCACCATTATGTGCGTTACCAACCAGATGCAGCTGAATACTGATGCCTTTGAATTTCTGTGCTCACGTATTAATTTGCATTCGGTTATTTTGCAAGTCATCGCAAACATTTTCAACGCAGCTCCGATAGAAAAGTATGGAGTCCATGAGCGGGTATTATGAACTACATAAACTTCAGCAGTTTACACGGTGGCCTGTGACTTATGCAAAACGGCGGGCATTCATCAACGTACTCTTTAATGTGACGTCATTTTTCATGTCCGCGCTTCGGATCCACGGCGCAACGCCTCACTGGATCCTGACAGGATTTAAAGTGCGCCTATTTGCGATACTTTTTCCGGTATAATCGAGTTGGGAGAGATATCCGCAGTTTCCGTTTTTTTATCCCTTAGTACTCAATTTGACTAACCAGCTGCATTTTCAAATCTCATTTGTCTTTTTCAAAATTTGGATGAAGTTGTAAAGTTTATTAGTGTGACTCCTTCAATTTCTGCCATACTTTTTTTTTGTGGGGTGGCAAATCATTCAATGACTTCTCCCGCTGTCGGTGAGCGGGAGAGCGTGTCAGACTTTTACTGACTAAAACCCACCCCTGTTTCTTCCTTGCCTGAGTGCCCAGGGGTGCGGCAAGTCTGTTACGAATTTATCCGCGACATTTTGGCATGCATGCATCGGCCATGACGGGCCCCGTCAGTGATTGCTGACATTTCGTCGACTCTCAGGCCTGGTGCTGATCGGACGGCGAGCTACCCATTACTCGCTGTCCGCAGGCCCGCGTCTACGGTGGCCGAAGATCTTCTGGCAACTCCCTGTTGTATTTGCGGTTTTTACTAATTCAAATTAGTGATACCTCTTTCATAAGACAGACGTTTTGTTTCATAACACCTGGTTTACTCTGAACAAGACACCTGTCTCCTAGCCCCTTAGAAATGTCCGAGCCACGTTAGAAGCCACGTGATGCTGCTCTGTACTGACAAATGATTATGCTCAAGACAGGTCCTTAGAGGTCCCTGAAAGCCAGGTCAACTTTTTGGCAATAGTATTTAGCCTTCTGAAAGTAAACCGTCTAGATCATTCACATCCTGTATTTACTTCCAACTGTAAAAAAAAAACTGAAAAGACAACTTTCTCCAATACCTACTCTTTCTGCATCCATCATAAGAAAAATGATCAAATCTTGCAGCACCTGGCGCATACTTCTTTGAAGGCGAGCCAAGAAGTTTATCCGTCCGCTAACAAACGGCGAATGTTCCCAGCTCAGTATTCAGTATTGTGCCGTTCCCGAACGCCATCGTTATATCTAAAGCTGGTAATGACGTTATTCAGAAGAGACCACCCTGAGAGAATACGAAGAAGTTCCATTTTATTTAGGAACACTTCGTGATTCATTCCTGTGGCCCTTAAGTCCTATGAACAGTGCTTAGGGATTAAAAGGACCATAAATATAATGTTTGTGTAATGTTCAGGTTTTTTTATGTCCTTCGAGTTCTGTATTTCCTGATAGCTATAATCTGGGGGTATTTAAGGGCCTACCTCCCCGTAAGTGGCGCCCTCATTGAATAAAAATTCGTATTTTGCATAGAAAATACATACTACTTTGAATACGAAACACTTTGAGTCCTGTTTCAACAACGTAAAAATACCTTAAGCTCTTTGTAACAAACGCAACATAGTATTTTTTAATCTTTATTTTCTACGCTTTCCTACGACTTTTTATTCAATGAGGGCGCCACTTGGCGGCTATATACGCCTTAAGTCCAAGAGTGAATAGGTTACTTCTAGGTTAGGTTGCTCTTTTCTGATTAATTTTGTTGCGGCCCAAGACAGTTTAATCGTTTCTCCGGGACTCGTCGAGCTTCATTGCTTTGGCGTTTTTTTCTGGTGTTCGCCACTTTTGATTCTGGCTTAAAGGACTTAGTGGTTTAGGAATAGTGTGGCAGGCTTGTCCCAATTTAAGTGGTCAAATGTGAGCCAATCAAGAAAAAAAAATTGGTTGCCTGTAAAGTCGGTATACGGGCGAAAGTTTTACGTGACAACGACTTTGAGTGGTAAAATAATTTTAATGTGAATATTCATTCGTATAGTAGGAAGAAGGATGAAATAATAGTAACAATTGTATGCAGGCGCCTAAGCGAAATAGAAGCGCAAGACATGAACCGGTGTGTATGCCTATCTCTCTCACTCTCTCTCTCTCACTCTGTCTCTCTCGCTCTTAGGCGGGCTAACTGTGCTCGAGTGGAAGGGACGCGTGCCTTTCACTTTTTATGTCTGTCTCTCTCGCTCTTAGGCGGGCTAACCATGCCCGAGTGGAAGGGACGCGTGCCTCTCACTCGCTCTCATTGTGAGCGCATAACGTGAGCGGAGCGTAACGCAGTTTCTTGAAGTGTCACCCGGCAAACCAATTTATAAGACGTTGTCACGTCAAAAAAGATTGAATGTCTGTAGTAAACCTTCTCGCCTCCTGCTCGGGGTGTATGCGGGCGATATCGCCGCACTAGCTGCTCCTGTTCAGCAGCGGTCGTTTGAGATCGCGCGTTTACGAGTTCGTCCGGGCGATGCGCCCGCTTTATTGTGCTGACTGTACTACGTGACGTCATGGATACAGTCGCTATCGCTGCGACCCCGAAGCGAATACTGCTGGCCTTCACAGAGAATTAGTGAAGCGGGCTCGTAATTTTGGGGTGGTGGTCGTCTTTTCGGTTTTGTACCTATAAGGAAACTGTTTTTTTTTTGTGGCAGGGTATTATGTAAAAACTATATCCGAATTCTACTGTTAGGTATTGTCAAAATCAACAAGTGTGTAAATCAGACGGTGTTTATTCTGTTGTGCACAAACTAAACTTAATTTAGGCTATTGCTATCTTTTTCTCTCTAATAAAACCAGAAAGAGGCGGACGTAAATTAGAGCTGTCAAATTTAGTGTGAACTAATATTTCCATACAAATTAAGGGTACACGTAAAAACATGTCGTCTAAAAACACGGCGAAGCGCAAGGCGTAAACTATTTTGACATCTCTTACTTAGTGCATAGCTATAGCCGTCCTTTTCTCGCACTGCCTTTTAGTAAAAGATAGCAATTCTCTAATTATAGTTTAGTTATTGAACAAGAGAATCCGCACCACTATCATTATTTAAACGAATTAATAACGTTATATTAAACATGAACTCTTTTTTTGGGAAATACAAAGAAAAACAACGTATAACATTAAAAAAAAACAAGTAACGGGTTTACGAATTTTCATATTGCTCAAGTTTCGTTATCCTATGCA
Source organism: Polia nebulosa (assembly GCA_951329385.1). Lineage (NCBI taxonomy): Eukaryota > Metazoa > Arthropoda > Insecta > Lepidoptera > Noctuidae > Polia > Polia nebulosa. Next base: position 24,790,196 of record OX589602.1, read on the forward strand.
TTTTCACCAGCAAGAAAATGTGACAATCCCAAAGTCCTTATCAATAGCATCTGAGACAAGTAAACTCTATTGACGCGTAATACAACAGCGAGCAGGTGAGGCCAGCTCTACTGTTTACGAGCACTGAGCTAACGAGTACACTCATGATAATAAACCAGCCGTAAATAAAGTCATCCATGATGGGGATAAGCTTATCCATCGCGGGAATATAGTCATCCACTCGGCACCGATGTTCCCTGGTCACGATGCAAATAGGAACAGTCATCAGTAGTGTGATTCTGTAAAAATCTCACCGTGTTAACTAAGGTTAAGTGAGCTGTCAACCCTTTTTTTTTTTTCTTTTTTTTTTTTGTGGGGTGGGAAATCATCTAATGACTTCTCCCACTCTGGGTGGAGCGGGAGGGCGTTTTTCAGTTTTTTTTTTAAACAAGCTCTACACCTCTCATCATTGTAATTTAAAGTACTTATGATAACAAAACATACTAGCCCAAATACAATCAAATCCCAAATATTATATTTCATTCTGTTTTTTAGTATTTGTTGTTATAGCGGCAACAGAAATCATCATCTGTAAAAATATCAACTATCTAACTATCACGGATCATGAGATACAGCCAGGTGACAGACAGACAGACAGACATATGGACGGACAGCGAAGTCTTAGTAATAGAGTCACGTTTTACCCTTTGTGTACGGAACCCTAACAATCAACAACAAACAACCAGACAACAAACAATCAATTGAACATCACGTGTAAACGACTAGTCTTATTTCTTTGAAAAAAAATATATGTTACTCTAGACAATTTTCTCTGTAATTTGATATATGTGAATATTTGAAATACATTTTTATAACACAGTGTAGTTCATTTGTAAAGTAATATGTCTAACGCGGATAAAAAATTGAGAATCACACCTTTTTAAAGATAATTTAATTATTTATCTTTTATTATACGTGATTAAGTATAATACCTGTTGTATTATGTATAATAAAACAATAATGCGTCTAATTTGGGACAGCGCTCCTTGATGGGCGAGTCCTATTACTGGGTGGACGCACGACGCGTTGCGTGAGCTCAGCGCAGAACACGCAAGCTAACTCAAGGGGAAAAATACAAACTGCCGTCAGCTGAAGGATTAAAGAAAGAAATATTCAACTCTCCAGTCCATCTGAACAGAGGTCCGACTCAGCATCAATTTTTAATGTAACCGCTCACTATTATAGCCCGAGTCTGCGGGCTATTTGGCAGGCAATATATTAAATAGCGTGAAACAGTTATCGTGTGAAAGTGATGTCGTAAATCTGTCAGCGGTGTATCGAGGGGTGAAACGAAAGATTTGAGTGTTCGGGACAATAAGCACGTGTGGCGGGGGATGATTTGGAAAATTCATTTGTTTAAAAGCTGTAGGTAAAAAACCTTTTTACAAAAAAATAGAACCGACTTCCAAAAAAAGTGCAAAATAACATTAATTTCGGAAGTCGGTGTTTTTGGTTTTGTGTCTTCGTTTTTTGACACCGACTTCCGAAATTAATGTTATTTTGCACTTATTTTGGAAGTCGGTGCTATGTTTTTGTAAAAAAAGTTTTTTATTTATCACTTTTTAGCTGTGGTAGTCCCCATTAAACTGTGTTAACAATTCATAGACATTCAATCACAGCAATCGCGGTTGATTTGCTGTCAATTTTTGAAGAGTTCCGTTGTCTGTCTCCGAAACCGATCATCAGATCCATATGAAATTTAAATGGGATCATTTCGGAACAAACCCCTTTCAAACAAAAAAAGAATTTTGCAAATCCGTTAATATATCACGGAGTTATACCCGAACATGCATTAAAAAAAAATCTAATTGTACGTCCGAATTGATAACCTCCTTCTTTTTGAAGTCGGTTAAAAATAGTAGTTGACTAGGTTTTTTCTAGTTTTTCGTCCGAGGTCTATATCGGTACAAAATCTTGGAATAAGAAGTAAACCGTCTAATAGAATAGTAGAATCATCAATACAACTCTCTATGTTAGAATTGTTGTCGAATATCATGATTGTATGAAATAGTCATTCCATACTGTAATATGAACATAAATGGTTGTATTGATGATTTTGATTACAGTTCTGTAAATACGTACTTGCTACGGCCGCGAATCATATTTTGATTAACATACAACCTGATACTGACCTGTAAAATTGCAAAAAACGAAAGAAAATTAGAATTACGCGGGTTACCCTGGCGTTTCCCACTTAAGGTTTTATTGTCAAAGACCATAAACATGACATAATTATGACTGTGAAACGAAACAAATATGTGTTAAACACAGTGTAATGTTTTATTTTTATTCATTTATTTGTAATGTATATTTTATAAAAAATATTAGCTTTCTGCACTCCTTCTCCATATAAACTACTAGCACTTTGCCCGCGACTTCGTCCGCGTGTATTTCAAAAATGTATAGCCTATGAAACTCACAAATAACGTGGTTTTCTATTGATAAAAGAATTTTCAAAATCGGTTCAGTAGATCTAGAGATTCCCTACAACCTCAAAAACTCACAAACTTCTTTATAATATAGATAACTGTGGCAAAGTTTTTGCTCCACGTATTAATATGTAGATAATTTATAAAGAAACGAGATGTTTTGAAGGCATTTTTTTTAAATCTTAATTGTACATCACATCTTAACATAGAACACAGTCATTACACAGTTCATGTACAAAGGCGAGCTTAACTCAAAGTTGAGTATTCTCCCAGCAAACCTTTGAGTGACAGAGTGAGATCACATTCGAGGGTAGGATCGTGTACAATATAAACCTATATAAATAAACCTTACTAAAAGAATATTTATATTATTACGTTCTAATAACTACCGATACTAGCACTTTGCCCGCGGCTTCGCTCCCGTGACCTATCCCGCGGGAACTGTTATTTTGCCCGGAATAAAAAGATAAAAGCCTATGTTACACACTGGTAATTTAGCTTTCTATTGATGAAACAATGGTTAAAGAGAAACCAAAAGATAAAAAAGATAAAAGATAAGAAAAATAAGAAGAAAAAAAAAAGAAAGTTAAAGAGAGTTAAGATTAAAGAGTTTTATTATTATTATTAAAATCGGTCCAGAAGTTTCTGAGCTTATACGGTACAAACAAAGAAACAAAAAAAATCCTCTTTATAATATTAGTTTATAAATACACAATATATCATCATTCTCCTGACCTTATCCCAATTTATTTGGGGTCGGCGCAACATGTCTTTTTCTTCCATACTCCTCTATTAGTCGTCATCTCTGTAGTCACCCCCTTTTTACCCATATCCTCTTTCACACAGTCCAACCATCGTTTCTTTGGCCTTCCCCTACTCTTATAGCCATCCACATCCATACACAAGACTTTCCTCACGACATTTTCTTCATTCCTCCGCATCACATGCCCATACCACGACAACCGATTTCCACACAATTTTTCAGTCAGCGGTGCCACTTTACAAAGACACAATATATGTCATTGAGAAAGAAAGTGATGTTCATTATTTATTGCGATGCCCCAAGGATGCTAAATCCGAATGTCCGTTTTTTGTGTGACTCAGCAATGATTGTATCTTTCGTGGCCGGTGTGTGTGGAGCTTAGACAACAACGTCACCTCTTTTTGGGTTTTAATAATAAAGTAGGTACCCTGCTAAGCTGTGTTTAGCGACACCGTCCGCGAGAAACTTTTAATTTTGTCCGGGTTAAAAGCGCCTTCATTATTTACTAGAGAGTAGTACAGTCTAAGGTTTCTTTCAAAAACAATTCTTTTGCAAAAAATCAGACCCCCACTGGTGTGGCCCGCACACTTTTGAAACGTTACCCTTTTGGGAAATATAGATGTGATGTTACGTGTTATCCAGGATAGACCACCTAAAGAGAGAATCAAACTGTGGGAAGAGAAGAACCCACCACCTTACGACTTCGTAAAACCCAAGGAACAGTTGCCTCTCGGTCGAGAACTGCAGTGGCCTATATGGAGGGCCCTGAATAGATTGCGTACCCAAGTGGGCCGCTGCAAGTACAGCCTGGCGAAGTGGGGGATCATCGATCCATCTAATACACAGTGCGAGTGCGGTGCTCCTGTTCAAACTATGCCCCATCTACTGGAGTGTCCCAAATGTGCTTTCACTGCACCCTCGATGATCTGAACAGGGCCTCCGATGCTGCTATAAACGTGGCCACTTACTGGGCCCATACAGTATAACTAAATTTTAAATGTACCACGACACGAAAAGAAGAAGAACGTGTTATGAATTAGTGGGTGAAGGTACTTTCTGAAAACCTGTACATCTCCGCACTACAAATAAACCCAAGCTTTCACCCCCCAGTTACCGAAACTTCTGTACTAATAACGTGCGCTTACTCGTGCGGTACATATCGGGGGGTGATATTTTTTTCACGTGGGGGTGGAAGGGGGTGTCAGATCTCGCTCTTTTTGCGTTTCTTCCCGGAGCGATGCAAATCCCCCGGCGCGCCGTGTGCCCGTCGAATGGGAATCGGGCATTTTCGCTAATGTCCGCTGCTGCGCTGTTTAAGATATCGCGTGATGTAAGTGTGAGCCAACTTATGTTGGGGATATAAGTTTGTGGAAGGAGGTGAAGATATTCGATATTATTGGCAGTGTTTACAGTTGATTTGTTACCTACTTTAGTGATAAAAGATTAGTAGTTACTGATTTTGTAATCTCTGTTATTATGGCAGCTAAGATAAATGTTGCAATATCATCGTCTCGAGACCGTTACACAAAGAAACAGGCGCTAAGAAACATTCTTTGTCCAAACAAAGTTACACCCTGTAACACGTTTCTCGCTACCCACAATTACACAACAAGTTTCAAAGCACTGAGGCTCTTTGTGTGACGTCACCATGTTTACGGCAGGCGCCACGTGCTCCCGGGCACGTTGCGTCATTACCGGGCAGCGGCGAGCTCGTAAATCAATATCGACGGACCCTTATTAATTAGTGCGTTCGCGGATCCCCGTGGATATCTCCCCTCCCGCGCTCCTCCCCGACCCCCGCCCTCCACGTCTTCCGGCTGCGATGAGAGTTTTTAATTATCCCAACGGGAGCACCCGGCCGTGTTGACACCTTGCTCCGGCCTGATGAGACTTAATAAACTCCACGATGGGCCCTTTGACGACACTTACTTTCGGTGCGATCCTGCGAGATTAAGACTGGATACTATACCTAGCTGTAGATGAATAGTATCTGCAGCAATGATCGTGATGGACCACAGCGTGGAACACTCCATCCCATTGTTATTGAGCACATCAAGATCATTGAAAACGTTAGCCACCGTTACGATAGAGCTTACGGATTCTTCAAGTAATCCTCTGTTCTGTTCACTTTGGTCCGATGGCTCGTAAAATCCGATGTCCAGTCATACCGAGGTTATATCTATGCGGCGAACCGCAGTGTTCCATAGCAACGCTGTTAGAGATGGCCCATAGCAACAGCGGAGAATCTAGGTTAAATCCGTGAGTCTTGGAAATAGAATGCTGATTTCCTCGGAAGCGATAAAGAAAGAAAAGTCTCGGGGTAGTTGTATGTGTATCTATGTGGCTGCGTCATCAAGAAAAGATTATCGGCCGATGTTGTAAATCGGAGGCTGAGCACGGAGCCCGGAAGGCGGAGCGCAGTCCCCGCGGGCGTTGGCGGCGTCCGGCGCGCCGTCAATTAGACGGGGAGGGCCCGGCCGGGGGGAGGGCCTGCTGCTGAGGGGGGCAGCAGGGGGGCACGCGAGACGCCGCGCTGCCCAGATACGTGCCACGTTAGGTATATGCCCGGAAATTCGAGCCTATATACCGAGCACATAGCGCGTCCGCCTTGGGCACCGTAATTAATAGCAAGAGGCCGAATCCGCTCCACGCTCCGCCGTCCTAATCTTCAACCCTAATTATTATTCAGGGAGTTTTTCTCGGAGCTTGTTTATGCTGCCGGCGGAAGACGCCGCGAGATGAAAGGAATTGTTCGACGCCTTTATGTGCCGCTGTCGTTTTATGTTGGATTTTTCGCCGAACCGTTAATGTAAATTGGCGGGGGGTCGCGCGTTCCTCATTATCGAATCACCATCGGCTAGAATTTTGATGGTAGCTTCATTCAAGCAGCTGTAACTTCTTACAATACAAAGTACAGTTATTATTTCCAATGACAAATAAGGCACCTGCCACCTACCTACCGATGTACACAGTCAACAATAAAAGTTGCTCAGTTCGTTGTCCGGGTAAGTGGGTCAAAGTTGCGAGGGTAGGAAGAGGAAATATGTATGTAAGTAGGACTGTCTGTAGTGCTACTGGTTCATCTGCCGTCTGCGCTGGCCTGTCTGCCCGTCTGCTCTGAATTCATTAAACTAATTGCTGTTTTCAAGAACATTTTTATTACGCCGCGTTTAATTTGATTTATCGTTTCCGCGAGATTTGGACATTAATTTGTCGAAAGGGTCTCTTTAAGAGGGCTTTATTAAAAACGTGTTAAATGGCTGTTTTATTGTGATTGAGTGGTTCGTTTAAAGTAAGATATCATACTTTTGCAACTTCGTTACTTTTTTTAGGAGTATCGCCTTGAACATTATTTCATTTTGGAGTATTCTTGAAATTATGCAGCCTTATTTAGGACCGATTTCACCATTCACTCTATAAACTAAGTTTTTCTAAACAAAGCTTAGCGTAAAAAAACCATAAAAAAGATTATAGTTACCTTAAATGATAGACGTATGCTGTCGCGGACTTTTTTTAGAACTTTAAAAGGAGAACAATTCCGTCATACATAAGTTTTGCTTAACTTTAACCGTTTACGCAGCGCATGCAACTGAAGCTTTCAAAAGATTTTTTTTTTCCCGTTTTTGCCACATTTTTCATTGATGCTTCGCTCCTGTTGGTCGCAGCGTGATGTTATATAGCCTATAGCCTTCCTCGATAAATGGACTATTCAAGACAAAAATCGGTAGTTTCTGAGATTAGCGCGTTCAACCAAACAAATAAACAAACTCATCAGCTTTATGACAGCGGCTAAACGCGTTTAAGCGAGCTTAAACGTCGAAAACTGGGCGTTTAGAATTGGTGAAATCGGCCCTTATAAAACTCGCATAAGTTCAAGATAATAAACGTCTCATTCATCAAATTCAACTGTCTAAAGGACAAACCCTCCTTGAAATGATAGTCAGTACCTACTTTACCACCCACTTCTACTGTACAGTCGAGAAGCTCGTGGCTAAAGTAATAATAGCCGTACGGGTGGATCCATCAGGTTAAGCTACGCTTGCCGGGTCTGATCGGATCTTTACATAGCGAGACTCCTCCGTGCCTCGGAAAGCACGTTAAGCCGTTGGTCCCGGCTGCCAATCGTTGATCTTTGACAGTCGTTACGGGTTGTCGGAAACCCGAAAATCTGACAACTAGTCTTACCAAGGGGTATCGTATACCCAGTAACTGAGTTGTGGAGGTCAGATAGGCAGTCGCTCCATGTAAAATACTAGTATTCAGCTGCATCCGGTTAAATAAATACATACTTGCTACGCTCGCGAATCAAATTTTGTCCAAGATACCACCGCTGACACTGACCTGCAAATTGCAAAAAAACGTTTAAGACAATTTTAATTTCGCGGGCTACCCTGGAGGTTTCACCTTAAACTGTACATATTTAGTTCCGCGCGTAGTGTTCCACGCGCGCCTCAAAGAGTTGTCAGCATTTATGACGGGGCCCGTCATGGCCGATGCCTGCCCAGGGGTTGTGGATAAATTCGAAACAGAGTTACCGCGCCACTGGGCACTCAGGGCAGGGAAGGAACTGGGGTGGGTTTTAGTCAGTAAGAGTCTGACACGCCCTCCCGCTCCACCCAGAGCCATTGGATGATTACCCAATCCCACAAAAAATGCACCCTTATTTGTATTACCTTGTCAAGTCCTCGGGGAATTTCCACCGCCAAAACGAGCTTAATAAGGAGTTCAAACTTGATAGCAAAGTTTGCTTAATTAATCTAAAAAAAAAACATTTGGATGCTATTTTTCTTTCTTTCTTTGTTGAAAAGTAAGTAAAGAACTGTATAAAATAAGTCTCGCGGAGTATCGTCGAACAATCCTAGAGAGACGTTCTTTCGGACCGACTCATAAATATCATAGTAGGTTCTGCGTACGTAACTTTTGATGAGTTACGATTTTCTAAGGCTCTGCGCAGACCTTTGCTAATATCAACTTTAGTCTGACTATAACACTTTTATTATTATTATTTATTTATCTTACTTTTAACTATCATTCACCAGAGGTCGGAATTAGGTAGAGTTATTTATGTACTTGCATCGAAATGTTGATATTAATATGGATCTTCCCGGGATTTCTAATGGACAATCTCGTGTGGCCAACAATATTACAAATAAATAATAATAAAAACCTCTATTGTTTTCACAAGCTATGTTGTGTGAACTATAAAGTTATTTTTTTTTTTTTTTTTTTTTTTATAAATGTGGCATTATCGCGCGTTTGGAATTTTGCAACTTCGGACATCCGATGTCGTTGATATAAATTTGGCAAAGTCGCGCGTGCAGTGGTTGTGTAAAAGTAAATAGCTTTTTTATTTAATAAATCACGGGATTTTTCTGCTCTTTAAAATTAATCTCGGGATTTGAGGCATATCCACTTTATTATTTCGCTGTATGAAATCAGTGTAAGTAAATAAATAACTCTACCTAATTCCGACCTCTGAGCCTTTAGACAAATTACTTTTCAGTTAACGTTAACGCTAACGCTTCCTGCAAAATGTATGGCAACGACATTACTGGGCGTGAGTCACGTGACAGTTCTCTCCGCAGGTAATGTCCTTGCCATACGTTTTGCACGAAGCGTTAGCGTTAGCGCTATTTTAAAAATTATTTGGCTAAGGGGGCTGATCATTACAGGCCCAATGGGTAACCTAATCCTAATGCAATAGAGTACAATCATTTTAATGTCTACTTATTCAATTAGATTATCAATTCGATTTATAATTCAATTAAAATACAATTTAATTATATTGATAACGATACGGTTGGCGCAGTGGCTGAACGTTCGGCCGCTGCCCTGCTAGCTGCGGGTTCGATTCCCGCACGGAACAAATATTTGTATTGCTTACAGATTGTAGTTGTTTCGGGTCTGGATATATTTTGTATGTGAGTTTACATCTTTGTGAACGCACCCATGATACAGGAGTAATTCCTAGTGTGGAACAACGATAAAAAAATAAATTCAATAAACAATACAATTCAATAAACAATCAATCAATCAATCTGCCTAGCCATTTCCCAATTATCTTGTGGTCGACTTCCAGTCTAACCGGATGCAGCTGAATACCAGTATTTTACATGGAGCGACCGCCTATTTGACCTCCACAACCCAGTGACTGGGTAATACGATACCCCTTGGTAAGACTGGTTGTCAGACTTCTTTCGGGCTTTTGACGACCCGTAACGACTGTCAAAGATCCACGATTGACAGCCGGGACCAACGGTTTAACGTGCTTTCCGAGGTACGGAGGAGTCTCGGTATGTAAAGATGGTCACCCATCCATGGACCAACCCCGGCAAGCGTACCTTAACCTAATGGATCGACCCGTGCGGCTGGTCTTACTTTAGCCACGAGCTTCTCAATACACATACAATTCAATAAACAATACCTACAGTTAAATTAATCTCTCAACGATAAACTTAGGTAATACATACCAATATTATAAAGAGGTACAGTTTGTAAGTTTGTTAGTAGGAAGTAATCTCCGGAACTACTTAACCGATTTTGAAAATTATTTCACCAGTTGAAAGCTTCATTATTCCTGTGTGTTGTAAGGCTATACATCAAAATTTACAAAATCCACGTGGACGAAGTCGCAAGAGAAGTGCTAGTTAGTAATAATAGAGAATATGCATGATATTTTTTTTATATGTTCAATTGAAGACTTATTTTAACTATCATCATTCTCCTGCTCTTATCCCAATTTATTTGGGGTCGGCGCAACATGTCTTTTTCTACCATACTCCTCTATTAGTCGTCATCTCTGTAGTCACTCCCTTTTTACCCATATCCTCTTTCACACAGTCCAACCATCGTTTCTTTGGCCTTCCCCTACTCTTATAGCCATCCACATCCATACACAGAACTATAGTGAACAAATATGACGGAATTTTCAAAATATCATCATCAGCGACGAAGTTATAAGCTTTAAAGTTGATAATTAGAAAGAGAAGTCCGACGTGTTCTTTGACGTCAAAGGACATGACGCCCATGCAACTGCCATAGAAAACAGCGTTTTCGAGAGAGGGACAGATATATTTGTTTGTTTATAATTGTTATATCTCGTTTAATTTTCAATCAATTTTGATTATGCTTTCACTGTTCGTACTCTATTTTAGTATATTCATCGATAAACCGGTTAGATAACAAATATTTTTTTCGTGCATATTCCCTATTACCATGAGGCAGCATTAGCAGGCACTTCTTTGTGAATTCACTCAGAGAGCCACAGAATAGAATTGCTATGGAGCTCTTATCGCACCAAACAGTCACACAGTCAAAATCCCGGCCATTTATGATAATTTAGACACAGGCCTGTGTTTACGCTACTCGTTCTCTGTCTTCTCTTTTCAGTCTGCCCGGCCTAAAGAGTTAATCTTCAGGTCTTCCATTAGGCCAAATCTGACTACATCAGGTTCTTTCTATACTGGGTGTAACAGAATAGGGTGGTCATATTCAAGGTACTGCTTCAGCTCATGGAATTGAACAACTTTTATTTTTGAGGATGTCATCGTAAATTCCCAGATACAAAATGGATTTTCCGTACAAATTTAATATCAGCTGATCAAAATTTGTAAGGGAGGAGCTCGTGGCTAAAATAATAACAGCCGCACGGGTCAATTCATCAGGTTAAGCTACGCTTGCCGGGGTTGGTCCATGGATGGGTGACCATCTTTACATACCGAGACTCCTCTGTGCCTCGGAAAGCACCGTTGATCCCGGCCGTCAATCGTGGATCTTTGACAGTCGTTACGGGTCGTCAAAAGCCCGAAAGTCTGACAACCAGTCTTACCAATGGGTATCGTATTACCCAGTAACTGGGTTGTGGAGGTCAGATAGGCAGTCGCTCCATGTAAAATAATGGTATTCAGCTGCATCTGGTTAGACTGGAAGCCGACCCCAAAATAGTTGGGAAAAGGCGCGAGCAGATGATGAAAATTTGTAATGTCTTTTAATTTTTTTTCCAGAATAGACAATGACTTCGTTGGTGAAAGTTGTTAATTTGTATTGGCAAAAGCAGTACAGTAGCAGTAGCACATCTTTATGGTAGGTAAATGAACAAAAATAAGTTAATAGTATGATTGATTATTTATTGATTATTTGATTATTCACAAACAGTATGATTGTATAAGCACAAACAATGTATCATCGACACGAAAAGAAGAAGAAGAAGAAGTTAATAGTAAAAAAATATATTTATATTTAAACAAGCTTTTATACCGGCTATCATAATTAAATGCGTAAGTACACAAAATTTCGTATCCGTGCTGTTGAGCATTGTAGAGTTCCATTCATCATCACAGCCTTTTAATGTCCCACTGCTGGGGCACAGGCCTCCTCTTCGTGAGAGGGTGTGGGCCGTATTCCACCACGCGGGCCCAATGCAGATTGGTGGATGTCACATGTTTACGAATTTTTGGTTCTAGGACATGCCGGTTTCCTCACGATGTTTTCCTTCATCGTTTTGAGAGCAGTGGTGAAGAAATAATTTACACAAAGTAAAGCGCCTGCCTGGGTTTGAACTCACGACCTACAACTTGTAAGTCGCGGCCAATACCACTGGGCCACCACTGCTCCAAAAGAGAGTAGAAGAGTTTCATTATCTGGAGTTAATCCTGGAATTAGATTCAGGTCATGCTTACGATAAAAATTCATTATCATCGGAACTGAACCTACTTGTAAAATTTCAACTCCGTAGGATCAGAGGAAGTGGTTCTAATTTAGCTTGCAATTTTTTAACGGACCACTTACAAACATAGGTACAAAAGCTCAAGTTAAATAAATGCTTGTAATAAACCCATCAACTAATTCACAGAATCAATTGATCGAAAACACAAACAGACACGTATTAGAGCCTACACACACAATCCGACATGACCCTAACAACTAAGTACAAGTGACCACGACACCACCTACCGGTATCGGTCCAATGTACAAGCTACCTGTGTGTGAACGTAAATCTGAATACTAATGAAGACATTAGGAGTCGCGGTATTCATCGTTACCGGTACATAGAGCCGTGACTCACTGGATAGGACACAGTGTAAGGGGGGGTAGCTATGAGTCGACGGCGCCTAGTGTTCCACGCGCGCCTCAAAGAGATTAGTGCCAGCCACCACTGACGGGGTCCATCGTGGCCGGTGCCTGCATGCCTAGGGGTAGCGGATAAATTCTGAAAATGAGTTACCGCACCCCTGGGCACTCAGGCAGGGAAGGAACAGGGGTGGGTTTTGGTCAGTAAGAGTCTGACACGCCGTCCCGCTCCACCTAGAGCGGGAGAAGTCATTGGATGATTTCCTAATTTCTCCTGTTTGTATGTATGTATGTTTGTATGTACGAGTTTATTTCTTTGGCATGTCTAAACGGCTGTTCACCGATGTGACATAGGCCTTATGAATAAAATAAAGAGCTCAAGGAGACGATTCCAAAAATATAACTTGAATGTAGGAAATAAAATCTTGAAAATTTAAAAAAAAAAACACGATTGACAAAAAACAAGTTCCAAAAAAGTCACTTTTCAAGCAGTCTGATGCAGTTGGGAGCATCAAATCTGTTCTTGTACTAAAAAAAAAACGCACTCCGGGAGTACTGACAGAAGAGAATGACCGAAGTGAAGACGAGTGCTACGACGCTATGCGTGGATCGCGTAGCGGTGTCGGTGTCGGTTTTCACTTAAAATAAAAACAATCTGCTACGACTGCTACGACGGTCGGTGACGGTGTCGCGCGAGTTCAATAGTTTTTTCCCATCTCAAAAATGCCCAACGCGCCTAAAGAAGTTTTCATTTCAATAAATTACCACCAACCGGGGGTTAAAGATAAATTCGAAAGAGTTACCTCGCCCCTGGGCATTCTGGGCAGGGAGGAACCGGGGTGGATTTTAGAAAAACAGTAAAAGTCTGACACACCCTTCCGCTCCACCCTGGAGCGAGCTGGCCAGAGGAGTCATTGGATGATTTCCCAACCCCCAAAAAAAAAAACTGCATCAGACTGTTTGAAAAGGTTGGAACTGAAACTTGTTTGGAACTTTTCAGTTAGTTTTTTTTTAACTCTTGATAAGAATTGAATTATTATAATTAATAAGGGTATGTCTGGAATGATCTCTAATGAGTAACAGCAAAAAAAAATCTATATCAGCACCTTCATAAACTTTTCTGATATGAGTGTGATAATCACGCAAAAATACCTAACAGAGGAGGCAATTTTTACTTCCCTATTACGTAGAAGAGATTCTTTAATCATTCTTCTTCACCTAGTAAAAGTTACTAAAAATACAAATACATCCCGCTAATCAGATTTCTACTATCACACACATGCGTGGGCGCGGTTAACTGTCCTATTAATCTAAGGTATAGGTCACAGGTGAGCGTGTAGGCTCACGTAGGCGACCAGTGTCACTCCTACGCAGCATTCTCACTGTACACGCTCCAATTGGCACGGTGTTCACTGTATTAATGTTTGTTTAGTTCGAACGATGTTTCTGTGATGTTTGCGTTGTTTTTCTTGTGTCTGAGGGTAGTTTTGTTGCTTCTGGGTTTGGGAATAATTGTGTGGCTTTTATAGGATTTTTTCACACTTAAATAAACAGTGAGCAGTGGTGGCTCAGCGGTACTGGCCGCGACTTATAAGTTGTAGGTCGTGAGTTCAAACCCAGGCAGGCACTTTACTTTGTGTAAATTATTTCATCACCACTGCTCTTAAAACTGTGAAGGAAAACATCGTGTGGAAACTGGCATGTTCTAGAACCAAAAATTTGAAGACATGTGACATCCACCAATCCGCATTGGGAGACTGAGAGAAGGCCTGTGCCCCAACAGTGGGGACACTAAATGGCTGATAATGATGATGAAATAGTCATTTGTTGGTCGAGGAGTAAGAAGAAGGTGTGTGAATGAGTCTCAAAACAGTTGATGTTTATTTTAATGCGTGAAGTTTGTTATCTCTGTCTTTTTTCTTAGCTTGCTCCTGTCACACTCTGTAAAGGCCGTCCGTGACTACTTCCATCATGTTTCACGAGCCCACGCGTCTCTCATCCAGTTCACCTACTTTATTTGATGTCCTTATATAACAGTCAATCATTATTAAAAGTAACCATCCGTTGAGACTTTGTATCACAGATAATAAAAAAAACTGTACGCATTCGTTACGTTGCATGCAAAACATGAGAAAATTTTGTAGCACTAGTGCTACGGTGATGTCATTGCTACGGTGCTACGTTTCGTAGCGGTCACGACAACTGCTACGACTGCTTCGCGTGGTCATTATTCTAGACCTAGAGAGCGACGTCGTAGCACGGACGTTTGTCTGTTTGTTTACAGCTTTCAGGGTGTAACGGAAAGGTGTGGTCATATTTTAAGAACTGCATCAGCTCATCGATATGAACTTGCTTCAAGAAAATCCGAGGAAATTAAAAAAAAAATTTTTTACCTCCCATACAAATATTGATCAGCTGATGATAACTTTGTATGGAAAGTTCAATTTTTTTTTGGGATATTTCTGTTTTTTCTTAGAGAAAGTTGTTCATTTCCATGGGCAGAATCTGCTCTTAAAATATGACCTCGATGACATCGATGATATCGATAGATATCTTCGTCGTAGTCTTCCACAGCGTTTACACGAAACAAATGTCCATTTGTCACTGAATTTCACTATATTTCGAATAAAATTTGAGAGCGTAAACCACACGCGACTACCGAATTTCGGCCATTAAAAGTTTTTCGAGGGTTTGCACGAACTGACTGATCGTGCCACTCATTTTTTCTCGCTCGTACGAGTTCGACAGGTTTTATGCGGGAGAATGATAGAGGGCAGGAGATATAAACCAACCAAATAAATAGTCGAGAAAATTAATTTACCGCGAAATCTTGATTAGCCCATCAATTAACTCATTCTATAAGTCTTATTTTTTACGTTTAATAGGCTCACTCATACTTTGAGCACTATTTCACTTGACGGTAAGCGATGATGTTTTTTTTTGTGTGTCTTTAACTGTGGCAAATATATTTTTTTTTAAATAATTGTTATTTCTTTTTTTTATGATCAGGTCGAAGATGGATCACGCTTGCCTAGAAGTAACCTATTCTCTCTTGATTTGAAGACCCATGTTGTAGCTATTAGGCAGGCTGGCAGAGAATTCCAGTTCCTTACCAGTACGCACATTGAAAAACGTTTTAAACGAAGCTTTTTGTGTACTTCTTAGGTATTACTTTAACCTAATCTTAATGGTATTTGATACGATAGGCTGCGTTAGAGGCGTCACGACGCTTCTAGTAAATTAAAATATTAATGATGTATTATAGTGCTCAAGGAAACATATTATTTTATATTATGCTTTGACCTGGTCCGGACGTTTTGATTTGGGGTAGGTTTTTCAAAGCGCTAAAGTGGCCTCCTACTGAGAGGCCGTGATGGTCCAGAAGGAGGCGGCCGAGCGATATCGTGAGAGGGCCGATCCCGTTCGGAGAAGGAGGCGTCGAGGAGGCAACTGCCTTGTCGCCTAAAATGTTGGAATTTTAGGCGACAAGGCGAACCTCGTCTGCAAATCTTAAGACAGCCGGGACTCTGGGGTCGCGGGCTCTCTGAGTTGGGACTCTGTCCGCCCACCGAGTGACCCCCGGAAAGACGGTGGCACAATGATCACGTCATCATCATCAGCCTTTTAATGTCCCCACTGCTGGGGTACAGGCTCTGTGAGAGTATGTGGGCCGTAATCCACCACGCGGGCCCAATGCGGGTTGGTGGATGTCACATGTATTCGAATTTTTGGTTTGGTTTTCTCACGATGTTATCCCTCACCGTTTTGAGAGCAGTGGTGGTGATGAAATAATTTACACAAAGTAAAGCGGTCTGGGTTTCATCTCGCGACCTACAACTTGTGAGTCGCGGCCGTTACCACTGGGCCACCACTACTCACCAATGATCACGTGCTGCTGTGCAAAGCGAGGTTCAGGGGAGAGGGGGAAGCGAGCTGCAGGTGTTGTAGTAGGGCCCTAACAGGTGTTGTACAGAAGGAATACCGATGTGGTCTTTCAAGGGTTCACAGGAACCCCCCTGCTGCATTTGCTGATAGTGATCACCGGGAAGGTTTTAGTAAAGTAAAAATACACTCCCTGGTCTTTTTTCCAAAAGTCTGACGCCTTTTGAAGGATACTGCGCGATAACAAAAAAAAAAACAAAACAAAACAGTTTTCAAAGCGATTTACATCGTTGCTTCCCTAAATACTTGGATAATGTTGTCTTTGACAGTTAAAAGTTGATTAAGGCGCAGTTACACGACTTTTAATGGTTTTAATTGAACATCACGTCTAAACGACTAGTTTTATTTCTTTGAAAAAAATATATGTTACTCTAGACTATTTCCGTCGTAATTTGATGTGCGAACATTTGAAATTATATTTTTATAACATTGTGTAATTAATTTGTAAAGTTATGTATAACGCGGATAAAAAATTGAGAATCACGCAAAAACTATAAAGCGTATTTTTATGAAACTTTTACCATTTCAAAGATCATTTAATTATTTATAATTTAGTCTCAGTGTTTTAGTTTAATCCTTGTTTTTTTATGTGTAATAAATTAATAAAGCGTCTAATTTCGGACAGTGCTCCTTGATGGGCGAGTCCTATTACTGGGTGGACATACGACGCGTTACGTAATCTCAGCGCAGAACACGCAAGCTAACTCAAGGTCGTTGGCAGCTAATAGTGCCTCAAGGTGAAAACTCCAGGGTAGCCCGCGAAATTAAAATTTTCTTACGTTTTTTGCAATTTGCAGGTCATTGTCAGGTTATATGTTGGTCAAAATTCGATTCGCGGCCGTAGTAAGTACGTATCGTACGTGTCGTATCGTTCGTATTTTATTGTTTCTTTGTGTACTTCTTTTTTCCTTTTGTTTGTTGCTGTTGTGTTGTGTCTGTGTCGAATAAATGATTTCTATTCTATTCTATTCTATTTACAGAACTGTACTCATTAAAATCATCAATACAATTCTCTTAGTTAGAATTGATGCCAAATGTCATGATTTCATGAAATACTTACATTTGACATCAATTCTAACGGAAAAAGTGGTATTGATGATTTTAATAATTATAATTCTGTAAATACATACTTGCTACGGCCGCGAATCAAATTTTGACCAAGATACAACCTGACCTGCAAATTGCAAAAAAACGTAAGAAAATTTTAATTTCGCGGGCTACCCTGGCGCTTCCACCTTAAGTACCAAAAGTAACCATTCAGACTCTACCGTTTTTTTTTTTGAAGGTTTGAATATATCAGATGACTTCTCCCGCTCTGGGTGCAACGGAAGGGCGTGTCAGACTCTTACCTTTTCTTCCTTCAGTTCCTTCAGTTGCCTGTGACAGGGCTGCGGTGACTCATTCAAACACTTAGAGGATTCAGACTCTACCTTCAGTTAGATTTTAAAATTGAAATATTTCTGTAAAAGTTAATGCCTAAAAATAATTATCGGATTATGAAAATTATTTCGCTACTAGAAAGCTATGTACTATAGCTTAGTTTTATAGGCTCTTTTCATCCAGGTCACGGGAGAAAATCCTGGGGAAAAAGTTAGTTGTTTTTTATCACTGGTAGGCTCACGTTTGACCACTATCTCACCTGATGGTAGCGATGATGTGGTCGAAAATGGAGCACGCTTGCCTAGAAGTAACCTATTCACTTTTGACTTGATTTTAGCTAGGCCAGGTTGTAGCTATCATGAAACACATTTTAACCGACTTCAAAAAAGAGAAAGTTCTCAATTCGTCTGTATGTTTTTTTATTCTATGTTTGTTACGCGATATGTCCGCCATTTATGAATAGTTTTTGATGATTCTTGTTTTGTTTGGTAGGTCATACTTCAGAGGTAGTCCCTTATAATTATCGAAATTGATTTGACACTTTTTGAAAAAATCAACATATACAAAAAATATGTATACACAGATAACTTTTGGTTGTCTCCAAATGTTCAAATTCCATGTTATAAGGGTTATCCATTCGGGCATAACTTTAATATTTAGTTTTACTTCTGGGGTATAACAACTAAAAAGTGAAAAATAAAAAACTTTCTTATAAAATAAAAAAAATTTGCAAAATAACTTTAATTTCGGAAGTCGGTGTTTGTATTTTTTTGTTTCTTTGGTATTTGACACCGACTTCCGAAATTAAAGTTATTTTGCAATTTTTAGAAGTCGGTTGTATTTTTTGTAAAAAAAAAATATTATATATCAAAGTGAATATCTTATATCTCTGCATTGATTGAAAAGTCTCATTAACTGTCTTTAGGACATCACTGTCTAGAGTCCTACAGACAGTTAATAAAATAAGACTATAAGAATATTGCGCGACTTCGTCTGTGTGTAAGTAGAAAATTATCTCAAGTGAACATGTTCCCGGGATAAAAAGTATCCAAATCCCATTCCGGGACATGGTCTACCTGTGTGCTAAGTTTTGTTGAAATCCATTTAGACGTGAAGAGGTAACAAACGTACCGTCAGACAGAGCTACTTTCGCATTCATAATTATTAATGTGTGTAATGAACAACTTTCTCTAAGAAAAAAATAATTCATTCAAAAAAAAAAAATGTTGGACTCAATTGTATGGAGGTAAAAAAAAATTGAGAATTTCTCAGGTTTTCTTGAAGAAAGTTGTTCATAACGATGGGCAGATGCAGTTCTTAAAATATGACCACACCTTTCCGTTACAGCCTGTATGTGGGCGTACAAGGAAAAAATCCAGTTGTGAGGTATTTAGTTAAAGACTACATTCGGTATCTAGAATAGTCAATTAATATTTTAAGGATTTAAATAAATATTCAAAACTGGTACATTTTTTTAAATCAGGTATTTGAAGTTGAAACCCTGATAAAGCTTGATTTGAGAAAATGCATAATTACAAAAAAAAAAATATCAAAAAAGTAATTTCTGTTACCTACTTAGAAACATCATAAAAAGTCATTTACTGTTGCCTACCTATGAAATTGGCGTTTTTTTTCTCACAAATAGAGAACCACGTCACATCTATGAATTAAAATATTCATCAATTTCTTGATATTCTATCGAATATTAAATAATGACCATCATAGACAACTGCCAATAGTAAAAAATATCTTATTACTTATAGTTTTATACAAAAAAAAATACCCTAAAAATGACTCCTCTTTTTGCTAGCAGAAATGAAACCGCTATTTGTTTTAACTTAGCCAAAACTTATTTTTGTTGCTTAATCTAAGTGGCATACGTTATCTTAGTTTTTAAACATTATTGCATAAAAGTTTTAAAACATTGGTGTTCATAGTTGTTAAATAAATTAAGAAAATGTTGGTATGAAAAATGCAACTTCTTTAAAATTTTCCATACAAAACGCTGATTTCATAGGTCCACCTAATATATAAATTTGTAGATAATTGAGAACGTTAATAATAATCACTTAAAATCGCGAATGCATTTTTTCACCCAACTTTACAAAACTTGGAAACTAAATGACAAAAAAAACTTTTTTACAAAAAAAACAACCGACTTAGTGTAGGTATTTTTTTTTTGGAAGTCGGTTGATTTTTTTTGTAAAAAAGTTTTTTATTTTTCACTTTTTAGTTGTTATACCCCAGAACTAAAAAACCCAGTAACATGGAACGTGGAATTTAAACATACTCGTAGTAATTGGAGAAAACCAGTACGTCATCGAGCAGTGGTGGACCAGTGGTATTGGCTGTGACTTACAAGTTGTAGGTCGTGAGTTCAAACCCAGGCAGGTGCTTTACTTTGTGTAAATTATTTCATCACCACTGCTCTCAAAACGGTGAAGGAAAACATCGTGAGGAAACCGGCATGTCCTAGAACCAAAAATTCGAAGACATGTGACATCCACCAACCCGCAGTGGGCCCGCGTGGTGGATTACGGCCCACACCCTCTCTCAGAGAGAAGGCCTGTGCCCCAGCAGTGGGGACAATAAAAGGCTGATGATGAGTACGTCATCTATCTATACGTATTTTTTGTTTTTGTTAAGTTTTTCAAAAAGCACTGAAGGAATTTCGATAAAATTTATATGGGACCAGCTCGAGAGTATATGCTTTCGGATAAAAAAAGAATTTTGAAAATCGGTCCACAACTGACAGAGAAATCGGCCGAGATACAAAAAAAAAACATACATACAGTCGAACATAGAACCTCCTCCTTTTTTCGAAAGTCGGTTACTAAACCCTTTTTGCTTGGACTCCCACATATAAGTATTATCTACCATACATATAGCTGAGGTTGTTCTAGCTAGCATACACACGACGCACCACAGGGTGTAAGTTAGACAGTGATAAGGGATGCCCGCTGGATAACCTGTCTTGAGCTCCTGTGATGTTATTTTAAGCAAACTCGGCACTGCACTGCGTTATTTTCAAGGTCGACGAAGGGGTTTCGAATATTTTAAACTAGCCTCTGTCAGCGGGTTCACCCGCGAGGTATTAATACTTCCCCCATTAAAAATTACTAGCTGCGCCCCGCGGTTTCACTCACATAGACTGGGATAAAAACGTAGCTTATGTGTTAATCGAAGGTATAAGCTATCTACGTACTCATATAAAATGGTCCAGCCGTTTGAGCGTGAAGAAGTAAAATACATACAAACACACAACTCACAAACTTTCGCTTTTATAATATTAGTGTGATAGCTTAGAGAGCAAGAGGAAGCAGCAAGAGGAGCTCGTGGCTAAAGTAATAACAGCCGCATGGGTCGATCCATCAGGTTAAGCTACGCTTGCCGGGGTTGGTCCATGGATGGGTGACCATATTTACATACCGAGACTCCTCCGGGCCTCGGAAAGCACGTTAAGGCGTTGGGCCCGGCTGTCAATCGTGGATCTTTGACAGTCGTTACGGATCGTCAGAAGCCCGAAAGTCTGACAACCAGTCTTACCAAGGGGTATCGTATTACCCAGTTACTGGGTTGTGGAGGTCAGATAGGCAGTCGCTTCATGTAAAATACTGGTATTCAGCTGCATCCGGTTAGACTGGAAGCCGACTCCAAAATAGTTGGGAAAAGGCGCGGGCAGATTGAATTAACTACAAATAAAGTAACGAGTCATAGAATTTTCACTTATAATACCACAAGAGCTTCAAAATTATCGGGTATTTCCGTTCGTTGCAAACAAATGAAGGAGTCAAGTTTTTAGGTTAAAAAATCACAAGCGCGAAGCGCGAGTGATTTTTCCTGAAAAACTTGACGATTTTATTTGTTTGCAGGGAACCTATCGGGAAATACCAGATAATTTTGAAGCTCGTGTGGTATTCGGGGGATTATTTTATATATAGCAACGACCAGAGAAAATTTTCAAAAAATTTTCAGTATAATACCATGTAGGTTGTACCACGTGACGTCGAATGGTGCAATTCTATTGGTCGATATTTGGGTCGGAAAAATAATCCAAATAATTAAAACAGAATACATTAAATAATCTCTAGCCTATGTGCTATTCCAGACAACCTATCTCTGTGGCAAATTCCATCCAGATCCATTCCACCGTTCTGGTGTGATTGAGTAACAGACATACATCCATCCAAACTTATGCATTTATCTAAACTAATAATATTATAAAGAGTTAAAGTTTGTAAGTATGTTTGTAGGATGTAATCTCTAGAACTACTGAACCGATTTTGAAAATACTTTCACCAGTAAAAAGCTACATTAATCCTGAGAGCTATAATAATATAATAATAATAAAGCCATTTATTTCATATTGCCAATTTACATTTCAAATGTAGTTAGTAGTTTGTTAGTATACTTTCCTTAGAATATGTTACTACTTATGTTAATTTTCTTTGTTTGTAATATTCCCCCTGAATAGGAACCCTTTTTTGTAGAGGCCTCCTCCAGCTTCTTCCACACGTCCCTGTCCTTGCCTAGGTCTAACCAATTGTTTCCTGTTACCTGTAAAATATCATCAGCCCACCTTCTCTTTGGTCTACCAACATTTCTTATCCCTCCTGGGCCTTTCCATCGGGTGGTACATCCTGAGTGCTATAGCATATTTGTTTGACGCCCAGTGAAGTGGGACCGGGTCAGCTAGTAATATAATATTAGGAAAGGACTTTTATAGGATTGGTTTGACCAAACAAATACATTTAATGTTATCATTGTCATTTCAGCCTTGAACCACCCCACTGCTGGGTATAGACCACCCTTTTTTTCTGCCATACTTCTTAGATATACATCGGATTTACATATTAAATCTGTATATATAAAGTTTAAAGTCCTGACTGACTAATATATCAACGCACAGCCTAAACCACTGGTCCTAGAGACATGATATTTGGAGGGTGTGTTCTTTGAAAAGAGTAGGTATCCACTAAGATAGGGTTTTTCGGAATTCAACCCTTTTTTTTTTTTTTAAGATAGGGTTTTTCGGAATTCAACCCTTAATGTTGCACTAGTCGATATTTTGTCCATACAAATTTCGGGAGGGTATTACTCCACTGTTTGACATTGTACATCTAAAGTTAAACAAGATATCGTTTTGTCTCATTATTAGTTTTGTCTGTGCGGAAACAGAATAATAAAATAAAAAGCCATTAAAAAGTTATAAGCCCACAAAGATTCGTTTTTCTCGCTAATTGTAACGCAAATTTGGGCGTAAATAAGTAATAAAAGAAGTGCAAAATCTCCGAAACAAAGTCAGCACCGACAAACCTCAATTATAGGAAAATTCAATAAAATTTATTTGTAATTGATTTATGCAGTGGTTTTTTCATAAAACTCAATTTTCCAAAGGACTTATCGTATTTTTCTGAGCGGTCGTTTTAATTCGGAACGGTGCAGCGGTGTTTGTGTGCGTGCAAAATAGACATTATACATGTAGACTAGCGTCTAACTGCTCATCACTGGTATTTACTCTGTCGGACATGATGCCTGCGTGCTTTTTGGCGAAGCCCACCAGTGAGTTCGAGCCCGCGACTAGTTCAACCTTAAGGGGGCGAAAAAGGGGTTGAAAGTTTATGTCGTTGGAAAGTACGTGGGCGAAGCCGCTGGCAAAAGCTAGTACTCTATATATATACTAATGAGTACTTAACATTGACATCTGAACGATAACAAGGGTATTATATTATCAAGAACAGACATAATCATCCTAAAACAATCATAATTATAACAATAAATAATCCCAGTACCTACATCTCCGAGTTCCTTAATATTGTTAAAAGCGGTTATTCATACGCGGAACCCTTCCTCCGAGGGTGGCACCCTCCGCGGAGGGATGGACGTTGGCCTTCATCTTAGGCCGAGGATCCCTCCTGCCCTGAGGCTCAAAGGCGTCGTGTGCTGACATGGACGCGAATGTGAACGATTTGTTAATATGGTTTTGTTGATGGAATATGCTTTGATCGCGGCTCTGTCTGGTTGATCAGTTTTTAAGATAAAAAAAAACTTTTTTACAAAAAAAAACAATCGACTTCCAAAAAAAAAAAATACACTAAAAATGAAAAAATAACTAATTTCGGATGTCGGTGTTTGTTGTTTTTTTTGTAAAAAAGTTTTTTTATTTTTAACTTTTTAGTTGTTATGCCCCAGAACTAAAAACCCCAATAACATGGAACGTGGAATTTAAACATAGTCGTAATTGGAGAACACCAAAACGTCATCTAGGTATATACGTATTTTTCATTTTTGTTCAGTTTTTCAAAAAGCGCTGAAGCAATTTCAATAAAATTTATATGGGACCACCGCGGGAGCATATTCTATCGTATAAAAAAAGAATTTTGAAAATCGGTCTTCAATTGACAGAGAACTGGGTGGACATAAAAAAAAATACATACTGTCAAACATAGAACCTCCTCCTTTTTCGAAGTCGGTTAAAAATCGTTTACTTGCCTTCTGTTCCTTTCTGCCAAGTCATGCCCTTGTGACAAGCTTTTATTTAACTTGCCTTGCATAAAAATGGTTTGCTAATTTTGAAGCGGACAACTTAAATACGGACATTCCGTATTTAAGTTGTCCGCTTCAAAATTAGCAAACCATTTTTATACCACTTGTTGGTTTTCGATAGAATTGAAATACGGCAAACTTATAATATTATGATGCCATGGCGCCGGGGATTAGCGACTGGAATGGTAGGACACTTGAATTTGGGCTAGTATGTTTTGTTATCATAAGGACTTTCCATTACACTATGAAAAAAAGCTAATTAAAAAAAAGTGGCACTCCGGGAATGCCGACGGAAGTGAAAATTTGAACAAAAATGCCCAACGGGCCTAAAGAAGTTTTCACTTCAATCCGCTACGCTATCCGGCGTCGTAGCACTCGTAGCGGTGTCGGTGGCGCGCGAGTTCAATAGTTATTTCCCCATCTCAAAAATGCCCAACGCGCCTAAAGAAGTTTGCAGATGATTTGGTGGCCTTGGGACAGTAATGGCTACTTCAAAATAGCGCCTTGATCTTCTTCTGTTGGCTCAACAAGTAGTAACGACGGTACTAATCCCTCATCCAGTTACTCATGCTTTTTACCCGATTACTTCAGAAGAAGGTGAATGTTTTTCGAGAATATGTATGTGGCACAGATTTGAGTTGGCCTCAAATATTTGATTGAACTAAACTGCATCAAACTGCTTGAAAAGTGACTTGTTTGAAACTTTGTAGTTGTCTATTATCAGTCGGGATTTTGGAAAATGTTCAATTTTACTTTAGAACACTTCTTTACAGTGCGTAACCTCATCAAGTCATCACATTTAAGCCTGTTTTCACTTACTGGTGCGGCAAGAGACTTTATTATAATAGAATACATCTTTAAACGTAACAGATCACTGCTATACACTACAGCGATTGCTCCAGTAAAGTCTAGCACATTCTACTTTTACGCAAACTTAGCTAACAACTACAGCAAACATAATTTCCACGCGACGCGTCGTGTTGCCTCAGTATAAACTGTGATAGTTTCGCATACACTTTCATGTCTGCTGTTAACCTTCGTAGTTTGTAGTCCATTTTCTTTTATACTGGCCATTACATGCACTGCTCAATACATTAAGCTGAACATGGCCGCTAACTGCACCGATGCTGCTTCGAGAAGTGTTGGAAACAATCGGGGATATGAGGCAGACCGGACAGACGACATAAATGTTACTGGCTTTAGCACTTAGATCTAAGTTCTAATATTGTATATAAAATTTATTAAGCTTACAAGGGAGCTTACAGTTATTAAATCTCTCTTTGTTGTTCTGCGCATATTCATATTTTTTTAACTCCATAGGAAAAGCTTCGCACGTATTCTGCATTTTGCCAGTGTCAAGTTCATCATCTTCCAGCCCTTATCCCATGTTACTTGGGGTCGGCGCAACACGTTTTTTTCTTCCATTCTGTCCTGTCAGCCGTCACGCTATCACTAACTCCCTTTTCTTTCGTATCACTCGTCACACCATCCATCTTTCTCCCTCTCCATCCATCCACATTTATATTCATAACTCTTTTAGTTACATGTGTTTCATCCCTCCTAAATCCGCAAAAAAAATTGCGACTTTTACCTTCAATATCTCCAGAACCAGTGGATTCCCAGGTATGGTCTAGTGGAAAAAATTAACCAAATAATGGGTAGAATATGTGGCTTTCGGCTTCGGAACCTGTCTTCTTACACCTGATATTATTTTATTTCCTCCAGTGTCAAAGGTTTGAAACTAATAAAACTATCTTCGCTGTCCTCTCTCAGAACAACCTCTCTCCAAACTCTAAGAACGCATCATGTGTGGCGATCCTTCACGTAATTAGTTTAGTAGTGTCACGCAAACTCCACAACTCTTGGTTCCAAAACTTGACCAGCCCGGTGACAAAACACGTCGTGCAGAGATTAACCTTGATTCTTCGGAAGACTGCTGTAATTAGGTTAGATGTAGTTTTTTGGTTCTAGAAGATTTTATGGAGAAAGTTTTTTGAGATTGTTGGTGAACTTGGGTTTTTTCGTGAAACTTATACAGGTTGTAACGGAAAGGTGTGGTCATATTTTGAGAACCGGCTCAGCCCATGGGTATGAATAACATTCTCTAAGAAAAAAGAGAAAATTCGCAAAAAAAAATTTCACTTTACATACAAAGTTATCATCAGCTGATCAAAATTTATATGGGAGGTAAAATTTTTTTTTGAGTATTTCCTTAGGTTTTCTTGAAGAAAGTTGTTTATATCAATGGGCAGATGCAGTTTTTAAAATATGACCACACCTTTCCGTTACACCCTGTATAGTAACGTTAACTGATATAATGATACGTGTTTTCTCTTCCTGCATATCATATTAAAGTACACTTAATCGATTTTTTTTCTCAATTTCTATTTTTTCTCAAATTATTTCTCAAATCTTTCATCAATCCCAGAAAACTGTCATGGGGACTGCTAACAGAAGTGAAAACTGCGTGTCGCCAGTCTGGCGCAACGCGTCACTTGTGTGTCGGTGACGCGAACTCGTAAGTTTTACCCCCACTGCGATTAAAGAAATCACTTATATTGTACTTAAATACACATGTGTGTGTGTGTATTTGCCTAGTTATATTGATGACATAATTTGTTTAGAATTAGAACACCAGCACCAGTACCTCTCCTCTCTTCTTATTTTTGTGTTGTATTGTATTGTTTATATAATAAAATAACGTGCAAGATTACAATCAGTGCGGAGGTTTAAACTAAAACTAAAAGGGTCTACAATAAATTAGATCTAACCGGTAGTTACTAGGATGAACGAGGTACCTCAAGCATGAGATAATAATTTTATTATTTAGGTACGTAATTATTTCCTAAGATTGTTACATAAACGGTTAATAATAATAACTGATCAGACTAATGTCTATTCAAAATACTCGTACAGTTAAAATTACTTAACATAAAACAATCAATAAGTTTTCTGTGTTATCTCGTCATAAAACAAATGTAACCACGTTGAAACAACATTTTGGCAATGCAACTTTTTAATGCATAGGTACCTACATAAACAAAAACACTTTTTTACAAAAAGATACAACCGACTTCCGGTGTTTGTATTTTGATTCATCGTTATTAGACACCGACTTTCGAAATTATAGTTATTTTGCAATTTTTTGGGTATTTTCCTTTTTGGAAGTCGGTTGTCTTTTTTTTTTTTTTTTTTTCACTCTTGGGTTGTTCTACCCCAGAACTAAAACTAAATATTAAAGTTATGCCCGAATTGATAACAACACAATAGCATAGAACATGGAATTCGAACACAATTTGAAGAAACCAAAACGTCATCTGTGTATATATATATTTTTGTTTTAGTTTATTTTTTCTAAAAGCACTGAATCAATTTCAATAAAATTTATATGAACCAACCTCTGAAGTATGACCTACCAAACAAAAAAAGAATCATCAGAATCTATTCACAAGTGGAGCAGTAATCGCGTAACAAACATACAAAAAAAAAAACATACAGACTAATTGTGAACCTCCTCCGTTTTGAAGTCTGTTAAAAACTGCATTTACTTTATTATACAGAAAAGGGCCTTATGTAACCAAAATAATTGTCAAATACCAAATTTTCGCTATCCTTATTACCGCTACTTCCGCTTGACCAGCACAATTCAATTAATGAAGACCCGACATCCCAAGGTACCCCTTACCGAATGTAATAGATACTCCCATAGCGACTGACGACTAACGTGCTCCAAGACACGAGGGTCTTGTGCAAACAGCGGTTACCCATCAGAGGCTTGACCGCGGCTAGGTTGTTTAACTTTGACGAGTGATCGATCTTTGTGTTCTTTAGACACGTGCCTTTGTGATGTTTGCGCTGTATCTATATGAGGGGGCGGTGAATAGGTATGTATAAAAGTTATAAAAAAAATAATACCCTCTTTCTGAGGCAGGAACTGCCGACAGAAATGAAAACTTATTAGGGACTTACAAATGATTTAGGGCCGATTTCCCCAATTCTAAACGCACATCTTGAGGA
The DNA here is from genome assembly GCA_951329385.1 of Polia nebulosa. Classification (NCBI taxonomy): domain Eukaryota; kingdom Metazoa; phylum Arthropoda; class Insecta; order Lepidoptera; family Noctuidae; genus Polia; species Polia nebulosa. Next base: position 24,818,381 of record OX589602.1, read on the forward strand.
AATGTCCTAGAACCAAAAATTCGAAGACATGTGTCATCCACCAATCCGCATTTGGCCCGCGTGGTAGATTACGACGGCCCACACCCTCTCACAGAGAGGAGGCCTGTGCCCCAGCAGTGGGGACATTAAAGGCTGATGATGACGATGATTAAACGCCCAGTTAAACGCGTTTAAGCGAGCGAAAACTGGGTGTTTAGAATTTAAACTAAGTTAAGCTTAAGCTAGTTTAGTTTTTAATGGTGAAACGCAAAATGGAGCTCTAATCTCGATTAAACGCATAAACTGAGTTTAGTTTAACTAATCGCGATTAGTTTCATTGGTGAGTTAAGCCCGAAGAATCGCCAAATTGAAGTGGCAGTGGGCAGGGCACATTGTTCGCAGAACAGATGGTCCATGAGGCTGAAAAATTCTGGAATGGCGACTGCGTACCGGAAGACAGTCTTGGAGGGCCTCCCACAATGGACCGATGACCAGGTGCGGATGAATGTGCGGATGAAAGTGCACGATACCTCTATGCAAAACTAGCGTCACTTTTTTTTCATAAATATAAAAAAAAAACCGGCCAAGCGCGAGTCGAACACACGCATGAAGGGTTCCGTACCATCGTAAAGATTATACACGTCTACTTGTTGCCATTGTTAAGATTGAGCAAAAAAGCCAAAAAAAAAACACAGTTTCTAGTAAGAGAGCCCTCTTTAATTTTAAATTTATTTTTATTATTTGTTGTTATAGCGGCAACAGAAATACTAATTCTGTGAAAATTTCTACTGTCTACCTTTTACGGATCATGAGATACAGCCCGCTGATAGATAGACGGACGAACGGACAGCGAAGGCTTGGTAATAGGGTCCCGTTGTTTACCTTTGTGGTACGGAGCCCTTAAAACGAGCCTATCAATGGTATAACATTGATAAGCTCTCGCTTGATCACCTGATGGTAAGCGATGATGTGGTCGACGATAGAGCAGACTTGACCTAGAAGTAGCCTATTCACTCTTAATTAAAAGACTCCCAGGTTGTAGATCACTGACTCCGGCAGGGAGTTCCACTCCTTAGCTGTATACACACAGTAAAAGTGTTCCCAAAACGTTTCTGGCTTCTAAAAATCCGTAACGACTCTCTAAGATCAACAAATGACAGTCAGGACCAACGTGCTTTCCGAGGCATATAATTAGATGATATTCAGTTAGTCTTAATCCGCATTTCAGTGCATTGAACAGCAGACGGGAGACACGGCTGGTAGACGCGGTCGAACCTAAAAGGCGAGCCCTTATGTACTGCCAGGTATATAAGCGGTTATGTACTTGGGAACTGAACGTAGAGACGCGGGTAGGGATGTGCGGGGGTGGTGTCGATATCGGTGATTATAGATGAGTGGTTTCTGATACAGACATGTTAGTATTCTAAGACAATGGTTCTGATTCAATCCATACACTTAGGCTCCGTTGCGTTGATTAATTTGTTCAGGAAAATGGGAAAGCACACTTTGTCGGCACGATGACGAGACTGGACAAGGCCTTGCAAACTCGTTGCGATTCTTTTGACTACACCTATTCTATATCAGTCCTAATGCTTTTACAGTTTTTCAAAGCTTAATTCGCTAAAAAGGATTGTCTCATAAACCCTTGCTCTTGGTTTCTGAATTACGAATTTTAAACATGAATCGGACCGCGCCTTTTCCCAACTATCTTGGGGTCGGCTTCCAGTCTAACCAGATGCAACTGAATACCAGTATTTTACATGGAGCGACTGCCTATCTGACCTCCACAACCCAGTAAATGGGTAATACGATACCCTTGGTAAGACTGGTTGCGGGCTTCTGACGTAACGACTGTCAAAGATCCACGATTGACAGTCGGGACCAACGGCTTAACGTGCTTTCCAAAACACGGAAGAGTCTCGGTATGTAAAGATGGTCACCCATCCATGGATCAACCCCGGCAAGCGTAGCTTAACCTAATGGATCGACCCGTGCGGCTGTTATTACTTTAGCCACGAGCTCCTCCTTAAGCTTTAGCATGAAAACCTTTCCAATTATGTCCTCCAGTACCTACTTTTTTTAAGTTCTTAACATCAAATCCTCAACTCAGAAACCAGATGTTACCGTTATAATATTTGATTAGTCATAATATCGACACTATCCCAGCACTAGGGGGCAGCGTCGCCGGCGAGTGTGCGCGTCGATAAATTCCGAACGCGTTGTCAATCGGCCGCGGCAGCGCTCAGGAATTAACGGCGCAGCGCTGTCAAGGCGGCCGCGTCTCCCCGCGACCCATACCTCACTGACAGGGCTGTGCCACGCAACGGAGAATAATAGTGTGACGTTATTTTAAATTTGGAACACTGCTGCAGTTTCATTTTTGTATGGCTATTGAGATGCATGGCTGTAGGAAGTTTAGGAACAGTCGTTAGGGTGCTATTAGCTGCCAACGACCTTGAGCTCACGTAACGCGTCGTAAGTCCACCCCAGTAATAGGACTCGCCCATCAAGGAGCGCTGTCCGAAATTAAACGCATTATTAATTTATTACACATAAAACAACAAGTATTAAACTAAAACACTGAGACTAAATTATAAATAATTAAATGATCTTTAAAATGGTGAAGGTTTCATAAAAATACGCTTTATAGTTTTTGCGTGATTCTCAATTTTTTATCCGAGTTAGACATAACTTTACAAATTAATTACACTATGTTATAAAAATATAATTTCAAATACTCTGATATCAAATTACGACGTAAATTGTCTAGAGTAATATATATTTTTTTCAAAGAAATAAGACAAGTCGTTTAGACGTGATATTCAATTGAAAACCATTAAAAGGCGTATAACTGCGTCTTAAGGTGATACTAGTGTGCTATGGTCAGTGGTGCACGTCGATCGGCTGAGGTACTGATACTGTAGAATAGACGACGAGGCCTCTTATTATGACCCCTTTTTCGTTTCTGGTATTTTGAAATCATCCAATGACTTCTCCCGCTCTGGGGCGTGTCAGACTTTTATTGACTAAAACCCACCCCTGTTTCTTCAGTTGCCTGAGTGCAACCTAGAGGCGCGGTAAGTCTGTTTCGAATTTATCCACGACCCCTGGGCAGTTATTATGGGTCCTAGCAATAGGGCTCCGTTTGGACCCTTTGGGTACGGAACCATAAAAGTACAAGAACGATCGATGAAAAAATGCTTGTGGGATGCTAATGTCCAACAGTGGACGTCTGTCGGCCGGGATGATAATGAATACGAGTAGAATGATAAGGAACAGAGGACTGGACATTGTAAAAAACTTTTTGACAAAAAAACAACTGACTTCCAAAAAAGAAAATACACTAAAAATTTAAAAATAACTTTAATTTCGGAAGTCGGTGTTTCTAGTTTTGTTTCTTTGTTATTTGACACCGACTGCCGAAATTAAAGTTATTTTTTTTTGTGTATTTTCTTATTTGAAAGTCGGTTGTTTTTTTTTTGTCAAAAAGTTATTTAATTTTCACTTTTTAGTTGTTATACCCCAGAACTCAAAACCCTAATAACATGGAACGTGGAATTTAAACATACTCGTAATTGGAGCAAACCAAAACGTCATCTAGGTAGGTACACATATTTTTTGTTTTTTATTCAGTTTTTCAAAAAGCGCTGAAGCAATTTCAATAAAATTTATATGGGACCACCTGGAGAGTATATTCTTACTGACAAAAAAAAATTTGAAAATCGGTCGACAATTTTATTGACTGAAAAATCGGTGGACATACCTACATAAAAAAAAGTACATACAGTCGAACATAGAACCTCCTCCTTTTTCGAAGTCGGTTAATAAAAATAAAATGACGCCAAGCTGTTGCATATATTCGCGACGGATAATAGATATACAAACAGGGCTATGCTGAATAATTTTTGAGAAACCTTAATAATTGTTTGTATTTCATGCAGCATTTTTTTTCCATGAACACTATCTTTCCTCAACCATGGATTAATATTATTTTTAAATGTTGATTTATTATAAACCTTTATTGGATTGGAACATTACCGAACTGCGCGATATATCCCAAGCGCGTGGTCATCGGCCGCGGACACGCACTGGGATTACCGAAATTAAGGCGATCACCCCGATACACCCCCCGGCCATGCACGCACAAGGGAAATGGGGTCCTATACTACATCTGGCGAATATTTTATTTTGTTTGGTACACCGTGGTGAAGCTTAGGCCGACTTTGGATTGATTTATTGAGTTTCTTGGCGTGCTTCCCGACACGTGTACTATCCTCGTAACATTTGTCTAAAACTGAACCCTGTTTATGGAAGAGTTATTGACGCGACGCGTAAATCCGTCAGGCCCCACGCGCCCCACAGCAGGGACGCAACAATGACCTATGAACTTGACCTGTTTATTATAACGTATACTTTAATAATAACAAATTAATATTTGGTTCGGAACCTTTAATATGCGAAATCCGATACGCACTTGGCCATTTTTTTTTTGCTCTTCTGTGCCTACTTTTTTTTTTTTTTGGTGGCGTTGGATATCATCCAATGACTTCTCTCTCTCTGGGTGGAGCGGGAGAGCGTGTCAGACTCTTACTGACTAAAACCCACCCCTGTTCCTTCCCTGCCTGAGTGCCCAGAGGTTCGGTAACTCATTTTCAGAATTTATCCGCTACCCCTAGGCGTGCAGGCACCGTCCATAATGGGCCCCGTCAGTGGCGGCTGACAATCATCTCTTTGAGGCGCGCGTGGAACACTACGGGCCGTCGACTCACGGGCCTCCTGTACCTACTAAATTCATTTCACACAGTATTACTAAATTACATTGAAATGGACATTATAATATGAAAGAAAGAAAGTACAAACTCACACGACAGCCCCTTGAAATTGCGTGTGTACTAGTCATGTGAGATACCTCGGGTGGATGCGGGCACAGCGGACGCGGCCTTACACTCCAGCGACTAGTGCTGATTGTGACTTATATGTTGCCCTTTATACTTTTGTTTGAATTAGTAACTTACTACTCATATTGGAATTTGGAACTATACAATTTTAAAAGGAAGTAGGTAATAATGAAATACGAAAAACAGCGACAGCCCTGTTAAAATTGCACGTGTACTAGTCATGTGAGATACCTCGGGTGGATGCGGGCACAGCGGACGGACGGTCTTACACTCCAGCGACCAGCGCTGATTATGTGACAAAAGGGATATGTTGCTCATTATACCTTTGGTTGAATTAGTAACTGATTACTCATAATGGAATTTAGAACAATACAATTTTAAAAGGAAGTAATAATGAAATACGAAAAACAGCGACAGCCCTGTTAAAATTTGCTCGTGTACTAGTCATGTGCTCTAACTACATACATATACCTTTTGTGGATGTGGGCACTGCGGACGGGCAAGCGCTTTCACCCGCGGTCTTACACTCCAGCGACCAGCTCTGATTATGTGACATAAGGGAATATGTTGCCCACTTAACCTACCCTTGGCTGAACTAAGTAAGTAACTGATTACTCATAATAAAATTTCGAACAAAAATTTATGAAGGATACCACGATATAAATACAGTTACAAACGGTGACAGCCCTGCTAAAATTGCGCGTGTACTAGTCATGTGAGCTACCTCGGGTGGATGCGGGCACAGCGGACGGGCGGCGGCTTTCACCCGCGGTCTTACACTCCAGCGACTAGCGCTGATTATGTGACGTAAGGGACTATGCTGTCCACTCTGTGTACCTATCAGGGGTAGATCTCGAGGAGTTACTGATTATGAGTAATATAATTTCAGTAAAAAATCTCTAAGGATTGGTATGCTTGTTGATTGATTTGAGACTATATCGGTTGTAGGTATAAGCTTGAATTTTCATTAGTTATATCTAAGTACGGCCAAATTTTCGCAAATAAAAAGATTCGGAATTATTATTGACTGTATGAAAGTAAGAAGGTACTTGTTGACAGCTCTTAGAGAAAGTTGTCGACCACATCATCGCTTACCATCAGGTGAGCTAGTGGTCTAACGTTCCCCGCGTGTCTGTACGCGATAAACTCAAAAACTAACTATAGGATTTTCAGGTTGAGGTGTATAATATGTACCCGTGCGAAGGTGAGGCGGGTCGCTAGTCCTAATAATATTATAAATGTGAAAGTTTGTGAGTGTGTATGTTTGTTACTTCTTCACGCTCAAACGGCTGGACCGTTTTGGATGAAATTTGGAATGTAGATAGCTTATAGCCTGGATTAACATATAGGCTACCTTTTATTCCGGTCTAGGCGGGTAAAACCGCGGGGCGCATCTAGTATAGTATAAAACAAAGTTGCATTCCACGTCTGTATATTTCTCCGCTTACTCCTCCTAAACCAAGCAACGGATTTTGATGTGGTTTTCACTAATATAAAGAGCAATAAAAGAAGAAGGTTTTGTATATAATTTGCACCCGTGCGGAGCCGGGGTAGGTCGCTAGTCAATAATAAAATAAATAGAAATAAATGGAGATCAGAAATAAAGATACGTCGAAATTAACTTTTAACCCCTTTTTTAACCGACTTCCCAAAGGAGGTTATTAATTCAGATGTTCGTTTTTTTTTTTATGGATGTTCGTTCATAGCTCCGTCAGTCATATTGACGGATTTGCAAAATGCTTTTTTTGTTCGAAAGGGGTTAGTTCCGAAATGGTCTCATTTAAATTTCGAAATGGTCCCATTTAAATTTCATAAAGATCTGATGATCGGTTTCGGAGACAGACAACGGAACTCTTCAAAAATTGACAGCAAATCAACCGTGATTGTTGCGTATGTCTATGAATTATTAACATAATTTAATGGAGAGCCACAACTAAAAAGTGAAAAATAAAAACTTTTTTACAAAAACCAAACAAACCGACTTCCAAAAAAGTGCATATAACTTTAATTTCGGAAGTCGGTGTCAAAAAACGAAGACGCAAAACCAGAAACACCGACTTCCGAAATTAAAGTTATTTGATTTTTTTGTAAAAAAGTTTTTCTACTACAAAAATCATATAAAATAACCACACTACAAACACTGTACCTACCTAATACCTACTAATTTCTAGTAAAGTTTTAAGTAGGAATTTCCAAATTTGTTAATTTATTTTTCAGTTTGCACATAACATTTACAATACAATAATTGTTACTACGAGTACATAACATTTATTTGTGCAACAATGAACCGCTAACACCACATGCTATTTGTGTATATATAAATTCGTTCCTTCTTGCTCAGATTCTTCAGTTTTTCATACCGAAAATTTTTCCACTACAAAAGAAAACTCTAGTTCCAGTCTCACGTCACACTTCGGGTAGAAGCGGGCAATCTAGAGTATCGAGCACCTGCTGTCCATTTTCCCCCGTCTCCCCATCGCTTTGCGATTATCGACGACATGATTTATTTATCAACCTTTACACTTTTCGTTCTTAATGTTTTAGTTAGTTTCTGAATTGTGTTTTAGAATACTTGCATATTTGGTTTTGTTTTGGTTCTTAGGCTCTCACGAAGAGGAGGCCTGTGCCCCAGCAGTGGGGACATTAAAAGACTGAGATGATGATGATGACTTAGGTATACAGGGTGTAACGTAAAATGGCTGGTCATATTTTAAATACTGTTTCTGCCCATACAAATGAAAAACTTTCTTCAAGAAAGTAAAAATCAATTCCGAAAAAAAATCTACTTGAAATATTAATTTTTATGTTGTGCCTACTTAATAAGGAAAGTCCAATATTTTTTTGGGAAAATTCTATTGATTCTATTCTATTCCATTCCATTCTATTCTATTCTATTCTATTCTATTCTATTCTTGTCTATTCTATTCTAATTTGCCTCGTGTAATCGAGGCAATACAATTGTGAAACAGAAATGGGTGTTTATATTTTTGATTATGTTTCTGCCCATGGAAATGAAAAACTTTCTTCAAGGAAGACTGTTTTAAAAATTGGGCTTTTCGTACTAAGTTATCATCAGCAGATCAAAATTAATACTTCAAGTCCAAATTTTTTTTCGTTCACTTTTTTTAAACCTACACAAACTGTCATACACATCCAAAGTTAAACTCATTGATTGCCTCACTGAACGCATCTTACTGAAGGTAGTGATAAATATTCCATCCGATATTCCAGGGAGACTGCCTATCCGACGGATATATAAAATGTTCTCGTTTTCTGACTTGGACTTCCTTCGTCATAACAACTTTCATCGCGGTGCGTGGCTCCACTGAGTATTGAAAACATACTGACTCTCACTTTTGTAATGTTCTAACTAGTTACGAGTATGTAGGTGGAACATGTATTGGCGAATAAAGCAAATATGCAACCACATGCACATGAGGTGTCTTACTTATTAAAAAGTTAACCATGTCATCATCATTCTCTTGCCCTTATCCCAATTTACTTGGGGTCGCCGCAAATGTCATTAAAAAAAAAAAGTTAACCATGTGATTAGTGTCAACTATTAACAGATTCTGAATTCGAGAATTTGAATTTAGAATCTGCTAATCAGTATTAAACTAAACTGAGGTTAGCGAATTTTATAATTAAGGCAGGAAGATTAAATAAAATAAATGGTCGTTATGTACTAAGAAGAAACGTAATTTAACAAGCTGCTGAAAACTAAAGATATTTTGTTTGCAATAGTGGTTCTCTTTTTTTTTTTGCTGCGTTAATTTACTAAAACGCATGCATTTAATAATGCTAATTAAAAACAGTGACTTGCCTAAACTGAAACGACTGCATAAAGAAGCCCTTAATCGTCCTACAACTAGCCCAGCTTTGGTCAGCTAAAAAACTTTTCAAATACTTACTCCACTTCTTATTTAAAGCTCCTTTAACAGAAAATTCCAAATTAAAAAAACATGAGCGCGAAAAAAGGTTGTAAAATAAAGTCCTTATAGCGAACGCGACGCGACGCTAAACATGGCGGACAAACGGGCGCTGTATTTTCCCGCGCTCCACCCGCCATCGCGCCCTGTCGCGCGGGAATTGGAGCGCGGACTCGAGGCTCGTAAGTCTTTGTGTGGAAAACGTACGCGGCCTGAGATGCCGCGAATTTAGTTTTGAAGTTGCACTAATTAATTTATTTTGGTTGTATGATGGTTTTTTGTTATGTCAGTTTTGTTTTAGGGGTGTAATCTCCTACTAGGCCTACTTGTAAAGAAATAATTTTTGTTGAAATCATTTCGATAAAAGCCCAAGATTTTAGCACTACCTCTGTTTTAGCGTGAATAGTTTTCCCTGTCCATTTCGAACCCTGACAAAAGTAGATCCATTAGATAATTGAAAACCCGAGTCCTAAGCACTCAATAATTAACTATAATTCGCCAGCTAAACAGTTCTAATATCGGCAAACCCTCACAGAATCGCGGTCCACCGGAATAAACGTATCAACTTCATTAATTATTCATTGCGATTTGTATTCAACTATCTCTATACACAATTAGGCACAAAGCTTTTCCCTTATTTCTGAACGTGTGCTTGCTTGCGACGAGGGGGGTAACGGGGCGGTGAGGGAGGGTCGCGTAGCCATTAGCACGACGGCGTCGTCGGCGACCGTTCGCGGACAATGTTAACTTTGCTTTTGTTTTGACTCTTGTTACGACGTCCTAAGATTTAGTTCTCTTTGTTTGGGGTGTAGATGTAAGTTGCCTTAGGCGTGCATAATTTACGCGCGGCCGATAGACGGTCGCGATTGTTATTACGCGTGCGGATATTGGATTTGGCGGGAACGCAGCGCGCCGCGTCGGTGGCGTTCTGTCGCAAGATAATGCCGGGGGCCACGCTCCGATGCTCTGCGAGTACTTTACAATCGACCCAGATGGGGCTTGCCAAATAAATTACCAATAATTTTCTGAACGAAATTCGTGTAATAACATAGTCATACTGAATCATGGTCAGGAATAACCTTGCAGTCGCGTCTTGCGCCCATTAGCCAGATGTTTCATATAGTAAGTTATTTATGATAACGGGATTCGGATATTCGCAGTCGCACTACCCACCGTGAATTACCGTCAGTGGATTTTGTTTAATGATTGTCGGTATAATTATAAGTCTTCAAATGCCATTTGTGTCGACAAATATTCCGTTCTTAGCTTCTATTAGTACCCGATCGAAATACAAAACATAAATAGTCATATCATCAATATAAAATAATGGTGACAACATGTTAAAGCCAGCCCAAATACGACTTCCGAAAAGTTTTTCTTGCAATAAAAACTTTCTGTCGGTCAAGGTTAATGAGTTGTGTTCCGGTTTCCTTTTCTGTACCTATTAGGCATCTGCAACCTTTAGTCAATTGCATTAGGCTTCATAGTGTGTCCCTACGTCAATTGCTCGTCTCACTGACTTCTGTTATTAAAGAACTAGCTTGCCAGCGGATCCATCCGTGTGAAAGTCGGCAAATATTCCAAGGGAACATATTCCCGAGATAAAAAGTATCATACATATGTCCTGGTGCCAATTTTCACCCACATCAGTTCAGCCGTTAAGTCGTGAAAAGGCAACAAGCAGACAGAGAGAGTTTTCGCATTCATAATATTAATATAGTATATGCGTGTCACGCTCCCTTTGCATCACACGACGCGGTGTCCCTCGAAGCTAAGTGCGCTCTGAAGGCTTTAAGTTCGCTATGGTGAATTAATAATGAGTATTGACAGGTCGCTAGCTTCACAACATTCAAACAACGCCATTTCTATTAATTTTTAGTCGCTACCCGAATAAGGATCAAAACTTTTCCACTCCAATTTTTCGTTCTCCTTTTTCACGACCGTGAAAACTTTATAATATGCAACGTAAAATTTGGCAAACTCTTCAGATATCTCGAATAGCGATTACTTGCATAGCGCAGTACCCAATCAATTTAATAACTATTTCAGTCCAGCCCTGTCCTTGGCGGGGGTCTATAAAAGGCATACGATTGTGTTTGAGCGCGCTCGGGGGCTACCTAAGCGGGCATTAGCGAAGGACGCGTAGGTTATACAGACCGACCGACCCAACCAGACCCGTGATGTCCCATTCGAGCTTCGCTTAGAAGTACGGACACAGGGACCTACATAAATTGGTCATGCTACGTAATTTACGCGCGAGCGGTCACCGCCGGTGGTGATTACACTCGCTTGTTGGCGTATTGGTCGAACCTGGTAATCCGACCGTTTGCAAAATCTCGCCGTGTTACTATGCCCGGGAATGTTTGAGAACGTTTGGATTTGGTTGGCTTGGCAAATGTTTGGCCGGTTGGATCCAACGTCGTGGGTAAGTCATTAAGGTGGCGTGTGCATGTCGGGACGTTGACTACCGCCCGAGGGTGGAGACTGTTCGTGCTAGCCGACGACGGGTGCGTTAACTTAATTATATACCTAGCCTCCCCACGGCTCTGCCCGTCAATATATTTTATCTCACACTATGCGATCAAACTTAAAAAATACCTTTCACAAATTAATTTGGAAAATATGATGTTTTTATTTTTCCGATATTCGTTGAAAACAATAATATGACTGTTGGACGTGCGTGGTTTTATGTTTCATAAACTTCTACATTCCTGGAATGCCAATATAATTTTTATACTTGTAGTGCGGCCGATGCAGTTTTAATTAGAGCTTTTACCGTAACTAGAGCTTTAAAAAAACAAAAAGTTGGGTGATGTTGAAATGGTTTAAGGGGAAAATGTACTTATTCTCTATCACACAAGTTTAATAAACTAAAGAGATGTGTTGGAAACCATTCATTCTGATCTATGTAGTTTCATTTCTCTTCAGCAATTCCGATAATGCAGAGTATGTATTTCAGAGCTGTTCGAGTACTCGTATTTACGCTGCTACTCATTTACTATATAAGCTAGTAAAACGACCGGAGTCAGGTGCCACATCGCGTGTGCGACCGTCGTCGGGGGAACCGGTGGAGCGCGGGCTCAAAATCCACCCCCTATCCGCCTCGAAAACCTTTAGAGAAACGTGCAGGGACTTTTGGGTCGCGCGACCCGCGAAATTCCATTTAAAGATGTCGGGATAATTTAGCGCTGACGAGGCGGAGGCCAAATTGACGCGCCCCCGGGGCCGCCGTGTCGCCGCGCACTGTATCGATCACGCTTTTTTACAAGGATCACCTCGAGGGATGGCTCGAGTGCACGTAAACAACCCTCATCCATTTTCCCAAATGTCGCGACTGTCGAAAGATCTTGGCTTGCAAAAATGTTCGTTTCGACCCCGATCCCATTTGGGCGCCATTTAGTTACGTCCCGCATGTACCTACTAAGTAGTACTAAGTTATGGATAAATATTTACGAAGAAATGTTTTACTTGCTTAAATATCTAATAAGAAATTTACCTACCCATAACTTTCTTCAATGATTCATCAAACTTCAAAATGCCGCCGTTGTTGTTATTGGCGCCCACGTGGGACCATGATATTTCGATATTAAAATCACTTTGATTATTATAATAATGTGCGTGTCTGACTAGATGAACGCGCCTTCAATCAGACCATGCATTACATAAAACGGGCACGTCTTCGTTGTGTCGGGGACCGGCGTCGCTCGGCAAGACTAAGGATTTATATTTTCTTCTTGATATTTTTATCACTTTCTCGTCTCACCCTACTTATTGTTTATCGCTGTCTCGTATTCGTACTTATTTTTCAATATGGTAAAGTTAAGTGCTGCCGTTTATGTGACCTTTATCAACGGAAAAATAAGAACAACTATAATAAGGTAGGTATTCCAAAATTCGTCAGTTATTGTTCCAAAAAAATGATTACGAGTACGAGACAAATTGTATAAGGGGTTACTTTGTCACGTTGTCAAAAATCATTAAATATTTGAAATAATTTATTGTTTGTAACTTATTCTCATTTAAACCTGTTCTGTTATCATGTCTACCGAGTGGCGGATTTTACCTAGTATCACACATAGCTATATCTTCATAGGAATCAAGAACCATCTACTATACTAAACCCGTTGTCAAATTCTATTCGTATAATTATTTACAAAATTTATTCATTTCAAAAAATAATTACTACTTGAAGATATCGCCCGTTGCCACTAGATTATACGCATAAAATGCTAAAAATATTAACTACCCTCCAACTTGTATGCGGTTGGGCAAGGTTATACAATCGATTCTTACCCTTCTTCATAAAACCTTGACACCTATGGACGCTCGATAATATTACCTGTCATTGCCTCACGGAGTAGGTGCCTACATACAGGGTTATTATAATAGTCGTTTTTTTCTTCTTTTTGTATTTATTTTAACTCAAATTTTGTCCAACCAGTATGTAGGTAAGGTAATCGTTATTAAAAAAATGTTTATTATTTTCATAATAATGCTTTAAATAGGTAGTAGCATCAAAAATTATATGTAAAATGAAGAAATAAATAAAACTAAGGTATATAATGTAAATACTGAATTCAAACGTAAAGGGAAAAGCTTCCAATTAGGTACTAGAAAACATTGTCTAGCTTTATTATGTCTAATCCAGGAATCGTTCTATCAAGACTCGACGGACCATCGAAAATACAAGACAATTCCCCAAAATCAGCTATTACTGTGAAAATCATAACGATTATTGAGTTCCCACGTGCCGTCCGGTGGGAGGCGTGATTAACAGTTAATTGGGAGGGTCGAGGAGTGCCCTCCAAACATGTGGGTAGTCGTACATTCGTGCTTGTACGTAGAGTTTTTATGAGGCAATCTTACTCGCGGTGCGTGGATGTTCTTTTTTACATCGCCGTAGGCGGACGGGCACGCGACACAAAGATTATGGCGCAGAATCGTCACGTTGAAATTAAAGTCACTTATTTTTCAGTTCAATAGAGGTCATGAAAGTATATGTTTCATGAGCTGATGTCTGATGAGCTGCCTAGAGTGATATTTTAAGTGGTTTCTAATTTTATAAAGCTTCTCTCAGCAGTTCAGCACCGGTAGATGTCTATATGAAATTTATTAGCTATTTACATATTATCCTCGTTTATCCATAGTGTTTACATATTTTTTTACATTTTTAAATATTACGAACATTACCAAATAAATATTTAACTCACTGGTATCGAGAACATGGTCCAAGCCACCTGCGGTTAGGGTTCCAAAGAGAGGAACCTCCTCACACTACGAGCCGTGTCCAGCAGTACTGCTTTCCTCAGAAAGCAGTACTACTTGGGGCTTAATTCATCAAGCCCTTGATCCAGCCGCCTAACGAGAGCCTTCTAATGTGTTGGCCGAGGCTCGTTGTTATTAAGCCATTGGCTGACACGAGTAGCGATACAATGATCGCTGAGTCAACATCTTTCGTGGTTAAAAATATTGCATTATCGTTTTATTTCCGATGTCGGTAATCTTTCATTATTTATATAATACGGGTTCTTGGTTTATGGTTTATATAGTTCCTTTGGGTTGTGGGCTCGAAATCACTTTATAAAATTATTTATTTACACCAAATATTAGAATGCAAATATTTTGACACGTTTGACGTTGTTAGTGTTGCCAATTATTATATTGTTAGGATTAAGATTTTAGGTGCGACCGGTGCCTCGATAAATTATTCAGCATCCGTAGTACCTTACATTGTGTTAAGAACTTTCAATTTCGGTCTCACTTCGACTTTTATCAGCACTTAGGTGGCACCGTTTTACCAAAAAGCGGTTAATTTAATTAACATTAACGTTATGAACTAGGCAGTCAAACTCCCAGTTTGCATCCAAAACTAATCACGCTGATACGCCTTGACAAACAAAATAAACTTCGACTAACGAACACTGATCTACTCTGAAATACGAGCTGCATAAACCGAATCATTAACTCCACTTCACCAACTAAGCACGTAAAAGAAAATCCAATTCCACCCTTACCCAGAAATTACAACAAATAATCTTTGACGGGCATCGGTTGGAGGGGGTGTAGGGGGTTGTTCGCGAGGGGTGTTTTAATTAGAGCGCGGACGCGGCATCGGGCCGCACCCGATGTCCTGCCTGACCGATACACAGAGGTACACAGAACTGTGTTTGTTCTGTGTACCTCTGTGTACTCCTTTGTCTTACGCCGCCTTTGTTTTGGCCTAAAGCTTCTTAGAAGGCCTTAGACGGCGCCTGATGGAGACAAAACATGTGATACTGCTGTGAAGCGTGTCTGCGGCCACTGGGCTAATGTTGCTCGTAATTAAGTGGGAATTTCTTGAGATGTTTCGTCGGCTGGGGAACTCTTTGTGTGAGTTAAGTTTAGGTTAGTTTTGTGCGTGCTTAGTTTCACATTTCATACAAATTGTTTTTTTTCGTCAACACCTACTTTTTTTTCTAAAATGTTCGCGATTTACTGTCTTCTCATTAGTTTGTATAACCTAATCTCATTTGTAGGTCATCCTTTCCAGTATCAACTGCTGCACCAACCCTTATTAGGCCCGCCTAGTGAATTACTGCCACAACCTTTGACAGAAAGGAGGTCTGTATTCCAGCAGTGTGAACATTATAGGCTGAATATCCACTATTAGCGCTACTTCGAACAAAGACCAGCGCACTCTGGACTCTCAGAACCCACTCACTACCAACATTTGACAGGCTAATCTCTTTACCATAGCACACAACTCACTATCGCAAAGAAAGTGTCACCAATAGTTGTCTATTGGTGACACTTTCTAAACAAAAAAAAAACATAGTTTTACTACCTCCCAGGTTCCCGGTTCCCACAGTTCACCCTCAAAAACATAATGACCTAAATTCGACGCTTGTTTTCCTCAGAATATTTCGCTAACCAGAACCAATGGTTTTCGGATACCGGTGTTCCATATTGCGTTATCTTGCCGGCCTATGTACTTAGTACGGCCACAAAATAAGTAAGGTAGAAGGCCAATTCCAAACCCTGTCGAAATAGTCATCATCATCAGCCTTTTAATGTCCCCACTGCTGGGGCACAGGCCTGCTCTCTGTGAGAGGGTGTGGACCGTAATCCACCACGCGGGCCCACTGCGGGTTGGTGGATGTCGAGTTTTTGGTTCTAGGACATGCCGGTTTCCTCACGATGATTTCCTTCAGCGTTTTGAGAGTAGTGGTGATGAAATAATTTACACAAAGTAAAGCGCCTGCCTGGGTTTGAACTCACGACCTACCTATAACTTGTAAGTCGTGGTCGTTACCACTGGGCTACCAGTGCTTCGAAATAGTAGTGAAGGATAAATAGAGTGTTAGATTCCAGTCGTATTCAGCCTTATTTGTAAAACTCACTAACTACATGCTTAGTTTAAACACTGATAAGCGGATTCTACACTCAAGATAACATCCGATCCTTCAAATCCAATCCTTTAAATTATTAGTCAGAATTTATCACCCACATCTGTCCTTCTTTCGGATAGAAAATGTTGAAATAGTGTTAAGGCCCATTGTCACAGTCATGTGTTTATTAAGGCTAAATTATTTGATTGTCATTCTTCAATATGTTAGCATGAGGTGGTAGTGATGTCTTAGAAAATTTATGCTATACTCTGTCTTCTTAGAAAAGTACTGCTATTTATTTATTTAATCATTTATGTACACACAGAGACACAGTAATAATAGACATAATTATAAATATAGTACAAAGGAACTGCTTATTTCTTATGAAATTTCTACGAGCAGACCTGCGATAGGAGAAGTGAGAAAGAAATGTAGACAAAAGTGTGGAAGAAACAGAAAAAAGAATACGAGATGTCCTATACTAAGGTATCAAATAAACCTACACATATATTGTAAATATATATAGATACTTACATAAATATATACCTAATACTGTAAATAGATACATGACATACATATATATAAAAATTATTATAATAGAGAGGAAAGGTAGTGCTCTTTAACACGATTTTTGAAGAGAGAAATTGACTTCAAGTCTCGAATGCTAGGCTGAAGCGAGTTCCACAATCTTACTGCATGGACAGAGAAAGAGTAGGAATAGTAACTGGATTTATGACGATGGGTTTTGAGGAGGGATCTAAGGTGAGAAGAAAAAAAGGTGCTAAACTCTGTCTT
Source organism: Polia nebulosa (assembly GCA_951329385.1). Lineage (NCBI taxonomy): Eukaryota > Metazoa > Arthropoda > Insecta > Lepidoptera > Noctuidae > Polia > Polia nebulosa. The sequence goes on from OX589602.1 coordinate 24,835,349, forward strand.
CTTAGAAAAGTATTGCTATACTCTGTCTTCTTAGAAAAGTACTGCTATACTCTGTCTTCTTAGAAAAGTACTGCTATACTCTGTCTTCTTAGAAAAGTACTGCTATACTCTGTCTTCTTAGAAAAGTACTGCTATACTCTGTCTTCTTAGAAAAGTACTGCTATAGTCTGTCTTCTTAGAAAAGTACTGTTATACTCTGTCTTCTTAGAAAAGTACTGTTATACTCTGTCTTCTTAGAAAAGTACTGCTATACTCTGTCTTCTTAGAAAAGTACTGTTATACTCTGTCTTCTTAGAAAAGTACTGTTATACTCTGTCTTCTTAGAAAAGTACTGCTATACTCTGTCTTCTTCACCAGTGTCCCGAGAGTGGTTCTGCTAGGGTCGTGCGAGTGTTTGAAAGAATCATTGCGTCCTTTTTTTTTGGTTGGGAAATCATCTTATGACCTCTCTCGCTCTGGGTGGAGCGGGAGGGGTGGAGGGCGGTTCAGATTCTTTCTGACTAAAACCTACCCCTATTCCTTCCTTGCCTGAGTGCCCAGGGGTGCGGTAACTCTGTTACGTATTTATCCGCTACCCCTTGGCATGCAGGCATCGGCCATGATGGGCCCCGTCAGTGGTGGCTCATATATTCTCTTTGAGGCGCGCGTGGAACTCTACGCGCCGTCGATTCTCGGGCCTGGTGTTGATAGGACGACGAGCTACCCATTACTCGCCGTCCGCAGGCCCGGGTCTACGGTGGCCGGAGATCGTCCTGCGACCTCCAACGCCCAGGGCGTCTCCTACGGCGGCTGCGGCTGGGGCCGTGAGGGCCACTTTGTATCATTGCGGCCTTGTCATATGCAACTGAAGGAACACGGGTAGGTTTTAGTCAGTAAGAGCGGGTAGTTGACAATTTGCCAACATGAACAAAAAAAATCAGTCTTAAAAAAAAAAAAAAAAAACCTTACCTAAAAATGCTTTAAGAATAGTACAGGTGTTAAAGACAACTGTAATAGGTTCAGGCACAACCTTGCATCTTTTAATTTTTCAACGTACCTTTATTTGTTTATTTAAAACCTGCTTATAAGTACAATGGAGGACTTAATGCCTGGCGTTGTCTTTCCCTATGCCTTTTTTCCTGCACGTCTTGTTTCTTGGGCCTTCTGTCCAGTTTCTGTGGCACACTATGTACCGTATATTATGTCTCAGTGCCGTCAGCTGTGAGCCGGTGCACTGCCAGCGACCCCCCCTGCCCCCTCCCTTCCTTCGTCCATTCCTCAAGCTCTACGGAGCGTCACTAAGGGAGCGCGAGCGATCCAAGGCGAGCTACCCGATGGCTTCACTGGCTGGCTGGCTCGGCTACACCGTCGGAAAACATTTTCGGCAAGCGTAAACTTTTTAATTAATTCTCGTTAAAGGTGCTACTGATGCCTTTGCCCGACTACCAGAGGAGGCTGAAAAGTTTTATATTACCGAACGCTAACAAGGCCTCTCAACTATCTGATCGATTTTCATATCTCGATTTTTAAAATGAAAATGTAATTTTCAGTGTTAAGTAAAATACTATATATGGACTTCGTACGATTTATAAAATGTTTTCTACTTTGGCTCTTTGATAATATAATTGGGCTTTAAAGACACAAATCACTAAATGGTATAAAATAAAGTCTATTTGTCTGTCTGCATCTGCTCTTATTTCGGCTTTCACTACCTATCATCCTATAATACTTTTAAACATTTTCATCCGGAAGTTTATACGTATAAAACATATTTATTCCACGGGAGCTGATGACATATGGCACTGAAACGTGGAGTGAAAATATCCGCAGGGGAACCAAGGTTACCGACATAGTCCAAAGAACCGCCAAACTGAAGTGGCAGGGAGCAGGGTTCGTTGCTCGCTGAACAGATGGTCGATGGGGCCGAAAAGTTCTGGAGTGGTGGCGACCGTGTTAAAGACGCAGAGTTGTGAGGTTCGCGTGAGTCCGATGGTCGCGAGATGCACAGGACCATCGTTGTGGCGACTCTTGGGGCTTATGTCCAACAGTGGACGTCTTTCGGCTGAAATGATGATAATGAGGACGATTCCACGGGAGCAAAGCCGCTGGTATAAGCTAGTACTAATAAGATAAATTGGAGGACTAAAGTGGAGTCATTAATTACAGCTTAACGGTTATCACTCTCCAAAACCTGTTTTCATAATAAGGTGAGGTAATACAACTTCGAGGCTTGGTGCAACTGAGCTACTCTGTCAAACGCATTTTGCAACGTGTGACCTGTTTGGAAAACAACCATAAATAAAAAATGGCAAAGTGCGTGTCGGATTTTGTACATTAAGAGTTCCGTACCAAATTTATTTGTTAGTAAAGTGTAATAATAAACAATATCGCCAAATTTCAAGTTCATAGGTCAATGGGAAGTTAAAAAACTCTTCGGAACAAAACTTGTGACAGACGACAGATGTACACGTGAGTGACAACAATAGGGCTCCGTTTGGACCCTTCAGGTACGGAACCCTAATAACTGGCCAAGTGCGTGTCGGATTTTGCACATTAAGGGTTCCGTACCAAATATTGGTATTTGTTAGTAAAGTATACGTAGATTGAATTTCGAAGATTATTCCTCAGAACTTACTACCGAGTCAAAAAGTATCAGATTTGTACCAAATAAATAATGTATCTATCATACTAATATTACAAAGGTGAAAGTTTGTATGTTATTATATGTATGTTTCTTAGTCCTTCACGTTCAAACGACTTGAAATTTGAATAGATTAGATTTGGATGACATTTGGTACCTACCAGGTTAGCTTAAGTCCTGGATTAACACACAGGCTATAATTTATAAAGATGAGAGGTACCTAACTAATTTCACGCGGGCGGCAGCTGGTCTATATCTATACAGGGCGAAAGGGAAGGGCTGGTCATATTTTAAGAACCGGTTCTGCCCATGGAAATGAATAACTTTCTCTAAGAAAAGATTGAAAATTCAGAAAAAAAAATTGGACATTTCATAAAAAATTATCATAGCTGATCAATATTTGTCTGGGAGATAATTTTTTTTTTTTTTTAATTAGAATTTCCTCAGGTTTTCTTGAATAAAGTGGTTCATAACGATGGGCAGATGCAGTTCTTAAAATATGACCACACCTTTTCGTTACAGCCTGTAAAATCCAAGCCATGGACTAACCGTGTTCCAAAATTCCTTTTTTAAATTTCAACCAGCCTTTCAGCCGTTTAGTGATTGATGAACAAACATCCAAACATTATGTGATTCTGTTGTGTGACTATAATTATCTACTAGTAGTTCTATAAAGTTCTCGTAGTGCCAAGTGAAGGTGGGTCACCTACATTTGGCACTACGTTGGTTAGACGCAACTAATTGAGTTATCCGTACTATCCGTAGTTGCGTCGTAATATTTTTTCCAGAATCATTTTATCAATCCTTTTTTTTTGCAATGGAAATATGACATCCTTGTACCCCGTTGGATATGATATGGTAAAACGATTAACAAAAGAGAACGTTAAAAAGTAGCCAACCTTTTTATTGAAAAATCATTTTAAAACAACGGCTTCTAAACGCGTGTACAGGAAAATTGCGAACGCCCTTGAAAAATTCTCGCTTTTTCTAGAATTTTCTTTTGTTTTTCCCGTAATTTCACAAAAGTATACGTTGTAAGGCCTTGCGTACGGCGGACTGCTTAGAGCTGTCCAACTGCACGAGAGCAGTCGTGTTGCGGTTGGGGCCTCCATAGACGGACTGCTTAGAGCTGTCGAGACCAACTGCACGAGAGCAGTCGTGTTACGGTTGGGGCCTCCATAGACGGACTGCTTAGAGCTGTCGAGACCAACTGCACGAGAGCAGTCGTGTTGCGGTTGGGGCCTCCATAGACGGACTGCTTAGAGCTGTCGAGACCAACTGCACGAGAGCAGTCGTGTTGCGGTTGGGGCCTCCCTACACGGACTGCTTAGAGCAGTCCAGACCAACTGCACGAGAGCAGTCATGTTGCGGTTGGGGCCTCCATAGACGGACTGCTTAGAGTGTCGAGACCAACTGCACGAGAGCAGTCGTGTTGCGGTTGGGGCCTCCCTACACGGACTGCTTAGAGCAGTCCAGACCAACTGCACGAGAGCAGTCATGTTGCGGTTGGGGCCTCCATAGACGGACTGCTTAGAGCTGTCGAGACTAACTGCACGAGGGCAGTCGTGTTGCGGTTGGGGCCTCCATAGACGGACTGCTTAGAGTGTCGAGACCAACTGCACGAGAGCAGTCGTGTTGCGGTTGGGGCCTCCATAGACGGACTGCTTAGAGCAGTCGAGACCAACTGCACGAGAGCAGTCGTGTTGCGGTTGGGGCCTCCATAGACGGACTGCTTAGAGCAGTCGAGACCAACTGCACGAGAGAAGTCGTGTTGCGGTTGGGGCCTCCATAGACGGACTGCTTAGAGCAGTCGAGACCAACTGCACGAGAGCAGTAGTGTTGCGGTTGGGGCCTCCATAGACGGACTGCTTAGAGCAGTCAAAGGTATGTTTACGTTGTTAAGACAGATCTCAAAATGTTTCGTATCCAAAGTAGAAAGCAAAAGTGTCAAAAACGGATACTATAGCCTCTTTGTAACAAACGTGACGTTGGATTCGTTAAGGTGGATGCTCCAGGGTAGCCCGCGAAATTCAAATTTTCTTACGTTTTTTGCAATTTGCAGGTCAGTGTCAGGTTGTATCTTGGTCAAAGTTTGATTCGCGGCCGTAGCAAGTATGTATTTATAGAATTAATATCATTAAAATCATCAATACAACTCCCTCAGTTAGAATTGATGCCAAATGAAAGTATTTCATGAAATCATGACGTTTGGAATCAATTCTAACTGAGCGAGATGTATTGATGATTTTAATGATTATAATTCTACAGGAGGTAATGGAAAGGTGTGATCATATTTTAAGAACTGCATCTGCCCATCGATATGAACAACTTTTTTCAAGAAAATTTGAGGAAATTCTAAAAAAAATATTTTACCTCCCATACAAATATTGATCAGCTGATGATAACTTTGTATGGAAATTCCAATTTTCTTTTTAGGAATTTTCTATTTTTTCTTAGAGAAAGTTATTCATTTCCATGGGCAGAGCCGGTTCTTAAAATATGACCACACCTTTCCGTTACACTCTGTATAAATACATACTTGCTACGGCCGCGAATCAAACTTGACCAAGATACAACCTGACACTTACCTGCAAATTGCAAAAAACGTAAGAAAATTTGAATTTCGCGGGCTACCCTGGAGCATTCACCATAATATTTATTTTTTATGCTATGCTACGATTTTTTATTCAATGAGGACGCCACATGACCGGTAGTAGGCTTTAACTTGTCGGCACTGACTGCTCCAAGCACTCCGTCTATAGCGGCACTAAAACCTACCTACTTATTACCTCTAACTACACAAACCGAGTACAAAAACCGTTCAATACTCGTGTATTCAAGTTGAATACATTTGAGCTCCATTTGCCTAACCCTCCCCGTGCGACCCGTTTAAAGATTCACAACACCGCGGGCGTAGGGTCCTTTCGACCGCTTTGAAGATATTCCACCTTCATTAGCGCGGGTCCGAGCGACCCGCGGCGCCAGTGACCCGCGGGGCCAGCCTTGATTCTCACAGTTTAATTCGTGAGCTGCGATGCTTAAATCCTTTAGTTTTGACGTTACTACTGGCTATCTCTATTAAGTTCGTTGGTATCTTTAAGTATTTACTAGACTAGACCCCTTTTCAGAGTTCAGAATTTGAAGTTTAGTGGCAAACTCTACCAATGGTGCGGATTCTGTTTTGTACAAACTAAACTTAATTTAAGCTATTCCTATCTTTTTCTCTCTAATAAAACAAGAAAGAGACGGACGTAAATTAGAGCTGTCAAATTTAGTTCAACTAATATTTCCATACAAATTATGTGTACACGTAAAAACATGTCGATTAAAAACACGGTGATGCGCAAGGCGTAAACTAGTTTGACATCTGTCACTTAGTTCATAGCTATAGCCGTCCTTTTCTCGCTCTGCCTTTTAGTAAAAGACAACGATTCTCTAATTTTAGTTTAGTAATTATTAAGAGAATCGGCACCATTGATCAGATTGTGATGAAACTTTGTTAGGGTGTATGGGGGACGCCCGCCAGGGTTTCTGGCTCAAAAAATTCAACAAAAGAAAAACGTGGCAAGGTGCAGCTAGTTTTAAGGCGCTATTAACTGCCAACGACTTTGCGTGGTTAGCTTGCGTGTTCTGTGCTGAGCCCAAGTAACGCGTAATACGTCCACCCAGTAATAGGACTCGCCCATCATGGAATGCTATCCTAAATTAGACGCATTATTTATTTATTATACATAAAATAACAGGTATTATACTAAAACACGTATACTAAAATATAAATAATTAAATGATATTTAAAGAAGGTTTCATAAAAATATCATAATCATAAATCATTTATTTATAGTTTTTGCGTGATTCTCAATTTTTTACCCGCGTCAGACTTAACTTTACAAATTAATTGCACAATGAAAAAAATTCAATATTTTCTACCCGAGAGAAGAATAGATGTGGGTGCTCAAGTACTGACTAATCATTCGAAGGAGGTTTTGTTCTTTAAACAGCTGAATGTGATGGATGAGAGGTATGCTAATCAGTATTTAAACTTATCAATTGGTTTGCTAGTTAGGGTTCCGTACCCGAAGGGTCTAAACGGAGCCCTATTTCTGTCACTCACGTGTCCGTCTGTCTGACATCTGTCACAAAATTTTGTTCCGAAGAATTTTTTAACTTCCCATTGACCTTTAGTGCTAATGTTTATTATTACATACGTGAGTGAATGAGTGAGTTACGTGTGTGAGTGAGTGAGTTCGCAAGTGATATTTCAGCTAGGCTAAAAATAAACTGTTATTTGAAACGAATGGATATGAAAAGAGAATTCTTGTTACGAAGTAGGATTGACCGCTGCATTGTATTTACTCTCGCGGATTTTAGGGTTCCGTATCCGATGGGTCCAAACGGAGCCCTATTGCTGTCACTCACGTGTCCGTCTGTCTGCCCGTCGTCTGTCACACAGGTTTTACAGCCAAACGGTTGGAGCTACAGTCTTCAAATTTTCACGCAGCATCTTGTAAAAAATACATTTGTGTACGGAACCCTAAATGTGCGAAGTCCGACTCGCACTTTGCCGGTTTTTGTGCATTGCCTGTTTTGTTGTGTTTGGATGTGTTCTTTGTTTTGTGTTTGTTGTATTAATGTGTTATGTTACTCTATCTCATCATCATCATGATCAGCCTTTCAATGTCCCCACTGCTGGGGCACAGGCCTCCTCTCTGTGAGAAGGTGTGGGCCGTAATCCACCACGCGGGGCCAATGCAGATTGGTAGATGTCATATGTCTTCGAATTTTTGGTTCTAGGACATGCCGGTTTCCTCACGATGTTTTCCTTCACCGTTTTGAGAGCAGTGGTGATGAAATAATTTACACAAAGTAAAGCGCCTGCCTGGGTAACTCACGACCTACAACTTGTAAGTCGTGGCCAATACCACTGGGCCACCACTGTTCTTGCCTTATTCTATCTATCGAGATAGAATTATAAACATCACAAAACTAGTTACTCCTAACATCTCAATCCCATCGCTGACGCAGCCCACATTTGTATCAAGTGGGCTAATAAAGAGGAGAACAAGTTAGATGGAGTGGAGCCGGACCGCGTTCGCGACTAATTAACCCCTCCCACAGGGTGGCAGCGGTGGGGGGCTAAAAAATATGCGACGCCCGGCGCCCGGTGCCATGGGAATATGCGACTGACGCCTCCAAGAATTTCCACTTTCAGACTGCAGCTGGGTTGATGTGCCAGCTTTGTTTGTAATTGTTGTACTAGGAATCAAGGCTTGAGTTACGGGGAATTGAAAACGGTGGAGGATGTTAGAGCCTAGATAATTGATCGGCTTTTCTTGATGGAGTATAGCGTTTCTCTAAAAGACTAAAAAGTGGTTTAAAGTAACCTAACACCTACGTTTACAAGATTTCTTCGACACTCAGCGATACTGTAACTTTAAAAAAAAAATATAAACAGATATCAGTACTGACAGAGATTTAAAAAATATAATATGAACAGTTTTACTAATTTAAAACATTAAATCGATGGTAAAAAAAAATTTCATTGAAAATTAGCAACCAGCATCCAAAATGTTATAAAACCGGCCAAGTGCGTATCGGACTTCGTACATTTAGGGTTCCGTAGGTACCAAATGAGAAAATTATCAAAGAAAAAATCTGATTTATGAATATACTCGTATTGGTATTTGTTAGTAAAATATACGTAACTAACTTCTGCCAGTGGCTTTGCCCGCGTGGAATTAGTACTTCCCCGTTATAGACTTTCAACCCCTTTTTCACCCCCTTAAGGGCTGAACATCGAAAATCCCTTTCTTATTGGATACCTGTCTCTTCTCAAAGAACACACCCTCCAAATGTCATGTCTCTAGGATCAGCGGTTTAGGCTGTGCATTGATAGATATCTCAGTCAGTCAGTCAGTAAGGACATTGAATTTTATAAATATAGATAATAAACATTATTCCCAAATTTCAAGTTCATTGGTCAATGAGAAGTTAAAAAAGTCTTCAAAACAAAATTTTGTGACAGACGATGGACAGACGGACCGACAGACAGACAGACGGCAGACGGACACGTGAGTGACATCAACAGGGCTCCGTTTGAAGCCTTCGGATACGGAACCCTAAAAAACCACCGTGAATAAAGTTTAAACCATCCAAAAAAACTCTACAAAATACTCCTACTTATAATATTATTATTTATAAGCAACTCCCTAAGAACGTCGTAAGTGAAGCGAGTGCAAAAGTCCGGAGTGACTAGCGAGACAAGGGAGGGGGACACGACTACACGAGCGGACTCAGACGTCCTCAGCGTCCCTCTCAGAGGGAAGCAAGGTCGCGAGTACGGAGGGAAGGCCCGTGGAAAATTGAGCTGGGGAAAATTTAGGCACAGTTATTTAAATATTTATAATAAGGTGTTCGTCTCTTGTTGAACTCAATTAAGTTTAAAGTCTTGACGTAAACTAGATTAGTCAATAAAACAATTTAATCCGTCAGGCCCCAGATAACAGACACAATTAAAAACCTATTGTTGCGTCGACGTAAAGTTATGTCTAACACGGATAAAAAATTTGAGAATCACGCAAAAATTATTAAGCGTATTTTTATGCAATATTCACCATTTTAAAGATTATTAAGTTATTTATCTTTTAGTAAGTATACGTGTTTTAGTATAATACCTGTTGTTTTATTAACCGACTTCGAAAAAGGAGGAGGTTATCAATTCGGATGTTTGTATTTTTTTTTTTTTTTTTTTTTTTTTTTTTTTTATGTATGTTCGGGCATAACTCCGTCATATATTGATGGATTTGCAAAATTCTTTTTTTGTTGGAAAGGGGTTTATTCCGAAATGGTCCCATTTAAATTTCAAAAAGATCTGATGATGGGTTTCGGAGACAGACAACGGAACTCTTCAAAAATTGACAGCAAATCAACCGCGATTGCTGCTATCTTATGGCTATGAATTGTTAACACAGTTTAACGGGGAACCACAACTAAAAAGTAAAAAATAAAAAACTTTTTTACAAAAAAATAGAACCGACTTCCAAAAAAAGTGCAAAATAACTTTAATTTCGGAAGTCGGTGTCAAAAAACGAAGACACAAAACAGGAACACCGACTTCCGAAATTAAAGTTATTTTGCACTTTTTTTGGAAGTCGGTTCTATTTTTTTGTAAAAAAGTTTTTTTGTAAAATAAATTAATAATGCATCTAATTTGCGACAGCGCTCGATGACGGGCGAGTCCTATTACTGAGTGAACGTACGACGCGTTGCGTGAGCTCAGTACAGAACACGCAAGCTAACCACTCAAGGTCGTTGGCATATAATTGCGCCATAAGTTGTCGTTGGAGGTAACAGTTCTACAGCGCTGCGTATCGCGGGTTCGATTCCCGCACAAAATAAAATATATTTGTATGGTTTCTAGATAGTTGTTCCGGTTCTGAATGTTTGTAAACGCACCCTCGATACAGGAAAAATTACTTGTGAATGTTATGTGAAATGTAAAAAAAAATGAGGACCTCATAATCGCCACTGAGCGAAAATTTAACCATAGAAACCAAAAGAAGTAAAAGAAGCACAAAGAAACAATACTTGACATCATGGTCATCGTTTAACCCTAATTCCAATTTTATTTGGAGTTGACGCGTCCTTTTCTATGATATATGATGACATCTCTATTAGTCAAAAACTCAGAATTTGCTTCCATCCTATCCATATTAGTTACATAATAACAAAAAACACGAGCGAGTCGGACTCTGATATTTAAATATTTTTGATTTGTTACTAATTCGACAGAGAATTTTAACACTGTGGTGTAGAATATTGCAGTTTAAGCTCAGCGCCATCTCTTGACCGATAGTGGAACTAATGTAATTTTTGTTGATGATTTCTGAAAAAGTTAGTTATTATAGAGACATCGTTTTATTTTTCCTGTAATCTTTACATAAACTTCTATCACATAGAATAATTTCTGATTTTTCTCTACGCAAACTTCGGAGATGGGGGTAAAAAAAAGGAAAAAATGTTTGAGAATGTGCAAACAGCACTCTTTCATATGATACCCCACATGCCCTGGTAGCCCCACTTCGAGTTTTTAAGACCCTCTATCGGTCCCAGTTGCAAAAAAATAAAAAAAATTTCTTTCTTATTTGCAAAATAGTTGGGCAAACGTCATCTAAAACGGTTCCAAATTTCAAGTTGATAGCATTAGTACTCGTAGTTCTTGAGATATCCAGCTGTGAAACCCTCCCTTTTTTACCATTTTGGTACGGAACCCTAAAAAGATGTTTATTAACTAATTCTGGATTAAATAAAATTAGATAAATTAATAAAATATAATATGTTTTATTTGCACAAAAATAAAAGGTTACATTAACGCTATTATATAAACATACTAAAATGATAGCTAATCTCAGGAACGTAACCACTGAGTACGAACCCTGTCTCTCAAACTAGGGCTACCTGTATCTTGAGAGACAGCTACCTCTTGAGAGACAAATGATCGCGTACTTAATAGTTGCAAACAGGTCACACTATCACATCCTGCCGGGAATACCTACGTCGAGTTATAAATAACCCTTTATGTAGATCAATATTTCAGGCATAATTTTACATTTAATTTAAACAAAATTGAAATAAAACTTTATTCAGCACCTCGTTAAATGTCAGAAAGTTTATAGGTACACTAATTTGTGCCTCCGGGAAATAGGTTTCATCTCAAAAGGCCAATCTAAATGCACGTGCTTAGTCCGTCCACGGGCTATTTATAGTCTTACACGTGCCGCGAACTCCGCGCCAATATTTATTGCCCGGGGCCGAGTTGTGTTCGAAACGTGGCCGATGGGCGATGGTCAGGCGGGTACTGTGGTCACGTTGCTAGGTAACCGCTAAAGCATAGCAGTATCAATATTGGTGGCCTAATTACTTGTACAGTTGGGGTACAGTTAATAGATAAATGTATAGCTAAAATTTAAAAAAGGAAAATATGTTTAAATGTACCTTTTCACACGTGCCGGTTGTCGGGTAGCCGGTGCCGATTGTCCGGTAAAAATTAAAAGTAAATTACGCCGGTACGTGTGAAAGCTATAACGTACATGGCTATACACTTCGCCGCCGGGTACCCGGCACCGGCTACCCGGCAACCGGGGCGTGTGATAAGGCACTTAAGTTTATTTGAACTTAGAATTCAAAGTCAATCCGAAGTAATCACAGTCCAAAGTGTGCAGTTTCATAATGCGACAATTTCATAGGTAAAGACCTGATACATAAAAGCTATATAACCGTGGCCTATCCGATTCGTTAGATAATAATACCTTATATTTTTTAGAAAACTTAATAGGTAATAATTAAGCCTTTTAAGCTATTGCATAGCTTCTATCGCGGGCCTTGCGCGTGGAGACCGAATCCAGAAATTTCGTAACGAAAATGAAACCTAACTCCCCTCACTCCGACCGGCACAGCTGTGATACTTTTTAGTTTTGCCATCTATCGATGAATAGTGATGATGATAATGATTATGATGATGACGATGACGATGACGATGACGATGATGATATTTATCTTGTTACGCCAAAGAACTGTAACTTCTTACGTGCGTGTAAAAAGTGTAACTTGAATTAATATCAAAGAAAAAAAAAACATTGGAAAAAAAAACTGCACAAATAAAACAAATAAATAATTATAATTGCATAACTTGATAAAAAATGCTATACAATAGCTTTACCGCGAGAGTCTTCGAGTGCCACACGTTTTTTTTTATTACCTTAATAAAATTCAATTTACAAAGTCATTATGATTATGGATCATGCAATATACGTATTCATTAATAAAATATTAATAAAATATTTCAATATGTTTTAAAAAAAAACATAGTTCTATTACTCGCTTTATGAATTCAATCTTTTCCCGCTGCTTTCAAAATTTCATCGAGCCCTCTCTCCCGGTCTGCCTCTAGTTCTCTTGCCTGAAGGTTCCTTCCATGAAGTCATCTTTTTGGCACACCTGTCTTCGATTTTTGGAGCCTGAAAGAAATACTAAAGTCAATTTTTTCAATGAAGTTAAAGGTATCTATACAAACTGACAATAATACCTAGTATGTACAAATGCGTATGAAAATTACTCATGGGGCATCAAAAAATTCATCGCTGTCAATGGAAAAAGTGCCCAGAACGCTGGCAGCCTTGCCACGTTGAATAGCAATGCTGATTCGTTGGCCAAAGAAAAGCCAACGAATCAGGTTTAGATAGATTTTTGTTATACAGGGTGTAACGGAAGTGGGTCATATTTAAGATACTGTTTCCACCCATTGTTCCCAAAAATAATTGGGCTCTCCGTACAAAATTATATAAATCACTAAAGAAATAGGGTAGATGAGAAAATCTTTTGTGTTTTACTGTCCATGGAGGGTTGAACGTGGATTAAAGACATTCAAAAATAAAAAGTCCATGTTCAACCAATGAGGGGTTGAACATGGACAACATTTAGGGGTTCAAGATGGTCTGGAGTAAATCATAATTTTGTACGGAGAGCCCAATTTTTTTTCTGAATTGTCAAAATGACTTCTTTGAAAACTCTTCTTGAAAGTTGTTCATCGTCATGTATATATTAGGTCCCCCACCTATGAAATCAGCGTTTTGTATGGAGAAATTTAAAGCGTTGCATTTTTCATACTAACATTTTCTTAATTTATTTAACAACTATGAACACTAATGTTTTAAAACTTTTATGCAATAATGTTTGAAAACTACGATAACGTATGCCACTTATATTAAGCAACAAAAATAAGTTTTGGCTAAGTTAAAACAAAAATAGTGGTAATTTCTGCTAACAAAAAGAGCAGTCATTTTTAAGGATTTTTTTTTGTTTATAAAACTATAAGTAATAAGGCTTTTTTTACTATTGGCAGTTGTCTATGACATTATTGGTCATTATTCGATATAATATCAAACAATTGATGAATATTTTAATTCATAGAAGTGACGAGGTTCTCTATTTGTGAGGAAAAAACGCCAATTTCATAAGTGAGGACCCAATATTATGTCTGTGACACTAATGCTGCAAAATTTCTCGTTGCCACTATGCATACCCAAGAATCGAAACTGGACTTCGACAGCCTTACTTTCGCTTACAATAACAATGAGAGATATGATGCTCTGATATACCCAATACATAGCTTCGGACAGTGTATCGTTATCAATACACGGCTGAATGCTTCCGCCCATTCCCCTGAGATAATCAGTCTGCGATTCGCCTCTTAGAACAATACGATTAATTTTGCGCCGCGCGCTTTCCTTCCCACAGGGTAGTCTGTAACTTATGGGGGATAATCTGAAAATGATTCGCTGACAAGTGCCTTTAGAGATTATTTTATGTATTCTGTTTTAATTGTTTTGGAAAATTATAGGACTCTCTTTATTTGTAGTTAATTCAATCTGCCCGCGCCTTTTCCCAACTATCTTGGGGTCGTCTTCCAGTCTAACCGGATTCAGCTGAATACCAGTATTTTACATGGAGCGACTGCCTATCTGACCTCCACAACCCAGTTACTGGATAATATGATACCCCTTGGTAAGACTGGATGTCAGACTTTCGGGCTTCTGATGACCCGTAACTATTGGAAGCCGGGACCAACGGCTTAACGTGCTTTCCGAGGCACAGAGGAGTCTCGGTATGGATCCATGGACCAACCCCAGAAAGCCTAGCTTAACCTGATGGATCAACCTAGGGCTGTTATTACTTTAGCCACGAGCTCCTCTATTATTATTTGTAGTTAATTATACATAATAATGCTGTAAATTAGTATAGTGTATGGAAGGCTATAAGAGTAGGGGAAGGCCAAAGAAACGATGGTTCGACTGTGTGAAAGAGAATATGGGTAAAAAAGCGACGACTAATGGAGAAGTATGGAAGAAAAAGACATCTTGCGCCGACCCTAAATAAATTGGGATAAGGGCAGGAGAATGATGTAGATTAGTGGCTATATTATAGATTAGTAGTAAAAACAGAACAGAAGGAAGGTGGTTTGCCTAGGATCAGAAGCAAGAAAGATCAAAATCTTGCCTAAAAAGGCTTGTTTAGAAGAATCATAATATTTCTTGCGCACAATTTTATAGCCCAATTCATTCGTGTGACAGTTTTGTATGGAGAATTGTAAAATGGTTACACATTTTAGCTGAATCATTATCAATTAAATTCAAATCAGAATCATATTTGATGTTTGTATTGCCGCTATACGTGATGATTCATCTAAAACGGCCATTTTAGATCCCCAGTTCAAAATTGTTTGCATAAACAAAAATGTTTTAAATCCTATCTAAAACCTATTTGATTGCACAGTTTATGACAACAATATTGAAATCAGGGCTTGCCAGAGTACAAACTTTAATTCTAAAAAAAAAACCGGCCAAGTGCGAGTCGGACTCGCGCATGAAGGGTTCCGTACAAAACTCGCCGTCCGATCAGCACCAGGCCCGAGAGTCGACGGCGCGTAGTGTTCCACGCGCGCCTCAAAGAGTTGTCAGCAAACAAGACGGGGCCCGTCATGGCCGATGCCTGCCCAGGTTTAGGATAAATTCGAAAGAGTTACCTCGCCCCTGGGCATTCAGGGCAGGGAAGGAACAGGGGTGGGTTTTAGTCAGTAAGAGTCTGACACGCCCTTCCGCTCCACCCTAGAGCGGAAGAAGTCATAGGATGATTTCCCATCCCACAAAAAAAAAACGGGTTTCGTACAATTCGTACAAGATTATATGCGTCTACTTGGTATGGCCACATCTACGTATTAAGATCGAGAAAAAAAAAAAACAAAAAAATACGTTTCTAGTAGCCCCAGCCCCCTTAAATTTTTAATTTATTTTTATTATTTGTTATTAAAGCGATAATAAGAATACACATGTATGAAAATTTCAACTGTCTACCTATTACGGATCATGAGGTACAGCCCGCTGACATACAGACGGACGGACAGCGGAGGCTTAATAATAGGGTCTCGTTTGTTACCCTTCGGGTACCTACGGAACCCTATAAAAGAATTAAAATATCTCTAGCGCGATACTTAACACCTCTGTTACGCGACGTAGTAAAACTTAGAGGTAATGTTTTTACGAGGCAGACGCAGCCCGTATAACGTACCTATAGATAAATTCACCTCATCATCAGCCTATAGCAGTCCACTGCCTCTCCAATAGCACGCCCTTCAGCTCGGTTCTCGGCAACTCTCATCCAGCTGCTACCAGCCACCCTGCGAAGATCATCGCTCCACCTAGCCTGAGGGCGTCCTACCTTACGTTTGCCGATTCGCGGTCTCCACTCGAGAACACGTCTACCCCAACGGTCATCGATTCTACGGCTAATATGGCCGGCCCATTGCCACTTCAGCTTGCTTATTCTGTGAGCTATGTCGACAACCTTGGTTCTCAGCCGGATCACCTCGTTCCGTATTCGATCCCTCAATGAGACTCCAAGCATAGCCCGTTCCATAGCTCGCTGAGCGACCTTGAATTTATGGACCAGTCGTAGGTACCGTGAGTGTCCACGTTTCAGCTCCGTAAGTCATAACAGAAAATTCACCTGTTACGATGAAAAAAAAACTATATCTACAGTAAACAGCGCGAGGACATCGTGAGAATTGCGTTGTTTTTTTTGCGAACACGTGTTTGTCTTGGGCCTTGAGAGTTGAGATCTTTGTGTGTCTGTAATGTGATCTGGAATGGTCCTTTGACTCTTTTGTTTTGTCAAAGTATTCTAGCTCTAATTTTGTGTTGGCTTACCTATTTGTACAACAACGTAAGTTCGAATGAAATGGAACCTTTATAGGATCACTCGTGTGTCTGTCTGTCTGTCCATCCGTCACAGCCAATTTGCTCATAACCTACTGGACTGATTCAATTAAAATTTTGTACTCACATGTACTTTCTGTGATTATAAGAGTAGAGGAAGGCCTAAGAAACGATGGTTAGAAAGAGGATATGGGTAAAAAGGGGGTGACTACAGAGATGACGACTAAAAGAGGAGTATGGAAGAAAAAGACATGTTGCACCGACTTCAAATAAATTGGGATAAGGGCAGGAGAATGATGTACTTTCTGTGACCCAAACACGGACGTGTGGCGTGTTTTCACTTCAAACAATGTGCCAAATCAACAAACAAGACCTACAATGTTTTGATGCGAAATATCAGAAGTCAATGTCACGAATGAGATAAAAAAACGTTACACGTGCCAGACTCGACAATGCGCTAAACTTATCTGAACCGTGTCCCGATGGGCTTTACGTATTCATGAAAAACAAAATGCGTGAACTTTTGTATTTTTTACAAAAGAACGGTGTTGCCCTTTAAAGTATTAGTTATAAAGTGTAGTTAATTAGTAAATCCTTTTCCGCCTATAGTGAAATTTTTACAAGTTTTTTTTTTAACTTGCAATGTTTTGTGTTAATGGTTCGCATCTTTGCAAACCGATTTGTTCTGGATCTTGATCTGTTTCCGATAGATCTGAAATTTGGTATACTTATCTAAGTCCAGTGACAATGCAATATTCGAGCTGATCTGGTGATGGCGCCGGGATGTTGGGACTGGAACTCTCTGACACACACATTCGTCTCCTTCCATAAAACAACAGTCGGTAGGTACACCTACGGCTCGTAGGTACTTGGAACCCTTTTTTAAGTGCGGCTCGTTCGATTTACGAGCGCGTTTACGATTATGTCAAGCTTTGTTAACACGCGCAGCAGGTGCGCCCCTTTCGACAGATTAGTTTTAATCCCACTACACTTTTTTACGTAGGTGTATTGTACCTACTTGAAAAATTGAGAGGAAAATATGGTATACTAGCAGCCTGCGCCGCTCCGCTTCGCTTGCATAAAATTTTATTATTCTAAGTTACTCCTTGTATAGTCACCTACCTGCCAGTAAAATCTTATCAGAATCGGTCCAGCCGTTTCGAAGATTGGCTAATCTAGACAGACAATAATTAAAAGAATTTAGAAAATCCAACATTTTTTTGGATTTATTTTTAATGTTTTCTTAGAGAAAGTTGTTCATTTCCATGGGCAGAACCGGTTCTTAAAATACGACCACACCTTTCCGTTACACCCTGTATAGCCTTTGTCATTTCGGCGGTCAAGACCTCACCACGCGCCTCAAAGAGATGAGTGTCAGCCACCACTGACGGGGCCCATCCTGGTCGGTACCTGCATGCCCCCTAGCGGATAAATTCTGAAAATGAGTTACCGCGACCCTGGGCACTCAGGCAGGGAAGGAACAGGGGTGAGTTTTAGTCAGTAAGAGTCTGACACACCCTCCCGCTCCACCCAGAGCGGGAGATATGAGAGAGAGACGGGATGATTTCACACTCCACAAAAAACAAAAACGTTTCATGGGTCGGGTATGTCATTTCATTCAACTTTTTTCATGGGTTACAGTCAGATAGCTGCAGACCAGCTGTTTATCAGACTCTTGTTACCCTTCTAGTTTTGTTTCTTCATTATTTGACACCGACTTCCGAAATTAAAGTTATTTTGCATTTTTTAGTGTTTTTATGGAAGTCGGTTGTATTTTTTTTTGTAAAAAAGTTTTTTTAGCTGTTGTATCCCATAACTAAAACTAAATATAAAAGTTATTCCCGAATGTGTTGATAGCCCCAAAAATATGTGTCCCCTTCAGAGCATATCAGCGTGATGTTATGTTATGAAGTGGTGTAAACAATAAACAGATATTTTTTTCAATAGACAGATTGTAGCAATTCCGGCAGGTTTGCTATCATTTATTAAAGAGTTCCATTGTGTATCTCCGAAGTTCTTCATCAGATATTCACCAAATTTAAATGGGACCACATGTGAAGCAACAGCTTTCAAATAGAAAAAGAATCATCAAAATCACCTAGACAAAAGTTATGAGTTAAAACACTTAAAAAAAAAAACAGACGAATTGAGAACCTCCTCCTTTTTTTGAAGTCGGTTAAAAAGTTCTTAATCGCAAGGCGCAACCTTCACCAAAAAATAAATCAAACCGCAGTCCAGTTCGCGTGACCTTGCGTTGGAGCTTTACCGGCCGGAAGCTTGCCCACCGGGTGCGCGGGCGCAACGGACCGCGGGGTGACACACAGGAGGTGGGCAGGGGGTGGTGGGGCGGGGGGACAGGATGTGGTCACGCACATTCGCGGGAGATTGTATCACGGCCGCCGGGGAGCGCACGCGAGCCCGCGGAGAAACCGCCGCGGTAGTGATGACCAGTGCGCACTTGCGCAGTCGATAGATGGATTCATTAGTAACTAGCTGACCTGACAGATATTGTCCTGTCTTATCTATGAACTGTCAAACGCGCGAAGTTTAAATAACGTTAAGTTTTCTGAAATTTCCTAACTTTCCGCGCAATTTTCTTAAATTTTTCTTTCAAAATAAGCCAGACGGGTCGACATCTTTACATACCGAGACTACTCCGTGACTCGGAAAGCAAGTTAAGCCGTTGGTCCCGGCTGTCAATCGTGATTCTTTGACAGTCGTTACGGGTCGTCAGAAGCCCGAAAGTGTGACAACCAGTTTTACCAAGGAGTATCGTATTACCCAGTAACTGGGTTCAGATATAAGGCAGTCGCTCCATGTAAAATACTGGTATTCAGCTGCATCCGGTTAGACTGGAAGTCAACCCCAAGATAGTTGGGAAAAGGCTAGGCAGATTGATTGAGTCTTTATAATGTGCACATATCGAAATGATAGAATCTATACTTAATTAAAAGCCAAACATGTAACTTTTTAACTAAATTATCTATCGTGATGAAATAAACTCCATAATGATTGGAATTAATTAGGCGTCATCATAAAATAAAAATTGTGAAAAAAAAACTACCCTCAATTGAAAATGAACATGTTTTTGTAGCAAAAATCTGGTCTTTGTTTCATCAATTTAAAAAAATATTAAATTATTTTTTTATATTTTTTCCGTCGATAACGTTAAGCACAGATTACCTCATTTCGATATGTGCACATTATAAAGACTCACACTGTATAATAAAAGGCACAATGTTGAAGTTTTTAGGAAAATTCTTTTTTATTCGTGTAATTTCGAGTCCACTATGGCGCTTGCTACGCGGTTACTACGAGTTTGCTATGGGCTTGCTACCACTTTGCTACGCGTTTGAAATAAGTTCACTTCACTTTAGTTCTCGCTCGCTACGCATCGATGTTATGCATAATTTTTGTATAGTACGCGAGACTCTGGTGTCAAAATAATCAGTGTAGTTAAGATTTAAACAAAAGACCGATACTGACAGATATAGACAGCGTTATAATACTTAAGTTTCCCCTAATCATGTCTATAAGCCCTTTGACCAAAAACGCTTCACTGTTTTTTGAAGTCGAGTAATCATTTCCTTATCCATCGACATCGGCCCCCGCACATCACTAGCGGATGCGTCGCGCGCGCATGGGAGGCACGTCGCCTCCCGCGAGTGCGCGCGCACCGCCGCCACACCGCGCGGTACCGTGCATCGGTTATTGCGATGCCACCTGGCAACCGCTCACGGATCGACTGCTAAACTTGATGTTCAAGGAAATTGCGGTAAACGTAGGTCTGGCCATGTAGTATGGGAAGATACAACTAAGAGAATGTAGTATATACCATATGAAGAGTATTAAAAAATCCGTGTTACACTTAAAACGTATAATAATTTATAAATTGTTAGCCGAAAGTTTTTTTTTTTTTTTAAATGTACAAAAATATAAAATTTTTAAAAGGAAAAATTCGACGTAAATAGACACAAATCTCGTTTATAAATATTGTATAAAAAAAGTGTGGGAAGATACAACTAAGAGAATGTAGTATATGCCATATGAAGAGTAATAAAAAATCCTTGTTACACTTAAAACGTATAATAATTTATAAATTGTTAACCGAAAGTTTTTTTTTTTAAATGTACAAAAATATAAAAATTTTAAAAGGAAAAATTCGACGTAACAATATTTATAAACGAGATTTGTGTCTATTTTTAACGGATAATTTAGAGGGAATATGTTCCGAACGAAAATGGTGGCTACCAGTTAATAAAAATTTCAGCTTAAGTGATGTATCAGCAAAATTAAGATTTTTAAATTCCTAAAAAGACGGAAATTGCAATTTTGTAGGAACGCTAATGATCTGGTGAATGCCACAGGAGTCCACTGAATGCCAGAAACACAGCAGCGCTTTCATCGATGTAGCGACAATCTTTCATTCAAAACAGATCAGCCCCCTTAGCCAAGTAACTTTTATAATAGCGCTAACGCTAGCGCTTCGTGCAAAATGTATGGCAAGGACATTACCTGCGGAGAGAACTGTCACGTGACTCACACCTAGTAATGTCGTTGCCATACATTTTGCACGAAGCGTTAGCGTTAGCGTTAACGTTAACAGAAAAGTATTTTGTCTAAAGGCTCAAATCACACAACAACAACACAGAAAGCCATTCATCTACACACATACTACATACTAGCTTCTTATGCAGCTTCGTCCGCATGGAATTAGTACTTCCCCTGTTATAAACTTTCAACCCCCTTTTCACCCCCTAAAGGGTTAAATTTCTAAAAATCCTTCTTAGTTATTACCTACTCTTCACAAGGAACACACCCTCCAAATTTCATGTCTCTAGGACCAGCGGTTTAGGCTGTCGTTGATATACCAGCCAGCCAGTCAGTCAGGACTTTGAATTTAATATTATACAGATTATACACTTCTGGACACATCTATTGGCCACCTTGTATTTTCAGTTTCGTTTGGTCCTAGCTAAAATTTTATATTAGGTCGAGCAAAAAGTTTTTATGCAGTTTTGAACCTGGCACATTCACAATTTCATTCGATAGTCTTTTTTTGAATTTCGAACACAGAATTTAAAGAAACAAAAGACAATTTGGAGCCTTTTTGTTGATATCAAACAATCGAATACTAAGAAAACTTGGTTTTATTGGTTTACTTGGATTTAATTCTTGAAAAAGTGATTGATATCTTTGGTTTTGCAACAAACATTACTTATTCTTAACATTAAGGTGAGGTTCTATCAATAATCTATGGATACTTCACCTGAAGTCGCCGCCCAAGCTGTGGCACTTATTTAGGCCGGACACAGCCAAAGAAACGTGAGTGCTCAACTTAATTTAAGTCGATCTGCGGTCCGAAATGTTTATCGGAGGTACCTAGAGACTGGCGGCTTTGTTCGTCGCCAAGGAAGGCCACGATCTCGGGTCACAACTGAAAGGCAGGATCGATTCATCGTGACGACCAGCTTCAGAAATCGTCACCTTACCTCCATTGAGATACAAAACCAACTTCGCGACTTCCACGGAGTATCTGTGAGCGCTCGAACTGTTCGGAGAAGGTTAAAAGAACGCGATATGGTACCACACAAGCCAGCTAATGGGCCCAAACTAACGCGAGCCCACCGAACAGCACGCCTTCATTTCGGACGCAGTCATTTAAATTGGACACAGCAAGATTGGAGCCGTGTACTCTTTTCTGATGAGTCTAAAATTGTGTTACATGGCAATGATGGAAGGAAGAAGGTCTACCGACGTAAGGGAGAGCGTTTCGCACAATGCTGCTTTGAAGAGAGGGTTGCTTATGGCGGTGGCTCATGGACTGTCTGGGGCGGTATATCCGCGAGCGGCAAAACTCAACTTGAGGTTGTTACAGGACCACAGCTGCCAACATTAAATGCTGAAAGGTACATTCGTGAGTGCTTAGAACCTCACGTGATACCATACGCGGACTATGTGGGCCCAAATTTCCTTTTTATGCATGATAATGCAAGAGCCCATGCGGCCGGCATCGTCAGGGAATATCTTCGGGATGTGAACATCACAGTTATGGACTGGCCAGCCAGAAGCCCAGACATGAACCCCATTGAGCACATGTGGGACGAGCTAAAATGACGTGTTAGGGCTCGTCAGCCAGTTGCCCAGACGATGCAGGAGTTGAAAACTGCCATAGAAGAGGAATGGGAGATGATCCCTCAAAATTTCATAGAGCGGTTGATAAACTCTATGCCTAATCGTATGAGAGCTGTGGTAGATGCCCATGGAGGCAACACGCGTTATTAAATTAAACCTTTATTTGATAAAACATGTTTTTTATTCAAAAATCAATTGCCTTTTGAGGCGCATATCCGACTTGTTAGGCGTAGCTCCATGTCGTATGGTATTCTGAATTCAAATTTAAAACAATACGATCGAAAAAGATGGTAAAATGTATCAGGTTTAAAACTGCATCAACAGTTTTTGTTCAATCTAGCAATCATATTTCGGTAGGGGTCATCGAAACCTAAACTCTAAGGTGGGCCAATAGATGTGTCCAGAAGTGTAATATCTATTATAAAGAGGTAAAGTTTGTAAGTTTGTTTGTAGGAAGTAATCTCTGACGGGTATTCCTCGAAGCGCACAAGCGCATCAAATGAAGCGCACCAAAACTATTCGAATAATTTTGGTGCGCTTCATTAGGTGCGGTTCGAAGTTCGCTTCGAGGAATGCCCTATCTCTGGAACTACTAAACCGATTTTGAAAATTCTTTCGCCAGTAGAAAGCTACGAGTACATTATTCCTGAGTACTATAAGCATTATATTTATTTTAGAAATCCACGCGGATGAAGTTGCGGGCGAAGTACTAGTTTAAAATAATAATGCTGGTGTGTATTATTGTTGCACCATGTGTACAGAGATATAGATTTATGTACGTCTGTCTCGAATTCCATTGCGACCAATAATTTTTATAGAACTTGACATATTATAAAAACACAAGGGTAAAGTCGATTCTTGAGATCATGGCGACGGATTGAAATTATCTCAAATTATTCATTTATAGTTTATGATTCTTATCCCTCGGCGACTATTTTGACGTCATTTACAACATCAGTTTATCTTTATAACAAGTCTAGTGACCGTTTCCAAACGACCCAACAATCATAAGGGAAACAATTTTTTTTTTTTTGTCAGAAGTTTCCCCCTTTCCAGAGGGCTAGGTCACAGGCTCAAAGCTAAAGCACTGACAGATATCCAGATAAATTATATCTAGGATTGTGACTTCAAACGCTAGATGACAGCTCAGATAAATTGATAGACAAGGGCGAATTAACAGTGTGGAAATATAGTTAGTTATATTTCCATACTGTTACATGTACAGCCTTATTTTTTAAATTACATTTAACTAGCTGACCCGATCTTCGTGCCGCCTCAGAATCATCATCAGCATCTATATCAGCAACACGTTTTTTTCTTCCATTCTGTCCTGTCAGCCGTCACGCTATCACTAACTCCCTTTTCTTTCATATCACTCCTCACACAATCCATCCATTTTTTCTTTGGCTTCCCTCTAACTCTCCATCCATTCACATTTATATTCATAACTCTTTTGGAGTTTGCATGGATTTACATGTGTTTCATCCCTCCTCTTCACATTACCATACCAAGATAACCATACCGCCTCAGAATCAACAAATATTTTTTTCGTACGAACAAAACTAAAATTCCAGTAATAAAAAAGCCGTTCCATACAATATGTATGGGATTTTTTTTCTAAATTTTTCAAATTTTTGTTATAGTTATTCTGCTAATCGGGGCAAAGACAAATCCAAAAAATTTAAGATCATAAAAATTGATCCAGCATTTCTAAATGGTGTAACTAACTCGACTTTGTTATATATTAGACTAGCTGTGCCCGCGGTTTCAACCGCGTTTATGTATCTTTCGTATTTTTTTTTTTCATAAAAAGTATCCTATGTTACTTCTAATACCTCCAAGAATATGTGTACAAAGTTTCATGATGATCGGTTAAGTAGTTTTCGCGTGAAAGCGTAACAAACAAACTTACATTCACATTTATACGAGTAATATTAGTAAGTATGAAGTCATCATCTGCCTAGCCTTTTCCTAACTATCTTGGGGTCAGCTTCCAGTCTAACCAGATGCAGCTGAATACCAGTATTTTACATGGAGCGACTGCCTATCTGACCTCCACAAACCAGTTACTGGGTAATACTATACCCCTTGGTAAGACTGGATGTCAGACTTTCGGGCTTCTGACGACTCGTAACGACTGTCAAAGATCCACGATTGACAGCCGGGACCAACGGCTTAAGGCGCAATTATACTACTTTTAATGGTTTTTAATTGAACATCACGTCTAAACGACTAGTCTTATTTCTTTGAAATACAGACAGACACACAAATACACAAAGACAAACACAGACAATTTCCGTCGTAATTTGATCTCAGAATATTTGAAATTATATTTTTATAACATAGTATAATTAATTTGTAAAGTTATATGTCTAACGCGGATAAAAAAAATTGAGAATCACGCAAAAACTACAAAGCGTATTTTTATGAAACCTTCACCATTTTAAAGATCATTTAATTATTTATAATTTAGTCTCAGAATTTTAGTTTAATACCTGTTGTTATAAGTGTAATAAATTAATAATTCGTTTAATTTTGGACAGCGCTCCTTGATGGGCGAGTCCTAGTACTGGATACGACGCGTTACGTGAGCTCAGCGCAGAACACGCAAGGCAGCTAATAGCGCCACTTTTTTTTTTTTTTTTTTTTGGGGGTGGGAAATCATCCTATGACTTCTACCGCTCTAGGGTGGAGCGGTAGGGCGTGTCAGACTCTTACTGTCTAAAACCCACCCCTGTTCCTCCCTGCCTTGAGTGCCCAGGGGCGAGGTAACTCTTTCGAATTTATCCTCCACCCCCGGGCAGAGCTAATAGCGCCTTGATGTGCTTTCCGAGGCACGGAGTAGTCTCGGTATGTAAAGATGGTCACTCATCCATGGACCAACCCCGGCAAGCGTAGCTTAACCTGATGTATAAAATGTTGACATAATTATCTGCTAATCAGTTTTAAAACTAATCACCTTAGACTATGAAAGGGTATAGACGGAACGTCATTGAACAAACCTGTGAAGCCTCGCGACTCACTGGTGAGTCGGACAAAAAAAAAAAAAATTAAAGAGAAAAAAAAAAAAAATCGGCTGTCAACCCGGGTTGTCGTCGGGGTTCAATTTGACAACCCGGATTTGGCCGCGGGATCGTTAAAATGTGTGAGTGACCTTGACGAACGTAACGATGATTTACCGGCTTCTCATTTTGTCTATGTGAGCTTATTTCGCGTGTACAGATACAAGCCGGCTTCTCATTCTGGTACTTCAGATTGCTGGATTGTGACACTCCGTCCCGGAACTGAACCTTTCATAGTCTAAGCTAATCACATGGTTATTTTTAAAACACTTTTATGTATCTAAGTAACGGAATCTTTGAACGTGATTTTCCCCCACTTCAAAACGTCAGATTGAATTGAAACTTCGCACACTTATCAAGGACCGATGACAATGCATGGTTAGCTATGTCGGCGCGTAGTGTTCCACGCGCGCCTGAAAGAGCCACCACTGACGGGGCCCATCGTGGCCGGGGTAGGGGATAAATTCTGAAAATGAGTTACCGCACCCCTGGGCACTCAGGCAGGGAAGGAACAGGGGTGGGTTTCATTCAGTAAGAGTCTGACACGCCCTCCCGCTCCACCCAGAGCGGGAGAAGTCATTGGATGATTTCCCACATTTTCCCACCCCACCCAAAAAAAATAAAATTGGTTAGCTTAGTGACGTCATTCTAAATCAAATATGACGGACTCCCAAAAATGGCGGACTAGTTATTTTTTAGGGTTCCGTACCCAAAGGGTAAAACGGGACCCTATTACTACGACTCCGCTGTCCATCTGTCAGTCTGTCCGTCTGTCACCAGGCTGTATCTCATAAACCGTTATTTTTTAGTTAGACAGTTGAATTTTTCATAGATGATGTAGGTATTTCTATTGCCGCTATAACAACAAATAACAAAAAAAAAAACAGAATAAAATAAATATTTAAGGGGCCTCCCATACAACAAACGTGATTTTGACGACAATGACTTCTTCCACTGACTGTTTACGATTATATAAGTACTCGCAGAATCTTGGTTTTCTGCCTAAACATTGTCAACTTCGTGACTCAGGTTTAGAGACAAAAAAAAATGATCAAGCTCTAGCTAGCTTTTTTTTTTGGGCGGTTAGGAAATCATCCATTGACTTCTCCCGCTCTGGGCAGGCACTGGCCACGATGGGCCCCGTCAGTGGTGGCTGACACTAATCTCTTTGAGGCGCGCGTGGAACACTACGCGCCGTCGACTCACGGGCCTGGTGCTGATCGGACGGCGAGCTACCCACTGCTCGCCGTCCGCAGGCCCGGGTCTACGATGGCCGGAGATCGTCTCGCGACATCCAGTACGCCCAGCACCTCTCCTGCGGTGGTAGCGGCCGGGGCCGTGAGGGCCACTCCGTTGAGCTTCCCTTACGCGTCCCGCCTCCGCCTTCGCGAGCATTACTGCTTCGCAGAAGGCGGAGACTGCTTCCCATTCCCTCTCGCTCTGTTCCATGGCCTGAACCAAGGCCGGGCGTGAGAGTTTGCCGCCACATATCGCATCCACGAGGACACGGCGGTGCTCCGCCCAAGCGGGGCAGACCTCCACCGTATGCTCCACTGTGTTTTCTGGGCGATCCGCGCAGTAGTAACACCCGGGCGTTTCCTCCCGCCCGATCTGATGCAGAAACCTCCTGAAACAACCGTGTCCGGTGAGGACCTGCGTCAGGCGGAAGGTGAGAACGCCGTGACGTCTCTCCAGCCACTCCTCGAAGAGGGGCACTACCGCCGCAATGGTGGCATGTCCAGCGCTGGGTTGCGACAGTCGCTGTCTCCATGTCGCCATAAGATCCTGCCGGAGCTCCGCCGCCGAGCCGCGAGGTATCGCGGCAGCACCCAGTCGTACCCAATGTTCCACAGAGGCGGCCCCAGGACCGATCCCAGTGGAACATCGCACGACCCCTCTCGCCGGTTCCATTCTCCCTGATGACCGGGGTAGAAGGTCTAGCTAGCTGCTTTGCCATTTTTTTCCTCTTTTGTATAGTTTTCATTCGGCTCTCCTCTCAAGTCATAAACATACATAGGCATATTACTGAGGTCGTATATCTACACATGTTCCCTAGTTTACTTGGAAGAATCTATTTACATAGTGAAAAGTTATCTTTTAATATGCGTTAACATCTGTCTGACCTAATAAAATATTGGCTAACAAAGCGAATTAGTTTGTTGAAATATTATTTTGATTTGACTTCGGTGGTTTAGTTAGAATTTATCTCTTTGTACCGATTTGCGTAAATTAACGGACTTCATTTTTTTAAAGTTATTTGGAATCGATAACTTCTAATTAAATATAGTACAGAAATTACTTTACCGAAATTAATCGATACTTTAGCCACCCATCACTAAATAGCTCATCCACTACATACGAGTATTATTTGACTTTATTTCCCATTACTCATAAATACCTCTTCATCGTCATCCTCATCAGCCTTTTAATGTCCCCGCTGGGTGCTGGGGCACAGCCTCTTCTCTGTGAGAGGTTGTGGGCCGTAATTCCACCACGCGGGCCCAGTGTGGTTTGGTGGATTTCACATGTCTTCAAATTTTTGGTTCCTTAACCCTTTTTGAGAGATTTAAATATCTCTTCTGTCAAAGAAATAACGACGAATAGAGAAGTATGGAACTACCTGCGTATCTTTTGTCTTCTCTCTGTAAAATCCATCCAAAGGTTGTCTGTAAAAGATCGCTTTTAGCTATAACACCACCTAGGTATTTTTACACCCTGTTAAAAAAAAAAAAAAAAATAACAACCGATCCATCAGGTTAAGCTACGCTTGCCGGGGTTGGTCCATGGCAGGGTGACCATCCTTACATACCGGGACTTCTCCGTGCCTCGGAAAATACGTTAAGCCGTTGGTCCCGGCTGTCAATCGTGGATCTTTGACAGTCGTTATACGGGTCGTCAGACGCCTGAAAGTCTGACAACCATTCTTACCAAGGGGTATCGTATAACCAGTAAATGGGTTCTGGAGGTCATGTAGGCAGTCTCTCCATGTAAAATACTGATATTCAGCTGCATCCGGTTAGACTGAAAAGCCGACCTCAAAAAAAAAAAAAGATAATTGGGAAAAGGCTAGGCAGATTGATTGTTCGTATTTGTATGTTTGTGTTGTCCGTCAAAATTTGTAAAGTATTTTTCGTCCATTTGTTGGTATCTGATTGAACTGAAATTTTACTATAAGTACACCTTTAGTTGTAGTGACAATGCATTTTTATGATAAGCATGACCTGAATCGACATCCAGGATCAGCTCTAGATAAAGGAACTCTTGTACACATTTAAAAAAAAAATTAGCTATAAATTTATTATGGTGTACTATAATGAGTATAATCTATGTATAATCTAAGAAGACATATTTCCGCGACTCCAAAATAACTTGGGGTAAGGGCAAGAGAATATTTATCATAATAATCATGACAAATCTAACTAAAAGACTCAAAACATGAGGGTAACCCTCTCAAAAAAAAAGAGTGGCATTCTGGGAGTGCCGACAGAAGTAAAAACTTGAACAAAAATGCCCAACGTGCCTAAAAAAGTTTTCACTTCGATCGCGTAGCGCTGAAATGTCGGTGTCAGTGTCGGTGGCGAGTTCAATTGTTTTTTCCCATCTCCAAAATAAAGTTTTCACTTCAATCCACTACGCGATCCGCTACGAGTGCTACGACACGTAGCGTCGACACGTAGCGTCGTAGCACTCGTAGCGGTGTCGCTGGCGCGCGAGTTCTGTTGTTTTTCCCATCTCAAAAATGCCCAACGCGCCTAAAGAAGTTTTCACTTCAAAAATCTAACTCTATATTACCAGCCTACTAATAAATCAGATCATCAAATAAGACCTAAGTAAGTGAAACCTTTATACCAGTGACGGCTATAAAATACCCGGTAATATGGCCACCTGTTGCCGGCCGGGTGTTGCGCAGCAAAACCGGGTGATCCGGTCCTGAGCTGATTTAACAACACTTCTGTTTTTGATTTGGAAGGTTAATTTTTAAAGGCGTAATTAATTCACAAGGATTTTTAGATTTGGTGTTAAATTGTTGTTGTGATGATAGTGTTAGTAAGAGATACTTCATTGGAATGTATGTTTTAGTCTGGAAATTTTCGAAAGTTCAAACACGCGCTTCGCAGGACGCAGTGGATAAGTTTTGAGACAGCAAAGATTTGAGTAGGTGAGTAGCAGTTAGCAATACGTTGAGGTGTTTTTTCTTCGTGAGAATATAAATTGATGTAACTAGAGATTCTCGTACCTATGTGTAGGTGTCTATGCGTAGTTTTTAGGGTTACGTACCCGAAGGGTCCAAACGGAGCCCTATTGCTGTCACTCACGTGTCCGTCTGTCTGTCTCTCCGTCTGTCCGTCTGTCTGTCACAAAATTTTGTACCGATTTTTTTTAACTTCCCATTGACCTATGAACTTGAAATTTGGTGATAATGTTTATTATTACGTATATTTTACTAACAAATACCATATTTTTTCTTTGATAAATCAGATTTTTTCTTTGATAATTCCCTCATTTGGTAAGGAACCCTAATGTAACACGCACATGGCCGGTTTTTTTTTTTTGTATGTTTGTGTGTGACTTTAGCAGATGAATTATAGATGACACGTCCATTCACTTCTTCACCTTGACATCATTTGAAGATAACCAAATAAAAACACAGACTCCAATTTCTGCATAATTACGCCGACGAGAATATCCCCCAAAAATTGCCAACGACGAAAAAAAAACAATAGTGTTGTCCGCTCCATCCGTAATTCCCGCGCATCAAATTAGGGCGGCACGCATGCCAATCGATATCGCGTGATTATCGAGTATAATGGTCGCGAGACGCGGGACGTCCCGGTCGGACTGACAGACCCGACCACCGATCACGACCCGGCGGATAAATTGGGCATTATGTATTAGGGAGAATGCTGTTATTATTATGTTGGAAAGTAAGAGGATTTGCGATGTGCTATTGATGTATTAAGTTGAGTGTCGTTGTTTTTATAGTACAGACATTGCACAGGTAGGTACCTACTGACTATGATGACGATGAGTTACAAATCAGATTCGGGTTAAATTAAAATTTTGGGTAAGAGCGTGTTTGAGTTAGTTCTTCAATGTGTATTGAATTTCGAGGCATCGAACCTATAAAATTTAATTAACGACTCGTTTCGCAACGGATCAAATAATTAACAACTTACGACTTCATTCCTTAAACAGCAAATGGACGTCAAGTCACCATGTAAGGTATCGAAATTAAATCGGCCCGGGGCGCATTCGTATCGGCTGAATAATTTACTGCGATTTGATTGGTCATCACGGGTGCGCTATTTGCATAATTGCCCATTAGCAAGTTTTTGTTTACAGCCAACTACGAGTTGGACAAAGCAGTTGTGTGTAGCCCGGGGCCACTTCTCTACCGTTTGGGGGTTCATTTGCATTATTTTATTTAAAACCCTTCGCCAACGGTTAATTCTAAGCGGAGCGCGTTGGGAGGACCTTTCCTTTTAAGATTATTTACTCTTCCCTACCGTAACACGAATATTGTGGGATAGCGAAACGTGCTCCTACGAAAATATCAAAAATTGTGTATATATACCCAAATTCGGAACGGGATTAGTGAAACCCGACGGGCTCATCAATAAGGGTCCAAGCAAAATTCCGTCTCAAATATCTTCAGCAGCCTCTCTGTACGTAAACACGCAAAATCCCTGTGAAGGTACGGCCGCGGTCTCTAGACATGTGCGGGACATAAATTTGGCGAGCGTTACGTAGGTACAGGCCGGCCGCTATGTGCCGCAGTACATAAGGCGTACCTATGTACGGAGCAACACGGGCGTCACTTATCCGCGCGGAGGATGCGGTGGCCGTCCGATCGCCCCCCGGGGGTGAGGGTGGCCCCCATCCCCCTCGCGATTCATTAAGGCGGCCGCGCCCGACGCGGCGGACGGTCGCGGAGTCTCCGTGAATTCAAATTAGAGGCGGCTCGGACGTCGTGCGGTAGAGATGCGGCTCAGTACCCTCGACCAACCTGCTGTCGACAAAGGGACGCCGATACTATGTATAGCTGGGATTTCAGTTGGCAGACAACCCTTTTTAGATCAAGCATGAATATTCGAGAATATCTGCTCGTAACATGAGACTTTAGAACAATATAACACATATGTAGGTATCTGGCCAAATATGAGTAAACTATACATTCCTGCGTACTCTTTTGAGCAGACATGATGTTATTGATATTTGACTAAGACTTAGATTTCATAAGAAGGCGGTGCTGCCACAATATAGGAGTGGACGTGAAATGAAGGTGACATTCGTCACAGAAATGCAGCTTAGACGGCTGTCATTGAGTTTGCCAGCTCTCTTTTTGTGAAATCCAAGCTTTCCAGTAGTTATACGGGTATTACCATCTTCATAACAATATCTTTTTCAGGTTCGTAAGAGAATTTTAGGTTAACCTTAGCTTCTAAACTTGGTTCTTAAACTGCACGGATGTCTGGTATGATCAACCATTGGTATCATCAAACATTATGAGCTGTCTGAATAAGTTTAAAATATTTCAATAAAACAGAAGAAAATCTTAAAACTTTTCATCGACAATGAAGTTTGGCCACATCACTGGCGCCCCTTTGTCTCGACAAGACAGACGCGCAGCACGGGGCGCGGGGGTGTCGGGACGCGCGGGGGGCGGTCAGCACGTGCCGGACGGAAGTCGCGCCCCGCGGCCGCACCGCGCTAAATGATTCAAAACTCTCCCGGACTCCGGACTCCGGACCTGCAAGATTTATGCCCCTACCCCAACCCTAGATTAAAGATGTCGCCTTTATTGAAATACCCTAAAATATT
Organism: Polia nebulosa; assembly: GCA_951329385.1. Classification (NCBI taxonomy): domain Eukaryota; kingdom Metazoa; phylum Arthropoda; class Insecta; order Lepidoptera; family Noctuidae; genus Polia; species Polia nebulosa. Next base: position 24,867,754 of record OX589602.1, read on the forward strand.
CGCGGGCAAAAACACCCGAGTCTATGCTCGATGTGCCCCATTCATTCACATTCAGCTCTCGTACTCATTTCATTCACTCTTTATTGTTTGTTTTTCGGACTGTTTATTGTGGGGAGTGAGTTTTCTCGTTAATTTTTTGTTCGCGGATACCAATTTGTATAAAGTGGGGATGTTTTTGTATTATTATTTGTGCATTTGTATTGGGGGTGGAGGATGGAGCGTTCATTAGCGCGTAGTATCAAATCGCGTTTAAAAAAATATATTTATTTGAGTAGTTTTATGTCACCAACATTACAATTTTCATATTTCAGTATATTGCATTTCACTCACACCATAAAATAATTGTAATCTGTGTTGAACGGGTATTATTCCAATAAAATATCTATATAGAGCTATACACGAAATGTTTAAATCAGTCACATCGATATTGAATTAATAATTCTGCAGCCAGTTGAATTGTTTATAAAATATCGTTCGAAATGTCCCCGTGACTAATAAAACAAAGAGAACCGAAATAGAGTTCGATATAGGCAAAAGGACATCATGTTTTTCAGACAGCGGATTTCAAACTCAATGACACAAACAATTGTTTCAAAGCTTTTGAAATAAAGTGTAAAAATATGCAGTGTAAAAAAAGTTCTTGGATATCCCAATTTAATAAAAATATCTCACAGTGAGGCCTGAGTCATCTATTAAGCTCAAAATAAAAGTTATTACAACAGTCATAAAAAATAAAAAGCAAACAACACGAAAAAAAACAGTTCTATTGTTCCAAAAACGGAACGCCAGTCAAATTAGTATACATATTAGCACAAAGTTGGCAACGCTGATCAGTTGGCCTCACAATCGAACAAAGTTTGTCGTAAAGTTCGCGGCGCCGAGTCGAGGCCAATATGCAAATGTGAACTTTCCCTCTTTCGGAGGGTGGGAGGGCGCAGCGACTGCACTTGGCCGATTTACGGCACTCCCCGGCTTTCAAATTGAAACTTACTACAGTTCGCGGACCTATCGTATTTTTTTAAAAGATGACAACTAATGACAAGTGTTTGGGTTTGGCTGTGTGATATTTTTGGACCTGTTTAAAGCCTCGTTGATTTTGAATAGATGATAATAGCAATGCATATTATCGCTTTATTTCATTGCAAAAGTTTACCAGAAAATTTTGTAACGAAAACAGAACAATTATCATAGCAAAAATGTTAGAAGTAAAACTCTTATTCAGACACTTGTTGATCTCCTCAATGTCAGACTGTTCGACAAACTTTTAAATGCACGATTTACCACTTTCTCACTGATAAATTCATTATAAACAGAGAAGTAACACAATAGCCAGTAACTTCAGTAAGATAAAGCCGTAATGTTAATGCCAAACCAGATGAAACGTTATCCACGTCTCGGCTTCAATGGCTCTGACAGAAACATCCCGTAGGCTTGGCTAGGTAATACCGTTCCCATCTTCTGAGTAATTAACGCGATTGCGAGAGCGCTATGTACTGAAACAGTGTTTGAAATAGAGACGCCTTTAACGAAGATTCGAGATGCAATGGCCTATATACTGGGCGAGTAGGATATCAAAGCAATCTGGGCGGGTGGCCAGCCGAGGTGCAATTCGGGCCTGCCTGCTCCTTGCGCATATTGCATGCACGTACCAATGAAGTTTGCTTTGTAGGTAATCTGCGGGGGAGTATCGGCCGGGGTGGTGGGTGGCGGGTTATGTACACACGAGCCCGAGGCGTCGAGGTAGGCAAATGGCCGGCGAGGCGGGCGCGTAGGCCGACAGATCTCGAGCGATATCGACCCGCGGCCGGCCCGCCGCCCGCGGCCTCTCGTCGCCACGGACAACACTCGCGGCGCCCACCCGCCGCTGGCGACAAAAACACTCCTTTGTTTGCGCACGACCAAGTGCTCCAGCCTGGGAAACGAGAAACAAGCCCCTGTTGACAATGGAACTGACACGTTTAAACAACCGTGAGCTGTCGATAGCCGAACGACTGTTCTTTTCTCTGCGGACAATATCGACATAGCCTTGCAAACATTCACTAATCACCAATAAATTTCTACACAATCTCAAAACGCAAACAACAACAGCCTCCCTGAGCCCTATCTAACTTGACCCACCTCAACGAAAAATTTGCCTCGCTAAATAATTAAGCATAATATCGATGTCGATAAAGTGTCGTAATGGCGGATCACCCCTACTTCGTCGCGACCGCTCGGCGGCGGCGGCGGGTGGCGCAAATCAGTCGCGCGGACTGCCGTTCTTGGAGAGCGGCCCCGCGCTGCGCTCCTTTATCAACGTGTTTAGTTTTATTTGTCGATAAAAAATACCGTTCCGTGCACTACCCACTACCCGTGGACCGGAGGATGTGGTCTTTTATGTCGTATGTTTATGTTAGCTGAAAGGGGTGGTTTTGTTTATTTCAGGGGGTGATTTTAGGTTTTCTAGTTTTAGGTCATAAGTTCTGGCTTGAAGAGAGAATACTGGACAACAGAAGGATTTTCAGAATACGGTTTCTAGAAAGAAATAAATAAATAAAATAAATTTATTTGACCCAGGTTAAGGCACACAATACTAAACGTTTCTATTCAAACTATACTGCTAGAAGATGTAGCCTCCGTAGAATTACTTACCTCTCTCACCGTGTTCTTCTCTGGCCAACCTGCCATGAACGAATCCAAGCCGCCGCTTTTGCCACCATTTTTCAGGCCATTTTTAGGGTTCCGTAACTCAAAAGGAAGAAAGAAACCCTTATAGGACCACTTTGTTGTCCGTCTTTCCGTCCGTCTGTCAAGACCCTTTTTCTCAGGAATGCGTGGCGATATTAAGTTGAAATTAAAACCTACTTTGGAGCAGTGAAAAATGCAAACTTCTAAGATAATCCAAAAGCAATCAAAAGATTGAGCTGGGAACGCTACATAATGCCACATATTTTATCATTCGCAAGGGAATCAAAACTATAGGGAACTTTCCGTTGACTTACAATCATGAAATTTGGCTAGAAGTAATATCTTATAACTTATAACACAAATTAAGGGAAAAATCTGAAAACCGTAAATTTTTAATTACATCACAAAAAAATAGGGTCTCAATACAAGGAATTCAGGTCCAAATTTTCAAGTGAAGTGACCCCCATAAGTTTGCCGCACTTGAACGGTTTTATTTGATGTTGCACTGTTTTTTTTTACATCTAGAATCGAAAACTAGAACCTCCCCACAACCACTCATAATATATTCATATCAAGACACTTAAATCACAGGTAATAAAATTCAGTAAAATAAATAAACCATCGACAATCTTTATCGACACAGGCACAGCGTATTCAATTAGAGTCACAGCACGGTCTCGCATGAGTGGCGTCTCTACGCGTCGGCAGCCGCGAGCCCCCTGAATCGATACTGACTATCGATACCGGGGCGAGCGGACGTGGCGCAGCCCTAGTGCGGTGGGCGTCTTGTTCGAAATCCGAATAACGCTTGGTCAAGCGCGACTCAAAGCGAGGGACGAGGCATGGTCTAATTTGCGCCGGGTATAGAACGTGCCGTGCTATATGTGGTACGGTACCTAGTACCTACATAGCTATATCGTGTGCCGTATGTGGTACACCTCAGGCTGTGCTTTTGAACTGAATATTATATGTTCTCTGTGCTCTGCCCTCTGTATCTCTGTATCGTCTGTGTACGTCCATTTCTTATTCACTGCTTGTGGAGGCTGACATTGTTTTCATGTTCTGTTGTGCTGGCCTGTTTGAACTATGTTAATTGGTAAATAGCTTTGCTAATTAGGTTGGAGCTGAACTAAAGGTACCATTCCTTTCTCTTATGCATAATTTTATTTCTTGGCCTGCTGCTTAGCGATGTGAAGTAAGAAAAGGTGGTTGGGAACCTATATACAGTATATCAATGCTTAAGAACTTAGGACGTCTTTTTGAGTCAATATTTGGGTATCCCAAGGACGTTTTTCGGCTGAAATGATGACGATGATGATGATTTGGGTATCAATGATTACGTAGTGCTTACGGATTCAGTCGGAACTTGAATTCGATACCTCGGTAACAGATGGTAAGAAAACTCTCAAGGGTACCGGGACTACAATCTCCGAGTTTCTGACACAAGTAAGGCACCGTGTGTTTGCAGCAGCTCGTAAGCATTTCGGCATGTCAAACTGCTGGTCTACGGAAGGCAGGATTGTTGTCATTTGCCCAGACAAATCCCGTAAGAAAATAGAAACGACAGGCGAACTTCTCGATCTTATTGCCAAATTCCCGTGCTGCTCAGTCGACGCCGGCGATTCTGCACAATCTGAAGAACCTGGAGCTCCTGCGGTCGCATCTTCGGGTACGCCTGCTAGGAACTTGAGGAAGACGCGTCTGCGCAAGTAGTGCAATCATTGTTGTTGTTATTGTCGGTCCATTTACTTTAGTCCTTCTAAATTTGGCCGCTTCGCACGATCGCTTTCACCATATCAATTGTTGGGCCGGTAGTTCTTAATATTATTTTTATTTTAATTTATTAACCTTATGCCGGTGTCCCACTATCTGTATGAATGTGACAGTTGTCATCTGTCAGATGGTGACGTTGACAAACTTGTCATCTGTCAGATGACGGTGTCACCGCTCCATGTGTATGGTGGCCGTGATCGTGTTGCGTTTTACTATAATTATGTGCGTTAAGATGTGTGAATCGTTGTTCTCGTTTTGTTTTCGTTTTACGCAATTTTTATATCTCTTTTGCGTTTCTTGTTTAAAGCTACATCTATTATTGTGAGATTTCTGTCAATATACCAGCGAGGTGGGGTGGTTTTCTTTTCTTATTGAAAGAAAATCTATTTTAGCGTTTTGCATTTTAGTTAAGTTATTATTGTATATTATTACATTATTTATATATTAATATATAATATTATTATTTGTTTAATATGAACAATGTAGCTGACTTTAACGACAGCTTTTTCTCTTGCTCTTCTTCTGATAGTTTTGCTAGTGCGGACAGTGACTCTTCCTTTCCGCTCACTTTACATAGTAAACTCTCATCTCTTTTCTCTACTGATCCTAAAAATCTGCATATAGCGCACATAAATGCCCAGAGTGTTCCTGGTCACTATTCTGATCTTCTGGCATCCTTTAGCAGTGCCCACCTTGATGCCCTATTGATCTCGGAATCTTATCTGAAGCCTTCTCTTCTCTCTACGCAATTTACACTTCCTGGCTTCGTCTTGATCCGCAACGATAGGACTGGTAAAGGTGGAGGAGGTGTAGCTATGTACTTACGCGCTGACCTACCCTACAAGGTAGTCAGCTCATCTCCTTCTCTGTACTCTGAGTCGGCTGAATACTTGTTTCTTGAAATTTCTGTACATCACACAAAAGTCTTGCTTGCAGTGCTGTACAGCCCTAACCTTCACATTGACTACTTTGATTCTCTTGACTGCACTCTCAGTAATCTTTGCCCTTTGTATGAACACGTTATTTTGATGGGCGATTTTAACACTTGCCTGATCAAAAATGACACTCGCTCTCATAAACTCCTTTCGCTCCTATCTTCTTTTAATCTTCAAGTCTTGCCACTTTCTGCAACTCACTATTCCCCTAACTGTACACCCTCTTTACTAGATCTTATGATTGTTTCTTCGCCTAGTAATGTCTCTTATCATGGTCAACTCACTGCCAACTTTTCTTACCACGACCTTATTTACCTGTCGTACCGTATCCGTGTTCCCAAGCGTAAGTCTCAGTTCCTGTATCTCCGTAATTATAAGGGCATGGACCTGGAGGCGTTGCAGCGTGATGCCGAGGATGTGGACTGGTCTCGGCTGGTTGAGATCAATGACATCGATGGCAAGGTGAATTCCTTTAACTCGACTGTTCTCGACTTGTATGACCAACACGCCCCTATTCGACGTGTCAAGGTAAAATATAACCCTGCTCCATGGATAACACAGGCAATTAAAGAACTTATGGCCTACAGGGATAAAGCTAAGAGGAGATATAAGCGCAGACCCTCAGAGCTGAATCTCAATTATTATAAATCGCTACGTAATCGCTGCAGGCGTCTGTGTCAAGATGCTAAGAGACGCTATTTCCACGAACAAGTCGATAACCGCAGTTCCTCCGATATTTGGAAATTTCTTAAGTCTGTTGGAATAGGCAAATCATCTACCACCCAGTGTAAGGATGTGAACCTTAACGATCTAAATAAGCATTTCTCTCACCTTCCCTTTTCTCTTGATCCTTGTGTCAAAGCTGCGACATTAGAGAGTCTTGCTAGTTTGCCTTTGCTTCATTGTTCTCATTTTAACCTTAAAGATGTTACTGAGGTTGACGTTAAGAAATCTGTTCTCGCTATTACTTCTTCTGCAGTTGGTAATGATAAGTTGTGTTCCAGAATGATAACTCTCATCCTTCCCTCATTACTGCCTATTCTCACTCATATATTCAATCACTCATTTACCTCTTGCTCCTTTCCGTCAGTCTGGAAACAGGCGCACATTATACCGCTGCCTAAAACTAACAATCCTTCTTTATTAACTCACTTTAGACCTATTTCTATTCTTCCATTTCTCTCTAAAGTTTTTGAGCACATAGTTCATAGACAACTATCTTCTTTCTTGGCGTCGAACTCGATAATATCTCCCTTCCAATCCGGTTTTCGCGCAGGTCACAGTACGGTTACTGCGCTTTTAAAAGTGACTGACGATATCCGCTGGGCTATGGAGAATAAGTCCCTTACTGTCCTTGTGTTACTTGACTTTAGCAGTGCCTTCAACTCAGTAGACTTCGACATCTTACTAGGAATCCTTAAAGCTATTAATTTCTCTTCTTCTGCGTTAGACTGGTTCAATTCGTATCTTCGGGGACGCTCTCAGTGTGTCCGCCTTGAAGAATCCTTCTCTGATTGGTGTAGCCTCACTGAGGGTGTTCCTCAGGGTAGCGTTCTCTCTCCTCTTCTATTTTCCATTTTTATTAACTTTGTTACAAGAGTCATCTCTTCCAGTTTCCATCTTTACGCAGATGACTTGCAGCTTTATCGACATTTTACTGTAGCCGATGCGGATGCTGCTATCGCCGTTGTGAATCATGACCTGGCTTGTATCAGCGCCTGGGCCAAGTCATTTGGCTTACAGATCAACCCTAATAAATCTCAGGCCATGATCATAGGCAGCAGGTTTGTGCGTACTGCGGCTGTTGTCTCGTCCCTGTCACCTTTATATCTCGATGGTGTTCTCATTGAATATTCCGATACTGCCAAAGATCTGGGTGTTATTATTGACTCCAATCTGTCGTGGCGTGCGCAGGTCAATGAGGTCAGTCGAAAGGTAAACTATTCTTTCCATTCGCTTAAATGCCTTCAGGGTCTATTGCCTTTAAAAACAAAAATCTCTTTAGCCCAAACTCTTATTCAGCCGATTATAGACTATGCCGATGCCTGCTACCTGGATGCTACTGAGGAGCTACTAAGCAAGCTTGAGCGTCTGCAAAACTTAGGTATTCGGTTTATTTTTGGTCTGCGTAAGTATGACCATGTCTCTCACCTTCGCAAGGAGCTCAAGTGGCTCCCAATCCGACTTCGCAGGAACACTCGGATTCTTTGTCTCCTTTTCAACATTCTACACAACCCGTCTTATCCCTCCTACCTGCGTGAGCGAATTTCTTACGCTCGCCCTGGTGACGCGCCGTGCAGATCTCACCTTAGATCCCTCCTCAAAACCCATCCTCATAAATCCAGTTACTATTCCTACTCTTTCTCTGTCCATGCAGTAAGATTGTGGAACTCGCTTCCGCCTAGCATTCGAGACTTGAAGTCAATTTCTCTCTTCAAAAATCGTGTTAAAGAGCACTACCTTTCCTCTCTATTATAATATTTTTTTTATATATTTGTATGTCATGTATCTATTTACAGGTTTAGGTATATATTTATGTAAGTATATATATATATATATTTACAATATATGTGTAGGTTTATTTGATACCTTAGTATAGGACATCTTGTATTCTTTTTTTCTGTTTCTTACACACTTTTGTCTACATTTCTTTCTCACTTCTCCTATCGCAGGTCTGCTGGTAGAAATTTCTTAAGAAATAAGCAGTTCCTTTGTACTATATTTATAATTATGTTTATTGTTACTGTGTCTCTGTGTGTACATAAATGATTAAATAAATAAATAAATAAATGGTAGTTGGGGCCGAAAAATTCCTGAAAGTTTTTGAAGAAGTGGCAACCGCAAACCGGAAGACGCAGCGTTGCAAGGCCTCCCACAAGGTGGACCGATGACGTGGTGAGGGTCGCGGGAATACGATGGATGCGAGACGCACAAGACCGGTCATTATGGTGACACTTGGCAGAAGCCTATGTCCAGCATTGGACGTCATTCAGCTGAAATAATGACCTCGGTAACCAGCTCCTTTTTTCAAAGTATGATCTCCTATTATAGTTTCCGAATCTCCTGCCAGTTATACACGACATAACCTGTCAACTGGATAATGGATATCTAAGTACCTACAGGGTGTAACGGAAAGGTGTGGTCATATTTTAAGAACTGGATCTGCCCATCGGTATAAACAACTTTCTTCAAGAAAACCTGCGCAAATTTTCAATTTTTTTTTTTACATCCTATACAAATATTGATCAGCTGATGATAACTTTGTATGGAAAGTCCAATTCTTTTTTGGGAATTTTCTATTTTTTCTTTGAAAAAGTTGTTTATTTTCAGGGGCAGAACCGGTTCCTAAAATATGACCACACCTTTCCGTTACACCCTGTATAATAATGAAGACCTAGGACTTGATTGAAACCAGAGCACAAGATCTTTTGTGGTTTCTGAAATCCTAAATATAAACTGTAATGAGTAAATGGTCAGTGAAAAGGCTCCATAATTATAATCACCACCATCAAATAACAAACTTGCGGGTCATTGCCAGTCCATTGTTCTCATCAAACCGGCATGACGCGCCGCCATCAGTCCATCAGCTTTGGGCATCAGTCCCGCGACTTTCCGCTACATTTAAGATGTGCCGGTCCAACTCGAGGGAACTTTGACGGTATTGTTGCCGCTCTTAACGGAGTTAGTGGTGATCTGATGCGTTCAAAGTTAAACTTAAAGGCTGGTTAACCGACCAGGCGTTATATGACCAAAAAGAATCTAATATTCTATTATTTTTTCATAAATATATTTTTTTATTTATGGTAATTTGTATGATGCTCTTTTTAAACGACTTCGAAAAAGGAGGTTCTATGTTCGAATGTTTTTTTTTTTTTAATGTATATCCACCGATTTCTCTGTCAGTTGTAGACCGATTTTCAAAATTCTTTTTTTATCCGAAAGAATTTTATCGAAATTGCTTCAGCGGTTTAAAAACTGAACATAAACGAAAAATATATAACATAGATGACGTTTTGGTTTCCTCCAATTACGAGTATGTTTGAATTCCACGTTTTTTAGTTCTGGGGTATAACAACTAAAAAGTGAAAAATAAAACACATTTTTACAAAAAAATGCGATTTCTTAAATAGGTATCAGCTTGCCATTCAACGTGGCAATGCTGCCAGCGTTCTGGGCACTTTTCCCATTGACAGCGATGTGAACGAATTTTGCCCAATGAATTATACTCCTCTCTTTTTTATGCCGCTTGTACATACTCGTATATTTTATGCCGCTTGTACATATATTTATTTTTATTTTTTTCTTTTAGCCTCTTTAACCTATTACATTATTTATTAGTTTAGTTATGTATTTGTATATTGTATATTTGTATATTGTCTGAAATAACCAAATAAAGTAAGTTTAACTTAAGAAGTATTTAAAAAAAATGTAAAGCCGAAAGGTACACTGAAAAAAATAAGTAGTAAAGCATAATGAAAAAGCATTAATCTGAACTGTTTGAACAGTGCAGATTAATTCTTTAACAGTTCAGATTAATCCTTTAACAGTTCAGATGAATGCTTTAACAGTTCAGATTAATGCTTTAACAGTTCAGATTAATGCTTTAACAGTTCAGATTAATGCTTTTTCATGATGCTTTACTACTTATTTTTTTCAGTGTAGTAAACTGAAAATATAGAAGCTCCTCATTCTTGCCTATGGAAAATCCCATCGGTCACACTGAAATGAATAGACACGTAATAAGCTCAATTAAATGTGTACACTTTCGTGTCCATGCTGTTGAGCATTGAAGAGTTTCTTTATCTGCAGCTAATCCTGAAGGTCGATTCTGGTCATGTTTATCATAAAAATGCATTGTCACCAGAACTAGAGATGTATGCAAAATTTCATCTTAATCGGATACCAACAAATGGTCGAAAAATGGTTTGCAAATTTTAAGGGAAAGCTTACGAACCTATGAAAAGAGCACCACGACAAACAAAATAATGCTACATTTCATACCATTTTTGATCGTCTTTATTTACACATTTTCAGCCTTATTAACCTGTGAAGCCCCGCGGCCAAATCCGGGTTGTCAAATTGAACCCCGACGACAACCCGGGTTGACAGCCGATTTTTTTATATTTTTTTTTCTCTTTAATTTTTTTTTTTTTTTTTTGTCCGACTCACCAGTGAGTTGCGGGGCTTCACAGTAAAAATCGCTAACCATAATGCTTGACATTTAGTATAACATTTTATGATAATTCAGGACGTCCGATCAGCACCAGGCCCATGAGTAGACGGCGCGTAGTGTTGCACGCGCGCCTCAAAGAGATGATTGTCAGCCACCACGGTCGGGGCCCATCATGTCTGGTGCCTGCATGCCTAGGGGTAGCGGATAAATTCGTAACAGCGTAACCACTCCCCTGGGCACTCAGGCAGGGAAGGAACAGGGGTGGGTTTTAGTCAGTAAGAGTCTGACATCACGCCCTCCCACTCCACGCAGAGCGGGAGATGTCATTGGATGATTTCCAAACCCACAAAAAAAAAGGACCTGTATTTAATAAATCTGACATTACGACATTATATGATAATTTAAAATGATATGTTTAAAATAAATCTGACATAAAAAATGGTGTAATGTTTGAACTTGAATTTATTGTAACACTACTGAAATAATTTATTTGTGAGTCTAAAGTCCTATTAATTTGCACAGAATCAGGTAATAATACAATGTACCTATCTATCTGCTATTATTTGTAACACCTTTATCTACCTGTATTATGCAAATAAATGATTTGATTTAGTTTAAATACTGATTATCAAATTTTAAAATTAAGAACCTACTAATCAGTGTTTAAACTAATCACTGGTTATTTGTTATATAAAAGACCATTAATTTTATAAGTAAAACGCCAGACAACAATTTTCGACGAACCGCGACGCACTAACTGCAAACTTATAGAGTTGTAACATTTCAAACTATCCCGTGCAGCGACAATAAAATGTAAAAGCGAATGGGAAAAAGAAAATTGATAGCGAAAGTGCTGAAAAGTTTTCAACGAAAAGTGAAAGTCCAGTCGCAAAAGTTGGGGATTCCGACTTTGTTTCTCTCAACTTTGGATTCAATTTGTGGGTGGGGTCCCCCGCACCCCAACCGTTTACGGTTCCCAACAATAATAACCGTGGGAAGTTATCTTTTCTCCCAACTTTTTTACAAAGATTTGTTTAGTGTTTTTTTTTATGTCGGACTTCTAAGCGATTGGTTTTCGTTTAACTTGGGCGCTTTTCTTATGTAAAACACGCCTTTTTATTGTTCTACAATTGAGTTTAAAATTGTCTTGAAAACTTTGAAAATAATTCGTTTGAAGATCCTATGTGATACCATTTCTCATGATTTTATTACACAGGTACTTAACTTGTAAATATAAATCTCTTCAGTCTTTTTCAGCTGAATACAATAATTTTAAAATTAAAAACTAGCCAAGTGCGAGTCGAACTCCCACATGAAGGGTTCCGTACCATCAAATTTTATTTTATTATAACTTTTTGTGACCATTTCAAGCGTCGCCTTGTTGCCATTATTATGATCGAGCAAAAAAAAAATACGTTTCTAGTAGGACCCTTTGATTTTTGATTTACTTTTATTAATTTTTGTTATAGCGGCATCAGAAATACACATTCTGTGAAAATTTCAACGGTCTATCTATTACGGATCATGAGGTACAGCCCGCTGACAGACGGACGGACAGCGCAGGCTTAGTAATAGGGTCCCGTTGGTTACCATTCGGGTACGGAGCCCTGAAAATGAATAAAGAAATATATCAGAAACAAAATATCGTTTTTTAGACAACAGTTACCATATCTAAAATTAACAGTGGGTGGCATTAGGGTAGGTAATCACTTAAATAAAAAAAATAAAAAATGTACTTCTAATATCACTTTAACAATTTTATTCTTCTACCTGCCATGAACCTACCGATACCTCCAATAAAAAAATATGACGATAAGTTTCCTGGCCGTTTGTGAATATCAAAGCAAAAATAACTTTCCTTACAACTAGCGCCATCTATACTTACTATGAGTAAATTAATCGCCTAGTAGAGTTCTACTAACGTTTTCCTTCACTTTTCAATGGATTCTATCTATGAGTAGTAAGGTAAGGACTAATGAATACACATTTGATTGCGTTCTTCAAATCGCTTAGCGCGACATCTACGTATACAGTGTGTAGGAGACGCCCTGGGCGTCGCAGGTCGCAGGATGGCCAACATAGACGCGGGCCTGCGGACGGCGAGTAACGATATCTAAATTCGTCATCGTCTCTGAGATATCGATAAACATTTCCTACCGTTAGCGTTCCTTCGTTATCTTTTTTGGCGATCACGATCGAGGCGAAGGCGAACTCTGAAAGCGCTGCTTGTCTACGCATTTGTATGGGATAAACACGATAGCAATTCGTTTCTTTATGGTTTCGTTACGAATTATAACATTGTCTTCCAACTTGCGATAACGATGTCGACAGTCGACTGACCACGTGACTTAGCGCGGTTTATGTCAATCTCATACATTTTAGTCTTTTCTAACTTCGTTATCGTTTTTAAATTGTTACTTTGTCTAAGCCCCCAGGCCCGAGAGTCGACAGCGCGTAGTGTTCCACGCGTGCCTCATAGAGATGTCAGCCACCACTGACGGCCCCACACAGCCATCATGGCCGATGCCTGCATGCCAAAGGGTCGCGGATAAATTCGTAACAGAGTTACCGCGCCCCTGGGCACTCAGGCAAGGAAGAAACAGGGGTGGGTTTTAGTCAGTAAAAGTCTGACACGCCTTCCCGCTCCCCCCAGAGCGGGAGAAGTCATAGGATGATTTCCCATCCCAAAACAAAAAGGTATACAGTGTGTTACAGAAAGGCATGGTCATATTTTAGATACCGATTCTGCCCATGGAAAAGAACAACTTTCTTTAAGGAATTGACTGTGGCTCCACAGACAATTCCCAAAAGAAATTGGACTATTCGTACAAAATAATTATATGCTGATTAAAATTAGTATGGGAGGTCCAAATTATCAGCTGATCATAAATTAATTATCAGGTGATCAAAATTAGTATGGGAGGTCCAAATTATCAACTGATCAAAATTAGTATGGGGAGGTCCAAAATATCAGCTGATAAAAATTAATTATCAGCTGATCAAAATTGATTATTAGCTGATCAAAATTAGTATAGGAGGTCCAAATTTTTTTCGGAAGATACTATAACTTTCCTGAAAAATTTGTTAATTTCTATTGCAGAACCATTTCGGTTACAGCCTCCGAAATTAAAGAAAAAAGGGACAACTTTGAATTTAAGTAGCCACAGCCAGAATTAACAGATACAAAACTTTTATCAAGATCTGTGGATCTTTATTTTTGATCTTGACTAGGAGCAGTGACTCAAAACAGTGAAGGAGAACATCGTGAGGAAACCGGCATGTCCTAGAACCAAAAATGATGATGATGATGGATCTTGATTTTTATCAAGATTCATAGATCTCGATAAAAGTATTTCAGGCAATTGGCAATTTCTCCCTGTTCCTCCTCAGATTCGAATTATATCGCTGGTAGCTACTAGTATAATAAACCCTTCCCTACCCCCTCGTCCATACTTTCCCTTTCCTCTTTCTTTCTTTTTTTTTCCTTTTTTGTTTCCTTAGTATATTTTTTTACGTCAAGTGATCTGGTTGTCTCTTATTTCCTTACAGCCGGAGCGCCTAATGTCTCCCTACACTGCAATCATCCGCCGTAGCGCGAACCCGTTTGAGCTAGCGCACGTGCTGGTCTCCTGGCTCATCGGCGGCGGGTACGACGCGTATGTGGTAGTGGGCTGCGCTACGCGGGACGTGTGCATGGCCATCAGATACCGCACCGAGTGTCCTGATATACCTGATGAGACTGTGGTCAGTATCCAACAGTTATCTTAGAAAATGTTGTGTGAATTGTTTACGCAGTAGATTTGAATGGAGTAAAACACTAGAAAGTGGTGACTTTTATGTAAAACAGCCTAATTTGGATAAATGGATTTTGATGTTTTTATATATTTCCTAGTTAAGTTTTACTCCTAATCGCAACTCCTGTAAAGAGAACCAAGGTGATCTGATTTCAGTAATTTCAACAGCTGGGAGCGTCGCTAAACACTAAATTAAAATAATGTTTCGGGCTGGTCATGGGATAAATAAATTTACACCGATTGGTTACCCAAATATTCTTTACTAACTCAAACAATTTATTTAGACAAACAAACTCTCCAATTATCACTATTCTCTTCTCTCTCTCGCATCCGTAGTCAAAAATAGCCCGACTCACTCCCGACTCGCCGGTATTTATACACCGACCAGTCATAATAGAAGTTTCCAGAACATTGCTTAACTACAGTGGAATGTTCTCGAACGAAGTGGTATCATCTGGAAACTTCGACTAGAGTATTCTATTCTATTCTATTCTATTCTATTCTATTCTATTCTATTCTATTCTATTCTATTCTATTCTATTCTATTCTATTCTATTCTATTCTATTCTATTCTATTCTATTCTCTAATGGTCTCATAATACGGTCGACGTAACAATAAAGTGTTTTTAATTCTAGAGTGAATAGGTTCTTTCAAAAGCGTAGGTACTCTATCGTCGACTACATACCACATCACCGCTTACCCTTAAGGTAAGCTCCAGAGTAGCACGTGAAATTCAAAATTTCTTACGTCAGTGTCAGGTGGTATCTTGGTCAAAATTTGATTGGCGGCCGTAGCAAGTATAGAATTATAATCATTAAAATCATCAATACATCTATTTCGGTTAGAATTGATGCCAAATGTCGTGATTTTATGAAATACTTACATTTGGCATCAATTCTAACAGAGAGTTGTATTTAATGCAACATGACTTTAATGATTATATATAATTCTACAGCATGTAACAAAAACCCTGTCCCATCCTGAAGGATATTATTTGGTATCGTACTGCGTACACATATACGCGTACATATATAATTATTTAATGGATACGAGATTATTATTTTTCCCCAAGGAAAATAATTAATTTAAAAAAAAGAAAGCTTAGCAACACTGAGCGCTCGACAAAGTTCACCTACAGTTTTATGTCTAAGTGCCTACAGCGCGGCTAGTGCTGGGCGGTATCGTTTGAAATAAAAATAGGTAAAAATGAAAAGCATTGTCAACTTCTGAAAATTTGCCATAGTTAGTGTTAAATTTCGCATATTTCATAAAAATAAAAAATCTAAAACTTTTGGTTTTTATGAGTTACATTTTTTTTACTATTTTTTCTACTACGTATGTTAAACCAGGAATACGCCTTTATTGGATCGGACAGGGTTTTTGTTACATGCTGTATAAATACATACTTGCTACGGGCGCGATTCAAATTATGACCAAGATACTACCAGTAAATTTGAATTTCGCGGGCTAACCTGGAGCATTCAACTTAAGGCCCTACTACCGGCTAAGTGGCGCCCTCATTGAATAAAAAATCGTAGCATAGCATATAAAATAAATATTAAAGAATCCAACGTCACGTTAGTTACAAAAAGGATAAAGTATTTTTACGTTCTTAAAACAGGTCTCTGAATGTCTCGTATCCAAAGTAGTAAGCAAAAGTGTCAGAAACCGCCGTTTTTCAACAAACCGGACGTTGGATTCTGTAATATTTATTTTCTGTGCTATGCTACGATTTTTTATTCAATGAGGGCGCCACTTAGCCGGTAGTAGACCCTTAAATAACAAACATAATCATAGTAGGTAGTAGTAATGTACCATAGCGTCGAGGGAGTATTCGAAAGAGTCACCGCGACCCTGGTAAACGCAAAGGGCAACTGATATGGAACACGGTTGGATATTAATCAGTAAGGTTCTGACCCCCCCCCCCCCCCCCCCCCCACCCCCCCGCCCCATTCCCGCGCCTGCTGTACCCAGAGTGGAAGAAGTTATCTGATGATTTCCCCACATCAAAATAAAAGTAGTAGTGTACCATTAAGGCGCTATTAGCTTGAGTGGTTAGCTTGCGTGTTCTGCGCTGAGCTCACGTAACGCGTCGTATGTCCACCCAGTAATAGGACTCGCCCATCAAGGAGCACTGTCCGAAATTAGAAGCATTATTAATTTATTACACATAAAACAACAAGTATTAAACTAAAACACTGAGACTAAATTATAAATTATTAAATGATCTTTTAAATGGTGAAGGTTTCATAAAAATACGCTTTATAGTTTTAGCGTGATTCTTAATTTTTTATCCGCGTTAGACATAACTTTACAAATTAATTACTCAATGCTATAAAAATTTAATTTCAAATATTCTTAAATCAAATTACGACACAAATAGTCTAGAGTAACATATATTTTTTTCAAAGAAATAAGACTAGTCATTTAGACGTGATGTTCAATTAAAAACCATTAAAAGTCGTATCGCCTTAAGTACAGATATCACTCGCGAACAAAAAAATAAATAAAAAGATACAACGTCAATTTGTCATCTCAACTTAAAACTTTAATTTCGGAAGTTGGTGTCAAAAAACCGAAGAAACAAAACCAGAAACACTGACTTCCGAAGTTAAAGTTATTTTGCACATGTTTTGCTTTTTTTGTTGGAAGTCGGTCCTATTTTTTTGTAAAAAAAATTATAAAAATGTTTATTTTGCGATAGCAGCAATCGCGGTTGATTTAATGACATTTTTTGAAGAGTTCCGTTATCTGTCTCTGATAATAATCATTGGAGCTTTAGGAAATTTAAATGGGACCATTTCGGAATAAACCCCTTTTTTTTTTCTTTTTTTTTTTGGGGGTGGGAAATCGTCCTATGACTTCTTCCGCTCTAGGGTGGAGCGGAAGGGCGTGTCAGACTCTTACTGACTAAAACCCACCCCTGTTCCTCCCTGCCTTGAGTGCCCAGGGGCGAGGTAACTCTTTCGAATTTATCCTCCAAGGAATAAACCCCTTTCGAACAAAAAAAAGAGTTTTGCAAATCCGGCTATATATGACGAAGTTATGCCCGAACAAAAAAATATAAACATCCGAATTGATAACCTCCTCCTTTTTGAATTTGTTTTAAAAAACAACATAATCTGTTTTTTTAACCGACTCTTAAAAAAGGAGGAGGTTCTTTGTTCAACTGTATGTATGTTTTTTTATGTATGTCCGCCGATTTCTCCGTCAGTTGTGAACCGATTTTCAAAATTCTTTTTTTATCCGAAAGAATATACTTCCGAGGAAAGCGCTGAAGCAATTTCGATGAAATTTATATGGGACCACCATATAAATTTCATCGAAATTGCTTCAGCGCTTTTGGAGAATCTGAACAAAAACGAAAAATACGTATACCTCTAAGACGTTTTGGTGTTCTCCAAATGTTTAAATCAAAAAGTCGGTTGTTTTTTTTTTTTTGTAAAAAAGTTTTTTATTTCTTATTGCTAACTAGCGACCCGCCCCAGCTTTGCTCGGGTACAAATTATACATATAAACCTTCCTCTTCAATCACTCTATCTATTAAAAAAAACCGCATCAAAATCCGTTGCGTAGTTTTAAAGATTTAAGCATACATAGGGATATAGGGACAGAGAAAGCGACTTTGTTTTATACTATGTAGTGATGTAGTGATGATTAAAACGATAACACCAATAACATTAATTACCACAGAAATTGAAGTAGGTATGGTACACAAAAACAAAAATAAAAACAAAAAATTCAGATACATACAATCTGATCAGATCTTAACAATTACAGATTGAAGAAGTGCCTCCGAAACCGGAACAAGAGCCCCGTTACCAGCTCGTGCCCCTACCGGACCTCACGTCCAAGTATGTCGTGGAGATGGAAATCAAGGAAAATCAGAGGAAGCAGAAGGAACTCGACAAGATCACGGATGAGCGGCGCAGGAAGATTGCTGTAAGATCTTCAGTTGTTGAAGTGAAAACTTCTTTCGTTGGGCACTTTTGGAACCGGGAAAAAACACTGAAATCACGTGACCATCACATTAAGTTTTCACTTCTGTCGTGCAGTCGGACTGACAGTTTTTCTTTATTTTTTTAGCAGCTGGTATTAGATATAACTATGTATTATTTGTTTATAATTTAAGGGCCGCATTTAAAAAAATAGCCATGTTTATACACTGATTCATCATCATCATCAGCCTTATATCATCGCCCCAACTGCTGGGGCACAGGCCTCCTCTGTTAGAGGGTGTGGGCCGTAATCCACCACGCTTGCCCAATGCGAGTTGAAGGATGTCACATGTATTCACTGATTAGCAGATTCTTATTTCATCATTTTCTACCCAAAAGTTGACTAATGATTTAAAGGAGGTTTTTTGCTTTGTACAGTTGAATTTGATGAATAAAAACGTATCAATCAATCTGCCTAGCCTTTTCAACTATCTTGGGGTCAGCTTCCAGTCTAACCGGATGCAGCTGAATACCAGTATTTTACATGGAGCGACTGCCTATCTGACCTCCACAACCCAGTTACTGAGTAATACGATACCCCTTGGTAAGACTGGTTGTCAGACTTTCAGGCTTCTGGCGAACCGTAACGACTGTCGAAGATCCACGATTGACAGCCGGGACCAACGGCTTATCGTGCTTTCCGAGGTACGGAGGAGTCTCGGTATGTAAAGATGGTCACCCATCCATGGACCAACCCCGGCAAGCGTAGCTTAACCTGATGAAACGGCTGTTAATACTTTAGCCACGAGCTCCAAACGTATATTATTACGAATTTGGAATCCACTTATTAGTATTTTATTTAAAGCATATGATATGCGAATTTTATAAATATGGCTGTATATTCTTAAACTAAAAGGCAGTACACGTTCACTGCGGGTCTACCACAATCGGCCTGGTGCTGTGCCAAATCACTGTGCGCACAGAAAAAACAGGTCCTTCTCGCTCGTGCGGAACACGTTTTCTGGGCATTTTTACAAGCATGACAGAGAAAAATATAGTTTTCGAATTGTGATAAGAAATGTAGTAATATAGGCAGTTTACTTAAGCGTCAGGTCATTTTCGACCTCCGCCGCACAGGACTTTAAAAAAGTTACCTCAGTGCGGCAGCGGGCCTGTTTCGGTGGGTGACCGGTAGCGACCTGTTGTCGCACTGTGCAGATGCGTACGCATTGAGCCGCCAGTAGTGTTGTGCAGTCGCAGGAGGAGGACGTTCTTGAAAAGGGTGCAAAAAGAAGAAATTGTGCACTGTGCTACAATAAGCTAAGAATGACACTGAATTCCTCAGAAGCAAAAAAGAAAGTAAAAAAAATCAAAACATGCTGTCTCAAGTGTAATCAGTCTCTGCGTAACATGTTACAAAGATAGGCATAATTTAATTATTTTTTGCACTTGTTTTGTTACTTTGCAATTATTTTTACAATTAAGTAACTATTATTATTAAGCGGGTTTTACCACGATATTCATGGTTTTGATCCTGTTACAAGCACCATGACAACTCGGTTACGAATAATATCGTGGTAAGAACCCGTTAAATAATTAAAGTTAATTATATCAAAATAATTTTGTTTTGTTTTTAATTACCTACTATGTTTGGCTTAGTGCCTATAAGATTTAATTATATTTAATGACTCGATATTTTATTTTCTTTCACTATCCCATCACTATAAAAATTACACTTTGGTGCGGGATCAGGCCTTGTCGACCTGACATTTTCGATTGTAATTTCTCATTTTCTGTTCAGAGAATCAAGGGGCGGGGTCAATGTATAGACAAGTGATTCATCACGATTTCAAAACTATAAAAAAATTATATATAATTTATGGGTTGGCTAAGGTAATAGACCTTTAATACCTCTCAGAGCTGTCGGGTCGAAAGGGCCTGCCACGCACATCAAGAAAGTCAAGTGGGTGCTTTTTTGGACTGCCACCGCACCAGCTGAAAGTCATTGTTACTCGTATGTTTTACGCAGTTAACGTAGGCAAAAAGACGGGTGTTATAAGTTTGACCGCTATGTGTATAAATGATTTTATTTTTGTAAGTAGGCTTTAACAACACTACACGTTTTATGTGTCTGTCTGTAGCACCGTAGCTCACCGATTTGAATGCGGTTTGGAAGCAGGTTTTCTAGTGATGGTTCTTAGATATGTTTCATCAAAATCGGTTAACCCATTTCAAGGTCATCAGCTGTATTGTGTTTTTTAAATGTTCGCTTTTCTTTTTTTGCGTTGGGGTTTTTTTTTTAATTTAATGTAAAACAGAAGAAAACATACAATTTAAAATGTTCTAGCTCGAGAGCGAGCTGTAAAAAGAAAGAAAAACTTGGGCTAAGCCCAAGAACATTTTATTTTTTCTTACACTTACAAAATAATATCCTTATAATATCTCTCTAATCCTTAGTCTTACTAATATCCTATCCTTCTAATCTTACTAGCTACAAATAAAAACCTACCTGTAAATACGGAAATCTGTATGTTTGGATATTTGTAAGAATCATCACTCCTCAATGGCTAACAACAGATTTAGGTGCAACTTGGCACACAGGTAGACCATGGCCTGTATCAGGACATATTTTTATCCCAGCAATATAATCCCGCATTCCCGTAATATTTTTAAGAATCAATCAAGCCCCAACAATGATATTATACTGGGTGTAAGGGAAACGAGACCATAAAAAATCTGGAAAAAAATATTTTGCGTACACTATGCTGTGAGAACAGTTGAACAAAACCGTTATTTGCGATTAAAGACACTTTTTTTCTTTATAAATTTAGCATGCAATGTATTCGTAAAATATCAGCTGACGCTCGCGCATTACCTTGAGTTCAAAGTGCGCGTGCGCTCGCCGAAAGCCGTGCAGCCAATGACCCCACGTCGCACGTCCACGTGACGCCGACGTAAAGCGAAACTTTACTGATATCCGTTTGCCTAAATGCACCTAAACACCTAATAAACCTAAAGGTTGTATAATATAATCTACGTTCTGGCTTCGGAAATATTCCCCTTACACCCTGTATATAAAAAGAGGTAGGTATGTTTCTAGCGCGCGCTTTGTGAAGACTCGAAAACGTCCTAATTGGGACGTTTTGTCATAATCTATGCCTCGACAAAACCATTGAAGCGCAATCGTTCAAATCTAATTAGTGTGTCAGTTAGATTACCAAAAAATATTGGACATGTATTGTTTCTTTTGTCACTTTAACAAAATATGAAGACGAAACAGTGGGTTGAAATTTCGGATGACGTCACACTTTAGTTAAAATTGTACCACTTTTTACTTAAAAGTGACGTAACAAGCCTCCACTCCTGAACTTAGATGCGTTGTATCTTTGTAATTTTTCATTAATTTGATAAAGCAAAAAATACATGTTCAATAAATATTTTTTGATAATCTAAGTTACGGACTAAATAGATTTTTTTTTTATTTACTCTGTCGTCATCCCATTGTATTTTTTGGTACGTAATTTATGGAAAATAAATTATTATTATTTGTTTTCAATGAAAAAGCAAAAAAAAAAAATTAAAAATATAAAAAATAGTATCCCACCGGTATCGGGAACAGGGTCTAAGCTACCCGGCGGTCAGTGCTCCAGAGAGACGAACCGCCTGACAATGCGAGCCGTGTCCAGAAGTACTGCTTTCTGTATCAAGCCCTTGATCCAGCCGCCTAACGAGAGCCTCCTGAGATGTTGGACGAGGCTCGTGGCTATAAGGCCATCATGGCAGTTGTTACGACTATCGGTACAATGATCGCTAACTCCACATCCCACATGTCGACAATCTCGCGAGCCAAGTCAATATACTTGATTTGTTTATCTTTCTCGCTTTCACGAGGTTCTCGTCATGTGGAACGGTAATATCAACAATCATTGCACGCCTCTCGATTCGGTCCACCACCAATATATCAGGCTTATTGGCTACAATACTCCTGTCAGTGATGATGGACCGATCCCAGTACAATGAGGTATGACCATTATCGAGAACTGGTCTTTATTATTATTACCTAAACAACCTTATACATAAATCTCGCTAACCATATACTTTTAAGAACCTGATTAATCAGTGTTAAAACTATTCATGCTTATTTTTTTGTAAATAAGATCCTGTAAAAATTACAGAATTTGGAGAAGCCTCCTCCAGATGACATCGACGGCTGGCGCACGCACGCCTGGATCCTGGTGTTGCCTCCCTTCATGGGCATCGAGGAGCCGTTTTTCATCGAGCCCAGCGAGGGGAAGGACCACCCGTTGAATGCCCCGCAGTACCAGCACATTGAGAGTGTCTATAATAATGAAAACTATTATGTAAGCCCGATTAGTTTCTTTTAGAGCATGTATCTTGACCACAAACCCCAGAAGTGAATAATTCGTGTCGTGAAAAAATGACTTAAACATAACGCATTCTTGCATTGTTGGCCACGGCATATCAACACATTTTTGCATAGTTCGCCACGGCATATCAACACAGTCTTGCATTGTAGGCCACGACATATCAACACATTCTTGCATTGTACGCCACGGCATATCAACACATCCTTGCATTGTAGGCCACGGCATATCAACACAGTCTTGCATTGTAGGCCACGACATATCAACACATTCTTGCATTGTACGCCATGGCATATCAACACATTCTTGCATTGTATGCCATGGCATATCAACACATTCTTGCATAGTCGGCCACGGCATATCAACACAGTCTTGCATTGTAGGCCACGGCATATCAACACATTCTAGCATAGTCAGCCACAGCATATCAACACATTCTTGCATAGGCCACGGCATATCCTATCCTA
Source organism: Polia nebulosa (assembly GCA_951329385.1). Lineage (NCBI taxonomy): Eukaryota > Metazoa > Arthropoda > Insecta > Lepidoptera > Noctuidae > Polia > Polia nebulosa. The sequence goes on from OX589602.1 coordinate 24,890,887, forward strand.
TTCTACTTCCTACTACACAATTATAAACGCGAAAATTTGTGAAGATATTGTGATTGGTTTATACTTCACAGAATAACTAGTAACTACTGAACGGATTTCGTTAAAACCCCGAAAATAACATATTGGTTATAATTTTCCTTTTTTCCATCCTGTAGAGAAATCCTGGAGAGGGTGAAGAAGTTATACCTACGTATAGCTTCATCACTCTCTCACGCTAAAATACTCGTAATCATGGTCTTATAAATTCTTAACTCTGGACAAAAACGATGAGTTTTTGTACAGAGTTAAGAATTTTTAAGATCATCCCAGGTGAACATTCAAAAAGAGACGGAAAAAGGTCTCAGTGCCCTGAACTACGACTTCACAAACCTGGACTGCTGGGAGCACCTCCTGGCTGGAGAGCCCTTCTACAGGAGACAGTTGGTGGGCATCGACACCTCTGACAAGAAGACTGCTGTGGATACGGAGAAGCACCTGGATATGCCCGCCAGTTGGGTCGAAAAGCTGGATATTACTGGTAGTGGTGAGTGGACTTTGTAAGGGATATCGGACTGACCCGATCATAGTTGGAAAAGATTATGCAGTAGAATTTGAAACGATGAATGTTCTTTGTGTTGTTGACTTGAGTATAGTATGGGATTTGTCTGAGGTCTTAAGGATATTCCTTTACCATAAGGGGTTAACTCGACTCGGCTGGGCGGCATTTGGGAGGCTGCGCGGTATCTTCTCGTCCCACATACCACAGTGTCTCAAGACGAAAGTCTATGACCAGTGCGTGTTGCCAGTGATGACTTATGGAACCGAAACGTGGTCGCCCACAATGGGCCTCATCAGAAGGCTTGAAGTCACCCAAAGGGCAATGTAGAGGGCTATGCTCAGAGTTTCCTTGCGTGATCGAATCAGGAATGATGATATCCGCAAGTGAACCAAGGTTACCAACATAGCCCGAAGAATTGCCAAACTGAAGTGGGCTGGGCACATTGCCCGCAGAACAACCGGTCGATGGGGTCGAAAGGTTCTGGAGTGGCGACAGCGTACCGGAAAACGCAGCATTGGAAGGCCTCTAACAAGGTGGACCGATGACCTGGTAAGGGTCGCGGGTAACCGATGGGTGCGAGACACTCAGGACCGGTCATTGAGGCGATACTTGGGGGAGGCCTATGTCTAGCAGTGGACGTCTTTCGGCTGAATTGATGATGTTGATTATTATGAAGGGGTTAAAATGATCGTTTTTGACTAGAGGACCTTAGGCTGAAGAGGTTATCTGTCAGGGTCGCGGGAAAGATCGAATGAGTCACCGCGGCCCTGGTACAGGCAACTGAAGGAAAACGGGTGGGTTTTAGTCAGTAAAAGTCTGATACGCCCTCCCGCTTCACCCAGAGTGAGAGAAGTTATTTTATGATTTCTCACCCTATAAAAAATTGGCTGAAGCGGTTATATGGTGTAAATTAAAAGATCTCATGTGGGTGTCATTATTCTTATAAATATTTTTATAGGGTTTTTCTTCCATTTATGACATTGCATCAGCACACGTAGCATGACCACCATAGAAACGGGTTTTGTCGACGGAAAAATAGACAAAATGACAGATTGTAGAAAGATTTCTACCGTCTCAAGCATGGCGATGTTAAAACAAGAGAAGAAATGTTTCTATTCTTCAGTCGACAAAAGTCTACAATGTAAAGCATGATGCTCGGGCAGAAAAGATGTCAAGATAAAAAGAACTTTGTCTATTCTTGGTAGAATAGAAATAGAATTGGTCATGCTACACCTGACCAATCTTGCGCTATATACTTGCTTACTTTCTTCGGCACTACAACGCGTTCTGGCTCTTCCTATGGGTCTTTTCTGTTAGGGAGTCCGCTTGAACATGATTTTAACATTAAAATTGCTGGGGAGTTTTTTGCGCCACTTCTTCTTCACAGCTAAAGCACTAGGAAGTGGTGACGGAGGTCGATTTTGGGGGACTGTCTTTATGTAGAACTTTGACGTTCACAAAGTGCTGGCTCTCAGTCTGATTTGAATAAATGACTTTTGATTTTAATTGTTTTTCTTGTGGTATACAGAGTAGAAAAAGACACATCAGAAAGCCGTCCACTGTACATTTAACAAGTAGCTTTACGCAAAAATCATTGCTGGGAAACGAATTTTATTAATATTTGCTTGTTGAACTGTGTTCAAATCAAAAGTTTGTATTAGAAACTCCCAAAAATACTTCTACCCTTGACCATGATATCCTTCTTCCAGAATACGAGCAGCGTTACCCAGGCAGCCACAAAGTAATTCACTACAAGAAGGTAATCTTAGAGAAGTTCGCTCCGTACTCTGAAAAAGATGGAATCGTCAAAAGGATTAAAATCTACCAAGACTACGCGATTAGTGAGCTTCTGACCACGTAAGATTTTATTTATACAAGTTACACTCCTGTACACAAGGACACCGACATAGCCCGTGGACAGCCCACATTGCTCGCAGAACAGATGGTCGATGAGGCCGAAAGGTTGTGGAGTGGCGACCGCATACCGGTAGACGCAGCGTTGAAAGGCCTCCCACAAGGTGAACCGATGACCTGGTGAGGGCCGCGGGACTCCGATGAATGGGAGACGCACAGGACCGGTCGTTATGGCGATACTTGTGGCAGATCTATAAGCAGCAGTGGACGTCTTTCGGCTGAAATTATCTGTTATGTTGCTATTGTGGTTTTTGGTTCAATCAATACTTACCTACTTTCTATTTTTAACCGACTTTCGAAAAAGGAGGTTCTATGTTCGACTGTGTGGTGTTTTTTTTTTATGTATGTCCGCCGATTTCTCCGTCTGTTGTGGACCGATTTTCAAAATTCTTTTTTTCAGAAAGCATATACTCCCGAGGTGGTCCCATATAAATTTTATCGATTGCATGAGCGCTTTTTGAGAAACTGAACAAAAACGAATTATACGAGTACGTATACCTAGATGACGTTTTTGTTTTCTCCAATTACGAGTATGTTTAAATTCCACGTTCCATGTTGTTGGATTTTTAGTTCTGGGGTATAACAACTAAAAATTTAAAAATAAAAAACTTTTTACAAAAAAAAACAACCGACTTCCAAAACTGAAAGAGTACTTTCAGTTTTGGAAGTCGGGAATAAAAATGAAAAAATTACTTTAATTTCGGAAGTCGGTGTCAAATAACGAAGAAATAAAATACAAACACCGATGAATGGGATATGAGACTCCGATGAATGGGAAACGCACAGGACCGGTCCTTATGGCGATACTTGTGGCAGATCTATAAGCAGCAGTGGACGTCTTTCGGCTAAAATTACCTGTTATGTTGCTATTGTAGTTTTTGGTTCTATCAATACCTATCACTCGCTCAGCGTGCTATGGAGCGGACTATGTTAGGAGTTTCTTTGAAGGATAAAATCAGGAATGAAGTTGTCCGGAAAAGAACCGGAGTATACGACGTAGCTTGCAGAATAAGCAAACTGAAGTGGCAGTGGGCTGGTCATGTTTGTCGAAGGACCGATGGCCGATGGAGCAGACGAGTCCTGGAGTGGAGACCGCGTATCGGCAAGCGTAGTGTGGGACGCGGGCCAGCTAGATGGACCGACGACCTTAAGAAGGTGGCTGGGATAGACTGGTTGCGGAAGGCTGAGGACAGGGTGTTGTGGCGCAGCCTGGGAGAGGCCTATGTCCAGCAGTGAACTGCGATAGGCTGAGTTGGTTGATTGAATACCTACCTACTTTCTATTTTAATACACGCATTTAATTGTTGAACTCTAGCAAATACGAGTATTATCATTGAAACAGATCTATCAGTAACACACAGTTTTAACTTGATCTGTCAAAAGGCAAATAGCTAATATTGCTTTTTTTGGAAAAAAACACAACAGCGTTAAATGAAAGCAAAGTAAAATATACATGTTGTGGGTATAATTTCAGGTATGAATGGTACAAACAAAGAGAGGACAAGATGCTGACTGTAAAGATTGACCATGTTACGCGAATGATTACAGAAGTATTTGGAATCGGTAGGAGAGATCACCTCTTGAGTAAGTCAAACTCGAAATTAAAAACTAAAGACACCGCTTAGTGGCAGCCCACGGCTAAGTGGCTAAGTTACACACGTGTATAGCTAGTACTAAGTACGCCTTGTATAAAAATGTAGGGGGGATAGTCCGTCCGATCAGCACCAGGCCCGTGAGTCGACGGCGCGTAGTTTTCCACGCGCGCCTCAAAGAGATGATTGTCAGCCACCACTGACGGGGCCCATCGTGCTGGTGCCTGCATGCCTAGGGGTAGCGGATAAATTCATAACAAAGTTAACGCTCCCCTGGGCACTCAGGCAGGGAAGAACAGGGGTGGGTTTTAGTCAGTAAGAGTCTAACACGCCCTCCATCCAGAGCGGGAGATGTCATTGCTTGATTTCCCATACCACAAAAAAGAGGGGAATAATCCACAGCAGCCTACGGCCATGTTACGCAATAATGCCTGGATGGAAAACAAATGAATGACGCCGCAAACGTGATAAATATCTCTTCTTCAACATCCTAGTAGTAGTGGACCGTTAATTTAATTTTGTAACACCAACCGTTTGGGCTCATAGAACCTGTCACATTACTTTTTTTGAAAGAATTATCTCTCTTCCTATCTAACAAGAGATAGAGAGGTCCGAAATGAGAAAGCCCGAGTAACCGATATAGCTTACAGAGTTAGGAAGCTGACGTCGCAGAGGGTTGGCTAGTTTTAGAATTGAGACCGCGTATTGGCAAACGTAGCGTGGGACGCCTCCCAGTTAAGTGGACTGACGACATTCAAAAGGTAGCTAGGACAGGCTGGATATGGAAGGTGAAGGACCAGATGATGTGGCACAACTTGTGTGAGCGTATGTGTAGCAGTAAATGGCGAGAGGCCGAGTTATTTATCTAACCTTACCATTCACTCATTCGTTCATCACTCTCCGTCTCCAGAACACGAATACTCCATGGATGCGCCGGTAGGTAGTGTGGAAGGTAACCGAGTGATGGAGTTCAACTACTATCCACGGCTTGATCATCTGACTAAGCTTGTGTGCACTCCTTTTCTTTTCGAAGAATATTATACTGATCGAGCTGACAGGTAAGTTTGGCTTTTGGTACTAACTATTGCTAGCCATTAACTAGCCTTAACCTAGCATGTTTCACTAGCTTCCCAAAGGGTAGAAATGTCACTTACGCGGATAAAGGGTAGATATTCTATATAGGTATCTAACCTCGCCGTAAGGGCCGTAATTGGTTGCCGTGTTTGTTTTTTATTTAAACCGTTCAGTTGCCAGCTTGGAGAATATACAAGTTGTAAGGTGAACGCTTCAGAAGCCAGAACGTAGATTACATACAACGTAAATGCAAACGAATTTCAGTAACCTTTCGTTTTACGTCGGCGTCGCGTGGACGTCTCGTTGGCCGCGCGGCCGTCGACCAGCGCACGCACTTTGAACTCGTGTTAATGCGCGAGCGTCAGCAGATATTTTACGAACACATTGCATGCCAAAGTTGTAAAGAAACAAAATGTCTTTAATCGCAAATAACGGTTTCATTTAACTGTTCTCACAGCATAGTGAACGGAAAATGCTAAAATAATAGGTAGAATTGTAATTTTTTTTCCAAATTATTTGATTATATCGTATCGAGAATCAATAGCCTTATCACCTGTCTCCGTTTTCGGAAGCGTACCCCTTACACCCTATAGTATAGAGCTAGAATAATGAAGATTGTACATACTAATGCTGCTTGTCTATCTCAACTTCCAAGACTCTTCACTTCCAAGCAGCTCAGAGAGGGTCACGGAATCGTTCGAAAGAGTCACCGTGGTCCTGGAACACAAAGGGCAACTGAAGGTACACGGGTGGATTTTAGTCAGTAAAAGTCTGACACGCCCTCCCTCTCCACACAGAGCGAGAGAAGTCCTTAGATCATTTCCCAACCTTAAAAAAAAAACAGCTCAGAGAAACCTTACTGAATAATTTATGTTTAGTTTAGCTTCATTTATATTGTTTTTTGACACATTTATTATCAGCAACCAGTGAGACAATCTCCCAATTTTCAATTTCCAGATTAGAATCCCGAAAAATAGTCTACACACCAGGATCGAAAGTAGAACCGAAACGCAAAGTGAAAGACGTTACGGAGACGTACAGCCGTAACAACGACATCCCAGCCAAGAAGGACATCTGGAAGAAGATCTTCCACATCCAGGATAATACCATAGACCTCCTTTACCAGTATGCCTACAACTTCGTCACTAATAACACCAGGAACTTCATCAAACCTAACTTGGCAGAAACTGGAGGAAAGATCCTGTTCTATCCGGAGAAGACATCGGGTTATATTGTATGTATTGGTGTTTTTTTGTTCTATATTTCTAAGGCAGGAGAGTTATGATTGATATTTGACTTCAGCGCATAATCCGTACCTTTACTTGATGGTCTGCATTCATTCATCACCTACCTTATTTCATCATCATATCAGCTTGGAATGACGTACTGCTGAGTGCCCTCTTTCCTTCTGTGCGTCTCGCTCGCATCCAGGTGATTCCCGCGACTTTAATTATACCCTTGATAAACTAAATACAGTCACTCAGTTACTTTTATTTTAGCTTATACCTATTTGAAAACCTCTCTTTCGTTACCTTAGGCAGACCCATTAGCCGAGCCTCCCCGACCCTTACATGTGTACTACTCACTGTGCGAGAACATAGAGTGGGAGTACCAGACCTGCAAGCACATACGAGACCGGGAGACTGACATCAACAGCTACCTGCGTCGACGATACCACGAGCTCAAAGACCCGGTGCTGTTCGTCGCGCTTTACGATACAGAGAGGAACGAGGCTGCGCAGAAGGGATGGGCTGATCAGGTGAGGATAAAGGGACAGTACATCACAATTCCAGTTCATCATCATCATCGGCCTTCACACGTTGATTGCACACCAGGTGTGCAGATAACAATTAAAAATGTTTGTGTCCTTTTATAGGGTATTTTAACCTCTAAGAGAAAAAAAACTAAAAATGTATTATTGAGATAGCTTAGGCAAAATACAGGCAACACCATGGAATAGTAGCCGGGCGTTTTTGGCGGCATTTTCTCGGTTGAAGTTCAGTGGCTGTTTTAATTATTCGCTTATTGATTCCTAGTGGATATTGTGATGTAAAATTGGTGTAGTTTTGTGTCTCAAGTGTCTACGCAACTGAACAATATGTAGAATCATTAAAACAGGCGCGATCTCGGTAAAATGGAGCTGAGAATTTTATTGTAGTAAAGACTACCTCAGCGAAGTTTGCCGAAAAGGCTGACTCGACGCATTTGTTGCCAAATACTGCAAAATAGATTAGAATGTGTTACATCTGCATTCTAATGGGGAAAAAATGATAGTGATCAAATTAAGACTTGGCTTAAAGGTCTTCAAACCAAGCCAGTGGCGTAGCCACAACTGTTAAAAAAAAAAAGAATAGTAGTCGCCATGATAAACGTCATACAGCTATGTAAACAATAAAGTTTCAACTGCCAACTGATCAGCGTATTGCTTTGTATTTTTATTTACATAGCCAACTGACGTCATGACCACAGAGCAATAAGTCCACTGCGTCCAGCGTTTTCGTCAAATTATGCGCGAAATTTGAAAATGTAAAATTTAAATGCATTTTTATGGCACTTATTGATTGAATAAAAATTTTGTGTTTTTTTTATTGGTTTATTAGCACTATGGAATCTAATTGAGATACTTTTCAAAAATGGGTTTCCCCCACTGCTGGGACACCGGTATCCTCTCTGTGAGAGGGTGTCAGTCAAACATAGTATACCTAATTCCTGAATCAATACAATGGTTTCATGGAACTCGCTTAATTTACATTAACATTTGTACATTATATGTAAAAGACAATGCCGTTTGATGAACCTAAAGTAGATGCGTGCGATGTGTATATTTACTTGGCGTACAATATAAAAATAAATGAAAGCGTCGTAGAAGTGTAGTACCTATCGAAGATACCACGAAAAATGCTGCGAACAAAACTGACTAGACACCTCAAGGCCCTGCGTCGACGAGAGGCGACAGTGATCAACACTGTCGTCGGGCCCCGCCGTCCGCTTATGGCGACGGCGGGGCCGGAGTAAAACCGTTCCTTATTAGTAATAATAGAGTTTTAAAGCGCGCGAAACTGCCGCCGCTTATGGCGACAGCGGGGCCTGACGACGGTGTTAATTGCTGTCTCCTCTCGTCGACGGAGGGCCTTGAGGTGTTAAGCCTTAAATCCGCGTATGTCATCATTCTCCTGCCCTTTTCCCAATTTATTTGGGGTCGGCGCAACATGTCTTTTTCTTCCATACTCCTCTATTAGTCGTCATCTCTGTAGTCACCCCTTTTTTACCCATATCCTCTTTCACACAGTCCAACCATCGTTTCTTTGGCCTTCCCCTACTCTTATAGCCATCCACATCCATACACAAGACTTTCCTCATGACATTTTCTTCATTCCTCCGCATCACATGCCCATACCACGACAACCGATTTCCACACAACTTTTCAGTCAGCGGTGCCACTTTCAGACTTCCTCTTATATACTCATTCCTAATTCTATCCATGCGCGTAACACCACACATCGCTCTTAGCATTCTCATCTCAGCTACATGCAATTGCTTTTCATTTATCCCTTTTGTGGCCCAACATTCTGAACCATACAAGACAGCAGGTCTGACCATTGTTTTATAAATCTTCCCCTTAAGTTTTAGGGGAATGCGGGAGTCACAGATAGTCCCGGTGACCTGCCGCCATTTCATCCATCCAGTGTTAATTCTGTGCTTAACAGTCCGATCTATTTCGCCATCGCTTTGCACGAGTGAACCGAGATACCGAAAATCGGAGCAGACTGGGAGAAGCGCGCCATCTAGCACTACAGCTTCAGAACTGGAGAGACCGCCGAAATCGCAGAACATGTATTCAGTTTTGGTTCTGCTGATTTTCAAGCCAACTTTCTCCAGCTTCTGTTGCCATTTCTCCAATCTGCTCTGGATCTCAGGTCCATCTTCACCGACCAGAACAATGTCGTCGGCAAACAGCATGCACCAGGGTGCCTCTTCCTGTATTTTCGACGTAAGAGCGTCCATAACCAACAGAAAGAGGTAAGGACTTAAAGCCGACCCTTGATGCAAGCCTACAGCCACACTGAACTTATCGGTGTTGCCAGCAGCCGACCGGACGTAGGTACTAGATTGTCTGTACATAGCACGAATCAACTCAACATACTTCCCAGGCAAACCTTTCTCTTTCAAGGCCCACCACAACACATCCCGAGGTACCCTATCATACGCTTTCTCAAGATCAATGAACACCATGTGCAAGTTCTTGTGCACACGTCTGTACTTCTCGCACAATTGACGGAGAGCGAAGGTGGCGTCCATTGTCCCTCGACCTGGCATAAACCCAAACTGGTTCGGGGTAATCTCACTCTCCTCTCGCAATCTTTTCTCTATCACTTTCTCCCATACTTTCATAGTATGTGACATGAGCTTTATCCCTCGATAGTTGTTGCAGTCCTGTACATCCCCTTTATTCTTGAAGATGGGCACTAGCGAACTATTGCACCATTCTTGTGGGATCACTTCTTCATACAACAACTTATTGAAGAATAAAGTCAGCCACATACATCCACCCTCTTTTAAACACTTCCATACTTCCACTGGTATGTCATCAGGGCCCATGGCCTTTCCATTTTTCATACATTGAACTGCCTTTCTTACTTCATCCATGCTAATTTCTCTCACCAAACCCATATTTACTTGTACCTCTTTGAGCACACCACTCCATTCATTCTCTTCGTTCATCAACTTTTCAAAATAAACCTTCCATCGCTCTTTTATTTCGTCATCTTTCGACAAGACTTTACCGAGTTCATCTTTCATACATTTTATATGCATTATATCCCTCGTTCTCCTTTCTCTTAATTTTGTAATCCGGTAGAGCTCCTTCTGGCCTCTAGGGCTGTCCAGTAAATCATATAACTTTTCCTGCGCCTTAGCCCTGGAAACTGCAACCGCCTTTTTTGCCTTCCTCTTCCATTCTTTATAAATTTTCTTTTTCTCTTCTTTCAAATTATCATTTCCGGTTTCTACATTCTGCCATACTTTAAACGAAATTTTCTTTTCTTTTAGCATCTTTTGCACATCTTCATTCCACCACCATGTATCCTTTTCTATCATGCCTTTACCTTGCGATTCTCCAAACACATCTTTTGCTACTCGCCTTATACAATCCGCCATCTCTTTCCAACATTCATCCACAGATTTTCCTTCCATATCCTTCATTTCTATCATTTTATCCACCACTTGACTCTTAAACATACTTGCACACTCCTCATTTTCTATCATACGCCATCTAATTTTGGGTGGAGGCCGTTCTTTGTTCCTACTGGACGAGACACTGACTGTTACGTCCATCAATATGAGCCTGTGTTGAGAGACTAAGCCTTCACCTGGCAACACTTTACAGTTTTTGACTGTTTTGAGACTGTTTCGTCTCACCAAGAAAAAGTCAATTTGGGTCGCGTGCTGGCCACTTTTGTAAGTGATCAGGTGTTCGTCTTTCTTTTTGAACCAGGTGTTAGTTATTGCCAGGTCAAAAGCCGAAGCAGCTTGCAGCAATGTCTCTCCATCAGTATTACGGTCTCCGTACCCCCAACCACCATGCACTCTCTCATAACCGTACTTCAGACTTCCTACATGCCCATTAAAATCACCCCCCACAAACACCTCTTCACTCTCCTGTACATTCATCATCACACAATCGAAGTCCTTCCAAAACTTTTCTTTTACACGCACTAATAACATTTACTATCATACTCTCCACAACCACTTTAATAGCTATCACTCTATCACTTACTCTTTTAACATCCACCACACATTCTTTTAACTCACTATCCAAAACTATGCCCACACCATTCCGTTTGCCATCACTTCCACAGTAATAAAACTTATATCCTTCTCCTATTTCTCTTGCTTTTGCACCCTTCCATTTCGTTTCTTGCAAACACGCTATATTTATCCGTCGCCTTTTTAAAACATCTGCTAACTCTCTTCCTTTTCCAGTCATAGTACCTATATTCCAGCTCGCACACCTCAAACTTAATTCTCTCACTCTCCGAGCTTGCGTCTTACGTCGCACCCGCCCGTCCTGGTGCGACAACCCTTGTCCATTTCCCACAGGAGCCGGGTGCCGCCCCTGCGCGTCGCCTGTGGGGTACGCCCTAGCCCTATCGCACATCGTATTTTTCCAGACCATGTTGCAAAAAGGTTTTGGCAAAAGTTTTATAGCCGGCCGCCTGCCTGACGCCAACCCTCCTTGGGAATGCTGTTGTTGGTGGTTTACCCGCCACCGCGCGGGTGGCCCAAGGTGCTTTAGTAGTATGCACTAGGGCTCAAGCTCCCTTAGTCGCCTCTTACGACACCCACGGGAAGTGATGGGATGGTACTATTCTTTTACGTCCGACACCATACGGTACAAAAATTAAATAAATCTATAAATGAAATAACCTTAAATCCGCGTATGTACCACTCACTATTGTACATGAAGTTTAAATAAATAGATGTACATCATAATACACAAAACAAAACACACACACAGACACACACACAGATATATACATAATAAAGAGTATTCTATTCTATTCTACATATTTACATTCTTAATTAGGTGCGATAGGCCCAGAAAGCGCACCACGAAGGCTGGTTCGAGGTGACGCAAGAAAAGAGTGCCTGGAAAAAATGGGGGAGGCCTTTTCCCAGCAATGGGACACAACAGGCTATTAAAAAAATTCATATGTATTTGAAACTTGTGTCATAACTTCTTCGATCGACCAGAGTCTAAAACCCTTCAAACAACCGACAATTCTCCAGGAACACAAAAAGGCCGAAGTGACAGAGCGAGAGAAGGAAGCTGAGATAGACCCTCTAGCCCCCTACCTCGCGCGTATGTTCGGTACTGGACACGGAACTGGCTCGCAGCTCTCCATGAAAGAAGCTACCCTCATCAGGGAACAGTCCATCAACGACTTCAAAGCCAAGCAGCTGGCGAGACAGAACCTTGTGCAGGAGAGGTTTGATAAGGTATTCTGTTACTGTGTGTAGCCCTCTATTAAAGTTACGCTTCATATATTAGATCTTAGGTTTTATTGAAGCGACGAGATAATCCGCTGCCATCGTCCGAGCAAGCACTAAATATACTGTAATTGCATGTATCAAGCCCATGCTAGTAGTTCCTTCCTTCCCACAAAATAGTTGTTCCTCGGAAATTTTATCGCAATTTTTGGATCTCCAAACCACCGAAGATATTGTAGACAAATAGCTTTTTATCAACAAATGAGATTTTTACTTAAGTAGTAAAGATCTCTAAGGTGTGGTGTAAGTTATTTTGTCACCTCTTTTTTCAGTTAAACGCTGAATACAAGAATAAGAGGCTATGGTACTTAGCCAACCAATTCATTCTCACACCAGAGAAAGAGGGTGCTTACTTCGCAGCAAGGTGTGTATATTCTGTTATTTCATTAGAAACTCTTTACAAGGCGATCATTACATGATACGAGCTGAGTATGGGTTAATTAATTTACACCGATGATTAACCAAATATGCTTTACAAACTCAAACAATTTTATTTACACAAACACTAACTATATATATAGACCCATAAGGGTCTACTACCGGCCAAGTGGCGCCCTCATTGAATAAAAAATCGTAGCATAGCATAGAAAATAAATATTACAGAATCCAACGTCACGTTTGTTACAAAGAGGATAAAGTATTTTTACGTTGTTAAAACAGGTCTCAGAATATCTCGTATCCAAAGTAGTAGGCAAAAGTGTCAGAAACGGCCGTTTTTGGTGACGTTGGATTCTTTAATATTTATTTTCTATGCTATGTTACGATTTTTTATTCTTTGAGGGCGCCACTTGGCCGGTAGTAGAGCCTTAATGTTTACTATTGTCTTCGTAATCGCTTACGTTCACATCTGTAGTCAAAAACAGACTGACACACTCACGAAGTTTCCAGAACATTGCTAAAATAGCATATTGTAATAATGTTCTAGAAACATCCTTGAACTTCTACGCAGTACCATAGTGGAATGTTCTCGAACGAATTGGAACCGTCTGGAAACTTCATTCTCGAATGGTCTCGTAATAAGGTCGACGCAACAATATTTTTTCTGCAGTCACACCATTTAATTTGACAGCCTTATTTATAAAACTCGCTACCCGTATGATTAGTTTAAATTAACTCAGCCTATCGCAGTCCACGCATGCTGGACATAGGCCCCTCCCAGGCCAGGACACGGTGGAGCACACGGTGGAGATCTGCCCCGCTTGGGCGGAGCCCCGCCGTGTCCTTGTGCAGGCGATCGGTGGCAGCGACCTCTCGCGCCCGGCCCTGGTCCAGGCCATGGTACGGAGCGAGAGCGAATGGGAAGCAGTCTCCTCCTTCTGCGAAGCGGTAATGCTCGCGAAGGAGGAGGCGGAACGGGTGAGGGAGAGGCTGCAACAACAGCCTCGCCCTCACGCCCTCAGCAGCAGCCGCCGCAGGAGACGGCAGAGGCTTCGGGCGCCGCGAGACGATCTCCGGCCACCGTAGACCCGGGCCGGCGGACAGCGAGTAATGGGTAGCTCGCCGTCCGATCAGCACCAGGCCCGAGAGTCAACGGCGCGTAGTGTTCCACGCGCGCCTCAAAAAGTTGTCAGCATAAATGACGGGGCCCGTCATGGCCGATGCCTGCCTAGGGGTTGAGGATAAATTCGAAAAAGTTACCTCGCCGCTGGGCATTCAGGGCAGGGAGGAACAGGGGTGGGTTTTAGTCAGTAAAAGTCTGACACGCCCTGCCGCTCCACCCAAAGCGGGAGAAGTAATTGGATGATTTCCCAACCCACAAAAAAAAGGCCTCTCCCAGGCTGCGCCACAAAACCCTGTCTTCCGCTTTCCGCATCCAGTCTATCCCAGCCACCTTCTTAAGGTTCTCATTATGCTTAGTTTAAATACTGATTCTAAATGCTAATTGTCCATAGAAAGTTTTGAATTAAGGCGTATATAGCCGTGAAGTGGCCCCTCATTGAATAAAAAATCGTAGCAAACCGTAGAAAATAAAGATTAAAGAATCCTATGTTGCGTTTGTTAAAATAAAGATTAAAGAATCCTATGTTGCGTTTGTTAAAATAAAGATTAAAGAATCCTATGTTGCGTTTGTTAAAAAGAGGATAAGGTATTTTTACGTTGTTAAAACAGGACTCAAAATGTTTCGTATCCAAAGTAGTCAGCAAAAGTGTCAAAAACAGCAGTTTTTGATACTTTACTACTATATAGGATTTTTTCATTTTTATTTTCAATGCTAAAATACGATTTTTTATTCAATGAGAGCGCCACTTATGCGGAGGTAGGCCCAGGACTTTTTATAAATAAACGCCTTCTCCCGCTCAAGGTGGAAAGGGAGGGCGTGTCAGACTCTGACTAAAACCCACAGTACCCACACGTGTTCCTTCAGCTGCCTGTGCTAGGGTCGCGGTGACTTTTTCAAACACAACCGCGACCTTGGCAGGAAGGCCTTGGGGGTCTACTCTGAAAAAAAAAAAATTGTAGCTCATCTCTGAGAGCTTCTTCCACCAAAAACATACGTAAAGCCATTTCGCTACAATTTAAGCTATGGCACATTCACTTTAACACTTCACACAAATATTTCCGAACATTCGGCCGATACTTCGTAAAACACTTCGGAATACACCCCCTTTTTTTTGTGGGGTGGGAAATCATCCAATGACATCTCCCGCTCTAGGGTGGAAGAAAGAAAGTGTTTCGTATCCAAAGTAGTAAGCAAAAGTGTCAAAAACGGCCGTTTCTGGTACTTTTGCCTACTACTTTGGATACGAAACGAGTCCTGTTTTAAAACGTAAAAATAGGATATCCTACTTGTAACAAACGCAACATAGGATTCTTTAATCTTTATTTTCTATGCTAAGATACGAATTTTTATTCAATGAGGGCGCCACTTACGAGGGGGTAGGCTCTTAACAAAGGATCAAAAATACCGTCTCGCTCAGGCGGCTTCTTTGACACAAAACTGTAGGTGAACTTTGTCGAGCGCTCAGTGTTAGTTCGCCTTTGATAAGTTTTTCTTTTTTTTTTAATTAATTATTTTCATTGGGGAAGAATAATAATCTCGTATCCATTAAATGATTACGTATATTTATGTGTACACAGTACGAAACCAAATAATACCACAGGGTTTTTGATACATGCTGTATATCTTATAATGACACTATTAATTTACTTCACAGTGCCGAACTATCGTTTAAAGTCCACGCTCTGGAGGTACGACTGACACGTCACAGAGACCTCTCCGGGCCCAGGTTCAAGGTGCTCATGGATTACCTGGATAAGCACCCACTACTCAAAGAGTACAACAAGGCGGCAAAGCACAAAGTACAAAGGTGGTAGAAGTGCTGTGAAGGTTGGGAGGCATGAGGAAAGTATGAAGAACAAAGAGATTGAAAAATGGGTCGGGAAATTTTGTAATCATCATCATTGTGGTGCCATCTATACCGCCATATACGAACTAGGAAGAACATCTGACGTTATACAAATCTAGTAACGCACAAGCGAAGTAATAGAGGCCTCCGAGCCTCCATTATTAATATCTTTTCCTGTCTTTAAAATTAACTGTTACATCATTCACGTTCTGGTCATGATCATCACATTCAAATCATATTTTTTTAATAGGAAAAAACAACATAGGATTAGAGGGAGTGCCTCCGCAGCCAGTGCCGGGACCTAAAACGCCGTTGGAAACCGGCAGTACATTTTTTCTTTTTTTTTTCATTGTTTTTTTTATATTTAGTCCAAGTGCGAGCTAAGCGATCTCGGGAACTTAGGGCACCCCGACACGGACAGTTTAGACTAGAAGGGGATGGCAGGGTCCAGTGAGCGATCGAAGCGAGCGAACAGCCATCCCCTTCGTGGTTATTATTTTTTAAACCATTCAGAAGTAGGAGCCCCGCGGGGCTTCGTCGTCTTTCCTTACTTACGACTACGCGGCGTTAGCACCACGTTGGTCCAGCCATCTTGAACTCAGGCTGGCTGGACATTAAGTTTTTATTGATTTCTCGAAAACCCTTACATGTGACGCCATTAATCAAACGATATTACTGTCACAAATTGCGTCACTAAATATTAGTAAAGGAACTATATTCAAAAACGCTCCCGTTATTGAGATTCGGAAGTGTCAGCCAGAAGTTTTATACGTAATTTCAAGATGGCTGGACACAGGTTTTTGCATTTTTCTACTAAACCGCTGTACGTATCACAAAACTTTTAGCTCGATGCCCGTCACAAATTTATGTGACGCCCGTTGATATGCAAAAAGTCATCAAAATCACTTCCGTTACCGAGATTGAGAGACCAGCGAAAAGTGGTTTTCCAAGATGGCTGGACACGTTTTCCATCGATTATCTAAGATTCTGTAGCGTCACAAATTCTGAAATAAGGGTGTTTAACCATCACATAAAGTGCCCTATTCACCTACTTAAATGCGAGCTATTTTGAAGATTTGTCCAGCCATCCTGAGTCACATGCCGCTGGGGCGCCGCTGCCGTCTGCATTTGCATTTCCGGGTCACGGCGCTGGCTGCAGAGGCACTCCCTATATTATATGTATACAAAAAAAGAATACATCTGCCTATGAGGAGTACTTCTCCACATCACTGTCATCTGGGCAAGCGGGAAAAATGTCCAGAAGACTGGCAGCATTGCCACGTTGAATGGCAATTCTAATTCTTTGGGCGAAGAACAAGCCAGCCCTCTGGTCACGTAAAGTGTCGATTATTCGGCGAGAAATATCTTTGAAGAGATGGACGCGCACTCGGACCCCACCAATTACCAATAAGGTTACAGTATTTGCGTCGTTCGAGGGTCTCGGAAGCCGCAGTACTTGGAACATGAGATGGCGTAAGGGTTTCGACACAGGTGTCGTCCGTCCCCCACCAGAGGTGTGTCGTTTTCCGAATTTAAATACAATCAGCGGAATAGTTAGGTATTTTTAGGGTTCTATACCCACGGGTCCAAACAAACGGAGCCCTATTGCTGTTACTCACGTGTCCGTCTATCTGTCCGTCGTCTGTCACAAAATTGTGTACCGAATAATTTTTAAACTTCCCATTGTCTTGAAATTTGGTGATAATGGTGCCGATTCTGTTAGGCACAAACTAAACTTAATTTAGGCTATTGCTATCTTTCTCTCTCTAATAAAACAAGAAAGAGACGGACGTAAATTAGAGCTGTCAAATTTAGTTGAACCAATGTTACCATAGAAATTTAGGGTACACGTAAAAACTTTTCGACTAAAAACACGGTAAAGTACGAGGCGTAAACTAATTTGACATCTCTAACTTAGTTCATAGCTATAGCCGTCCTTTTCTCGCACTGCCGTTTAGTAAAAGATAGCGATTCTCTAATTTTAGTTTAGATATTCAACAAGAGAATCGACACCGTTTATTATTACGTATATTTTACTAACAAAAACCAATATATACATAGATAAATCTGATTTTTCTTATGATAATTCCCTCATTTGGTACGGAACATGCGTTTCGGCCTAGTGCGTTTCGGACTTTTTTTATAACATCAGCCTTTACATAGCTTTTTCATTGTGAGTGGATAGAACTTTCTTTTCCATATGTACATTGATATCTTAGATTTAAACACTTTTGTGTGAAACATTACCTATAAATAAAGTTTTTTTTATATATTTGTTTCTTCATACTTACACAATTTATTTACAAAATGTTAAGTTAATAGTAGATAGCATTTTAATATAATTATTGTTATCTAAATCGATCCTCTATTGAATTATATTTCGTTAAAAATAAAACTAGTTTATTTGGTAACAAGATTTTTATTTACAATTTACAATAAATAAAGTGTTGAGTTGAGACATATAACTTCTGAAGAACTTAATGTAAGTCAATCTGCCTAGCCTTTTCCCAAATATCTTGGTGTCAGCTTCCAGTCAAACCGGATGCAGCTGAATACCAGTATTTTACATGGAGCGACTGCCTATCTGACCTCCACAACCCAGTTACTGGGTAATACGATACCCCTTGGTAAGAATGGTTGTCAGACTTTCGTGCTTCTGACGACCCGTAACGACTGTCAAAGATCCACGATTGACAGCCGGGACCAACGGCTTAACGTGCTTTCCGAGGCACGGAGGAGTTTTGGTATGTAAAGATAACGAAAGGTCACCCATCCCTGAACCAACCCCAGCAAGCGTAGCTTAACCTGATAGATCGACTCGTGCGGCTGTTATTACTTTAGCCACGAGCTTCTCTAATAAAACTTAATGTAAGAATTATTTACAATCAGACCCGAGGCTCTCAATTTTAGCTAATAAGCAGAGATCGGAATTAGGTAGAGTTACTTATTTACTTACACTGATTTCATACAGCGAAAGAATAAAGTGGATATGCCTCAAATCCCGAGATTAATTTTAAAGAGCAGAAAAATCCCGTGATTTATAAAATAAAAAAGCTATTTACTTTTACACAATTTAAACAACTGCACGCGCGACGTTGCCAAATTTACATCAACGACATCGGATGTCCGAAGTTGCAAAATTCCAATGCGCACACGCGCAGTTTTGCCACATTTATAGTTCACACAACATAGCTTGTGAGAACAAAAGAAAACAACAGAGATTTTTATTATTATTTATTTGTAATATTGTTGGCCACACGGGATTGTCCATTAGAAATCCCGGAAAGATCCATATTAATATCAACGTTTGGATGCAAGTACATAAATAACTCTACCTAATTCCGACCTCTGTTAGTAAGTTACTAAATAATGCTAACATTCATTTTCTATCTGATTTGTCAATACTAACTTCTGCCAGCGGTTTCGCCTGCGTGGAATTAGTAGGTACTTCTCCCTTCATAAATTATAGCCTATGTGCTATTCCAGACTATAGTCTATATCTGTGGCAAATTTCATCCTGATCCGTTCAGACATTCTGGTGTGATTTTTTTTTTATTGTGTAACGAACATCCACCATCCATTCAACTTTTCGTTATTTCCTTGTAATTGGCCATATTTTTTTTAAACTATAACTTACTGTATCTGTCTAGCTGTAAGTTTTCCTAATATAAATAAAGAAAAAAAACATTTCTTTTCCAAATTTCATACAAATCGTTCCAGCAGTTTAGGCGTGAAGTAACAAACACACACACTCACAAACTTTAGCCTTTATAATATTAGTGTGATATAGTAGGATTATACATCCTGATTGACCAGGATTTGATGACACGGTTGGCGCAGTGGTTGAGCGTTCGGCTGCTGCGCTGCGTGTCGCAGGTTCGATTCCCGCACGGAACAAATATTTGTATGTCCTACAGATAGTTGTTCCGGATCTGGGTGTCTTGTGTATGTGAGTTTACATGTTTGTGAACGCACCCACGATACGAAGGAGTAATTTTTAGTGTGGGGCAACGTTTCAAAAAAAAAATTCAAGTTGATAACGTGTAGCATCAACAGCTAAATCATTAAGGCAGTGTTACAGATGATAAAATGCTTTCAACAGATATCAAATTCTATGGGAATAACTTACTAACTTAAACTTAAAATTAAACTAACTAAAATATGTAGCTATCAACTCGAAACGGCTTCACCCTGTATAAACACAGTAGGTACTTTATCTATAGCTCAAGGTTGGTCCGCACTATGGATAACGGCCCGCCCCTTCTCAGAGAGAGGAGTATTGAGTCCCAGCAGTGGGAACATTAGCATTTGAATTTCCTGCTATTTAACACAAATTAGTACAACAGCTTCACGTCTGCCTTTGACATGTCCCACAGTTAGGCAATATTCAGAACGTCCCGTCATCATCATCATCATTTTAGCCGAAAGACGTCCACTGCTGGACTTAGGCCTCCTCCAATTGTCGCTACAACGACCAGTCCTGTGTCTCGCATCCATCGGTAACCCGCAGAAGAATCGCCAAACTTAAGTGGGCTGGACACATTGCTCGCAGAACAGATAGTCGATGGGGCAGAACGCCCCAGTGGAGGGCAATAAGCTGCCCATTCTTCCCTAATGTTTCGGCAGTATCCACGAAGGCCGTGGGTAGTTGAGCTCAGGGATCCAGTCGCCAGCTCCTCCCAGCAGGTTCCCCCTGCCGTCGTGAGTGGCCAGCGCTAGGCGGGACAGCTTGTTGGCGAGCCGGTGCTGCGGGGAGTCCGGTCTGGAGAGGGGGGGCAGGGATATGCTGCCTGAATCTGGAAAAGGAGATGCTGAAATGACGTTTTACATGAATTTGCGTTAGTCTTTCTCGTTCCATGGAATTCAATTGCAAGTTACGGCTTATGAAAATAAACAAGGGCGTAGCGAGGTACGAGCAGGGGGGGGGGGGAAGACCCTCCCTCCTCCCTCGAAGATGCAGGAATGCTCACAAACCGTAAAGTAATATTACGTAGGTAGCCTATTAATAAGTGAAATTCTATTGACAGGCGAATTTTATAAGATTGTACAGACTGTTGTCAAAATTATCTAACCCACCCTAAAATCAAACTACTTTGGTCCCTCTGCCTGCAACATTAAGGTTTATTCAAGTTATATGAGCATGTCGTTTGTTGTCTGTATGTCCAATATCGTTTGTTTTTAGGGTGGGTTAGATAATGTTGACAACAGACTGTACAATGAAAGGTGCGGTTCAAGAGCGAAATTATACAGGCAGCAAAGAAAGCTTATGCTTTGAAGTGAAAACTTCTTTAGGCGCGTTGGACAGTTTTGAGATGGGGAAAAACTAATTGAACTCGTGCGCCACCGACACCGACTCCGCTACGAGAGCACTCGTAGTCGATCGCAAAGCGCGTTGGGCATTTTTGTTCAAGTTTTCACTTCTGTCGGCTGCACTCCTCGAGTGCCACTAGTTTTTTTTTTATTTCATGCATTTTAGTGTTACATTTTAGTGTTACATTTTTTAATCGTCGCGTCGAGCTCTTTATTTTGGCGGTCAAGACCAATCTAATGGTACCTTCTTGTTAAAATGGAGATTTATTGGACGAATGGAAGAAGACCAGTACATCATGTAGGTACACCAAATGTTATGGTAGAATATAAAAAAAAAATTAACGAACGAAACAAATAAATAAATTCTAATTCTAAAGGTACCATGGCCGTACGTTGAGCGGTGACGTTGTATTTCATTCTTTTTTTATCTTCTTTTATTAACCGACTTCGAAAAAGGAGGAGGTTATCAATTCGGATGTTTGTATTTTTTTTTTTTTTTATGTAAGTTCGGGCATAACTCTGTCATATATTGACGGATTTGCAAAATTCTTTTTTTGTTCGAAAGGGGTTTATTCCGAAATGGTCCCATTAAAATTTCAAAAAGATCTGGTGATGGGTTTCGGAGACAGACAACGGAACTCTT
Organism: Polia nebulosa; assembly: GCA_951329385.1. NCBI lineage: Eukaryota > Metazoa > Arthropoda > Insecta > Lepidoptera > Noctuidae > Polia > Polia nebulosa. Next base: position 24,912,355 of record OX589602.1, read on the forward strand.
CAAAAATTGACAGCAAATCAACCGCGATTGCTGCTATTGTATGTATAAGAATTGTAAACACAGTTTAATGGGGAACCACAACTAAAAAGTGAAAAATAAAAAACTTTTTTTTACAAAAAAATAGAACCGACTTCCAAAAAAAGTGCAAAATAACTTTAATTTCGGAAGTTGGTGTCAAAAAACGAAGACACAAAACAGAAACACCGACTTCCGAAATTAAAGTTATTTTGCACTTTTTTTGGAAGTCGGTTCTATTTTTTTGTAAAAAAGTTTTTTATGTTCATAATAAATGTCTTTAAACCTCAAAAAAAAACAGTCAGTAAAATAAATAGGTAGATCCAATAGGACTTCTTTCTGAGGGTTTTTACACTCACCGGAATGATAATCGTAGTTAGCGTGATCGCTGGGCGTCTCTTGGCCGAGCCTCTTTCTGTACTCTCCCGCGAAGTGCTCGATCAGGGTGTCCATCATGATGGCTTGTTTTGAGAACACCTGACGAACAACAATCAAATAATTGAGGATACGTGAGCAATTTCATCATTTCAGCCGGCAGACGTCCACTGCTGAACATAAATATATAAAATTCATTTATTTTAGGCATTGCCCACATCGATCACAGCACAATTACGACACGACATTTGATACTTAAATCATGGAAATACATACAAAACAACTAGTCCGCCATATTGGATTTAGAATGACGTCACTTAGCGAATCATGAGTTGTCATCCAAATCAAACATGTTTGCAAAATTTCAGCTCAATCGGAAAAAATAACTAGTCCGCCGTATTGGATTTAGAATGACGTCACTTAGCTAACCATGCGTTGTCATCCAAACCAAACATGTTTGCAAAATTTCAGCTCAATCGGAAAAATAACTAGTCCGCCATCTTTGGGAGCCCGCCATATTATATTTAGAATGACGTCACTTAGCTAACCATGCGTTGTCATCCAAACCAAACGTGTTCGCAAAATTTCAGCTCAGTCGGAAACCGGGAAGTGGGTTAAAAACTTCTAAGATTTTTTTATTTAGGTATAGGTGGAACTACTCGTAATAAAAGCGTTTTAATGGAGTCTAAAAAAGGGGTTCAAATTCGGAGTTATATAGTTCAGTGAAAGAGCTGTACCTGCAGTATCTTGGAGATCCTCAGTCCATTCTCGACCACCATGAACTGTAGGAACAGACAGGGCAGGCAGTCTTCGTTGTCGTCTGATGGGATGCCGAAGTCCCACGACAGCTCCTCGTACAGCAGACCGAGTAGAACAGTCTGTAATGTGGAACAGCATGATATCTGTAGGTGTAGTTACTTGACGGGATTTTTATTTAAATTTAGACCTTTGCCAGCCATCTGCCGTTTTTTTAACCGATATCATAAAGGACCTATCAATTCGGATGTTTATATTTTTTGAAGTTATACTTCTTTTGGCGCGTTAGGGCAAAATGATGAGCGTAAATTTTTACGATGCGCGCGCACACCGTCACAAAAAACCTACAGCCTGAAGTTAGCTAGAACCGATACCCTGAAGTTAGCTATGGTCTGTGGTTTATGAAGAATGATTGTTTTCCTTTTGTAAACTTTGTGACAGTTTGGTTTTTTATCTTGTTACGCCAAAAAAGTATAACTTCTTACCCACTACACACACACACACACTTCACACACTCACACGTACACACACACACACTTTACACACACACACACACACACACACCGACACACCGGTGCTTCGTACGCACTTTTTTTTATTATGTTCGGGCATAACTCCGTCATATACTTATAGACGGATTCGCAAAATTCTTTTTTTGTTTGAAAAGGGTTTATTCCGAAATGGTCCCATTTTATTTTATTTGGTAGAGATAAAAAAACAGTTACATGCAAAGCTTAACTAAAGATTCTTAAATTAGCACAGTACTTAGAAATACATATCAACATACCTAATCTATTCTATATTGAAGTTACCACACATGTAACCCACACCATTGTCCACGAATTCATAAAAACAAAAGTTAAATGAAAACAGACATACAGTGTGCATCATAAAAGACTTTTTCAACACATTTGCTCAAAAAATGCATTTACGAAGCCTGTATACATCGTTCGAAAGTTCAAAATTACGCACCATACAATTGAACGTGCGGTAAAATAGATACTCTCACCTAAGTACCTATTTTACTGCATGCTCCGTTGTATTGCGGCGTGCGTATCCTTTACGGTTTTTTTTTATTTACTTATAAAATATATAAGAATTCCACCAAGGAGTTTGGCATTACGAGAAAAAAATATTGGCCGTCACGGGATGCCCGGCAGATGTGAAACATCTATTTCGTGTGTTGTGTTTTTTTGTGTTGTAATTGTTTGTTGTTTGTGTTGTTGATGGTTGTGGTGGTTGTTGTTGTTGGTAGTGTTGTTGTTGTTAGTTGTGGTTGTTGTTGTTGTTGGTAGTGTTGTTGGTTGTTGTTGTAGTTTGTTTTTTGTTGTTTGTGGCTGGTTGTTGTTGTTTGTGGTGGATGTTGTTGCTGCTAGTGTTGTTGTTGTTGTTGTTTTTGGTTGTTGGTAGAGTTGTTGGTTGTTGTTATTGTTGTTGGTTGTTGTTGTGGTAGTTGTTGTTGTTGTTAGTAGTGGTTGTTGTTGTTGGTCGTGGTGGTTGTTGTTGTTGTTGGTAGTGTTATTGTTGTTAGTTGTGGTTGTAGTTATTGGTTGTGCTTGTTGTTGGTAGTATTGTTGGTTGTTGTTGTTATTGTTAGGTGTTGTTGTTGTTAGTTGTAGTTGTTTGTTGTTGTTGTTAGTTGTAGTTGTTGTAACTGCTTGTTGTTGTTATTGGTAGTGTTGTTGTTGGTTGTTGTTTCTGGTTGTAGTTTGTTGTTGCTGGTTGTTGTTGTTGGTTGTTGTTGTTATTGGTTGTATTGTTGCTGGTTGTTGTTTGTTGTTGTTCTTGGTTGTTGTGTTTGTTGTTGTTGTTGGTTGTTATTGTGTTCATTTTTTTCGCATAGATGTTTCTAGGGAGAAGGAGGTCGAGAGCGGTGGCGTAGTGGGGGCATCGTGGCACGACGGTGTCATGCCGTTTTTCGTCACGACATTCGAGTCAGTTTTACTGCCAAGCCGTGCCAATAGATGATTCACATCAAAAACAAAAGTTTGTCTAATTGCCTAGTAGGTACTGTTTTCTCGTAAATGTGTTGAAAAACGTTGTATGACACACGTGCGGATTGGTATTTACAAACTCGTGACTATGGTAAGCCCTCGACTACGTCTCGGGCTTACATTCGTCTACTCGTTTGTAAAAACCAACTTACCGCACTAGTATCATAAATAACTATTAAGAAGAAGAAGAAAAACATATACTCGTATTATATATTTAAGAATTTAGTAAACTTTAAATTTCATATAGATCTGATGATGAGTTTCGGACCCAGACAACGGAACTCTACGATAAATTATAGCAAACCTCCCGGAATTGCTGCAATCGCATGTCTGTTTATTGTTTACACCACTTCATAACATAACATCTCGCTAATACGATCTGAAGGGGTATACAGATTTGTACAGTTCATCCTGATACACCCTAATTTCACGAATTATGTTAAAATTTTATATTTTTGGGGCAATAAATTGGGGCATAACTAATAGAGGAGTATGGATGAAAAAGACCATGTTGCACCGACCCCAAATAAATTGGGATAAGGGCAGGAGAATGATGATGAAATTCGGGCATAACTTTACTATTTCGTTTAGGATTAGGGTACAACAACTAAAAAGTGAACAATAAAAATCTTTTTTGCAAAAAAATACAACCGATTCCCGAAAAAAACACTAAAAAATGCAAAATAACTTTAAGGTGGAAGCGCCAGGGTAGCCCGCGAATTCCAAATTTTCTTTTGCAATTTGCAAGTCAGTGTTATGTTGTATCTTGGCCAACATATGATTCGCGGACGTAGCAAGTATGTATTCATAAAATTATAATCATTAAAATCATCAATACAACTATTTCAGTTAGAATCGATGTCAAATATAGTATTTCATGAAATCATGACATTTGGCATCAATACTAACTGAGAGAGTTGTATTGATGATTTTAATGATTACAGTTTTGTAAATACGTACTTGTGACTCGTAGCTAAAGTAACAACAGTCGCACGGGTCGATTCATCAGGTGAAGCTACGCTTGCCGGGTTGGTCCAAGGATGGGTGACCGACCATCTTTATATACCGAGACTCCTCCGTGCCTCGGAAAGCGCGTTAAGCCGTTGGTCCCGGCTGTCAATCGTGGATCTTCGGCAGTCGTTACGGGTCGTCAGAAGCCCGAAGTCTGACAACCAGTCTTACCAAGGGGTATCGTATTACCCAGTAACTGGGTTGTGGAGGTCAGATAGGCAGTCGCTCCATGTAAAACTTTTTTACATAAAAATAGAACCCACTTCCAGAAAAAGTGCAAAATAAAATTAGAGTAATTTCGGAAGTCGGTGTTTCTGGCGGTGTGTCTTCGTTTTTTGACACCGACTTCCGAAATTAAAGTTATTTTGCACTTTTTCTGGAAGTCGGTTCTATTTTTTGTAAAAAAAAAAAACATTTTTCACTTTTTAGTTGTGGTTCCCCATTAAACTGTGTTAACAATTCATAGACATACGATTGCAGCAATCGCGGTTGATTTGCAGTCAATTTTTGAAGAGTTCCGTTGTCTGTCTCCGAAACCGATCATCAGATCAATATGAAATTTAAATGGGACCATTTCGGAACAAAACCCTTTCGAACAATAAAAGAATTTTACAAATCCAATCCAAGCAATAGATGACGGAGTTATGCCCGAAAAAAAAAAATACAAACATCCGAATTGATAACCTCCTTCTTTTTGAATTCGGTTAAAAATACTGGTATTCAGCTGCATCCGGTGAGACTGGAAGCCGCAAGCCCCAAGATAATTGCGAAAAGGCTAGGCAGATTGAAGGGCATATGCAGGCGCTATGACAGGAGGATGACGAGTACTTACACTTTCCGTGTCATCAATGACGTAGACGCCGTTCGAGTTGATAGCGACCAGCACCGGGATGTCCTCGTGGGTCAGCAGGCTCGTCAGACTGCGCACAGGCTGCTCTATCTGACCTTGGAAGAACGCCGCCCTGATATACGAAAAAGATTTAAGTAGATGAAATTGAACGTCATTTATCTATCGTACTCGTACATTAAAAGTTGTTGTTACAGTACGTCGACTTTCGTAATTTTTAAAATTCTTGATTTTATTCTAAACTCCTATCAATTGACCGCGAGTTTCTGAATTCCTGATCAAGGAACCAGAAGTTTTCAAATTCCTTATCAAGTGGGAATTTTCCAAATTGTTGAGCAGGTTACGAGATTTTTTTAAATTTCTGATTAAGGCGCAGTTATACGACTTTTAAAGGTTTTTAATTGTACATCACGTCTAAACGACTAGTCTTATATCTTTGAGAAAAATATATGTTACTCTAGACTACTTCCGTCGTAATTTGATCTGAGAATATTTGAAATAATATTTTTATAACATAGTGTAATTAATTTGTAAAGTTATGATGCTAGCGAATAAAAAAATGAGAATCGCGCAAAAACTATAAAGCGTATTTTTATGAAATTTTCACCTTTTTAAATAATATTTTTATAACATAGTGTAAATAATTTGTATATTTATGTCTAACGCGGATAAAAAATTGAGAATCACGCAAAAACTGTAAATCGTATTTTTATGAAACCTTCACCATTGTAAAGATCATTTAATTATTTATAATTTAGTCTCAGTGTTTTAGTTTAATACTTGTTGTTTTATGTGTAATAAATTAATAATGCGTCTAATTTCGGACAGTGCTCCTTGATGGGCGAGTCCTATTACTGGGTGGACATACGACGCGTTACGTGAGCTCAGCGCAGAACACGCAAGCTAACCACTCAAGATCGTTGGCAGCTAATAGCGCCTTAAGTGACCGGGAGTTTTCAAATTCCTGGTGAAGTTATTAGGAGTTTCCAAATTCCTGATCAGGAAGTAAGGTACCCGTAAGTGGGCAGCGTCCTGGTGTGCGCGAGGTACTTGTGGCGCAGCTTGCGCGGCGGCGCGGCGGGCGGGCGCTGCGCCTGCTCCAGGAGACGCGCCTCGGGGCTACCCTTGCGTCCCGCAGGTAACAGGGCTGCCCAGCGGCCTGAGCGGGCGTGCTTCGGAAGGTATTTGTCCTGCTGGGCTCTGCCGGCAAACGTAGCAGTATAAACTAAGTACTAACATAGGCATAAGTTTTTAAATATTAACAGAAACTGTATTATAACATACAGGGTGTGAAAAGACACTTCACAGAGCCGTTAACTACGCATACTGTACGTCTAACAAAGTAGCTTTGTACAAAAATTATTGCCGCGAAAAGACTTTTATATTTAGGTATGAAAAAAATAACTATTTTTTATTGCGCGCAATGTAACGTGAACCCAGGCAAGTGGAGTTAAACCCCGCCCCTTCGCTCTAAGCCACGTAGGTACTAGTCGGATACGTTTGATATTCATTGCGTTTTTGTAACTGCAAATGCGTAATTTCGAAATTTCGATAAAAAAATCGAAAATTCAGGTAATGTTTGTTTGAAAAAAAGTTTGGTAATAACACTTGGAATTCATTTTGGTTAAAAAGTAAAAAAAAATTGTGACTTTCATCTCCAGAACCAGTGGATTCCCAGGTATGGTCTAGTGGAAAAAAAAAAACAAAAAATGGGTACAATATGTGGCTTTCGGCTTCGGAAACTGTCTTTTTACACCCGATATATTATTTTGTAAGGTAAACATAGCCTGGAAATAAAGAGATTTATTATATTATTATTTAAAATCCTGACTGAACTCGCCCCAGACGTTGTTTTTGTAAAATCCAAAACAGGGTTCAAATTAGGCTGAAAGTCACCATTTTTGACGTAATAATTATCTACTGAAAGCAATCCCCCAAGAAGCCCGCCCGTTTCCACTTCCTAATGTTTAGTGGGGTAGAAGATTAACAATGCAACAAAATCCCCAAGTCTTCTCAGAGGAGTTATGAAAAGTAGACTTCCCCTAGTTTGTAAAAAATAATGACGTGTAAAAAGATTTAAAAACTTGAAAAATAAAAAAAATATTTAATTTTACTACAGCAGCATGTCAAAGCAGTAAAAAAAAGAAGTTGAGTAGGATTAAAAACAACAATACCATTTAAGGGTTCGGCTTACCCCTAATACAAAAAGGTACCTTTGGCAAAAAAAAACTGATTTTAACTCATGACAACATTTGCTTAAAACCTATAAAGACCACTGACCTAAAGAACCTCGCCGTATGTCGATGTGGGTCATAAGGTCCCAACTGTATCCTAGCCTGCAGCCCCCCCAGCATCACCGCCTGCGCGCTCTCGAGAGGATACCTTCCGGTCACCACATTGTGACGAGCCTCTTCGTACAACAGCTCTTGGATGCGCGAGTCCCTTAAACAAGTCAAATTAAGTTTATAAAATCGGTCAAGTGCGAGTCGTACACGCATATGAAGGGTTCCGTACCATTGAGGAACTTTTCTTCTAGCGAATTACATGATTCTAGGTTAAGGCGTATACTTATAGCAAATCAAATCAAAATCAAAGTCATTTTTCAAACTAGGCTGAGAGCCAGCACTTTTTGAACATCAAAGTTTTACATAAAGACAGTCCCCCAAAAACGCCCGCCCGTCACCACTTCCTAGTGTTTTAGCTGTGAAGAAGAAGTGGCCAACAAACTCCCCAGCAACACATCTGTCTGTTAAGTTTGAAGAACTTGAATCTGTAGAATTATATGCAACAATCTTAACATATGTGTATGTAACGTATGTAAAACAGAAAAATATAATCATAAAATTAAATTATCCGCCACTTGTTAGCTAGCACACTCAATTATGCCATTAAAAACGAACTCAAGCATAAACACTAAACCAAATTAAATAAACCTCCAAACATAGCTGGTGTGCCTGCTTACACGTGCAACGATGAATCTATCAAAGGGCTGTGATTCGAAGCCACAAGTGATAAACTAGGGCCATCACAGTAAAATTAGTAAACAATTATTATATGAACTCATATAATCTGTCATAACCATAAGCTAAATATGGAGAAAAAACATCAAGTGTAACATTCTTATCTTCTAAATAGTCGTTAATGGAATATGCCTCGGAACAGTGACAAGATTTATTTATTTATTTATTTATTTATTTATGCACACACAAAAACAATTACAAGAGAAAAATGAACATATACAGATAGAAGAGCACAAAGGTGCTGCTTATTTCAAAAGAAATTTCTTCCAGCAGACCTGCGACTGGAAAATTGGTTGAGAAATGTAGACACAGTGTGTATAAATAGATATAGAAATATAAAATACACTAGAATACATAAATAATTCATACATAAAATATACCTAACTTTACAATAAACCAAAGTACATAATTAAATATAAAATAAATATCAATAATAAATATAATCACGGAATGGTGGAGAGGTAATGCTCTTTGACTAGTTTCTTGAATTGGTAGACAGTTTTAGAATCACGGATATTAGGCGGAAGTGAGTTCCACAATCGTACCGCATGAACAGAAAAGGAGTGGGAATAGAAATGGGTTTTATGGGATGGGAAATTGAGATGATGCTTAAGGCGGGATCTACAAGGGGCGTCGGCAGGGCGAGTGAACGAAAAACGATCACGCAGGTAGCCAGGATATTTAGGATTACAAAGGATGTTATACAGGAGACATAATATCCGAGTGTTCCTGCGAAGACGGATAGGGAGCCACTTGAGATCCTTGCGAAACTGAGAAACATGGTCGAATTTCCGTAGACCAAAAACAAAACGAATGCACAGGTTTTGCAAACGCTCAAGCTTGTTTAAGAGCTCCTCAGTGGCATCCAGATAGCAGGCATCAGCGTAATCAATGATCGGCTGAATTAAGGTTTGAGCTAAAGTAATTTTAGTTTTAAAGGGCAAGAAACTTTGCAGGGATTTTAAAGAGTGGAAGGTAAAGTGCACTTTACGACTAACCTCGTTCACTTGAGCTCGCCAAGAAAGGTTGTTGTCAATTAAGACACCGAGATTTTTAGCTAAGTCGGTGTATGCAATGGTTGAGCTGTTAAGGGATAATGGCGTCAATGTGGAAACGTCAAGCGCAGTGCGGTAATACCGACTGCCTATGATCATAGCCTGGGACTTGGAAGGATTAATCTGTAGGCCGTAAGACTTAGCCTTAACTTTAGTTTTAAATGCATTAAAAGGCAGGTCAAGAAAAGAAAGGGGTAGCTTATTGTAAAAGTGGATACCGAGACCCTCAAACGAACCATGAACCTTACGAAGACGGTGGGAAGGAACATGAAGTTTATGCTTATTTCTGGTATATATGCATGGTATGTATGCTTATTTCACTTTTCGTAAAGCCGCCAACTCGCCAAGTGGCGCCCTCATTGAATAAAAAATCGTAGCAAAGCGTAGAAAATAAAGATTGAAGAATCCTAAGTTGCGTTTGTTACAAATAGGATAAGGTATTTTTACGTTGTTAAAACAAGACTCAAAATGTTTCGTATCCAAAGTAGTAGGCAAAAGTACCAAAAACAACCAGAAAGTCTGACAGCCAGTCTTACCAAGGAGTATCGTATTACCCAGTAACTGGGTTGTGGAGGTCAGATAGGCAGTCGCTCCATGTAAAATACTGGCTGCATCCGGTTCGACTGGCAGCCGACTTCAAGATAGTTGGGAAAAGGGTAGGCAGATTGCAAAAATAAGAACCGATCAAAGTAAGCGATGTTTCATTAAAAATAAAAATTAAACTGAAATAGAACTGGATTAGTCACATGATAAGAACAAAAAAGGAAAAATGGACGAACCTAATGGAATGGTATCCCATTGCCAGGTCTCTTTGGACGTCAAAAGAAATGGGGAAAATGACCTACCAGTAAGATTTAGAAGACTGGTTCGTGACAGAGATGAGTAAGTAAAAGAAACTGGGGGAGGCCTATGTCGAAGGACACCCAGACCAAAAATCTTGTTGCTAAAAACTACAATATACAGGGTGTAAAAAGACACATCACAGAGCCGTTAACTACGCATACTGTACGTCTTTAACAAAGTAGTTTTGCGCAAAAATTATTGCTGGGAAACGACTTTTATTTTTAGGTATGAAAAAAAATACTACGCACGCAATGTAACGCAAACCCAGGCAAGTGGAGTTAAACCCTGCCCCTTCTCTCTCTAAGCCACGTAGGTACTTGTCGGATACGTTTGGTATTCAATGTGTTTTTGTAACTGCAAATGCGTAATTTCGAAAAAAAAGATGGTTTCAGGTAATGTTTGTTAGGAAAAAGTTTAGTTGCAAAGTTTAAAAAAAAAAATTGCGACTTTGACCTTCAATATCTCCAGAACCAGTGGATTCACAGGTATGGTCTAGAGGAAAAAAATAATCCAAATATTGGGTAGAATATTTGGCTATTTAGTAAAAATGTACTTTCTTGGTCAGCGAATAAATGCTTTTATTATTATTATTAACCGATCCATTTGCTTACTTGATCCCTTCTTCAAGATGTTTTGGGAAGAAGACGTTCCTTTGTAACCGCAACACAGGCTGGTCTCGGTTGAGCCTGGACTCCGAGCCGTGGCCGTAGCGATGCACCAGCTTCTGCCAGTTCGCCCAGAACCTCCATGGGCAATGATGAGGTTTGAGCTGGATTTCTGGCATGGGAGAGTAGTTATCATTATCATTAGATAAAATCTCGTGTCACGGTGTTTGTGGTTGGACTCCTCCGAAATGGCTCGACCGATTTTAATGTTTTTTTTTTTGTATATTTGGTAGGTATGAGAATAGGCCGTAAAGTATTTTTCTCCCTCCTACCCCAACCCCCATTTTTTAATCGCGATTTTTATATGGCACAACAACGTTGGCCGGGTTAGCTAGTATTCTAATAAAATATTATATTTAAAAAAAAAAAAAAAATGTTCTTTCTAAGGTTCTGTAACTGAAGAGTCCAAACGGAACCCTATAGCTGACACTCACGTGTCCGTCTGTCTGTCTGTCCGTCCGTCGTCTGTCACACAGGTTTTACAGCCAAACGGCTGGAGGTATAGGCTTCAATTTTCACAGTTTAAGCATCTTGTTGGCCCAAAGCCATACAAATAGTCAAAAATACATTTGGTACGGAACCCTAAATTTGCGTAGTCCGCACTTGGCTGATTACTAAGTATACTTCTCAGCAAACCCTTTCATTTGATACCATATCATGAAAATACATAAAAAAACTAGTCCGCCATGTTTGAGAGTCCGCCATATTGGATTTAGAATGACGTCACTTAAGTAATCATTCGTTGTCAAACATCTATGCAAAATTTTGGCTCAACCGAAAACCGGGAAGTGGGGGTAAATTTAAATTCTTAGATTTTTTACATACTTAATTACAGGTGAAGCTATTAAAAGCTACTTAAATTAAAAAAAAAAAAAACAAAGTTTACAAAAAGAAAACAATCATTCTTCATGAACCACAGACCATAGCTAACTTCAGGGTGTCGATTCTAGCTAACTTCAACCTGTGAATTTTGTGTGACAGTGATGCGCGCGCATCTTAAAATTTCACTCTCATCATTTTTTCATAACGCGCCTAAAGAAGTATAACTTCAAAAAGAAACAGAAGAATACTCTCTTTCCATCGCGGGATTTAATTAGACATTTTTCGGTAAGACAGCGCCTTCCAAAAATGGGCACTAATTATATCGTATTGCTTGTCAATCTACTTTATTACCCCTTTATACGCGGACTAAATGTTATGTCAAAAATCCTCAAAAATCTAATTGCAAATACCTCCTTTACTCCATATTTATGATAACAGTTTAGGGGCTACTAACGGCCAAGTGGCGCCCTCATTGAATAAAAAATCGTAGCTTATCACATAAAATAAATATTAAAGAATGCAACGTCACGTTTGTTACAAAGAGGATAAAATATTTTTACATTCTTAATACAGGTCTCCGAATGTTTCGTATCCAAAGTTACTACTTCGCCCGTTACTTGTTGCTACTTTGGCCGTTTCTGACACTTTTGCCTACTGGCAAAAGTGTCAGAAACGGCCGTTTTTGTTTTATTTTCTATGCTATTCTACGATTTTTTATTCAATGAGGGCGCCACTTGGCCGTTAGTAGGGCCTTAATAATCCAAATAGGTCTGAAAACAAAACATCTTCAAAGTATATATTTGATGATGCTGCTGCTGCAGGGCGTTAAGGAACCTTGCTGCTGCCACTAAGGACGGCACCTCTTCGGCACTCATTTCTGCTGCCAGTACTTCATCTTACCTAGCAACGGACTGCACATCCACAACGCGAACACATTGACGGCTAAGCTAGGGGTACTGGACTGCGAGAGCCACAACTCCTCAGTCGCCAGCAGAGCGTTAAGGTGAAAGCTCCAGGGTAGCCCGCGATATTCAATTTTTTACGTTTTTTGCAATTTGCAGGTCTTTATTAGGTTGTATGTTGGTCAGAATATGATTAGCGGTCGTATATAACAAGTACGTACTTATAGAACCGTAATCATTAAAATCATCAATACAACTCTCTCAGTTAGAATTGATGCCAAATGTCATGATTTAATGTATTTTTTTTTTTATTGTTGATAGGCACGCGTTTGACCACTATCTCACCTGATGGTAAGCGATGATGTGGTCGAAGATGGAGCACGCTTGCCTAGAAGTAACCTATTCACTCTTTACTTTAAGACTCCCAGGTTGTAGCTATCAGGAAACACAAACTCCGGTAGGGAATTCCACTCCCTAGCTGTACGCACAATGAATGTTTTCTCAAAACGCTTTGTGCGTATGGATGGGATGTCCACCATGAACCGGTGGCACTTCGCCGTACGTCTTGTGTTCCGTTGATGAAACGGGCTTGGCGGAATCAAAATACTACATTTGACATCAATTCTAACTGAAAGAGTTGTATTGATGATTTTAATTATTAGAATTCTATAAATACATACTTACTGCGGCCGCGAATCAAATTTTGACCGAGATGCAACCTGACACTGACCTTCTAATTGCAAAAAATGTAAGAAAATTTGAATTTGGCGGGCTACCCTGGCGGTGGAGCTTTGCCGCTGTCCCGTGGGACGGCACCTCTTCGGAACTCATCTCTGCTGCCGATACGTCATCTTACCTAGCAACGGACTGCACATCCACAACGCGAACACATTGACTGCCAAACTCCGGGTGCTCGGCTGCGAAAGCCCCAACTCCTCGGTAGCCAGGAGCGCGTTGAGGAACCTTGCGGCTGTCACGTGTGACGGCACCTCTTCGGAACTCATCTCCATCATGACGGCCGTTCGGGACATCAGGTAGACGCAGGTAACAGGGTTCGAGGACACGGTTGATGAGGAAGCTGTGCTGCCTGATGAGCCTGGGTGCAGGAAACTATTTCTAGATATTTATTAAACTTTAAAACTCGATTGAAGAAAGTTTTTCATATTTTTACGTGGCATGGCATGAGCTATCTACGGGCTACCAACCGACTGCGCCATCTACTTGCAGTTGCCGTGTAGTTATTCCGCAATTGCAGCCCATCTGTTGAGACTAGACTCACTGGAGCGTTAGAAATGAGGTAGTTCGCACAAATACAAAAGAAGGAAAATATTTCAATACCCGTTACATAACTCTTGAACTCCGGAACAGAAATGAAGATAGCGAAGTAATCAAACCTGGTAAAGGCGGTGATATAGCACTGGAAGAGCTGCCCCCACTGGTGATAGGTTCCGTAGTACTAAACGAACCCGCTGCGATACTGCTGGACCCAGTCTGCGCTGAACAGCTGCTGAGGTTCGAGCCTGCAAGGCGTACTGCGTTTGAAAACAGCACAAGCGATTATGTTTCTTGAAATATGGAAATAAAGGCCCTGCACGTTGCTCCTTTAAAATAATGATCCATAAGAGCAAGGGCGTTGGTATGCCCCATATATCTTCACTCATTTACGGACTTGAAAACTTTCCGATTAATGCTATCGGTAATCCGAGAGACTATCTGTTTGATTGACGATGCATGTTATCTTCTCATTCAATAATCTGGCCAATTGGACACACGAAATGACCAGAATAAGTCTGTAAATATTCAGTACCTAATTTTAGGTACAACTTATAATAAAAAACCGCCCAGTGCGTATCGGGCCACGCGCATGGTAGGGTTCCGTAGTCGCCTGTTATAACATGAGGACTTATTGGGAGGGGTAAAGCCCCCTGCTTATTATTATGAACATATGAAAAAAAGGTTTAATTTTTCCAAAATTTAACATGTTAACTACCCGTTTTAAATTTATACACTTCTGGACACATCTATTGGCCCACCTTGTGTTTTCAGTTTCGTTTGGTCCTAGCTAAAATTTTATATTAGGTCGACCAAAAAGTTTTTATGCAGTTTTGAACCTGGCACATTCAGAATTTCATTCAATAGTCTTTTTTTGAATTTCGAACACAGAATTTAAAGAAACAAAAGACAATTTGGAGCCTGTTTGTTGATATCAAACAATCGAATACTAAGAAAACTTGGTTTTATTGGTTTACTTGGATTTAATTCTTGAAAAAGTGGTTGATATCTTTGGTTTTGCAACAAACATTACTTATTCTTAACATTAAGGTGAGGTTCTATCAATAATCTACGGATACTTCACCTGAAGTCGCCGCCCAAGCTGTGGCACTTATTCAGGCCGGACACAGCCAAAGAAACGTGAGTGCTCAACTTAATTTAAGTCGATCTGCGGTCTGAAATGTTTATCGGAAGTACCTAGAGACTGGCGGCTTTGTTCGTCGCCAAGGAAGGCCACGATCTCGGGTCACAACTGAAAGGCAGGATCGATTCATCGTGACGACCAGCTTGAGAAATCGTCACCTTACCTCCATTGAGATACAAAACCAACTTCGCGACTTCCACGGAGTATCTGTGAGCGCTCGAACTGTTCGGAGAAGGTTAAAAGAACGCGATATGGCACCACACAAGCCAGCTAATGGGCCCAAACTAACGCGAGCCCACCGAACAGCGCGCCTTCATTTCGCACGCAGTCATTTAAATTGGACACAGCAAGATTGGAGCCGTGTACTCTTTTCTGATGAGTCTAAAATTGTGTTACATGGCAATGATGGAAGGAAGAATGTCTACCGACGTAAGGGAGAGTGTTTCGCACAATGCTGCTTTGAAGAGAGGGTTGCTTATGGCGGTGGCTCATGGACTGTCTGGGGCGGTATATCCGCGAGCGGCAAAACTCAACTTGAGGTTGTTACAGGACCACGGCTGCCAACATTAAATGCTGAAAGGTACATTCGTGAGTGCTTAGAACCTCACGTGATACCATACGCGGACTATGTGGGCCCAAATTTCCTTTTTATGCATGATAATGCAAGAGCCCATGCGTACGGCATCGTCAGGGAATATCTTCGGGATGTGAACATCACAGTTATGGACTGGCCAGCCAGAAGTCCAGACATGAACCCCATTGAGCACATGTGGGACGAGCTAAAAAGACGTGTTAGGGCTCGTCAGCCAGTTGCCCAGACGATGCAGGAGTTGAAAACTGCCATAGAAGAGGAATGGGAGATGATCCCTCAAAATTTCATAGAGCAGTTGATAAACTCTATGCCTAATCGTATGAGAGCTGTGGTAGATGCCCATGGAGGCAACACGCGTTATTAAATTAAACCTTTATTTGATAAAACATGTTTTTTATTAAAAAATCAATTGCCTTTAACAAGGCGCATATCCGACTTGTTAGGCGTAGCTCCATGTCGTATGGTATTCTGAATACAAATTTAAAACAATACGATCGAAAAAGATGGTAAAATGTATCAGGTTTAAAACTGCATCAACAGTTTTTGTTCAATCTAGCAATCATATTTCGGTAGGGGCAATCGAAACCTAAACTCTAAGGTAGGCCAATAGATGTGTCCAGAAGTGTATATATAAAAATGAATCCATATTTGCTCGGTCACGGTATCACGAGTGAAAGGTTGGACCGATTTCGCTAATTCTTTTTTTGTTGTGTTTTTTATAGTCAGGAGAAGGTTCCTAGGAAAGAAAAAATTAAGAAAGTTGCGCGGAAAATTAGAACATTTCAGGGTTGGAGTGTAGCCTTAGCCGCTATGGCGCGGGACTTAAAAAAATTTTTCGAAAAAAAAATTTTTTTTTCAAATTTTAACGGGACTTAGGGCACCCCGACTCAGACAGGTTAGGTTAGAAGGGGATGGCGGGGTCAAGAGAGCGAGCGAAGCGAGCGAACAGACCCCGCTATCCCCTTCGTGGTTATTTTTTTATAAACCACTCAGAAGTAGGAGCCCCGCGAAGCGGGGCTCCGTCGACACGTGGCTCCATCGACATGCAAACCTAAAACATTACAATAAAGGAGAAATTTCCAGTCCCAAAAAATTTTTATTTACCTAAAATTTTTTTTTTCGTTTTCTGCACGGCTCATGGTGCCTATAAGCGTATGGTACCAATTCGAAAAAAAAAATTTTTTTTCGAAAAATTTTCCGCCCCTAAGGTTACCCACTGACCCATTTCAGAAAACTTAACAACTATTTAAACTTTGCGCTTTTGACAGTTCATAGATAAGACAGGACAATATCTGTCGGGTCAGCCAGTATTAGATAAGTAACACCTTCACCTAAGTATTTTTTTCCAAGGATTTTGTGTTTTTACGAAATTTTCCAAGTAGGTAGGTACATGTTATAAGTTGGGCGACTATTACTCTTAACGCGTCAAGCCCCTCATTAGCAGACACAATTAAAAACCTATTGTTGCGTTACCTTATGGTAACGCGAGGGGCCTGACGCGACTAACAAAGTTAACTTAGCCGTAACAGTTTTCCTTCAAAGTTCGTTATACATACTACCATCACGATTTTTTTTTGTACAAAAGTGTAGCTTCTAGTGGGGGGGACGCTCAACTCAAACAAAAAAATCCACTTTTAAGTTAAATATTTCGCAAACGAATCTCTGAATCGAAAAGTAATCTTCACAACTCGAATGATTTTGAAAGACCTATCCAACAATATCCCACACTAGGCGAGAAAAAAATAAATCAACCCTACTTTACACGTAGCTACCATAAAAAAACCATTTTACAAAAAAAAACAACCGACTTCCAAAAAAGGAAATACACTAAAAATTAAAAAATAACTTTAATTTCGGAAGTCGGTGTTTGTATTTTTATTTCTTCGTTATTTGACACCGACTTGTTATACCCTAGAACTAAAAACCTCAATAACATGGAACGTGAAATAGACATACTCGTAATCGGACAAAACAAAAACGTCATCTAGGTATACGTATTTTTAGTTTTTGTTCAGTTTCTCAAAAAGCGCTGAAGCAATTTCGATATAATTTAAATGGGACCACCTCGGGCGTATATTCTTTCGGATAAAAAAAGAATTTTGAAAATCGGTCCACAACTGACGGAGAAATCGGCGGACATACATAAAAAAAAACATACATACAGTCGAACATAGAACCTCCTCCTTTTTCGAAAGTCGGTTAAAAAATGTAGATTGTTTAGTTGTTATTGCGAGATGTTGAATGGCGATATGATGAATGTTGTTATGGCGAGATTTCTAATACTAACAGTCTCTACGCTATGCCTCGGACGGACAGACGGATAGACCGAAACTCTAAGAGTTCCTTGTCCTTGCTAAGACTACGGAACCCTAAAAAGTAGCCGAAAGGTATTTATAGGCAGGCGCTCCATTTGAAATACTGGTATTCGCTATTCAGCTGCATCCAATTGGATTGGAAGCTGATCCCATTGTTATAGTTGCGAAAAGGCTAGGCATTGATTAATCGATTTTATAAAAATACCGGAGTAATTACCCATAACGCTTTTCTCCAGTGAATCCGAGCTGTTGCTCTCCTTAGAGTCTGGCTGCAAAGGTTTGTGCGGGTCATGTTTGTCCCAGTCACTGTGGCGGCCAAGCGGACTGAATGATAAGTGTGGCAGTCTTTGAGACACGGAGTACAAGTGGGCGTTCACCTCTGCTTGCAGCTTCTGGCTTTGAACGCTGTAATATTCTTCGCGAGATCTGAATTCACTGAAAACAAATAAAAATATGATTGAAGAAAAACAAATATGAAATGTGATGTTTGCTGCTGTGGGAGGATGATAATACGTTTAAATAAACTATTTAAGTTACACGTTTACATAAACATATGTTTTCATTCTTACTTATATTGATATTCAGCTTGCATAGGATATCCACGCCTTGAATAATCCACGGGGATAATTGTAATATAATTTCCACTATTTTGCACATTTGGATTTTCTCCGTACGCCCCCATATCAGATTGATGTTCCATTTAGCTAAATATTACTACAAAAAATATTTATTTACTGAAAAACCATTTTCCTATACAATTACTTCCGGCAGGGCAGGATATCGATCGTACGCTCTTCGCGCCCTTACTTGTTGCCATAGCGAATATAATACTGTGTGTTATCTACAAGAAAAAGTGGATTCAAAATAAATATTTTTTATTATGGTACATCTAGTTGATCACAATAAACATAAACATAGCTAAACTAATAGTTACGATAGAAAGGGTAAAAGAAAATAAATAAAATATGTACAAGCGAAAAAAAATCGAGTTCGTACACACAACAACATGTTTCTTTACATTTAATCAGCGTATTTGGGACATAAAAAGGTAAGTTTTCACAAAATTACGTGAAAAAAAAAAATTGTAAAAGATTAAAATAAAAAACCAAGAACTTGGTTTTTTGAATTTCTCACATTAATTTTGAGGTTATGTGAAAAAAGTGTAAATACAAAAGTTTTTTACTTCAAAATGCATTATTGAACGTCGCGACAATAAAAACGTTATATTTATAAATTACCGTCATTGTTTCCTTTTCCCATTCGTTCATTTTCTGCCAGAAGTGTCAATTTGATATAAAAAAAAATTTAAAAAATGCGATGATGCGTCATTCAACAGTGAATGAGAGTTTTTGGCGGGCTTTTCTCGAGTGTATTTCAGTGGCTGTTTTAATTATTCGTTTATTGATTCCTAGTGGATATTGTGATGTAAAATTGGTGTAGTTTTGTGTATCAAGTGTCAACGCAAATGGACATTAAGTGGAATCATTGAAACAGGCGCGATCTCGGTAAAATGGAGCTGAGAATTTTATTGTAGTATTGACTACCTCAGCGAAGTTTATCGAGAAGGCTGACTATGTCTCCACATTTGTTGCAATATACTGCAAAAAATATTAGAATGTGTTACATGGAAAAAAAGGAAAAATACACTACGTAAGACTAGGCAATATAGTCAAAAGACTTTAGCCTTCCCTTCGGGGTAAATGAATTTTAAAAAAATCAACAGTAAATGACAGTGACAGATAACAACAGCTGTGCGTATACGTGTTTATTTTGATATGAAAATGGAATATTTAGTTTCTCCCGATATTATTGATTAATGCCATTATTTGCCTGCTGCTCCCAACATTAGTAGAGCTTCGCAATACATATTTCTTCAGTGAACGTTACTTATGCTAAAATCTTAACAATAAACTGGTGTTCTATGTGATAGTGATCAAATCTGTGTGCTAGCTACGGTAAATACATCAAATTTTAATCACTTTTACGCATTGTCGTATCATCTAGTCATGATCAATCACCTAATCAATCGTCCTTCCCTTATCAGCAGGTAAAAATCAAACGCTAGTTATCGCAGACCGGATGGAGGCGCAGCTAAAGGAATATCGGGCTAGACAACGCCGTCAAGCACTTTTACACACCGCTAAGGAGCAATATGAGAAGTCGAAGGCAAAATTAGTGAATTTTGTACTCCCAAAAGGAATATTTGAAGACATGTCTAAAAACCAAGAGGAACATGCCTTGCTTGTAAGTTGTTCACCTTGTACCTTTGTTTAGTATCATAAAAGCAGTAAGTATGAACTATAGAAAACCTTGAAGAAACATAAACTGTCTAAATGCAATTAGTAAGCAGCATGATTGATGCAAAACATAATTTTTAGGGTTCCAAAAGTCCAAATGAAAAAACGGAACCCTTATAGGATTACTTGTGTGTCTGTCCGTCTATCATAGCCAATTTGCTGCGAATCTGCTGGACCGATAGAGTTGAAATTTGGCACACAACGAAAGTAGTTCTTTACACATAGATTACAGTTAAACCTATGAGGTGGAGGCAGTTTAAAAAATACCTGAAAAGAATATGATTTGTTCGGAACCCTTTATGTGCGAGTCCGACTCACTCTTGGCAGGTTTTTTATGCCCTTTAGCAATGAATGGTGCAAAACATAAATTGTTATGCCTTTTAGCAAAATAACAGTGTGAAATGTTTATTAAAAGTCTTGATAGTAGCACATTTTTATATAATTTAAGTTGCATTTTGGTTTATCATTAGCAAACTGAAAACAAATATTCTGAATCTGAAATTTAAACTTCATCTATTACAGATGGAAGAAAAAGAAGCACCACCACTTCCACCAAAGCCACGTAGACCAATACAACCGATAGATGAAGTTGACTTGAGCGATGTAGATGTTGCCACGGAAATGAGTGAAGTGGAATCATTTGATGATAAAGATTTACCTCAGTGTAGATCTTGCCTCTTCAGGTGGATATGTTATTTCATAATATGGGCATTCGTCTGGGGAATCTTCTTGTATTATCAATTTGGTGCTGTATACTTTGTGATAACAGCCTTAGTTGGCATTTATCTCAACACTCGCACTGGACCAAAGAGGAAGGGAGAAGTCTCCGCATACAGTGTTTTCAACCAAAACTGTGCGAGCATCGAAGGGACATTGAATCCAGAGCAGTTTGAAAGGGAGATACGATATGGAGCGGGCAACACTAGGAGTTATAATGTATAAAATCGTAGTTAGGAGATATCAACATTTAAACAATTATTATGAGAGTATCTGGATGTGTAGAGAACCTTTGCCAATGATGTTAATTTTATCTATGCTACTATTAGGATCTCAATATCAATACATTTTTATCATATCTCAGTGTTACCAGTAATAAAAATTTATGTATTGTTACTTACAACACTACATAAATTTTCATTTGGTTCCAATATCAGCATGTGCATGTAATGCAATTTTTAATATTTTACTAAAGCTATATGAAAAAAGTTGATCTCAACATAGTTGGGAAATATGTGCAGATATTGCCTCTCAGGTCCCTAAATCACACCAGTGTGATTTGAAAAATAGATTTTCTGTTGTGTCTGTTGTCTGGTACTTCACTAGTTAAATTAAGCAATGGAACTGATTAAGATGGCTTATAAGGCCATAAAAATATGTGTAAGTTCAAACTAGCTTAATGGATGTATCTCTACATATTGTAGAGAAAAGCCTGCATCAGGCGCGCGTCTTAATAAGGGACAGGAATTATGTAACTAGTTAACTTGAAATGAACATGACTGGGAACCTTGAAGGACCCGGGTCGGGTCAAAACTGTGCAGTGTTGCCAACCTAGCCACTTTATAGCTAGGTCTGGCTTTTTCTTTCATCATTCCCAACAGCTACATCTGGGTCATTCCATGTAAATATTACGTTACTAAGAACTAAAACATAATATGTGCAACTTTACAAAACTGATAGTCTCGACACTTTAGAGACTGATGATGAGTTATGTTTTTTAATTATAAAAAGACTTTAAAAGAGACTGACAAGGACGTAGCTAGGATTTTGTTAAGAGGGAGTGGGGGGCAGGCGTAGACAAACCAAGAATATATCTAAGGTAATTTAGTCAACGTTGATCTCAGTCATATTTTAACGCGACGCAGTATAGAAAAGGACCTCTAAACGTAAGCTTTCTTTGCTGCCTGTCTATGTAATTTCGCTCTTGACGACTATATCTTTCATAGTACAATCTGATAAAATTCGCCTGTCAATAGAATCAACTTTGTTTTCGTTTATTAATACGCTACCTACGTAGTATTACTTTACATTTTTTGAGCATTCCTGCAACTTCTATGGGAGGGCAGCTGCCCCCCCCTGCCCGTACCTCGCTACGCCCTTGGACTTTGACCTCTGAGTTTGTTTCGGTGTTTCTTCTCAGGGTAGTCAGCTAGGAAACACCGGCCTCATCTAGCTAAAACTGACAAACAAAAATGTTGACGTGTAAAAGTGTTGTTAAAACCTACTTACAAAATAAAATCATTTAATTAATTAAAAATCTTGATTATTTTCTTTTGTGACATTAGCCAGCTGAAAATCATGAAAAAGGACAAATTAAGACGGAGACATAGTTCAGAGACGATGTGTTTATACTTAATTAAAAATACGCTACAATCATTTAACATAATAATTTTGGTGTAGAGGAACACACACAGAAAAAGAACACAGGCCTCGAGCACTTTGGACAGGAACGGAAGGATGGAAATCGGACGAAAGTGACTAGATAGAGTGGGACTGGGAATCTTAGACAGGGGCCGTACATGGGCTTTACGCCAGAAGGAAGGAAAAGCACCAGAATAAAGGGAAAAGTTAACGATATGGGAGATTGCAGGAAGGAGTTGATCCAGAGCCGACAGGATCATAAAACGACTGATGTTATCGCAACCCACGGCCACAGATAATATAATACTAGCGTATACAGCTTTGGATTTAATGGATAGGATTATCTTTTTGATCTATCCCGGGTCAACTAGAGTGAAGACAAAAGAGGCAATATTGGGACGCGTCAGACCAGCTAGATAGTTGATAGTTTTAGACTTGGTTTGACCGTCTAGTAAAGGCACAGTGGAGAAATAGCGATTCAGATCGTCCAAGCTAATTGTGTTAGGAAGGTCTTTTTTTGGCGGGCTGGTAAATCATCCAATGACATTTCCCGCTCTGGGTGGAGCGGGAGGGCGTGTCAGACTCTAACTGACTAAAACCCACCCTGTTTCTTCCCTGCCTGAGTGCCCAGGGGTGCGGTAACTCTGGTAAGAATTTATCCACTACCCCTAGGCAGAATGCCGCGATTTGCCGATACCCAGCGTTCCAAGGAATTTGGAAGAAGAAGTGATGATGTTTAGCGTTGCGTATCATCTGGTTACACCGATTCCTGGAAATCCTGAAGAAGGTCCAATTGTCCTCAGAGCGGTCCTTTTTAAATTGCCGATATGCGCGGTCCCTCCGTCGCTTTGCCATCCGTATTTCCCCATTCATCCAGGCTGCAGGTGGACGCTTCAACTTTACTTGCCTGACTGGAGCATGCGTGTTATAAAGCTTTGTCACAATTTTGTTGAAGACGCAAACACTTAAGGTGCAGTTAAATGACTTCTAATGATTTTTAATAGAACATCACGTCTATATGACTAGTAATAATACTTTGAAAAAAAAATATATGTTACTCTAGACAATTGTTTTCGTAATGTGATATGTGAATATTTGAAATTATATTTTTATAACATAGTGTAATTAATTTGTAAAGTTATGTCTAACGCGAATGAAAAATAGAGAATAACGCAAAATCTATAAAGCGTATTTATATAAAACTTTCACCATTTTGGAGATAATTAAATTATTTATATTTTAGTCTACGTGTTTTAGTACAATACCTGTTGTTTAATGTATAATAAATTAATAATGTGTCGAATTACGGACAGCGCTCCTTGATGGGCGAGTCCTATTACTGGATGGTCGTACGACGCGTTACGTGAGCTCAGCACAGAACACGCACTCAAGGTCGTTGGCAGTTAATAGCGCCTTAATCGGAGGTCGAAGCTCACAAGCGGTGCTGTCGGCTGCTGTCAACGCGTACGATCATGTTTATGCTTGTCGCACGGATGTGCTTGTTACATCCCTAGTTTCAACAAATCACATGTTTTTTTTTTTTAAATAAGGCCCTAGCTGTGGGTGCTGTGCTCTCCATGTCATTTAGGATATTGATATTATAGGTCGTACCTATTTTTATGTGTTTTACTCTCTTTAATATGTGTTAAATGAATATCCCTTGTTCTTGATGTAATCTGAACGATAAAAGACGATACTATACCTATTTTAATAAAGTCGATTTTAAAATCATGCAAGTAATTATCTGTTTTATTTACCAAGTATTTAGTCCCCAACTATCAAGTGACACTTAGGCCCAGTGTCTGGAATAAAATTATCGCATTTGCTACCAACAAAAGTTTTTGTCTTTTAGTTTGAGTCTTAAGTTACTTTGGGTCATATCGCCTGGAGACAACCAGATAACATAAAATAACTGTAGGGGTAGGTACTGTAGTTGTGGTGGTAAAAGTGAAAGAAATAAAAACTTTTCACTTTTTAGTTGTTATACCCCAGAACTAAAAACCCCAATATAATGGAACGTGGAATTTAAACATTTGGAGAACACCAAAACGTCATCGAGGTACACGTATTTTCCGTTTTTGTTCAGTTTCTCAAAAAGCGCTGAAGCAATTTCGATAAAATTTATATGGGACCACCTCGGGAGTATATTCTTTCAGACAAAAAAAAAGAATTTTGAAAATTGGTTCACAACTGACGGAGAAATCGCGCAACATACATACAAAAAAAAAAAAAAATGAGAACCTCCTCCTTTTGGAAGTCGGTTAAAAAAAGATACAAACATCCGAATTGATAACCTCCTTCTTTTTGAAGTCAGTTAAAAAGACCGCGCGGGCGCACACCTACGCGCTGGTCAGACCCTGCCCCCTTAGTCAAAATACATTTCTGTAAACGTTAACGCTAGCTCTTCGTGCAAAATGTATGGCGACGACGTTTTGCACGAAGCGTTAGACAGAGAACTGTCACGTGACTCACGCCCAGTATTGTCTTTGCCATACATTTTGCACGAAGCGTTAGTGTTAAACAGAAAAGTATTTTGTCTAAAGGCTCTGATCAAGGAGTTAACAGGACTCACTGCCCTGAGAAGAGGCAGAGTGGCCTGGAAGCAGCTCGAAGACAAGACAGCCAATGGCATCGGTTGACTTGCGTTTAATTTGTGACGCGGCGATAATTTATTTAGGTAGTTACATTTGGTATGCAAGTTGGAATGTTGGGACTATGACTGGAAGGGCCAGAGAGTTAGCGGACGTATCAAAAAGAAGACGAATAAATATAGCGTGTTTACAGGAAACTAACAGCCCTAGAGGCCAGAAGGAGCTCTACCGGATTACAAAATTAAGAGAAAGGAGAACGAGGGATATAATGCATATAAAATGTATGAAAGATGAACTCGGTAAAGTCTTGTCGAAAGATGACGAAATAAAAGAGCGATGGAAGGTTTATTTTGAAAAGTTGATGAACGAAGAGAATGAATGGAGTGGTGTGCTCAAAGAGGTACAAGTAAATATGGGTTTGTTGAGAGAAATTAGCATGGATGAAGTAAGAAAGGCAGTTCAATGTATGAAAAATGGAAAGGCCATGGGCCCTGATGACATACCAGTGGAAGTATGGAAGTGTTTAAAAGAGGATGGATGTATGTGGCTGACTTTATTCTTCAATAAGTTGTTGTATGAAGAAGTGATCCCACAAGAATGGTGCAATAGTTCGCTAGTGCCCATCTTCAAGAATAAAGGGGATGTACAGGACTGCAACAACTATCGAGGGATAAAGCTCATGTCACATACTATGAAAGTATGGGAGAAAGTAATAGAGAAAAGATTGCGAGAGGAGAGTGAGATTACCCCGAACCAGTTTGGGTTTATGCCAGGTCGAGGGACAATGGACGCCACCTTCGCTCTCCGTCAATTGTGCGAGAAGTACAGACGTGTGCACAAGAACTTGCACATGGTGTTCATTGATCTTGAGAAAGCGTATGATAGGGTACCTCGGGATGTGTTGTGGTGGGCCTTGAAAGAGAAAGGTTTGCCTGGGAAGTATGTTGAGTTGATTCGTGCTATGTACAGACAATCTAGTACCTACGTCCGGTCGGCTGCTGGCAACACCGATAAGTTCAGTGT
Source organism: Polia nebulosa (assembly GCA_951329385.1). Taxonomy (NCBI): domain Eukaryota; kingdom Metazoa; phylum Arthropoda; class Insecta; order Lepidoptera; family Noctuidae; genus Polia; species Polia nebulosa. The sequence continues at coordinate 24,938,252 of OX589602.1, forward strand.
GGCTGTAGGCTTGCATCAAGGGTCGGCTTTAAGTCCTTACCTCTTCCTGTTGATTATGGACGCTCTTACGTCGGAAATACAGGAAGAGGCTCCCTGGTGCATGCTGTTTGCCGACGACATTGTTCTGGTCGGTGAAGATGGACCTGAGATCCAGAGCAGATTGGAGAAATGGCAACAGAAGCTGGAGAAAGTTGGCTTGAAAATCAGCAGAACCAAAACTGAATACATGTTCTGCGATTTCGGCGGTCTCTCCAGTTCTGAAGCTGTAGTGCTAGATGGCGCGCTTCTCCCAGTCTGCTCCGATTTTCGGTATCTCGGTTCACTCGTGCAAAGCGATGGCGAAATAGATCGGACTGTTAAGCACAGAATTAACACTGGATGGATGAAATGGCGGCAGGTCACCGGGACTATCTGTGATTCCCGCATTCCCCTAAAACTTAAGGGGAAGATTTATAAAACAATGGTCAGACCTGCTGTCTTGTATGGTTCAGAATGTTGGGCCACAAAAGGGATGAATGAAAAGCAATTGCATGTAGCTGAGATGAGAATGCTAAGAGCGATGTGTGGTGTTACGCGCATGGATAGAATTAGGAATGAGTATCTAAGAGGAAGTCTGAAAGTGGCACCGCTGACTGAAAAGTTGTGTGGTAATCGGTTGTCGTGGTATGGGCATGTGATGCGGAGGAATGAAGAAAATGTCGTGAGGAAAGTCTTGTGTATGGATGTGGATGGCTATAAGAGTAGGGGAAGGCCAAAGAAACGATGGTTGGACTGTGTGAAAGAGGATATGGGTAAAAAAGGGGTGACTACAGAGATGACGACTAATAGAGGAGTATGGAAGAAAAAGACATGTTGCGCCGACCCCAAATAAATTGGGATAAGGGCAGGAGAATGATGATGTGTTTACAGGAAACTAAGTGGAAGGGGGAACAAAGGCGAGGGAAATTGGTGAAGGATACAAGTTTTTCTATTGTGGAAGTGACGTTATAAGAAATGGCGTGGGAATGTTATTAGATAGTAAATTGAAAGAAAGCGTGATGGAGGTTAAAAGGATTAATGATAGATTGATAGTTGTGAAAGTTACGATGGACAATGTGATGCTGAATATAGTTAGTTTGTATGCCCCGCAGGTAGGATGTGACGAAAGGGTGAAAGAGAAGTTTTGGGAGGATTTTGATACAACGGTAATGACCATCCCCGTGCATGAGGAATTTATAGTTGGAGGTGATTTTAATGGGCATGTAGGAAGAACGAGAAATCGTTATGAAAGAGTACATGGAGGATGGGTTTTGGAAGTCCCAATAACGAGGGGGAAACGCTCTTGCAATCTGCTACCGCATTTGATCAGGCAGTAGCCAACACTTGGTTCCAAAAGAGAGATGAACATCTAATCACATACAAAAGTGGTAACTACAAGACCCAAATTTACTATTTTCTAGTTAGGCGCAACCATATTAGGCACGTCAAAGACTGCAAAGTGCTGCCAGGAGAAGACTTGGTCTCACAGCACAGGCTTCTGGTTGTGATATTAGCGATAAGAACAGTGTACAAAAAGCAAAGAGCGTCCTCCTCTTAAAATAAAATGGCATATGCTAGAAAAGAATGATTGTGCAAAGGAATTTAGAGAACGAGTAGTAGACAAAATGATAGAAATGGGAGACATGAATGATCAAAGTGTAAATCAAAGCTGGAATGAGATAGCTGGGTGTATTAGGGATGCAGCGAAGGATATCTTGGGAGAGACAAAAGGAAGGGGCACAATAGAGGAGATGGTGGTGGTCTACAGAAATACAGGAAGTGTTGAAGGAAAAAAGAAGAAATTCAAGGAATGTAGAACTGGAAATCGTAAGTTTGAAAGTTGAAAAAAGGGCGAGTATGATGCGTTAAAGAAAAAAGCTAAGCAAGCCGAGGCAATAGCGAGAGCAAAAGCTCAGGACAAACTGTACGATACACTGGACAGTCCAGCTGGCCAAAAAGATCTGCACCGGCTTGCTAGAGCCAGAGAGAGGCAGGCGAAGGATGTTAGTCGGATAAGATGTATAAGGGATGAAGCTGGAATGCTTCTATCAGAGGATGAAATGATTAAGGATAGATGGAAGGGCTATTTTGAAAGACTGATGAATGAGGAAAATATCTGAAGTGGTGTATGGGTCAGAATGTTGGGCTGTGAAAAAGACGGATGAAAAAAGATTGCATGTGGCGGCGATGAGAATGTTGAGATGGATGTGTGGAGTAACGAGACTGAATAAAGTGAGAAATGAGTAGGTACATTAGAGGTAGTTTAAGTGGCGCCAGTCACCGAAAAGTTGAAAGGGAACCGCTTATCTTGGTTATGGTCAAGTGAAGAGGAGGGATGAAACACATGTAACTAAAAGAGTTATCAATATAAATGTGGATGGATGGAGAGGGAGGCCAAAGAAAGTATGGATGGATTGTGTGAGGAGTGATATGAAAGAAAAGGGAGTTAGTGATAGCGTGACGGCTGACAGGACAGAATGGAAGAAAAAAACGTGTTCCGCCGACCGCAAGTAACATGGGATAAGGGCAGGAAGATGACAGAAACCGAATTTACGCAAACACTTTGAAAAAAAAAACTTGTTCATTATAAATTATATTTCCATTTTAATAATCACATTTACAAATTGACAACAAATAATATACCTATTATAAATATCCCAAATATAAATGCAACTCAATATACACGAATACATTACAATAGCGTGGGTAACTTTAATTAAAAAATATTGCTTGAGTTCCAAGAAAATAATTGTGTGTTCTTAAAATTTGTTTTACTGTTTAATATAAACAGTGATTTAACTTTCGAACTTCAAATAAAATAAGTTGTTATAAGCTAAAAGCTTAACATTACAATTTTCTAGAAAATATTATTGGCAGGAAAATTACTTGATTTTCACGACATGTATTTTGGCTAGAATGAACCCGACTCTTAGCTTTTTACTACAAAGCAAGACGTGTTACTAATTTATAATATCAATGTTGGTCAGTTTTATCTGCGTTCGCTACTTTCTGTTTTTTAGGAACCCTAAATTGATCAAATATCGTTGTGTAAAACAGACAACGATCGTTACACACAAGAAAACATTAAACACTTAAATCCAATATTAAATCCTAATTGGTAATAAATTCAACTTACTATAGATAGTAAAAAATCGAAAAAAAACGAAAAAAAATCGAAAAAATGTTACGGTGGACCGTAACATTTTTTCGAAAGGTAACACTGATTTCGAAGAGTTTTTTTGTCAAAGAACGTGTATTGGGTATGGTAACACCAGAATAAATTGGAAGGAATGTTCTAGAAAGCGACAAATTATACTAGCTTTATTACATACAATATTTGATTAACACCACACGAAAGAACACATAATATGAAATTGATCACATTTTCAAACTACATGCGCCATCAAAATTTGTGGATTTTTTGTAAATATTTAACTATGCTTTCTCTAAAGTGTAGAAAATCAACATTATGTAGTGGGACTATACAGGGTGTAACGGAAAGGTGTGGTCATATTTTAAGAACTGCATCTGCCCATCGATATGAACAAGAATTTTTCAAGAAAATCCGAGGAAATTCTAAAAAAAAGTTTTACCTCCCATACAAATATTGATCAGCTGATGATAGCTTTGTATGGAAAATCCTATTTTTTTTTTAGAAAATTTCTATTTTTTCTTAGAGAAAGTTGTTCATTTCCATGGGCAGAACCGGCTCTTAAAATATGACCACACCTTTCCGTTACACCCTGTATAAAAAAGTGGAACTTCATACCTAACTTCAATAGATTTCAACAGAGGTTCAGCTTGAGATTTTAGACAAGGTGGAGACGACAATACAATAATAAATTAAAACACTGGCAATACTCATCATTATGAACGACTTTTACTATGGGACGATAAAAAACTTTTTTACAAAAAAAAACAACCGACTTCCAAAAAAGAAAATACACTAAAAATTAAAAAAATAACTTTAATTTCGGAAGTCGGTGTCAAATAACGAAGAAATAAAATACAAACACCACGTGTATTTTCTTTTTTGGAAGTCGGTTGTTTTTTTTTAAGTTTTTATTTTTCACTTTTTAGTTGTTATACCCCAGAACTAAAAACCCCATTACCATGGAACGTGGAATTTAAACATACTCATAATTGAAGAAAACCAAAACGTCATCTAGGTATATCTATTTTTCGTTTTTGTTCAGTTTTTGAAAAAGCTCTGAAGCAATTCCGATTAATTTATATGGGACCACCGCGGGAGTATCCTTCGGATCAAAAAAGAATTTTGAAAATCGGTCCACAAATGACAGAGAAATCGGTGGACACACATATAAAAAAAAGAAAAAAAACATACTCATAATTGGAGAAAACCAAAACGTCATCTAGGTATACCTATTCTTCGTTTTTGTTCAATTTTTGAAAAAGCTCTGAAGCAATTTCGATAAAATTTATATGAGACCACCGCGGCAGTACATTCCTTCGGATCAAACAAGAATTTTGAAAATCGGTCCACAAATGACAGAGAAATCGGTGGACATACATATAAAAAAAAGAAAAAAAAACACATGTATACAGTCGAACATAGAACCTCCTCCTTTTTCGAAGTCGATTAAAAATAACAGTTCAGCTGTTTAGTAGGTACATTTTGTCGAGTTATGCATAAGTACCTTACATAAATGTATGGGGTAGTTGATTTTCGCGATTTCAAGGTTAGTCCCATCTGCCTGGGGTCGCGGATAAATTTGAAATAGAGTTACCGCTGCCCTTGGCACACGTGGAACTGAAAGAATAAGGGTGGGTTTTAGTCAGTAAAAGTCTGACACGCCCTCGGAGCTCCACCCAGAGCGAGAGAAGTCATAGGATGTTTTCCGACCCTCCAAAAAAGAAAAAGGGTTGGTCCCACAGTAAAAGATGTTCATAATAATTATGAGTTTTGCCAGTTTTCATTTATTGTTGTATTATCATCTTCACCTTTGTAAATCATCAGAAATGGCTGTTTCCGAAGAATTTCTTTTTTTGCAAGTATATATGTACTACAAAGAGTGTGGTCTAATATGCAGGCACTACACTACTCGCGAAGTTACTTCACGAAATACTCTTCGAAGTTGACTGAAGTACAGTGATTAAGCCAGCGTGAGGCCTGTAGCAAATTCTATCAAGGGGCTAAATCATTGTATATTACAAATATTTAAGGGGGCTCTCGGTAACGAGTTAAACTTCTTTAACGTATTTTTCTTACAGGCCGCAGGACTCTTAAAGTAGCGATGGACCCATAGGCAGTACATTGTCTTTATGAGTAATCCGAAATTCGTAAGATTTCATATGATATCTTGACTTGTTTTTGTACGTCCAAGCGGGTCCCACACAATGCGCGGGGCCCGTAGCATTTGCTGCTCTGGCTACGTGGTTAATCCGGTACTGCTGAAGTATGTAAGTATGCGAGCCGAGGATGCACGAAGCGAACCGAAGTGCCTTCCTACACTCGTATTCGCTCAACTTCGCGAGTAGGGTAGTGCAGGTTAAATACGATTTAACAAATTACTTAACATTTCGATTTTATTTAAATTATAATCAAGCAGGCAAGTGCAACGCGATAATGCAACAACTCAATTTCATAGAAATAAATCTAAAATTGCTCTGCTAAGTGTCTATGAAAATGCAGTGTCGCGTCGTGACTATATGTGGGAGTTTAGATATTTTTTAGGCTTAAACACTTAAGGCCTTATTTGTAAACAAATAAACATGTGATTAGCTTAAACACGGATTATCAGATTCTTATTTCAACATTATAAAGGATGAGACATACAATAATGGAAAAAATCTATGTATAAAAAAAAATCCAATTCAATTTTTTGACTAATTTTCAAAAGTTTGTAAAAAATTATCGTATCGAATTCGTAAAAAAAATAATTTGAAGCTTAAGTTTTGAGATCGTAAGATGACATTATTTTCAAAGTAATGTGCATCGCGCTGTCTAAACAAATACCGTGAAAATAAAAATACTTTTTTTTTTATTAAATTTAAACGTTGTCCGCCAAAAAAAAAATAAGACAGCTGAGAATTTTTCTATTTTTTTTTTTTCGTTTTGTTAGAGATGATCTTTTAAGATCATAAAACGTGATCCTTTAATTTTTCAGAAATGGCCGTAGCCATTTGCAAAACCGGCCAAGTGCGAGTAGGACTCGTGCACGAAGGGTTCCGTACCATTATCTATAAAAACGGCAAAAAAATCACGTTTGTTGTATGGGAGCCCCCTTAAATATTTATTTTATTCTGTTTTTTAGTATTTGTTGTTATAGCGGCAACAGAAATACATCATCTGTGAAAATTGCAACTGTATAACTATCACGGTTCATGAGATACAGTCTGGTGATAGACGGACAGCGGAGTCTTCGTAATAGGGTCCCGTTTTACCTTTAGGATACGGAACCCTAAAAATCGCGAATTTTTTTTTTTAAATCCTTTCTTTTTTACATTAGTGTATACTATCTTGAGTTGGGAAATCGCTAATCAATGTTTAAACTAAGCATATATGCTTAGTGAGTTTCATAAATAAGGCTGTTATAAATTGCATACACCTACAGCTTAAAATAATTTACAGAGTTATTCAGTATAAAAAAACTACTTATTTTATAATGGCACAACATTACTAATTTTATTTATAGAGTTTCAAGTGGACAATATAAGGCACCGTATCAGTATTTACACATTTGCATCGTGGACAATATTATTAGTAAAAGTACCAATAAAGTTTGAGTAGAAAAATATAGGTACATGATTCACACACAGCTGCTGAAAAAAAAATATACTTATGCGTAAATTCTAAGCTTAAAAATAATATATATAACAGAATGTCTGTGGTTTTTTTTTTAAATTATTTGTTATATAATACATATATTCGTAGGCCTGTGTAAACTATTGTTTCCTTAAATAACAAAGCACCTTATATTCTAATATTATTAGTAATGGTACGTCCACACAGAAGTTATTTTTTGTGGAGTAACATTTTGTAACAAGATTATGAGAAAGGATTTTTATGTTGCAAAATGTTGCTCCACAAAAAGTAACATCGATGTGGACGCACCATAAGAAGCTGCCATATGTAATAAAATTGCAATTGTAGTTGTATAGGAGGTTGTGATCACAGCATATTCCAATCTATCTGAGACAAAACATTTCTATTTGTATGGTGTTATAAAAAAAAAACTAAATAATAGTAATTTACGGAACGTCAAATTATTGTGGCAAAAAGTCAAGCGCGTCTAAATATTGATTTCCCTCATGTCATGTGGTACGGAACCCTAAATGTACGAAGTCCGACACAGACTTCACCGGTTTTTTCTTACTATTTCACTATTGATAGATTGGAACAATACAAGCTTTCATAGGAAAACGAATATAAACACATGAGCATACTAAGGAATGTTATGTGCTAAATTCAATTATTAGGAAGCAACTCATTTTAAACTTAATCATTATAAAGTTAAAGTCTAATTTTGTTGTGTAATTTGTTTCTTAAGTTATTGTCGAAATAGAGTTATTGGGGTCGATACGACAGCTGTGAATTATTTTAAAATAAACTTATTAAAAGTATTCTGTACTGAATTTATTTTCTCGATGTAAAGAACAATTTTGTAACTACGTGAAGAAGATTCTTCTTCTTCCATAAAAAATCACAATTTCATTTCTATCTAACTAAACTACTATTTAATCAACATCACCAACATACTATTAATAGTACTTATTATAATAGTACATATACAAAAAATTTGGAGGTCAAGATTTGAACAATTAGAGCGGTTGCGCACTACATCCGATACTTATCCGTGAAAATACGGTCCGGCGTGGTCGTAGAACAATTTGTATGGTAGGTTACGCAATTTGTATGGTAGGTTACGCACTACCGATCAGAGTTCGGTCCGAGTTTTCTATAGATCTGTATTTTGACGGATAAGTATCGGACGTAGTGCGCAACCGCTCTTGGGGTCGGTTTATGAACTGAGAATTCGAAGTTAAGAACATGCCAAACCCTACTTTAGTGCCAAACTTTGACAGGTTTTCAAGCTAAAGTTCAGTTTGACAAATACTCAAACTCAAATTATTAAATCGGAAGTCGGGTTTTAATCTCAAATATCAATAGTCAACTTAACTTTATTTGCAAAAACTTTATTTGGGGCCAAGGATTATAAATCTCTAGTTGTTTTGTTTTAGTTCAGCATACCAATATTTTCATTGTCCTTATTAACTCTTCTCAAATGAGTTTTGGCGGGATTTTTTCAAGTGAAGTTCAGTGACTGTTTTAATTATTCGCTAATTGATTCCTAGTGGATTTTGTGATGTAAATTTGGTGTAGTTTTGAGTCTCAAGTGTCTACGCAAGTTTAAATATGTGGAATCATTGAAACAGGCGCGATCTCGATAAAATAAAGTTGAGCATATCGTTGTATTGACTACCTCAGCGATGATTGCCGAGAAGGCTGACTGCTACTAAATACTGCAAAAACATTAGATAGTTCTAATGGAAAACAAAGTGCAGTGTTTTGTATTTAAAAACGGAATACTTTCTAAATTTGACACGGGTTAAATGCACAAACCGTGTGAAGCCAAATTAAAAAAAAAAAACATTCAAATAACTGTGTATCAGTACTGAAAAATGTTGAGGATCACGATTGATATCGATTCAAGACGCATTTAAATCTCATTTTTTCCGTTTTATTTTTTTAAATTAAGAATGTCAATAAATGGTTTTGCCAACCTAAAAACAAAACAACTATAGCTTATAGTAAGATACTTTAGTCTTGCCATCTTAACAGTATTATGATGTAAGTTCTTCTCTTAAGCTAGATTCAGTACATTTAAATAAATGTATGGAAACTACAGAATATCAATCTGGTTGGTACTTATACTAGAGTAGGACTTATACCACCATCACATCACGGTATCACCATCACACTGAATCTCAAGATGGGGCAAACATTGGACTAGCTACGCAAATGTTGGCTGGCCAACACCAACAGTGTCCCTAAACCACAAAATCCCTGCGCCGGCAGCAATTATACAGGGTGTAACGGAAAGGCGTGGTCATATTTTAGACAGTTTTTGCCCATGGAAATGAAGAACTTTCTTCAAAGGAAGTCATAGTAAATTCCCAAGAAAAAAAAAAGTACTTTTCGTACTAAGTTATCTTCAGCTGATCAAAATTAGGGGAGGTCCAATTTTTGAAGTGAAAACTTCTTAGGCGCGTTGGGCATTTTTAAGATGAGAAAAAATTATTGAACTCGGCGACACCGACACCGACACCGCTACGCGATCCACTACGAGTGCTACGTAGCACGCGTAGCGGATTGAAGTGAAAACTTCTTTAAGCGCGTTGGGTATTTTTGAGATGGGAAAAAACAATTGTACTCGTTACCGACACCGACACCGCTACGCGATATACTACGAGTGCTACGAGTACGTAACACTCGTAGCGGATCGCGTAGCGGATTGAAGTGAAAGATTCTTTAAGCGCGTTGGGTTTTTTTGAAATGGGAAAAAACACTTGAACTTTCTACGGGCAGAAATAGTATCTAAAATCTGAGCACTAATTTTCATTACACCCTGTATACGCCATTACTATTAATAATTAATATTCTTGCCGCGCAAGTAGCGCTGGGCGCAGTTTACGACTGTCACAGCAAGTCAGAATTGTCACCGTCCGTCATTTTCTTTGAGTAAACAGTGACATTCGCTGACACGCTTGTTTTGTCTTTGGTTTCTCTAGCAACGGCTGCTGGGGCATCTCTGTCAGAGTGCAAAGAAACTGCTCGGTCATATTTCAAATATTGTGTCTGCCCATAGAAACGAACAAATTTCTTTAAGAAAGCCAGTCAACTCCGGAAAAGGAAAATTGGAACTCCCATACAAATTTTGATCAGCTGATGACTTTGTACGGAAAGTACAAAAATTTTTTTTGGGAATTTTCCATGACTTCCTGAAGAAAGTTGCTCATTTCCATAGACAGAAGCAGTACCTATCTAAAATATGACCACGTATTTCCGTTACACCCAGTTTTGAAAAGTGTCTCAATTCGATTCTATAGTGCTAATAAACCAATAAAGAAAACAACATTTTTATTCAATCAAAAAGATTAAAAATGCATTATTAAATTTTAAATTTACAAATTTCGCGCGTAATTTGACGAAAACGCTGGACGCAGTGGACGCCATATTGCTCTGTGGTCATGACGTCAGTTGGCTGTGTAAATAAAACTACAAAGCATAGATACGCTGATCAGTTGACACTTTATAGTTTACACAGCCGAATGACGTATAACATGGCGGCTACTATTCCATGGTGTTAAAAAACAGATTAAAAAAACTGAAAACTTAGAATTGAATTTTAAAATTCATTTGTTGTTATTTGTTATTTTATATGAACTAAAACTAACATTTTCTGACTGCTTTTTGCCTAAGCTATCTCAATAATATATTTTTGTTTTGTTTTTCTCATATAGAGTAAAATATCCTATTGGGTTGATAACTAAAAAATCTAACTAGGCCGTCAGTTAGATTAGGTACCAAAAAATATGGGATACGTATTTTTCTTTAATCACGTAAACAAAAAAGGAGACGATACAGAGCGTTGAAATTTTGCATGACGTCACACTTGAGTTAAAATTGTACCACTTTTTACTCAAAAGTGACGTAACAAGCCCCCACTTCTGAACTTTGATGCGTTTTATCTTTGTAATTTTTTATTGATTTGATAAATCTAACTTACGGACAAAATATTTTTTTTTTTTTTACCTCGGAGTCATCTCTTTTTCGTCGACGTTCGTCGGCCAAGATTTGCAAGTCTTTAGTCACATCTTACAAATATTATTATGCTTCAATTCCTTTGCAACAGAGTCGTGTCAATTTCCGACTTGAGTAAAACATTAACTTACGTAAATCCCTACAAAATACGTCATAGAAAATTTCAGCATTGACTTGACACCTGTTTAAAAAAAACTGTACTTCATTGATGACTAGTAGAAAAAATACTAGATCTTAATAACTTGTACTTATAACTAAACTAAATAATATTTGCACCTCTATTTGTTCGTAATTATCACTCTTATGACTTATGTATGACACAAAACTCAAGCATAATCGAAAACTATTTTGCTAGCTGCACTTGTCACAAACGTTGGTCATACAGTGGCCAACATTTTGCTTTATGAATTTTGTGACAAATATTGGTTGTACAATGACCAACTACATTTTTTTGTATATAACCTTTCAATGTAGTTAAAAAATATGCCAATTTTGTTATTGGACAGAGAAACTTCATAAATGTGAGTTAGTCAGCTGCTATAGGTGCTGGAGATCTACGGAATATTCTAAAGAACGGTATTTTGTAATGGCCGCGCGTTGGACAGAACGGGTTGACGTCACCCCCTCTTTTAATATCAGGTAACAAAAACACTACACTTACCGCTATGATCATGTGCCAAAAAGAGTGCACTATCTTGTAATTCTGTTCGGTTTGCAGACGGGCGTAACAGAACAAGCCAATACTAACCAACACAATACCAATCGGCATGTGTATGGCATAGTACGATCTAGGATACTTCATTCTACGGTTTTTCCAGTAATCTAGATACCAGGAACTGAACACCACTGATATGCCGACCGCTACTGGTAATAAGAACGAGACAAAAGAGTGCATATTCCACGTGGTTAATAAAGCTATTATAATCGCGCCTATGAGCTGTAAAGAGGATCGTAATTTATCGTTGATAATGCTCATGGCGAGTAAAGTTACCCAGAAAGACATGAGTCCGCAGTAGAAGTCTCCAAACTGGAGGATGTTGCCTCTCATGATGCAGTAGGCGACTTGGGCAGGAGCGTCGCAGGCGTGGTAGAAAGTAGAGAAGATCATCGTGAAGCCGTACATCATGGCTTCCGTGTAGTAGAGACGGATGGCCGCGACGTACATGGAGAAGAGAAAGAGGAGATTGCTCAGAGTGAGTAAGAGAACGGAGATGAGCATGTAGAATCTGCTGTCCATTCTTGATGCGTCGGAGCAATCCCAGCCTGAAATGAGACGGAGATTTGTTATTTTAAATTCGACATCTACTTATTTGCGAAGATTACTTTTAATGACTAATTTTCAAGTTTTACATCGGATCGGGGTTAAAAATACTATGGCGAGGGTAGATAGATACCTATGATTTTAACTGATGTAACAAAAATCCAAACACAACAATGCAGGACGAAAATGATTTTAAAATTGTTGTTATTGAATTTTATATTTTTTTCTCTTAGCCTTTAATTCTTTTCAGACACTCTTTCATAAATTACATAAAATTATTTAGTACATTCATGCTTTTCAAGGCCCTCTTGAGTTAAGTTAAGAACTGTTAACAGTAATTTTAGTTAGCATTAACTTACCTCCGTAACCAGAATTACAGGCACAAAACGACATCACCAACGCACCGAACGTGTTCATCAGACAGCTCCCGTGGTTGCTGCACTTTCCCGACACGCAGGACATGGATGACACAGTCAGCACCACGGTCGCATTGCAGTCCGAAGTGCCCTGCCTCGTCCCGTTCCAACCAACCGTAGACTCATCATCCTCCTTATCCCCCGTATCCACGTAATACTTCGTCCCGTTATTAACACTCGGACAAGGGCACACACTCTGGTCACAAAACAACCTAAAAGTCAAATACCAAGTCCCACTATCTGGAAACGGGACATATGTCTTGTCATATATAGATTCTGAGTCGGTACTGTTCAGTACGAACAACGCTGGCTTCACTTTATCGTTGTACCGACAGTGACCACTCTCCAGTGGTATGCTCGGGTGACCAATGTCCATACATATCACAGTCTTGAAAAACTGGTTGTCCTCAGTAAAGGCTAACAATGCGCCCTTTTCGAACTCTCTCCTATATCCCATATAGTACTTCAAACTCATAAGAAGGCTCGCTGCTATCGATAAGCTGCCTCCGATATCCAAAAACTGATTGATTTTGAATCTTAACGACTTAATTTCTGACGAAGTTATATTGATTAGACTCGTAGTGTCTTGGATGTCTGCGGTGGGCAGGCCGTAGTCAAAAGTGAAAAAGCGACCTTTGTCATCACGCATAAGGTCGATAACTGTATGATTGAAGAGTTCGTCGATGTCTGTCCTCATGTAGTAGGATTCGCAGTCTGCTATTTTGGAGACATTGCCGTCGATGGGGCCTATGTGTATGTAGTGCCAGGCGTTGGGGTGGGGTATGAACGTGATCGTTTGGTAGTTGTTGACTCGGGGGTCGAAGGCGCAATATATGAGGTTACTGTCTTTTGTTGGTAAAGAGAGAGCTTGTACTCTAAAAAACAGTTGATTGTCTCCTAGAGAAGTGTGGACTATAGTAATATTCAGCGCTATTGGGTCGACTCTGTCCACAGACATGCATTTGAAGAGCGCGGGGAGGTCCGCATAGTTGATCTCTGTTATGCCCAAGTAACAATCTATTAACTCGATGTTTTCGTCTCGTTTCACTTGTAAATCTGTGTAGAGTATCGTTTGACAGTCCGCGACAAGACCTGCAAATAAGGAAATGATGACGGTTTAGTAGGGTATTCTCCTGTTGTTATTTTTAATAACAGCTGCATGGGTCGATCCACCAGGTTAAGCTACGCTTGCCGGTGTTGTTTCAAGGATGGTTGACCATCTTTACATACCGAGACTCCTCCGTGCCTCGGAAAGCACGTTCAGCCATTGATCCCGGCTGTCAATCGTGGTTCTTTGACAGTCATTACTGGTCGTCAGAAGCCCGAAAGTCTGACAACCAGTCTCACCAAGGGGTATCGTATTACCCAGTAACTGGTTTGGAGGTCAGATAGGCAGTCGCTCCATGTAAAATACCGGTATTCAGCTGCATCCGGTTAGACTGTAAGCCGACCCCAAGATAGTTGGGAAAAGGCTAGGCAGATTGATTATTATGAAACAATATAACAACCCCTCTCACAAAGAGGCGTTTAAAAGGCGCATTAAAAGGTTGATGATTATACTTATGCCAACATAGAACACTTAATACAGGGTGTAACGGAAAGGTGTGGTCATATTTTAAGAACTGCATCTGCCCATCGATATGAACAACTTTCTTCAAGAAAATCCGAGAAAATTCTAAAAAAAAAATTTTACCTCCCATACAAATATTGATCAGCTGATGATAACTTTGTATGGAAAGTACAATTTTTTTTTTGGGAATTTTCTATTTTTTCTTAGAGAAAGTTGTTCATTTCCATGGCCAGAACCGGCTCCTAAAATATGACCACACCTTTCCGTTACACCCTGTATAAATATCTTGTTATTAAATGAAGAATTTCAAGTACTGTAATAAGGAAGAGTGGGGGCGTGTCGGGGTCTCTCGCGTATATCTCTTGCGTACGCGCGGCACCTAATGGCGGTGACGTCATACGTCAGTATGCATCCTTTTTAACCGACGAAAAAAAGGAGGAGGTTCTCAATTCGACCGTTTTTTTTCTGTTACATGAGTTTCCCCTTCCGACAGATTTAGAAGGTTTCTCCTTACTTAATTTTGAAGGAGTTAGAAAAAAAATTTCTATTATCGAATTTGGATATAGTTAGAAGTCAATTAATTTTTATTAACCGACTTCAAAAAGAAGGAGGTTATCAATTCAGATGTTTGTATTTTTTTTAAATGTATTTTCGGCCATAACTCCGTCATATATCATTCGTCGAATCGTCATTGTAAAATTCTTTTTTTTTGTTCGAAAGGGGTTTGTTCCGAAATGATCCGATTTCAATTTCATATAGATCTGATGATGGGTTTCGGAGACAGACAACGGAACCCTTCAAAACTTGACAGCAAATCAACCGCGATTGCTGCGATCGTATGTATATGAATTTGTTAACACAGTTTAATGGGGAACCACAACAGAAAGTGTAAAATAAAAAACTTTTTTACAAAAAAATAGAAACGACTTCCAAAAAAGTGCAAAATAACTTTAGTTTCGGAAGTCGGTTCTATTTTTTTGTAAAAAAGTTTTTTATTAGAAACAAATAATAAAAAAAATTGATAGTAAATTGATTTATTATGCCACACGATCTTAGTCGTTCTTTATCAGGAAATAAAGACGCATTTGGTACATTACAAGTAGAAGTAAATTAAGTCCCCGCATACATCATTATGTGTATAAATTACTAGCTTCTGCCAGCGGCTTCGCCCGCGTGGAATTAGTACTTCCCTCATTATAAATTATAGCCAAAGTGCTATTCTAGACTATAATCTATCTCTGTGCCAAATTTCATCCAGATCTGTTCAGCCGTTCTGTCGTGATTGAGTAACAAACATCCATCCATATTTTCGGATTTATAATATTAGTAGAACTGTGTGAATTAAATTCAACTAAAATTTCGCACGTAGTGAATAGTCGATCAAAATAAGCATAATGGCCTTGACTGAGGTCGTACCAACACCGACCTAGATGAGTCAACATATTTTTTACAAACCTTACGTAACACGACTCAAGTTAATTTAGACACAAGTTGATCGTCTATAAGTAAAATTCAAAAACGGTCAAAAAAATTGGTTTTTAAAGCAGTGTATCTTTTAACCCGTAAATAATTTTCATAAATAAAAAATAAAATGATATTTTCAAGTTCTATTTGCATACAGTGATGAAACTCAAAACATAATTTAACATACTTAATGCATCAAAAAAATCATCTAAGATACCTCTTAATTATTTTTAACGCGTCAGGCCCCGCGCGTCGACATAACAATAGGTTTTTAATTGTGTCTGCCAATGAGGGACTTGACGCGTTAAAAGCAGTAAACCCTTCATTAACAATTTTATTAAAAAATATACTCGTACCATAACATTTTAAATGCTAAACTGCATCCAGTGATGGATTATTTTTCATAAATACATATATTTATATTAGTTAGTCCTAAGTAAACCGATAAAATACTTCATATTTTGCAATAAATTGCGAGCATTTGTCGTCGCGCATCTCTTTCTTTTCTATGCAGTCCGAGAGTGACCGCGCTTTAGGTCATGTCTCAGCGTTAAGATCACCAAAATGTTCCTGAAATATGATATCAAGCAACGCATACAGGGTGTAACGGAAATGCATGCTCATATTGAAAATAACTTCTTTCAAATGATAAATGATGTTTATTCAGTAAATAGGTTACAAGGAACACTTTTACACGTCAATGTTTTTTGTCAGTTTAAGCTAGATGAGGCCGGTGTTTCCTAGCTGACTACCCTGAGAAGAAACACCGAAACAAACTCAGAGGTCAAAGTCTCTTTTAAAGTGTTCAAATCCATACAATATGTACTGGTTAAATCATATGAGAACCATGTACGTTTATGTCTGGGATGAGCTTTTTGAAGAAAGCAACACACAAATTCGACCAGTGCAAGCATTTGTCAGTCATCGTGAAGCTCAACTCAGAACTTTGAGGAGCTCAACGAATCGACGAACAATACCAAAGTAAGGAGGAAAGCAAGGAAGTCATAGTATAGTGTATGTTATGAATAAAGTTATTATTATTATATTTCCGTTTATTCCTTAATATGTACATATAAATAATATTTTTAAATATTTAAAAAAAAAAAGTTAAAACGAACATTTAAAATATAAAAATTGTATATTTTATTATATCTCGTTTATTCATCTTTCCTTATTAAATTCATTTTTAAATAATTCTTAAAAAAAATTATATAAATCACTTTAAAATTGTAGCCCACCGGTATCGGGTACAAGGTTCAAGCTACCCAGCGGTCAGAGCTTCAGAGAGAGGAACCGCCTGACAATGCGGGCCTTGTTCAGAAGCACAGCTTTCTGAATCAAGCCCTTGATCCAGCCACCTAACGAGAGCGTCCTGAGGTGTTGGTCGAGTCTCGTGGCTATTAGGCCATTGGCTGACACGACTATCGGTACAATTATTGCTGAGTGCACATCTCACATATCGACAACATCGCGCGCCTAGTCAAGATACTTGTTTTGCTTATCTTTCTCAGCTTTCACGAGGTTCTCGTCATGTGAGACGGTTATGACAACAATCATTGCACGCCTCTCCGTTCGGTCCACCACCACTATATCAGGGTTATTGGGTAAAATAGTCCTGTAAATGATGATGGACCGATCCCAGTACAATGAGATATGACCATTATCGAGAACTGGGTCGGGCACATGCCTGTAGTACGGCACTTTCGATTCCAAGACAGTATTTCAGAGCAAATTGCTGATGGATAATCCTGGCTACAACGTTGTGCCTATGCAAGTACGCACTGTGAGCTAAACGAGAACAACCAGAGATTATGTGGCAGATTGATTCTTCCGGAGGATAACATGCCCGACAGATGTCAACCGTGCCGTCATATTTATTTATTTACACTTCATGCAACTAAAGTACAAAGGCGGACTTAATGCCTTAGGCATTCTCTACCAGTCAACCAAAGGTGGTGGAGAGATAATATGGCAGGTGCATAAAAAAAAAAACAAACAAAGCAACACCAAGTAAAAAAAAAAAAAAAAACGTGAACGAAAATGTATATATTAATAATAAACATACATATATATTTAATATAATAACTACCAATAAATATATATATATATAAAGTAATAAATAAGGTAATAATATTATTATTATAGGAAATACCCAAAAAAAAATAAAAAAATAGGCCGTCATGGAGACTGCCGACAGAAGTGAAAACTGTGTGCTACGCGTCGTAGCACTCGTAGCGGTGTCGGTGTCGCGCGAGTTCAATAGTTTTTTCTCATCTCAAAAATGCCCAACGCGCCTAATGAAGTTATCACTTCAAAAATTGTGTTTACCGTACAAAGTTGTCATCAGCTGATCAAAATTAGTATGGGAGGTCCAGTATTCAAAATATATGACCACGTATTACTGTTACACCCTGTATATGCAAGGAGCAGTGGTAGCCTAGTGATACCGGCCCCAGTTACGTCGTAGGTTCAAACTTAGGCCGACGCTTTATTTTTTTCATCACCACTGCTCTCAAAACAGTGAAGGAAAACATCGTGAGGAAACCGGAATGTCCTAGACCCAAAAATTCGAAGAAATGTGACATCCACCAACCCGCACTTGTTTGGTGGATTACAGCCCATTCCATCTCCTAGAGAGGAGGAACGGATCACAGCAGCGGGAACATTAGGCAGTTGTCCCACCCGCCGGCGAGGAAGCGACTAACTCTGGGCTATTTTGACGCTCAAAAAACATACAATAGATTACATTCCGTGTAAACAAAAGAGCTGCATATATTAATAGCTGATCGCTGACTGTTCACACTGCCGGCGAGGACTCGCTCCACAAGTTTGTCCCTGAGCGACAAGAGCTATCAAAGATAATCATCGGTCAGCGATGCTCGCTTGGCGGTCAGAACTCACGCCGAGAGGACTAGCTGGCCCGAGCGAGTGTTGCGAGTAATCGCCCGTCTCACTCGCACACTCGCTTAAAGTCCAGCGACAGTACTATCGGAACTATACACTCGCTACTAACATTAACCGTCCAACAACATCAAAAGAAAATCCTTTATACCGGCCATTCTATCCAACAATAGGTAACATAAATCTAAATAATATTACCGCGAGCTTTTGTGCGTAACATAGTACCATCACGACTGCATTCAATTGCCAGGATGTCAGCAGTCGAACAATCAAGGCATGACGAGGTCACATACCTACAGTTGGTTTAGAGCGGTGACGTTCAGTTAGGGCTGCCAAAGGCTTTAGACAGAGTGTAATTTGGTTGATGACTAAAACAAATCTACTTAACAAAAAAAAACTTTTTTACAAAAAAAAACAACCGACTTCAAATTCCAAAAAAAAAGTTAAAAATAACTTTAATTTTGGAAGTCGGTGTATGTATTTTATTTTTTCGTTATTTGACACCGACTGCCGAAATTAAAGTAATTTATAAAGGACATGGCTAAATTGAAGTATGGACGACTGCCCCCGCAATGAAAACGCATGTATAAACATGGTACCTAGCAATATGTAATGCTAAATAGCTGAAATTAGTATTTTGTAATTTAAAAAGGTTCAGGAACTTTTAATATTTGCACAATCCTAAAAACAAAATCGCGCAACTCCTACGACAAAGGTACAAAAACTTCAAACAATGACATTGCTATAAACTTTTATCTAGGCGTTTTAATGTGTCTGCGACGATTTTTATTGATAATTTGTGTTTTTGACTGGCGATTTTGCACTAAGGTACTTGAAGTAAATATCTACATAGGGGTAATTGCAGCAAAAAAAAACTTGATACAACGAACTTTCGGTATATAATCCCCAGCTCTCCAGCAAAAATCAAAATAATATAAGTATTCTGTTGTAAAACCTAAACTACTTATCCAAATGAGTTGAAATAAAGACAGTATTCACAGACAATGTAAATAATATTATGGCTGAAATGATGAACGTATTTGAAAAAGATCTTAGATTAAAGCTAGAACTACATTAGACCGACGCACACGTTTAACACGCCTGATTTGTACGTAGACGTTGCGTGGCGTGGATCAAGTGTAGCTCTACAAGTCTAGTTTCCATATAAAGTGAAGGAGATCGACGCGCCCAGATCGGCGTGTGGCACACGACGTGTGCACAGTGTAGTTCTAGCTTTACTGACCCAAATATTTGTAGATTTCTGTATTGAGGTAGGTAGGTAAACAATTCTGCCTAAATTAAATAATAAACGCACTGAGTACATATAAGATATTGAAATAAAACAACAATAACGCGATTTATATATTTATTTATTCGGTAAGTGTTATTAGGACATTATCTAAAAAAGAAGCTGGAGATGATAATGTGTTCTGATGTCTTGCCCAACCGAGATACCAGATCACTGTCATGACATGACAACAACAGCCTAGAGTTCTGTTACCCACAATACAGCTGCAGTAATATGACAGTATGTCATCTAAAGTGTTGTTTGTGGGTTCGCTTTCATATAAAATATACACATAGCATATTTTTTGACCGATATGCCTTGATTTTATTCGGCCTCTTAAAAGCGTTCAAACGACGTCTGACGTTTTTTTTTTCATAGTGTAGAGATGGAATCTGATTTAAATCGATAAAATAATCGAATGGACTGACAGAAAAAGAAATTGTTTTTGTTGACCTCGACGGACAGAAAATATGTATTAAGATTGTGCGCCTGAAGTGTTAGTAATATGCTTATCCAGATACAATTAATCAATTAAGTAGTTTCAGAAAATAAATCGTTTTGATAACTGTTGTTAAATATCGATTGAAGTTCAACTTATTCGATTTGGCATTTTGGTATTCTATTCTATTTTTCTCTTTGGCAATCGTGCCGATGTCGACAATTCTGCCAATGTCAGATTTTGGTAATGCAATATGTCTCTTCCCTAGCTGTCAGTATTCCTTGACCTTGTCATGTCAAACCAAAACAAAGCATAAATACAATTAAGAAACTTTTTTATGTTTATTAGTTCACGAAAGTTCTAAGAAATTATTAAAAACGAAATAATTCATGAATGAATATTTAAATATTACTGGTTAGTGTGAGGTTCCTATTTGTGCTAGTCATGTTGGGGGCAGTCGTTTAGCCATCTCTTTTGTAGTGTCTTTTCTTTTTGGAAGTCAGTTGTTTTTTTTTTTGTAAAAAAGTTTTTTATTTTTCACTTTTTTGTTGTGAGAACCCAAAAGTCAAAACCCCAATAACATGGAACGTGGGATTTAAACATACTCGTAATTGGAGGAAACCAAAACGTCATCTATGTATACATCATCATCTGCCTAGCCTTTTCTCAACTATCTTGGGGTCGGCTTCCAGTCTAACCGGATGCAGCTGAATACCAGTATTTTACATGGAGCGACTGCCTATCTGACCTCCACAACCCAGTTACTGGGTAATACTCCCTTGGTAAGACTGGTTGTCAGACTTTCGGGCTCCTGACAACCCGTAACGACTGTCAAAGATCTACGATTGACAGCCGGGACCAACGGTTTAACGTTATTACTTTAGCTACGAGCTCCTATGTATACATATTTTTCGTTTTTGTTCAGTTTTTCAAAAAGCGCTTAAGCAAATTTGATAAAATTTATATGAGACCATCTCGGGAGTATAACCTTTCGGATAAAGAAAGAATTTTGAAAATCGGTCTACAACTGTCAGAGAAATCGGTGGACATAACATAAATAAAAAACTTTTTTACAAAAAAAAACAACAGACTTCCAAAAAAAAAAATACACTAAAAATTTAAAAATAACTTTAATTTCGGAAGTCGGTGTTTGTATTTTATTTCTTCGATATTTGACACCGACTTCCGAAATTATTTTTTTTTTTTGGAAGTCGGTTGTTTTTTTTTTGTAAAAAAATTTTTTATTTTTCGCTTTTTAGTTGTTATACCCCAGAACTAAAAACCCCAATAACATGGAACGTGGAATTTAAACATTTGGAGAACACCAAAAAGTCATCGAGATATGCGTATTTTTCGTTTTTGTTCAATTTCTCAAAAAGCGCTGAAGCAATTTCGATATTTATATGGGACCACCTCGGGAGTATATTCTTTCAGATAAAAAAAGAATTTTGAAAATCGGTCCACAACTGACGGAGAAATGCGCGGACATACTTAAAAAAAAAACATACAAACAGTCGAACATAGAACCTCCTCCTTTTTCGAAAGTTGGTTAAAAAAATATACATACAGTCGAACATAGAACCTCCTCCTTTTTCGAAGTCGGTTAAAAAATGAGGACCAGACAGTGGTTTTAACCGACTTCGAAAAAGGAGGAGGTTATCAATTCGGATGTTTGTATTTTTTTTTTTTTTTATGTATATTCGGGCATAACTCCGTCATTTTTGGACGGATTTCCAAAATTATTTTTTAGTTCTAAAGGAGTTTGTGCCGAAATGGTCCCATTTAAATTTCATAAAGATCTGATGATGCGTTTCGGAGACAGACAACGGAACTCTTCAAAAAATGACAGCAAATCAACCGCGATTGCTGCTATGGCCTAGATATCCACTGTACACACAATTTAATGGAGAAACAACTAAAAAGTGGAAAATAAAAACATTTTTACAAAAAAAATAGAACCGACTTCCAAAAAAAACAAAAAGTGCTAAATAACTTTAATTTCGGAAGTCGGTGTCAAAAAACGAAGAAACAAAACCAGAAACACCGACTTCCGAAACTAAAGTTATTTTGCACTTTTTGTTTTTTTTGGAAGTCGGTTCTATTTTTTCTGTAAAAAAGTTTTTATAATATTTCACGTAACGTCATTTACGTCAAAAATTTACCCTCCTGAACTTTGAATTCTATTTAGCCCGTCATTTAGATTACCAAAAAATATATGACACGTATTTATAATATATTTATGGATTAGAGAAGGAAAAAAAGACAATTTAAATAAAGGTTCAACGAAGCCTGGTTTTATATACAATACTGTATAATTTCAAAACTCAATCAATCAATCTGCCTAGCCTTTTCCCAACTATCTTGAGGTCGGCTTCCAGTCTAACCGGATGCAGCTGAATACCAGTATTTTACATGGAGCGACTGCCTATCTGACCTCCACAACCCAGTTACTGGGTAAGACTGGTTGTCAGACTTTCGGGCTCCTGACAACGAGTAACGACTGTCAAAGATCTACGATTGACAGCCGGGACCAACAGTTTAACGTGATTTCCGAGGCACGGAGGAGTTTCGGTATGTAAAGATGGTCACCTATCCCTGGACCAACCCCGGCAAGCGTAGCTTAAACTGATGGATCGACCCGTGCGGCTGTTATTAGTTTAGCCACGAGCTCCTCTTATAAAACTTAATGTAATTATTATTTACAATCAGACAGAGCTTTCAAAACTAAAACACAAAATTCTAAATGCTTCAAATTTTTGGCAACCCTACGCGCAGTACGAGTACATTATCGAGTTTGAACCCGCATTATCTGTATAGGCCCAAAATGAGATTTCATTGGAGAACAAACCATCTGTATTTAAGTACTACTGTGTTGGAGAATTTAATTGATAAGGCATGTTGTTTGATCTCTTGTTATTAATTTAGACACAACAGATAATAATTAAAATTACAAAGTTTGGATGGATGGATGGATGGAAGGATTTTTGTTTTTTAGTCACATCAGAACGGCTGAAGGAATCTGGATGAAAGGCACAGAGATAGATTATAGTCTGGAATAGCAAACAGGCTACTTCTTATCCCGGGATTATGTTTCTTTGGAATATTTTTTTTACACGCGGGCGAATCCGCTGGCAAAATCTAGTTTAGACATGAAAGATAATGATTAAAATGCACATCCCATTGTACAATATAATTTTTCGCATTGGAGACTATTGTAACGACACAACTCCAGTTTTGTACCTGATTTCAGTTCGGTCGGAATGCATACAAGAGCAAGTTAATAATGTAGAAGGATGCACCGCATTTTTCCAAGTATCGCGGACTTAGAGTAACATACAACTCAAGGTCTACATATATTATAATTCTTGAGTTATTTACCTTATATATTATAAACTTTAAGAAGAACGTTTGAACGAAAAAAACCGGCCAAGAGCGAGTCGGACTCGCGCGCAAAGGGTTCCGAACAAATCATATTATTTTCAGGTTTATTATTTAAACTGCCTCCTTATAGATTTCCCTGTAATCGTAAAGAACTGATTTCCGTTTTTTTTTTTTTAATTTTAGGCCCAGTGGTTTCGAAGTTAAGGGCAATGGTAATTTTTCATCTATTTTCTTAACTACACATTATTTTAAAATTTTGAAAAAAAAAATTCGAGACCCTAACCATGTGCCCTTTATATAGGGTGACTGGTAATTAGTGACCGATACTTAAACACGTGATTATAATCATGATAACAAACAACTTTCCCAAGGAAACATATAGTGAGAAAGAACAGCATCACGCGGCTATAAGCTGATAGGTCACAGGACTCACAGCCACGCGCGCGAGAATTTAATACGGCTGTTGTGTTATTGTGATAAAAGTGAATAGTATAAAAAAATATTTCTTTGGGAAAGTTGTTTGTTATCATGAGTACAATCACGTGTTTAAGTATCGCTCGCTAATTACCAGTCACCCTATATACATACTAATTATGATCAGCTGATGATAACTCTGTATGGAAAGCCCAATATTTTTTTTTTGGGAATTTACTTTCATTGAAGAAAGTTGTTAATTTTCATGGACCGATGCAGTATCTAAACTACGACCACTCAATTGGCCCAGTGCGGGTTGGTGGATGACACATGTCTTCGAATTTTTAGTTCTAGGACATACCAGTTTCCTCATGATGTTTTCCTTCAACGTTTTGAGAGCAGTGGTGATGAAATAATTTACACAAAGTAAAGCGCCTGTCTAGGTTTGAACTCACGATCTACAACTTGTAAGTCGCGGCCATTACCACTGGGCCACCACTGCTCTCATCTAAAACAATACCTCGGATAAAAATTAATTACCTATTAATAAGATAATGAGGACCTCTGACTACTCATCATCATCATCAGCCTATAGCAGTCCACTGCTGGACATAGGCCTCTCCAATTGCACGCCATTCAGCTCGGTTCTCGGCAACTCTCATCCAGCTGCTACCAGTCACCCTGCGAAGATCATCGCTCCACCTAGCCCGAGGGCGTCCTACCTTACGTTTGCCGATTCGCGGTCTCCACTCGAGAACACGTCTACCCCAACGCTCATCGGTTTTACGGCTAATATGGCCGGCCCATTGCCACTTCAGTTTGCTTATTCTGTGAGCTATGTCGACAACCTTGGTTCTCAGCCGGATCACCTCGTTCCGTATTCGATCCCTCAATGAGACTCCAAGCATAGCCCGTTCCATAGCTCTCTGAGCGACCTTGAATTTATGGACCAGTCGTACCGTGAGTGTCCACGTTTCGGCTCCGTAAGTCATAACAGGCAAGACGCACTGATTAAAGACCTTGGTCTTTAGGCTCTGTGGAATACTGTATATACATACTACATACTGTCTGACTACTAATATTGAGTATTATTGACACCTTGCCATTCACGTCGAATACCTACTTAATTATAAAATTTTCCTGCATTGCTGACCTTACCCGAAACCGTTTGTTATATTTTGTTGTTTTGCGTGGATGTGACGCATTCCCCCAGTATTTTCTTTTTTTGTTGTGTTGATCTTTTTTGGCGTCATGTATACAAATTGCAAATAAACGTATTTTCATTCTCTTACTTTCTTTCTTTCTTTCTAACACGAAATGATCTTGTAGGTCGCATCTTAGGAATCTCTTAAAATCCCCTCCCACACAACCGACTTCTACTCCTACTCCTTCACTGTGCACGCAGTACGGTTGTGGAACTCTCTGCCGCCTGACATTAGGGACTGCCAAACTCTTGTAGTTTTTAAAAGGAGAGTAAAGGAACACTATCTTTCCATTTCATCATAGTTGCATATAAGTATGTATTATTATTAAGTTTATATGTATTAGTACCTATCTTTAGATAAATATATATATAATATTATTTAGCAAGTATTATATCTTTACATTGTATGTGTCCTAGGACTACACACGGTGTCTCCTTCTCTTTTTTTTCCATCTCTCCTTTCGCAGGTATGCTATAAGAGATTTCTTTAGAAATAAGCATAACCTTTGTGTAATATTTCTGTTTCTTCTTCTTGTCTGTTTTTTTGTATGTGTGTACATTAATTGTTAAATAAATAAATAAGAATATGAATTACTTGAAAAAGTTTCCTTTCAAGAGATCGCTGTTAGGCGATCTGTCTGTAGTTTCATTACAAAATTGACATTCGCCATATTCGGACCCATCACAGACCGCTCAAACAGTCCTTCTATGGAGGCTCCAACCGCAACACGATTGCTCTCGGGCAGTTGGTCTCGATCGCTCTATGCAGTCCGTCTAGCGACGGCCTTACTGCCTTTTTTTTTAGGTTTGGGAAATCGTCCAATGACTTCTCCCGCTCTGGGTGGAGCGGGAGGGCGTGTCAGACTCTTACTGACTAAAACCCACCCCTGTTCCTTCCCTGCCTGAGTGCCCAGGGGTGCGGTAACTCATTTTCAGAATTTATCCGCTACCCCTAGGCATGCAGGCACCGGCCACGATGGGCCCCGTCAGTGGTGGCTGACACTTATCTCTTTGAGGCGCGCGTGGAACACTACGCGCCGTCGACTCACGAGCCTGGTGCTGATCGGACGGCGAGCTACCCACTGCTCGCCGTCCGCAGGCCCGTGTGGCCTTACTGCCTTACGAGAGACTGTGACAACAGCGCATAAAGGTTGAATTCTTTTCAGTTTTTATACAAAG
Source organism: Polia nebulosa (assembly GCA_951329385.1). Lineage (NCBI taxonomy): Eukaryota > Metazoa > Arthropoda > Insecta > Lepidoptera > Noctuidae > Polia > Polia nebulosa. The sequence continues at coordinate 24,964,573 of OX589602.1, forward strand.
CAGGCATTAATGGGTAGCGGGAGTGATATGTGAAAGAGTCACCGAGGATTTGAACGTAAAAGATTAGGCAACTGATGGAACATGGGTGGGTTTTAGTGAGTGTAAGTGTCTGACACGCCTTCCACCCGCAGAAGTCACCTGATGATATTATACTATCACCCAAACAAAACAAACAAAAACCCTGTCCGTTCCTGACATGCCATCATGTCCGTGCCTACACATATATACGTAATCATTTAATGGATACGAGATAATAATTTTTCCCCAATGAAAATAATTAATTTAAAAAAAAGAAAAACTTATCAAAGGCAACACTGAGCGCTCGATAAAGTTCACCTACTGTTTCGTGTCAAACATGCCACCTGAGCGAGACAGAGTGCGTACAACGCGGCTAGTACAGGGCGGTATCGTTTGAAATAAAAAACTGTTTTACAAAAAAAAAAACCACCGACTCAGTTGTTTTTTTTTTTTTTTGTAAAAACGTTTTATATTTTTCACTTTTTAGCTGTTATACCCCAGAACTTAAAACCCCAATAACATGGAACGTGGAATTTAAACATAGTCGTAATTGGAGAACACCAAAACGTCATCAGGTATAAATGTATTTTTCGTTTTTGTTCAGTTTTTCAAAAAGCGCTGAAGCAATTTAAATAAAAATTTATATGGGACCACCTTGGCAATAATTTTGAAAATCCTCAATTGACAGAGAAATCGGTGGACATACATAAACAAAGTGTTAAATTTCGCATATTTTATAAAAATAAAACATCTATAACTTTTGGTTAATAAGAGTTACATTTGTTTTACAACTTTTTCTAGTACTAGTAAACTATTACTACTAGTAACGTATTTTAAACCAGGAATACGCCTTTATTGGATCGGACAGGGTTTTTGTTACATGCTGTAGAAGCCGTTTTTTTTTGGGGTGGAAAATATTTTTTTTTTTTTTGGGGTGGAAAATAAAAATACCTACCCTCAAAAAACCAGCCAAGAGCGAGTCGCCCGTAAAGGGTTCCGAACATATCATATTTTTTCAGGTTACGTTTAAGTACTTTTTATAGGTTTTCCTGTAATCTATAAGTAAAGAACTATTTTCTGTATTTTTTTCAAAATTTTAGACTCAGTTGTTTCGGAGATAAGGGAATGGTCAATTTTCGTTTATTTTCTTAAACAACTTAAAAACGATTCATTTTAAAATTATGAAAAAAAATATTTAAGACCCTCACAAAGCGCCCTTTCATTTGATATGTCGGACGGCACAGTTGGAAAAAAAAATCCGATGCGCCCCCCCCAAAGCGACTTCCATATTCCAAATTTATTTATTTACGTTACTTGCTCGTGTTTGGGTCATAGAAATACACCTGTGTACCAAATTTCAACTTAATCGGACCAGTACATTCGGAGTAAATTGGCTGTGACAGACTGACAGACAGACAGACACACGAGTGATCCTATAAGGGTTCCTTTTTTACATTCGGACGTTCGGAACCCTAAAAAAAGGCTTCTATATAATATTAATAATCCTCCTGACCGTATTTCGATCACGGTGGCCGATCACAACGGAAAGCCAAGTACGCAGCAGATATTATAGTGCACAAGCATGTGCGCAAACGCAGGTACACTCTCTGGTCCTACTCACATGGTACGATGGGACGGCAATCCGACAAGAACGGAGGAGAGATCAGGCGCAAGACCAACGGCTTTACGAGCTTCCCGAGGCACGGGGGTGTCATACCACCAACTTTCAAACGCCTGGCTACAGAGTAATTTGTAATGGAAATCCCCAATAGCACTTTTTGCCGGCTCCGGTAATCGAAGCCAGAACCTCGCGCTCAGTAGTCGCGCTCATGACCACGAGACAATGCAGTTTGGGGCTTTTATATGCCCTATATAGACGTAATTCATCTATATATACAGGCTGTAACGGAAAGGTGTGGTCATATTTTAGGAGCCGGTTCTGCCCATGGAAATGAACCACTTTCTCTAAGAAAAAATAGAAAATTCCCAAAAAAAAGTTGGGCTTTCCATACAAAGTTATCATCAGCTGATATTTGTATGGGAGGTAAAAATATTTTTTTCTATGTTCCTCGGCTTTTCTTGAAGAAAGTTGTTCATATCGATGGGCAGATGCAGTTCCTAAAATATGACCACACCTTTCCGTTACACTCTGTATAAAAAGGAATCCCTATTTCCTTGGTCACGGCATCACGCGTGAACGGTTGGACCGATTTCGCTAATTCTTTCTTTGTTGTGTTTATTATTGTCAGGAGAAGGTTCTTATGAAAGAAAAAATTAAGGAAGTTGCGCGGAGAATTAGAAAATTTCAGAAAGTTGAACGACTATTTCAAACTTCTCGCGTTTGACAGTTCATAGCTAAGACAGGACAACGTCTGTTGGGTCAGCTAGTCGAGCAATAAATTGAAACACAATTAAATAATTACAGAAATAATTATGGAATCGTGCAGCCATGGTTTCTAGTACATGCGAAATTACATACGAGGCGGTAATTTACTTCCACTGTGGGTTTTCATAATATATTACAAGGAAAAACAGCGGAAAATTTCAATGATTTCAAAAGTAATTTATAAGTCAATGGAAAAATTATTGTAATTTTCCTATCGGTCTTTGTACTGCACAATTTGATTGTAGCTTATTATTATATATTACTTTATAAAAACAGGGTAAAATTAAATTAGGTATATAGCTAGCGAAACCGACGCGAAGACGTAAATGGCATCAATAACAAAAAAAAATCTTATTTTTTTTTACTAGACATTTTTTGAGACGGTACTTCACGTTGGAACAGCTGCTCAAATTTTATCAAGCGCAAGTTTGAGAAACGAGCCAATAGTGAATAGGTTTACTCCTGGGCAAGTGTGCTCCATCTTAGACCTCATCATCGCTTACCATCAGGTGACTCTATCTCACCGCCAAACGCGTGCCTATAAACGATAAAAAAAAGCTAGCTTTGTAGTGGCTGCCAAAAAGTTGGGGATCCAAGCAAAGGTGAGACGGTGCTTCACGCCGGAACAACTGCTCAAACTTTACCAAGCGCAAGTTCGATCGTGTATGGAGTACTGCTGTCATCTTTGGGACGGATCTGCCAGATACCACCTTGATGCCCTTGAGACGACTGAGAAACGAGCCAAGAGGATCATCAGCAATGATGGGCTCGTCGAGTCGAAGCTCCAAAGTCTTGAGCATATCTATCTCTCTCTATATATTATATATCTATCAATTTTTGGGCTGTATCTCATAATCTTTAGGAGCTAGTAATTATTATTATTTTAATTCCTGACGCAATATAGAAACAAACGTTTTTGCCTCAGACATCCTGTTGACATCTAAAACGAGAACAAAAGTTTAATTCACTTAAGTCGGCTCTTAATCATCATTATATATAGAGTGGCCTAATGGGCATCGATCGAACCTATTTACGGCAATTGGGTTTTCAGAATAGCTACAAAAGATTCTGGTATAAATTACCAATTTTTGGACGGTGTCGTATGCTAAGTGTTCCTATCGTTAGTGTTTTTCAGCAAAATAAGCAATTTCCCATATCTGCGACAAATAATAATAATAAATTGTTTATTGAGCTTTAGCATTGGTACAATTAAAACACTTACGGACAACATTCACAAAGATTAAATACAATACAGTTAAAATAACAATCGTGTCGGAAATATTTATATTGAGTTCTGGTACCCATGGAAAGATTTAACTTGTGGTATGGGTACCAGTATTCTCACAGCAATTCTTCATACCAAGTGCCACATCAAAAGGTCGACATAAAGTTCAATACAATACAGCCCTTTCATGTGTGTGTAAGTGTAGTGAGTGTGAAGTAGTGTAAAACACAAAGGCCGTTCTTTGACTGCCCCCGTAGCATGACCATTTCTATCTCTATTCTACCAAGAAAAGACAAAGTTCTTTCTATCCAATTTTGTCGAGTTCGATTTGTCTTCTGCCTGAGCATGGGGCGCCGGGCGACCCGTAGACTGGTGTTTCTATGAAGACAAAGACATGTATTCATTCTTTCAATAATTATTAAAATATATTACTATTTATCGTCTGTCCATCTGTCCATCTGTCTGTCTGTCCGTCGTCTGAAAAAAAAATTATTGCGTCTAATCGGAGCCTGTCTGTACGTCTGGCCGTTTGTCTGTCGTCCGTCTGTCCATCTGTACATCTTTTCGGCTGTCCGTCTGTCTCTCTGTCCATCTGTCCGTCGTCCGTCTGTCCGTCTGTCAGTCTGATCTGTCCGTCTTCCGTCTGTCCGTCTGTCAGTCTGTCTGTCTGTCCGCCGTCCATCTGTCCGTGTGTCCGTCGGTCCATCTGTCCGTCTGTCTGTATGTCCGTCTGTCCGTCGTCCGTGTGTCCGCCTGTTATCTGTCCATCTGTCCGTCTGTCAGTCCGTGAGACTGTCCGTCTGTCAGTCTGTGTGACTGTCCGTCTATCAGTCTGTGAGACTGTCCGTCTGTCAGTCAGTGAGACTGTCCGTCTGTCAGTCTGATCTGTCCATCTTCCGTCTGTCCGTCTGTCCGTCGTCCGTGTGTACGTCTGTCTGTCTGTCCATCTGTCCATCGTCCGTCTGTCCGTCTGTCAGTCTGTGAGACTGTCCGTCTGTCAGTCTGTGAGACTGTCCGTCTGTCAGTCTGTGAGACTGTCCGTCTGTCCGTCGTCCATCTGTCCGTCTGTCCGTCTGTTATCTGTCCAGCTGTCCGTCTGTCTGGTTGTCCTTCGTCCGTCTGTCCGTTCGTCCGTGTGTCCGTCTGTCTGTCTGTCCATCTGTCCGTCATCCGCTGTCCGTCTGTCCGTCTGTGCGTCTGTTCGTCTGTCCGTCTGTCTGTCTGTCCGTCTTTCCATCTGTCCGTCTGTCCGTCAAAGTTATTCTGCGTCTCGTACCTTTGAAACCCTCGAGACGCTACGCTCAGGTTTCTACATTAGAACCACTCGGTTCGCTCATGGTTCAATCCTAGAATTCTTCGCTAGCTCAGGCTTCAATATAAGTACTCGCGCCAGCAAACAACTTTGCAGCCTTGCATGACAAATAACAATTTTTTGGAAAGGTATAATGTTGGCTACATTAAAACTTTTCTAAAAAACCTAACATGTTTAAAAACGAAGTTCAAAAAAAAAAGAAAAAAAAAAATGATGAAGATGGTGACTTCAACTCTTAATTTAATGGCTTTTGTGGAAGATTCACCACAATTTTCAAGTATGTAATGAGTCACAAAATTGAGTTTTTTTTAAATCAGTAGAGAACTTGTCTACGTCTAATGTGATGTAGACTATTTGTCCCTGTTGAGAAGAAATGTTTCTACCCCCAACACGGCGTAGCATGACCATTTCTATCTCTATGTAGAATAGAGATAGAAATGGTCATGCTACGCCGTGAGTAAGGATAGACTAGATAGTTGGATACAAGTTCTTTCTATCCAACTATGTCGAGTTCGAGTTTTCTTCTGCCCGAGCACGAGGCGACCCGTAGACTCGCGTTTCTATGAAGACAAAGACATATTCATTCTTTCAATTTCGTCTGTCCATCGTCTGTCACAAAATTTTGTGCGACTAATCGGAGTTTGTGACTAAACGTTTGTGCGTCTGTCCTTCGTCCATTTGTCCGTCTGTCTGTCTGTCTTTCTGTTTGTCTGTGCGTCTGTCCGTCTGCCCGTCTGTCTGTCTGTCTTTCTGTTTGTCTGTGCGTCTGTCCGTCTGCCCGTCTGTCTGTATGTCGGTCGTCCGTCTGTCCGTCTGTCCATCTGTCTGTCTGTCTATCCGTCTGTCAGTATGTCCGTCTGTATATCTGTACGTCTGTCCGTCTGTCCGTCTGTCGGTATGTCCGTCTGTAGGTACGTCTGTAAGTCTGTCCGTCTGTCCATCTGGCTGTCTGTCCATCTGTCCGTCTGTCCGTCTGTCTTTCTGTTTGTCTGTACGTCTGTCCGCTTGCCCGTCTGTCTTTCTGTTTGTCTGTGCGTCTGTCCGTCTGCCCGACTGTCTGTATGTCGGTCGTCCGTCTGTCCGTCTGTCCACCTGTCTGTCTGTCTGTCTATCCGTCTGTCCGATGATGTAGACTATTTGACACTTGTTGAGAAGAAATGATTCTAACACTTAAAAACAAAAGTGTTAAAAGTAGAGAAAAATTGGTGGTCATGCTTTGCATTGTAGACTTTTGTCGACTGAAGAATAGAAACATTTCTTCTCGTCAGTTTTAACATCGCCATGCTTAGGACGGTAGAAATCTTTCTACAATCCGTAATTTTGTCTATTCTTCCATCGACAAAACCCGTTTCTACGGTGGTCATGCTACGCGTGGGAGTAAATAGTTTCTCAAATTGAGAAAAGCTGGCCACTCCACATTATTACCAACTACTAGCCAGAATCGACAGTGGTGACCACCATAAAGGGTCGAGGCAATAAAGTTGAGGAGCTCGTGGCTAAAGTAATAACAGCCGCACGGGTCGATCCATAAGGTTAAGCTACGCTTGCCGGGGTTGGTCCATGGATGGGTGACCATCTTTACATACCGAGACTCCTCCGTGCCTCGGAAAGCACGTTAAGCCGTTGGTCCCGGCTGTCAATTGTGGATCTTTGACAGTCGTTACGGGTCGTCAGAAGCCCGAAAGTCTGACATCCAGTCTTACCAAAGGGTATCGTATTACCCAGTAACTGGGTTGTGGAGGTCAGATAGGCAGTCGCTCCATGTAAAGTACTGGTATTCAGCTGCATCCGGTTAGACTGGAAGCCGACCCCAAGATAGTTGGGAAAAGGCTAGGCAGATGATGGGGTAAAATTTTTATTTTATGGGGTCAAATTTTTATTTAATGGGGTCTAATTTTTATTTTATGGGGTCAAATTTTTATTTAAAGGGGTCAAATTTTTATTTAATGGGGTCAATTTTTTATTTAATGGTGTCTAATTTTTATTTAATGGGGTCAAACCATCCTATATCCTTTTTTTTTTTTTTTTTTGGTGTGGGAAAACATCCTATGACTTCTCCCGCTCTGGGCGGAGCGGGAGGGCGTGTCAGACTCTTACTGACTAAAACCCACCCCTGTCCTTCCTGCCTTTGAGTGCCCAGGGGCGAGGTAACTCTGTTTCGAATTTATCCTCAACCCCCGGGCAGCCTCAACCCCCGGGCAGTTCCTCTTATCCTACCGAGTTGAATTTTTACAAGTTCGGTAGGGGCCATCGAAACCTAAACTCTAAGGTGGGCCAATAGATGTGTCCAGAAGTGTATAAAATTTTAGCTAGGACCAAACGAAACTGAAAATACAAGGTGGGCCAATAGATGTGTCCAGAAGTGTATAACTTGTTTAAAAGAAAAAGTTTTTGTATCGGACGTCAAAAAAGAGGTTCTCAATTCGACTGTATTTTTTTTGTGTGTCACCTCAGAACTTCTTTCTAGGTGAACCGATTTTGACGATACTTTTTTTTTTAAAGGTGGTGCTTCTCATGTGGTCCCATTTAAATTTGGTGAAGATCTGATGAAGAACTTCGGAGATACACAATGGAACTCTTCAATAAATGATAGCAAACCTTCCGGAATTGATGCAATCGCATGTCTGTTTATTGTTTACATTAGCTTTCAAACAAAAAAAGAATCATCAAAATCGGTTGACCTAGAAAAAAGTTCTGAGATAACAACACACATAAAACAAAAAACAAAATACAGTCGAATTGAGATCCTCCTTTTTTGAAGTCTGTTAAAAACACACAAAAATTCATTAAAACTTTAATTTCGGAAGTCGTTGTCAAACAAAGAGAATTAAACCACGTATCAAATAACGAAGAAACAAACTAAAGCATTTTTATGTTTTTTTTTTTTTATGGAAGTCGTTTGTATTTTTTTGGAAAAAGTTTTTTTACGCGCTCATTTCAGGGCAGGTGCACTAGTCGACTAAGAAAAAAGAATGAGTAAATAGCTCATGAACTAGAATTTTGGGAGCGTCTACCATACAATTTCGGAAGAGGAAGAGCTCCGTTTAACTAATAACGGTTCGTCACGGTAACCGGTCGTAAGTAGCTAGAGACGGTTGTTGCCTTTCCCAAACGTTCTCAGGATATAATCAATCAACTTTATGTCGAACTGATAGCCCCAGCATCTGTTTAGTGCGCTGATAACAGCTGAGGTCAAAAGCCACGATATTTATAGGAAGAGATAATTATTGAATAGATTGTTTGTTTTATTGGTTTAAGTAAGTTTTGGAAATAATTCATTTCTAAGACACGTTTTACGAAAGCTTGCAGTAAGCAAGACGAAATATAGAAGATTCTCCCAGCATTTCAATACTCCGGCCCGGGTGGAGGGTGCCATCCATCAGTCCGGCACCCTCCACCCGGGTCTACCTCTTCCTAAATGGTTTCTTATTAAATTAGGACATTTTAAAATGCTTTATTTCAATTATTTAGATTATTTCTATACAATCCCGAAATCCGAACATTCCAATAATACGGCACCCCCTGATTTTTAATACTGCGTGATTAATAAGACTCTACTGTATATACATTGTACAGTATACAAAAGCCTGAAATGGAGATGGACAGGACACATGCTAAGAGGAGGGATAGAGAAGTGGATGAGACTAGTAACGGAATGGTACCCGCGTGATAGTAAAAGGAGCAAATGTAGACACTAAACGATGGGAAGACGACATGAAAAAGATAGCTGGTCCAGAATGGACGCGCATTGCAAAAGACAGGACAAAATGGAAAGCATTAGAGGATGCCTTTGTCGAAGGACAAGCTGAAAAAGGTGTTTTGGTGGTGTGGTGGGTGGTGGTGGTGTGGAGCTGATTGAATATGCTTAATATACACTTCTGGACACATCTATTGGCCCACCTTAGAGTTTAGGTTTCGATGGCCCCTACCGAAATATGATTGCTAGATTGAACAAAAACTGTTGATGCAGTTTTAAACCTGATACATTTTACCATCTTTTTCGATCGTATTGTTTTAAATTTGAATTCAGAATACCATACGACATGGAGCTACGCCTAACAAGTCGGATATGCGCCTTGTTAAAGGCAATTGATTTATGAATAAAAAACATGTTTTATCAAATAATGGTTTAATTTAATAACGCGTGTTGCCTCCATGGGCATCTACCACAGCTCTCATACGATTAGGCATAGAGTTTATCAACCGCTCTATGAAATTTTGAGGGATCATCTCCCATTCCTCTTCTATGGCAGTTTTCAACTCCTGCATCGTCTGGGCAACTGGCTGACGAGCCCTAACACGTCTTTTTAGCTCGTCCCACATGTGCTCAATGGGGTTCATGTCTGGGCTTCTGGCTGGCCAGTCCATAACTGTGATGTTCACATCCCGAAGATATTCCCTGACGATGCCGGCCGCATGAGCTCTTGCATTATCATGCATAAAAAGGAAATTTGGGCCCACATAGTCCGCGTATGGTATCACGTGAGGTTCTAAGCACTCACGAATGTACCTTTCAGCATTTAATGTTGGCAGCCGTGGCCCTGTAACAACCTCAAGTTGAGTTTTGCCGCTTGCGGATATACCGCCCCAGATAGTCCATGAGCCACCGCCATAAGCAACCCTCTCTTCAAAGCAGCATTGTGCGAAACGCTCTCCCTTACGTCGGTAGACCTTCTTCCTTCCATCATTGCCATGTAACACAATTTTAGACTCATCAGAAAAGAGTACACGGCTCCAATCTTGCTGTGTCCAATTTAAATGACTGCGTGCGAAATGAAGGCGCGCTGTACGGTGGGCTCGCGTTTGTTCTGGCCCATTAGCTGGCTTGTGTGGTACCATATCGCGTTCTTTTAACCTTCTCCGAACAGTTCGAGCGCTCACAGATACTCCGTGGAAGTCGCGAAGTTGGTTTTGTATCTCAATGGAGGTAAGGTGACGATTTCTCAAGCTGGTCGTCACGATGAATCGATCCTGCCTTTCAGTTGTGACCCGAGATCGTGGCCTTCCTTGGCGACGAACAAAGCCGCCAGTCTCTAGGTACCTCCGATAAACATTTGGGACCGCAGATCGACTTAAATTAAGTTGAGCACTCACGTTTCTTTGGCTGTGTCCGGCCTGAATAAGTGCCACAGCTTGGGCGGCGACTTCAGGTGAAGTATCCATAGATTATCGATAGAACCTCACCCTAATGTTAAGAATAAGTAATGTTTGTTGCAAAACCAAAGATATCAATCACTTTTTCAAGAATTAAATCCAAGTAAACCAATAAAACCAAGTTTTCTTAGTATTCGATTGTTTGATATCAACAAACAGGCTCCAAATTGTCTTTTTAACCGACGAAAAAAAGGAGGAGGTTCTCAATTCGACCGTATATATATATATTTTTTTTTTTTTTTTGTGTATGTTCAGCCCTCACTCCGTCATTTATGAACCGATTTTGATTATTCTTTTTTTATTAGATAGGGTATTTCTCAAGGGTGGTTCCATGTCAAGGAAGTCAGGCTCTGACAGTGGAAACCTGATAAAATTGAGAGAAAACCTCGAAAATTGTGGGCACGTTTAGCGTTTCTGTATGTATGTTCGGCCCTCACTCCGTTATTTATGAACCGATTTTGATTATTCTTTTTTTGTTAGATAGGGTATATCTCAAGGGTGGCCCCATGTCAAGGAAGTCAGGATGTGACACTGGAATCCTGATAAAATTGAGAGAAAACCTCGAAAATTGTGGATACGTTTAGCGTTTCTATATGTATGTTCGGCCCTCACTCCGTTATTTATGAACCGATTTTGATGATTCTACTTTTATTAGATAGGGTATACCTCAAGGGTGGTCCCATGTCAAGGACATCAGGATCTGATCATGGGATCCTGAAAAAATTGAGAGAGAACCTCAAAAATTGGGCACGAATATTGTTTCTGTTTACTTTTCATAACTTAATCAGGTATCTGCCGCGACACCTCGCGGCTCGGCGGACAGAGCTCCGACAGGATCTCATGGTGACATGGAGAGAGCGACTGTCGCAACCCAGCGCTGGGCACGCCACCATCGCGGTGGTAGTGCCCCTCTTTGAGGAGTGGCTGGAGAGGCGCCATGGCACCCTCACCTTCCGCCTGACGCAGGGCCTCACCGGACATGGCTGTTTCGGGAGGTACCTGTGTCGGATCAAGGCGGAGGTGACCCCTAGGTGTTTCCACTGCGAGGATCGCCAGAGGACACGGTGGAGCATACGGTGGAGGTTTGCCCCGCTTGGGCAGAGCACCGCCGTGTCCTCGTGAATGCGATAGGCGGCAGCGACCTCTCGCGCCGTGCCCTGGTTCAGGCCATGGTACAGAGCGAGAGGGAATGGGAAGCCGTCTCCTCCTTCTGCGAAGCAGTAATGCTCGCGAAGAGGGAGGCGGCATACGTTAGGGAGACTCAACAACAGCCGAGTCGCCCTAGCGCCCTCAGCCGCAGCCGCCGCAGGAGACGCCAGGGGCCGCGAGACGATCTCCGGCCACCGTAGACCCGGGCCTGCGGACGGCGAGTAGTGGGTAACTCGCCGCCCGATCATCACCAGGCCCGAGAGTCGACGGCGCGTAGTGTTCCACGCGCGCCTCAAAGAGTTGTCACCAAAGGACGGGGCCTGCCACGGCCAATGCCTGCTCGGGGGTTGAGGATAAATTTGAAAGAGTTACCTCGCCCCTGGGCACGTAGGGCAGGGAGGAACAGGGGTGGGTTTTAGTTAGTAAGAGTCTGACACGCCCTTCCGCTCCACCCTAGAGCGGAAGAAGTCATAAGATGATTTCCCACCCCCCAAAAAAAAAAAAAAAAATCAGGTATTTGCATTTAGGAATCATCACATCCTGAAACTGAGCTGATGATGGAAACCATACCAGTCCTACGCAATATAAGTTAGATATAAAACTGGTTTTAGTGACAAATACCACATAATATGCTTTGAAGAAAAGACGTCTTTACAATATTGGAGGTAACCTCAACTGGTCAATATCCTGGAAACTTCATGGAAGAATGGTTACATCGTCAGCTCAGTGGCAAGAGGAATTATGGAGGATTAGAAATTAGCCTCAGAGTGTTAAAAGATGATGCGAGCCACAAAAAATCATAAAATAAAAAACTTTTTAACAAAAAAATTAACCGACGAAAAAGAACTAAAAAGCAAAAAATAAATAAACCTTTTAAAGTCTTGAGTAATGAGCATATTTACCTACATAAAATATCAAATTTTATATAAACTAATTTTGAGTCGGCGCCAATTATTAAAATGATTAATTACCTACTTACAGCCTTCTTCATTTGTAAGTACTTATAAAATTTAGATATTTAATAATCAGATTGTTGTTTGGCGCCGACTCAAAATTAGTTTATATAAAATTTGATATTTTATGTAGGTAAATATGCTCATTACTCAAGACTTTAAAAGGTTTATTTATTTTTTGCTTTTTAGCTCTTTTTCGTCGGTTAATTTTTTTGTTAAAAAGTTTTTTGTTTCTTTAAATTCTGTGTTCGAAATTCAAAAAAAGACTATTGAATGAAATTGTGAATGTGCCAGGTTCAAAACTGCATAAAAACTTTTTGCTCGACCTAATATAAAATTTTAGCTAGGACCAAACGAAACTGAAAATACAAGGTGGGCCAATAGATGTGTCCAGAAGAGTAGTTAAAGTTTAATTGTATAATAGAGTTAAAGAAAAGTTAAAAGTAGGTTTCAGCAATAAACGCTTATTTTATGTTATTTACAGTATATTTTTTGCACCAGGTGTTAAGTATATTTTCAAGGGACATTGAATTGTCTACAAGAGGTATATTTTTTTGAAAGACACGGCTTATTAGCCGTTAGCCGATTAGCTATTTTGAAAGCTTGGGAGAAATGCTTAATGACAGCTATGGTACCTATAAAAAATCAAGCCTCATATAAAACAGGACGACTTTATTTACCCTGCACGTAAATAAATGTATGAGGTTTGGGCTCCGCTCGCCCCTTTCGATTAAAATGTTCCAGTCACCCCGTTTTTTATTATTTTGGTGTGATTCGCCCCTTACGAAGGGGTGAGTGGAAAATTGACATCTGTAATCTCATCAACTCGTGACACTTGTGATAGTTTTTGCTACCTAGCTTATCTATTATAACAAAAGGAACCTTTTTCATGGGTCCAATTAATTATCTATAAACCAAAAAGTGTAACAAAATTTAATTGTTAAACATTGAAAAGATTATGTACGTGATTAGATTCCAAATTACACTTTTTTTAACTCCATGTGCAGTTTTATTTCAATCTTCACCATTAAATCCCAAGAAGACACTACTGAAGGTTTAAAAAATATTTATTTAAAAACTTAAAGTGGTCCTCATCATCCTCAAGCGGCCGCTCATATACATCCAGCCCGGGGCCATGGACAAGAGTGCTAATAGTACTTTTAACTTATTAACAATCGAGGGCGATTTGGGGTATCTAATATTCAAGGGGGCGAGTAGAATACACTTAAGCAATTAGGGGCAAGATCCAAGGGGCGAGCGGAGCCCAAACCTCCACTATTGACGCCACTGTTCGATATGCAATTTTTATATTATTTTCTGGGATGGATTATTATAATTTTCTGGGATGCAATCCTACTAATATTATAAATGCGAAAGTTTGTATGTTTGTGTTTCAATCACGCAAAAACGGCTGAAGGGATTTGAATGAAATTTTGCACACACATAGGCTACTTTTTACCATGCGAGCGAAGCCACTGGCAAAAGCTAGTACCTAATATTTATTGCATTCTAACTCACATGAATTTGTGACTAATACGCAATATAAGTACTTAAATCTAAGTATAGCACGTTATCTATTACTTTGGCTATTGATGACGCTAGCTGATATACCTAGCGATAAGTAGGTACAAGGGTACCTACTACGACGATGAAAATACACCAAAGTCCAAATAAGTAAATTATGAAAAACGCAAATTTTCTATTGATTTATTAAATAAATTTAAACATTAAGCTGTTCAGTAATTCTAGACACTATTAATATGCCTTTCAAAGAAAGACGATTATATTCTTATCGTCAGCATATTTTTTTTGATAGTGGGTCACTCGCTCAACCTATCCCTAAACAACGCAAAGCGATGCGCAGGAGTCGAAATTTAAACGATAAGAAGATTTTGCTTCTCCTTAAAGTAATCTGTCTTCTTCCCAAAGCATTCGTTTTTTTTTTTTGTGACAAATCATTAAATAACTTCTCCCGCTTTGGTTAGAGCAAGAGGGCGTGTCGGACTCTTACTGTCTTTTTTTTTCAGACAATTCCGCCACACTAATCCCAAACTACTGTAACTTCTGTAAGCCAGAATCAACAGTGGCGACCACCAGAAAAACGCCGAGGCAATGAAGCTCGACGAGTCCCAGAGAAACGATTAAACTGTCTTGGGTCCCGCATCGAAATTAATCAGAAAAGACAGCAGAGGAGTAAGAAAAACATAATTTCTACCGCCACTCCTAATCAAGCGGGAGACAGAACAAAGCTACATTTATCACAATTTTAGGACCCATTAATATTAGTGTTTTTAACCAGTAGTGCTTAGCAACCGGGCTTTCCCACCCCAGTTGTAAATACCCCCTTTGTGCCTAATGACCTAGACTCTTACTGACTAAAATCCACCCGTTTTCCTTCAGCTGCCTGTGCCCGGGGTCGCGGTAGCTCTTTCAAACTCACCCGCGGCCCTGGCAGAATGCATGCGTTGGGTGGCACCGAATATCTCGTAAAACCACCTATCGCTAATGTGGCTTTACTCGGTTGAGTCTCTCATTCGCCGACCTTTGCTTTCTCAATACATCTCTTCTCTACTCTCTATACAGAGTGTAAAAAGACACATCACAGAGCAGTTAACTACGCATACTGTACGTCTAACAAAGTAGTTTTGCGCAAAAATTATTACTGGGAAACGACTTTATTTTTAGGTATGAAAAATAAAACTATTTTTTATTCCGTGCAATGTAAAGGTGAGTATAGACTAGAGCATTTACTAGTAACATAAAATCGAGCATTTGCTGTTTTTAAATTTACTCGAACAACACTTCAAATTTGATACTCGATGTTTTGTTACAACCTAATTTTAATATCCAATGAGCGTTCTGGTGAAACATTTTATCGAACAAAGGCACGCAACTTGTAGGTCCGATATATCAACAAAAAGTTTAAGCTAGTTAGAAAGAAATGTTACAGGTAAATACTCACTCGCCGTGAGCATCACGTCAAACACAGCGTCGAACAATCGCAAGAACGTTACATTACATTTAAATGCTTTAGGAAACTAAGCATTTCTCTGTATTGTACCATTCGTAAGAACGTTACATTATATTGTAAGGCTCTAGCAAATGCTCTAGTCTATACTCACCTTAACGCAAACACAGGCAAGTGGAGTTTCACTTCGCTCTAAGCCACGTAGGTACTTGTCGGATACGTTTGATATTCATTGCGTTTTCGTAACTGCAAATTATAATTTCGAAAAAAAAAAATTGAAAATTCAGGTACCTAATGTTTGTTTGGAAAAAAGTTATTATAACACTTTGACCTTCAATATCTCCAGAACCAGTGGATTCCCTGATATGGTCTAGTGGAAAAAAATGATCAAAATAATGGGTAGAATATGTGGCTTTCGGCTTCGGAAACTATCTTTTTACACCCGATATAGTATAAATCAAAGTAGCTTGCCGGCCTTGCCGCGTCTGTCTGTTTTTCCGCTAGCTCATCCTCAACCACGTAAAGGATTTTAATGTGGTTGTCGCTAATAGAAAGAGCGATAAACCTGGAGCCGGCGCGGGCCGCTAGTTTTTAACCGACTTCCAAAAGGTTATCAATTCGGATGTTTGTTTTTTTTTATGTCTTTCGGGCATAACTCCGTCATATATTGATATATTGACGGATTTGCAAAACTCTTTTTTTGTTCGAAAGGGGTTTGTTCCGAAATGGTACCATTTAAATTACATATAGATCTGATGATCGGTTTTGGAGACAGACAACGGAACTCTTCAAAAATTGACAGCAAATCAACCGCGATTGCTGCGATCGTATATCTATGAATTGTTAACATAATCACAACTAAAAAGTGAAACATAAAAACTTTTTTACAAAAAAATGGAACCGACTTCCAAGAAAAGTGCAAATAACTTTAATTTCGGAAGTCGGTGTCAAAAAACGAAGACACAAACCCAGAAACACCGACTTTCGAAATTAAAGTTATTTGCACTTTTTTTGGAAGTCGGTTCCATTTTTTTGTAAAAAAAAGTTTTTAAAAATAAACAATTATATTGAATTGCTTACCTTGCTGGACAACTTTCTGTTCCCGCGGATCCTCCCACTTAATATAAATCAGTGCGTACCAGTTCCCTGGCTTTGGGTTCTTTATCTTATAGGTATTGTTACTGCCATCTGACTGGATAGCCAGGGTGTAAATTGGCTCCCTGCTCGCAGGATCCAGGAAGTCTTTAGGGAAGTCGTACCCATCAGGGTTAACCGCAGGATAAGATCCCTGCTTTATGTTTATAATCACTTCTTGTGGATCACATGACCCTGTAATTGAAAAAAAGGAACATAAAAAATCTGGTCAAGGTTGAGAAGGACGCATAGCATTTAATCATACAATACAATAAAACATACAGCTGATTGCGGGAAGTATGTATCTATCGATTATACTCTACTGCCATGTTTTTGCATAATTGTATTTTTGTTATCGGCCCGACAAAACTGATAAATATCGGTTGTTTCGAAACCGAACTGATAAAACAAAAACATTTCGTAAATATACGGTGGATTAGCTGCCAAAAGTTTCGTAAGAGAGCATTAAGGGATGTCTAAAATCGTGGGGTAATCGCAACTTTATCCTTTTAATTTTATTTTTATGGGATGTATAAATAAATAAATAAAATCGGGGGGTAGTCGCAACTGTACCCTTTTAATTTTATTTTATTTTCGCACAGCGCATAGAGGGCACAGAAGTCGACTGGACCATGATTCCATTAACATACGCTCACCAACAGTAGGGTAATTCGTTGTCCAAGTAACAGATAAACAAAATAATAATAATAATATTCCACAACTATCACACAACGCCATCTAGTCCCAAGCTAAGCAGAGCTTGTGTTATGGGTACTAGACAACTGATAAACATACTTATATATTGCTAAATACATACATATTATAGATAAATTACACCCAGACACAGTACAAATGATCGTGCTAATTACACAAACATTTGTCCTGGGTGGGAATCGAACCCACGACCTCCGGCATAGCAGTCAGGGTCACTAACCACTAGACCAACAGGCCAGTCAACAACAATTAAACAAAAAACAATTAAAACCGGCCAAGTGCGAGCGACTCGCACACGAAGGGTTCCGTACCATAAACCGAAAAACACGTTTCTTTTATCCGTTTAAAATTTTATTATATTTTGATTTTACTATTTCTTGTGATAGTGGTAACAGACACTAGTCTGAGACTCTGTGAAAATTTCAACTGTCTACCAATTATGGTTCATGAGAGACAGCCCGCTGACAGACAGATGGACGGACGGACGGACAATAGTGTTGATTCCGTTGTGCACAAACTAAACTTAATTTAGGCTATTGCTATCTTTTTCTCTCTAATAAAACAAGAAAGAGACGAACGTAAATTAGAGCTGTCAAATTTAGTTTGAACTAATATTTCCATTACAAATTAAGGGTACACGTAAAAACATGTCGTCTAAAAACACGGCGAAGCGCAACGCGTAAACTAGTTGAGAGATGTTAATCTCTAACTTAGTGCATAGATATAGCCGTCCTTTTCTCGCACTGCCTTTTAGTAAAAGATAGCAATTCTCCAATTTTAGTTTAGTTATTGATCAAGAGAATCCGCACCAATGAAGGCTTAGTAATAGGGTTCCGTTGGTTACCCTTCCCTTCGGGTACGGAACCTTATAAAGGACCCCAAAAGTACATACTACTCACACCTTCCTTCGTAACCTAATATTTACATACACAAAAGAACGCACCGAACTGTTACCGTTTTTAAAATAAAATGACCAGTAGTACCGTAGGTAGTAGGTACAGTATTAGAAAAATGTTTGAACATGGCAAAATATCGAAACAAAACCATTCTGCTTAGACTGTAACCTAATTTCAACCTAATCTAGTTAGAGATGTTACGTACAATCAGCTGGCTGTTCGTCCGTCTGTCTGTCAGCGGGCTGTATCTCATGAACCATAATTGGTAGACAGTTGAAATTTTCATACTGACAGCTACGCCACACGAAACCAAGCCCACCCGTGGCCATGTCTTTGGGTAAAACAGGCCCATTTCTTGATGACGCACCCATCAGCGTCTTTAGCGTCACAAGTGGGTGGTTGTTGTCTGCCCTTTTATTAGCAGCACAATCTTACGTTTACCGACGACAATTAATTAATTTAGCCATTGTCGTGGAACAGCCCACGCGAGTACGTCTCACATACACCAGCGATGTATAACTTGGACTGGATCAAGTACTTGGGAATTATTTATTTATTTATAATAATAAGCACACCAACACCACTGTCACTTACAATTCAAATAAAAAGAACATCTAAAATCGGCATTTCAGTAACCATACAAATAATAGGTATGCATGACATTGACAAAATGAAATTAGAGACAATAAGAAGAAATAAAAAGTGTGTCCAATAAACCTAAAACCAGAACACTACAAAAACAAAAACAATTTGAGCTATATAGACGTACATTGTTCGCACTTATAATTGACACTTGTGAATATGTGACACACCGTCAAGATTACTAAGTAATGCCTTGGGGGTGGAGGATAAATTCGAAAGAGTTACCTCACCCCTGGGCACTCAAGGCAGGGAGGAACAGGGGTGGGTTTTAGTCAGTAAGAGTCTGACACGCCCTTCCGCTTCACCCTAGAGCGGAAGAAGTCATACGATGATTTCCCACCCCCAAAAAAAAAAATAAAAATAAAAAAAAAATAAAAAAAAAAAAACCTCTGACTCACAGATCAATCATTATTCGGCCATTAAAGCTCCGACAGCTGAGACACAGGGCTCCTCTCTGCAAGGACCAGGTGTGGAGAGTGAGGACTCTGTCTGTTTCGAATTTATCCGCTACCCCTAGAGGAGGCTCTAGGGGTAGCGGATCTGCCCGGGGGTTAAGGATAAATTCGAAAGAGTTACCTCGCCCCTGGGCATTCAGGGCAGGGAGGAACAGGGGTTGGTTTTAGTCAGTAAGAGTCTGACACGCCCTCCCGCTCCACCCAGAGCGGGAGAAGTCATTGGATGATTTCCCACCCCACAAAAAAAAAGGGGGTAGCGGATAAATTCGTAACAGACTTACCGCTCCCCTGGGCACTCAGGCAGGGAAGAAACAGGGGTGGGTTTTAGTCAGTAAAAGTCTGACACGCCCTCCCGCTCCACCCAGAGCGGGAGATGTCATTGGATGATTTCCCAACTCAAAAAAAAAAGGTATGGAGAGTCCTGCATCATTTCATGCAGGCGCACTGTGATCACGTGCTGCACAGCGAGGCTCAGGGGAGACCCCTTTACAGTCTCCTTAGGGATGAGCCCTAATAGGCGTTGCACAGAGGGGCTTCCGGAGTGATATCTTAAGAAGTAGCCAAGGAAGCCAAGGACAGGCCGATCAAGAAGGTTTTATGCGTGTGATGAAGAAGAAGAAGCCTGCTTGTCGCAATAACTGCAGTATCATTTACCTAGCCTTTTCCCAACTATCTTGGGGTCGGCTTCCAGTCTAACCAGATGCAGCTGAATACCAGTATTTTACATGGAGCGACTGCCTATCTGACCTCCACAACCCAGTTACTGGGTAATACGATACCCCTTGGTAAGACTGGTTGTCAGACTTTTGAGCTTCTGACGATGTAACGACTGTCAAAGATCCACGATTGACAGCCGGGACCAACGACTTAACGTGGTTTGAGAGGCACGGAGGAGTCTCGGTATGTAAAAATGGTCACCCATCCATGAACCAAACCCGGCAAGCGTAGCTTAACCTGATGGATCGACCCGTGCGGCTGTTATTACTTTAGCCACGAGCTCTTCAATAATTGCAGTATCGCATTGAAAGTTCCGAACTTCATGCTGCGTCCCGCTATTCCATCGACGCAACTTACGTGTCACTCCGTGAAGGTTAAAGGTTGTAGAGTACATAAAGATGAGGACCAAGTTCACCCTATTCTTTTTTTTTCTTTGAGGATTGGAAATTTTGAGGATTGGAAATCATCAGTGACTTCTCCTGCTCTGAGTGGAGCGGGGAAGCAACGCTCGTCGCCATACAACTCCCGCGTGATCCGGTTCGAGGACACTGCCAGGCAGGTAGTTTGACTGGGGCAGTACATCTGTCAAAGAATAACGCAGGTGTCCTAAGGCCAGCTCAGCGAGGACAGAAAACTCGCGTGGAGCAAAAGGGCAAGAGCTGGCTTGATCCAGATGTTCAGTACGCAAAGGGACTGCGAAAGCACGGCCTATCGATCCTTTAGTATAAAGAGTTTTTAGCAAGAGGTGCCCGAAAAGTTACCACAGGGATAACTGGCTTGTGGCAGCCAAGCGTTCATAGCGACGTTGCTTTTTGATCCTTCGATGTCGGCTCTTCCTATCATTGCGAAGCAAGTGTCAGACTCTTACTGACTAAAACCTACGCGTGTTCCTTCAGATCCCTGTGCGTTCCAGGGCCGCGGTGTCTCTTTGAAACACTCCCGCGAGCCATAAAGTTCACCCTTTTCTTTTTGGAGGGTGGCTAATCATCCAATGACTTCTCCCGCTCTGGGTGGAGCAGAGGGCGTGTCAAACATTTACTGACTAAAACCCACCCCTGTTCCTTCAGTTGACTGTGCCTAGGGCCGCGATAACTCTCTTTCGAATTTATCCGCGACACCAGGCAGACCAAGTTCACCTTTTTTTTGTGGTGTGGTAGATAAGTCATCCAATGACTTCTCCCGCTCTGGGTGGAGCGGGAGGGCGTGTCAGACTGTTACTGACTAAAACCCACCCTTCAGTTACCTATGCCAAGGGCCGTGGTAACTCTCTTTCGAATTTATCCGCGACCCCAGGCAGACCAAGGTCACCCTGAGAGTCGAAAAGTTGGAGTCGCTCTACAAGATTAACTTCGAACGCTCACCATCTATAGAGTTTTATGAAAGAGGAATTTTGCGGACGGGCGTCGTGTTTCGCCGTTTTCGCGGTATGGTAGGCTACATGACACCACGACTCAGCCACATTTACCTACGGCTGCGCGGTACGTAAGCACGCGATAGGACTGCCCCTCCAGTATTTAAATTTTTTTAATATCATATTTTAAAAAATTAAATTCGTTGTGAATGAAATATGAAGTGTTCAATAAAATACATGTTGTTTTTTTTATTATTAGATTAAATAATTATTAATTTGAGACTGAAAATATTTGCGTTTCGACTGAGACGTACGAAAAGCTTTATTATCAAACTGGCTACTGACAGCGGCTTCGGTCGCTTGGTATTACTACTTCCCCCCATTATAAATTATTATAGCCTACGTGTTATTCTGATGTTTATGGAATATTTCTGTAAAGTTACATCAAAATCCGTTCAGTAGTTTTTGCGTGAAAGAATAACAAACATACATCCTCACAAACTTTCACATTTATAATAGTAAGATTTAATTGTATAAAAAACCCGCATTCTGATAACTCTCTAGTCTATAACTTCTCTTTTCCATATTAAGTAAGTACTTGTACTTATTTTAACAAAATATTCATAAATCGCACGCGAAAACTATCACACCACGCACACCGTTCGTTGGTCACTGCGGCGCACTCGCGACTGTTTGTGTACCAAGTGTTTACCGCACTCGAGGCGCGTAGGTATGACTCGCGTTCCGACCGTCTGTATGAAAATAGAATACTGTACATGTTTTTACCAAGACTTTGCGGCGGAATACGTCGCCGACCCAACGTAGTTAATAGATTAGTTGTTATGTTTTCCAATATGTATAAATAATTTATGCTTTCTAGAGCGAACAAATAAATGACACAGCTCCGCATGCAAGTCCGACGCATTGGTGTAGGTCTCCACGAATAATTTATAGGCTATAGACACCGTGGTTTGTAACCACGCGCTTTTATAATACTGAAACAACTACTACAGACACGAATTTTCCCATGGGAGTAGATAGTCTGGTATGTAATAGACGCCACGAATTTCGAACCTAATGCTTTTTCTGATCAAACACGAGCGCGCAGGTCGTGTCCACGACCTGACCTTTTCCAAGGACGTATCCAAAAAGGTCAGTGTTTATAGAACCAGTTAGGTATTAATATGAATAACAAAGGCTATATTTGTAAGCAAAACAGCTTTGTTGATCAATACAGTCTTTCATTTTTTTAGGGTTTCTTTTTTTTTTGGCGAGGTGGGAAAACATCTAATGACTTCTCCCGCTCTGGGTGGAGCGGGAGGGCGTTTCAGACTCTTACTGACTAAAACCCACCCCTGTTCCTTCCCTGCCTGAGTGCCCAGGGGTGCAGTAACTAATTTTAGCTAGCCCTAGGCATGCAGGCGCCGGCCACGATGGGCCCCGTCAGTGGTGGCTGACAATCATCTCTTTGAGGCACGCGTGGAACACTAACCGCCGTCGACTCACGGGGCTGGTGCTGATCGGACGGCGAGCTACCCACTGCTCGCCGTCCGCAGGCCCGGGTCTACAGTGGCCGGAGATTGCCTCGCGACGTCCTACGCCCAGTACGCCCAGTACCTCTCCTGCGGTGGTAGTGGCCGGGGCCGTGAGGGCCACTCCGTTAAGCTTCCCTCACGCGTCCCGCCTCCGCCTTCGCGAGCATTACTGCTTCGCAGAAGGCGGAGACTGCCTCCCATTCCCCCTCGCTCCGTACCATGGCCTGAACCAGGGCCGGGCGCGAAAGGTCGCCGCCACCTATCACATCCACGAGGACATGGCGGTGCTATCCCCAAGCGGGGCAGACCTCCACTGGAGCATACGGTGGAGGTTTGCCCCGCTTGGGCGGAGCCGTGTCCTCTGGGCGATAGTCTTTTATTTTTTAGGGTGGGATATCATCAAATAACTTCTCCGTATCAGACTCTGACTGACTAAAACCCTCCCATGTTCCATCAGTTGCCTGTGCCAGGGCAAGGTGACTCTCAAACAGTCCCGCGACCCTGGCAGGGATCAATGCAGCCGGTCTATTCTATGTAAACGTCTCACCATGCAGCGCTGTGACCTCGTCGCGGCAGCTGGTCTGCAGATAATCTCTCGCCGCCAGTCATGGATTGGACCACGTCCGGAAGGACGTGTGGAATCCATGATTGCAAGCGAGAGCGTGTGGAACGCCGTTGCCTTCTTCTGTGAGGAAGTGATGGTCGTCAAGGAGGCGGTGGACAGGGAGAGGGAGAAAGCGATCTCCCTCTCTATCCGTAGTAGACGCACCGGGCACCGGAGGGCGCAGAACGACCTCTGACCGCCATAGAGTGTGGCCTGCGGGCAACAGATCTAGGTAGTCTGTTGCCCGGCGAAAGGCCCGACACGCAGAACACCGTGTGGTTTTAGTCAGTAAGAGTCTGACAGACCCCTGCGCCCACCCCGGGGCGGAGGAACTCCATGAGGATTTCGATACGTTTAACCTGTGAAACCCCGCGACTCACTGGTGAGTCGGACAAAAAAAAAAAAATATTAAAGAGAAAAAAAAAAAAAATCGGCTGTCAACCCGGGTTGTCGTCGGGGTTCAATTTGACAACCCGGATTTGGCCGCGGGGGTTGAAGGGTAAAAAGAAAAAAAAGGTTGATTGTCACCTTAGTTTTCGTGGTGAGATTTTTACAGAATAATACAACAGATGTGTTTCGCACAGGGAGGCATTAACAAGTCTTTTTTTGTGGGTGGGAAGTCATCAAATGACTTCTCCCGCT
The DNA here is from genome assembly GCA_951329385.1 of Polia nebulosa. Lineage (NCBI taxonomy): Eukaryota > Metazoa > Arthropoda > Insecta > Lepidoptera > Noctuidae > Polia > Polia nebulosa. The sequence continues at coordinate 24,988,428 of OX589602.1, forward strand.
CTGGGTGGAACGGAGGGCGTGTCAGACTCTACTGACTAAAACCCACCCCTGTTCCTTCGTCAGTTGCTGTGCCAGGGCCGCGGAGACTCTATTTCAAATTTATCCGCGACCCTTATTTTTTTTTTTTGGGAGTGTGGCAAATCATCCAATGACTTCTCCCGCTCTGGGTGGAGCGGGCGGGCGTGTCAGACTGTTACTGACTAAAACCCAACCCTGTTCCTTCCCTGCCTGAGTGCCCAGGGGTGCGGTAACACATTTTCAGAATTTATCCGCTACCCCTAGGCATGCAGGCACCGGCCACGATGGGTTCCGTCAGTGGTGGCTGACACTAATCTTTTTGAGGCGCGCGTGGAACACTACGCGCCGTCGACTCACGGGCCTGGTGCTGATCGAACCTGTTACGGCAAATAGGGGCGTGAGGGCGTCTCTGTTGAGTCTCCCTCACTTGTTTCGCCTCCTCCTTCGCGAGCATTACTGCTTTGCAGAAGGTGACAGCTTCCCATTCCCTCTCGCTCCTTACCATGGCCTGGACCAGGGCCGGATGCGAGAGGTCGCTACCGCCGACATTTTGGCCTGAGTTGAGATAGTGAACACTTGACTAAACATTTTCAGTAAAGATAAAACATTCTTGATGGATGTTTGTATTAATTGATTATGAGTATGTTATCACTATAATTTTTAATATGTTTTGTTTATTTTTAACTAGCTGACCCGTCGAACTTCGTACCGCCTCAGAATCAATAAAAAAAGCTGTTCCGTACAAAATATTTGTGAAAATTAATTTTCTTCAATTTTTTCCATGTTTCAACAGTTATTCTGCTATTCGGGGCGGAGACTAATCCAACAAATCAAAGATCGTTAAAATCGGTTCAGCCCTTCTTGAGTTATAAATAGTGTAACTAACTCGACTTTGTTTCATATAAAGATTATGATTTATGTAAACGAACATAAATAGCTTTTTGATGTTTATTTAACTAACATATTAATTGCTATTCAATGTCTAATAATGAACTCTGTTATTAAAACTGAACATTTAAAAGTCTGTATGGTGCCATTGTTATTTTGTTTTTAATTTGATAATGCTCCAAACAATCAGTACCTAGTAAATAATAGTATGTAGGTACCTACACAGAAATAGTTTAAGTTAAATATTTTTAAGATAAGATACCTATGGTTTTAAGTATAAATACTTATTACTTCAGCTAAAACTTCTATATTAATAATAATGTTGTGATATTAGTTTTATTGATGTTATGGTATATTATTGTTGTTAGTCATAGGTTTATTGCTGCGCCCTAACAGGGTAATGTACTAAGTTAACCACTGTCTGTAACTGTGTTTACCTTATGTGCAATATGTATAAATAAATAAATTAAATATATATTAACGCGTCAGGCCCCGCGCGTCGACATAACAATAGGTATTTAATTGTGTCTGCTAATGAGGGACTTGACGCGTTAATGTATTCGCCATACTTTAATCTAATAAACTTAAAGTACCCTGAAATGTGACACCAATAACAGTCTCATTATTCCTCATCACAAGAAATGAGGCAGGAAGTCTGTCAATTACCCTGACACGATGGTCACTTAACACTGCATAGCGATGGGTCACAGATGAAAATAAGTGCAATATTGTGGGCGTGCGGCTTGCATCATACCGACCTGTAGCAGTGCTAAAATTAGTGCATGCTACCATGCAAATTTATGCAGTTACCAGGGTTGTTTTTATACAGCATGTAACAAAAACCCTGTCCGATCCAATAAAGGTGTATTCCTGGTTTAACATAATATGTACGAGAAAAAATAGTAAAAAAAATGTAACTCATAAAAATCAAAAGTTGTAGATTTTTTATTTTTTATAAAATATGCGAAATTTAACACTAAATAAGGCAAATTTTCATAAGTTGACAAATACTTTTTTTTTCATTAATCATTTTCATTGGGAAAAATAATTATCTCGTATATGTTAAATGATTATGTATGTGTATGCAGTACGATACCAAATAATACCCTACAGGATCTAACAGGGTTTTTGTTACATGCTGTATTAAAATCTTAGTACTTGAATGGAGTCGCTCGAACAGGGCTGTGTATCATTTTAGGCTCATCATGCTTCTTGACGTGAGAGTAATATTTTTTGAAACATTCTATTTTTCAAGTAGGTCCTAGTATTTTTGAAAGTGTGGTACTAATAAAGCCATAACCATAAGTAATAATTTGAATTCAGAGGAGAGGTCCTGATATTTTCAATAAGACCTTATAAATAAGCATAATTCGAATGCAGACATGTAGTATTACAATTTATAAGACTCATGCCAGTTACAGCATCATCACTCAGCAAAACAAGACCTGGACAAAGCTTATTAAATGAAAAGTGTTAGCATAACACCTACCAATGTTATTTAAATGAAGCTCCTCGGATTGGAAGGTGAAGCGAGCGTCGGTGACGTCCCTCATAACAGGGTAGAACACAACAGAAACGGTGCGGTAACTTCTAAACATATATACATCAGTGGCAATCTGCCTGGTGACCAAATGGTAATCATCTAGCAACACCGTGCGAGTCCGTGTCATCTGCTCAAGTATCCTCTTCCTGGTCGCATCATCTTCTATTTTCTCTTTATCACCAAGAATAAGACCGGTGCACACAAATAATAATACAAAAAATAGGCAAACTCTCATTTCGATGATTAACGCCTACCTGCCTACAACGAGTCCCGATTACAAGTGCACAACATAAACAGACACGAAAAAGAATTCTATCTTAATTTAAAACTATTTACAGAAAATGTACAATCATATAAATATTATGAATATAATCGGTTTACGTACGAACACTGAATCGAACGTCTAACGACCTTCCATTAATCAATCAACAAACAATACGTCAACGTCAAATTGTCAAATTATAATGTCAATAAACAATTTTTTTCTTTTTTATTTACTCCGACAGTAAGGCTGTCTTTAAACTATATTGCCTAGTCTTACGTTCTTTTTTATTTTGTTTTCCACTACAATGCAGATGTAACACATACTAATGTTTTTGGCAGTATTTGGCAAAAAATGTGTCGAGTTAGCCTTCCCGACAAACGTCGCTGAGGTAGTCAATACTATAATAAAATTCTCAGCTTCATTTTACCTAGATCGCGACTGTTTCAATGATTCCACATATTGTCCAGTGGCGTAGACACTTGAGACACAAAACTACACCAATTTTACATCACAATATCCACTTGGAATCAATAAGTGAAAAAAAAAAACAGCCACTGAACTTCACTCAAGAAAATCCCGCCAAAAAAAAAATGTCAATAAACAAATGATCAGATTTTTTTTGTTTTTCGCTTTGGAACAGGCTAAAATCAGGTGCCATGCTGCCTAGTCGTTAGTAGTGTATTTTTATTTTTTTCCACTAAAAATGCAGATGTAACATAATGTTTGTTGCAGTAATAGGCAACAAATGTGTCGAGTTAGCCTTCCCAGCAAACTTCGCTGAGGTAGTCAATACCTACTACAATAAAATTCTCAGCTCCATTTTACCGAGGTTCGGCCTGTTTCAATGGTTCTACATATAGGGAACGTGCAAGGCGTAGTCTGTGCCATCTAGTGGAGTAAATACGTACCTTTTACCCTTAAATTCAAAAACAGCTGTTTGTAAAATGTCTGAGAAACAAACACAGGGTCAAGGCAACGGGATTTTAAACTTGTCCTTGTCGCACGCGGAGCCGCGGGAGGCATCTGTCCTTGTCGCGCAAGACATGACGTTAGGTAAAGTGAAAGGAAGAGTCGAGTGTCAGCCCGTGGGGCCTCCACGGGCTGACACTCAACGGCCTACCGCGGTTTCGTCACAGGTGACATTATTTGAAACCCCAGCGTGTGCGCACTCGGTGGCCTCAGCGGCGCGTGTAGCGGAGATGGCAGCGCCGATGAATCTTAGCGAGCCATACTTGCAAGTAGCACAAAACGGAGGCGAGTTTAAAACCAATACGGATAAAAGTTGGAACTTGGTACAGAGCAAGCGATTGACGAATAGATTTATTGGAGTGCAAGGGAAGGCAAAGGATTCCTCGGATAAATTTAAGGCTGCAGACATTAAAATCCCACTGTTTGTAAATAACGTGGATAAAGAGTCATCAGTTAAGGACGTCGCTGACTATATTTTAGACGAGTGTCCTAGTACAGTTGACAGAGATTAAGATGAAGCGGCAAAGAGATTATAAGGCTTTTAAAGTGTTTGTTCCTAGGCATAAGTTAGATATGTTTCTAGATGAACAGTCGTGGCCTGAAGGTATTTCGTTCCGTCGGTTTATTAATTTCAAGGATCGGAAACTACAGAGCTCCTCCACAATAGGGGTGACTGATGCTGGGACTGAGGCTATTTTAAAAAGCGCATAGTTGTTAATGGTTACTGCAAATCATTCGAGTATCAAGAAGGTCAGTTTTAATTGCAAGTCTGCTACGAGATCCGTGGAGAGGATAAGGGAATTGTGTAGGACTGCACACGTTATTGTCCTGCAGGAGACGTGGCTCCTGCCTCACGATACTGCATTTATTGGCAGTATTGATAGGAACTTCGATGACACCAGTAAGTCAGCGGTGGATACATCGACGGGCGTGCTGCGTGGTCGTCCGTACGGGGGGGTGGCAGTGATGTGGCGTAAAGGTGTGTTCTCTTCCGTTACGGTTGTGCCGTGCAGCAGCGTGAGACTGACAGCTGTTAAGGTATGTGCTGGTGAGAGAAGTTCTTTCGTGTTTTCAGTGTATATGCCAACAGACAGTACAGATAACTTATTAGAATTCATGGAAGTGCTTAGTGAAATACATGCAGTAATTGAGAGTCGTGATATTGAATCCGCTCTAATTCTCGGGGACTTTAACGCTCACCCAAGGGACTAACTTTTGTGATCGTGTGTACCTGTGAGTGTTGAGGGTAGGAATGAGCCCCGTCAAATAGCCGAATTAATTAAGGATAATTTTAGGGAAGTGTCTCCTCTTAGATGTGTGCAGCAGGTGCTCGATGCTGGGGTTGCAGAATGTGAGCGGTTCAGTTTTAAGCCTAAAGAAGTAGCCCATATCATTGAGAACATGACTAGAGGTAAGTCTCCAGGACACGATGACCTTAGCATCGAGCACTTGCAGTTTGCAGGTGTTCATTTACCTAGGGTGCTGGTCATGTTTTCCAATTTGTGTATGGGCCATTCATATTAACCCAAGGAGCTTATGAAGACATCGATCTGCTCGAGGCCCAGTTTAGTTTTAGGGCTGGGCAATCGACTGAAACTGCAATACTGAGACTCAAACATACTTTCCAGTACTATGTTACAAGGAAAACACCTGTATATGGGTGTTTCTTGGACCTGTCGAGGGCGTTTGACGTGGTGTCTTATAACGTGTTGTGGGATAAGCTCCGGAGGGAAACCAGCACACCTAGTAGGATTATAAATATACTCGTATTGAGGTATTGGTACGGCAACCAATCCAATTATGTTAAGTGGACGGGCTCATTTTCGTCAGAGTATAGGTTGGAGTGTGGGGTGAGACAGGGAGGCCTGACTTCACCGCGGCTCTTCAACCTGTACGTCAATGGACAGATAGGTGGGCTCAATGAGGCCGGTGTCGGCTGTTCAGTGGATGGAATTTGTATGAACAACATTAGTTACGCCGATGACATGGTGCTGCTGAGCCCATCTGTCAGAGCCCTTAACATCCTCATAGGGATCTGTGAAAGGTACGCGGGGTCACATGGCCTCAGGTATAACTATAAGAAGAGAGAACTACTTATATTCAAGGCGGGTAATAAGAGTCCAAAAACCGTGCCACTGGTCAGGCTTGGAGGAATGCCTATAAGCAGGGTCACCAAACTCAAGTACCTGCGGCACTGGGTCACCGAGGACCTCTCAGATGATTTGGATATTGAACGGGAACGTAGGGCGTTGGCAGTGAGACGCAATATGCTGCCGCGCAGGTTTGCACGGTGCACGAAGGAGGTCAAAATTGCTCTTTTTAAGGCATACTGCCAGACATTTTATACCTGCAGCCTGTGGGTCCGTTATACGCGTATATCTTTCAATGCCCTACGGGTCCTGTACAATAATGGTTTTAGGATGCTGTTGGGGTTGCCGCGCTTTTGCAGTGCATCAGGTATGTTTGCTAAGGCCAGAACGGACTGCTTTAGGGCAATAGTACGCAAAAGGGTCGCTTCCCTGATGCGCCGCGTGCGGGGCAGCACCAGTAGCCTTCTGAATACCATATTGGGAAGGTTTGACTGCCCGGTTGTAAGGCACTGGAACACTGTTCACGGCTCTGGAGGTGTCCTTTATAATATTAAATAGAGCAATTTGTAAATTATAAAATTAAATATTCTTAATGTTACTAACATAGTTTTAGGTATTATTTTATTATTTATTTATTTTTTATTATTTTTTAAGTCCGCCTTTGTACTTTAGTTGCATGAAGTGTAAATAAATAAATAAATTTTATGGAATGTAATGTTCTGAATTAAAATGATTAAATAAATTAAAAACTTGTCATTGACATTTCCGTGTCATAAATGTATACACACACGTATCATGCACATATGCAGCACGCGGAACGTAGACTGCCATCTCGTGAGTGAAATCTGCAACTTATACTGTTTAAATACTGGACATTGACATTTATGTGGCGCCATCTATAGTTCCTGCACGCTCCCTATTGTCCAGTTGCGTGGACACTTGAGACACAAAACTACACCAATTTACATCACAATATCAACTAGGAATTAATTAATTGAATTATTCGCTGCGGATTTCAGGGGACCCAATTTATGAACAATCTAACTAGGAAGTAAGAAGCTAGCGATCACATTATACTAAATTGGACTCCTAAATCGGAATCCTAAATCGGCAGTGTTGCCAACTCTCACAATTTCAAGCCCCTAGACAGAATATCAAAGTCACTAGAAAGTCTCTAAAACTGATTCTAACAAGAGCGGACCAAAAAAAAAAAGAGCGGCCCAAGATTTTTTTTTCTGGGAAAAGGATCTTGGGAAATAAAATTATAATATAGAAACATAAAAATACTAATAGCCCATTTGTGGTGACAGTCACTAAATTAGCAGCACTTAGCTCTAAATCGTAGTGATGCGATTACACTATCCTAAATTGTACACAATTTACGAAGTCAAATCGGGACCTTCCAATCTCATTAAATCGAACACTTTACTGCTCTAACTGCTATTACACCTTCTTGTTTCCTAAATTGGATCCCTTGAAATCGGCAGCGAATAATTAAAACAGCCACTGAACTTCACTCGAGAAAAGCCCGCCAATAACTCCACAAACCATAAGAAATCGGAACTTTTTCAGAAGTTTGGACACTAGTCTTTTAAGTAGCTCAAAAAAAAAAGAATCGTAAAAGGGGCAAACAGTGTGTATTGTGAATTTGTGAAGCCTTCGGGGCTTCAATGGTTCATAAAGAGCTTGGGAAGCAGTGTCACTCACTGGCATCGAGAATCGTGCTCGTGCAACTGTTTTATGAAAAACTCTGGCACAGCACTGAATTGATACCTAATATATCGAGCAGAGGACAGTTGTTTGTAACAAACAACTGTCCTCTGCTGAGGATCAACCCTTTAAATTATTGTAGTCTTTGTGAGGAGTCTACTGCAAGCACTCCTGATTCTAAACAAAAACTACTTTTCAAACAAATTCATTATTTGAAATTCATTGAACTCTTCAAATAATGTCTAGCCGGCCAGCAGCACCGGGTCCATTCTCTTTGACCGGGTCCACATGTTTCCTCATTGCCGCAGTATTTAGTCGAACGGCCGATCTTTTCTCTGTAGCTCTATAAAAGACAAATGATCGCACTATACTTTCGGTGGCAAATATTTTTCACTCTAAGCACAATCCAATGCTGAGGTATTCCACCCTATCCATCAGGGAATACTAAATTATAACAGATGTTTACGGCGCGCGCTTAGAACGCTACGTTTTGGGCGCACGCAGAGTGCGCGTTCTCTGCGCGTTGCTCGCTCGCTAGTCAAACGCAACAAGATATTCTATTCTATGTTTCTGTAGGTGATCATACAATTTTTTGAAGCTTTTTTTTCGTTACACAATTATTTCATTCTGTACCTAAAGGCTCAATTACACCTTCCGATTTCAAGGGACCCAATTTAGGAACAAACTAACTAGGAAGCAGGAAGCGAGCGATTACACTATCCTAAATTAAACTTCTATATCGGGCTCCTAAGTCGGCAGTGTTGCCAACTCTTACAAATTCGAGTCCCTGTACAGAATATCAAAAGTAGCTCTAAACCCTCTTAAAAATTGATTTTACCAAGAGCGTACTAAAAAATAAAAAGAGCGAACTCAGATTTTTTTCTGGGAAAGGGACTTTGTGAAATTTAATTTAATTTTAAACACAAACAAAAATACTACTAGCCCATTTGTAGCGACAAAGTCGTTAAATTGGCAACACTTAGCTCTAAATCGGAGTGATGCGATTACACTATCCTAAATCGTACACAATTTAGGAAGTCAAATCGGGACCTTTCAATCTCACTAAATCGGACACTAACTGCTCTAACTGCTATTACACCTTCCTGTTTCCTAAATTGGGTCCCTTGAAATAGGAAGGTGTAGGTATTTGAGCCTAAAGGCTCAATTACACCTTCCGATTTCAAGGGACCCAATTTAGGAACGATCTAACTAGGAAGTATGAAGCGAGCAATTCTAACTGATAATACACCTTCCTGTTTCCTAAATTGGGTCCCTTGAAATCGGAAGGTGTAATTGAGCCTTTAAGAAATTATTGAACGAAATACGAATGAGTGAATGGTTTCAAGCTTAATGTTGCCATAGCTCTTGTCATACCTAGAAATAGGGGGAAAAAAGTTATGAAACTGTCATGGCTTTTGCCAATATTTCAACTTGTTGAATACTGCCATGCCTTTTTTTTTTGAAGATATAATATACATAGCATTTTATAGTTAACTTAGGCAGTTTGTTGCCCTGAATTACTTCATTCGTTAAATGAGTCAAAACATGGTGGGCTAACGGAGCCATTAGAAATGTGCAGCTGAGAAGCTACGTTTTGGCTTTTTAGCGGTCGTTAGTATTTATTAGATTTGGCTTTTTTTAATTAAAAAGAATTTAAAAAAAGGAGGGAATCTTTCAACGAACGTCAGCTTCACAAAGGCAATTTTAATGTTTGAGTATGGCATCCCAGAAACCTTTTAGCAACTGCGAGCTCGGCGCGCGCATGTCTCGCTGTTTCCTATAAAATTCAGAAGTTTGCAATAAATAATGGCTTCGACTGTAAATTCGAAGCAAACAGACGTAAACGGTGACGTATCAAGATCACATCCGTGCAAAAAATCTAAAATGGAAAATAAAGTTACCGTTGTTTTGGGTGCTCAATGGGGAGACGAGGGAAAAGGAAAAGTTGTGGATTTATTGGCTGTTAACTGTGACATCGTGTGCCGTTGTCAGGTTAGTTATAATATCCTTTTTGTTTTCCTAATTAGTGCTATAATATCATTGTATTTTAATATCGGTACTTCTAACTGAGCATTATCTTAGACTTGTTCTTCGCCGCTATGTTTAGGGACGACATTTTGAGGTTATATTAGGCACGAGAATTACCGCTATTCATTGATTTTATCGTGTTTTCATTACTTTCATCTACGTTATCATGTTTCTGGCTACAAAAACTGATATTTTGAAAAGCCTTTGGTTTTGGCGGCGCGCCAGAATTTGTTTGAAAACATTACACTGAACACAATGTTTTTGTATGAATTCGCGAATACTAGACGCGTGCCAAGTATCTTAGCGGGAACTCAGAACTGCTGTGCGCTAGTTCAATGCTGCGTAAACCCGCCAGTTTCGGTCATCATTATGTAACAATTATATTTAAATTCTGAGATTTTTACTAAATATTTTCAATAGTCATGTGACAGAATGATATAGGCTAGTAGTATATTTATATTCGTTCATAGACCTTGTGCAGTGTGCTCACTAATTGTGGATTACTGCCAAGGTCTGGGACATCATTGTTGTTATGCTATGATTAATCTTAATTCCCCGCAATGTAGCTTACAGAGGGTTTTATCTAAATTTAAATATGATAATATTCTTTTAGAATGTTTTTTGACAATCGAAGGATTAACTGCTTTGCTTAAAAGCTTTATCCAACTAGAATTAAATGTTATGCATACTACATACTGTTACTACTACTGTCACATTGAATTCTTTTCACCTGTAGTACAGATTTGTTTCAAAAATCCCCTTCAGTGGAACCTCTTACAATAGTGGAATATAACATTACTCACAGACATTGTTAATTTTTAAGCAAACCATTATTATAAAGAGAGAATAATTAAATTGAAAATGAATTGGTAAGAGTCTATTACATTTAATTATGCCTTTGACGTAACAGAGAGGCGATTGATTCAACCTGGATACACTATTGTCCAGTCAACGAGGATATTTGTTGTATGAAGACTTCCGAAAAAATCTCCCGCCTATATAATTTGGCATGTGGATTGGATAGTTTGTCTTTTTTAATGTAACTTTAATTTTTTATTAAAATCAAAATAAATAGTTGGTTCTACAGTTTTTAAAATGTGCCCAGCAAGTTAAGCAAACTTAACTTTAAGTTAAATGTACCATTGAAATCAGCCTTATTCGTTTTGGAAACAAATGCCAAGAGAACTTATTTTCCATTTGTCTAGCCAAAGCACATTAATTAAAATGTTTCGCAGATTATATTGATTTATTGAATTTGAAAGTTTATCAAACTCTGAACTTAAACAAATGACACATAGTCATAATATCTCATTTACAATCTAGTTTGAGCAGGAACCAACCTGCTACCATGAGGCTATTCATATTTAATTCTAATATTGTGCTTTGATCGACACGCTAATGAATAAAAGAATAAGATTGGAATGTGACTGCTTGGGTATTTTTTAGGGTTTAGAATGGTAACCAACGGGACCCTATTACTAAGCCTCCGCTGTCCGTCTGTCTGTCAGGAGGCTTTATCTCATGATCCGTAATAGGTAGACAGTTGAATTTTTCACAAAATGTGTATTTCTGTTGCGGGGTATAACCCCTCCAGCGCACAGCCTGATTAAGTCACTGCGCATCATCTGCACCTCAGTGCGGCCCGGTAATCCTTACGCTACATAAATTTTTAAAATGAAACAAATGGGCTACCGCCATTAGGTTGGTGTGATCCTTTTTTTTGTGACATGGCCATGTCATGTAGAATATCAAAAAAATAACTCACTAAAATATAGCAATTTTTAGGGTTCCGTACCCAAAGGGTCCAAACGGAGCTCTATTGGTGTCACTGGACGTGTCCTTCTGTCTGTTCGTCGTCTGTCACAAAATTTTGTTCCGAAGAATTTTTGAACTTGAAGGTTATACATTATTTATAACATGTTTGTTATAAATAATGTATATTTTACTAACAAATACCAATATAGTATGTAAACCTTAATGTGCGAAATCCAATACGCACTTAGCCAGTTTTTTTTAAAAAAATTGTATATTTCCTTACTTTTAATTATTTGCATTTGGACGATATTTTTTTGCTGAATGCTGAAAACAAGTCTTTATGTTGTTGGTGGTATTAAATCTGTGATTGAACAAAAACTAATACCAACAACTGCATCAGACTATTTGTTTTTTTTTTTTTTGCTCTAGGGTCGAGCGGGAGGGTGTCAGACTCTGACTAAAACCCACCCCTGTTCCTTCCCTGCCCTGAATGCCCAGGGGCGAGGTAACTCTTTCGAATTTATCCTCAACCCCTGGGCAGGCATCGGCCATGACGGGCCCCGTCATGTTTGCTGACAACTCCTTGAGGCGCGCGTGGAACACAACTCGCCGTTACTCTCTTGCCTGGTGCTGATCGGACGGCGAGTTACCCACTACTCGCCGTCCGCAGGCCCGGGTTGCATCAGACTACTTGAAAAGATTTTTTTTTAGAACTTGTAAGTTCTTTTTTTGCAGTGGGTTTTGTTTTGCTACAAAATTGACATTTCTTCGTTATTTTTAGACAGCAAACAAGCCTTCGCATTTTACGATTAGTACTACGTCCCGCGCACCCTGTCAGTGTGCTCCGATGATATCAACTTTCCCGATCACATACGTAATCGTGAGCTATTCTCGTCTGTAAAGCTCGTGATCGTCCGCACAAAAGAATAGAGGAAAAGTCGTAAAGAAAGGTTTGACTATGAATGTTCTTCTTTCTATTCGATGGTTAACTTTTTAAATACTTCGAGCGGAGGAGTGCATGACAGTAGTCTCCTCGAACGGCGTTAACTAAATCATACTACGATTCCAAACACCCGGCGCACCCTGGACAGCTAGCACTCGATAAAACAGAGTCTAGCTGACTAACCCTTTCAACAAGATGGTAAACTCAAAAGCCTCTTCTCAGGGTCAGGACCGACCCATCTTAGGGACAAATAACAAAAATAACTAAGTATAAATGTGGATAGCTATATCACGAGAAAAAGACTAAAGAAAGTATGGATAGACTATGTGAAAGATATACCTTGAATGAGGGTGACTACAGCAGCTTATCTACTTCAAAGCTGTCCAGTGGTGCTGGATACAGAGCAAAGTACTATGAAGACGCAGGTACCCTCTGCGAGACAGTCAGTAACACCAGGACCTGTCCTTCTTTGAGGAGCTGGGGTGGACCTGTCCCACCTGTACGCAAAATACTCGCTCCGGGCGTGGAATTGCAAACACTAACCCGACTTAGGGTCAGCGCAGACAGAGAGGAATAATCCCCGCGCGGTCTCGGGCATTTTCTTTACGTATCGCGTATGCTCCACGCATATTTAGGTTCAAGCATTTATGCACTTTATTGTAATAATTTTAAAGGTTATTTTCAAGTGCGTTAATAAAATCCTCTCCGCTGCGCTCCGTTCCGTCTGCGCTGAGCCATACAATACCCGGGCCTGCGGACGGCGAGCAGTACTCTCCGTCCGATCAGCACCAGGCCCGTGAGCCCTCCTGCTTCACCCATAGCGGGAGAAGTCATGGGAAGATTTACCACCCCACAAAAAAAAGCCCTACATACAATACTATACAATGGCGGTGACTACTGAGATGACGACTATACAAGTAAAGTAGCAATAGAAGAAGGCATGTTGTGCAGACCCCAAATAAATTGGTTTAAGGCAAGAGAATGATGATGCGTCTGGCAAAAAGCGGCGCTCAATGTAGGCGGGCATTTTAGGTAGATACCATCTTGGCAATCAATACTGACAGATTTGTATGACGTATTTATTGAAATACTGAACAAATATATCGCTGTCGGTCACACCCTCGCCCGCCTCCGGTGTGACGCGAGCTTTATATACCGTGACCTTCTCAAAATACACCTGCATGAAGAAAAGTGAAACAGACTGATACATTTTCGAACGAAAAGGATGTCTACATAGAGACGCTGGACTATGAACTATGTCGTATACAGTCGATATAATATTTATTGTAATATTGAACTTGACCTGAAATTAATGCATATTTTATAACATTGTGATTGCACACTTTTCCTTGACTCCACAGATTTCGCTGAGAAGGTATTATTTAATAGAGAAGATGATACAGCAAGTCGTATTTATTATGAGTAGATGTCATAAATTCGTGTCCAGTTAGTAAAAAAATAACACCATATTGGTACGGATTCTCTTGTTCAATATCTAAACTAAAATTAGAGAATTGCTATCTTTTACTAAAAGGCAGTGCGAGAAAAGGACGGCTATAGCTATGCACTAAGTTAGAGATGTCAAACTAGTTCACGCCTTGCGCTTCGCCGTGTTTTTAGACGACATGTTTTTACGTGTACCCTTAATTTGTATAGAAATATTAGTTCAAACTACATTTGACAGCTCTAATTTACGTCCGTCTCTTTCTTGTTTTATTAGGGAGAAAAAGATAGCAATAGCCTAAATTAAGTTTAGTTTGTGCACAACAGCATCAACACCATTGGAAAGTGATTATGTGTGTGGTAGTGAGATACCAGATTGGAAAGTGTTTTACTAAAATTAATTCTTGGCTGGTGGCTCATTTATTGTTTGTTTGTATGTAAATGATTATTATGGGGTGTACTGCTAATTGAACTGATAACAAAACAAAATATTGTTCAGTACAATTGATTATAAATGCTGAAAGGTTATTCACCTCTGTTTCCATCTGTACCTAATCTTTTCAGCTGTTCTATTTTTAGTCACTAATAGTCAAAAGAAAATTAAATAGATACACATTTTAGGAACGTTGTGGCCTTGTACTTATATGTAAATATAGATCTATAGAAACCGGCCAAGTGCGAGTCGTGCTCGTGCATGAAGGGTTCCGTACCATCGTACAAGATTAAGCGTCTACTTGTTGCCATTATTAAGAAAGAACAAAAAGTTTCTAGTAGGGGGAGATCCCTTTTTAATTTATTTTTATATTTTTTTAATTGGTGTTGTCACTTTGGCTGTCAAGACCATTCTAATCTGTCATCCAGCCAGCTGGTTAGGCTATAGGGCGTGCCAAATACATAGACATACAAAGATACTCTCGAAGAACATTACCCTCCTTCTAGGCCAGTCGGGAAAAAAGTTAACAACATTTTTATGTAACTGCTAGATAAATAATTGCAGTTATCTCAGTTTGCAGTTTTGAATACAGATACTGAGGTACACTTACTTCGGTTATCGTGAAAAGTAAGGAAGTGGTGTAATCTTAGATAAACAATTGATTCATGTGTCCTTCACAGCCGTATTTTTCGTTAAACGAAAGTTACTATTGTATATTGAGAATAATCAGAATGTGTAATGTAATAACCTACTTTTTTTGTGCGCAGTAAATCGCCAGCGATCTACGTAACTTCATAGCTATAAAAGGCAAATGAAGACTATTATACCTTCACATAAATAGAAAGAAATAATTTAATCTAATTCGTAACAGTTACTAAAACACGCACGGTACACAAAAAGGTGAATGTGGCTTGTGGGACTAAAATACAATAATCTGTCAGGACAATGAACGGTGAAAAAAAATCGCGGCGTATCCTAGAACTAAAAATTTGAAGACGTGAAATCCACCAACCCGCACTGGGTCCGCGCGGTGGTCTAAAGCCCATTCCTCCCTCAGAGAGGTCTATGTCTCAGCATTGGAAACGTTATTAGCTCATTCCCCCTCACAGAGAGAAGGTCTATGTCTCGGCAGTGGGAACGTTATTAGCTCATCCCCCTCACAGAGAGAAGGTCTATGTCTCAGCAGTGGGAACGTTATTAGCTCATTCCCCCTCACAGAGAGAAGGTCTGTCTCGGCAGTGGGAACGTTATTAGCTCATTCCCCCTCACAGAGAGAAGGTCTATGTCTCGGCAGTGGGAACGTTATTAGCTCATTCCCCTTCACAGAGAGAAGGTCTATGTCTCGGCAGTGGGAACGTTATTAGTTCATTCCCCCTCACAGAGAGAAGGTCTACGTCTCGGCAGTGGGAACGTTATTAGCTCATTCCCCCTCACAGAGAGAAGGTCTATGTCTCGGCAGTGGGAACGTTATTGGCTCATTCCCCCTCACAGAGTGAAGGTCAATGTCTAAGCAGTGGGAACGTTATTAGCTCATGCCCCCTCACAGAGAGGAGGTCAATGTCTCAGCAGTGGGAACGTTATTAGCTCATTCCCCCTCACAGAGAGAAGGTCTATGTCTCGGCAGTGGGAACGTTAGTAGCTCATTCCCCCTCACAGAGAGAAGGTCTGTCTCGGCAGTGGGAACGTTATTAGCTCATTCCCCCTCACAGAGAGAAGGTCTATGTCTCGGCAGTGGGAACGTTATTAGCTCATTCTCCCTCACAGAGAGAAGGTCAATGTCTCAGCAGTGGGAACGTTATTAGCTCAATCCCCCTCACAGAGAGAATGTCTATGTCTCGGCAGTGGGAACGTTATTAGCTCATTCACCCTCACAGAGATAAGGTCTATGTCTCGGCAGTGGGAACGTTATTAGCTCATTCCCCCTCACAGAGAGAAGGTCAATGTCTCAGCAGTGGGAACGTTATTAGCTCATTCCCCCTCACAGAGAGAAGGTCTATGTCTCGGCAGTGGGAACGTTATTAGCTCATTTCCCCTCACAGAGAGAAGGTCTATGTCTCAGCAGTGGGAACGTTATTAGCTCATTCCCCCTCACAGAGAGAAGGTCTATGTCTCAGCAGTGGGAACGTTATTAGCTCATTCTCCCTCACAGAGAGAAGGTCTATGTTTAGGCAGTGGGAACGTTATTAGCTCATTCCCCCTCACAGAGAGAAGGTCTATGTCTCAGCAGTGGGAACGTTATTAGCGAGAGAGAGAAACAGTAATGAGAGGCAATCCTCACGCCCCTAGCCGCCGCAGGAGACGCTCTGGGCGTCGGGAGTCGCAAACCGATTCCCAGCCACCATACGTCCGGGCTTCCGGACGGCGAGCAATTGGTAGCTCGCCGTCCGATGTGGACCAGCAACGGCGCATAGTGTTCCACGCGCGCCTCAAAGAGATGTCAGCAAGCAGTGACGGGATCCGCTAGGACTGGTGTCTGCTAAGTTCGCGGGTGTGTTTGATAGTCACGGGTGCCCCCTGGCACAGGCAACTGAAGGAACATGGGAGGGTTTTAGTCAGTAAGAGTCTGACACGCCCTCCGTTCTACCCAGAGCAGCAGAAGTTATTTGATGATAACCCACCCAAAAAAAAAGAATACTAAGCATCCTCCTATTCCACTACAAAGCTTGAGCTCACGCGTTTTTTTTTCCATCGATCACGTAGCGCGTAGTCCGCGATCAAATATTCTAGAAGTGTCCAAAAAGGTCTCTGCCTAGGCTTTTCCCAAATAAATATGTTGGGGTCGGCTACCATTGTTACCGCTGAATACCAGCAATTGTCCATAGAGGAACTGCTTGTCTGAACGCCACATTCCAGCTACTGGGTAGCACAATACGCCTTGGAAAGTCTGGCCCGAAAAAGGTATCGCAAAGTTAGGACGTGCTGAACCGCGAAGACATTTAGAAAATAATTAAAAAAAAACATTTATCCGACACAGACAACAACAGCAACAAACACAAGGTATAAGAAAACAGTAGTACACAAAGATACAATAATATTGCGCTGAGCGTGCCCATGCCGAAAGGGTTACCATCTCAGAATTTGCTGGGCGTCGGACACCCAGCGCTGGTTTTCAGTTGGCACCCCTCTGTGACGCATAGACGAGGATAAATAAAACTTAAGGCGCTATTAACTGTCAACGAGCTTGAGTGGTTGGTGGTGGTTGTGGTTGTGGTGGTGGTGGTGGTGGTGGTGGAAGAAAATGTCGTGAGAAAAGTCTTGTGTATGGATGTGGATGGCTATAAAAGTAGGGGAAGGCCAAAGAAACGATGGTTGGACTGTGTGAAAGAGGATATGGGTAAAAAGGGGGTGACTACAGAGATGACGACTAATAGAGGAGTATGGAGGAAAAAGGAAAAAAAAAAGGAATCGTCTCAAAATCCTTATCTCTAACTTTATATGTTATTATTATTATATATGTAGGTATATTATATTAAATATATATGTATGTTTATTTTAACTATCTAAATATACTTTTGTAATTATTTTCGTCTTAGTATTTTTTTTTTTTTCAGTTTATGCATCTGCCATGTTATCTCTCCACCACCCTTGATTGACTGGTAGAGAATGCCTAAGGCATTAAGTCCGCCTTTGTACATTTGTGTTGCATGAAGTTTTAATAAATAAATAAAGACATGTTGCGCCGACCCCAAATAAATTGGGATAATGGCAGGAGAATGATGTGAGAGTGTGAGAGTGGTTAGCTTGGGTGTTCTGCGCTGAGCTCACGTAACGCGTCGCATGTCCATCCAGTAATAGGACTCGCCCATCAAGGAGCGCTGTCCGAAATTAGACGCATTATTAATTTATTACACTCAAAACAACAAGTATTAAAATAAAACACTGAGACTAAATTATAAATGATCTTTAAAATGGTGAAAATTTCATAAAAATACGCTTTATAGTTTTTGCGTGATTCTCATTTTTTTATCCGCGCTAGCATCATAACTTTACAAATTAATTACACTATGTTATAAAAATATTATTTCAAATATTCTCAGATTAAATTACGACGGAAATAGTCTAGAATAACATATATTTTTTTCAAAGAAATAAGCCTAGTCGTTTAGACGTGATGTTCAATTAAAAACCTTTAAAAAAAATACACTAAATATTTATAAATAACTTTAATTTCGGAAGTCGGTGTTTGTATTTTTTCTTCTTCGAAATTTTTAGTGTATTTTTTTTTTTGGAGGTCGGTTGTTTTTTTTTGTAAAAAAGCTTTTTATTTTTCACTTTTTAGTTGTTATACCCCAGAACTAAAAACCCCAATATAATGGAACGTGGAATTTAAACATTTAGAGAACACTAAAACGTCATCGAGGTACACGTATTTTCCGTTTTTGTTCAGTTTCTCAAAAAGCGCTAAAGCAATTTCGATAAAATGTATATGGGACCACCTCGGGAGTATATTCTTTCAGATGAAAAAAGAATTTTGAAAATTGGTTCACAACTGACGGAGAGACGAATTGAGCACCTCCTCTTTTTGGAAGTCGGTTAAAAGGTCGTATAACTGCGCCTTAAATAATACTTTTATTTATGTTTTTTGTACTTGGTCGAAGACTCCCTGTCAATGAATCTGCAAAGCTTGCTATGCCTACAGGAGCTGCAATAAAAATATGTTATATACAAAAGCTTCTGTGAATGTTTAGCCTACCGCGGTTTTAATTGTAAACATACATCACAATTTATTGCTAGCATCAGCCGTTGGAGTTTACAGAACACAGCAGACGTTATTAATAAAGATTAAACGTATGTTTGCGGTTTAGAGAACTGTACTACAATGCCATGTTCTCTTCAATTTCAATTTAGTTTCAGTTATTTTCACCTATTGGTATGTAAGATTACTATAGATACCAAGAGTTCGAGCAATAGAATCCTCTAGACCCGTCTCTGTAAATATTTTTCTGAACTACGTCATTGATTGCCCCTTTCCACTAACTAAGCGAAAATTTAGGGCTGGTGAAAACCTATTTATATTGGCCTGATGTGTTCTCGTGTAGGGCGAAGGCCTGCTTTCTCCATCCACGTACTTATCCCTGTTGAAACTTTTCTGAAAGATATCCTTTTGATAGGTCCTAGCTTATGTTCTCATATATATCTGGGTCTCCCGCCTTATCATTATCTGCTGTTTAAAACCCAACCTCATCGTATTTGGATCGATCAGTTCGAATCCTTCTGAGCTGGAACTCGTCTTGCCTCAAGCAGTTCGTGTTTAAAAATAATTAAAAAAAATACAAACAAGGCATGCCCTTGAAGTTCGCCATGAAAGAGAATATAATAGCCAACTAATTACTACACTAATTTAATTGCCAACAGTTTCATATAATCAGTTGTTTGCCAAAGCAAAGATTTTGCAACTGTCTGGGATTGTTTGTGTTTCACAATGTTATGTCACCTAGATTACTTGGAACGGACGCCAGACAAAGAAATCTATAACTTATTTGTCACAAGGCTAGCTTTCGTTATTTGATTGAATTTCTGATTCAAACAGAATAAGTACTGTATTATCATTAATTACTTGTAGTAAATTGTCTGTGGTGTTATGTAACTTTTATAAAATACAAGCTGACCCGGCAAACTTTGTTCTGCCATATAAAAATAGAGATTAAAAAATGGGGGTAAGGTTGAAATAAGATAGGTTCAGGTTGGCCACCATGATCGAAATTTGGTCGAAAGGATTATAAAATAGGGCGTAGGTACTTACAATGAAAAGATCTAACTTAGAGACAGGTGCAACGAAGCTTAGGGTTCCTTGTAAGAAATGGATTCGAATAGTGTAGATTTTAGAGATAGTGAAGAAGCAGTTGAAAACAGTTTCCCTGGGCTCCCGATTCATGGTAACGGTAGGAACTAGGAACTGTGGGACAAAAAGTCTGTAGGAATCCGACATAACTGTCCGTTCTCCCCATATGGAGAGTATCCATGAGGATTTACTAATATAAAAAAAAATATTGAAAACAGTTTTCAATATTATATTATTTACTACACAGGTATAGTACTACATAGATATATAAATAAAAATACCTGGTTACACAGATTGGTAATCAGAATCACCCATCAAAATTTTCACAGTATTTCATCAATAATTTACAACAGTATCGAACGATCCCAGTATGAGTTAGCGCTCCGTAATGTAGCGTAGGTAAATACAGTGGCAAACATTTTACAAGGAGTTATTTAAACTGAACTGAAAAAAATCTGTTATGAAAAACACGTCATCATCATTTAGTTGTAGCGGATAAATTCTTAACAGAGTTACCGCACGCACCCCTGGGCACTCAGGCAGGGAAGGAACAGGGGTGGGTTTTAGCCAGTAAGAGTCTGACACCTGACACCATGTCTCCTTAAGGAGACGCGACAATAGGTTTTTAATTGTGTCTGCTAATGAGGGGCTTGACGGGTTAAGCATAAAATCTTAGTTATAAAACGAACTTCGTTAAAAATCATACTCATTCTTAATAACTACTATTATGTAGTAATTTTATTATCTAATCATTGGTCATAATTAACAATTTCGACAATCTTGTCTCGTCTCGGGTCTCGACCCGAAAGTCCCGGGACTCGAGACAACTAAAATTACGAAAAGTCCCGCGACTTCTAGACACGAGACGTCCCGGCACCCAAACGGTAATATGTAAAGACAGATGTACGGACTACGAGCAGTATATATTAGTAACAATTGTATGAGTAACGCGGCCTTGACAAAACCTTGACTGGAGTAATCCGAAAAGTAATGACTTCATATCCATCATAATATCTGAGAATCATCTCAATTAGCAGCAGTTATGTATGTAAGTATCTAAAGCGCCATTTATTGTTCCTCCATTTTAATTTTGAATCTTTAAAATTCATGAAATAAGTACCTGTTTAATAAAACAATAACAGCAAGTCTATTTAAATCTCATCATCATCATCAGCCTTTTAATGTCCCCACTGCTGGTGCTGAAATGCTTATCTTCTCTATAAGAATTTGGACGGGATAAGTAACTTTTTCTAGGAATCTCACCTCACAGTAATAGCCCAAGCAAGAGCAAAGTATTAATTCATATTTTATTACTGTTAATCAAGTTTGCCAGCACCAGATCTACGATTTTTCCGAACCGGGGCAGAAATTTGATAGTGTCGCCCCTTCACTTGTTTGAGATTAATTATAATAAAAAGGAAACCTCACAAATATTATACTGCGGGGGCTAATTGTATGCTACTACGTAGCATTTGCTCGAAACAAGCGTGCTTTTGTGCTCTTTTAGTAGCATGTGTATTCCGGACTTAAGGCGCAGTTCTACGATTTTTAATGGTTTTTAATTGAACATCACCTCCAAACGACTAGTCTTATTTCTTTGAAAAAAAATATATGTTACTCTAGAGAATTTTCGTCGTAATTTGATCTGAATATATTTGATATTATATTTTTATAACATAGTGTAATTAATTTGTAAAGTTATGTTTAACGCCGATAAAAAAATTGAGAATTACGCAAAATCTATAAAGCTTATTTTTATGAAACCTTCACCATTTTAAAGATCATTTAATTATTTATAATTTAGTCTCAGTGTTTTATTTTAATACCTGTTGTTTTATGTGTAATAAATTAATAATGCGTCTAATTTGGGACAGCGCTCCTTGCTGGGCGAGTCCTGTTACTGAGTGGACGTACGACGCGTTACGTGAGCTCAGCACAGAACACGCAAGCTAACCACTCAAGGTCATTGGCAGTTAATAGCGCCTTAATTGCGAAACATGTGCAGAAAATATTTTCAGACACATGAAATAATGGATTATAGTAATTTCCTTCAAATTGTTTTGGATTATGATAGAAAATGGTATAGGTTCATGAACAAAGGAATATAAGAGCGAGCGAAGCGAGCTCCATAATTTTAGTCCCCAGTTTCGAAACGGATAAATGAAAACTGTACCAAGGTTAGGAGTTACTTTTACGACGTAAATCCAGAAACAATATTAACTTTATCTATAAAGCTTTAAACAATCTGGAGACGATTCGAATCTCTTTTATAGATCTTATAGTAGTTTAAAACCAAGTTTTATTGTCAAGACTCTATAAAAAACGTAGCGAGATTTCACGATACGCCCGTATAAAGTATTATCTGACATTAATATTATTTATGAAGTGCAAACAAGGTAAATCTAGATAAAAACTACTTCTCGATTAAAATCCGCTATTTTTAATACAATTACAATGAAATAGTCGATGGTCGTTGGTATTTTAATCATGCTGATGCAGCATAATAAATTCATAATGCAGTCGCTATCTATTTTGTCACCTATTTATTAGCTAAGTGTCTGTAAGGCCACCTATGAATAATCAAGAAGCTGTACAAATAACAAAATCACCAACAATTCACAACACACAAATAAAAAATCTTTATCTTTTAACTGGATATTAAAAAAAAACACATACTTTCAAGAAGATAGCATCAACTTATCCAGCTTTGCGCTAGGCTATAAAATGATTTTATCATTGAGAAGATCGCCCATTGTCCAAATGTTTGTAGTGGGACTCGGGACTGAGTATTGAGTTTTTTCTAGCTAGGAAAACTTGCGAAAATATCGAAATCACTATGAAACAAGACTTACCGAGGCTGTCTCAAAGATCTATCGAATTTTAAATTCCGCCACTGACAAAATGTTTTGAATTTCTTTGAAAAAATACGTTCGATGTTTTTTCCTATCTCAACATATTTTCTCTGCCCATGACCTATATGTCCTGCCCGAAATAGCAGAGATAAAAAAACAAAGATGACAGATTAGTGTTTTTTGAATGAACACGTACGCTCTCAAGATCACATCCACAATGTCATGTCAGCGGAAGCAATGTGCCAAAAATCGTGAAATATGTGTTACTGGCAGCTTGGCTACGCTGAAGAGAATTTTCTTCTAATTGCGCGGGTAAATCCAGCTGCACCAAGCGATTTAATTTCGAATTTAGAATGAAGGGGAAAAAGAAAAGTATTTTTTTTATTGCTCCGAAAATTCTCGAAACGTTCTGTTTTTAAACACTGTTTACTCTTTAAAAAAAAAATTGCTGTAGAAAAGCCGCACTACTCTACTAGCCAGTACCTATCCTCCTGTAGGTAGGCTTGCTAAAATATTTGATCAAGTCAAAAGCTAGGTTGTAGCCAGCATTCTATAACTTAATAAGCAAGATAAAACGCTAATCAATATTCGGTCCAAGCACGTCTGTCTTATCATCATCTTCTGTTGTGCATATCCCAACTTATTTGGGTTCGACACAAAATCGTCAGTCTTTTCCTTCCTTATCTCCTGGGTCACCTGTTCTATAGCAATAACATAACTAACACTGTCCATCCATCGTTTCTGGTCTTTCCCTACCTTAGTCTTCCATACTAAATCAATACTTTTTCTCATTCCATGGTTCTCTTTTTTTACTTTAATAATTAGTTTATAAATTATTTCATTGTGTGATATAGAATACAGTTGCCTTGTTTTAAGAATGCGGATGTAAATCATTCTAATGTTTATGAAGTATTTGGCAGTAAATATATCTATAGTCAGCTTTCTCGGTCAGCTTTGCTGAGGTAGTCAATACTACAATAAAATTCGCAACTTCATTTTACCGAGATCGCACCTGTTTCAATTATTTCACATATTGTCCATTAGCGTAGACACTTGAGATACAAAACTACACCAATTTTACGTCACAATATCCACTAGGAATCAATTTGTGAATAATTAAAACAACCACTGAACTTCACTCGAAAAAATCCCGTTAAAAAAAAACGCTTGTCTTCTGTTTTTTTTTTTTTTTTTTTTTGTTGTTTAAATTGGACGAAGAGGTAGATAGACAAAAAGATTCACTAAATTGCTAATAGTTTTGCTGCCTTGACAGCAAAGCCACATAAGAAAATGGCGCTAACATTATAAATGTCATTATTGTATTCATAAAAGGTTATGAACCAATTCTACGTTAGTTATCTATTGTTGAAATGAATACATTGTATGCTTCTGTTGTCTTGTATGATTTTAATCTTTATTGACTGGCTATATTGCTACAGGTACTGAAACGGAATTTGCATACAACTCGGTACTTTATGACTACCTTCGTTCTTATGCCCGTTGTAAAATGCTTACGTCACTGGAAAGTCTTGAAATATTTGTACATAACGTAACGAATGATCGCAAACACCGATCCGCTTTTCCGACTTGTATATCAGATTTGGCAAAACGAATAATAGGTTAAGTACTAACTATTTATGTTGCCAACACGTCAGATTTTGGCTCTACGAGCACTACACTCCTCTGCAAATTCTTAATCGGTACAATAGGGATGTTTCCTAGGTATTCAAATAATAATTGTATTTAGTTCTTAAGTTAGATTAACCGACTTCAAAAAGAAGGAGGTTATCAATTCGGATGTTTGTATTTTTTTTTTATGTATGTTTGGGCATAACTTTGTCATTTACAGACAGATTTGTAAAATTCTTTTTTTGTTCGAAAGAGGTTTGTTCCGAAATGGTGGGACCATTTCGGAACAAACCTCTTTCGAACAAGAAAATTTTAAATTTCATATCGATCTGATAATGGGTTTCGGAGACAAACAACGGAACTCTTCAAAAATTGACAGCAAATCAACCGCGATGCTGCGACTATGAATTGTTAACAGTTTTTAATGGGTAATCACTACTAAAAAGTGAAAAATAAAAAAAATACTTTTTTACAAAAAAATAGAACCGACTTCCAAAAAAAGTGGAAAATAACTTTAATTTCGGAAGTCGGTGTCAAAAAACGAAGACGCAAAACCAAAAACACCGACTTCCGAAATTAAAGTTATTTTCCACTTTTTTTGGAAGTCGGTTTTATTTCTTTGTAAAAAAGTTTTTTTTTTGCTTTACCAAAACCAATAAAAAATTACAATGATAAAACGCATCAAAGTTCAGGAGTGGGGGCTTGCTACGTCACTTCGTGGTAAAAAGTGTAGTAGGGCGTGACGTCACGCGAAATTTCAACGCACTATATACAGGGTGTAACGGAAAGGTGTGGTCATATTTTAGGAGCCGGTTGTGCCCATGGAAATGAACAACTTTCTCTAAGAAAAAATTTTTTTTTTGTAAAAAACTGACAGAATTAGATTTTTTTAGGGAACTACTCCATTTGAGGTATTCCTCGTAGCGCTCCCGTTTTGAAACGCTCCCATCTAAGCGCTCCCTTTTTGTTCCTCCAAGCGCTCCCAAAAGGAGCGCTTCGAGGAACGATTAAAAAATATTAAAATTTATTTCCTCGAAGCGCTCCCACGTTTAAAAATAGGGAAAAGCATGAAGGTATGAATTATATCGATAATTTTTAAAAACTCATGTGTGCATCATCGACATCGAAGTTGCTTAACCAAATTACGAAATTGAGAGAATAATATCTTTTTGCTTTCGGCACTCTTATGTGTATACAAGGACCAATGTTATTGTGTAGGTATTCAAAGAGGATGTTATAAATAAAACGCATAGTCTATATACTTAATATAAATTATATACGTATAATAATCACATTGCAGTAGACCTACATAATAATTACATTAGTACTTTGTGTGTACCACTGGCGACGGGGTGTGGACGAACGGGAATAAGCCCTGGCGACTAGCTCCACGCCACGGTACTGTGACGTCATACGCATTAGCGAGTCTGCCAGCGCGACTGAATATTTTTCGAAACTTTAAATGCTAATAAAATAAAAACTACTGGGTATTTTTGAGAGAAACAAAAAGTTGTTAACTTGTATCCATACAGGCTATATTATGACAAACTTTCAGGCGATTTGGCAAAGTAACATTATCCATTACAAATAGGATATAAAAACAAATTCCAAGTTACAATCACAATAAAACAACATTAATACTAAGAGTAGTATAAGTATGTATATTATAAAAATCTTTAAAATTAAAAATCACAGATCGTTTCATAATCTTAATTATTACTGACTAATTAATAAGTGTTCATTGGAGTTGCACAATTTGATCCCGCCAAATCCGTTCCATCATCGGACCACAAGACGTACGGCGTTGCGCCACCGTTACATGGTCGACATCCCACCCATACGTACAAAGCGTTTTGGGAACACATTCATTATGCGTACAGCTAAGGAGTGGAATTCCCTGCCGGAGTCTGTGTTTCCTGATAGCTACAACCTAGGAGTCTTCAAGTCTAGAGTGAATAGATTGCTTCTAGGCAAGCGTGCTCCATCGTAGGCCATATCATCGCTTAACATCAGGTGTGATTATGGTCAAACGCGAGCCTATCAGTTTATAAACCTCAGGGAGAGGGTCTAAGGTGGACATGGCTTCTTGGTGAATATCCTCCACTACTTCTCGCACAAATTGTGATGCCTCATTACGCCGATAAGAATGTTCGTTCTTTTTTAAAATATCTTCATATTTATTAAGAGTTAGGAAGGCACCACACGTCTTTATTGTACACCGCCACACACTGTTCCCATTCTAATTAACTTTTATAGGTCTGTATATATAATTATCACATAACAACACTTTCTTTCCTTTTTTACTTTGGACGTATTTAATTAGCACGTTTCCAGTACTTGGTCCAGCAATTGGTTCCATGCTCACACAATTATTTCACAAACTTTATTAGTAAATAAACTTGCTTCCGTGACACATTCGCGCAACTTGCGATAACAACAAAACGCAATTTTACGTAAACACAAGTTCGGGCAATGCTCGGCTGGGTTCGTGTGAATTCGTTAAACGCGACTCTCTAGGATACAATGGGGAGGCGGGGTTACGGTTTGTATGTGTGTGTGCAGGACTCACACGCCGCGCGCGCCGCATCTTTAAGAGTCTATGTTACCTCAAATGGCTTAGCATGATCCTCCGTTATGTCGATAATACTGCAGCATTAATTTTGAAATAAATATATGGCAAGGTTGAGGATCAATGTTAAGTATTATAAACCTCAAAAACACGATTCCATAAAATTTTCTCGATAGAAAAAAAATCCAAAGTTACCTCTAAACCGAAAACAATAAACCGCTAGCATTCAAAAAATGCTTAAAATTAGATCATGAAACTTTGCATACTAACTGAACTTACTATAAAGCAGGTCCTACAAGTTTTTTTATTTTTAAATTACCATTATTTTCACAGTAAAAATAAAATACCTAAACTATCACCTAAACTATGCCGTCTTGAAGCTTGTTCCCTGGCGCCCGACGCCCCCGTTCAGTCTCGCTTCGGCTTTCGAACGGGAGGGCTGTGTCGCTTGCGCTCAGAGCACACATTACGCAACAAGACTACGTAAAATACAAATCTTGTAGTACTTATACTTATAGTGTTGGTGCAATGGGAAATAACCGTAATAAAAATAAGAAACGAAAGGGTTGGCGCAAAGAAACTGGAAAACATGATAAACGTAATGAAGTAAGTATATAGCTACCTATCTACTTACAGTATTAGTGATTACAAACATGTCACGTTTGGTGCAGTGGCAGGTGATTGGCTGCTGCGTTAGGAGTTGCAGGTGTTTCTGCATGTGAAGATTTGTGTTTGTAAACGCACCTTTCACGATTCAGGCGAAATCCAGGTGTACACTTTTTTTTTTGATAAAAAATGTGAAAAATGGGTGTCCAATTTTGTAAAAAGTTAAAAAGTTCCCTAAATAGGTTTGTTGTTGTTTTGACAATATACAACAAGTAGGTATCTATGTAGTACCTAATTGTTTTTTTTTATAATGTTTCCGACTCCAGGATTTCAACTGAATCGGAGACGGTGCGATTACAAACACAAATCTTCACATTCACAAACGCGCAGATCCGACACAACTATATGTATGCCATAAAACACTGATCTGTTATTATTATTACTACACATGCCTATATAATTTTGACGGCACGGTTGGCGCAGTGGTTGAGCGTTCGGCTGCTGCACTGCGTGTCGCGGGTTCGATCCCCGCACGGAACAAATATTTGTATGACCTGCAGATAGTTGTTCCGGGTCTGGGTGTCTTGTGTATGTGAATTTACATGTTTGTGAACGCACCCACGATACAGGAATATTCCTAGTGTGGGGCAACGTTTTTTTAAAAGACAAAAAAAAATCAAAAAAAAATTTATCAAGCTATAAATTTCCAGTATAAGCTGATCTCACATTGTATAGGAATTCCGTACAATGAGAGGTCAGCTTGTACTGGAAAAGTATCCCTCCACCATCAAATACCAATTCACCAAATTTGTATTTCAATAAAAATGTAGGGTGGGTAATTGTTATTTGTTATTCATAGGGCAAGTCTGCTTCTATGGACGATTTAGTCTTCTTTTGTATATTTTTAGGGTTCCATAGCCAAATCATAAATAAAAATATGTGAGGTCTAGGTAGGTATTTATTTGTCCCGTGTGATTGTTACAGGACCGGACGGACGGAGGTATGACCTCCGAAAACTGTAGAAATAAATTCGGACGAAACAAATCTTCATGTGTTACAAAATATATAATTGTAAGTACCTATCTATCATACGTGTGTGATAATCACGAAATTTGCTGTTCCCCCATGGCACTACCGCTTGGTACTAACGCGTAACGGTACTATCACGAAATTGGCGAATTCATAATAAAATTTTCATAATGTTGGACTTTTTAGGGTTCCGTATTATTTATTCATGTTGACAAAATTATGCTGCCGGGGTCGCGAGTATATTTGAAAGAGAGTTACCGCGGCTCTTGGCACAGGCAACTGAAGGAACAGGGGTGTGTTTTAGTTAGTAAAAGTCTGAGATGCCCTCCCGCTCCGCCCAGAGCGGGAGGTCATTTTTTATATTTTTTTTTATTATAATCGTTTATTAGGAACAGAACAACAAATACAGGCAGATAAAAAAACAATGTACAACGATGGTAGCTGCAAAAGTTTAAAACTTTGGCGCAGCCACCAACGCCCATCACGCTAGTCATTGAATGATAACATAACATACCCCAAAAAAAGTGTTTTATAATGAATGTTGTGTTTTCTTGCAGATCACCCGAGAACATGAGCTGTTCACTGAATATACACAATCATTGAAATCAAGCGTCCCATTGCAGCATTCTAAACA
Organism: Polia nebulosa; assembly: GCA_951329385.1. Classification (NCBI taxonomy): domain Eukaryota; kingdom Metazoa; phylum Arthropoda; class Insecta; order Lepidoptera; family Noctuidae; genus Polia; species Polia nebulosa. The sequence continues at coordinate 25,017,614 of OX589602.1, forward strand.
TCTTTGGACGAAGCCAAGATATAGATAAGATAGAAGTAAATTTTTGGAGAAAAACTCAAAACGGACTTGTCGTAAATAAAAAACATCCTTGGTATATACAAGTGCAAGGACAATTACATATCATCGGTACAAAAAAAAATGTATTTTCGGAATAAGGTCTGGATGCGACAAAAACATCAAAGTCGAAATTATAGAAAGATGACCAATATTTCTGAAACGGAACTAAAATTAGAACATTTTTATAAAACATGCATGTTACCTGAGCTATGCAATTCCAGACATGTACTAACTATGTAAATTAGAAATTTAAGCGATTAAAAATAAATGTTATTTAATTTTGACTATTTTTAATTACTTTGAAAAAAACTTATGGTATTTATCATACCTACCTACATACCTACCTGCATACTTACCTACTTATCTTACCTATACCTACCTATCTTATATTTATACAAACCTTGTCCTGAGAATCACGAACACAACAAAAAAAGAATTATGCAATTTGGTGAAGTCCTTCGAAAGATATACGCATACCTACATTTCGGCGATTCATTCTTATATAGATGCATAATAACTAAGAAAGTGGTAATACAAGGAGAAAGCTACCTATTATAAGATTTTAAAATGGCACAGCGTAAACTTACTACCAAGCCAATGTACCTACAGAACCCTCAGTGCAATGGTGACTCGCACTTGACTAGTTTTTTAGCTCTACTGCTACTAAACCGACTCTAAACCACTGCATAAATTCTACAATTTATGTAGTGGTTTAGAATCGATTTTTCTAACCTATGTATACCTAGGTACTTGCATATACCTACAACCTACATAATTACCTACATGCGCAAACGGCTGTCACATATATATACACTAAAACTATAAAACGCAAACTTACTACAAAACTAATTGGCGGAACCCACAGCGCAAAGTTGGCTCGCATTTGACTAGTATTTTATAGAAGTAGGTAGGTAAAATAAAATAGTGTGCACGGCTAGACATCACCTATACCGTCCAGTATAAGCTGATCTCGCATTTTATAGGCTTTCCGCACACTGAGAGGTCAGCTTATACTGGAAACTGATCGTTTATAGATACATTGAAATTGTATTTGCGATATAATATATAATTTTATATTCATAAAATGACAAGTTAAAATTAAATTAGATTGATAATTTTATTTCTTAGTACTCGTCCGATAATAGTGTAGTTTACTCTAACGAAATCGCTTCGACCTCAAGGCCGCGCGTGTCGCGTCTCTGCGAGCAAAAGTGTGCGAGCGAGATAAAGAGTGCAGTGGCACGCGGGGAAGTGGGGGCGAAATTAGAATTTGAGCTGAGATGGTGTAGGCTCTTAACTCTTAGTAAGAAGTTAGTATCGCTATTTTTGGCAAAAAATAATTATAAAATTGTTTTAACCATTTTATCAATAGCATAGGTAGCATCACCGTTGAGCGCAATACGTTACTGGATCCCGGCTCAGAGCACGTGATTTTAGTCAGTAGGTGGTTTTAGTCAGTAAGAGTCTGACACTCTCTCGCCCCGCCTAGGACAAGGAAAGTCATTTCTACCATTGACGTAAACGATAGACACCTCATTGCCTTATTTCTACGAAAAACTTCCGAAAAAAAACATTGAGGTGTGCGGGGAAGGGGGTAGTAATGGGAAACATAATGGAGAGAAATCATAAGCTTTCTAAACAATAAAAAATATGAATAGGTACATATGTCGGTAGATTATATTCATCTATTTGGTGGACTAAAGGATTTACAATAAAACAAAAAAAAAATTAATTACCAAACCCGTGCGAAGCCGGGACGGGCCGCTAGTTGTATATTATAACAATGTGTTCTACTTATTATCGATAATTTCAGTTAGTATAGTCCCATCTCTATCCGAAAGTTAATCATGGGAGCGCTTCGAGGAAATAAGTTTTAATATTTTTAATCGTTCCTCGAAGCGCTCTTTTTGGGAGCGCTTGGAGGAACAAAACGGGAGCGCTTAGATGGGAGCGTTTCAAAACGGGAGCGCTACGAGGAATACCTCCTCCATTTTGCCATGGTTTGGAGTTCGAAAGTCCTATTGATTTTGTACATTCAACGAGCCAATTTACTCTCCATTTATTCATAAACCATAGAAACAACTGGAACAGTTGACAGTCATTACACCCAGACAAGAGCAAGTAAGAGCCTAAAAACCACACCCACCTAACCTTTAAATACCAATGACCTACAAAGGTTAAAGCAATACCTTCGAATAAAATACAGCGTGTATCTATTCATTATAATATGAATGTTGGTCAACTGTATATTTATATTCGCAGGGTGGCAACAACGCCGGACACACTGTGGTCGTCGATGGCAAGGAGTTCGACTTCCATTTGCTACCGAGCGGTATTATAAATCAGAAATGCATCTCAGTTATTGGTAAGTTACCTTTTGTTGTTGCTACAGTAGGTTCTAGCAAGTTATCCAGCTCATATATTGGTTTCCAAAAAAATATAATCTGACAGAAAATATTGGGTTCCCACCTATGAAATTGGCGTTTTTTTCTCACAAATAGAGAACCTCGTCACTTCTATGAATTAAAATATTCATCAATTGCTTGATATTCTATCGAATAATACTGACAACTGCCAATAATTGCTCCTTTTTGTTAGCAGAAATGAAACCATTATTTGTTTTAACTTAGCCAAAACTTATTTTTGCTTAATCTAATATTAGTGTTTCATAGTTGTTAAATAAATTAAGAAAATGTTAGTATGGAAAATGCAACTTCTTTAAATTCTCCATAAAAAACGCTCATTTCATAGGTGGGGACCTAATATAATCAGAATATCTGTGGTTAAAGTATCGTGAAAAAAAGTTTCAAGTATGAATGTGGATGGCTACAAGAGCAGGGGTAAAATTTCTAGAAAGAATGACTGACTACTAAGATGAGGTCTAACAGAGAAATATGGCAGAAGAAGGTATGTTGAGCAGACCTCAAATGAACAAGGGTTTTTAGGAACCACTATTTAGCGCAACTTAGGCGACAGGTCGATTACTTTGAAAATGTAACTTATGACGTAAACATAACATTGACGTCAATGTAACTAATGTCAAAAACAATAGTTTTGACAGGCGCCTGGACCGCCTCAGTGCAGAGGGCCTAGTGTGACTTTTTAACGCACTCTAACGCGTTTACGTAAACGTTCGCTTATGTCAAATCGTATAGAAAATAAAAAACTTTTTACAAAAAAATAAATAGAACCGACTTCCTTAGATAATACTAAAAAGTGCAAAATAACTTTAATTTCGGAAGTCGGTGTTTCAAGTTTGGTTTCTTCGTTATTTGAAACCGACTTAAAGTTGACGAAATTAAAGTTATTTTGCATTTTTTGTTATTATTTATGGAAGTCGGTTGTATTTTTTTTTTTGTAATTTTTCACTTTTTAGTTGTTGTACCCTATTCTAAAACTAAAATAATAGTAAAGTTATGTCCGAATTGAAAGCCCCAAAAATAGGGAATTTGAACATAGTTGGTGAAATTAGGGTGTATCAGGGTGCATGAACAGCATGAACTGTACGAATCTGTATACCCCTTTAGAGCGTATCAGCGTAATGTAATGTTGTGAAGTGGTGAAAACAATATACAGACATGCGATTGCAGCAATTCTGGAAGGTTTGCTATTATTTATTGAAGAGTTGCATTGTGTATCTCTGAAGTTCTTCATCAGATCTTCACCAAATTAAATGGGACCACATGTGAAGCACCAGCTTTCAATTTAAAAAAAAAATCATCAAAATCGGTTTACCTAGTAAAAAGTGATGAGACATAAAAAAATACAGTCGTATTAAGAACCTCGTTCTTTTTTTGAAGTCGGTTAAAAAATAGGTTACCCGTTATTGTCACCAGACTACGCTTATACAGTTTTAGTACAAATTGACGTTTACTTTAACGCGATCGAGTACTTTAAAAAACTCGCACTAGGCCCTCTGGTGCAAGTGATTTCAAAAAACCCTCATTGGGATAAGGGCAAGAGAATGCTAATGATGGTTATTCTCATAAAGATATGTAGATACAGAAGAGAAAAGACGACTTCGTCATATACATACAGGGTGTAACGGAAAGGTGTGGTCATCTTTTAAGAACTGCATCTGCCCATCGATATGAAAAACTTTCTTCAAGTAAACCTGAGGAAATTTACAAAAAAAAATTTTACCTACCATACAAATATTGGTCAGCTGATGATAACTTTGTATGGAAAGTTCAATTGTTTTTTTGGGAATTTTCAGTTTTTTCTTAGAGAAAGTTGTTCATATCCACGGGCAGAACCGGTTCCTAAAATATGACCACACCTTTCCGTTACACTCTGTATAGCTCCGTTAAACGGGAAGGAAAAGGGATTCTGGCAAAAGATACAGGCATTATTGGTAAATCACCATGGACTCTGGTAAAGAGATAGTCTGCATTAGTAACTGGGAAGTCTACGTTTATTGATAGGTTGTTTAGGCATTATTGGTAAATCATCATGGACTCTGGTAAAGAGATAGTCTGCATTAGTAACTGGGAAGTCTACGTTTATTGATAGGTTGTTTAGTTCAAGTTATCTTCCATCATTTATACATAGAAGAGAAAAAACGAACCCGTCATATTAGCTCCATGAAACCGGACGAAAAAGGGGTTCTGGCAAAAAATACAGGCATTATTGGTAAATCATCATGGACTCTGGTAAAGAGATAGTCTGCATTAGTAACTGGCAAGTCTACGTTAATTGATAGGTTGTTCAATTCAAGTTATCTTGAATCATATTGCTTTTTATGTCTGTGACAATCCGACACAGTCTGCCGCGCGTAGATTGTAAATAGCAGAATAAATATTCCGATAACAAACAGAATCAAATTTGTCTCATGAAACTGAAATTGAAACTTATACTTATGCTCGCTCTTGGCTGGTTTTTATTTAATGTTGAACATTAAATAATGTGTAGTATTTAATGTTGAACATTAAATAAAAAACCGGCCAAGAGCGAGTTGGACTCGCGGATAAAAAATTAAGAATCACGCAGAACTTTCGTATTATTATGAAACCTTCACCATTTTAAAGATCATTTAATTATTTATATTTTAGTACCTATACGTGTTTTAGTATAACCTGTTGTTTTATGTATAAGGCGTCTAATTTCGGACAGCACTCCTTGATTGGCGAGGCCTATTACTGGGTGGACGTACGACGCGTTACGTGAGACACACAAGCACAGAACACTCAAGCTAGTGGTAAGCTTGACTGTTCTGTGCTGAGCTCAAGTCGTCAAGGTCGTTAGCAGTTTTTAAATAATAAAAAGCAATCTCTACCAGTCAACCTTTGGGTTAACCGTTAAAGAGACTACTCTGTGGTAGGTGTAGACTTAAAAACACTAAACACTCAAAACACTCTTTTGTAGCATAAAAAACTGGCCAAGAGCGAGTCGGACTCGCGCGCAAAAAGTTCCGAACAAATCATATTTTTTTCAGGTTTTTTTTTTAAACTGCCTCTATCTTATAGGTTTTCCTGTAATCTATAAGTAAAGAACCACTTTGTCTTTTTTTTTTCAAAATTTTAGGCTGCTATGGTTTCGGATATAGGGGGTAGTAATAACTTCAAAATTATATATTTTAAAAGATTTGTCGCACGACGCAGTTTGAAAAACTTTGATTTTTAATTTTTAGATTTTCACCCCAAAAAGGGACCCCCATAAATTAATTTATTTAGGGTAGGTACACGTCCGTGTTTGGGTCACAGATATTCCAACTCTATCGGTCCAGCAGATTCGGAGCAAATTGGCTGTGACAGACGGACAGACAGACACGAGTGATCCTATAAGGGTTCTGTTTTTTCATTCGGATTTTCGGAACTCTAAAAAGAAATGAAATGTAATTATTCTGAAAGTAGGAGTGAATAATAACATTCATAACAAAGACAAAAAGCCTATTACTTCGAAAATAGCATTTCAAATAATTAGGTATTTCCTTCATTAATGCACAATGCCAATATTTTCCAGCGTTGTGAGTGTTGTGACCTTAAAGAGTTCGATAAAAAAGAAATCATAATAAAGAAGCATTGGTGTTTCAAATGGCATGATGTTTCGCGTGCACTAAACTTTTCACTTAGTTTATGATACCAAGATCACGGATTCACGGCACGATATTATAGGACTAATCCTGGCAATACTAATATTGCCATAGATATTTACTGCATTCCATATAGCCTTCGCCTTGAGACCAGAGTTGCTTTTTAGGGTTCCGTACTCAAAGGGTAAAACGGGACCCTATTACTAAGACTCCGTTGTCCGTCCGTCTGTCACCAGGCTGTATCTTATGAACCGTGACAGTTAGACAGTTGAAATTTTCACAGATGATGTATTTCTGTTGCCGCTATAACAGCAAATACTAAAAAACAGAATAAAATAAATATTTAAGGGGGCTCCCATACTACAAACGTGATTTTTTTGCCGTTTTTATAGATAATGGTACGGAACCCTTCGTGCGCGAATCCTTAGTGGTCAAACGCGAACCTGTCAATTAACCCTATTAAAGTTATATGGATACTATTTGTATCCGTCTTTGTTGTCGTGAGAATCGGCATCAACACGCTAGAACTGCGACGTAAGTGTGCACTATTGATGCATTTTTAATATTTCGCTTTGGTGCAAACTGTAAGTATAGAGCAAAAGAAGAAATTCCCTAAAGAATAAAATAAAAACCTCAGATTCAAAGATAGGCGAAGTGAAAAAAAACCTACCAAGTCTGTCTAGTAAGTAGTCCACTAAATAAACAAAGGTTTTCAAAACTTTATCCACCCGTATACGAGGTGTAACGGAGCGTTGTCCGGTTCTGCCCATGGAAACCACATACCTCATCATCATTAATTAAGTATAATATATTTTGGCTTGAATAATGATATTAATGATGGAATAGTTTTTAAAATGATTATTGAATATTTTACGCCTTATGGGTATGTTACAGCGATCTATATATTATTATGATAAGAACTTTACTGCTTTTCCACCTGTGATAAATAATAAATAAGTTTGAATTTGAAAGCAACAACTTTCTCTAAGAAAAAATAGAAAATTCCTAAAATAAATTGGACTTTCCATACAAAGCTATCATCAGCTGATCAATTTTTGTATGGGAGGTAAAAAAAATTTTGACGATTTCAAAAAAATTTTGAAGAAGTTGTTCATATCGATGGGCTGATTCTATGCAGTTCCACACCTTTCCGTTACACCCTGTATATCGAAAGATTGTCCTCATCTAATAGTCGACGGCCCCTCGTCTTATAGTCGACGTCCCCTCGTCTTATAGTCGAGGTCCACGACTTAACATTTTCGGACCTGCTATATTTTAGTTTGAAATGTGGGGTTGGGCCATATCATGGACAGCAAAACGCTTCGCGTCCATTCTCGACCAATCAATCAATCTTCCTGGCCTTTTCCCACCTATGTTGCGTCGGCTTCCAGTTTAACCGGATGCAGCTCAATACCAGTATTTTACATGGAGCGACTGCCTATCTGACCTCCACAACCCAGTAACTGGGTAATACGATACCCCTTGGTAAGACTGGTTGTCAGACTTTCGGCCTTCTGACGACCCGTAACGACTGTCAAAGATCCACGATTGACAGTCGAGACCAACGGCTTAACGTGCTTTCCGAGGCACGGAGGAGTCTCGGTATGTAAAGGTGGTCATCCATGGACCCACCCCGGCAAGCGTAGCTTAACCGCCGCACGTAATCACTATCACTACATAGTATAAAACAAAGTCGCTTTCTCTGTCCCTATATCCCTATGTATGCTTAAATCTTTAAAACTACGCAACGGATTTTGATGCGGTTTCTTTTAATAGATAGAGTGATTGAAGAGGAAGGTTTATATGTATAATTTGTACCCGAGCGAAGCTGGGGCGGGTCGCTAGTAACTAATAATTACTTTAGCCACGAGCTCCTCCATTCTCGACTAGCTAAACAAACCCAGACTGCACGATCTGCTACCAACGAATCCCGCCCGAAAACAACCAGATAACCCAGAAAAACTGGTTGTAGTGGGAAAAGTGGATGGAAAGGGACCGCACAGGCGTACTCCTACTCACAGGTCATACCAGATATAGGAGATAACGAGACTTATGGTGACCACTGCCCTGAGAAAAACAGAAGACAGAATGGTCTGGAGTAGCTTGTCAGCGAAGCTTTCCTGGATGGACACGACCTTCAGCAATGAAGAAAACGAATGAGAAGAAGATATTTTAGTAACATACATATTTTGTTAGAGAAAGAAAACATTTTATATGTTCCTGTGACGTCAACGTAATACAGTGATAATTGACCGATAACACTATGCTATCTATCCTTGAACGGGTGCCAAAAGCTTACATAATTATAGTACATCTCTTGATCTCTACATATCGCGTATAGCGTCTACCTCGGCTTTAGTATGGAAAAAGGAAAAGATAAAGCTATAGTACGTATAAGTACCTTTTTATAGTTTCTTAGAGGCATGCAGAACAGGGTGTAAAGCCCCGCAAACCTACATTGAAAAAATCTTTTTTACAAAAAAAGAAAAACAACCGACTTTCAAAAAAGAAAATACACTAAAAAATAACTTTCATTTTGGAAGTCGGTGTTTGTATTTTATTTCTTCGTTATTTGACACTGACTTCCGGAAGTCGGTTGTTTTTTTGTGAAAAAGTTTTTTTTAATTTTTAGTTATTAGGTATACCCTAAAACTCAAAACCCCAATAACATGGAACGCGGAATTTAAACTTATTCGTAATTAGAGGAAACATAAAAAACGTCATCTGTGTACTTATACAAATTTTTCGTTTTTGTTCAGTTTCTCGAAAAGCGCTGAAGCAATTTCGATAAAATTTATATGGGACCACCTTGGGAGTACATTCTTTCGGATAAAAAAAGAATTTTGAAAATCAGTCCACAACTGACAGAGAAATCGGTGGACATACATAAAAAAAAAGATAAATACATACAGTCGAACATAGAACCTCCTCCTTTTTCGAAGTCGGTACGTATAAGTACCTTTTATAGTTTCTTTTAGAGATGCAGAACGCGCGCGCGTGGTGCGTAGTGTCCCATGCGCGCCCTAAAAAAGTTGTCAGCAAACACGACGTGGCCGTCATGGCCGATGCTTGCCCGGGCGTTGAGGATAAATTCGAAAGAGTTACCTCGCCTCTGGGCATTCAGGGCAGGGAGGAATAGGGGTGGGTTTTAGTCAGTAAAAGTCTGACACGCCCTTCCGCTCCACCCTAGAGCGGGAGATGTCATTGGATGATTTCCCATCCCACAAAAGAAAAACCCCGTAAACCTCCATTGAAAAGGGAGGATCCTCCGACCAGACGGGTGTGTCTGGTCCGGGCATCTGCCCGATGTTGATTTCGGACTGTTGTATATGTTCAAATCGCGCGGAGGACTCTGCTTGCACGATGAAGGATTAGTTCGTTTGTGGCGTCATAGATGTTGCTACAGTTTTTTAGGCGACGAGACGGTTGCCTTCCTGACACCTTCTTCTCCGTACGATATCGGCCTCACGATCCTGCTCAGCGGCCTCTTTCTGGACCGTTTCGGTCTCACAGATATAGGTAGGTACCTGTAATCACAACTCTCACATTACATGAGTCTCGAATACTTTTATCTACCGCTGCTTTTACGCCTTGCAAGATCTCTTTTTGTACAAAACTAACCGTCTCGTTCGTCTGTGTGTAATCATCGACTTATCCAGTGGTCTGATAACTTTATCAAGATTTTTAATTTAATTTTTGTTGTTTTTTCTGTTACCACGTCAGTTTCACCTGAAACTGGAAAAGGAGCCGAAAATTCAGATACGGTTTCGGCTGAAAATCATGTTTCGTTTGGTCACCACATTTAACCTTCAATAAAGTTCCAAAGTCATCGCATCCATTACAGAGCTATCGCTCGAAACAGTTTGGGCTGTTAAATGGATCAACCGGATCTAACTTGTATAATCTACCGCCAATCCATTCATTTGTTATGACCGTTTGATGGGATTACTAGCACGTGCCACTTATGAACCTATTATTTATGTTTTTTTTTTAAATTTTTATTCATGACCATAGATATTCAAGTCTTTCAGTTGGATACATAGTAATTAGCAGTAGTCGGAGTAGGTAGATTGATTTTACGTACTTGCATCATGAATAGTCATAGAAATCATAACATGGATAAGCCTTTTTTCCGGGATTTCATTTTGGTACTCACGGGATTGAATCAAATAATGTGAAGATTTTTAAACTACTACATTTGAAATTTATGGAATGCGATAGTTAAACTTTTAAAATTGTTTTTTTCTTATTTATCAAGTAATAAAGTGAATCTTACTTTTGTGCGTCCATTCGAAACTTACAAATGACTAATTTAGTAGTTATTTCTTGTAACTTTATTATCTGGTGCTTGTAATTATTATATATTATGTTCTTGAATAAATAAATAAAAATAACTTTTTATACTCCTTAATATTTTTTCGCATTCAGTTTTCTTCTTTCCGCCACCCGCCGTCGTTGACAACTGTTGTCAGTAGGATAGCGGAGAGGCAAGTCCCATCTTTCGTCGCACGCACGCACATGTAACTATTATTAGTAGAATCCCACTTTATGTTTGCAACGTTTTTACTCAAGTTTAGCCATGCCATAGTTTTTTTTTTTATTATAGAAGGCCGATCACATATTCTATTAAAAAGACAGCAAAAAGGTTAAACATTCCTTATTCATATTGATATATTCTTCATCTTACACATTAAAATATTTGAAATTCCTAAAAAATCTTAATTATTACAAAATCCCGGAATCCTGGATGCATATCCATATTAATATATACGTGCCAGTTCATTGACCCCTACTCCGACCACTGGTAATTAGATACATATTATATTTCTTTTTCCACTAGAATGCAGATGTAACACATTCTAATGTATTTTTGTTTGTATTTGTCAACAAATGTGTCGAGTCAGCCTTCTCGGCAAACTTCGCTGAGGTAGTCAATACTACAATAAAATTCTCAGCTCCATTTTAACGAGATCACGCCTGTTTCAATGATTCCACATATTGTCCAGTTACGTAAACACTTGAGACATAAAACTACACCAATTTTACATCACAATATCCACTAGGAATCAATTATAACAGCCACTGCACTCGAGAAAATCCCGCCAAAAACTCCCTATTGTTTATCTTTAACATAGGGTTGCCAGGTTATAAAACTGGGAAAACCAAATAGACCCCTAGTTTCGACTTTCGAGTAATAAAGTAATAATTTTCTGTAAATTAAAAAACCAGCCAAGTGCGAGTCGGACTTCCCACATGTAGCAATCCGTACCAAATGTATTTTTGACTATTTGTATGGCTTTGGGTTAACAAGATGCTTATACTGTGAAAATTTGAAGACTGTAGCTCCAACCGTTTGGCTGTAAAACCTGTGTGACAGACGACGGACACGTGAGTGACAGCAATAGGGCTCCGTTTGGACCCTTCGGGTACGGAACCCTAAGACCAGACAGGCCGGCAATTTTCTACATTGATCGGACACGCATCCAAAAAGCCTGTAACCCTATTCATATATAACATCCCTTTCATAATGATCAAATGGCATGTTATGAAAGGTTACAGTTAATTTTATGGAAGTTAATGTTTTTAGAGTAGGTACGAGTATGTATGTAGGAATGTCTATTTCTTTGGCACGCCCTGTAGTCTAAGCGGCTGGATTGATTTTAACAAACGAGGTACTTATCATGAGATTGGTTTTGACCGCTATGTGACGTAGGCTTTATGAATTTTGAAGAGAAAATTAAAATGGCGACCGCCATTAGTTAATTGTAATCGTATTTTTTTGTGAAGTTATCATGTGGGGTATCAAAATAAAGACCTCGAGGAGACGATTCCAAATATTACTCACTGAAATGTAGGAAATAAAAAAATGGCATAAAATCCGTGACTGAACTAAAATAAATTCAATCAACTGCATCAGACTGCTTGAAAAGTGACTTGTTTAATGTTTTTTTGTTGTTTTTTGTCAGTCAGGTTTATTAAAAAAAAAGAAAAAATAATTCGTTTAGTAACTTTGGGCACGCCACAATTGCGACAGTAAGGCCGGGTCTTTGAGGAGTCGCTGGAGAGGCGCCACGGCAGGGCTGCCAGTAGATATTTTTAAATTATTCGGCAATGTTTCTAAAATTATACAAAATTGAATGTCAAACAAACAGTGCTTAATTTTTTTTAAACATAAGTACACAATAATGATAAATCACGTGAACTTACCTACGTATTTTTTTTTTAAATTATTATGGTACTCACAGGTTTAATGCGCATCCTGGTAAATAATAATTTAAATAGTTTTATTCCGAAATTTAAACAAAATCTTTGTTTTAAACTCAGATAATAGAATTTAGGCTTTCTCTATCCAATTATACATGAGGGTCCAGGATACAAAGAGGATACAATCAGTAACCAAATTATACAGTTTTTGTATCCAATTATAAAATCTGGCAGCCCTGCGCCATGGCGTCCTCACCTTCCGCCTGACGCAGTTCCTCACCGGACACGGCTGTTTCGGAAGGTTCCTGTGCCGTATAAGGCGAGAGGAAACGCCCGGGTGTCACCACTGTGTGGATCGCCCAGAGGACACGGTGGAGCAATACATACGGTGGAGGTCGATCCCGCTTGGGCGGAGCACCGCCGTATCCTCGTGGAGGGGATCGGCGGCAGTGACCTCCCGCGCCCGGCCCTGGTCCAGGCCATAGTACGGAGCGAGAGAGAATGGGAAGCTGTCATCTCCTTCTGCGAAGCAGTAGTAATACTCGCGAAAGAGGAGGCGGAACGAGTGAGGGAGACTCAACGGAGACTCACGCCCCTAGCAGCTGCCGCAGGAGACACCCCGGGCGTCGGGAGACGCAGGCCGACTACCGGCCACCGTAGGCGCGGGCTTGTGGACGGCGAGTAATGGGTAGCTCGCCGTTCAATAAGGACCAGGCCGGAGTCGACGGCGCGTTGTGTTCCTTCCAGTCTCTTTCTGAGTAGTCTGCTACTACTCAGAAAGAAAAAGAGAACGCAGGAGAAGTCATTGGACGATCTAACACGCTCCAAAAAAAAAAAAATCTAAGTTACCATACATATAACTTGACACGTGCGTGCGATTCGACTCAGGGATTGGTTACTTACAATAAATAACGTTACTATATAATAATATGATTATTATAGGGCTGATACGTGGATAGATTAAGATTATGCATCCCTTTGTGAATATGCACGTGTAGTACGACTTTGATTAGAGTTTGGTTTCATGCCTATTGCTATACAGGGTGTAACGGAAATGCGTATCCATATTTTAAATAGGGTACTGCTTCTACCCAAAGAGAAGAACACTTTCTTTATAATAAACCGGCCAGGTGCGTGTCGAGCGTCGCACATTTAGGGTTTCGTACCATATGAGGGAATGCAATATTTTGGTATTTGTTAGTGAAATAATAAATCAAGTTTATACGAGGGCGGGTCAATAAGTCCGTGACTTTTTGAATTTCTGACCTCTTTACTGAAAAAGCAACACTACTCCTGTCAACAGGCATCTGTCAGTTGACTCCTGTCAAAATTTGAACTTGCTGCGTCAGTTAGTTTGTGTTTGACAGCTATCTTTATCAGACTACCCAGTAATTTGAGGAAAAAATGGAAAAAAGTGAATTTCGTGTGCTTTTTAAGCATTATTTTTTGCGAAAAAAAAAACCATTACCGAGACCAAGGCTAAGCTTGATAAATACTATGGGGACTCTGCACCATCGATTTCAATGGTAAAAAAGTGGTTTACTGAATTTTGTTGTGGCCGTACAAGCACTGAAGATGCCGAACGTCCTGGACGCCCAGTTGAGGTCTCTTCACCCGAAACAATCGAAAAAATTCACGATATGGTGTTGGCCGACCGAAGATTGAAAGTGCAAGAGATTGTGGAAACCGTAGGGATCTCGCATGGCTCAGTAGTTTCAATTTTGAATGATCACTTGGGCATGAGAAAGCTTTTCGCAAGATGGGTGCCGCGTTTGCTCACAGTCGACCACAAACGCAATCGTGTAACAACTTCACAGGAAGGTTTGTCGTTGTTTAATCTCAATATGGAGGAGTTTTTGCGCCGTTTTGTAACCGTGGACGAAACATGGATCCATCACAACACACCAGAGACCAAACAACAGTCAAAACAGTGGGTGTCTAAGGGTGAATCGGCGCCAAAGAAGGCCAAGGTGGGTTTGTCAGCCAATAAAGTTATGGCGACTGTTTTTTGGGATGCACGCGGGATAATCCACATTGACTACCTTCAAAAGGGAAGAACAATCAATGGGGAATATTATGCCAACTTATTGGACCGATTCAATGACGATTTGAAAAAAAAACCGACCTTATTTGGCCAAGAAAAAAGTTCTTTTCCACCAAGACAATGCAAGGGTGTACACATGTGCAGTTTCCATGGCAAAAATCCATGAATTGGGCTATGAATTGCTCCCTCATCCGCCCTATTCTCCAGATTTGGCTCCGAGTGACTACTTCTTGTTCCCAAACCTGAAGAAATGGCTTGGTGGAAAAAGATTTGACTCCAATGATGAAGTCATCTCGCAAACAAAGGCCTATTTTGAAGACCTCGACAAATCATATTTTTTGGAAGGGATAAAAAAATTGGAGAAGCGTTGGACAAAGTGTATAGAGCTCAAGGGAGACTACGTTGAAAAATAAAATGATTTATTTATCAAAAAATCTGTGTTTTATTCCAAAAGTCACGGACTTATTGACCCGCCCTCGTAGGTTAATGGGAAGTTAAAAAATACTTCGGAAAAAATTTTATGACAGACGGATACGTGAGTGACAGCAAAAGGGCTCCGTTTGGATCCTTCAGGTACGGAACCCTAAAAAGAAAAATTTCCTAGAAAAAATTGGACCACGTCCCATATAAATTTTATGTGGGTGTGAACTGAGGGATCACACTGGTATTTCGCAAAATAAAAATCGTAGGATTTAGTAGTAGACTTAAAACAATTGTAGAAAAAATCTGGGAATTTGTAGTCAAATATATTAAAAACTACAGCCTCTAAAGTGCGGTCCCTCAGTCCTCACAGACCATCTGCCAGATCTCGGAAAGTATCTGAAAAATTAAGATATTGTGACTACAGATATTTAGTAAAGAATTTGTAATAATATTTACTAAAAACACCACTAAGTATCAAAGATAAAAAAAATATAAAACGACTAAACTGTGGTCCCTCATTCCACACAAGACAGATAAATATTTTAGTGAATATTACCGAATCTAGTAAATATAATTAAAAAAAAAAAAAAATGAAAAAAAAAAAAATGAAAAAATGAAAAAGAAAAAAAAAACCGAAAAAAAAATTAAAGAGATTAAAGAGATTTTTTTTTTAGAAATTATTATTATGTACTAACACTAGTTTGTAAGTTGTTTATGTTCTTACTAACTATAATATGGATTGTACTGATCTGACAAATAAATCATTATTATTATTATTATAATCTTTCCTTTTCTACATATAGTTTTAGTAAAAGACATGATATTTTGTAAAAAGAAATGGAAAAAAAATATCGACACCGAGATCTTGCGGATGGTCTGTGAGGACTGAGGGACCGCACTTTAGGGGCTGTAGTTTTTAATATATTTGACTACAAATTAGGTTTAAAGAATTTATTCCTCATAAGAACTTAAATAATAACAGTTCACTTAAAATGAGGTACAAAGTGCTTATATCTAAATAATAATATAAATTAAATTCACAGATTTTTTTTACAATTGTTTTAAGTCTACTACTAAATCCTACGAATTTTATTTTGCGAAATATCAGTGTGGTCTCTTAGTTCACGCACACATAAATTTTGATAAGTTGATAATATATTTGTGCGGCAAGTCTAAAAAAAAAGTTCATTTCCATGGACAGAAGCAGTACACTTAACTTTGAAACCACACTTACGCCCTACCTTATTTATTATATCAAAAAACATATGAACAGGTTTTTTATCCTTTATGGCTGAAAAAGCAACAATACAGTGCCTAATTCTAACAAACAAGACATTATAAAGAAACATAAAATAAAAGCTACCGTTAGCATGTCAAATGATCAACAAATTGAATAACTTGTATACCACACGAAGCACGCTAATCTAACATGCAAAAAAAAAAACTAAAACTCATGACATTGGTGATCGAGCTAGTACCAGGTACGGTTGGAAAATCACAGTAGTATTAATAGGTTTACATAACGAGTAATTTATTGTCAAGGTTAAAGTATGCACGAAAATGTTTTGCTTTATTTTCCTGACGTTACGCCGTTAATGCAGGGTACTTGTCATGGTATGGCATGTCATAACATGGCGGTTATAAAGGACTTGTTTACGAATACGTTCTATGGGAAAACAAATTGTCATGTTGTTATAGATGTTAGGACATTAAGTGCCGTTATAGACGGACTGCTTGGAGCTGTCCGTGCCGGGTAAACCTCCAGGCGTTCGTTAGGCTGATTGACGGGGCCCATCATGGCCGGTGCCTGCATGCCAAGGGGTAGCGGATAAATTCGTAACTCTATCGACACACAACAGACATTATTTTGCCACTGTTGCAAATTTGGTTTTCTGCAAAAACTTCCAAATGCTATTGACATATTATAGTAGACCAGCCTACCAATTATTACAATAGTCTAATTAAGGCGTTTCAATGGCACTACAGTGGCAAGTCAGTGACCATAAATAATTTGTAGAATACCAAAAGTCAATGACTATTCTATTGAGACACCACCGACACACTATTGCAAAGTTAGTTATTTTACAGAATTGGGCTCCTGGTCTCGTGCAGTTGGTCTCGACTGCTCTAAGCAGTCCGTTTATTGACGGCCTAAGTAGTTTTAGTGTTTTTTGTGAAGTCAGTGGTGTTGATTCTGTTGTGCACAGACTAAACTTAATTTACTATTGCTATCTTTTTCTCTCTTATTTGTTTTTTTTTTTTTAAACTTTGCCCCACACTAGGAACACTATTCCTGTATCGTGGGTGCGTTCACAAACATGTAAATTCACATACACAAGACACCCAGACCCGGAACAACTATTTGCAGGTCATACAAATATTTGTTCCGTGCGGGGATCGAACCCGCGACACGCAGCGCAGCAGCCGAACGCTCAACCACTTCGCCAACCGTGCCGTCGAGTGCCGTCTAATAAAACAAGAAAGAGACGGACGTAAATTAGAGCTGTCTTTAGTTTGAACTAATATTTCCATACAAATTAAGGGTACACGTAAAAACATGTCTAAAAACACGGCGAAGCGCAAGGCGTAAACTAGTTTGACATCTCTAACTTAGTTCATAGCTATAGCCGTCCTTTTCTCGCACTGCCTTTTAGTAAAAGTTAGCAATTCTCTAATTTTAGTTTAGTTATTGAACAAGAGAATCCGCGTCAGTATCTACTACCACCAAACGTACTTACATATTTCTCCAGCCATGCAACATTTTAACAGGCTTTTATTACCTTCACGGCTTCACCTGGTAACTAAGCAAACAAATTTTAGAAGTTAAACCACTTCCCGGTTTCCGATTGAGCTGAAATTTTGCATACATGTTTGGTTTCCATGACGATGCATGTTTAGCTAAGTGACCCCATTCTAAATCAAATATGGCGGACTAGTCGTTTTTTATTCATTCCCATTTTTAACTTAAAAAAGGAGGAGGTTATAAATTCGGATGTTTGTATAGGGCATAACTCCGTTATACAAGGTGTAACGGAAAGGTGTGGTCATATTTTAAGAGCCGGTTCTGCCCATGGAAATGAACAACTTTCTCTAAGGAAAAAATTAAAATTCCCAAAAAAAAAATATTACTTTCCGTACAAAGTTATCATCAGCTGATCAATATTTGTATGGGAGGTAAAAAATTTTTTTTATAATTTCTTCGGATTTTCTTGAAGAAAGTTGTTCATGTCGATGGGCAGATGCAGTTCCTAAAATATGACCACACCTTTCCGTTACACCCTGTATATAGACGGATTTGCAAAATTCTTTTTTTGTTCCGAAATGGTCCCATTTAAGGTGAGTATAGACTAGAGCGTTTACTAGTAACAGAACAACGAGCATTCGCTGTTTTTAAATTAACTCGAACCACACTTCGAACATGACGCTCGATGTTTTGTTACAACCTGATTTTAAAAACCAATGAGCGTTTTGGTGTAACATTTTATCGAGCAAAAGAACGCAACTTGTAGGTCCGACATATCAACATAGAGGACTCGCCGTGAGCATTTTTTTTTTTTTTTTTGGGGGGTGGGAAATCATCCTATGACTTCTTCCGCTCTAGGGTGGAGCGGAAGGGCGTGTCAGACTCTTACTGACTAAAACCCACCCCTGTTCCTCCCTGCCTCGAGTGCCCAGGGGCGAGGTAACTCTTTCGAATTTATCCTCCACCCCCGGGCAGGCATCGGCCGTGGCAGGCCCCGTTCCTTTGCTGACAACTCTTTGAGGCGCGCGTGGAACACTACGCGCCGTCGACTCTCGGGCCTGGTGCTGATCGGACGGCGAGTTACCCACTACTCGCCGTCCGCAGGCCCGGGTCTACGGTGGCCGGAGATCGTCTCGCGGCCCCTGGCGTCTCCTGCGGCGGCTGCGGCTGAGGGCGCTAGGGCGACTCTGTTGTTGTTGAGTCTCCCTAACGTATGCCGCCTCCCTCTTCGCGAGCATTACTGCTTCGCAGATGGAGGAGACGGCTTCCCATTCCCTCTCGCTCCGTACCATGGCCTGAACCAGGGCACGGCGCGAGAGGTCGCTGCCGCCTATCGCATCCACGAGGACACGGCGGTGCTCTGCCCAAGCGAGGCAAACCTCCACCGTATGCTCCACCGTGTCCTCTGGGCGATCCTCGCAGTGGAAACACCCGGGGGTCACCTCCGCCTTGATCCGACACAGGTACTTACCGAAACAGCCGTGTCCGGTGAGCACCTGCGTCAGGCGGAAGGTGAGGGCGCCGTGACGCCTCTCCAGCCACTCCTCAAAGAGGGGCACTACCGCCTCGATGGTGGCGTGCCCAGCGCTGGGTTGCGACAGTCGCTCTCTTCATGTCACCATGAGATCCTGCCGGAGCTCGGTCCGCCGAGCCGCGAGTTGTTGCGGCAGCGGAGTTTCGCCCCGGCGTTTGGCCTCCTCGCGCCACTCGTACAGGTGCGCGAGGTTTTTGCCTCCAGATCCCACGGTGATCGCCATGAGCATTACGTCGAACACAGCGTCGAACATTCGCAAGAACGATACCTTACATAGAAATGCTTTAGAAAACGGAGCATTTGTGTGTATTGTACCATTCGTAAGAACGTTACATTACATTTTAATGCTCTAGTCTATACTCACCTTTAAATTTCATATAGATGATGAGTTTCGGAGACAGACAACGGAACTCTTCAAAAAATTACAGCAAATCAACTGCGATTGCTGCGATCGTATGTTTATGTAGTGTTAACACAATTTAATGGAGAACCACAACTAAAAAGTGAAATATAAAATCTTTTTTACAAAAATAATAGTTTTTATGGGTAAGGGTTTGCTGAGAAAAATCGAAAAATAAAAGAAAAGTGTGTTTTTTTTGTTTTTTTTTTTTTTAAATTTATTAATTAAAAAATTAAATTAAATTCATTTATTTTCAGACTAATAATGCCCATAGTTGTTAGTAACAAAGGTCTTAAAAACTATGTTAGTCAGTACTAAAACTAAAACCAAATCAAATTATCATTCATATTAAAAAAAAATCAAAATAATAAAATCAGTAATGTCCAAAAATATAAAATATAAAATTAAAATAATACATGTCAACAAATAAATAAAATGACCTTCGATAAGTGTCATCGTGCCACGTGAAGCTGGATAAATCTCCCCAGCACTGCAGACTGGCCTCTCAGAGATCATTCTTAGGATTCCGTTGGCGCTCCCCCGAATCCGGCTCATCAGAGAAGCTGTTAAACGCATAATGGCATAAAAGTCATCTACTCTTGCATCAGGAAACAAGCACGACGCGCAGCAGAATCGATGGAGCCTCACCAGAATCCTAAAGGCGTTATTTATTATACTGTATGCGAAGAGCGTTGTAGGCCCGCTGGGTGTAGTTGAACCATAAAGCGCTGGTGTTAAAGTTTTGGCAGTAGGATTTGAACAGTCTTACTTTAACGTCTACTGTACACCTTGCGAATCTATAGACCAACATGTTAGCACGCACCGACAACGCTCTTCGTTCCCGCTCGATATCCGCATCGTCTTTCAGGGTTTCTGTCACAATGTGCCCTAAATACTTAAACTACGAGACACGCTCTAGAGGCACTCCGTTCAGATAGACAGGTGGTACATGCTCCGGCTGTTTATTGCTACCTCGAATGACCATACACACACTCTTCTTCTCGTCTTTTATAATTTACTGTTTTCTGGTTTGGACGGTGTACGCAGAAGGCTCATGAGAAATTTTAGCCTTATCTTAGGGTTAGAAATTTCAGAAACGCTTCTTTCTGCTTCTGGTTTTATGACTCAATTTATGATGATAGTTGACCAGGCGAATCTTATGTAATGGTAGGTAATGAGAAATCGATGAATGGCATTCCTAATATTATAATTATAAGTTAGGTAACTAAATTTTCTATTGTTATAATTTCCAAGGTAGTTTATTAAATAAACTGTAAAATTGATTCGTAGAAATTAATCATCATCATCATTTCTGCCGATGACATCCACTGCTAGACATAGACAGACCACCCCAAGTGTCGCCATAACGACAGGTCCTGTGCGTCTCGCATCTATCTGATTCCCGTGACTCTTACCAGCACGTGTATTCTGGAATGTGTATATAGGAATAGCTTAAATTGAGTTTAGTTCGTACAAAACAGAATCCGCACCAATATGTGATACATTTTGGTTTTCCTATACGTCAAAGCAGCAATGTACTGCGAAGTACCTATCAAATTGATGTCAACTGAGTTAGCGAATTCACCTGCTGGTCATCGATGAATGTGATTCAACTTTATAGACTACCGGTCAAGGCAATTAGTCGGGTATTTGATTATCCCAATATTTTTTTGATGTCAAAGTAATTGTGATCACCATCTCAGCCAGAAGACGTCCATTGCTAGACAAAGGGCTCCCGCAAGCGTCGCTACATCGACCGGTCCTGTGTGTCCAGCAGGTGTATTGGCTAACTCAGTGGACATCAATTTGATAGGCGCTTTGCAGTACATTGCTCGGTGGACATCGATTATAACAGTTATGAGCGGGCTGCCTAACTTGGCAAATGTCTATAAATCAAAACGACGACATTGCATAATGACTAAAATACAAACAGCCTAACTTGCAGTACGTCTTTAAAGCAAAACCACTACATTGCATAATGACTAAAATGCAGACAGCCTAACTTGCAGAAAAAACATTAAGAATGACTATAACCAATCTGAACCTAATTTCTAGGAAATGTTTGACTAATTTGATGCGTGTAACGTTCAGGCCCAAAATGTATGGAGCTTTGGTCGTTCCCCTTTATTATAACTAAAATATGTATAAATAAAAATAAATAATTTTCAGACATTCACACAAATTGTCTAGTCCCAAACTAGGCTTCCTGTGCTATGGGTACTAAATGGAATGTTTGACGACTCGTCAGGTTCGGGGATAGCTACGAGTAGGTATGTCTAGCTCCGAAACAGACGATTGCGGGTTCGAACACCGCTGAACCAATTAATGTGATAAGTTAATATACACAAATAGGTACAAATAAATTCCCAAATAGATAAACGTCCATGACTACGAAAGCCAACATTTCTGAGCGTCACATGTTGGCTCCGGTGGAATTCGAACCAGCAGCCCTTTGTTTCGAAGTTGGATATACCCAGCTAGCAACGAGCCAAATGGGTCATTGAGGCTAGCGGAAAATGCTACTAGGGTTAAGTAATTGGCAACTATATATTTTTAATTTTATAAATTTAATAAACTATTCTTTTCTTAGTTCTCTTTCTTTTATTTCTTTTGTTCTCTTTTTTCTTTCTTCTTATAACTAAGTAGGTTAATTTAATGATGTTTCTTTTCCACAACTCACAGGTTTTTTTTTTTTTTTTTTTTTTTTTTTTGGTGTGGGAAATCATCTTATGACTCTTTCCGCTCTGGGGTGGAGTGCCAGGCGGTAATGGGGTAACAACGGAGAGTAAACCTTTCGTAAAATTAAACCTTTTAGCTTTTATTTTTTTAGTTTGGACATTTTGCGCCTTAGACTTTTTATCATATTAGACGTAATGCTGCTACGGTAATTTATATTTTAGACATCAATATGTCTGTTTCGAATTCTAGTATGGTAAAATGTCTAAGAAGCAATCTTCTTAGACATTTTACAACTTATAGACATTGATTTTAGACAATTAGCATTTAAGGCCTTACTACTGGCCAAGTGGCGCCCTCATTGAATAAAAAATCGTAGCATAGCATAGAAAATAAATATTAAAGAATCCAACGTCACGTTTGTTACAAAGAGGATAAAGTAGGCAAATGCGTACTACGTTGGCATTTATGTTATTTATTTATTACATGACTACAATTTTTAATTCAATGAGGGCGCCACTTGGCCGGTAGTAGACCCTTAAGACGTTCGGCGAGTTAGGCAGCCCGCTCATAACTGGATTATAATAGCACTACGTAGTACATTTTTGTTTTCTTATACGTCAAAGCAGCAATGTACTGCATAATACTGAGTTAGCGAATACACCTGCTGGTCCAGGAGGGTCAGGTCTGGGATAAAGGAGGAGGTTCTCAATTCGTCGGAATCTTTTTATTATTTTTTGTATTATCGTCTCCATCTTGTATGAGCTGAGATTTAGCTTTGTTATCCTTATCGGAAACAAATGTCTTACAATCTACTGGCTCCACACACTACTACAAGTCTTCGTGTTCCAGATAATATGTTTTCTCTTAAATCTAGTCTAACCTGCCCTACATTGTTTGCAGGAAACGGCGTGGTGATCCACCTCCCCGGCCTGTTCGAGGAGCTGAAGAAGAACGAGCTGAAGGGCATGAAGGGCTGGCAGGACAGACTCATCATATCAGACAGAGCGCACTTCGTCTTCGATATGCATCAACAGGTAAATGATCACTCCTACGAGCTATGTCCTCGTACTTACGTTTAGAACTTCATCTTTCCACATTTCGTTATGTTATTTTTTTGTTTTTTGAGGGTCAGGAGGGAAATTATCAAATAACTTCTCCCGCTCTGGCGCCGCGTGTCAGACTCTTACTGACTAAAACCCACCCCTGTTCCTGCGGTGACTCTTTCTTGATGATTTAATGATTAATGATTTGGCGGGTAAATTTGAGACTTGAGAGCTCGCGTAGGCTTTTCAGTTTAGATAGCCCGGACTGGAACTAGCATACCGCCGAGAATATTCTTTTTTACCCGTCGGCTCGACGCAAGGGAGGGTAATGTGTTTATCAGCCTATGTATGTATGTTCCTTTGTGTTACTATAGAGACCAAACGCGTGGGCCGATTTTAATAATTATTACGTCAATGGATTCTTTTTAATCTTGCGAGAGCTACTAAAGACATGACAGTAATCAAAATACAATATAGCGACAACCAGACGTCATATTGTGAAGAAGAAAAAAATTAAAGTCAACGAACTATGTTAAGTGGGGTATCAAAAATTTTGAAACCCCACTTAATGTAGTTCGTTGACTAACCTCCTCGAACCCTTTATTTTGATTCAAAATAGGAGGAGAGGGGAGGAGGTGATTCCAAAAATATAACTCACTAAAATGTAGAAAATAAAAAATTGTATATTAAAAAAAACCGACTGTAAAAAACAACTAAAAAGTTCCAAACAAGACATTTTTCATGCAGTCTGATGCAGTTGGTGGCATGAAATCAATAATTTAACTAAAATAACAGCCACCAACTACATCAGACTGCTTGAAAAGTGACTTGTTTGGAACTTTTTAGTTTTTTTTACAGTCGGGTGTTTTGAAAATATACAATTTTTTTTCTCAGAAAAAAAATACAATGGTAAAATCTGCCATCACGCACTACGCGACGGGGCGCGGTGCAGTAGGTGGAGCGCCTTAACGCGTCAAGTCCCTCATTAGCAGACACAATTAAAAACCTATTGTTATGTCGACGCGCGGGGCCTGACGCGTTAAGAACCGGTTCTGCCAATGGAAACGAACAACTTTCTCTAAGAAAAAATAAAAAAAAAAATCCCTTAAAAAAAATTGGACATTTCATATAAAGTTATCATCGGCTGATCAATATTTGTATAATAATAATAATAGATTTATTTGAGGCTACAAAAATCCATAACAATACAATTTTACATATTACATTTTGTATGATGTGACTGAAAAGTTGTGTGGAAATCGGTTGTCGTGGTATGGGCATGTGATGCGGAGGAATGAAGAAAATGTCGTGAGGAAAGTCTTGTGTATGGATGTGGATGGCTATAAGAGTAGGGGAAGGCCAAAGAAACGATGGTTGGACTGTGTGAAAGAGGATATGGGTAAAAAAGGGGTGACTACAGAGATGACGACTAATAGAGGAGTATGGAAGAAAAAGACATGTTGCGCCGACCCCAAATAAATTGGGATAAGGGCAGGAGAATGATGAATGATGATTTTGTATGATGTGATGATGTTTAAAAATGTCATTAAATTCAATTACTAAATGTGAATCAGTACAATTTAAAAATAATGAAAGTCAAGAAATTAAAAATAAATTAAAATTGCAATAAACTAAAAATAGAAATGTCATAAATTTAAAATGAAAAATGTCAATAAATTAAATTACAAAATAATAAATTATCTTAATTTCTCTCTACAGATTATATAATTAGATCAAAATAAGAGTAAAAAGTTGAGCAACTGCGCCTGAGCTAGGCCGAGCCTGTATTTCAGGACGCAGTTCACCTCCCAGAAAGACAGTGAACAATAATCCTAAATGATGATAATGTCTTGCGTTTACAGATATCACCTTACAACAAAGTATCGTTTACAAAATAATTTTAGAGTATGTGCTGTTGAGTGTTTAAGTTGTGTGTGTTGTGAGTGTAATTTTGTCTTAACTTAAGATTCTTAGGAGCTCTTCTGTAGTTTTATAATTACATGTGAGTAGAAAATCTAACAATTTGGCTTTGCATTCCTGCTTTCTCTTCTTTGGTGGGAAGTGTATAGGAGGCAAAAATTTTTTTTTTTAGAATTGCCTAATTTTTTCATAAAAAAAGCTGTTCATATCGATGCGCATATGCAGTTCTTAAAATATGACCACACCTTTTTGTTACACCTTCTATTTTGGTTATTTAACTGACGGATTAATAAGATTTTTTAGTAAAATACCCTATTTATATCTGTTCAAGACATTCATGCAGCAAAATTATGATTTGTCTCCTAAATATTGTTGTATTTTTTTCATTGTTGAATCATTTTGGTATAATTTACATTAGTTTTTTGAGGCGTCAGTCGTAACTTTCAAAATTTCAAGATAATGTATATTATGTTTGTTGCCAAAATAAAATAACGGGGGAATTAATAATTCCACACGGGGGAAACCGCTAGCAGAAGTTAGTATTTATTAATCTCAATTTCAAATGAAGGCTGTAAAACCTCAACCCAAATTCTGGTATTGTGTTTCAAAGAGCAAACAAACATTGTATGTACTGTTATCAAGTTTTACAAAGATTAATTTATAATGTATGCCGCAGGATATTTACAGTTTGCGTCACACAATTCTGGATAATTCCTGCGCTGAGCCGGAATAAATTAATAACAATATACTCGTAACTCGGGGAATTCCATATAAGTATACAATGTGACAATGTTGTGCCATGGTGTATGTATGGTACAGACCAAGTGATCGAACGAAAGACTGCTAACGACTGGGAATCACCGCACGCTCGCTCGTCTTCACACTCGATCATTCTTGCTGGGATATTGCGTAACGCACAACAGAGAGTATTAAAATACTTATTAGCTCTTTTAAACATGACTTACAACGTACTATAAGCACTAAAAAAAATCAGAAAAGAACAGCAGAGAAGTAAAACACGATACTGGTGTTCTATAACTAAACTAAAATTAGAGAATCGCTATCTTTTACTAAAAGGCAGCGCGAGAAAAGGACGGCTATAGCTATGAACTAAGTTAGAGATGTCAAACTAGTTTACGCCTCTTGCGCTTCACCGTGTTTTTAGTCGACATTTTTAACGTGTCGCCTTAATTTGTGTGGAAATATTAGTTCAACTAAATTTGACAGCTCTAATTTGCGTCCGTATCTTTCTTGTTTTATTAGAGAGAAAAAGATAGCAATAGCCTAAATTAAGTTTTTTTGTCTTACTTCGCTGTTCTTTTCTGATTAATTTCGTTGCGATATCCAAGACAGTCTAATTGTTTCTCTGGGACTAATCGAGCTTCATTACCTCGGCGTTTTTCATGTGGTCGTCACTGTTGATTCTGTCTTTCAGGACTTAGAGTGGTTGGGAACAGAGTCTTGTCCCAAAAAAAAGCTCTTTTAAACAAATATGAAGGATTTTTTTAAATACCTTCATCAGCGACGTTGTAAAGCCTGAAAGTTGATAATATAGGGTCCTCTCGCGCCCTGCCCTAGTTCAGGCCATGGTACGGAGCGAGAGGGAATGGGAAGCAGTCTCCGCCTTCTGCGAAGCAGTAATGCTCGTAAAGGCGGAGGCGGGACGCGTGAGGGAAGCTCAACGGAGTGGCCCTCACGGCCCCTGCTGCTAACACCGCAGGAGAGGCACAGGGCGTAGGACGTCACGAGACGATCTCCGGCTACCGTAGACCTGGGCCTGCGGACGGCAAGCAGTGGGTAGCTCGCCGTCTGATCAGCACCAGGCCCGTGAGTCGACGGCGCGTAGTGTTCCACGCGCGCCTCAAAGAGATGTTGTCAGCCACCACTGACGGGGCCCATCGTGGCCGGTGCCTGCATGCCTTGGGGTAGCGGATAAATTCTAAACATGAGTTACAGCAAACCTGGGCACTCAGGCAGGAAAGGAACAGGGGTGGGTTTTAGTCAGTAAGAGTCTGACACGCCCTTCCGCTCTACCCAGAAGTCATTGGATGACCAAAACAACAACCAAAACCTGTTTAGATCACTGTTATTTAGACAGCGATCAATAATGAGGCGTGTTTCATACGTCAAATGTTAGCTTGAAACAATGCATTTACGATATATGAATCGCTAGATCCTAAAACTACCATTCAAAGCGTTAATTGTTCAGTTGTTCTATATAGAGACAACAATTCGTGTCGACTTTTCCAGGAAAGTTACGGTCAATTCAATCATTTTGCTGCACATTTTCATGAGATACGTCTAAACCAACAAATTCGGAACTTTGTAGCGTAATTGTCGAGATAATTCCCTAAATCGACGAAAAAGTCGTTGACTGAATCAGCTGCTGCACAATGTAAGATCATGATTGGTCTGACATCATCCTTACATAATAAATGAATGATACTAAATTATTATATTAATAAATAAAAACTTTTTTACAAAAAAAAACAACCGACTTCCAAAAAAAAATTCACTAAAAATGTAAAAATAACTTTAATTTCGGAAGTCGGTGTTTGTATTTTATTTCTTCGATATTTGACACCGACTTCCGAAAAATTTTTTTGTAAAAAAGTTTTTTATTTTTCGCTTTTTAGTTGTTATACCCCAGAACTAAAAACCCCAATAACATGGAAAGTGGAATTTAAACATTTGGAGAACACAAAAACGTCATCAAGATATGCGTATTTTTCGTTTTTGTTCAGTTTCTCAAAAAGCGCTAAAGCAATTTCGATAAAATTTATATGGGACCACCTCGGGAGTATATTCTTTCGGATAAAAAAAGAATTTTGAAAATCGGTCCACAACTGACAGAGAAATGCGCGGACATACATAAAAAAAAAAAAAAAACATACGTACAGTCTAACATAGAACCTCCTCCTTTCTCGAAAGTCGGTTAAAAATAACTTGAATAATATGACATTTTGTAGGTTTTTTTTTCAATGAAACTTAGGAAGCTAGAATTGGATCAGCCTATAAATACTCGTATATAGAAAAGTCCTATATAAATTTTAACATCTAACTTTAGCACGCGCATTCATGCTGCTGCGGCTGCCATAGAAAATAGAGTACTCGCGAGAGGTTCAGACATATTTGTTTAAAATTGTAATATCTTATATCCTATTTGTTTTCTATCAAATTTGATTCTGATTTCACTGTTAGTGTTTTATTTTTGTATCTACGTAGGTATATCGGGTGTAAAAAGACAGTTTCCGAAGCCGAAAGCCACATATTCTACGCATTATTTGGATCAATTTTTCCACTAGACCATACCTGGGAATCCACTGGTTCTGGAGATATTCAAGGTCAAAGTAGCAATTTTTTTTTTTAATTTTTAATGACTATGAACTCCAAGTGTTATTACTAAACTTTTTTCCAAACAAACATAACCTGAATCATCAAATTTTTTTTTCTTCGAAATAACGCATTTGCAGTTACAAAAACGCAATGAATATCAAACGTATCCGACAAGTACCTACGAGGCTTAGAGTGAAGGGGCGGGGTTTAACTCCATTTGCCTGGGTTCGCGTTACATTGCGGCAAAAATATTTATTATTTCATACCTAAAAATAAAAGTCGTTTCCCAGCAATATTTTTTGCGCAAAACTACTTTATTAGACGTAACCTGCAGTATGCGTAGTTAACGGCTATGTGATGTGTTTTTTTACACCCTGTATATTACCGATAAACTAGTTAGATATTTCAAGTATTTTTTCATGGATATTCCCTATTATTGGCCGTGCCCTTTCATTTTGACAATTTAACAATTAATATTCAATGCCTTCTTCACGGTGTCATGAAGCAATGGATTAGGAATTTCGTTCAAAATGCTTAGGATTGTGGTAGAAAGTGTACCTATCGCGTTAGGGTGCTGTTCGTTCGCTCGTACTAGGCTATAGGCTAGCGAGCGTTCGGTGCCCATCGGCGATTCCCATTCGTTAGCGTTCGTTCACTTGGTCTGTACTGTACCCGGCCTATAACAGATATGTTGGTGTATAGCAGATATGTGCATACAGGAAGACAGGAACGGCATTGTTCTAACCGCATTGTATACTTTATGGAATTCCCCGAGTTATATCTTTACTAAAAAATATCCACCATTATTCTGCATATTTGTACGATTTGAATCAACAGAGACTGATTCATAGTTATGTCAATAACAACTTTGAAATGTCTTCTTTGAAATCTTGTTTGTTTTTAGCCTTGAACGAATGTTTTCTATTGTAAAGAATAGTTGTTTTTAGGGTTCCGAAAGTACGAATGAAAAACGGACACCTTATAGGATCACTCGTGTGTCTGTCTGTCTGTCCGTCTGTCACAGCCAATTTGCGAATCTGATAGACCGATAGAGTTGAAATTTGGTACAGAAATGAATATCTATGACCCAAACACGGACGTGTACCCTAAATAAATTAATTGGAATATGGCGGTCACTTTTGGGGTGAAAATTGGAAAATTCGAAATCGTGCGACATATCAAATGAAAGGGAACATTGTGAGGGTCGCAAATATTTTTTTTTCATAATTTTAAAATCTATAATTTTGAAGAAAATTAAGAAAATAGATGATAATGACCATTCCCCTCCCCTTATCTCCGAAACCACAGGGCCTAAAAAAAAATACAGAAAGTAATTCTCTATATAACAGGAAAACATAAGTTGGAGGCAGTTTAAAAAAAAAACCTGAAGAAAATATGATTTGTTCGGAACCTTTTGCGCGCGAATCTGACTCTCTCTTGGCCGGTTTATTATACAACAAAAGAGTGTTTTGAGTGTTTAGTGTGTTTAAGTCTACACCTACTACAGAGTAGTCTCTTTAACGGTTAACCCAAAGGTTGATTGGTAGACATTGCTTTTTTTATTTAGAAACTGCCAACGACCTTGAGTGGTTAGCTTGAGTGTTCTGTGCTGAGCTCACGTAACGCGTCGTACGTCCACCCAGTAATAGGCCTCGCCCATCAAGGAGCGTTGTCCGAAATTAGACGCATTATTAATTTAATATACAGAAAACAACAGGTTATACTAAAACACGTATACTAAACTATAAATAATTAAATGATCTTTTAAAATCGTGAAGGTTTCATATAAATACGCTTTATAGTTTTGCGTGATTCTCAATTTTTTATCTGCGTTAAACATAACTTTTTTTTTTTGGTGGGTAGACACAGAGTAAACACGCCTTTTTGATAGCTCCAAGTTTTTATTTATTTTAATTTATTTATAATTCAATATTTAATGTTTTAATTACAATTTATTGTTCTCTACCACCCTTTGCTCACTATATACTATTTCCAAGTTTCTCTGATATCCTTCAACTACTTACTTCGTCAAGCACACTATGGACACTAAACTTGCAACTAGTTTAGAAGATTTGGAGCAGCTGTTCTTGTCAAGAATGACACAGTATGAGAGCAAGCTTAAGAATGCGTCCTCTGAAACTCAGCCTGCGCTGGATGTCGCAACATTGTCAAGTGAGTTCGCTACATTTAAAACTTTTGTATGGCAGGCACTCTCCAAAATTAAAAGCCAAATAGAAATGCTTTCTGTTGGATTCGACAGACATGAGACCCTGATGCGGCGAAAGGTTCTTTTGTTTCATGGGGTCGCAGAGCAGCCTGGTGAAAAGTTGCCTGATGTGGTGCATAAGATATTAACTGACAAATTGTGCGTGTCCGAGATTGGCAAGAACAATATCCATGTTTGCCATCGACTGGGTTCTGCACGGGGTAAGGCTCGGCCTATCCTGGTCAGGCTTTACACTACTGAGCACCGTCACTTGATTTGGGAAGGCAAGAAGTCATTGAAAGGTACGGGTATCACCATCTCCGAATTCTTGACGCACATTAGACACCGCACTTTCATGGACGCACGCAAGCATTTTGGGGTGCCGAGTTGCTGGTCGGTGGAGGGAAGGATTGTGATCGTCACCCCCGATTCTAAGCGCCACAAGATTGAAACTCCAGGTGAACTTCGAGCACTGGTTTCGCGGTTCCCTAGGGCATCTTGCGACTCTGATAACGCTGCGCAGTCTGTGGAACAAATTACCCCAAGGATTGGTAGCCCGCCTGAGGTTACTGCCACACCCTCAAGAGGTCAAAGAAAGGTGCGCCGCCGTAATTAATGTTGTTGTCCTGTTCCGTCGGCAAGTCGCTTCGTGATTTTGCATGAGTGTACGTGTTTCCTAGTTTTTGTGCCGGTACTTTAAATATTTGTTCTCTCTGTATCACCCTCATTGTAATTCTGAATTACATTTATTATGATGTCGGTACAAATATTTTAATAATCACTTTTCTTTATTGTGAATTTGTGACACATGTGACAAGTCAATCGGACTGAACTGTCATTGTCATTTTGACATTGACCGTGACGTAAATTTTTTCGTTCCAAATTAAATCACTTGTATTGTCAGTTCTCAAGCATACTTAAATGGTAGTTGTGTTATTTTTATTATCATTGTTTGTATTACTTTATTTAGTTAAATTTCTTCCAACACACCAGTGAGCTAGGGTGGTTGTGTTTTTGAAGCAATCAGCCGTTATATTTTGTTTTTAATTGGTTTTTGTCTATTAGAGTTAGTATATATTTTATTTATTATTATTTATTGTATTTAAGTTGTGTTATTGTATTCATGGATGGTCCAGTTGACTTACATGACAGTTTTTTCTCTTGTACTTCTTCGAATTGTAGCTTTATTAGTGCGGAAAGTGAGACTCCGCTTCGTACTTTGCATGACAACATTTCCACTCTTTTTATTATGTATCCTAACAACTTGCACATAGCTCATATTAATGCTCAGAGTGTTCCTGGACACTACTCCGATCTTCTGGCATCCTTTAGTAGTGCTCATCTTGATGCACTCCTAATATCAGAGACTTTTCTTAAGCCTTCTCTCCTTTCTACGCACTACGCTCTGCCTGGTTTTGATCTTGTCAGAAATGACAGGACTGGCAGGGGGGGCGGTGGTGTCGCCATTTACGTACGTGCTGATATACCGTACAAAATTATTAGCGCATCTCCTTCTCAGTACTCTGGGTCGGCTGAATCCTTGTTCCTGGAGATTACCGTACATCACTCCAAAATTTTACTTGCGGTGTTCTACTCCCCTAATCTACACATCGACTACTTTGACTCGTTAGAATCATCTCTAAACAATCTTTGCCCATCGTACGAGCATGTTATTTTAATGGGTGATTTTAATACATGTTTGCTTAGAAATGACTCACGTTCACTCAAACTCCGTTCTCTCTTATCTTCTTTTAATCTTGATATTTTACCTCTTTCTGCGACCCATAACTTTCCAAACTGTACACCTTCTCTTCTGGACTTAATGATCGTATCTTCGCCTCACAATGTTGCTGAGTTTGGGCAGCTCACTGCGACTTTCTCTTATCATGACCTTATCTATCTTTCATATCGTATCCGACCTCCCAAACGTAAACCCCGCTTCTGCTATCTTCGTAATTATAATGGCTTAGATCTGGAGGGGTTGATGCGTGATGCAGGTGATATCGACTGGACCTCTGTTAGCGAAAGCGCCAGTGTCGACGATAAAGTGCACAACTTCAATTGCAAACTGCTGAGTCTATATGATAAACATGCTCCGCGTCGGCGGATAAAAATTAAGCATAATCCTGCTCCGTGGATGACTTCTGAAATAAAAAGTGCTATTGCCTGTAAGGACAAGGCGAAGAGTAGGTACAGGCGTAGACCCACGGAACCAAATCTTATTCGGTTCAAAGCTCTGCGTAACAGCTGCAATCGTCTGTGTCGAGATGCTAAAAGACGCTATTTTCATGAATCTCTTGTAGATCGCAAGTCCTCCCATGTTTGGAAATTCCTGAAGTCAGTCGGTATCGGCAAATCTCCTACTAACACGTGTAAAGATATCGACCTGAGTGCTCTTAATAGGCACTTTTCTCTTCCTCCTGTCTCTCTGGACCAAAGTGTCAAAACTTCTACTTTGCTTGAGCTCTCCAAATTGCCGTTACCGAATTGTCCAATTTTTAATCTTAGTTCTGTCTCTGAAGATGATGTTAAAAAATCTCTTCTTGCTATCTCCTCTTCAGCTGTGGGCCATGACAATCTGTGTTCCAGAATGATATTACCTGTTCTCCCTCAACTGCTTCCCATTCTCACTCATATTTTCAATTATTCCTTATTCTCTGGCACATTTCCTTCAGCCTGGAAACAGGCACACATAATACCTCTTCCCAAAATAAACAATCCTTCGTCCTTCTCTCATTTCAGACCCATCTCCATTCTACCTTTCCTTTCTAAAGTTCTTGAACACATTGTTCATGGTCAAATTTCTAGATACCTAACGTCAAATGCTCTTATTTCCCCTTTACAATCTGGCTTTCGTGTTGGTCACAGCACTGTAACTGCACTTTTGAAAGTCACTGACGACATCCGCTGGGCTATGGACAATAAATCTCTTACTTTATTAGTTCTACTTGATTTCAGTTGTGCGTTTAACTCAGTGGATTTCGACATACTGCTTGAAGTCCTTCGTTCTATTAACTTGTCTTCCTCTGCCTTATCCTGGTTTGACTCTTACCTTCGGGGTCGCTCTCAGTGTGTTCGCCTTGACGAGATTTTCTCTAATTGGTGCGATCTCACTGCTGGTGTTCCTCAGGGTGGCGTTCTCTCTCCTCTTCTTTTCTCTATTTTCATTAATACTGTCACTAAGGTTATCACTTCTAATTTTCATCTTTACGCAGACGATTTGCAGCTTTATCGTCATTTCCTACTTGCTGACGTTGACTCAGCGGTTAATGCCATGAATCATGACCTGGAGCGTATTCATCAATGGGCTAAGTCTTACGGCCTACAGATTAATCCTTCCAAGTCCCAGGCTATGATCATAGGCAGTCGGTATTACCGCACTGCGCTTGACGTTTCCACATTGACGCCATTATCCCTTAACAGCTCAACCATTGCATACACCGACTTAGCTAAAAATCTCGGTGTCTTAATTGACAACAACCTTTCTTGGCGAGCTCAAGTGAACGAGGTTAGTCGTAAAGTGCACTTTACCTTCCACTCTTTAAAATCCCTGCAAAGTTTCTTGCCCTTTAAAACTAAAATTACTTTAGCTCAAACCTTAATTCAGCCGATCATTGATTACGCTGATGCCTGCTATCTGGATGCCACTGAGGAGCTCTTAAACAAGCTTGAGCGTTTGCAAAACCTGTGCATTCGTTTTGTTTTTGGTCTACGGAAATTCGACCATGTTTCTCAGTTTCGCAAGGATCTCAAGTGGCTCCCTATCCGTCTTCGCAGGAACACTCGGATATTATGTCTCCTGTATAACATCCTTTGTAATCCTAAATATCCTGGCTACCTGCGTGATCGTTTTTCGTTCACTCGCCCTGCCGACGCCCCTTGTAGATCCCGCCTTAAGCATCATCTCAATTTCCCATCCCATAAAACCCATTTCTATTCCCACTCCTTTTCTGTTCATGCGGTACGATTGTGGAACTCACTTCCGCCTAATATCCGTGATTCTAAAACTGTCTACCAATTCAAGAAACTAGTCAAAGAGCATTACCTCTCCACCATTCCGTGATTATATTTATTATTGATATTTATTTTATATTTAATTATGTACTTTGGTTTATTGTAAAGTTAGGTATATTTTATGTATGAATTATTTATGTATTCTAGTGTATTTTATATTTCTATATCTATTTATACACACTGTGTCTACATTTCTCAACCAATTTTCCAGTCGCAGGTCTGCTGGAAGAAATTTCTTTTGAAATAAGCAGCACCTTTGTGCTCTTCTATCTGTATATGTTCATTTTTCTCTTGTAATTGTTTTTGTGTGTGCATAAATAAATAAATAAATAAATAAATAACTTTACAAATTAATTACACTATGTTATAAAAATGTAATTTCAAATATTCACATATCAAATTACGAAGAAAATTGTCTAGAGTAACATATATTTTTTTCAAAGAAATAAGATTAGTCTTTTGGACGTGATGTTCAATTTGAAATCATTATAAGTCATATAATTGCGCCTTAAGTCCGCCTGTGTACCACTATTGTAAATGAAGTATAAATAAATTAATAATGATATTAGAGTACTTACAAAGTTTTAAAATGAAATAGGGGGCTTAAAAGGCCACTTTACCAATAAAAAAAATCGAATTAGACAGTGAGTTAGATTATAAAAAAAAACGGCCAAGTGCGTGTCGGACTGCCCACATTTCAGGTTCCGTACCATCATCATCAGTCTCCTGCCCTTATCCCAATTTATTTGGGGTCGGTTAGTCGTCATCTCTGTAGTCACACAGTCCAACCATCATGCATCGCTTCTTTGGCCTTCCCCTACTCTTATAACCATCCACATCCATTACACAAGAATTTCCTCACAACATTTTCTTCATTCCTCCGCATCACATGCCCATACCTCGACAACCGATTTCCACACAACTTTTCAGTCAGCGGTGCCACTTTCAGACTTCCTCTTATAATACTCATTCCTAATTCTATTTATGCGCGTAAAACCACACATCGCTCTTAGCATTCTCATCTCAGCTGCATGCAATTGCTTTTCATCCCTTTTGTGGCCCAACATTCTGAACCATACAATAGAGAATTATCAAAGAAAAAAATCTGATTTTTCAATGGGTATATTAGTATTTGTTTGTAAAATATACGTAACTAGCGACTCGCCTCAGCTTCGCTCGGGTACAAATTATACATATAAACCTTCCTCTTCAATCACTCTATCTATTAAAAACCGCATCAAAATCCGTTGCGTAGTTTTAAAGATTTAAGTATACGAGTACATAGGGATATAGGGACAGAGAAAGCGACTTTGTTTTATAGGTACTATGTAGTGATAATAAACATTATCACCAAATTTCAAGTTCTCAGGGCAATGGGAAGTTAAAAAAATATTCGGAACACGTGAGTAACACCAATAGGGCTCCGTTTGGACCCTTCGGTTACGGAACCCTAAAAATGAGGACGATACAGTGCGTTGAAATTTCGCGCGACGTCACGCCGTGTAGAATTATTATTTTTATTATACCCAGGAAACATCCCAATTCTTCTGAAAGTTCCTCACTTTCAGAATATCCAGCAGATCCGCTGGATATTTTAAAACTTTTTTTTGTTGTGCGTACCTTTTTTTATAATGGAAAGTAATTAAATAAAATCTCAAATCTTAGTAATTAATTATTATTCATTTATTTTTAATTAACCGAAAAGCCTTGATGATGGATATATTCATAAAAAATACTTTAAATAAACAACCAAACTACATCAGTATTCAGAATAAAGACGCTATTAAATGCCAACGGCCTTGAGTGGTTAGCTTGCGTGTTCTGTGCTGACCTCACGCAACGCGTCGTATGTCCACCCAGTAACAGGACTCGCCCATCAAGGAGCGCTGTCCGATATTAGACACATTATTAATTTATTATACATAAAACAACAGGTAATAGAATAAAATAAGTAATACTAAAAGATAAATAATTAAATCAATTCTTGTATATATATAATCTGAATCTCGGAAACGGCTCCAACGATTTTTATGAAATTTAGTATGCAGAGCCCTTGCATACTATAAATTTCGGGGGTGATAAATCGATCTAGCTAGGTTTCATTTTAAGAAAACGTAAAACCGAGCGAAGCTCGGTTGTCCGGTACTTATCTTCAAAATGGTGAAGGTTTCAACAACATATGCTTAATAGTTTTTGCGTGATTCTCAATGTTTTATCCGCGTTAGACATAACTTTACAAATTAATTACTATGTACTAAACACTGTGTTCTAAAAAAAAATATTTTTAATATTCAAAAAAAATTCGAAATTGTCTAGAGTAACATATATTTTTTTCAAAGAAATAAGACTAGTCGTTTAGACTTGATGTTCAATTAAAACCCATTAGAAGTCTTGTAACTGCGCCTTAATCACTGAAAATGCAAACGTGTGACGCAAGCGCATAAAATTGCGCGAGAATTCTGTGACGTCAGCGGCGGTCAAGGAGGGAGAGGCGACTTATCTTGAAGTTTACGATAATAATATATTAATATATGCCTATAGTTGACCCAGTGGAGGGCAAAGGCCTTTACTCATAATAAGGAAGGAAAAACCGGCCAAGTGCGTGTCGGACTTCTCACGTTTAGGGTTCCGTACCAAACGAGGGCATTATCAAAGATAAAATCTGATTTATCAATATATTGGTATTTTTAATAAAATGTACTTAATAATAAATATTTTCACCAAATTTCAAGTTGAGACCTACGGTCAAAGGGAAGTTAAAAAATTCTTAGGAACAAAATTTTGTGACAGACGACGGACAGACGGACACGTGAGTGACAGCAATCGGACTAGTAACATGTTTGGGAACACACCCATGATGCGGGAGTAATACCTAGGGAGGGGCAATTAAAATAAAAAGAGATGTTTTCCTTCACTGGTTATCACCAGTCTACGTCCAGGACTATCGTCAAACTCGGGTTAAACCACGACTCAACTAAAACTGCCTGCCTAGCCTTTTTCAACTACATTGGGGTCGGCTTCCAGTATGACCGGATTCAGCTATACCAACCCTTGGCAAGAAGCTAGATTGTATGGCTTCTGATAACCGTAGCGACTGTCAGAGATCTTCAAACGACAGCAACGGTTTAACGTGCTTTCCGAGGCACGAAGGAATCTCGTTATGTTAAGATGTTCATCCATCCACGGACCGACCTCGGCAAGCGTTGCTCAACCTTGGAGACGGCCCGTGCGGCTGTTATTACTTAGCCATGAACTCCTGCAAACCGAGACAACTATAACTGATAAATAAAACCGTACTGTTGGATTTTCAACTCACGAGCCAGCGTCCAGAGTTGAAAATTCAACAGTGTGTTAGTATGACCTTCAAAGAGTATCCATGCTGAAAATGTTCTTTATCTATGTAGTCCAAAACCACTCCCACATAGATTACCTAATCACAACGTGATCTAACCATTACGAACATGCAAGTCACACCCCACATTATGATGATATGACGTAGAACACACACACATCTGTCGAACATTAAAGTACAATATATTATCTAAACACGTGCACAAACGGTCGTTTTATACGCCTATATTCTATGCGATACGGTCTTGATAATGAGCCAGCAGAGCAAACTAATTGACACGCCTGTATAAAAGTAATTAAGAGAGGTTTAACCGTATTTTATCTGTGGTTTATACTTGTCAGATCACTGATATTTAAGGACCATACAGCTTAAAAACAAAAAATAAAATCGGATCCCGCAACAACTTACTCAAGCGCCTAACTTCAACCACCTAGGGAGCTTCACCTCAGGTGCTACGAAACTGGCCTGGCGCTCTGCTTCTCTGCGGGCGAATATGCGTGCCCAGTGTGGTACCGTTCCACCCACGCTAAGAAAGTAAATGTTGGCCTTAATGAAACATGCCGAACAATTATAGGCTGCCTTGAACCAACCCCGGTCAGTGCACTATATCCCACAGCCGGGATAGCACCTCCACAAGTCCGAAGAGAAGTTGCAAGTGCGTTCGAGAAAAAAACAGGTGTCTGACACTAGGCACCCACTATTTGGTGCACAACTACCAACCCAGAGGCTGAAAAGCAGACACAGTTTCCTGAAAAACTGCAGTTCCGCGGTCAGGAAACCCGTCCAACACCCGCTGCAAACTGTGGCAGGACACTTTCTCCCTACCCACTAAATATCTAACACCATGCGAGCATCTTTCCGCAGGTTCTAATCTCCCGTGGTTCACTTGGAAGTCCCTGAACCGCCTTAGAACCCAAGTAGGAAAGTGCAACTCCAACCTCGCAAAGTGGAGCTATTTTGACGGAATGGCAGCAGGTTGTGGATGTGGAGCCAAGCTTCAAACTATGCTGCACTTGCTGTCCTGCCCTTTGTGCCCCAAAACATGTAGCATAAGTGACCTCTGCGCTGCCATCGATGACGATGTGGAAGTGTTTTTATTTTTAACCGACTTTCAAAAAAGGAGGAGGTTCTATGTTCGACTGTATGTATGTTTTTTTTTTTGTATATCTATGTCCGCCGATTTCTCCGTCAGTTGTGGACCGATTTTCAAAATTTTTTCTTTATCCGAAAGAATATACTCCCGAAGTGGTCCCATATAAATTTTATCGAAATTGCTTCAGCGCTTTATGAGAAACTGAATACGTTTACCTCGATGACGTTTTGGTGTACTCCAAATGTTTAAATTCCACGTTCTATGTTATTGGGGTTTTTAGTTCTGGGGTATAACAACTTAAAAGTGAAAAATAAAAAAACTTTAAAAAAAAAAACAACCGACTTCCAAAAAAAAAATACACTAAAAATTAAAAAATAACTTTAATTTCGGAAGTCGGTGTCAAATAACGAAGAAGTAAAATACAAACACCGACTTCCGAAATTAGTTATTTTTTAATTTTTAGTGTATTTTTTTTGGAAGTCGGTTGTTTTTTTTTAGTGTATTTACTTTTTTGGAAATCGGTTGTTTTTTTTTCACATTTTAAGTTGACCCCTAAACTAAAAAACTCCAAGAACATAGAACGTCTAATTTAAACCTACTCGTAATTGGAGGAAACCAAAACGTCATCTATGTATACATATTTTTCGTTTTTGTTCAGTTTTTCAAAAAGCGCTTAAACAATTTCGATAAAATTTATATGGGACCACCTCGGGAGTATATTCTTTCGAATAAAAAATTTTGAAAATCGGTGCACAACTGAGAGAAATCGGTGGACATACATAAAAAAAAATACATACAGTCGAACATAGAACCTCCTTCTTTTTCGAAGTCGGTTAAAAAGATAACGAATTGTTGTTCAATCGCAAATCAACACTCGAGGTACCCACAGATTCGATTTAAAAAAAAAAACCTCACGCATTGAACTGCACTAATTGCAAGTGTGAGTGTTAAAGTTTTTATGCTTTATTTTATGGTATAGTAGACAGAAGCTAATTACAAATACGTTTAGAACATAACAGATACGGCTGACTCAGAAATTAATATACAAAGATCGCTTGTTGTCCCAATTAGTTGTGAAAACTGATATCGGCTTGCCAGAATATGGAATGTATAGTGATAGTTATGAATACGATTACGCATCTAATATTGGGTTGTCCTACTTTCTAGCTTCTCGAATATCTATCATAGGTAGGGTTGCCATCTCTAAAATCTGGCAACCATGAAAAACCCCGGATTTTGAAGTTTAGAACTCGGGCGTCTAGTTTTTTTTATTCTTTTCGGGCTCGCCGAAAATATGAAAATGACGTGCCGTTAACTTGAAAACTTTTAAACCCTGCCCAGACGTTCCTCCGACGCCCTCTAAACTAGGACAAATCCAGGGAAACCCGACCGGATGGCAACCCTAATCATAGGGCATATGAGAAGGTACCGGTGCTTAGTACAGAGTAAATGTATGTCAAAGTCCATAGTTTATTTTGTACATAAATGTACTAATGTGTATGGAAATGATAATGTCACAGTTGTGACTAGTGTGTTAATAAGGATATGAGTGATATTTATTATGTACTTATGTCTAACAGTGGGCTATGATAAAGCAGAGAACATTCAATATCAGTATAATAGCCATAGCCATATGAATATTCCCTTTGAGTGGGCACAAATACATGTTCCAGGAGTCCAGGCTTCTGCTCAGGGGTCGCGGGTAAATTCGAAACAGAGTTACCGCGCCCCTTGGCACTCAGGCAACTGAAGGAACAGGGGTGGGTTTTAAGGCTCAATTACACCTTCCGATTTCAAGGAAACCCAATTTAGGAACAAGTTAACAAAGAAGTAGGAAGCTAGCGATTAAACTATCCTAAATTGGACTCCTAAATCGGCAGTGCTGCCAACTCTTACAAATTCAAGCCCCTAGATAGAATATCAAAAGTCGCAAGAAAGTCTCTAGAACTGATTTTACCAGGAGCGGACCAAAAAAGAAACAGTGCGGACTCAGATTTTTTTTCTGGGAAAGGGACCTTGGGAACTTTAATTTAATTTTATACACATATAAAACTAACCCTTTTGTAGCGTTAAATCATGGTGTTGCGATTACACTATCCTAAATCGTACACAATTTAGGAAGTCAAATCGGGACCTCCCAATCTCACTAAATCGGACACTAACTGCTATTACACCTTCCTGTTTCCTAAATTGGGTCCCTTGAAATCGGAAGGTGTAATTGAGCCGTTAATAAGCAAAAGTCTGACACGCCCTCCCGCTCCACCCAGAGCGGGAGAAGTCATTGGATGATTTCACGCATCCATAAAAAAAAAATAGGAGTCCAAGCTTATATCGAGAATTTACGGATCGAATATTCCCGTATACCACTGCCCAATCCGGGGGACCGGACCTAGGATCTCAGGTTTAGTTACCGTTTAATTAATTTCAATAAAGATTGCCAAGGAACCAGTTAGTCACGTATTTCAGCTTCCTATAACCACTTACTGCGTCTCGCGTCTGTATTATATGAATCCAATGTTCCCTCTACTGCCATGTGACTAAGGCCTCCTCTCTAGGAGAGAGGATGGGCCGTAATCAATCACGCGGGCCCAGTGCGGGTTGGATGTCACATTTCTTCGAATTTTATATTAGCCCATGTTGTCTTATTGCTGGGTAAACGCTTTCCTTCACTCTTTCTGCTTGTTGTTCCGCGTTTGACGATTATAAGTATTCACTTTCATGTAATTCCAGGTGGATGGTCTTCAAGAGGCGGAGAAGGGTAAGAACTCGCTGGGAACCACAAAGAAGGGCATCGGCCCAACGTACTCCTCCAAGGCGACCCGCAACGGACTGCGGATAGGAGACCTTCTCGGGGACTTCGCGATGTTCGAAGAGAAGTGAGTACCTAAACAACATATACCTATAACAAAGTCCCCCGCCGCGTCTGTTTATCGCGAACAGACAGATATAATAATAATAATAATTTCATTTATTTCAGGCTATAAGCTCATAAAATTCAAATACATACATACATTTAAATAACATTCGTATGCCAAACAAATTCAAAGATTAAATTTAAAATGTCAAAAATTTAATAAAAAAGTGTGTGTAATTAGATATGTCTGTCTGTTCGTTCGCGATAAACTCAAAAACTACTGAACGGATTTTCATACGGTTTACACCAATAGACACAGTGATTCATGGAAAAGGTTTAGGTGTATAATTTGTACCCGTGCGTAGCTGAGGCGAGTAGCTAGTTCTTTATATATCGGTAAGATTGTAATGCTTGCTGTTGTCGGTTCTTGGATGGGTGACCATACTGATCATCCGTTTACACTTCACCTCCGGACCTCGGAAAGCACGTCCAGGTCGTTGATTGTCATTCGTAGATCTTTGACAGT
Organism: Polia nebulosa; assembly: GCA_951329385.1. Lineage (NCBI taxonomy): Eukaryota > Metazoa > Arthropoda > Insecta > Lepidoptera > Noctuidae > Polia > Polia nebulosa. The sequence continues at coordinate 25,060,073 of OX589602.1, forward strand.
CCTTTTGGTTCGTCAGAAGCCCGATAGTCTCTTTGTCAATCTTCCCAAGAGGTAGATTACGTGTGTCTCAATTTTAAATATAACACTATATACTGAGCTATGCACCTTCTTGGCCTCGCACAGTTTTTAACCGACTTTCGAAAAAGGAGGAGGTTCTATGTTCGACTGTATGTATGTTTTTTTTTTTTATGTATGTCCGCGCGTTTCTCCGTCAGTTGTGGACCGATTTTCAAAATTCTTTTTTTATCCGAAAGAATATACTCCCGAGGTGGTCCCACATTTTATCGAAATTGCTTTAGCGCTTTTTGAGAAACTGAACAAAAACGAAAAATACGCATATCTTGATGACGTTTTTGTGTTCTCCAAATGTTTAAATTCCACGTTCCATGTTATTGGGGTTTTTAGTTCTGGGGTATAACAACTAAAAAGCGAAATATAAAAACTTTAATTTCGGAAGTCGGTGTCAAATATCGAAGAAATAAAATACAAACACCGACTTCCGAAATTAAAGTTATTTTTAGTGTATTATTTTTTTAGAAGTCGGTTGTTTTTTTTTTTGTAAAAAAGTTTTTATTTTTTTCATAATTATGTATTGTTAGTTTTAATAAGTTCTTGTGGCTCACAAATAATATTTTTTAATACCGTTTGTGGATCTCAGATAGGCTGTCTTTCCATGTATATAATACTGATAAGCAGCTACATGCGGGTTAGAGTAGAATCCGACTCAAAAAGGCTCGTCAGATCAATCATTTCATCAATTTATTGGTATTTGCAAAATGATTTCGCTAGCAGTACAGACTACAATATTTCCATGAGAATAAACAAAACTGTTTGTGCATACCTACTGTGAATGATTGGTGGAGCATGTGTACTATAGGACCCCAAGGCTCCAGTAAGGTCTGCAGGGATCCTGGGACGTTCTAGTAGTTTCAGTTTAGAGGTCTCACTCGCTGGCAACGCGAGAGTGCGGTGTATAAAATGGTAACTGGCTACAGGTGGATAAGATAAGAGATGAGGGCGGGATAGTCGAAGATTGAAGACACATGCTGTAGTGTCAGGACAAGTCGTTTGTCCTGTGTTGAGGCGTCTTTTGCAAGGGACATACCCTAAATGTAAAGTTATTTCTGACGTTAGGTAAATGTTCGTATTAAGGTTAGGTAGGCTTCGAACGACTCCTCAATATTCTTAACTGCCAGCTAAAAGGCCAGTGCAGACCCGCTAAGTTTAGGCTGTGTCTACAATCGCCACAGTACCCAGCGGTACCAAATGGTTTACACCTTTCATATGCCATGATTTAGATATGACGCTCAAAAATGAGTATAACATGGCTGTAGGTACAAGACAAAATCTCAACACTAGGTTGACCCAGTCTGGTGCATTAAGCTGAGCCAACTCCCATTTGACGTACCTACGTTTTACGTATTTACTTATATTACGAGAGCAGTGGTGGCTCGGGTGAATCTCCTGGTGTTTTGCAGCACGAATCGTGGGAAATTCAACCATTGCCCATTAGTACTAGTGTACTTTACTTACTATTAAAGTTGAATTTCCCACGATTCGTCACTGTCGGCAGCACTCCGTCATTATTTTCTGCAATAACGAATTACGAGTTGCAGGTCGTGGGTTCAAACCCAGGCCGGCACCATGCCTGAGTGGCGACGGCACGTAGTGTTCCACGCGCGCCTCAAAGAGTTGTCAGCAATAGGGACGGGGCCCTTCATGGCCGATGCCTGCCCGGGGGTTGAGGATAAATTCGAAACAGAGTTACCTCGCCCCCGGGCGCTAAGGGCAGGAAGGAACAGGGGTGGGTTTTAGTCAGTAAGAGTCAGACACGCCCTCCCGCTCTGATCAGAGCGGGAGAAGTCATTGGAAAAAAAAGGCCGGCCTTACTTTGTGTTATTTATTTCATCATCGCTGCTCTCAAAACGGTGAAGGAAAACATCCTGAGGAAACCGGCATGTCCTAGAACAAAAAATTCGAAGACGTCTGACATCCGGTCTGGGTCCTCGTGGTTTATTGCGGCCCATTCCCTCTTCTAGAGAGGAGCAGCGGGAATATTATAAGGCTGAATGTTATAGCATAGAGAAATAAATAATAATACGAGAACTATGCAACCCACATGACTACAACAGTATCAACATGATATTTCAATACGAATGGGTAGGTATAAAATGCGCATTATTTATGTCGTATGCTAATTGCTAAGTGCACTTCTCGATTGCAAATCATTCCACATAACAACTTCCTATTTGTTATGTGTGTATTCCTATATTGTGAAGTACGAAGTTAACTGTTTATTCTTAGTGATAAAGATCTTGTATTTACTTATCGCTCAAGTAAGCTTTTAATTTTATATCGCCTAACAAAATCAATGTTATCATCTTTCAAAACTGTTTTGAGATTTTTATGAGCCAAACTGATATCCTGCATGGTAAATATTTTCAATTTGTTCTTTAGATTATAATTTAAGACTAGCCCCATTATAATAACTTAAATCGGATTTAAAAAGACAGTTTCCGAAGCCGAAAGCCACATACTCTACTCATTATTTGGATCATTTTTTTTTCACTAGACCATACCTGGGAAACCTCTGGTTCTGGAGATATTGCAGGTCAAAGTCGCATTTTTTTTGGATTTTTTTTTTTTTTCTAAATTTCGGAATTACGCATTAATTTGCAGTAACAAAAACGCAATGAATATCAAACGTATCCGACAAGTACCTATGCGGCTTAGAGCGAAGGGGTGGGGCTTAACTCCACTTGCCTGGGTTCGCGTTACATTACGCGCAATAAAAAAAAGTTCATACCTAAAAATAAAAGTCGTTTCCCAGCAATAATTTTTGCGCAAAGATACTTTGTTAGATGTACAGTATGCGTAGTTGACGGCTATGCGATGTTTTTATATTCTACTAGCTGTGTTGCCCGCGACTTCGTCCGCGTGAAGCTCGTAAACCTTTACAAATTAAACTAATAATTCTGTGCTTGCGATGCATTTCGAAAGGATCATAATCATTTATTTTACTTTCACTTAATTTAATTCGGTAAATATGTTATGTATGTATTGTAACCAGATGTATGGACGTCAACGAAGCGGAAATAGTATGTCAGAATCGTAGCATAAAAGCGGAAAAACCGGCCAAGTGCAAGTCGGACTCGCGCACGAAGGGTTCCGTACCATTATCTATAAAAAACGGCAAAAAAATCACGTTTGTTGAATGGGAGTCCCCTTAAATATTTAGTTTTTCTGTTTTTTTTTTAAATTGGCACACAGCTAAATTATAGTCTGGAATAGCACATAATTACAGATGTGCTATTCCAGACTATAATTTAGCTGTGTGCCAAATTTCATCCGGATCCGTTCAGCCATTCTGACATGATTGACTAACAAATATCCATCGGATGGAAGGATATTTGTTGAATCCAAACTTTCGCATTTATAATACCTAATTGGGCAGTTGCCAAGGATTCTCTGGTTAGCTGGCAGATGGAAGGTCCAATACCAGCGACTTTCAAATTACTTGTTTAACTTTTTTTTTGTAGTTTCTACAAACACCATGATTAAACAAAGAATCATGTTTCGATTCCGTCGGAATCCGGCAACATAATCCAAGGAATGTTAAAATGTTTCGAATATATTGCCTCACTCAGTTTCTCATCACTTATTTGCTACTGTCCGCGGCTTCACCCGTGCAAAAAATGTTTTATTATTATCCCCAAGGGACCTTAAATCCGAGATAAAAGGTGTCCTAATCCAGGTTATGGTACACTTTTTTTTTTTGCCGGCGTGCAAAATCCTCATGGATGTCCTTCGCCTGGGGCAGGTTAGGGTACACCCTTTTGCCGAGTTGTATACAGAGTGTTTGCAGAGTCTTACTGACTAAACCCCATCCCTGTTCCTTCCCTGCCTGAGTGCCCAGGGGAGCGGTAACTCTGTTACGAATTTATCCGCTACCCCTAGGCATGCAGGCACCGGCCACAATGGGCCCCGTCAGTGGTGGCTGGACATCTCTTTGAGGCGCGCATGGAACACTACGCGCCGTCGACTCACGGGCCTGGTGCTGATCGGATGGCGAGCTACCCACTGCTCGCCGTCCGCAGGCCCGGGTCTACGGTGGCCGGAGATGCCAATGCGTCTCCTGCGGTGGTAGCGGCCGGGGCGTGAGGGCCACTCCGTTGAGCTTCCTTCGCCCGTCCCGCCTCCGCCTTCGCGAGCATAACTGCTTTGCAGAAAGAGGAGACTGCTTCCTATTCCCTCTCGCTCCATACCATGGTCTGAACCAGGGCCGGGCGCGAGAGGTCGCCGCAACTGTACTTGGAATAGGATTTTTACTTTTTGGAATATGCTTTTTGAGTACATAATCTAGTATTTAACTGAAGGAATATACGATATAATTAATTTCGAGATACGGCATTAAGCGTGAAAAGTTAACGGTCACTAGAGTTACTTTCGGATTAACAATTTCAGTTCAAATTATTATTTCTATCCCTGACTAACTTCTTTAAAATGACATTTTCAGGTTCCGTACTCTAGCAGCTAACTACAAGCGCATGTTCCCCTCGCTCGAGGTGGACATCGAAGGCGAGTTGGCTCGCTACCAGGAGTACGCCGCGAAGATCAGGCCCATGGTCAGGGACACCGTGTCTTACCTACACAAGGCTATCGGCGAGGGCAAGAAGGTGTTGGTGGAGGGAGCTAATGCTGCCATGTTGGATATTGATTTCGGTGAGTGGAAATGATTTAAACTACCTTTTTAACACACTTATATTAGCTTCACTTATGATATATTCACTTCCCGGTTTCTGATTAAGCTGAAATGTTGCGTACATGTTAAGTTTGGATGACAATGCATGGTTAGCTAAGTGACGTCATTCTAAATCCAATATGGCGAACTCGCTAAAGATGGCGGAGTAGTTATTTTGTATGCATTCTCATGATATGGATATCAAATGAAAGGCTTTGCTGAGTACCCGGGCCTGCGGACGGCGAGTAGTGGGTAACTCGCCGTCCCATCAGCACCAGGCCCGAGAGTTAACGGCGCGCAGTGTTCCACGCGCGCCTCTAAGAGTTGTCAGCAGACATGACGGGGTCTGTCATGTATCGTCAGATAAGAAAAAAAATCTGTAGTTTAAAAAACTTAAAACACACTTAATTTTTTTTTTTTCTACTCAGCAAAGCCTTTTTTTCGTGGTGTGGGAAATCATCCAATGACATCTCCCGCTCTAGGGTGGAGCGGAAGGGCATGTCAGACTCTTACTGACTAAAACCCGCCCCTGTTCCTTCCCTGCCCTGAATGCCCAGGGGCGAAGTAACTTTCGAATTTATCCTCAATCCCCGGGCAGGCATCGGCCATGTCGGGCCCCGTCATGTTTAATGACAACTCTTTGAGGCGCGCGTGGAACACTACGCGCCGTCGACTCACGGGCCTGGTGCTGATCGGACGGCGAGTTACCCACTACTCGCCGTCCGCAGGCCCGGGTCTACGGTGGCCGGAGATCGTCTCGCGACGTCCTCCTTCCAGGGCGTCTCCTGCGACGGCTGCTGCTGAGGGCGTGAGGGCGAGTCTGTTGTTTTTGCCTCTCCCTCATCCTGTTCTTTCAGTTGCCTGAGTGCCACGGGCCGCGGGAACTCTATTCCGAATTTATCCATGACCCCCGGCAAAACAAGAGGTATAAAATAGATAGCAAAGTCCCCACCACGCCCAGACCCTCTACATTATACCAATATTTGAAATTCTAAGCGCTGCTTCATCTTTATATACAGTGTGTAACGCAAAGGTGTGGTCATATTTTAAGAACTGCATCTGCCCATCTAAATGAACAACTTTCTTCAAGAAAAATTAGAAAAATCCAAAAAAAAAAAATTATTCCTCCCATACAAATATTGATCAGCTGATGATAACTTTGTATGGAAATTCCAATTTCTTTTTTTTGGATTTTTCTAATTTTTCTTAGATAATGTTGTTCATATCCATGGGCAGAACCGGCTCTTATAATATGACCACACCTTTCCGTTACACCCTGTATAAAACAAAGTTGGGTTAGTTACACCATTAATACCAAGAACGGCTGGACCGATTTTAATGATCTTTGATTCGTTGGATTTGTCTGCGCCCCGAATAGCAGAATAACTATTAAAACATCGGAAAAATATGAAGAAAATTAATTGTCACAAACATTTTGTATGGAACTGCTTTTTTTATTAATTCTGAGGTAGTACGAAGTTCGCCGGGTCGGCTAGATTAATATAAACGTTGATTTTTTTTTAGTGTTATTCTAATAAAACTCGTGTGGTATTCTGTAACGTACTAACGCTTTATTTGAAAAATACCAAAGACAATGCTCATAGGAATAGACAATAGATGGGGCTTGGGTCAACATATTATTTTTGTACTACCACAGATTATAAATAACATATTTGTAGTTTCATATAAAATATTGTACAAAACGAAACAGAGGAGAATAACCTTTTTATATCTCTTTCTATACCTATTAAGAAAACAAGTGCTACTCGTATAATGCAACAGTGTAGTGTTAGCACAAGTGAACCGTATTAACGATTTCTCTTATCTTAATCGATATAATTAATCGCTTAATCCACGTGCGTCGCTCTAGAGACAGCTAGCGCAACGTTTGTCTAATGAATGATACTGATAACAGTTATCATGCGAGTGATAAGTGCAGGCGTCCGGAATATCAGTGTCATAGTGCATGACATGATGTGCGGCGGATACTTTGTATGTGTTTTGTGTGAAAAAGCCAGTGATCACATTTTACTGACTTGATAAAAAAATGGTGATAGCTCCTTATTATTGTCAGTATGGTACACGGGGATTTTGTCCTAAATTAACATGTTTGGAAGACTGGATTGGTGATCGAGAATGTTTCTGTTTCGTTAGGTTATTGAAAATTATTTGGCGCAGTGGTTGAACGTTCGGCTTCTGCGCTGCTTGTCGCGGGTTCGGTTCCCGCACGGAACAAATATTTGTATGACCTCCAGATAGTTGTTCCAGGTCTGGGTGTCTTGTGTATGTGAGTATACATGTTTGTGAATGCACGGGAACTATGATACAGAAGTTATTCCTAGTGTGGGCAAAATTAAAAAAAAAAAACAGAAAACAAAACAGAACAGAATATCTTGATCGAGTTCAACAAATGTTCTGAATATATTTTTCCAATACATAAGAGCTATTTCACGACGACACAGGGAATCCTAGTGTGGAGACCAGTGATTTACCTGTTTGAATTATGTATTTTTCTGAACAATAAAGATTATTATTATTTATTATCAAAAATCAGTACATAAACATTACATCACCACTTTTACCGCATCAGTAATAAAGCAATTTATTCCACTAATTGTGAAATTAGAATTGCGCTAATAAACGACACGTTTACGCTAAAAAAATAGGTATATCTAGCAATTTACTACTCCACCTCAAAGCCATCTAATCGCTGAACGAATTCGATTATGGTCTGACGATCGATTGCAAATGATGACCAGAGAGAAAAAAAATACAAAAATAATGACTTTATAATAATCTACATTTTTACTACATCAAAAAATACATTTTTACAAAAATTATCTTTGTTACTTATAAATTTTACTTTTAGCAGTGACAAAATTACAATAGGGATGAAGACAGGGTTAAAAAAAATCTATCTAAAAATCTAGTCCGTAAGTTGGTTTATCAAAAAATATTGAACACGTGTTTTTTGCTTTATAAAATTAATGAAAAATTACAAAGATATATAATGCATCAAAGTTCAGGAGTGGGGGCTTGTTACGTCACTTTTAAGTAAAAAGTGGTACGATTTTAACTTAAGTGTGACGTCATCCGAAATTACAATGATAAAACGTATCAAAGTTCAGTAGTGGAGGTTTGTTACGTCACTTTTAAGTAAAAAGTGGTACGATTTTAACTTAAGTGTGACGTCATCCGAAATTACAAAGATACAACGTATCAAAGTTCAGGAGTGGGGGCTTGTTACGTCACTTTTAAGTAAAAAGTGGTACAATTTTAACTTAAGTGTGACGTCATCCGCAATTACAATGATACGACGTATCAATGTTCAGGAGTGGGGACTTGTTACGTCATTTTTAAGTAAAAAGTGGTACAATTTTAACTTAAGTGTGACGTCATCCGAAATTACAATGATACAACGTATCAAAGTTCAGGAGTGGGGGCTTGTTACGTCACTTTTAAGTAAAAAGTGGTACGATTTTAACTTAAGTGTGACGTCATCCGAAATTACAATGATACAACGTATCAAAGTTCAGGAGTGGGGGCTTGTTACGTCACTTTTAAGTAAAAAGTGGTACGATTTTAACTTAAGTGTGACGTCATCTGAAATTACAATGATAAACGTATCAAAGTTCAGGAGTGGGGCTTGTTACGTCACTTTTAAGTAAAAAGTGGTACAATTTTAACTTAAGTATGACGTCATCCGAAATTACAAAGATACAAAGTATCAAAGTTCTGGAGTGGGGGCTTGTTACGTCATTTTTAAGTAAAAAGTGGTACAATTTTAACTTAAGTGTGACGTCATCCGAAATTACAATGATACAACGTATCAAAGTTCAGGAGTGGGGGCTTGTTACGTCACTTTTAAGTAAAAAGTGGTACAATTTTAACTTAAGTGTGACGTCATCCGAAATTTCAACCCACTGTTTCGTCTTCATTTTTTGTTATAGTGACAAAAGAAAAAATACGTATCCAATATTTTTTGGTAATCTAACTAATTAGATTTTTTTAGTCGTCAACCCTATTGTGTCTAAATATTAGTTTCTGCTGCGGAACTGGGTTTGGGGCCTGTATTTCGACACGCAGCGCTTCAAACCCTGGAACTGGGTCTTTAAATACTAGGTCATGAACAAATGGAAAAAAATGTTGATAATAAAATATATTCTTTAAGGGTAAATTATTTTCATTCAAGCTTGTTGCCTCACCTTTATGCCAATGTTCTATTTGATTGCGAATACGAACAATACGCACATCATATCCTATGGGAGTGTACTCTTTGGCAAACTGAACGCCATATTATGTTGGATAGTATCCAGCCTACGTCTGGAGTTGTCTATTACACGGACCTTGTGGAAACTAGAACGAATTTCCGTGCGTTCAAGCATTTTTGCTATACCTATTATTGGAATCAAGTTTAACAGCTCACAATTTTAGGACCCATTAATATTAGTATTTTTAACCAGTGGTGCTTGGCAACTGGGCTTACCCCAGTTGTAAATACCCCCTTTGTGCCTAATGGCCTAGCTTTGTTATGTCTCCCGCTTGATTAGGAGGGAAGTGGAAATTAGGTTTTTCTTACTGTTCCGCTGTCTTTTCTGATTATCGTTGCGGGACCCAAGACAGTTTAATCGTTTCTCTGGGACTCGTCGAGCTTCATTGCCTCGGCGTTTTTTTTTGGTGGTCGCCACTGTTGATTCTGGCTTACAGAAGTTAGTGGTTTGGGAATATTGTGGCGGGCTTGTCCCAAAAAAAAATGTTCTAGTACTTTAAACAATTAAAAAGAACCTAAAGATTAGTTTATATTGGCTTTTAATTTGCCTGGTGTTTTGTGCACATACCACACCAGGGAAGCAGTACTATGCTGCTCGCTAAATCCTCCTCTAAGGTTACGTACATCTTCTTAACTACTTACCTAATATTCCAGGCACATACCCTTACGTGACGTCCTCCAACTGCAGCATCGGCGGCGTGTGTACGGGCCTGGGCCTGCCGCCGCTGGTCATTGGCGAGGTGCTCGGCGTCGTGAAGGCCTACACCACGCGCGTCGGCGACGGACCTTTCCCCACCGAGCTGCATGACGTTAGTATTGACTTCTGTACATAATACCTGGCGGAGAACCAGGTGAACATAACCCACGGAACAGAATAAGCCCGTTGTAGTGGTAATAGAGGTGTGGTGGTCGTGGGTTCAAACCCAGGCAAGCGCGCCTTACTTTTGTGTCATTTACAGAGGTCGGAATTAGGTAGAGTTATGTATATACTTACACTGATTTCATACAGCGAAAGAATAAAGTGGATATGCCTCAAATCCCGAGATTAATTTTAAAGAGCAGAAAAATCCCGTGAAAAAAGCTTTTACACAATTTAAACTACTGCACGTGACCTTGCCAAATTTACATCAACGACATCGGATGTCCGAAGTTGCAAAATTCCAATGCGCACACGCGCGATGTTGCCACATTTGTAGTTCACACAACATAACTTGTGAGAACAAAAGAAAACAATAGAGGTGTTTGTTATTAATTATTTGTAATATTGTTGGCCACACGGGATTGTCCATTAGAAATCCCGGGAAGATCCATATTAATATCAACATTTCGATGCAAGTACATAAATAACTCTACCTAATGGCACCTCTGGTCATTTATTTCATCACCACTGCTCTCAAAACGGTGAAAGAAAACATCGGAAACCGGCAAGTCCTAGAACCAAAACTTTGAAGACATGTGACATCCACCAACCCAAAGCTGTCACAGAGTGGAGGCCTATGTCCCAGCAGTGGGAACGTTAAAAGATTGGTTATGCTATTATTACTTCATGCTTTTAAATAACAAATCTTCTTTAAATGCTACTTTAAGATAAGAACCCGACTGGCCCTCACAGCCCCGGCGGCTACCATCGCAGGAGAGGTACTGGGCGTAGGACGTTGCGAGACGATCTCCGGCCACCGTAGTAGACCCGGGCCTGCGGACGGCGAGCAGTGGGTAGCTCGCCGTCCGATCAGCACCAGGCCCGTGAGTCGACGGCGCGTAGTGTTCCACGCGCGGCTCAAAGAGATTAGTGTCAGCCCCCACTGACGTGGCCCATCGTGGCCGGTGCCTGCATGCCTAGGGGTAGCGAATAAATTCTGAAAATGAGTTACCGCACTCCTGGGCACTCAGGCAGGGAAGGAACAGGGGTGGGTTTTAGTCAGTAAGAGTCTAACACGCCCTCCCGCTCCACCCAGAGCGGGAGAAGTCATTGGATGATTTCCCACCCCACCAAAAAAAAAAAAAAAAGATAAGAACCCGATCACAGCTAAGTTAACAGCTAAAATAACTTGTCTCATCTTGCAGGAAACAGGTTTATTGCTGCAAGAGCGCGGGCACGAGGTGGGCGTCACCACGAAGAGAGTGCGGCGCTGCGGCTGGCTCGACCTCGTCGTCGTGCGATACACCGCCATGGTCAATGGATACACCTCGTAAGTATAAATTTCAATAGATGGCGTAATATGCATCGATTTCTTATTGAAGTTTAAGTAACATTAATATTTTGAAAAAACAATATGGTAAAAACTGTATTTTCTTATTTAATAAACTACCATATGCATAAAATTGTTAATTGGCTCCTAATTCAAATTTAGATGTTAATGGGAACGAATCGTTAGGCACTTATATTTCTTGTACCAATAGATGGCGCTTTTTGAAGTTTTAGTTTAACCATTCGCCTCTTTAAAATTTGTCTATTGACATTTAAAACAGTACAACTGCTATGAAGTGCCAAAAATACTATAAAGTAATTCCTCAATGTGTGAGAAAATATTCGTAAGACTTGCTAACACCATCTAGCGAGGTGTAGAGGATGGGCCCGAACGAAAAACAAAACTTGCTTGTAAAAGTTGAAAACCCGTAGTTACGGCGGTACCATTTCTTTGTATGGGATGAGGCATCTGTACGCTAGTATTATATTATTATCTGTGACCATGTCGTCTATTCTACAGGGTGTAACGGAAAGGTGTGGTCATATTTTAAGAACCGGTTCTGCCCATGGAAATAAACAACTTTTTCTAAGAAAAATTAGAAAATTCCCAAAAAAAAAATTGGGCTTTCCATATAAAGTTGTCATCGGGTTATCAATATTTGTATGGGCGGTAAAAACATTTATTGAGAATTTTCACTGATTTTCTTGAAGAAATTTATTCATATCGACGGGCAGATGCAGTCCTTAAAATATGACCACACGTTTCCGTTACAGCCTGTATAATGTCGGAAACAGACTAAACAAATGAACACTAAAGAGTGGGACAAGCCCAACACACTTCCCAACCACTGCAACTACTAAAAGCCAGAATCAACAGTGGCGACCACCAGATCAATGCCGAGGCAATGAAGCTCGATGAGTCCCAAAGACACGATTAAATTGTCTTGGCAATTTCCACTGGACTAAGTGATGGGAATCACAAACCCGTTTACCTTCACATACTCATTCTCGTTCGTTAGCTACCGTTCATTCGCTCATTCGCTTAGCATGTACCCGGTCTGTTCTGTATATGAAAAAATAAAGCATAGAACCAGTCTTACCTCTGGTTTTCTAAAAGGAGGCTAATACAATTTTGAACGAGTCAAGATAGTAGTATCTAGCGTCGTCATCAAACAAGAAAAAAGTAGAAATCCTACAGGTTTATTTTTGGACCAGTAAGGTATTATTTTTAAACAATTATGTGAACGAATGTTTCAGGTTATGTCTCACAAAGATGGACATCCTCGACACGCTGGAGGAGATCAAGGTCGGCGTCGCGTACAAGTTGAACGGCAAGAAGATCGAGTACTTCCCTTCGTCCATGACCGAACTCAGCAGTGTGGAGGTGATTATCCTAGTACTTTTTTAATGGCAAACTCCAAACATTACATGCCTTGATCAAATTCAGGACACTTTTTAATCCTATTGAAGCCCAACGCATTAATAAGCTAAGATACCTCTATCTAATTTTGGATACCACTCATGATATTTTCTTCGCAAACAGTTGAAAAACCTACCTCTAAGTATTACAAGTGCTATTCTCTTATCAGGTGGAGTACATAACCCTTCCCGGCTGGTCGTGCAGTATAGAGGATGTGCGGCAGCTGGACAAACTGCCCGAGCAGGCGCGGAGCTACGTGAAGGCCATCGAGGACTTCCTACAGATACCTGGTGAGTTACATAACAATAGGATGAAAATAGGTAACAATAAATTCAAATTTGAGACAAATAAGTTTTTCGCTTGAGAGCAGTGGTGGCCCAGTGGTATTGGCCGCGACTTACAAGATGTATGTCATGAGTTCAAACCTAGGCAGGCGCTTTACTTTGCGTAAATTATTTCATCAACCTGCTCTCAAAACGGTGAAGGAAACCATGTCCTAGAACAAAAAATTCGAAGACATGTGACATCCACCAATCCGCATTGGGCACGCGTGGTGGGTTACAGCCCACACCCTCTCACAGGGAGGAGGGCTGTGCCCCAGCAGTGGGGACATTAAAAGGCTGTTGATGATGATGATGATGAAGTTTTTCGCTTATTTGTTGTTCGTACAAAATTAAGACTTATTACAACTGACGAAGGTTGTTTATTTCACATTTTTTCCGCATAATAAAATTTTGACACGCGTCGGATAGCTGCGTGGGCCACTTTCACTAGTTTTTTCTATTCCGTGTATGCACACATTATGTCTGTCACTAACAACCCGCCCCAGCTCTGCACTGGTACGAATTATACTCATGAATCTTCCTCGTTTATCGCTCTTACTGGCTATTAGTGTAAGCCGCATTAAAATCTGTTGCACCGTTTTGGATTTTATTAGAGAAGATTCAGCGCAAGAGCCAATTTAATTGCTACAATAATTACCGTTTCGTCTCACTTGTTAACCCCCTTCATAAAGAAGGAGGTTATCAATTCGGATGTTTGTATATATTTTTTTGTATGTTTGGACATAACTCCGTCATATATTGCCGACTAGCGACCCGCCCCGGCTTCGCACGGGTGCAATGCTGATACTAAATTAAAAAAAAATTATATAACCGCGGCCTCCGACGCGCTGTTTATAGGCATGCCTCCCCGCACTGCCCCGTCCGACCGGTACCGCCCGCCGCAAACGCAAATTTTAAATTTGTAATATCTCCGAAAATATTTGTTTAATTTACATGCTGTAAGGAACCATATTGATCTATATTAATTGCACACTGTATTTAAGGTACTTAATTCGATAAGGATTAATGCCGTATTGCTTAAAATAGCTTCGTAAATAAGCCATTTTTTCACGTAAAAAGTAAACAATAAAAATGGTTAATGTGGGTTATCCCTAAAATATAAACATATACCATCGCGGACTTTTTTGTAGACCTTCTTATGGTGTACAATACTGTAGTACATTAATTTGATCTAACTCGTAGGGTTTAGGCAGCGTTTTTGCTAAATTGCTAAATAAGCCCAAAAAAATAGGTTAATTTACGACATCACGTTAGAAACCTCTAAAATTAGCAATGTTGCCTTAGTATATGATGCATGTATTATACATATAAACCTGCCTCTTGAATCACTCTATCTATTGAAAAAAACCGCATCAAAATCCGTTGCGTAGTTTTAAAGATTTAAGCGCACATAGGGACATAGGGACAGAAAAGGCGACTTTGTTTTATACTATGTAGTGATTTGTAAAAATCTTTTTTTGTTCGAAAGGGGTTTGTTCCGAAATGGTCCCATTTAAATTTCATATAGATCTGATGATGGGTTTCAGAGACAAACAACGGAACTCTTCAAAAATTGACAGCAAATCAACCGCGATTGCTGCTATCATCTGTCTATGAATTGTGAACACAGTTTAATGGGGAACGACAACTAAAAAGTTAAAATAAAAAACTTTTTTACAAAAAAAAAATAGAACCGGCTTCCAAAAAAAGTGCAAAACAACTTAAAGCCCGGAAACTCACTGGTGAGTTTCATTGATCGAAAACACGTTGAGCACTGAAACTCACCAGTGAGTTTTGCGATTCTTGCGATTCACTCGTTTATTACCTCTATTATTACCAAAACGCAATGTATTTTATGCTGTGGCAACATTTACACGCTTGGCCATAGACATTATTGGTCGTCTCAGGTGCCCTCCGACAGAAAATATATGCTGTCATAACTGAGAAAAAATGTCAAACTGACATTTGAATCCGGTTTGTCGTATGCGGGCGGGGCTTGAAGGATGGTACGTTTGACGAATGGCGGCCTTCAGAGGTTTCGCTGTCAAAAAACGAAGACACAAAACCAGGAACACCGACTTCCGAAATTAAAGTTATTTTCCACTTTTTTTGGAAGACGGTTCTATTTTTTTTTTTTTTAATTTTATTGAAAGTAAAACTTATTGATAAAAACGATACATATACCTCAGTTAACCTTGGCAAGACGTGTTTGGACGCCAGCTATTTTAGAATTTAAATTATGACCATGTCATTTAAATGGCATTTGAAACTAATAATAATAAATAAGACAGTGCCACAATAGCGATATAATAATAGAATTATATAATAATAGAATTATATAATAATATGTGTAAAAGCAATAACGTGTCTTTATCACCATTGACGCTTCTTGATTCTGGCAAAGTTTCAATCAAAACAATTTTAATCACGGATTAATTTGGACTAGTCGTTTGGGCGTTGAGTGCTGTGTGGTTCAGTTTATAAACCTAAGAACAAGACACCTATTAGTTGTATTTATTGTACCGAATATATTCATTCTCCTGCCCTTATCCCAATTTATTTAGGGTCGGCGCAACATGTCTTTTTCTTCCATACTCCTCTATTAGTCGTCATCTCTGTAGTCACCCCCTTACCCACATCCTCTTTCACACAGTCCAACCATCGTTTCTTTGGCCTTCCTCTTCCCTTTGGCCTTTCCTCTTTATAGCCATCCACATCCATACACAAGACTTTCCTCACGACATTTTCTTCATTCCTCCACATAATTAGACAGATTTTATTCGAGCCCCAGTTTTTACTAAATAACATAATAATAGCTTTATTGTCAAGTATCAAGACATAGTGTTAAATAATAGACATTTGCATTAATTCGAATTTCTTCGCGCGACCGTCTGTAAGTGAGACAACGTCACTTTTAGCCTGGCTATTTATTTACCCGGGCCTGCGGACGGCGAGTAGTGGTTAGCTCGCCGTCCGAACAGCACCAGGCCCGAGAGTCGACAGCGCGTAGTGTTCCACGCGCGCCTAAAAGAATTGTCAGCAATAATGACGGGGCCCGTCATGGCCGATACCTGCACAGGGGTTGAGGATAAATTCGAAACAGGGTTACCTCGCCCCTGGGTACTCAGGGCAGGGAAGGAACAGGGGTGGGTTTTAGTCACTAAGAGTCTGACACGCCCTCCCGCTCCACCCTAGAGCGGGAGATGTCATTGGAAGATTTCCCACCCCACAAAAAAAAAGCCGGACTATTTGGGAAAAAGTATCACTAAAAAGTCTATTTGTGATTAAAAATCCTAGGTCCCTTGAGCTCCTAGTTATCCAGGTTTCAAAGACAAAGCAATTACGGGTCCAATTATACATTTGTGTATGACCGCCTCTCACGGAAGCTTTATGCAAAATGGGTGTTACCTTACTACTTTTTGTACCTACCTCTGCCATGTGGTTCCATATCACATAAAAAAGTCAATGATAAACTTATATTGAACCCACCTTTTTTTCTGTTACAGTAAAATACATCGGCGTTGGACAAGGCCGGGAGTCGATCATCAGCACACAAGCTTAACGTCGGAGCGGAACACCCTCCGCCACCTAGTGTCACTTTCTATGTAATGTTGTTACTTTATAAGTAAGGTATGGCTGCGGAGGTCGGCGCCTCTTTTGTGCTCATTATACAGACTACAGATCGGAAGGTAATATTAGAAAGACTAAACCAACAGCTGGAGAGCTGTGCACCCGCCTGACAATGTAATTCAACCGCCAAAAGAAAATTTTAGCTTGACTGGTGGCGAGTCTTGAAGCCGCATCTTAAATTCAGTTAAGAGTTTTACAAAGAAACGACACATGTTCAAAATTGGAATTATAATGATAAAATGGCGACAACGCAAAAAAAAAAAACAAAAATGTCGTCTGTCGTCAACTCAAACACTGCAGGCAAGTGCTTGAGTTATCTCGTAATTTTATATGTACATTATTTTCGACGATCATTGCCGGCAAAAGAAAATCCTTGATTATGATAGATAACTACTAAGAAGATATTTATCCATAGTAGAACAAGACAGAAAAAACTTTATGCTTATCTTGATAAAAAAATATAGTTCTTATGCAATATATTTACGAAGGATCGTAACATTAAGCGAAATATCTATTAAGGTTTTTGTAATGATCACAAAAGAGGCTTTGACCCTACTAGCAGCTTGCCGTTGGCTTGTGTACCTAACAGTTGTTTTAAAAGGCAATACATTTTGAATAGTTGGGCCCACAGTTCACACGTTTCTTATAAGTTTAGGGCTTATATATATCAATTGCCTATCAGCTGGAATTGAATGTATGTATGTAACATTTTAACAACAATTTTTATGACAATATACACCATATAATGTGTTAAAAGACATATAAGCATTATGCCTTAAAATGAATGGGTTTTTTGTAACTATTATGACAACTAGTGCCACTTTGATGCGATAACGATATTCTTAAGACAGGTTATGCAGCGAATGTCGTCATTATATAGCTATATTAATTTTATAACAGTATGCCTCCGTGTACTTATATGTATAGCCGTATTTATAAAACGCGCTACCCATATAATATAAATACTGATTAGAGGAATCTAAATTCAAATTCTCCATAGAAAATTGAATTAAGAACCTAATCAGTGTTTAACTAATCATATGATTATTTTTTTTATGAGTAAGGCACATGGTTTCAACTACTATGAATTAGGGTGCTATCGTAATTGCGTTTGCATAGAGCGTTCATTAAATATTTTACAAGTACAGCCAGTTACAGTTCTTCTCATATGGAGAAGGCAAGAACATTGATCATCACGCTTGCTCAAGGCGGATTGGCGATTTCAGACTTGTATGTAAGTCTAGTGCCCTAGGTAATATATCTGACAGTGCGAAATATTTGTCAAAAAGTACATAATTATCTCATGTTCGCGACGGGAGTTGTTGAATATAGCGGAAAATGTATGAAAAAAAAAATACAAAGATTACCTGTCGGTTATATTAATTAGGCCTCTGGTTTTCTCACTATCGCGATGTTTGCCTTCACCAGTCGTCACCACTATTATTCAGCACTTATCGAAGAAGAGTATATCAATGTTAAACGATAGCGCCCTAAACTATTGAGATGTCTTACCTATCTCGAATACAACTATCTCTACGTTTACACTTCTCTAATAAATAGTTGAAACACTAAATATTTATAAATACAAGCTTACATCACTAGTCAATGATTGGAACTGAAGGTGCGTTTTACAAAAGAAATATAATTCAGTATTGTTCATTGAAACTATAGTAACCGACCTTAAATATGGCATATCGGATGCAGAAAAAGGGGAGGATTTGTAAAGAAAACGTCATGCGGCCAAGTAACATGAGATGAGGGCAGGATTATGATTAGTAGAGATAAAGAACACGTCGGTCACTCAACTGTGTTTACAGTCTCTCTGGATGGGAAATAATTATTACCCATCTAGAGAGACTGTCGCAAAAATTTCAAATTATGTATTGTTTTATTATTCCGCTTTTTTTCAAGACTGTTGAAGAGTTTCTCTGCGACTCGTATTGGTTACCTTAGCCACTTTTCTTGTGGTTGCTACTGTTTATTCTGACTTTTAGCAGTTACGGTAGTTAAGAATGGTGGGGAGTTGGTCACAAAAAATAAGTTTCTAGACTTCTATGTGTCATATTTAACGCCCGGGTACTGCATATCAGCTAAGTGTTATAGATAATCTTGCCTCCGTACTTCTATAGACATATGTCGTGTACGTGAATTTATTACATTGGTATTGTATCAGAATTGACGAACTTACGTCGAAGTATTTAGAATTATATAAATGTCTTTATCAGAAGAATAGCTTGAGGTGTATTTGGTAGAAGGCTTGCGTATTTGCGATGCAACTTGAGTCGAAATATTTGCAATCAATATCTCATTTTGATATCGATACTTTCGGTGAAGACTTGCAGCGTCGCAGTGCGTAACACCCTACCAATAGTAAAATAATTTAGCTAATTTTAACAGAACTATCTGTAATCTTAAAGTTAATAGAATATATTTCACAGCGGATTTAGTACAAAATAACTGTTGATGGTATTTATTGGCGGCGCATGGCCAACTTTCCTTTCGCAGCAATAATAGGGTAATTAATGTATAAACAATCTGTTGAGGTGCAACACACGTTAAGGCGGAGTTATATACTTGAGAAGTATTATTATAAAGACACCAAGGCTTAATTATTCCTAAAGTTTATTTTTAGTTCATTCGTTCTAAGGTGTCAGTCGGTTCCAGGAAGGCAATGCAAATTTGCCAATGATAAAGTTCTATTAGATAAGCACGCAATCACAAGAATATCCTGGAACAATCACGTTTTTTTTTTCGTTAATATTTTTTTTAAATAAATTTAATATGTCGGTTTTTTGCACAAACGAAATAGCAGACTATTGAATAAAGACCTTTTTAGTGTTAATTTTAATAACTTTTGTTTGAAATCAATACTTTTCTACTAACTTTTTCATTTAGGGCTACTTTTACATTTACAGCTTTCAGTAATGTTGAAAAGCGTCGAAACAATTTAGACATTATTTTACTAATTTTATCAAATTTTACAAAGGCCCATTCCAAAGATCTTTTCAAATGAAATATTTTATGTACTTATTAATAACGAATCATCGTTTTGCTTCTACATTCTGTGAGTCGTGTTTTTATGTGATAATTGTGTATAATTAATAAAAATGTTTACATTAATGTAATATGAATAAATGTTAACATCAATGTAAATGTTTAATTACAGTTAATATGCCAATAAAACGGTTTATTCTTTTATGCGTGTGTTTTATTCAAAATTGAACCCTAGTTTGTACTAATGAGAAGTCTGATATTATCTCATGGGAAGATACAGGACCATAGCGAAGGAGGGTATTGTGGGCAATGCCAGGCCTAGTGCACTGGTACATTCCGCTCACCATAAGTACCTACAGCTCGCAACCAGGGCTGCCAGATTGTATAATTTGATACAAAAACTATAATTTGGTTACAGTTTGTATCCTCTTTGTATGCTGGACCCTCATATATAATTGGATACAGAAAGCCTAGTTTTTGTTTAAATTACGGAATAAAACTATTTATATTATTATTTACCACAATCTATGGTGTCATTTTTTGAGTTACCCCACAATCATTACAATATATTGAAAAGTTACCCTATGGATGCGCGTTAAACCTGTGAATACCATAATAAATAAAAAAAAATACGTAGGTAAGTTCACGTGATTTATCATTATTGTGTACGTTTAAACATTTTTAAGCAGTTAGTATCCTGACATTCAATTTTGTATAATTTCAGAAACATTGCCGAATAATTTAAAAATATCTACTGGCAGCCCTGCTCGCAACGCCCTCGAGACGTTAGTCAGTCAGGGGTCCCGTATTATTATTATACTCTTTGTCAGTCAGGGTCAATCCGCGCTCAGCGAGACACGTACAACGCGAACACGCGACGACGTCCCGCCGCCAACACTCCTACAAAATATTTATTTTATTCCTCCATGCAAATGTTTTCCGACACAATATTTATTACAATTATTTATAAGATTTAGAATTTTGGCAACATTGAAATTTAATAATATACTTCTATATTCAGAGAGAGTAAACAAATGATAAGACATTACATTAACTGAAACTACTCGAGATAGACTACATTAAAAGTATAAAAAGGTATGCATACGTATTTTATTTTTCTCTCCGGACAGCCCTATAGTACTCGGTCAAGCGGCGTAATAAGGACACGAAAATAATAACCCTCATACGCTGCGAATAAGTGCAATTCAGCTAGCGCGTGGGGGGAAGTGATTTTGTAGGCTATTATAAAAGCGGCTTTCTTCAAGATCAAAGGCGTGCATCTTCTGTACGTTTGTACTATTATTTATTCTGTGGCCCTACCTTAAAATACCAATACCCTTCGCAGTTTTAATGTTAGGTATGGCGAATCTTGTGCCAAATGTTATAAGGAAGGACTTTTTGTTTATATTTTGAATATGATTTGACAAATAATAAATGAATCAGTACTAAAAAAATCTCATTAGTCCGTCAGTAACCAAAATATATTCGACACGTATTTTTTGCTTTACCAAACCAATAAAAAATTAAAAAGATAAATAAAACGCATCAAAGTTCAGGAGTGAGGGCTCGTTACGTCACTTTGGTGGTAAAAAGTGTCACGCCGCGTGACGTCACGCGAAATTTTAACGCACTGTATCGCCCTCATTTTTTGTGTACGTGACAAAAGAAAAAATCGTGTCCAATATTTTTTGGTTATTTAACTGACGGACTAAATATTTTTTTTTTATTAAAATATCATAATAAGGTATTTTACTAAAAAATCAACTGAAAATCGATTTATGTATATATAGTCAATCAACCAATCAACTCAGCCTATCGCAGTCCACTGCTGGACATAGACCTCTCCCAGGCTGCGCCACAACACCTTGTCCTCCGCCTTCCGCATCCAGTCTATCCCAGCCATCTTCTTAAGGTCGTCGGTCCATCTAGCTGTGGGGCGTCCCACACTACGCTTGCCGATACGCGGTCTCCACTCCAGGACACGTCTGCTCCATCGGCCGTCGGTCCTTCGACAACCATGACCAAAGAGAATATAATTTCACCATGACCAGCCCACTGCCACTTCAGTTTGCTTATTCTGCAAGCTACGTCGGTTACTCCGGTTCTTTTCCGGACAACTTCATTCCTGATTTTATCCTTCAAAGAAACTCCTAACATAGCCCGCTCCATAGCGCCCTGAGTGACCTTGAATTTGTGGACCAGCCCGACCGTCAGTGTCCACGTTTCGGCACCGTATGTCATAACGGGCAAGACGCATATATATAGTGACTTACACAAATGTTCACAAGTCAAGAAAGCCAAAAATCAAATAATATTTTTATTTCCGTTCTACCTCTAGATAACAACGCCGCTGTAACAGCAGCAGATAACATTAAATTCAAGTCTAATTACCAGTGGTCGGAGTAGGTAGATTGATTTTACGTACTTGCATCATGAATAGTCATAGAAATCATAACATGGATAAGCCTTTTTTTCCGGGATTTCATTTTGGTACTCACGGGATTGAATCATATATTGTGAATGTAAAGATTTTTAAACTACTACATTTGAAATTTATAGAATGCGATAGTTAGACTTTTTTTTTTTTTTTTTGGGGGGGGGGTGGGAAATCATCTTATGACTTCTTCCGCTCTAGGGTGGAGCGGAAGGGCGTGTCAGACTCTTACTGACTAAAACCCACCCCTGTTCCTCCCTGCCCTACGCGCCTGGGGGCGAGGTAACTCTTTCGAATTTATCCTCCACCCCCGGGCAGGCGATAGTTAGACGGTTAGACGTTTAAAATTGTTTTTTTCTTATTTATCAAGTAATAAAGTGAATCTTACTTTTGTGCGTCCATTCGAAACTTACTAATGACTAATTTAGTACTTATTTCTTGCAACTTTATTATCTGCTGCTTGTAATTATTATTATGTTCTTGAATAAATAAATAAAAATAACTTTTTATACTCCTTAATATTTTTTCGCATTCAGTTTTCTTCTTTCCGCCACCCGCTGTCGTTGACAACCGTTGTCAGTAGGATAGCGGAGAGGCAAGTCCCATCTTTCGTCGCACGCACGCACATGTAACTATTATTAGCAGAATCCCACTTTATGTTTGCAACGTTTTTACTCAAGTTTAGCCATGCCATAGTTTTTTTTTATTATAGAAGGCCGATCACATATTCTATTAAAAAGACAGCAAAAAGGTTAAACAGTCCTTATTCATATTGACATATTCTTCATCTTACACATTAAAATATTTGAAATTCATAAATAATCTTAATTATTACAAAATCCCGGAATCCCGGAGGCATACCCATATTAATATATACATGCCAGTTCATTGACCCCAAATCAATCTACCTACTCCGACCACTGCTAATTACCTATGTCCTAATTCAGATTCAGAGTATGGTCCACTCGTAAGCTTTTTATCCAATTCCAATGAAACACGTTTTTTTTTTCATTATTTTTTAAGAAACTTTGCTCCACACTAGGAAATTACTCCTGTATCGTGGACGTGCGTTCACAAACATTTAAACTTACATAGGCCCGGAACAAATGTCTGTATCTCAACCACTACGCCAACTGTGTCTACATCACGTTGACTTGATACATTTACATTAAAACATTAGTAGTAGGAACAGGATTCAAATAGCAAAAATCGTATAATCTTCGCCGCTGTTTCACGACGCGGCGACGTAGGAAGTACAAATAGCAGTAGGTATGGTATGGTAGGTGTGGTATGCTAACGACACCTCCATCAACACTAGTCCACAGCTAACAGGTTCTCAACTAGCAATAGTAGACCCGTAGCGTAGCTTGGTAACAGGTGGTGCCAACAGGTTGTTCCGTCTGGAGGTCAACCTGTTGGTTGAGTGCTGCGCCACGAACGCGTAGTCTGCTCGTGCCAGTGTGCAGTTTGTATCTAAGCGATGTTTATAGCACAGCCGTTGGAGGGAGCGGGAACTAAGTAATGTTTATATTTAAAACGCAGTTGTTGCAATGAAGGGGCAGGCACCATAGATGTATGGCTCTTTGAAGAAGCGTCGTCCGTGTGATTACGAAAATTATAATTACACTAGAATGTAACTAGGTAAGAAATTCCTGGTCATAAACTACCCGTGTGCCACATTGAGATTGCATCCAAATCAAAGTGTTTTAGCAAACGTCTAAATTATGTATAGTAGTGATCACTACCGAAATTCTCATCTTTTTTTATTTTAGATGGGTTTGCTCTTGACTAGTCTAGGTCAGAGTTGACAATGGAGCGAGCTTACCCAGATGAAGCCTGTTCACTCTAACTTTGAAGAGATTAGGGTTGTATGTATTCGGAAGTGCAATCGCAGGTAGAGTTCCACTCCTTTGCTGTGCGCATTATGAAAGACGTTCGGAAACGCTTAGTGTGAATTCGTGGAATAGCAACAAGGTAGGGATGGTAACAGTGGCGTATTTATCCTTAGGCCAAGAGGGCCATGGCCCGGGGCGGCAGACTACCAGGGGCGACGAATGCTACCTGCTGCCGTTTTTTTTTCTAGTTGCAGGATAAGCATTACTATTTCTACTTTTCTTGCCACCCCGTAACTTCTTGTCTATCACTAGAAAATCATACTTATTCGAATCGTGTAGCTCAAATCTATACATATAATAAATCTGTAGAAAAGTCATTTTTGTACATTGAAGAAATTGAAACAAAAAATAGCCAGCGTGTGAAAAGATAAGTAACAGAACCCATTTCCATCATTTTTGAAATTTTTGTCTGTTTGTCTGTTTGTCTGTTTGTCTGTTTGTTTGTGCGCACATCACGTAAAATCTACGAATTCAATGCTGACAATGTTTATATACAAAAATTATACGCAACTTGAGGATTAACTTAGTTTTTGTTTCATCGAAATCGGTTCACTCTATCAAAAGATATGATTAATTTAGTGAGTTCAAGAAGTAAAATATTACGTTACGCAATTAAGTATAGTACTTGCAACGACATCTTAAGACTAAAAATAGAACTAATGTTGATAGTTGAAATCTAAATCCGATAGATGGCGTTGTGCAAATGACGTCATTTTCTGAATCGCGGTGTTAAGATTTTCCGCGCGAGGATGACGTCCACCGTGTTTACTAGGCAAATTGGGTTTCGTTAGGTGTCTTAAAAGTTCTTGCGTGTGTCGTAAAAGTTCTTTGGTTGCTTGGTTTATCGATTTTCTAAATTGGTCGAAAAAAAAGTATTTGCTTATCTTATTGGTTTCGTTTGGTCAACTTTGGTCATTGGTTTGAAGTACGAAGTAAAGATTGTATTTGATTTACTTCGTAGTTTGAATCCAATAGTGCCAATCGTTATACAGTAAGTTAGTGTTGCCAATTCGTTGAGTCACGACCACGAACAGACGATACGTTGTCACACTAGACTGTTCGACGCACCGATCTTTTAAGTTTGTAGGCTATTCAGTCATAAGTGTTGTTAGTTTTGTTTATTGCTTTAATTTTCCTTGAAAATGCCTCAAAGAAAAAAAACTAACCTTTCGCTGCGTAGCCGAAATGCGAAAAGGATGAGACTTTGTAGGTCTCAGGAATCGGAAGAAGATCGTGAAGCACGGTTATCTGCTAACCGAGAGCACATCGCTCTTTCACGTGAATCGGAAACGTTCACCGAAAGGGAGTCACGTTTAAGTTCACAAAGAACACGGACCGCGACTTTGCGGTCTCAAGAGAGTATCCAGGAACGCGAAGACCGGCTGTCTGCTGATCGGGAGCGCCACTCTCTCTCACGTGAGTCAGAGACATTCACAGAAAGGGAGTCGCGCTTAAGTTCGCAAAGAACTCGGACCGCGACTTTGCGTTCTCAAGAGAATATCCAGGAACGCGAAGTTCGGCTGTCTGCTGATCGGGAGCGCCAGTCTCTCTCACGCGAGTCAGAGACTTTCACAGAAAGGGAGTCGCGCTTAAGTTCGCAAAGAACTCGGACCGCGACTTTGCGTTCTCAAGAGAATATCCAGGAACGCGAAGTTCGGCTGTCTGCTGATCGGGAGCGCCAGTCTCTCTCACGCGAGTCAGAGACTTTCACAGAAAGGGAGTCGCGCTTAAGTTCGCAAAGAACTCGGACCGCGACTTTGCGTTCTCAAGAGAGTATCGAGGAACGCCAAGCACGTCTGTCATCTGACCGAGAGCGACACGCTCTCTCGCGCGAGTCTGAATCTCTCTCCCAAAGAGAAGAACGATTACAAATAGCTAGACATAACTATGTAGGTGTACAAAGAAACAATGAAAGTTATCTTGCATCTGAAAGGGAAAGAATAGATGAACTAAGACGAGCAGAAACAGCAGAACAACGTCAATCTCGCCTAGAAATAGAACGAGCTCGATACCATATGAATAGAGAAACAAATAGCGGAGCTGATGAGTCCATGGAAAATGACGATGCAAATATTTTATTACCTTGGGACAATAGGGAAAAATCAGGGTTCACATATTCGTCTAGAATTAATTATGCTGGCTTTACTTTCGTGGGTGACATGAGAGAAATTTGTAATTTTTGTCATGCTTTGAAATGGAGGAAAGAGACAGATGGAATGTGCTGCTCAAATGGAAAAATTGTTCTTCCAAATTTCCAAGATCCACCACACTTACTTAAAAGTCTCCTGAATGGCGATCATCCCCAGTCGAACCGTTTTTTGGATAATATTCGTTTATATAACAGTGCTTTCCAAATGACTTCCTTTGGGGCAAAACAAATAACGGAAGGACCGTTCATGCCAACCTTCAAAGTACAAGGTCAAGTTTATCACCTTATTGGATCTTTGCTGCCAGAAAATGAACCCAAATTTCTCCAAATTTATTTTGTATCCGATTACACGCAACAGCTCAATGTTAGAAATCACAATTTTCCCCAGCTCAATGCTGAGCTTTTGGGTCAACTTCAAGAATTGCTGCATCACGTTAACCAGTACGTTCGTGAATTCAAAGCTGCATTGGAGTCAATTCCACAAGGCAGCAATGATTTCAAAATTGTTATAAGTGCCGATAGACGTCCTGTGGGTGAACACCGTGGAAGACACAATGCACCCGTCGCAGATGAAGTTGCAGTTGTTTTAGTCGACCAGGAGTGTGAGAGACGTGATATCGTGTTGCGTACACGCGACGATCGCCTTCAACGCATTTTGGAAACCCACCGAGCTTACGACGCCCTGCAATATCCACTAATTTATTGTCATGGTGAAGATGGGTACAATTTTGGGCTGTACCAAGTGAACCCTACTACGAGAGTCACTAATTATCAAAAAAAAATATCTGCTCAACAATACTATTCCTACCTTTTACAAATAAGGCAAAACAGTTTCGTATATTTGCAACGATTTCGTGGTTTGTTCAGCCAATTTATTGTGGACATGTACGCAAAAATAGAAACTGAACGTTTAGTGTATATTCGCACTAACCAGCGACGGTTACGCGCTGAAGAATACGTGCACTTGCGGGACGCCATGCAATCAGATAATAACGTCGAAAACTTGGGTCGATTGGTTATTTTGCCATCCAGTTTCACAGGCGGTCCGCGGTATATGCACGAACGAACGCAAGATGCTTTTTGTTACGTCCGTAAATACGGCCGGCCGGACCTTTTTATAACATTTACAACAAATCCAAAGTGGACGGAGATTTGCCAGGCACTTCTCACAGGACAGGCGTCATACGACAGACATGACATTATTGCTAGGATTTTTCATTTAAAACTCAAAGTCTTGATTAATCTACTTACAAAGGAGAAAGTTTTCGGTTCAACTCTTTGTTTTATGTATAGCGTCGAGTGGCAAAAGCGTGGTTTACCCCACGCGCACATTCTTCTGTGGCTGGAAGAAAAAATTCGTCCCGATGCTATAGACAGTGTCATAAGTGCAGAATTTCCGGACTATAATGCAGATCCGATTTTGCATGACATAGTAAAAACACATATGGTTCACGGGCCATGTGGCCTCTTAAACAGGGAATCACCGTGCATGAAAGATGGTCAATGCTCAAAAAAATACCCCAGAGCACTGAAAGAACTAACTATGGCTGGGGAAAATGGGTATCCGCAATACCGGCGAAGATCACCGTCACAAGGTGGTTTCACAGCTACTGTCAGATTCCGTGGACAAGAAATAATTCTAAATAATAGTTGGGTGGTACCGTATTCTCCAGTTTTGTCAAACGCTTTTCAAGCACACATTAATGTTGAAATTTGTAATAGCGTCGAATCTATAAAATATATATGTAAATATGTTAATAAAGGTAGTGATCAAGCCATGATAGCACTAAGAAATAACAACCAATTTGATGAAGTGACAAGGTATCAATCTGGCCGATACATAAGCTCTTCGGAGGCAGTTTGGCGCATTTTGAGTTTCCCTATTCATGAAAGGTATCCGCCAGTCATCCATCTTGACGTGCACCTGGAAGGCGGGCAGCGAGTTTACTTTCAGCCAGAAAATGTGGCAGAAAGAATGAACAACCCAAGACAAACCACCTTGCTCGCATTCTTTCGCCTTTGCGAAAGAGACAATTTCGCTAAGTCTCTGTTGTACAATGAAGTGCCACATTATTATACTTATAACAAGCAGCAAGGTGTTTTTAATCGCAGGAGACGTGGAACTGCTGTAGAAGGCGAGTCCGGCATTTTTAAAGAACACGTGATTGGAAGAGTATACACGGTGCACCCAAATAATGCAGAGTGTTATTATTTACGCCTTCTTCTTCACACAGTGCGAGG
Source organism: Polia nebulosa (assembly GCA_951329385.1). Classification (NCBI taxonomy): domain Eukaryota; kingdom Metazoa; phylum Arthropoda; class Insecta; order Lepidoptera; family Noctuidae; genus Polia; species Polia nebulosa. The sequence continues at coordinate 25,088,358 of OX589602.1, forward strand.
ACCTACTTCTTTTGCTGAGCTCCGCAAAGTGGACGATATAGAATATCCCACATTTCAAGCTGCTTGCCGCGCACGGCATTTATTAGATGGCGATCAGCATTGGGATGATGCTTTAGCCGAAGCATGCGTCAGTGATAGTCCACATCGTTTGCGCCATTTATTTGCCATTTTGTTGACATTTTGTGGCCTATCGGACGCTGGGCAGTTGTGGCAAAAATATAAAGACGCGTTTGCCGAAGATTTTTTGAGACAGCAAAATATAAATAGTGAAACTTCTGACCAAGTACGTGAAAGCTGCCATAATAGGGCTTTGCTGGCTATACAAGATATAGTTACAAGTATAGGAGGGAACCCCCTCAGTCAATACGGCTTGCCGACACCGACAGTTGGTGGGGAACGAATTAATAGGGAGTATACATCTGAAATAAATTACAACCCCGAAGAGTTAGCAGAAATATTGCGAAATGGCTGTTCAAATTTGACGACAGAACAACGTCAAATCTTTGATAGAGTATGCTGTAGTGTAGAACATTCATTAGGAGAAATGCTGTTTTTAGATGCACCTGGTGGAACAGGTAAAACTTTCCTCACTAAAGTTATCTTGGCTCAAATAAGGAGCCAAAACAAAATTGCCCTTGCCGTCGCTTCCTCAGGAATAGCTGCCACTTTATTACCAGGAGGAAAAACTGCACATACAACATTTAAAATACCAATCGACTTGGACCGCACAGAAAACCCTGTTTGCAACGTGTCTCGCAATAGTGATAAAGCAAGGGTTTTACGCGATTGCGCCCTTATCGTTTGGGACGAGTGTACGATGGCAAATCGTAAAGCTGTGGAAGCTGTAGATAGAACGTTGCGAGATATAAGACAAAATGACCGACCGATGGGAGGCTTAACGGTGCTATTCTGTGGAGACTTCAGGCAGACACTCCCTATAATACCCAGAGGAACGAGGGCCGATGAAATAGGTGCCTGTTTAAAGAGCTCTATTTTATGGCGTAGTGTCATATTAACTAATTTGAGCTTTAATATGCGAGCATATTTGGGAGGTGACGCAAACGCGCAGGTTTTCTCAAATTTACTACTTCAAATTGGTAACGGCACATACCCGACTCAAGAAGGAGGTAAAGTAACTTTAGTCGAAAGCCTGTGTTCTTCTGTTGCCTCACAGCAGGAACTCATTTCCTCTGTATACGGAGATCCATCAGAGATCTCGAACCATGACGCTGCTTGGCTATGCCAACGAGCTATTTTGGCACCTCGCAACGACCAAGCAGCAGCAATAAATTCTCAAATATTGGTACATGTTTCTGGAGAAAGTAGGGAATATTTATCTATTAACACGGTTTTAGAAGAAGGAGATGCCACCCACTATCCAGTAGAGTTTTTAGACTCTCTAAATACACCAGGTCTTCCAGCACACAAAATTTATTTAAAAGTCGGAGTACCAATCATTCTACTCAGAAATTTAAGCCCACCAAAACTATGCAATGGAACTCGGTTGAGAGTAACAAATCTCCAACGAAATGTCATCGAAGCCGAAATCTTAACAGGTTGCGGCTCCGGTGATGTTGTTTTCATTCCCAGGATACCCATTATCCCCAATAATTTTCCGTTTACTTTCAAACGTGTGCAATTTCCTGTAAGCCTCTGTTACGCTATGACTATTAATAAAGCCCAAGGCCAGACGTTATCCGTTGCGGGTGTAGACCTTACTTTTGATTGTTTTTCACACGGCCAACTCTATGTTTCTCTATCACGTGTTAGCAACCCAAACAACCTTTTTGTATATGCTCCGGGTAATTCCACCGCTAACATAGTATATAGAGAAGCATTAACGTAATCAACTATACCAAAGTCAGGACTCTTATCTAAATCATCAAAAAGGTGATATACTCTTATCTAAACGACGTTGTTTTGTTCTCGACAACCACGCGAACGAAGTCGCGGGCACAGCTAGTTTTTAATAAGCAGTAGCTAAAAAGGATATTCCCTTTTTTTGTTAACTATGGGGCAGCACAAATATTTGGCCTGGGGCGCCAAATTTTTGAATACGCCACTGGATGGTAACGTTCAGTGCGTCTAGATGTCCGATGGTAGAAGGGGGCCGGTGGGATGAGGTCGTGGAGTTTTTAGGTACACTCTCCGAAGTACATTCTGTAGAAGACCGACAAGCTGGCAATCTTGCGGCGATGTGCCAAGCTATGAAGGTTGGCACCCACCAGTTTTACGTCGTCAATGAGCCTCTTAGCTCTGCGTTCCACTGAGTCAAGCGCAGCAAGTTGATATTTAGCTGAACCATCCCAGAGGTGGCTGCAATACTCCATGCAGGATCGGACTTGTGCTTTGTAAAGGGTTAAAAGCTGTCCAGGTAGGAAGTATCGCTTCCCTCTGTTTAGGATGCCAAGTTTTTTTTGCAGCAGTTTCGGCTTTGTACTCAATGGTGGCGCCGAAGTTAGGACTGGATGTCAACTTCATGCCTAGAAGCTCGAGCCGATCAATAAGAGGAACAGATGTACCCCGAAAAGTAGGAGTTTGGTCGAAACGACTCCTTTTTGCGGTGAAAAGACACGCTTGTGTTTTGGTAGCGTTAAAAGAGACCAGATTGTCATCACCCCACTGGGACACAAGGCTTAGGTCAAATTTGTTCGCTCTTCCATGGCCTCTCTCAAGGAACAAACTTCATCCCCGCCGGTTTTTGCGCTGGAGAAGTATCTCTCTGAAACCGTACTGTCATCTGCGTACCCAACAATACCAGGCTGAAGTAGGTCATTGATGTGCAGCAAGAAAAGAGTTGTAGAGAGAACAGACCCCTGAGGTACTCTGGCATCAATACTCATGAGGTCAGAGGCGCAGCCGTCAACGACTACTCGGATCGACTGTTCACTATATAAGGCAGTCTGATATCCAGCTACAAATCCTGCTGTCAAAGGCCTTCGAGATATCAAGCGATACAGCTAATGCTTCGCCGTGTTTCTCAATGGCTTCGCCCCAGCAGTGCGTGACATACACAAGAAGATCGCCAGTCAACCGTCCCCGGCGAAAGCCATATTGACGGTCATTGAGGAGATTGTCTTCAAGGTATGTCAGCAGCTTACTGATATTAGGTACCCTTTCCATAACCTTGCACAGAACGAAGGTAATGGCGATCGGACGGTAATGAACAGGGTCTGCACGGTTGGCCTTTTTGGGCACAGGTTGTACATTTGCAAGCTTCCAGCATTTTGGCACTGTCTTTTTATCAAGAGAGAGGCGGAACAAGCGTGTCAACACAGGGGACAGTTCAGGTGCACACTGCCTCAACACTCTCGCTGGAATTCCGTCAGGCCCGTTGGCCTTGTTCACGTCAAGACTGCACAATACTCTTCGGACCTCTTTAATGTGGACTGCGATCTCTGGCATCGAAGAGTCATAACGAGGTACAGTTGGTGGTTGCTTCGAGCCAGCGTCTAAATGTGAATTGTTTGCAGAGAGATGCAAATAAGTTTGCTTTCTCACTGGTAGAGTGAGCCGGCGACCCATCAGGTTTCAACATTGGGTAAGGAGCCCGAGGTAAGAAGGCCATACTCCCTGGTCTTTGCCCCTCTAAAGTCCAGGCGCCTTTTAAAGATTCCGCCCGAAAAAAGGGCTAATACCGCACATATACTTTGATCAAAAACCCCTTAATTGTCAGATCGTCTTATAGCTTGGACATTCGATACTGGACTAGTACCGAAAATCCATCGATGTGTTGTAATATTTTATAAGGAACTCGAAGGACGGGAAATGTATGGGGATATTAACATTCCACTGATAAAATTAGACCACAGCCTAAAATAAATGATTTATAAGGAAAATGAAAAACCACACACTGTATCGCAATACATGTCTTTATTTCATATTATTTAATAACTACTTCAGTCAAATAGGTAATATTATAATAATAGTTACATTTAAATGATGAATATTTACATGAACACCCTATACAGTAGGTATATACAGGACGACTCCTAATACATTGTAATCTCAATAATAATAATATGTTTACAATTTTACGTCAAATTCAAATTGTGACATTCTCATGTCTGTATCTTATTTAAGTTATAGACATGTTGTTTTTTTTTTCGTTTGTTTTACATGACTGAACAACGGTTACGGGTAGAATTAAAGGTTATGGCGGATCGGAACTCCGCGGGTCGCTGCGCAGTAGCTAACTTATGTGATAGCGGGGTTGAGGGGTGGGGTACTGCGCAGCGAAACGCGAACTACACACACGTCATTAACTTTAAATCGAACTATACCAGCAAAAATTCCCAAAACTTTAAAGGATTCCAACTAATTCGTTAGCCTGTTTCCATTTAATTTCATTCAGGCGCGAAATTCTGACCGAAAAACGTATCGGGAATTTCGTATATCAGGAATTTATTGTTGGGTTGCAGTTTAGTGCACTAAATAATAAATTTATCCTCCGCTTCAATTACTATCAGTCACATTTATCACAACTATAAGCAAGAGCAACAACGCCGACTCTGTATCATACACAGGTAGAACAAAAAACACACCGCGAGTCGCTGCGCAGTAGCAAATTCATGTGAGGGGTGGGGTACTGCGCAGCGAAACGCGAACTTCACACACGTCATTAACTTTGAATCGAGCTATAAGACAGTTATGCGGCAGCGAAGTCCAAAAAAGACAACTGAAATTGCGATATGTAGGTACTGTTTTTGCAAACGCGGTGTAGTGTGAGTGAATCAAGACAACACTTTCGAAGAAATATTAAAAAATATCGAGCTCTTTTTGGCGAAAAACATTAAGTTTTTGTTCTACGGTAGTTTGGCTCAAATGCCTTGTTATAAAAAAAAAAAACAGCTGGCCATACAATTTACGCTTACATAACTCGACAAAATAACTGTTTTTTTTCGCAATTTCGCGGTTGGTACCATTGCAAAATATGTTCAAAATAAAGAGCATTGCCAGTGTTGTAATTAATTGTTATATTGTCCCGTCCACCTTGTTACGGTACGTTGTGCTGATTGAAGAGGTTCATTTCGCAACATTTTCAGTTAACTTTTCGGTATGTCTTTAGGAATGGCCGCTAGCGGGCGGTAAAGCATGACTGGCGATGAACTGATGGCTATTATAGTGATAAGGTGGGGAATAGCACCTAGGTACTGCGCCAAGGGACAAGAGCCAATTTGAAATTGTAATTCCTACCTATCCTAAATTTTATCATATTGAAAAACTAACTAGAAAACCCATAGACTTGCGCTATATTGTCGACTGATTATTTTATAAGAATACACATTTTTGACAGAATTAAAAATAGAGCAAGTCTGTGGACTCAACATTCATATGGAGTAAAATCGCTCTAATTGGCCGGAGTAAAATTTTAAAGCGAAGTTTCCACTGTCAAAATAATATCAATACTATGTTAATTGAAATAAAGTCGAAAACTTTTTTGTGAACATTGCAGTTGGTGACCGACGCGGGTTTTTGATTTCCGACTTTATTTCGACAAATACAATGTTGAAATTTATTCGACAGTAAAACCGAGGCTCACTAGATCCGCGCCTTGTTCGTGCACTCTTGCAGTAAATTTATGAATATAAGTGATTTACAATAGTGTCAAAATAATTGAATAAGATCAACTCGGTTTATCAAGTCTATTATTTATGCTATAAACAAGCTCAGAACAAAATTTTTATAGTGGCCACATTAAGAGTACTATTTGTTTGAAACAATTTTGTATTCAAATCTTTCCCGCCAGAAATATATCTAGAGCATTTTAAAGTTTCATTGCAAATGGAGTAATGTTTCAGTATTGAATATACATTAAACACACACCGTCAAATAGCGCAAATTTTGCCGAGCTATACAGGGAGTAACGGAAAGGTGTGGTCATATTGTAAGTACCGGTTTTGCCCATGGAAATGAACCATTTTCTCTAAGAAAAAATAGGAAATTCCCAAAAAAAAAAAAATGATTTTTCATACAAAGTTATCATCAGCTGATCAATATTGTGTAAGAGAGGTAAAAAAAATTTGAGAATTTCCTCAGGTTTTCTTGAATAAAGTTGTTCATAACGATGGGCAGATGCAGTTCTTAAAATATAATCACACCTTTCCGTTACACCCTGTATAGGCATTTAGGTACGTTTTTCCTTAAACCGCCATACTCCAAGACAAACACGAAAAAAATACCAGTCGACGCCATAAAAATTGAAATAGGTATCGACTATAAACGTTAGCATTGTTCATTATTTTCATATCTACATAGAAAATAAAAACAACTAAATTTACTGTAGGTAGATACTTTGAGGAACTTAAAACTTAAGTCATTACTTACATGGCGGTTAGAAGTAAAACTGATCAATTGAATAAATATACCTAAGAATGTGTACAGTCACACGCCATACAATGTTTAGTACAGTCAACCGCGAGGCAGTGGTAACACATGAATTATGAAAACTGTTGAACGAATGCTCGTCAGTACGTTGCGAAGGCATTATACATATTTTAATGTACATGCCAATTTCGTGCGCATGCAGTGATCATGGGTTCGAAGCCAGGTAGTTTAATAATAATAATAATATTCCACAACTATCACACAACGCCATCTAGTCCCAAGCTAAGCAGAGCTTGTGTTATGGGTACTAGACAACTGATAAACATACTTATATATTTCTAAATCCATACATATTATAGATAAATTACACCCAGACACAGAACAAATGATCGTGCTCACTACACAAACATTTGTCCTGGGTGGGAATCGAACCCACGACCTCCGGCATTGCAGTCAGGGTCACTAACCACTAGACCAACAGGCCAGTCATCAGTTTATATTGAGTAACTTAAAAGCTCGTAAGGAAACCGGCATGTCCTAGAACCCAAAAATTTTTAACATGTGAAATACGCCAACCCGTACTGGGCAAGCGTGATAGATTATGAGCCACTACCTCGCACAGAGAGGAGGCCTGTGCCACAGCAGTAGGAAAATTATAGGTTGAATAGGCACTGCAGCTTCATACTGCATTGTGAGATGGGTAAAATGTTGAAGTGTGATCCTAAAATTTTACTTTAAAATAGCGTAGAAGAACGGTCGCTTATAGTGAAAAGATCAGGAGAAATAGAAGACCAACCGACCGGATTTATCAATCAACCAATACTCCGGGTTTGTGCGGTCTTGCTTTTTGGTCCGTCCAGACGTTGTCCAGGTATTAAAAAAAAAGTGTGTGTGTACTTATGTACGCACGTAAGAAGTTATACTTCTTTGGCGTAACAAGATAAAAAACCAAACTATCACAAAGTTTACAAAAGGAAAACAATCATTCTTCATGAACCACAGACCATAGCTAACTTCAGGGTGTCGGTTCTAGCTAACTTCAGGCTGTAGGTTTTTTGTGACGGTGTGCGCGCGCATCGTAAAAATTTACTCTCATCATTTTTCCCTAACGCGCCAAAAGAAGTATAACTTCAAAAAAGAAAAAAATAATTACAAAGGCGAGCTTAACCAAGCATTTGGGTTTTCTTACAGTTAACCTCGGGGTGAAAATACATAAGACAGTATTCTTAAGTCCACAGCAAAAAGTTATTTATAAAAAGATGATGAAATAAAACACAATGATTTGTGTTGAGAAATAGGGTTCCAACAGTTCAGATCTGTCCTGAAATGTCCAGCTTATTAAAACCCAGAATTTAATATTAAGAAAAATATTTTCGAAATATATTAAAATAAAATGCACACACACTAATATACAGTTTGACAAAATAATGAGAATAACAAAGACGGATATTTTTAATGTCCGTCTTTTTAAGAGAAATATGATTTTTTGAAATTGAAAGTGATTATGTAAACGATGATTTTTTTTCCAATAGCAATTTGGAAACGTCGCTGGTTCAAAATAGAAATTACATAAACACGAACTATATTGAAAAAATAATTTTTACAATTTTTTTTTTTGCCAATATAGTAATTCAGTATAATAAGCTTCCGACTGTCTAAAGTGGAAGTGAAAATAGTGAAAATAAATTCGTGAAAAGGAAAAGTGTTAGGATAAAAAAATGTTACACACAATGAATGAAAATGTGAAATGAAAAAAATATTATTATTCCTTCTAATGTACATAACCCGCGGTGCGCGAGTCCGCCTGGTACATTACACGTGTACCTGATAATGCTAAAAATTTCCTACAGTTTTGTTAGAGAACATTGAAAAGAAATTAAAAAAAAAATGTGGAAATCGGTTTTTTGACCCAAGCACTGTGTTCTGTGTCATTTAGAACCTTCTTTCCGTATTCGAACCAATAAATGAACGCGAAGCAGCGGGGTCGGAAGATAATTACGAAGAGATAAAATAGTCAAGAAATGTTTGAAAAGTTAGAAATAGAAAATTGTGAAAATAAAGAAAATGTTTCGTTGGTGTCTGCGACGCGGACGGATGAAGAGAGAAGTGTTAAAGTAAAGTCGCATTTTATAATAGAAAGAAAATTATTTTCATGTTAGCAACATGCCACTGAATTTTCAATGTCAAGTTGTTACCAAAGACGTGCGATTGACTGCCATTTTCCCATACAGGGCTCTCAAGCTAAATACAATTATTTCCTACAACATTCTTACATAAAATCAGTCCTTAATCCCTTGTATTAGGGGATATATTCCGTTCTCTCTTGCTTTTTGTCTTGGGTGGAGCTCGGTGACGGTCGCGCTTGCGGCTAGATGATGAGCATGAAGATGAGGGGCTGGAGTCAGGGGGGGATCCAGCCTCTTCGGCGGTAAGGCCCATAGTCTGGGATTCTGGGGTGGAAGGCTCTAGAACACTGTTGCGAAGGGCGCGGCGTTGTTCTTCAGTGTGTTGGGGACAGCGAGTTGATCTGCAAATGGAGAATTTATTTAGAACAAATGATATAGAGACAAAGGGAAAATATAAATGTTTTGCCAGTCACGTGGGAATGCCACACCCGCGCGTAGGTAACAACAGGGTTATTTTCCTTAAGGAAAAAAACCATCAACAACAAAGTAAGAAATAGTTCAAAGGCTTCCGAAAACGTGAGGGCCCACGTTACTGGAAGCCTTATCAATTCCCTAAACTTTGAAATGATTAAATATCATGTTTTTGTAATTTTTTTTCTTTTCCCCTTTCCTGGGCCCAATTAGTGGCATTTATGATGTCCTCTAAGTGCAGGGCACTTGTGACACTTGCCATTGAGATTTCAGATCATTTGTGTAAACAAAGAAATTAATAAAGAAATGTCAAGTAAAGCACCATTGGGAATGAAAAAATCTGTGGTAGTGTTTGAAAGAATCACCGGGTGGGTTTTAGTCAGTCACGCCCTCAAAAAAAGGCATGACAAAATGTTTTGCATCAAACCTCATCTTATGATCGTGTGACTTGGATAGACTTTTCTTAACATTTTTTTGGTTTAGAAGTATAAGTACCTACGCTTTGCCGTACCTTTTCTTGGGGGTAAGTAGATGAGATCTTATATGTGTTATTACATCACATAAGTAGATAGACCGTTATGACATACGGTGCCGAAACGTGGACACTGACGGTCGGGCTGGTCCACAAATTCAAGGTCGTTCAGCGTGCTATGGAGCAGGCTATGTTAGGAGTTTCTTTGAAGTATAATATCAGGAGTGAAGTTGTCCGGAAAAGAACCGGAGTAACCGACGTAGCTAGCAGAATAAGCAAACTGAAGTGGCAGTGGGCTGGTCATGTTTCTCGAAAGACCTATGGCCGATGGAGCAGACGAGTCCTGGAGTGGAGACCGCGTGTCGGCAAGCGTAGTGTGGGACGCCCACCAGCTAGATGAAACGACGACCTTAAGAGCTATAAGGTGGCTGGGATAGACTGGATGCGGAAGGCGGAGGACAGGGTGTTGTGGTGCAGCCTGGGAGAGGCCTATGTCCAGAAGTGGACTGCGATAGGCTGAGTTGATACAAGTAGACATGGGGTTTCTATTGTCTAAAGATTTAAATGAATAGGCTCTCAAGTAAACCGCGAAGTGGTTATTCTACGTTTATTCATTTTGGTCTAGACGCCTACCGCAAGGAATGATTCGACGCGGCTCGTAATTAGAACACCTGGAAGACTTTTGGGGAGGCCTTTGCCCAGCAGTGGGACTGTATCAACTAAATAAAAAAATAAAACACATTATAGGTGAAAAATGTTTTAGGAACAAGCTTATATCTGGGAAAATGAACTAAAAAGTTAAAAATATATTCTAGTAAGTACTCGTATTTGGCGTGTAGGTACTTCCGTTACAGGTTAGGTACTTACTGTACTTCTGTGCCTCAAGCTCTTAAGAATATAGGAAGGTACCTACACGCCAAATACTTACTAGAATATATTTTTAACTTTTTAGTTCATTGTCCCAGATAAAACCTTGTTTTTAAAACTCTTTTTAACTTTAATTTATTTTTTTACTTTTTAGTTGGTTAGTATTATTTAGAGTAGGCGTGATGTTTAACAATATTCTACGGATATTATGATGTGATGTAAAGTGCTTCTCAAGACGAATCAATTGAGCCCAAACTCGGTGGGCTTATGTTGTTTTATTACAGAGATGCTGTGGCCACCTTCCAGCTTCATCATCAGACCCTGGATATCGTCTAGGTGTTAAGTGCTCTTCAAGACGAATTAATCGAGTCTAGACTAGATAGGTTTATCTTGTTTGGTTCAGAAGTTCCTAGGGTCATCTTCTGTCTCCACCATCAGACCAGCTTCATGGTACCATATTACTGTATTGTCACCGAAGATACATAAGTACACTAAATTTGAGTCCAATCGGACATCGGGAAGTGGGTCTAATTTGAGTTGCAAGATTCCACCCGAAAAAACATAGTCACTGGGCCTGCGGACGGCGAGTAATGGGTAGCTCACCGTAAAGAGTTGTCAGCAATAATGACGGGGCCCGTCATGGCCGATGCCTGCCAAGGGGTAGTGGATAAATTCGAAACAGAGTTACCGCGCCCCTGGGCACTCAGGGCAGGGAAGGAATAGGGGTGGGTTTCAGTCAGTAAGGGTCTGACACGCCCTCACGCCGTCTGCCCTAGAGCAGATGTCATTGGATGATTTCTCATCCCACAAAAAAAATATAATACATACATTGCAAGTTAAATAAAAACTTGTAAAAACAATAACTTTGATAGAAAATACAAGTCTTGTGTATGGATGTGGATGGCTATAAGAGTAGCAGAAGGCCAAAGAAACGATGGTTGGACTGTGTGAAAGACATTGTGGGTAAAAAGGGGGTGACTACCAAGATGACGACTAATAGAGGAGTATGGAAGAAAAAGACATGTTGAGCCGACCCCAAATAAACTGGGATAAGGGCAGGAGAATGATGATTAAGGTGTCCAAACAATTTCTTACCTTGTGCATAGCTTTTTAGTGTGCTCTGATACGACGCCACAGATCTGCTGCAGCAAGTTCTTCTTCTCATTAGCGGTCATCGTTTCGTAGGTGGCGCCGCCGTCGTTCGCGTCCGCGTTCGTCGTCCCGTTGTTGTGCCTGTTGGGGCAGGGTCTTACATTGTACACTTCCTTTTATAAGACTTCAACGCCCGTACAGTTTTGAAGTATTAAGTTTATTCCTCACGGTATTTCATACAAACTCGCAAGTCCTTGATCTAGGCAACATTCTTAATGCATATACAAATCTAACTCATTTCGAAAAGCTCTGAATTGACTTTTTAGACCTGCGTCTCCAGTATATGACTATCAAGTTTAATTTATATCGGTTCAATAATTTCCAAGATTGAGGACCTGCGAGTTTATGTGAGATACCGTGCGGAATAAACGCTCTTAATACCATCTTAATTCTGCGAGAAAGAGACGGAGCTATACATGACGCAGCATCCCATTATCGCAACGGAACCATGATGGTATTAAGTTATCATAATACGGCACCTGTGCTTGTACATTGGGGTATGTATAAATTGGTATGGCACCAGTGCAGAGACGGCTCGAAAAAATAATTGGAGACGAGTATTGTGTATGAGATTGCTTTTGGAAGAAATAATATAAGAAAACAATAAATTCTGATATGGAAGACACGGGGTTAGCCCTTTAGTCCTTTCCTTGATCCGCCACTGCACAGGTGTACAGCTAAATATGAGAATTTTTAAATCATATTTAATTGAAAAATAATTAAGAATGTTCCAAATGCACAAGCACATTTCATTTAGGGTATAACACAAAAATATGACATATATTTTATAAGTAGGTATATATGTATTTCCAAAAATGCATGCAAGTGCAAGCTATATTGTATATAAAATGCGTAACTATTTAATTGTTTTCTTTCTAAAAGCTGACTTTTGGAACTTAGACGTACCATGAATACTGTAGCCAGCCAGGGCATTAGATGTTTGAAACAAAGAACAGTTCAGACTTTATTATATTCCATTGTTTATGATTGTACATTTAATTTTCCATGACCGGATTTAATTTTCGGGAACGGATTCATAAATTGATTCTGAGGAGTTACGAAGACAAGAAGCTTCGTAACTCCTCAGAATCAATTTATGAATCCGTTCCCGAGATATAATCAAATAAGCCATTCCATACAAAATGTAAGTGAAAATGAATTTCAATTATGTTTTTTTTTTCGATTTTTTTATTAAAACAGAGCCATTCCCGCCCCGAATTCCAATTCGGGGCGGTAACAAATCCAACAAACCAAAAATTATAAAAATCGGTCCAGCCATTCTCGAGTTACCGACTTTGTTTTATATATTTTCATATTATGACTTTGACGATGAGTGAATATAATATTTTCCTCTATGACAATGATAAGTAACGTAGGTATTACCAAATCTAAATTCAACTAAATGCCCACCCCGGTTTTTCAGCATGAAAACTACACGGATTGTAAATATTGCTACCTACTCGGATACAGAACAAATCCATGTTTAAATAGCAATACGGCCAGAAATGTAAATATCCATACATAAGATGATCAAGTTCGCGTCAGGCCCCTCGCGTTACCGTAAGGTAACGCAACAATAGGTTTTTAATTGTGTCTGTTAATGAGGGGCTAGACGCGATAAACCATGATTAAGTTATTTGTGATGCGAAATATACGGTCGAATTGAGAACCCCCTCCTTTTTAGGGTTCCGTACCCAAAGGGTAAAACGGGACACTATTACTAAGACTCCGCTGTCCGTATGTCACCAGGCTGTATCTCATGAACCGTGATAGTTAGACAGTTGAAATTTTCACAGATGATGTATTTCTGTTGCCGCTATAGCAAAAAATACTAAAAAAGAATAAAATAAATATTTAAGGGGGGCTCCCATACAACAAACGTGATTTTTTCCGTTTTTATAGATAATGGTACGGAACCCTTCGTGCGCGAGTGCGACTCGCACTTGACCGGTTTTTACTTTTTCGTCGGTTAAAAATAAATCTAAAAGAAATTCTCCTCAATCGATTTTATGAAGTTTTAATAGTATTGCTATGACAAAAATTTCAGTCATCAGTTCTTGTGCTCTTAATTTGGCCACTCCCACAGGACTGACGAATTGAAATGCAAATGAAATTGACCTGCCATACCTAATTTCACCTTGACATGAACGGCCTGACTGCCGTGCAAAAATTATTTAAGTCCTCCACGCGTCAGGCATGTGTCTGCCGATGATCTGGCTGCTCACATCATCATCAGCCTATAGCAGTTCACTGCTGGACATAGGCCTCTCCAATAGCACGCCATTCAGCTCGGTTCTCGGCAACTCTCATCCAGCTGCTGGCTGCTCACGAGTTTGCCTAATAAGACTAAAAACAACATTAGCACTAAATCTACATCATACATACTTATGCATCTTGTTAGGCTTCCTATTATTGTTGTTCTTGATCCTGCGCTTGCGCCGATCATTCTGCACGGAGCCCCCTGACCAGTCGACGTCATCTTCGTCGTCGCTCAGTAGTCCCGCGTAGGATGTCGGCTCCCGACTGTTGGACGCGATGCGGCGTGACGCTATGCGCGAACTGTTGCGGCCCATACCTGTGAACAAGTATTTATACCATTACTTCATTACGCTACATATTTTCCTTAAGGATGGACAGAGGATTACCTACAGCACAGTCAAACAAGCTATGTGGTACCTTTACAGAGAAAATATTCATACTTCCACTACACTGACGATCAATCAATCTGAGCCTTTTCACAACTATGTTGAATTCGGCTCTCGTGTCTAAAAATTGCCGGGGGGGACTTTACATACTGAGACTCCTCCGTGCCTCGGAAAGCACGTTAAGCCGTTGGTCCCGGTTGTCAATCGTGGATCTTTGACAGTCGTTACGGGTCGTCAGAAGCCCGAAAGTCTGACAACCAGTCTTACCAAGGGGTATCGTATTACCTAGTTACTGGGTTGTGGAGGTCAGATAGGCAGTCGCTCCATGTGAAATACTGATATTCAGCTGCATCCGGTTAGACTGGAAGCCGACCCCAAGATAGTTGTGAAAAGTCTAGGCAGAGAGAGTTTCATTCGGCTTCTAGTATAACCGGATGAGGATGCAGCTGAGCACTAGTATTTAACATGGAGCTACTGCCTATGTGAACTTCACTCTCTCTGAAATGAAATGCTTGCTCATATTTGAAACTAGTAGTAATAACCTTGTATTATCAATAAATTATTATTTTATTATTATTATTATTATATTGCTTCTACCCATGGAAATTAACAACTTTCTCTAAAGAAACGAAATTACCAAAAAAAAAAATCGGAATATCCATACAAAGTTATCATCAGCTGATCAAAATTATGACTTCTTAGAAAAAAGTTATTTATTTTCATGGGTAAGCCTGTTAATATAACTGTATCAAATATGACTACCCATTTCCCTTACACCCTGTATGTTAACTGGGTGCAACCATAACGCCACGACTGTTTTCCCTTACACCCTGTATATTAACTGGGTGCAACCTTAACGCCACACCTGTTTTCCCTTACACCCTGTATATTAACTGGGTGCAACCATAAAGCCACGCCTGTTTTCCCTTACACCCTGTATATTAACTGGGTGCAACCATAACGCCAGGACTGTTTACCCCGAGAGGTTAGGCAGAGGTGAACCTATAGTAAGAACATCCACATGTTACCAGTAAGTCCCAAGCAAAAAGCCCCTTGTCTAATGACATCAACTGTGCATGAATCCAGACTCTGGTCTGCTAATATGAAACTTCATAACACTTTGTCTGACCAAGGAATAGGCTCTGAAGCAGTTTTGGAAGGGCTGATGTTGATTCATGTCTCTCATATTGTGCATAAGTAGTGGAACTCCCTGCCAGAGTATGTTTCCTGATAACCTGGGCGTATTTAAGTCAAGAGTGAATAGGTTACTTCTAGACAGGGTTCCCATCTCTAAAATCTGGCAACCAGGACACGAAGCATGAAAACCCCGGATTTTAAAGCTTAGAACTCGAACGAGTCTCAGTTTTTGTTTATATTTTCCGGGTCGCTCAGGCAGCCGGTAACATGAAAACTTTTAAACCCGGACTACAAATGAAACCCCACCTGGACGCTCTCAGGATGCCCTCTGAACTAGGACAAATCCGGGGAAACGCAGACGGATGGCAACCCTACTTTACTTCTAGGTAAGTGTGCTCCATCATCAACCAAATCATTGCTTTCCATCAGGTGAAATAGTGGTCAAACATGAGCCTATAAGTGATATAAAAAAATTGGTTCTCTGGGTCCTATGAAGAGGGCCTTATTTAGGAAACAGACAATAGGTACCTAATATTGTTAATAACAATAAATTAATGTTTATTAGCCTACAATTTTCCCAACTAAGTAGAAAGGGTGTTGGAGAAATTGGTTATAGCAATTATGTTGTTTTGTTCGCAAAGTTATTTTTAACTACGCCATTAGTGGTACATAACATGGTGACTCATGCAGGATAACATAATAATTGATTTGACTAAAAGGGGAAATAAGTTATATTTAAAACTATGTTATTCCTTTTATTTTCCTGTTTTTGTAAAACCTTTGCCTTATTATTATTATATAACCACAACATTTTGTAGGCAATTTGCATCAATAATAATTAATATAAAATAATAAATAAATTTTGTTTTGTATCATCATTACAAATTACAACAGCAGAAAGACGTCCACTGCTGGGCATGGGCCTCCCCAGTGTCGCTACAACTACCGGTGCTGTTCATCTCGCATTTAATGGATTCCCAATTTGTTTTGGGTAGATTTTTTTTTATTTTAGAAATCAACCTACAAATATAGTTGCTTTATTTTAGTCTTAAGAACCCAAACAGTAATTGAATTCATGATAAATGTTGACTGAGAACATTTTTTAAAATTAAAAATATGTCAATAAATGTAGTAGGGTTTTGGAGCGCTAATGTCATGCCAAAATGCAGTAGTAGCTTTCGATATTGTTTTTATATTAAATGTATTTTGAACACAATGAAAGAAGTTGCTCACTATTGTGAGAATATAGCATTCACAGACATTAATAGGCACTTGTGAAAAATGACTACTATTAAATTGCCTATTATATTCCAAAGGAAACCTTTTTACCATTTACAACAATATTGCATACACCATAACACATTCATTGTGTGTATAGCTAAGGAGTGGAATTTCCTACTGGAAGACTCCAGCAGGAATTTCCACTCCAGCTAAAAAAAAAAAAGGTGGTAGCTATCAGGGAACACAGACGTGTTTCCTGATAGCTACAACCTGGGGGTCTTTAGACAAGAGTAAATAGGTTACTTCTAGGTAGAAGTATTTACCTATTTACCTAGAAGTAAACTATCTTACAAAACACTTACCTAAGTGTCTTGTGAGATAGTGGTCAAGCGCGAGCATATTAAAGTTTAAAAAAAAAAGTGTAACAGAAAATTGCAATAGCAACCATGCGTTTTCCATGGAAAAAAACTTATAGCATTTAGCCATAGTTTAGCTTTCTAACAGTGAAAATAATACATTGCTTTATGTAACAGTTGTGAAAGATTGTTGGGCGAGACATTTTCGTATAATCGGCGACCACGAAAAAAAAAAAAACTTACACTTGTTCGAGTTCTAAGCTTTTAAATCTGGGGTTTTCATGCTTCTTGTCCTGGTTTCCAGATTTTAGAGATGGCAACCCTGTCTAGAAGTAACCTATTCACTCTTGACTTAAATACACCCATGCTATCAGGAAGCATACTCTGAAGCTATGTCATCTGAATAGCTTTGGCTATCTCATTGATTTTAATTGCCTATGAGTTACTAATAAATCACAATTCAATTGATTGAAATAGGTACAATATCTTACAAACTCTTTATTAGAACATTACAATTTAAGACATTTGTTACATGTCTCAGATTACATAACCTTGAGGGGAATCTTAAATTTATATCATTGTCTAACATAATTTTGTGTTACTATGCTCAAAAAGAGGGTTAATAGAGGTTAAGTAGGTATATACATAGTAGTGATAAAAAGAATTTGTTTATTTTAATGAGAAGTTAGTATTTGATTTGCCTATGGTATCTCCTTTATTCTATTAATTTTTACAAAAAGGTTTCATGATACCGTTTAAGGGTGGGCTATGGCGTTATGCTAAGATCATGATTATTTGCTATTTTTTGTACCTTGCATCTTACCTTGTTTATGGTTATGTTTAATGAGTAATGTTTAATTTATAGTGTGGTATTTAAGGGAAACATAGCAGAGAATTGGTTAGTTCAATAACAGAACTATTAATAAAATTACTAATTGTTAGTAACAAGGAAAATATTACATGGTAGTCATTGTTATTTGACTTATAAATCAAGCCTACTTTAAGGTACTTTTTGGCGGACTTACCCATGCATTTTTCAAGATGTGGAGCGAACCTAGTTGCAGAAACTGGCCGCTCACAATTCGGACATGAACAATTTGAATCAGGGGTCTTTTTCATCATAGAAAAACCAAAAACATCGCATTCTGGCGTGCTGACGATCTTGTAAGGTTCTTCCTCTTCTTTTTCACCTTCTATCAAGTCTGTCAGACCGGTCTTCAGGCCGTGGTGGAACTCGAAGGCAAATCCTAGGGTCACATCATCGCAGACAGCTTCATAGATATAATTTGCAGCAGCTTCGGCATTATTTTCATTTTGCATTATCTCAAAAAACCTAACATTCAAATCGTGCATACTCAATTCGCTTGTTATGGTATTCATTTTCTTGGATTTCTTAATTTTGACGACAATTAACGCACTTCACAATAAATAATAATTCTGAAAAATTGGTGTTGTGATTGATTGATTACCTTTTCATTCATGGAGAAAGTGCTATCTCTTTTTTTCACGTGAATTAATCAATCCATCTCTGTCTACACGATGTGTTAAAAAGTAAATTGTCAAATTAAATATTCGGAGTCATTTGCTCATTTATTAAAGTTCAAATCCTCATTTAAAAGGGACCATTGATAACTTGAAACGTAATTTTTAAATTTTATCTATCTATTTACTTACATTACTTATTTTTGGGTCATATTTCTAAAGCTTAATTTCAGTATTAAAAAGATGCTAAAGGCTCAAAGGAAGCACGAACGAATGAATACTAGTAGCGTTCCATTTTCATGTTATTTTATTTTAAGCTTTTAATGATGACAGCAGGACGGCTCGATACGTTACGCATGCTAGCAAAAGAGACAGCGATACATCATCTGACACTGACAGTTCGATCAAAACAAAACTTTTCAAATGTGGAAAAGGGTGATATGGTGAAGGTGATAAGAAAGTTGTAAACAAATGTTTGAACTCTGCTTAAATTGATAAGGAGTAACAAATGACATCAGATAAACTATAATTAAAGTCTCTCATTGCTCGTCTGTCGTGCTAACTGTGCGGAGTGGAAAAAATAATATAAAAAATTTTAGGCCAATAAAATGGTGAGTAAAGTTTGAGCTGTGTGATAAATACTCAGACCAATAATTATTGGTCTGAGGATAAATACTATCATTGACTCCGAATAATACTTTCGTTTTCATAAACTTTTGAACTAAACAACTGTTAAAATATTTTTAACTGATCAACGTAATAATACCTAACTACTTATTTAGGTACTCACTTTCATTTAAAAAAAAAAAAATTTAACTACATAAATATATTTTGAACTGTCCTTTATTTTCTGTTACTTTCCATAGGTAGTTTTCAAAATTCTGAACTAGGTAATGTTATCTACCAATACTATGAAAGTCACCCAAATTCTCGAAATCACCTTGTTTCATATGCACCGAATGATGTAATTAACTTCTGTTCTTATCATCTGCTAGGTGTCCTTCACTGCCCGTGGCTTGATGCCCCCAGTCTTCACCCCGCTCAACGATGACCTGACCATCAACTATGGGGCCATCCCTCCCTATGCCAAGTTCCTGGCCGATGCAGGAATCAAATCTGTTCTGGGTAAGTGGTTCCTTTTCAGTCTAAATATATCCAGTCAGCCTTCCAAGCAAGGTGCACAGGAATCTTCTGGGCCTGCTTGTTTCAGTGAGATATATTGATGGCACCACGGGCAAGACTGTCATCAAGAGCGAGCTCATCAGTAATAACAAAAATATAGAGCTGTAACCCCTAACACCAACTGTTCCAATGCCCAAAATAGGGGTGGAACTCATTTCCAAAAACCACTCTTCGCTTCCAATATCACAAGAATTTGGCGTCATACTCTGAGCCGCCACTAACTTTGAACTTACCATAAATTAATGAGCTCTTATCCATTGGCAGTTGGAGGCACGACAGGCGAGCATATGTCCCTGGCGGTGGCAGACAGGAAGAAGGTCATAGACGCGTGGGTAGCCGCCGGAAAAAGCACAGGGCTGCACATACAGGTGCAGGTTGGGGGAGCTCCCCTCGCTGATGTCACTGAGCTGGTGAGTTGGTACCTGTAGACGCGCAGGTGGTTACCGGCAAGAGCACAGGGCTGCTCTCGCTGATGTCAATGAGCTGGTGAGTTAGTATCTGTACATGGGTGGCTGCCGGCAAGAGCACAGGGCTGCTGCACATACAGGTGCAGGTTGGGGGGGCTTCTCTCGCTGATTTCACTGAGCTGGTGAG
Source organism: Polia nebulosa (assembly GCA_951329385.1). Taxonomy (NCBI): domain Eukaryota; kingdom Metazoa; phylum Arthropoda; class Insecta; order Lepidoptera; family Noctuidae; genus Polia; species Polia nebulosa. Next base: position 25,108,390 of record OX589602.1, read on the forward strand.
TTGGTATCTGTACATGTGTGGGGCTGCTGGCAAAGAAGAGCACAAGGCTGCACATGCAGGTGCAGGTTGAGGGGGGCTCCTCTTGCTGATGTTAATGAGCTGGTGAGTCGGTACCTGTAGACGCGCAGGCGGTTGCCGGCAAGAGTACAGGGCTGCACATACAGGTGCAGGTTGGGGGAGCTCCCCGCTGGTTTCAGTCACTGAGCTGGTGAGTTGATACCTGTAAACTCGTTGGTGGTAGCCGGCAAGAGCACAGGGCTGCACATTCATTTGGATGTTCGGCGGGGCTCCTCCCGCTAATGCCACTGAGCTGATGAGTTGGTACCTATAAACTCCTGGACCGCTGATGTCACTGAACTGATGTGGTACCTGTAGACGCGTGGGTCATTCATTTAATGCAGGCGGGACTTTGGAATCTCGTGCGTTCAGAGTGGGGACTCCGATTGCCCACCGAGTGATTCCAGAGAATACGGCGGCACTGTGATCAGGTGCTGCTGTGCACAGAGAGGCTTACGGCAGACCCTCTGCAGTCACCTTAGGGATGTGCATGTGCCCTAAAAGGCCTAAGGGTCTTTTCCCCAAAAGATCAGGCGCCTTTTGAAGGTTGTCCCCGAACCAAAAAAAAAAAAATAAGTAGCTATTCAAATCATTAACTCTCAACATAACTTATGTAATGTCAAGCGATAAATATTACTATCTTAAATTATTGTTTTTGTAAATAACATTTATCTGTGCGCACTCAAGATAAATTTTATATTTACCTAAGTAGCTTGTCCAAATATTATCATAATGCCAACAGAATTACCTACCTAGAGATGAAGTGGGTTGTTCCATGTCAGCTGATTAGATACCTGATGAAAGTGCATTTTGTTTGTTACCAAACAGTCATTGGAAAGTACGCGGTACTTGCTTTAACCAACGACCATAGAACAAACTTATATTTTTTTTTTCGTCTTACTTAACATTGCAGAATTATTATTATTTTTTAATTTCTCCAATGCGATAAATGCGGTTATCTTAATTTGTACCTAGGTACTTATCTAAAACTAATTATAAATAATGTATTTCTTGTGAATTCACCCAGAGTCCGAAATAATGTTGTTTAATGTTGCCTCACGTACCTGTCGGGAACACACAGGCTCACCTGCCCTAAAACAATTGCATAATATTTCTTTGTACTTGCTTTTACCTAGCTTAGTCCTGCTATCCCACAGGAGTTGTGAATATTTCGGAAAAACAAGAAGTCTATAGCACTCGCACTCGGCAATGTAGCTTTTAGTGAAAGATTTCTCGCAATCGGATAAATATTTCAACAACAAACATAAGAAACTATTTTATATTTTAATTCAGCTGCTAACAAAATAAGTAACAAAAATAAGTTTTTAAACCATAGACTAGTTACCCTGTAACTAAGTTACTCCGCAGGAGACGCCCTGGGCGTCGGGGGTCGCGAGACGATCTCCGGCCACCGTTGGTGCAGGCCTGCGAACGGCGAGTAATGGGTAGCTCGCCGTCTGATCAGCACCAGGCCCGAGAGTCGACGGCGCGTAGTGTTCCACGCGCGCCTCAAAGAGATGTCGGCAACATTTGACGGGGCCCCATGCATGCCAAAGGGTCGCGGATAAATTCGAAACAGAGTTACCGCGCCCCTGGGCACTCAGGCAAGGAAGGAACAGGGGTGGGTTTTAGTCAGTAAGAGTCTGACACGCCCTCCCGCTTCACCCAGAGCGGGAGAAGTCATTGGATGATTTCCGAACCCCACAAAAAAAAGGTACTAAGTTACTACTACCTACTTAATTCTTCACAAGTATAGCAACCCAACTCTTCATAAAACATTTAATTGCCCTCACCAGGCCCGTTACTGCCAACAAGCCGGAGCGGACTCCCTGCTGACCCTCCCCGAGCTGTACTTCAAGCCGGCATCAGTTCAGGACCTGGTGTTCTACGTGTCGCAGGTCGCTAAAGCCGCTCCCAAGCTGCCAGTGTTGTACTACCATATTCCTTTCATGAGCAAAGTTGAGAGTAAGTATGACATATTTAATGATTAATGGAATATACCTTTGGCTGGGTACAATAGGGCTCAAAAACAAGTACGCTGATAGAAATATTTTTTATGCAATAATTTATCTAGGAGGAGCAATGGGCGAAGATTACCACGCAGTGGATCCCAAACGCAAATTCAAATTATTTATTTGTAAAACATAGGTACAATATTATAAGGTCTTATTCTAATGTCAGGATCGCTATGTTCAACCTCATAGGCATACAAATATTGGATAATTACATAAAATATAAATTTCAAAAATATATTTTTATACATTGCATTACTAATTTAGTATTCTAGTCAAACTGCATGCCATCTACTGACTATAAATAAATCGGACACTTGTCACACACGACATACCCAATTATTATTCACGTGTATTTAAATTGTCTGCTAAGAATTCACCAATGGAATAGTATGCTTTTTTTACCATAAAGTCTGTTAGCATTCTTTTGAATTTGTTAACATCATTCTCTGCTCTAATAGTCGTGGGTATCTTATTATAAATTTTTGGAGCCATACCCAGAATGCTTTTTGCGAAAAATGGTGTTTTATGAAGCATAACGTGAATTTTGTCCCGATGACGTTTACCAGTCAGGGTTTTAAATAAATTGATGTTTTTTTTAACAAACATTGCCACTTCAAATGCGTATAAACATGGAAAAGTCACTATTTTTAACTCAATAAAGTGTGGTCTACAGCTATCAATAGTTTTTATTTGGCACACTGCTCTTAAACACTTTTTTTGTGCCCTAAACACTAGCTCTCTATCTGATGAATGGAAATGACGATGCAAGGAAATGACAACGCGGCAGGCCCAGAAAGAGATGGCGGGATGAGCTGGACTCCTCAAAGAACTGGCCCAAAATTGCGGCTGACTGGGGAAAGTGGAAGGAGGGAAGGGAGGCCTTTGCCCTGCAGTGAGACAGCAGAGGCTCATAATAATATTAGTATAATAATAAATTATAGGTGGATACAGCAGTCATTGTGCCGATAGTCGTGCGTGACGGCCAATGGCTTAATTAATAGCCAAGAGCCTCGATCAACATCTGAGGAGGCTCTCGTTGGGCAGTTGGATCAAGGGCTTGATCCAGAAATCGGTACTCCTGGACACGGCGCGTATTGTTAGGAGATTCCTTTCTCAGGATCCCTGACCACCTGTGGCTTGGACCCTATTCCCGATTCCAGTGGGCTACTAGTTTGTATACTTTTAAATGTTTTTTTTTTAAGTTGTTTTTTTTTAAGAAATATTTTGAAATGTTATAAGTACTCGTAATTATGATAAAATAAATGGAATAATAAAAAAAATATAATCTAGCTGCTAAATACCCCATTTCAGATTTAATGGGCCTTTGCAGGGCCTTTGATTCAATTCTTTCTTTTGCTAACTTCGTCCAGGAAAATCGGAGGGTTAAGTCGAAGTCCTACCGAATAAAACTTCACGATTCCTACGACTACCATGAGTCGGAGGCCCAGGAGATACCCACTCGTCCATTTGGGCGTACCTTAAAAAAATTGGGCACGGCAAAGCCGCACTGGGCCTGCGTGGTAGATTTCAGGTACAGCCCACTCCCCCCTTTCACAGAGAGGAGGTCTGTGTCCCGGTAGTGGGAACATAGACTGAATATGCTTATGGTGCAACAAAATTTACCCGTTTGAAAGTTTCGAACACGTATCAATTAAGTCAAGGTACCCTTCTTCACGAATTATTTTCTCCTCAGTTCATATGCCCTCGTTCGTGACGGCGGCTACAGTCACCATTCCCAACTTCAAAGGCATCAAGTTCACGTCCAACGACCTGAGTGAAGGTGCGCAAGTCCTGAGGACCCTGAAGGAAGGCCAGGAGATGTTCCTAGGAGCTGATACTGTGAGTATAAAAAATCTATTTCGAATTTCGGATAGGTAATTTGGAAAACAAACTATGTCTCGCAAAACAAAGTTGAAATTCCGTTGCAACCAAAATTTACTTTGGACCTTTTATAAATCTAATCTAATCGACCTGTTATGTCCCACTGCTGGGCAATGGCAGGAGGCCCCCTTTGAATAGTCATGCAAAAATCAACTTAATCTGATAGGTACAATAGATCATCGGCCTATCCTTTTATGAGAACGTACTCGTACATATCTATTCTAATATTATAAAGAGGTTAGGTTTGTTAGGTTGTACCGGGTAATCTCTGGATCTACTGAACCGCTTTTGAAAATTCTTTTACCAATAGAAAGCCACGTTATTTGTGAGTGTCTTAGGCTATACATTTTTGAAATACACGCGGACGAAGTCGCGGGCGAAGTGCTAGTATGTAATAGTCATCAAACTTAATAGCGTGTGGGAATACCACCAACTACCAAACTGACTGATAAGTAGGTACTGTAGGACCCCAAGGCACTTATACGGGTTGCAGGGATCCTGGGACGTTCTTCGTAACTCCGGGGGATGTCACGTAGCTTGGCGACTGCGAGAGGACTGTACGAAAAGGGATCTGACTACGGTTGGACAAGAGAAAGAGCTGAGGGCGATTTCAATTATGTTATATTAATTAGGCAAAACGATAACATTGCACTGAAAAAAATAAGCAGTAAATAATAATGAAAAAGCATTACTCTGAACTGCTTTTAACAGTTCCATATGAGCCTATCGTTCAAAACAGTATTTTTTACTGATCCGAAAACAGTTAAAGCTTCTGGCAAAATGCTACCGTCATGACGGTAAATTTTAATGTTTTATGTGGATTAATTTATTACTGTTTTATGGGTCACAAAATAAAATTGTTAAAAACAGTAAAAAATGCAACTGTTCAGAACAGTAAAATATAGTACTGATTAAATCAGTAAAAGATTGTAATGATTAAAACAATAAAAAATTGTACTGATTAAAACAGTAAAAAATGTACTGTTTAAAACAGTAAAAAAATGTACTGTTTAAAACAGTAAAAAAATGTACTGTTTAAAACAGTAAAAAAATGTACTGTTTAAAACAGTAAAAAAAATAACCGTTTATAACAGTAAAAAAAATAACCGTTTATAACAGTAAAATTTAGTACTGTGTAAAACAATAAAAAAATACTGTTTAAAACAGTAAAAATTTACTGTGTAAAACAGTTAATAAATGAAATGTTTAAAACAGTTAAAAATAATGTGAATACACAGTAGCGGGTACTATAAGTGCCCAGTTAAAGGTAACGTGAAAGACAGTACTTTTTAATGTGCATGCACAGTAGCCGGTAATGAATTTCACAGTTAAACGTAACGTAAAGGACAGTACTTTTTAATGAGCATGCGCAGTAGCGGATAATGAATTTCACAGTAAAAGGTAACGTCATGGACAGTACTTTTTAATGTGCATGCACAGTTAAAGCTAACGTGAAGGACAGTACTTTTAAATGTGCATGCGCAGTAGCGAATAATGAGTAAAAGGTAACGTGAAGGACAGTACTTTTTAATGTGCATGCACAGTTAGAGGTAACGTGAAGGACAGTACTTTTTAATGTGCATGCGCAGTAGCGGATAATGAATTTCACAGTAAAAGGTAATGTGAAGGACAGTACTTTTTAATGTACATGCACAGTTAAAGGTAACGTGAAGGACAGTACTTTTTAACGAGCATGCACAGTTAAAGGTAACGTGAAGGACAGTACTTTTCAATGTGCATGCACAGTACTTTTAAATGTGCATGCGCAGTAGCGGATAATGAATTTCACAGTAAAAGATAACGTCAAGGACAGTACTTTTTAATGTGCATGCACAGTTAAAGGTAACGTGAAGGACAGTACTTTTTAATTTTCATGCACAGTACTTCTAAATGTGCATGCGCAGTAGCGGATAATGAATTTTACAGTAAAAGGTAACGTGAAATACAGTACTTTTTAATGTGCATGCACATTAAAAAGTACTGTCCTTCACGTTCTTGTAACTGGCCACTAACCGTACTCACTACTGAGCATGCACATTAAAAAGTATTTTCCTTCACATTACCTGTAACTGTGCACTTACAGTAGCGAGTACTGTATGTGTAGAGTAGCAGGTGACGTGAAATAAATTTAAAAAAATATGTTATTTAAGATATTTATTATAAAACAATCACACATATTAAACTTGTAAAATTCTTATGTTTACCACAAACCTTTTTAAATCTAAAATTTAATTTAAAACCTTTGTTGTAATCATACTTTATATCCAATTACTACATATTTATTACATTAACGGAATCACTTGCCTCACACACACACACCTATATAGGATGACTGGTAATTAGTGACCGATACTTAAACACGTGATTGTACTCATGATTACAAACAACTTTTACTATGGGACCAAACCTGAAATTGCGCAAAAATCTGCTGTTCAGTACATTTATGTTGGCCTACTAACTGGTCAAAATGTACTGTACTGCCTATTTTTTTTTTGCGATTTCAGGTTTTGTCCCATAGAAAAGTTGTTTGCTATCATGAGTAGAATCACGTGTTAAAGTATCGGTCACTAATTACCAGTCACCCTATATACACCCCTCACATACACCCACACACGCCTACACATACATACATACACATGCATGTCTGCTGTCTTTCACACTCTTAGTGTTACTTAAAATTACTTTTTGTTAATATTTTATTTTTAAATTTTGTATTTTTCTGTACAGATTACTAATCAGTGACACTGTTTACACTTGTTTTAGGTTGTGAATATTAACAGAATCCATTTGGCTGAACCCTATCTTTTAAGATACAGGCTAGTCCTAGTTTAAAAGATAGTCTACTATTTTATCATAATGTAAATATTATTTTCAAAGAATGTATACAGTGCAAAGTGCTAGGTTATTGTGAAATAAACTTATTATTATTAATATTACGATAGTCAAAAATTTAAGTACAACATTTAGAATTAAAACGATAGTTAAACAATATAATAACAATAATTCCTTTGTACTATATTTATAATTATGTTTATTGTTACTGTGTCTCTGTGTGTACATAAATGATTAAATAAATAAATAAATAAATAAATATAATATTGAAAATGTTTCTAAATAAAATAAATTCAAAACAATTTTGTTCTGAAACACCTTTTGAAGAAAAATCGAACTATGGTTTGAGTCTGGGGTAATTGCTACTGAAATTAGTCTGCTATAAATTAAATATCCACCTACACTAAATTCAAATACAATGCCAACACAATATAATATGATAACACTGTGCTCAACAACTGCAAATTATTAATATTTTGTGTGCATTAACGGGGCAAAATGTTGTGCTTTAGAGAGGTGAGACTATAACAAATAATTAGTGTACCATAAGGCACAATTTGTTTACTAATATCAAAAATTGTGTGAATACTGTGGTTTTAAAGTTATTTGAGAAAAACAGATTTGCTGGAGTAACGTTGAAAAATTACCCTGGTAAAATCGTTTTTCAAAAATTCGTTTCAGCCCGGAACCAAATACATGAATATAGCTTTTGTTGCGTGTTAAATGTTTGTAAATAGATAAATTTGTGTGTGTTGTGGTTCTTAAGTTATTTAAGATTTTGTTGCGGTAACGTTTTAGGATTACCCAGATCTCGAAAACGGCTCAAGGCAGAAGTTTGAAAAGAATATCAATAAGAAACCTTAATTTGTTTAAACATTACTTTTTGATTTGGTTGACGTACACCAATGTAATTAAATGGTTTCAAAAATCAGAAAAAACGGATTTGCAAGTAAACCAAAACACTTATAACCAAATAATATACCCGTGGTAGATGCTTATAACGTCAGGAATTTTAGATTTTGTAACTTTACACGATAAGAAGATAGAAACAAATTTGATTGATTTGAGACTGATCGTACTCTTGCGATTAAATACGCAGTTCCCAAAACATAAAGAAACATGGCATACTTTAAGCAAATAAAATGATTCATGAAGATTAGTTTCTGTAAATTTCAGCATTCAATTACGGCTATAATGAAAGTTATTTCAAAAACAAGAATATGTCATAAATTCTCTAATAAGCCGATCAAATTGAAAAGATCACTTAAAAGCGATCGCACCATACGTAAGCGCAATCATTTTAAATGAACGTCATAATATTGATGTTCTGTTAGTACAGTTGCATACAAGAGTTTACTGGTCGGGGTAGTAAAAATAATAAAAAGGTAAAATTCATTATTTTGATTTAAAAATCAATCCTATATAAATTATATGTATTGCTTTGCCTAAGCATTGACGTTTTTAAAGAAAAATCACGGATAAGTTGAGTATTTACTTAATTTTAATATTTGGATACATAATACTTTTCTGTTTGTACCAATGTTCAAAACTTAAAATACAATGTAATAGTTTGTCCAATTTTCCTTAAGAGGTAGATAGGTACGAATAACCTAGGTAAGTTGGTGGGCTACATTCCACCTGGACTCACAGTATGGCATTTAAATATGAGCTTTGTAACGTATTACTAATTTAACGTGGCGTAACTAAGTTAACGTGGTGAGCAGTGGTGGCCCAGTGGTGGCCGCGACTTACATATTGTAGGTCGCGATTTCAAACTCAGGCAGGCGCTTTACTTTGTGTAAATTATTTTTTCACCACTGCTCCCAAAACAGTGAAGGAAAACATCGTGAGGAAACCGGCATGTCCTAGAACAAAATAATTGAAGACATGTGACATCCACCAATCCACATTGGGCCCGCGTGGTGGATTACGGCCCATACCCTGTCACAGAAAGGAGGCCTGTGCCCCAGCAGTGGGGACATTAAAAAAGCTGATGATGCACGTGTTACTTAGAGTGGATATTTCAACATTACATGTGACTGTCACAGGTGATCAACGCATGAACCACGTATCGTCAACGCGTCGTCACTTCTTTAAACTTAATGTTGAAATATCCACTTTAGTGACACTACATAAAGCCCACATTTCAAAGCAACAGTGTGAGTTGAGATAGAATGGAGTCGGCGTTGCGTCGGCGTAATGTGCGAAGACCTCAAAGCATATTCAATGATAAATTTAACGAAATAGGTATTATCGTTTTGTCTATCTTTCTTGTCGTTATAAGGGGGCGTATTGTGTCTATCCTGTAACAATTGTATAAAATCATAGCGTACTTAACTACTCACAGATAAAGAGTAAGTAAGAAAACGCATATAAGTTTAGGGTGGCGTTGCTATATAACTAATTATAATGCTAAATAACTAAAAGTATTTATATACATATATATATTTGTATTGATTTCAAATCACACTATTAATTTATTTATTCAGATTATTACTAACCTTTTTAAAGTTACTTTGACTTTAAGTAATTGTTTTAAACTACTATTAATTAACATTATTTCAATTAATAAAATAGAAAACTAAGAGAAATTGTGTAATGGTAACTGCACTTTTTAAATTAAAAAATTCGGCTTCACGAATATAGTTTTTCTGCTTAACTGTACTAAACATCGGACACTAAGCTGCTAACTTTTCAATTTGGTCGGCTTATTAGAGAATTTCTGACAGATTCTTGTTTTTGATATTTCTTTCATTATTGCCGTAATTGAATGCTGAAATTTACAGGAAAAAATGTTCATGAATCATTTTAATTTGTTTTTAGGTATGCCATTTTTCTTTTATTGTTTTGGCAATTGCGTATTTCATCGCTACCAGCGAATCCCAAAACGTTACCCCAGTAAAATCTTAAATAACTTAAAAACCATAACACACAATTAAAAACATCGTTTCAGCCCGAAACCAAATACATGAATAAATATTCATGTTGTTGTTTGTGTTGTTTTCATGTGTTTGTTGCTATTAGTAATCAAATTGCTTCTCTTGTTACACTAATTATTTGTTATAGTCTCACCTCTCTAAAGCACAACATTTTTCCCGGGTAATGCACATTACTCTTTTAACTTTAACCAGATGGACTGCTAGCAGACCTAATGAGATAAACCTCCTAGTGTCTTAAGAGCCATTTCACAAAATTCTGCGAAAAGTATTCTTCCAAATCCTCGATATTTAAAGAACAAATCTGGTTAAATAAACAAAATATGTTAAATTAAAGTACTATAGCTATAAAGTTAATCGTTAGTTAGCTTTTTTGATTAAACAAAAGTTTAATTCATTAGAATTAAACTTAAAACCAATCAATCAAAAAAAAAATAATCTTAATAAAAAAAAAAAACCTCAAACATCATGAATCATGAATCTTATTAAAATTATTTTAATAAATAATTTTAATAAGATTCATGTAAGATTTACTCTAGATGTAGTACTTTCATTAAACATATTTTTAATTTATTCTATAAATATCGATTTTTGAAAGAATTTTGGTGACCTGAACCCTAAAAAGTTAATTATGTTTTTATTTATTTTATTTGGAAACTTACAGCCAAAAAAAAATTAAAATTTTGTTTTTGTTGAAATCTGAGCCACATACAAGCTTTCACTTTTAGAAAAGAATGAAACTAGAATGCTAACAAACCGTGATGTCTACAAAAGGATGTCTACGGAAACAATTGTCTTCTGCATAGTAATATTGTTCGAACCTGTGGCGCTTCCTTTTCTCTTCAAAGTGTAAAATAAAACTTTGACACACTCATGCAGCAGATATTCTCTTCCTTTTTAAGTGAACTGGTCCAATGATGTGCGGCATAAGGAGTAATACAACGAGAATAATCATTTCAGGATCTTTATCTGTCAAGCAACAAGAACGAAAATTAGTGACCACCATTTTTTATCATCGAGGTGGACAAATGAATGAATTTTACTGATATCTTTAAGTGTCTGGAAATGTATGTTGTATCTATGTCGCAGCCATCTGGTTGAATTCGTCATTCAATAGGATGCTTAGGCCGTTTATTAAACGCAACGCGCAACGCGTAAAATTAATTCAATTAAATGGCTAAGCAGATAGTTAATTCAACTAGGATCACTCAACGTTTAACAACCTGACATGTTGAAAGTCAGCCCGTTGAAGATGACTGACCAAGACTCAGCCAAGTGATTCAAAACTTCAAGTTAAATGAAAAATGATGATAGATGGGGCTTAGAGGGGGTTATTCAGGTGCGGGCTGACTACGATTTGAGATAGCTTCAAATAAGGTTGAGAATTAAACATAATAGTTGTGTTGTTTATTTTACGGGTTTTCTTTAGATTATGCAGAATATACACAATAAATTAAATAATTGTTCAGTCAAAATTTTAATAAAATGCTAATTCTATTCAATTCTTAAAAAAAATATATTGTTATCGCTGAAAATACAGAGATGTTCGAAGCCAAAGTTTATTTTTGTGGAGCAATTTCCAAATTATTTATTGGGAATATCAAACTATTTTTTAATGTTGTATTCCGTTACAATTTTTCTTTAAACCCTTCTCTATCCACTGTATTTTTTGCAAAGGATATTTTCATTGCATTACGTCATACTCGACTATCCAAGAAACCAATTTTTTTGACTATTGAGGTAATACCGCACCTTAAGATATAAAATCACAAATATCTCGAAAACGGTAAGTCCAATCGCAAAAATAATCAAAATTTGGGCTCCCTTTAAAAAACCCCATAGAAAGATCCGTACGATCTAAATTTGTAAAAAAAAATAGCTACGAGTGCTACGACGGTTGATGACGGTGACGCGCGAGTTTAATAGTTTCCGTAGATATCCATATATATCCATATCCGTATATATCCATACGATCTAAATTCATAAAAAAAAAACAATTTATTTGCTACATCGCTCTTGCATCCTAACATTGCCTTTTTAACCGACTTCAAAAAAGTAGGAGGTTATCAATTCGGATGTTTGTATTTTCTCCGTCATTTATTGACGAATTTGCAAAATTCATTTTTGTTCGAAAGGGGTTTGTTCCGAAATGGTCCCATTTAAATTTCATATAAATCTGATCATGGGTTTAGGAGACAGACAACGGAACTCTTCTAAAATTGACAGCAAATCAACCGCGTTTGCTGCTATTGTATGTCTATGAATTGTTAACACAGTTTAATGGCGAACAACAACTAAAAAATAAAAAACTTAAAAATAAAAATTAGAACCTACTTCCAAAATAAGTGCAAAATAATTTAATCTCGGCAGTCGGTGTCAAAAAACGAAGACACAAAACCAGGAACACCTACTTCCGAAATTAAAGTTATTTTGCACTTATTTTGGAAGTCGGTTCTATTTTTTTGAAAAAAAGTTTTTTATGTACATACTCGTACATAATCATGATCAGTGGTAACACAAACTCATCAACATCCAATTTAACTATGTGACTAGATGAAATCCAGCCATCTGGTTAAACGTTGCGTTCAACGACTTGGCTGGTTGTCCTTCAGTCATTAAATGGAATGCTGGCATTTAATGAATGACCTAGGTGTCCAATTGAATGGCGAATTCAACCAGATGGCTGCGATATCTTCATTACACAGTACTGTAAACCCATGACAAAACTTGACTTTGAAATTGGCAGGGCCCCGACCAATTAACTGACTAGACATCCAAATAACTGGCTGATTCAACTAGTTGACTGTGACATACCTGCAGAAAAATACAGTGTAACATAATGGCAATACCTATGAAAGTATGAATATAGCAAACTCACCTTGTGCAAGTTTATGTAGTTCTTCTTTAAATGGTGATCATCTTGATAAGGTTTTAGATGCTTGAGTAATTTGCTCTTTAGTAGCAGTAGTTTATCCAATTAATGTTAATTTTAAGGATAGCAGTGATTGAAGTCAGCAGTCACCTGAAATTAAGACATGCAGTTGCAGAAACCTTATAAATTTACGACTAAGGTAATAGACACTCTTAAAGGCTCCCCCACACAGGCGCGTTATTATAAATGATAAATTATGTTTATTTAGTAAATAGGTTTTTTGTCATGCGGTATTGCGATAACGTCCTACTTCCATTGCAGCGTTATTATCGCAGCAGTGTGTAACTACATGACCATCCTAATACAAAATGTACTGAAAACAGATATCGTAATAACGCATGCGATATTATCGACCTATAATAACGCGCCTGTGTGGGGGAGCCTTAACAGTGAAAGAAAAGTTTACCAATTCATGTCCACACGAGCGCTATAAACGGGCTTTTTTGTATATAATTCTCTCTCTTTGCCACTTTTCTGCACACAAGGCAGATGGAGTCTTCGCTTGAGAGCGTCTATACTTGGCTTTTAAATTTGCCACTGTATATCAGTTTTTGGTTTGATGTTACAACAGTGTAGATTTTTAAAGGTAATAACCATTCTGAAAAGAAAAACACCAACAAAGCATTAAAAGACGTGAAGTGCATTAAAAGTTCCAAAGCTTATTTACTTATTTCGTTAAGCCAACTTAAATAAGTTTTTGCAGTTACATTTGCCTTGGGATCATGTCTAAGGATTTCCATGGAAATTGCTTGTACTAATATATTTATATATTGTTCTCCTGTCCAAAGACATAGGTCTTTTCTTGATCATGTTGCAATTGACCATCTGTGGTAGTTCCCAAGAACGAACAAGACCCTAAAAATAAAAACATGTCATTCATCGTCTTATAGGTATGTATAAAATAACTAAAATGTTTTGTGTGGTTAGTTAAAAATAGGGGACAGTGGCTTGATTTTATCATGTGTACCATTCAGGAGACTGGTATTGGTGATTTTGTAGTACAAATAAAAAAAACTCTCAATCTTTGCAGATTTAAGGTTACGTACCATGTGGGAAATCAATATTTTGGTATTTGTTAGTAAAATATACGTAATAATAAACATTATCACCAAACAAGTTCATAGGTCAATGGGATGTTAAAAAATTCTTCGGAACAAAATTTTGTGACAGTCGACGGACAGACAGACTGACGGACACGTGAGTGACAGCAATAGGGCTCCGTTTGGACCCTTCGGGTACGGAACCCTATAAATCTACTTACAAATTGGCCCAGTGAAAAAGACAGATACTGATGATCGTGAAAACAAAACAAACTCAGAAAATATTATCTTTTGAGACTTACTGAGACTCTCTGTTAACTTTTCCTTTTTGGAATAACTTTTTTGAATTTTGTGTGCGGTCACAACGCGGGAATTAATGCCGTCACTTGCACATTATCTAATAATAACAACGCACATGCAGTCATTTCATTTTCTGAAAACAGTAAGAAAAAAAACTTACACACTATAGGTAATAGTATCGTGACACTCTTTTACGGAATTTACTTTGTAAAAGGCCGTAAAATATAACTACTTGTATAACATCTGGTAGCTTGTAGCGTGGTAGTGACAAAGACTTTGGCCTCGCAGTCGTTTTTTTTTTGTATTTATAGTTACTAAGTTCTTGTTGTGAGGTACAAATAAATATTCACTCACTATATAAAGGCATCGACACTATCATGATCACTTTGTTCGTGCGCGAATATTTCTCGAAGGATCCGGTGGGCGGGGCGCGGGGCGCCAAACATGAATCGAAGTCGTCGTATCGCTTCGTCCCAGGTTTCCACGGTAGATTTCACTGCGGCGTCTCCGTAACATAGGTAGACCTCGAAGGGCGTAGTCATCGGATACCTACACTTGCGCACTCTTTTGTAGATGAGCACGCTTTTTAGCTACCGCGTGGCTTTTGTCATCGCTACTGGAAACATTGTTTTCCTAATCGTTTGCGCGCGCGTGTCGTTTTTTCGGCGGCGTTTTCTCGAAGATGAACGCAAACGGTGAATAACGGCAGAATAGTCCAGTAGGTACACAAATTACTCGATCCGTGAGACCGTGACTAGGTAGAAGTAGAACGTAGAACACAGTTCGCGTGGATTTCGTACACACGCGTCGGTTATTTTTCCGATTCGTAGGTAGGTATTTGCCGTACGGATACGCAGCGCGTGACACGAGTTGGGCGCAATTTAATAGGGGGTATTTCTTCAGTAGGAACTACACGGATTCGGTAAAACAATATATATTGGTAACAGCACAATAAACACTCAATAAGTCTGGATAGTTAACGTTACGACAAATTATGGCGTCAGTTGCACGATCGCAGCGTACGCTAGGTGGTGTTTCTAGATGCGTACTTGCATAGCGGGAGGCCGGCCGACTGACTGACTGACTGAATACGCGATTCGCGAGCGAGCGCTGACGGCGGAAACGATCTTTGTAGCGGCGTGCGTGTACTGCGCGACCTAACTTTGACGCGGCGACGCAAATGCAACACATCGCTACTTATAATTATATAATTATGTTCTTTATAATAAGTAGATAATGTTTAAATCGAAACACTAGGTACACTTAAACACATTCATAATACTTCAAAAACTCTTCTTTTTCTTAAAAATGTCATGATTTCATGAAATACTTACATTTGACATCAATTCTAACTGAAAGAGTTGTATTGATGATTTTAATGATTAAAATTCTATAAATACATACTTGCTACGGCCGCGAGCAAATTTTGACCAAGATACAACCTGACACTGACCTGCAAATTGCAAAAAACGTAAGAAAATTTGAATTTCGAGGGCTACCCTGGAACATACACCATAATAAATTTCACTTTGCACTGCACGCTTTCATATTCAATTATTCATAATTAGACATGTTGTTGTTATAGCTGTTGAGGACGCACCTATTATATTAGTGCTTTGTGGAGTCTGTGGGACGCACTTCACTCAACTAAAATAATAATATTAGATTTTGTCAACGCCTTATTTTACTACGCCGATTTTTAGAATCAATACACAAATGAAAATCCATTTATTTGATAAAAATCTTTGTTTTTAACAGACGAAAAAAAAGAGGAGGTTTTTAACATAATATTCAGCCCTCACTTCGTTATTTAAGAACATATTTTGATGATTATTTTTTTGTTAAATAGGGTATACCTCAAGGGTGGTCCCATGTCAAGAAAGTCAGGATCTGATAATGGGATCCTGATAAAATTGAGAGAAACCCTCGAAAATTGTGGGCACAAATAGTGTTTCTGTTTACTTTTCAAGTATTTACGTTTAGGATTAATCACAAATCATGAAGCTGAGCTGATGATGGAAACCATACCTTTCCTAAACAATTAGTAGTTAGATATAAAACGACCGGCCCGGTGGCTACACGGTGTAACATGAACGTGCGCACTGGGCTCGGACGTGCCCCGGCCGGGAAACAATTGCCGGTCAAACAATTTCACGGTCAAATATCTATAGTATACTTTTTGTATGAACTGATCCATGCCTGGCCGTACCCCGGACGTGCCCCGGCCGTGCCCCGGCCGGGGCCCGGTGGCGGCACGGTGACAGCCCAGTGTAGCATGAACGACTAGCCCGGTGGACGTGCCCCGGCCGTGCCCCGGCCGGGGCACTTCCGAGGCTCGGTGGCGACACGGTGTACTTGAATCATCCTTTATGCAGTAGTATTTTTATTTAAATTAGTAATATCTTTTTGTAAATATTGTTGGAGTCACTGGTTATCAAACAGTTTTTCAATTAAATAATAATATATTTTTTTAGAAGAAATCGAGTTATGACTTGTTCGATGAAACAAACCATTATTTTAACCGTTTAAACAATAACTTTTAACGTCTGTTCGCGATAAATTAAAAAAATAGGTACTGAACGGATATTCATGCGATTTTCAACAAAATACAGAGTGATTCGTGGTTGAAAGGTTTAGGTGTACATAATTTGTACCCGTGCGAAGCTGGAATGGTTAGCTAGTATTATTATTAAGAATTTTGTCAAGGACAGTGGGTCGACAGCTTTTAACTTGCAATGTAGGTATGTTTGTTCGGGTGGAATCTTTCAACTCAAATTAGACCCACTTCCCAAAGTCCGAATGAACTGAAATTTTGTGTACTTATGTATCTTTGGTGACAATATAATAATATGGTACCATGACGCTGGTCTAATGATGGAGACGGAAGATGGCCTTAGGAACTTCTGAACTAAACAAGATAAAATCATCGAGTCTGGGATCGATTAATTCGTTTTGCAGGAGCATTTTACGCCCAAATTATATCCAGGGTCTGATGATGAAGCTGGAAGGTGGCCACAGCATCTCTGTGGTAAAACAACGTGACACCAACGAGTTTGGGCTCGATTTATTCGTCTTGAGAAGTACTTTACACCTAGATGATATCCAAGGTCTGATGATGAAGCTGGAAGGTGGCCAAAGCTTCTCTGTGATAAAACAACATAACTCCACCGAGTTTGGGCTCGATAGATTCGTCTTCAGGAGCACTTTACACCTAGACAATATCCAAGGTCTGATGATGAAGCTAGAAGGTGGCCACAGCATCTCTGTGATAAAATAACATAACCTCACCGAGTTTGCACTCGATCGTTCGTCTTGAGGAGCACTTTACATCACATCATAATATCCGTAGAATATTTTAAAGCATTACGCCTACTCTAAAATACCGTACTTACTATAAAGTAAAAAATAAGTTAAAAGTAAAAAATAATTTAAAAAAACAAGCTTATCTGGGACTCAAATCTGCCTACCCTTTTCCCAACTATCTTGGGGTCGGCTTCCATTCTAACCGGATGCAGCTAAATACCAGTATTTTACATGGAGCGACTGCCTATCTGACCTCCACAACCCAGTTACTGGGTTATACGATACCCCCTTGTAATACTGGATGTCAGACTTTCGGGCTTCTGACGACCCGTAACGATTGTCAAAGATCCACGATTGACAGCCGGGACCAACGGCATAAGGTGCTTTCCGAGGCACGGAGGAGTCTCGATATGTGAAGATGGTCACCCATCCATGGACCAACCCCGACAAGCGTACCTGAGGGATCGACCCGTGCGGCTGTTATTATTTTAGCCTCGAGCTCTGGGACTATGAACTAAAAAGTTAAAAATAATAATACCTACTAATCTTTCATTTGTTCATTTACACTTGAATATTTAGAACACAGTTACAAAACACAATGTTGTACCTACATGGTGACAATCAAAACTCGAATTGCAGCCTCCTAAACTAGGCAAAAAGCCTGTGTTATATGAGCCCACGGAATAGATATTTTTTCTATTCCGTGTATGAGCCAATGTTCCTCCAGGAATATCAATAAGTTCTAGTACCTAAGTATTTGGCTTGTAGCTAGTTAGGTAGGTACTCACCTATATTCTTAAAAGCTTGAGGCACAGAAGTATAGTAAGTAGGTACCTAACCTCTAACCTGTAACGGGTAGTGCCTCAAGCTTTTAAGAATATAGGTAAGTATCTACAAGCCAGATACCTACTTACTAGAATTTATTTTTAACTTTTTAGTTTTTTGTCCCAGCTATGAGCTTGTTTTTAAAAATATTTTTTGATCTACAAAGTCCTCCGCCGCGTCCTACGCGATAAACTCAAAAACTACTGAACAGATTTTCATGCGGTTTTCACCAATACACCGAATGATTCATGAAAAAGGTTTAGGTGTAATTTGTAGCCGTGCGAAGCTGGGATGGGTCACTAGTATTACTATAAAGAGTTTTGTCACGGACAATGGGTCAGCTGCTTAAATTTTTAAATCAAAATAAGATCATTAGTTGCAGCTTAAGATTCGTTGTAGAAAGCACTTTTTTACAAGATTATTCTCAGTTAAAATAGGGTGTAAATTTTGTAAATTTGTAATTTTTTTTCATTATTCGTAAACAATAAACTTGCTTAAGAATAGGTAAGTACCTAGTTTAAAAATAAAAATAATCGTGTGCCTCATTTCATAAAAAGCGTCTAAATGGGGCTCTGCGAGTTGGTTTCGGCCCCTCGTAGCTAGGTATGCTTTCCAAAGATCCGGGACCTCAGGGTCCCGAAAAATCTAAGCGAAAAAGTTGAAACAAAGAACACAATCTAGATTTTATTTGTTTTCTGTACCTAAATTTTTGATTATTATTCAATATGATGTACCTAATGAAGATTCTAAACGGTGTACGTACTATTTAACCATTATGTCTTCTGGCAATTGACAGGTATTTACCTACCTCTTTTTAACGCATAATAGTAAAACAAAAAATTAAGTACAAAGCAATACACTTGTGCCAGGAAAAACGTGCTTTTGAATAAGCCATAAGTTGTTGAAATAAAAAAAAGAAAAAAAGAAAGAAAAATAATTTATTCTGCACAGGTAATTAATAGGTAATTTATTCTGTATGGTGGTCGACGATGGATTACGCTTGCCTAAAGGGCATAGTGTGGACATAGCTAATCACTCTTTACTTAAAGGCTCCCAGGTTGTAGCTATGAGAAAACACAGACTCTGGTAGGGAATTCCACTCCCTAGCTGTGCGCACAATGAATGTGTTCTTAAAACGTTTTGTGCGTGTAGGTGGGATGTCCACCATCTACCGGTGGCGCATCGCCGTACGTCTTATGGTCCGATGATGAAACGGGTTTCAATTCCGTCCGCACACTCCCCAGATGCAACCGTTAAATATGAGAAAATGTATGTTTTTGAAATACATAAGACGAAAGTAGTTTATTTGAAATTTTGTACAATGTCGTAGTTTTAATCGAGGTAATTAAAATTTGAATAAAATGTATCAAATATATACATATATAGGGTGACTGGTAATTATTGACCGATACTTAATTAAACACGTGATTGTACTCATGATTACAAACAACTTTCCCAAAGAAACTTTTTTTTTACACGTATTCACTTTTTCACAATAACAACAGTTTGAAATTCGCACGCGCGTGAGGGCAGTGACCGCCGCGATCAGCTGTTGGTCTACATAAAGAAACAAGTAAATCTGCCCTTATTGACAACCACGGCCTCCAGTTCGTTCGACGACAAATTTTTAACTCTGGGAAAGTGTTATTATAAATTTAGAAAGAAAAGAACAGTTTGTGTCTATAACAGGAAAAGAAAAAAGTAGGTATGGGTCATATTATCATCACACTAATATTATAAAGGCGAAAGTTTGTGAATGTGTATGTTTGTTACTCCTTCACGCTCAAATGGCTAGACTGATTTTGACGAATTTTGGTTTGTAGATAGCTTGTACCCTGGATTAACACATAGGCTACTTTTTATCCTGGTCTACGCGGGTGAAACC
The DNA here is from genome assembly GCA_951329385.1 of Polia nebulosa. Lineage (NCBI taxonomy): Eukaryota > Metazoa > Arthropoda > Insecta > Lepidoptera > Noctuidae > Polia > Polia nebulosa. The sequence goes on from OX589602.1 coordinate 25,128,396, forward strand.
GCGGGCCGCAGCTAGTCCTACTAATATTATAAATGTGAAAGTTTGTGAGTGTGTATGTTTGTTACTTCTTCACGCTCAAACGGCTGGACCGATTTGGATGAAATTTGGTATGTAGATAGCTTATAGCCTGGATTAACATAAAGGCTACCTTATATTTCTAGGCGGGTAAAACCGCGGGGCGCAGCTAGTTTATTTATAAAAGACAAAGTTTGATGAACAAAAGTTTTATGATTATACCTGGATGACACAAGAAACATATAAGTAACTACATCACACTAATATTATAAATGCGAAAGTTTGTGAGTGTGTATGTTTGTTACTTCGTCACGCTCAAATGGCTGGATGGATTTGGAATAATTTTGGTATGTAGATAGCTTATACCCTGGATTAACACATAGGCAACTTTTTATCCTAATCTACGCGGGTGAAACCGTGGGGCGCAGCTAGTTTATTTATAAAAGACAAAGTTTGATGAACAAAAGTTTTATGATTATACCAGGATGACACAAGAAACATATAAGTAACTACATCACACTAATATTATAAATGCGAAAGTTTGTGAGTGTGTATGTTTGTTACTTCGTCACGCTCAAATGGCTGGATGGATTTGGATTAATTTTGGTATGTAGATAGCTTGTACCCTGGATTAACACATAAGCAACTTTTTATCCTAATCTACGCGGGTGAAACCGTGGGGCGCAGCTAGTTTATTTATAAAAGACAAAGTTTGATGAACAAAAGTTTTATGATTATACCAGGATGACACAAGAAACATATAAGTAACTACATCACATTAATATTATAAAGGCGAAAGTTTGTGAGTGTGTATGTTTGTTACTTCTTCACGCTCAAATGGCTGGACGGATTTGGATTAATTTTGGTATGTAGATAGCTTATACCTTGGATTAACACATAGGCTACTTTTTATCCTGGTCTACGTAGGTGAAACTGCGGGGCGCAGCTAGTTTATTTATAAAAGACAAAGTTTGATGAACAAAAGTTTTATGGTTATACCTGGATGACACAAGAAACATATAAGTAACTACATCACACTAATATTATAAAGGCGAAAGTTTGTGAGTGTGTATGTTTGTTACTTGGACGGATTTGGATTAATTTTGGTATGTAGATAGCTTATACCCTGGATTAACACATAGACTACTTTTTATCCTGGTCTACGTGGGTGAAACCGCGGGGCGCAGTTAGTATTTAATAAAATAGAAAATCGGTAAGAGATGGTGTAACTGGCATGTTCTGAGACTACTAGTCACCATCAGTATGATAGGAAATTATTTCTTTTGTCCCATAAAGGTGGTTTATTATCCATTTTCATGAACACACACCCTAAATTAACCTTTTTATTCATTTGGTGATATCGTTCAAACCATTACAAATTATTGCTACAGCAAGAGTATTTTTTCGAGATTTATAATCAGTTACTTTTACCGTGCTATCTGTTAAATTAACTGTTTTATTCATTTGATGATATCGTTCAAACCATTACAATTTACTGCTACAGCACAGGTACTTTTACCGGAATCATGATCAGTTAGTTTTACCATGCTATATGTCAAATTAACTGTTTTAATCATTTAGTGATATCGTTCAAACTATTACAATGTACTGCTACAGCACGGGTACTTTTTGTGGAATAATCATCAGTTAGTTTTACTGTGCTATCTGTTAAATTAATTGTTTTAGTCATTTGATGATATCGTTCAACCCATTAGAATTTACTGCTATAGCACGGGTACTTTTTCAGGAATCACGATAAGTTAGTTTTATCGTGCTGTCTGTTAATTAACTGTTTTATTCATTTGGAGATATCGTTCAAACCTATAAAATTTACTGCTACAACACTGTTACTTTTTCGCGCATCATGATCAGTGTCTTTTACTGTGCTATCTATTAAATTAACTGTTTTAGTCATTTGGTGATATCGTTCAAACCATTACAATGTACTGCTACAGCACGGATACTTTTTGTGGAATAATCATCAGTTAGTTTTACTGTGCTATCTGTTAAATTAATTGTTTTAGTCATTTGATGATATCGTTCAAACCATTACAATTTACTGCTACAACACGGGTACTTTTACGGGAATCATGATCAGTTAGTTTTACTGTGCTATCTATTAAATTAACTGTTTTAGTCATTTGGTGATATCGTTTAAACCATTACAATTTACTGCTACAACACGGGTACTTTTACGGGAATCATGATCAGTTAGTTTTACTGTGCTATCTATTAAAATAACTGTTTTAGTCATTCGATGATATCGTTCAAACCATTACAATTTACTGCTACAGCACGGGTACTTTTTCCGGAATCATGATCAGTTAGTTTTACCGTGCTATCTGTCAAATTAACTGTTTTAATCATTTTGTGATACCGTTCAAACCATTACAATGTACTGCTACAGCACGGGTACTTTTCGAGGAATAATCTTCAGTTACTTTTACTGTGCTATCTGTTGAATTAATTGTTTTAGTCATTTGGTGATATTGTTCAAACCATTACAATTTACTGCTACAACACGGTTACTTTTTCGGGCATCATAATCAGTGTCTTTTACTGTGCTATCTATTAAATTAACTGTTTTAGTCATTTGGTGATATCATTTAAACCATTAGAATTTACTGCTACAACACGGGTACTTTTACGGGAATCATGATCAGTTAGTTTTACTGTGCTATCTATTAAATTAACTGTTTTAGTCATTCGATGATATCGTTCAAACCATTACAATGTACTGCTACAGCACGGGTACTTTTCGAGGAATAATCATCAGTTAGTTTTACTGTGCTATCTGTTGAATTAATTGTTTTAGTCATTTGGTGATATCGTTCAAACCATTACAATTTACTGCTACAACACGGGTACTTTTTCGAGAATCATGATCAGTTAGTTTTACTGTGCTATCTATTAAATTAACTGTTTTAGTCATTTGATGATATCGTTCAAACCATTAAAATTTACTGCTACAGCACGGGTATTTTTTCCGGAATCATGATCAGTTAGTTTTACTGTGCTATCTATTAAATTAACTGTTTCAGTCATTCGATGATATCGTTCAAACCATTACAATTTACTGCTACAGCACGGGTACTTTTTCCGGAATCATGATCAGTTAGTTTTACCGTGCTATCTGTCAAATTAACTGTTTTAATCATTTTGTGATACCGTTCAAACCATCACAATGTACTGCTACAGCACGGGTACTTTTCGAGGAATAATCTTCAGTTACTTTTACTGTGCTATCTGTTGAATTAATTGTTTTAGTCATTTGGTGATATTGTTCAAACCATTACAATTTACTGCTACAACACGGGTACTTTTTCGAGAATCATGATCAGTTAGTTTTACTGTGCTATCTATTAAATTAACTGTTTTAGTCATTTGATGATATCGTTCAAACCATTAAAATTTACTGCTACAGCACGGGTATTTTTTCCGGAATCATGATCAGTTAGTTTTACCGTGCTATCTGTCAAATTAACTGTTTTAATCATTTAGTGATATCGTTTCTATCATTATAACGTACTGCTACAGCATGGGTACTTTTTGGAGAATAATCATCAGTTAGTTTTACTGTGCTATCTGTTAAATTAATTGTTTTAGTCATTTGATGATATCGTTCAAACCATTACAATTTACTGCTACAACACGGGTACTCTTTCGGGAATCATGATCAGTTAGTTTTATCGTGCTGTCTGTTAAATTAACTGTTTTAGTCATTTGGAGATATCGTTCAAACCTTTAAAATTTACTGCTACAACACGGTTACTTTTTCGGGCATCAAGATCAGTGTGTTTTACAGTGCTATCCGTTAAATTAACTGTTCAATCATTAAACGTTACTGTTTTGCCTTTTAATGTGTTACAAACATTTCGCTTTACTGTATAAAGTCAGTGAATGTTAATGAAATCGCTTTAATGTGCTGTAGTAAGAAATTATTTTTTTCAGTGTGGTGCCCTCTTGCCAGGGCTAAACTTCTATCTCTATCTGACATACAACAAAATGTGTCACCTACTCTTCTATATTCAAACGGCTCTCCAATCTCTCTCGAACATTCTAATCAACCAGTTAAAGCCGGTACACACCCGCTAATATTAGGCGTTTTTTTTTCCTACAATCGTCACAGTACCATACACCCCTAAAAATATTCACACAGCTTCCACACAATTATATATGAATCATTAAATGGCCTAAATTATTGTCGACTTGGCTGTACCCGCGTGCAGTTACACTCGTAGCTAACTTCGCATATGCCGAATGCTATACCTAACCTATGCTTGCATCATTCCAAAATTCAAATTCAAACTCTCCAAAACTTTCGGTGATTGGATTTTCTAGAACTATCAGTCTTATTTACAAAAGTCGCTAACCATAATTATGCTTAGTTTGAATGCTAAGAAAGGCGAGGGAAATTGGTAAAGGATACAAGTTTTTCTATTGTGGAAGTGACGGTAAAAGAAATGGCGTGGGAATATTATTATATAGTAAATTGAAAGAAAGCGTAATGGAGGTTAGTAGGATTAATGATAGATTGATAGTTGTGTTATGATGGACAATGTGATGCTGAATATAGTTAGTGCGTATGCCCAACAGGTAGGATGTGACGAAAGGGTGAAAGAGAAGTTTTGGGAGGATTTTGATACAACGGTAATGACCATCCCCGTGCATGAGGAATTGATAGTTGGAGGTGATTTTAATGGGCATGTAGGAAGAACGAAAAATTGTTATGAAAGAGTACATGGAGGATGGGGTTTTGGAAGTCCCAATAACGAGGGGGAGACGCTGTTGCAATCTGCTACCGCATTTAATCTGGCAGTAACCAATACTTGGTTCCAGAAGGGAGATGAACACCTAGTCACATACAAAAGTGGTAACCACAAGACCCAAATTGACTATTTTCTAGTTAGGCGCAACCATATTAGGCACGTCAAAGACTGCAAAGTGCTGCCAGGAGAAGACTTGGTCTTACAGCACAGGCTAAAAAGCAAAGAGCGCCCTCCTACTAAAATAAAATGGCATATGCTAGAGAATAATGATTGTGTGAAGGAATTTAGAGAGCGAGTAGTACACAAAATTATAGAAATGAGAGACATGAATGATCGAAGTGTAAATCAAAGCTGGAATGAGATAGCTGGGTGTATTAGGGATGCAGCGAAGGATATCTTGGTAGAGACAAAAGGAAGGGGCACAATAGAGAGGGATACATGGTGGTGGTCTACAGAAATAAAGGAAGTGTTGAAGAAAAAAAAAGAAGAAATTCAAGGAATGGCAGAGCGTAGAACTGGAAAGCGTTAGTTTGAAAGCTGAAAAAAAGAGCGAGTATAATGCGTTAAAGAAACAAGCTAAGAAAGCCGTGGCAGTAGCGAAAGCAAAAGCTCAGGACAGACTGTACGATACACTGGACAGTCCAGCTGGCCAAAAAGATCTGTACCGGCTTGCTAGAGCCAGAGAGAGGCAGGCGAAGGATGTTAGTCCGATAAGATGTGTAAAGGATGAAGCTGGAATGCTTCTATCAGAGGATAAAATGATTAAGGATAGATGGAAAGGCTATTTTGAAAGACTGATGAATGAGGAAAATAGCTGGAGTGGTGTTGTAGAGAATAAACCAATGAATGAGGGCTTAGTGACAATGGTCAGTGTGGATGATGTGAGAATAGCAGTGAATGGAATGAAGAATGGTAAGGCAATTGGTCCAGATGGAATACCAATTGAAGTGTGGAAATCATTATGGGTAGATGGGTGGACGTGGTTAGCTTTGTTCTTCAATAAGTTGTTGCTGGAAGCTGGAAGAAGCCATACCTGATGAATGGTGCAACAGTTCGTTGGTGCCCATCTTCAAGAACAAAGGTGATGTGCTGGAGTGCAACAACTATAGAGGAATAAAGCTAATGTCACATAGTATGAAACCATGGGAAAAGTTATTGAAAAGCGGCTGAGAGAAGAGAGTGAAATCTCACAAAACCAGTTCGGTTTTATTCCTGGTCGGGGAACAATGGATGCCATTTTCGCTATCCGCCAGCTGCGCGAGAAATACAGGGCTGTGCATAAAAACTTGCACATGGTGTTCATTGACTTCGAAAAAGCATATGACCGGGTACCTCGAGAGGTTTTATGGAGAAAGGTGTGCCTGGGAAATATGTGCAGTTGATCCGAGTGATGTACAGTCGATGCAGTACCCAAGTCCGGTGTGCAGTGGGCACCACTGACAGTTTCAGTGTAGCGGTCGCTTTGTACCAGGGGTCGGCCCTCAGCCCTTACCTCTTCCTGATGATAATGGACGCTCTGACGTTGGACTTCCAGGAAGAGGCTCCCTGGTGTATGCTGTTTGCTGATGACATTGTGCTGGTGGCCGAAAGCGGCTTAGAGGTCCAGAGCAGATTGGAGACGTGGTGGCAAAAACTGGAGAGTGAAATTGAGTAGATCCAAAACAGAATATCTGTTCTGCGATTTCGGCGGTCTCTCCAGTCCTATGCTTGTAGCTCTCAACGGAACGCCTATACCGATCTGCTCCGACTTTCAGTACCTCGGGTCGCTGGTTCAGGGGATGGCGATATAGATAGACCGAGACGTAACGCACAGGATCAACTCAGGAGGGATGAAATGGCGACAGATCACTGGAACAACTTGCGACCGACGGATGCCCCTTAAGTTAAAGGGGAAAATCTATAAGTCCGTGATTAAACCTGTCGTACTGTATGGGTCAAAATGTTGGGCTGTGAAAAAGACGGATGGAAAAAGATTGCATGTGACGGAGATGAGAATGTTGAGATGAATGTGTGGAGTAACGAGAATGGATAAAGTGAGAAATGAGTACATTAGAGGTAGTTTAAAAGTGGCGCCAGTCACCGAAAAGTTGAAAGGGAACCGCTTATCTTGGTATAGTATTTGGTGGGTAACTTACGGGTGATAAGTGATAGTCCGTTATAAAACACCAAACAGTTTATTAAACAAGCACAGCAGAAGGAGCACACACGGAAGAAGAAAAGCACAGTGAAGAGAAGTACAGCGTTAGCAAGCGAGGCGGAAAGACAGGAAAAACATTCAACATTAACAACTATGATTTTAGCTTATGCGCGTAAGTAGTGGGCAGAGCAAAAGCGGCACGGGTTTTGCGTCAAGCGAGTAAATCGAGACTGGTGCGCGGTCGCAGCTCGAGTGCGGCGTCATAGATGTCGCTACATGGTCATATGAAGAGGAGGGATGAAACACATGTAACTAAAAGAGTTATGAATATAAATGTGGATGGATGGAGAGAGAGAGGCCAAAGAAAGTATGGATGGATTGTGTGAGGAGTGATATGAAGGAAAAGGGAGTTAGTGATAGCGTGACGGCTGACAGGACAGAATGGAAGAAAAAAACGTGTTGCGCCAACCCCAAGTAACATGGGATAAGAGCAGGAAGGTGATGATGATGAATGCTAAGAACCTGATTATCATTCACTTATCATATGCTTCACTATCACTACGTATTATAAAACAAAGTCTCCCGCCGCGTCTGTACGTGCTGCTTCATTTAATAACCAATTTTTATGTTGTTTTTGGAAAAAATATAGTTTTTTTAGTGTTACTTATTGTTTCATTAAAATTTTGTACATAAATGATATTCTCTATTATATTTCTATCAATAAATTCTTAATCGAACATATTATTAAATTATGTTTTATTTATAATTTCTATTTTCCAGCTCCTTGCTCCCGCTGCTCTCCTTGGCATTAAATCCAGCATCGGAACCAGCTTCAACCTGTTCCCGAGACTAGCACAGGAGATCCTAGATGCCGTTGAAAAGAACGAGGTAGCCAAGGCCAGGGCCCTGCAGGAAAAACTCAGCTTGGCTATTGAGGCTCATACTTGCGAAGGTAAGAGTATTTTGGTTAACTTCAGTACATATTAACACCTAATTTAATATAGATGTCGTAGCCAGATCTTAGAATTGATCACTTCATGATGTGACCGATCATTTCTAGAAATAGACGGTTAAAACTGGTCAAATCGTTTAAACGTCAACGTGTTACTTTTATGTTCAATTCGAATATACAGAATGATTGTCTGCCGCCATGATACATCACAAAAACAAAGTGATATTAGCACCTGTACCGGTGGACAACATAACTATTTTACGAAATCATCCTTAATGTTTGACCATATCATTAAATAGTCGTGCGTTTAGCTGTTCATGTCGTTAAACGCAGTGTTTATTGCTTTGGCTAGCTCATATCATGATGTGGCCAGCGGGTACTACTCGCTACTCTATATCATGCAAAACGACCATTTCATGAACTAGTTGAACATATCATGAAATGTTCAATTCTAAGATCTGTCCACGACATCTGTCACTTCTTTCTATTTAATTGTTCAGGTACCTATAAAGAGTTATTAGGGAAAGGTCAATGTACTTTATTCCACATTTATCAGGCGCCTATTATAGTAATATTAACTGGCGAAAGTCTAAACGGTTGGAGGGATTTAAAAGAAATTTGGCACACGGGTAGACCACCCGGGAAACCACACTGACATTTGAACTTTATATCTCGGAAGTAATTATCTCTTGGAATTTTAGACGAAGCAGCAGACAGAAGCCTGTTTCTTATAACAAAATTAGGGTTTGGGAATTCCCGACAATTTCAAAGTCCCGGGACACGAGACATCCTATAACCAAAGTCCCGGGACACGAGACATCCTATAACCAAAGTCCCGGGTTATTCCCGGGAATTGCCGGGACCTTGTGACGTTTAAGTATTTAGTTTTCGTTTTTTTAAGAGGGATAAGAATAAAAAAAAATCCTCGTGAAACGTATTAAAAATGAAAGCAATTTAAAAAAAAAACAACAAGTATTAAACAGAAAATTAAATCTTTATAACTTTAATGTTAATTTCAGTCTTAATAACTGCTTTGTTTATTTCTTTTAATCACACACAGATTCACTTTTAAGCAGTTAAATCTTAATACTTAAAAAACGAACCTCGTTAAAAATCATACTAATTCATAATAACTTTACTATTATCTAGTAATTCTAGTCTCTAATAATTGGTCATAATTAACAATTTCGACAATCTTGTCTCGTCTCGAGTCCGACCCGAAACTCCCGGGACTCGAGACAACTAAAATTACGAAAAGTCCCGCGACTTCTAGACACGAGACGTCCCGGGACCCAAACCCTAAACAAGATCAACGTTTTTTTTCTTAACTTGAATAAACATCTTTTTCAGGTCCCTGGGTACCAATAATGAAGGCTGGCATGGAAATAGCCACCGGCATTAAGGTGGGTCCCCCATCCCTCCCGCAGAGGCCTCTCTCAGCTGAGGCCAAGCAAAGGATCCAGTCCAAACTGAGGACTTTAGGCCTCAGTAAGTAAGCAAACGAAAATGTGCCATATACCCAGGTAACAGGGTTTATTCTCGAAAAAATGCATTTGTTTAAAATTAATTGTAAGTGTACTAATTGTTAATATGTTTTTAATAAAGAGTTTATTTTTGCGAATAGTAATGTTTCATTAAGGCTCACCGCCGGCGAGTAAGCGACTAACTCTCGGCTATTTTGATGCTCAAGAAACGTACAATATATATAATTTCGTGTAAACAAAAGAGATGCATATATTAATAGTTGATCACACCGCCGACGAGGACTCGCTCCACAAGTTTGTCGCTGAGCGACAAGAGCTATCAAAGCGTTCTCGCTCAGCGATGCTTGCTCGGCGGTCAGGACTCACGCCGAGAGACCAACCCGAGCGAGTGGTGCGCGTAATCACCCGTCGCACTCGAACACTCGCTTAAAGCCTAGTTAGTTGCCTGAGGCATTAAGTCCGCCTCTGTGCTTGTATGTGCGTGAAGTGTTAAATAAATAAATAAATAAATAAAAGCCCAGCGACAAATCTATCGGAACTACTACTCGCTTGAAACACACGGAACGTACACTTAAACATAGGGTTTAGTTGAAAACCAGCGTCAGGCAACTACTAGATGTCTGGCATTTTGCTGAACTGGACCTGTTTGGCGCAGCCGCGGGGCACACGATGTACAGACTGTTGTCAACATTACCTGACCCACCCTAAAATCAAACGGCTTTGGACCCTCTGCCTGTAACATTAAGGTTTATTTAATTTATATGAGCTTATCACACAAGTGCACTAGGACTCGATGAACAAAAATACAATAATAACACAGACACTCAAATTTGATCTTTTACACGTAAAGTTAAGGTAAACCCACCCAACATAGTCGGAGCCACCGGCATTATATATGTTTTTGTTAAGCTATTTTAATCATTATCTCGTTAACATAATTATGTAGTGTGACTTAAAAGCTTTTAAGTCACACTACATAATTACAACCCAATCTTTAATTTCGCCGTTCGCGTATTCCCAACAAGTTCTTGTGGCTTAGCGGTTTGATGCTGGATTGACGACGAACAGCATGTGGGTTCGAAAACACAGTCCACCTATACATCAGTTTCTTTTTTAATTTGTTTTCATTTCTACAATATTGCTTGCAATATTAAAGAACGACCAATATGATTTTCGCCTAATAACTTATCTTGTAAACGGGTGGGTAATTTAAAAAACTTTAAGTTCACAGTTCTTTATAATGAATACGAATATTTATTTTTCAACTACCCACTTATTACAAGTTATGTGAAAATATTACCATTTTAAAAAGTTTATGTATAGTCTGTAGTTCTTTACAATAATACAAGAAATAGTTTTGGAATATAAATTCTATATTGAAAGCAAAACAATATCTTTGTCGCAGGATTTGATCTCGAATCTTGTTTTTCTCAGTCTTACACACAGACCACGAGACCAAAATTACTTGAATCAATCATTAAAATAAGCTATTACACTTATCATATTATAACAAATAGTTATAAAATATAACCTAATGCTAACGTTTTAAAGATCAAATTTGCGTGTCTATATTATTATTGTATTTGTTCATCAAATCCTCGAGCAGTTGTCTGATAAGCTCATATAAATTAAATAAACCATAATGTTACATACAGAGGGTCCAAAGTCGTTTGATTTTAGGGTGGGTCAGGTAATGTTGACAACAGTCTGTACCTCATTGTTAAAAATTATTTTTTTTTTTTTTTTTAATTTTATTGTACCTACATTGTGTGTATCTGTGTGTGCCAAATAAATTAGTTTTCTTTCTTTTCTTTTCACTCGCTGCTCGCCAACTCGTTTTATTTTGAAGCTCTACTCGCTCATCGCCGGCGGTGGGACAAGTGCCTTACCTACTGGCTTTTTTTAGTCGATTCGCCCAAATGAACGTTGAAAAATATCTTAGGGGAAAGTACTACCGAGATAAGCGAGAAAAGTTCTATCCTATGTCCTAATAGCGATGAATCCAGGGGAAAAAATATATTTAGTCTGTAAGTTAGATTATCAAATTTTTTTTTTTTTTTTTATTTTTTTTTTTAAATAAAATAAAATAAAAAATAAATATTGTACACGTATTTTTCGCTTTATCAAATCAATGAAAAATGACAAAGATAAAACGCATCAAAGTTCAGGAGTGGGGGCTTGTTACGTCACTAAACGGTACAAAGTGTATCGAGGTGTGAGTGACGTCACGCGAAATTGCAACGCACTATCGTTTTATTTTTTTGTTTAAGTGACAAAAGAAGAAATACGTGTCCAATATTTGACGGAATAATAAGATTTTTTTAGTCATAAGCCCAATTAAAGGCCAAGAACTACTGAACGTATTTTTTTAGTCATAAGCCCAATTATAGGCAAAGAACTACTGAACGTATTTTTTTAGTCATAAGCCCAATTGAAGGCCAAGAACTACTGAACGCATTTTTTTAGTCATAAGCCCAATTGAAGGCCAAGAACTACTGAACGTATTTTCATGCGGTTTTCACCAATAAACAGTGATTCATGAGGAAGGTTTAACCTCTGAAGTACCGGACCACCGACACAATAGAAATCTATTGTTCGCGTTGCACCAGTGCATCACACAGTACTCACTGGTTAAGAGTATAATTTGTACCCGAGCAAAGCTGGGGCACTCGCTAGTATTTACTATAGCATAATCAGCCTTTTTAATGTTCTCCATTTGTAATCCATAATGTGGTCATAATGCGGGTTGGTGGATGTTTTGGTTCTAGGACATGCCGGTTTCCTCACGATGTTTTACTTCACCTTTTTGATAGCAGTGGTGATAAAATAATTTACACCTTAAGCGCCAGCCTGGGTTCGAACTCACAATCTACAACTTGAAAGTCGTGGCTTACCACTGGGTAACCACTGCTCATTTATTTATTATAAAAAGCTTATTTTAAAAATGATACTCACATATAATTTACTCCTGGAAAGTTGGGAGGACTTAGAATACAAATGCTACTATACATATATTATTATATTCCACTATTAATATTATAAATGTGAAAATTTGTGAGGATGTATGTTTGTTCCTCTTTCACGCAAAAACTACTGAACGGATTTTGATGAAATTTTACAGTAATATTCCTTATACATCAGAATAACACATAGGCTATAATTTATAATGGAGGGTTGTACTTATGTCAAGCGGGCGAAGCCGCTGGCGGAAGTTAGTGCCAAATAAAAATATGTCCTAAGTTAGCCAAACCGAATTTATTTTCTAAAATCATATAAATACACCTTCATACAGGGTGTAACAGAAAGGTGTGGTCATATTATAAGAGCCTGTTCTGCCCATGGAAATGAACAACTTTCTCTAAGAAAAAATAAGGAATTAAAAAAATAAAATCGACTTTCCATACAAAGTTATCATCAGCTGATCAGTATTTGTATGGGGGTTAAAAATTTTGTTTGAGTATTTCTTCACGTTTTCTTGAATAAAGTGGTTCATATCGATGGGCAGATGCAGTTCTTAAAATATGACCACACCTTTCCGTTACACGCTGTATAATGTAAATACGTAATATATCAGTTTGATCTTAACAAAAATGATCCAATATTTTAAAACATCAAGAAATATTATTCATACATAAGCTCAAAACCGAAAAAAGAAGCGGACGTTTTAGGGGTCCGTACCAAAATTATAAAAAGGAACCCTTTGATGTTTAATCAATATAACTTCTATCGAAGTTGACGACCCTTACATTATTCTCTCTGAGCCTAATTGGAAGGTTTTCTAATTCGTATTTAATTCATCTAATGGATATATAGGGTGACTGGTAATTAGTGACCGATACTTAAATACGTGATTGTACTCATGATAACAAACAACTTGCCCAAAGAAACATATAGTGAGACAGAATGGCGTCACGCGGCTTTTATTTTTTTTTTTTTTTTTTTTTTTTTTTTTTTTTTTTTTTTTTTTTTTTGTGGGGTGGGAAATCATCCTATGACTTCTCCCGCTCTGGGCGGAGCGGGAGGGCGTGTCAGACTCTTACTGACTAAAACCCACCCCTGTTCCTTCCTGCCTTTGAGTGCCCAGGGGCGAGGTAACTCTGTTTCGAATTTATCCTCAACCCCCGGGCAGCGTCACGCGGCTAACAGCTGATAGGTCGCAGGCGCGCGCGCATGAATTACATACGGCTGTTGTGTTATTGTGATAAAAATGAATGAGTAAAAAAAATGTTTCATTGGAAAAGTTGTTTGTTATCATGAGTAAAATCACGTGTATAAGTATCGGTCACTAATTACCAGTCACCCTATTTAAGTTTTCTTACGGGACCCACAGGAATGCCGGAAACCAGTGGCATGGTTGCCTTATAAGCTGCAATCTTATTACCTGGAGAAAGAACAAAATTATAATTAATAAAAAAAAAAACAACTGCAAAGCCAACTGAAAACTTTCGATACAGATGTCTGATGCGGCAGCTATTTTTGTTCAGTATTAGATTTGACGCCACCGACTGCACCAGACTGCTCGAAAAGTGTTCTTGTTTGTAACTCAAAATAAATTCGTATAGCGAGAGTGTCAAGACGAATCTTTAAGACACACATGTTATGGTGGAAGCGCCAGGGTAGCCCGCGAAATTCAAAAAGTATTTTTTTTTATTGATAGGCACGCGTTTGACCACCATCTCACCTGATGGCGAGCACGCGATGATGTGGTCAAAGATGGAACACGCTTGCCTAGAAGTAACCTATTAACCTATTTTATGAAATCATGACATTTGGCATCAATTCTAACTACAGTTCTGTAAATACGTACTTGCTACGGCAGCGAATCATATTTTGACCAACATACAACCTGATACTGACCTGCAAATTACAAAAAACGTAAGAAAATTTGAATTTCGCGGGCTACCCTGGAGCTTTCACTTTAAAAAAATAAAATATAGGTAACACTTTACGGCGTACAAACGCTCATCTCATAATAGCCCAGACATACGGACAAGATCTACCATTCGGCCCCGATCACATCAGTCACTTTCAGCTTCCAAGTGAGATTTTAGTGCGGAGAGTGTGCTAAGAAAAACTCTTTTTACAAAAAAAAAATACAACCGACTTCCATAAATAAAACTAAAAAATGCAAAATAACTTTAATTTCGGAAGTCGGTGTCAAATAACGAAGAAACCAAACTAGAAACACCGACTTCCGAAATTAAAGTTATTTTGCATTTTTTAGTATTATTTATGGAAGTCGGTTGTATTTTTTTTGTAAAAAGTTTTTATATTTTTAGCTTTAAGTTTTTATTTGTGAAAAGTTTCGGGTGGGTTTGCACTGAATGTATTTAGATTAAGTTTTCTAGTTATAAATCATGTTTCACTGAGCACTGACACTGCACTACAATACAAGTAAACAATCTTATCTAGTACAAGCACTTTATCAATAAAGATTTTTTGTTAAACACTTTGTTTATATTTAAAACATGTAAACAAGCAAGCTAGTCAGCTGTTACCGACGTCCGTGACGTCAATTTCCCGGGGTTGAGATAGTGGCGAAATGCGAGTCAATCAATAAAAAACCGACTGACAAAAAATTAATATAATGTTTCCATTCTTCCAAACAAGCCACTTTTCAAGCAGTCTGATGCAGTTGGCGGCATTAACTATTTTGGAACTTTTTAGTTGTTTCTTGTCAGCCGGGTTTTTGTTTATTTTTAATTTGTTCAATAACGCGTAACCCCATCGCAAAACTGGTTTATAACTATGAGTACGTATATAAGGCATATCTCTTAATACACGAAATCTCTTAAGGGGTAATTGTACTTATCGTTATGAACAACGTTTAATAAGGGAACAACACTGAAATCGCGAAAAAGAAAATGACTGTTCCCTACAATTATGTTCGCATTCACTCGTCAAAATTCTTAATTCTTTATTGTACGAGTACACCACATCTTAACTTATAATACAGTCATAACACAGTTCATGTACAAAGGCGAGCTTAACTCAAAGTTGAGTTTTCTCCCAGCAAACCTTATGTCCCTCTTTGAGCCTTGGCTGGAGAGGCCTCACGGCGCCCTCACCTTCCGCCTGACGCAGGTCCTCACCGGACACGGCTGTTTCGGGAGGTTTCTGTTTCGGATCAAGCGGGAGGTGACGCCCGGGTGTTTCCATTGCACGGATCGTCCCGAGGACACGGTGGAGCATACGGTGGAGGTCTGCCCCGCTTGGGCGGAGCCACGCCGTGACCTCTCGCGCCCTGCCCTGGTTCAGGCCATGGTACGGAGCGAGAGGGAATGGGAAGCCGTCTGCATGGGAATGGGCGGCCGTGGGGTGCCGTCGAGAGAGCACCAACAACGGAGTCGCCCTCACGCCCTCAGCAGCAGCCGCCTCAGGAGACGCCTGGGACTTCCGGCGCCGCGAGACGATCTCCGGCCACCGTAGACCCGGGCCTGCGGACGGCGAGTAATGGGTAGCTCGCCGTCCGATCAGCAACAGGCCCGAGAGTCAACGGCGCGTAGTGTGCCACGCGCGCCTCAAAGAGTTGTCAGCAAGAGACGGGGCCCGTCATGGCCGATGCCTGCCCGGGGGTTGAGGATAAATTCGAAACAGAGTTACCTCGCCCCTGGGCACTCAAAGGCAGGAAGGAACAGGGGTGGGTTTTAGTCAGTAAGAGTCTGACACGCCCTCCCGCTCCACCCAGAGCACGAGAAATCATTGGATGATTTCCCACCCCAAAAAAAAAAAAAAAGCAAACCTTATGTATGGAACAGCTGATATTGTTTTCGATTTCGGTGTTGGTCTCATATGAAAAGTCACGCCACCATTGCGGCGGTAGTGTCCCTCTTTGAGGAGTGGCTGGAGAGGCGCCACGGCATCCTCACCTTCCGCCTGATGCAGGTCCTCACCGGACACGGTTGTTTCGGGAGGCTCCTGTAATGTTATGCGAACATAAGGCGGGAGGAAACACCAGGGTGTTTCCACTGCACGGATCGCCCAGAAGACACGGTGAAGCATACGGTGGAGGTCTGCCCCGCTTGGGCGGAGCACCGCCGTGTCCTCGTGGATACGATAGGCGGCTGCGACCTCTCGCGCCCGGTCCAGGTTCAGCGAGAGGGAATGGGAAACTGTCTCCTCCTTCTGCGAAGCAGTAATGTTCGCGAAGAAGGAGGCGGCATGGGTGAGGGAGACTCAACAACAGAGTCGCCCTCACGCCCTTAGCAGCAGCCGCCGCAGGAGACGCCTGGGGATTCCGGCACCGCGAGACGATCACCGGCCACCGTAGACCCGGGCCTACGGACGGCGAGTAACGGGTAGCTCGCCGTCCGATCAGCAGCAGACCCGAGAGTCGACAGCGCGTAGTGTTCCACGCGCGCCTCAAAGGGTTGTCAGCAATAATGACAGGGCCCGTCATGGCCCATGCCTGCCCAGGGGTTGAAGATAAATACGAAACAGTTGAGAGGGCCCCTGGGCACTCGATCGAAGTGTAACCAAGGGTGGGAAGTGTGAACAAAGATGGGAAGGATGTGCAAGGGTGGGAAGGATAAGATAGGGTGGGAAGGTTGGCCAAAGGTGAGCAAAGATGACCCCACCTCACCTTCACCTCACCTTTGTCCACCTTTGCTCACTTTTGGCCACCTTTGCTCACTTTGACAACCTTTGCCCACCTATGACCACCTTTGCTCACCTTAAGGGTAAGGCTGGGAAGAGTGACATAGGGTGGGAAGAGTGGCATAGGGTGGGAAGAGTGACATAGGGTGGGAAGAGTGACATAGGGTGGGAAGAGTGACATATAGGGTGGGAAGAGCGACATAGGGTGGGAAAAGTGACATATAGGGTGGGAAGAGTGACATATAGGGTGGGAAGAGTGGCATATAGGGTGGGAAGCGTGACATATAGGGTGGGAAGAGTGACATATAGGGTGGGAAGAGTGACATATAGGTTGGGAAGAGTGACATATAGGGTGGGAAGAGTGACATATAGGGTGGGAAGAGTGACATATAGGGTGGGAAGAGTGACATATAGGGTGGGAAGAGCTACATAGGGTGGGAAGAGTGACATATAGGGTGGGAAGAGCGACATAGGGTGGGAAGAGTGACATATAGGGTGGGAAGAGTGACATATAGGATGGGAAGAGTGACATATAGGGTGGGAAGAGTGACATATAGGGTGGGAAGAGTGACACATAGGGTGGGAAGAGTGACATATAGGGTGGGAAGCGTGACAAGCGTGACATAGGGTGGGAAGGGTGACATAGGGTGGGAAGCGTGACATAGGTTGGGAAGCGTGACAGGGTGGGAAGCGTGACATAGGGCGGGAAGAGTGACATAGGGCGGGAATTGACAGGGCGGGAAGAGTGACATAGGGCGGGAAGAGTGACATAGGGCGGGAAGAGTGACATAGGGAGGGAAGAGTGACATAGGGCGGGAAGAGTGACATAGGGCGGGAAGAGTGACATAGGGCGGGAATTGACATAGGGCGGGAAGAGTGACATAGGGCGGGAAGAGTGACATAGGGCGGGAAGAGTGGCATAGGGCGGGAAGAGTGACATAGGGAGGGAAGAGTGACATAGGGCGGGAAGAGTGACATAGGGCGGGAAGAGTGACATAGGGCGGGAAGAGTGACATAGGGCGGGAAGAGTGACATAGGGCGGGAAGAGTGACATAGGGAGGGAAGAGTGACATAGGGCGGGAAGAGTGACATAGGGCGGGAAGAGTGACATAGGGTGGGAAGAGTGACATAGGGTGGGAAGGATGATCAAGGGTGAGAAGGATGATCAAGGGTGGGATGGGTGGCCAAAGGTGAGCGAAGATGATCCCACCTCACCTTCACCTCACCTTTGTCCACCTTTGCTCACTTTTGGCCACCTTCGCTCACTTTTGGCCACCTTCGCTCACTTTTGGCCACCTTTGCTCACTTTGACAACATTTGCCCACCTATGACCACCTTTTCTCACCTTTGCTCACCTTTGGCCACCTTGCAAAGGTGAGCAAGGCTGGGAATAATGAGCACAGGTGGGAAGGTTGGGAATGATGAGCAAGGGTGGGAAGGAAGAGCAAGGGCGGAACGTATGAGCAAGGGCGGGAAGGTTGAGCAAGGGTGGGAAGGATGAGCAAGGGCGGGAAGGATGAGATAGGGTGGGAAGGGTGGCCAAAGGTGAGCAAAGATGATCCCACCTCACCTTCACCTCACCTTTGGCCACCTTTTCTCACTTTTGGCCACCTTGTTCACCTTTGCCCACCATTCGCCGCCTTTGCTTATCTGGTGGCCAAAAGTGAGCAGTTGGCCAAAGTGAGCAAAGGTGGCCAAAAGTGAGCGAAGCTGAGCAAGGGTGGGAAGGATGATATAGGGTGGGCAGGACGATATAGGGTGGGTAGGATGATATATGGTGGGAAGGATGATATAGGGTGGGAAGGATGATATAGGGTGGGAAGGATAACTCAACCTGCAGCGGTAAGCCAGAGTGCTGTGACTATGAAAACCCCCCTTTGGATATAGATATAACACTCAGGTTTCACTTTGTAAATAGTTCATTTATTGTTTACTTCAGTACATCACACTTAACATCAACCAATATCCTCTTAGGTAAATACAACCGTCGTATTCGGTCGCCACTATCAGACTGCCCCAACTCACTCAACTGCCCAACCATCGAACTAACCGTTCCCGGATGTGACATCATGTGAGATTCCAATAAATTCTAAAACACTCAATTCACAACTTTAAAGTGGCAACAATAAATAGTTAAATTCATAAAAAAATTTACAAGGCATTATTAAAAGAAAACCTAACATTAATAATTAAGTTAATAATAAATAAATGGCAATGGATATAATAAATAAAAAATAAATGGCGAAGGACCGTCCTCCTTCGCTATCCAGGATGTCGACAAATCCAGAGGAATAGCGAACCGATAAGGATCGAGCGGGGTATATTCCAGGGTGACAGTTTGAGTCCGCTTTGGTTTTGCCTAGCTTTGAATCCTCTAAGCACACTGCTGGAGAATTTGCGGTTGAAGAGAGGTGGTCAGGTTATATCTCACCTCCTTTACATGGATGACTTGAAACTTTTTGCCCCCAACAATCTGCAACTGATGGAGCTACTGAAGGTAACTGAAACCTTCAGTAGTGCCATCAGGATGGAGTTTGGTGTGGATAAATGTGCGGTCATGCATGTAAAGCGAGGGGAGATTGTGGAATCCGTGGGAACACAACTCTCGGATTCCATAAACCTGAGATCCCTCTCTCCAACCGAAACCTATAAGTATTTGGGTATGTCGGAAGCGTTAGGTATCAATGTTGCTGACATGAAGCAATCGTTGAAGGAGCGCTTCTTTGGCCGTCTGAAGAAGGTATTTAATAGCTTTCTTTCGGGCGGAAACAAGGTGCGCGCCTTCAACGGTTGGGTCATGCCGGTATTGATGTACTCTTTCGGCGTACTCAAATGGACTCAAACAGAACTTGACGCCCTGGATAGGCGAGTCCGTACGCTGCTGACTGCATTTCGAATGCATCACCCATGTTCGTCGGTGATGAGACTGTATATCCCGCGGAAGTGTGGAGGCCGAGGCTTTTTAAATGCTAAGACCCTCCACAACCGCGAGGTATGCCGTCTAAGGGAATATTTCCTAGCTGCTGACGTGGGTATGCATCGAGATGTAGTGGCGGTGGACAAGGGCCTTACTCCACTCTCCTTGGCTAAAGAGAACTGGCGCAAACCTCTAGTGCTTGACACTAACGATCGCAGGGAAGTATGGCAGAGTAAGGAACTTCACGGACGCTTTTTCCGGGCCCTACATGGGCCCGATGTAGACCAACTAGCGTCCGTAGCCTGGCTGCGTGTCGGTGACTTCTTTGGGGAAACCGAAGGTTTTGTCTGTGCAATTATGGACGAAGTTATCATGACGAAAAATTACCGGAGATTTATTGTGAAGGACGGCACGGTTGACATATGTCGGGCATGTCATCGTCTGGGAGAATCAATCCGCCACATAATCTCTGGTTGTTCTCGTCTAGCTAACGGTGAGTACTTGCATAGGCACAACCTCGTAGCCAGGATTATCCATCAGCAACTTGCTCTGAAATACTCTCTTGTGAAATCGGAAGTGCCGTACTACAGATATGCGCCCGACCCAGTTCTCGATAATGGTCATATCTCATTGTACTGGGATCGGTCCATCATCACTGACAGGACTATTATAGCCAATAAGCCTGATATAGTGGTGGTGGATCGAATCGAGAGGCGTGCAATGATTGTTGACATTACCGTCCCACATGACGAGAACCTCGTGAAAGCCGAGAAAGATAAAGAAATCAAGTATATTGACTTGGCTCGCGAGGTTGTCGACATGTGGGATGTGGACTCAGCGATCATTGTACCAATAGTCGTGTCAACCAATGGCTTAATAGCCACGAGCCTCGACCAACACCTCAGGAGGCTCTCGTTAGGCGGCTGGATCAAGGGCTTGATTCAGAAAGCAGTACTTCTGGACACGGCTCGCATTGTCAGGCGGTTCCTCTCTCTGGAGCCCTGACCGCCGGTAGCTTGGACCCTGTTCCTGATACCGGTGGGATACTATTTTTTATATTTTTAAATGTTTTTTTATATATTTTCTATTGAAATATTTAAAAATATAATTTATATGTTTACAGAGAAATAAACGGATAATAATTAAAATGTAATAATTATTAATATTAATATATAATTATATTATATTATTATTATATTCCGTTTATTCTTTTTTATAGACATATTAATTACATTTTTAAATATTTAAATATAAAGGATAAAAAAAAACATTTGAAATATAAAAAATGTTTGTATTTTATTTCTTCGATATTTGACACCGACTTCCGAAATTAAAGTTATTTTTAAATTATTAGTGTATTTTTTTTGGAAGCCGGTTTTTTTTTTTTTTGAAGTCGGTTAAAAAGGAGATTCAATCAATTCAGCCTATCGCAGTCCATTGCTGGACAATGACATAAGCCTCTGCTAAGTTACGCACCCGGCTTCACATTCAAACAGTCCCAGCCGCCTTTTTAACCGACTTCAAAAAAGGAGGAGGTTCTCAATTCGTCTGTTTTTTTTTGTATGTGCGTTACCCGATTTCTCCATCAGTTGTGAACCGATTTACAAAATTATTTTTTCATCTGAAAGAATATACTCCCGAGGTGGTCCCATATAAATTCTATCGAAATTGCTTCAGCGCTTTTTGAGAAACTGAACAAAAACGGAAAATACGTGTACCTCGATGACGTTTTGGTGTTCTCCAAATGTTTAAATTCCACGTTCCATTATATTGGGGTTTTTAGTTCTGGGGTATAACAAGTAAAAAGTGAAAAATAAAAAACTTTTTTACAAAAAAAACAACCGACTTCCAAAAAAAAAATACAATAAAAATTTATAAATAACTTTAATTTCGGAAATCGGTGTCAAATAACGAAGAAGTAAAAATGAAAACACCGACTTCCGAAATTAAAGTTATTTATAAATTTTTAGTGTATTTTTTTTTGGACGTCGGTTGTTTTTTTTTGTAAAAAAGTTTTTTATTTTTGTAAAAAGTTTTTTGAGCTCACTGGTCGCAAGCCTACCTGATGGTAATATGGTCACCGACGCATTTAGACATCCACGTTAGCCATCTCAGAGATAAAGCTCTTGCTATACATATTTTATGTTAATAGGCCTGTAGTATCCTTCAAATCAGGGGGTCTACTCCGAAGCATTTTTACGAAGTATCGGCCAAATTGACGGACATTGTGTGAAGTATTAAAGTGAATGTGCCATACTTACCTAAAATTGTAGCGAAATGGCATTACGTATGTTTTTGGTGGAAGAAGCTCTCAAAGAAGAGCTACAATTTTAGGTTGTGAATGTGTCATATTCACTTTAACACACAAATATGTCGAACATTCGGTCATCATTTCAGCCGAAAGACGTCCTTTGCTGGACATAGGCCTCCCCCAAGTGTCGCCACAATGATCGGTCCTGTGCGTCTCGCATCCATCGGCTACCCGCGACCCTCACCAGGTCATCGGTCCACCTTGTGGGAGGCCTTTCAACGCTGCGTCTTCCAGTACGCGGTTGCCATTCCAGAACTTTTCGGCCTCATCGACCATCTGTTCTGCGAGCAATGTGCCTTGCCCACTGCCACTTCAGTTTGGCGATTCTTCGGGCTATGCCGGTAACCTTAGTTCTCTTGCGGATATCATCATTTCTGATTATAACACGCAAGGAAACTCCGACCATTGCCCTCTCCATTGCCCTTTGGGTGACTGTAAGCCTTCTGATGAGGCCCATTGTGAGCGACCACGTTTCGGTTCAACATTCGGTCGATACTTCGTAAAAACACTTCGGAGTGCATCACCCCCTGAACGCAGCTTGCTCAGAGGCAAAAGGAAATAAATAGGGTCTTGTCCTGGGTATAAAAATAATAATTCTTTAAAGTCCCTAAGTCAGATTATCAAAAAATATTAGACACGTGGTTTTTGCTTTACCAAATCAATAAAAAATGACTAACATAAAACGCATCAAAGTTCAGGAGTGTGTATTGAAAACGATACGAGATTTATGATGTCACGCGAAATTTCAACGTACTGTATAGAAAGAAGAAAGAAAAAGTATTTATTTGCCACAAATTAACGACATACACAACTATATGATTTTGCTAACTGCTGCTGCTGCTTTTTGCTGCTTTTTGTATCGTCCTCATTTCATGTGTGCAATTCACACGTGGTAGAAGTGAAACTTTCAAAAATTTTGGCTAAAACAAAACACTGGTGTTGATTCTGTTGTGCACAAACTAAACTTAATTTAGGCTACTGCTATCTTTTTCTCTCTAATAAAACAAGAAAGAGACGGACGTAAATTAGAGCTGTCAAATTTAGTTTGAACTAATATTTCCATACAAATTAAGGGTACACGTAAAAACATGTCGTCTAAAAACACGGCGAAGCGCAAGGCGTAAACTAGTTTGACATCTCTAACTTAGTTCATAGCTATAGCCGTCCTTTTCTCGCACTGCCTTTTAGTAAAAGATAGCGATTCTCTAATTTTAGTTTAGTTATTGAACAAGAGAATCCGTGCCACTGTATAATGCTTCCTATCTCATTTTCTCCCACGTTAAATCTTATGAATTTATGTGTATGTCTCTTTTTACTATCGCTTTTTCGTTTCATCGACTTTGCACGACACAACGATGCTAAAGAAGTTTTCACTTCAAAAATACGTGTCCCATATTTTTTGGTAATCTAACAGAAGGATTAATTAGATTTTTTTTAGGACAAGAGTCTATTGGTGGTAGAACTACGGTAAATCTCCCCAGGAAGCCCTAAAGTGGATAGCCCCTTTATGTCTAGAATTGAAGGGTTATTACAAATCGTTTTTATCCTTACCCTTTTCAGTGACAACTTCGATCTGGTCAACCAGTCTTTGGTAATAGTTTGTGCTTCGAGTCAGGTTTCTTTTCTGGCCGCTGGTTATGATATTACTGATCAGTTTTGGGAAAAAGTTAAGCTCCGCCAATGCATAGTTTTCGAAACCCAGTAACACTTCTGGTGCCAAGTAGAACTGAAATATTAAGTGACAGTGTCTTTACGTAGAACTTTGACGTTCAAAGAGTACTGGCTCTAGGCCTAGTTTGAATACCCGGGCCTGCGGACAGCGAGTAGTGGCCCGAGAGTAGACGGCGCGTAGTGTTCCACACGCGCCTCAAAGATATGTCAGCAAAACATGACGGAGGCCGTCATGGCCGATGCCTGCCCAGGGGTTGTGGATCCGGGCCTGCGGACGGTGAGTAATGGGTAGCTCGCCGTCCGATCAGCAACAGGCCCGAGAGTCGACGGCGCGTAGTGTTCCACGCGCGCCTCAAAGAGTTGTCAGCAAGAGACGGGGCCCGTCATGGCCGATGCCTGCCCGGGGGTTGAGGATAAATTCGAAACAGAGTTACCTCGCCCCTGGGCACTCAAAGGCAGGAAGGAACAGGGGTGGGTTTTAGTCAGTAAGAGTCTGACACGCCCTCCCGCTCCACCCAGAGCGGGAGAAGTCATAGGATGATTTTCCACCCCCCAAAACAAAAAAAACAAAAAAAGGGGTTGTGGATAAATTCGAAACAGAGTTACCGCGCTCTGGGCACTCAGGGCAGGGAAGGAAAAGGGGTGGGTTTTAGTCAGTAAGAGTCTGACACGCCCTCGCGTCCACTCAGAGCGGGAGATGTCATTGGATGATTTCCCACCACAAAAAAGGCCTATTTAATAAATGACTTTTGATTTTTGATTTTGAAAGTATAAGTGAACAAAAAAACTATTTTTCAAAAAAAAAACAACCGACTTCCGAAAAAGAAAAAACACTAAAAATTTAAAAATAACTTTAATTTCGGAAGTCGGTGTTTCTAGTTTTATTTCTTCGTAATTTGACACCGTCTTCCGAAATTAAAGTTATTTTTAAAGTTTTAGTGTATTTTCCTTTTTGTAAGTCGGTTGTTTGTTGTAAAGTCCCGCAAACCTCCATTAAAAAAACTTTTTTTCAAAAAATACAACCGACTACCAACTATATTGTGTTTTAATTCTTCGTTATTGACACCGACTTCCGAAATAAAAGATATTTTTAAATATTTTGTGTATTTTATTTTTTGAAAGTCTAAAAGAATTTTGAAAATCGGTCCACAACTGACAGAGAAATCGGTGGACATACATAAAAAAAGGCCCGCGATAAAAAAGTTGGAGCACGTAGGGTTCGCACGAGGAAAAGAGCCTTTAATTCTGCCGCCAAGTCCTGCAAGCGGGTTCTGCGTGGAGCACGTTTTGACCATGTCGGACGTATCGGGGCCAAGCTGGCATCGTACGTAAACAGTTTTCCCTCAGTTGTCCCTGTCGAAAGCGGTTGAAACGAATTACTGTTGTCTCACTTTACTAACCTCCAATGTTGAAACCTGATGGGTCACTGGCTGCCAGTGAGAAAGCAAACTTATTTGCATCTCTCTTTGCAAACAATTCACGTTTAGATGCTGGTTGGAAGCAACCACCAACTGTACCTCGTTGTGACTCTTCGATGCCAGAGATCGCAGTCCACATTAAAGAGGTCTAAAGATTATTGTGCAGTCTTGACGTGAACAAGGCCAGCGGGCGTGACGGCATTCCAGCGAGAGTTGAGGCAGTGTGTACCTGAACTGTCGTCTGTGTTGACACGCTTGTCCCGCCTCTCTCTTGATAAAAAGACAGTGCCAAAATGCTGGAAGCTTGCAAATGTATAACCTGTGCCCAAAAAGGGCAACCGTGCAGACCCTGTTCATTACCGTCCGAACGCCATTACCTCTATTCTGTGCAAGGTTATGGAAAGGGTACTAACCAGTAAGCTGCTGACATACCTTGAAGACAATGTTCTCCTCAGTGACCGTCAATATGGTTTTCGCCGGCGACGGTCAACTGGCGATCTTCTGTGTATGTCACGCACTGCTGGGGCGAAGCCATTGAGAAACACGGCGAAGTACTAGCTGTATCGCTTGATATCTTGAAGGCCTTTGACAGGGTCTGGCTCGCAAATCTACTCAGCAAGCTTCCTGCTTATGGCATCCCAGCTGATTTTTGTAGCTGGATATCAGACTTCTTTAGTGAACGGTCGATCCGAGTGATCGTTGACGGCTGCTCCTCTGACCTTATGGCTATTGATGCCAGAGTACCTCAGGGGTCTGTTCTCTCTGCAACTCTTTTCCTGCTGCAGATCAATGACCTACTTCAGTCTGGTATTGTTGGGTACGCAGATGACAGTACGGTTTCAGAGAGATTCTTGTCCAGAGCAAAAACCGGCGGGGATGAAGTTTGTTCCTTGAGAGAGGCCATGGTAGAGCGAACAAGTTTGACCTTAAACTCCACGACCTCATCCCACCCGGCCCCCTTCTACCATCAGACATCTAGACGCACTGTAAGTTACCATCTCTACCTTGTTGCTAATCCACGAATTTGCACTAAGCGTTTCCGAACGTCTTTCGTTGACGTTATAGGACTCGCCCATCAAGGAGCTCTATCCGAAATTAGACGCATTATTAATTTTTTATACATAAAACAACAGATATTACACTAAGGGCCGATTTCACCATTCGCTCTATAAACTAAGTTTTACTGAACTATTTTTTACGCTAAAAAAATAAAAACCATAAAAAAGATTATAGTAAGTCAACCTTAAAAGAAAGACATATGCTGTCGCGAACTTTTATTTGTCTAGAGTAACCTATATTTTTTTCAAACAAATAAGAGAACGTTTAGATGTGATGTTCAATTAAAAACAATTAGAAGTCGTATAACTGCGCCTTAATTTCATAACACGAGCATTTTAAATTCATAAGCAATGGTAGCGTCATCGCTTTCATTGAACGTGTTTTATTTTTATTGAATGTGCTTTTTTTTTCTCCGGTACCTCGGGCCGCTTGTTCAGGGGGATGGCGATATAGACCGAGACGTAACGCACAGGATCAACTCAAAATGGATGAAATGGCGACAGATCACTGGAACAACTTGTGATCGGACGGATGCCCCTCAAGTTAAAAGGGCAAAGCTATAAGTCCGTGATTAAACCTGTCGTACTGTATGCGTCAGAATGTTAGGTTGTGAAAAAGATGCAATGGATGAAATGAAATTGCATGTGGCGGAGATGAGAATGTTGAGATGGATATGTGGAGAAACGAGAATGGATAAAGTGAGAAATGAGTACATTAGAGTTAGTTTAAAAGTGGCGCCAGTCACAGAAAAGTAGAAAGGGAACCGCTTATCTTGGTATGGTCATGTGAAGAGGAGGGATGAAACACATGTAACCAAAAGAGTTATGAATATGAATTTGGAGGGATGTAGAGGGAGAGGGAGGCCAAAGAAACGATGGATGAATTGTGTGAGGAGTGATATGAAAGAAAAAGGAGTTAGTGATAGCGTGACGGCTGACAGGATAGAATGGAAGAAAAAAACGTGTTGCGCCGACCCCAAGTAATACATGGGATAAGGGCAGGAAGATGATGATGAATGTACTTTTTATTCTAATTTCGTTTTTGCGTCCATTATTAACTTCCATACTAATAGTAATGCGAAAATAATTATATCTGTCTGTCTATTACCTCTTCACGTCTTAATGGCAGAGCAAATTGGGATGAAGGTTAACACAAGGGTAGACCAGGTCCTGGAATAGGACAGTGGGTACTTTTATCCCGGGAGTACTTAAGTTCCCTTCGGATAATTTTCGACTCTTGTGTGGGCAAAACCGCTGGTAGACGCTAGTACCATACAAAATCATAGTAAAAACCGGCCAAGTGCGAGTCGTACTCACGCATGAAGGGTTCCGTACCACTGTACAAGATTATACGAGTCTAGTTGTTGTCATTATTAAGATCGAGCTCCTGGAAGAAGTACCTGGGACGCGTCCTCACCTTCCGCCTGACGCAGGTCCACACCGGATACGGCTGTTTCGGGAGGTTCCTGTTTCGGATCAGGCGAGGGGAAACCTCCGGGTGTTTCCACTGCGAGGATCGCCCATCGCAGAGGACACGGTGGAGCATACGGTGGAGGTTTGCCCCGCTTGGGCAGCGCACCGCCGTGTCCTCGTGGATGCGATAGGCGGCAGCGACCTCTCGCGCCCGGCCCTGGTTCAGGCCATGGTACGGAGAGAGAGGGAATGGGAAGCCGTCTCCTCCTTCTGCGAAGCAGTAATGCTCGCGAAGAGGGAGGCGGCATGGGTGAGGGAGAGGCAACAACAACAGATTTGCCCTAGCGCCCTCAGCGGCAGCTGCCGCAGGAGACGCCAGGGGCTTCCGGCGCCGCGACACGATCTCCGGCCACCGTATACCCGGACCTGCGGACGGCGAGTAATGGGTAGCTCGCCGTCCGATCAGCACCAGGCCCAAGAGTCGACGGCGCGTAGTGTTCCACGCGCGCCTCAAAGAGTTGTCAGCATTCATGACGGGGCCCGTCATGGCCGATGCCTGCCTAGGGGTTGAGGATAAATTCGAAAGAATTACCTCGCCTCTGGACATTCAGGGCAGGGAAGGAACAGGGGTGGGTTTTAGTCAGTAAGAGTCTGACACGCCCTCCCGCTTCACCCTAGAGCGGGAGATGTCATTAGATGATGTTCCACCCCCCCAAAAAAAAAAATATCCAAGTCAAAACATTTATTTGCAAACACCTGTTAAGCCCTGCGACTCACTGGTGAGTCGGACAAAAAAAAAATATTAAAGAGAAAAAAAAAAAATAATCGGCTGTCAACCCGGGTTGTCGTCGGGGTTCAATTTGACAACCCGGATTTGGCCGCGGGGGTTAAATATCTTCTATGGAGAAGCTGTAATGAGGGAGTGTATTGCTAAGGAGAGAAACAGAACAGGTTAACAAAAAATAAGAAAAAAGATTAGTTTCAAACACAAATATTTATTCATCATCGAAGGTACCTAGACTTAATGATTTCAATATTTGCTTCTTGAAGTCCTTGCTCAAGGCGGATAACTTCATCAAATGTGAGCCACATTTCGGGAGGCCTTATGTGTCCCACGTCAACGCCGGTTACCATCGGCATGGCTTCCTTCATAGCGGCGAGTTCTTTACCTGGGAGAAAAAGAAAAAAAAAATGAAATTGAAATTTTAAATAAGACATACGGAAGTTGTTAGTATGTAAACTATTCATCATCATCATTTCTTCTGAAGGATGTCTACTGCTGGACTTCTCAAGCGTCGCCACATCCACCTATTCTGTGCTTCTCAAAATTAGCGGATTCGCGTGACCTTCATTTAGCCATCATTCTTGGACAAACATCGCACTTAAGGGTGTACACCGGCCCAGTGGCGCCCTCACTGAATAAAAAATCGTAGCATAGCATAGAAAATAATATTAAAGAATCCTACGTCACGTTTGTTACAAAGAGGATAAAGTATTTTGTTAAAAAAGGACTCAACATGTTTCGTATACAAAGTAGTAAGCATTAGTGTCAAAAACGGCCGTTTTTGGTATCCTCTTCAAATCCCGGTTTACATCCTCTATAGCGTCTGACAAGCTTTCTACACGTGCAGCTGTACCTATACAGCTGAAAATCGTCGGCATATAGATGATACGGACACCGAAGACAGTGAGTTATAAAATTTATGAAGATTGAGAATAACAATGGAGAAAGAATACCGCCTTGTGGCACACCAGCTTCCAGGACACGCCAACTCGACGAATTCTCGTCAACGCGAACTGACTACTGGGGCCCTCGAAGATAAAAAGAGAACCATTCCAGGGCCGAGGCGGAAACCATAAAATGTGAAAGGATGGATAGCAGAATATAGTGACTGACAGCATTAAAGGCATTGGAGAAATCAATCAGCACCAAAACAGTAACCTTGGTATCCTCCATAGCTTCTCTAATGTCACCAGTCACTTTAAGGAGAGCTGAGGCAGTACTGTGACCAGGCCTGAATCCGGATTGGAAAGAGCTAACAAGATTGTTCCGGTGAACAAATCCTGAAAACTGCTTGTGGACGCAGGCCTCAAGTACTTTGGATAGAAATGGAAGAATAGAAATTGGTTGAAAATGGTTAGGTAGGGAAGGATTATTGATTTTAAGAAGAGGACGAACGTAAGCCATGCGCTACAGGGATGGGCATAGGGCAGAATCAAGGGAAAAATTAATGATGTGGGTAATCGGCGGCAGAAGAAAGTCAAGGATCATGGTGGTCATATTATTATAACGACTAATGTCGTCATAGCCCACAGCCTTAGATTTAATGGACAGGATGATCTTTTTGATTTAAAATAATATTGTCAGTGTTGTACTAATTGGTCAATTAAATAATTATGTATAATTAATTATATTATGTGTAATTATGTATTATTCTGTTATGAAAATGATGAAATATTGTGGTGAAAATAAACGTATTTTTATTTAAAAAAAATCCTAATTTTAAGAAGTTCGTAAGTAATAAATACGACGCACGCTTTTAGCATTCTTGTAGGTTTATATTATTTCATCTGTTTTTCTGTAATGTGCGTTGTATTTGTGCAAAATAAACAATGTTTCTTTCTTTATTTCTTTGATATGTTTTTTGTGCACTATGTATCTTTTACAGACTTGTTTAGTTACCTTGTTCTACATTGTCTGTGATGACACCCCTTAGTTTCATAAGTCTTCTGTATTCTGACCTCGGCCTCCTGTTAAAGCCTTTTCTGCCGTAATAAACAATATTCTTCACCAGTTCTGGGAACAGGTTGATTTCAGTCATTATGAAGTTTCGGAAGCCCATGAAAACGGCTGGTGCCAAATACAGCTAGAAAAAAAAAAATGTTTTATTTCTTTTTAGTTGTTTTTTTTATTAAAAACAACTAAAAAGTTCAAAAAAAGTCACTTTGCAAGAAGTCTGATGCAGTTGGTGGCTGTTATTTTAGTTCAATTATTGATTTCATGCCACCAACTGCATCAGACTGCTTGAAAAAAGACTTGTTTGGAACTTTTTAGTTGTTTGTTTACAGTCGGGGTTTTTGAAAAAGAAATTCAATCTTTTTATTTTCTACATTATAGTGGGTCATATTTTTGGAATCGCCTCCTCGAACCCTTTATTTTGATACCTCACTTAATATAGTTCGTCGACTTTAATTTCTTTTCTTTTTCACAATAAGTCGTCTAGTTGTCGCCATATTTTATTTTGATTGCTGTCATGCTTTAGTAGCACTCGCAAGGTTAAGACGAATCAATTGACGTAAGAATGATCAAAATCGGCCCACGCGTTTGGTCTATAAAGTGCCAAAAAGGAACAAACATATATACACAGAGGCTGATAAACACATTATCCTCCCTTGCGTCGCGCAGACGGGTAAAAAGATGATAAAAAAACAAGACAATTTTTTAAGTTTTTGATATCAAGTTTACATTTGTCTGGTTTGATCTGTATGACCACTCTCTATCTCACTTGATGGTGCGGAATGCGGAATTTGGATCATGGAGCAAAATGCCGTTTGCTTATAAGTAAATTTTTCACTCTTAACAGGTTGTAGCTATCAGGAAATAAACTTCAGTTGGAAATTCCACTCCTTTGCCTGCTGCTGTTCGTAGTTAGTATAAATTGAAATAATTCCGTGCTAAAATCGTAAGGACAACAGTGGTGGCCCAGTGGTAACGGCCTCGACTTACAAGTTGTAGGTCGTGAGTTCAAACCCGGGTGCTTTACTTTGAGTAAATTATTTCATCACCACTGCTCTCAAAAACGGTGAAGGAAAATATCGTGAGGAAACCGGCATGTCCACATGTTACATCTACCAACCCGCATTGGGCCCGCTTGGTGGATCACGGCCTACACTATCACAGAGAGGAGGCCTGTGCCCCAGCAGTGGGGACATTAAAAGGCTGATGATGAAATCGTAAGTAGTTACCCGACTGCCTCAGAAGGAGGGTAATGTTTTTCGAGAGTATGTAGGTATGTATGTATACAATGTTTGTATGTCTATTTCTTTGGCACACACTGGCCTAAAGGCTCAATTACACCATCCGATTTCAAGCGCGCCAATATAGAAAATCGGAAGGTGCAATAGCAGTTAGAACAGTTAAAGTCCAATTTAGTGAGATTGGAAGGTCCCGATTTGACTTCCTAAATTGTGTACGATTTAGGATAGTGTCCAAGGTCCCTTTCCCAGAAAAAAACCTGAGTCAGCATTTTGTTTTTGGTCCTCTCCTTGTAGAATCAGTTTTAGCGACATTCTAGTGACTTATGATATTCTGTCTAGCGGCTCGAATTTGTAGGAATTGGCAACACTGCCGATTTAGGAGTCCAATTTATTTAGTGTAGTGTGATCGCTAGCTTCCAACTTCCTAGTTAGATTGTTCCTAAATTGGCTGCCTTGAAATCGGATGGTGTAACTGAGCCTTAAACGGCTTCATGGATTTTACTAAGTGAAGTATTATTCCTATTCTGAGTTCTGTGGTAATACTAACTTACTCTGGTAACTATCAGCCTGTATCATCCCACTGCCTGGCAAAGGCCTCCTCCCAGCTGTTCCAGGCTTCCAGCAGTTTCGATCTAGTGCTAGTAGGGACCATTGGTTGTTACTTTTATCTATCTTGTTCTGTAATTTTCGGCGTGTTTTGCCACGACGACGCTTTCAGGGTTTTTTACTTACGATTCTATTAGATGATACTTACTGAGTTTGCAACAAAAATCCTCTGATCCTCAATCAGTTTGTCCTGAAGTAACAGTGAGGTCCCGAAGTCATCTGACTTCAATCCCTTAAAGTTGGGGATTCTATCTGTTGCTAACCGCAAGAAGTCCTCCATGTCCACTGTAAGACAAAGTTTTGGTTTTATCCCAGCTTTGGGAGCATTTTAAGCTGCTTTTAAGTAAGCGTAACGACATTATAAATATAATAAATAATAAAATGTTTATTTTTCTCTCCACAATATTTTAAAGATCGTAAGTTGCTTAATGGAGTAAGCCATTGAATAAACACTACAATATTGTGGGAGACTGATGCCTAAGCTAGGCTAGAAGCCTGTGTTTCAGGTCACCAGGTCTCCACAGGTTTTTTTTTTGTGGGGTGGGAAATCATCCAATGACTTCTCCCGCTCTGGGTGGAGCGGGAGGGCGTGTCAGACTCTTACTGATTTAATCCCATCCCTGTTCCCCCCCTGGGCACTCCCCAGGGGTGCGGTAACTCATTTTCAGAATTTATCCGCTAAGGCATGCAGGCACCGGCTACGATGGGTCCCGTCAGTGGTGGCTGACACTGACCCTGAGTAACAGTGTCTAGACGTACTATAGCAATAAAATTCTCCGCAACTAGTAACGTAGTAGGGAAAGAGAATAATCGTGGGAAGTAAGTAGTGTGATGGTGTGTGGTTGTGCACAAAATAATGTGTGCGTAAGTGTGTGTGTGTGTATATGTACAAATGTGTGTGTGTGATGTAGGTAGGTATATGTATAAATGTTTTTAAAACACAGTAGACATTAGTATACATATTTATGAGTTGATTGCAAGGACATGTTCAGTGCTGTTCATATGATCACATGACATCTGCAGCCAACAAGTAAGCTTGCGTAACTAATTATTCTTGTTTAGAGTACAAATATCAAGAAGAAGATGAATTGTATTATAAATTCGAGTACTAATAACATTAAACTGGCGGCCCGCGATTATGAGTCAATAACGTTCTTACCGCTGGGATACATACAGGTTTCGTCTCTGTGAGAGGTGGAGGGCTCTCCGTGTGTATATTGCGTATAGGTGGAACAGGTTTGTCATTCGATCCACCCCAGCTCCTCAAGGAAGGCCAGCAGCACCCTGCATGCGTAGCATGACCACCATAGAAACGGGTTTTGTCGACGGCAGAATAGACAAAATGACAGATTATAGAAAGATTTCTACCGTCCTAAGCATGGCGATGTTAAAACTGAAGAGAAGAAATGTTTCTATTCTTCAGTTGACAAAAGTCTACAACGTAAAGCATGTTGCTCGGGCAGAAATCTTGACATCTAAGTTAGATAAAATAACTTAGTCTATTCTTGGTAGAATAGTGATATAATTGGTCATGCTACGCCTTCTGGGGTTACTGTCTATCTCCTTAGGTTACCTGGGTGTCCGAAGTATTCTGCCCTGTATGTAGCGACCACTGGGCAGCTTAGTAGCAGATGAGCTGCTGTTTCGATGCCATGTCTTACAATTTTTGGTCCAAGGTAAAGAAGAAAGAAAAAGTATATCCCGGTGGAATATGCCGGTTTCCTTTCTATGTTTATGGGAACAGTAGAGACGTAATAAACCGACGAATTCACGAAGTGAAGTTCCTGCCTGGGTTCTAATTCATAACTTAGAACAAGTAATTTAATTCAGTGTCGTTACTTCCTTGCCACCGCTGCAATGAATTTTTGTGAGACCACTAAAGACAACGAAAAAAAGATCAACTTTTCAACCATACCATCAACATGAGTGTATTTTGGAATATGGTAGTACAACACAGGTGTTTCTGGCGCAGCACTAGCGACCTCCTGTACGAAGAACACCAGCTGCTTGGCAGTTTTCGCCCTGAAGTATAGATCTGGTAATGTCATGATAGCGTCCGCACCGGCTTCTTCGGAAAATGCTGCCTGGAAACCGCATATTAGGCAAGTAGGAACAAAATTAAATGGATATTAATTCAAGGTCCGAATCTTTTTTTTTAAGATTCAATTTATTTATAAAACATATATGATTTAATTATATTAGGAATTAGAGAGATAATAAAAATAGCTTGAAAGTGGGACAAAGTCAATAAAAAGTAAAAACCAGCCAAGAGTGAGTCGGACTCGCGGGTAATATAAGTAAATAACTATTTTCAGTTTTTTTCAAAATTTTAGGCCCAGTAGTTTCGGGGATAAGGGGGAATGGTAATTTTTCATCTATTTTCTTAAATAACTTTAAAACTATATGTTTTAAAACTATGAAAAAAATATAATCAAGACTCTTACAATGTGTCCTTTCATTTGATAGGTCGCACGGCACAGTTTGAAAAATTTTGTTTTTTAATTTTCCGATTTTCACCCCATATTCCAAATTCATTTATTTTGGGTACACGTTCGTGTATGGGTCACTAATATTCATGTGTGTACCCAAATTTCAACTCTATCGGTCTAGCAGATTCGGAGCAAATTGGCTGTGACAGATGGACAGACAGAGAAACGCAGGAGTGATCCTATAAGGGTTTCGCTTTTTCATTCGGACTTTCAGAACCCTAAAAATTCTTGACTTATACCCGATTGATGGCAATAGACCAATGATATTACAGGAGACTTTATAGGTATCTGACGAAATGTGGTTATACTATCGGTAAACCCTACCCTACCCCTTCGGGGAACACAGTATTTACAGTATTATTATGTCAACAAAACAGAATACATTATTAATATGTCAACAAAACAGTCAAACGATTAAGCTTGAACTATAAAACAGGCTTGATATCACTCACCAGCTCTTGCGCATCTGGCAGGGGAATGCCGCCGACTTGTACGGTGACAGAGAGTTTGAACGACTGAGCGGCCTCCACCCAAGCGGTGATCAGGCTCTTCTTGTCAGTTACATTCAGGGTCGGTCCTTCTCCCGCTGTACCCGCCACTGAAACCAACAAAGATAAGTTAAATAAACTTTTCACACCGCCGGCTTGACAGTGTCCAATCATGCAATCTCAACGTAAAATAAAGCACTCCCGAGGGAGTAAAGTGGTTTAAATTTGGAACCTCAAATTCGTGTGGAAACTTGTGGAAAACTCTAATTAAAAAAACTTTTTTACAAAAAAATACAACTGATTTCCAAAAAAGAAAATACACTTAAAATTAAAAAAAATACTTTAATTTCGGTAGTCGGTGTTTGTATTTTATTTCTTCGTTAATTGACACCGACTGCCGAAATTAAAGTTATTTTTCAATTTTTCAATTTTAAGTGTATTTTCTTTTTTGGAAGTCGGTTGTATTTTTTGTTGAAAAACTTTTTAGTAACACTTTTTAGTTGGTAGACCCTAAAACTAAAAGTAGATATTAAAGTTACGTCTAAATTGATAACCCCAATAACATGGAACATAGAATTGGATCATACTCGTAATTGGAGGAGACCAAAACATCATCTACGTATACACATTTTTTGTGTTTATGAATTTTTCAAAAAGCGCTAAAGCAATATCGATCAAATTTATATGGGACCACCTATGGAGTATAGCAGAATTTTGAAAATCGGTCCATAACTGACAGATAAATCGGAGGACATAAATAATAATAAAAAAAAAACATACAGTCGAACATAGAACCTCCTCCTCTTTGCGAAGTCGGTTAAAAATGCCCATAAGGCATTGTAAAGAGGTTTGTTCGAAAATCAAACTGGCCACCTTAAACAGATCTCGAGTCGAACATAGAACCTCCTCCTTTTTGCGAAGTCGGTTAAAAAAAGGCGCGATTTCAAATAATGTGAAACGGTGTTTGGTGCAAGTTTCTAGACCTCCACCACAACTTCCATAAGTGTACCAAAATAAAAGGTTACTCTATCCTTCCATAAGTGGACTAATGTGTCCAATATTAACTTTTGATTTATATTAATTACAAAATAAATGCTTCATTTATGAATTCCTTGCTTTTTATTGTCTCGCAGAAGGTGTAAAAAGTAGAATATGTTCCTCTCGGATAAAGCTTCATCTGCGGCAGCTTGAACCTCCTCCCTCGCCTCGTTACGCTCAGGGTTCAATCAATATACTGCCCGTACCGTAAGTCACTTTATCCCCTTACTCTCTTTCTCTCTCTCTCTCACACACACACACACACACCATATCACGACACACGCGACACCTTCCACTTCACACTCACACTTCACATACTAACAAACACACACGCATTTTTATTTATTTATTTTATTTTATTAGTACCTTTCTTGTTATTCTTTTCTTACAAAAGTCCTACATGTTCTACGTTCTACAATTGTTGTAATCCCTATTCGGCGAGCGGGGCCAGGAGTCCATAGCACATGGTACCCTAGTTTGGATGCCTGACTCCCACAAACCTTTTTAACTCCAATATTTGTAACACCTCTTTAATGTAATTGTAGTGGAGACCGGGGCCAGTTCTAACAAATTTTGTATTTTTGTTTATATTTTTAACCGACTTCAAAAAGAAGGAGGTTATCAATTAGGATGTTTGTATTTTTTATTTTTTATGTACGAGTATGTTCGGGCATAACTCCGTCATTTACAGACGGATTTTCAATATAATTTTTTTGTTCGAAAGGGGTTTGTTCCGAAATGGTCCCATTTAAATTTCATATAGATCTGATGATGGCTTTCGGAGACAAACAACGGAACTCTACAAAAATTGACAGCAAATAAACCGCGATTGCTGCGATCGTATGTCTATTAATTGTTAACACAGTTTAATGGGGAACCACAACTAAAAAGTCAAATATAAAAAACTTTTTTACAAAAAAATAGAACCGACTTCCAAAAAAAGTGGAAAATAACATTAATTTCTGAAGTCGGTGTCAAAAAACGAAGACACAAAACCAGAAACACCGACTTCCGAAATTAAAATTATTTTCCACTTTTTTTGGAAGTCGGTTCTATTTTTTTGTAAAAAAGTTTTTTATCTAACGCAGTAGACTTTGTGGGAGAAAATAAATCTCATTATTACTATCGTCGGTGTCGCCGATGCCGGCCCAGAAAGCGGTAGCGAGATGATTTGGACGCGTAACACGAAAGCTGGTTTGAGGTGACGCAAGAAAATACTGTCTGGAAGCAGGGAAGGAGGCCTCCCAGGGTGTTACATATTTTAAATACTGTGATACTGCTTCTTCCCATAGAAATGACCTGGATCTTGGACCTCCCAAATTTTGATCAGCTGATTACAACATGGCAAGTCCACTTTTTAGGGTTCCGTACCCGAAGGGTAACCAACGAGACCCTATTACCTACTAAGCCTCCGCTGTCCGTTCGTCCGTCTAGACAGACAGACATGAGATACAGCCCGCTGACTGTCAGCGGGCTGTAACTGTATCTCATGATCCTTAAGGCGTATATATCCGCCAAGTGGCGCCCTCATTGAATAAAAAAATCGTAGCAAAGCGTAGAAAGTAAATATTAAAGAATCCTATGTTGCGTTTACTACAAAGAGGATAAGGTATAGGTTAGATACTACTTTGGATACCAAATATTTTGAGTTCTGTTTTAACAACGTAAAAATACCTTATCCTCTTTGTAACAAACGCAACATAGGATTCTGTAATCTTTATTTTCGAGGTAGGCTCTTAATAGGTAGTTTTGGTAAAGGCAAAGAATGCTTTTGATTTTGGCTATTTAGAACTCTCTATCATAAAATTAAAACAGCAAAAAATAAAATTCAGTTCAAAATCAATCCATTTCCCGAGAACGAAAATGTAAAAATTACAAAAATTTGGCAATGAAAAATCTTTTAAAACAACCCAAATCTCGACATAAAATACGCGACGCAAGCTTCGAGACTAGCTCGTTCATAGATCATTATTGAAATGATCTTTCATGTTGTGCATTAAAACTTATAGAAATGCATTATTTTAACTGAAAAATCACGTAAATCAGTGAAATCGGCAAAAAATCGTATACTGCCTCTTAATAATGGCAACAAGTAGTCGCGTATAATCTTGTGCGATGGTACGGAACCCTTTTTTTTTTAGAAAAAAGCCTTTCTTGAAAAAAGTTGTTCATTTCCATGGGCAGAAAAATTATCTAAAATATGATTTATTTAATATTTTTTAGTTCCTTTAAAAAAATAGTAGAACATTCATAGAAGAATACACACCAAGTACGCCATCTACTCCTTGGTCCGTTAAAAACTGCACGTATGGAAGAACGACGTCTATGTCGACTCTGCCATCATCGTCCACCGGACAGAACACCGGAGCGATGATGCCTTTCACTTGAGAAAACTGGAATTGGAGAATTGAGTCAAAAGTAAGAAGAAAATGGTAAAAAATGCCTGAGGCATTAAGTACTTCCGTGCATGAAGTGTTAAATAAATAAATAAATATCGGGTGTATTGACTTTTTCTTGGTGAGACGAAACAGTCTCAAAACAGTTAAAAACTGTAAAGTGTTGCCAGGCGAAGGCTTAGTCTCTCAACACAGGCTCATAATGATGGACGTAACAGTCTGTAACAAGGCAGTGTTAAAGCCTTGTTTACTTTTTGACCTCTATTCCAAAATTACGTTCTTTGCTACCTTTTTTTAAATTCAAATTCAAAATTACTTAGTTTTCTCTGTCATGTCTCTGCTTTTAATATTAAAAGGGCAGTTCAAATTCGGCAGCCGAGCTAGTAGAAGCTCCTCATTGTTATTTTTTTGACTCCTGAAGTGTCAGTTACCATTTTCCTAGAATTTTGCATTAATACAATTTGATTATAGTCACAGTGTTTGTGTTCTTAATATAATATTAAAGCCCACTGTTGTAAATGTGTTAACTCGTCGTGTTATTATTTATTGAACTCCTCATCTACGGTCCTCCTACCCTACGACCTCCTCTGCGTGTCACTCCTACGTCCTCCTCTACGTGTCACACCACCACTCCGGTCCTCTTCAACGTGACATCGCCCTCCGTACCGTGACAAGTCAGTGTCTCGTCCAGTAGGAACAAAGAACGGCCCCCACCCAAAACCAGATGGCGTATGATAGAAAATGAGGAATGTGCAAGTAGGTATGTTTAAGAGTCAAGTGGTAGATAAAATGATAGAAATGAAGGATATGGAAGGAAATCTGTGGATGAATGTTGGAAAGAGATGGCGGATTGTATAAGGTGAGTTACAAAAGACGTGTTTGGAGAATCGCAAGGTAAAGGCATGATAGAAAAGGATACATGGTGGTGGAATGAAGATGATGAGAAATTTCGTTTAAAGTATGGCAGAATGTAGAAACCGGAAATGATAATTTGAAAGAAGAGAAAAAGAAAATTTATATAGAATGGAAGAGAAAGGCAAAAAAGGCGGTTGCAGTTTCCAGGGCTAAGGCGCAGGAAAAGTTATATGATTTACTGGACAGCCCTAGAGGCCAGAAGGAGCTCTACCGGATTACAAAATTAAGGGAAAAGAGAACGAGGGATATAATGCACATAAAATGTATGAAAGATGAACTCGGTAAAGTCTTGTCGAAAGATGACGAAATAAAAGAGCAATGGAAGGTTTATTTTGAAAAGTTGATGAACAAAGAGAATGAATGGAATGGTGTGCTCAAAGAGGTACAAGTAAATATGGGTTTGGTGAGAGAAATTAGCATGGATGAAGTAAGAAAGGCAGTTCAATGTATGAAAAATGGAAAGGCCATGGGCCCTGATGACATACCAGTAGAAGTATGGAAGTGTTTAAAAGAGGATGGATGTATGTGGCTGACTTTATTCTTCAATAAGTTGTTGTATGAAGAAGTGATCCTACAAGAATGGTGCAATAGTTCGCTAGTGCCCATCTTCAAGAATTAAGGGGATGTACAGGACTGCAACAACTATCGAGGAATAAAGCTCATGTCACATACTATGAAAGTATGGGAGAAAATGATAGAGAAAAGATTGCGAGAGGAGAGTGAGATTACCCCGAACCAGTTTGGGTTTATGCCAGGTCGAGGGACAATGGACGCCACCTTCGCTCTCCGTCAATTGTGCGAAAAGTACAGACGTGTGCACAAGAACTTGCACATGGTGTTCATTGATCTTGAGAAAGCGTATGATAGGGTACCTCGGGATGTGTTGTGGTGGGCCTTGAAAGAGAAAGGTTTGCCTGGGAAGTATGTGAGTTGATTCGTGCTATGTACAGACAATCTAGTACCTACGTCCGGTCGGCTGCTGGCAACACCGACGTGTTCAGTGTGGCTTTAGGCTTACATCAAGGGTCAGCTTTAAGTCCTTACCTCTTCCTGTTGATTATGGACGCTCTTACGTCGGAAATACAGGAAGAGGCACCCTGGTGCATGCTGTTTGCCGACGACATTGTTCTGGTCGGTGAAGATGGACCTGCGATCCAGAGCAGATTGGAGAAATGGCAACAGAAGCTGGAGAAAGTTGGCTTGAAAATCAGCAGAACCAAAACTGAATACATTTTCTGCGATTTCGGCGGTCTCTCCAGTTCTGAAGCTGTAGTGCTAGATGGCGCGCTTCTCCCAGTCTGCTCCGATTTTCGGTATCTCGGTTCACTCGTGCAAAGCGATGGCGAAATAGATCGGACTGTTAAGCACAGAATTAACACTGGATGGATGAAATGGCGGCAGGTCACCGGGACTATCTGTGACGCCCGCATTCCCCTAAAACTTAAGGGCAAGATTTATAAAACAATGGTCAGACCTGCTGTCTTGTATGGTTCAGAATGTTGGGCCACAAAAGGGATGAATGAAAAGCAATTGCATGTAGCTGAGATGAGAATGCTAAGAGCGATGTGTGGTGTTACGCGCATGGATAGAATTAGGAATGAGTATATAAGAGGAAGTCTGAAAGTGGCACCGCTGACTGAAAAGTTGTGTGGAAATCGGTTGTCGTGGTATGGGCATGTGATGCAGAGGAATGAAGAAAATGTCGTGAGGAAAGTCTTGTGTATGGATGTGGATGGCTATAAGAGTAGGGCCTTCCCCTACTCTTATAGCCATGAGCTGCTCGGGTCGCGCGGGCACGCGTCAAGCCCCTCATTAGCAGACACAATTAAAAACCTATTGTTGCGTTGAATATTTGACGTAAAGGCATCTTGCTTTTCTAGGGTCTATAATTTCGGGCACGCATTTTTGGTAAAATTGAGGCAATTTCGGAAACATTTTTTCCTCCCAAAAAACCGTCATCTTTTTCAACCCTTACGACTTACAATGGAAAATCAGGACGGGTCCACAGAGCAAATAAACATGTGTTTTTTTTTTTGTAATGTGCAACTGGCCTTGTAAGTAGTCATGATTTTGATTCATCACGACTTGAGACTGACTGTCCAATTTAAAACATTCCTTTAAATTTTTTTTTATTATACGCTATAGACAACAAATATTTGTGTATTTTTATTAGTCTAAAAACCTTAATTCTATTGATTCAAATGAAGTCACTTTTGTCATAAAGGTGCATTACGAATATAACGGCTCAAGATTGTTTAGTCCGACTCGACACTCGTGCTACACTGTTTGCATTTTGTATGTGTAGATAGCTACGCACACATATAAGAGGAAGTCTGAAAGTGGCACCGCTGACTGAAAAATTGTGTG
This sequence comes from Polia nebulosa, assembly GCA_951329385.1. NCBI lineage: Eukaryota > Metazoa > Arthropoda > Insecta > Lepidoptera > Noctuidae > Polia > Polia nebulosa. The sequence goes on from OX589602.1 coordinate 25,170,414, forward strand.
GAAATCGGTTGTCGTGGTATGCCATGTGATGCGGAGGAATGAAGAAAATGTCGTGAGGAAAGTCTTGTGTATGGATGTGGATGGCTATAAGAGTAGGGGAAGGCCAAAGAAACGATGGTTAGACTGTGTGAAAGAGGATATGGGTAAAAAGGGGGTGACTACAGAGATGACGACTAATAGAGGAGTATGGAAGAAAAAGACATGTTGCGCCGACCCCAAATAAATTGGGATAAGGGCAGGAGAATGATGTGTAACAAAAAAAAATACACTAAAAATTAAAAAAATAACTTTAATTTCGGAAGTCGGTGTTTGTATTTTATTTCTTCGATATTTGACACCGACTGCCGAAATTAAAGTTATTTTTTAATTTTTAGTGTATTTTTATTTGGAAGTCGGTTGTTTTTTTTGTAAAAAAGGTTTTTTATTTTTCGCTTTTTAGTTGTTATACCCCAGAACTAAAACTCCCAATAACATGGAACGTGGAATTTAAACATTTGGAGAACACAAAAACGTCATCAAGATATGCGTATTTTTCGTTTTTGTTCAGTTTCTCAAAAAGCGCTAAAGCAATTTCGATAAAATTTATATGGGACCACCTCGGGAGTATATTCTTTCGGATAAAAAAAGAATTTTGAAAATCGGTCCACAACTGACGGAGAAATGCGCGGACATACATAAAAAAAAAAACATATATACAGTCGAACATAGAACCTCCTCCTTTTTCGAAAGTCGGTTAAAAAGACAAATGATAAATGATAAATGATGTTTATTCAGTAAATAGGTTACAAGGAACACTTTTACACGTCAATGGTTTTTGTCAGTTTAAGCTAGATGAGGCCGGTGTTTCCTAGCTGACTACCCTGAGAAGAAACACCGAAACAAACTCAGAGATCAAAGTCTCTTTTAAAGTGTGTACTGGTTAAATCATATGAGAACCATGTAGGTTTATGTCTGGGATGAGCTTTTTGAAGAAAGCAACACACGAATTCGAGTGGACCTGTCCAGACAGTGCAAGCATTTGTCAGTCATCGCGAAGCTCAACTCAGAACTTTGAGGAGCTCAACACACACAGGTTTAGCAACACACACAGGACAGGTTCCGAAGCCAAAAGCCACATATTGTACCCATTATTTGGATCATTTTTTTCCACTAGACCATACCTGGGAATCCTCTGGTTCTGGAGATATTGAAGGTCATGGTCGCATTTTTTTTTACGAAAATGAATTCCATGTGTTATTAGTAAACATTTTTCCAAAGAAACATTAGCTGAATTTTCGATTTTTCTTAACAAATTACGCATTTGAAGTTACAAAAACGAAATGGAAAATAATGCTTTCAGAAATCTGGGATTGGTATGCAAGTTGACGCAGTGGCTTATGACTGACTTTTGCGCTGCATGCCGTGGGATCAATTCCCACACGGAACAAATATTAAAATTTATGTTGCATATCTCTATGTATTGTTAACACAGTTTAATGGGGAACCACAACTAAAAAGTGAAAAATAAAAATCTGTTTTTGTAAATAGTTTTTTTCCTTTTTAAGCAATGCATTGCGCTATAGGTAAGTACTTACCGATTTTTTACCTTCCAGTGAAGGCAAGGTTACGGTAAAAATAAAAATAACCCATGCTAAAAGCACCCCCATACTCGTAAGAGGGGAAAGTAACTTTGTAAGAATTAATGGGTGAAGCTAAATTATATAGACGATTATTTTACTGAAAAATCGTGACAGCAGAATATTGTAAAGTTTTTAATAGTTTGATACCATTTGTTTGCTAGATCGTGATATTCGCTATAGATGCTTAATATTTTATTAGATAACGAGGTTCTGTCAGCGACTTCGCCCGTGGATGCCGGAAATTATCCTAAGTGAACATAAACTCAATTCAAACTTAAAGCATTTATTTCAAATAAAACAGGCACTTTTCAATTGTCAAGAAGTCGATCAGTCAGAAAGCTGAAGTTAATTGCACATTTCAAAGCGTGAGCTCTATGGAGAAGAACGTGCAAGGAACTCCATGGACATTCTTTTAAACCATGTTATGTATTACAAATCCTGGTTACATATATCTTGTTGCTTCTATTAAGTGACAATAATGTTAGTAAAAAATAACAATTCAAAAAAAAAAAAGTTGGGATAATGATGGAAGAGATAAGAGTATGTAGAAATGGAAAAGCATTAGAGAGATAGGATATAATATACATATAGGTGTATGTATAATGGGGTGTAAAAAGGCAGTTTCCGAAAGATAGCCGAAAGCCACATATTCTATCAAATGTTTTAGCTGTAAAGAAGAAGAGGCGCTACAAACTCCCCAGCAACACGTGTCAACCCGACCTGTGTCGGATCAAGGCGGAGGTGACCCCTGCGTGTTTCCACTGCGAGGATCGCCCAGTGGACACGGTGGAGCATACGGTGGAGGTTTGCCCCGCCTGGGCAGAACAACGCCGTGTCCTCGTGGATGCGATAGGCGGCAGCGACCTCTCGCGCCGTGCCCTGGTTCAGGCCATGGTACGGAGCGAGAGGGAATGGGGGGCCGTCTCCTCCTTCTGCGAAGCAGTAATGCTCGCGAAGAGGGAGGCGGCACACGTTAGGGAGACTCAACAGAGACCGAGTCGCCCTAGCGCCCCCAGCAGCAGCCGTCGCAGGAGACGCCAGGGGCTGCGAGACGATCTCCGGCCACCGTAGACCCGGGCCTGCGGACGGCGAGTAGCGGGTAACTCGCCGTCCGATCAGCACCAGGCCCGAGAGTCGACGGCGCGTAGTGTTCCACGCGCGCCTCAAAGAGTTGTCAGCAAAGGACGGGGCCTGCCACGGCCAGTGCCTGCCCGGGGGTGGAGGATAAATTCGAAAGAGTTACCTCGCCCCCGGGCACTCGAGGCAGGGAGGAACAGGGGTGGGTTTTAGTCAGTAAGAGTCTGACACACCCTTCCGCTCCACCCTAGAGCGGAAGAAGTCATAGGATGATTTCCCACCCCCCAAAAAAAAAAAAAAAAAACACGTGTCAACCCGAGGATAAATTCGAAATAGAGTTACCGCGCCTCTGGGCACTCAGGGCAGGGAAGGAACAGGGGTGGGTTTTAGTCAGTAAGAGTCTGACACGCAGTACCGCTCCACCCAGAGTGGGAGATGTCATTGGAAGAATTACCACCCCACAAAAAAAAAAGCAACACGTGTCTCAAAAGGTAAAATTATACTGCTTCAGTCCGAAGGAAGTCTCCTCTGTCATTAGATCAATCATGGAGTAAAAAGGCAGTTTCCGAAGCCGAAAGCCACATATTCTATTCATTATTTTGATATTTTTTTTCCACTAGACCATACCTGGGAATCCACTGGTTCTGGAGATATTGAAGGTCAAAGTCACATTTATTTTTTATTTTTTAGGAAAATTAATTCCAAGTGTTATTACACATTTCGAAATTACGCATTTACAGTTATAAAAACGCAATGAATATCAAACGTAACCGACAAGTACCTACGCGGCTTAGAGCCAAGGGGCGGGGTTTAACTCCATTAGCCTGGGTTCGCGTTACATTGCGCGCAATAAAAAATAGTTTTTTTTTTTTCATACCTAAAAATTAAAGTCGTTTCCCAGCAATAATTTTTGCGCAAAGCTACTTTGTTAGACGTACAGTATAATATAATAATAATAATAATATTCCACCACTATCACACAACGCCATCTAGTCCCAAGCTAAGCAGAGCTTGTGTTATGGGTACTAGACAACTGATAAACATACTTATATATTTCTAAATACATACATATTATAGATAAATTACACCCAGACACAGAACAAATGATCGTGCTCATTACACAAAAATTTGTCCTGGGTGGGAATTGAACCCACGACCTCCGGCATAGCAGTCAGGGTCACTAACCACTAGACCAACAGGCCAGTCATAGTATGCGTAGTTGATGGCTATGAGATGTGTCTTTTTACACCCTGTATAAAATCTTCTGCGTACTTGGCTAATCTCCGTTAAAATTCGACACTTGGACGGAAGGATTATTACTATTATATAGATATTCGTTTGTATACTCGTCGTAAGCGCTATTCGAGTTCTTCCATCTAGAATTTATCAGTTGCAACCTTTTTCTTGTTTGTGGGTGGGAAAAATCATCCAGTGACTTCTCCCGCTCTGGGTGGAGCAGGAGGGCGTGTTAGACTTTTACTGACTAAAACCCACCCCTGGTCCTTTAGTTGCCTGTGCCAAGGGCCGCAGTAACTCTATTTCAAATTCAGTCAGTAGCATTGAGGAGTGGCTGGAGAGGCGCCACGCGTGCGTCAGTCGGAAGGTCCTTCCGACTGACGCAGGTTCTCAACGGACACGGAAGTTTCGGGAGGTTCCTGTGCAGGATAAGGCGGAGGGAAACGCCCGGGTGTCCCCACTGTGAGGGTCGTCCAGAGGACTCGGTGGAGCATACGGTGGAAAACTGCCCCGCTTGGGCGGAGCCCCGCTGTGTCCTCGTGGAGGCGATCGGCGGCAGCGACCTCTTGCGCCCGGCCCTGGTCCAGGCCTTGGTATGGAGCGAGAGGGAATGGGAAGCAGTCTCCTCCTTCTGCGAAGCAGTAATGCTCGCGAAGGAGGAGGCGGAACAGGTGAGGGAGGCTCAACGTCAGAGTCGCCCTCACGCCCTCAGCAGCAGCCGCCGCAGGAGACGCCCTGGGCGTAGGACGAGACGATCTCCGGCCACTGTAGACCCGGGCCTGCGGACGGTGAGTAGTGGGTAGCTCGCAGTCCGATCAGCACCAGGCCCGAGAGTTGACGGCGCGTAGTGTTCCACGCGCGCCTCAAAGAGTTGTCAGCAAACATGACCACGCCGATGGCCACGACGATGCCTGCCCACGGGTTGTGTATAAATTAGAAAGCACTTAGGGCAGGGAAGGAACAGGGGTGGGTTTTAGTCAGTAAGAGTCTGACACGCCCTCACGCTCCACCCAGAGCGGGAGATGTCATTGGATGATTTCCCAACCCAAAGGGCTCAGTAGCAGCCTGGAGTTAGAATTAATGCCCGGTCGATGGCAATAGGCATCTATATATATCAATTATACGGGATTAAAAGACAAAAGACTGACGAAAGGAAGGTGGACTGAGTTTCCCCTACCTAACATGGTACAGGCGTTATATTATCATCATCAGCATTTTAATGTCTGCTGGGGCACAGGCCTCCTCTCCGTAAGAGGCTGTGGGACGTAATCCACCACGCGGGCGCAATGCGGGTTGGTGGACGGCACATGTCTTCGAATTTTTGGTTCTAGAACATGCAAGTCACTTTTGTCATAAAGGTGCATTACGAATATAACGGCTCAAGATTGTTTAGTCCGACTCGACACTCGTGCTACACTGTTTGCATTTTGTATGTGTAGATAGCTACGCACACATATAAGAGGAAGTCTGAAAGTGGCACCGCTGACTGAAAAATTGTGTGGAAATCGGTTGTCGTGGTATGCCATGTGATGCGGAGGAATGAAGAAAATGTCGTGAGGAAAGTCTTGTGTATGGATGTGGATGGCTATAAGAGTAGGGGAAGGCCAAAGAAACGATGGTTAGACTGTGTGAAAGAGGATATGGGTAAAAAGGGGGTGACTACAGAGATGACGACTAATAGAGGAGTATGGAAGAAAAAGACATGTTGCGCCGACCCCAAATAAATTGGGATAAGGGCAGGAGAATGATGATGTGTAACAAAAAAAATACACTAAAAATTAAAAAAATAACTTTAATTTCGGAAGTCGGTGTTTGTATTTTATTTCTTCGATATTTGACACCGACTGCCGAAATTAAAGTTATTTTTTAATTTTTAGTGTATTTTTATTTGGAAGTCGGTTGTTTTTTTTGTAAAAAAGGTTTTTTATTTTTCGCTTTTTAGTTGTTATACCCCAGAACTAAAACTCCCAATAACATGGAACGTGGAATTTAAACATTTGGAGAACACAAAAACGTCATCAAGATATGCGTATTTTTCGTTTTTGTTCAGTTTCTCAAAAAGCGCTAAAGCAATTTCGATAAAATTTATATGGGACCACCTCGGGAGTATATTCTTTCGGATAAAAAAAGAATTTTGAAAATCGGTCCACAACTGACGGAGAAATGCGCGGACATACATAAAAAAAACAACATATATACAGTCGAACATAGAACCTCCTCCTTTTTCGAAAGTCGGTTAAAAAGACAAATGATAAATGATAAATGATGTTTATTCAGTAAATAGGTTACAAGGAACACTTTTACACGTCAATGGTTTTTGTCAGTTTAAGCTAGATGAGGCCGGTGTTTCCTAGCTGACTACCCTGAGAAGAAACACCGAAACAAACTCAGAGATCAAAGTCTCTTTTAAAGTGTGTACTGGTTAAATCATATGAGAACCATGTAGGTTTATGTCTGGGATGAGCTTTTTGAAGAAAGCAACACACGAATTCGAGTGGACCTGTCCAGACAGTGCAAGCATTTGTCAGTCATCGCGAAGCTCAACTCAGAACTTTGAGGAGCTCAACACACACAGGTTTAGCAACACACACAGGACAGGTTCCGAAGCCAAAAGCCACATATTGTACCCATTATTTGGATCATTTTTTTCTACTAGACCATACCTGGGAATCCTCTGGTTCTGGAGATATTGAAGGTCATGGTCGCATTTTTTTTTACGAAAATGAATTCCATGTGTTATTAGTAAACATTTTTCCAAAGAAACATTAGCTGAATTTTCGATTTTTCTTAACAAATTACGCATTTGAAGTTACAAAAACGAAATGGAAAATAATGCTTTCAGAAATCTGGGATTGGTATGCAAGTTGACGCAGTGGCTTATGACTGACTTTTGCGCTGCATGCCGTGGGATCAATTCCCACACGGAACAAATATTAAAATTTATGTTGCATATCTCTATGTATTGTTAACACAGTTTAATGGGGAACCACAACTAAAAAGTGAAAAATAAAAATCTGTTTTTGTAAATAGTTTTTTTCCTTTTTAAGCAATGCATTGCGCTATAGGTAAGTACTTACCGATTTTTTACCTTCCAGTGAAGGCAAGGTTACGGTGAAAATAAAAATAACCCATGCTAAAAGCACCCCCATACTCGTAAGAGGGGAAAGTAACTTTGTAAGAATTAATGGGTGAAGCTAAATTATATAGACGATTATTTTACTGAAAAATCGTGACAGCAGAATATTGTAAAGTTTTTAATAGTTTGATACCATTTGTTTGCTAGATCGTGATATTCGCTATAGATGCTTAATATTTTATTAGATAACGAGGTTCTGTCAGCGACTTCGCCCGTGGATGTCGGAAATTATCCTAAGTGAACATAAACTCAATTCAAACTTAAAGCATTTATTTCAAATAAAACAGGCACTTTTCAATTGTCAAGAAGTCGATCAGTCAGAAAGCTGAAGTTAATTGCACATTTCAAAGCGTGAGCTCTATGGAGAAGAACGTGCAAGGAACTCCATGGACATTCTTTTAAACCATGTTATGTATTACAAATCCTGGTTACATATATCTTGTTGCTTCTATTAAGTGACAATAATGTTAGTAAAAAATAACAATTCAAAAAAAAAAATAAGTTGGGATAATGATGGAAGAGATAAGAGTATGTAGAAATGGAAAAGCATTAGAGAGATAGGATATAATATACATATAGGTGTATGTATAATGGGGTGTAAAAAGGCAGTTTCCGAAAGATAGCCGAAAGCCACATATTCTATCAAATGTTTTAGCTGTAAAGAAGAAGAGGCGCTACAAACTCCCCAGCAACACGTGTCAACCCGACCTGTGTCGGATCAAGGCGGAGGTGACCCCTGCGTGTTTCCACTGCGAGGATCGCCCAGTGGACACGGTGGAGCATACGGTGGAGGTTTGCCCCGCCTGGGCAGAACACCGCCGTGTCCTCGTGGATGCGATAGGCGGCAGCGACCTCTCGCGCCGTGCCCTGGTTCAGGCCATGGTACGGAGCGAGAGGGAATGGGGGGCCACTGGTTCATACCTGGGAATCCACTGGTTCTGGAGATATTGAAGGTCAAAGTCACATTTATTTTTTATTTTTTAGGAAAATTAATTCCAAGTGTTATTACACATTTCGAAATTACGCATTTACAGTTATAAAAACGCAATGAATATCAAACGTAACCGACAAGTACCTACGCGGCTTAGAGCCAAGGGGCGGGGTTTAACTCCATTAGCCTGGGTTCGCGTTACATTGCGCGCAATAAAAAATAGTTTTTTTTTTTCATACCTAAAAATTAAAGTCGTTTCCCAGCAATAATTTTTGCGCAAAGCTACTTTGTTAGACGTACAGTATAATATAATAATAATAATAATATTCCACCACTATCACACAACGCCATCTAGTCCCAAGCTAAGCAGAGCTTGTGTTATGGGTACTAGACAACTGATAAACATACTTATATATTTCTAAATACATACATATTATAGATAAATTACACCCAGACACAGAACAAATGATCGTGCTCATTACACAAAAATTTGTCCTGGGTGGGAATTGAACCCACGACCTCCGGCATAGCAGTCAGGGTCACTAACCACTAGACCAACAGGCCAGTCATAGTATGCGTAGTTGATGGCTATGAGATGTGTCTTTTTACACCCTGTATAAAATCTTCTGCGTACTTGGCTAATCTCCGTTAAAATTCGACACTTGGACGGAAGGATTATTACTATTATATAGATATTCGTTTGTATACTCGTCGTAAGCGCTATTCGAGTTCTTCCATCTAGAATTTATCAGTTGCAACCTTTTTCTTGTTTGTGGGTGGGAAAAATCATCCAGTGACTTCTCCCGCTCTGGGTGGAGCAGGAGGGCGTGTTAGACTTTTACTGACTAAAACCCACCCCTGGTCCTTTAGTTGCCTGTGCCAAGGGCCGCAGTAACTCTATTTCAAATTCAGTCAGTAGCATTGAGGAGTGGCTGGAGAGGCGCCACGCGTGCGTCAGTCGGAAGGTCCTTCCGACTGACGCAGGTTCTCAACGGACACGGAAGTTTCGGGAGGTTCCTGTGCAGGATAAGGCGGAGGGAAACGCCCGGGTGTCCCCACTGTGAGGGTCGTCCAGAGGACTCGGTGGAGCATACGGTGGAAAACTGCCCCGCTTGGGCGGAGCCCCGCTGTGTCCTCGTGGAGGCGATCGGCGGCAGCGACCTCTTGCGCCCGGCCCTGGTCCAGGCCTTGGTATGGAGCGAGAGGGAATGGGAAGCAGTCTCCTCCTTCTGCGAAGCAGTAATGCTCGCGAAGGAGGAGGCGGAACAGGTGAGGGAGGCTCAACGTCAGAGTCGCCCTCACGCCCTCAGCAGCAGCCGCCGCAGGAGACGCCCTGGGCGTAGGACGAGACGATCTCCGGCCACTGTAGACCCGGGCCTGCGGACGGTGAGTAGTGGGTAGCTCGCAGTCCGATCAGCACCAGGCCCGAGAGTTGACGGCGCGTAGTGTTCCACGCGCGCCTCAAAGAGTTGTCAGCAAACATGACCACGCCGATGGCCACGACGATGCCTGCCCACGGGTTGTGTATAAATTAGAAAGCACTTAGGGCAGGGAAGGAACAGGGGTGGGTTTTAGTCAGTAAGAGTCTGACACGCCCTCACGCTCCACCCAGAGCGGGAGATGTCATTGGATGATTTCCCAACCCAAAGGGCTCAGTAGCAGCCTGGAGTTAGAATTAATGCCCGGTCGATGGCAATAGGCATCTATATATATCAATTATACGGGATTAAAAGACAAAAGACTGACGAAAGGAAGGTGGACTGAGTTTCCCCTACCTAACATGGTACAGGCGTTATATTATCATCATCAGCATTTTAATGTCTGCTGGGGCACAGGCCTCCTCTCCGTAAGAGGCTGTGGGACGTAATCCACCACGCGGGCGCAATGCGGGTTGGTGGACGGCACATGTCTTCGAATTTTTGGTTCTAGAACATGCCAGTTTCCTCACGATGTTTTCCTTCAACGTTTTGAGAGCACTGGTGATGAAATAATTTACACAAAGTAATGCGCCTGTCTGGGATTGAACTCACGACCTACAACTTGTAAGTCGCGGCCGTTACCACTGGGCCACCACTGCTCTCTGATATTATGTTATGTAAAAATCAATACAAAACTTATTTATTCAAACTAGGCTGAAAGCCAGTACTTTTTGAAAGTCAAAGTTCTACATAAAGACAGTCCTCCCAAAAACGCCCGCCCGTCACCACTTCCCAATGTTTTAGCTGTAAAGAAGAAGTGGCGCTACAAAACTCCCCAGCAACACGTGTCTCTGCCCAGGGGTTGTTGATATCGAAATAGAGTTACCGCACCCCTGGGCACTCAGGGCAGGGAAGGAACAGGGTGGGTTTTAGTCAGTAAGAGTCTGACACGCCCTCCCGCTCCACCCAGAGCGGGAGATGTCATTGGAAGAATTACCACCCCACAAAAAAAAAGCAATACGTGTCTCAAAAGGTAATATTATACTGCTTCAGTCCGAAGGAAGTCTCCTCTGTCATTAAAATAATCATAATCTTTAATACGTTATTTCGATTTTAAATAATTACTATTTATTTGTTTATAGGAGATACTCATGTATTTTATGAATTTTCATATGGCTCTACAAAATCTTAACTGCAAAAAATAAAAAAAAATAAAAACTTTTCAAGTTCAAATATAATTGGAATTTCTTTTTTTGGGTTCAAATTTCATTTATTTTCCTACAGATAAATTTCAAAGTATGTAGAAGTTTATAAAATATAAATAAAATATGTACAAACGGCATAAAAAGGGGAGGCGTAGATGTCATTGGCTATAAAAAAATTCGTTCACATCGCTGTGTGCTTAGAACACTGGCAGCAATGCCACTTAGACTAACAATGCTGATTTTATAAATTGGTATTGCAATTGGAATTGCGATAAGAAATAAACAGTAGAAATGTGTAAACTATCAACTCATGATTTTCCCATTAAAAATAATAACATTTACATGTCTATAAATATCAATAACATTTTTTAGAAGGTTTAATTTTATTAGACAACACACGACATTACACTTTTATTAACTTTCCAATAATATATTGATTTATGAATCATACAAACTATTTACGTCTTTCAAACAATACTTACGAGTACGCAGCTAGGAAATCATAAAATAGCTGTTAACTTCACTAAGTGTTGATTTGCCTATATATTACATTTATCTTAATAAGATATTCTATACAAACGCTATGAAACACCAATTATATTTGATTATAATGTTTTTTTTTTCTTTGACATAAATTCTCTGGCGATTGCAAAAAACGGCTGCAGGAAAACAGAAAGAACTACAGAACCAGATGATGCCATTTTAATTAATATCAATCACAGATTTCCGCATCAGATTTATACAAGGCGGAGACAACTATACAATAATAAATGAAAACACTGATCATACCATTATGAACCACTTTTGCTATAGGACCAACCCAAGATAGCGAAATGAAAAGATGAGCAGCCAGCGTTTTCATTCAATGTATTGTCGTGATCACCTATATTATCCTACTGCCCCTATTACATTTTATTGGTTTTCTTCTTCCATTTCTATTTGCGGTCATCTCAATAGACACCTCCTCCAGTCCTTTGTAGCCCTATCTTCATCCTACTGCTCCTATTCCATTTTATTGGTTTTATTCTTCCATTTCTATTTGCGGTCATCTCAATAGTCACCTTCTCCAGTCCTGTGTAGACCTATCTTCATCCTATTGCCCCTATTCCATTTTGTTGGTTTTATTCTTCCATTTCTATTTGTGGTCATCTCAATAGTCACCTCCTCCAGTCCTTTGTAGCCCTATCTTCATCCTATTACCCCTATTCCATTTTGTTGGTTTTATTCTTCCATTTCTGTTTGTGGTCATCTCAATAGTCACCTCCTCCAGTCCTTTGTAGCCCTATCTTCATCCTATTGCCCCTATTCCATTTTGTTGGTTTTATTCTTCCATTTCTATTTGTGGTCATCTCAATAGTCACCTCCTACAGTCCTTTGTAGCCCTATCTTCATCCTACTGCCCCTATTACATTTTATTGGTTTTCTTCTTCCATTTCTATTTGCGGTCATCTCAATAGTCACCTCCTCCAGTCCTTTGTAGACCTATCTTCATCCTATTGCCCCTATTACATTTTATTGGTTTTCTTCTTCCATTTCTATTTGCGGTCATCTCAATAGTCACCTCTTCTCCAGTCCTTTGTAGCCCTATCTTCATCCTACTGCTCCTATTACATTTTATTGGTTTTCTTCTTCCCTTTCTATTTGCGGTCACCTCAATAGTCACCTCCTCCAGTGCTTTGTAGCCCTATCTTCATCCTACTGCTCCTATTCCATTTTATTGGTTTTATTTTTCCATTTCTATTTGCGGTCATCACAATAGTCACCTCCTCCAGTCCTTTGTAAACCTATCTTCATCCTACGGCTCCTATTCCATTTTATTGGTTTTATTCTTCCATTTCTATTTGCGGTCATCTCAATAGTCACCTCCTCCAGTCCTTTGTCGCCCTATCTTAATCCTACTGCCCCTGTTCCATTTTTATTGATTTTCTTCTTTCATTAATCGACTTTCGAAAAAGGAGGACGTTCTATGTTCGACTGTATGTATGTTTTTTTTTTATGTATGTCCACCGATTTCTCCGTTAGTTGTGGACCGATTTTCAAAATTCTTTTTTTATCCGCAAGAATATACTCCCGAGGTGCTGAAGCAATTTCGATAAAATTTATATGGGACCACCCATATAAATTTTATCGAAATTGCTTCAGCACTTTTTGAGAAACTGAACAAAAACGAAAAATACGTATACCTAGATGACGTTTTGTTTTCTCCAATTACGAGTATGTATAAATTCCACGTTCCATGTTATTGGGGTTTTTAGTTTTAGGGTATAACAACTGAAAAGTAAAAATTAAAAAACTTTTTTACAAAAAAAAAAAAAAAAAAACAACCGACTCTACTAACGAACGAAAATAAAATACAAACACCGACTTTCGAAATTAAAGTTATTTTTTAATTTTTAGTGTATTTTCTTTTTTGGATGTCGGTTGTTTTTTTTTGTAAAAAAGTTTTTTTTATATTTGCGGTCTACTCAATAATCACCTCCTCCAGTCCTTTGTAGCCTTATCGTCTTTCGCACAATCCATCCACCGTTTCTTTGGTCTTCTTTAATCCTATAACCACACACATTCATACTTCTTTTTCATCATATCGATGATCATTTTGACCAAAATTTTGCCACGTTAGTAAAGTGCAGCTGTTATTGCACAGATGGCATGACAAGAGGTGAGGCATTGTTTGGGACGTAGCTCCACAATCGCATTGTGGTTCATTGGTGTACCCCCATCTGACTACGTTACATTGAAAATTTCCCGATAAATGTCAACGGCCCTGCGTGTTCTTTGCTGAACTCACGCAACGCGTCGTACGTTAACCCAGTAATAGGACTCACCCATTAAGGAGCCCGGGCCTGTGGACGGCGAGTAATGGGTAGCTCGCCGTCCGATCAGCACCAGGCCCGAGAGTCGACGGCGCGTAGTGTTCCACGCGCGCCTCAAAAAGTTGTCAGCAATGACTGGGCCCGTCATGGCCGATGCTTGCCGAGGGGTTGAGGATAAATTCGAAACAGAGTTACCTCGCCCCTGGGCACTCAGGGCAGGGAAGGAACAGGGGTGGGTTTTAGTCAGTAAGAGTGTGACACGCCCTCCCGCTCCACTCAGAGCGGGAGATGTCATTGGATGATTTTCCACCAAAAAAAAAAACCATTTAAGGAGCGCTGTCCCAAATTAGACGCATTATTAATTTATTATACATAACACAGGTATTATACTTAAACATGCATACTAAACGATAAATAATAAAAAATTCTTTAAAATGATGAAGGTTTCATAAAAATACGCTTTATAGTTTTTGCGTGATTCTCAATTTTTTATCAGCGTTAGACATAACTTTAAAAATTAATTACACTATGTTATAAAATATAATTTCAAACATTCACATATCAAATTACGAAGAAAATTGTCTAGAATAACATAAATATATTAAAAAAAAAAAAAACATTATATTATAATTCGTATTATCTGCGCCTTAACACAACTCATGTTACAAAATCATCATGTTACTTCTAATTTTATTCATTCTTCCTTTCATATTCAGTCCATCCTTCTGTGGAATGCGCTTCCCCTCAATATCACGACGGCCACCAGTCAGTATGCATTTAAGGCGCTATTAGCTGCCAATGACCTTGAGTGGTTAGCTTGCGTGTTCTGTACTGAGCTCACGTAACGCGTCGTACGTCCATCCAGTAATAGGACTCGCCCATCAAGGAGCGCTGTCCGAAATTAGACGCATTATTAATTTATTAGACATAAAAGAACAGGTATTAAAATAAAACACTGAGACTAAATTGTAAATAATTAAATGATCTTTAAAATGTTGAAGGTTTCATAAAAATACGCTTTATAGTTTTGGCGTGATTCTCAATTTTTTATCCGCGTTAGACGTAACTTTACAAATTAATTACACTATGTTATAAAAAAATAATTTCAAATATTCTCAGATCAAATTACGGCGTAAGTTATCTAAAGTAACATATATTTCTTTCAATGAAATAAAACTTGTCGTTTAGACATGATGTTCAATTAAAAACCACTAGAAGTCGTATAACTGCGCCTTAAGCGAAAGTTGCGGAATTACCTTCAAAAGAGTCGTCTCAAAATCCTTATCTCTAACTTTTTATTATTTTTATATATGTAGGTATTTTATAATAAATATATCTGTATGTTTATTTTAACTATATGTATATACTTTCGTAACTATTTTCTTCTTAGTAATATTTTTTTTGCAGTTTATGCACCTGCCATATTATCTCTCCACCGCCCTTGGTTGACTGGTAGAAAATGCCTAAGGCATTAAGTCCCTTTGTACATTTGTGTTGCATGAAATTATAATAATGATACGAAATGAATAATGATACGAAATGATCATTTGAACTAACTTTTATCAGAGTGTAATTCAAATAGTGATTATGTGTACTGGTTAGGCTGTGGTTATAATACTAGGTATTTGCATTTATGGAGAACATGATTAGTCTGCCATTTGGAGTTGGACATCTAAACTGATCAAAGTATCTGTGAGGCTTTTTCTTTGCTCGATGTTTAGAGGAACGAGAGGATGTCGTGCTGGGCCCACTCTGATGCCAGTCACCAGTTCCATAGCCGCCTTCATAGCTGGAACGAAGTCGCCTGGAAAATAGATCGCTTAAGTTGTTGGGAAACAATGAGCATGTCCAACCCGAATGTAGGAAAGGGTCATCATCATCATCATCAGCCTTTTAATGCCCCTACTGCTGGGGCACAGGCCTCCTCTATGTGAGAGGGTGTGGGCCATAATTCATCACGCGGGCCCGATGCGGGTTGTTGGATATCACATGCCCAGAGGACACGGTGGAGGTCTGCCCCGCTTGGGCGGAGCACCGCCGTGTCATCGTGGATGCGAGAGGCGGCCGCGACCTCTCGCGCCCGGCCCTGGTTCAAGCCACGGTACGGAGCGAGAGGGAATGGGAAGCAGTCTCCGCCTTCTGCGAAGCAGTAATGCTCGCAAAGGCGGAGGCGGGACGCGTGAGCAAAGCTCAACGGAGTGGCCCTCACGGCCCCGGCCGCTATCACCGCAGGAGAGGTACTGGGTGTAGGACGTCGCAAGACGATCTCCGGCCACCGTAGACCCGAGCCTGCGGACGGCGAACAGTGGGTAGCTCGCCGTCCGATCAGCACCAGGCCCGGGAGTCGACGGTGCGTAGTGTTCCACGCGCGCCTCAAAGAGATGCAATGTGTGTCCGCCACCACTGACGGGGCCCATCGTGGCCGGTGCCTGCATGCCTAGGGGTAGCGGATAAATTCTGAAAATGAGTTACCGCACCCCTGGGCCCTCAAGCAGGGAAGGAACAGGGGTGGGTTTTAGTCAGTAAGAGCCAAATCCGCCAATCTGCTCCACCCAGAGCGGGAGAAGTCATTGAATGATTTCCCACACATAAAAAAAAGCTCAATGTTGTATCGGTTATATAATAAAATAAAATATTATAGTTTAAAAAAAAAAGGAAATAACACAATCTTTGGGAGTCCGTCGTATTAAATTTAGACTGACTTCATTTTATTTTTAACCGACTTCCAAAAGGAGGAGCTTATCAATTCGGATGTTTGTATTTCTTTTTTTTTAATGCATATTCAGGCATAACTACGTCATACATTGACGAATTTGCAAAATTATTTTTTTGTCCGAAAGGGGTTTGTTCCGAAATGGTCCCAATTAAATTTCATATAGATCTGATGATCGGTTTCGGAGACAGACAACGGAACTCTTCAAAAATTGACAGCAAATCAACCGCGATTTCGCGACCGTATGTCTATGAATTGTTAACACAATTTAAGGGTCTACTACCGGCCAAGTGGCAACCCAGCGATGGGCATGCCACCATTGCGGCGGTAGTGCCCCTCTTTGAGGAGTGGCTGGAGAAGCGTCATGGCGTCCTCACCTTCCGCCTGATGCAGGTCCTTACCAGTCACGATTGTTTAGGGAGGTTCCTACATCAAATCAGGCGGGAAGAAACGCCCGGGTTACCACTGTGTGAATCGTCCAGAGGACACGGTGGAGCATACGGTGGAGGTCTGCCCCGCTTGGGCGGAGCACCGCCGTGTCCTCGTGGATGCGATAGATGGCGGCGCCCTCTCGCGCCCGGCCCTGGTTCAGGCCACGGTACGGAGCGAGAGGGAATGGGAAGCAGTCTTCGCTTTGTGCGAAGCAGTAATGCTCGCGAAGCGGAGGCGGGACGCGTTAGGGAAGCTCAACAGAGTGCCGCTCACGGCCCCGACCGCTACCACCGCAGGAGAGGTACTGGGCGTAGGACGTCGCGAGACAATCTCCGGCCACCGTAGACCCGGGCCTACGGACGGCGAGCAGTGGGTAGCTCACCTTCCGATCAGCACCAGGCCTGTGACTCGATGGCGCGTAGTGTTCCACGCGCGCCTCAAAGAGATTAGTGTCAGCCACCACTGACGGGGCCCCTCGTGGCCGGTGCCTGCATGCCTAGGGGTAGCGGATAAATTCTGAAAATGAGTTACCGCACCCCTGGGCACTCAGGCAGGGAAGGAACAGGGGTGGGTCTTAGTCAGTAAGAGTCTGACACGCCCTCCTCTAGGAGAAGTCATTGGATGATTTCCCACCCCCACAAAAAAAACCGGCCAAGTGGCGCCCTCATTGAATAAGAAATCGTAGCATAGCCTAGAAAATAAATATTAAAGAATCCAACATCATGTTTGTTACAAATAGGAGAAAGTATTTTTACGTTGTTAAAACAGGTCTCAGAATGTTTCGTATCCAAAGTAGTAAGCAAAAGTGTCAGAAACGCCCGTTTTTGGTAATATTTATTTTCTAGGCTATGCTAAGATTTTTTATTCAATGATGGC
This sequence comes from Polia nebulosa, assembly GCA_951329385.1. Lineage (NCBI taxonomy): Eukaryota > Metazoa > Arthropoda > Insecta > Lepidoptera > Noctuidae > Polia > Polia nebulosa. Next base: position 25,187,870 of record OX589602.1, read on the forward strand.
GCCACTTGGCCGGTAGTACGGCCTTAATAATAATAATAATTTTTATTTATTGCGAGTAACAATGAGACTCATAAAATGTTAGTAACAAAAACAAACTTAAATAACTATGTTAGTGACATAAAAATAACTAAAACATTGACACATAAATAAGTAACCATTGCTTCAGCATTCCAGCTGAAATACTGAAGCAACGATTCAACACAACACAAAAACAAACAACACAACAAATTATTTATGATCAGCGGATCACCGTTGCGCCAACCCATGGGAGACGGCACAACAGCGACCCACGTACTCACAGTCCAGGCGACTTGCTATCATGCTTAGGATATCGTTAGTGCTGCCCCGCACCCTGCACACCAGGGAAGTGCACCTCTTGCGCATTGTTGTGTAAAAACAATCAACATGCGCATCCGGGAACATCCCCGACGCATTACAGAAGCGGGGCAGCCCCACCAGCATCCCAAACGCGTTATTAAATTGCACGCGGAGAGCGCTGTACGATCTTTGCGTACATTTAGCCCACAAGCTGCACGTGTAGAAAGAGGTACAGTAGGCTCGAAAGAGCGTAATTTTAACGGGAAGTGAACAACGTGCAAATCTGCGAGCCAGCATGTTCGCTCTAACCGACAACGCCCTCCGCTCCCGCTCAATGTCATCATCGTCTTTAAGGTCGGGGACCAATACATGACCAAGATATTTAAACCGCCGGACTCTTCTTAAAGGCGTGCCACAAAGTAAGACCGGAGGCACCACATCAGCTCAGCAGCTCCATGTCATCCGCGTAACTGATATTATTTACGCAGACACCGTCTACGTAACATCCGACCCTGGTGCTACTGAGCTCGCCAGTCAGCTCGTTCACATATAGGTTGAAGAGCGTTGGCGAGCTCGAAACGAGAACCAAAACTAAAAAGTGAAAAATATAAAAAACTGTTTTACAAAAAAAATGGAACTTTTTTGGAAAAATGGAATTTTTTTATTCGGTTTCTTTTCAGCAAGCCCTTTCATTTGGTACTGCTTTGGGAGTCCGCCTTATCGTCCCGTATTATTATATACTCTTTGGCCTTATCCCTTTACACCCGAAAAAAATATTGCAATAATTAAAAAAAAAAGTTAATTGGCAGTATTATTAGAGTCTATGGAAATTAAGAAAAATGCAAAAAAAAACCCTGAATTTTCAGTGTTCCTGAAAATGTGCCCTCACGATCGTGACATAGATAACGTCACTTAGCTAACCATGTCCCGTATTATTATTATACTCTTTGCTAACCGTGCAAGGATAACAATTCCTCCAAACGAAACATATGTCCAAAATTTCAGCTCATTCAGAAATCGGGAAGTGGGTCCAAACCTTATGAGATTTTTTTTACATAGTTATAGATGAAGCTAATAAAAGCGTCATAAGCTATTTATATATGATTGTTTAGTTCATCACCTTGTGAAGTAATAGCATCAACCAGTTTATTCAGCCTCTGCTGCAAGACCCTGGCCTTCAGCACGTCTCCATCCTTCACCGCCTGCACTACATTGTGGACCAGATCTGGGAACAGGTTGGCAACGGTTGCGATGCTGGAGTCGTGGCCCATCAGAACTGAAGGAGCGATGTGCTGGAATTTATATTTTAAATCTAAAGTAACGTTATGAAAAGGCAGTATTGGGCAGATACTTCTTTTCATAGCTGATTGTTATAGACAACCTTTTATCCCGAAGAAATGCATGATTCCTGTGGGATAAACAATGGGAAGCCGCGGGAAAAATTATTGAAAAAGTGGCTTTTTCAGTGTGAATCTATCTATAACTTTTAGTTTATTTCATAAGTACTACTGATATTGCCTGGGGTCGCGGGTTAATTTGAAATAGAGTTACCGCGGCCCTTGGCACAGGCGACTGAAAGAACAGGGGTGGGTACTGACTAAAAGTCAGTCAAAGTCTGACACGCCCTCACGCTCCACCCAGAGCGGGAGAAGTCATTAGATGATTTCCCACCCCTCCCAGAAAAAGAAAAGGTGAGTACTACTATCTCCCTAGCCTTTTCCCAACTATCTTGGGGTCGGCTTCCAGTCTAACCAGATGCAGCTGAATACCAGTATTTTACATGGAGCGACTGCCTATCTGACCGACCTCCACAACCCAGTTACTGGGTAATACGATACCCCTTGGTAAGACTGGTTGTCAGACTGTCGGGCTTCTGACCACCCGTAACGACCGTCAAAGATCCATGATTGACAGCCGGGACCAACGGCTTAACGTGCTTTTCGAGGCGCGGAGGAGTCTCGGTATGTAAAGATGATCACCCATCCATGGACCAACCCCGGCAAGCATAGCTTAACCTGACGGATCGACCCGTGCGGCTGTTATTACTTTAGCCACGAGCTCCTCTATAGGTAATTAAATAATTTCCCCGTTAGTCTCGTGGTAGCACGACCGAGCATCTGAGCATAGTGGACTGCGTTTGATTCCTAGGTTGGGAAAACTGATATTGAGTTTTTCTTTTAGGAATATATCAGAGGTGGCTCGGAATTTGTTTGGTGGCGATGACCCCCGTGCTTCGGAAAGCACGTTAAGCCATTGGGTGTGTGGAGCATACGGTGGAGGTCTGCCCCGCTTGGGCGGAGCACCGCCGTGTCCTCGTGGATGCGATAGGTGCAATGGCGGCGACCTCTACCGCCCGGCCCTGGTCCAGGCCATGGTACGGAGCGAGAGGGAATGGAAGGCAGTCTCCGCCTTCTGCGAAACAGTAATGCTAAAGGCGGAGGCGGGACGCGTGAGGCAAGCTCAACGGAGTGGCCCTCACGGCCCCGGCCGCTACCACCGCAGGAGAGGTACTGGGCGTAGGACGTCGCGAGACGATCTCCGGCTACCGTAGGAGGATCTCCGTACCCGGGCCTGCGGACGGCGAGCACTGGATAGCTCGCCGTCCGATCAGCACTAGGCCCGTGAGTCGACGGCGCGTAGTATTCCACACGCGCGACAAAGAGATGTCAGCCACCACTGACGGGGCCCATCGTTGCCGGTGCCTGAATGCCTAGGGGTAGCGGATAAATTCTGAAAATGAGTTACCGCACCCCTGGGCACTCAGGCAGGGAAGGAACAGGGGTGGGTTTTAGTCAGTAAGAGTCTGACAGCCCTCCCGCTCCACCCAGAGCGGGAGAAGTCATTGGATGATTTCCCACCCCCCTGAAAAAAAAGCCATTGGTTGCGCGCTTGGTCACATTTTTAAAAAGTCTGTTAGTATGATTCACGGAAACTCTTAGCAGGATAGGTCCTCCTAGAACGTAAAAATCATGAATCATTTAGTAATTCAGCGTTGAACTTACATGGTTAGCAATAAATATCTTCTGGTCTTCCGCCAGCAAGTCGGCCACTTGATCAGCTATTCCTAGGTCAGCTTTTGCACCTTTGAAGTTTGGTAGTTTAGATGATGCTTCGGAGAATAATTGGCGCATGTTTACTGAAAACGACATAATGAGATGAGATTAAAGTATGGATGGACAAAGTAAGGTTTAGATTTTTTTTGTCACGTAAGCATCTTATTTCCCATCATTATTTACCTAATTTGAGTATCTACCAATCAGCAACAGGAAATAGCAGAGTTTATCCGCTACCCCTAGGCATGTAGGCACCGGCCACGATGGGCCCCGTCAGTGGTGGCTGACAACATCTCTTTGAGGCGCGCGTGGAACACTACGCCCGTCGACTCACGGGCCTGGTGCTGATCGGACGGTGAGCTACCCACTGCTCGCCGTCCGCAGGCCCGGGTGTACGGCGGCCGGAGATCGTCTCACGACGTCCTACGCCCAGTGCCTCTCCTGCGGTGGTAGCCACTCCGTTGAGCTTCCTTCACGCGTCCCGCTTTCACCTTCGCGAGCATTACTGCTTCGCAGAAGGTGGAGACTGCTTCCCATTCCCTCTCGCTCAAATGCATGGCCTGAACCAGGGCCGGGCGCGAGAGGTCGCCGCCACCTATCGCATCCGCGACACCGCGGTGCTCCGCCCAAGCGGGGCAGACCTCCACCGTATACTCCACCGTGTCCTCTGGGCGATCCGCGCAGTGATAACACCGCCAGACATTACCTGCGTATTTATTTTGAATGTATGCGTACCTGGTCTGCTAGTTTGAGCCAACGACGATTACTGGTCTGCTAGTTTGAGCCAACGACGATTAATTCACTGGTATGAGGTGCTAAAGTTACGTAATATACGTTTTAGTTTTGCAGAATATTGTTAAATAATTCATAATTAACAAACATTTTAACGCCAAATTAGTTATTGTAGGAGTTTAACAGTCCAGTCAATTTAGCAAAAATAAGGGGTCAACCTCGGAATGAGAGATAATACCAATATGGCTTGCTTGCATGCTGTAAAATAATTGGAAGGGTAAGGTTTGGGCTCCCCCAAATCTTACCAGCTCCAGTGGATGTCTTTCGGCTGCAATGATGATGATGATGATGATAAGGGTACGGTTGTAATGTCTGGCGGCTCTGTGATCTTAGACTAAAGTGTTATTTTAAATTAAATAAACAGGATCTGATTACCATCGACCCCGGTCATCATAGGGAAGTGGTAGTAGATCAGGGGCAGGCTCGGCGCCGCCTCGGACACGCTCTGCAGATAACGAACTAGTTGGTCCACGTTCTTCGGCTTGTAGTACAGCTCCGGAAGAGTCATCATGCCATCTGCTTTTAGTTTATCTGCGTGTTCTGCCTGAATGAGACAAAAAAAATTGGTAACTGTTATCATAGAAGGAGTGATTTTTCTCGTTAGTGATCGAAAAAAAACGTTCACTTAAACGCTAATTCGAAGGGTCAAATTAAATGACAAAGAGAAACTTCGCACTCGTGATGGGTACCGATATCTAAACACGGCAAAAAAAATCTTACTGACCACGGGGTCATACTTAAAATAACTACAGTTACTGAAGATGGAAGTTCGTATCTTACACTTAATTTTTTTGGTAATTGTTTTGTTATTTTTCATATTACTGCAATATGAAATTCTCACTTATTCTAAATTTCCATTTTTAGTTAAAGGCATGATATGATAAGCAAATGTAATAAAACACTTTTTTACAAAAAATACAACCGAAATCCAAAAAAGAAAATACTTAAAAATAACTTTAATTTCGGCAGTCGGTGTTTGTATTTTATTTCTTCTCTAATTGACACCGACGTCCGAAATTAAAGTTATTTTTAAATTTTAAGTGTAAGTACTTTCTTTTTTAGTAGTCGGGTTGTATTTTTTGTAAATAAGTTTTTTATTTTTCACTTTTTAGTTGTTTTACCCCAGAACTAAACTAAATATTAAAGTTACGCCCAAATTAAAGTTACCCCAATAAAATTGAACATGGAATTTGAACATACTCGTAATTGGAGGAAACCAAAACGTCATCTATGTACCTATACATTTTTTTTTGTTGATTTTTTCAAAAAGCACAAAAGCAATTTAGATAAAATTTATATGGGACCACCTCTAATATACTCTAAGAAAAGAATTTTGTAAATCGGTCCACAACTGATACAGAAATCGGTGGACATACATAAAAAAATAAAAAATAAAGTTAAGTCGAACATAGAACGCGAAGTCTGTTAAAAAATTGTTGTGATCAGTATCGTTGAGTCAATTCAATAACATTTATAAATAGGTATCAAACAAGGACAGAGACCAGGCTACGAATTATATGCAGAGTAGATTGAGAAGAAGTGATCAATTTGCAGTCTGGTCTCTACATCGAAGCAGTTTGGCAGATACTTATTAAAATCAAAGACGTTGTGACCAATATACGTATTTATTATTATAGTCTTTTACACTTTCTCATTCACTTAATACAGAATATACTATACTAGGCTCCACAATATTAAGTCAATATATCGAAGGCATCCGCTACAGAGGTCGGGCTGCGACTGCCTTCTTCTTTGCCATTATTTTACCTCCCTACCCCGATACATAATTTTGTCCACCTACGCTAAATTACATTGTAGGAATACAAGGCACTTATTTTAGTGCAATATTTTGCCATTCAGTTAAACTGTAGTTTACAAAGGTCCTGATTAAACTTCCTTTGTATCCTTATAAATGATTTTGACCGCCTAAGCTAAATTACATTGTAATACAAGGCACCTATTCTAAGGCCATTAAGCTAAAATGTAGAAAAAGTAAAATGTTCTCTCACCACCGCCACCACCACTTCTCTAAACATATAAATAAATAAATACATGATCGAAGTACTGGCAGATAGACTGGAAGCCGACCCCAAGATAGTTGGGAAAAGGCTAGGCAGATGATGACATGATCGAAGTCCAACAGTCAGGTATTGCAACGTCCATTAACTACAGAGTTACTTACTTTAAGAATTTAAAAATCTTTTGTCATGTAAAGACATTACTACCGGTCACGTTTGTGAAGTTTCGCTAGCTATTTTAATTTGACCCTGCATATGCAACTATTAGAATAATGTTTTTTTTTGTAAGCCAGCTCAATTTAATGTACCTACCCTGTGTAAATAATTCTATTGTATTAATTTAATGTGTGTTTTTAAATTGTATTATTGCTGAAACGCTTGGTTTGTTGCCTTGGTTTGTTTTAAAAGTTTTGTCGATGCCGTATCTAGCAGTATCTGTCCATGCTCTGTGGGTCAGTTTTTTTTTTTATTGGTGTTTGGAAGTCATCCAATGACATCTCCCGCTCTGGGTGGAGCGAGAGGGCGTTTCAGACTCTTACTGACTAAAACCCACCCCTGTTCCTTCCCTTCCTGAGTGCCCAGGGGAGCGGTAACTCTGTTACGAATTTATCCGCTACCCCTAGTCATGTGGGTTAGACTGTAACAAGCTTTCAAACATTTTAATATAACGACGAATAAGTGATCAATATGGACTGTGCCTGAAATAAAAATGAATTTTATTTAATTTTTGCTATTTATAAGTAGTTTTGTGGACAATATTTAAGGGTTACGCTACAGTCCGTTCACTGTGTAAGCTTAAGGATTGAGGATTACGCAATGATTAAACAAGTTTCAACGAGTTTCAATTATTTCACAATTTTTTCATCATGCCTTCCTACCTACTACTGTACATGCAATTTAAAGGTGTAATTAGGATGTTATACTAGACAGACAAATTAAATTGTCAGTTTGGAATGTTTTTCGACCAAAAAGATCTCAGCTACAAGAGTTTCAGCTACAGCTGAAAGTAGGTATATTCTGAACAACAACATACACTGGGCTGCAAAAATTCCGGGCAGCTAATAAAAAGTGTGTTATTTCTAAAATACATAAGATTATTCGTAAAATTTTAGTAGATGACTGAATAAAATACATAACACGTTTTGTACACTATTTAATTTTAATGAAATGCTAAAAACTACCAAAAAACACATCTAACTTATGACAACAAAAATACACATCACAGTTAACCTTAAAAAAAATTTTTTTTTGTCTTTTTTATTCTTTGTAGGTATTTCTTCCACTAGCCCGTATCACTTCATTAAGACGATGTGGCATGCTATAAACCAAATTTTTAATACGATTTTGGTTTATAATTGACTATTCTTCCATTAGTGCACTCTTTAACTCCCAAGCTCGTCCCATGCATTTTCTATGAGATTTAAGTCTAGGCTGCGAGCTGGCCAGATAATACTGACGACTTCAATGTACCTATTGGCCAAATGAGCACCATGTGGCCGCGTATTAGGCATTATATTAGCTTCACGAAGTCATCACATGATTGTATCAGAGCTCACATTGTTGTGGTGAATTTCTCGAAGTCTGGTTCGGACCTGAACAGCCGTGTGATGTTTCGATTTCTTAGCATAGTGCTCACGATGAATCGGTCTTCTCGTGTAGTTTTGCACCTTGACCTGCCATTTCCTGGTCGTTTGGTGTTCATGCCGTCTCTTGAAATCGCTGAAGTGCTCCTTGGACCATAGATAAAGATATTCCAACTGTTCTAGCTAGCTAACTGTACTGCGCTGATTCTTGTACCATGGTTATAATTTGTGTACTTTCTTCAGGTGTTAGCGACATTATGTTGCACTGAATGCTGTGACCATTCCAAGAAATTGTTTATAATGACTGCTCGGTGACTTGTATAATTGAAACCTCTTTTGAGAATTATAATAAGTATTACTAATTTGCATATAAAATATTATTCATACGAGCGGTATATGTACTCGTACATAAGTTTGGGAGATGTCGCAGTTTTTCTATGTGACCCGTTATTATTGCGCCCCAGTGTTAATGAGTTACCGCACCCCTGGGCACTCAGGCAGGGAAGGAACAGGGGTGGGTTTTAATCAGTAAGAGTCTGACACGCCATCCCGCTTCACCCGGAGCGAGAGAAGTCATTGCATGATTTCCCACAACCCACAAAAAAAAGTGTATTATTTAGGTTTACAACGGTTAAGAAAAAGTATATAGGTTAGGTACCCCAAATTGGGGGTTTCAGGTTAACTATGTATTTTTACCAGTTGTAAGACATTTGGTAAGGGTGCACCTCCGACTTGAGCAATGACCTTAACTCCTAAAGGTCTAGCAGCTGCCATCCAGGCTTCCAGGAGTGACTTTCTCTCGTCGAGGTTCAAGGCCATGCCTTCTCCTGTAGTTCCACCTACTTTAGGAAAAAACAAAGTGGTGGATTACGACAAGCTCCGACTTACAGTGAGAAGATCCGTATCTCAATATTGGAAACAAAATAGTTACATATTAAACTAAATGATTGTGTATAGTTCAGGCCACTGTTTTTCAAAGCTTAGAAGTTTTATTCCAAACTATGTAATAATTTCATAGTAAGTTATGATAAGCTCGCCTTTGTACATGAATTGTGTAACCACTAAGTACTATGTAAAATTTTTGGTGTACAATAAAGAATTAAGAATGATTCAGAATGATAAAATTTGCATACAAAAAGTGTGTGCAAGTACAGTGAGGCCCTGTACTCCTGTACTAGGTGGGAACACGTGTGTTCTAAGAGTCAGTGTCTCCTCCCAAAAATTAGTTAAATTTATGCAATACATTGGTTTATAGTGGTAATTCTTCTTCTTTTCGTGTCGATATTGACTCAAATTTTGTCCGACCAGTACGTAGCAACCAGGATAGCTTTATCATTAGCCTCGTTTAAATCCCTCAAATTGCAGGTGGTTGTGCAAGCTGGGCAGGCAAGGAGGTGACGCATGTCCTGTAAAGGGGCTCCACACTGGCACTGGGATTGGGATGGATCAAGGATACCCCATTTTTCCAGATTATTTCTACAACGACCATCCTGGGTTCTCAATGGATTAACAGATTTCCAGATTGGCCACTGCAGTTCCTTTCCAGGCGGCAGATGTTCTGCGGGACGACTCCATAAGCTTGAAATGGGTGCATGAAAGGAGTCTCCCCGAGTGGCGTTAAAAATATCGAATTTCGATTCTAAACGCCCGGTGCACCCTGGACAGCTAGCACTCGGTAACGCAGAGACTAGCTGACTAATCCTTTCACTACGATGACTCAAACTCAAATAGTGGTAATTGATTACCAAGAATGCCGTTGACTCGATGCTTGCTCAAATGCGCCATGTAAATGGGTATGAGAGACAGGTCCACACATCCTGACTCCAAAAAAGGAGTGAACACCGGTGCCAGAACGCCTTCGATTTCGAAAACCTGTGATCAAATAAAACGATTGAAAGGTGAAGTGTGCGTACCTACACATCAGGTTGTTCCTAAAGCGAGGTAGTCAGTAGACAGACTTGCCCATGGATCCAGCAGTGGACTGCTGCTTTGGCTGATGATGGTGATAATAACGTAACGCTGGAAGGCTTTCCACAAGGTGAACAGATGAGCTGGTGAAGACTGCGGGAATCTGCTGGATGCGAGAAGCACAACCAGTTAATGTGGCGACATTTGGGGGAGGCCTATTTCCAGTTGTGAACGTCTTTTGGCTGATATGATGAATATGCTTGCGGGCCGTGTCCGCCGCACTTCGCAACTATAAGTTTTTTTATACGTTATGGTAATACACTAAATAGACATAGGACAGACCAATAAAAATATTTATAATCGGGCGTGGCATGCAGGCATGCCCACGGGCAAGTGCGTCTAGTGAATTCGCCCGCGACTTCATTCGCATGGTTTTCGAAAATACTTCTATAGCACCCACAAATAATGTAGCTTTCTACTGGTAGAAGAATTTTTAAAATTGGTTCATTAGTTCCAGAGATTACTTCCTACGAACAAACTCACAAACTTATAAACTTTACCTCTTTTTTTTTTTTTTTTTTGGGGGGTGGGAAATCATCCTATGACTTCTTCCGCTCTAGGGTGGAGCGGAAGGGTGTGTCAGACTCTTACTGACTAAAACCCACCCCTGTTCCTCCCTGCCTTAAACACGGTTTAGTACTATCTAAAAATATTTCTAGTCGGGGAAGACTGAGAGGGTCTTCCCGAGAAATATTTAGACTCAAACTAATAAAAGACTGGGCTTTGATCAAAATTTAAGAAACCTTTGACTTTACATTATCTTGTACATTTTCGATTGCATTTTTTCCTAAACTCTTGTGAATTGGCTCTTATCAGTTATCACCTTCAGGTGTTCTAGGAAATCCTATGTTAACAAAGAGAATAGTCATTGTATGTTGACATTGAACAGGATTTAATAAGAAAAAAAAAATATCAAGATTTACGTTTTAGTCAGATGCTATAGAACATTATTATAGCTACTACAAACTATGACTTCTAAATTTAATTAGGTATTATTTGCTATTTAGGGTTCCATACTCGAAGGGTAACCAACGGGACCCTATTACTAAACCGCCGCTGTCTGTCCGTCTGTCTGTCAGCGGGCTGTATCTCATGATCCGTAATAGATAGACAGTTGAAATGTTCACAGAATATATCCATATTTCTGTTGCCGCTATAACAAGAAATAATAAAAATAAATTAAAAAAATACATTCATCTATCTAATACCTTTAAACGAACAATTCTTGTATATATGTAGGTACCTATATAATCTGAATCTCGGAAACGGCTCCAACGATTTAATGAAATTTAGTATGCATTGGGTTTCGGGGGCGATAAATCGATCTAGCTAGAGCATTTTTAGAAAACGTCGTTATATCCGTGTAAAAACCGAGCAAAGTTCGGTCATCCAGGTACTAGTATATTAAATCTTGTACGATGGTACTGTGGTAATTGTAGACACGGCCTAAACTCAGTGCGTGTGCACCGGCCTTCAGCTGGCAGTTGAGAATATTGAAGAGTGGTTCGAATGTAGAAAGCATAGATTTTATGACAGAATTCAGCACGCCCGTTCAAATAGGATACATGTATTACTTAAAAATCAATATAAGAGTTCTGACCGCTTTATCCTCTTTCTTTTCTAACACTACCCAGTTAAATAATAATACAATTGCTCACACGACACCCTCGCAGTAAGCAAGCGAGGCCCCAAGCTACGAAAGCACCCCTAGAGCCCTGCAGGCCTTATTGGAGCCCTGCGGTTCTCACAGTAACTACGGAACCCTTTATGGACGAGTCTGAGTCGCACTTGGCCGGTTGGTACGATAGTCCTATCATCATAGGCTTAACACAATTCTCGGCATGAGGTGCTTACGTCATTAGAAAAAAACTTGTGTTGGTACGGTGTTTCTGGTTTTGTGTCTTCGTTTTTAGACACCGACTTCCGAAGTTAAAGTTATTTGCACTTTTTTTTGGAGTCGGTTCCATTTTTTTGTAATAAAGTTTTTTATTATTCACTTTTTAGTTGTAGTTCTCAATTAATTAAGGCTGCTCTACACGCCAACGGCCTTGAGCATGTGGGCGGAGCCAACCTCACGTAGCCGCGTGATTTACGCAAACATAGAAATGCTTATCGCGCGCGGACTGTGATCAAAGAATATGCGTGGACGCAGAGATGCGACTAGCAGTGGAATAATTCTTGCCTAAGATTCCGTAAAATATTTACGTATATTTTAAGTTTTTACTAGACATTATTTTTTATCATATTAAGAATATACGTAGGTCAAGTAAAACAAAATAGGTTAGATTAAAATCTACTAACGTACAGATGTTTTAAGTTATTATGTTCGTTTAAAAATACTAAGTAAGTAATTTAAAAATGACAAAAAACACAAACTGGAGTGATAACAATATAGCATAAAGTCAAATCTAATCATCTAGCCTCTTTCAAATTAAACAAGATCGATTTAGCTTTTTAGAGTAACACTCATCCCACCCTCAAAACTATATAAATGATTGAACATTTTTTTTTAGAATAGAAAATTAGGTACTTACTTCATTTGCCTTTATTAGTCTTACCTACTTACATAAAAACCGGCAAAGTGCGAGACGGACTTGCGCACCGTGGGTTCCAACTAGGCTTGTATACACGACTATAATGACCTTGTGCATTTGGGCGGAATTAACGACCAGCGACCCCTCTCCGCGCCACTCCGCTACCCGTATGCAACAGAGCGCCGCTGCAGCCTGCGGCGCACCGCCACCGCGCGTCGCCGTGCCTAGTCTCGTCACAGTACAGTATGGAAATCACAGAAGATCAAATCATCGTAAAAGTTTATTCTTATGTGTACCGCATATGAAGAGGTCCAATTTTGGTTTTATTTATTATCAATTGATAAGGCTGTACTTTTCGGGCTATAGATAGTTACGAATAAAATTGTTAAAAGCTTTCGAGGTCGCGGGTAAAAACCCTTACCTTTAGTATAATTAATCAGCCTGATGTATCTTTTTAACTAAATTAGGTATATCAATTAATTAATCTGCCTAGCCTTTTCCCAACTATCTTGGGGTCAGCTGCCAGTCTAACCAGATGCAGCTGAATACCAGTATTTTACATGGAGCGACTGTCTATCTGACCTCCACAGTCCAGTAACTAGGTAATACGATACCCCTTGGTAAGACTGGTTGTCAGACTTTCGGGCTTCTGACGACCCGTAACGACTTTAATTTTACTAAATTATATATAAATGAATGACTAAATGTGTAGCTAAGCTCAAAACTCAAGAATGGCTGGACCAATTCGGCTAATATTTTTATCAAATATTCGTTAGTGTCAGGAAGGTGTCTAGGTAGATTAGGTAGGTAGAGTTTGTAGGTAGGTAGGTAGGGTAGGGTAGGTAGGTAGTGTAGGTAGTATTATTAGCACTAGTGTATGACATATTATTTGTTATAGTTTGTATACAACAATAGATTACTTATAACTAAAATTCACTGAAATTTAACTTTCTTTCACCAAGTATTTTTATTCTTTTGGTTGGTTGAACTTCTTCATCCTCACTTATTTCTCCGTATTCACATATATTTACTTTTGGAAATTTCGATTTCCAGAAAAAATCTTGTTCTATGTTTTCTTTGTTTTCTTCTTCGTTCTCGTTTTCTTCATTTTTCTCTTCAACCTCTTTTTCTTCATTTTTTCAGATGTTGTCGGGTCTATCGATTCTGATGATTTCATTCTAGATTTCCTGGAACAATTAATAACGGTCAATATAATTATACATCAGGGGCAGCGGTCCAAATGTATTACCGCCACAGATGAGACATTTTTGACCAAAATCGAATTTTGATTTGCCCATAGTCTAGCGGATTACAATAAATTATATTCTTTTCTACAAAAGCTAAAGCTAAAGAAGTACTTAGGTATACACTATTCGCTGCGGGAAAAAACTTTTTGTAAACAAACAAACAAACGTCAAACGGTTATAATCCGACTAATTTTAAAAATACAACCTTACAAGGCATAATGGTTACTTTGGTAGTTCTCTTTAATTTGTTATCATAACAGTTGCAATTTACAGGCTTTCTATATGCTTATTAGGGTTCTGTACCCGAATGGTCCAAAGGGAGCCCTATTGTTGTCACTCACGTAGTCCTTCTGTCTGTCCGTCGCCTGTCACAAAAATTTGTTCCTAAGAATTTTTTAATTACCCATTAACTAGTTACAGTGATAATGTTTATTGTTACATAATTATATTTTTATAACAAATACCACTATATTGATAAATAAGATTTTTTCTTTGAAATTTGGTACGAAACCCTAAATGTGCGAAGTCCGCGCACACGCACTGGCCGGTTTTCGACTACTGGTTTTGGTTTTAATAATATTTTATTTTTTGTTGAAACCTATAATATTGATATTGTTGTAAAATACAGTTACTTTACGAAAATAATAAATGTTTGAAATGTGTGTATTTGGTCGTTTAATGAAATACAACATATTCTCATAATATTTTACTTTTTTATCGTTTGTTTACCTTTAATTTTTTCTCCCAGCGAATAGAGTGTAGATATTATTATTTTGGGATATTATGTAGGTATGTACTTACTTAACCAGATTCATTGTCTTAGCCCTTAGAAGTGCATATTTTCTTGCTTTACTTGGTCTTGGCATTATTATTTTACACAATATTTACAAAAAGTATTTGCAAATTCAAATAAAAAAATCTACGAATATAAAGCGTCCACGCGCACGATCACACTGGGTCCTCTGCGGGAAGTTAGTCTATGAACACACACTAACATAAAAAGTTTGTAAATATTTTGCGCTAACACATACGTATTCGCTTAGTCGGACAACAGCACGGCGAAGCAGCGAACGACACAGCCTTCCCGTTCGAATGCCAGCGCGCGACTGGCTCCGCCCCCGTAGAGAGCGAGAATATATACATTAGACGTTACTTTGTAAGACTTTCTTTGAAAAATATTGATTGATTTAGATAAGCAACATCACATCAAAAGAACCTTTAACGATCAATTAATCTGTGTAAAAATATTTTAAAATATCATAGCCGTTTAGGAGGAGTAGGCAAAATAGTAAATGGAGAAACGCGTTGTTAAATATTTTTTTATGGCAAAACTATTAGTCACAATGAAAAACCAAACTTCATAAATAAAGTACATGAATCAATAATAAATATATATTTTTTTCAAAACTTTTGCCCTAGCCGTTACCAAGGAGTAGGCTTTAGAAAGTCACCGTTTTACGGCAGTAAAGCGAAGAAGGGCCTTAAATTGTGTTAACAATTCATGGACATACGATCGCAGCAATCGCGGTTGAATTGCTGTCAATTTTTGAAGAGTTCCGTTGTCTGTCTCCGGAACCGATCATCAGATCTATATGAAATTTAAATGGGACCATTTCGGAACAAATTACTTTCAAACAAAAAAAGAATTTTGCAAATCCGTCAATATATGACGGAGTTATGTCCGAACATAAATAATAATAATAAAAAAAAAATACAAACATCCGAATTGATAACTTCCTCCTTTTGGAAGTCGGTTAAAAACAAGAGTTTAGACACTTATAACTTTCTGTTAAGAAAATCGCTTACCATTGCAAATGTTGGATGACAGCGACCTGAAGGTTGGCCACACAGAACAGTTCTGGAGTAAGAACGCGGAGTGACTGAACCGAATCCAATGTCTTGAAACGAGATACTAAGTTGAGTGAAAGTAGGTGAGACAGGATACATAGATATCTTGTAATTGTGGCTAACCGCTAACAATAAAAGTTTAACTTTCTCGTAGATGTATTGGCCGTTAGCGCAACCTACTGCTAAGCATGAGGTCTTGAGTTCGATTTCCAAATAGAGCAAAGTTTTTAGGTTTTGCTAACAGGACTTTTTCTGTAGCAACCTTATTTTTAACCGACGAATAAAAAGGAGGAGGTTCTCAATTC
Organism: Polia nebulosa; assembly: GCA_951329385.1. Lineage (NCBI taxonomy): Eukaryota > Metazoa > Arthropoda > Insecta > Lepidoptera > Noctuidae > Polia > Polia nebulosa. The sequence goes on from OX589602.1 coordinate 25,203,536, forward strand.
GACCGTATGTATGTTTTTTTTTTGTATGTTGAGACTTGAGCCCATTAATGAACCGATTTTGATGATTCTTTTTTTGTTAGATAGGGTATACCTCAAGGGATCCTGTCCCATCAGATCCTGATTTCCGTGACACAGGATTTGATGATGGAATCCTAATAAATTTGAGAGAATCCTTCGAAAATTGTAGGAACGAATAGCGTTTCTGCATGTATGTTCAGCTCTCAATCCGTTATTTATGAACCGATTTAGATGATTCTTATTTTCTTAGTTAGGGTATATCTCAAAGGTGATCCCATGTCAAGAATGAGACAATCTGATGATGTAATCCTGATAAAATTGAGAGAAACCCTCGAAAATTGTGGGCACGGACAGTTTCTGTTTACTTTTCACAACTAAATCAGGTATTTGCGTTTAGGAATCATCACATCATGAAGCTGAGCTGATGATGGAAACCATACCTTTCCTAAACAATTAGAAGTTAGATATAAAAACTGTCCGCAGGTAATGTTCTTGCCATATATTTTTCACGAAGCGTAAGCGTTAACGTTAACAGAAACGCATTTTGTCTAACCTCCCAGCTCAGTGGCAAGAGCACTGATGAAGGATTAGAAATTAGCCTCTAAATATACAGCGTATTAAAATATGACGCGCCAAAAAAAAAACTTTTTTAACAAAAAATTTAACCGACGAAAAAGAACTAAAAATTTAACCGACGAAAAAGAACTACAAAGCAAGAAATAAATAAACTTTTTAAGTCACAAGTATTGAGCTTATTTACATAAAATATAAAATTTTATGTAAACTAATTATGAGTCGGCGCCAAATAATAAAATGATTAATTATGTACCTACAGCCTTCTTCATTTCGACGTACATATTAGATTTAATCAGATTGCTGCTTGGCGCCGACTCACCACCAACTAGTTTATATAAAATTTGATATTCTATGTAAATAAGCTCAATACTTGTGACTTAAAAGGTTTATTTATTTCTTGCTTTATAGTTCTTTTTCGTCGGTTAAATTTTTTGTTAAAAAAGGATTTTTATAGAGTGGGAAAACTGGGAAATCATCAAATAACACCTCCCACTCTGGGCGGAGCGGGAGGGCGTGTCAGACTCTTACTGACTAAAACCCACCCCTGTTCGTCCTTGCCCTGAATGCCCAGGGGCGAGGTAACTCTTTCGAATTTATCCTCAATCCCCGGGCAAATTTATCTTCAACCCACCAGCGACCCTGGCAGCACTGACTGCACTTAAATTATTTTTGTGATTTATCATGTGAGAACCAAAGAGATTGTATCTTGAAGAACTAAAACATCAGACCTTAGACTCGAAAATAAAAATAATAAAAAGTAAAACTGTCAAAGTATGCAGGTGTGTTGACATTGCATCATTGCACAAAAAAAATAACAAAAAATTTACCAAATTTGTGGTGTCTCAATTCGATCTATCTATAAAAACCGTTAAAAAAGAAAAGTTGCAAAATGCTGTCATTGCCGGCGCGAAGTATCCGTGTATCATCAAAAATGGCTATAAATTATAACATTGTACCTGGAGCCCAGTTTGTCCAATGCGCACCCTACAGGAGTAAGGACAAGTCTGTCCTCGTCCTCTACACCGGCGGCACCATTGGCATGATAGAGACTGATCAAGGTGACTTAGACTCATTGATTCTTTGATTTGTTGACCATTTTCCATTTTGATTTAAAAATTTTTTGAGTACTTTTTAGTACCTTATCTTACTGTTTTCTTATACCTATTTACAGTATAATATGGTTGGCATGATAGAGACTGATCAAGGTGACTTAGACTCATTGATTCTTTGATTTGTTGACCATTTTCCATTTTGATTTAAAAAAAATTTGAGTACCTTTTAGTACCTTATCTTACTGTTTTCTTATACCTATTTACAGTATAATATGGTTGGCATGATAGAGACTGATCAAGGTGACTTAGACTCATTGATTCTTTGATTTGTTGACCATTTTCCATTTTGATTTAAAAAATTTTTGAGTACTTTTTAGTACCTTATCTTACTGTTTTCTTATACCTATTTACAGTATAATATGGTTGGCATGATAGAGACTGATCAAGGTGACTTAGACTCATTGATTCTTTGATTTGTTGACCATTTTCCATTTTGATTTAAAAAAAATTTGAGTACTTTTTAGTACCTTATCTTACTATTTTCTTATACCTATTAACAGTATAATATGGTTGGCATGATAGAGACTGATCAAGGTGACTTAGACTCATTGATTCTTTGATTTGTTGACCATTTTCCATTTTGATTTAAAAAAAATTTGAGTACCTTTTAGTACGTTATCTTACTGTTTTCTTATACCTATTTACAGTATAATATGGTTGGCATGATAGAGACTGATCAAGGTGACTTAGACTCATTGATTCTTTGATTTGTTGACCATTTTCCATTTTGATTTAAAAAAAATTTGAGTACCTTTTAGTACCTTATCTTACTGTTTACTTATACCTATTAACAGTATAATATGGTTGGCATGATAGAGACTGATCAAGGTGACTTAGACTCATTGATTCTTTGATTTGTTGACCATTTTCCATTTTGATTTAAAAAAAATTTGAGTACCTTTTAGTACCTTATCTTACTGTTTTCTTATACTTATTAACAGTATAATATGGAGACGTTGTTAAAAAAAAACCGGTCAAGTGCGAGTTTGTCTCGCATACGAAGGGTTCCTTACGATTTTTTTATTTGTTATGAAAGTGGTACATAATATTAGAATTTAACAGTCTGTGCAAATTGCAACCGTCTTACCGTTACAGGTTAGGTACTTACCATATTTCTGTGCCTCAAGCTTTTAAGAATATATAACTAAGTACCTAGGTACATGCCAAATACTGGATTTATTTTTAACTTTTTAGTCCATTGTCCCAGATAAAAGCTTGTCGGGGTTCCGTACCCAAAGGGTAACCAACGGGAACTTATTACTATGCCTCCGCTGTCCGCCCGTCTGTCAGCGGGCTGTATCTCACGATCCGCAATAGCTACACAGTTGAAATTTTCATTTTGTTGTTATAGCGGCTATAGAAATACAAGCTATGTAAGAATTTCAAATGTCTACTTACGGATCATGAGATGCGATCCAAAAAAACTCCGCTGTCCGTCTGTCTGTAAGCGGGCTGTATCTCACGATCCGTAATTATAGCTACACAGTTGAAATTTTCATTTTGTTGTTATAGCGGCTATAGAAATATACGCTTTGTGCCAATTTCAACTGTCTACCTATTACGGATCATGAGATACAGCCCAAAAAAAAACCCAAAAAAATTGGTGAAACGTGTTTTTTTTTCACATTATAGCACGGAACCCTTCGTGTGCGAGTCCGACTCGCACTTGACCGGTTTTTTTTTTTAATTTACATTTAATTTATTCTAACCGGTTTTGATGCCTGAGAGGAACCTGGATGTAGCTGTCGGTACAGTTTCATGAAGACCTAATTATTAAAGCACACTAGTTCCTGAAAAATGTGCTAGAGCAAACAACTCGCTCTTACAATTGATTGAAGTAAGTTTTCCGGGTATCAGTTTCGCGCAGCTAGAAACTAGATTAGGCATAGTAAGCCAGATCTATATCAAAGTATTACCATGTACCTAGTATTTTATGAAAATGAAATTTTACTGAATTTATCAAAAATGTAACGGTGTTTCTAATTATCCGGTGATATTTCTAAATGTAATCAGACAAAAAACAACACTCAAATCGCTCTTAAATAGAACGGACAAAACAAAAAAAAATATATACAGTGAATTGAGAACCTCCTCCTTTTTTTTTAAGTCGGTTAAATACGACGGACGAAATAGATGGAGCCGGTGTGTCCAACTCTCGCTAAGCTGAATTGTGAGCCTGCCTTTATACGCGGGAAAATACCTGATAGCCAACTCGCATATTTATTTATTACATACCTACCTACATACACAAGTACATCCTGTGCATATCTACATGATAGGTGTTTTTTTTTTTGTGTGTTTAGTAATTTTGTACCGTGTCCCGTGAGTCTGTGGCAGAATGTCTGTGGCATCACAACGGGCCCTAACAGAATACCAGCGCTGCGTTATTTATTGCTTTATTGGATAAATAACGCAGCATAGCGCTGAGTAGGAGCCTTTTTGGCTTCGCACAGTTTATTTTTATTTGTATTTATAATTAACATGTTCTTGTTGTGAGGTACAAATAAATATTGTTTCTTTCTTTCTTTCTTTGTACATTTTTTACTGCGGTCTTCGTTATTCTACGAATAATGATATTTTTAGAACGCGATAAGTAGGTACATTATAATATCGGGTGTAAAAAGACAGTTTCCGAAGCCGAAAGCCACATATTCTATCTATTATTTGGATTTTTTTTCCACTAGACAATACCTGGCAATCCACTGGTTCTGGAGATATTGAAGGTCAAAGTCGCAATTTTTTTTTAACCTTTTCCTTTTTTTCCAGACAAACATTACCTGAATCAACAATTATTTTTTTGAAATTACGCATTTGAAGTTACAAACACAATGAATATCAAACGTATCCCACAAGTACCTACGTGGCTTAGAGCGAAGAGGCGGGGTTTAACTCCACTTGCCTTTTATTTATTTTTTGGGTTCGCGTTACAGTGTGCAATAAAAAAAATATTTTCTTAAGTAGGTAAAAATGAAAGTCGTTTCCCAGCAAAAAATATTTTCTTAAGTAGGTAAAAATGAAAGTCGTTTCCCAGCAATATATTTTGGCGAAAAGCTACTTTGTTAGATGTATAGTACTCGTATGCGTAGTTCACGGCTATGTGGTGTGTCTTTTTACACCGTGTATAATAGAAGCTATTATTTTTATCAATTTGCTCTATGTGCATCCAAATTTTTAACCGACTTCAAAAAAGAGGAGGTTTGAGAACCTCCTCTTTTTTGAAGTTCAATCTGAAAGCTCAATTCGTCTGTATGTTTTTTTTTTTAACCGACGAAAAAAAAAGGAGGAGGTTCTCAATTCGACCGTATATATATTTTTTATGACCGTATATTTATTTATTTTCTCCGTCATTTATGAACCGATCTTAATTATTATTTTTTTGTTAGATAGGGTATACCTAAAGGGTGGTCCCATGTCAAGGAAATCAGGATCTGATAATGGAATCCTGATAAAATTGAGAGAAAACCTCGAAAATTGTGGGCACGTTTAGCGTTTCTGTACGTATGTTCGGCCCTCACTCTGTTGTTTATGAACCGATTTTGATGATTATTTTTTTCTTAGATAGGGCATACCTCAAGGGTGGTCCCATGTCAAGGACATCAGGATCTGATCATGGAATCCTGATAAAATTGAGAGAAAACCTCGAAAATTGGGCACAAATATTGTTTCTGTTTACTTTTCATAACTTTCAGGTATTTGCATTTAGGAATCATCTCATCATGAAACTGAGCTGATGATGGAAACCACACCTTTCCTAAACAATTCGGAAGTCGGTGTTCCTGTTTTGTGTCTTCGTTTTTTGACACCAACTTCCGAAATTAAAGTTATTTTGCGCTTTTTTTGGAAGTCGGTTCTATTTTTTTGTAAAAAAGTTTTTTTTGTGTTTGTATAGATTTTGATGATTCTTTTTTTGTCATTTTGGTCATACTTCAGAGGTGGTCCCATATAAATTTTATAGAAATTGATTCAGCACTTTATGAAAAAATCAACATGAACAAAAAATATGTACGAGTATGTACACAGATGACGTTTTGGTTGTCTCCAAATGTTCAAATTCCATGTTATTGGTGTTATCTATTCGGCCATAACTTTAATATTGAGTTTTACTTCTGGTGTACGACAGCAATAAAAAATAAAATAAAAAAGAAATAAAAAGTGAAAAATAAAAAAAAACTTTTTTCAAAAAGTACAACCGACTTCTAAAAATTGCAAAATAACGGTGTCAAATAACGAAGAAACAAAAAAAAATACACCGACTTCCGAAATTAAAGTTATTTTGCAATTTTTAGAAGTCGGTTGTACTTTTTGTTCTGTAATGTTTTTTTTTTATATACATTTTAATGAATGTCGTAAATGGGAATTTATTATAATTGTTGGGGTTTTACGAGTACCTAGGTCACAGGTTAACTGGAAAAGATAAAGTTATCAATGTCTGTTACTCTTTCATAATTAATTATGAATGTATGCTCTTAAACAGAACTGTTGTGGATGAGCGAATAATAAAATAAAATAAATAAATAAAAATAAAAAAGCCTTTAATTTCTTGCAAGAAATAACAAAATAGTTATACTTAATCCTAATTATTACACTTTTCTTTCTTTTCTTTTTTTTTTTTTTTGATATTTGCATACGAGTATGTTAAGTCATAATTTAATTATAATTTTTTTTTTTAATAATAACTTTATTGATCTGCAAGAACCCTTCCGCAGGTGAAGGCCTCCTCCAAAGAAGCCCAATTTTCTCTATCTTGAGCTGTTTGCATCCAGTCCGTGCCAGCTGTTTTACTAATATCATCCGCCCATCTCGTAAGCGGTCTTCCTCTATAGCGTTTCCCTCTTGGGCCTCTCCACAATAACACCCTTTTGGTCCATCGCTCATCTGTCAGCCTCGCTACATGCCCCGCCCATTTCCATTTTAGTTTTTGGCAGTAGTTTAGCGCATCGGTAGCTCTAGTTACACTTCTTATTTTTGTGTGTCGTATTTTGTGGATTCTCTTTATTTTCAGCATGCTTCGTTCTAGGCCTCGTTGACACGTTGTTATTTTTTGCTTTATTTTTGCTGTGTACTTCCAGGTCTGACAAGCATACGTTAAGCACGGTAAAAGGCAACTCGATATGTTAGTTTTAATGTTTATTGGCATATTACTTTTAAAAAAGCGAATAATATGCTATCGCATATCGGTCGCGGTTCGGTTCCCGTAACGAATTCTGTAGGGCTATTTTTTATTTTCCCGGGTTGGGCGCAAGGGTCTGTCAGACTCTTCCTGACTAAAACAACAGAATGTTCAGCAGCCACCATTGGCCGTGGCGGCACTCCACCGCCATGTGTGGCTGTACGCTTGTGCATATCGTCACGTTCCCGCGGCCAGGTATTGGCCCTCATAAATTCATACGGAGTGGTCACCTTCGCGTACGGCCGCAATTCCTCTCGGTCTAGAGAGGCGCGTGCGGAACATGGCACGCTGCCGGTTCAGGCCTTTCACTGTTCAGGCAACAGGATCCCCAAGTTTTTTACCGGCAGGCGACACCCTATGGCGGCCGGAAATCGTTCCGCACCCTCCGGCGCCCGGTGCGCCTACTAAGGATAGAGAGGGAGGTTTGCATTATCCCACTCCCTTTCCGCCGCCTCCTTTGCGACCATCACTTCCTCACAGAAGGAAGCGACGGAGTTCCACGTGCTCTCGCTTGCGATCATGGACTGGACCACGTCCGGAAGCCAGAGATTATCCGCAACACCAACTGCCCCAACGAGGTTGGGCATTCCTCAAGGGTGTGCTGCGCCGTGTCGTCGAGGCAGCTGCAATGTTTTACCATTGCAGGCGTCGACTCCCGGCCTATGCGGACAGTACCCGTGTCAGCCGGAAATAAGGGCGCCATGACGTCTCTCCAGCCATTCCCTCAAAACGGGTCTTACCGCCGCTACTGCCCGCTATGGCGTGCCTCGAATTCTGTAGGGCCTACTATGTTATGACCTATAAGTAGGTATTTAGAAGTCCCGTTTCTGCTTATTTTTAACCGACTTCAAAAAGAAGGAGGTTATCAATTCGGATGTTTGTATTTTTTTTTTATGTATGCTCGGGCATAACTCCGTCATAATATATTGACGGATTTGCAAAATTCTTTTTTTGTTGGAAAGCAGGTTGTTCCGAAATGGTCCCATTTAAAATTTCATATAGATCTGATGATGGGTTTGGGAGACACACAACAGAACTCTTCAAAAATTGACAGCAAGTCCACCGCGATTGCTGCGATCGTATTTCTATGAATTGTTAACATATTTTTATGGGGAACCACAACTAAAAAGTGAAAAATAAAAAACTTTTTTTTACAAAAAAATAGAACCGACTTCCAAAAAAAGTGCAAAATAACTTCAATTTCGGCAGTCGGTGTCAAAAAACGAAGAAATAAAACCAGAAACATCGACTTTCGAAATTGAAGTTATTTTGCACTTTTTTACTCGTAGGTTGTTTTTGGTATAAGGTTTGTGCCTCTGAGCATTTCTCCGATGGGTACAACCCATAAAATAAACGTCTCAAAGTTTGTTGAACTGGCGAAATTAAAAGACTACGTGATCCATTGATAAAAAAATTTGCTCATAAGTATAATGACAATCTACATAACTAGATTATTTCTTAAACTTCCTCTTTTAGGCATACCTACGCGACGTTACAGCATAGATTGACTCAATGAAAGGTCAAGGTATGTCGATTCACACTATGGCCTAAAGAAGAAATGTCACATCACTAGTCAGAGAAGCTGTAAAAAAAAAAGAAAAAAAAAGAAAGAGCCAACTGTCATTTAGGCACGTGCCGTTAATACAAGCTTCTGACGCTGCGAGTGCGAGTGATTTCAGTCTTCACTCTTCAGTGTTCAATATTCAAGTATTCAGTCTGCGTTTCAGCGCCGCGTCGAACGGACCGCAAGCGGAACTACCGCGGATCATTGCGCGAAATAAAGTTCGAATAAAAAGTTACTGTCAAAAATGGAATTCAACGGTGATGATTTAAGAAAGTTAAACAATGGTGTGGATATGTCAAAATTGGGCGCGAATCTTTTTTCGGAATTTAATCAGGGGAGGAGGCTTTCTATGGCACTTGAGCCAAGTGAAAGACGTGTGTTGGTTATTTACACCGGTGGAACCATTGGCATGGTGAAGACTGATGATGGTGAGAATGTTTGGTCTCCATAGTTTTGTAGTTTTTCTAAAAATACGTTCTTATTTTAGGCTAATAGGTCGCTGTCTATAATGGTAGTTCCCGAGTTTAAAACGGGGATCTCGTTCTGTTATTTTCTGCCCGAGTTTTTATAAATTATATTTTTTAAACCGACTTTCGAAAAAGGAGGAGGTTCTGTGTATGTATGTTTTATGTATGTCCACCGATTTCTCCGTCAGTTGTGGACCGATTTTCAAAATTCTTTTTTTATCTGAAAGAATATACTCCCAAGTTGCTCCCATATAAATTTTATCGATATTGCTTCAGCGCTTTTTGAGAAACTGAACAAAAACGAAAAATATGTATACCTCGATGACGTATTGGTGTTCTCCAAATGTTTAAATTCCACGTTCCATGGTATTGGGGTTTTTAGTTCTGGGGTATTACAACTAAAAAGCGAAAAAAAAAAACTTTTTACAAAAAAAAATACAACCGACTTCCATAAATAATACTAAAAAATGTAAAATAACTTAATATTATTTATGGAAGTCGGTTGTATTTTTTTTAGTAAAAAGTTTTTTTTTAGTTAGCATGTTGTGTTGTGTTGTTGGAGAGCAAATTTTCCTTTAAGTTGGAAGCGCCAGGGTAGCCCGTGTAATTCAAATTTTCTTACGTTTTTTTCTATAAATACGTACTTGCTACGGCCGCGAACCATATTTTGACCAACATACAACCTGATACTGACCCGCAAATTGCAGAAAACGTAAGAGAATTTGAATTTCGCAGGCTACTCTGGAGCTTTCACCTTATGGCGCAGATATACGATCTAATGATTTTTAATTGAACATCACGTCTAAACGACTAGTATTATTTCTTTGAAAAAAGAAAAAATGTGTTACTCTAGACAATTTTCTTCCGTCCAATATTTTTAAAACATAGTGTAATTTATTTGTAAAGTTATGTCTAACGCGGATAAAAATTGAGAATCACGCATCTATTACGCGTATTTTAATGAAACCTTCACCATTTTAAAGATAATTTAATTATTTATCTATTATATTATATTATATACAAAAATACTTACATACCTACATGTAAGTATTTTTGTATAATACCTGTTGTTTTATGTATAATAAATTAATAATGTGTCTAAGTACGGACAGCGCTCCTTGATGGGCGAATCCTATTACTGGTTGGATGTACCACGCGTTACGTGAGCTCAGCACAGAACACACAAGCTAACCACTCAAGGTCGTTGGTATTAATCCGGAACTACTACTTAAAAGTCCTCTCAAACTTAGTCTGGTCCTCGTCTCGTAATTATTGTATTTTGAGGGTTCGATATTATAATGTTTGGTATTTTATTAGTCTGTAGTAATCTCGATTTTAAACATTATTATTTTATTTATTGTTATAGGGCTAAAGAGACTTCTTTGTGGTAGGTGTCTACCACAAAGAAGTCTCTTCAGCCCAAAGGTTGACTGATAAAGAATTCGTTGTTGCATTAAGTCCGCCTATGTACCATTATTGCATCATCATCTGCCTAGCCTTTTCCCTACTATCTTGGGGTCGGCTTCCAGTCTAACCGGATGCAGCTGAATACCAGTATTTTACATGGAGCGACTGCCTATCTGACCTCCACAACCCAGTTACTGAGTAATACGATACCCCTTGGCAAGACTGGATGTCAGACTTTCGGGCTTCTGACGACCCGTAACGACTGTCAAAGATCCACGATTGACAGCCGGGACCAACGGCTTAACGTGCTTTCCGAGGCACGGAGGAGTCTCGGTATGTAAAGATGGTCATCCCCCGTTCGTGAATGGACGAACCCCGGCTAGCGTAGCTTAACCTGATGGATCGACCCGTGCGGCTTTTATTACTTTAGCCACGAGCTCCTCATACCGTTATTGCATATGAAGTTTAAATAAATAAATAAATTTATTAAGCTACAAAATAATTCCCAGTTGAACTGCTACACTGACCTATGAAATATTGCAAAGATTACATCAAGTACCTAACATTGATCTTGAACTCTCCGACGTAAATATTTACACGCCGATTACGACTAATGTCGCATAATTTCAGAACTGGTCCAGATAAATTACCCGTGAGATCTTATTTTAGTTAGTATGCAAACAATTATTATCTTGATGAATAAACAACTAATCTGGGTGTTGTCTGTTCTTCTATCGTTTAAAATTACGTCGCTAGTGATACACAAAATGTAGTAATTTTTGCGTATTATTATTGTTTTGACTTCCCTAATAAGACGTGAAAAATGAGAAAATTAAATTTAGAGTGTTCGGGTGGATTTTCGGATAAACAAATGCTAAAATTCTCGGACAGCATCTTTAGAAAAAAGACAAGACAATAGGGAATATGCATGAAAATATAAAAAAAAAATTTTGTTATCCAACCGGTTTATCGATGAATATACTAAAGTAGAGTACGAACAGTGAAAGCAGAATCAAAATTGATCGAAAATTAAACGAGATGTAACAGTTTTAAACAAATATATCTGTCTCTCTCTCGAAAACGCGGTTTTCTATGGCAGTTGTATGGGCGCCATGTCCTTTGACGTCAAAGAACACGTCGAACATCTCTTTCTAATTATCAACTTTAAAGCTTTATAACTTCGTCGCTGATGATGATATTTTGAAAATTCCTTCATATTTGTTCATTATAGTTCATAAGTCTTCAATTCAACAAATAAAAAAATGACATGCATATTCCCTATAAATTCTGTTATATCTCAAATAAATTCTGTTTGTTTGTTGATCTGGCCTATAGTGTCTATTCTTACGTTGTGAAATAATAAGAATACTGTTGTATTAACAAAATTAAAGGCATTGTAATCGATTGAAGGAATAAGTAGGTATGTTACACAACTACCCCGAAGATCTACAATACACCACTGATCAAAAAGTACGGTAAATAGCTTACGTCAGAATTCATTCACTTCAAAGTACTCTCTCCTTGGCTAGTAATGCACTAATTATATCGTTGATTGGATGCAGTTCTGGAGACCTTTTTTCTGAATGACCTTCAGCTGATGTGTCGTGGCCGTCCTTCATCTCGACAACGTGTCGTGCTACACCTCGCTTCTGATTTCTGAGTTTTTGGCAGAAAAAGACATAGGTAATTGTTTGTCCACATCCGCCCTAATCTTTAGTTTTAGCACCATTGCGATTTCTAACTCTTGCCATAAACTGAAACCGTGTTGAAAGAAAAATGTTTCGACACCATTCCCGATTTTGAAAGGGCCAAGACACAGCATCTGCAGGCCCTGCCGAAAAATAGCTCTTAGAAATATTTCCAAGCATATCTACAATCAAGATTGAGATTAGTGCATCAGTAGCCAAGGAGAGTATTTTGAAGGGAAGGAATAAAATTTTGATATAATACTTTTGACGTAATTTATTCACCGTACTTTTTGATCAGTGGTGTACATAATTACGCAATCAATAGAGGTAGTAGTCAACTTAGAGTCAACCTATTCAATGAAGTGTATTTAATGCACGTGTTAATTTATTACGTGTCATCTACGTCACGTTTGTTGTTAACTCGATACTCACATGAATAACATTTACTCACTGATACGGTTATGTTGTATGTTGTCAAGAAACACGGGTTTTTTTTTTTTTTTTTTTTTGGGGGGTGGGAAATCATCCTATGACTTCTTCCGCTCTAGGGTGGAGCGGAAGGGTGTGTCAGACTCTTACTGACTAAAACCCACCCCTGTTCCTCCCTGCCTCGAGTGCCCGGGGGCGAGGTAACTCTTTCGAATTTATCCTCCACCCCCGGGCAGGCATCGGCCGTGGCAGGCCCCTTCCCTTGGCTGACAACTCTTTGAGGCGCGCGTGGAACACTACGCGCCGTCGACTCTCGGGCCTGGTGCTGATCGGACGGCGAGTTACCCACTACTCGCCGTCCGCAGGCCCGGGTAAGAAACACGGGTTTACCAAAGTATCACTGCAAGTGATAATCCCACACTATCATCTTTATTTCAGATGAAAGACGCCAACTTCTCTACTAAGGCCTCCTACAAGCGTCAAAAATATGCTTTTCCCAAAATATGAGGAGATGAGATCACGCCGTACCGACAACCAACCGTTCATTATTCTACATTTGACTCAACTAGAGGAATGACTCAGATGACCTCTAAAATGATAGACTCTATGCCCTTTTGCTCCATAGACACTAGGTAGGTAGCACAAATTGCAACAGTAAAATCGCTCACTTTGACCTACTGTAGGAAGTTAATCTAGACTGTGGTTTCTCACCTACTGAATCTAGGAAAGACAATGCTACCGTGCAAAGGGAGGTGCAATGGAGACTTCTTATAGTCTCCCCAGAGATGTGCCCTCATAGGAATTGCGAAGATAGGGTTCCGGGGTGTTCTTTCAGGAGGTCGCGAGACCCCTTCCATTTGAGTTCCCAAGCGTCTTTTGAAGGTTTCCCCCCCAAAGGTAAAAAAGGTTGACTGTGGTTTAACTTTGTATATTCCGAGGTTTTATCCGTTTCTATTCGTTACAGTAGGTACTAAAAAGAATCATTGTAAACATTTTTATTGCTAGTTTACATAATATCGTGATAATATGGACATCAGGCGGAGAGTAACAAATATAGAGATCAGCTGTTTTATTATTTATTTAACAACGCACTTAGCTACATAAAAAGGTCCTTTTTAAGCTCATAATGTAATGTAGTTCTAAAAAAGGGTGTTTCTTCTTTGGTTGGTCCCCACTTTTTCAGATAATTAAATTTACCGTAGTATACAGAGTATACAGGGTGTAACGGAAAGGTGTGGTCATATTTTAAGGACTGTTTCTGCCCATCGATATGAACAACTTTCTTCAAGAAAATCTGTGGAAATTCTCAAAAAAATTTTTTACCTCCCATACAAATATTGATCAGCTGATGATAACTTTGTTTGGAAAGTCCAAATTTTTTTTGGGAATTTTCTATTTTTTCATATAGAAAATTGTTAATTTCCATGGGCAGAACCGGTTCTTAAAATATGACCACACCTTTCCGTTACACCATGTATATAAGACCGGTTGGCGGCCAGTCCTTCCATATAATTCAGATTTAGTACAAAAAAAATCTGTGAGCGATTTAAAACCTTTCAGTTCGCACAATATATTTTTACAATTTTTGTTTATGAAATTTTCTTTATTTTTTTCTTCGGTGTATTCAAAAAATATGTGTATATAGGGAGCGTCATTTCTCTCTAGGGTATCAACCCTAGAGAGAAATAAAAGCTATTCTACGTATCAACGTAGAATAGCTTTTTTTTTTAGCTAAGACATGCTGCCTTACGTTCCTTTCCTTCAATATTTTGAGAGGAGCAATGATGAAATACATTGCAAAAAGTGACGTGCAATTGTGCATTGATAGCTGCATGGAAAAAGTCTTTATAATGTTCGAGCGAATTTTCGATTTCTTCCAGTTTTGGACGGAACCGAAATTGACTTGAAAACAGAAAAACTGGTAAAAAAGAAATGTCTCGAAAAGTTAACAGACCATTGAAAATGCAGCCCTAAAGGGTATAGAACCTTTGTGGCATTGACCCCCGGTCGCTATTTTGATTTTTTTTCACGATACATACATACATCATCAGCCTATAGCAGTCCACTGCTGGACATAGGTCTCTTCAATTGCACGGCGCACGATGAAACAAATAGGTATCTAGGTATGGATAGAGGACACTTAAACAAACCAAAAATGTTAACAACATGGTGCTCTAAAGTGTCACGTTGCCGTGATATTTGGAGGTACGCCATGTGCGAACAATGAAAATCATTTAAAATCAAGCCGAGAACTATTATTAGAATTCAATCTACTGCATGTAAGCACGTGATTCTCGGCAACGTGACACTTTAGGGCTCTATGTTGCTTACATTTTTTGTTTCATCGTGAGCCGGGATACTATGCCTCCTCCCATAGAAAAATGTTCGAACCCATTGCATAGAGTACAAAATAAATTAATATAAAAAACTTTTTTACAAAAAAATAGAACCGACTTCCAAAAAAGTGCAAAATAACTTTAATTTCGGAAGTCGGTGTTCCTGTTTTGTGTCTTCGTTTTTTGACACCGACTTCCGAAATTAAAGTTATTTTGCACTTTTTTGGAAGTCTGTTCTATTTTTTTGTAAAAAAGTTTTTTATTTTTCACTTTTTTGTTGTGGTTCCCCATTAAACTGTGTTAACAATTCATAGACATAGACGACAGCAGCAATCGCGGTTGATTTGCTGTCAATTTTTGAAGAGTTCCGTTGTCTGTCTCTGAAACCCATCATCAGATCTTTTTGAAATTTAAATGGGACTATTTCGGAATAAACCCCTTTCGAACAAAAAAAGAATTTTGCAAATCCGTCAATATATGACGGAGTTATGCCCGAACATACATAAAAAAAAAAAAAATACAAACATCCGAATTGATAACCTCCTCCTTTTTCGAAGTCGGTTAAAAACTATGATTACACACTTAGACGAACGAGACAGTCAGTCCTATAGGTCTCTATTACAACAGCTCAATGATGCTAATTTTGGTAGAGCCGAATATTCGGCCACTTTTTTCTCTTGGCTGCATCTTGCCAATGTTGAAACAGAACCTTCGGTCAGACACTAGTCTTATAAATAACAGCGAAGTGTGATTTCTGTACATTTTATAAGTGCCTTTGTAACTGCATTGATCAAGACCCAAACACGGGCTTCTCTATGTCGTTAATATTCATAGTTTACTTCTCTATGTGTCTCTATGTAATTGCATTGATAAAGACCCAAACTCGAGCTTCTCTATGTCAGTACTATTCATGGTTTACTTCTATAAGTGTCTTTATGTAACTGCATCGATCAAGACCCAAACACGGGCTTCTCTATGTCATTACTATTCATAGTTTACTTCTATAAGTGTCTTTATGTAACTGCATGGATAAAGACCCAAACACGGGTTTCTCTATGTGATTACTATTCATAGTTTACTTCTATAAATGTCTTTATGTAACTGAATTGATGAAGACCCAAACACGGGCTTCTCTATGCCATTACTATTCATAGTTTACTTTTATAAGTGCCTTTATGTAACTGCATTGATAAAGATCCAATCACGGTTTTCTCTATGACATTACTATTCATAGTTTACTTCTATAAATGTCTTTATGTAACTGAATTGATGAAGACCCAAACACGGGCTTCTCTATGTCATTACTATTCATAGTTTACTTTTATAAGTGCCTTTATGTAACTGCATTGATAAAGATCCAATCACGGTTTTCTCTATGACATTACTATTCATAGTTTACTTCTATAAATGTCTTTATGTAACTGAATTGATGAAGACCCAAACACGGGCTTCTCTATGTCATTACTATTCATAGTTTACTTTTATAAGTGCCTTTATGTAACTGCATTGATAAA
The DNA here is from genome assembly GCA_951329385.1 of Polia nebulosa. NCBI lineage: Eukaryota > Metazoa > Arthropoda > Insecta > Lepidoptera > Noctuidae > Polia > Polia nebulosa. The sequence continues at coordinate 25,219,817 of OX589602.1, forward strand.
GATCCAATCACGGGCTTCTCTATGCCATTACTATTCATAGTTTACTTTTATAAGTGCCTTTATGTAACTGCATTGATAAAGATCCAAACACGGGTTTCTCTATGTCATTACTATTCACAGTTTACATTTATAAGTGCCTTTATGTAACTGCATTGATAAAGATCCAATCACGGTTTTCTCTATGACATTACTATTCATAGTTTACTTCTATAAATGTCTTTATGTAACTGAATTGATGAAGACCCAAACACGGGCTTCTCTATGTCATTACTATTCATAGTTTACTTTTATAAGTGCCTTTATGTAACTGCATTGATAAAGATCCAATCACGGTTTTCTCTATGACATTACTATTCATAGTTTACTTCTATAAATGTCTTTATGTAACTGAATTGATGAAGACCCAAACACGGGCTTCTCTATGTCATTACTATTCATAGTTTACTTTTATAAGTGCCTTTATGTAACTGAATTGATAAAGACCCAAACACGGGCTTCTCTATGCCATTACTATTCATAGTTTACTTTTATAAGTGCCTTTATGTAACTGCATTGATAAAGATCCAAACACGGGTTTCTCTATGTCATTACTATTCACAGTTTACATTTATAAGTGCCTTTATGTAACTGCATTGATAAAGACCCAAACACGGGTTTCGCAATGTCATTACTATTCATAGTTTACTTCTATAAGTGTCTTTATGTAACTGCATGGATAAATTCTAAAACACGGGCTTCTCTATGTCATTACTATTCATAGTTTACTTTTATAAGTGCCTTTATGTAACTGCATTGATAAAGATCCAAACACGGGTTTCTCTATGTCATTACTATTCACAGTTTACTTTTATAAGTGCCTTTATGTAACTGCATTGATAAAGATCCAAACACGGGTTTCTCTATGTCATTACTATTCACAGTTTACTTTTATAAGTGCCTTTATGCAACTGCATTGATAAAGACTCAAACACGGGTTTCTCAATGTCATTACTACTCATAGTTAACTTCTATAAGTGTCTTTATGTAACTGCATGGATAAATTCTAAAACACGGGCTTCTCTATGTCATTACTATTCATAGTTTACTTTTATAAGTGCCTTTATGTAACTGCATTGATAAATACCCAAACACGGGTTTCTCAATGTCAATTTTATATATATTTTTTTTAATATTCGTTTTTGACATGAATACTTGTATAGTATTATATTATATTTTTTTTTTTTTTTTGATTGACATATTATTGATACTATTTTGTTTGACACGAATATTTACTTTGTAAAGTATTATATATATATATATTTTTTTTTTTTGATTACTTAATTATTGTAAATGTGAGGACTATGTGGGTTATTATTATTATTTTCTCCTCCTTTTTACAGTAATTTTTAACGTTGTCTGACAGTTTGAGTACTTTTGCGGCCTACCCAAATGTCTTTTCTTTGGTATTGTTCGTAAAGTCATTGAGCTCCTTAGTGGTTTTTAAGTTGAGCTATTCGACTATTGACAAATGCTTGCACTGACTGGACAGGTCCACTCAAATATGTTTAGTTCTTTCTTTAAAAGACCACTACAGACACTAAGCTGCATGGTCCTCATATAGAATAATGTGAATGCGAGAACTATGTATGTCGTTATATTCATGTAGATTTTATGATTGTCTGGCAGTTTGAGTATTTTTGCGGCCTACTCAAATGTCCTTACTTTGGTATTGTTCGTCGGTTCGTTGAGCCCCTCAAAGTTCTGAGTTGAGCTTCGCGATGACTGACAAATGCTTGCACTGTCTGGACAGGTCCACTCGAATTCGTGTGTTGCTTTCTTCAAAAAGCTCATCCCAGACATAAACGTACATGGTTCTCATATGATTTAACCAGTACACATTGTATGGATTTGATCACTTTAAAAGAGACTTTGACCTCTGAGTTTGTTTCGGTGTTTCTTCTCAGGGTAGTCAGCTAGGAAACACCGGCCTCATCTAGCTTAAACTGACAAAAAACATTGACGTGTAAAAGTGTTCCTTGTAACCTATTTACTGAATAAACATCATTTATCATTTATCATTATTATTCATAGTTTACTTTTATAAGTGCCTTTATGTAACTGTATTGATCAGGACCCAAACACGAGCTTCTCTATATCAGTACTATTCATAGTTTACTTTTAAAAGTGCCTATATGTAACTGCATTGATAAAGACCCAAACACGGGTTTCCGTCTTTTACGTCATTTTTTTATCATGCGAAGGAATGTTTCTATTGTTTGATAAGAAACCTAGATTAGGTACCTTCCTATTTGACGACGCGATGTCTGTGTTTTACTGGCTTAGGAAATTCTCAATGGAGTGATGAGGTGTACATCTTCTCCTGCGAAACTACGTTATCGGGGAATAAAAAAGGATATTATCAGCCAATGTTCTCACTGCTGGGACTCAGGTCTCTTCTCTAGGACAGGGAATAGGTCGTAATCCTCCACGCGGACCCAGTGCGGGTTGGTTTTTGGAACGAAGTTCCTTATCGCGCGTTGTGAAAGGGGGCTAGACGGAAAAAATTCTTACGAAAAGTTGTCACGACACTTTTTGCTATAGTAAAAAAAATAAAATTTTATTACAATTACTTTTGTTATAGTTGTTGTTATTGCTAAAGAGTTGAGTTGAGTTGAGTTGAGCTGAGCTGAGCTGAGCTGAGCTTAGCTGAGCTGAGATGAGCTGAGCTGAGCTGAGCTTAGCTGATCTGAGCTGAGCTGAGCTGAGCTGAGATGAGATGAGATGATGAAGTATAACTTCTTACGTGCGTGCGTGTGTGCGTAGTTAATAATAAAAAAAATATTATAAATTAAAAAAAATAAAATTATATTACAATTCCTTCACTAATTAATCGAAAGGAACTTCGTTCCATCCGGGTGTCCCTTGACACCTCTCAAGTTTTTTTTGACTTCCCATTGACCTATGAACTTGAAAGAAGAAAGAAGGAAAAATTATTTATTTTGCACAGATTACAAACGCACATTAATTTACAGAAGCCTATAAATACATATAATGTTTATTATTACGTATATTTTACTAACGAATACCAATATCTATACAGGGTGTAACGGAAAAGTGTGGTCATATTTTAAGAACCGGTTTTGTTCATGGAAATGAACAACTTCCTCTAAAAAAAATAGAAAATTCCCAAAAAATTGGACTTTCCATACAAAGTTATCATCAGATGATCAATATTTGTGTGGGAGGTAAAATTTTTATTTAACAATTTCCTCAAGTTTTCTTGAATAAAGTTGTTCATATCGATGGGCAGATGCAGTTCTTAAAATATGACCACACCTTTCCGTTACAGGCTGTATATATAAAAATGAATCCCTATTTCCCTTAGTCATGGCACCACGCGTGAACGGTTGGACCGATTTCGCTAATTCTTTTCTGTTGTATTTGTTATTGTCAGGAGAAGGATCTTATAAAAGAAAAAAATAAGATAGTGGTGCGAAAAATTAGAAAACTTCATTAAGCTTCACGCGTTTGACATTTCATAGCTAAGACAGGACAACGTCTGTCGAGTCAGCTAGTATTAAATAAATCAGTTTTTTTTTCACACATATGGTACGGAACCCTAAATGTGCGAAACCCGACACGCACTTGGCCGGTTTTTTTATAATTTTGGAAAAACCTCATTTACAGCTTTACCTATATCAGTCCTAGTGTCCTTGGCTATCGCTCAATACGCGCCATTTATCTTCAATATCGTTCCTGAACAATTGCCCATTGCCACCAGCAGCGCAATATATAATATGATTGGGTGCCACAGGGGTTTTATTAAATTAGTATTATAAGTTGTTGTTGATGTTTGAAGTATTTTATGAAGCTACTAGCTGTGCCCCCGGTTTCACCCGCGTAGACCAGGCTAAAGAGTATGTGTGTAGTAGCCTTAACACATAGACACATACACACATACACATACTTTTTAGCTTGGTCTACGCGGGTGAAACCGGGGTATAAACATTTATTTTTATTTTTATTGTTGATAGGCACGCGTTTGACCACTATCTCATCTGATGGTAAGCGATGATGTGGTCGAAGATGGAGCACGCTTGCCTAGAAGTAACCTATTCACTCTTTACTTAAAGACTCCCAGGTTGTAGCTATCAGGAAACACAGACTCCGGTAGGGAATTTATATTAAGATCCCAAAACAATCTAGCTCAGCCAAGATCAAACCTTGCTATGTATCGTTCAGGACCGTATTAAAATTTACAATAAATTGCCAAACGACATTAAAAATATAAAACATGAAAATGAATTTCTGTATAAGGTGTTTTTTTAAACTGTAAATGCACTTAAAAAACACCTTACACAGAAGTGTTATTACAGCATCAAAGAATTCTTTACTTAACAATGTTACCACTTACTAGATTGTGCAAATTGAGATTGTGCGATTAGTAGTAGGCGCAGTTATACGACTTTTAATGGTTTTTAATTGAACATCACGTCTAAAATACTAGTTTTATTTCTTTGAAAAAAATATGTGTTACTTTAGACAATTTCCGTCGTAATTTGATTTAAGAATATTTGAAATTATATTTTTTTAACATACTGTAATTAATTTGTAAAGTTAAGTCTAACGCGGATAAAAAATTGAGAATCACGCAAAAACTATAAAGCGTATTTCTATGAAATTTTCACCATTTTAAAGATCATTTAATTATTTATAATTTAGTCGTAAGTGTTTTAGTTTAATACTTTTTTCATGTGTAATAAATTAATAATTCGTCTAATTTCGGACAGCGCTCCTTGATGGACCAGTCCTATTACTGGGTGGACGTACTACGCGTTACGTGAGCTCAGCGCAAAACACGCAAGCTAACCACTCAAGGTCCCCGGGGTAGGGTCGTCTTGGCGGTGTCTCTGGACATCGCCAATGCCTTCAACACCCTGCCCTGGAGTTGTATAGTGGAGGCACTCCGGTATCACCGGGTGCCGCCCTACCTCCGTCGCGTAGTCGAGGCGTATCTGACGGACAGAGCCGTCATCTACCCCGGTCATCAGGGAGTATGGAACCGGCGAGAGATGTCGTGCGGTGTTCCACAGGGATCGGTCCTAGGGCCGCCCTTGTGGAACATCGGATACGACTGGGTGCTGCGCGCCGACCTCCCCGCTGGCGTCAGCGTAGTGTGCTACGCTGACGACACGCTGGTCTTAGCGCAGGGGAGGTCGCACGAGGCGGCGGCCGAACTTATGACACGCGGGGTTGCGACAGTCATAGAGAGGATCCGGCAACTGGGACTCGAGGTGGCATTGCACAAGTCCGAGGCCATGTGTTTTCATGGTCGTCGGAACGCGCCACCTGCGGGTTCCCAGATCACGGTAGGAGGGGTTCGCATCGGCGTCGAGGGTACGATGAAGTACCTGGGACTCGTCCTCGACAGCCGGTGGAACTTTGTCGAACATTTTCGACGTTTGGCTCCCAGATTGGACAGGGCCGGGGCCGCCTTGAAGCGGCTCCTACCCAATCTGAGGGGGCCAAATGCCTCCTGCCGGAGGCTCTACGCGGGGATCGTGCGGTCCATGGCCCTCTACGGGGCACCGGTGTGGGCGCGTTCGTTGAGGCAGCGATCAGCTCGCCTGATGAACGCGTCCCAGAGGGTCATGGCGATCCGAATCATCCGCGGATACCGCACGATCTCCCGTGAGGCGGCGAGCCTCCTTGCCGGACTGTCACCGTGGGATCTGGAGGCAAAAATCCTCGCGCACCTGTACGAGTGGCGCGAGGAGGCCAAACGCCGGGGCGAAACTCCGCTGCCGCGACAACTCGCGGCTCGGCGGACCGAGCTCCGGCAGGATCTCATGGTGACATGGAGAGAGCGACTGTCGCAACCCAGCGCTGGGCACGCCACCATCGAGGCGGTGGTGCCCCTCTTTGAGGAGTGGTTGGAGAGGCGTCACGGCGCCCTCACCTTCCGCCTGACGCAGGTGCTCACCGGACACGGCTGTTTCGGGAGGTACCTGTGTCGGATCAGGGTGGAGGTGACCCCTGAGTGTTTCCACTGCGAGGATCGCCCAGAGGACATGGTGGAGCATACGGTGGAGGTTTGCCCCGCTTGGGCAGAGCACCGCCGTGTCCTCGTGGATGCGATAGGCGACAGCGACCTCTCGCGCCGTGCCCTGGTTCAGGCCATGGTACGGAGCGAGAGGGAATGGGAGGCCGTCTCCTCCTTCTGCGAAGCAGTAATGCTCGCGAAGAGGGAGGCGGCACACGTTAGGGAGGCTCAGCAACGGCCGAGTCGCCCTAGCGCCCCCAGCCGCGACCGCCGCAGGAGACGCCAGGGGCCGCGAGACGATCTCCGGCCACCGTAGACCCGGGCCTGCGGACGGCGAGTAGTGGGTAACTCGCCGTCCGATCAGCACCAGGCCCGAGAGTCGACGGCGCGTAGTGTTCCACGCGCGCCTCAAAGAGTTGTCAGCCAAAGGAAGGGGCCTGCCACGGCCGGTGCCTGCCCGGGGGTGGAGGATAAATTCGAAAGAGTTACCTCGCCCCCGGGCACTCGAGGCAGGGAGGAACAGGGGTGGGTTTTAGTCAGTAAGAGTCTGACACACCCTTCCGCTCCACCCTAGAGCGGAAGAAGTCATTGGATGATTTCCCACCCCCCAAAAAAAAAAAAAAAAAAAACCACTCAAGGTCATTAGTTAATAGCGCTTTAACTACAAAGCTCTTGTAACCAAAAAACTGTATCCACATCCTACAAGGAGAATTCTTATTTCTGAGACCAAATTATGTTTCATGACCTTTCGATACCAAGTACCTAATTAATGTAGGTATAATTGAAGTACTTCTGAGAATCAATCTTACCGAATTATGGCAATCGGCATACTATAATTTTAATGTTCAAATTGATGCAATGGTGTGGTAATCTCTCAATACTATCGAAATATTTATTCGTGTGTGATTTAACTTAGTTTATTTATGCCTTACCTATAATAACTCAAGGGCGTTTGTACTAGAGTTGGGCGAGGATGCGTAGCGAGGAATGTGTGATACCCAGGATAACTTTAAGCTCTGGTGGAAGCTGGCTGATTGGAGGCGAGGCATTAACGTAAAGGCGGATACAGACTTTGCAAGGCATGCCTCGCAAAGTCTGTATCCGTCTTAAAAGGCACTTGTCCCACCGCCAACGATGAGCGAGTAACGAGTAGAGCTTTCAACTAAAAACAATTTGGCGAGCAGCGAGTAGCGAGTGTGTAGTTCCGATAGATTTGTCTGTGATAGATTTTTTGTTTCTGAGACTCAACAACAGAGTCGCCCTCACGCCCTCTGCAGCAGCCACCGCAGGAGACGCCAGGTGCTTCCGGCGCCGCGAGACGATCTCCGGCCACCGTAGATCACCGGGACTGCGGACGGCGAGTAATGGGTAGCTCGCCGTCCGATCAGCAGCGGGCCCGAGAGTCGACGGCGCGTAGAGTTCCACGCGCGCCTCAAAGAGTTGTCAGCCATAATGACGGGGCCCGTCATGGCCGATGCCTGCCCAGGGATTGAGGATAAATTCGAAACAGAGTTACCTCGCCCCTGGGTACTCAGGGCAGGGAAGAAACAGGGGTGGGTTTTAGTCAGTAAGAGTCTGACACGCCCTCCCGCTCCACCCAGAGCGGGAGATGTCATTGGATGATTTCGCACGCCACAAAAAAAAAAAGTCCCATCGGACTCTGAGAGTCTTTTTCTCTTAAACATAATACACTATAATTTCTCTTGCGTACTTGGCTGGACCATCACCTTGCTGAACTTGAGGAGGAGCTAGGTCGCATTAATTGACATATACTGCGGTTATCTGAAGTCCGAAGACAGGGAGAGGACACGATAGCCCTGGAGTCAGGTCACCTATTCTACTTCCACTAAGGTTATCAGCTCTCCCAAGGCGGCGTTGGCTTCCTGGTCAACAAGGAACTCACTAGCAGTGTTGTAGAAATCAGTAGTGTGTTTGCACACCCCTGCGTGTTTCCACTGCGAGGATCGCCCAGTGGACACGGTGGAGCATACGGTGGAGGTTTGCCCCGCCTGGGCAGAACACCGTCGTGTCCTCGTGGATGCGATAGGCGGCAGCGACCTCTCGCGCCGTGCCCTGGTTCAGGCCATGGTACGGAGCGAGAGGGAATGGGGGGCCGTCTCCTCCTTCTGCGAAGCAGTAATGCTCGCGAAGAGGGAGGCGGCACACGTTAGGGAGACTCAACGGAGTCAGAGTCGCCCTAGCGCCCTAAGCGGCAGCCGTCGCAGGAGACGCCAGGGGCTGCGAGACGATCTCCGGCCACCGTAGACCCGGGCCTGCGGACGGCGAGTAGCGGGTAACTCGCCGTCCGATCAGCACCAGGCCCGAGAGTCGATGGCGCGTAGTGTTCCACGCGCGCCTCAAAGAGCTGTCAGCAAAGGACGGGGCCTGCCACGGCCAGTGCTTGCCCGGGGGTGGAGGATAAATTCGAAAGAGTTACCTCGCCCCCGGGCGCGTAGGGCAGGGAGGAACAGGGGTGGGTTTTAGTCAGTAAGAGTCTGACACGCCCTTCCGCTCCACCCCAGAGCGGAAAGAGTCATAAGATGATTTCCCACCCCCCAAAAAAAAAAAAAAAAAAGTGTGGTTGCACGGGTAGCGTACCTTGTAGTAAAACTAACTGAAAGGTACTACCTGAAAGTGATACAGGTATATGCGCCGACTTCGACATGCTCTGACGAGACAGTTGAGGCCATGTACGAGGATATTGCCATGACAATGCACAGTACGACAAAGGCCCACTACAGCGTTGTTATAAGGGACCTCAATGCCAAAGTGGGAGTACAAGAACGCGGCAAATCGAAAGTTGGACCATTCGGCATGGGGCGCAGAAATCGCAGGGGGCAAATGCTGGTTAACTTCTTAGAGTCGCACGGGGTCTTCTTGATGAATTCTTTCTTCGAAAAGAAACTCCAAAGGAAGTGGACCTGGCAGAGGGCTAAAAACGAGATAGACTTCATCATGACGGGTAAGAGGCACAAATTTAGAGATGTCTCCGTGCTCAGCAGGTTTAACACTGGAAGCGATCACAGGCTTGTCCGAGGCACTCTAAATATTAATTTTCGAGCTGAGAGAATCCGCATGATCAGGCCTACTCTCCGACCTACGCAGCTCCAGGCCGCTATACCATAGGGTTCGAAAAGTTCCAACTGGAACTTCAAAATCGATTCGCCCTGTTGAAAAACACAGGCAGCACTGTTGACGAGAAGGCCGACGAGGTGGTCAAAGCACTACGCGATGTGTCCCGCAGACTATGCCCGTCGCAGCGGAAAAATAAGGTGTCCAAACATTCCTCGGAGACTCGGACTTATGAGGGAAAGACGAGAGTTGCCATCCACGCAGCTGTCTGCGTCAGATAAGAGGGCCTTAAACCTAAAAATTATAAAGCTGACGCGACGCGACCTTCGGTGTTTCAACACCCGCGATATTAAGGTCGCGATTGAGTAGAACCGGGGGGTCGAAAGTGTTCGCTCAACAATTAGGAAGGCCCCATCTGACGAAACTAAGAACTGCGGATGGGAGAATGGTGACTTCAAGGTCCGAGATACTCGAGGAGGTCGAGGATTTCTACGGGCACCTATACTCAACGCGGACGGTGAAACCAGCAGAACATAGTGCAGATGACCATGGAGCCGAGTTAACGCGTCACTACACGGAGGACATCCCAGATGTCGACCAGTGCGAGGCACTGGTCGACATCTGGGATTAGGGCAGCTCTCGAACAGTGATGACGGAATAACGACAGAGCTCCTTAAAGCGGGCGGGGCTCCAGTCCTGAGAGAGCTAACGAGTCTCTTCAACTCCGTCATTCAAGAAGGTACAATGCCTGAGGCGTGGCGCGGAGGTGCGGTGGTTCTGTTCTTCAAAAAAGGTGATAAAACCTTGCTGAAGAACTACAGACCCGTCTCACTTCTGAGCCACGTCTACAAGATGTTCTCGAGGGTCATCACGAACCGTCTCGCCAGGAGACTTGACGAGTTCCAGCCACCAGAACAAGCTGGTTTTCGAAAAGGCTTCAGTATAGTGGACCACATCCATACTGTTCGGCAAATTATACAGAAGACCGAGGAATACAACCAGCCGCTGTGTATGGCATTTGTGGACTACGAGAAAGCCTTCGACGCCATCGAAATATGGGCAGTTCTGGACTCTCTGCAACGATGTCGAATTGACTGGCAAATTCTGAAGCAAAAAAGAAGAAAGCTTACATCGAAGTGTTGAGATGTCTGTGCGACGCTGCCACGATGACTGCTCAGAGAGGTGAGACAGGGGGATGTGATATCCCCGAAACTGTTCACCAACGCGCTGGAGGACGTCTTCAAGACGCTGGATTGGACTGGACAGGGTATCAACGTGAAGGGCGAGTTCATCTCACCTCACACCTTCGCTTTGCCGATGACATCGTCATAATGGCAGAGACGGCGAAACAGTTAAGCCTGATGCTGCACAGCTTAAATGGAGCCTCGCGGCGGGTTGGCCTCGGGATGAATTTGGACAAGACGAAAGTCATGTACAATTCACATGTCGTACCGAGTCCAATCCGCATGAATGGTCGCTTCTCGATGTTGTGAAGGAGTATGTCTACCTAGGGCAAGTCATCCAGCTCGGTAGACACAACTTTGAGAAAGAAGTTGACAGAAGGATCCGGTTGGGTTGGGCAGCGTTTGGAAAACTTCGTCAGGTCTTCTCGTACCCTATCCCACAATGTTTGAAGACTAAGGTTTTCAACCAGTGCGTCCTGCCCGTTATGACATACGGTGCCGAAACGTGGACACTGATGGTCGGGCTGGTCCACAAATTCAAGGTCACCCAGCGCGCTATGGAGCGGGCTATGTTAGGAGTTTCTTTGAAGGATAAAATCATGATTGAAGTTGTCCGGAAAAGAACCGGACTAACCGACCTAGCTTGCAGAATAAGCAAACTGAAGTGGCAGTGGGCTGGTCATGTTTGTCGAAGGACCGATGGCCGATGGAGCAGATGAGTCCTGGAGTGGAGACCGCGTATCGGCAAGCGTAGTGTGGGACGCCCACCAGCTAGATGGACCGATTACCTTAAGAAGATGGCTGGGATATACTGGATGCGGAAGGCGGAGGACAGGGTGTTGTGGCGCAGCCTGGGACAGGCCTATGTCCAGCAGTGGACTGCGATAGGCTGAGTTGATTGATTGATTGGCTTGGCTTATTATGCCTAAGGCTACAATAGAGGTCTTATCGCTGACAGTGCTGAACTACACTGATCTACCAGGCAACCTTTGAATGAACTGAACGAACTCAAAGAGGGATGATGGATTGGAAGGTGTGAGATTGTGTGCGTCCTCTCTCGAGTTTGTTTTTGTAGCGTGATCTAAGAGAGTTGATTTGTTTCTCCGTGACTCATCGAGCTTCAATGACTTGGCGCTCAGCTTTTTTTGTAATCACAACTGTTGATTCTTGATGTCAGGAGTTGCACTGGTTTTTTTTATTTTTTTTGGGGGGTGGCAAATCATCTTATGACTTCTTCCGCTCTAGGGTGGAGCGGAAGGGCGTGTCAGACTCTTACTGACTAAAACCCACCCCTGTTCCTCCCTGCCTCGAGTACCCAGGGGCGAGGTAACTCTTTCGAATTTATCCTCCACCCCCGGGCAGGCATCGGTCGTGGCAGGCCCCGTCCTTTTGCTGACAACTCTTTGAGGCGCGCGTGGAACACTACGCGCCGTCGACTCTCGGGCCTGGTGCTGATCGGACGGCGAGTTACCCACTACTCGCCGTCCGCAGGCCCGGGTGAGTTGCACTGGTTAGGTTGTATTTTGAGTTGTTTGTTTTCTGCTGTAAAGGGTGATCCAATCTGAGCTTTCTATGTTTGCAAATCTGTAACGTAGATAGCTGTAAATAATGGCTCGTAATTGTATGGATTGACAGCACTTCACGTTCACTTCACCTAAGTTTTCACGGTGAGATATTTACAGAATCGCACTGCTGACGGACCGACTTTTTGACAATTCAAAAGTGCCTGTAAATGGTTTATTTGAAATAAATGCTTCGAGTTTGAGAATGATAGTTGGGAACTTGGAGTGTGATCACCCCTAACAAGACCGCTTTATTGTTCAGCTTTAGTGGAAAGAGTTCTATGTTTTACAACTCCGCTACGCTACCTCGTACATCTTTGGTCTTGCGTCGATAAAAATAGCATGTAAACAATATGTGGGGAAAGTTTCCGTATGAATGATATCGAGCGTGTTTACAAAACATTCAATGGTAGGTCATTGTTAACGTTATTATTTATGTGGTAGAATCAATGATATTATAAAAGAAATATACGCTACATTCATACAAAACGGTGTTCAGATATCGTTGAAAGTTATTACAAATGTCCTTACGTTTATAGTAATTATGGTATGAAATTCCTTTACTCTTAAATATATCTTGGAGCTATAGTTTTTATACTCTTAAAACACAACTTGGCATCATAGATATATTATTGTCACGCCACAGATATGCTTTTCTTCACTCGCTGCTTTTAGCCGATTACATCAAATTGCTACAATTGGCTAAATTTGTCTGCAACCATTTGCGCGCGCTAGTGGCATATCTACCTCTTTTTATATTTAACTAGCTGACCCAGCGTACTTAGTACCGCCTCAGAATCAATAAAAAAACCCTATACAAAATGTTTGTGAAAATTAATTTTCTTCATATTTTTTTTCTAGAATTTTTCCGATGTTTTAATAGTTATTCTGCTATTCGGAGCGGAGACTGATTCAACAAATCAAAGATCATTCAAATCGATCCAGCCGTTCGTTGTTTTATAAATGGTGTGGGGTGTAATATATAAGTAAGTGTAATACAAAGTCGGGTGACTTTGTTATATATATATAGAAGAAAGAAGATATCATTGGGTAGAATGGATTTTATTTAGCTTTCTGATTTATTTATCGAATGGAATCTGTCTATCTATTATCATTGACTGGCCTGTTGGTCTAGTGGTTAGTGACCCTGACTGCTATGCCGGAGGTCGTGGGTTCGATTCCCACCCAGGACAAATGTTTGTGTAATGAGCACGATCATTTGTTCTGTGTCTGGGTGTAATTTATCTATAATATGTATGTATTTAGAAATATATAAGTATGTTTATCAGTTGTCTAGTACCCATAACACAAGCTCTGCTTAGCTTGGGACTAGATAGCGTTGTGTGATAGTTGTGGAATATTATATTATATTATTATCGGGTTCTAACGATTCCCTGTTACTTTTCTCGTAAACAATCATCAGTAATGAAATAGAGGAGTGTTCATAATGTGGACCAGTAGTCGAGCAGCGAGAAAGGGAGCATAGAACCCGATTCCCTATGGCTTCAACCGGAAGTATACAGTCACTCTAACGATATTGAAAAATACTCGTAGCACATTCAGTAGAGTCTAATATTCTCGAATAATCTAGCTAATCGATATATCCTGAACGTCTAAAGCTAAATATACACTATGTTTGCTTACCATTGACTCCACGCATCTTCTGTTGTTGTTGTGGTGCCCGTTTTTTACCCAACTGCGCGACGCAAGGAATGGTAATGTGTTTATCAGCCTATTTATGTATGTATGTTTGTTCCTTTGTGGCACTATAGAGACCAAACGCGTGGGCTGATTTTGATAATTCTTACGTCAATTGATTCGTCTTAATCTTGCGAGTGCTACTAAAGACATGACAGTAATTAAAATACAATATGGCGACCATCAGACGCCTTATTGTGAAAAAGAAAAAAAAATTAAAGTCGACGAACTATATTAAGGCCGGGACTCCACCAAAGCGGAGACGAGACGAGCGGAGAGGAGATGTTTTTTAAACAACCAATAGAATTGTGTTATTGACACATCTCCTTTCCGCTCAGCTTCAGTGGAGATCGCTGTGCGGAGATGTGTAATATTTGTATGGCGCGATGGAAGCGGAGTTGTGAGCTGTGCGCGGACGACGCGCAGTGGAGACGAGAGATGTGAGCGGCGTGCAGTGAGCGACGTCACCCTCCCCCCTCTCGCCCGCTATATATCGTCTACCTTTCGTGTCAGAATGCGTACTGAGCACTCAACGCATCAAACATCTCTTCTCGCACAGCACACAGCACACCGCACACATCTCCGCCTTGGTGGAGTCCTCCGAGCTGAAAAACATCTCTTCTCGCACAGCACACAGCACACCGCACACATCTGCGCTTTGGTGGAGTCCCGGCCTTAGTGACTTGATTGGATTAGACACTTGAAAAGTGACATGTTTGGAACATTTTAGTGGTTTTTATAGTTGGGTTTTTTTAGAAAATATTCAATTTTTTTATCATCTCAAAGCATACATCCTATGCATGTTGCGAAATGGAATCACGATATTTGGTGTATTTTGACCCAGGTTATTGATTACTTCTCTGGTCGTATTATAGTAATCTAAGCTACGTCTTTTTGTCACCAGGACTATCGCCGGGAAAGAACATGTTCAAGGCGGCCATCAGGAAGTACCCACAGCTGCACGACGAGAACTACTACCAGAAGATGATCAAGACCTTTCCTACTGACAAAACACTGGAGTCCTTCTTTGCGCTACCAAGTACGTATCAAGCCGACAATCCACTTGATGTTGAGTGGTCGCAACGCCTTTGGATATTTGCTGTACCAGTGGAATCGCAGACCCGTTGCCATCCCAAAGACAAGATAGATGGTGAGGTTCTCCTTGCCGGACTGTCGCCAGGGGATCTAGAGGCAATAGTCCTCGCGCACCTCTGGGAGTGGCGCGGCGGACAAAGCTCCGGCAGGATCTCATGGCGACAGAGGGAGTGACTGTCGCAACCCAGCGCTAGGCACGCCACAATTGCGGTGCTAAGGCCCCTCTTTGAGGAGTGGCTGGAGAGACACCACGGCGTCCTCACCTTGCGCTTGACGAGGGCCTCACCGGACACGGCTGTTTCGGGAGGTTCATGTGTCGGATAAGGCGGGAGCAAATGCCCGGGTGTCACCATTGTGTGGATTGCCCAGAGGACACGGTGGAGCATACGGTGGAGTTCTGCCCCGCTTGGGTAGAGCACCGCCGTGTCCTCGTGGAGGCGATTGGCGGCAGCGACCTCTCGCGCCCGGCCCTGATTCAGGCCATGGTACGGAGCGAGAGGGAATGGGGAGCAGTCGCCTCCTTCTGCGAAGCAGTAATGCTCGCAAAGGAGGAGGCGGAACGCGTGAGGGAGACTTAGTTGAGAGCCCTCACGCCCCCAGCAGCCGCCGCAGGAGACACCCTGGGCGTCGGGGGTCGCAACCCGATCTCCGGCCACCGTATGCGCGGGCTTGCGGACGGCGAATAACGGGTAGCTCGCCGTCCGATAAAGACGAGGCTCGAGAGTCGATGGCGTGTAGTGTTCCACGCGCGCCTCAAAGAGTTGTCAGCAATACCTGACGGGGCCCGCCAGGGCAGATGCCTGCCTGGGGTCGCGGATAAATTCAGAATAGAGTTACCGCGGCCCTTGGCACATAGGCAACTGGAGGAGGTTGGGTTTTAGTCAGTAACAGTCTGACGCCCCTCCCGCTCCACCCAGAGCGGGAGAAGTCATTGGATGATTTACCACATTCCAAAAAAAAAAAGAGACAAGTTAGATAGATATATATTCTTTATTGTACACCATAAAAAAATACAGTAGGAGCTTATAATCAATAGGACGGTCTTATCGCTACAAGCGATCTTTTATGGGCCACCTTTGAATGGATTTGACAGAGAAGGAGAAAAGATACGCAGACAGTTCGTAGACCGTGGTGTGGTGTTGAAATATTTCTGTGCAATAATTCCACCGGCACCTATTGTCTTCTAACCGGAACACAGTGATACTGCTAGGCGGAAGAAAAAGATATATGTATAGAATGCCGTGCACAAACTTTACCATATTTTAAAAATATGGTCAAGGATATCTGAGAGGTTATTCTTGACCATATTTTTTTTAAGGTCTTTGAATTTCATTAAGTATACATATTTCTCTGCTTTCAGTATATTATATGATATTAATTATTTTTGTAGTATATTTATTTTATATAAGTATGTTTATCAGTTGCCTAGTACCCATAACACAAGCTCTGCTTAGCTTGGGACTAGATGGCGTTGTGTGATAGTTGTGGAATATTATATTATATTATATTATATTATATTATATTATATTATATTATATTATATTATATTATATTATATTATATTATATTATATTATATTATATTATATTATATTATATTATATTATATTATATTATATTATATTATATTATATTATATTATATTATATTATTATGTATTTGAAAAGGTGATTTCTACTCGGGACGAATCCCGGTGATTTTCCTTGCTCCCGCCCTGAGACCCTCAGGGAAAAGGAGGTTCGGATCCCCTGCTAACTCGTAATAAATACTGTGTCCCCCAGTACTTTGCTCAAAATAGTAACGGTATGAATGGCTGCTTGTTTTTGAATTATGTGTATGTTTATACCTGAGTCTAATTTGTCACAATATTTATGAATGCTTTTTGCTACTATTCCTGTCGCTCCTATTACTACCGGTATTACTTCTGTAGATGTATTCCACAATCGGGCTATTTCAGTTTTAAGCAGGTGGTATTTGCTCAGTTTTTCTATCTCTTTGGGCCCTATGTTATAGTCTGATGGTACTGTAATGTCTATTAAATATGTTTTATTTTCTATTTTATTTATGTATATGATATCTGGTATGTATATTATATTATATTATATTATATTATATTATATTATATTATATTATATTATATTATATTATATTATATTATATTATATTATATTATATTATATTATATTATATTATATTATATTATATTATATTATATTATATTATATTATATTATTATGTATTTGAAAAGGTGATTTCTACTCGGGACGAATCCCGGTGATTTTCCTTGCTCCCGCCCTGAGACCCTCAGGGAAAAGGAGGTTCGGATCCCCTGCTAACTCGTAATAAATACTGTGTCCCCCAGTACTTTGCTTAAAATAGTAACGGTATGAATGGCTGCTTGTTTTTGAATTATGTGTATGTTTATACCTGAGTCTAATTTGTCACAATATCTATGAATGCTTTTTGCTACTATTCCTGTCGCTCCCATTACTACCGGTATTACTTCTGTAGATGTATTCCACAATCGGGCTATTTCAGTTTTAAGCAGGTGGTATTTGCTTAGTTTTTCTATCTCTTTGGGCCCTATGTTATAGTCTGATGGTACTGTAATGTCTATTAAATATGTTTTATTTTCTATTTTATTTATGTATATGATATCTGGTCTGTTATGAGTAACTGTTACATCTGTCTGGACTGGAATCTCCCACATTAACTTTGCTGTCTCGTTTTCTTTTATCTGTGGCTGTGTTAAGGCTTCTTGCCACCAGAGGCTAGCAACTTCAAATTTGTGTTTTCTTGCTAATGTCCAGAATATGTATTGTACGATATTGTTGTGCCGTTTTGTGTAGTAAGTGCCAGCCAGTTTTTCACACCCAGAGATGATATGTTGAGTGGTCTCATCTTTCGTCAGACATAGCCGACACTTACCATCGACAGGTAATTTTAAAATATCTCTTTCAAACTGTCTAGTCATAATAGCTTGATCTTGTATTGCAAAAATTGAAGATTCTAATGTAGATGATACTGGTTGTTTTTTGAGCCACTTGAAAGAGTATTTCCTATCTATATTTTCTTTTCCTAATACTGATTTGCAAAACTGCCCATGAAGTGGTTTGGCCCTCCACTTCTCTATTGCTTTTTGAGTAGTTGCCATTTTTATTTCTTTAACTGTGTAATTATTACTTTGCACAAGTCCCATTTCCACTGCATAATTTCTAGATTCTTTATATATTGAATATTTATCTTTATCTCTATCATGTCTAACTATCATTGTAACTATTTCATCCTGTTCATTATCTAAGTATTGCTTGTATTTTATGATTTGAGTCTTATGTAGTGTTTCTATGTTTGTTAGGCCTCTCCCACCTTCTTCTATCGGTAGATATAGTCTAATTATATCTGCCTTTTGTTTTTGTGCTTTATTAATGGCTAAAAGTTTTCTTGTTTTAACGTCTATATTTTTTAAATCGCTATTTTTGTAATTAATTACACCAAATGAGTAGAGTAGAACCGGCACCGCATAAGTATTAATCGCTTTTATCAGATTCCTAGCATTTAATTGTGAATTAGCTATTGATTTAATCCGTTTAAAATATTCTTTTTTTAGTTGTTCCCTTATTGTACTGTGATCGATTTTACCGGCCTCATTAATGCCTAAATACTTATACGTCTCGTCTTTCTTCAGGTGTTCAAATCTCAATCCGCTTAGTAGTGTGTGTCCTTCTCCATGCTGTTCACTGACTCTACCGGCTGTAATGTGTAGTACGTTACATTTATTTAATCCGAACTGCATTCCTATGTCTCGCGTAAATATTTCGGTACTATCAAGTAAAATTTTTAAATTATTTTTATTGCTTGCATAAAGTTTCAAATCGTCCATATATATTAAGTGATTAACTGATAAATTACTCTTGAATTTATAACCTTTTAAAATATATTTGTTCAGTATGGTTGAAATTGGGTTTATATCTAAACAAAACAGTAATGGTGATAATGAATCTCCTTGGAAGATTCCTCGGCAAATAGCTATGGGTTCAGTGGTTACAGAAGCGTTCGCACCACGGGCCGTCATGATAACATTCCATGTAGGCATGACCATCTCTAGAAAACCTATGATAGCACCGGAGCACTTGTACAACCTCAACACCTGAAGAAGCCATTCGTGTGAGATGCTATCAAAGGCCTTTCGATAGTCTACCCATCCCATACTTAAGTTTTTATGGCACTGTTGTGCTTCTTCTAGTATGGCTTTGTTAATCATGAGGTGGTCTTTGCAGCCCCTGGCGCGTCGCCTGCATCCTCTCTGTTCTGGAGCAACAATGTCGTTACTTTCACAATGTTTGTACAGTTCGTTGGATAATATGGAAGTTAAAAGCTTATACATAGTAGGTAAGCATGCTATTG
This sequence comes from Polia nebulosa, assembly GCA_951329385.1. Lineage (NCBI taxonomy): Eukaryota > Metazoa > Arthropoda > Insecta > Lepidoptera > Noctuidae > Polia > Polia nebulosa. The sequence continues at coordinate 25,238,853 of OX589602.1, forward strand.
GGCGCCAGTTTTCTGGTTCTTTAGTGTTTTCATTTTTGGGGATCAATATTACTTGTCCTGTTGTAAACCAGTTTTCTATTGGATCTGTTTTGTTGAGAATTCTATTGAATAGTTTCGTTATGTATTCGTGCGTACTTGTGAGATATTTTAAATAGTAATTTTGTATTTTATCTATCCCAGGTGTCTTCCAGTTTTGGGTTTTTCTTAAAGCTTCTTTAACCATCTCTATTTCTATTTCTTCAAACCTCTGCTCCTGTATGTTCTCCGTCTCATTTTGAATCTCTGAGATCCACGTTGCATCTTTATTGTACGAGACAGGCTGCGATAGTATCGAAGACCAGAAATCTTGAATTGCATCCTTGTTTGGGATTTCTGCTGGGGCTTGTTGTTGATAGCCATTAAGAGACCTGTAAAAGGAATGCTGATTTTCGCGGAATTTTTGGTTTTGAATTTTTCTATTATTTATGTCGTCGTACCTTTTTATCCTACCTGCTAATGCTTTAACTTTCTGATTGAATATTTCTACTGTATTATCGTGATCTTGTTCAGTGAAAATGTTGTATTTATGGTATAAATTGTCTCTTATTTGTATCATTCTTCTAGTGTTAACCCCTCTTTTTACTTCTATGAGTCTACCTAGTTCTTTCCTGATGTCTTCGATTTTATTCTTTATTCTCAATTTCCACGGCGGATCTGTTTTAGGTTTTATTATGGACGGCGGAGTGTATGGTTTCTGCCCGTTAGCTGTTATAAGGGTCCTGGCTGCCGCGTATATTATGTCATTTAGTTCGCGGAGAGTGTTATTAGTTGTTAGTAGCTTTTTTATGTAAATATTAATTAAATTAAAGTGATTCATAAATTGTTTATTAAACTTTGGCTTCGGCAATAATTTTCTATCTGTTATCTCTATTTCTTTAGTTTCTGCTAGAGTTTGTAGAAATTGAATGATGATAGGGTCTTGATTATCATCTACTTCTATATGTTGTGATAGCAAATCAGAATCAAGAGTTGATTCAGAAATTATGTGCATGTCATATGATATTTGTTTGTTAATATTGTTGGGGCTTAAATCAATGTTAGGCGTGGTAGCTAAGGTTGGCGTTTGAGAGAAGTCTGTTACTATTGGTTCACTATTATCTAAATTTATGTGGGTGTTTGCGTGTAGTAAAGACTGTTCGGCTTTTAATTTAATTTCATCTAAAAGTTGACTGGATATGGATTTACGAGTTATAATACTACGGGCTTGATTTGAAAGGGTGTTTCCAGTGAATCTATTTACTTTAGGGTTGTGTTGGTTTCTGTCTTTAAATAATTTTTCAAATCTTTTTATGTAACCTGGACCTTCAGCTTTTGCTCTATAATAACAAAACATTAATTCGTGTAACTCTTCTTGTGACCACTTTCTTCTTGAATCACCATTGTGTGAACTTGTCGTGGTCGCATCCGATGCACCGGCAGGACTCGTAGGACCATTTCTGTCCACGTCTCGCAAAGTATCATCGGCATCCCTGATAATTTCGGCTGTGACCTCTTCGGATTCCCCGACTCTCGCCCGCCTGTTCAGCGAAGAGTCACTGACGGTCCGCATGCTGTCACGTCCAGCGTCAGCTCCAGACATGCCCCGGCGATCGCCCCCGGGCAGCGGCATTAAACGTATACTTTCATTATTAATCTCCATATTGTTTGGGGTTTGCCATAGCCCCGTTGGCCACCTGTATAGAAACTGTGTTTCAGGTGTCCGCCTCTCACGTGAGCAATGATGTTATACTCGGACGTAGGGTTGGCCTTCTGAGAGGCTTATTATATTATATTATATTATATTATATTATATTATATTATATTATATTATATTATTATGTATTTGAAAAGGTGATTTCTACTCGGGACGAATCCCGGTGATTTTCCTTGCTCCCGCCCTGAGACCCTCAGGGAAAAGGAGGTTCGGATCCCCTGCTAACTCGTAATAAATACTGTGTCCCCCAGTACTTTGCTCAAAATAGTAACTAAATATAATATAATATAATATAATATATTATATTATATTATATTATATTATATTATATTATATTATATTATATTATATTATATTATATTATATTATATTATATTATATTATATTATATTATATTATATTATATTATATTATATTATATTATATTATATTATATTATATTGTATTTTATTAGTTTGTTTTTATTGTAATATTTAAATAGTAAACCACGGACTACCTGCGTATCTTTTCTCCTTCTCTCTCAAATCCATGTAAAGGTTGTATGCAAAAGATCGCTTTTAGCGATAAGACCGCCCATTGTTACAACCATTTAATTTTAGACACCTACAGTATTTTTTATGGTGTACACTATAAAGTATATCTACGAGTATCTAGTGGAAATACAAGGTTCAAAGTATCAAAAAACTGCAGCCGTACTCTCCCAAAGCTATAATAGAGACTCTAAAGTATAGATTAAACTAGTCGTGGACGTTAGATCTTGAATTAAAATTTAATTTTAGCTTTGGAAGAGTGTAACTGCACCTTTAACCCTTGACTGTACCTACCCAGATGACTTTCAGAGCTTTATTTCTACGGGAGGCCCACGGGGACTTTTTGCAGCGATGCAGCCACGATGCTGTTTCAGATCTCATACCTTCGCTCGTACGTAACCGCTATTATGAATAGTAAGGCGCGACTGCATCGATGCAGACGCGATGCAGCTTCGATACAGTCATGCGCAGTACTGACTATTTGTGAACGCCCGTTGACCCCGTTGTTTGCATTGATGCAGTCCCACGTTAGAAAGGATGCAGTTGCACGTACCAAAGTCGATAAACGGCGCAGTGGCGCGGTCATGAAACAGCCCCCCCTAGCCATATTACTTTTCTATTATCGTTTACGCTAACGCTTAGTACAAAATGTATGACGATGACATTACCTACGATAAGTCACGTGATAATTCTCTCCACAGGTAATGTCATCGTCATACATTATTAACAGACTTTAAAAAGAAGAAGGTTATCAATTCGGATGTGTAATTTTTTTTATTTATGTTCGGGCATAACTCCGTCATATATTTGACGGATTTGCAAAATTCTTTTTTTGTTCGAAAGGGGTTTATTTCGAAATGGGCCCCACTTAAATTTCATATACATCTGTTGATGAGTTTCGGAGACAGACAACTGAACTCTTCAAAAATTGACAGCAAATCAACCGCGATTGCTGCGATCGTATGTCTATGTATTGTTAACATAATTTAATGTGGAACCACAACTAAAAAGTGAAAAATTAAAAAAAAATTACAAAAAAATTAGAACCGACTTCCAAAAAAGTGCAAAATAACTTTAATTTCGGAAGTCGGTGTCAAAAAAACGAAGACAGAAAACCAGAAACACCGACTTCTATAATAGAAAAGAAATATGGCAGGTTACTGAATCGACGCAAAAAAGTCGTAATATTTCCTTATAACAGAGTAGAACATGAGAAACTCGCCACCAAAAAAACTTGGAGGTGGCACAACACAAGTTTATTTAAAAATCAGTTAATATATCAATGTACGATATTTTTTCTTATTCTGTTAGAAACCGACGACATTGCCTGGAGGATTATGTATGAAGTCAAGGAGTATGATCCTCTGCTGGATTCATCGGATATGACTGAGAAGGAGTGGATCTCTATCGCTAAGGATATTCAGGTAAGTACTTAAGATTTTTTTGAAGTGACATGGGAAAAAACTATTGAACTCACGCGCCACCGAATCGACACCTCTATTTGGATTGAAGTAAAAAATTCTTTGGGCGCGTTGGGAATTATTGTTAAAGTTTTCACTTCTGTCGGCACTCCCGGAGTGCTTTATTTATTTTTTTTGGTTGGTTTGTCGTATCAGACTTTTACTGACTAAAACCTACCCATGTTCTTTCAGTTACCTGTGCCAGGGTCGCGGTGACTTTTTCAAACACAACCAGCGACCCTGGTGGGAAGTAATTAACTAACGGCTTACTAAAGGCGAAAATCATTAAAATGTTCTTCAAGTTCTTAAGATGAAGAAAATTTTAATGATTTTTCGCGTTTTTATTTTAGTCTAAGCGGTCAAATATGGGTTTGGATTAGAAAGTGGTTGTGTAAAAGTGACTGAGTCGACAACCTACGAATATAATATAATAATAATATATAATATTCCACAACTATCACACAACGCCGTCTAGTCCCAAGCTAAGCAAAGCTTGTGTTATGGGTACTAGACAACTGATAAATATACTTATATATTTCTAAATACATAAATATTATAGATAAATTACACCCAGACACAGAACAAATGATCGTGCTCATTACACAAACATTTGTCCTGGGTGGGAATCGAACCCACGACCTCCGGCATAGCAGTCAGGGTCACTAACCACTAGACCAACAGGCCTGTCAAATCATTTATTTGTATGTCAAAAATCAAAATGTTTTATTGTTTCTCATACATTAGAGTGCATTACAGAGTAAGAGGTAAGCCCAGTAAGTAATAAAATACACTTGTGTTGGGTCTATCTCGCCACTTCCTATAATATCTATCTATTTAATGTTAAGACCTTTTAATTAATAATAACAATAAAGTAATAATAATTTAAATCAGAAAATAATAAATCAAATCAGATAGTAATAATTTAAAATAAACAATAGTAATTTAATTAATTTAAAACATGTCGGTTTGCTTGTTTTTCATTTAGTTTAGAATATGAGGCTTACTATTCCAAGATCACTTTTTACGGCAGACCAAACCACACCTAAACAAACATTTCTTTCTAAAGTATACGCTACAAGTATTTCTTCCAGAGTCACTACGAACAATACGATGGTTTCGTGATCCTCCATGGTACTGACACGCTCTGCTATACAGCCTCCGCTCTCTCCTTCATGTTCGAGAACCTCGGCAAAGCTGTGGTACTCACTGGCTCACAGGTAAGTTTACACGATTCTACGAAGTCAGTCGCAGGTCTACGCAAGTGCTACGAATCGTGCCGTAGTGCTACGCGAGAGTGCCACGAAGTCTGTCGTAGTACTCCACGGCTGCTCCGATGATTTGACGTAGGCTTACATGAATGCTACGAAGTTTATCTTAGCGCTACGCAAGCGCTGCTAAGAGTGTCGTAGTTCTACATAAAGTGCTTCGAAGTTTGTGGAAGAACTACTCTCTATGAAGGCCTACGGCAGCCTTACCATCACCACTCTACAGAGATATTAAAGAAATAGAAAAAATCTGTGCGTCTATAAAATTAACGTATCATTGAATAGATGACCCACGTCTCTTCAATTGGCCCTAAATTATATAAATCAACCAATTGTAATCAATCCGTCAGGCCCAATTAAAAACCTATTGTTGCGTCCCACATGTGCCAATTCAATCATTGCTGATTTTAATTTATTGTTGTTGACTTGTGAATGGCTAAAGGTAATTTATTTATGGAGGGATTTGTAGACAAAATTAATATTGGTGCCTTATACAATGAGTATTTTATTTATTGTGACAAAAAACATTATTTTTTACCTATTATATTAGCCTGAAACTAGAATTTAACTTAGTTTGACAAAGAATAAAAGACAATGAGAACAAGAAATTTAATTCCCAGTTTGTCCTTACAGTTTTATCTGTGTATGTATTATTTATTCATCGCCTTCACCCATTGCCAAACAGTGCCCTTTACTTAGCAAGTGAAGAAACCTATAATACGCCAAGCGAATCGAGCGCAGCGTTGCAGTTGAAATTCTTGAGATAGGCCTTGAAGATTCGCTTACATAAAACGCATTAAGGCCCTATTAACTGCCAATGACCTTGAGTGGTTAGCTTGCGTGTTCTGTGCTGAGATCACGTAACGCGTCGTACGTTCACCCAGTAATAGGACTCGCCCATGAAGGAGCGCTGTCCGGAGTTAGACGCATTATTAATTTATTACACATAAAACATCAGGTATTAAAATAAAACTCTGAGACTAAATTATAAATAATTAAATGATCTTTAAAATGGTGAAGGTTTCACAAAAAATACGCTTTATAGTTTTTGCGTGATTCTCAATTTTTTATCCGCGTTAGACATAACTTTACAAATTAATTACACTATGTTATTAAAATTTTATATCAAATATTAGATTAAATTACGACGGAAATTGTCTAGAGTAACATATATTTTTTTAAAGAAATAAGACTAGTCGTTTAGACGTGATGTTCAATTAAAAACCATTAAAAGTCGTATAACTACGCCTTAATATGTGATTTAGGTAAGCAAATCATCATTACTACCTCTTTTTAACCGACTTCAAAATAAGGAGGAGGTTCTCAATTCGACTGTATATTTTTTTTTTCTTTTTATGTTTGTCACCTCGTAACTTTTTACTACGTGAACCGATTTTGAAGATTTTTTTTTATTTGAAAGCTGTTGCTTCACATGTGGTCCCATTTTAATTTGGTTGAAATCTGATGAAGAACTTCGGAGATACACAATGGAACTCTTCAATAAATGATAGCAAACCTTCCAGAATTGCTGCAATCGCATGTCTGTGTATTGTTTTCACCACTTCACAACATTACATCACGCTGATGCGCTATGAAGGGGTATACAGATTTGTACAGTTCACCCGGATACACCCTAATTTCACCAACTATGTTCAAATTCCCTATTTTTGGGGCTATCAATTCGGGCATAACTTTACTATTAATTTAGTTTTAGAATGGGGTACAACAACTAAAAAGTGAAAAATAAAAAACTTTTTACAAAAAAAATACAACCGACTTCCATAAATAATACTAAAAAATGTAAAATAACTTTAATTTCGGAATTCGGTGTCAAATAACGAAGAAACCAAACTAGAAACACCGTATTATTTATGGAAGTCGGTTGTATTTTTTTTTGTAAAAAGTTTTTTTTTACTGATAGGTTCACGTTAAGACCACTGTCTCTCCTGATGGTAAGCGATGATGTGGTCGACGTTGGAGCACGCTTTCCTAGAAGTATTAACTATTGACCTGAAGACCTTCAGATTATAGCTATCAGGCAACACAGACTCCGGCATTCCAGAAATTATTAATGTTCTGGTGTGAACAACAGATTCCGATCTTCGCGCCTCGCAGTGACGGCGTGGACAACTTCGTGTCATCTCTAATCATCGCTGGTGGCTTCAACATCCCAGAAGTCACTATCTTCTTCTATGGAAAACTGTTTCGTGGTAACCGGTATGTGACTTATGAGAATACTAGCGGAGTAGCGGCCCACCCTAGTTTCGCACGGGTACAAGATATACACCTAAACCTTCGTCATGAATCACTGTATTTTGTTGTAAACCGCATGAAAAACCATTCAGTATTTTTTTAAATTTATCGCAAGCAGACAGACAGACACGTTGTCGGGGACTTCGTTTTATAATATGTAGTGACTAGCTCCTGCCAGCGGCATCGCCCGCGTGGTATTTGTATTTACCCCGTTTTTTTTTTTTTTTTTGGGGGCTGGGAAATCTTCCTATGACTTCTTCCGCTCTAGGGTGGAGCGGAAGGGCGTGTCAGACTCTTACTGACTAAAACCCACCCCTGTTCCTCCCTGCCTTGAGTGCCCAGGGGCGAGGTAACTCTTTCGAATTTATCCTCCACCCCCGGGCATGCATCGGCCGTGGCAGGCCCCGTCCTTTTGCTGACAACTCTTTGAGGCGCGCGTGGAACACTACGCGCCGTCGACTCTCGGGCCTGGTGCTGATCGAACGGCGAGTTACCCACTACTCGCCGTCCGCAGGCCCGGGTCTACGGTGGCCGGAGATCGTCTCGCGGCCCCTGGCGTCTCCTGCGGCGGCTGCGGCTGGGGGCGCTAGGGCGACTCGGCTGTTGTTGAGTCTCCTTAACGTATGCCGCCTCCCTCTTCGCGAGTATTACTGCTTCGCAGAAGGAGGAGACGGCTTCCCATTCCCTCTCGCTCCGTACTATGGCCTGAACCAGGGCACGGCGCGAGAGGTCGCTGCCGCCTATCGCATCCACGAGGAGTATTTACGCCGTTATAAACTTTCAACCCCTTTTTCACCCCCATAAGGGTTGAATTTCGAAAAACCCTTTCTTAATGGATACCTACTCTTTACAAAGAACACAACCTCTAAATTTCATGTCTCTAAGACGATCGGTTTAGGCTGTGCGTTGATATATCAGTCAGTCAGGACTTTGAATTTTATATACATGTACTGGTGATAGTCATTTCCATAAATTACTCTATCAATCTTTTTGCAGCATTTCAGAGGAATTAATGATTGTAACTTGATTTCATGAGCCGAAAAGAAGTTACCTACCAATTTGACTCCTACGTTTAATGAAGTTTTGCTTACTTTCCAGTAAGCCTAGAAGAAAATTACATACTCATTTATTATAAGAGTGAAACAGAACCGGTCGTTGTGATGTCCGTGACCACCAACGCCAACCCAGAGGACACGGTGGAGCATACGGTGGAGGTTTGCCCCGCTTGGGCAGAACACCGCCGTGTCCTCGTGGATGCGATAGGCGACAGCGACCTCTCGCGCCGTGCCCTGGTTCAGGCCATGGTACGGAGCGAGAGGGAATGGGAGGCCGTCTCCTCCTTCTGCGAAGCAGTAATGCTCGCGAAGAGGGAGGCGGCATACGTTAGGGAGACTCAACAACAGCCGAGTCGCCCTAGCGCCCTCAGCCGCGACCGCCGCAGGAGACGCCAGGTGCCGCGAGACGATCTCCGGCCACCGTAGACCCGGGCCTGCGGACGACGAGTAGTGGGTAACTCGCCGCCCGATCAGCACCAGGCCCGAGAGTCGACGGCGCGTAGTGTTCCACGCGCGCCTCAAAGAGTTGTCAGCCAAGGGAAGGGGCCTGCCACGGCCGATGCCTGCCCGGGGGTGGAGGATAAATTCGAAAGAGTTACCTCGCCCCCGGGCACTCGAGGCAGGGAGGAACAGGGGTGGGTTTTAGTCAGTAAGAGTCTGACACACCCTTCCGCTCCACCCTAGAGCGGAAGAAGTCATAGGATGATTTCCCACCCCCCAAAAAAAAAAAAAAAACCACCAACGCCAATCGCTTTCATATTTGGTAAATAACTGGTACTCAATTGGTATTAATTAGTACTCGAACAACAGAATTGGCACCTTAGTAGTTTTCGGGAAAATCGACTTTGATGGTAGTCGGTAGACACGCTCCGTTCAGCAGGACCATGACCACCTTCAAAGTCAATTTTCTCGAAAACTACTAAAGTAGGTACTAATTCTGTTGTTCGAGTACTAATTAGTACCAATTGAGTACTAATTATTTACCAAATATGGAAGCGATTGGCCTTGGTGGTCCGGCGGTATTCATGGACATGTCGTTGTGGCGAAGTTTGGATGAGGTCTATGTCCAGCAGAGGACGTTTCTCGATTGAAATGATGATTATTAAATCATGTATTGTTAAACCTAGAACTCGCAAGATCTCCGTGAACAACCTCTTTGCCTTCGACTCGGCGAACGCCGTGCCTCTCGTTAAGGTGGGCCTGGACATGGAACTCAACAAGACGGCCATCTTCAAACCCAGCGTCATCGAGAAATTCAACGTACACGCCAAGATGTCCAAGAATGTGGGGCTGCTGAGGATGTTCCCCAGTATTAGTACCGACGCTGTGAAGTCTGCTTGTCAACCGCCTATCCAAGGTATGTTACGAGATATTTATCCAAAGCGAGATGAGTGGACGACTTGGTACGACATGAATGAGACTGGCTGCGTGCAGGAGCGTGGGGATTGGCACGAGGAAGGAGAGGCCTATTGCTTAGCAGTGGGCGAAGTCGGGCTGTGGATGATGAGGACGAAGCCTTCAAACTTTCTTAAAGTCACAAGTTATACTAGCTTGCATTCTGTCAAACAACCTAATTGCCTTTTTTGTTTCATTTTTCAACCTTTTGTTGTTGCTGTCACTCACGCGTCTGTCTGTCTGTCCGTCGTCCGTCACAAAATTTTCTTTCGAAGACTTTTTTAACTTCCCATTGACCTATGAACTTGAAATTTGGTGATAATGTTTGTTATTAGGTACGTATATTTTACAAACAAATATCAATATATTGATTTTTTCTATGATAATTCTCTCATTTTGTACGGAACTCTAAATATGCGAAATCCGACACGCACTTGGCCGGTTTTTATTAAAAGTGATTTTAATTCTATTTTTGGACAAATAAGTAATATCATATTTTTATAATAATATTTTAATATCATATTTTATTAAAAATTAAAAATAATAATTAATTTTAATTTTTTAATAATATTTTATTATTATAAAAATATTATATTAATAATTTGATTTTTTTAATGCTTATAATCTGGTGCTACACCTGCACTTTAAAAGTCTTCGTATAATATATTTTCTTTCAAAAATTCTTTCAACTGTAATCGAAGTCACTAAATATTTATTGAACTCCTGTCGATTCGATTCCATTTCTAAATAAAAGTCGGAACGGCAAAGATACGGCACGGTTGGCGCAGCGGTAGAGCGATTGGCTTGTGCGAAACGTTTCGCGGGTTCGATTCCCGCACGGAACAAATATTTGTATGGTCTACTATAGTATTTCCGGGTCTTGCGTATGTGAGTTTACAAGTTTGTTAATGTACCCACGACACAGGAGTAATTCCTAATGTGCGGAAAAGTTTATTAAAAAAAAAACACGATATTAGTCTTCCAAACCATAGCCACGCTATCTTATTCTGATTTCTCCGCAATATTTCCCATCACCGCTTTTCTCCTAGGTCTGGTGATGGAGACGTATGGTGCAGGGAACATCCCGTCAAACAGACTGGACGTGCTGGAGGTGATCGAGAAGGCCGTGAAAAGAGGAGTGATAATCGTGAATATCACTCAGTGCAATAGTGGGTCGGTTGCAGCGCTTTATAAGACGGGGCAGGTGAGGGCACAGGAATTACATACCTACTCTTAAACCGTCTTAAGAAGTACTGGTTTGTGAACTGGACAGGGGCAGCAATCGCACATTTGTTATCACATGGGTGTACCCACGTTTCACCACAGCAAGAAACTGAAGATCTAGACAGACCATGATAAGGTTTTAGCAAAGTACTAGCTAGCTTTTAACCCATTCAGTCTTGGAAACTTGATAAATTCGTTTTGTCTAATCTCTTGTTAGCCGTAGATCACTAATTCAGTCTTTTCAGGGTTCCATATCCAAATTATAAAAACTAATTATTAAACCAAGGCTTTCTGTACTGACCGTCCGTCCATTCGTCAGTCTGTCTGTCACAGAGCTTAATCTTTTAGTCGTACCATTATGTACAACTAAAAGACGACGGATAGCAAATTGAAATACTCACAGCATAGTTACGTTTTACTATCATGATCATTAATAAAACAAAAAATGTGGTACGGAACCGTTACTACTTGAGTCCGAGTCGCTTTTGACTGATTTACCGCATTCTGCGTCAAGTTTCTTGAGGGTTACATACATACGTACGAGCCGGGTCTAGTAACTAAGATAAAGTAATTGTTAATTACAAAACTGATTAAAAATGAGGTTAAATGATGAAAGCAAAGTAGCAGTGCGTTACGGTAATTGCCAGTTCAAACATTGACCTTACCCTTTCTGCCTTGTTCTTGTCTATTGATAACCCCTAATTAAAAAGTCAAGATAACTAGGGTAGGTATTGTCGCCAAACTGTGTGTTACTGAAAACTGTGAAGTTTTGATAAGTTTTTATTGTCTGAAAACAGATGGGTAACCTTATATGTGGAAATTTATGTAATGCCACACATTAAACATTGTAGGTAGGGTCTGTGAAAACCATTTTTAGATTCAGGGATCCGTTTGCGTAAAATAAGCTTTAAATTTCTAATTTTTATTAGAGTCAAGTGTCCACCAGTGCCAGGTAAATGATTGCTTTTGGATATATGTGAAAAAATTAACGGCAGTAGTATATTTAACGAAATTAAAAGGAAAACTATCACCGCTAAGTTATCTCTGTTAGTTTTAGACTAATAGTCGCTTGCTTGACTGACTTTAATACATACATACATTGCAAGTTAAATAAAAAGTGTGTGTGTGTGTGTAAGAAGTTATACTTCTTTGGCGTAACAAGATAAAAAACCAAACTTTCACAAAGTTAACAAAAGGAAAACAATCATTATTCATGAACCACAGACTATAGCTAACTACAGGGTGTCGGTTATAGCGAACTTCAGGCTGTAGGTTTTTTGTGACGGTGTGCGCGCGCATCGTAAAAATTTACTCTCATCATTTTCCCCTAGCGCGCCAAAAGAAGTATAACTTAAAAAAAAATACCTACAGTGGAACATAGAACCTCCTCCTTTTTCGAAGTCGGTTAATAAAACTAAAAAGTTAGTTATTTTTGTTGTATCGTCACTTGGTAAAGATCTCCGTCACATTTGCGTAGTTTGGCTAACTTAGTAGATTAGCTCTTGCTGGCGCCATTTATGTTATGTAGCGTTACTTACAGCTGATTTATGTTTATTCTCTCGTTGGTCGTAAAACTTGCATGATTTTCTAGTAATGAGGTATTGTACAATGTTATCGATCTGCCATTATGCCATAAATGCGTGTTGGTGTGTAAGCTTGCATGCCTCTACACGTGAACTAAAGTAGACTACATTAGTAGGTACTCAAACTGAACAAGAGTTGCAGGCTTTTGTGAGATCGCATTGTTGTGCACGGTTGCATGCCTCTACACGTGAACTAAATTAGTACTCAAACTGAGCAAAAGTTGCAGGATTTTTTAACCGACTTCAAAAAAAAGGAGGAGGTTCTCAATTGACTGTATTTTTTTATTCTTTTTTATGTGTTACCTCATAAGTTTTTACTACGTGAACCGATTTGTTTTTTTATTTATTTGAAAGCTGTTGCTTCACATGTGGTCCCATTTTAATTTGGTGAAGATGTAATGAAGAACTTCGGAGATACACAATGGAACTCTTCAATAAATGATAGCAAACCTTCCAGAATTGCTGCAATCGCATGTCTGTATATTGTTTTCACCACTACACAACATTACATCACGCTGATACGCTCTGAAGGGGTATACAGATTTGTATAATTCACCCTGATACACCCTAATTTCAACAACTTTGTTCAAATTCCCTATTTTTGGGGCTATCAATTCGGGCATAACTTTACTATTAATTTAGTTTTAGAATGGGGCAACAACTAAAAAGTGAGAAATAAAAAACTTTTTACAAAAAAAATACAACCGACTTCCATAAATAATACTAAAAAATGCAAAATAACTTTAATGCCGGAAGTTGGTGTCAAATAACGAAGAAACCAAACTAGAAACACCGACTTCCGAAATTAAAGTTATTTTGCATTTTTTAGTATTATTTATGGAAGTCGGTTGTATTTTTTTTGTAAAAAGTTTTTTTGTGAGATAAAATCTAATGGTTAATCTGCCTTCAAACACTTGAATATGGTAGAACTATATATAAAATATATTGATATGGTTGTAAAAGTACAACACGTGCCATGCACTATAGATGTCACAGATCCTATCTACCTTACGCCTAGTTACTCAACAAGTACAAACTTTTAACCCTTAGCTCCCGTAGGATATATCTTGAAGCCATTACTCTTTATAAAATAGTTATAAATAAATTCAACTGTATAGATCTAAACAACATGATCTGTACCCAGAACCATCCACCGGCGATAGGTGCGTGCAGGCACACTTTTCGCAACACGTGCATGCCGTAATAATTCTGGCAAGCGTTCACCTGTCCGTCGTATGGGTGATTCTTACAATAGCAACTTTGTAAATATTGGTACCCTTCAATTGTCCATTGAGTAGATTTAAAAACCTCATCTTCAGCACTTTGTTCAAATAATGTCCTATAAGTTTCTATAATTCTTTATTCAATGTTCTTCTTCTGTATATTCTCTCAAGCCTCTTTTTTTCAGTCAACACTTAAGACCTGGTGCGGGCTAAGGAAATATAAATGCAATATCTTCGTCTTTGAGTAATTAAACTTATTATTTACTACCTTCTGCCAGCAGCTTCGCCTGCGTTGAATTACTAGGTACTTCTCCCACTATAAAATATAGCCAATGTGCTATTCCAGACTATAATCTATCTCTTTGCCAAATTTCATCCTGATCCGTTCAGCCGTTCTGGCGTGATTGAGTAGGTAACAAATATGCATCCAAACTTTTGCAATTATAATATACTAGCGAACCGCCCCAGGTTTGCACCGGTAAAAAATATGCACTTAAGGCGTATATAGCCGCCCAGTGGCGCCCTCATTGAATTAAAAATCGCAGCAAAGCGTAGAAAATAAAGATTAAAGAATCCAACGTCACGTTTGTTACAAAGAGGAAAAATTATTTTTACTTTGTTAAAACAGGTCTCAGAATGTTTGAACATTAGCGAAGCAAAAAGAGCAGGCAAAGAGAGATATGAGAATAGGTATGTAAAGTTCGCACCGTTCAAAAGTTTCTGCCTACCCCCGTATGAAAAAGGCGTGAGGTTATGTTATGCTGTTCAACTGTTTCTTCGTCTAAGATTAAAAAAGCGCCCTATAAATTGAAAGCGCCCTACTAAACTATCGTTCTCTTCTGTCCAGGTGCTCGCGAAAGCCGGCGTGGTATCGGGCTATGACATGACTCCAGAAGCTGCCCTCACCAAACTGTCTTATGTGTTGACGAAGTCTGAGCTCACCTGCCAGCAGAAGATTGACGTGGGTACCATAAGCTACGCTATTTTTTTTTTAATTATCGCAGCATAAGTGCTGAGATTAGTCTTGTTGGCCTCGCACAGGTCTTTTCTATATTATTTTAGGGTGCCGCACCCGAAGGGTCTAAACGGAGATCTATTGCTGTCACTCACGTATCCGTCTTTCTATCGTCTTTCACACAGGTTCTACTGCCAAACGGTTGGAGCTACAGTCTTCAAATTTTCAGTATATGTATACATCTTGTTGATCCTAGGTTGACCCAAAGCTATACAAATTGTCAAAAAATATTTTTAAATGTTTTTAAAGAGTATACCTACAGATAAACATTCATTGTGCGTACAGCTAGGGAGTGGAAATCCCTGCCGCAGTCTGTGTTTCCTGATAGCTACAACCTGGGAGTCTTTAAGTCAAGAGTGAATAGGTTACTTCTAGGCAAGCGTGCTCCATCTTCGTGGTCGAAGATGGAGCACGCTTGCCTAGAAGTAACCTATTCACTCTTGACTTAAATTTTTTTTTTTCACGAAAAAATTGACTTACCCTATCGAATACGGTGGAGGTCTGCCCCGCTTGGGCGGAGCACCGCCGTTTCCTCGTGGATGCGATAGGTGGCGGCGACCTTTCGACTCTGGTTCAGGCCATGGTACGGAGCGAGAGGGAATGGGAAGCAGTCTCCTCCTTTTGCGAAGCAGTAATGCTCGCGAAGGCGGAGGCGAGACAGGTGAGCGAAGCTCAACGGAGTGGCTGTTGGAGACAAAACGTAGCACCGCCCGCCACTGCGACCACGGGAGTGGGACGGCAGCGAGCGGGGAACGGGGGACGAGGTGCTGACAGCCGCTGACCTGCTTTCACTTCCAAAATAACGACGAACCAAGAGGCCCATCCTTATGTTCAATATACGAACCAACCTATTGTATTACCAGAGGACACGGTGGAGCATACGGTGGAGGTTTGCCCCGCTTGGGCAGAGCACTGCCGTGTCCTCGTGGATGCGATAGGCGCCAGCGACCTCTCGCGCCGTGCCCTGGTTCAGGCCATGGTACGGAGCGAGAGGGAATGGGAAGCCGTCTCCTCCTTCTGCGAAGCAGTAACGCTCGCGAAGAGGGAGGCGGCATACGTTAGGGAGACTCGACAACAGCCGAGTCGCCCTAGCGCCCCCAGCCGCAGCCGCCGCATCAGACGCCAGGGGGTTCGGGCGCTGCGAGACGATCTCCGGCCACCGTAGACCCGGGCCTGCGGACGGCGAGTAGTGGGTAACTCGCCGTCCGATTAGCATCAGGCCCGAGAGTCGACGGCGCGTAGTGTTCCACGCGCGCCTCAAAGAGTTGTCAGCAAAGGGAAGGGGCCTGCCACGGCCGATGCCTGCCCGGGGGTGGAGGATAAATTCGAAAGAGTTACCTCGCCCCTGGGCACTCGAAGCAGGGAGGAACAGGGGTGGGTTTTAGTCAGTAAGAGTCTGACACGCCCTTCCGCTCCACCCTAGAGCGGAAGAAGTCATAGGATGATTTCCCACCCCCCCAAAAAAAAAAAAAAAAACCTATTGTATTACAGTCCGCTATTTTATTTATAACACCTCTGAGAATCACCAACAGTGGCCCTCACGGCCCCGGCCGCTACCACCGCAGGAAAGGCACTGGGCGTAGGACGTCGCGAGACGATCTCCGGCCACCGTAGACTCCGGCCTGCGGACGGCGAGCAGTGGGTAGTTCACCGTCCGATCAGCACCAGGCCCGTGAGTCGACGGCGCGTAGTGTTCCACGCGCGCCTCAAAGAGATGATTGTCAGCCACCACTGATGCGGCCCGTCGTGGCCGGTGCCTGCACCACCCCACAAAAAAAACCAAAAAACATCGAATGGGGTATCTTTGTTTAGAGCTCGTTAAGTAAATATTCCAATATTTTTTGTTTTAAAAAATATTGGAAAACAAAGGAATGAGAGGTCAAAGTCACCTTTTTTTTTTAAAATTTGATCCCGAAGAATTTTTTAACTTCACATTGACCTATGAACTTGAAATTTGGTGATAATGTTTATCATAACGTATATTTTACTAACAAAAACCAATTTATTGATAAATCAGGATTTTTCTTTGCAATTCCCTCTTTGGTCATCATTCTCCTGCCCTTATCCCAATTTATTTGGGGTCGGCGCAACATGTCTTTTTCTTCCATACTCCTCTATTAGTAGTCATCTCTGTAGTCACCCCCTTTTTATCCATATCCTCTTTCACACAATCCAACCATCGTTTCCTTGGCCTTCCCCTACTCTTATATCAACACATTCATACACAAGACTTTCCGCACGACATTTTCTTCATTCCTCCGCATCACATGCCCATACCACGACAACTGATTCCCACACAACTTTTCAGTCAGCGGTGCCACTTTCAGACTTCCTCTTTTCGGAATTCCCTCTTTGGTACGGAACCATAAACGTGCGAAGTCCGACACACACTTGGCCAGTTTTTTTTAATTAAGTAGTTAGTTGTAATACCTTGTGAAAATTTTACTTTTTTTTTTTTTTAAATTGAATTGATACCAAATGTAAGTATTTTATGAAATCATGACATTTGGCATCAATTCTAACTGAGAGAGATGTATTGATGATTTTAATGATTATAATTCTATAAATACATACTTGCTACGGCCGCAAATCAAACTTTGGTTATGATGCAACCTGACACTGACCTGCAAATTGCAAAAAAAAATAAGAGAATTTGAATTTCGCGGGCTACCCTGGAGCATTCCTGCGAGGATCGCCCAGAGGACACGGTGGAGCATACGGTGGAGGTTTGCCCCGCCTGGGCAGAACACCGCCGTGTCCTCGTGGATGCGATAGGCGGCAGCGACCTCTCGCGCCGTGCCCTGGTTCAGGCCATGGTACGGAGCGAGAGGGAATGGGGGGCCGTCTCCTCCTTCTGCGAAGCAGTAATGCTCGCGAAGAGGGAGGCGGCACACGTTAGGGAGACTCAACAGAGGCAGAGTCGCCCTAGCGCCCTCAGCAGCAGCCGTCGCAGGAGACGCCAGGGGCTGCGAGACGATCTCCGGACACCGTAGACCCGGGCCTGCGGACGGCGAGTAGTGGGTAACTCGCCGTCCGATCAGCACCAGGCCCGAGAGTCGACGGCGCGTAGTGTTCCACGCGCGCCTCAAAGAGTTGTCAGCAAAGGACGGGGCCTGCCACGGCCAATGCCTGCCCGGGGGTGGAGGATAAATTCGAAAGAGTTACCTCGCCCCCGGGCACGTAGGGCAGGGAGGAACAGGGGTGGGTTTTAGTCAGTAAGAGTCTGACATGCCCTTCCGCTCCACCCTAGAGCGGAAGAAGTCATAAGATGATTTCCCACCCCCCAAAAAAAAAAAACAAAACCCTGGAGCATTCACCTTAAAGACTCCTAGGTTGTTACTTTATTTTATGTTTTTTAGTGCGAGTCACACATAAACATTTTTTTTCTCTTTTCTAGGGTTCCGTACCCGAAGGGTTGCAACGCAGCCCTATTGTGGTCACTCACGTGTCCGTCTGTCTGTCCGTCCGTCGTCTGTAACAAAATTTTGTTACGAAGAATTTTTTAACTTCCCATTGACCAATGAACTTTTAATTTGGTAATATTCTATAGTATACTTTACTGACAAATACTAATATTTGATACGGAACCCTTAATGTGCGAAATACGCACTTGTCCAGTTTTTTTTCATTCTTTATAACCACTTGCACGACCTATACACACGTATTTTGTTTTTGTGTGTAGCTTTAGTTTTTGTGTGTAATTTTACTAGATATTAAGCTTTAATTTGGAGCCGGCGCGAGGCGCTTGATCGGGAAACCTTCCCGTGCGCGCGCTGGACGTTTCGTGCATATTTAAGGCTCCTGGATAAACGTTCCAGTGGCGCAGTGTAATTTAAATGCTTCTCCATTGCACTACATGAAAATTCTACTGAAGAGTCAACAATGTTCAGTATGTTTTTCATTTTCAGATGATGGGCTTGAATATCAGGGGAGAACTGACCAACCTGTCCTCTATGTCCATTAAAGTAAGTTTTCCATTTATTTAAAATTACGTCACGTGATGAAGGTTCTAGTTATTATGGGTATTCTTGGAGAGAGAAATAGTAGGTAATCACGTGTAAACTGTAAGAGTTCACTTAGCCGCGTCACTAATTAGCGTTACGTGATAGTACCTGATAGGACTCCAGGTACGTAGGAAGAGGCAGGACGCGTGAAGGAAAGGCAATGCTCGCGCCCTCACTTCCTAGCCACCGTCGGGAGTCGCAACCGTAGGCGCGGGCCGCCTACCCAGGGGTAGTGGATAATTTGCCCAAGGATAGCGAAAAAATTCGAAACAGAGTTACCGCGCCCCTGGTTACTCAGGCAACTGAAGGAAGAGGGGTGGATTTTAGTCAGTAAAAGTCTGACACGCCCTCCCGCTCATCCCAGAGCGGGAGAAGTCTGGATGATTTCCCACCCCACAAAAAAAAAAAACTTGAACAAAATCCGCTACACGATCCGCTACAAGTGCTGCGTAGCACGCGTAGTGGCGTAGCGGTGTCGGTATTGGTTTTCACTTCAAATGATAGCAATTCGCTACGAGTGCTACGACGGTCGGTGACGGTGATGCGCGAGTTCAATAGTTTTTTTCCCATATCAAAAATACCCAACGCGCCTAAAGAAGTTTTCACTTCAAAAAAAGGCGCGGGCCGCGGCCCTGGCACAGACAAAGGCAACTAAAGGCTCATTAGACCCACCCGACACCCAACCAGCACCACCTCGTCGCTCGGTGTCAACTCGTTCGACAGGTGGTCCACGGTTCGATGCTGCGTACCAACCAGTGATTCGCGTGGTCAACGAGTGGACATTGCGTTGTCCGCTAACAGATGAGTAGTTTGTCAAGTATCGTCACTAGAGTAGGGGATAAATTCGTAACAGAGTTACTGCTCCGCTGGGCACTCAGGCAGGGAAGGAACAGGGGTGGGTTTTAGTCAGTAAGAGTCTGACGCGCCCTCCCACTCCACGCAGAGCGGGAGATGTCATTGGATGATTTCCCACCACAAAAAAAAATGAGATCAGCACTAGATCTACACGGGCCTGCGGACGGCGAGTAATGGGTAGCTCGCCGTGCGATCAGCACCAGGTCCGAGAGTCGACGGCGCGTAGTGTTCCACGCGCGCCTCAAAGAGATGTCAGCCACCACTGACGGGACCCGTCATGGCCGATGCATGCATGCCAAGGGGTCGCGGATAATTCGTAACAGAGTTACCGCGCCCCTGGGTACACAGGCAACTGAAGGAATAGGGCTGGGTTTTAGTCAGTAAAAGTCTGATATGCTCTCCCTCCCGCTTCACCCACAGTGGGAAAAGTCATTAGATGATTTCCCATCCCTACAAAAACAAAGGAAAGTGCTAGACTAGCTAACATACTTTAGCGGATAAATTCGGAAAATGAGTTACCGCGCCCCTGGGCACTCAGACAGGGAAGGAACAGTGGTGGGTTTTAGTCAGTAAGAGTCTGCGCCCCACGCCCTCCCACTCCACCCAGAGCGGGAGAAGTCGTTGGATGATTTGCCACCCCCAAAAAAAAAATAATGAACGTAAGTACGTAATGAACCTAAGTTACAATGAAGACATGAATTTACATTCCATAAAATATAAGGATAGTTAGTTACTCACTTAATACCTTAGTCATAGGATGATTTCCCACCCAAAAAAAAAAAAAAAAAAAAAAAAAAAAAAAAAAAAAAAAAAAAAAAAAAAAAAAAAAAAAAAAAAACCTGCCCAGGCTTGGTAAAGGTTTACAATAGTACGCTTTAAGTTATGCGCTTCGGCGATCTTCGTATTTCCGAAGCAAATTCGGAATCGCGAATATTGCCGAGGCGCAAAACTCATGTCGTAGGTACTTACCTACTTTATGCTTAGGGGTAGCGGATAAATTCGTAACCGAGTTACCGCTCCCGTGGGCACTCAGGCAGGGAAGGAACAGGGGTGGTTTTACTCAACAAGAGTTGGACACGCCCTCCCGCCCCACCCAGAGCGGAAGATGTCATTGGATGATTTCCCACCCCACAAAAAAAAAAGGTTTCTACTTTTGTATTTTATGCAGCCAGTCTTCCTTTTACTAATCAACTACACTATCCTAGGACCAATCTCTCAAAGAGGCTTTGGGCATTAGCCTCAACATCCAGTCTCCGAAGAAGCTCTCTGAAGTGGCTGATAACGTCTTCTCTTCTCTGCTGCTGTTCGCCATCAAGCAAGGAGACGAGGGCATCGTCAAGAAACTTCTAGGTTAGAATCTTCTTTTATTTTGTTCCTTTGTTTTGGATAGGTGGTGACGTCAGCAAGAATGGATTACTCCGTCCAAGTGGACAGGAACATTAAATAGATGGTTATTGAACGATTACTGTTCACGAACGCGCAAAAACGTGGATAGCGCACTACGAAATCGAAGTTCTGGAGGTTTATAGGCCAAAAGGCCTCCAGAACTTCGAAATAAATTAAGTTACATAACATAGGGCATGGCACATTGCTCGCAGAACTTATGGTCGATAGGACCGATTTCTGGAGTGAACACACCGCGGTCACCTGGTGTAGGTAGCGGGACTCCGCAGGATGCAAGAAGCATAGGACCGATGGAAGGACCAAAGGATTGATGTGGCGAAACTTGGGCAGGCCTACGAGTATATCCAGCAGTGAGCAGGACTTTTTTTGGGTCACCTAGGTCATCCGGACGTTTGAGTGACCTGGCCTATTCTTCCTTCATTTATTTATTTCTAGTAATATACTTCAACCTTGGATGGAGAGGGAGAGAGAGGCCAAAGAAAAGATGGATGGATTGTGTGACGAGTGATATGAAAGCAAAGGGAGTTAGTGATAGCGTGACGGCTGACAGGACAGAATGGAAGAAAAAAACGTGTTGCGGCGACCCCAAGTGACATGGGATAAGGGCAGGAAGATGATGATGAGGCTTCATCCTTGACGTATTCTTATACACCACTGCGACATTGTGCAACGTTGCAAAATGTTACCCCAGTGTAAGGCTCGGACTCCACCAAGGAAGATATTTGAAGCAGAGAGAAGAGGATATGTATCCACAGAAGCTCTGCGAAGATGCTCTAGCATCTCCCGGAGCGGAACCGGAGCGTGCGGTCTACCGGAGAGAGATGTGTACAGGCTAGAAAGAAGCTGAGATACTTCATCATCATCATTGCGCGATGAGACAGGCTGACTTTCATCTCTGCGCTCGTCGTGGATCTTTATTTTATTCGCGCTACAAATGTGACAGATCTCTTCTCTCCGGTGAACCATATCTACTGAAGCTAAGCGGAGACCAAGTCCAGTCAATAAGGGTCCTCGGCATTAAGTTTCTGAATTCGATACGCAGTTTTGTAAAGTTGAGTGACAAAATTGCATTACGCGATTTTAATTGATTATTAGTTTAATTGCTCAATCATCTTTAATTAAGTTCTTCAAGTAAATATTTTTATATGATGTTTCTAAGTATCAGAAATTAATTTTTTGCTTTAATTTCTTTTTTACCGGACTGCGCGACGCAAGGGAGGGTAATGTGTTTATCAGCCTATGTATGTACGTATTTTGTTTGTTCGTTTATGGCACTATAGAGACCAAACGCGTGGGCCGATTTTAATAATTCTTACGTCAATTGATTCGTCATATCCTTGCGAGTGCTAGGTACTAAAGACATGACAGTAATCAAAATACAATATGGGCGACAACTAGACGCCATATTGTGGTTTAGAAAAAAAATAAAGTCGACGAATTGTATTAAGTGGGGTATCAAAATAAAGGGTTCGACGAGGCGATTCCAAAAATATAACTCACTAAAATATAGAAAAAAAAAATTAATATTTTCAAAAAACCCGACTGTAAAAAACAACTAAAAAGTTCCAAACAAGTCACTTTTCAAGCAGTCTGATGCAGTTGGTGGCATGAAATCAATAATTGAACAAAAATAACTGTCACCAACTGCTTCAGACTGCTTGAAAAGTGACTTGTTTGGAACTTTTTAGTTGTTTTTTACAGTCGGGTTTTTGTAAATATTCAATTTATTTTTTTGCGGTTTCTCAAATCAAGCTCTTTCAAAAAAAAAAAAGAGTCAACTTCAAATGTCTGATAGAAAGGGATGTGCCAGTTTTTGAATATTTTTTAAATCTTTATTATCAAAATTGACTATTCTAGATACCGCATCTAGTCTTAACTCAATGCCCCACTACTGATCCCCACAGATGTGTCATTTAAATTACGTAATTATTTTGGTTCTTTATAACACATTTCTCCTCTCGTCTCTTCTCCACTTCGGTGGAGTCCGGGACTGAAGCTGGACTGCGTTGATCCCTTTGTCAATCAAAGTGTTTTTGTTGTTGTATTTTGTATATTTTTTTTAAACAATGCATTATTTTATTCTTTAGGATTGATGCGAAATTTAGATTCGGAGAATAATAATAATTCACCCTCCAATTGAGAAGAAACGTTTCACATGCGGAGCTGAAGCGGTGGACAAGATAATTTTGTTCTAAGATTTATTGTTGTAAACTCTAAAAGAACTGTAGAGTGATACTGATAGCAAAGCCATTACAAAAATTGCTGGAAATAATAAGGTTTCTTTCTACCTTGAGTTCACTAAATCATGTACGAGTATCTACTTGTACTTTAATAATGACCGTGTTAAGTAAGAATACTGAGATAGCAACACTGTGGATTGATCTACGTAAAAACCAGTTAAAACCTACTACAGTACACGCCAAACTTCTTGGCCGCTCTGAAGTTCGCTACAATGGCTGCGCAGTAGTAAATCTCATACTCGCGCTGCGCCTTGCGCATCGGAAATTCAACTTCAGGGCGGCCAAGATGTTTGGCGAGAACTGTATATCATAGGCTGGTCGCACACGCGTGTTTTTTAGATTCGATTTCTTACTTATTTACTCTATTTCGGGAACCCGAATGCACGCATTTCATACATAGCGCGTGCATACATTCTTATATTTGCAACCTATTTTCACATTGTTTCATTAAGGTGAAAGCTTCAGGGTACCCCGCGAAATTCAAATTTTCTTACGTTTTTTGCAATTTGCAGGTCAGTGTCAGGTTGTATCTTGGTCAAAATTTGATTCGCGGTCGTAGAAAGTATGTATTTATAGAATTATAATCATTAAAATCATCAATACAACTTTCTCAGTTAGAATTGATGCCAAATGTAAGAATTTCATGAAATCATGACATTTGGAATCAATTCTAACTGAAAGAGTTGTTTTGATGATTTTAATGATTACAGTTCTGTAAATACGTACTTGCTGCGGCCGCGAATCTAATTTTGACCTAGATACAACCTGACGCTCACCTGTAAATTGCAAAAAAACGTAAGAAAATTTGAATTTCGCGGGCTACCCTGGCGCATGATTACAATGAGTATTTCCTGTTTCTGACGTTCTTTTGTCCCTACTGGAATTAAAAATGCCAAAGATAAAAAAGAGCGAAGCGAATCTGGAAATCGTGCATGTGTGGCCAGCCTTATAATTGGCACAGGTATCCTAGTCTTGTTCTTTTTTATGATGAGTCAACCTTTTTATAGAATTAGGGGCACAGTATTGATTTATTAGAGAGTGATAAATTAGAATATTTTATATAAAGAATTTGTAACTGTGATTAAATACTTTTTAAATATTGCTTTTCCTGGCCCCTAAAAGTGTTCCAAGTGATTTGAATGATTTTGGATTTTTGTAATCATAGAGACTGCACAATTTTATTGTGGCTTTAAAATATAAATACAATTAGTATTTTGTTTTAACTGAGCACCTAGTTTAAGCAAATTATTATTGTGATTTATTTTACAAAAATTATTTGAGAGGCTATTTTTCTTTTTTAGTAATGTATAATAACGGCTTAGGAGCAATACATTTTGATATTATATTTGTGTTAAGTGCTTTAAATAATCACTATATAATTATATAAAAAATATTTTGATGAGTTCGTTCGTTCCTATTCGACTATTCTGGCAAGATCCGAAAGTAACTCAGTGATCAGTTTCCTTTAAAGTCAAGACATTATCATGGTGACATAATATTATGAAGACCGTACAGATAAGTGTCTGAAAACGTGTTTTGAGAAAAGATCACTCAGATTTGAGTGGACATGTACTGTCAGTGCTCTAATTAATCGGTAATCGAGTTCTCGTGGCTCAACTCGGAACTATATTTGAATTCAGAATTCGAGAGAATTATCACATTTTGCTACAAACTTACATGACCAAGCTTAAATTATAATGCAAGTTTGCAACCCATATCTACTCGTACTTATTTACGGTCATTTGTAAATGTCAACGGCTAATCGGAAACACCTTAAGATTGTAAGAAATCTTGAAGGTACACAACTATACATACTCTCGATATACATAGTATGCAGATATAAAAAAAAAAAAAAATCTTTATTGATACAAAATCCTTTGAGATTGCTTAAAACTGGGATATATATCTTGGTTAAATAAAAGGTCATACGGATAAGGTAAACCCTTACCTAGGAGTCAGAGTTAGAATTATATCATTTCAAATAGGTACCTACAATAAATTATCAAATGTACCGAATTCTTTTTGTAAATAAAAAAATTACAATTTTACGTGATTTTTCTTAAACTAACGCTATTTGTAATCGTATGGTTGTCACCATACATGTTGTATGTACAAATGGTTACTAAAACACACAACAGTATTCTTTGTTCTCCTTTTTTTCTCACCTTCTACGAAATTATGTAACATTTGATATGTTTATATGTATGTATTTTTAAATGTAAAATTTTGATATCCACTTTTTATTAGCAGTACACCACAGACTACCCCTTTTAGATTTTAAGTTCTTTCAGTCCAACCCAAGGTTGTCTGGTATATTATATTATGGCTATTTAACGATAAGACCGCCGTTGTACACATAGATCTAAGCTCGTGTAAAACATATGTGACTGTTTTGGTGTACAATAAAGTTTTATTCTATTCTATTCTAATAGTAAAGTGGATGGATTGTAATTATCTCGTATTATGAATTCATGTAGGTGGTATACTTAGGGGCTCAACGACTTGACGAATAATACTCAAAAACAGAGAAAATGTGTTTGAAAGCCTCTATTCTATTGCGATATCAAGGACCTAAGAGCGATACGTATTGTATGTTATAAATTTTATAATATATATTCTACTGCGTTTTATTGCACTCTGGCGTCATATTATCTTGAGACATTGCCAATAATGTGCATGCAGTATTGGCATGAGAGTAAAATTTAATTTCCTGGTGTATTTATAGATAATGAGAATGGGAATTCCCAAATTATTTTTAGAGCAAATGTTTTTAAATGTACTACGTAATAATATTCCTATGTATGAAAACTTTACATAGGTAATAAGTAAAAGTATTGGGATCCGACCTATGAAATTGGCGTTTTTTTTCTCACAAATAGAGAACCTCGTCACTTCTATGAATTAAAATATTCATCAATTGCTTGATATTATATCGAATAATGACCGTCATAGACAACCGCCAATCGTAAAAAAAAACCTTATTAAGTAAGTGCTCATAGTTTTATAAACAAAAAAAAAAACCTTAAAAATGACTCCTCTTTTTGTTAGCAGAAATGGCCACTATTTGTTTTAACTTAACCAAAACTTATTTTTGTTGCTTAAAATCTAAGTGGCATACGTTATCTTAGTTTTAAAACATTATTGCATAAAAGTTTTAAAACATTAGTGTTCATAGTTCTTAAATAAATTAAGAAAATGTTAGTAAGTATGAAAAATGCAACTTCTTTAAAATTCTCCATACAAAACGCTGATTTCATAGGTCCCACCTAATATATCTAAATCACTATTTGAAGGCGGCTGAATGTCTTGACATTAGAGACTGAACATGGCAGTAGAATTTAAATTGTATAGAAACAACTCATACTTTTTACCAGACTATCCCAAAAAGAAGGCAATTTTTTTGTATTTAGTTATAGGAACTCTTTAACTAAATAAGTTCTTATTGTGATATTTATTATGTATAACAAATTGATTTTAAAAACCCCAATTTTTAGGTACCTAACCATGTCGTTACAATCGCATAAGAAAAATGTAAACCATATGCCATAAATAAAATTCTATTGAGAATAAAAACAAAAACTATATTATAATTTCTTTGTATTTCTTTTATCTACTGAGATCCTGATCTGAGGGCCTAGTGTGAGTTGTTTAACGCACTCGAATGCGTTTGCGTAAACGTTCGCTTATGTCAAATTGTTTAGAAAAAAGAGGTGTCCCGTTATTGTCACCAGCTTATACAGTTTTAGTATCCATAAATTAATCGAGTACGTCAAAAAAACTCACACTTGAGGTACTGAAACCACACATCACAATCCTAGATACCTGTATTAAGTACTACTTAAATATCAATATTTAGTTCTCAGAAAGTCTGAATGTGTAGTACATAAACTTAAATACACATACACACACCATAAGGCAGTTATATTTATTATGTAAACAACGTTAAACGGTATTACTTGTGCTTAATACGTCTATATATGCAAGCAACATTGTAATTCGGGAAATCCCCGACCAAACAGACGAAATGTGTCATCGATCCCTTTTGTTTTTCTTGTAGAGATGGGAAAACGCTTTTCCGCATTCGAAATTAATAATCGACTAAAGGTTTATCTATTCGATTTGTAAATTGCTATTCGTTTAATATTGTTGATAAGTTTTTGTCTACTAAATAATGAATGTATAAAGCTCGTTGTAGATTAAGAGTTAAAACTAAACTAACTAAATGCGACTTTAAATGATTTTGTTTTATTAAATTTTGGATCCAGAGATCTGAGATCCATTTTGTTGGTTACACTATGAAAATTATGAATTATCCAAAAAGTTTTGTGTATTATAACTTTTTTCACGAAAACAGATGTTTTTTTTTTCTGCTGAATATATGTAATAGGTACAGGTTACAATAGTTTACATAGTTATTAGATTTCATAGCCAGAGTTTTGACTTGAAATTATTGTTTTCAACAGATATGGGTGCCGATGTCAATGCAGAGGACTTCGAAGGCAAAACTCCTCTTCACGAAGCTATTATGCATGGAAACATTGGAATGGTTGAATGTTTGCTCATGAACGGCGCCAACGTGCACTTCAAGACGAGGTACGTTACATTTCTTTTTTTTTTAATTGTTAGTTGGATTGCCTATGGCTACTATCTGACATGATGGTAAGCCATAAAGTTTAGTGGTTAACGATGGAGCATGCTTGCCTAGAATTATTTTTTTTTTTAAATAACAGTGTTGTATTTTCATTACCTTTGTGTAAGTATAGATATTTTAATACGTAATACAGTAATGGTTTCACTGGTGAGAGCAGTGGTGGCCCAGTGGTAACGGCCGGGAATTACAAGTTCTAGGTCGGGAGTTCAAACCCAGGCAGGCGCTTTACTTTGTGTAAATTATTTCATCACCACTGCTCTCGAAACGGTGAAGGAAAACATCGTCAGGAAACCGGCATGTCCTATAATCAAAAATCAAAATTCGAGGACATGTAACATCCACCAACCCGCATTGGGCCCGCTTGGTGGATTACGGCCCACTCTCTCTCACAGAGAGGAGGCCTGTGCCCCAGCAGTGAGGACATTAAAAGGCTGCTGATGATGATGACAATAATGGTGATCATCCACAAACAGGCTCTTACCAATGGATTTTATTTGTCTAAGTATCAATTGATTTGACTGAGTTTTTTTTTGTTTCTAGGAGGCAGAGGTAATTATATCATCAAACTTACAAAATTTAAGCATAAAAAATAATTTAAATCTAACCTTTCATTCAATTCATCCAATCTATGCATCTAGTATTATTGCACATACTAAGCACCTGCATAGAGATGTGCTCGTTATTTAATAATTATCTATATAATTTCTTACACATTTTGCAATAATTATGTAGGTACGTACTAAACTAGATCAATACTAATTTCCTTAAGGCTTCATTCTAACAAACTTTTGATTTGCATTAGAACACAAATCATTTTACAAATCGTTTCCGTATCTACTGGATTGTTTTGGAAAGTGGAGGCTAGATGTTCGAACAAGTACGCAGCTCAACGGCCTTTTGTCTTAGTTAGTACGCTCGCAAACTTTTAGGGCGACATGTGGCTGAAAAAGATCGATGAGCTTAAAGTAGGCGTACTAACAGGCACTTCATCATCATCATCAACATTTCAGACGTAGGATTCTTTAATATTTATTTTCTATGCTATGCTTTTTTTTCATACGATTTTTTATTCAATGAGGGCGCCACTTGGCCGGTAGTAGGGCCTTAAGCTAACGCTTAGTACAAAATGTATGGCAATGTCATTACCTGCGGAGAGAATTGTCACGTGACTTATCGCAGTTAATGTCATACATTTGCCTTTCATTGCCATACATTTTGTACTAAGCGTAAGCGTAAACGATAATCGAAAAGTTATTTGGCTAAGATGGCTGATTCGATTACGCAAGGAAACTTCCGAGCATAGCCCTCTTTATCACCCTTGGTGAAGCCCATTGCAAGCACGTTTCAGTACCATCATCACTGGCAACACGAACTGGGCATAGAGCAGTTCCATTGCATTAGACACTTAAGTTCACCTAATACAAGGTTATTTGTAAAATAGTACAACCGTTCAGAGGGTGAAAGTACCTACTCACGATTATAAAAAAGGTTTACTATGAGACAAATCACTATAAAAAAAAATTCTGCTGTTCTCTTTAGCGTAGCAATGGCAAATATTGTAAGTTTGTCACTACAATTTTTGACTCCCTGAACGGTTATTATATTAGCAGTGTCCGACCAAGACCTTTGCAAAAATAAATCCCGAACTCCAGCCAAAACCAGTTTATTTAAACGTAACTGGCTGAAACAAAAACCAACCCAATATCGGATGTAAAAAGACAGTTTCCGAAGCCGAAATCCAAATATTATTCTACCCATTACTTGTATATTTTGTTTCCAATAGACCATACCTGGGAATACACTGGTTCTGGAGATATTGAAGGTCAAAGTCGCAATTTTTTTTAACTTTTTACGAAAATGAATTCAGTGATATTACTAAACTTTTTGCCAAACAAACATTACCTGAATTTTCGTTTTTTGGAACGAAGTTCCTTATCGCGCGTTGTGAAAGGGGGCTAGACGGAAAAAATTCTTACGAAAAGTTGTCACGACACTAATGAGGCTGTCTGGCTGATAAAAAAAATATTATAAATTAAAAAAAATAAAATTATATTACAATTCCTTCACTAATTAATCGAAAGGAACTTCGTTCCATCCGGGTGTCCCTTGACACCTCTCAAGTTTTTTTTTTTTTCGAATTTTCGAAATTACGCATTCGAAGTTACAAATACGCAATGAATATCAAACCTTGCCTGGATTCGTGTTACATTGCGCGCAATAAAAAAGTTTTTTTTTATACCTAAAAATGCAAGTCGTTTCCCAGCAATATTTTTTACGCAAAGCTACTTTGTTACATGTAGGGGGAGCCCGGGAGAGTTGAACCCCCTTTTGCTTTAACAAGCATAACATTGTAACTATGACTTGAAACTAGACAGCTCAGTAGTCTTAGAACGTATACAAAGCGCTGGTAGATAGGTACCACTTTTTAAAGTTAAAGTTACTATTAATTCAATAAGTTGAGCAGGAAATATATTTAAAAAAAAATCGGTTGATGGTTCAAATCTCCCCAACGCACAGGAGAGTTGACCATAGTAGTAGGGAGACATAACCATATCTATTTGTATAAGGAAAATAAATAAATCTCAAATATTTTAAGACGATACTTACTACCTTAAAACGTCATCAACGACTGTTTTGGACTATTTCTTGTAAAATTAGTTTTCTTAACAAATTACTTTCTATAGTTCGACTTTTAATTGTATTCAGTAACTTGACAGTTCAAAAAAAAAAGACTGTTTTGGACTATTTCTTGTAAAATTAGTTTTCTTAACAAATTACTTTCTATAGTTCGACTTTTAATTGTATTCAGTAACTTGACAGTTCAAAAAAAAAACAATGTTACGTGTTTTCGTGTTTTTATGATTAGTTATTAAATTTAAGATAAAAAGTTTGCTTATAAATAAGTAGGTACATTATTGAAGTTCATTCGATTTCGTTCATCAAAATTTAGTTTACCTCTTCAACTGTCAAGTTACTGAATACAATTAAAAGTCGAACTATAAATAAAAAATTAATAACAAAACAGTAAGCATTCTTAGCCTTTTTAGAAAAAGTATAGGTACCTACTTAAAAAAAACAAATACAACTCTAATTTATCATCTTAGCTAAAGAGATCAAAGATCGATCCAATATTTCATCGCTGTTTTTCTAAGAGAGGACCCAGATTAGACTTCTTGGATAGCGTTTTGTAATTCCTGCTTGATAACTTTATGCGAGTAGAACCTTCTCCTTCATCTTTGTTTTATAATGGAACGGCATGCTGAAAGAAATTTATTAAAAACAGTTGTCTATCCATCGAATATACCTGAGAGACAGTTGAACCACTGATCATTTCTCCCTCCTGCACTATGGTTCAAATCTCCCTAACCTTACCTTGTTCGCTTCATCACGTGTTTTAAGAAATTGGTTAAATCGGAGGACTTAAATACACTACGTTCTTCAAACTACATTTATTCAGTAATTCAACTAATATAAAAAAAAACATTACGTATACCTTAATATTTAGCGGAGTAATGTAAAAACACAAAAAATCTTTTTTTTTCACTTGAGACCACCAAAAATGTATTTATTCCGTTCACTGTCAAACCAGCGTAATGGCTGCCAATATGGCGTCGCACATGTGACACACTACAAATTAGCGTGCTGCCACCTGTCAGTGAACCCGATGGCGCGATTTTTAAAACAATTGAAGCGATGTGGAGCATCTCTCACCTGGGCAAGTCTCCCGGATTCCCCCTACAGTATGCGTAGTTAACGGCTATGTGATGTGTCTTTTTACACCCTGTATATTTAGTGTTTTACAAACAACCCTGTGTTAGCAGTTTGTACTGTAGGTACTTACATAAAATACAGTATACTAAGTATATATATTTCGCACAGGAACGGCGAGTGCCCCCTCATCACTGCTGTTTTACGCGATGACCCCGTGATCATCAACCTGCTCCTCAAGTGCGGGGCGCATCTAGGGAAAGCAGACATATACACGATCACCGAGATCACGACCACAGCCATCCGGACCGGGTCTGTCTCCAAGCTGGAGTCTCTGAGGCTTGCAGGCGCCAAGTTTGATGTGTTTGATGAGCTGAGACAGACGCCTTTGCATAAGGTAATTTTCATGTTAAACTCATTCATTAATTCAATTCACTACAATCACTGGTTTTAATGAAATTTTGCACCTATAATAGTATGGGTTTTTGGTCCTATAATGGGATTAAATCAGACATGAAAGTCATTTTTACTGATGGCAAATCACACAGTTTGCCAATTTTTTTTTGTGGGTTGGAAATTCTCAAATAACTTCTCCCGTCGTGTTTTACGTCCATGACACCTCAGGTCCAGTTGAAACTAGCGTCAGGCACTAGTTTGTCACGGTACGGAGGGCGTGTCTCGTTGCAGCCGGAGTATTGGTGACTCGTAGAGGAGGTCGTAGGAGTGACACGCAGAGGAGGACGTAGGAGTGACACGCATAGGAGGACGTAGGAGTAGGAGGACCGTAGGTAGATGAGGAATTGGATGAAAGAATCACACACGACAAGTTAACACGTATATTTTATTACTTACAAAAGTAGGCATAAATATAAGAAGCACTCATTAAAGCACAAACACATACACTGTGACTTGATACGTAATTATATTGTATAATTGCACAACTCTTGGAAACTGGTAACTGACAGTCGAAGAGTCGAAAAATGATAATCAAGAGCTTTTACTAACTCGGCTGCAGAATTAGAACTGACTTTTAATATAAAAACAGACTATTGACATAGAAAACAAGTAATTTTTGAATTTGAATATAAAAAAGGTAGCAAAGAACGTAATTTTGGAATAGAGGCCAAAAAATAAACAAGGCTTTAACACTGCCTTGTTACAAGTTGTCTGGTCTATATATGCCGAACTCGACCTATTTGGCGCAGCCGTGGGGCGCACACTTCTTTTTCTTTTGTAACTTTTTATTTAATTTTTTTTTTCTTTTATTCCCAAAGCTACTTTTTTTTATTATTTTTTGTTGTGTGCCTCTAACTGTGGCCAATAAATATATTTTCTTTCTTTCTCCCTCTCTGGGTACAAAACCCATTCGTGTTCCATCAGTTGGCAGGGGCCGCGGTGACTGCTTTTTTCGGCTTGCCTCCGCCTCCAAGGGCGTTATCAAGTAGCACGTTACTAATGTATCATTAGCTTAGGTATCTCAGCCATCACACCATATTAACAGCCTACTATACTGTTCATATTGTTAGAGTTCAGGCCAACTCTCACTAAGATAGAATAGTATTGAAGTATGATTACTTAAATACTATTATATCTCAGCGAGAGTAATCGTACTACATAGAATAAATCCAAGTCACTTTCCGTGTCTATATGTTTCTTCGCTATCTCCTCCTAAACCAAGCAACGGATTTTTCATTTTTAAGCGACTTCGAAAAATGAGGAGGTTCTATGTTCGATTGTATTTTGTTTTTTTTTTATTTATGTCTACCGATTTCTCCGTTAGTTGTGGACCGATTTTCAAAATCTTTTTTTATCCGAAAGAATATACTCCCGAGGTGGTCCGATTTAAATTCCACGTTCCATGTTTATGGAGTTTTTAGTTCTGGGGTATAACAACTAAAAAGTGAAAACTAAAAAAAACATTTTTACAAAAAAAAAAACAACAGACTTACAAAATTAAAGTTATTTTTTAATTATTAGTGTATTTTCTTTTTTGGAAGTCGGTTGTTTTTTTTTTTGTAAAAATGTTTACTTTTATTTAGTTTTCTCTAATAGCAAGAGCGAGGTTCGTGTGTATAACATGTACCCGTGCGGAGCCAAGGTATGTCGCAAGTATCATATAAATTCATTTAGTAAGTTTGCTCACCACTAGGGATCACTTTACTCGGTGAGTCCCCCGTTCATCTGGCTTCGTTCGTATCCAACTATTATTTTACAAGACTTATCGCACGAGGTCAAGTGGAGACTGAGTCACTGGTTTTTCCATTTTGAAATGAGATATGAGGAAAACCAGTAGGTACCTACTTATTTAATTATAAATTATGTCTGAGCTAGTAACTAATTGGTGAGGGTGTGTTTAGCTCTAAAAACATGTAGCTTTAATGCTTTTTTTAACCAACTTCGAAAAAGGAGGAGGTTGTTCTATGTTCGACTGTATGTATTTTTTTTTATGTATGTCTACCGATTTTTCTGTCAGTTGTGGACTGATTTTCAAAATTATTTTTTTATCCGAAAGAATATACTCCCGAGGAATTTATATGGGACCACCATATAAATTTTATTGAAATTGCTTCAGCGCTTTTTTAAAAAACTGAACAAAAATGAAAAATACGTATACCTACATAGATGACGTTTTAGTTTTCTCCAATTACGTATATGTTTAAATTTCACGTTCCATGTTTATGGAGTTTTTAGTTCTGGGGTATAATAACTAAAAAGTGAAAAATAAAAAAACTTAAAAAAAAAGAAACGACCGACTTCCAAATAAAAAATAACGAAGAAATAAAATACAAACACCGACTTCCGAAAATCAATTTATTTTTTAATTTTTACTGTGTTTTCTTTTTTGAAGTCGGTTGTTTTTCTTTGTAAAAAAGTTTTTTATGTAATTGCGAATGCGAAGTCTATCAGTTCTGTTTGCCACCTGTAGGTCCGGGAACCAACTGCTTTCAATAATAAATAATTTTATATTTGCTAAATTAAGATCAAGCAGTGGCTCAGTGGCAGCGGCCATAACCTTCGAGTTGAAGGTCATGGTTTCGAACCCAGGGAGGCAATTTGGGTAAATTATTTCATCACCATTGCTCTCTAAAAGGTGAAGGCACACAAAGAGGAGGCCTATGTCCCAAGAGTGGCTACAGGTTGTATGTACTTCAGTTATAATCAGAGTTCCAACCACGTCAGCTAATTTAGGTTTGATAACTGATTTAGGTACTGCTTGGAGGTTATCAAATCAAGTCAATCACCGAGTTACGAAAACCGAAGTTTTCGTAACTCTGTGATTGATTTGATTTCACACACGTCGGTGTGTGTGGATGTCAGGGTACACAATACGCGACGGTGAGCAATTGGTAGATAAGGACCAGGGAGGTGAGACAAATTAGTAATTGCCATACATTTTGTACTAAGCGTCAGCGTGAACGCTAAAAGAAAAGTAATTTGTCTCAAGCAACAGGCCCCAGATTCGACGTCGCATAGTGTTCCATAACTGACGGGGCCTGCCATGGCCGATGGGTGCCTAGGGATCGTGGATAAATTCGCAAGAGAACCACCACGCCGCCCCTTGGCACAGGCAACTGAAGAAACAAGCGTGGGATTTAGTCAGTAAAACTCTGACAGGACCGCCCGCTCCACCCAGAGCGGGCGAAGTCATTGGCCGATTTCCTACCTCCCAAAAGTAGTTCCTAGTAGCGTGAGAGCGTCTCCGTTGAGTCTCACTCACGCGTTCCGCCTCCTTCGTCGCGAGCATTACCGCTTCGCAGAAGGAGGAGACTGCTTCCCATTCCTCTCGCTCCGTATCATGGCCTGGGCGTGCGAGGTCGCTGCCACCGAAAAGTAGGTACGCTTGGCAAACAAATAAAATGGGACATGGCTTTGTGGTTTTTAGCAAATATTCAAAGTACAAAGGTCCAGTTCCTTCTTTTTACCTTTATTATTAACTAGTGGTGCCCGCAGTTTCACCCGCGTTTATGGTTACTGTGTCGTAGCGTGATGTTATAAAGTCTATAACCTTCCTCAATAAATAGGCTTTACAGTGAAAAATGGTACCTCGCAGAGCTACTGGCGGCGGCTGGCCAGCGCAAGCGCACCCCCACATCGCTCATGATCGGGCGCCTTGCACATCGTGAATGTGCGCGTGGTACTTGATTAAAACTATGATAAGATATTCGTTGAAATTAAGTGATGCCACGGGCAATTTTGTTTAAAATTAAATACTTATGATGAATAACTTATTTATTTGGACAAGCATTAATATAATGTTTATAGAACTACGCAAATAATGCATTACTTTACCATAAAAAAGATTATATAGTGAGTTAACCTTAAAACATAGACATATGCGCTCGTAGACTTTTTTTAGAACTTTTAAAAGGGAACAATTCCGTCATAGATAATTTTTCCGTAACTTTAACCGTTTACGCAGCACACGCAACGGAAGCTTACAAAAGGAATATTTTTTTCCCGTTTTTGCCACATTTTTCATTGACGCTCCGCTCCTATTGGTCGCAGCATGATGTTATATAGCCTATAGCCTTCCGCGATTAATGGACTATTCAACACAAAAATAATTTTTCAATTCGATACAGTAGTTCCTGAGATTAGCGCGTTCAACCAAACAAACAAACAAACTCTTCAGCTTTATAATATTAGTATATATTATTTCAGGCAGATACAGTTATGGCCATTTTTACCCGACTGCCCCAAAAGAAGGGTAATGTTTTTGGAGAGTTTGTATGTATTTATGCATGAATATTTCTTTGGCACGACCTACAGCCTAAACGGATAGATTTTAACAAATATGGTAACAATAGGTGGTAGATACTAATCTGTGATTGAACTAAAATAAATTCCACAAACTGCATCAGACTGCTTGGAAAGTGACTTGTTTGAAACTGTTTAGATGTTTTTATCTGCCCCAGAAGGTGGTTAATATTTTTAATAGTCGGGTTTTTTTTTTAATTTTCAATGTTTTGTAATTTGTCAGTTTTATTGGTGCCAATTCTCTTATTCAATAACTAAACTAAAATTAGAGAATCGCTATCTTTTACTAAAAGGCAGTGCGAGAAACGGACAGCTATAGCTATGAACTAATTTAGAGATGTCAAACTAGTTTACGTCTTGCGCTTTACCGTGTTTTTAGTGGACATGTTTTTACGTGTACCCTTAATTTGTATGGAAATATTAGTTTCAACTAAATTTTACAGCTCTAATTTACGTCCGTCTCATTCTTCTTTTATTAGAGAGTAACAGATAGCAATAGCCTAAATTTAAGTAAAGTTTGTGCAAACCAGAATCGGCACCCTTGTCAATTAATTTTTACCCATAACCAATTTTTCTTCTTCCAGGCTGTCCTCTGCAATAGCCCTGAAGCAGCCGAGTATCTCTTGAAACAAGGAGCCAATAAGGACTTCAAGGATATCCTAGGTCACAGCCCAGTGGACTATGCCAAGAAACTGAACCGGGGACAACTCATGATCTCTTATTTCCGCTAAATGCTTTCTTTTAGAACTATTGTAGTATTTTATTTATTTGGATCTGGGTATTCTAAACTTTTTGTGGGGCTACAGTTGCGCAACAATGATTGTCAGTATTTTATTACTGTCTTGTGGCTAAAACGTATCAGTTTTAGTTTAATTATTATGCAAACACTTGGGGCCGTAGACAAAGACACACAGACAAATTCTATCGGTTAAGCAGTTATCGAAATTCAAAAGGGTTTGGCAACGTGTCATTTTGACAGCACAAGTCAATATTCTATAATTATTTTCTTTACTACATTTTTTGTGGCTTATAGAACACACACAACATTGCCTATCATTGGCTCTAATTGGGTAATGTGTAAAATGTATTAATGTTTTCGTAAAAATTAACGAAGAAGTCAACATTTACGCAACTGTAACGCCACTGAAAGTTAACTGTCGAAAATGTTGTTTGTGTGAATGCTACTTCGCGACAAAACCAATCTGTGATAACGTCGCGATTTCTTTAACATAAATTTAGCTGAGCCACTGTACTGATGCAAAAAGCTTTGAAATACTCACATATAAAGGGGAAGACATAATTTATAAAATATGACATTGGTGCCGATTCTCTTGTTCAATAGCTAAATTAAAATTAGAGAATCGCTATCTTTTACTAAAAGGCAGTGCGAGAAAAGGACGGCTATAGCTATGAACTAAGTTAGAGATGTCAAATTAGTTTACACCTTGCGCTTCTCCGTGTTTTTAATCGACATGTTTTTACGTGTACCCTTAATTTGTATGGAAATATTAGTTAAACAAAATTTGACAGCTAATTTAGGTCCGTCTCTTTCTTGTTTTATGAGAAAGAAAAAGATAGGAATAGCCTAAATTAAGTTTAGTTTGTGCACAACAGAATCCGCACTAGTATCGACTATCTAAGACACAAACATGGCCCTCGCCGGATAAAATCTCGTTTACCGTTTAACTGCTACTTTTACAAAGCAACTTTTTGTGGGGACTCAGTTGCGACATTTTTTTTTTTCTCTAGTGGACTATTCTGTGTTAAATAAAGGTTTTCTTCCTTTCTTTCGACATTATGTGTTATGACTTTATGAGTGAGGTTGCATTAGTAACGAAATTTAGAATTGTGTTTTGTATGCTATGTTGTTCTGAAAGTTTTATTTAATTGTGGCATTTATTAAAGGTATTATCATCTAATGATCGAGTTTTAATAGGAAATAAAACAAAGCAATAAGTATGTAGGTATACCTATATTTTAAACTAGGTAAAAAGTAGGAAATTTTATTTACAAGTTTAGTAAATTATATCATAAATAAAGGTAGGATAATTTATAAATAAAAAATAAACAACGTGACGAAAATGTTTAAAACGGGTTACATCATGTAAAGTTGCTGTGATAGACCCAACTGATTTATGTTTATGTTACCGTATCATTGCAAAAACCGTTAGTTTATGGTAAATCCCGTAAAATTGTAGTCTTTCAACCTTATTTGTAAAACTCGCAAACTTGTTTACTTTAAACACTGATTAGCAAATTCTAAATTCAAGATAAGATACGTCTCATACTGCAAATTCAACTGTCTAAAGGGCAAAACCTCCTTTAAATTATTAGTCAGCACTTTACCACCCAAATAAAAGAATAAAAAAATCCTCCGTTCTGACGGATAGTAAATGTTGAAATAAGAACCTGTTAAACAGAGTTTAAACTAATCAAATGGTTAATATTGAAGTAAAACTTCTTTTCGCACGCTTGACTTGGGGAATAAGCTGGTGATTGCGTGACGAGAGCGTTACGAAAAGTGTGATCGGGCAAGGCGAACGGAAGAGATAGAGCTAAAGAAGTTTTACTTCAGTCGTGTGGTCTAAAGCACACTCGTTTTTTTAACCGACTTTCGAAAAAGGAGGAGGTTCTATGTTCGACTGTATGTATGTTTTTTATTTTTTATTTTTTTTATGTATGTCCGCGCATTTCTCCGTCAGTTGTGGACCGATTTTCAAAATTCTTTTTTTTATCCGAAAGAATATACTCCCGAGGTGGTCCCATATAAATTTTATCGAAGTCGCTTTAGCGCTTTTTGAGAAACTGAACAAAAACGAAAAATACGCATATCTTGATGACGTTTTTGTGTTCTTCAACTGTTTAAATTCCACGTTCCATGTTATTGGGGTTTTTAGTTCTGGGGTATAACAACAAAAAGCGAAAAATAAAAAACTTTTTTACAAAAAAAACAACCGACTTCCAAAAAAAAAAAATACACTAAAAATTTAAAAATAACTTTAATTTCGGAAGTCGGTGTTTGTATTTTATTTCTACGATATTTGGAAGTCGGTTGTTTTTTTTGTAAAAAAGTTTTTTATTTTTATACATATGAGAACCTTTATTGTAAATAAGACAATACAATGATTGAATTGGGATGAGATTTATAACATTTGAATGATTTACAATATATCGAGCCCGCTCGCACGATAAAGGTACATATTACAAACTAACGGTGTTCTCAATTAGCCGTTGACATAATATTATAAATGAGATGGAAGGTCCTTGGATAGCAACATAAATCTATAAGTGTTTACGGGTCACGGAATTTCATACAAACCTTCAAATAATTACAAAATTTTTAAAATAAAAAAAAAACGATTATAATGAAGCTTCCTAAGCAAGATTCCTAGGTCTGAAAAGTTGAGCAATGTTTCAAGAAAGAGCTTACGAGAGAATCCTAACTAAAATTATAAATGCGAATGTGAGTATGTTTGTTACGATCACACGTCTTAAGGCCCTACTAACGGCCAAGTGGCGCCCTTATTGAATAAAAAATCGTAGCAAACATTCTGAGACCTGTTTTAACAACGTAAAAATACTTTATCCTATTTGTAACAAACATGACGTTGGATTCTTTAATATTTATTTTCTAGGCTATGCTAGGATTTTTTATTCAATGAGGGCGCCATTTGGCCGGTAGTAGACCCTTAAGGTAAACAACAATATGTACTAAAACTGCGCCGCCGGGTAACCTCTTTTTTACCCGACTGCGAGACGCAAGAGGGTAATGTGTTTATCAGCCTATGTATATAAGTAGTATGTTTGTTCGTTTGTGGCACTATAGAGACCAAACGCGTGGGCTGATTTTGATCATTCTTACGTCAATTGATTTGTCTTAACCTTGCGAGTGCTACTAAAGACATGATAGTAATCAAAATACAATATGGCGACAACCAGACGCCATATTGTGAAAAGAAAAGTCGATGAACTATATTAAGTGGGGTAGCAAAATAAAGGGTTCGAGGAGGCGATTCCAAAAATATATTCAAAAAAATGTAAAAAATAAAAAGTTGAATATTTTCAAAAAACTCGACAGTCAAAAACAACTAAAAAGTTCCAAACAAGTCACTTGTCAAGCAGTCTGATGCAGTTGGTGGCGTGAAATCAATAACTGAACTAAAACAACATCCACCAACTGCATCAGACTGCTTGAAAAGTGACTTGTTTGGAACTTTTTAGTTGTTTTTGACAGTCGGGTTTTTTGAAAATATTACATTTTTTCATGCGACTTTGACATAAGCAAACGTTTACGCAAACGCGTTTGTGTGCGTTAAATAACTCATACTAGGCCCTCTGATTTTGAGATAGCGTTGTTAAAAAATCGCAATAGTTTTTTTACTTCGAAAGTCCGAAACCCTGGCGTATTAATCGTGTGTTACTTAAGCCCTGGCGAATTAGTCAGGACTGCTAGCTTGGTCATCAGCATAGGCACGTGGTGCTCCTGCAGCGGACAGGGTCCGAAGCTGCTGCAGCTGCGGCCGTGCCTGCCGGAGATCATCGCGTCTTCCACGGCTGAAGAGTTCACCATCGATGACAGAAGTCTGTTGCTAGAATATAAAAAATAACTCAATTTTAGGAGTATAACGACGGAAGGGATGTAAATACAAAATCAGAGTGTACAGGTATTGATAGAAACTAAATGTTCAGTTGGTAATCGCATCAATTGTGAACATCTGGGCCGATAAGGTTATTTATTTTAAAAATTTCCTAGTAAGATAATTATGGGAAAAAAAGGAAAATTTGTCAGAAAAAAAAATCGGGTCAAGTGCATTTTTCTATGAGGTTTTTGTCCGTATGAATTCAGTTGGACAGGATAACGTCTGTCGAGTCAGTTAGTGGATGTAAATAAATGTAGAAATGAAAATAAAATGTGCCGCAATGAAATTAATCAGAAAAGGACAGCAGAGGAGCCTTATCAAGCAGGAGACAGAACAAAGCACAAAGGTACATTTACAAATGGGGTGAGCACCACGCATTAAAAGCGCGGCTAAACACTCATTTAAGGCCGTACTACCGGCCAAGTGGCGCCCTCATTGAATAAAGAATCGTAGCATAACATAGAAAATAAATGGTAAAGAATCCAACGTCACGTTTGAATCAAAGAGGATAAAGTATTTTTACTTTTTTTTTTTGTTAAAACAGGTCTCAGAATGTTTCGTATCCAAAGTAGTAGTCAAAAGTGTCAGAATAGGCCGTTTTTGGTAAACGTGACGTTGGATTATTTAATATTTATTTTCTAGGCTATGCTACGATTTTTTATTCAATTAGGGCGCCAATTAGCCAGTAGTAGAGAACCTTAAAGCTGTAACACACGCTCAGATTTATTCTGGCAGACCAAATCAAGCTGTAACACACGCTCAGATTGTGTCTGGCGGACCAAGGGGGTTAGACAAAATACTTTTCTGTTAAACACACAATCATAAACTTTCGCCTTTATAATATTAGTGTGATTATGTAGTAAGTAGGATATTAGTTTTGAAGTCAAAACAAGAATGACCAAATTCTAAACAGAACTACCTACAAAACAAAGCCGCTGGTTGCCTGTCTGTTTATCTGCTTACTTGGTCTACACGCAACGTATTTTGATGCAGTTTTCATTAGGAAGGAGAGAGAGAGAAGGAGAGGAGGAAGACGAGAAAACGAGGAAGGTGTGTGTATTGTAGAGCCTTCAGGGCTCTAGAGGCTCTTTAGCTTAGGGAGCTGTCTCACTCGCTGGTTGCGAGAGTCGTGATGGCACATGATTGAGTTACGTGTATAGTGTGAGGAATAAAAGAGGAGCGACCTGCACTCCGAATCATAGATGATACACTTTATAAATAAAAACTATTTACTGTTAATTATACAAAATAATACATGCGCCCAAATATGCACGCTCTTCCACGGGCCGCTCCATAGACTACTATCTATATGGCCGCTCTGAACTAACTCTTGAAACAAAACCAATTATTTTAGTCTTTGAACAAAACCCGTTTGAAAATCCTTCTAAATTAACCATTCGAATTTCTCACCCAATATCGAATACAAACCAGCCAGCAGTACCCGGTCGATATGTGCACACGCGCCACAGTATTATAGTTTTCCCCCATGCGAAGCCGGGCCGAGTCACTAGTTGATTATAAACTAAAAATAGAAGCTTACTTCACAATTTGATTGAGTATGACTCTTGGCGAGGCGTATTCTTGCTGTGCCGCCCAGCAGGCTACCCTGAGAGGACACCCTCGGAACCCGTGGCTCCCAGACAGCATCTGTTGAGCGAAGTCCAGTACAGCGTCAGCCCCAAATTCCGCGTTGTCTAGAACTGAAGCATATTTTCAATCAAACGTCTAGATATATCATCATAGGTAATTCAATCTCGTATTTTCAGTAGATGTGTATGTAGTTAAACGCTGGGCATTTTGTGTTTTTATCATATCTTTGTACAATTCATTTTCAGGGTATCATCTTTCAGTAGTGTTATCTTGGTATATGTCGCAGGATATAATAATAATAATAATAGCCACGAGCCTCGACCAACGTCTAATGCGGCTTGATTCAGAAAGCTGTACTTCTGGACACGGCTCGCATTGTTAGGTGGT
Organism: Polia nebulosa; assembly: GCA_951329385.1. Taxonomy (NCBI): domain Eukaryota; kingdom Metazoa; phylum Arthropoda; class Insecta; order Lepidoptera; family Noctuidae; genus Polia; species Polia nebulosa. The sequence goes on from OX589602.1 coordinate 25,281,825, forward strand.
TCCTCTCTCTGGAGCCCTAGCCGCCGTAGCTTGGACCCTGTTCCCGATATCCGTGGTGTGGGCTACAATTTTTTATAAATTTAAATGTTTTCTATATATTTTTTAAGAAATATCAAAAAAATGTATTTAATAAGTAAGAAATATGAATAAACGGGATACTAATAATATAATTTATTATGTATATCAGATATTTAATTAATAATCCTGCGACATATACAGGATGTACCTAAATAAAGCATTAATATTGCTTCTGCCCATGGAAATAAACAATTTTCTTCAAGGAAACCATAGCGAATTCCCAAAAAGTCATCATCAGCTGATCAAAATTAATATAATAATATTTAAAAAAAAATTAAGGTATTTATTTTCTTTTATGGAAGGCGCTTGTATTTTTTGTAAAAAAGAGTTTTTTATTTTTCACTTTTTAGTGTTAGAACCCCCCAGAACAAACCAAATATTAAAGTTACCCGCGAATTTGATAACCGCAATAACATGAACATGGAATTTGAACCTAGGTACTCGTAATTGGAGGAAACTAAAATGTGTAGATGACATTTTGGTTTCCTGATTTCCTCCAATTACGAGTATGTTGTGTTATGTTATGTATTTTTTGTTTTTGTTGATTATTTCAAAAATCAATAAAGCGATTTCGATATATTTTTAGGGGGCATATGGGAACTATGTATGTCACAGGATTATTAATTAATATGATTAATAATCATGATTAACTATTATGATAATAAAAACCCTGTTCCCGATACCGGTGGCATACTATTTTTTATATTTTTAAATGTTTTCTACATCTTTTCTATTGAAATATTTAAAAATATAATTTATATGTTTACAGAACAATAAACGGAATTATGATAATTATTATCCTTTTTTTTGTGGATGGGTAACCATCCTATGACTTCTCCCGCTTTGGGTGGAGCGGGAGGGCGTGTCAGACTCTTACTGACGAAAACCCAGCCCTGTTCCTTCCTTGCTCTGTTACGAATTTATACGTGACCCCTTGGCATGCAGGCATCGGGCATGATGGGCCCCGTCAGTGGTGGCTGACATCTCTTTGAGGCGCGCGTGGAACACTACGCGCCGTCGACTCATGGGCTTGGTGCTGATCAGACGGCGACCCATAACGCCCTGTCCGCAAGCCCGCGCCTACGGTGGCCGGAGATCGTCCTGCGACCCCCGACGGCCAGAGCGTCTCCTACGGGGCTGCGGCTGGGGGCGTGAGGGCAACTATTTTAAGTCTCCCTTACCCGTTCCGCCTCCTCCTTCGCGAGCATTACTGCTTCGCAGAAGGAGAAGACTGCTTCCCATTCCCTCTCGCTCCGTGCCATGGCCTGGACCAGGGCCGCGCGTGAGAGGTCGCTGCCGCCTATCGCATCTACGAGGACACGGTGGTGCTCCACCTAAGCGGGGCAGATCTCCACCGTATGCTCCACCGTGTCCGCTGGGCGATCTGCACATGATAATTACTATCCTGCGACCTATACCAAGATAACACTACTGCCAGTTGATGCCTTGAAAATGAATTGTACAGCAGTTTTCCAAGGAGTCCCACTGCTCTCAGATTTATTCAAAACTGGTTAGAATATCGAAACTTATATTATTTACAAAAAAAAAAAAAACTAGTTGGTTTCGCTTCCATTTTCAAGAAGCATCACTTGACAAGAAAATGTCAGTCCTATAAAAGTTAAAGAAAACATCCTAAACTTTCGGGTTACAAAATAAAATTATCAGTGTCAATAGTTATGAATTAATTCACATAATACGGAGAAAATTATTCAAAACTACCGTAAGTAAATATTTCGTAAATATGTTTTTCCCTAGGAAGCCACGGTTCTGCCATAAACCCTGCCTTTCCTTTGATTTCGTGGCGTTACTTTGGCCTTATGAAGTATATTTTTTTTATCTTGATCTACAGCAATTATTTTTCGCATTCCATTGGTAACTTGTTACATTTAAAATATCTAAATAATTTAAGTCATTACATTTTACCTCGCGTATTATTACGCCCTCTTTTTTTGCTTTTCAATGAAAGCTTCGCGCCTAAATCAGCCAGCACCATTTACAATACTTCCAGTTACAATCAATAACGAGAAATGAAGTGAGTATTCTGACACAAAACTGTTGAACTCGGCAGGTCATGGAGCAAATGTACCTGATTGAGATATTCATAGACAAGGTGACCATATACGCATCTGATAAGGATTCGGGCAACACTGATAATAAGTCACTGATTATCAAAGTAAAATTTGGGCCTAATGTGCAGTTCATCGTTAAAGAAGGCCAACTAGCTCCGAACGAGAAGACAGACGACGTGATACAAATTGATGAAAAAACTGGCCGCAGACAGTGGTCAAGAACCATAAGAATTGGGAAATCATATCTGTTCCCTTCATTCCCTGACACAATACTCATGATATTGAGTAAGTTTCCACTAGAAATAGAAGTTTGGAACGATGACGAGAAAGAACTTCCCAACCAAATATTCGTTGGTGTTGGCAATATGCATTGGGACACACACTTTTTCCATATGGTAAAGGAAACAGCAAATCCCTGTAAAATGCACGAACCGTTGTCTATTAAAACCAAGACTATCATAATGGCTGAATGTTGCTGTGTGCAAGCTGGTGAGGTTGATTTCATTCTTCGATTGAGTGCTTTAGGAAACAGCATAATAACAGAATTTCAACAAATATTGAAAGATCCCGAATCATTTGTGTTTAGGACTAATAAAGCACCTAGCATGTTTCAATGCCGCAGAGTTGAGGGTGATGACCCCAACTTTTGTATGGTTGGTAGTCTTTATGAGACCACCACATTGGAAGATCCAGAAATAATTGATAAAGCAAATAAAATGATCGAAGTATGTACAGAATTACAGAGCTGTGGCATGGGTGGTAAAGTAGGAGAGTTTAAGTGTGACCGGCCTGGGGTAGGATCTGCAAAGAAGAAGTACGCCATTGATAAGATCAGAATGGGTGATATTGTTGGCCCATGTGGTAATACAAATTGTGCATTAGCGCATAGGGTGAGAACTTATATAAGAAATCTGGAAACGTACAAGAAAAAAGCAATTGGTATCAAGAAAATGAAGCCAGCAAATGACAGAAAAGTATGCGGATCGTGTGTTTGCAAAGACGACCGGTACCATAGAGACGATTGCCCTAAGCCTAAACCAGCTAAGACCAAATGCGAAGGTTGTGGAGGAATGGCTTTGGATGGTAAGACGTGTAAACAGAAAGTAGATGATCAATACGGCACAGGAGCGACACCTAAAACGAGTAAAACGCAAGTCAATTACCTGTTTAGTAATACACAATTTCCAAATTACAAGCAAGGAATCTTTGGACACGATACCATTGTTGAAGATTGTTTCTGTACAAAAATCAGCAATCCTTTATTCAATGCTAATAGTAAAGTTTGTGCAGCTACTAGTAAAGATGTGTTTAACGCACCCGGCGAGTGTTCTCGCAAAGCAACATCAAGCAAATCTGACGCTAACACCCTCGGAAACAAAACAACGATGCTCAGCATCGGAATCAGTAGCCCACTGATATACAATGTACAATCGAACAATCAAAGTCATATAGGAACATCTTACGAATCAGTAGTATACAACGTAGACACCAGCATTGCCTGCTCAGAAACGAAGCGTAGAATAACAGTTTATAATGTCCAGGAAATATCGGAGGAAAAGGATTGCAAATGCACTCCAAAAAAACCAGCACCGCCTTGCAAAACGTTCGACTGCGATTGTTTAACGGAAAATAAGAACACACTTGCTAGGAAGATGCACAAGCCGTACTGTCCTTTATATAAACATAAGACTAACTGTCCCGTTACAATGATGAATGTGGAGGAAGAACAGAAGAAGTTAGATGAAGACGAAGAAGAGGTAGCGCCTTTGCCGTACGGTTTGCCGCCAATAAAACTGAGCCCATGTCCTGTGTTGGGAAGGCCGTGCTCAGTGGCCGACGGCTTTGCAAGGATGTACAAGAACGCGCAAGTGCCCACACAGCCGTTCAGTTACAGTAATGACGGCAAAGTTTGCTGTTCTAAGGAGTACGAAAGAATAAAGAAGGCGATTAGGGAGTATGTGAAGAATGATAAAGAGAGTGATTACCGTTGCCTTAATCAGTTCAACGTGGACACGGAGAAGCGTTGTTGTGACAAGGAGCAAGTGCTGATGTCTCTTACCGGGAAGGCATGCTGTGGTTCGCATAAAATGGCAATTCAAGAAAAGTTTAAAAACCAGGAGAAGAAGCAATCATGATTTCATTGATGTTTTATTTTGTAACCTGATTAGACTTTTATATAACTGACAGTGGTTGTTTTTTTTAATGCTTTGGCTTAGTCACCATGTTCAGGATATTTTCAATGACACCATTGGTCCTAGGTAGTGATTTCCCGTGCCAGTACTAATGTTGATTTGTGGCTAAAATGCTTACTTATTACATATTCAGTCTACTTTTAGGTAATAGGTGGGGATTATTTATCTTTATGCTCATGATGAAAGTTAAGTGCACAGGCAAAGCATAGATGCTTATATGATCAAATGTATGCCCATTTTCACTGACACTAGTTGATACCTAAATAAAGCGAAATAATGGTTTTTTAACGTTCGTTTAGCGTCAAGAGTTGAAAATTTAACAGTGCAATAATATTTAGGCGTTTATTAAGATATCCTGGTGTTTGTGAAAATATTGTGGCAGATTTTTTTCATTGTTATAGGAAATAAATCTTGAGAGATAGGGCTATCTGTCAAGATTTTACATACATAGCAGTCTCTACTGTGTGCTGATCAAACATTGGCTTTTATTTTTGTCAGTCTATTATTCGTGAGGTTTCTGGAGACTAGAAAACTTGATACAAAGTATTTATTTTGTAACAAAAATTAAACATATTGTTTAGATTTTTTGACTATCTGAACCACTATGGAAAAAGAAGATAATGAGCAAGAGGGAGACAAGAAGAAAAAAAAGAAAAGTGCTTCAAAGTACAACTACACTTTTGGCGATGTTTACCCAGGTAAATGCAATCAATCACTCCATATTCCTAACCTAACCTAACCTTTTCTAATCAATATTGGGTTCGGAGTCCAGTCTAACCTCTGAGCACAACGGTTTGTTTTCCAGTCTTACCTGCCCATATTATATTAGCGCGTTTAGTGAATGCGCTGCTCCATCGCTACCTTTGTCCGTTTGTCGCGCATTTGCAACGCGCAACTGCATCGATGCAAACGCGCGACTGTATTGATGCTGCATCGCTCCTAACGCGCGATTGCATCAATGCAAACAACAGGCTTCTTAAGTCCCTACTAACGGTCCAGTGGCGCCCTCATTGAATAAAAAATCGTAGCATAGCACAAAAGTACCAAAAACGGCCGTTTCTGACACTTTTGCCTACTACTTTGGATACGAAACATTTTGAGACCTGTTTTAACAACGTAAAAATGCTTTATCCTCTTTGTAACAAACGTGAAGTTGGATTTTTTAATAATTTTTTTTCTGTACTATGCTACGATTTTTTATTCAATGAGGGCGCCACTGAACCGTTAGTAGACCCTTAAGTTGTCACTACAGCGTACGATTGTATCGATGCTGCATCGCGTTGATAGCGATGCAGAATCGCGGTTACGTGGGCGAAGGTATACTAAGACCTGCGACAGCATCGTGACTGAATCGCTTCTAAATCACAGTCAAAAGTCACCGTAGTCGACCTCCTGAAACGTCACCTGCTCGAATTCTCACATACTCCTTTCGCTTCGTTTATACACATCTGACCTTCAGAATAACATCAACTAATTCGGTTTTGATTCCTACTTTACTTGGAGGTTGCGGCCTATTGGCGTGGTCAAGGCTACGCAGTGTGCGTTATTATTACTAAGACCACTCAATCTGCGATAAGTTACCAATTCTTACTTTTTTATGCCAAATATCAACTGCATATCTTGTTTCCAACATTGATGGGGTCGGGTTTCAGTTTAACAGAATGCAGCTATACCAGTACTTAAATATTTTGCAATACATCAAACAATTAAAATTTTTTCTTCACTTTAGGAGTAGTTATTGGGCACAAATATTGCCTCTTGCATCGGACCGGTCTGCCCGTGCCGGCTAACATGGGCTGGCTATGGAACTCACCAGATGTGCCAGGCATGAAGGTATTTATCGCTTCAACATTTTGCATCCACACTATACAAAAAAAAAATGTGCATTGACTTTGGTAAACTGATCACTATACGCATTACTTTAAACATGATTTTTGTTTGAAAACTTACAGTCAGTCCGTAAGGGTTGGTCACCAGGCGTCATCGGCAAGAGCGTGGCAAAACTAATGACGTTCAAGTGTCCGCGAGGCGGTGGTGACAAAGATAAGAATAAAAAGAAGAAAAAGAAAGGTAGCAGACCAGGTGCTGACATTGGAGGTGGCGACTCTGAGCCTGAAGAGCCTCTCGAACCTAAACCTACGCTCAAGGTTCAAAGGAAAGGCGATGTTTTTACTATTCAGGTATATTTATTCTATTTCACCAAGGCGAGTTGGTCTTGGATGTGGGTAGGTTAACGTACAGTTTTTTTTTCTGTGTCCGTAAGCTCGGAGCGCTTGACGTCATAGAAAATAGCTGAAGAAAACAATCACTGTACTCGTGAAGCCACACACACAACCAAACCAAGCTGCCTTCGCGAAATAGAATATCTATAATAATCTTGCTAGTTTTTCTATTATTAGTCGAAACACTCGAAAAGAAGTAAATAATATAGTTAATTTTCAGGTTAATCCTTTAAAAGATTTGACGGACATATTACCAAACGAAGATCCTTATGTTGACTGTGATCCGATGGTCTTTAAAATAATAAAGAAGAGGAGCCCCGAAGAGCAAGCGAAGGTCGAAGCGCGAAAAATGGTGAAATTAAAGAAACAGCGGGATGCCGAAATTCGGAAGGCGTTGGCCGAAGCCGTGGAGGACATTTGCAAGTGTGCTTACATGGATGTGTACTGTAATGACCTGACTGCCATAGACAAGGTTATTGATAGTTGTCCAGCATTTAAAGACCCTGACTGCATTTGCAAAGAAGAATCTCTGAGTTCGCTGTCGAGTAATGCGACTTGGGATATAGAGTACACTCCTCCATTCGGGTGCTTCGACTTGTCTCCAAGGAAGCGCAGCACGTTCATCCACGTGGAGACACAGTACATCCCAGCTGACGCGGGTATCGTGGAGCCCCCGCCGAAGCCCCCGCCGAAGCCCAAAACGTGCAGGAGGTCGTGCACTTCTCTGCGGCCTCGGAGGAGGACAATTAAGAAGTCCTGCTGTATTCCTTGTGCTTAATGATTTCGGTTCTGTTTTATTTAGATAAAGTGGTACGCTTTTCATATGACTCTAATTTGTTTATATTATTATTAATGTAATGCTTTAAATTCAACCAGTTTTTGGCAAAACATAGTCTTTTTTCATATTTTTTTAGATACATAAATCGTTTCAATATTTGGATTTTTTTGTGTTGGCAGATTATACCTTCTTTTTTGATGTGGCACATCATCCTATGACTTCTCCCGATCTGGGTGGAGCGGGAGGGCGTGTCAGACTTTTACTGACCAAAACCCACCCCTGTTCCTTCCTTGCCTGAGTGCCCAGGGGCGCGGTAACTCTGTTACGAATTTATCCGCGACCCCTTGGCATGCAGGCATCGGCCATGATGGGCCCCGTCAGTGCTGGCTGACATACAACTCTTTGAGGCGCGCGTGGAACACTACGCGCCGTCGACTCTCGGGCCTGGTGCTGATCGGACGGTGAGTTACCCATTACTCGCCGTCCGCAGGCCCGCGTCTACGGTGGCTGGAGGTCATCTCGCTGGCAAATTGTACCTACTAACTCAATTATAATGGTTACTTACTCCTGCCGTATCGTTCACTGTTCTCGTTCGCGTAGTACTTGAGTATGAACGGTACCACGATACTGGTGCCGAGGACCACTGCTCCTCCCAGCGCCAGGGATGCTGGATTGATGTTTATTGTTGGAAAATCCTGGTCAATATATATCAATTCAGAAAGAGATCCAGTCTTCATCAACAAGCAGTTTAGTCATGGAGCTTGTTTGATGCGTTAAGGAGCAACATTCTCTTAAGTTGTTTTAAGTTAAAACATTAAAACAATAACTAAGACAGCTTCAAGATAATGCTGCTCCTTAACGTTTTAATATTTTTTGTCCTATATTTTTCATTTATTGTTATTGATTAGAATAGTTAAAGTATATATAAGCTTAAAGAAAATAAATAAAATATGAACAAGCGGCATAAAACATATTAGGCATCGAGAAATCCTTCCATATCGTTGTCAATTGTAATATTTAACAAAATGTATTAGCATAGATCTCTTCTTTGCCGCGAAGACATTGACAGTCATCGACCCGAGTTGGGCCCGCCCCGTGTGATGGATTGCGGCCCACACTCTCACAGAGAGGAGGCCTGCCTGTGTCCCAGCAGTGGGAACTTTAAAAGACTGATTGTGCTTATTTCTAGAGATTTCTTTTTTCTAAAATCCACAAGATCAAGGAAACGTATTGAAAGTTAATAACGTACCAACATCCCATACGCAGAGTTCATGGTTTTCTTCACTGGGATGCTTAGAAATGGAACTGTAAAATCCAAGTCTATCTGGAATATTGAATAAAAAATAGAAGTTTATATAAGAGGAAACAAAAGTTAAAATAAAAACTATAAAATTAGAACTTGTCTACGGTAAGAGCCATCCGAAAAGCTGGAAACAAGAAAACATTCCCGGGTAAAATCATTGACAGAAATTCTAGCTTTTGCAAAAATTTAGCTGATTGCCAATATTTGGGTTGTAAGTTTTTTTTTATTTGCTCATCCATTGAAACGGGTAAGTGCAGCTAATTAACACCCAAAAAAAAAACAACCGACTTCCAAAAAAGAAAATACACTAAAAATTTTAAAAATAACTTTAATCTCGGCAGTCGGTGTTTGTCTGTTGTTTTTTTTTTGTTGTAAAAAAAAGTTTTGATTTTTCACTTTTTAGTTGCATGTACATACTCGTAATTGGAGAAAACCAATACGTCATTTTATTATACGTATTTTGCGTTTTTGTTCAGTTTAACAAAAAGCGCTGAAGCAATTTCTATAAAATTTATATGGGACCACCTCGGGAGTATATTCTTTCGGATAAAAAAAGAATTTTGTAAATCGGTCCACAACTGACAGAGAACTCAGTGGACAAACATAAAAAAAAATACATTTCGAAGTCGGTTAAAAATCGTCTTCACCGTCTTTAATATAAAAACTTAAAAAATGAAAAATACAACCGACTTCTAAAAATTGCATAATAACTTTAATTTCGGAAGTAGGTGTTTGTATTTAGTTTGTCTTTATTTGACACCGACTTCCGAAATTAAAAATATTTTGCAATTTTTAAAAGTTGGTTGTATTTTTTGTAAAAAGTGTTTTTATTTTTCACTTTTTAGTGTCGTAGGTACCCCAGAACTTAAACTAAATTATAAAGTTATGCCCGAATGGATAACCCCAATAACATGGAATAAAAGTACTGAATCAATTTTGACAAAATTTATATGGGACCACCTCTGAAGTATGACCAACCGAACAAAAAAGAACTATCAAAATCTATTCACAAATGGCGGCGAAATTGCGTAACATACATACATACAAAAAAAATGATTGAGAACCTCCCTCTTTTGGAAGAAGGTTAAAAAATAAAGACTCACTTTTATATCCTCATCGATAGTGTTAAAAGTAAACAGCTTCCCTTGTCTCCCACCCTCTCCCCTCTTTTTCCGCACATGTTCACATTTCACCAAAATCACCACAAAACAGAAAAAAATCACGAACACTTTTAACATTTTGAATATTTGAATCACATTTTTAATTGGGCCAATAATCGGTGATGCTCGCGCCAAACCCCAGCACGGTTTGCCAACATTTTTATGCTGTTTTCATTTAAAATGGTGAAAGAAATCAATGGGTGTGACAACGAAATGTTTCCGCGTATTGTTAAACACAATAAAATGTCACGTTACGTACAAGTTAGAGCTTTGCGAAATTATTGTGCGTGTGGGTTGAGAAAGATTAGACAAGTCTTTTCTTATTTTCTCTATCCTGAAATTATTTTAGCATTTTTTTCAGTAAAGAAGTATTCATTTATGGCTGAAAATTGTATGTAAGTGCCTGCGTAAGGATTATCCCCGGTTTATAAATTAAACATTTGAAAAAACTCAAGTTTTCATGGAAGAGAGTTCGACAAGTTATCAACTTCGAATTCTCTGATCAAAAAACCAGCTAAGAGAGAGTCGGATTCACGCGCAAAGGGTTCCGAACAAATCATATTTTTTCAGGTTTTTTTTTAAACTGCCTCCACCTTATAGGTTTTCGTGTAATCTATAAGTAAAGAAAGAAAGAAAGAAACATTATTTATTCTGCACAAATTACAAACGCGCATTCATTTACAAAAGCCATTCAAGCAAAAATACAAGAAATTAAATAAAACTAAACTAGATCTCATTTTTATGGTCACACCAAAGTTATACTTTCCGTATTTTTTTCAAAATTTTATGCCCAGTGGTTTTGGAGATAAGGGAGGGGGGAATGGTAATTTTTCATCTATTTTCTTAAATAACTTCAAAAAAAAATATTTTAAAATTATGGAAAAAATAAATTCGAGACCCTCTCAATGTGCCCTTTCATCTGATATGTCGCACGATACAGTTTGATAATTTTCCGATTTTTATCCCAAAAGTGACCCTCATATACCAAATTTATTTATTTAGGGTCAAAGTTTAGGGTACACGTCCGTGTTTGGGTCACAGATATTCATGTGTGTACCAAATTTCAACTGTATCGGTCAAGCAGATTCCTAGCAAATTGGCTATGACAGACGGACAGACGGACAGACAGACACACGAGTGATCAAGTTTTTTCATTCGAACTTTCAGAACCCTAAAAATCAAATTCAAATTCTTTATTCATTATTTAATCAAGGTTAAGTATTCAACCTCTCTATTTCATTTTAACCCTTATTTCAATAAAAGTGGTTAGTGGCTTCCAATGGCTTTCCAATTATAGTCTGGACTATCACAAACGCTATAATTTATATTGGGGGGAAGTACTAATTCCACGCGGGTGAAGCCGCTGGCAGAACCTAGTATTCATCATCTTCCTGCCCTTATCCCATGTTACTAGGGGTCGGTGCAACACGTTTTTTTCTTCCATTCTGTTCTGTCAGCCGTCACGCTATCAATAACTCCCTTTTCTTTCATATCACTCCTCACACAATCCATCCATCCTTTCTTTGGCCTCCCTCTCCATCCATCCACATTTATATTCATAATATTTTAGTTACATGTGTTTCATCCCTCCTCTTTACATGACCATACCAAGATAAGCGGCTCCCTTTCAACTTTTCTGTGACTGGCGCCACTTTTAAACTACCTATAATGTACTCATTTCTCACTTTATCCATTCTCGTTACTCCTCACAATATCCATCTCAACATTCTCATCTCCGCCACATGCAATCTTTTTTCATCCGTCTTTTTCACAGCCCAACATTCTGACCCATACAGTACGACAGGTCTAATCACCGACTTATAGATTTTCCCCTTTAACTTCAGGGACATCCTTCGGTCGCAAGTTGTTCCAGTGACCTGTCGTCATTTCATCCATCCTGGCAGAAGCTACTATTATAAATGCGAAAGTTTGAATGAATGTATGGACGGATGTTTGTTACTGTAGAACGGCTGGACGAATCTGGATGGAATTTTCCACACAAATATATTAGTTTGGAATAGCAAATAGGTAGGAACACACTGGCAGAAACTAGATTCTCATATTTAAAAAAAAGTTGGCCGTCACGGGACGCCCAGCAGATGTGAAACATCTATTTTGTGTGTTGTGTTTTTTTTTGTGTTGTAGTTGTTTGTTGTTGTTGTTGTAGTTGATTGGTTGTTGTTGTTATTGGTTGTTTTTGTTGGTTGTTACAAATAGAAAATAGTTTTATTGTGCCAGAAAAATAATTACATTTAATCGTGTATGAAGCCTCCTTTTAAGCAAACAATGCCTGTATTAGGAGGCTCCGCTCTTTCAGTTCATTGTACTAACTAAAGTTAATAGTGTACTGTGACCTTTAGGCGTATATAGCCGCCAAGTGGCGCCCTTATTGAATAAAAAATCGTAGCGTAAAAAACAAAGATTAAAAAATCCTATGTTGCGTTTGTTACAAAGAGCTTAAGGTATTTTTACGTTGTTGAAACAAACGCAACATAGGATTCTTTAATCTTTATTTTCTATGCTAAGATACGAATTTTTATTCAATGAGGGCGCCACTTACGGGGAGGTTAGGTGAGGGCCTTAAGGGTAAATATGCAGTGTGAGAGTACATTTTCTGTATTTAGTTTTAAACATTAAATTTTAATATCTTTGAAAATAAAAATAAAAACACAAGTAAAGTTGCAATTTAAATTATTAAGAGTAAGCATGGAAATTTCATACAACTTATTCCCAGTTAGTGCCAGTGATATGTTGTAGTGTGGTGTGGTGGTAAGTAGTGCGGTGTTATGTGTGGTATGAGGTGTGGCGCGTGATGTGGAGTGATGCTGTTGTAGTAGTTGTTGTAACTTTTTTTTGCATAGATGTTTCTAGCTCGTGGCAAAAGTAATAACAGCCGCACGGGTCGATCCATCAGCTTAAGCTACGTTTGCCGGGGTTGGCCCATGGATAGGTGGACCTTTACATACCGAGACTCCTCCGTGCCTCGGAAAGCACGTTAAGCCGTTGGTCCCTTCCGTTGGCTGGAAGCCGACCCCAAGATAGTTGGGAAAAGGGTAGGCAGATTTTTTTTTTTGTTTCTAGGGAGAAGGGAGTCGAGAGCGGCGGCGCAGTGGGGGCATCGTCACAGTATAAATATGGACAGTACAGAAACAACGTACAAACATTCGAAACGGCACACTCACACAGACGCGCGCATCGACCGATCGAGAGGTCCTGTTATACGTTTTTTTTACATTTTGACCAAAGAAGAAAGTGGAATGGAATAACATGCACTAACGCATTTTTGCTGGACTATTTTTCCCAGTGAACTCCTACCACAAGCCGCGTTATAGAACTTCGTTCTAATAAAACACTTCAAGGGGTTTGTGGGATATCCGACCCGCTGCCATTTTGTTTTTATTTTTCAAAGTGCTCGGCATCTTTGAAGAATCTTCCATAGAATTTTTTTCCAAACATTAAGAGTGACAACCCTAACTCTCTAATGGAGCGTAGGTAATTATATCAACAAATAGGCTTAGTTTCCATACTGTCCATATTTATACAGTGGCATCGTGGCATGACGGCGTCATGCAGTTTGGCATTTGAGTCGATTTTACTGCCAAGCCGCGCAAATAGATGTTTCACATCAAAAAATAAGAAGCCCTTTCTAAAAGTTGTTGAGTCTTCTTACAGAAAATTTGTACCATTTTCACGGCTGTGATTAACATGATGTCTTTGCTAAGATTAGCTCGCACTAACATTAAACACACTATGTTACATCTTAATAATACGAAACAAAACATAGTTATTAGAGCGCCACTTTCGCGGATTTCACTGTTAAATAAATGATAATTTAGATTCGTAGTCTTAGACTTTTTTTATCTATACTTACCATTTGTTGTCGGCACGGTTGGCGTAGTGGTTCAGCGTTGGGCTGCTGCGCTGCGTGTCGCGGGTTCGATGCCCGCACGGAACAAATATTTGTATGGTCTACAGATAGTTGTTCCGGGTCTGGGTGTCTTGTGTATGTGAGTTTAAATGTTTGTGAACGCACCCACGATACAGAAGTAATTCCGGCAACGTTTTAAAAAAAAAAAAAAAAATTAAAGTTTCATAATTCTATCTAAAGAGTATGGTATAAATCTGGTATGAAAACGAAAACTTTGGATCTCGCTTTTACAAGGAACGTATTGAACGTGAACGTGTAGTTTTTTGGACTTATAGGTAGAACTTGACGTACCTAGGATTTTCTTTCATTTTAGCTTTTTCCGCTCCCGCCTTTGTTTTCCTAGAACCTTATATAGGGTGTAAAAATACTTTACAAAATACTTACTGAAATCGTCTCCTCGACCTCTTTATTTTGATACCCCACATTTTGATGACCAGATCCCAAAAAACTGACTACACTTACTGGTGGTCGCCATTTTTTTTTCAAAATTCATATACTTAGCCTATGTCACTTCGGTGGTCAAGACCAATCTAATAATAACTCATTTAGTAAACTCCATCTAGCCGTTTAGGTTACAGCGCGTGCCAAAGAAATAAGCATACTTAACGGGTGTAAAAAGACAGTTTCCGAAGCCGAAAGCCACATATTCTACACATTATTTGGATTTTTTTTTCCATTAGACCATACCTACCTGGGAATCCAATAGTTCTGGAGATATTGAAGGTCAAAGTCGCAATTTTTTTTTTACTTTTCTACGAAAATGAATTCAGTGTTATTAGTTACTAAACTTTTTTCCAAAGAAACATTACTTTTTTTTTTTTGTGGGGTGGGAAATCATCCAATGACTTCCCCCTAGGGTGGAGCGGGAGGGCGTGTCAGTTCCTTCCTGCCCTGAGTGCCCAGGGGCGAGGTAACTCTGTTTCGAATTTATCCTCAACCCCCTGGGCAGGCATCGGCCATGACGGGCCCCGTCCTTATTGCTGACAACTCTTTGAGGCGCGCGTGGAACACTACGCGCCGTCGACTCACGGGCCTGGTGCTGATCGGACGGCGAGCAACCCATTACTCGCCGTCCGCAAACATTACCTGAATTTTCGTTTTTTTTTCGAATTTTCGAAATGCCGTATTTGAAGTTACAAAAATCCAATGAATATCAAACGTATCCGACAAGTACCTACGTGGCTTAAAGCGAAGGGGCGGGGATTAACTCCACTTGCCTGGTTCGCGTTAAATTACCTACCTACGTGCAATATTTTTTTTTTTCATACCTAAAAATAAAAGTTGTTTCCCAGCAATAATTTTTGCGCAAACCTGCTTTGTTAGACGTACAGTATGCGTAGTTGACGGCTATGCGTGTGTCTTTTTACACCCCGTATGTAAGTTGAACTCCGTGTGACTACGGACCTGAATCTTCTTTCATTTAAGTAGGTATATCTTTCTCTCTGTGATTTGAATACTCGAATTGATAACAACGCCCTAGAATCCGAAAACTCATGCTGTGCACATGAAAAACAATTGCTAATGTTTTCGTTCTTGAAAGGACATTGTGTTAGAAGGGTGTGTGTGAGCATTTCTGTCGCCTAAGGGCCGATTTCACCAATTCTAAATGCCCAGTTAAACGCGTCTGAGAGTTTGTTTGGTTGAACGCGCTAATCACTGGAACTACTGGATCGAATTGAAAAATTATTTTTAAGTTGAATAGTCCATTCAACGAGGAAGGCTATAGGCTATATAAGATCCCGCTGCGACCAACACGCAGCAGAGCACCAATGAAAAATGTGGCAAAAACGGGCAAAATATCCTTTTGAGAGCTTCGGTTGCGTGCGCTGCGTAAACGGTTAAAGTTACGCAAAAAATGTGTATGACGGAATTTTTTTCCTTTTAAAGTTCTAAAAAAAATTCGCGACAGCATATGTCTATCTTTTATGGTTAACTCACTATAATCTTTTTTATGGTTTTTATTTTTTACGCTAAGCTTAGTTCAGTAAAACTTAGTTTATAGAGCGAATGGTGAAATCGGCCCAAGTCAGTCCTGATTGTATTGTTAGAAATAAACGAGTTAATGAACACGCGTGCGTTTTCGAACAAAGAATATCACTTTAAAGTTTAGATTCTGCAAACGAATACCTGAATTGAAAAATAGTTTTCACGACCCTGGAATGCTTTTGAAAGACCTAGGTATACAATGTCTACGCCTGAACGCAGCTCTTCTTTAAAATTTGACGTTATTACGAACGCACCCGAAGAACATCGCTCGCTGCGGACTTCACGGCGCCGGAAAGCGACTAACTTAACTTCGCTTTGTACGACAAGAACCGCCATATTTTTGTCGCGATCACATTACCTGTCATATTACCACTGTAATTTTTAAAAAATAAATCTTTTTAACCGACTTCGAAAAAGGAGGAGGTTATCAATTCGGATGTTTGTATTTTTTTTTTTTTTTTGAAACTAAAATCGAGGTCGGTCTTTATTGTATCGCCCACATACAATGATACCCCACACAAAAGGATGGCCAAGAAAAAAAAATTATACCCACTACGTGTAGGTACGGGAGGTACCATAAAAAAAGTCTTATTAAAAATTTTATTGTTCTTGGCCTGATTGATATAATATACCCATACAAAACTGCAGTTTTTTAGTACTGACAGTCTCTACTCATTGCCGCAGACGGACAGACTAAAACTATAAGGGTTCCTTGTCCTCGTTAGGACTACGGAACCCAAAAAACGTAGTTACATTATTTTCAGATTCTTTTAAAATGGAACTAAACTATGTTTCAGATAAATTTGCAATAAAGTATATTGACCTTTCCCTAATAACTCTTCGTAGGTACCTGAACAATTAAATATAAATCGTTTTTCATTATTAGACAATGTTAAGGATCACGAGAGATGTTGATTCGGGACAGCTTTGAGTCATTAATTCCGTTTTTCAAATTAAAAATGTCAATAAATGTAGGTGGATCAATGACCGTTATTGCACGTTTATTTGGAACGCCCTATAGGTAGTGATTAAAGAAAAACAGTTATTCCATCATGGAACTGTTAATGGTAGGTAGGTACTAGTGGCAACGATCCAAAATTTCGGCGCGCCTTGATTCAATAATACAAATCTAGCGAGGTCTTCATCCGCTGTTCTGATGCCGGTCCGTTTTGATTATAACATCCTTATTTAACACCTGTTCATCTGAACGTTGGCCTCCTAATGATAGCTGTAATGAGATGAAGAATTTTGAAGGTGCCTTTTATTTTTGTGGGGTGGGATATCATCCATTGACATTTCCCGCTGTAGGGTGGAGCGGGAGGGTGTGTCAGACTCTTACTGACTAAAATCCACCCCTGTTCCTTCCCTGCCCTGAGTGCCCAGGGGCGCGGTAACTCTGTTTCGAATTTATCCACAACCCCTGTGCAGAAGGTGCCTGCAGGTGTAAACCTAATGCCCATGATGGAACATTATCTAAACCGTCAATACTAATTACTCGTACATAATCATTATCTTGAGGGTAAAATCGCTTGTAGAAGCAACAAGAATTATCTAACTAGGATTTATGTATCTAACTAGCTCCTGACAGCGGCTTCGCCCGCGTGGTATTAGTAGGTACTTCCCCCGTTATAAACTTTCAACCCCTTTTTCATCCCCTTAAGGGTTGAATTTAAAAAACCCCTTTAATTCTTAGTACTTAGTACCTACTCTTCACAAAGAATACACCCTCCAAATTTCATGTCTCTAGGACCAGCGGTTTAGGCTGTGCGTGAGTGTGCAGTCAGTTTGGACTTTGAGTCTTATGATGTTATGAACCAAGTGATTATTAGGACAATAAGTATAAAAAAACCCCGGCAGTTTGAAATATGCCCAATATGAGAAGGCAGTGTGATAACAACTATTGAAATAATCAAATTGACTGTACTGCCGGTTTCCAACTTTTTTTTTTTTGGGTCCCGGCGCAGGCTACGGAGGCAGTCCCAGACTGGGAGTACCTCCGCGGAAATAAACTTATTCATAGCTCTGTTGTGTCAAGTTATTATGTATGGAACGGAAATATTTATAATGTCGAGGCAATGTGATAGGAAGTTCAAATTATAATTATGTATTTGTAATTTTTCATAATGCGCAGGCATTATGAAAAAGGCCCCTATTTATTACTTGGTCCTTATCATATACTTATACAGATTACTTGATTGAAATTATTTAAAAAGAAAGTCTATAGATTTTATAAGTTCTTTTCCATATATACATGGTGTAATGAGAATGCGTGGTCATATTTTTAACTGACTTTCGAAAAAGGAGGAGGTTCTATGTTCGGCTGTGTATGTTTTTTTTTATGTAAGTCCGGCGATTTCTCCGGCAGTTGTGGACCGATTTTCAAAAATCTTTTTTTATCCGAAAGCATTAATATACTCCCGAGGTGGTCCCATATAAATTTTATCGAAATTGCTTCAGCGCTTTCTGAGAAACTGAACAAAAACGAACAAATACGTATATCTAGACGACGTTTTTTTGTTTTCTCCAATTACGAGTATGTTTAAATTCCACGTTCAATGTTAATGGAGTTTTTAGTTCTGGGGTATAGCAACTAAAAATTGAAAAATAAAAAACTTTTTTACAAAAAAAAAACAACCGACTTCCATAAAAGAAAATACTTACACTAAAAATTAAAAAATAACTTTAATTTCGGAAGTCTGTGTCAACATGATCGAAGAAGTTAAACACAAACACCGGCCGCCGAAATTAAAGTTATTTAATTTTATGGAAGTCGGTTGTGTTTTTTTTTTGTAAAAAAGTTTTTAGAATAGGTACCTACTGCTTCTGTAGTTGTTAATTTCATCACAAGACCTCAGGAAACGCAGACTCCGGCAGGGAATTCCATTCCTTAGCTGTACGCACGGTGAATGTGTATTGCTTGTGACCAGCATCATGATCACAGAGTACCATGAACTGCTTGGTAGGAATTTACCTTTTATTGTTTTGTTCTTTGGGAGAAACTTCATACGCGCCTGGACTTTTGGGGAAAAGACCAGAGAATTTGGGTTTATTACCTCACTAAAAACGACCCCGGTGATAACCATCAGCACATGGGCCCGTTACCGCTTAAAATATCAACCCCGTAACCCCCTCTGTGCAACGCCTGTTAGGGCGCATCCCTCAGGAGATTGTAAAGTGGAAAGTGGTCTCCCCTGAGCCTCGCTGTGTACGGCAGCACGTGATCACAGTGCCGCCGTATTCGCCCCTGCTCAAGTGACTGCTCAACTGAGTTGTGCTGTGTTGTGTTGTGTTGTGTGAGTTGTGTTGTGTGGAAGAGTTTTGGCCGAAATGTGTGCTGTATCGGCGTTTCCGCGGCCAGCTACGCGACACCTTGCAGCGTAACACGACGCCGTCACTTCGTGTGCAGTTGTTTTTATGTTTTTTCAATATGTATTTAGTTTATTACTTTTTGTATTTTATTTATGGGCCTTAGTTGCCTGATAATAAATCATTATTATATTTCCCACTGCCCAACTAGAAACTGAATATTCCCTGGAATCACTCGGTGGGCAATCAGCAGTTTTTTTTTTGTGGGGTTGGGCAATCATCCAATGACATCTCCCGCTCTAGGGTGGAGCGGAAGGGCGTGTCAGACTCTTACTGACTAAAACCCACCCCTGTTCCTCCCTGCCTTGAATGCCCAGGGGCGAGGTAACTCTTTCGAATTTATCCTCAACCCCCGGGCAGAATCTAGCAGTGTCTAGCTTATCTGATGCAGCGCGTTTGGACGGTAAATCAATTACAATATTACAAGTGACCAGAGCATCATGAGCTGTTAACACTGTAGGAATATCTACCAACCTACCTACTTAGATAAAAAAGTTGCAAAACTCGAAATCGAGTTGTCTCAAGCGCAAACATTACGATGTTATTTTGCAACTAGACAGAATGCCAAGCCGGCAGCAAGCATTTGATCTTGAATGCACGTTGTAGCAAACAATGCTTCGCTCTTCACGCTCTGAATCAAACATATCGCGGAACTATGATTTCTTTTGTATGCACTTTAGCGTGTAATGTCAAAAACGACAAATTAAATGTACCTAAACGTTAGTTTAGCGTTAAAAAGAACAACAATAAATCCTACCTAGGTGATGACGATATTTGCTAGCGTTCAAACCGTTTGCAAATAAAGAGCAAGTTATTTACGTAGAAGGTACCCATTTTTATTTTGCGGGTTGGGAAATCATCCAATGACATCTCCCGCTCTGGGTGGAGCGGAAGGATGTGTCAGACTCTTACTGACTAAAACCCACCCCTGTCCTTCCCTGCCTGAGTGCCCAGGGGTGCAGTAACTCTGTTAAGATTTTATCCACTACTCCTAGGCATGCAGGCACCGGCCACCGGCCACGATGGGCCCCGTCAGTGGTGGCTGACACTCATCTCTTTGAGGCGCGCGTGGAACACTATGCGCCGTCGACTCACGGGCCTGGTGCTGATCGGACGGCGAGATACCCACTGCGCGCCGTCCGCAGGCCCGGGTAACCTGGTACCCATAATGTGCTTATTACAAACACTACAATTACCCGAAACAGTCTTTATGTTACAGAAAAATATTCAAGACAGGAGTATCTAGAATAGAACCCTTAGCGCAGCGTAGCAAAAATTGGAGATTTTTTAAGGGTTCCGCAGTCCTAATAAGGATAAGGAACCCTTATAATTTTGGTCTGTCCGTCTGTCCGTCCGAGGCATAGCTTAGAGACTGTTAGTACCTACTAGAAAGCTAAAATTTTAAATGACTACCTATTATAGGTAGGTATATAGTTTCAGGGGCAAACTTGACCAGAAATTGCCAAAGACAGTTTGGAGGGAGACAGGGGAGGCCTTTGCCCAGATGTGGGACACAATGTAGGCTAGCAAAAAAAGTAAAATATAGGTATAGGTCTGGTGTTTAGATAATCTGTTATTTTGAGAGTATGGTATTCTGAAATCAAGCCTTAATAACGCAAAGGAAATGAAATAATAAAATTTTTAAAAACATATTTTTTATGGTAGGTATCTCCCCTAAATGTAAAGTGGGTATAATATTTTTTTTTTCTCGCCTATCTTTTAGTGTTAGGTATCGTTGGATAGGTCTAAATCTAGGTTCTCAAAATCATAGCGGGTCGTGAAGACTATTTTTGATTCAGTGATTCGTTTGCGAATAAACTTTAATATATTTTTTGTTCGAATCGAGCGTCCCCCCCCCCCTTCCCCCACCACACTAAAAGCTAAACTGTTGGCTTGAATTATCAAAAACAAACATCATGATGGTAATATGATTGGTACTATGCTGAGTGACACCACTTACCGGATCGCTACATGTTTGCATCTGGGTGCTCCGAGTGGAGCTCCACTGTCAATGCGGTGAAGCAGTCGACCGTCTCGGACACCATGGCCTATCCTGTGGTAGGAGCGCTGGTTGGATAGCACGGCACGCCAACATTAATGACATCATCCGTCGGGCTCTTGTCAATGCCGGGGTGCCAGCTGTTTTAGAACCCAATGACTTGGCACGTGACGATGGGAAGAGGCCAGACGGAATGACCATAATGCCTTAATGGAAGTTGGGTAGACCTTTGATGTGGAATGCAACATGTGTCGACACCCTTGCGCCATCCCATCTTCTTAGCACGCCGGGCTGTGCTGGGGTGGCTGCTGCAGGTGCAGAAAACCTCAAACGGCGCAACTATAACAACCTTATTGGGAGTTACATGTTTGAGCCGTTTGAGGTTGAAACACTAGGACCATGGGGTCCGTGTGCTCATCGAGTTTTTCGGCATATCAGCAAGCTGTTAGTCGACTCTTCACGTGACCAGGGGCCCGATTCTGTAACTTTAAGTTAAGCAACACGCTATCGACACTCTATCGACACACAACAGACATTATTTTGCCACTGTTGAAAATTTGGTATTCAGCAAAAATTTCAAAATGCTTTTGACAATTATTATAGTAGACCAGACTACCAATTATTACAATAGTCTTATTATGGCGTTTCAAATGCACTACAGTGGCAATTCAATGACCATAAATAATTTGTAGAATACCAAATGTCAATGACTATTCTATTGAGACACCACTGACACACTACCGAAGTACCGACACACTATTGACAAGTTAGTTATTTTACAGAATTGGGCCCCAGAGGGCTGGGGTTTTCTTTGGCCAACGAATCAGCATTGCTATTCAACATGGCAATGCTGCTAGCGTTCTGTGCACTTTTTCCTTTGACAGCGATGTGGATGAATTTTTTGATGCCCAATGAGTTTATGCATGTTTACATGTTAGGTATTAGGTATTATTAGTTTGTATATATATCTTTTAAGTTATTTCTATTAAAAGATTAACTTGAATACAAACACCGACTTCCGAAATTAAAGTAATTATTAAGTTATAATACCCTGATGGTAGTATATAAATAACGAACTTTGATACACAAAATTCATAGAAAAAAAAAAAAATTGGTGAAGTTGTTACTTATTAGTTACCTACCTATTTTATATTTAAAACGGGTACTAAACATGTAATTTTGTAAGCGTTATTGTTCGTTAAGGTGAAAGCTCCACCTTAGCCCGCGAAATTAAAATTTCCTAACGTTTTTTGCAATTTGCAGGTCAGTGTCAGGTTGTATCTTGATCAAAATTTTATTCGCGGCCATAGCAAGTATGTATTTCTACAATTATAATCATTAAAATCATCAATATAACTCTCTCAGTTAGTATTAGTGCTAAATGTAGTATTTCATGAAATCATGACATTTGGTACTAATACTAACTGAAAGAGTTGTATTGATGATTTTAATGTTTACAGTTCTATAAATACATACTTGCTACGGCCGCGAATCAAAGTTTGACCAAGATACAACTTGACACTGACCTGCAAATTGCAAAAAAAACGTAAGAAAATTTGAATTTTGCGGGCTACCCTGGAACATCCACCTTAAACCGTGAACTCAATTAGTACATAAAATCGTCTTCTAAGTCCACATATTATAACGGGCGTCTATGGAACCCTACCATGCGCGTGGCCCGACACGCTCTTGGCCGCTTTTTATGTACCTAAGTAATTAGGTTATATGAAATCTTTCAGTAGCAGCCTAGTCTGGATTCTGGATCAAAGCACGGTTGAAGGCAATTGGTTCGCCGTTCGCGAAATATAGAAATATGTAGGTACCTACCTACTACGGCCTTAGCGGACGCTGGGTACCTATACCACTCTGCCGACCCCTTCGGAAAATGTAGGCGAGATGTTATGTTATCAAACATGAGTTAGTAAGACTTATCCCATCAAAAACATAACATGTACAAAAATGCACAAGTCTCGCAACGCAGTTTTTTTTTTGCCGTAAAAAACTTTTTTACAAAAAATACAACCGACTTCCAAAAATATTTTTCAAATTTAAGTGTATTTTCTACACTAAAAATTGAAAAATATCTTTAATTTCGGAAGTCGGTGTTTGTACTTTATTTCTTCGTTAATTGTCAACTCATCATCATTCTCCTGCCTTTATCCCAATTTATTTGGGATCGGCGCAACATGTCTTTTTCTTCCATACTCCTCTATTAGTCGTCATCTCTGTAGTCACCCCCTTTTTACCCATATCCTCTTTCACACAGTCCAACCATCTTTTCTTTGGCCTTCCCCTACTCTTATAGCCATCCACATCCATACACAAGACTTTCCTCACGACATTTTCTTCATTCCTCCGCATCACATGCCCATACCACGACAACCGATTTCCACACAATTTTTCAGTCAGCGGTGCCACTTTCAGACTTCCTCTTATATACTCATTCCTAATTCTATCCATGCGCGTAACACCACACATCGCTCTTAGCATTCTCATCTCAGCTACATGCAATTGCTTTTCATTCATCCCTTTTGTGGCCCAACATTCTGAACCATACAAGACAGCAGGTCTGACCATTGTTTTATAAATCTTCCCCTTAAGTTTTAGGGGAATGCGGGAGTCACAGATAGTCCCGGTGACCTGCCGCCATTTCATCCATCCAGTGTTAATTCTGTGCTTAACAGTCCGATCTATTTCGCCATCGCTTTGCACGAGTGAACCGAGATACCGAAAATCGGAGCAGACTGGGAGAAGCGCGCCATCTAGTACTACAGCTTCAGAACTGGAGAGACCGCCGAAATCGCAGAACATGTATTCAGTTTTGGTTCTGCTGATTTTCAAGCCAACTTTCTCCAGCTTCTGTTGCCACTTCTCCAATCTGCTCTGGATCTCAGGTCCATCTTCACTGACCAGAACAATGTCGTCGGCAAACAGCATGCACCAGGGTGCCTCTTCCTGTATTTCCGACGTAAGAGCGTCCATAATCAACAGGAAGAGGTAAGGACTTAAAGCCGACCCTTGATGCAAGCCTACAGCCACACTGAACTCATCGGTGTTGCCAGCAGCCGACCGGACGTAGGTACTAGATTGTCTGTACATAGCACGAATCAACTCAACATACTTCCCAGGCAAACCTTTCTCTTTCAAGGCCCACCACAACACATCCCGAGGTACCCTATCATACGCTTTCTCAAGATCAATGAACACCATGTGCAAGTTCTTGTGCACACGTCTGTACTTCTCGCACAATTGACGGAGAGCGAAGGTGGCGTCCATTGTCCCTCGACCTGGCATAAACCCAAACTGGTTCGGGGTAATCTCACTCTCCTCTCGCAATCTTTTCTCTATCACTTTCTCCCATACTTTCATAGTATGTGACATGAGCTTTATTCCTCGATAGTTGTTGCAGTTCTGTACATCCCCTTTATTCTTGAAGATGGGCACTAGCGAACTATTGCACCATTCTTGTGGGATCACTTCTTCATACAACAACTTATTGAAGAATAAAGTCAGCCACATACATCCATCCTCTTTTAAACACTTCCATACTTCTACTGGTATGTCATCAGGGCCCATGGCCTTTCCATTTTTCATACATTGAACTGCCCTTCTTACTTCATCCATGCTAATTTCTCTCACCAAACCCATATTTACTTGTACCTCTTTGAGCACACCATTCCATTCATTCTCTTCGTTCATCAACTTTTCAAAATAAACCTTAAATCGCTCTTTTATTTCGTCATCTTTCGACAAGACTTTACCGAGTTCATCTTTCATACATTTTATGTGCATTATATCCCTCGTTCTCCTTTCTCTTAATTTTGTAATCCGATAGAGCTCCTTCTGGCCTCTAGGGCTGTCCAGTAAATCATATAACTTTTCCTGCGCCTTAGCCCTGGAAACTGCAACCGCCTTTTTTGCCTTCCTCTTCCATTCTTTATAAATTTTCTTTTTCTCTTCTTTCAAATTATCATTTCCGGTTTCTACATTCTGCCATACTTTAAACGAAATTTTCTTTTCTTTTAGCATCTTTTGCACATCTTCATTCCACCACCATGTATCCTTTTCTATCATGCCTTTACCTTGCGATTCTCCAAACACATCTTTTGCTACTCGCCTTATACAATCCGCCATCTCTTTCCAACATTCATCCACAGATTTTCCTTCCATATCCTTCATGTCTATCATTTTATCTACCACTTGACTCTTAAACATACTTGCACACTCCTCATTTTCTATCATACGCCATCTGATTTTGGGTGGGGGCCGTTCTTTGTTCCTACTGGACGAGACACTGACTGTTACGTCCATCATTATGAGCCTATGTTGAGAGACTAAGCCTTCGCCTGGCAACACTTTACAGTTTTTGACTGTTTTGAGACTGTTTCGTTTTACCAAGAAAAAGTCAATTTGGGTCGCGTGCTGGCCACTTTTGTAAGTGATCAGGTGTTCGTCTTTCTTTTTGAACCAGGTGGTAGTTATTGCCAGGTCAAAAGCCGAAGCAGCTTGCAGCAATGTCTCGCCATCAGTATTACGGTCTCCGTACCCCCAACCACCATGCACTCTCTCATAACCGTACTTCAGACTTCCTACATGCCCATTAATATCACCCCCCACAAACACCTCTTCACTCTCCTGTACATTCATCATCACACAATCGAAGTCCTTCCAAAACTTCTCTTTTACACTATCCTCACATCCTGATTGGGGTGCATACGCACTAATAACATTTACTATCATACTCTCCACAACCACTTTAATAGCTATCACTCTATCACTTACTCTTTTAACATCCACCACACATTCTTTTAACTCACTATCCAAAACTATGCCCACACCATTCCGTTTGCCATCACTTCCACAGTAATAAAACTTATATCCTTCTCCTAATTCTCTTGCTTTTGCACCCTTCCATTTCGTTTCTTGCAAACACGCTATATTTATCCGTCGCCTTTTTAAAACATCTGCTAACTCTCTTCCTTTTCCAGTCATAGTACCTAAATTCCAGCTCGCACACCTCAATCTTAAATCTCTCACTCTCCGAGCTTGCGTCTTACGTCGCACCCGCCCGTTCTGGTGCGACAACCCTTGTCCATTTCCCACAGGAGCCGGGTGCTGCCCCTGCGCGTCGCCTGTGGGGTACGCCCTAGCCCTATCGCACATCATATTTTTCCAGACCATGTTGCAAAAACGTTTTGGCAGAAGTTTTATAGCCGGCCGCATGCCTGACGCCAACCCTCCTTGGGAATGCTGTTGTTGGTGGTTTACCCGCCACCGCGCGGGTGGCCCATGGTGCTATAGTAGTATGCACTAGGTCTCAAGCTCCCTTAGTCGCCTCTTACGACACCCACGGGAAGTGATGGGATGGTACTATTCTTTTACGTCCGACACCATACGGCACCTGACTTCCGTTAATTGTCAACTGACTTCCGCAATTAAAGTCATTTTTCAATTTTAAGTGTAAGTACTTATTTTCTTTTTTGGAAGTCGATTGTATTTCTTGTAAACAAGTTTTGTATTTTTCGCTTTTTAGTTGTTATACCCCAGAACTAAAACTAAATATTAAAGCTACGTCCGAATTGATAACCCCAATAACATGGAACATGGAATTTGAACATACTCGTAATTGGAGGAGATCAAAACGTTATCTACGTACATAAACACATTTTTTTGTTTTTGTTGGTTTTTTCAAAAAGCGCTAAAGCAATTTCGAAAATATATGGGACCACCTCGGGAGTATACTCTTTCGGATAAAAAAAGAATTTTGTAAATCGGTCCACAACTGGCAGATAAATCGGTGGACATAGAACCTCCTTCTTTTTGCGAAGTCGGTTGAAATGTTGTGAACTCGAATGTAAACAAAGTCGGTTAATTTAGTATCTACCTATCTAGGGGAGCCGCTATCCAACCACTTTGTCATAAATTGATATCTTATTAGTTAGCTAACAACATTTTATAGTAACCATAGCAATATTACATTTATTTATTTCTTTAATAAAAATTGTGACTTGGTTTGCATACGGCACTATAATCTACACAAAACAATAGTAGGTATCTACCTATCTAATATTAGCGCTTTGTGCTTTTATTTGTTTGAAAGTATCTAGTACCTATTTAAATTATCTATTAGATTATGATGCTTTGCTTAGTAAAATTTTGCTTCAAAATTTGGAGCTTGTGGGTCTGCTATAAGAACCTTAGAATTTTGATGATCGGTGAGTCAGTGACAAAATTAAGGAACTTTGACTTGCAAAAATTCATAAAGTACTAGTTCAAATTGAATGTAATTTGGAAATATATACATGTAATGTTGTCTTTTTCACTGAAAATTGAAGCTTCTAGCTCTTTCCACAACGAAGTTACAGGGGGGCAAAAATGGCCCGAATGGCTTCGAGAATAGGATGGTTACGGCCGTGCCATAGATTTGCTCGACTTGGGCGGGGGCACTTCCGTGCCCCCAGATAGCATGTTGCTGTTTAAAACAAAAGGTGCTCCTGTAGAAACGTCAGGCTAATGAATAATCATTTCAGGAGTCAACACTGATATTTGGCAACTATGTAGGTACATGTAGGTACTGTAGGACCCCAAGGCACCAGTACGGCCTGCAGGGATCCTGGGACGTTCTAGTAGTTTCAGGGTAGAGGTCTCACTCGCTGGCAACGCGAGAGTGCGGTGTATAAAAGGGTAACTGGCGTGTGGATAAGAAAAGAGATGAGGGCGCGATACTCTATATTGATTTTTAAAAGAATTACATGTGTGCCCACTTGCAAGAGCAAAGCCCCAATCTAACATAAAACAAAACTGACACCTATTCTTTTATAATTATTCCAACGACTCTCCAATAATCTCAACAGCCAGCTGAAGGCCAGTACAGACCCGCTGAGTTTAGGCTGTGTCTACAATCGTCACAGTACCTACACTTATAGGACCGAAGTAAAAGGAAGAAAGCTTCTAAACTTCTTCAAAGTAACCTAGCTACTTGAGGAACTAGGAAACATACAGAAATATGTAAGGCAGTAGGGGATTAGCCAGCTTCCTACTGCGATAGTATCGGACCAAAACCGTGACGTTGTCGTAAAGAGTTATGCAATCTATACCACACATGTGACAATGGTGTTTCCCCATGTCATTGTGCCGGGGCACGCTACGGAACGCCCTGTATATAGACGTATGCGGAATTGGAAGATGGCAGTTATTTCCAAGAGTCTGGTAAGATGGGTCCTCAGCTGGTTCCTTGTGTGGTGCTCGTAGCGTGCCTGGTGTCGGTAGGAGCGGAGTACAGGAACGATGGGTAAGGTCCCTGGATTATTTGGTCTGGTATCGGCTTTCAGTATTTGTCAACCAAGGACATTTGAAGGTCAAGACTTACGAATTGCGGTGTACCTTTCACACGTGTGTAATAAGTAATAACATATTTTTGCACACGTGGGTTCGATGGGGACTTTCGAAATTACATTTAAATATTATAAATGAAGTTTTGTATACTTATAAGACCGCCACCAATTTTCAGCTCTAGGTATACGACGATATATTTCATACTTACCTACCCATATTTATCACTAATGTAGATACTACTACTATCCGCTAATTCAAGTGTCAGATACTCCTGCCCAGGGTAGCGGATAAATTCGTAATAGAGTTACCGCTCCCTTGGGCACTCAGGCAGGGAAGGAACAGGGGTGGGTTTTAGTCAGTAAGGGTCTGACACGCCCTCCCGCTTCACCCAGAGCGGGAATGTCATTGGATGATTTCCCACCCCAAAAAAAAAGATACTCCTGCCCAGGGGTTGTAGATAAATTCGAAACTGATTTACCGCGCCTCTGGGCACTCCGGCAGGGAAAAGTTTTAGTCAGTAAAAGTCTGACGCACCCTCGGAGCTCCACCCAGAGCGGGAGAAGTCATTGGACGAGTTCCCACAAATACAAAAAAAAAGTCTCACATACTACTTATCCGCAAATTCCAAGGTATCTCTCAATCCGTGCTTCCATAGGTAACTCGACTCAATATAGTAGAGATACCTACCTATGGAAAAACGGACAACCAAGAACATCATTTTCATTAACGTTTCATTTAGAACAAATTATGGGTTAAAAAGCAGAAGCCGTTTTCATAATCATAATCTATTTCAGTTTTGATTTCAGAGGCTTCATGCCGAGTTTCCAGCGGACGGAGGACCAACTCGCCGAGCCTTCAGCCAGGGTCGAGAAAAACAGAGATGCAGAGCGAGACAACCTGGCTGACAGAACACAGAGATTTGGCATTTCATCTTATGGAAGTACTGGGGTAAGAATTATTATCAACTTATGCTGTAGGTACCTACACCTAACTGCGGGGAGACCGAAATATATATGGCGAACTTAAGTAGATAAATAAGTAATTTGTGACTGCTGAACTAA
Source organism: Polia nebulosa (assembly GCA_951329385.1). Classification (NCBI taxonomy): domain Eukaryota; kingdom Metazoa; phylum Arthropoda; class Insecta; order Lepidoptera; family Noctuidae; genus Polia; species Polia nebulosa. Next base: position 25,311,302 of record OX589602.1, read on the forward strand.
AGTTTAGCTCGCCATATCCATCGGTTTTCGTCTTCGTCTTAGTGGGAAATAAACCACAGATATTATTCAAACCTCAATCTAAAATCTTCTGTACCTACTTATCCAAGTAGATAAGTTTTTACATCAAGGCTTCTTCAAACTTCGTCGTATTAGCCGAAAAAAGTTCACTGCTGGGCAACCTGGGCTGCCTCAGCTCAGCTTCTCTTCGCTACTTACACTTCAACTTATAAAACTTCTGGTTTTGGAGTTAGAACCTACTGCAACATAACACAACAAAAACTTTTTGCAAAATTTCTGTTAAATCAACCCGGGTAGATCTATAGATACGATTTGTTTTGCCAATATAAAGAGGGTGTAGTTCCACTACCGATATTAAAGGTTGCCTCGAATTCTTCAAGCCATTTTAGTACCGAAACTGTAGTGATTATCTGCTTGTTAGTAAAGTACTTATAACAGTTTCACTGCACATCTTAGTGTAGACACGATACGTTGACGTCGGAGAAATGTGCTCGTTTACCCGAGCAGCCAAGCGGGAAAACAATCGGGACATTTGGAAGAGATAGCCTCATGTTTTATTGTCATTGTAACAATGATCTGTTTTTCTTCCAACAATAACTGTTATTACTGACATCACAATCTTTCTGTCAACTGCTAAGGCAGGTCTTCTTCACGCAATCGCTATACCATGCGACTGTACTCCCTAATTATGAACAGTTTTTATCTTTAAATTGGGCTGGTGAGCGCATTATGTGGGTAGACTGTTACAGGACTTTTCCAGTCATCCACTTGTTAAGTACCTATAGAGCTCATCAAAATTAACACTAGATACCGATATCTTTTCATGTCGGCCTTTAATTTCCAAGTGTGCTCATTAAAACTATTTGTAAAGATTATGGGGGGTTTGTACCATCTGCATGGGTTCGCGGATAAATTCGAGAGTTGCCGCGCCCCTTGGCACAGGCAACTGAAGGAACAAGGGTGGGTTTTAGCCAGTAAGTCAGACACTCTGGGTTGAGCGGGAGGGCCCGCTCAACCCAGAGTGGGAGAAGTCATTGGATGGTCCCCACCCACCAAAAAAAAAGAACCCCTTTTTTTCTTCTTCTGGTGGATGTGTACCACGGTGTAGTTTCATTGTTAAAAAAAACTATACAGTGACGTCATTTTTAACCGACTTCGCAAAAAGGAGAAGGTTCTATTTTCGACTGTATGTGTTTTTTTTTAATTAATGTATTTTCACCGATTTCTCTTATTCAGTTGTGGACCGATTTTAAAAAATCAATTTTTATTTGAAAGAGTATACTCTAGAGGTAGTCCTATATAAATTTTTATCGAAATTGCTCCAGTGCTTTTTGAAATAATCGACAAAAACAAAAATATATATGTATACTTAGATGACGGTTTGGTTTCCTCCAATTACCAGTATGTTCAAATTCCATGTCCCATACAATGTTATTGGGGTTATCAATTCGGGCGTAACTTTAATATTTAGTATTCGTTCTGGGGTATAACAAATAAGAAGTGAAACATAAAAAAAAAATCATTTTTACAAAAAATACAACAGACTTTCAAAAAAGAAAATACACTTAAAATTTAAAAATAAATAATTTCGGAAGTCGGTGTCAAATAACGAAGAAATAAAAAACAAACACCGATTCTTGAATTTCTATCTGCCTAGCCTTTTCCCAACTTTCTTGGAATCGGCTTCCAGTCTAAGCGGATGCAGCTGAATACCAGTATTTTACATGGAGCGACTGCCTATCTGACCTCCACAACCCAGTTACTGGGTAATACGATACCAGACTGTTGTCAGACTTTCGGGCTTCTGACGAACCGTAACAACTGTCACAGATCTACGATTGACAGCCGGGATCAACGGCTTAACGTGCTTTCCGAGGCACGGAGGAGTCTCGCTGTTTAGATAGTCACCCATCCATGGACCAACCCCGGCAAGCGTAGCTTAACCTGATGGATCAACCCGTGCGGCTGTTATTACTTTAGCCACGAGCTCCTCAATATATCCATACAACCCTATTTTTACTTTATACTAAACCTCTCTAGGGTCATTATGCTCATCATTACGAACAACTGTTACTATGGGAGAAACTCTGAAAACGCGAAAAAAAATCAGCTAGAGAGGTTTAGTATAAATGCATAAAGTAAAAATAGAGTTGTTTAATATATCTAACAACTCTTGAGTTTACTTACAAAAACTGTTTTAATTCCTGTTGCAGACTGGAGGCTACGGCAGCACCGCTCCAGGACTATACGGACCCGTGAAGATAGACTTAGGAGGAGTGCTCATAGGTTCCTTACTGGGATTCGGTGCGGTCATCATCCTGCCTAAGATCATACACGCCTTGTCGTACAGCTATGGCGGTGGATATGGACGAAGTAAGTTTTTTGAGCATATTCTTCTCCGATGGCTGGAGGATACGAAAGCAGGGTCATAAAATATGTGCTAACTGGTTCTTCTCACCTTAGAATACCTAGTCACAGTATTTTCTGTGACTATTTTCAGGATTGGCAATGATCTCTGAACTTGTGGCACAGCTTGTGGTACTAAATAATGCTTTCCTGACCATAGGCTGCAGTTCAGTGAAGGATACAAACACACTTAAAAAGCAGGTTTAAGTAGGCTGTTTCTTTAGGTCATAATCGAAACACAATCTTATCTTTATACAGCATGTAACAAAAACTCTTTCCGATCCAATAGAGGCGTATTCCTGGTTTAACACACGTACTAGAAAAAGTTGTAAAAAAAATGTAACTCATAAAAACCAAAGTTATAGATTTTTTATTTTTATATTAAGTTGTACTTAGATTTTTTATTTTTATAAAATATGCGAAATTTAACACTAATATGCTAATCCGCATATTTGCACGTTGTACGACGCAAGTCAAACTAACCCTTTTCAGAGGATACTGCCAGTCTTTTTACACGTGCAGTCTGTATGTCAGGTATACACTGAGGGCATACAAAGCATGCGTGTCCAGTACAACAATGTATTCAGGATGCTGTTGGGTCTACCACTGAGGCTTTGGGCTTCCGGAATGTTCATTGTCAGGGTTGATGGCTTTCATGCCATTATACGGAAACGGTGCGTTTCTATTCTCGGTAGAATACGTGCTAGCTCCCACAGCATCCTGAATGTTTTGTGTGATAGGTGGGTCAGCCCCATGCTAGCTCACTGGATACGGCTGCACACGTAGGTGTCAGTCGTTTCAATTTTGTATATAGAGTGGTTTTTTACTAACATTAGGTTAAGCCTTTACTAACAATATATGGATTTAATTGATCTGAAATAAATAAATAATAATAATTTATTAAATCTTCTTTTCAGGCCTGGAAACTGACTTCGGCCAAGCGTCGGAAGTGTTCGGCAAGATAGACGAGATGCTCAGCAGATACAACGTGGACTCCACAGCTTGCATGCAGAGGATGGCCTGCTCCTACGTCCAGCTGGCTAATGAGAACATGATCAACGGAAACGCTACTGACTTTGACGCCTTGCTGTCTTCTTTGTCCAAGTAAGTAATAGTCTATACCTAGTTATTTATTGGTAATATAAAACTAAACTATATACAAACTAATAACAATACCTAACATGTACGAAAACAACTCATTGGGCATCAAAAAATTCATCCACATCGCTGTCAATGGAAAAAGTGTCCAGAACGCTAGCAGCATTGCCACGTTGAATAGCAATGCTGATTCGTTGGTCAAAGAAAAGCCCAGCCCTCTCTCTGGTCACGTAAAGAGTCGACTAACAGCTTGCTGATATGCCGAAAAACTCGATGAGCACTCGGACCCCGCCCTAGTGTTTCAATCCCAAACGGCTCAAACATGTAACTCCCAATAAGGTTGTTATATTTGCGCCGTTTGAGGTTTTCTGCACCTGCAGCAGCCGCCCCAGCACAGTCCGCCGTGCTAAGATGGGATGGCGCAAGGGTCGACACATGTTGCATCCCACACCAAAGCCCTACTCAACTTATACTCTCACAACCCTAGTTACATCAACAAGACGACTCAATTGTTCATCAGCCAAGCAAGTCTTTTCCATTTTCGTTTAGAATTTCTCCGCCCAATAGTAGAGCTAATGGATTTTTTATTTTGCAAAAAGGTACCGATTCTATCAAACGCAGTTGGCGTTTGATAGATTAGGGTAGTTTCCTAAATAATCTAAATTAGTCCGTCAGTTAGATTTCCAAAAAATATTGGACAAGTATTTTTTCTTTAGTCACGTAAACAAATAATGAGGACGATGAAGTGAATTGAAATTACGGGTGACGTCACGGTCATCATCAGCCTTTTAATGTCCCCACTGCTGGGGCACAGGCCTTCTCTCTACGAGAGAGTGTAGGCCGTAATCCACCACACGGGCCCAATGCGGATTGGTGGATGTCACATGTCTTCGAATTTTTTGGTTCTAGGACATGCCGGTTTCCTCACGATGTTTTCCTTCACCGTTTTGAGAGCAGAGGTGATGAAATAATTTACACAAACTTAAGTGTCTGCCTGGGTTTGAACTCACGACCTACAACTTGTAAGTCGCGGCCAATACCACTGGGCCACCACTGCTCTGACGTCACGGTGTTCGACACTTATTACCACAAAGTGACGTGACGAGTCCCCCCCACTCCTGAACTTCGATACGTTTTATCTTTGTCATTTTTTGTTGGTTTGGTAAAGCAAAAACTACGTGTCCAATATTTTTTGATAATCTAGCCTAAGGACTAAATGGAATTATTATTGTCACACCCAGGAAACTACCCTATTTCGTATTACAACAACGAAAGTTTTAAACAGAAAAGCTTGAATATTGAGAAAAATCGTACCTGTAACCTGACCCATTTCTACAGATTATTTACTAGACTCTGAGATCCTGGCCTTGCAGATTTTTCAACTGTACCAAAACTCATTATTTTTCTTACAACCAGTTTTCTACCAAAATCTCATTTTTTTCTTTCTAGCAACACTTTAGTCCGTCGCATGCTGGACGGCACGGCAGTCTTCGAAGCGGTATCGGCAGGCCGGTCGACAGATTCAGACTGTCACTCGCTCTACCACAAATGCAAACTCGACAAGAAAACCGTGGTCAAGATGCTCACTCAACTTGTGCCCTCGTAGAATAGTAGAAATTTTTGTTACCTCAATTTTAGTACATTTTTTAAATAGAGAAATATATTTAACGTCTATGTTTTTTTATTTATTTTTGTTGATAAATCTCTGGAATGCCTGCTGGATTTTTAATATCAGATAATTTTCACCGAATACATTTTGGTGAGAGGATTACAAACTCAAATTCAATTAAGAGGCCGTACACGAAGTTTTTGGCCGATTGCACTGATTTGCGTGATTTTACAGTTAAAATAATGCATTAATTGTTTAAGCTTTAATGCACAACATGAAAGATCATTTCAATTATGATCTAATGAATGAGCTAGATTCGAAGCTTGCGTTGCGTAAGATTTTTTATTTGCCAAATTTTTGTAATTTTTACATTTTTTTCTGAAGAAATGGATTGATGCTGAACTGTAGTTTTATTTTTTACTGTTTTAATTTTATGAACGAGAGTTCTAAATAGCTCAAATCAAAAGCAATTCTTGGCCCATTTTCTCTAAAATTTGACTAAGTTAAATAATTTTTTACCCAAAATTTTTATATGAAAGTAGTGAAAAGTGCTTCAAACATTATAAAGACGACTTTTGCAACAATACATTATTATTTTTTCATACCGTTTAGACATCAAAACGATTCATAAGTGATATTCTAAACCCCTTACAGCAAAAATTCACAAAACCGTCGTCGGTTTGTGGTCGATTAATAGTAATTATAATAATTATTATTTACCTACATAAAATATCAAACAAAAATAAAAAATCAAATATCAAATTTTATGTAAACTAATTTTGAGTCGGCGCCATAATAAAATGATTAATTACCTACATCTAGCCTTCTTCATTTCTATAAAATTTAGATATTTAATAATCAGATTGTTGTTTGGCGCCGACTCATTATTAGTTTACATAAAATTTTTGTGTAGGTAAATAAGCTCAATACTTAAGACTTAAAAGGTTTATTTATTTTTTGCTTTTTAGTTCTTTTTCGTCGGTTGAATTTTTTGTTAAAAAGTTTTTTATTTTATGATTTTTTGTGACTATCAATTGTCTGTCTCCAACTCATCCGGTACATCATCTGGTGGAGGGCAGCGCTGACAGATAACTCCAGCTGTTCGGAAATCTGTCCAGAATCAGTAGGTAACTCCCTAGTTAACAAAAAAACCGGCCAAGTGCGAATAGGACTCGCGCACGAAGGGTTCCGTACCATTATCTATAAAAAAGGCAATAAAAACACATTTGTTGTATGGGAGCTCCCTTAAGGCCCTACTAACGGTCCAGAATGTTTCGTATCCAAAGTAGTAGGCAAAAGTACCAAAAACGGCTGTTTCTGACACATTTGCCTACTACTTTGGATACGAAACATTTTGAAACCTGTTTTAACAACGTAAAAATGCTTTATCCTATTTGTAACAAGCGAGACGTTGGATTTTTTCAATTTATTTTCTATGCTATGGTACGATTTTTTATTCAATGAGGGCGCCACTGGACCGTTAGTAGACCCTTAAATATTTATTTTTTTAGTATTTGTTGTTACAGCGGCAACATAAATTAAATACATTATCTGTGAAAATTTCAACTGTCTCTATCACGGTTCATGAGATACAGCTTGGTGATAGCGGAGCCTAAGTAATAGGGTTCCGTTTTACCCTTTGTGTACGGAACTCTAACATAGAACTCTCGCTGTGTCCAATTTTCAGTTTTTATCTAACTTGCAATGCTCCTATATAAGTTGTTCGCTTCAAAATTTGCAAACCATTTTTCGACAACTTTTTGTATTTTTTTTAAACCTTTTTTTTATTATTAGCTTGGTAGGTATATCTCTCGGTACATGTAACGGAATCTTTGAATTTTTATTGAAACTTCGCACACTTATCAAGGACCAATGACATTGCATGGTTATCTAAGTGACGTCATTCTAAATCAAATGTGGCGGACTCCCAAAGATGGCGGAATAGTTATTTTTTATGCAAACTCATTTCACTTATGATTTGCACTAAACGTCTGTGGACTTAAGAAACAGTATAAAGAAAACAGGTAAAAAATAAAACCCCACAGTACAAATTTAACAATTTTATTAAAGTCAACACCAAAACCTATCTACATCATCTGATATGCTGGGCAATGCAATCCTTGAACTATCCATACCGCACCATTGACATATTGTTTTCCCTGACATTATTCGTGTACTTCTAATTACGACGGCGAAGTGCCATTAGTTCTAAATGGCGAAGTCAAGAATTAAAAAAAAAACACGAAAAATCGTTAAATCAATTGAAGATTGTCATTTAAATATTTACTGAGAAAATTAGAAAAAAAAGACAGACACGGTGGTTTAGTTATGGAGGTATTTTAAAATATACTTCAGAGTTTTCATTAATATAAGCGAAAAACGCCCTTAAATTCAAAGCGATAATAAAGTGATTTCTTTGAAAAATGTCAGTTAAAAGGTATTGGCACTTCACCGTCGTTATATAACATAGTTCATTTATTATCTAAGAGTTTTTATATAAAACTTATGCTTTTTGAGCATTTTCCTATCTTGATCATTGTTTTGATGATCACCGATTCAGACTGTAAAGGCTCTTACAGAATTGCTAGAAAATGTCTATTCTGCCTTCGAAGCAGGATGTACCCGTTTATGTTTGATCGTTGTCATGATCGACAAAAATAGCAAGTCTGCATGTCATGTTTCTTAAGAGGGAAGCGCCAGGGTAACCCGTAAAATTCAATTTTTCTTACGTTTTTTTTTGCAATTTTCAGGTCAGTATCAGGTTGTATGTTGATCAAAATATGATTCGCGGCCGTCAGAACGGTAATCGTTAATACTAGATTTTGCGGCCTACCCTGGCGCTTCCACCTTAAGTCTTTTGGTACAATTAGGTATTGGTACCCATTATAGGTAAACCCAGATGAAATATCTTGCGCAGTTCTCGCTCATATAATATCAATGTAACATCGCCAATCGTCTCGTAACTGGGTAGAGAAAGGCGTTGGCACGTCAGTAACCCGTTCATAAGATTGCGACAGTTTGACATAGAGACTACCAAAGTAGCAGAGACCACCAAAACAAAAGTTAAGTCATGTGCTCACAGGAGTATTTACACATTGCGTGAAGCCGTTAGGCTGTGCATCCACAAGCCTCCTCATGCTTTATACTAAGCCCAGCGGTAGGCAATTTTTAATGCACAGTGCCCATAATCCTTTCTCTAATCCGACTTTTTGGAGACGAAGTCAATTTTTTTTGAAGTTATACTTCTTTAGGCGCATTATGAAAAAATGATGAGAGTGAAATTTCAAGCTGCGCGCGCATCACTGTCACACGAAATTAACAGGTTGAAGTTAGCTAGAACCGACACCCTGAAGTTAGCTATGGCCTGTGGTTCATGAAGAATGATTGTTTTCCTTTTGTAAACTTTGTGACAGTTTGGTTTTTATCTTGTTACGCCAAAGAAGTATAACTTCTTACGTGCGTACATAAGTATATACACACTTTTTAAATGTCTACGTAGGGACTTCTACACTAAGCCATAGAAACCGTCTTCTGCGGTTCCCACACACTCGATTAGCACCTTCTTATTCTATTCTAAACCTACCTGTGCATCAAAAATTGCCCAGCGTGGACCATTCAACTATTGTGTACATACTCTTATAATAAAGCTAACTTTCGCCAACGTTGGTCGTTATAATTCGTAAGTAGTAATTTTATTGCATTAGAACATTATGCTATTTACTTTAGTTTAAAAAAATATGACAGTGGTGCCGATTCTGTTGTGATCTTTTTCTCTTTAATAAAACAAGAAAGAGACGGACGTAAATTAGAGCTGTCAAATTTAGTTGACCTAATATTTCCATACAAATTAAGGGTACACGTAAAAACATGTCGACTAAAAACACGGTAAAGCGAAAGGCGTAAACTAGTTTGACATCTCTAACTTAGATCATAGCTATAGCCGTCCCTTTCTCGCAAAGCCTTTTAGTAAAAGATAGCGATTCTTTAATTTTAGTTTAGTTATTGAACACGAGAATCGGCACCAATATCGATTTTTGGCATAACAACTCTTGTTTAGAAACGCACCTAGTGTAGCTGAGTTCTAACACCATTAATTATAAAATAAGCTAATCATATGCTCAGTTTAAGTAATGATTAGCGGATCCTAAATTTAAATTCTCCAGAATACATTTTGAGATACAGCATGTAACAAAAACCCTGTCCGATCCAACAAAGGCGTATTCCTGGTTTTACATACGTACTAGAAAAAGTTGTAAAAAAAATGTAACTCATAAAAAATATAAGTTATAGATTTTTTATTTTTATAAAATATGCGAAATTTAACACTAAATATGGCATATTTTCCTATGTTGACAACACTCCACCGGCCGGCGAAATCTTTTCATTTTTCCTATTTTTATTTCAAACGATAAACCGCCCTGCACTAGCCGCGCTGTAGGCACTCTGTCTCGCTCAGGCGGCATGTTTGACACGAAACAGTAGGTGAACTTTGTCGAGCGTTCAGTGTTGCCTTTGATAAGTTTTTTTTTTTTTAAATAATTATGTTCATTGGGGAAAAATAATTATCTCGTATCCATTAAATGATTACGTATATGTGTACGCAGTACGATACCAAGTAATACCCTTCAGGATCGGACAGGGTTTTTGTTACATGCTGTATAAGACTAGCTAATCAGGGTTTAAACTAATCACATAGTAATTTTTTTTTATAAACAAGGGCCTAAATCTCAACTGACGGTTTGGATGCAAATGACTACGCAGTCCACTTGTTCCTGTAAGCTAACTGCACGCCGACAGTAAGCGGACTTTTGAGTCAGTTAACAGTTTGAATGTAGTTATATACAGGGTGTAAGGTAAACGCTCCCCAAAACGGAGACAGGTGATAAGGCTAGTGGTTCTTGATACGATACAGAAAATGCAAAAAAAAAAATTTTTTTTTTTAGGATTTTGTGTAATATGCTGTGAGAACAGTTAAATGAAACAGTTATTTGCAATTAAAGACACTTATTTTCTTTACAACTTTATATTAACTTAGTAATACTCGTAAAATATCAGCTGACGCCCGCGCATTATCATTATCAGTTTACATTTAGGTTGTATATAATCTACGTTCTGGCTTCGGAAGCGTTCCCCTTACACCCTGTATACAGTGTGTCTTTATAATGTGCACATATCGAAATAAGGGGATCTATGCTTAATTTTATCGACGACAAAAATATTAAAAAAAATCTAAATATTTTTTATTAATTAAAAAACAATCCAAAACAAAACGGTGTAACTTTTAAACTAAATGATCTATCGCGATGAAACATACTCTACAATGATTGGAAGTTGCATTGGCGTCCTCATAAAATGAATATTGTGAAAAAAAACTAACCTCAATTAAAAATAAACATGTTTTTTTTGCAAAAATCTGTTTTTTTTTATCAATTTAAAAAAATATAAAATTATTTTGTTTATATTTTTTTTTTTAATATTTTTTCCGTCGATAAAATTAAGCATAGATTACCTCATTTCGATATGTGCACATTATAAAGATTCACACTGTATGTCAACTGCACAAAAGCCGCATCCAAACTGCAATTTCAAAGTAGGCGCTCAGTCAACAGAGGGCTATCTTTGAATATAGCCCTCTGTTGACTTAGGCCGTCCACAGACGGACTGCTTAGAGCAGTCGAGACCAACTGCCCGAGAGCAGTCTTGTTGCGGTTGGAGCCTCCATAGACGGACTGCTTGGAGCAATCAGTGCATTTTTAGCTGCGAAAACGAATGAACTGCTTGAGTGGTCCGTGTATGGCGATCGTCATCTTTGTATTGAAACTGCAGATCGCGCAAGATCGACCGCTTGAAGCTGTCGGCACTGCCTGCCCCAAGCAGTCCGTCTACGGCGGCACTTAGAACGTTACAGACCAAACTATAAGGTAATGCGTAATATATTGGATATACTAGTTAGTAATTCCGATATACGCAAGTTTGTTGCCAAAACATTTTCTTAATAAATGCGTTTCCTCATTTTCGATCTTAAAATAAAGTTTTAGTATAATTGGAATAATAAAATAAAATGCACAATTGAGTTAGACAGGTAATAATGTGGTAACTAAGTGTAAACGGTTATCAAGACATTCACAGACATTATAGTAAAACAATATAAAAAAAAAATGACACGGCTGGCGCAGTGGTTAAGCGTTCGGCTGCTGCGCTGCATGTCGCGGGTTCGATTCCCGCTCGGAACATATATTTGTATGACCTACAGATAATTATTCCAGGTCTGGGTGTCTTGTGTATGTGAGTTTACATGTTTGTGAACGACCCCAGGATACAGAAGTAATTCCCAGAGAGCAGCTACTTAAAAAAAAAATATACATATAAAGTTTGAAAACAGTGGAAATATTATTATTCCACTATTTTTAAATTCAGTTTTATATGCCAACTATAGACAAGAAAGACCGATCTTCATGTAGTTTACTATCCTGTCTACGAATGTCTATGCTCAGTATTGGAAAGGCATATATTTGTAACTAAATGCAAGCTTATACGTCCGTACGTTGTTCGGTGTCACCTCTATAGTTAAAATATCAAATATATACATTTTTCATAATTAAATATTAAATCTTTGACATCACGCAGTGATGTGTGAATGGCGGGAAAATACATATTTACGTTTGTTTCAACATAATAATAAAAGAAAAACAAATTCATTGGCGCTGTTGCAAAACAAGTAGCATTGAACCTTGAGAAGTAAGATAAAACGCAGTTTCAATTAATATAAAGTTAGTCTAGTTCTTTTATAATTATTTTGTATTATTGTAACCTAGAGTATACACAGGTACAGCTTGGCAAAAAAAGGTGTGGAATAAATGAGGTCGACTCAACAGTTTTTGATACTTGTTATTTTTGGCGATATGATCCCAATCCCAAGTGGGTGGTTCAGTCCCTCGGACGCTACGCAAACACCATGGAAGGAAGTCCAGTATTTTTTTTTAATTTCAACTGTGACCGCGTCAGACTCTTTTTTGCCAAGCTATAAGTATTTCGATGACAGGAGACTTAATACAAGAGTAATTGAAAGTTTTCACTAAAGTACTAGTGAATGCGGAAAGGCCCCTAAACGCGGACATTTAACGGTATTGCACATTCAGCATAGGAACTTTCAGTTATCCAGCAGCAGTGGAACCCAACCTGTGGCTCACAAAGACATAATCTAAGCCTCCGAACATTTTAGGCCAGCAACATAACAATGGCATGGCAAGTATTACGTTGACCGACAAGAAGGTTGAGTACAGCTGTAGTGATGTACCCTACCGCTAAATACTCGCGTACACTTAGAGATATTCACAACAGCGCGTGAGAAAAAATAAGTTTACAACTAAGACTTATGAGTAGAATGTACAAGTAGCCCGCAACACTTGAAGGACATTGCTTCGCTAACGCTACGCGTACGATCGAGGAAACAAGACTACGCAACGAAAACATTGAGGAGAAAAAATTCAATGACAACCCTTAATAGCATATTCTTATTTCCTCAAAGATACGTATTTATATTGTCTTGGAGAATACCTCTGCGATAATTATTGCCCGTCGCTCCCCCTCATTAAGCCCTACTCAAGTGTAAGCAACCAGTGAAACGTGTTTACTTTTAAAATTATCAAAAATCACTATTTTCTAAGTTGCATTTTTAATAAGTGTTCCTATTAAGGAGCAGTGACTAGCTTGCTACAGTGCTACAAGGATCTTGTGGCGCTTGGAGAAAATTGACAGGAAGTAATACTTCACCGAAAGGCGATGTAAATCGTATTTAATTGTGTTCTGACGCTGCAATTAATGTGGCCAGCTTCTGTAGTAGTATTTAAAAAGTTAGGAAACCAGCTACTCGAAAGAAGAAGAATTAATCAACAAAATGGCGGCATTAGTTCCGATTTACGCCACGCGCCAAAAGATCTTTGCACAGCTATACCTGATACTATTTGAGCTAAAACGCAGTTTCGTTCAAATCGCCCCAGTGAGGTGATCTTACCCAGAATTAATAATTTTCTAGATTATTCGATTAGAAGTTTAAGACTGTACTGAAACTCTTTATTGCTTTCGACTAAATCATACCGGTTTTTCCAGATTCGTTTAGTGACCAAGTAAAGTGAAGTAACACGACCAAGTCCAGACAGTAGATTTTCGTCTCCGAGAAGAGCCTTATCCCTATATTCTAAGTCATTTCCTCCACTCTTCTGAACCTCAACTTAACCCCGCTCAATCAGTTGGTGGTCAAAATGGCTTAAATAGATAGGTAACTTTATAGTAAACCAAAAAAGTTACACAACTTTATAAACCTTAAATCTACAATGGCGGTCTTATCGCTGACAGCGATATCTACCAGACAACCTTTGGATGGACTGGAATTAATGTAACTTGGTCACTCCCAAACATTTTGACGTTTAGACGATAGTTATTGGTCATAGAATGTCACTTTGTTGAAGCCATCTTATAACCTTTTCGTCAGTGAAAGATGTGCTAGATGTTACAGAAAAGGCAACTCAAGAAGTTTATCCAACTGTTTGGACTTGGATTGTGATTTCGCTGAAACCCCGTTGATTTTAATCTTAATTTTTTTTTTGTCATTCTGATTTTGCACATACAAGCTTTAGATGCCGATTCTAAGTAATTGACTTGTATGTTTGACTAAATGGACAAAAATACAGGCAGCAAATTAAACGACTGAGCGGTAACTTTCCATTGTTCATCACAGTACGCGACGTTCCTTGCCTGCATACTTTAGTGTATGTGTATAAATATGTGTGTGACTGTGGAATTAAGCTCAATTTGTTAAATATTTATTTTCCCAATACGAGGCTATGTTTTATTGTTAAATTTAAATCAGAATCTTAGATAATTTTGAAGTTTTGTTGCAAACAACTAAATGACAAAGTTCAAATGTAACGTGTGTGTATGTATGTATGTGTAATGTAAATGTGTGTGTAAAAAAAAAAAAAAAATGTGTAATGTGTTTGCAATTATAACCTCATTTTAGGACATTTTCATATAGAACCTTTTTATTACGTTCACGTGTAGATAATTTGCTATAATGTGAAATGCCAATATTGGTATATGTCGCAGAATAATTGCGGAATACCTGATTATATTAGCTTGTATTATTATTAAAATCTTTCTCACCTTCTATTAATCTAGTTCTCTGTAAATATCCTGCGACATACAAAAGTTATAATTGGAATAACTGACAACCTGAACAGAGGAAATTGAGCTCATCATGAACAACTTGTACTATGCGAAAAACTGCCTCGTTGGGTCGCGACTGCTTAGCCTGAGGTCCTGGGTTCTACTCCCGGGTCGAGAAAATAATGCTAGTGGGTTTTCCCATTAGGAAATGCTCTGTAACAGCGCCTCCGCAATTGGAAGTTGGTGCCTCGGAAAGCATGTAAAATCGTTGGTCTAGCTCCTGGTCTCTCCCCGGTCTATGAGGATAAAGGAACAGACACGCACGGAAACCAGATCAACAGATAGATAGATAGATAGAAAGGAACAGAGAGTGCATCAGTGTTTGCGCACACGCATGCGCACTATAATATCTCCTGCGTACTTGGCTAATCTCGGTGAAGATTGGCTATCGTTATCGAAATTTGGGGAGGATTATTATTTGCGACCAACAATAAAATCGCGAAAAAAGAAAACCGACATTTGTCAACTACATTTGGTCTAGTTATGAGCAGAGATCGGAATTAGGTAGAGTTATTTATGTACTTGCATCGAAATGTTGATATTAATATGGATCTTCCCAGGATTTCTAATGGATAATCCCGTGTGGCCAATCATATTATAAATAAATAATAATAAAAACCTCTATTGTTTTCTTTTGTTCTCGCAAGCTATGTTGTGTGAACTACAAATGTGGCAACATCACGCGTGTGCGCATTGGAATTTTGCGACTTCGGACATCCGATGTCGTTGATGTAAATTTGACAACGTCGCGCGTGCAGTGGTTTAAATTGTGTAAAAGTAAATAGCTTTTTTGTTTAATAAATCACGGGATTTTTCTGCGCTTTAAAATTAATCTCGGGATTTGAGGCATATCCACTTTATTCTTCCGCTGTATGAAATCAGTGTAAGTATCTAAATAACTCTACCTAATTCCGATCTCTGCTTATGAGTGTAGGAAGAGGTTTGTCTTTGTATTATCTAAGATCCCGAATTCAATTCTAGTCTTCTGCATTAATTTCTATGTCTAACAGTACAGATCTTCCGTCTAACCTTTCTAGAGTGATGGAGGGGCGAGCGTGAGGAACGTTTGCGAGTAGACGTGCTTCTGCGCGACCCAGTACTGGATCATTGGCACAACATGTTGAAGAACGAGTTCGCGTAGGCCATCGGCTTTACGTCTGGATGTGGCTGGAATTAGAAACGTTATGGTTAAAAACATAAGGACTAGATTGGTTTGGGTGATTGAAAGAATAGGCCAAGGAAAACGTCCAGTGCCGAACGTAGGCCTCCCTCAACTCGTTGTCACATCGGTCGGTCCTGTACTTTTCACATCTAGCGGACAATTTATATTGTCATTATCATATAGAATAATGTGAATGCGAGAACTACGTATGTCGTTATATTCATGTAGATTTTATGATTGTCTGGCAGTTTGAGTATTTTGCGGCCCACTCAAATGTCCTTACTTTGGTATTGTTCGTCGGTTTGTTGAGCTCCTTAAAGTTCTGAGTTGAGCTTCACGATGACTGACAAATGCTTGCACTGTCTGGACAGGCCCACTCAAATTTGTGTGTTGCTTTCTTTAAAAAACTCATCCCAGACATAAACGTACATGGTTCTCATATGATTTAACCAGTAGATATTGTATGGATTTGACCACTTTAAGAGACTTTGAACTCTGAGTTTGTTTCTGTGTTTTTCTCAGGGTAGTCAGCTAGGAAACACCGGCCTCATCTAGCTTAGCTTAAACTGACAAAAAACATTGACGTGTAAAAGTGTTCCTTGTAACCTATTTACTGAATAAACATCATTTATCATTTCAGCCGAAAGACGTCCACTGCTGGACATTGGCCTCCGCCAACAGTCATCACATCAACCGATCTTGTGCGTCTCGCATCTAGCGGATTCCTGCGATCTTCACCAGCTATGCTATTCTGTAAAATGTCACCGTGAAAACTTAGGTGAAGTGAACGTGAAGTGGGCTGTCAATCCATACAATCAAGGTGGAATTACAGTTCACTTCACGCTCACTCCACCTAAGTTTTCACGGTGAGCTGTTAACAGAATCGACCGGCAGGTCATCGATCCATCTTGTAGGAGGCTATCCAACGCTGCGTCTACCGGTACGCGGTCATCGACATCATCATTAATCAGCCTTTTAATGTCCCCACGCGTACGCGGACGTAAGCGGTCGCCATCCAGATAATTTATGCCCCATCGAAATTTTTTTGTTTTGCGAGCAGGATACATTCCTGCCCACAGCTACTACCGTCAAACGGGGTGAATAGGAACCCCGGGGTAAATAGAAACAAAACTTTGAAGGGGTTTTTCACGTTATTTAGAACTTTACTCCGATTTATTTATAAATTGTTATATAAACTAAATAGATGCTTTACTAAAAACCAATATTAGGTTATCATAGTGAAAATCCTCATCAAAGTTTTGTTTCTATTTACCCCTTCGTTCCTATTCACGCCGTTCGTAGGTATTCTTCGGACTATGTCGGTCAGCCCTGGTTCTCCTGCGGATAACTTGATTTCTGATTCGATCATGTAAGGAAACTATGCTCGGAGTTTTCTGCCCTCTCCATTGTCCTGTGGTGACTTAAAACCTTCTGATGAGGTCAACGGGCTGTCAATTTCTATGAGTAAATAGTGACACACTCACTGACACGCTTGGTTTGTATGGAAATGACGTCGCAGTGTTGTGTAGCCTTACGCTTTAGGTATTCTACGCAAATAGCGCAGGAGTCCCTGAAGCATATACACTGCGCTAACGTGACCCTAACGTCGCGTACTCGCAACGTTATTTTGATATATTACGTCTTCGCAACGCCTACTAACTCATTGAATAAAAAATCGTAGCAAAGCGTAGAAAGTAAATATTTAAGAATCCTATGTTGCGTTTACTACAAAGAGGATAAGGTATTTTAACGTTGTTAAAACAGAACTCAGAAAGTTTGGTTGGTTTTATCCAAAGTTTTAGGCAAAAGTGTCAAAAACATTTTAACAAACGCAACATAGGATTCATTAATATTTATTTTCTATGCTATGATATGATTTTTTATTCAATGCGGGCGCCACGTATGCGGAGGTAGGCCCTTAAGATGCTAGGAATAAAGCATAGTTTTGTGAATTTTCATAAGAAACAAAATGAAACTTACCACAGCTTCATAAGTAGTGAAGTTCGGTTTTAACTCTTTACCGTTCATTGTGATGAATGCACCGAGGTTACCCATAGTATCACTGTAAACAAAATTATTTATTTGTTATTTATTGCAATTTAGTCATATACTTCATTCAATGTTGATTGTAATTGTGTTAAGATAAGTTTTTGAAGTAAGATTATCCCTTCTTTGTTTTTACAAACGGGGTCTCATCTTGAACAAAGAAAATTTAGTTCAAATAAATTTCAATAGATGGCGTAACATGCATCGATTTCTTATTATTAAACACAGTTAACAGTAAACACAGTTAACTGCTTAGAGCAGTTTCAATAAACTGCTCTAAGCATAAAATTGTGGAATAATTGGCTCCTAGTTAAAATTTAGATGATTATTGGAACAAATACTTAGTCATATAAATTTCTTGTATCAGTAGATGGCGCTGTTTGAAGTTTTAGAGTTTATCCATTCGCCTCTTTAAAATTTGTATAGTGACACATTTTGATATAGTAAAACTGTTATAAAGTGCCAAAAACACTATAAAATAATTCCTCAATGTGTGAGAAAATATTGGTAAGACTTTAAATAAAAATCCTTCAACTTGCAAGCCGTTGCTGCAAACACCATCTAGCGAGGTGTAGAGGATGGGCCCGAACGAAGAACAAAAGTTGCTTGTGCCAGTCGAAAACCCGTAGTGACGGCGGTACCGTTTCTTTGTATGGGACGAGGCATCTGTACGCTAGTATTATATTATCTGTGCTTTTACTAAGCTTAAAACAAAGAGCTAAAATGGCCCGACTAATACTATAAATGTGAAAATTTGTGAGGATGTATGTTTGTTACTCTTTGACGCAAAAACTACTGAACAAATTTGGATGAAACTTTACAATAATATAGCTTATAAATCAGAATAACATATAAGCTATAATTTATAATGGGGGGAAGTACTAATTCCACGCGGGCGAAGCCGCTGCCGGAAGCTAGTTTGTCTATATGTAAAAGATAAACTCTGAAAGTACTGATTAGGTTATGAAAATTCATTTATTTTTAGAATTATATAGGGTGTAAAACGACACTTCACAGAGCCGTTAACTACGCATACTGTACGTCTAACAAAGAATTTTTGTGCAAAAATTATTGCTGGGAATTCACTTTTATTTTTTGGTATGAAAAATAAAACTATTTTTTTTGCCGCGCAACGGAGAACACAGGCAAGTGGAGTTAAACCCCGTCCCTTCGCTCTAAGCCACGTAGGTACTTGTCGGATACGTTTGCGTTTTCGTAACTGCAAATTCGTAATTTCGAAAAAAAAAGTCGAAAATTCAGGTAATGTTTGTTTGGAAAAAGTTTAGAAATAACACTTAGAATTCATTTTCGTAAAAAAGTAAAAAAAATATTGCAACTTTGACCTTCAATATCTCCAGAACCAGTGGTTTCCCAGGTATGGTCTAGTGGAAAAAAAATATCCAAATAATGGGTAGAATATGTGGCTTTCGGTTTCGGAAACTGTCTTTTTATACCCGATATAATACTGCGTGCCTTAGGATATAATATATCCTATGGCACAAGGAAGAGATATTATCTCTTCGTAGTATAAATCTAAGTCGCTTTCCGCGTCTGTCTATTTCTCCGCTAACTCCTCTTAAACCACACAATTACGCGTCTGTCTATTTCTCCGCTAACTCCTCCTAAACCACGCAATTCCGCGTGTCTATTTCTTCGCTAACTTCTCCTAAACCAAGCAATTTCACGTCTGCTAAATTCTCCTAAACCAAGCAACTCCGCATCTATTTCTCCGCTAACTTCTCCTAAACCACGCAATTCCGCGTGTCTATTTCTTCGCTAACTTCTCCTAAACCAAGCAATTTCACGTCTGCTAAATTCTCCTAAACCAAGCAACTCCGCATCTGTCTATTTCTCCGCTAACTCCTCCTAAACCACGCAATTCCGCGTGTCTATTTCTTCGCTAACTTCTCCTAAACCAAGCAATTTCACGTCTGCTAACTTCTCCTAAACCAAGCAACTCCGCATCTGTCTATTTCTCCGCTAACTCCTCCTAAATCACGCAATTCCGCGTGTCTATTTCTTCGCTAACTTCTCCTAAACCAAGCAATTTCACGTCTGCTAACTTCTCCTAAACCAAGCAACGCGGCATCTGTCTATTTCTCCGCTAACTTCTCCTAAACCACGCAATGGATTTTAATGCGGTTTTCACTGAAAGAAAAAACGATAAACGAGGAAGGTTTGTGTGTATAATTTGTACGGACCCGAGGCGGGTTGCTAGTTTTATGATAAAACAAGAAATATCACGCGGGCAAAGTCGCGGACATAAGCTATTGTTTGAATTAGATCGTTATAAGAGATTAGATTGTAACACACTGGAAACGTTTTAATGTAGGTAAAAAATCACTTCTGAATAATCTCTAGAAATCGCGACAAATATCAGCTATTACGAGTGATCGTCAATATAAATGTTTATAGTGATAAATGAAATCGTAATCACTTGATGAAATCAACATTATGGGTGGAAATGACAATATGATAAAGGGTCAAGGGGCCTCGTGGTACTAAAGGGACAAGTGGCCTCTTGGTACCGTAGAGATAAGTGGCCTCTTGGTACCGAAAGGACAAGTGGCCTCTTGGTGCCAAAGGGACCAGTGGCCTCTTGGTACCGTAGGGACAAGTGGCCTCTTGGTACCGAAAGGACAAGTGGCTTCTTGGTGCCGAAAGGACAAGTGGCATCTTGGTGCCAAAGGGACAAGTGGCCTCTGGGTACCAAAGAGACAAGTGGCCTCTTGGTACCAAAAGGACAAGTGGCCTCTTATCAAAGGAACAAGTGACTCTTGGTACCAAAGGAAGAAGTATCTCTTTATGCCAAAGGAACTTTTTAAAAATTGTTTAACGTTTCCTTACTCGAGTAGTCGACCTTATATTGTTTTACTATTGTCAAAATCTACCAGAAAATTGTAATTTTACTAAAGGTGGATTTTTCAATCTTCTGATAACTTGAGGAATATAATTTGCTGACAGTTTTTGTACAAAAAAACTGTCAACCGTTATATATGATTTTCAGACAGAAATTGGCTGATGCTTGAAAAATTGGCCCTAAGGTTATAACATCCAAAAAAACAGTCATTTTTATCTTACAGTGATATTCGTCCTTAGCATGGCACAGCAATAACAAGGTCTACTAAAACACAAAATATACTTTGACAAAGTCCTGTCATGCATATGGATCAAGTTTAACTAACCCGTTATGTCCCACAGCTGGGCAACGACGTCCCTCTTTTTTCCACACACGTCTGTCCTATTCCATTGTGGGCCGGGCCCTCCGGTAGGTATCAAGTAAGTGTTCTCAGTGTATAGGAATTAGTAATTCTCCAGTTATAAACTTTCAACCCCTTTTTCACCCCCTTTTTTTTGGGTGCGAAATCATCCAATGACATCTCTCGCTCTGGGTGGAGCGGGAGGGCATGTCAGACTCTTACTGACTAAAACCCACCCCTGTTCCTTCCTTGCCTGAGTGCCCAGGGGAGCAGTATCTCTGTTACGAATTTATCCGCTACCTCTGGGCGTGAAAAATGTGGAACGCTTCACGATTTTGGGTCTCATCCTTGCGCAGGGGCCATGCGTTGATATATCAGTCAGTCAGTCAGGACTTTGAATTTTGTATATACAGATAATTTTCAGAAGTTTAACAAATAAAAAAAAAACTATTTTTCAGCAAACTCTTTACCTATACCATGGGAACGCATACAAAATAACTAGTCCGCCATCTTTGGGAGTCCGCCATATTGGATTTAGAATGACGTCACTTAGCTCAACATGCATTGTCAACGGAACTAAACAAGTACGCAAAATTTCAGTTTAATCGGAAACCAAGAAGTGGGTCTAATTTAAGTTCTAAGATTTGCTTATTTATTTTTTTAATATTGGTAGGCACGCGTTTGACTACTATCTCACCTGATGGTAAGCGATGATGTGGTCGAAGATGGAGCACGCTCGCTTAGAAGCAACCTATTTACTCTTGATTTAAAGAGTAGACACTAGACATAGTTACAATTCATCATCATTCTCCTGCCCTTATCCCAATTTATTTGGGGTCGGCGCAACATGTCTTTTTCTTCCATACTTCTCTATTAGCCGTCATCTCTGTAGTTACTCCCTTTTTACTCATATCCTCTTCCACACAGTCCATTCATCGTTTCTTTGCCTTCCCCTACTCCTACAGCCATCCACATCCATACACAGGTGTTTCCTCGACATTTTCTTCATTCCTCTGCATAACATTTTACTATCTTGCGTCGCCAACTCTTAAGAATAGACCTCTTCTCTTCCATGCCATACTTTCCTAGTATGTGCGAGACTTCATACCACGACAACCGATTTCCACAACAACTTTTCAGTCAGCGGTGCCACTTTCAGACTTCCTCGTATACAGCATATAACAAAACCCCTGTCCGATCTAATAAAGGCGTATTCCTGGTTTAACATACGTACTAGAAAAAATAGTAAAGACCAAAAGTTATAGATTTTTTATTTTTATAAAGTATGCGAAATTTTACACTAAATATGGAAAAATTTTATAAGTTGACAACACTCCACCGGCCGGCGAAATCTTTTCATTTTTAACCGACGAAAAAAAGGAGGAGGTCCTCAATTCGACCGTATATATATATATATTTACCTATTTTTATTTCAAACGATACCGCCCTGTACTAGCAAAACTGTAGGTGATCTTTGTCGAGCGCTCAGTGTTGCCTTTGGTAAGTGTTTCTTTTTATTTTTAATTAATTATTTTCATAGGGGAAAATTAATAATCTCGTAGCCATTAAATGATTACGTATATGTGTACGCAGTACGATACCAAATCATACCCTTCAGGATCGGACAGGGTTTTTGTTACATGCTGTATACTCATTCCTAATTCTATCCACGCGCGTAACACCACAAATCGCTCTTAGCATTCTCATCTCAGCTGCATGCAATTGCCTTTCATTCATCCCTTTTGTGGCCCAACATTCTTAACCACACAAGACAGCAGTCAGCACGTCTGAACAATTGAAGCTAATATAAATGTGTTAAAAACAAAAACAGAAGTACATACCAGTAATTAGGCGCGGAGAACACCGTAATGCACTTGCCGTCGTGAGCGACTTCGTAGCCGTCGTTCTTGACCTCGTGGCTGCGGATGACGTAGTCCAGGCCGTTGCGCTGGAGGAAGGTGGTGGTGACGTCAGGCCCGAACTGGCAGCCCACGCCGCGCTTCGACGGCGCCCGCCCTATCATCGGTTGCGGGTCGGACCACAGGAGCTCGCACATTATACCTGGCGAAAGAAAAACAGTTCTTTTTGAAGAAAAACTTCTTTACGCACGCTTGACTTAAGGGGAGTAAGCTGGCGAACGCGTGACGAGAGCGTTACGAAATGTGTGATCAGGTGTTGAAGAAAAACTTCTTTACGCACGCTTGACTTGGGGAGTAACCTGGCGAACGCGTGACGAGAGCGTTACGAAATGTGTGATCGGGTGAGGCGAAAGGATGGAGTTAAAGAAGTTTTACTTCAGTCGTGTGGTCTAAAGCTCACTCGTTAAATACTCCTTGATCAACGTCGATCTCACAACGATGTTTCAGCATGAAGTCTAATCCCAGGATGCAATCGTCCACTATGTCGGCCACGATGACATTATGCCGATAAATTTTGTTACCTAATTTTAACTCCACCTCTTTCTTGCCTCGGACGATTATGTGCTGACCGGTAGCTGTCAGATATTGTATACAGTCGTGGTTATTAAAGAAGTTCCCAAGGAACTGACTTGCTAGGTGAGAATTGACGACCGTGTGAGATCCAGTATCTAACATCAATTTGCATGGTTTTTCGTTGACTTCGCCTGTGATGATCAAGCTGTTTCCGTCATGGGCCTGTGAGATCGAAATCCTCGGGGCTCTTTCCATACCAGCCAGCACCCGCCCCTCAGTCCTGGCGTTAATCGTTTCCCTGCTGTTGCTGGACAGTCACATCAGTCGCCCGTCCTTGCTGGGATTGTTCTTCTCTCAGTGTGCCTCGCTTTGGACAGCTTGACCGAAGATGACCCCTTTCACCACAAGTGTAGCACCTAGGGCTATACCCTTGCGGACGACCGCGTGCAGGTGATAACAGGTGACAACCTCCCTGATACGGTGTGTTCGATGGTCTTGCCTCACTGCCTCTACTTCCAAGGTCTATGTGCCAAGGCGTCCTTCAGTATCTCATGATGCCCAAGTCTTACAGTGGCTCTAACCTCCAAGTCGACGAACGCCTGTACCAGATTGCCATTGATGAGTGCAGGGGCAGACTGGTATGCTTTCCGAACCAACTTTTCAACTTTTAAGGCCAACTGCTGTAGGTTCTCGGCACTACGTTGAACACGATCTCTTAACATAGCGCGAAATACGTGCTCCAAGTGCGCGTCAACATATCTGAACTCTAAGGCTTCCAGCAGCTGCTGGTAGGTCACATCCTTGTCAAGAGCCTCAAATATGGTTAGGGCCTGGTCTCGGAGGCCTAAGGTGAGCGCAGTCATAGCTTACTCTTTGGTCCACCCATTCGCCTTCATGACGACCTCAAATTGAATTTTTTAGGCCGACCATGAAGATATTCCGTTGAATGGCGGCACCTAAATCCACGTGCCGAAGGTGCAGCAGCCACTGAAGGCACAACCCTGTCTCCAGCCCTAAGTTCACCTAAAGCCTTCTTCACCCCAGCAATCTGAACTTCAGCTTCTGAGATACGATTCTCATGCCGGTGAAACTGCTCCTTCATCACCTGGAGCTCCTTGCCAAGTGTTGAGTGAAGGTCTTTTATGAGGAGCATCTGCTGTTCTTGGCGGCGAGCCTGCTCCTATTTATCTTGTTGAAGCTTCTCTTCCATCCGACGAGCCTGCTCTTCATGGCGGCGGGCCTGTTCATCTTGGTGGCGGGCCTGCTCCTCTTTATCTTGTTGAAGCTTCTCTTCTAACCGACGAGCCTGCTTTTCTTGGCGGCGGACCTGCTCCTCTTTATCTTGTTGAAGCTTAAGCCTGTTCCTGCAACAGCGCCATTAGCGCAGACAAGTTTGGCACCGCTGGTGCTGAAGAAACTCCACATGGGCTAGCGACTGGCTCTGTCGCAGGCTGAACACCAGCCGTCTGTATCGGGCAATCTCCAAACCGCCTCAGATCCATGTCTTGCTGCCGTTGACTCCTTGTACGAATACCGTCCGTGTCGTCTTTTAGTAAAATTGGCATAATTTATCCCTCACTTCTGACACCAATTTCTTACGAGCTGGGTATGGGATAAATTATTTTAAACCTATTAATTAACCAAATATCCTTTATTAACTCAACAACTTATTTACACAAATACTAATTCGCTAATAATCACTATTCTATTCGTAATCGCTTGTATTCGCATCCGTTCGCATCCTTAGTGGAAACTGACTCACTCGCCGGTCGCCCGGCCTATTTATACAGTCATAGAAGTTTCCAGAACATTGTCGAAGTATCATATAGTTGAATATTCTAGAAACATCTATGAACTTCTACACAGTACCATAATGGAATGCTCTCGAACAGAGTTGAAACTTCTGGAAACTTCGATCACATTCTCGAACGTTCCATTGTAATACGGTCGACGTAACATTGCCATACAAAATAAAGGTACACGTAAAAATATGTCGGCTCAAAACACGCTAAAGCGCAAGGCGTAAACTAGTTTGACATCTCTAACTTAGTTCATAGCTATAGCCGTCCTTTTCTCGCACTGCCTTTTAGTTAAAGATAGAGAACAAGAGAATCGGCACCAATGTATCAAAAAATTCGAATAACTCACCATCTTCAGGCGGCTGCTTATTTCTATCCACCTTCCTAATATCGTCGAGCGTGATGTCATCCTTGGAGAAGAGTCCGCCATGCATCACCATCACACGGCCGTTGATGCAGTGGGCCAGGGGCAGCCAGTTGTACACCTCGGTGAACAGGTCGGCCATTTGAGACGTGTACTTCGACGACACTTCGCCTCGAAAACCGTACATGCGGTTCATGTCGAGGGTTTCGTGGTTTCCTGGAAGAATAAGGTTTGATTTAGGTATAGTTCTTGTTATCCACCTGAAGGAGCATTAGAGCTATCTTTGATCAGCAAATCCACAAATTAGATACGAGGGCGGGTCAATAAGTCCGTGACTTTTTGAATTTCTGACCTCTTTACTGAAAAAGCATCACTACTCCTGTCAACAGGCATCTGTCAGTTGACTCCTGTCAAAATTTGAACTTGCTGCGTCAGTTAGTTTGTGTTTGACAGCTATCTTTATCAGACTACCCAATAATTTGAGGAAAAAATGGAAAAAAGTGAATTTTGTGTGCTTATTAAGCATTATTTTTTGCGAAAAAAAACCATTACCGAGACCAAGGCTAAGCTTGATAAATACTATGGGGACTCTGCACCATCGATTTCAATGGTAAAAAAGTGGTTTACTGAATTTCGTTGTGGCCGTACAAGGACTGAAGATGCCGAACGTCCTGGACGCCCAGTTGAGGTCTCTTCACCCGAAACAATCGAAAAAATTCACGATATGGTGTTGGCCGACCGAAGATTGAAAGTGCAAGAGATTGTGGAAGCCGTAGGGATCTCGCATGGCTCAGTGGTTTCAATTTTGAATGATCACTTGGGCATGAGAAAGCTTTGCGCAAGATGGGTGCCGCGTTTGCTCACAGTCGACCACAAACGCAATCGTGTAACAACTTCACAGGAAGGTTTGGCGTTGTTTAATCGCAATATGGAGGAGTTTTTGCGCCGTTTTGTAACCGTGGACGAAACATGGATCCATCACAACACACCAGAGACCAAACAACAGTCAAAACAGTGGGTTTCTAAGGGTGAATCGGCGCCAAAGAAGGCCAAGGTGGGTTTGTCAGCCAATAAAGTTATGGCGACTGTTTTTTGGGATGCACGCGGGATAATCCACATTGACTACCTTCAAAAGGGAAGAACAATCAATGGGGAATATTATGCCAACTTATTGGACCGATACAATGACGATTTGAAAAAAAACCGACCTCATTTGGCCAAGAAAAAAGTTCTTTTCCACCAAGACAATGCAAGGGTGCACACATGTGCAGTTGCCATGGCAAAAATCCATGAATTGGGCTATGAATTGCTCCCTCGTCCGCCCTATTCTCCAGATTTGGCTCCGAGTGACTACTTCTTGTTCCCAAACCTGAAGAAATGGCTTGATGGAAAAAGATTTGACTCCAATGATGAAGTCATCTCGCAAACAAAGGCCTATTTTGAGGACCTCGACAAATCATATTTTTTGGAAGGGATAAAAAAATTGGAGAAGCGTTGGACAAAGTGTATAGAGCTCAAGGGAGACTACGTTGAAAAATAAAATGATTTATTTATCAAAAAATCTGTGTTTTATTCCAAAAGTCACGGACTTATTGACCCGCCCTCGTACATTGAATACTTCACTACTTTTTCGTCCTTTAAAATGATCTTGGTATTTTTTTTGTTAGGTTTTATTTTAAACAATATTCAATAGGGTATTTTACTAAAAAAATTCTATTAGTTCGTCAGTTAAATAACCAAAAAATATTGGACATGTATTTTATGCTTTACCATACCAATCAAACATTACAAAGATTCTATTCTCTTTTTTGTTGATGGCAAGTAGAGCCGATGTCGACTATTCTGCCAATGTCAAAAGTAACTTGGAAAAGCAAGTGTGTAAAAAAAAAAATGGAAATTTTAAACTGGAAAGCAACTGTAGACGTAATAAAAAATCTTGGAAATGACAAAGATAAAACGCATCAAAGTTCAGGAGTGTGGGCTCGTTACGTCACTTTGGTGGTAAAAAGTGTCGCGCCGCGTGACGTCACGCGACATTCCAACACACTGTATCGCCCGTATTTTTTGTTTACGTGACAAAAGATAAAAATACGTGTCCCAATATTTTTTGGTTATTTAACTGACAGACTAATTTAGATTTTTTTTTTTGTAAAATACACCATTGTTCGGTCTCAAATGAAAATCACAGCTTTCAATGATGCTCAGAATACATCACAAAACTCACCTCTAGACATATAGAAGTGATTAGGGAACAACAGTTTGAAGCTGAAGAGTGTGAAAATACATTCCACACTGAATGATCCTCGGTCCACGAAGTCTCCATTGAAGAGGTAGGGGTTGGTTTCCGAGGGTAGGCCGTTCAGCTTGAATATGTTCATAAGGTCGTAGTACTGGCCATGGATGTCTCCGCAGACTGTGAACTTGGCATCATCAGGTACTTTGATGTCGATCAAAGACGGCTGCTTCTGCAGGTACGCTTTCACATCGATGAGTATCTGGTAATGGAGAATTAAGATTCAATTATTGTTAACTAGCTTTTTTCGAGGCTTCACTTCCGTTGCCTTTATATGAGCCGTGAAGTTCAGTTCAGTTTGTCACGAAACGTAAAACGAGTGTGCTTTAGTTAGACCACACGACTGAAGTAAAACTTCTTTAGCTACATCTCTCCGTTCGCCTCTCCCGATCACACTTTTCGTAACGCTCTCGTCACGCATTCACAAGTTTACTCCCCAAGTCAAGCGTGCGTAAAGAAGTTTTACTACAAAAAGTAGCCTAAAGAGTGGCATGGAACTCAGCGTTAATAAAACTTTATATTAGTGAATGAACTTTCGTAATTGGATCAGTAGGTACTGCCAGAGATTAGCTCCTAAAAACATAAGCAATATTTTTTTTCTCTTTAAAAAGGGCAGAATAGCTTAACCCTCACTTGGTTCGCACACTTTTAATGACTTGCCAAAACATCGAGATTTATTTACTATACGAAAGATGAATGTGTATTGTACACAAAAACCTACTGCTATATTATTTAAATTATAATGAAATCACGACACGATTCATTGTATATTTTTAACCTTTAATTAGTCGCGTGGGGTAAATCGAACCTAACTAAATAAATAAATAAATATTACAGGTACGCGACTGTGGGTCCTAGTAGCTTCCTAGCTCAGGCGCCCCTCCCTCCTGAGTGCTTCGCTAGCCACGGCGACAACCGCACGAGCTATACGGAGGTGTCTGGGGTCCAACGGACCCCGTGCGACTAATAGTGTAATTTTAACTAAATAACACGGTACTCTCAGCTTCTGGAAGCAATTCCAATGGTTCCAAAGGCCGTTGTCATCCATGTGTGAGGTCCAAAGATAGAAAAACGAGAACTCAATGTGGTAATTGTAATTAATATATATGTGTAACGAATACCAATTATCATTCAAGACTGTTTTAGAAGTTTATATGTATTTTATTATTTTCTAGAAGTTTACTATTTATGTTAAAATAAGATGTTGTCCTTCAAGTTCCTATACAAAATAAATATTTGAATTTATTGTACTTGTTTATCTTTCACAATTAATTGTGGGGTTCGCATGGAGCCCACGTGCCTAATTTTTTTTTAACAATTGTGACTATGCCACTGGCTTGGTTACAAGACCTTTAAGCCAAGTCTTAATTTGATCACTATCACTTTTTCTTTTTCCCGAATGCAGATGTAACACATTCTAAGGTATTTTGCAGTATTTGGTAATAGATGTGTCGAGTCAGCCTTCTCGGCAAACTTCGCTGAGGTAGTCAATACTACAATAATATTCTCAGCTCCATTTTACCGAGATCGTGTCTGTTTCAATGAAACCACATATTGTCCAGTTGCGTAGACACTTGAGACACAAAACTACACCAATTTTACATCACAATATCCACTAGGAATCAATAAGCGAATAATTAAAACAGCCACTGAACTTCACTCGAGAAAATACCGCCAAAAACTCCCTCTAGAAGTTTACTATTTTTGTCAAAATAAGATGTTGTCCTTCAAGTTCCTATACAAAATAAATATTTGAATTTATTGTACTTGTTTATCTTTCACAATTAATTGTGGGGTTCGCATGGACCCCACGCGACTAATAGTGTAAGTGGTCACAGACAGACACGAATCCTGCCAGGGTCGCGGGAGTGATTGACAGTGTCCAAGGCCCTTGCACAGGCAACTGAAGGAATATGGGTGGGTTTTAGTCAGTAAGAGTCTGACACGCCCTCCGCTCCACCCAGAGCGGGAGAAGGTATTTGATGTTTCCCCACCCGAATAAAAAAAAAAAGGTATAAAACCTTCAAATTGGCTAGATGTAATAGTTTACCTTATAGGCATATTTCTTATGTAATTTCTTCTGTTGTTTGTAGAACTCCATCAATTCAGTGACAAACTCGAGGGTCACCTTCCCATCTTCGAGTGCTGGACCAACATATTCGTCTTCGATGGCTGTGAACAAAAGTTAATGTTAAAAACATAACTCTTTTTTAGGGGCGCCGGCGCAGTTGTGTAGTAATTGTTACGCAAACACATAAGTAGGTACGATTGGTGTCGCCAAATGAATGTTTTATTTTTTTATTCAATTTTACGTGTATGTAATGGCTGACCATCTGTTACCCATCCACGCAAATGATACCTAGCCTCGAAGATCAAACAGTTGGCTGTTATTATTTAGCTCTCTTCAATAATAGGGATAATTTCTGGGTAAGTAAAGATACAAAAAAAATTACATAAATTTTTATATAAAATTATTCATTTTATATAATTTTTAATTAAAATTAAATTAAATTTAAATAATAATTCTATTTATTTCTTATATTAGATTATCAAAAAAATATTACACTTATTTTTACCTGACTGCCAGAAGGAACAATGTTATTCGAGAGTATGTGTATGTATGTATAAAGCATGTAACAAAAACCCTAACCCTAAATAAAGGCGTATTCCTGGTTTAACATACGTACTAGAAAAAATAGTAAAAAAGTTATCGATTTAAAAAAAAAATGCGAAATTTAACACTAAACATTGCAAATTTTCATAAGTTGACAACACTCCACCGGCCGGCGTGATTATTTTATTTTTATTTTAATAAAGGATACCGCCCTGCACTAGCCGGGCTGTAGGCACAACTTTTAGCTTTGGCGGCACGCAACAAAGGGCGCATTACAAAGGATCAAAAATACCGTCTCGCTCAGGTGGCTTCTTTGACACTAAGTTCGTGTCAAAGAAGCCACCTGAGCGAGACGAATAATAAAAAGACGAGAATAGTCGAGCGATCAGTGCTGCCTTTGATAAATTTTTCTTTTTTAATTATTTTCACTGGGGAAAATAATAATCTCATATCCATTAAATGGTTACTTTTATGTGTACGTAGTACGATACCAAATAATACCCTTTAGGATCGGACAGGGTTTTCGTTACATGCTGTATAAAACCTCATCTGTCACGTAGGTCATATGTGACCACGAACAATAGATTTTCTTTTGTGTCTGTTATCTGACAGATCAGCCAATAAGTGTGTATCTTTGTATATTTATTTGGCACACGCTGTAGGTTAAACAGCTTGATGGATTTTAGTAAATGAGGTATTATTAAAATGGTCTTGACCGCCGAAAAGACATACTTAGGCTTTATGAATTAAAAAAAAAAAAAAAAATGGCCACCACCATTAGGTGTGTAGTCGTATTTTTTTGTGAAAAATTACAAAGATAACCGCATCAAAATTCAGAAGTGGGGGGTTATTACGTCACTTCTAGTTAAAAGTGGTACCTACATTTTTGACGTAGGTGTGGTGTGACGTTACGCAAAATTTCAACGCACTTTTTTAGGGTTCCGTACCCGAAGGGTCCAAACGGAGCCCTATTGCTGTCACTCACGTGAACTCACGTGTCCGTCACAAACTTTAGTTCCAAAAAATTTTTTAACTTCCCATGGACATATGAACTTGAAAAGTGATAATGCTTATTATTACGTATATTTTAACAACAAATACCAAAATATTGATTTCTTCATATGGTACGGAACCCTAAATATGCTGTTGCCGCTATAACAACAAATAATAAAAATAAATTAAAAATTAAGAGCCCCTCTTAATTTTTAATTTATTTGTTGGTATAGCGGATAGAGAAATACACGCTGTGTTAAAATTTCAACTGTCTACCTATTACGGATCACGAGATACGAGTACCTACAGTCCAAAAAAACCCAAAAAAAAAAAAGTTTCTCGAAACGTGTTCTTGCTGTTTTTTTTTTCAGTTAATGGTATGGAACCTTTTGTGTGCGAGTTCGACTCGCACTTACGTGACAAAAGAACGAAACGAAACACGAAAGGAACGAAATACGTGTCCAATATTTTTTGGTAATTTAACTGACGGAGCAAACATATTTTTTAGACATCTTAATCATAGACCGAGTTAGAAATGACACTGCTGTTCTGTTCTTACCTGGCTTAAAAAACTTTTTGAAGAACATGAGTCCCTTTGCAGACCACTTGAATAAACGATTGTAGACACAAATGAGCGGCTTAGTCTTAGTACTTTTAATTTGTTTTTTTAAAATAAGTTTTAGTTTAGTTCTGGAAACATTTCGCCGGGAACAAGGATTGGCGATCACAATATATTATTGGTAAAAGCTTTTTATCCCTTTTCTCAAGACATATAAACGTGAGACTAACAACTACACAATGCAAGATAAACAAATTAATTTATGTGGCGATGTATTTCAATCTTTGCCAATCTCGATATTCCGAAGGAATTAATTTTGTTATCACAACAACAGTTTCATCTAATCATGCAATAGATATGAAATTTGTGTCACGCAACAGACCAAGTATGATGTATAACTTAGCGATGAACTAATTTATTTCTTGCTGACCTTAGGACCAATAATTTAAATTCCAATAGCGCTGCAAAATATTTAGAAGAAAAAAAAACTTAGAATATTGCACTTCACAAGCGATTTTAATGTATTATTTATACAAAAAATAACCTTGTGATTAGTTTAAACATTGATTAACAGCTTTTTATTTAACACTTTGACTACCAGACAACAAACACAATAGAAAATCTATTGTTAGAGGTCACCAGTGACCTATGTGGCAGTCATCGTGTTTAATTAGCACTGTTATTTTATTTCTTTTTAACCCGACTGCGTAACGCAAGGGAGAGTTACGTGTTTATCAGCCTATGTATGTTTGTTTGTTCCTTTGTGGCACTTTAGAGACCAAACTCGTGGGCCGATTTTGATAATTCTTACGTCAATTTATTCGTCCCCCTCAGGCCCTGCGCGCGTCAAATGTCAACAACTGTTAAGCCCCGTTGACAAGGCAAACGGAATTTCCTCGGTGGCCCACATGTGTGCCGCTAGACACTGTAATGTTAATCTTGCGAGTAGGTACTACTAAAGACATGACAGTAATCAAAATACACTAAGGCGACAATCAGACGCCATATTGTGAAAAAGAATAAAATGAAAGTTGACGAACTATATTTTTTGGGTTGGATTTTTTGAGAATACTCAATTTCAAAATTCTTTTTTAAACGAAAGAATATACTCCCGAAGTGGTCCCATATAAATTAAATCGAAATTGCTACAGCACTTTTTAAAAAAACTGTACAAAAACGAAAAATATGACGTTTTGGTTTCCTCCAATTAAGAGTTTGTTTAAATTCCACGATCCATGTTATTATATCGCACTGACGGTTTTCACGCCGTTATTCGCAAAAAGACGGTATCCCTGATCTGCAGATTGCGTGGCAGCCGGAACAAAATCCTGGAGACTGTAGCGGACAGGATCTCATCCCCACTCTGGAGATCATTTGTGAGGAGGGTAATTTAGTAGTTTTATATTTAATAATTTGATAATTAATGTATTTTTGACATGGTATTATTGATTATTATTTTATTGTCGATTAATTATTACTTTATTTTAATCTAATTTTAATTGTATTTTAATTTAATTGTAATCTTAATTTTATTTTATTTAATTGTAATTTTTATTTTATTTCTTGTGTCTCATTTTATGATATGGGTTATTTTATGCCTGAAATAAATGATATTTAATTTAATATTTAATTGGGGTTTTTAGTTCTGGGGTATAACAACAAAAAAGTGCAAAATTAAAAACTAAAAAAAAAACAACCAACTTCCAAAAAAGAAAATACACTAAAAATAACTTTAATGCATCAAGCCCCTCCCAATAGGTTTTTAATTGTGTCTGCTAATGAGGGGCTTGACGGGTATTTCGGAAGTCGGTGTCAAATAACGAAGAAATAAGTCGGTGTTTTCCTCATTTTTTTTATTTTTTTTCTGCAGTTTTTTACTTAAGACTGCTCAAAATCGTTATTCCTATCCAACCCAATAACAGTTTCAATTAAAAAGTTACTAAATAGCTACGAGTAATTACACTAAAAACAGCAATGTGAATAAAATACGTACAGCTGTTTCGCTAGAGTTCATTCAAGTCGCCCGTCTAATACCTATACCTACGAGCGGCGCGGCGCGCTCGGCCTGCGCGAGTGTAGGTAAGTAGTAGTGCGGAGCGTTAAGATCGCATTATTTACAATACATTGCGCGCTTAAAAATGACAATTTCTGTAACCGATCATTACCCAGATTAATGACTATCATAATTTTGTAAGCGGCATTAGGTGTAACCTTTTCGCGAAGTTTGCGGTATCTTGTTTATTAATGATATACACACACAGCCTGTATATTAATGATAGTATTGTTTGCTGACGATACTTCCTTAATTTTTAAGATTTATAGACGTTCCACAAATCTTGACGATGTAAAAACGGCCTTCAGGAGGTCCAAATCTGGTTCACTACTAATAATTTAGTATTAAATAATAAAAAAAACTAAGTGCATAAGATTTGCTAACGAATGTTAAAAGTAATAGTTGTGACATAGAGAAATAATGGAAACATTCCATATCTTAAATATGACAAAATAAGAATAAAAGGGAAAAGTGTTATAAACAGTGACAATCGGCAAAAAAGAAAAAACATCAACATCTCCTGAAACCAATAACCAACCAAGAAAACAACAAACCTTAATGCCGCTGAACAACAAAATATTAAATGCTTATGATTTACTGAGGACTACATGCAATTCTCTCCCTTCAATCACAACAGATAATAAACAATAGCAACCAAATGTAGGTAAACGGAAAACACAACAATAATTTAATTAAAAGAACAAAACAAAAACAAATCATAATACTCCCCCAAACCGACTGGTCCTCGTGGGAGAAAATGACCACGACCCTCTAAAGGTTAAAAGTAGTGCCAACACACACGATCAAAAGAAAACAAATGAGAAAACAAATGATATTCATATAGCAACTCTAAACTGTCGATCTCTTAGAACCGCCGAAAAACTTCAAGAATTAGAAATAGCATTAGAAGAAATAAAACAACCGACTTCAAAAATAAAAAAATAACTTTAAATTCAGAAGTCGGTGTTTGTATTTTATTTCTTCGTTATTTGACACCGACTTCAGAATTTAAAGTTATTTTTTTAATTTTTAGTGTATTTTTTTTTAATTTCGACAGTCGGCTGTTTTTTTTTTAAAGTTTTTTTATTTTTCACTTTTATGTTGTTATACCCCAGAACTAAAAACCCCAATAACATGGATCGTGGAATTTAAACAAACTCTTAATTGGAGGAAACCAAAACGTCATACGTATTTTTCGTTTTTGTTCTGTTTATCAAAAAGCGCTGAAGCAGTTTCAATAAAATTTATATGGGACCACCTCGGGAGTATATTGTCGGATGAAAAAAGAATTTTGAAAATCGGTCCTCAATTGACAGAGAAATGGGCGGACATACATAAAAAAAAAAATCATACAGCCGAACATAGAACCATTTTTCGAAGTCGGTTAAAAATGGGATATTATAGGGATAAGTGAAATGAGAAGATTTGAGGAACAAATTGAAGATCGTTGCAAATATATACTACAGTATAAAGGAGAGACGCGCAGACTTTATGGAGTCGGATTCATTGTCAAAAAGAATTTAGTAAACAACATAATAGAACTAAGAGGAATTTCAGAACGTATCGCAATTTTTAACATAAAATTAAATGAGGAGGAATGGTCTATTATCCAGGCGTATTCACTAACGGAATCAGACAAAAAAGAAAACTTAATGAAAACGGAAAAAAATCTATGAAGAACTTCAGAACACCATCGAAACGACATAAAAATGTGATAGTGATGGGCGACTTTAATGGCCAAGTCGGAACACAAAATAGTGGCGAAGAACATACCATAGGAGGCCACGGTTTTGGCACTAGAAGCAAGAATGGTACAAGGTTGGTAATTTTTTCACTAGAAAACAGATTAAGTATTCTAAACAGCTTTTATAAAAAGAAAATAACAAAGAAATTGACATGGATCTCACCTAACGGTCTTGATAAGAATGAAATAGACTTTATTTTGACTAATAATAGAAAAGTTTTTAAATATGTGTTGGTCATACATAATTTAAATTTTAACACTGACCATAGAATGGTACGGGCTACAATGACAGGAACACGCCCCAAGAAAACAAGACAATTTCATAACAGATATGCAGTTGTTCAGTACACTGGCGACACATAATTACTGCTTAAAATTCTTCAAACATCATTAGATAGTAAAGAACATTTACCAATACAAGAAAAATACAACAAATTACTACACCAACTAAAAACTGTAACTTGCTATCTGAAAACAAATACAAATAGCAAGAAAGAAATCTCATTTAAAAGCAAGGAATTACTACAGAAACGCAAGGAACTACTACAAGATAGGAAAACCAAAGAAAACCGTCAGAAAATATCAGACATAAGTAAAATGATTAATAAACAACTACGGAAAGAAAGAAAAACAAAACGAACTAATACAATAAAGAGTTATAGAAAAACAGGAGGAATAAAAAAGGCGCTAAAAGAATTAAGTTGCAAAAAGGATTGGATACCAAATATGAAAAAGAAAGACGGTAAAAGTACAGGGAAGAGATCAGAGATACTAAAAGCTGCTACAGATTCTTACCGAAATCTATACCAAAGCCAAAAGATGGAACAAGCTGTAAAAGAATATGATACATCAACTGATGAAGAGGAAGTACCTGAAATACTAAAAGAAGAAATTAT
This sequence comes from Polia nebulosa, assembly GCA_951329385.1. Classification (NCBI taxonomy): domain Eukaryota; kingdom Metazoa; phylum Arthropoda; class Insecta; order Lepidoptera; family Noctuidae; genus Polia; species Polia nebulosa. The sequence continues at coordinate 25,347,813 of OX589602.1, forward strand.
AAAAGCAATTAGTACACAGAAGAACGATAAAGCTCCCGGATCAGATCTCGTTACAAATGAAATAATGAAAACAACACTACCAGTGATTGCTCCGAAGCTTACAGATATATTTAACGAAATTATCATAACAAAAGATTCCCGAGGATTGGACAAAATCAACCATTATACCATTGCATAAAAGGGGCGATAAAGGAGACATATCAAATTACAGGCCTATTAGCTTAATGTCTTAAAATTATACTATCAAGAATTACCAACACTCTTGAAGAAAATCAGCCCAAAGAGCAAGCTGGATTTCGTCGAAATTTTTCCACCATAGACCACATCCACGCCCCTAGACAAATATTGCAAAAATATAAAGAATATAACAAGACTTACTATCTGGGGTTTGTTGATTTTAACAAAGCATTCGACACACTAGAACACGAGTTTATATGGAATGCACTAAAACACAGGGCGTACAGACAAAACACTTACGAATACTCCAAAAGGTATACACCAAGAGTACAGCGCAAGTTAAGTTAGAAACTATAGGCGAAGAATTTCCTATCAAAAGAGGCGTACGCCAAGGAGATCCCATCTTACCTAAATTATTCTCAGCCGTGTTAGAAATGATATTTAGGAACCTAGATTGGAAGAATAAAGGATTAAATATAAACGGAAAAAATCTGAGCCACTTACGTTTTGCAGACGACTTAATCATTTTCTCAGAGAGCCAAAAAGCATTGGAATTAATGCTACAACAATTAGCCAACGAAAGTGACAATGCAGGTCTAACAATGAAATCTAACTAAAATAAAAGTTATCTCAAACTCTACACAAAAAGATACCATATTAGTGAATTTTAGCAAATAGAATATGTACATGAATATGTTTACTTAGGACAATCAATATCTACCGAAGACTGCATGAAAAAGGAAATAGAAAGAAGAATAGCTAACAGTTGGAAACAATATTGGTCATTTAGCGAAGCTATAAAGAACAAACAAATGCCGATGAAAGACAAAAGAAAGGTATTAAATATGTGTATTTTGCCATGCTTGATATACGGGTGTGAAACCTGGGTATTGACAGAACAACTGGTAAACAAAATAAAAGTTTGTCAAAACGGAATTGAGAGAAGTACAATAGGTGTTAAAAGAAATGACCGAGAAAAATTGAAAAAACATTAAATAAAAGTAAAACTGAATTCAAGAATGATGCACATAACATACAAACAACTGAAGTGGCGATGGACAGGGCATATGACAAGAGAGAAGAAGGAAAAATGGACAAGACTAATAACAGAATGGTACCCGCTAGACTGCAAAAGGAACAGAGGAAGACAAACTAAGAGATGGGAAGATGATATCAGGAAAATAGCGGGTCCAACATGAACTCGAACGGCAAGGGATAGATTTGAATGGCGATCTTTAGAGGAGGCCTTTGTCGGAAGACAAGTTGAGGAGTAAATACCGTTTGCCGAAGTATAGAATAGTGTAATAGTTAGTAAATTTTGATATTAGTAGTATAGTAGTAAAATTCTTAGGCATATTTACAAAACTATTGTTATAACTATGATCAACAATAAAGGGTTTTATTTTATTTATTTATTGAACAAAGAGAAACTAGAATTCGTCGAAAACACGGTTTTTCTGGAAAATTACGCTCGACTCAAGGTTACAATGGGGTTCTCATATAATATCTCTTGCAGGACGGTTAAGTTCAGCAGCGTGCTGTCAGAAAAAGCCGTCAATTTACTGATGTAGATATCACAAGGACTGGTCTATTAGTTACTTTCATGGTATCACGTCTTACGGTAATTTGCTATGGGGACGAGCTGCAGACATTGAGCCTATTTTTATTCTGCTGAAAAGAGCTATCAGTGCCATATATGTATAATCTTCGCAGGCGTGATTCTCTTAGGGAGCTGTTCAAGAAAATAAATATCATGACGATACCTAGTCAATACATATACGAAAACATTATGTACTTATGTTCAGAAAAATTTGCATTTCTTTACTAAGATAAGTGACAGGCATAATTTTAATACAAGAAATAGGAACAAATTAGATCAATCTCGATTCAGATTGGATAAAGTACACAATTCTTTTATGGGGTACTGTGTAAAATTTTATACCAAAATATCACTCTCCAACTGAATTAGACAAAATTTAAAACATGCATTAAACGCACACTATGTATAGACAAGCATATTATAAATTGGAAGTTGATATCCCTGATTAAAATGCTTGGCTTAATTCTGGTCCTGCTCCGCAGTCACATCCACTTGGGTCCAGTAGTAATTTTTTTTTAATATTTGTTTATTTGGAAGAGATGCTCTCCCTTTTATTTTTATAGACATGGTTTTTTATCATAACCTTTCTTTTTGTTTTTTTAACTTTTCAAAAGTTATAGTATTGTATAATTTCAAAGCATTTTTTTATTTTGTTAATATGAATACCATAGGCATGTAATGTAACTGCTTATTTGGCATGAACGAGCATGAGAGTTTGTCGTGCTCACTCGCATGTTGGGTCATTCGGTTCCCTTCAATATGGTTGAGCTGAGTGGTGCTGATTCACGGGTCATGTTTGTAAACGGATGCCGTCAGCTGAGACTGGTCATCTCTTAACTGCCACTGGCTTATTTTAATTTATTTTTTTTTGTTTTTGAATTGTTTATTTAACATTGTTCTCATATTATAGAAGCAACAAGACTTATTATGTTACCAGATGCCTAGGGGTAGCGGATAAATTCTGAGAATGAGTTACCACACCCCTGGGCACTCAGGCAGGGAAGGAACAGGGGTGGGTTTTAGTCAGTAAGAGTCTGACACGCCCTCCCGCTCCACCCAGAGCGAGAGAAGTCATTGGATGACTTCCCAAACCCAAAAAAAAAAAATTATGTTACCAGGATTTTGTTATATTTACATAACATGGTTTAAAAGCGAGTCCAGGGAGTTTCTTGCACATTCTTCTCCATAGGGATCTAAGCCTTGGAATGTGAAATTAGCTTCATCTTTCCTGACTGACTTATCGATAATTCAAAAATGCTTGTAAATGGTTTATTTGAAATAAATGCTTTGAAAAATTAGTTATCTCAGTTTCAATACTAGTATATCTAAACAGAATTGGTCTTTTAGTAAGAAAATATTGTTTTTAATAATGAGAATATTTTTTCACAAGGATTAAAAAGAACATCACTAAATGTTTTAAAATTATATTAATGCAAGTGAAAATTCTCATTTTTAGACAGGACAGACCATCCTGTAGATTTTCTATGAGTTAAGATACATTTTTAGGGTTCCTTACCTCAAAAAGGAACCCATATAGGATCACTTCTGTCCATCTGTTTATTTACAATACTTACTCATGGCCTCTAAGTTTATGGAATCAGCTATGTTGACCTCCTTCTTATCAACGGAGATTGCCTTCTCAAAGGCAATTTTCTTAACTATTTTATTGCATTCAGTATATTTCATTTTTGCGTCTTGGTCACTTGGCCTAACTTTGGTTACCTGTAAAAAGGAGCACTCTTTATATTCTCTATAACAATTTTTTTTTATGTCTGAAATAAATCACAAGAGTTCAAACAACAAAAATACACAAATAGATACTCTCTGCCCCAAGTGTTGAAGAAAGAAATGTTTTGAGAAAACTGTTTTTGACCATTTTTCCACAAAAAAGACATTTTTCCCAGTGGTAATGGCCGCAATTTACAAGTTGTAGGTTGTGAGTTCGAATCCAGCCAGGCACTTTACTTTGTGTTTGTAAATTATTTCATCACCATGTCTCTCAAAACCGTGAAGGAAAACATCGTGAGGAAACCGGCATGTCCTAGAACCAAAAATTCGAAGACATATAGCATCCACCAACCTGCATTAGACCCACATGGTGTATTATGGCCCACACCGTCTCACAGAGAAACCCGTAAATAACTGCATAGTCTCAAAGATTTTGAATTATGATGAATATGAATGATTTGATTGACAATGCACATCAGTTTCAAAGAATTCATCCATGGTAACACTTTAATTTTGAGAGCCTCACTGCTTTTCTCTTTCACATTCTAGCTGAAAACTAATCAGTTCAATACAACACACATTTTGCCCCAAAATTTCTGAAGCTTGAAGGAACAGGTATTTTGGTCTTGATTACCAAGTGGCTGTCAACAATATGCCAAGAGCGTGCCTTCAGCTTTTTTGGACATATTATGCGCTCACCTAGGCATTATCTAGAAAGGCTCATAATACTGGGCAAGGTAGAAGGAAAACAAGTTCAATACCGAGCACCGGAAGGATGGTCGGGCAGGATAAAGAGGGCTGTTGGAGGCAGCATATACCGAGCAGTCCACATTGCAGAGGACCGCAAAACTTGGAGCCGCATCGTATGTGGTCGCGATCCTCAGCAGTGAGGGAACGATGGCGAAGAGAGAAATATGTTTGGTTTCTCTTGCTCTTGTAATACATGTGACAATCTGGCATGGTTTACACACAGAATATTTTTGGCATAATATGCAAGTTACAATAGGCCAACTTCCTTGAACCTATTCAGAGTTGAATTATTGTGATGACAATGGATAGATATTTAGCGCAGTATACATAAGCGCATATTTTGCACACAGGTGGGACAATGGATAGATGTGCATTAAGAGAGGCTTAGTATGTTATGCATATAATAGCATAATCAGCCTACAATGTCCCCACAGCTGTGATACATGCCTCTGCTCTGTGAGAGGATGTGGTTCATAATTCACCATGTGGGCCCAATGCTGGATTGTGGATGTCACATGTCTTTAAAGTTTTTGAAGTTATACTTCTTTTGGTGATAGAGTAAATTATTACGATGCGCGCGCGCTTATCGTAATGGGGTCAGGCTGTAAGTTTTTTGAGACAGTGTGCGCACACCGTCACAAAAAACTTACAGCCTGAAGTTAGCTAGAACTGACACCCTGAAGTTAGCTATAGTCTGTGGTTTAGAATGGTGGAAGAATGATTGTTTTCCTTTTGTAAACTTTGTGACAGTTTGGTTTTTTATCTTGTTACGCCAAAGACATATAACTTCTTACGCGCATACATAAGTACACACACACATTTTTTTTAGGGTTCTTGGAAATGCCAGTTTCTTAATTTTTTCTTCTTCACCATTTAGACTGCAGTGATATTATAAAATTTACACAAAGTAAAGCTCCTACCTGGGTCTGGACCCTCAACCTACAACTTTTAAACTGCAGCCGTTAACACTGGGCCTATGGCTATCACTTAAAAGTATTTACTGAAATTCCGTCAACCGGGGCATTAGCATCTGAGGTGTAAGGAACTCATAACAATTTCCTTAAAAATGTGAATGTCCCAGTAAACTTCTAATTAACTGTTTACACAAATCTTGCCTGTAGCTACTACTAATTAAGCTAAGTTTCAATACTTACATATTCGAAATCCTTAAGTGCTAGTTTGTACTTTCCTAGGGACATGTAAGATGCCGCCCGTCTGTAATAGGCCTTCGTGTAGGACCTGTCCAACTCTATCGATTTCGACGCGTCGCTCAGGGCATAACCAAAGTTCTCCAGCCTCAAGTTAGCTATACTCCTATTTGCGAAGAACACTGCATTCTTCGGGTTCTTGTCTATTGCTTTCGAGTATAACTCGATTGCATTATTGTAACTCTGTTCTGAAATTTGAGGTTATGTCAATCAAATTTTGTTCTATTCCTGTCACGATCAATAAGCTATAAATATAACCGATACATTATATTTTCTGCTGATTGTCGTTAAAGGATTTTTAAAAACAGGACATTGGGTAAACTTACTTTTGAAATATTCATTAGCTTCATTTTTCAGCTTATCCGCTGCCTCTATGTCCTCCTGGGAGATGGGCCCAGTAATTTCTTCGTTACTAGCCATAGTTTAGCGAAACAATGATTATATTATTATTTTAATTAAAGAGAAATAATGCCTTAACCATAAGAAATGTGATTTTCTCACATACATTTACATGTTATCCGCAATTCATGAAAAATTAATTGACAGATGATTGAATGAATTCTTGAATGAATTTGTCATGTGAATGAGTAAAATATGATTTTTTTTCCTTATTTTTTCTTTTTATTTGTTCCTTTTGGAAAAGGCTAAAGTCTGAGACCATACTGCCTAGTCATTAGTAGTGTATTTTAATTTCACACATTCTAATGTGTTTTGCTGTATTGGCAACAAACGTGTTGAGTCAGCCTTTTCGGCAAACTTCGCTGAGGTAGTCAATACTAGAATAAAATTCTGATTCTAATGATTCCACCACATATTGTCCAGTTGCGTAAACACTTGAGACACAAAACTACACCAATTTTACATCACAATATCCACCTAGGAATCGAATCCCGCCAAAAACTCTCATGTGATTGAATGAAGAAGGTTTTTTTTTTTCTTTTGGAACCGGCTAAGGTCAGACAGAATGAAGTATGAAATGAACATGGTCATCGACAGGGTGGATGACGCCGCACACGAACTAAAATAACAAAATCCTACATCGCGCAAGCAGAGTTCTCCGCGCGATTTGAACATATACAACAGTCAGAAATCAACCATCGGGCAGTTGCCCGGACCAGACACAACACCCGTCTGGTCGGAGGATACTCCCTTTTCGATGGAGGTCTGGTCTTTGGGACTTTACACCCTGTTCCGCATGCTTCCAAACCATCGTATAAGATTATACGCGTCTACTTATTGCCACATTATCGATCGAGCAAAAAAAGCCAAAAAAAAACACGTTTCTAGTCTGTAGGGTTTTTAATTTATTTTTACGTTTATTATTTGTTGCTAGAGGAGCAACGGAAATACACATTCTGTGAAAATTTCAACTGTCTACCTAATAAGGATCATGAAATACAGCCCGCTGATGGACAGACAGACGGACGGACGGACAGCGGAGTCTTAGTACTAGGGTCCCGTTGGTTACCCTTCGGGCACGGAACCCTAAAAACGTGAGTAAATTTGAATTTCGCGGGCTACCCTTTTCATTTGTTAAACGTTAGCACGGGGTCTCATCTCGAACAAAGAAAATTTAGTTCAAACAAACAGAACTAATAAAATTTTTACCTACAAAAGAGTTCTAGGGTCCTATAAACTACCAAAGCTCTTCAACACCGAACTAACACTCAAAGAAAGTCAAGTACTTAGGAGTGGTTCTTGATAGTAAACTGCTATGGAACAAGCACCTTGACTACAAACTCAACAAAAGCACGATCGCACTATAATAATGCAAAAAAATTATAGGAAAAACATGGGGGCTCTCTCCAAAGATTACGTTGTGGTTCTACATAGCCGTGTTCAGAACAATACTGAACTACGGCTCTCTGGTGTGGTGAACGAGGACGGAACTCTCGACCACCATTACCAGGCTCCAGAAGTTCCAGAGGCTGGCCTGTTCAGCTATCACTGGCTGCATGAGAACCACCCCAACAGCCGCAATGAAGATAGCCCTGAAACTATCCCCCTTAACTTATTCATACAGCAGGAGGCGACACTAATACCATCCTGGACTGGGCGATTGAGTATCAACCACTTATCGCTACCCCGTCTGACAGAATACCTATTAAACTTCAACAAAAACTATCGTATAAAAACAGCAGAGGAAGTAAGAGACCAGTCAGAATCCTCAGCCAGAAACCAGGCATCTACACAGATGGCTCAAAGACACGCAACGGTTCAGGGGCTGGTGTATACTCTATAGACCTCAACATAAAATTTCACATACATACCACTAGATGACTAGACGAACACAGCTCGATTTTCCAGTGTGAGTGTGTCGCCCTGACGCAAGCAGCAACGGCCGTAAAGCGTCTGGGGAAGTGGGGATACAGAACTATGATATCAGATTTATATCTGACAGTCTCGGAGTGCTCAAAGCCTTAGAAAACGGACAGACCAACAGCAAATTAATTCTAGTGTGTCACTTAGCCCTGGAGAATATTTTGTTATCAAACCGAATCACACTCCAGTGGATCAAGAGGCACAGTAGATCCTCAGGCAATGACGCCGCGGATGAGCTTGCGAAGAGAGGTTCCGAGATGGTAGTGCTGGGCCCGTATCCACTCCTTCCCCTGCCTTTCCCGCAATTTCGTAAATGGATAAGCCAAAATCAACTGATCTCCATAATAACAAATGGTCACGGGCAACAGACTGTAGGCAGTCAAGAATGGCCATGCCGAGCCTGCACCCGCGACTAACCAAACGATTGCTTAGCCTCAATAAAACTAACCTCAAAATAATGATAAGGGCAATCACGGGCCATTGCATCTTAAACAAGCATCTATTCAACCTAGGCACCACGGACAGCCCTCTATGCAGAGGCTGCTTTGACGCCTAAGAATCAGCCTCCCACGTCATCCTGGAATGCGAGGCCGTGGCTACCTAGCGTGCACAAATCCTCGGAACAGTGAGGTCGCTCTGCCAAGCCTGTATAGCTCCCAGGAAGCTTTTGTGCTTTTGGGCGGAGTTAGGCTGGCTATGTTAGCCAGGACCCCCACATACAACGGACCAAATGGGAGTCTAAGTGCGGACAAAAGAGTCCCCACTTTACTATTACTACTAGCCCGCGAAATTTGAAATTATCTTACGTTTTAGCGTTTTAGACATCAAATAATTATACTGTAGCTGCAAATTGTTGCAGCTACAGTATAATTATTTGATGTTCACAGAGACAATGATTTCGGAAGTGATTAATCCTGAAACCTGAAATGAGAAGACGTGAAGCCGGGCAGCTGTGAATCTGGAAAGCCAGGAAGCTGTGAAGCTGGGAATCCGGAAAACCGGGAGATCGGGAAGCCGAGAATCCGTGAAGCCATTAGTAAGTTCCACCAGCTCTACCTAGTTAGTTTTTTAAGTAGGTCTTCATCCTAGTTTATAGACAAATACTTACTTCTACTAGGAATGTATTAAAAATACCTACTCAGGGACATTATCTGCCTTGGGCACGCCACAATTCCGGCAGTAAGGCCTCTCTTTGTCCTCACCTTCCGCCTGACGCAGGTCCTCACTGGACACGGCTGTTTTGGGAGGTTCCTGTTCCGAATAAAGCGTGAGGAAATGCCCGGGTGTCACCACTGTGTACATCACCCAGCGGACACGGTGGAGCATACGGTGGAGGTCTGCCCCGCTTGGGCGGAGCATCGCCGTATCCTCGTGGAGGCGATCGGCGGCAGTGACCTCACGCGCCCGGCTCTGGTCCAGGCCATGGTACGGAGCAAGAGGGAATGGGAAGCTGTCACCTTCTGCGAAGCAGAAATGCTCGCAAAGGAGGAGGCGGAACACGTGAGGGATAGACGCAGCGGTGACGCCCTGACACCCTTTGCAGCCGCCACAGGAGACGCTCCGGGCATCAGACGACGCAAGCTGGCCCCGGCCACCGTAGGCGCGGGCTTGCCAACGGCGAGTATTGGGTAGCTCGCCGTCCGATAAGAAGGAACCAGGCCCGAGTCGATGGCGCGTAAAGTGTTCTACGCGCGCCTCGAAGAGATGTCAGCAGTAAACGCAGCTTTCAATGTTTGGAACAAGCGCTTATATTTGGGGAGTCTCTGAGCACCCCGTTTGGTATAAAGGTCGTGACGTATGTTTGTGTGGTGACGTTGTGTATGTATGTTTGATTTTATGCGGAACCCTACACCGCACGTAACCTGACACGCATTAGGCTGGTTTTTTTATTTCTCGCAAGTCCCATAAAATATATTTTACTTTTTCGTTATACACTATTATTAGAATATTAAACTTACAATAATAGAAAAAAAACGTGTTGCGCCGACCCTAAGTAACATGGGATAAGGGTAGGAAGATGTTGATTCTTCACTTTTTAGTTGAACTAAAACTAAATATTAAAGTCACGCCCGATTTGATAACTCTATTTGAGTTATCAAGTCGGGCGGAAACATGGAATTTAAACATACTTGGATAATGAATACGTAATTGGAACAAACCAAAATGTCACCTAAGTACTTATACATATTTTTCCGGGCCTGCGGACAGCGAGTAATGGGTAGCTCGCCGTCCGATCAGCACCAGGCCCGAGAGTCGACGACGCGTAGTGTTCCACAAGCGCCTCAAAGAGTTGTCAGCAAACAGGACGGGGCCCGTCATAGCCGATGCCTGCCTGGGGGTTGAGGATAAATTCGAAAGAGTTACCTCGCCCCTGGGTATTCAGGGCAGGGAGGAACAGGGGTGGGTTTTAATCTGACACGCCCTCCCGCCGCAAATTTTTGTTGATTTTTTCAAAAAGCGCTGAAGCAATTTCAATAAAATTTATATGGGACCACCTCTGAAGTATAACTCTTTTGGATAAAAAAAAATTTTGAAAATCTAGCGGGTCCTCGATGGCCGGTGCGAGATTTGTATATATCCGTTTTACAAAGTAAATAAATACTATTCTTAGAGCAATAAAATTCAATATTGTACTAACAAATCCACATCCTCGCGCATCTAGACCTTTTACACCAAAGATGAGCAGAGCGTGGATAGAATTTAGCCATATTTCAATTCTACCCCATTCCATCCACGCCTCGCCTCGCCGGTGTAAAATCACCTCAAGGCGCAATTATACGTTTTTAATTGAACATCACGTCTAAACGACTACTCTTATTTCTTTGAAAAAAATATATGTTATTCTAGACAATTTTCATCGTAATTTGATCTCAGAATATTTGAAATTATATTTTTATAACATAATGTAATTAATTTGTAAAGTTATGTCTAACGCGGATAAAAAATTGAGAATCACGCAAAAACTATAAAGCGTATTTTTATGAAACCTACCCACTGATCGCCGTCCGCAGGCCCGGGTCTACGGTGGCCGGAGATCGTCTCGCGACGTCCTACGCCCAGTACCTCTCCTGCGGTAGTAACGGCCGGGGCCGTGAGGACCACTCCGTTGAGCTTCCCTCACGCGTCCCGCCTCCGCCTTCGCGAGCATTACTGCTTCGCAGAAGGCGGAGACTGCTTCCCATTCCCTCTCGCTCCGTACCATGGCCAGAACCAGGGCCGGGCGCGAGAGGTCGCCGCCACCTATCGCGTCCCCGAGGACACGGCGGTGCTCCGCCCAAGCGGGGCAGACCTCCACCGTATGCTCCACCGTGTCCTCTGGGCGATCCGCGCAGTGGTAACACCCGGGCGTTTTCTCCCGCAAGATCTGATGCAGGAACCTCCCGAAAGAACCGTGTCCGGTGAGGACCTGCCTCAGGCGGAAGGTGAGGACGCCGTGACGCCTCTCCAGCCACTCCTCAGAGAGCGGCACTACCGCCGCAATGGTGGTGGGACTAAGTCAAGACGTCACCTCCTTGACTTAGTTACTTGGTTAGTGGTGACCAAAACTAGGACGACACTGTCGGAGTACAGCATCAGCGACAGACTCAGTCAGTTGCGACAATTGTTTGCCGTTTTAGTGTTTTGTGGAGTTCAAAACAAGCAAAACCAAGGACTGATGTGGAAAAAATATCAATACTTATTATCTTTCCGAAGTCTCTTAGGTCCACCTCCAGACTTATCCTACCACGATCACCACGTCTTAATATATCTCAGAATGAAGGTATATATTTATCACTGCCTTCAAAGCGTTCAGCTCAGCCAGGGTAAAACGTTTTTCTTGAATGCTTCTGGTGGAATAGATAAACATTATTATTTCCATTAGCATCTTTGCAGAGAACAGTCCCGCCATTGATATATTCATTGATAGATTCCAGTGTGAGAGGGAGACGGAACAATACAGGACGAATAGCACTATCCCTTTCCCCGAGTAGAAGCCATAACCACAGCACGTTCGGCCATGCCTGAAATTGATTTAAACTGTGCTTTACTATTTGCTTGCTTTTAATTAAATAAATTTGGACTCTAAAGATTTATACTTGACTAACAATTACACCATTATTTGACTGGCCTGTTGGTCTAGTGGTTAGTGACCCTGACTGCTATGCCGGAGGTCGTGGGTTCGATTCCCACCCAGGACAAATGTTTGTGTAATGAGCACGATCATTTGTTCTGTGTCTGGGTGTAATTTATCTATAATATGTATGTATTTAGAAATATATAAGTATGTTTATCAGTTGTCTAGTACCCATAACACAAGCTCTGCTTAGCTTGGGACTAGATGGCGTTGTGTGATAGTTGTGGAATATTATTATTATTATTATAGACTATGCCGATGCCTGCTACCTGGATGCTACTGAGGAGCTACTAAGCAAGCTTGAGCGCCTGCAAAACTTAGGTATCCGGTTTATTTTTGGTCTGCGTAAGTATGACCATGTCTCTCACTTTCGCGAGGAGCTCAAGTGGCTCCCAATCCGACTTCGCAGGAACACTTGGATTCTTTGTCTCCTTTTCAACATTCTACACAACCCGTCTTATCCCTCCTACCTGCGTGAGCGAATTTTTTACGCTCGCCCTGGTGACGCGCCGTGCAGATCTCACCTTAGATCCCTCCTCAAAACCCATTCTCATAAATCCAGTTACTCCTACTCTTTCTCTGTCCATGCAGTAAGATTGTGGAACTCGCTTCCGCCTAGCATTCGAGACTTGAAGTCAATTTCTCTTTTCAAAAATCGTGTTAAAGAGCACTACCTTTCCTCTCTATTATAATAAATTTTATATATATGTATGTCATGTATCTATTTACAGTATTAGGTATATACATATTTATGTAAGTATAAGGTAAGGTAAGTATATATATAAATATTTACAATATATGTGTAGGTTTATTTGATACCTTAGTATAGGACATCTCGTATTCTTTTTTCTGTTTGTTACACACTTTTGTCTACATTTCTTTCTCACTTCTCCTATCGCAGGAGTGCTGGTAGAAATTTCTTAAGAAATAAGCAGTTCCTTTGTACTATATTTATGATTATGTCTATTGTTACTGTGTCTCTGTGTGCACATAGATGATTAAATAAATCATTTACCACTTCATTCTACTAACTTCCTAAATAGCAACACCAGTTCAAAACAATACGGTTACAAGCACGGATATCGATTACAAGTCAAATAATAGGCAGAGACAGCAATTAAATTTGCAACATGACAAAAAAATTATAAAAATAAAATTTTGTAATTAAACATGCGAAAAAATCTAAACATACACCCATCTATAGGTAATATTTGTTGGAGTCCGTACCCATAAATCCATCCAATCTACGTCATGCAATAAAACAACAAAAAATACTTGGAATAATTTATATAATAAATATTTTTATTAAAATTATGTTTAAACTTAGTAGGTAACACTTGTGAAAATATTTGCATGTACAAGAATTTAACGCACATTATTGTAAGTTTTAAACGGCTGTTTATTATTTACCATACCAATTGCAATAAAGTACATACAAACATAACAATAATACTGCTCCTGAATAAAAGTGCTGAATTTCCGGAAACGGTTCTGGGTTCCGGACATTCATCTGTTTGTGGAATATTTTTGAAGTAAGTTGGATGGTTTGTTACCTCCTGTCTTTCATCAATGAGTGTTTCTAGGGCCTCGATGCCAGCGTCCGGCCAGCTCCTCGTACGACTCAACAGCCAGACACCAACTGAAGGCAAAGATAATATTTAATTAACACAGGTTTATAAAAATAATAATAATATGTATGACACATAATACCACAAAATAAAATGTAAGTGTTCTAGATATGTCAAAATATAAACAGCGTTTTACTAAATGTTAATGTTTTAAAATATTTGCATGTACAAGAATTTAACGCACATTATTGTAAGTTTTAAACGGCTGTTTATTATTTACCATACCAATTGCAATAAAGTACATACAAACATAACAATAATACTGCTCCTGAATAAAAGTGCTGAATTTCCGTGTTAATGTAAAACATTAACATTTAGTAAAGCGCTGTATATTATCCGTCAGTCCCTGGAATAACAGACACAATGTCACCAATAATATTAAAATTGTAGTAGAAGACTAATGTTAAGCCACATACTACAACCCAATGGAACTGGCACTGTACTCCCTTATACAGGTTATTTGATAACCTAGCTGGGAGTACAGCACCACACCACCAATTCAGTTGTTACACTTAATTTCTCAACCCTGTAAATTACCATGTATGTACTACAATGCTGTTATGATGAATAAACAATTATTAATATTTATTAACAATTAAAAATCTATTGTTGCGTCCCACGCGCGAGGGGCCTGACGGGAACTATAATATTATTTATTAATATTTATTTTTTATTATTAATATTTGTAGATTCTTTAAGTTTTTTGGGACCCTGAAATCATGGACCTTTGAAAGGCGTACGAGGGGCCGAAGCCAGTAGGCCTATAAAGTCGACGAACTACTCGTATATTAAGTAGGGTATCAAAATAAAGGGTTCGAGGAGGCGATTCCAAAATTATAACTCTTCGGCTTTCTTTTTCTGATCCTTTGTCGTATGCATACGCCGTGATGGATGTGCTGCGGCATAGGATGGAGTATTACATATCATTCTCTGGCGAAGCCTGACGCGCTCAAACACACGGCATGCTAAGCATGGGACAACGCTCGAATGCGCATAGCAAATGAGTTGAGTCAGAAAAAGAGAGCCTTCAACAGGGCTGCTAAGTCCTGCAAGAAGGTTATATGGAGGGTTTGGTTTGATCACATTAGCCAAATTGCCAACACCCAGCAGGGTATGAAGCAAGTTTGTTCCCACACAAAGCAGGCCTGCAGAGATTAAAGGGTTTTGGTCCTTGGCTAAGTCAGTTGAATCAAACTTCTGCCGTCCCTCACTACCACCACTACTGTAACCCAACGGCTCGCTCACCCACACTGATGTGGAGAAAAAAAACTTGTTTCAACAATTCTGCTGACACGCGGTCCACTTTTTTTCCTGATGGATGCGAGAAGAACGTCCGTGCCTTGACATGATCAAGGCTATCGGTCCCGATAGGATACAGGCAATTTTTCTCAGAACTTGTGCTCCTGAACTAACTTAAGCCACACCTATTTCGCCTTTATTTGAGACTAGAAAAGTGCTGATTGCTTGGAAAGCAGCCTAACGTGCAACAGCCAAAGAAGGGTAGTCGGGCTGACCCGGCTGTTTACAGACCCATCTCTGTAACGTCCATCCTCTGTAAGAGTATGGAACGAGTGCTTACCAGGTCTTGGCATACCTAGAAGCAAACGACATTCTCAGTGATTGCCATTCAGTGGATGCCATGCACATCTGGAGTCAGGACATTGACAAGCACGGGAAGCGTTTCTTGCTTGAAAGAAGCGCTTCCTCGAAATTTCGAAGGTTTTCGAGAGGGTCTGGCACGAAAGCCTTATTGGTAAGCTTCCTTCTTTCAGTCTGCCCACTGGACTGCATGATTGGTTTGCAAACTTCTTGAGAATTCGGTCCATCTGAGTAGTTATCGATCCGGTAAGTTGGATATTGATGCCGGGGTAAATCGTCATAGGAAAAAGGTACTGTTAAGAAGCTAGGTTATAAATCAAAATAAGGAAAATGAAATAAATACTTTGTCTGTGCGTGGTGCCTTCATTTTCACAGAAGTATGCTATCGCATAGTTATCGTAGTCAGTCGCCAAAACGTATATTTCCATTGTATCTGCAATAATAAAATAAAGAAGTTTGACACCTCCATTTTTAAATTCTACTAGTACCTAAGCAACAAAAACAGTGAATTTAAAGCAAGCTATACAATACAGGTCAAATTCTTTTGCAACCCACAAAAGTTGTGGGTTTTCTTGTGTTTTAAAACTACAAACGTCACATAAAATATATCTACTAGAATTGGTGGCGATGGTTTGAAACCATCTCGAATATTATGAATTCAAGTGTAGTTTATTATAGAAAATTATGTACCTGAGTCAGTCATAACAAGATCAAATTTTCCAGTTCCAATTGAATTTAATCGAGCAATGCCGTCTGTTATGTTTGCTTCTCCACCGATGACTTCAATGGAATTTACATTTATGTAGTAACCGTCTAATGTCAATCTGGTACCAATACAAGAACGTTCTCCAACCGCGTCATATCTTCTGATCTGATACCAGGCATTATTGTTTGCGAACTGTAAAAAGAAGCATTGAAATTTAAACAAGAACAGTGGCAAAGAGCTAATTAGATAGTACCACCGAGGGTTGCGTAGCTTGGTATATAGGAAAAATATTTTTCATTTCTCGTACTCGTAAATTATTTAATATTATTTTATTTACTAGCTGTTGCCCGCGACTTCGTCCGTGTCAAGCTCGTAAACCTGCACAAATGAAACTAATAATTCTGTGCTTGCGGTGCATTCCGAAAGGATCTTAATAATTTATTTTACTTTCACTTATAACGGCTAAAGGCTAAAACGTCAATTTCATTCGGTAAATATGTATTTATTATTTAGGGACGTCAACGAAGCAGAAAGAGTATGTAAGGATCGTAGCTTAAAAGTGGATACAGGAATAACATTAGAATATTAAAAAAAAAACTTTTCTAAAGGCTAGTACTCTTGCTTTCAACAACCAAAATGTTCGGTGTCGCGGGATCAAGTGACGTACACTCGTACAGTTGTCTCGTGTGGGACGGCTGGTCCAGAGGTCGCAATCAGCAGTGGACTGCAACTTGTTTATGATCTTTGCGAAGCACACGCTTACAGGCACTTGCACGCACTTGAATTGGAAGGGGTAATTGTGAGAAATTATTAGCAAACATGGCATACAATTCGTGCCACGTGGTATAAACTTCGAGAAAGAGGTCAACCGTCGAATTTGACTCGGCTGAGCAGTGTTCGGGAAGCTGCGCGGTATATTCTCCAGTCACATACCACAGTGTCTCAAGATGGAAGTCTACGACCAGTGCGTTTTGCCAGTGATGACATATTATAGCACTGCAACGTAGTCGCTCACAATGTTCCTCCTCAGAAGGGTTACTCGTAAAGTCACCTAAAGGGTGAGGGCTATGTCTAGAGTTTCGTTGCGTGCTCGAATCAGGAATTAAGAAATCTGCAGGGGAACCAAGGTTACCGAGATAGCCCGAATAATTGCCAATATGCACACAACTGAAGTGGCATTGGGCAGGGCACATTGCTTGCAGAACAGATGGTCGACGGGTCTGGAAGGTTCGGGAGTGGCGACAGCGTACCGGAACACGCAGCAAAATCAAAATCAAAAGTCATTTATTCAAACTGGGCTGAGAGCCAGCACTTTTTGAACGTCAAAGTTTTACATAAAGACAGTCCCTCAAAACGCCCGCCCGTCACCACTTCCTAGTGTTTTAGCTTTGAAGAAGAAGTGGCCAACAAACTCCCCAGCAACACATCTGTCCGTTAAGTTTGAAGAACTTGAATCTATATAATAAATAATAAGCACTGGATGGCCTCCCACTGGGTGGACCGATGATCTGGTGAGGGAATCTGATGGATGCGAGATGCACAGGATTGGTCGTTGTAGCGACACTCGGGGGTGGCCTATGTCGTAAGAATTTTTCTCCTGTGTTCATTTCAAAGTAGTAAAATCGGGACACTGATTTCTATTCAGTTTCTGGTAGTTTACTTGCTGTAAGCGAATTCAAATACTCTACACAACAAATCATCCCATCATCTTGCTCGACAATGTCGCGGGTGTGTTTGAGTCACCGCGGCCCTGTCACAGGATGAAGAAACATGGGTGGGTTTTAGTCATAAAAAGTCTGACACGTCCTCCCGCTTCGACCAGTAGGCGTATTCGCTAACTCAGTTGATATCAATTTGATAGGCACTTTGTAGTACATACTCGTATACGCAATAATAACTGATGTCATTATCTGCTATTAAATAACAGCCTGTTATTTTTCTAAGCACGGTCTGTCCGTAAATAAATCACGTACAGTACTGATTTTACCCTTATTTAGATCTTATATATTAATAATTTTATGCCCGTAATAGATATTTCACCTTTTTATATTACGTACCTCTAAAGGAAGCAATACTTCAACATTGTAAAATAATATACGTAGTAATGTTAGCATTATTCTTGCAGTGTTTTCAAAATGAAAGTTAGGACTACTGGAAAAGTGACAACTATTTCTAGTCGTATTATCTGTTATCTACAGATAAACGACTAGAAATAGTTGTCACTTTTCAAGGATGATATCTTCTTGTAAGACTACAATTTGAATTTTCGGATAGTAATACTAGATAGGTGCTTCTCGTTTTAGCAAGATTCAATGAAGCGGGTGTGAGCAAGACAGATTAACACATAAAAAGAAGAAATAACGGATAATACGAATAGTTGTTATTGAGTACCTACTGAGACTTAGGAGTGTAGTCAATCAATCTGCCTTTTTTTTTTTTTTTTTGTGGGGTGGGAAATTATCCTATGACTTCTCCCGCTCTGGGCGGAGCGGGAGGGCGTGTCAGACTCTTACTGACTAAAACCCACCCCTGTTCCTTCCTGCCTTTGAGTGCCCAGGGGCGAGGTAACTCTGTTTCGAATTTATCCTCAACCCCCGGGCAGGATCAATCTGCCTAGCCTTTTCTCAACGATCTTGTGGTCGGCTTCCAGTCTAACCGGATGCAGCTGAATACAAGTATTTTATATGAAGTGACTGCCTATCTGACCTCCACAACCCAGTTACTGGATAATACGATACCCCTTAATAAGACTGGTTGTTAGACTCTCGGGCTTCTGACGACCCTTAACGACTGTCAAAAATTCACGATTGACAGCCAAGAGCAACGGCTTAACGGGCACGGAGGAGTCTCGGTATGTAAAGATGGTCACCCATCCATGGACTAAGGCCCGGCAAGCGTAGCTTAACCTGATGGATCCACCCGTGCGATGTATTACTTCAGAGTGTAGTGTAGATTGTGAATAATGAATGATATTTTTTAACACATAAGTATATGATATCACAGGAAAACTGTTATCTAGTATTTACGAATACTTGTGATTTGTAACTGTTACAATAAATACGCCTCACTCCTACTCTAGTTTGGCGGGATACTAACTCTGTAAGCAGTACAGACATTCAAAATTTCGGATTTATAGACGTATATTTTCATTTTTACATTTCCTTATATTCGAAATGAAAAGTAGAGTGTTTAACACGGGTAAAAGTCACCAATTCCTACTCGAACTATGGCCGCTAAATACCTCGTATAGGAATTGGTTCCTTTCCACCCTTGTATAACAATATACTATGTATCATACGAGTAGTTTCTTTGAAAATTACTATTAACCCAAAACGTATTTTTTTGGATATGGTAAAATCAATACTAGTAATGCGTAAAAACGCATCCCGAAGATTACGGGTCCATAGAATGAGTGTATCTTAACACACACTTTAACATTGGTTTTTTACACGATTGCGCGACGCAAGGAAGGGTAATGTGTTTATCAACCTAAGTATGTATGTATGTATTTATGTTTGTTCCTTTGTGGCACGATATAGACCAAACGCGTGGGCAGATTTTGATAATTCTTACGTCAATTGATTCGCCATAATCTTGCAAGTGCTACTAAAGACATGACAGTAATCAAAATACAATATTGCGATAACCAGACGCCATAAAGTGAAAAAGAAAAAAATAAAAGTCGACGAACTCTATTAAGTGGGGTATCAAAATAAAGGGTTCGACGAGGCGATTCCAAAAAATAACTCACTAAAATATAGAAAATAAAAAAAATGAATATTTTCAAAAAACCCGACTGTAAATAAAAAAATAAATATTTTCAAAAAACCCGAACAGTCGGGTTTTTTGAAGTTTTTTTTTACAGAAAAACAACTAAAAAGTTCCAAACAAGTCACTTTTTAACCGACGAAAAAAAAAGGAGGAGGTTCTCAATTCGACCGTATATATATTTTTTTCTTTTTTTTTTTTTTGTGCATGTTCAGCCCTCACTCCGTCATTTATGAACCGATCTTAATTATTATTTTTTTGTTAGATAGGGTATACCTAAAGGGTGGCCCAATGTCAAGGTGATGGTCGTGACTAAAAATGAGCCACGCTTAACAGTTCTACATCAAAATATAGCCGGGGCCTTAGGCAAACGTGACGAAATTTCATTTGCCATATTAGAATTGCTAAATAATGAGATCAGCGTAGATGTACTGTGTCTTACTGAAACATTCTTGCTTCAAGGTACTGAAAAAAACTTTCGCTTAAAAGGCTTTACGACAGCAGCTTACTGTTCAAGGAGAACTTCAAAAAGGGGGGGTGTTATTATTCTTATAAAAAACGAAATTGAATTTAAAATTATCCAGGAAATACAAAAAATAAGCGAAACATTTGTATTTGAATGTTGTGGTTTAGAACTAACTAAATACGGTACATTAATAATATGTGTTTATAGAAACCCGTCGTCGAATGTAACGATCTTTCTTAATAAACTCAACACTCTATTGGGGACATTGTGTCGTCGTTATACAAGAAAGAAAATTATTATATGTGGGGATACAAATATCGACATTTTAAAACAGTCCAAGGAAAGTAAGGAATATAATTACATGCTAAAGAGTTACAACATAAAACTTGTTATCTTGACGCCTACTAGAGTAACAAAAAAGACACAAACTTGCATTGATCACATCATAACTAGCATAGAAAAAGGGTGTGCAAAAGTACATAATTTAGGTTTATCTGATCACTCAGCCCAATCATATTCTTGGGCTGTTAAAAAAATACATCAACCAGTTTTAAAATGGTGGTATCAATTTAAACGAGACTATAGTAATGACAATAAAGAAACCTTTTTAAACTCAATCTCATGTCTGTCTTTTAGTGACGTATTTGAAGAAAACTCAACAAATGAAGCATTTTACAAATTTATCGATACATTTCTACTATTTTATAACTTATGTTTTCCCACCATTCGCGTAAAAGTTACGAATAAAGCATTAAATAAATTAAACTGGCTTTCTAAAGGTATAAAAATAAGCTGTAAAAATAAAAGTAAATTACATTATAAATTAAAATATAAAAATAATGAAACTCGTAAAAACAAGTACAAAAGATATTGTAATTTATTGAAAAAGTGCATTTTAACGTCTCGGAAAAATAATAATACCAAATACATAAGTCAAGCTCAAAATAAGTGTAAGGCAGCGTGGAATGTAATAAAAAAGCATACCGGTACATATTTAAAACGCTCCTGTATTTCAAAAATTACTATTGATAACAGTGACTGTATAAGTCCTGATTATATTGCAAATCATTTTAATAATTTTTTCATTAGCACGGTTACCAATAATAGCCTTGATAATAAAGAGGATTCTAGATTAAAACAAATGGATCATATTGAGACAATCAGTAATTCAATATTTTTGCACCCACTGGATAGTAGAGACCTTAAAAAAATAGTGATGTCTCTAAATGATTCCAAAGCTAGTGGTTATGATGAAATTCGCACTGACGTCTTAAAAATGTCAGTCAATATAATTCTGGAGCCACTTCTACATGTAGTTAACCTCTCACTAGAACAAGGAATATTTCCCGATTTATTAAAGAGATCAGTAGTAAAACCAATATTTAAAAAAGGTGATAGCACTCAGATGGACAATTACAGACCCGTGACTTTAATACCAATATTTTCTAAAATTTTTGAAAAAGCTTTTCATAACAAATTATCAAACTTCATTGAAAAGCACAAGATTATCAAGGACGAACAAAATGGGTTTCGTAAAAATAGAAGTACATCTTTGGCAGCCTTTCAATTAATAAAAGAAATAACAGACTGTATTGACAAGAAAGTACCTGTTACAGTTTTGTTCATGGATATGAGTAAAGCGTTTGATCACGTTTCTCATGAACGATTATTGGAAAAGGTCTCCAGATATGGAATTAGAGGAACAGCATATAACTGGCTGGAGTCTTATTTGTCTGACAGAGTGCAATCAGTAGAAGTAACAAATTATAATGACCAAACTAAAACGTTAGAATCATTTCAATCTCCGCTTATGTTTAATAGATATGGCGTCCCACAGGGCAGTATTTTAGGCCCACCAATGTTCTTACTCTACATAAATGATTTCCCCGACGTTTTAAATCACAAATGTGTACTATTTGCTGACGATACTACAATTATAATAAAGGGGCAGGATACAAGTTCGTACGAACAAGAAATTAATACTGCTATCCAGAGAACTATTGAGTGGCTAGAGGCTAACAACTTAAAAGTTTAAAACGAAATTTATGCAATTTCATACCAATCGATCAAAACCGGTGGCTCTAAATATATCTTATAAGGGGGTTGCTCTGGCAGAAACTGACTCAGTTAAATTTCTTGGGATAACTTTAGATAAATTTTGCTCATGGAAGAATCATATAAATGACATCTGTGTTAACACAGATGTCATTTATATGATTCTTCCATCAATCAACAATTTTATATACCCCTTGAGGCGTATTAGCTGCGAGGTATCTAGAAATGCCGCAATAACGGCTTTCCATGGTTATATAACCTCCACTCTAAGGTATGGTATTATTCTGTGGGGCCGTTGTGTGGAGATTGATAAAGCATTCGTAATGCAAAAAAAGTGTATAAGAGCTATATTTGGGCTGAAACAGGCAGAGTCATGTCGTCCATTCTTTAGAAGATATAAAATATTAACACTACCATGTCTTTATGTATTAGAATCCTGTATATTTGTATTCAAACATAAGAGTCTTTTTCAGCAAGCGACCAGCTACTACGCCCCACGATCTATGTATGCTAATAAGTTATATCAACCTAGGACGAATCTCACATTTACTGGTAACAACAGCTATATTATGTGCATAAAACTGTATAACAAAATACCAAATTCCATAAAAACGTTACCATTTTATAGATTTAAAAGTAATTTGACGAGGTTTTTAATTGAAAAATGCTTTTATAGTGTACATGAGTTTCTAGATTATAAATTGTAAGTTTTGTAAATTGCACGGTCATTTTTAATTATTATTAATATTGTGGTCGAATCTCTCCCATTAATGACATTTATTATTGACATTTATGATTATTATTTTTATTATTTTTCATTATTATATTGACATTAATTTAATTCAATAATACATTTTCAATTTTAATGGAATTATCTGTGTAATGACTGCATGATTATGATCAGTAAATAGTTTAAGTACCTACAATATATTAAGTACTTTAATTTACTTATATTTGCACGCCGAAATTAAAGGCAGAATAAGAGATCAATTTTGTCCATTTTGTCAACCTTCTGTACCTTATTTATGCAAATAAATGATTTTTGATTTTGATTTGATTTGAAGGAAATCAGGATCTGATAATGGAATCCTAATAAAATTGAGAGAAAACCTCGAAAATTGTAGGCACGTTTAGCGTTTCTGTACGTATGTTCGGCCCTCACTCTGTTGTTTATGAACCGATTTTGATGATTATTTTTTTTTTAGATAGGGCATACCTCAAGGGTGGTCCCATGTCCAGGACATCAGGATCTGATCATGGAATCCTGATAAAATTGAGAGAAAACCTCGAAAATTGGGCACAAATATTGTTTCTGTTTACTTTTCATAACTTAATCAGGTATTTGCATTTAGGAATCATCACATCATGAAACTGAGCTGATGATGGAAACCATACCTTTCCTAAACAATGGAAGTTCGATATAAAAAACTGGTTTTAGTGACAGATACCACTTAATATGCTTTGAGAAAAGACGTCTTTAGAATATTGGAGGTAACCTCAACTGGTCAATATCCTGGGAACCTCAGTGCCAAGAGGAATGATGAAGGATTAGAAATTACCTCGAAAGTATTAAAAGATGATGCGAGTCACAAAAAATAATAAAATAAAAAACTTTTTAACAAAAAATTCAACCGACGAAAAGGAACTAAAAACCAAAAAATAAATAAACCTTTTAAGTCTTGAATATTGAGCTTATTTACCTACATAAAATATCAAATTTTATGTAAACTAATTTTGAGTCGGCGCCATAATAAAATGATTAATTATCTACATCTAGCCTTCTTCATTTCTACGTACATATAAAATCTATACATATAATAAATCTGTAGAAAAGTCATTTTTGTACATTGAAGAAATTGAAACAAAAAATAGCCAGCGTGTGAAAAGATAAGTAACAGAACCCATTTCCATCATTTTTGAAATTTTTGTCTGTTTGTCTGTTTGTTTGTGCGCACATCACGTAAAATCTACGAATTCAATGCTGACAATGTTTATATACAAAAATTATACGCAACTTGAGGATTAACTTAGTTTTTGTTTCATCGAAATCGGTTCACTCTATCAAAAGGCCCATCTCGGTAACTTCCGTACTCTGTAAGAGTATGGAACGTATACTGAATGGTAAGCTCCTGGCATACCTAGAAGCTAGCGATATCCTAAGTGACCGACAATATGGCTTCCGTCGAAATCGGTCAACGGGAGATCTTCTAGCGTATGCCATTCACATCTGGAGTGAGGCCATCGACAAACAAGGGGAAGCCCTTGCGGTCTCCCTTGACATCTCGAAGGCCTTCGACCGGGTCTGGCACGACAGTCTAATTGGCAAGCTTCCTTCCTTCGGTCTGCCCGCTGCTTTGTGTGATTGGATTGCAGATTTCCTGAGGGATCGGTCTATCCGAGTAGTCATAGATGGCTGCTCGTCCGGACTGCTGGCTATTAATGCCGGTGTTCCTCAGGGGTCGATGCTCTCGGCAACATTGTTTTTGCTGCATATTAACGATCTGCTTAAACCCGGTACCTTTGGGTATGCAGACGACAGCACTGTTGCCGAGAGATACGTGCCTGACGCACGAGTTAGTGGGTCTCAGGTCCGGTCTCTCCGCGAGGCTATGGTTGGGCGCTTGAACTTGTCCTTGCAGGCTGTCTCAGAATGGGGCGATGCCAATCTGGTTAAGTTCAATGCTTCTAAAACCCAGGCGTGTCTTTTTTCTGCTAAAAGGAGCCAATTTCACCCGGCTCCAACTTTCCGAGGTGTAACCGTACCGATAACCGATCAACTTGATCTTCTTGGTGTTACTTTAACATCTACCCTCAATTTTGGTCCCTTCATAGAGGCAAAGGCTCAAGTGGCTGCCAAAAAGTTGGGGATCCTCGCAAAGGTGAGACGATATTTCACGCCGGAACAGCTGCTCCAACTCTATCAAGCGCAAGTCCGATCGTGTATGGAGTACTGCTCTCATCTTTGGGACGGATCGGCCAAATACCAGCTTGATGCCCTTGAGTCAATTGAGAAACGAGCCAAGAGGATCATCGGAAATGGTAGACTCGTTGAGTCGAAACTCCAAAGTCTTGAACATAGACGCCGAGTTGCTAGCCTGTCGGTTTTCTATCGATTACATTTTGGGGAGTGTGCTACGGAATTGCATGATTTGATTCCGCCAAGCCCGTTTCATCAAAGGACCACAAGACGTACGGCGAAGTGCCACCGGTTCATGGTAGACATCCCATCCATACGCACAAAGCGTTTTGAGAAAACATTCATTGTGCGTACAGCTAGAGAGTGGAATTCCCTACCGGAGTCTGTGTTTCCTGATAGCTATAACCTGGGAGTCTTTAAGTCAAGAGTGAATAGGTTACTTCTAGGTAAGCGTGCTCCATCTTCGACCACATCATCGCTTGCCATCAGGTGAGATAGTGGTCAAACGCGAACCTATCAAACATAAAAAAAAAAAAAAAAAAATCAAAAGATATGATTAATTTAGTGAGTTCAAGAAGTAAAATATTACGTTACGCAATTAAGTATAGTACTTGCAACGACATCTTAAGACTAAAAATAGAACTAATGTTGATAGTTGAAATCTAAATCCGATAGATGGCGTTGTGCAAATGACGTCATTTTCTGAATCGCGGTGTTAAGATTTTCCGCGCGAGGATGACGTCCACCGTGTTTACTAGGCAAATTGGGTTTCGTTAGGTGTCTTAAAAGTTCTTGCGTGTGTCGTAAAAGTTCTTTGGTTGCTTGGTTTATCGATTTTCTAAATTGGTCGAAAAAAAAGTATTTGCTTATCTTATTGGTTTCGTTTGGTCAACTTTGGTCATTGGTTTGAAGTACGAAGTAAAGATTGTATTTGATTTACTTCGTAGTTTGAATCCAATAGTGCCAATCGTTATACAGTAAGTTAGTGTTGCCAATTCGTTGAGTCACGACCACGAACAGACGATACGTTGTCACACTAGACTGTTCGACGCACCGTTCTTTTAAGTTTGTAGGCTATTCAGTCATAAGTGTTGTTAGTTTTGTTTATTGCTTTAATTTTCCTTGAAAATACCTCAAAGAAAAAAAACTAACCTTTCGCTGCGTAGCCGAAATGCGAAAAGGATGAGACTTTGTAGGTCTCAGGAATCGGAAGAAGATCGTGAAGCACGGTTATCTGCTAACCGAGAGCACATCGCTCTTTCACGTGAATCGGAAACGTTCACCGAAAGGGAGTCACGTTTAAGTTCACAAAGAACACGGACCACGACTTTGCGGTCTCAAGAGAGTATCCAGGAACGCGAAGACCGGCTGTCTGCTGATCGGGAGCGCCACTCTCTCTCACGTGAGTCAGAGACATTCACAGAAAGGGAGTCGCGCTTAAGTTCGCAAAGAACTCGGACCGCGACTTTGCGTTCTCAAGAGAATATCCAGGAACGCGAAGTTCGGCTGTCTGCTGATCGGGAGCGCCAGTCTCTCTCACGCGAGTCAGAGACTTTCACAGAAAGGGAGTCGCGCTTAAGTTCGCAAAGAACTCGGACCGCGACTTTGCGTTCTCAAGAGAATATCCAGGAACGCGAAGTTCGGCTGTCTGCTGATCGGGAGCGCCAGTCTCTCTCACGCGAGTCAGAGACTTTCACAGAAAGGGAGTCGCGCTTAAGTTCGCAAAGAACTCGGACCGCGACTTTGCGTTCTCAAGAGAGTATCGAGGAACGCCAAGCACGTCTGTCATCTGACCGAGAGCGACACGCTCTCTCGCGCGAGTCTGAATCTCTCTCCCAAAGAGAAGAACGATTACAAATAGCTAGACATAACTATGTAGGTGTACAAAGAAACAATGAAAGTTATCTTGCATCTGAAAGGGAAAGAATAGATGAACTAAGACGAGCAGAAACAGCAGAACAACGTCAATCTCGCCTAGAAATAGAACGAGCTCGATACCATATGAATAGAGAAACAAATAGCGGAGCTGATGAGTCCATGGAAAATGACGATGCAAATATTTTATTACCTTGGGACAATAGGGAAAAATCAGGGTTCACATATTCGTCTAGAATTAATTATGCTGGCTTTACTTTCGTGGGTGACATGAGAGAAATTTGTAATTTTTGTCATGCTTTGAAATGGAGGAAAGAGACAGATGGAATGTGCTGCTCAAATGGAAAAATTGTTCTTCCAAATTTCCAAGATCCACCACACTTACTTAAAAGTCTCCTGAATGGCGATCATCCCCAGTCGAACCGTTTTTTGGATAATATTCGTTTATATAACAGTGCTTTCCAAATGACTTCCTTTGGGGCAAAACAAATAACGGAAGGACCGTTCATGCCAACCTTCAAAGTACAAGGTCAAGTTTATCACCTTATTGGATCTTTGCTGCCAGAAAATGAACCCAAATTTCTCCAAATTTATTTTGTATCCGATTACACGCAACAGCTCAATGTTAGAAATCACAATTTTCCCCAGCTCAATGCTGAGCTTTTGGGTCAACTTCAAGAATTGCTGCATCACGTTAACCAGTACGTTCGTGAATTCAAAGCTGCATTGGAGTCAATTCCACAAGGCAGCAATGATTTCAAAATTGTTATAAGTGCCGATAGACGTCCTGTGGGTGAACACCGTGGAAGACACAATGCACCCGTCGCAGATGAAGTTGCAGTTGTTTTAGTCGACCAGGAGTGTGAGAGACGTGATATCGTGTTGCGTACACGCGACGATCGCCTTCAACGCATTTTGGAAACCCACCGAGCTTACGACGCCCTGCAATATCCACTAATTTATTGTCATGGTGAAGATGGGTACAATTTTGGGCTGTACCAAGTGAACCCTACTACGAGAGTCACTAATTATCAAAAAAAAATATCTGCTCAACAATACTATTCCTACCTTTTACAAATAAGGCAAAACAGTTTCGTATATTTGCAACGGTTTGTTCAGCCAATTTATTGTGGACATGTACGCAAAAATAGAAACTGAACGTTTAGTGTATATTCGCACTAACCAGCGACGGTTACGCGCTGAAGAATACGTGCACTTGCGGGACGCCATGCAATCAGATAATAACGTCGAAAACTTGGGTCGATTGGTTATTTTGCCATCCAGTTTCACAGGCGGTCCGCGGTATATGCACGAACGAACGCAAGATGCTTTTTGTTACGTCCGTAAATACGGCCGGCCGGACCTTTTTATAACATTTACAACAAATCCAAAGTGGACGGAGATTTGCCAGGCACTTCTCACAGGACAGGCGTCATACGACAGACATGACATTATTGCTAGGATTTTTCATTTAAAACTCAAAGTCTTGATTAATCTACTTACAAAGGAGAAAGTTTTCGGTTCAACTCTTTGTTTTATGTATAGCGTCGAGTGGCAAAAGCGTGGTTTACCCCACGCGCACATTCTTCTGTGGCTGGAAGAAAAAATTCGTCCCGATGCTATAGACAGTGTCATAAGTGCAGAATTTCCGGACTATAATGCAGATCCGATTTTGCATGACATAGTAAAAACACATATGGTTCACGGGCCATGTGGCCTCTTAAACAGGGAATCACCGTGCATGAAAGATGGTCAATGCTCAAAAAAATACCCCAGAGCACTGAAAGAACTAACTATGGCTGGGGAAAATGGGTATCCGCAATACCGGCGAAGATCACCGTCACAAGGTGGTTTCACAGCTACTGTCAGATTCCGTGGACAAGAAATAATTCTAAATAATAGTTGGGTGGTACCGTATTCTCCAGTTTTGTCAAACGCTTTTCAAGCACACATTAATGTTGAAATTTGTAATAGCGTCGAATCTATAAAATATATATGTAAATATGTTAATAAAGGTAGTGATCAAGCCATGATAGCACTAAGAAATAACAACCAATTTGATGAAGTGACAAGGTATCAATCTGGCCGATACATAAGCTCTTCGGAGGCAGTTTGGCGCATTTTGAGTTTCCCTATTCATGAAAGGTATCCGCCAGTCATCCATCTTGACGTGCACCTGGAAGGCGGGCAGCGAGTTTACTTTCAGCCAGAAAATGTGGCAGAAAGAATGAACAACCCAAGACAAACCACCTTGCTCGCATTCTTTCGCCTTTGCGAAAGAGACAATTTCGCTAAGTCTCTGTTGTACAATGAAGTGCCACATTATTATACTTATAACAAGCAGCAAGGTGTTTTTAATCGCAGGAGACGTGGAACTGCTGTAGAAGGCGAGTCCGGCATTTTTAAAGAACACGTGATTGGAAGAGTATACACGGTGCACCCAAATAATGCAGAGTGTTATTATTTACGCCTTCTTCTTCACACAGTGCGAGGACCTACTTCTTTTGCTGAGCTCCGCAAAGTGGATGATATAGAATATCCCACATTTCAAGCTGCTTGCCGCGCACGGCATTTATTAGATGGCGATCAGCATTGGGATGATGCTTTAGCCGAAGCATGCGTCAGTGATAGTCCACATCGTTTGCGCCATTTATTTGCCATTTTGTTGACATTTTGTGGCCTATCGGACGCTGGGCAGTTGTGGCAAAAATATAAAGACGCGTTTGCCGAAGATTTTTTGAGACAGCAAAATATAAATAGTGAAACTTCTGACCAAGTACGTGAAAGCTGCCATAATAGGGCTTTGCTGGCTATACAAGATATAGTTACAAGTATAGGAGGGAACCCCCTCAGTCAATACGGCTTGCCGACACCGACAGTTGGTGGGGAACGAATTAATAGGGAGTATACATCTGAAATAAATTACAACCCCGAAGAGTTAGCAGAAATATTGCGAAATAGCTGTTCAAATTTGACGTCAGAACAACGTCAAATCTTTGATAGAGTATGCTGTAGTGTAGAACATTCATTAGGAGAAATGCTGTTTTTAGATGCACCTGGTGGAACAGGTAAAACTTTCCTCACTAAAGTTATCTTGGCTCAAATAAGGAGCCAAAACAAAATTGCCCTTGCCGTCGCTTCCTCAGGAATAGCTGCCACTTTATTACCAGGAGGAAAAACTGCACATACAACATTTAAAATACCAATCGACTTGGACCGCACAGAAAACCCTGTTTGCAACGTGTCTCGCAATAGTGATAAAGCAAGGGTTTTACGCGATTGCGCCCTTATCGTTTGGGACGAGTGTACGATGGCAAATCGTAAAGCTGTGGAAGCTGTAGATAGAACGTTGCGAGATATAAGACAAAATGACCGACCGATGGGAGGCTTAACGGTGCTATTCTGTGGAGACTTCAGGCAGACACTCCCTATAATACCCAGAGGAACGAGGGCCGATGAAATAGGTGCCTGTTTAAAGAGCTCTATTTTATGGCGTAGTGTCATATTAACTAATTTGAGCTTTAATATGCGAGCATATTTGGGAGGTGACGCAAACGCGCAGGTTTTCTCAAATTTACTACTTCAAATTGGTAACGGCACATACCCGACTCAAGAAGGAGGTAAAGTAACTTTAGTCGAAAGCCTGTGTTCTTCTGTTGCCTCACAGCAGGAACTCATTTCCTCTGTATACGGAGATCCATCAGAGATCTCGAACCATGACGCTGCTTGGCTATGCCAACGAGCTATTTTGGCACCTCGCAACGACCAAGCAGCAGCAATAAATTCTCAAATATTGGTACATGTTTCTGGAGAAAGTAGGGAATATTTATCTATTAACACGGTTTTAGAAGAAGGAGATGCCACCCACTATCCAGTAGAGTTTTTAGACTCTCTAAATACACCAGGTCTTCCAGCACACAAAATTTATTTAAAAGTCGGAGTACCAATCATTCTACTCAGAAATTTAAGCCCACCAAAACTATGCAATGGAACTCGGTTGAGAGTAACAAATCTCCAACGAAATGTCATCGAAGCCGAAATCTTAACAGGTTGCGGCTCCGGTGATGTTGTTTTCATTCCCAGAATACCCATTATCCCCAATAATTTTCCGTTTACTTTCAAACGTTTGCAATTTCCTGTAAGCCTCTGTTACGCTATGACTATTAATAAAGCCCAAGGCCAGACGTTATCCGTTGCGGGTGTAGACCTTACTTTTGATTGTTTTTCACACGGCCAACTCTATGTTTCTCTATCACGTGTTAGCAACCCAAACAACCTTTTTGTATATGCTCCGGGTAATTCCACCGCTAACATAGTATATAGAGAAGCATTAACGTAATCAACTATACCAAAGTCAGGACTCTTATCTAAATCATCAAAAAGGTGATATACTCTTATCTAAACGACGTTGTTTTGTTCTCGACAACCACGCGAACGAAGTCGCGGGCACAGCTAGTTTAGATATATAATGATCAGATTGTTGTATGGCGCCGACTTAAAATTAGTTTACATAAAAGTCATTGGATGATTTCCCACCGCCAAAAAAAAAGGCCACTAACTGCATCAGACTGCGTACCGACAGTCGGGTTATTGAATATATTCAACTTTTTTTTTTATAAACACTACTGGAAATACCTCGATCGAAAATTGAAAATGTTGATCGATCGAGGTAGTTTCAGCCGACTGTTAACAGACCATAATGTCTTCGTCTACGCAATGAAGTGAGAGATGCGATGAGTGAGTATCGTACCCTAGTAAGGCTAATACTGGCCACTCCAGAAATGTCTGTGTCACATTGGCCAGGGATTATAACTTTGTCTTCATGTTGTGGTGGATAGTACCAGCACGCGTTTTCAGATTGTTGCGTCTCCTGATATAAATCCGCTCTGAGACCTTGGGTGTTACTGATGGCGACATTTATGACGTTTCTAGCCTCTTCGCTCAGTGGATCTATAGATTTGCTCCACTTCCAGCTGCCAACTGTGTGAGAAGACATAGTTCGTTAAGTAAGCTATCTCAAAGTTACAATCATTTTATTATGTTATCTACATATAAAAATTAACTGGTTTACCTCGTCGTCTGTTTCCATCGATGTTACTGCAGCTGTATAAAAGAGCATAGCTGTCATGGTCGGTTGCGAGTATAAAGAGTTGCTGAATTCTGGGCTCTACAATAAAAAAAAAATATGTAAGGATTGAATTTTACGTGCGACTTGCTAATGCTTCGCACGAGTAGATACTCCATCCCAAAAGGTTTGTGTACTATGTAAGTACATATACTCTAGTTCTAAAATGCAACGGTTTGGCAGTCTTAATATAATAGCAGCTCACTGCGGAATTTATAAGCCCGCGAGACTTAATACAAATGAACTGTGATGCAATAATCTAGTGACTTATACAGTATCTATATATCCGAAAAATATTGGACTCGTATTTTTTCTTATGTCACGCGGCATGACGCTTTTAACCACCACAGTGTCATCACGAGCGCGAATCGCCCAGAGGACACGGTGGAGCATACGGTGGAGGTCTGCCCCGCTTGGGCGGAGCACTGCCGTGTCCTCGTGGATGCGATAGATGGCGGCGACCTCTCGCGCCCGGCCCTGGTTCAGGCCATGGTACGGAGCGAGCGGAAATGGGAAGCAGTCTACGCCTTCTGCGAAGCAGTAATGCTTGCGAAGGCGGGACGCATGAGGGAAGCTCAACGGGGTGGCCCTAACGGCCCCGGCCGCTACAACCGCAGGAGAGGCACTGGGCGTAGGACGTCGCGAGATGATTTTCAGCCACCGTAGACCCGGGCCTGTGGACGGCGAGCACTGCGTAGCTCGCCGTCCAATCAGCACCAGGCCCGTGAGTCGACGGCGCGTAGTGTTTCACGCGCGCCTCAAAGAGATGTTGTCAGCCACCACTGACGGGGTCCATCGTGGCCGGTGCCTGCATGCCTAGGGGTAGCAGATAAATTCTCTACATTAGTTACCGCACCCCTGGGCACTCAGGCAGGGAAGGAAGCCCTCTTCCTTCCCTGGCTTGCCTTTGTGCGGGAGGGCGAGTCAGTAAGAGTATGACACGACCTCCCGCTCCATTCAGAGCGGGAGAAGTCATTGGATGATTTCCCAACCCACCAAAAAAATAAAAAGCAACGTTTATGATACAGACTAAAATCAAAGTGAACAACTTACCGCCATCAACATTGAGTAAAACCTCTAACACACCCGGTCGAGACGCAACGGGTCTAGCTTCTCCTGATATTGTACTCAAAGCCTCATTGAAAACTTGGCTGTTCTGTACAGTGTAGACCCCGGTTGTAGGTCCTGCTCCAAATACAGCACGATTACACTGGCCAGTCTGTGCCGTTTGTGGATATCTGGCGACTTCGTACCAGGTGCCGAGAAACTGATAATACATGAAATAAATTAAAAGATCTTGGACATACAAATATAGCAAAGCATAGCCGTTTTTAATGTTCCCACTATCAAGACACAGGCCTCCTCTCTGTGAAAGGAATAAATCTCAAATTATTTTTGTTACTAGCCTGTTCTGTTCTACTCGGGCAGGCGCTTTATATTGTGTTATTTATGTCATCAACAATGCTCTCGAAACCGTGGAAGAGGAGGCCTGCTAGGACTTAGGGAGGAAACATTTAATATATGAAATTCTAAATGTTTGTTAATTGTCACACCTCCATGGCTGACCAGACTTTGATGGAATTTAAAACTCAGGTAGAACCCAGCAATACGTCCCTGTAGGTTTTCAATTTTTAGTCGAGCGAAGACGGTGGCCAACAAAAGCTAATGTGATCAACACATTAAATGTGCACTTACTCTGACCACGTCGAAGTCAGCAACGCCGGTAATGGATGCATCGCAGAGTCCGGGCAACTCGATAAAATCTGGGTTTTCAGGGAACTCTGGATAGTAGAAGCACGCTTCACTGGTTTGACTTGTCTCTTGATAATAATCCGCTCTGAGACCTTGGGTGTTACTGATGGCAGCATTTATGGCACTGTTAGCCAGTTCGTCGAATTGATCCAAAGATTTGCTTAATTTCCAACTGCCAACTGTATGGGAAAAGACGGTTTGTTAGGTTAGCTTTTTCAAAGTTACAATCGTTTTAGTGTGTTATTTACATTAAAATGAACTTGTTTACCTCGTCGTGTGTTTTCAGGTATGTTATTAGTGCAGCTGTATACAAGAGCATAGCTGTCATGGTCGGTTGCGAGTACAAAGAGTTCCTGAGTTCTGGGCTCTGCAACAAAAAAAAAAATTATGGGTACAAATATATGATTGAAAATTCCGTGCGACTTGCTAAAACTTCGCATGAGTACTCTATACCAGAAGGTTTATGTGTACTATACAAGTACATATACTCTATTTTCGAAATGCGATGGGTTGGTTGTACAAATTTACCATCAGCTCACCGCGGCATTTAAAGCTCGCGATACTTAATACAAATGAAAAAATGTGATGCAATAATCCAGTGTCATATTAAACGTTATCTACAAATATAATTCAGTTTAATGAGAATATAAAATAAATTTTATATACTATATCAGTATGTTAGTAATTTTGCTGTCATACATAAACGTACAACAAGAACATCACTTAGATCTTTCAAAAGTTTTTAAGTAGCGTCATTTCGATTTTGCAACACAGCAGCGTTTATGATACAGACTAAAATTAAAGTGAACAACATACCGCCATCAATATTGAAGGAAACCTCTAACACTCCCGGTTGGGACGCAACGGGTCTAGCTTCTCCTGATATTGTACTCAAAGCCTCATCGAAAACTTGGCTGTTCTTTACAGTGTAGACCCCGGTTGTAGGTCCTGCCCCGTATACAGCACGGTTACATTGTCCAGTCTGTGCCGTTTGTGGGTATCTGGCGACTTCGTACCAGGTTCCGAGAAACTGATAATACATGAAATCAATTACAAGATCACGAACTATTAAGTATAGCATAATCAGCATTTTTCATTCTTCCCACTACCGAGACACAGAATAAATCTCAAATTATTTTTGTAATTAGCCTGCACTATTCTACTTGGGCAGGCGCTTTATATTGTGCTATTCATGACACCAGCACTGCTCTCGAAACGGTGAGAGAGGAGGCCTGTTAGGACTTAGGGAGGAAACATTTTAAATGTGAAAGTCTGAATGTTTGTCATTCAATCACAACTCCATGGCTGACTGGACTTGGATGAAATTAAGAACTCAGGTAGAATCCAGCAGAACGTTCCGGTAGGAAATTATCAACATTCAGTCAGGCGAAGCTGGTGGCCAACAAAACCTAATGTGGTAATTATGATTAAATGTGCACTTACTCTGGCCACGTCGAAGTCAGCAACGCCGGTAACGGATGCATCGCAGAGTCCGGGCAACTCGATAAAATCTGGGTTTTCAGGGAGCTCTGGATAGTAGAAGCACGCTTCACTAGTTTGACTTGTCTCCTGGTAATAATCTGCTCTGAGACCTTGGGTGTTACCGATGGCGGCATTTATGGCGCTGTTAGCCAGTTCGTCGAATGGATCCAAAGATTTGCTTAATTTCCAACTGCCAACTGTATAGGAAAAGATGGTTTGTTAGGTTAGCTTTTTCAAAGTTACAATCGTTTAAGTGTGTTATTTACATTAAAATGAACTTGTTTACCTCGTCGTGTGTTTTCAGGTATCTTATTAGTGCAGCTGTATACAAGAGCATAGCTGTCATGGTCGGTTGCGAGTACAAAGAGTTGCTGAGTTCTGTGCTCTGCAACAAAAAAAAAATATAGGGTATAAATATATGATTGAAAATTCCGTGCGATTTGCTAAAACTTCGCATGAGTACTCTATACCAGAAGGTTTATGTGTACTATACAAGTAAACATATTCTATTTTCGAAATGCGATGGGTTGGTTGTACTATTGATGAAAAAGGTGCATGGAGAGCCTAAGGTCGACTTTTGACTGTGAGGTTTTGCATTACGTATCATGACTTTCATGAGACGACTAGATGGCGCTGTTCAATCATGAAAATAACACTGCAAAGCTTATAAACCTTATTATGCAGAGGCAGATAATAAGGTTTTTAATACCTAAAATAATTACTAAGTAATAATAATATATTTATATTCAAATAAACAATCATTACTATATTTTCTTATTTCCGAGTACTTAATACAGCATAAATGATAAATGATAAATGATGTTTATTCAGTAAATAGGTTACAAGGAACACTTTTACACGTCAATGTTTTTTGTCAGTTTAAGCTAGATGAGGCCGGTGTTTCCTAGCTGACTACCCTGAGAAGAAACACCGAAACAAACTCAGAGGTCAGTCTCTTTTAGTGTTCAAATCCATACAATGTGGACTGGTTAGATCATATGAGAACCATGTACGTTTATGTCTGGGATGAGCTTTATGAAGAAAGCAACACACGAATTCGAGTGGACCTGTCCAGACAGTGCAAGCATTTGTCAGTCATCGCGAAGCTCAACTCAGAACTCTGAGGTGCTCAACGAACCGACGAACAATACCAAAGTAAGGACATTTGAGTAGGCCGCAAAAAATACTCAAACTGCCAGACAATCATAAAATCTACATGAATATAACGACATACATAGTTCTCGCATTCACATTATTCTATATGAGGACCATGCAGCTTAGTGTCTGTAGTGGTCTTTTGAAGAAAGAACCAAACATATTTGAGTGGACCTGTCCAGTCAGTGCAAGCATTTGTCAATAGTCGAATAGCTCAACTTAAAAACCACTAAGGAGCTCAATGACATGACGAACAATACCAAAGAAAAGACATTTGGGTAGGCCGCAAAAGTACTCAAACTGTCAGACAACGTTGAAAATTACTGTAAAAAGGAGGAGAAAATAATAATAATAACCCACATAGTCCTCACATTTACAATAATTAAGTAATCAAAAAAAAAATAAAAATATAATACTTTACAAAGTAAATATTTGTGTCAAACAAAATAGTAATCATAATATGTCAATCAAAAAAATAAAAATAAATATAATACTTAACAACGTATTCAAGTCAAAAAAAAAAAAAAAAAATAATAAAATGTCAATAAAAAAATAAAATAAAAAATATAATACAATACTATACAAGTATTCATGTCAAAACGAATATTAAAAAAAAATATATATATAAAAAATTTTTTCATCAGTAAGTAGTACATATGAAAACAATGGCTCATGTATATCATTGAAGCAGCTCAATCCCACGCCTTTTTGTCCTCAAGAAAGTCATTAATTGTGTAAAAAGCTTTCTGGCATAGCTTACGTTTAATAAATGATTTAAATTTATTTATGCTTAGTTCTTGAATTTGGCTAGGAAGTTTATTATAGAAACGTATACATTGACATCTAAACGAACCACCTATTTTTTTCTTGAGCCTGGTTTTTGGTACAATAAATTTGTGTTTGTTCCTAGTATTTATGCTATGGATATCACTGTATCTTTTAAACAGATTAATATTTTTATGTGCATACATGAGATTCTCATAAATATATTGAGAGGGAACAGTCATAATATTAATCTCTTTAAATTTGTCTCTGAGGGAGTGTCTGGGACTTAATTTATAAATTGCACGAATAGCCCTTTTCTGTAAAACAAAAATTATTATTGACACACTAGTGTTCACTTGTATTACATTGGGTAATGTGAACTTTATGCATTTTGTTTTTTTCTCGTTAAGGAGAAGATTATTGACATTAAACCAGTTAACTACAGTTAAAAGAGCATTATTTACATTATCAACAACCACCTGCTGACGTTTGAGTTTAAATAAAAGTGAAGTGTCATCTGCAAACAGCACTATATCATGTTTATCCTTTATGAGGTAAGGCAAGTCGTTGATATAGATTAGAAACAAAAAAGGACCCAGAATTGAGCCTTGAGGAACCCCCATTCTGACTACAGACCCGGAAGACCTTTTGCCGTTCACATCAACTCTCTGAATCCTATTACTCAAGTATGAAGTAAGAAGATCCAGAGAGGCGCCCCGGACTCCGTAGTAGTGCAGCTTCCTGATCAATGTATCATGGAGAACGCAATCGAAAGCCTTAGACAAATCGCAAAAAATGCCCAACGCATCGCATTTATCTTCCCATGCATTATAAATGTGTCCCAAAAGTTCAACACCAGCATCAGTTGTTGAACGACCCTTTGTGAAACCAAACTGTTTGTTGTGTAATAATTTGTGTTTATTAAAATATCTTTGAATTTGATCTAAAATAATTTTCTCAAAAATTTTACTAAAAGTAGGTAGCACTGATATAGGTCTATAATTAGTAGGGTCTGATGTACTACCCGATTTAAACAATGGTATAATTTTACTATATTTCATTAGATCAGGAAACTCACCACAATCTATACAATTATTAAAAATTACTGCTAAAGTAGGTGCTACAATGTCTATAATAGACCTAGCAACGTCAACAGAATTACCCCATAGATCTGCAGTCTTTTTAACATTTAAAGTATTAAAAGTTTTGATTACATCATTACAAGTGACATATTGGAAATAAAATTGGGATTCAAAAACTGGAACGTTTTCTTTAAGTAAAATTTCTGCAGCAGTTGGTGATGAATTTAGAGATTTTGTAGTCGATACGGGAATCTCTGCAAAGAAATTTTCAAATGCCGCGGCGACTTGCGAATCTGATTTAATGATACTGTCATCAATAGCAAGGCTGTAATCACTACTTCGGTTGCAAGACCTTCCCGTTTCGCTATTAATAATATCCCAAGTCATTTTAATTACATTACTACTATTTTTAATTTTTGAACTTAAGTAGCGAGATTTCGCCAAATAACATACTTTTTTAAATAATTTAGAATAATTCTTAACATATAAATTAAATTCTACAGTGTTAATATAAGTCCGTTCTTCATACAGCTCATACAGCCGTTTTCTACTTTTATTAATACCAACGCCATCTAAACCAAACTAAATAAGCCAATTGGTACTATATCGGTTAATTCGACTACAGATGGCGTCGATCACAAATAATAAAAATCCCTACATTCACAAAGTAGCTCTTATTTTCACATTCCAGAATAAATAGTCAGTAGCTCAGGTGGATAAGCATTACAGAATAACATAGATCGTTCAATAGGGCACCGGTTCGCAACACAGCTCTCTGTCGATTTTTTTTAAATTTAATTATTCTAATATATAATTTATATTCTATTTTTTGTATTTTTAAACGTTTTTATTTTATTTTTTGTTATAAATAATATAAAAAATATGAGGTATAAGATGTATAAATGAATATAGGGATATTATACAAGTATACATATACTACTATATATAACATTATACAAAGTTGATACGACAGAGGGGCTTTCCTTTAAACTGCCTATACTAGGTACTATTTTCAAGCTCTGTACCAAAAATCAATTAAATCGGAGCAGTAGTTTAGTCACAAACGATTTTTTAAGTTTTGGCCTCGTTTGAACACGATGTATCTTTCCTAACAGCTGATTATGTCTATACGCACAGGTCATGCACCTTAAAACGATAAATCTGAGTATAACCTACGATACGACGCGTTGTTGCCGTTCTCACACAAGTCACAAGTACATTTTCGCTATAAGATGGCAATGCAAACAAGGATAATGGGTATAAAGTATGGTATAAAGGGTGGTTGCGTTTTACTCTGAATTGTAAGCTATTTAGTTTGTTTGAAAAAAAAAAAACCTCATTTATTATTATTTTTATTTTTATACCGTATCGAATTAATACTAAACACGTATAGTATACGTAGTTTAATTTAATGCCCCTCTGTCACATCAACGTTGTATAAATATATATTATATAAATTACTTTCATAATTGGTGGTAAGTATTAGTATTATTAGTAAAAAACATTTATGTAGAAGATTTAGATATATTTATCTTACAGCTTAAGATTTACTAAGTTTAATTCTCGTAAAGGATAAGAAATGAAACTATTTTATTGATTATAGTTTAAGACATTTAATTCTCAAAGAAGAATACAATTTATGTCTTTCTTTCTTATAGAATGTATAACCTAACCTAGCAGTTTTACATCCAATTAACAATGATTTAATTCACTTGTTAAGGAGAAATACAAGTAAAATTTATAACTGAATAACTCTATTACAAAATAGAAGACCTTAACAAAGTAAAACTGTATAATAGATATTATAAGTATTCTAAATCAAAACTGTGTTGTGCTATTCTTCTATTATTTAGTTTTATTTACATTATGTTATAATAACTTTCACTATATATGCAACCTTAGTTCTGTAAATATTTTACCTACTCATAAATTATAAAAATTTTACGTTTTGCATAATTATGTTTAGTGGTATTGACTATAATGATTGATTTGTGCATTATGTTATGACTAAGGTTCATAGCTTAAGTATTCGTTCCAGAAGGAGGAAGAAATTGAAGCTAAACCTAAAATCAATAACAATTGTAAGACCGGGTTATAGCTGTCATTTTGGGACCGAGTTGTTTATAATAATAAATAAATAATTTATTATGTTGGAAAGGAATCTATATTTATATTGTTTTTATTTTAATTTCACAAATTATATAAGAAATCAAAATCATTAGGTTAATAACATTTTGTTGTTATAAAGTAATGTATAAATTTATCCAACTTAAACCAAGTTTGATTACTGTAATTTATCATATAAATTATAGCTACCCCGGTCTTTTCATTTTTACTCAATCATTATTACTCAAAACAATAGTCAACACTTTATATTCTTTAATATTTCGTGTATCCGCCATTTTGATCGATTACAGCTTGCAACCGCGAACCCAAGGAGTCTATTAATTTTTCACATAAATTGTGACCCCGTATAGAATCCCATACCTCCATGCAGTGAGTACTCAGTGCTTCCTTAGTACTTTCGTTCCTATTGTCCCACTTTTGAACCATAACGCCCCATAAATTTTCAATGGGGTTTAAATCTGGCGATCTCGCAGGCCAAGGAATAATTCTTATGTTCGATTGCTGGCTAAACCACTCTTGCACAATTATGGAACGGTGTATAGGACAATTGTCCTGCACGAACGTTATTACTGGCATGTCTTCTACAGGAAAAACATTCCGCACAGTGGGCAACATGACGTCATTCAGCACATCTAAGTAGTTAACACTGTTTGCACGACTGGGTATTACAGTAAGTTCTCATGGTCCTGCAGCTGTCATCCATCCCCAAATGTTTACTGTTATACGACCGGATTCAGAGTTAGCCACAACGTGATCACTATCATAACGCGTATTATTCCTACGCCACAACCTAACTCGCCCGTGCTGGCTAGACTTGAAAGTCTTTTCATCACTGAAGATAACGTTGCTCCAGTCGAAATGTCTGTATTTCAAAGCGAACTCCAATCGTGCTCTTTTATTAGCTTCGGTTAGCAATGGCTTTATAGCATGTCGACGATAATGCAGACCTTCACTATGAAGAGCACGATACACCGTCCGCAAAGATGTATCAAACAACTCTGCGTAATATCTTGTTGGTGTAAAGCCATTTTCCTCATAACCTTGCACCATAAGTTGACGCTGGTCTGAGTCAATATGGCGTCTTCTGCCAGATCTACTGCGGTGTTCCAACGAACCCTCTTCTTGAAACCGCTTTATCCATAAAGTGACAGTCTTTACCTATAAGGGAAATATATTATTTATTATTTTCGTGTATCGATAACCATGGATAATAAAATATATAACGAACAGTGATTTTAAAACATTACTTACGTTTAAGCCAGTTTCTCTCGAAATTTCAGAATAATTTAGGCCTTGATTATGCAATGCTATTATTTGGGCCCTCGTAGCCATATCAATATTAGAACGCGAACTCATGGTAAAGATAAATATTAAAAAATTGTTAAATGCAATCGTAACTGAACTCACTCAAAGATAGTAAAGAACGTTATGATTGAACAAAAAGATTTAATTTTTATACAGTCAATATTAAACTACCCTCAATTCTTTTGAGATTTATGATACAGGTTAAAGTCGCTAAACAACTTCGATATAATAAAGAGTAGGATAATTTCAACTCATTGCGTAATGACGCAATAGTCCAGTGGCTATGGTATCGGTAAATTTTATGCCACCGAGTTCGAATCCTAGTTATTACGAGCTTTGCTTTATAAGGTTTGTAATGTCGTAGCCACTCGCCCGTCTAGAACCAGAATCTCCGCATTTTTAACATGGCTCAGAACCGTTGCTACCTCAATTATGGCTACCGCGGTGTGTTCCCATTAAAATCGGTTTTTGTCTATGGTCCTCAGCTTTTAGTCGGTTTTTCTCTATTATAGACGTTACTCAACTAAATTTTGCGTCAAATAAAACTGGGCGCACTGTTATGCAAGCTACGAGAATACCAGAAAAAAAAGTTAAAAGTTGATTTTCTGTGGCCATTTTCTGTTGTTGCGAAACTGACAGGAGCTCTGCATTTACAATGTAAATACAATTGTATTTAAAACCCTGTGTATTAGTGTAATATATCAAAAGAATCTTCAAGATTCAAGCTTAACGAAAAACTAAACATGCAGTAGGTTCAAAGTGTGTTGAAAACGACAATATTGAAATAAAAAACAAGGGGAGAGCGCCGCGTCCGGCGTCCGTATTTTGTTGATAATTTTGTATGATTTACTAACTAATCTGTTAGAATATTGCTCGTAATATGGAAATTAGTTCATTATTAGTATTTACACATACTTCGACAGTAAAAATAGGACGAAAATATATAGGATTCCATGTTTTAATGACTTCATTCCACAGGTCGTCAGTACTTGCCATAATTCTGGTTTAAACGCTTTTTTTAAATGTCCACAGTAAAGGTTTGTATAAACATGGAAATTACGAGAGTAATGGCTTGTTTTTTTTCAACGGTTTATCCGACTACGGGGATCACAAAGAAGGGTTATTATTTGAGCTTTAGCACGATGTTTTTAATAAAGCGTACTAACCTTAATGTGATGGTTTGGATTGAATGATTTTGTATTTTTTTCCAACGGTTTACTGACCACAATTTGAGTTTAACCACAATATTAATGCTTACTAATGTGATGGTTCAGATTTAATGATTTAGTATATAAATCTTTTTCAACGGTTTAGCCGACTGCAGCAGAAAGAAGTGTTATGATATTTTCGTTGCACTTTTTTTTCTTTCTTGTCTTTCAATGGTTTTGGGCATGAGAATAATGTTTTTTTTAATGCCTAATTGCTGTCATAAATTAAAAATAAATTGGAATCTAAGACAAGTTTCGATTTCAGGTCTCAGGATAATTACAATAATTACGGTCTGGAAGAAGAGGAGGAGGATGTGTCTATATATCTGAGTTTCGCTAGCTACTTTATTAAAAAGCCTCCTCCTCGTAATCTGTGTAAACCTCGTAATACACCTTACTTTGAATGTGTGTGTAATGTATTTCGTTAAAGTAATTAGGTAAATTAAAAAAAGATATCACATAAAAAAAGTTTATTTTTAAATAGGTAATACATTTTTTACAATATTAAACAACTATGTACATTAATCATTGTCTCATTTCAACAAAAATCACAAAATAAACTAAATGTCGAAATTAAAATATAGGACGGGCAGTATGCAGCCATACGTATGAGCCCTACGGGCGGCCATTTTGCCGTATTTTGCCTTATTTTTGCTAGCGCAGGCGGCATGAAATTAATGCGGGAAGGGGTGTTTTGTTTTCATCTTGTGTGCTACTTAAAACCGTCCAAGTAATGACTTATGGGTATCAAAAGAAAGCTTATATAGTCTAGTTTTATAATACATAGGTTTAAAAGACATAAACTACAAAATTATTAGTAAAAACTTAGTAAGAACAAAAATTTTACTGTTTTTCAACCAAAAATCTCAAGTTTAACTTTTTTTTTTAAGTACTTAGAACTAGTTTTTGTGACTTAGTTATCACATAAGTCAATTCTATATAGTATCAGCTATACACACGTATTTTTACTTGTGTGTAGAAGCAGGAGATTACGAGATATTAAGCTTTAAATTGGCAACGGGACCCGGCGCTTGCGCGGAAAAATACCAGAGCGAGCGAGCGGACGTAGGTTGTCACTTTTTGGCGTCTGGACTGACGTTTCAGTGGGTAGGAGAATTTGTGTTAAAATTAAGTAATATTGTAATTAGCAAAAAACAAGATAATGTTCTTTAACGACAGATGTATATTTTCCAATCCAACTACTATACTAGCGCCATCTATGTCGTTCAAGACGTATTATTAAGGCGATGAAACCCTGTACAAACGATTTTGGTTTGGAATTCTCCACGCAGTTCTGTCTTCATTAGTACATATTTACCATCAGCTGACCGCGGCATTTATAGCTCGCGATACTTAATACAAATGAAAAAATGTGATGCAATAATCCAGTGTCATATTAAACGTTATCT
This sequence comes from Polia nebulosa, assembly GCA_951329385.1. Classification (NCBI taxonomy): domain Eukaryota; kingdom Metazoa; phylum Arthropoda; class Insecta; order Lepidoptera; family Noctuidae; genus Polia; species Polia nebulosa. The sequence continues at coordinate 25,392,136 of OX589602.1, forward strand.
ACAAATACATTTCAGTTTAATGGGAATATAAAATAAATTGTATATACTATATCAGTATGTTAGTAATTTTGCTGTCATACATAAACGTACAACAAGAACATCACTTAGATCTTTCAGAAGTTTTTAAGCAGCGTCATTTCGATTTTGCAACACAGCAGCGTTAATGATACAGACTAAAATTAAAGTGAACAACATACCGCCATCGATATTGAAGGAAACCTCTAACACTCCCGGTTGGGACGCAACGGGTCTAGCTTCTCCTGATATTGTACTCAAAGCCTCATCGAAAACTTGGCTGTTCTTTACAGTGTAGACCCCGGTTGTAGGTCCTGCCCCGTATACAGCACGGTTACATTGTCCAGTCTGTGCCGTTTGTGGGTATCTGGCGACTTCGTACCAGGTTCCGAGAAACTGATAATACATGACATAAATTACAAGATCACGAACTATTAAGTATAGCATAATCAGCATTTTTTAATCTTCCTACTACCGAGACACAGGCCTCCTCTCTGTGAGAGGAATAAATCTCAAATTATTTTTGTAATTAGCCTGCACTATTCTACTTGGGCAGGCGCTTAATATTGTGCTATTCGTGATATCAGCACTGCTCTCGAAACGGTGAGAGAGGAGGCCTGTTAGGACTTTGGGAGGAAAAATTTGAAATGTGAAAGTATGAATGTTTGTCATTCAATCACAACTCCATGGGTGACCAGACTTGGATAAAATTAAGAACTCAGGTAGAATCCAGCAGAACGTCCCGGTAGGAAATTTTCAACATTCAGTCAGGCGAAGGTGGTGGCCAACAAAAACTAATGTGGTAATTATGATTAAATGTGCACTTACTCTGGCCACGTCAAAGTCAGCAACGCCGGTAACGGATGCATCGCAGAGTCCGGGCAACTCGATAAAATCTGGGTTTTCAGGGAGCTCTGGATAGTAGAAGCACGCTTCACTAGTTTGACTTGTCTCCTGGTAATAATCTGCTCTGAGACCTTGGGTGTTACCGATGGCGGCATTTATGGCGCTGTTAGCCAGTTCGTCGAATGGATCCAAAGATTTGCTTAATTTCCAACTGCCAACTTTATGGGAAAAGATGGTTTGTTAGGTTAGCTTTTTCAAAGTTACAATCGTTTTAGTGTGTTATTTACATTAAAATGAACTTGTTTACCTCGTCGTGTGTTTTCAGGTATGTTATTAGTGCAGCTGTATACAAGAGCATAGCTGTCATGGTCGGTAGCGAGTACAAAGAGTTGCTGAGTTCTGTGCTCTGCAACAAAAAAAAAATATAGGGTAATAAATATATGATTGAAAATTCCGTGCGACTTGCTAAAACTTCGCATGAGTACTCTCTACCAGAAGGTTCATGTGTACTATACAAGTAAATATATTCTATTTTCGAAATGCGATGGGTTGGTTGTACATATTTACCATCAGCTGACCGCGGCATTTATAGCTCGCGATACTTAATACAAATGAAAAAATGTGATGCAATAATCCAGTGTCATATTAAACGTTATCTACAAATACAATTCAGTTTAATGGGAATATAAAATAAATTTTATATACTATATCAGTATGTTAGTAATTTTGCTGTCATACATAAACGTACAACAAGAACATCACTTAGATCTTTCAAAAGTTTTTAAGCAGCGTCATTTCGATTTTGCAACACAGCAGCGTTAATGATACAGACTAAAATTAAAGTGAACAACATACCGCCATCGATATTGAAGGAAACCTCTAACACTCCCGGTTGGGACGCAACGGGTCTAGCTTCTCCTGATATTGTACTCAAAGCCTCATCGAAAACTTGGCTGTTCTTTACAGTGTAGACCCCGGTTGTAGGTCCTGCCCCGTATACAGCACGGTTACATTGTCCAGTCTGTGCCGTTTGTGGGTATCTGGCGACTTCGTACCAGGTTCCGAGAAACTGATAATACATGACATAAATTACAAGATCACGAACTATTAAGTATAGCATAATCAGTATTTTTTAATCTTCCCACTACCGAGACACAGGCCTCCTCTCTGTGAGAGGAATAAATCTCAAATTATTTTTGTAATTAGCCTGCACTATTCTACTTGGGCAGGCGCTTAATATTGTGCTATTCGTGATATCAGCACTGCTCTCGAAACGGTGAGAGAGGAGGCCTGTTAGGACTTAGGGAGGAAAAATTTGAAATGTGAAAGTATGAATGTTTGTCATTCAATCACAACTCCATGGGTGACCAGACTTGGATAAAATTAAGAACTCAGGTAGAATCCAGCAGAACGTCCCGGTAGGAAATTTTCAACATTCAGTCAGGCGAAGGTGGTGGCCAACAAAAACTAATGTGGTAATTATGATTAAATGTGCACTTACTCTGGCCACGTCAAAGTCAGCAACGCCGGTAACGGATGCATCGCAGAGTCCGGGCAACTCGATAAAATCTGGGTTTTCAGGGAGCTCTGGATAGTAGAAGCACGCTTCACTAGTTTGACTTGTCTCCTGGTAATAATCTGCTCTGAGACCTTGGGTGTTACCGATGGCGGCATTTATGGCGCTGTTAGCCAGTTCGTCGAATGGATCCAAAGATTTGCTTAATTTCCAACTGCCAACTTTATGGGAAAAGATGGTTTGTTAGGTTAGCTTTTTCAAAGTTACAATCGTTTTAGTGTGTTATTTACATTAAAATGAACTTGTTTACCTCGTCGTGTGTTTTCAGGTATGTTATTAGTGCAGCTGTATACAAGAGCATAGCTGTCATGGTCGGTTGCGAGTACAAAGAGTTGCTGAGTTCTGTGCTCTGCAACAAAAAAAAAATATAGGGTATAAATATATGATTGAAAATTCCGTGCGACTTGCTAAAACTTCGCATGAGTACTCTCTACCAGAAGGTTCATGTGTACTATACAAGTAAATATATTCTATTTTCGAAATGCGATGGGTTGGTTGTACATATTTACCATCAGCTGACCGCGGCATTTATAGCTCGCGATACTTAATACAAATGAAAAAATGTGATGCAATAATCCAGTGTCATATTAAACGTTATCTACAAATACAATTCAGTTTAATGGGAATATAAAATAAATTTTATATACTATATCAGTATGTTAGTAATTTTGCTGTCATACATAAACGTACAACAAGAACATCACTTAGATCTTTCAAAAGTTTTTAAGCAGCGTCATTTCGATTTTGCAACACAGCAGCGTTAATGATACAGACTAAAATTAAAGTGAACAACATACCGCCATCGATATTGAAGGAAACCTCTAACACTCCCGGTTGGGACGCAACGGGTCTAGCTTCTCCTGATATTGTACTCAAAGCCTCATCGAAAACTTGGCTGTTCTTTACAGTGTAGACCCCGGTTGTAGGTCCTGCCCCGTATACAGCACGGTTACATTGTCCAGTCTGTGCCGTTTGTGGGTATCTGGCGACTTCGTACCAGGTTCCGAGAAACTGATAATACATGACATAAATTACAAGATCACGAACTATTAAGTATAGCATAATCAGCATTTTTTAATCTTCCTACTACCGACACACAGGCCTCCTCTCTGTGAGAGGAATAAATCTCAAATTATTTTTGTAATTAGCCTGCACTATTCTACTTGGGCAGGCGCTTAATATTGTGCTATTCGTGATATCAGCACTGCTCTCGAAACGGTGAGAGAGGAGGCCTGTTAGGACTTAGGGAGGAAAAATTTGAAATGTGAAAGTATGAATGTTTGTCATTCAATCACAACTCCATGGGTGACCGGACTTGGATAAAATTAAGAACTCAGGTAGAATCCAGCAGAACGTCCCGGTAGGAAATTTTCAACATTCAGTCAGGCGAAGCTGGTGGCCAACAAAACCTAGTGTGGTAATTATGATTAAATGTGCACTTACTCTGGCCACGTCAAAGTCAGCAACGCCGGTAACGGATGCATCGCAGAGTCCGGGCAACTCGATAAAATCTGGGTTTTCAGGGAGCTCTGGATAGTAGAAGCACGCTTCACTAGTTTGACTTGTCTCCTGGTAATAATCTGCTCTGAGACCTTGGGTGTTACCGATGGCGGCATTTATGGCGCTGTTAGCCAGTTCGTCGAATGGATCCAAAGATTTGCTTAATTTCCAACTGCCAACTTTATGGGAAAAGATGGTTTGTTAGGTTAGCTTTTTCAAAGTTACAATCGTTTTAGTGTGTTATTTACATTAAAATAAACTTGTTTACCTCGTCGTGTGTTTTCAGGTATGTTATTAGTGCAGCTGTATACAAGAGCATAGCTGTCATGGTCGGTTGCGAGTACAAAGAGTTGCTGAGTTCTGTGCTCTGCAACAAAAAAAAAATATAGGGTATAAATATATGATTGAAAATTCCGTGCGACTTGCTAAAACTTCGCATGAGTACTCTCTACCAGAAGGTTCATGTGTACTATACAAGTAAATATATTCTATTTTCGAAATGCGATGGGTTGGTTGTACATATTTACCATCAGCTGACCGCGGCATTTATAGCTCGCGATACTTAATACAAATGAAAAAATGTGATGCAATAATCCAGTGTCATATTAAACGTTATCTACAAATACAATTCAGTTTAATGGGAATATAAAATAAATTTTATATACTATATCAGTATGTTAGTAATTTTGCTGTCATACATAAACGTACAACAAGAACATCACTTAGATCTTTCAAAAGTTTTTAAGCAGCGTCATTTCGATTTTGCAACACAGCAGCGTTAATGATACAGACTAAAATTAAAGTGAACAACATACCGCCATCGATATTGAAGGAAACCTCTAACACTCCCGGTTGGGACGCAACGGGTCTAGCTTCTCCTGATATTGTACTCAAAGCCTCATCGAAAACTTGGCTGTTCTTTACAGTGTAGACCCCGGTTGTAGGTCCTGCCCCGTATACAGCACGGTTACATTGTCCAGTCTGTGCCGTTTGTGGGTATCTGGCGACTTCGTACCAGGTTCCGAGAAACTGATAATACATGACATAAATTATAAGATCACGAACTATTAAGTATAGCATAATCAGCATTTTTTAATCTTCCCACTACCGAGACACAGGCCTCCTCTCTGTGAGAGGAATAAATCTCAAATTATTTTTGTAATTAGCCTGCACTATTCTACTTGGGCAGGCGCTTAATATTGTGCTATTCGTGATATCAGCACTGCTCTCGAAACGGTGAGAGAGGAGGCCTGTTAGGACTTAGGGAGGAAAAATTTGAAATGTGAAAGTATGAATGTTTGTCATTCAATCACAACTCCATGGGTGACCGGACTTGGATAAAATTAAGAACTCAGGTAGAATCCAGCAGAACGTCCCGGTAGGAAATTTTCAACATTCAGTCAGGCGAAGGTGGTGGCCAACAAAAACTAATGTGGTCATTATGATTAAATGTGCACTTACTCTGGCCACGTCAAAGTCAGCAACGCCGCTAACGGATGCATCGCAGAGTCCGGGCAACTCGATATAATCTGGGTTTTCAGGGAGCTCTGGATAGTAGAAGCACGCTTCACTAGTTTGACTTGTCTCCTGGTAATAATCTGCTCTGAGACCTTGGGTGTTACCGATGGCGGCATTTATGGCGCTGTTAGCCAGTTCGTCGAATGGATCCAAAGATTTGCTTAATTTCCAACTGCCAACTGTATGGGAAAAGACGGTTTGTTAGGTTAGCTTTTTCAAAGTTACAATCGTTTTAGTGTGTTATTTACATTAAAATGAACTTGTTTACCTCGTCGTGTGTTTTCAGGTATGTTATTAGTGCAGCTGTATACAAGAGCATAGCTGTCATGGTCGGTTGCGAGTACAAAGAGTTGCTGAGTTCTGTGCTCTGCAACAATAAAAAAATATAGGGTATAAATATATGATTGAAAATTCCGTGCGACTTGCTAAAACTTCGCATGAGTACTCTCTACCAGAAGGTTCATGTGTACTATACAAGTAAATATATTCTATTTTCGAAATGCGATGGGTTGGTTGTACATATTTACCATCAGCTGGCCGCGGCATTTATAGCTCGCGATACTTAATACAAATGAAAAAATGTGATGCAATAATCCAGTGTCATATTAAACGTTATCTACAAATACAATTCGGTTTAATGGGAATATAAAATAAATTTTATATACTATATCAGTGTTAGTAATTTTGCTGTCATACATAAACGTACAACAAGAACATCACTTAGATCTTTCAAAAGTTTTTAAGCAGCGTCATTTCGATTTTGCAACACAGCAGCGTTAATGATACAGACTAAAATTAAAGTGAACAACATACCGCCATCGATATTGAAGGAAACCTCTAACACTCCCGGTTGGGACGCAACGGGTCTAGCTTCTCCTGATATTGTACTCAAAGCCTCATCGAAAACTTGGCTGTTCTTTACAGTGTAGACCCCGGTTGTAGGTCCTGCCCCGTATACAGCACGGTTACATTGTCCAGTCTGTGCCGTTTGTGGGTATCTGGCGACTTCGTACCAGGTTCCGAGAAACTGATAATACATGACATAAATTACAAGATCACGAACTATTAAGTATAGCATAATCAGCATTTTTTAATCTTCCCACTACCGAGACACAGGCCTCCTCTCTGTGAGAGGAATAAATCTTAAATTATTTTTGTAATTAGCCTGCACTATTCTACTTGGGCAGGCGCTTAATATTGTGCTATTCGTGATATCAGCACTGCTCTCGAAACGGTGAGAGAGGAGGCCTGTTAGGACTTAGGGAGGAAAAATTTGAAATGTGAAAGTATGAATGTTTGTCATTCAATCACAACTCCATGGGTGACCGGACTTGGATAAAATTAAGAACTCAGGTAGAATCCAGCAAAACGTCCCGGTAGGAAATTTTCAACATTCAGTCAGGCGAAGGTGGTGGCCAACAAAAACTAATGTGGTCGTTATGATTAAATGTGCACTTACTCTGGCCACGTCAAAGTCAGCAACGCCGCTAACGGATGCATCGCAGAGTCCGGGCAACTCGATATAATCTGGGTTTTCAGGGAGCTCTGGATAGTAGAAGCACGCTTCACTAGTTTGACTTGTCTCCTGGTAATAATCTGCTCTGAGACCTTGGGTGTTACCGATGGCGGCATTTATGGCGCTGTTAGCCAGTTCGTCGAATGGATCCAAAGATTTGCTTAATTTCCAACTGCCAACTGTATGGGAAAAGACGGTTTGTTAGGTTAGCTTTTTCAAAGTTACAATCGTTTTAGTGTGTTATTTACATTAAAATGAACTTGTTTACCTCGTCGTGTGTTTTCAGGTATGTTATTAGTGCAGCTGTATACAAGAGCATAGCTGTCATGGTCGGTTGCGAGTACAAAGAGTTGCTGAGTTCTGTGCTCTGCAACAAAAAAAAAAATATAGAGTATAAATATATGATTGAAAATTCCGTGCGACTTGCTAAAACTTCGCATGAGTACTCTCTACCAGAAGGTTCATGTGTACTATACAAGTAAATATATTCTATTTTCGAAATGCGATGGGTTGGTTGTACATATTTACCATCAGCTGACCGCGGCATTTATAGCTCGCGATACTTAATACAAATGAAAAAATGTGATGCAATAATCCAGTGTCATATTAAACGTTATCTACAAATACAATTCAGTTTAATGGGAATATAAAATAAATTTTATATACTATATCAGTATGTTAGTAATTTTGCTGTCATACATAAACGTACAACAAGAACATCACTTAGATCTTTCAAAAGTTTTTAAGCAGCGTCATTTCAATTTTGCAACACAGCAGCGTTAATGATACAGACTAAAATTAAAGTGAACAACATACCGCCATTGATATTGAAGGAAACCTCTAACACTCCCGGTTGGGACGCAACGGGTCTAGCTTCTCCTGATATTGTACTCAAAGCCTCATCGAAAACTTGGCTGTTCTTTACAGTGTAGACCCCGGTTGTAGGTCCTGCCCCGTATACAGCACGGTTACATTGTCCAGTCTGTGCCGTTTGTGGGTATCTGGCGACTTCGTACCAGGTTCCGAGAAACTGATAATACATGACATAAATTACAAGATCACGAACTATTAAGTATAGCATAATCAGCATTTTTTAATCTTCCCACTACCGAGACACAGGCCTCCTCTCTGTGAGAGGAATAAATCTCAAATTATTTATGTAATTAGCCTGCACTATTCTACTTGGGCAGGCGCTTAATATTGTGCTATTCGTGATATCAGCACTGCTCTCGAAACGGTGAGAGAGGAGGCCTGTTAGGACTTAGGGAGGAAAAATTTGAAATGTGAAAGTATGAATGTTTGTCATTCAATCACAACTCCATGGGTGACCGGACTTGGATAAAATTAAGAACTCAGGTAGAATCCAGCAGAACGTCCCGGTAGGAAATTTTCAACATTCAGTCAGGCGAAGGTGGTGGCCAACAAAAACTAATGTGGTCATTATGATTAAATGTGCACTTACTCTGGCCACGTCAAAGTCAGCAACGCCGCTAACGGATACATCGCAGAGTCCGGGCAACTCGATATAATCTGGGTTTTCAGGGAGCTCTGGATAGTAGAAGCACGCTTCACTAGTTTGACTTGTCTCCTGGTAATAATCTGCTCTGAGACCTTGGGTGTTACCGATGGCGGCATTTATGGCGCTGTTAGCCAGTTCGTCGAATGGATCCAAAGATTTGCTTAATTTCCAACTGCCAACTGTATGGGAAAAGACGGTTTGTTAGGTTAGCTTTTTCAAAGTTACAATCGTTTTAGTGTGTTATTTACATTAAAATGAACTTGTTTACCTCGTCGTGTGTTTTCAGGTATGTTATTAGTGCAGCTGTATACAAGAGCATAGCTGTCATGGTCGGTTGCGAGTACAAAGAGTTGCTGAGTTCTGTGCTCTGCAACAAAAAAAAAAATATAGAGTATAAATATATGATTGAAAATTCCGTGCGACTTGCTAAAACTTCGCATGAGTACTCTCTACCAGAAGGTTCATGTGTACTATACAAGTAAATATATTCTATTTTCGAAATGCGATGGGTTGGTTGTACATATTTACCATCAGCTGACCGCGGCATTTATAGCTCGCGATACTTAATACAAATGAAAAAATGTGATGCAATAATCCAGTGTCATATTAAACGTTATCTACAAATACAATTCAGTTTAATGGGAATATAAAATAAATTTTATATACTATATCAGTATGTTAGTAATTTTGCTGTCATACATAAACGTACAACAAGAACATCACTTAGATCTTTCAAAAGTTTTTAAGCAGCGTCATTTCGATTTTGCAACACAGCAGCGTTAATGATACAGACTAAAATTAAAGTGAACAACATACCGCCATCGATATTGAAGGAAACCTCTAACACTCCCGGTTGGGACGCAACGGGTCTAGCTTCTCCTGATATTGTACTCAAAGCCTCATCGAAAACTTGGCTGTTCTTTACAGTGTAGACCCCGGTTGTAGGTCCTGCCCCGTATACAGCACGGTTACATTGTCCAGTCTGTGCCGTTTGTGGGTATCTGGCGACTTCGTACCAGGTTCCGAGAAACTGATAATACATGACATAAATTACAAGATCACGAACTATTAAGTATAGCATAATCAGCATTTTTTAATCTTCCCACTACCGAGACACAGGCCTCCTCTCTGTGAGAGGAATAAATCTCAAATTATTTTTGTAATTAGCCTGCACTATTCTACTTGGGCAGGCGCTTAATATTGTGCTATTCGTGATATCAGCACTGCTCTCGAAACGGTGAGAGAGGAGGCCTGTTAGGACTTAGGGAGGAAAAATTTGAAATGTGAAAGTATGAATGTTTGTCATTCAATCACAACTCCATGGGTGACCGGACTTGGATAAAATTAAGAACTCAGGTAGAATCCAGCAGAACGTCCCGGTAGGAAATTTTCAACATTCAGTCAGGCGAAGGTGGTGGCCAACAAAAACTAATGTGGTCATTATGATTAAATGTGCACTTACTCTGGCCACGTCAAAGTCAGCAACGCCGCTAACGGATACATCGCAGAGTCCGGGCAACTCGATATAATCTGGGTTTTCAGGGAGCTCTGGATAGTAGAAGCACGCTTCACTAGTTTGACTTGTCTCCTGGTAATAATCTGCTCTGAGACCTTGGGTGTTACCGATGGCGGCATTTATGGCGCTGTTAGCCAGTTCGTCGAATGGATCCAAAGATTTGCTTAATTTCCAACTGCCAACTGTATGGGAAAAGACGGTTTGTTAGGTTAGCTTTTTCAAAGTTACAATCGTTTTAGTGTGTTATTTACATTAAAATGAACTTGTTTACCTCGTCGTGTGTTTTCAGGTATGTTATTAGTGCAGCTGTATACAAGAGCATAGCTGTCATGGTCGGTTGCGAGTACAAAGAGTTGCTGAGTTCTGTGCTCTGCAACAAAAAAAAAATATAGAGTATAAATATATGATTGGAAATTCCGTGCGACTTGCTAAAACTTCGCATGAGTACTCTCTACCAGAAGGTTCATGTGTACTATACAAGTAAATATATTCTATTTTCGAAATGCGATGGGTTGGTTGTACATATTTACCATCAGCTGACCGCGGCATTTATAGCTCGCGATACTTAATACAAATGAAAAAATGTGATGCAATAATCCAGTGTCATATTAAACGTTATCTACAAATACAATTCAGTTTAATGGGAATATAAAATAAATTTTATATACTATATCAGTATGTTAGTAATTTTGCTGTCATACATAAACGTACAACAAGAACATCACTTAGATCTTTCAAAAGTTTTTAAGCAGCGTCATTTCGATTTTGCAACACAGCAGCGTTAATGATACAGACTAAAATTAAAGTGAACAACATACCGCCATTGATATTGAAGGAAACCTCTAACACTCCCGGTTGGGACGCAACGGGTCTAGCTTCTCCTGATATTGTACTCAAAGCCTCATCGAAAACTTGGCTGTTCTTTACAGTGTAGACCCCGGTTGTAGGTCCTGCCCCGTATACAGCACGGTTACATTGTCCAGTCTGTGCCGTTTGTGGGTATCTGGCGACTTCGTACCAGGTTCCGAGAAACTGATAATACATGACATAAATTACAAGATCACGAACTATTAAGTATAGCATAATCAGCATTTTTTAATCTTCCCACTACCGAGACACAGGCCTCCTCTCTGTGAGAGGAATAAATCTCAAATTATTTATGTAATTAGCCTGCACTATTCTACTTGGGCAGGCGCTTAATATTGTGCTATTCGTGATATCAGCACTGCTCTCGAAACGGTGAGAGAGGAGGCCTGTTAGGACTTAGGGAGGAAAAATTTGAAATGTGAAAGTATGAATGTTTGTCATTCAATCACAACTCCATGGGTGACCGGACTTGGATAAAATTAAGAACTCAGGTAGAATCCAGCAGAACGTCCCGGTAGGAAATTTTCAACATTCAGTCAGGCGAAGGTGGTGGCCAACAAAAACTAATGTGGTCATTATGATTAAATGTGCACTTACTCTGGCCACGTCAAAGTCAGCAACGCCGCTAACGGATACATCGCAGAGTCCGGGCAACTCGATATAATCTGGGTTTTCAGGGAGCTCTGGATAGTAGAAGCACGCTTCACTAGTTTGACTTGTCTCCTGGTAATAATCTGCTCTGAGACCTTGGGTGTTACCGATGGCGGCATTTATGGCGCTGTTAGCCAGTTCGTCGAATGGATCCAAAGATTTGCTTAATTTCCAACTGCCAACTGTATGGGAAAAGACGGTTTGTTAGGTTAGCTTTTTCAAAGTTACAATCGTTTTAGTGTGTTATTTACATTAAAATGAACTTGTTTACCTCGTCGTGTGTTTTCAGGTATGTTATTAGTGCAGCTGTATACAAGAGCATAGCTGTCATGGTCGGTTGCGAGTACAAAGAGTTGCTGAGTTCTGTGCTCTGCAACAAAAAAAAAAATATAGAGTATAAATATATGATTGAAAATTCCGTGCGACTTGCTAAAACTTCGCATGAGTACTCTCTACCAGAAGGTTCATGTGTACTATACAAGTAAATATATTCTATTTTCGAAATGCGATGGGTTGGTTGTACATATTTACCATCAGCTGACCGCGGCATTTATAGCTCGCGATACTTAATACAAATGAAAAAATGTGATGCAATAATCCAGTGTCATATTAAACGTTATCTACAAATACAATTCAGTTTAATGGGAATATAAAATAAATTTTATATACTATATCAGTATGTTAGTAATTTTGCTGTCATACATAAACGTACAACAAGAACATCACTTAGATCTTTCAAAAGTTTTTAAGCAGCGTCATTTCGATTTTGCAACACAGCAGCGTTAATGATACAGACTAAAATTAAAGTGAACAACATACCGCCATCGATATTGAAGGAAACCTCTAACACTCCCGGTTGGGACGCAACGGGTCTAGCTTCTCCTGATATTGTACTCAAAGCCTCATCGAAAACTTGGCTGTTCTTTACAGTGTAGACCCCGGTTGTAGGTCCTGCCCCGTATACAGCACGGTTACATTGTCCAGTCTGTGCCGTTTGTGGGTATCTGGCGACTTCGTACCAGGTTCCGAGAAACTGATAATACATGACATAAATTACAAGATCACGAACTATTAAGTATAGCATAATCAGCATTTTTTAATCTTCCCACTACCGAGACACAGGCCTCCTCTCTGTGAGAGGAATAAATCTCAAATTATTTATGTAATTAGCCTGCACTATTCTACTTGGGCAGGCGCTTAATATTGTGCTATTCGTGATATCAGCACTGCTCTCGAAACGGTGAGAGAGGAGGCCTGTTAGGACTTAGGGAGGAAAAATTTGAAATGTGAAAGTATGAATGTTTGTCATTCAATCACAACTCCATGGGTGACCGGACTTGGATAAAATTAAGAACTCAGGTAGAATCCAGCAGAACGTCCCGGTAGGAAATTTTCAACATTCAGTCAGGCGAAGGTGGTGGCCAACAAAAACTAATGTGGTCATTATGATTAAATGTGCACTTACTCTGGCCACGTCAAAGTCAGCAACGCCGCTAACAAATGCATCGCAGAGTCCGGGCAACTCGATATAATCTGGGTTTTCAGGGAGCTCTGGATAGTAGAAGCACGCTTCACTAGTTTGACTTGTCTCCTGGTAATAATCTGCTCTGAGACCTTGGGTGTTACCGATGGCGGCATTTATGGCGCTGTTAGCCAGTTCGTCGAATGGATCCAAAGATTTGCTTAATTTCCAACTGCCAACTGTATGGGAAAAGACGGTTTGTTAGGTTAGCTTTTTCAAAGTTACAATCGTTTTAGTGTGTTATTTACATTAAAATGAACTTGTTTACCTCGTCGTGTGTTTTCAGGTATGTTATTAGTGCAGCTGTATACAAGAGCATAGCTGTCATGGTCGGTTGCGAGTACAAAGAGTTGCTGAGTTCTGTGCTCTGCAACAAAAAAAAAATTATAGGGTATAAATATATGATTAAAAATTCCGTGCGACTTGCTAAAACTTCGCATGAGTACTCTATACCAGAAGGTTTATGTGTACTATACAAGTAAATATATTCTATTTTCGAAATGCGATGGGTTGGTTGTACATATTTACCATCAGCTGACTGCGGCATTTATAGCTCGCGATACTTAATACAAATGAAAAAATGTGATGCAATAATCCAGTGTCATATTAAACGTTATCTACAAATACAATTCAGTTTAATGGGAATATAAAATAAATTTTATATACTATATCAGTATGTTAGTAATTTTGCTGTCATACATAAACGTACAACAAGAACATCACTTAGATCTTTCAAAAGTTTTTAAGCAGCGTCATTTCGATTTTGCAACACAGCAGCGTTAATGATACAGACTAAAATTAAAGTGAACAACATACCGCCATCGATATTGAAGGAAACCTCTAACACTCCCGATTGGGACGCAACGGGTCTAGCTTCTCCTGATATTGTACTCAAAGCCTCATCGAAAACTTGGCTGTTCTTTACAGTGTAGACCCCGGTTGTAGGTCCTGCCCCGTATACAGCACGGTTACATTGTCCAGTCTGTGCCGTTTGTGGGTATCTGGCGACTTCGTACCAGGTTCCGAGAAACTGATAATACATGACATAAATTACAAGATCACGAACTATTAAGTATAGCATAATCAGCATTTTTTAATCTTCCCACTACCGAGACACAGGCCTCCTCTCTGTGAGAGGAATAAATCTCAAATTATTTTTGTAATTAGCCTGCACTATTCTACTTGGGCAGGCGCTTAATATTGTGCTATTCGTGATATCAGCACTGCTCTCGAAACGGTGAGAGAGGAGGCCTGTTAGGACTTAGGGAGGAAAAATTTGAAATGTGAAAGTATGAATGTTTGTCATTCAATCACAACTCCATGGGTGACCGGACTTGGATAAAATTAAGAACTCAGGTAGAATCCAGCAGAACGTCCCGGTAGGAAATTTTCAACATTCAGTCAGGCGAAGGTGGTAGCCAACAAAAACTAATGTGGTCATTATGATTAAATGTGCACTTACTCTGGCCACGTCAAAGTCAGCAACGCCGCTAACGGATGCATCGCAGAGTCCAGGCAACTCGATATAATCTGGGTTTTCAGGGAGCTCTGGATAGTAGAAGCACGCTTCACTAGTTTGACTTGTCTCCTGGTAATAATCTGCTCTGAGACCTTGGGTGTTACCGATGGCGGCATTTATGGCGCTGTTAGCCAGTTCGTCGAATGGATCCAAAGATTTGCTTAATTTCCAACTGCCAACTGTATGGGAAAAGACGGTTTGTTAGGTTAGCTTTTTCAAAGTTACAATCGTTTTAGTGTGTTATTTACATTAAAATGAACTTGTTTACCTCGTCGTGTGTTTTCAGGTATGTTATTAGTGCAGCTGTATACAAGAGCATAGCTGTCATGGTCGGTTGCGAGTACAAAGAGTTGCTGAGTTCTGTGCTCTGCAACAAAAAAAAAATTATAGGGTATAAATATATGATTAAAAATTCCGTGCGACTTGCTAAAACTTCGCATGAGTACTCTATACCAGAAGGTTTATGTGTACTATACAAGTAAATATATTCTATTTTCGAAATGCGATGGGTTGGTTGTACATATTTACCATCAGCTGACTGCGGCATTTATAGCTCGCGATACTTAATACAAATGAAAAAATGTGATGCAATAATCCAGTGTCATATTAAACGTTATCTACAAATACAATTCAGTTTAATGGGAATATAAAATAAATTTTATATACTATATCAGTATGTTAGTAATTTTGCTGTCATACATAAACGTACAACAAGAACATCACTTAGATCTTTCAAAAGTTTTTAAGCAGCGTCATTTCGATTTTGCAACACAGCAGCGTTAATGATACAGACTAAAATTAAAGTGAACAACATACCGCCATCGATATTGAAGGAAACCTCTAACACTCCCGATTGGGACGCAACGGGTCTAGCTTCTCCTGATATTGTACTCAAAGCCTCATCGAAAACTTGGCTGTTCTTTACAGTGTAGACCCCGGTTGTAGGTCCTGCCCCGTATACAGCACGGTTACATTGTCCAGTCTGTGCCGTTTGTGGGTATCTGGCGACTTCGTACCAGGTTCCGAGAAACTGATAATACATGACATAAATTACAAGATCACGAACTATTAAGTATAGCATAATCAGCATTTTTTAATCTTCCCACTACCGAGACACAGGCCTCCTCTCTGTGAGAGGAATAAATCTCAAATTATTTATGTAATTAGCCTGCACTATTCTACTTGGGCAGGCGCTTAATATTGTGCTATTCGTGATATCAGCACTGCTCTCGAAACGGTGAGAGAGGAGGCCTGTTAGGACTTAGGGAGGAAAAATTTGAAATGTGAAAGTATGAATGTTTGTCATTCAATCACAACTCCATGGGTGACCGGACTTGGATAAAATTAAGAACTCAGGTAGAATCCAGCAGAACGTCCCGGTAGGAAATTTTCAACATTCAGTCAGGCGAAGGTGGTGGCCAACAAAAACTAATGTGGTCATTATGATTAAATGTGCACTTACTCTGGCCACGTCAAAGTCAGCAACGCCGCTAACGGATACATCGCAGAGTCCGGGCAACTCGATATAATCTGGGTTTTCAGGGAGCTCTGGATAGTAGAAGCACGCTTCACTAGTTTGACTTGTCTCCTGGTAATAATCTGCTCTGAGACCTTGGGTGTTACCGATGGCGGCATTTATGGCGCTGTTAGCCAGTTCGTCGAATGGATCCAAAGATTTGCTTAATTTCCAACTGCCAACTGTATGGGAAAAGACGGTTTGTTAGGTTAGCTTTTTCAAAGTTACAATCGTTTTAGTGTGTTATTTACATTAAAATGAACTTGTTTACCTCGTCGTGTGTTTTCAGGTATGTTATTAGTGCAGCTGTATACAAGAGCATAGCTGTCATGGTCGGTTGCGAGTACAAAGAGTTGCTGAGTTCTGTGCTCTGCAACAAAAAAAAAATTATAGGGTATAAATATATGATTAAAAATTCCGTGC
The DNA here is from genome assembly GCA_951329385.1 of Polia nebulosa. Lineage (NCBI taxonomy): Eukaryota > Metazoa > Arthropoda > Insecta > Lepidoptera > Noctuidae > Polia > Polia nebulosa. The sequence continues at coordinate 25,408,640 of OX589602.1, forward strand.
GACTTGCTAAAACTTCGCATGAGTACTCTATACCAGAAGGTTTATGTGTACTATACAAGTAAATATATTCTATTTTCGAAATGCGATGGGTTGGTTGTACATATTTACCATCAGCTGACTGCGGCATTTATAGCTCGCGATACTTAATACAAATGAAAAAATGTGATGCAATAATCCAGTGTCATATTAAACGTTATCTACAAATACAATTCAGTTTAATGGGAATATAAAATAAATTTTATATACTATATCAGTATGTTAGTAATTTTGCTGTCATACATAAACGTACAACAAGAACATCACTTAGATCTTTCAAAAGTTTTTAAGCAGCGTCATTTCGATTTTGCAACACAGCAGCGTTAATGATACAGACTAAAATTAAAGTGAACAACATACCGCCATCGATATTGAAGGAAACCTCTAACACTCCCGATTGGGACGCAACGGGTCTAGCTTCTCCTGATATTGTACTCAAAGCCTCATCGAAAACTTGGCTGTTCTTTACAGTGTAGACCCCGGTTGTAGGTCCTGCCCCGTATACAGCACGGTTACATTGTCCAGTCTGTGCCGTTTGTGGGTATCTGGCGACTTCGTACCAGGTTCCGAGAAACTGATAATACATGACATAAATTACAAGATCACGAACTATTAAGTATAGCATAATCAGCATTTTTTAATCTTCCCACTACCGAGACACAGGCCTCCTCTCTGTGAGAGGAATAAATCTCAAATTATTTTTGTAATTAGCCTGCACTATTCTACTTGGGCAGGCGCTTAATATTGTGCTATTCGTGATATCAGCACTGCTCTCGAAACGGTGAGAGAGGAGGCCTGTTAGGACTTAGGGAGGAAAAATTTGAAATGTGAAAGTATGAATGTTTGTCATTCAATCACAACTCCATGGGTGACCGGACTTGGATAAAATTAAGAACTCAGGTAGAATCCAGCAGAACGTCCCGGTAGGAAATTTTCAACATTCAGTCAGGCGAAGGTGGTGGCCAACAAAAACTAATGTGGTCATTATGATTAAATGTGCACTTACTCTGGCCACGTCAAAGTCAGCAACGCCGCTAACGGATGCATCGCAGAGTCCAGGCAACTCGATATAATCTGGGTTTTCAGGGAGCTCTGGATAGTAGAAGCACGCTTCACTAGTTTGACTTGTCTCCTGGTAATAATCTGCTCTGAGACCTTGGGTGTTACCGATGGCGGCATTTATGGCGCTGTTAGCCAGTTCGTCGAATGGATCCAAAGATTTGCTTAATTTCCAACTGCCAACTGTATGGGAAAAGACGGTTTGTTAGGTTAGCTTTTTCAAAGTTACAATCGTTTTAGTGTGTTATTTACATTAAAATGAACTTGTTTACCTCGTCGTGTGTTTTCAGGTATGTTATTAGTGCAGCTGTATACAAGAGCATAGCTGTCATGGTCGGTTGCGAGTACAAAGAGTTGCTGAGTTCTGTGCTCTGCAGCAAAAAAAAAATTATAGGGTATAAATATATGATTAAAAATTCCGTGCGACTTGCTAAAACTTCGCATGAGTACTCTATACCAGAAGGTTTATGTGTACTATACAAGTAAATATATTCTATTTTCGAAATGCGATGGGTTGGTTGTACATATTTACCATCAGCTGACCTCGGCATTTATAGCTCGCGATACTTAATACAAATGAAAAAATGTGATGCAATAATCCAGTGTCATATTAAACGTTATCTACAAATACAATTCAGTTTAATGGGAATATAAAATAAATTTTATATACTATATCAGTATGTTAGTAATTTTGCTGTCATACATAAACGTACAACAAGAACATCACTTAGATCTTTCAAAAGTTTTTAAGCAGCGTCATTTCGATTTTGCAACACAGCAGCGTTAATGATACAGACTAAAATTAAAGTGAACAACATACCGCCATCGATATTGAAGGAAACCTCTAACACTCCCGGTTGGGACGCGACGGGTCTAGCTTCTCCTGATATTGTACTCAAAGCCTCATCGAAAACTTGGCTGTTCTTTACAGTGTAGACCCCGGTTGTAGGTCCTGCCCCGTATACAGCACGGTTACATTGTCCAGTCTGTGCCGTTTGTGGGTATCTGGCGACTTCGTACCAGGTTCCGAGAAACTGATAATACATGACATAAATTACAAGATCACGAACTATTAAGTATAGCATAATCAGCATTTTTTAATCTTCCCACTACCGAGACACAGGCCTCCTCTCTGTGAGAGGAATAAATCTCAAATTATTTTTGTAATTAGCCTGCACTATTCTACTTGGGCAGGCGCTTAATATTGTGCTATTCGTGATATCAGCACTGCTCTCGAAACGGTGAGAGAGGAGGCCTGTTAGGACTTAGGGAGGAAAAATTTGAAATGTGAAAGTATGAATGTTTGTCATTCAATCACAACTCCATGGGTGACCGGACTTGGATAAAATTAAGAACTCAGGTAGAATCCAGCAGAACGTCCCGGTAGGAAATTTTCAACATTCAGTCAGGCGAAGGTGGTGGCCAACAAAAACTAATGTGGTCATTATGATTAAATGTGCACTTACTCTGGCCACGTCAAAGTCAGCAACGCCGCTAACGGATACATCGCAGAGTCCGGGCAACTCGATATAATCTGGGTTTTCAGGGAGCTCTGGATAGTAGAAGCACGCTTCACTAGTTTGACTTGTCTCCTGGTAATAATCTGCTCTGAGACCTTGGGTGTTACCGATGGCGGCATTTATGGCGCTGTTAGCCAGTTCGTCGAATGGATCCAAAGATTTGCTTAATTTCCAACTGCCAACTGTATGGGAAAAGACGGTTTGTTAGGTTAGCTTTTTCAAAGTTACAATCGTTTTAGTGTGTTATTTACATTAAAATGAACTTGTTTACCTCGTCGTGTGTTTTCAGGTATGTTATTAGTGCAGCTGTATACAAGAGCATAGCTGTCATGGTCGGTTGCGAGTACAAAGAGTTGCTGAGTTCTGTGCTCTGCAACAAAAAAAAAAATATAGAGTATAAATATATGATTGAAAATTCCGTGCGACTTGCTAAAACTTCGCATGAGTACTCTCTACCAGAAGGTTCATGTGTACTATACAAGTAAATATATTCTATTTTCGAAATGCGATGGGTTGGTTGTACATATTTACCATCAGCTGACCGCGGCATTTATAGCTCGCGATACTTAATACAAATGAAAAAATGTGATGCAATAATCCAGTGTCATATTAAACGTTATCTACAAATACAATTCAGTTTAATGGGAATATAAAATAAATTTTATATACTATATCAGTATGTTAGTAATTTTGCTGTCATACATAAACGTACAACAAGAACATCACTTAGATCTTTCAAAAGTTTTTAAGCAGCGTCATTTCGATTTTGCAACACAGCAGCGTTAATGATACAGACTAAAATTAAAGTGAACAACATACCGCCATCGATATTGAAGGAAACCTCTAACACTCCCGGTTGGGACGCAACGGGTCTAGCTTCTCCTGATATTGTACTCAAAGCCTCATCGAAAACTTGGCTGTTCTTTACAGTGTAGACCCCGGTTGTAGGTCCTGCCCCGTATACAGCACGGTTACATTGTCCAGTCTGTGCCGTTTGTGGGTATCTGGCGACTTCGTACCAGGTTCCGAGAAACTGATAATACATGACATAAATTACAAGATCACGAACTATTAAGTATAGCATAATCAGCATTTTTTAATCTTCCCACTACCGAGACACAGGCCTCCTCTCTGTGAGAGGAATAAATCTCAAATTATTTTTGTAATTAGCCTGCACTATTCTACTTGGGCAGGCGCTTAACCCATTTATTACGACCGATCGTTATAAAGATCAAAAAAAAGTATTGGGAATACCCTCAGTTTAAAAATAATAACGAGCGGATAACTTTTGATTATTGTATACCAATCGTCGCAGTGATCGTTTGGCAATGTTCCGGTGGATAGATAATTATCCTATGATCATAATTTGAAGTACTTTTGTATTTTAATTCGTATTAGCGTAATTAACTTTCACTATGTCTTCAGAACGGTAAGTGTTTACAAATGAGCTTGTGATTTAAATTTATTTTATGCAATTTTTTTATAAATTTATAACCTGTCTAACAACACCGTAAAATAAAATTTGATCTTTTCGTATATTTTATAAGAAACAAATGATATTATATTTGTTGATCGTTTTAACGATCGGTAGTAATTTGGGGATGTAATTTTGACTTTCAGACCCAGGAATAAACCACTGTCTCTCAATCAAATCATTGGAACAATTGGATAAAGATTCTGGTGCTATGGAGTCTGTTACTCTGATCAATCTTCCAGCAGGTGTATTCGCTAACTCAGTTGACATCAATTTGATAGGCACTTTGCAGTACATTGCTCGGTGGACATCGAATATATACGTGTTCCGACAGTGATGAGGACAGTGTACCCTTGTCTTCTTTAGCAAAAAGAAGTCGAACCATCGAAGAACCCCTAATTGTGGAAGGTCGTCAACCTGAGCCATCTACATATTATTCAGCTCTAGTTATTAGAAGCACGTCAGCCGTTCCTTTCGTTGATCCAACCGTACCAAAAACTCAAAATTGTACTGGGAGAAATCACCATAATCCTCACGACCGACCACAATGGCAAGAAAACCATGGGCCAAGACACCTTCAACCGCCCATGTATTACTTTGAATGTACGTTTGATGACTGTGTTATCGAATTATTGGTCAAATATACAAATATTTACGCGATTGAAAAGCAAAAAGTGGGCAATGCGACAACAACTGAAATGAAGTGTTTCCTTGCTTTACTTCTTTACAGTGGATATCGTAGTTCCCCGAAGATACATGTACTGGGAGAAATCATCAGACACTGATTTCAGTATTATATATTACGCCATTTCGAGGGATAGATTTACATTTATCATGACTCATCTCCACTGTTGTAACAATGCTCAGATAACCACTGAAAGTGACAAATTTGCATTTTCGTCACCCAGGTGTACCTTTTTTTTGTGGGGTGGGATATCATCCAATGACATCTCCCGCTCTCGGTGGAGCGGGCAGGCGTGTCAGACTCTTACTGACTAAAACCCACCCCTGTTCCTCCCCTTCCTGAGTGCCCAGGGGAGCGGTAACTCTGTTACGAATTTATCCGCTACCCCTAGGCCATGCAGGCACCGGCCACGATAGGCCCCATCAGTGGTACCCAGATGTACCTTGTCACTTATTCTTTGACAATTTCTTTTCGAGAGTTGATCATCTAGTAGACTACATTGACTCTCAGCTTCAATGTTTGCTTTGCAAAAAAAATACAAACTTCACTTGTCAAAAATGTAAAATCCATTTGCACCCTAAAACATATTTTGATATTTATCATACTCCTACATAGACTTATTTGTTAATTAAAGTTTTTCAATTAAATAATAAAGCCTTTTTCATAGTAATAAGATAACTGTGTTTCTTTAATTTAAAATAAGACATAATCGATAAAGTGGTAGTTATATGAGCGTTAACCTACCTGCCTATTACTACTGATCGTTAAATCGATCCGCGTTTTCCGAGCTTTCCTGGAAACTAGGACTTTTTTTGGTATTTTTCCTTGTTTACTATATGCATCAAGGTAACAATACTAAAAAATTACTGTGATACGAGATAAAAAAAAGTTTCAGTAACAACTGGGTTAATATTGTGCTATTCGTGATATCAGCACTGCTCTCGAAACGGTGAGAGAGGAGGCCTGTTAGGACTTAGGGAGGAAAAATTTGAAATGTGAAAGTATGAATGTTTGTCATTCAATCACAACTCCATGGGTGACCGGACTTGGATAAAATTAAGAACTCAGGTAGAATCCAGCAGAACGTCCCGGTAGGAAATTTTCAACATTCAGTCAGGCGAAGGTGGTGGCCAACAAAAACTAATGTGGTCATTATGATTAAATGTGCACTTACTCTGGCCACGTCAAAGTCAGCAACGCCGCTAACGGATACATCGCAGAGTCCGGGCAACTCGATATAATCTGGGTTTTCAGGGAGCTCTGGATAGTAGAAGCACGCTTCACTAGTTTGACTTGTCTCCTGGTAATAATCTGCTCTGAGACCTTGGGTGTTACCGATGGCGGCATTTATGGCGCTGTTAGCCAGTTCGTCGAATGGATCCAAAGATTTGCTTAATTTCCAACTGCCAACTGTATGGGAAAAGACGGTTTGTTAGGTTAGCTTTTTCAAAGTTACAATCGTTTTAGTGTGTTATTTACATTAAAATGAACTTGTTTACCTCGTCGTGTGTTTTCAGGTATGTTATTAGTGCAGCTGTATACAAGAGCATAGCTGTCATGGTCGGTTGCGAGTACAAAGAGTTGCTGAGTTCTGTGCTCTGCAACAAAAAAAAAAATATAGAGTATAAATATATGATTGAAAATTCCGTGCGACTTGCTAAAACTTCGCATGAGTACTCTCTACCAGAAGGTTCATGTGTACTATACAAGTAAATATATTCTATTTTCGAAATGTGATGGGTTGGTTGTACATATTTACCATCAGCTGACCGCGGCATTTATAGCTCGCGATACTTAATACAAATGAAAAAATGTGATGCAATAATCCAGTGTCATATTAAACGTTATCTACAAATACAATTCAGTTTAATGGGAATATAAAATAAATTTTATATACTATATCAGTATGTTAGTAATTTTGCTGTCATACATAAACGTACAACAAGAACATCACTTAGATCTTTCAAAAGTTTTTAAGCAGCGTCATTTCGATTTTGCAACACAGCAGCGTTAATGATACAGACTAAAATTAAAGTGAACAACATACCGCCATTGATATTGAAGGAAACCTCTAACACTCCCGGTTGGGACGCAACGGGTCTAGCTTCTCCTGATATTGTACTCAAAGCCTCATCGAAAACTTGGCTGTTCTTTACAGTGTAGACCCCGGTTGTAGGTCCTGCCCCGTATACAGCACGGTTACATTGTCCAGTCTGTGCCGTTTGTGGGTATCTGGCGACTTCGTACCAGGTTCCGAGAAACTGATAATACATGACATAAATTACAAGATCACGAACTATTAAGTATAGCATAATCAGCATTTTTTAATCTTCCCACTACCGAGACACAGGCCTCCTCTCTGTGAGAGGAATAAATCTCAAATTATTTTTGTAATTAGCCTGCACTATTCTACTTGGGCAGGCGCTTAATATTGTGCTATTCGTGATATCAGCACTGCTCTCGAAACGGTGAGAGAGGAGGCCTGTTAGGACTTAGGGAGGAAAAATTTGAAATGTGAAAGTATGAATGTTTGTCATTCAATCACAACTCCATGGGTGACCGGACTTGGATAAAATTAAGAACTCAGGTAGAATCCAGCAGAACGTCCCGGTAGGAAATTTTCAACATTCAGTCAGGCGAAGGTGGTGGCCAACAAAAACTAATGTGGTCATTATGATTAAATGTGCACTTACTCTGGCCACGTCAAAGTCAGCAACGCCGCTAACGGATACATCGCAGAGTCCGGGCAACTCGATATAATCTGGGTTTTCAGGGAGCTCTGGATAGTAGAAGCACGCTTCACTAGTTTGACTTGTCTCCTGGTAATAATCTGCTCTGAGACCTTGGGTGTTACCGATGGCGGCATTTATGGCGCTGTTAGCCAGTTCGTCGAATGGATCCAAAGATTTGCTTAATTTCCAACTGCCAACTGTATGGGAAAAGACGGTTTGTTAGGTTAGCTTTTTCAAAGTTACAATCGTTTTAGTGTGTTATTTACATTAAAATGAACTTGTTTACCTCGTCGTGTGTTTTCAGGTATGTTATTAGTGCAGCTGTATACAAGAGCATAGCTGTCATGGTCGGTTGCGAGTACAAAGAGTTGCTGAGTTCTGTGCTCTGCAACAAAAAAAAAAATATAGAGTATAAATATATGATTGAAAATTCCGTGCGACTTGCTAAAACTTCGCATGAGTACTCTCTACCAGAAGGTTCATGTGTACTATACAAGTAAATATATTCTATTTTCGAAATGCGATGGGTTGGTTGTACATATTTACCATCAGCTGACCGCGGCATTTATAGCTCGCGATACTTAATACAAATGAAAAAATGTGATGCAATAATCCAGTGTCATATTAAACGTTATCTACAAATACAATTCAGTTTAATGGGAATATAAAATAAATTTTATATACTATATCAGTATGTTAGTAATTTTGCTGTCATACATAAACGTACAACAAGAACATCACTTAGATCTTTCAAAAGTTTTTAAGCAGCGTCATTTCGATTTTGCAACACAGCAGCGTTAATGATACAGACTAAAATTAAAGTGAACAACATACCGCCATCGATATTGAAGGAAACCTCTAACACTCCCGGTTGGGACGCAACGGGTCTAGCTTCTCCTGATATTGTACTCAAAGCCTCATCGAAAACTTGGCTGTTCTTTACAGTGTAGACCCCGGTTGTAGGTCCTGCCCCGTATACAGCACGGTTACATTGTCCAGTCTGTGCCGTTTGTGGGTATCTGGCGACTTCGTACCAGGTTCCGAGAAACTGATAATACATGACATAAATTACAAGATCACGAACTATTAAGTATAGCATAATCAGCATTTTTTAATCTTCCCACTACCGAGACACAGGCCTCCTCTCTGTGAGAGGAATAAATCTCAAATTATTTATGTAATTAGCCTGCACTATTCTACTTGGGCAGGCGCTTAATATTGTGCTATTCGTGATATCAGCACTGCTCTCGAAACGGTGAGAGAGGAGGCCTGTTAGGACTTAGGGAGGAAAAATTTGAAATGTGAAAGTATGAATGTTTGTCATTCAATCACAACTCCATGGGTGACCGGACTTGGATAAAATTAAGAACTCAGGTAGAATCCAGCAGAACGTCCCGGTAGGAAATTTTCAACATTCAGTCAGGCGAAGGTGGTGGCCAACAAAAACTAATGTGGTCATTATGATTAAATGTGCACTTACTCTGGCCACGTCAAAGTCAGCAACGCCGCTAACGGATACATCGCAGAGTCCGGGCAACTCGATATAATCTGGGTTTTCAGGGAGCTCTGGATAGTAGAAGCACGCTTCACTAGTTTGACTTGTCTCCTGGTAATAATCTGCTCTGAGACCTTGGGTGTTACCGATGGCGGCATTTATGGCGCTGTTAGCCAGTTCGTCGAATGGATCCAAAGATTTGCTTAATTTCCAACTGCCAACTGTATGGGAAAAGACGGTTTGTTAGGTTAGCTTTTTCAAAGTTACAATCGTTTTAGTGTGTTATTTACATTAAAATGAACTTGTTTACCTCGTCGTGTGTTTTCAGGTATGTTATTAGTGCAGCTGTATACAAGAGCATAGCTGTCATGGTCGGTTGCGAGTACAAAGAGTTGCTGAGTTCTGTGCTCTGCAACAAAAAAAAAAATATAGAGTATAAATATATGATTGAAAATTCCGTGCGACTTGCTAAAACTTCGCATGAGTACTCTCTACCAGAAGGTTCATGTGTACTATACAAGTAAATATATTCTATTTTCGAAATGCGATGGGTTGGTTGTACATATTTACCATCAGCTGACCGCGGCATTTATAGCTCGCGATACTTAATACAAATGAAAAAATGTGATGCAATAATCCAGTGTCATATTAAACGTTATCTACAAATACAATTCAGTTTAATGGGAATATAAAATAAATTTTATATACTATATCAGTATGTTAGTAATTTTGCTGTCATACATAAACGTACAACAAGAACATCACTTAGATCTTTCAAAAGTTTTTAAGCAGCGTCATTTCGATTTTGCAACACAGCAGCGTTAATGATACAGACTAAAATTAAAGTGAACAACATACCGCCATTGATATTGAAGGAAACCTCTAACACTCCCGGTTGGGACGCAACGGGTCTAGCTTCTCCTGATATTGTACTCAAAGCCTCATCGAAAACTTGGCTGTTCTTTACAGTGTAGACCCCGGTTGTAGGTCCTGCCCCGTATACAGCACGGTTACATTGTCCAGTCTGTGCCGTTTGTGGGTATCTGGCGACTTCGTACCAGGTTCCGAGAAACTGATAATACATGACATAAATTACAAGATCACGAACTATTAAGTATAGCATAATCAGCATTTTTTAATCTTCCCACTACCGAGACACAGGCCTCCTCTCTGTGAGAGGAATAAATCTCAAATTATTTATGTAATTAGCCTGCACTATTCTACTTGGGCAGGCGCTTAATATTGTGCTATTCGTGATATCAGCACTGCTCTCGAAACGGTGAGAGAGGAGGCTTGTTAGGACTTAGGGAGGAAAAATTTGAAATGTGAAAGTATGAATGTTTGTCATTCAATCACAACTCCATGGGTGACCGGACTTGGATAAAATTAAGAACTCAGGTAGAATCCAGCAGAACGTCCCGGTAGGAAATTTTCAACATTAAGTCAGGCGAAGGTGGTGGCCAACAAAAACTAATGTGGTCATTATGATTAAATGTGCACTTACTCTGGCCACGTCAAAGTCAGCAACGCCGCTAACGGATACATCGCAGAGTCCGGGCAACTCGATATAATCTGGGTTTTCAGGGAGCTCTGGATAGTAGAAGCACGCTTCACTAGTTTGACTTGTCTCCTGGTAATAATCTGCTCTGAGACCTTGGGTGTTACCGATGGCGGCATTTATGGCGCTGTTAGCCAGTTCGTCGAATGGATCCAAAGATTTGCTTAATTTCCAACTGCCAACTGTATGGGAAAAGACGGTTTGTTAGGTTAGCTTTTTCAAAGTTACAATCGTTTTAGTGTGTTATTTACATTAAAATGAACTTGTTTACCTCGTCGTGTGTTTTCAGGTATGTTATTAGTGCAGCTGTATACAAGAGCATAGCTGTCATGGTCGGTTGCGAGTACAAAGAGTTGCTGAGTTCTGTGCTCTGCAACAAAAAAAAAAATATAGAGTATAAATATATGATTGAAAATTCCGTGCGACTTGCTAAAACTTCGCATGAGTACTCTCTACCAGAAGGTTCATGTGTACTATACAAGTAAATATATTCTATTTTCGAAATGCGATGGGTTGGTTGTACATATTTACCATCAGCTGACCGCGGCATTTATAGCTCGCGATACTTAATACAAATGAAAAAATGTGATGCAATAATCCAGTGTCATATTAAACGTTATCTACAAATACAATTCAGTTTAATGGGAATATAAAATAAATTTTATATACTATATCAGTATGTTAGTAATTTTGCTGTCATACATAAACGTACAACAAGAACATCACTTAGATCTTTCAAAAGTTTTTAAGCAGCGTCATTTCGATTTTGCAACACAGCAGCGTTAATGATACAGACTAAAATTAAAGTGAACAACATACCGCCATCGATATTGAAGGAAACCTCTAACACTCCCGGTTGGGACGCAACGGGTCTAGCTTCTCCTGATATTGTACTCAAAGCCTCATCGAAAACTTGGCTGTTCTTTACAGTGTAGACCCCGGTTGTAGGTCCTGCCCCGTATACAGCACGGTTACATTGTCCAGTCTGTGCCGTTTGTGGGTATCTGGCGACTTCGTACCAGGTTCCGAGAAACTGATAATACATGACATAAATTACAAGATCACGAACTATTAAGTATAGCATAATCAGCATTTTTTAATCTTCCCACTACCGAGACACAGGCCTCCTCTCTGTGAGAGGAATAAATCTCAAATTATTTATGTAATTAGCCTGCACTATTCTACTTGGGCAGGCGCTTAATATTGTGCTATTCGTGATATCAGCACTGCTCTCGAAACGGTGAGAGAGGAGGCCTGTTAGGACTTAGGGAGGAAAAATTTGAAATGTGAAAGTATGAATGTTTGTCATTCAATCACAACTCCATGGGTGACCGGACTTGGATAAAATTAAGAACTCAGGTAGAATCCAGCAGAACGTCCCGGTAGGAAATTTTCAACATTCAGTCAGGCGAAGGTGGTGGCCAACAAAAACTAATGTGGTCATTATGATTAAATGTGCACTTACTCTGGCCACGTCAAAGTCAGCAACGCCGCTAACGGATACATCGCAGAGTCCGGGCAACTCGATATAATCTGGGTTTTCAGGGAGCTCTGGATAGTAGAAGCACGCTTCACTAGTTTGACTTGTCTCCTGGTAATAATCTGCTCTGAGACCTTGGGTGTTACCGATGGCGGCATTTATGGCGCTGTTAGCCAGTTCGTCGAATGGATCCAAAGATTTGCTTAATTTCCAACTGCCAACTGTATGGGAAAAGACGGTTTGTTAGGTTAGCTTTTTCAAAGTTACAATCGTTTTAGTGTGTTATTTACATTAAAATGAACTTGTTTACCTCGTCGTGTGTTTTCAGGTATGTTATTAGTGCAGCTGTATACAAGAGCATAGCTGTCATGGTCGGTTGCGAGTACAAAGAGTTGCTGAGTTCTGTGCTCTGCAACAAAAAAAAAAAAATAGAGTATAAATATATGATTGAAAATTCCGTGCGACTTGCTAAAACTTCGCATGAGTACTCTCTACCAGAAGGTTCATGTGTACTATACAAGTAAATATATTCTATTTTCGAAATGCGATGGGTTGGTTGTACATATTTACCATCAGCTGACCGCGGCATTTATAGCTCGCGATACTTAATACAAATGAAAAAATGTGATGCAATAATCCAGTGTCATATTAAACGTTATCTACAAATACAATTCAGTTTAATGGGAATATAAAATAAATTTTATATACTATATCAGTATGTTAGTAATTTTGCCGTCATACATAAACGTACAACAAGAACATCACTTAGATCTTTCAAAAGTTTTTAAGCAGCGTCATTTCGATTTTGCAACACAGCAGCGTTAATGATACAGACTAAAATTAAAGTGAACAACATACCGCCATCGATATTGAAGGAAACCTCTAACACTCCCGGTTGGGACGCAACGGGTCTAGCTTCTCCTGATATTGTACTCAAAGCCTCATCGAAAACTTGGCTGTTCTTTACAGTGTAGACCCCGGTTGTAGGTCCTGCCCCGTATACAGCACGGTTACATTGTCCAGTCTGTGCCGTTTGTGGGTATCTGGCGACTTCGTACCAGGTTCCGAGAAACTGATAATACATGACATAAATTACAAGATCACGAACTATTAAGTATAGCATAATCAGCATTTTTTAATCTTCCCACTACCGAGACACAGGCCTCCTCTCTGTGAGAGGAATAAATCTCAAATTATTTATGTAATTAGCCTGCACTATTCTACTTGGGCAGGCGCTTAATATTGTGCTATTCGTGATATCAGCACTGCTCTCGAAACGGTGAGAGAGGAGGCCTGTTAGGACTTAGGGAGGAAAAATTTGAAATGTGAAAGTATGAATGTTTGTCATTCAATCACAACTCCATGGGTGACCGGACTTGGATAAAATTAAGAACTCAGGTAGAATCCAGCAGAACGTCCCGGTAGGAAATTTTCAACATTCAGTCAGGCGAAGGTGGTGGCCAACAAAAACTAATGTGGTCATTATGATTAAATGTGCACTTACTCTGGCCACGTCAAAGTCAGCAACGCCGCTAACGGATACATCGCAGAGTCCGGGCAACTCGATATAATCTGGGTTTTCAGGGAGCTCTGGATAGTAGAAGCACGCTTCACTAGTTTGACTTGTCTCCTGGTAATAATCTGCTCTGAGACCTTGGGTGTTACCGATGGCGGCATTTATGGCGCTGTTAGCCAGTTCGTCGAATGGATCCAAAGATTTGCTTAATTTCCAACTGCCAACTGTATGGGAAAAGACGGTTTGTTAGGTTAGCTTTTTCAAAGTTACAATCGTTTTAGTGTGTTATTTACATTAAAATGAACTTGTTTACCTCGTCGTGTGTTTTCAGGTATGTTATTAGTGCAGCTGTATACAAGAGCATAGCTGTCATGGTCGGTTGCGAGTACAAAGAGTTGCTGAGTTCTGTGCTCTGCAACAAAAAAAAAAATATAGAGTATAAATATATGATTGAAAATTCCGTGCGACTTGCTAAAACTTCGCATGAGTACTCTCTACCAGAAGGTTCATGTGTACTATACAAGTAAATATATTCTATTTTCGAAATGCGATGGGTTGGTTGTACATATTTACCATCAGCTGACCGCGGCATTTATAGCTCGCGATACTTAATACAAATGAAAAAATGTGATGCAATAATCCAGTGTCATATTAAACGTTATCTACAAATACAATTCAGTTTAATGGGAATATAAAATAAATTTTATATACTATATCAGTATGTTAGTAATTTTGCTGTCATACATAAACGTACAACAAGAACATCACTTAGATCTTTCAAAAGTTTTTAAGCAGCGTCATTTCGATTTTGCAACACAGCAGCGTTAATGATACAGACTAAAATTAAAGTGAACAACATACCGCCATTGATATTGAAGGAAACCTCTAACACTCCCGGTTGGGACGCAACGGGTCTAGCTTCTCCTGATATTGTACTCAAAGCCTCATCGAAAACTTGGCTGTTCTTTACAGTGTAGACCCCGGTTGTAGGTCCTGCCCCGTATACAGCACGGTTACATTGTCCAGTCTGTGCCGTTTGTGGGTATCTGGCGACTTCGTACCAGGTTCCGAGAAACTGATAATACATGACATAAATTACAAGATCACGAACTATTAAGTATAGCATAATCAGCATTTTTTAATCTTCCCACTACCGAGACACAGGCCTCCTCTCTGTGAGAGGAATAAATCTCAAATTATTTATGTAATTAGCCTGCACTATTCTACTTGGGCAGGCGCTTAATATTGTGCTATTCGTGATATCAGCACTGCTCTCGAAACGGTGAGAGAGGAGGCTTGTTAGGACTTAGGGAGGAAAAATTTGAAATGTGAAAGTATGAATGTTTGTCATTCAATCACAACTCCATGGGTGACCGGACTTGGATAAAATTAAGAACTCAGGTAGAATCCAGCAGAACGTCCCGGTAGGAAATTTTCAACATTCAGTCAGGCGAAGGTGGTGGCCAACAAAAACTAATGTGGTCATTATGATTAAATGTGCACTTACTCTGGCCACGTCAAAGTCAGCAACGCCGCTAACGGATACATCGCAGAGTCCGGGCAACTCGATATAATCTGGGTTTTCAGGGAGCTCTGGATAGTAGAAGCACGCTTCACTAGTTTGACTTGTCTCCTGGTAATAATCTGCTCTGAGACCTTGGGTGTTACCGATGGCGGCATTTATGGCGCTGTTAGCCAGTTCGTCGAATGGATCCAAAGATTTGCTTAATTTCCAACTGCCAACTGTATGGGAAAAGACGGTTTGTTAGGTTAGCTTTTTCAAAGTTACAATCGTTTTAGTGTGTTATTTACATTAAAATGAACTTGTTTACCTCGTCGTGTGTTTTCAGGTATGTTATTAGTGCAGCTGTATACAAGAGCATAGCTGTCATGGTCGGTTGCGAGTACAAAGAGTTGCTGAGTTCTGTGCTCTGCAACAAAAAAAAAAATATAGAGTATAAATATATGATTGAAAATTCCGTGCGACTTGCTAAAACTTCGCATGAGTACTCTCTACCAGAAGGTTCATGTGTACTATACAAGTAAATATATTCTATTTTCGAAATGCGATGGGTTGGTTGTACATATTTACCATCAGCTGACCGCGGCATTTATAGCTCGCGATACTTAATACAAATGAAAAAATGTGATGCAATAATCCAGTGTCATATTAAACGTTATCTACAAATACAATTCAGTTTAATGGGAATATAAAATAAATTTTATATACTATATCAGTATGTTAGTAATTTTGCTGTCATACATAAACGTACAACAAGAACATCACTTAGATCTTTCAAAAGTTTTTAAGCAGCGTCATTTCGATTTTGCAACACAGCAGCGTTAATGATACAGACTAAAATTAAAGTGAACAACATACCGCCATCGATATTGAAGGAAACCTCTAACACTCCCGGTTGGGACGCAACGGGTCTAGCTTCTCCTGATATTGTACTCAAAGCCTCATCGAAAACTTGGCTGTTCTTTACAGTGTAGACCCCGGTTGTAGGTCCTGCCCCGTATACAGCACGGTTACATTGTCCAGTCTGTGCCGTTTGTGGGTATCTGGCGACTTCGTACCAGGTTCCGAGAAACTGATAATACATGACATAAATTACAAGATCACGAACTATTAAGTATAGCATAATCAGCATTTTTTAATCTTCCCACTACCGAGACACAGGCCTCCTCTCTGTGAGAGGAATAAATCTCAAATTATTTTTGTAATTAGCCTGCACTATTCTACTTGGGCAGGCGCTTAATATTGTGCTATTCGTGATATCAGCACTGCTCTCGAAACGGTGAGAGAGGAGGCCTGTTAGGACTTAGGGAGGAAAAATTTGAAATGTGAAAGTATGAATGTTTGTCATTCAATCACAACTCCATGGGTGACCGGACTTGGATAAAATTAAGAACTCAGGTAGAATCCAGCAGAACGTCCCGGTAGGAAATTTTCAACATTCAGTCAGGCGAAGGTGGTGGCCAACAAAAACTAATGTGGTCATTATGATTAAATGTGCACTTACTCTGGCCACGTCAAAGTCAGCAACGCCGCTAACGGATACATCGCAGAGTCCGGGCAACTCGATATAATCTGGGTTTTCAGGGAGCTCTGGATAGTAGAAGCACGCTTCACTAGTTTGACTTGTCTCCTGGTAATAATCTGCTCTGAGACCTTGGGTGTTACCGATGGCGGCATTTATGGCGCTGTTAGCCAGTTCGTCGAATGGATCCAAAGATTTGCTTAATTTCCAACTGCCAACTGTATGGGAAAAGACGGTTTGTTAGGTTAGCTTTTTCAAAGTTACAATCGTTTTAGTGTGTTATTTACATTAAAATGAACTTGTTTACCTCGTCGTGTGTTTTCAGGTATGTTATTAGTGCAGCTGTATACAAGAGCATAGCTGTCATGGTCGGTTGCGAGTACAAAGAGTTGCTGAGTTCTGTGCTCTGCAACAAAAAAAAAATATAGAGTATAAATATATGATTGAAAATTCCGTGCGACTTGCTAAAACTTCGCATGAGTACTCTCTACCAGAAGGTTCATGTGTACTATACAAGTAAATATATTCTATTTTCGAAATGCGATGGGTTGGTTGTACATATTTACCATCAGCTGACCGCGGCATTTATAGCTCGCGATACTTAATACAAATGAAAAAATGTGATGCAATAATCCAGTGTCATATTAAACGTTATCTACAAATACAATTCAGTTTAATGGGAATATAAAATAAATTTTATATACTATATCAGTATGTTAGTAATTTTGCTGTCATACATAAACGTACAAAAAGAACATCACTTAGATCTTTCAAAAGTTTTTAAGCAGCGTCATTTCGATTTTGCAACACAGCAGCGTTAATGATACAGACTAAAATTAAAGTGAACAACATACCGCCATTGATATTGAAGGAAACCTCTAACACTCCCGGTTGGGACGCAACGGGTCTAGCTTCTCCTGATATTGTACTCAAAGCCTCATCGAAAACTTGGCTGTTCTTTACAGTGTAGACCCCGGTTGTAGGTCCTGCCCCGTATACAGCACGGTTACATTGTCCAGTCTGTGCCATTTGTGGGTATCTGGCGACTTCGTACCAGGTTCCGAGAAACTGATAATACATGACATAAATTACAAGATCACGAACTATTAAGTATAGCATAATCAGCATTTTTTAATCTTCCCACTACCGAGACACAGGCCTCCTCTCTGTGAGAGGAATAAATCTCAAATTATTTATGTAATTAGCCTGCACTATTCTACTTGGGCAGGCGCTTAATATTGTGCTATTCGTGATATCAGCACTGCTCTCGAAACGGTGAGAGAGGAGGCCTGTTAGGACTTAGGGAGGAAAAATTTGAAATGTGAAAGTATGAATGTTTGTCATTCAATCACAACTCCATGGGTGACCGGACTTGGATAAAATTAAGAACTCAGGTAGAATCCAGCAGAACGTCCCGGTAGGAAATTTTCAACATTCAGTCAGGCGAAGGTGGTGGCCAACAAAAACTAATGTGGTCATTATGATTAAATGTGCACTTACTCTGGCCACGTCAAAGTCAGCAACGCCGCTAACGGATACATCGCAGAGTCCGGGCAACTCGATATAATCTGGGTTTTCAGGGAGCTCTGGATAGTAGAAGCACGCTTCACTAGTTTGACTTGTCTCCTGGTAATAATCTGCTCTGAGACCTTGGGTGTTACCGATGGCGGCATTTATGGCGCTGTTAGCCAGTTCGTCGAATGGATCCAAAGATTTGCTTAATTTCCAACTGCCAACTGTATGGGAAAAGACGGTTTGTTAGGTTAGCTTTTTCAAAGTTACAATCGTTTTAGTGTGTTATTTACATTAAAATGAACTTGTTTACCTCGTCGTGTGTTTTCAGGTATGTTATTAGTGCAGCTGTATACAAGAGCATAGCTGTCATGGTCGGTTGCGAGTACAAAGAGTTGCTGAGTTCTGTGCTCTGCAACAAAAAAAAAAATATAGAGTATAAATATATGATTGAAAATTCCGTGCGACTTGCTAAAACTTCGCATGAGTACTCTCTACCAGAAGGTTCATGTGTACTATACAAGTAAATATATTCTATTTTCGAAATGCGATGGGTTGGTTGTACATATTTACCATCAGCTGACCGCGGCATTTATAGCTCGCGATACTTAATACAAATGAAAAAATGTGATGCAATAATCCAGTGTCATATTAAACGTTATCTACAAATACAATTCAGTTTAATGGGAATATAAAATAAATTTTATATACTATATCAGTATGTTAGTAATTTTGCTGTCATACATAAACGTACAACAAGAACATCACTTAGATCTTTCAAAAGTTTTTAAGCAGCGTCATTTCGATTTTGCAACACAGCAGCGTTAATGATACAGACTAAAATTAAAGTGAACAACATACCGCCATTGATATTGAAGGAAACCTCTAACACTCCCGGTTGGGACGCAACGGGTCTAGCTTCTCCTGATATTGTACTCAAAGCCTCATCGAAAACTTGGCTGTTCTTTACAGTGTAGACCCCGGTTGTAGGTCCTGCCCCGTATACAGCACGGTTACATTGTCCAGTCTGTGCCGTTTGTGGGTATCTGGCGACTTCGTACCAGGTTCCGAGAAACTGATAATACATGACATAAATTACAAGATCACGAACTATTAAGTATAGCATAATCAGCATTTTTTAATCTTCCCACTACCGAGACACAGGCCTCCTCTCTGTGAGAGGAATAAATCTCAAATTATTTATGTAATTAGCCTGCACTATTCTACTTGGGCAGGCGCTTAATATTGTGCTATTCGTGATATCAGCACTGCTCTCGAAACGGTGAGAGAGGAGGCCTGTTAGGACTTAGGGAGGAAAAATTTGAAATGTGAAAGTATGAATGTTTGTCATTCAATCACAACTCCATGGGTGACCGGACTTGGATAAAATTAAGAACTCAGGTAGAATCCAGCAGAACGTCCCGGTAGGAAATTTTCAACATTCAGTCAGGCGAAGGTGGTGGCCAACAAAAACTAATGTGGTCATTATGATTAAATGTGCACTTACTCTGGCCACGTCAAAGTCAGCAACGCCGCTAACGGATACATCGCAGAGTCCGGGCAACTCGATATAATCTGGGTTTTCAGGGAGCTCTGGATAGTAGAAGCACGCTTCACTAGTTTGACTTGTCTCCTGGTAATAATCTGCTCTGAGACCTTGGGTGTTACCGATGGCGGCATTTATGGCGCTGTTAGCCAGTTCGTCGAATGGATCCAAAGATTTGCTTAATTTCCAACTGCCAACTGTATGGGAAAAGACGGTTTGTTAGGTTAGCTTTTTCAAAGTTACAATCGTTTTAGTGTGTTATTTACATTAAAATGAACTTGTTTACCTCGTCGTGTGTTTTCAGGTATGTTATTAGTGCAGCTGTATACAAGAGCATAGCTGTCATGGTCGGTTGCGAGTACAAAGAGTTGCTGAGTTCTGTGCTCTGCAACAAAAAAAAAAATATAGAGTATAAATATATGATTGAAAATTCCGTGCGACTTGCTAAAACTTCGCATGAGTACTCTCTACCAGAAGGTTCATGTGTACTATACAAGTAAATATATTCTATTTTCGAAATGCGATGGGTTGGTTGTACATATTTACCATCAGCTGACCGCGGCATTTATAGCTCGCGATACTTAATACAAATGAAAAAATGTGATGCAATAATCCAGTGTCATATTAAACGTTATCTACAAATACAATTCAGTTTAATGGGAATATAAAATAAATTTTATATACTATATCAGTATGTTAGTAATTTTGCTGTCATACATAAACGTACAACAAGAACATCACTTAGATCTTTCAAAAGTTTTTAAGCAGCGTCATTTCGATTTTGCAACACAGCAGCGTTAATGATACAGACTAAAATTAAAGTGAACAACATACCGCCATCGATATTGAAGGAAACCTCTAACACTCCCGGTTGGGACGCAACGGGTCTAGCTTCTCCTGATATTGTACTCAAAGCCTCATCGAAAACTTGGCTGTTCTTTACAGTGTAGACCCCGGTTGTAGGTCCTGCCCCGTATACAGCACGGTTACATTGTCCAGTCTGTGCCGTTTGTGGGTATCTGGCGACTTCGTACCAGGTTCCGAGAAACTGATAATACATGACATAAATTACAAGATCACGAACTATTAAGTATAGCATAATCAGCATTTTTTAATCTTCCCACTACCGAGACACAGGCCTCCTCTCTGTGAGAGGAATAAATCTCAAATTATTTATGTAATTAGCCTGCACTATTCTACTTGGGCAGGCGCTTAATATTGTGCTATTCGTGATATCAGCACTGCTCTCGAAACGGTGAGAGAGGAGGCCTGTTAGGACTTAGGGAGGAAAAATTTGAAATGTGAAAGTATGAATGTTTGTCATTCAATCACAACTCCATGGGTGACCGGACTTGGATAAAATTAAGAACTCAGGTAGAATCCAGCAGAACGTCCCGGTAGGAAATTTTCAACATTCAGTCAGGCGAAGGTGGTGGCCAACAAAAACTAATGTGGTCATTATGATTAAATGTGCACTTACTCTGGCCACGTCAAAGTCAGCAACGCCGCTAACGGATGCATCGCAGAGTCCAGGCAACTCGATATAATCTGGGTTTTCAGGGAGCTCTGGATAGTAGAAGCACGCTTCACTAGTTTGACTTGTCTCCTGGTAATAATCTGCTCTGAGACCTTGGGTGTTACCGATGGCGGCATTTATGGCGCTGTTAGCCAGTTCGTCGAATGGATCCAAAGATTTGCTTAATTTCCAACTGCCAACTGTATGTGAAAAGACGGTTTGTTAGGTTAGCTTTTTCAAAGTTACAATCGTTTTAGTGTGTTATTTACATTAAAATGAACTTGTTTACCTCGTCGTGTGTTTTCAGGTATGTTATTAGTGCAGCTGTATACAAGAGCATAGCTGTCATGGTCGGTTGCGAGTACAAAGAGTTGCTGAGTTCTGTGCTCTGCAACAAAAAAAAAATTATAGGGTATAAATATATGATTAAAAATTCCGTGCGACTTGCTAAAACTTCGCATGAGTACTCTATACCAGAAGGTTTATGTGTACTATACAAGTAAATATATTCTATTTTCGAAATGCGATGGGTTGGTTGTACATATTTACCATCAGCTGACTGCGGCATTTATAGCTCGCGATACTTAATACAAATGAAAAAATGTGATGCAATAATCCAGTGTCATATTAAACGTTATCTACAAATACAATTCAGTTTAATGGGAATATAAAATAAATTTTATATACTATATCAGTATGTTAGTAATTTTGCTGTCATACATAAACGTACAACAAGAACATCACTTAGATCTTTCAAAAGTTTTTAAGCAGCGTCATTTCGATTTTGCAACACAGCAGCGTTAATGATACAGACTAAAATTAAAGTGAACAACATACCGCCATCGATATTGAAGGAAACCTCTAACACTCCCGGTTGGGACGCAACGGGTCTAGCTTCTCCTGATATTGTACTCAAAGCCTCATCGAAAACTTGGCTGTTCTTTACAGTGTAGACCCCGGTTGTAGGTCCTGCCCCGTATACAGCACGGTTACATTGTCCAGTCTGTGCCGTTTGTGGGTATCTGGCGACTTCGTACCAGGTTCCGAGAAACTGATAATACATGACATAAATTACAAGATCACGAACTATTAAGTATAGCATAATCAGCATTTTTTAATCTTCCCACTACCGAGACACAGGCCTCCTCTCTGTGAGAGGAATAAATCTCAAATTATTTATGTAATTAGCCTGCACTATTCTACTTGGGCAGGCGCTTAATATTGTGCTATTCGTGATATCAGCACTGCTCTCGAAACGGTGAGAGAGGAGGCCTGTTAGGACTTAGGGAGGAAAAATTTGAAATGTGAAAGTATGAATGTTTGTCATTCAATCACAACTCCATGGGTGACCGGACTTGGATAAAATTAAGAACTCAGGTAGAATCCAGCAGAACGTCCCGGTAGGAAATTTTCAACATTCAGTCAGGCGAAGGTGGTGGCCAACAAAAACTAATGTGGTCATTATGATTAAATGTGCACTTACTCTGGCCACGTCAAAGTCAGCAACGCCGCTAACGGATACATCGCAGAGTCCGGGCAACTCGATATAATCTGGGTTTTCAGGGAGCTCTGGATAGTAGAAGCACGCTTCACTAGTTTGACTTGTCTCCTGGTAATAATCTGCTCTGAGACCTTGGGTGTTACCGATGGCGGCATTTATGGCGCTGTTAGCCAGTTCGTCGAATGGATCCAAAGATTTGCTTAATTTCCAACTGCCAACTGTATGTGAAAAGACGGTTTGTTAGGTTAGCTTTTTCAAAGTTACAATCGTTTTAGTGTGTTATTTACATTAAAATGAACTTGTTTACCTCGTCGTGTGTTTTCAGGTATGTTATTAGTGCAGCTGTATACAAGAGCATAGCTGTCATGGTCGGTTGCGAGTACAAAGAGTTGCTGAGTTCTGTGCTCTGCAACAAAAAAAAAATTATAGGGTATAAATATATGATTAAAAATTCCGTGCGACTTGCTAAAACTTCGCATGAGTACTCTATACCAGAAGGTTTATGTGTACTGTACAAGTAAATATATTCTATTTTCGAAATGCGATGGGTTGGTTGTACATATTTACCATCAGCTGACTGCGGCATTTATAGCTCGCGATACTTAATACAAATGAAAAAATGTGATGCAATAATCCAGTGTCATATTAAACGTTATCTACAAATACAATTCAGTTTAATGGGAATATAAAATAAATTTTATATACTATATCAGTATGTTAGTAATTTTGCTGTCATACATAAACGTACAACAAGAACATCACTTAGATCTTTCAAAAGTTTTTAAGCAGCGTCATTTCGATTTTGCAACACAGCAGCGTTAATGATACAGACTAAAATTAAAGTGAACAACATACCGCCATCGATATTGAAGGAAACCTCTAACACTCCCGGTTGGGACGCAACGGGTCTAGCTTCTCCTGATATTGTACTCAAAGCCTCATCGAAAACTTGGCTGTTCTTTACAGTGTAGACCCCGGTTGTAGGTCCTGCCCCGTATACAGCACGGTTACATTGTCCAGTCTGTGCCGTTTGTGGGTATCTGGCGACTTCGTACCAGGTTCCGAGAAACTGATAATACATGACATAAATTACAAGATCACGAACTATTAAGTATAGCATAATCAGCATTTTTTAATCTTCCCACTACCGAGACACAGGCCTCCTCTCTGTGAGAGGAATAAATCTCAAATTATTTATGTAATTAGCCTGCACTATTCTACTTGGGCAGGCGCTTAATATTGTGCTATTCGTGATATCAGCACTGCTCTCGAAACGGTGAGAGAGGAGGCCTGTTAGGACTTAGGGAGGAAAAATTTGAAATGTGAAAGTATGAATGTTTGTCATTCAATCACAACTCCATGGGTGACCGGACTTGGATAAAATTAAGAACTCAGGTAGAATCCAGCAGAACGTCCCGGTAGGAAATTTTCAACATTCAGTCAGGCGAAGGTGGTGGCCAACAAAAACTAATGTGGTCATTATGATTAAATGTGCACTTACTCTGGCCACGTCAAAGTCAGCAACGCCGCTAACGGATACATCGCAGAGTCCGGGCAACTCGATATAATCTGGGTTTTCAGGGAGCTCTGGATAGTAGAAGCACGCTTCACTAGTTTGACTTGTCTCCTGGTAATAATCTGCTCTGAGACCTTGGGTGTTACCGATGGCGGCATTTATGGCGCTGTTAGCCAGTTCGTCGAATGGATCCAAAGATTTGCTTAATTTCCAACTGCCAACTGTATGGGAAAAGACGGTTTGTTAGGTTAGCTTTTTCAAAGTTACAATCGTTTTAGTGTGTTATTTACATTAAAATGAACTTGTTTACCTCGTCGTGTGTTTTCAGGTATGTTATTAGTGCAGCTGTATACAAGAGCATAGCTGTCATGGTCGGTTGCGAGTACAAAGAGTTGCTGAGTTCTGTGCTCTGCAACAAAAAAAAAAATATAGAGTATAAATATATGATTGAAAATTCCGTGCGACTTGCTAAAACTTCGCATGAGTACTCTCTACCAGAAGGTTCATGTGTACTATACAAGTAAATATATTCTATTTTCGAAATGCGATGGGTTGGTTGTACATATTTACCATCAGCTGACCGCGGCATTTATAGCTCGCGATACTTAATACAAATGAAAAAATGTGATGCAATAATCCAGTGTCATATTAAACGTTATCTACAAATACAATTCAGTTTAATGGGAATATAAAATAAATTTTATATACTATATCAGTATGTTAGTAATTTTGCTGTCATACATAAACGTACAACAAGAACATCACTTAGATCTTTCAAAAGTTTTTAAGCAGCGTCATTTCGATTTTGCAACACAGCAGCGTTAATGATACAGACTAAAATTAAAGTGAACAACATACCGCCATCGATATTGAAGGAAACCTCTAACACTCCCGGTTGGGACGCAACGGGTCTAGCTTCTCCTGATATTGTACTCAAAGCCTCATCGAAAACTTGGCTGTTCTTTACAGTGTAGACCCCGGTTGTAGGTCCTGCCCCGTATACAGCACGGTTACATTGTCCAGTCTGTGCCGTTTGTGGGTATCTGGCGACTTCGTACCAGGTTCCGAGAAACTGATAATACATGACATAAATTACAAGATCACGAACTATTAAGTATAGCATAATCAGCATTTTTTAATCTTCCCACTACCGAGACACAGGCCTCCTCTCTGTGAGAGGAATAAATCTCAAATTATTTATGTAATTAGCCTGCACTATTCTACTTGGGCAGGCGCTTAATATTGTGCTATTCGTGATATCAGCACTGCTCTCGAAACGGTGAGAGAGGAGGCCTGTTAGGACTTAGGGAGGAAAAATTTGAAATGTGAAAGTATGAATGTTTGTCATTCAATCACAACTCCATGGGTGACCGGACTTGGATAAAATTAAGAACTCAGGTAGAATCCAGCAGAACGTCCCGGTAGGAAATTTTCAACATTCAGTCAGGCGAAGGTGGTGGCCAACAAAAACTAATGTGGTCATTATGATTAAATGTGCACTTACTCTGGCCACGTCAAAGTCAGCAACGCCGCTAACGGATGCATCGCAGAGTCCAGGCAACTCGATATAATCTGGGTTTTCAGGGAGCTCTGGATAGTAGAAGCACGCTTCACTAGTTTGACTTGTCTCCTGGTAATAATCTGCTCTGAGACCTTGGGTGTTACCGATGGCGGCATTTATGGCGCTGTTAGCCAGTTCGTCGAATGGATCCAAAGATTTGCTTAATTTCCAACTGCCAACTGTATGTGAAAAGACGGTTTGTTAGGTTAGCTTTTTCAAAGTTACAATCGTTTTAGTGTGTTATTTACATTAAAATGAACTTGTTTACCTCGTCGTGTGTTTTCAGGTATGTTATTAGTGCAGCTGTATACAAGAGCATAGCTGTCATGGTCGGTTGCGAGTACAAAGAGTTGCTGAGTTCTGTGCTCTGCAACAAAAAAAAAATTATAGGGTATAAATATATGATTAAAAATTCCGTGCGACTTGCTAAAACTTCGCATGAGTACTCTATACCAGAAGGTTTATGTGTACTATACAAGTAAATATATTCTATTTTCGAAATGCGATGGGTTGGTTGTACATATTTACCATCAGCTGACTGCGGCATTTATAGCTCGCGATACTTAATACAAATGAAAAAATGTGATGCAATAATCCAGTGTCATATTAAACGTTATCTACAAATACAATTCAGTTTAATGGGAATATAAAATAAATTTTATATACTATATCAGTATGTTAGTAATTTTGCTGTCATACATAAACGTACAACAAGAACATCACTTAGATCTTTCAAAAGTTTTTAAGCAGCGTCATTTCGATTTTGCAACACAGCAGCGTTAATGATACAGACTAAAATTAAAGTGAACAACATACCGCCATCGATATTGAAGGAAACCTCTAACACTCCCGGTTGGGACGCAACGGGTCTAGCTTCTCCTGATATTGTACTCAAAGCCTCATCGAAAACTTGGCTGTTCTTTACAGTGTAGACCCCGGTTGTAGGTCCTGCCCCGTATACAGCACGGTTACATTGTCCAGTCTGTGCCGTTTGTGGGTATCTGGCGACTTCGTACCAGGTTCCGAGAAACTGATAATACATGACATAAATTACAAGATCACGAACTATTAAGTATAGCATAATCAGCATTTTTTAATCTTCCCACTACCGAGACACAGGCCTCCTCTCTGTGAGAGGAATAAATCTCAAATTATTTATGTAATTAGCCTGCACTATTCTACTTGGGCAGGCGCTTAATATTGTGCTATTCGTGATATCAGCACTGCTCTCGAAACGGTGAGAGAGGAGGCCTGTTAGGACTTAGGGAGGAAAAATTTGAAATGTGAAAGTATGAATGTTTGTCATTCAATCACAACTCCATGGGTGACCGGACTTGGATAAAATTAAGAACTCAGGTAGAATCCAGCAGAACGTCCCGGTAGGAAATTTTCAACATTCAGTCAGGCGAAGGTGGTGGCCAACAAAAACTAATGTGGTCATTATGATTAAATGTGCACTTACTCTGGCCACGTCAAAGTCAGCAACGCCGCTAACGGATGCATCGCAGAGTCCAGGCAACTCGATATAATCTGGGTTTTCAGGGAGCTCTGGATAGTAGAAGCACGCTTCACTAGTTTGACTTGTCTCCTGGTAATAATCTGCTCTGAGACCTTGGGTGTTACCGATGGCGGCATTTATGGCGCTGTTAGCCAGTTCGTCGAATGGATCCAAAGATTTGCTTAATTTCCAACTGCCAACTGTATGGGAAAAGACGGTTTGTTAGGTTAGCTTTTTCAAAGTTACAATCGTTTTAGTGTGTTATTTACATTAAAATGAACTTGTTTACCTCGTCGTGTGTTTTCAGGTATGTTATTAGTGCAGCTGTATACAAGAGCATAGCTGTCATGGTCGGTTGCGAGTACAAAGAGTTGCTGAGTTCTGTGCTCTGCAACAAAAAAAAAATTATAGGGTATAAATATATGATTAAAAATTCCGTGCGACTTGCTAAAACTTCGCATGAGTACTCTATACCAGAAGGTTTATGTGTACTATACAAGTAAATATATTCTATTTTCGAAATGCGATGGGTTGGTTGTACATATTTACCATCAGCTGACCTCGGCATTTATAGCTCGCGATACTTAATACAAATGAAAAAATGTGATGCAATAATCCAGTGTCATATTAAACGTTATCTACAAATACAATTCAGTTTAATGGGAATATAAAATAAATTTTATATACTATATCAGTATGTTAGTAATTTTGCTGTCATACATAAACGTACAACAAGAACATCACTTAGATCTTTCAAAAGTTTTTAAGCAGCGTCATTTCGATTTTGCAACACAGCAGCGTTAATGATACAGACTAAAATTAAAGTGAACAACATACCGCCATCGATATTGAAGGAAACCTCTAACACTCCCGGTTGGGACGCAACGGGTCTAGCTTCTCCTGATATTGTACTCAAAGCCTCATCGAAAACTTGGCTGTTCTTTACAGTGTAGACCCCGGTTGTAGGTCCTGCCCCGTATACAGCACGGTTACATTGTCCAGTCTGTGCCATTTGTGGGTATCTGGCGACTTCGTACCAGGTTCCGAGAAACTGATAATACATGAAATAAATTAAAAGATCACGAACTATTAAGCTTTTTTTTTCTTTGTTTGTACCGATTTACTTTGTCTACACAACAGATAGTAAGGTTATACTTACCATAACAATCATTTTCACTATTTTTAACTTCTAATCGATTACTTATCCTATTATTTCTTAACTTCTTGTATATCTTCTTTACTGTCTAATGTATTTTTTTTTTTTTCTAATTTATTACGTAGTGCCCACTTTGACATCTGTATTCTCGTTAACATAACTATTTCTATGTTATTTTATGTTTACCCTCAATAAGTTTATTTTCTGTTTTCTCAACCGTAAAATTAATAATAGTGTTAGTAATAATGTTCATATTAGTTCATCTATCTTTTGGTACAAATAATCGGATACGTTCACGTTCGGGATTGTTTTGTAAGGTGCGTTTCGAATACTATTATTCCTGTGAACTCTGTATTTTTTTTTCTTGTTTTGTTTTTCCTTTGTTTTGTTTTCTTTGATGATTGCAACATACTCTCAACTGTTTTATCGCAATATCTGAGTGTTGTGTTCAATGTTATTTTTATTTCTTTGGTATCCCCTAGTTCTTCCTGTGTAAATGATAATGATGTTAGCTGGCGGGTGGTGCAGAGATGCAAACTCCGTACCAGCCTGTGTGTGTAATTTTTTGTATCTATTTATATATATTTTCTTATGTTATCTGATAACAAATCTTTTTATTCTGCTAATAAGTCAACTGCCTCTTCTTGCGATGTTAGTTTTAGCTCTCTGACAGATACTCTTGGCGATCTATTGCGCCAAAGGTTCGATTCAAATCCCTGCCGGCTGTTTAACGTTTGTCACATTAATTCCCAAAGTATTCCTTGTCATCATAGTGAACTGTGTGAAACGTTTTCCAATAATAATGTTTACGTCGTCCGTCGTCGTCCGTCACGATTGCCGAGACTTGGCTCAAACCTGAACTTCTGTCTACCACCTACTCTCTCCCTGGTTTCGTTCTTCTTCGGAATGATCGGATCGGTATGGAGGGAGGGGGTGTAGCTATATATCTTCGCCATGATTTCCCTTTTAAAATTCTTACTACATCTTCTACTAACGATTCCGTCGAGTTTCTTTTTCTTGAGGTTTGTGTCAAAGGCGGTACAGCAGTTCTAGGTGTCGTCTATTGTCCCCCTACTCTTGATTATTTCACCGAATTCGAATCGTTGCTTGAATCCTTGGGTTCAGAGTATGCACATCACATCATCATGGGAGATTTTAACACCAACCTCCTTGCCCACGACTCCCATCGGTCCCGTAAACTCCTGAATCTTGTTGAGTCAGCCAGTATGCATGTATTGCCTCTCCAACCCACTCATCATAACAAAGTCGTAGATGATACTTGGCTTGACCTGATCCTCACCTCTAATCCTTCCCTAGTTTCCTTTCATGGTCAACTTGATGCCCCTGGCTTTTCCCGTCACGACCTTGTTTACTTGTCCTATGTCCTCAAACCTCCTAAATCCAAACCGTTGCAGCGTTGTTCGAGTATAGGCGTGCCTTTGCACGTATGGATAGTGAGCAACTTCTAAAAGATGCATCTAATATTGACTGGACACCCCTGCAGGAAGCTGCTACACTTGATGATAAAGTTTGCGTCTTCAACAAAGTTGTGACTATGCTTTATGACACGCATGCTCCAGTCAGGAAAGTAAAGTTGAAGCGTCCACCTGCACCCTGGATGAATGCGGAAATACGGATGGCAATGTGACGCAGGGGCAGCGCATTTCGGAAATTTAAAAAGGACCGTTCTGAGGACAATTGGACCTTCTTCAGGATTTCCAGGAATCGGTGTAACCAGATGATAAGCAATGCTAAACGCCGCCATATTCTAAATAACATCACTTCTTCTTCTTCTTCCGATATCTGGCAATTCCTTGGAACGCTGGGTATCGGCAAATCGCGGCATTCAGACCTTCCTAACACAATTGGTCTGGACGATCTGAATCACTATTTTTCCACTGTCCCTTTACTGGACAGTCAAACCGAGTCTAAAACTATCGACTATCTAGCTGGTCTGACGCGTCCCAATATTACTCCCTTTTTTTTTCATTTTTTTTTCAGACTCTTACTGACTAAAACCCACCCCTGTTCCTCCCTGCCCTACATGCCCAGGGGCGAGGTAACTCTTTCGAATTTATCCTCAACCCCCGGGCAGGCATTGGCCGTGGCAGGCCCCGTCCTTTGCTGACAACTCTTTGAGGCGAGCGTGGAACACTACACGCCGTCGACTCTCGGGCCTGGTGCTGATCGGACGGCGAGTTACCCACTACTCGCCGTCCGCAGGCCCGGGTCTACGGTGGCCGTCTCCTGCGGCGGCTGCGGCTGAGGGTGCTAGGGCGACTCTGCTGTTGTTGAGTCTCCCTAACGTATGCCGCCTCCCTCTTCGCGAGCATTACTGCTTCGCAGAAGGAGGAGACGGCTTCCCATTCCCTCTTGCTCCGTACCATGGCCTGAACCAGGGCACGGCGCGAGAGGTCGCTGCCGCCTATCGCATCTATGAGGACACGGCGTTGCTCTGCCCAAGCGGGGCAAACCTCCACCGTATGCTCCACCGTGTCTTCTGGGCGATCCTCGCAGTGGAAACACCCGGGGGTCACCTCCGCCTTGATCCGACACAGGTACCTACCGAAACAGCCATGTCCGGTGAGGACCTGCGTCAGGCGGAAGGTGAGGGCGCCGTGACGCCTCTCCAGCCACTCCTCAAAGAGGGGCACTACCGCCGCGATGGTGGCGTGCCCAGCGCTGGGTTGCGACAGTCGCTCTCTCCATGTCACCATGAGCTCCTGCCGGAGCTCCGTCCGCCGAGCCGCGAGTTTTCGCGGCAGCGGAGTTTCGCCCCGGCGTTTTGCCTCCTCGCGCCACTCATACAGGTGCGCGAGGATTTTTGCCTCCAGAGCCCACGGTGACAGTTCGGCAAGGAGGCTCGCAGCCTCACGGGAGACCGTGCGGTATCCTCGGATCATGCGGATAATATTGCCCCTTTGTCTTCACTCCAGTTGACCCGGTAGAGATCAAAAAAAATATCCTATCCATTAAATCCAAAGCCGTGGGTTGCGATAACATCAGTCGTTATATGATTGTGTCGGCTTTGGATCAACTCTTTCCTGCAATCTCCCATATCATTAACTTTTCCCTATTTTCTGGTGCTTTCCCTTCCTTGTGGCGTAAGGCCCATGTACGGCCCCTGCCTAAGATTCCCAGTCCCACTCTATCTAGTCACTTTCGTCCGATTTCCATCGTTCCCTTCCTGTCCAAAGTACTCGAGGCCTGTGTTCACAAGCAATTCTCATACTTCATTTGTCACAACTCCCTCATTAGCTCGTATCAATCCGGTTTCAGGCCCGGGCACAGTACCGTGACAGCTCTCCTAAAAGTGACTGACGATATCAGGCGAGGAATGGAGGACACTAAAGTTACTACTTTAGTGTTAATCGATTTCTCTAACGTTTTTAATAACGTTAGTCATGAAGTCCTTTTGTCCATCCTTTCTTATCTCATAGTCTCTCAAGAGGTACTGGAATGGTTTTTCTCTTATCTTCGGGGGCGTAAGCAGTCAGTACATACTGGAGACTCTTCTTCAGGGTGGTGTGATCTTGTAGCTGGCGTCCCCCAAGGCGGTATTTTATCTCCTCTTATGTTCTCAATTTTTATAAATTTTATTACCACCGAGCTTCAGTGAGCGTATCATCTCTACGCCGATGATTTACAGCTTCACTGTCAGGCAGGTGTTGACAATTTATCGGATGCGATCGAGGAGCTAAACCGGGATTTACGAGTCATTTTGTGTCATTGTGTGTGTTGTGTTTATGTTTATCAGTTGTCTAGTACCCATAACACAAGCTCTGCTTAGCTTGGGACTAGATGACGTTGTGTGATAGTTGTGGAATATTATTATTATTATTATTAAAAACTGGTCAGATCAATTCGGGGTGGCAGTTAACCCTACAAAGTGTCAGGCAATCATAGTTGGGAGCTCCCATAGTCTAAGAAAGCTGGTTTGCCTAAATGTACCTTCCGTTATCTTTGACAAAACAGTAATTCCGTTTGGCTCTGAGGTTAAGGATCTTGGTTTGCGTGTTGACACTTGCTTTGACTGGCGGAAGCAGGTCATAAGTGTCAGTCGAAAAGTTACTGGAACGCTGCGGTCGCTCTATCGCCTGAAAAACCTTCTACCAGCTCACATAAAGGCGATACTTGTACAGTCCCTAATCCTTCCCATAATCGACTATGGCTATGTGTGCTACTATGACCTGAATGCACATCTTCTCAATAAACTAGACCACCTTCTAAATAACTGCATTCGATTTGTCTTCAATCTGCGTAAGTATGACCATGTATCCGCGCATCGGTTAATTTTAAAATGGTTACCCATTCGTCAGCGTAGAGCGCTAAGGGCCTTGACTACTTTGTTTTCTCTACTCGATAAACCCACTTCTCCTTCTTATAATGATTTCTTTCTTATTATGACTTCACATTTTCAGTTTCTGTGCTCGACTCACGCTAAAAATCTTCGTTCAACCAATAATCATCTTCTGCGATGTCCCTCTCACCGCTTTGGGTTTGTCCATTCTTCCTTCCATGTCCAGGCGGTCTCCTTATGGAATGCGCTCCCTCTGAACATCAGGACGGCAACCAGTCGGTTCTCTTTTAAGTTGAAGGCGCGTGAACACATTCGCAAGAAGTTGGAAAAATCGTCACAACGCTGATTCGTTGTTTTCGTTTTTCTCAATTATATTTTTTATTTTGTTGTATGTATGTATTTAAGTATGTATTTATTATTGTATTTTTTTCCTGTTTATTCTTTCCCTTAAGTTACGTTCCGTCTCTGCACCACCCTAAGGTCGACTGGTAGAAAATGCCTAAGGCATTAAGTCCGCCATTGTAAAGTAATTCTTACTTGTGCATTAAGTTTAATAAATAAATAAGTATAATAAATAAGCATAGCATACTGTTACTAACATTATATGGATTTCCTTATCTGAAATAAAATAATTGAATTGAATTGAATAATCAGCATTTTTTAATGTTCCCACTACCGGGACACAGGCCTCCTCTCTGTGAGAGGAATAAATCTCAAATTATTTTTGTAATTAGCATGTATTATTCTACTCGGGCAGGCGCTTTATATTGTGCTATTCATGGCACCAGCACTGCTCTCGAAACGGTGAGAGAGGAGGCCTGTTAGGACTTAGGGAGGAAGCATTTTAAATGTGAAAGTCTGAATGTTTGTCATTCAATCACTCCTCCATGGCTGACCGGACTTGGATGAAATTAAGAACTCAGGTAGAATCTAGCAGAACGTCGCGGTAGGAAATTTTCAACATTCAGTTGGGCGAAGATGGCGGCCAACAAAAACTAATGTGGTCATTATGATTAAATATGCACTTACTTTTGCCACATCGAAGTCAGCAACGCCGGTAACGGATGCATCGCAGAGTCCGGGCAACTCGATAAAATCTGGGTTTTCAGGGAGCGCTGGATAGTAGAAGCACGCTTCGCTGGTTTGACTTGTCTCTTGGTAATCTTCCGCTATTAGATCTGGGTTGTTAGTGATGGCGGCATTTATGGCGATGTTAGCTAGTTCGTCGAATGGATCCAAAGATTTGCTAAGTTTCCAACTTCCAACTGTATGTGAAAAAACGGTTTGTTAGGTTTGCTTTTTCAAAGTTACAATCGTTTTTGTGTGTTATTTACATTAAAATGAACTTGTTTACCTCGTCGTGTGTTTTCAGGAATGTTATCAGTGCAGCTGTATACAAGAGCATAGCTGTCATGGTCCGTTGCAAGTAGAACGAGTTCCTGAGTTATGGGCTCTGCTACAAAAAAAATAAATTTGGTACAAATATATTATTGAATTTCACTTGCGACTGCTAATGCTTCGCACGAGTATTCTATCCCAGAAGGTTTATCTGCATTATACAAGTATATTATTTTATTTTTTTAAATGCAATGGGTTGGTAGTTTTAATATAGCAGATCACCGCGGCATTTATAAGCTCTAATACAATAAACTGTGATGCAATAATCCAGTGACGTACGAGTATATACTTAGTCAGGCCATAAATTCTGATACGAATAAAAAAAAACAACTTCGTAATAATAATGCAATATTTTTTGAATTATTTTGTACACCATTTAAAAGGTAGGTAATCTTAACAAAAAATTATTTTAATTTATTAAGAAATAGGGGGAAAAAACTACACAGAAAAACGTCAAAACTGTATATAGTTTTAACGTTTTTCTGTGTAGTTTTTTCTGTGTAGTTCAAAGAGTTTGAAAGAAAACCTCGTTCCGAATTAAGATTTTAATAGAAAAAAAAAATTACGTGTAACAAAATTTAAGGCCAGTCTTATAGATATGATACGTTTTCAATAAAAACTACATCTTATACATATCTTTTTATTTGTCGTTTTTCAACAAATTTAAATATTAATATTTAGGGAGTCGGAGAGCGGCCGGCGGCGGCAAAAAAAGACGCCGTTGTCGACCCGCAGTACACTGCTTGTTTGTTTGAAGTGAGTGACCATTCGAAACCGACAACTCTTGAACTATTTAGTCCAAGGGGTTGAAACACTAGGGCCATGGAGTCCGAGTGCTCATCAAGTTTTTCGATATATCAGCAAACAGCTAATCGACTCTTCAGGTGACCAGAGGGCTGGGTTTTTCTTTGGCCAACGAATCAGCTTTGGTATTCAACGTGGCAATGCTGCCACTTGGCACTTTATCCGTTGACAGCATGATTATTTTGATGCCCAGTGAGTTGTTTTCTCACGCGTTTGTACATATTATTATCATTATAAGATTTATAAGTTTGGGGGTCGAGGCACCCGTGTCCGTAGGAGTATATCCACTTAGTCCCTACAGGTGGCCCCTGGGTGGTGCTTATCAGGTGACACTATCTGGTCGTAGGTTTTGACCGATGGCTTGCGACCACCCACTGGGCAAAGACGTACCGACAAGCAGCCTAGCCGTGTTCCGGTACGATACTCAGTGTAGCCAATTCAGAAGAGTTGGGTGGAAATAGTTATTCCAACGCAGGCAAACCAACCAGGCTCGCGCTTATATGGGTGAATCGGGGAACAAGTCGCGGAAGGTAGCGGGATCCGAGGCACAGTGCACCGCTGTCCGACCGCAAGTAATTGGGAGCCCAAGTAGTGTGCTAGCTTGCTAGCTACACATCAAAGGCTGCCCTGCCAACTGTCGAGAAATCTCTGAATGCACCATCGTGCTAGTTGGCGACCAGACGAGAGGGCCCGATGGACATTCCCGGGGGGGCTCGGACGTCCCCGCAGTCTCCAGACGGTATCATTGCGGGACTCCCCATTGATACCGTACTGTCAGTGCACGCCTGAAGGTTAGCGTCATGGAACCTCATTTCACCGCCTTCTCCTCTACCTCCTTCACTCTTCACAACTATGTACAAAAGGAAAACAAATAGAAAAGCTGTACAGCGGCAGCACTCCCTCTCTTTCAAAGTGCACCTTACAAAGATACGAGGTCTGCACTCAAATCTCGCCGCAGTGCACCACCACCTGACTGAGAAATCGGCTCTCTTGTTCCTTTCGGAGACGCAGATCGGATGTCAGTCAGACGTGGAGAACCTATTTTACCCAGGGTTTACCCTGGAGCACATCTTTCAGCCACGTGCCGGTATACAGGGTGTAAAAAGACACATCACAGAGCCGTTAACAACGCATACTGTACGTCTAATAAAGTAGTTTAGCGCTAAAATTATTGCTGGGAAATGACTTTTATTTTTAGGTATGAAAACAAATACTATTTTATATTAAGCGCAATGTAACGCAAACACAGGCAAGAGTTAAACCCTGCCCCTTCGCTCTAAGCCACTTAGGTACTTGCCAGATACGTTTGATATTCATTGCGTTTTTATAAATGCAAATGCGTAATTTCGAAATTTTTTATCGAACATTCAGGTACGAGTAATGTTTGTTAGGATAAAAGTTTAGCAATAACACTTGGAATTCATTTTCGTAAAAAAGTAAAAAAAAAATAGCGACTCTGACCTTCAATATCTCTAGAACCAGTGGATTCCCAGGCATGGTCTAGTGGAAAAAAATGATCCAAATAATGGGTAGATTATGTGGCTTTTGGCTTCGGAAACTGTCTTTTCATCCCATCTATTCGAAAAGGACGACTTGGTTCACCTTTAAGTGCACCCAAAGGTGGTGTTTTCTATAAGAAAGTTTTAGCGGGCAGTGATGAGTTTTTAATCCTCTATTAGGTCACAGCACATAAATCAACTCAGAAAGGGATCGTCACCGTATCGCCTTTCATCTCGTCGTCAAACAGGCGTCAACCTAAACCAAAACGGATCAACCGCTTCGGTACATCGACTTGGCTACGGCTAGGCGACGCCGCGCTTACGGCTCACCGACCGCTGGTTGATCTGGCGGGCACACAGTCTGAACCTGTTTCGTTAGGAGGGCACGGAGAGACGTAAGCGCGGAGACGATGAACACCCGACAAAGTCTTTCTAGCCGTAAAAGTGAGTAACTATGTATATGGTGGATTACCTAGTAAAGTATAACCAAAGGGTTTTAAAATGCGCATTTGATTGTAACCTGTACTTCGATAGATACTTGTCTTATTCACATTCGGTTTTGTTACAGGTGGCTTTAATTTTCGGAGTACATGGAGCTTGTCGGGGCAATGAACTTTTAAAAATAACTGTTGATGATGTCGAAAATCACTCGGATCATTTACTGTTAGTAAAGCTGATAGACACAAAAACAAAAATTGACAGATCCTTCGTAATCCGAGGAGAATACATAACTATTGTACAGAAAAACCTGGACCTGCATCCTGCTGATATGAAGACCAATCCGTTTTTCATTCGTTATCAAAATGGCAAGTGCTTCAAACAAGTTATGGGAAAAAATAAAATTTCTAACATGCCACAAGAAATCGCTACTTATTTGAAGTTATCAGTTAACAAGCTGTATACAGGACATTGTCTTCGTCGTACTTCTGCTAACCTTTTGGCAGATTCTGGAGCTGACTTAACTGTTCTCAAGCGACATGGAGGATGGAAGTTGAGTACTGTAGCAGAGGGGTATATAGAAGATTCCATTGAAAACAAGGCGAAAACATGTGAACGCATCGTGGAAAACATTAAATTGCAACCTTCAGTTAATCCATCCATGCCACTGTCGCCGCGCCCATCTACATCCAAGTTTTTAGTTGTTTTATTATTAGATACTATTTAATTTCAATTTAGTTGTTACTCTAAGTTTTATTATATAATAATATTACAATAAAATATGAGGCGACTTTTATTTTCTCATAGTGGGTGATGAAAAGTAGAGTTTATCACTCGGGCGCAAAATATATATTTTTGGCTCGGGCGAATTACTTTGAATCCCTCGCTACGTTCAGGATTCTACAAAAGAATCCCTCACTTCGCTCTGGATTAAAAAAGCGCTCTTGCCGTAAAAATATAATTATTTTGCTGCCTTATGGTACAATCTACTATTTTACACCCGATTTACATGTTAGTGTGATTCGAAGACATGTGACATCCACCAATCCGCATTGGGCCCGCGTGGTGGATTACGGCCCACACCCTCTCACAGAGAGGAAGCCTGTGCCCCAGCAGTGGGGACATTAAAAGGCTGAGATGATACATGTACGCCCGGAACGATATCTGCTATCGGCGTCTCCGCAACCTTGAGGACTCCAGGTTGTCAACTCTTTGGGTCCTAGTGGACACAGGTCTAGATAAAATTGTCTACGCCTGTGTCTACCGTTCGCACAGCGGTGATTTGGAGACAACTGGGCTCACACTACACCTCAGTGAGGCGGCGGATGCGGCTCAGCAGCGGTACCCTTCTGCCCAATTGGTGGTACTAGGGGACTTCAATGCCCACCATCAGGAGTGGCTCTTCCCATACTAATTGCACAGACCATGCTGGACGAGAGACGCATAAGGTAGCGCAAGCGTTAAATCTCACCCAGCTGGTCTAGGGGGCAACGAGGGTACCGGATGTTGATTCGCACACAGCTAATTGCTTGGACCTTCTACTGACAACAGATACAGACAGTTACTCGATGTTGATTTCTTCACCATTAGGTACTTCTGACCACTGTCTGGTAAAGTCTGTATCCGTCTATTCCCCACCCAATCCTAGCCCTAGAGGCACCAGGCGGGTTTGGCGATACAGGTCAGCAGATTGGGATGGCATGCGATCTTTCTTCGCATACTATCCTTGGCAGCTCACTTGCTTTCCTTCGACTAATGTTTCGTCGTGCGCGGATGCCGTGATGGATGTGTTGCGGCAGGGAATGGAGTACTAAATTCCGTTCTCTGACGTTACAAAGTCTGGGGAAGCTCGTCCATGGTTTGGTGCCGAGTGTAATCGCGCTGATGCGCTTAAACACGCGGCGTACCTAGCATAGGTCGACGCTCGGACGCGCAAAGCAAATAACGTGAGTCAGAAGAGGAGAGCCTTCAACAGGGCTGCCAAGTCCTGCAAGAAGGTGTTGCGGTGGGCTCGGTTTGACCGCATTAGCTGAATTGGGAACAAACTTGCTTCTTACCCAGCTGGTAGTAAGTCGTTTTGGTCCCTGGCTAAGTCGGTTGAATCAAACTTCTGGCGCCCCACACTACTGGTACTGCTGAAACCCGACGGGTCGCTGGTCCACTCCGCTGAGGAGAAAGCAAACTTGTTTGCCTCTCTGTTTGCGGAATCTTCACGTCTGGATCCTGGTGGCCCGAGGCCCTCTGATTCTCTTGGTGGATGCGAGTTGATTATGTCGGACATTCGCATTCATCAGAAGGATGTCCGTAGGGTACTGCGTAACCTAGACGTGAACAACGTTAGTGGCCCCGACGGGATACCGGCAATTGTACTGAGGACTTGTGCGCCTGATTTGTCTCCGATCTTGACACGCCTATTTTGCTTTCATTAGAGACTGAAAAAGTGCCGATGGCTTGAAAGCAAGCTAACGTGCAACCCGTGCCCTAGAAGGGTAGTCGAGCTGACCTAGTACATTACAGGCCCATCTCGGAACGCGTACTGAATGGTAAGCTCCTGGCATACCTAAAAACTAACGATATCCTCAGTGACCGACAATACGGTTTCCGCCGAAATCGGTCAACTGGGGATCTAGCGTATGCAAAGAAAGAAAGAAAGAAAAAGAATTTGTTTGCCACAAATTAACGACATACACAACAATATGATTTTGCTAACTTAACCCTTATCGATAGTGTTAGTAGATCTTATATTTCTATGTTAGTAACAAATTTAACAAAAAAAAGGAAAGAAAAAAAAGAAAGTTAAATAGGTAGGTAGAAATAAATAAAAAACAGATGCATGTCGTGGCTGTGGCAAGAAGGCTTCCACTCAGCATAATGCTATACCGTGGGGGACCCACAGCACGGCGCTGATTTTCAGTGGTCGCCTAAGACGTGACGTACGGAAACCAAAACCTTTAAATACTTAAGTCAGGATAATTAAAAAAAAAAGAGAAAAAAACTGAGGTAAAACAAATACAGTGAGATAATAATAAACTACTTAAAATATGTGTCTCAATAAAACGGAGCCTACATATAAAGTCGCGCTCGTGCACTCGCGCTGGGTGGCGCCAAGACGGGCGGCGGCGGCGGCGCGCGCCATTCGGACGCGCGCCGCTAGCCGGCGCGTAACGGCGCGCATGACGTCAGGTGGCGCACGAGTCCCGTGCTGGCATGTGCCGTGGGATTCGCTTGTGTGGTACGATCATCGAGTCAGCTGCCTGACAACAAAACACAGGAAGAAGAGAAAATGTGGCACCCAGTGAAGAAACTCCCCCACATCGCTGCCCACGAAGGATTGTGATGCCGGCGCCTCGAAACTGCTTGGATACAATGCCAATGGATTATAAACCTTAAGTATGCCATTCACAATTGTTGTGAGGCCATCGAGAAACACGGGGAAGCCCTTGCGGTCTCCCTTGACTTCTCGAATACCTTTCTTCCTTCGATCTACCCGCCGGATTGTCTGATTGGATTGCAGGTTGCCTGAGGGATCGGTCTATCCGAGTGGTCATAGATGGCTGCTCGTCTGGGTGCTCTCGGCAATATTGTTTTTGCTGCACATTAACGATCTGCTAAAACCCGGTACCTTTGGGTATGCAGACGACAGCACTATTGCCGAGAGATATCTATCCGACACACGAGCTAGTGGGTCTCAGATCCAGTCTCTCCGAGAGGCTATGGCTAGGCGCTTGAACTTGTCCTTACAGGCTGTCTCAGAATGGGGCGATACCAATCTCTTTTTTCCGTTAAAAGGAGCCAATTTCACCCGGTACCATCTTTTCGAGGTGTAACTGTGCCAATAACCGACCAACTTGATCTTCCTGGTGTTACGTTAACATCTACCCTCAAGGTGCCTTCATAGAGGCAAAGGCTCAAGTGGCTGCAAAAAATTTGGGGATCCTCGCTAAGGTGAGACGGTACTTCACGCCGGAACAGCTGCTCAAACTTTATCCAGCGCAAGTTCGATCGAGTATGGAGTACTGCTCGCATCTATGGGATAGATCTGCCAGATACCAGCTTGATGCCCTTGAGACAATTGAGAAACGAGCTAAGAGGATCATCGGCAATGATAGGCTCGTCGAGTCAAAGCTCCAAAGTCTGGAGCATAGACGCCGAGTTGTTAGCCTGTAGGTTTTCTATCAATTACAATTTGGGGAGTGTGCGACGGAATTCCATAATTTGATTCCGCCAAGCCCGTTCCATCATCGGCCCACAAGACGTACGGCGATGTGCCACCGGTACATAAAACGTTTTGAGAACACATTCATTGTGC
This sequence comes from Polia nebulosa, assembly GCA_951329385.1. Classification (NCBI taxonomy): domain Eukaryota; kingdom Metazoa; phylum Arthropoda; class Insecta; order Lepidoptera; family Noctuidae; genus Polia; species Polia nebulosa. Next base: position 25,449,793 of record OX589602.1, read on the forward strand.
GTACAGTTAGGGAGTGGAATTCCCTGCCGGAGTCTGTATTTCCTGATAGCTAAAACCTGGGAGTCTTTAAATCAAGAGTGAATAGGTTACTTCTAGGCAAGCGTGCTCCATCTTCGACCACATCATCGCAGGAGAGATAGTGGTCAAACGCGTGCCTATCAACAATAAAAAAAATGTTTTTATTATTATAAACTATTATTTAGTTCCGTATGGTGTCGGACGTTAAGAATAGTACCACCCCATTACTTCCCGCGGGTGTCGTAAGAGGTGACTAAGGGACTCACCAGAAAATGGGCAGCAGCATTCTCTGTGCATTGAAACAGCCATACTGCGATCGCCAACCCGCCTGCCAAGCGTGGCGATTACGGCAAACCCCCCGTATGAAAAGCACAACGAAAAAATGGCGCCTAGTGCCCAACAGTCTGTCTACCCTTGTAGCTATCAAGGCAACGGCGAGGAAAGGGTTGCTAAGAATCACCGGAGAGGATCCGGCTACGCCAAACGACGACTGGACCTGGCAACAATGAACACGAGAACACTGCGGACTGACGAGAAGATCACCGAACTTGAGAAGGAATTGAGTAGGTTGCGATGTAATATTATGGGATTATCTGAAGTCCGAAGAGAGCACCGGATAGAGAGTACCGGATTTGAGGATTATCATATCCTCCCCGGATACGATTGAGTAGGTTGCGATGGAGTATTATGGGATTATCTGAAGTCCGAAGAGAGCACCGGATAGAGAGTACCGGATTTGAAAATTATCGTATATACTCCCCGGATACGATAATTCTCAAATCCGGTAACCTGCTCTATTTCCGGGAGGGTGACCAGAAGTCTCAGGGTGTTGTCGGGTTTATCGTCCACAGGTCCCTTGTAAACAATGTGGTGAGGATCGAGAGTGTGTCGACCAGGGCGGCGTACCTTCGCTGGGCACGCCACCATTGTGGCGGTAGTGCCCCTCTTTGAGGAGTGGAAGGTGAGGGCACCGTGGGGCCTCTCCCTACGGCGCCCTCACCTTCCGCCTGACGTAGGTCCTCACCGGACACGGCTGTTTCGGGAGGTTCCCGTTTCGGATTAAGCGGGAGGTGACCCCCGGGTGTTTCCACTGCGAGGATCACCCAGAGGACACGGTGGAGCATACGGTGGAGGTTTGCCCCGCTTGGGCAGAGCACCGCCGTGTTCTCGTGGATGCGATAGGCGGCAGCGACCTCTCGCGCCTGGCCTGCCCTGGTTCAGGCCATGGTACGGAGCGAGAGGGAATGGGAAGCCGTCTCCTCCTTCGCGAAGCAGCAGTGAGGGAAACTCAACAACGGAGTCACCCTCACGCTCTCAGCAGCAGCCGCCTCAGGAGACGCCTGGGACTTCCGGCGCCGCGAGACTATCTCCGGCCACCGTAGATCCGGGCAATGGGTAGCTCGCCGTCCGATCAGCACCAGGCCCGAGAGTCGACGGCGCGTAGTGTTCCACGCGCACCTCAAAGGGTTGTCAGCCAAAGAGACGGGGCCCATCATGGCCGATGCCTGCCCGGGGGTTGAGGATAAATTCGAAACAGAGTTACCTCACCCCTGGGCACTCAGGGCAGAAAGGAACAGGGGTGGGTTTTAGTCAGTAAGAGTCTGACACGCCCTCCCGCTCCACCCAGAGCGGGAGAAGTCATTGGATGATTTACCACCCCACAAAAAAAAAAAAGTGTGGCGTACCTTCGCAATCCGGATTTCGCAAAGGCTTCAGCACCGTAGATCACATACATACGCTGCGGCAGATTATACAGAAGACCGAAGAGAATAACCTGCCTCTTTGTTTAGCGTTTGTGGACTACGAGAAAGCCTTCGATTCGATCGAGACTTGGGCTGTACTGCAGTCACTCCAACGGTGCCAGATCGACTATCGGTACATCGAGGTGTTGAAGTGTTTGTACCAGAACGCCACCATGTCAGTTTGACTTCAGGACCGGACCTTGAAACCTGTCCTACTGCAGCTGGGTGTGAGGCAGGGAGACGTTATTACTCCGAAATTGTTCACGGCGCAATGTCTTCAAGGTTCTGAACTGGAGAGGGCTAGGCATTAACATCAATGGCGAGTACATCACTCACCTTCGATTTGCCGACGATATAATGGTCATGGCTGTGACTATGGAGTATCTCAGTACAATGCTCGATGACCTCAGTAGAGCTTCCGAAAGAGTGGGTCTTAAAATTAACATGGACAAACCCAAGATCATGGTAAATACCCATGTAGCACCCACTCCTATCAAGATTGGAGTCTCTGCACTCGAAGTTGTAGACGAGTACATTTACCTGGGACAAACGGTCCAGTTAGGTAAGACTAACTTCAAGAAAGAGGTCAGTCGTCGAATCCGACTCGGCTGGCCGGCATTCGGGGGGCTGCGCGGTATCTTCTCGTCCCACATACCGCAGTGTCTCAAGACGAAAGTCTATGACCAGTGCGTGTTGCCAGTGATGACATATGGAACAGAAACGTGGTCGCTCACAATGGGCCTCAGCAGATGGCTTAAAGTCGCCCAAAGGGCAATGGAGAGGGCTATGCTCGGATTTTCCTTGCTTGATCGAATCAGTAATGATGATATCCGCAAGAGAACCAAGGTTACCGACATAGCCCGAAGAATTGCCAAACTGAAGTGGCAGTGGGCTGGGCACATTGCCCGCAGAACGGACGGTTGGGGGTGCCGAAAGGTTCTGGAGTGGCGACCGCGTACCGGAAGATGCAGTGTTGGAAGGCCTCCAACAAGGTGGACCAACGACCTGGTGAGGGTCGCAGGTAGCCGATGGATGCGAGACGCACAGGATCGGCCATTGTGGCGATACTTGGGGGAGGCCTATGTCCAGCAGTGGACGTCTTTTGGCTGAAATGATGATGATGCTGATGATGATCCTTTAGTTTAGTTGTACATTAGTTTATTGTAATTATATTCTATTGTTCAACAATAAAAAACTTTTTAACAAAAAAATTAACCGACGAAAAAGAACTAAAAAGCAAAAAATAAATAAACCTTTCACGTCTTGAGTAATGAGCTTATTTACCTACATAAAATATCAAATTTTATATAAACTAATTTTGAGTCGGCGCCAAACAACAATCTGATTATTAAATATCTAAATTTTATAAGTACATACAAATGAAGAAGGCTGTAAGTAGGTAATTAATCATTTTATTAATTGGCGCCGACTCAAAATTAGTTTATATAAAATTTGATATTTTATGTAGGTAAATAAGCTCATTACTCAAGACGTGAAAGGTTTATTTATTTTTTGCTTTTTAGTTCTTTTTCGTCGGTTAATTTTTTTGTTAAAAAGTTTTTTATTTTATGATTTTTTGTGGCTCGCATCATCTTTTAACACTCTGAGGCTAATTTCTAATCCTCCATAATTCCTCTTGCCACTGAGCTGACGATGTAACCATTCTTCCATGAAGTTTCCAGGATATTGACCAGTTGAGGTTACCTCCAATATTGTAAAGACGTCTTTTCTTCAAAGCATATTTGTGGTATTTGTCACTAAAACCAGTTTTATATCTAACTTATTTTGTGTAGGAATGGTATGGTTTCCATCATCAGCTCAGTTTCAGGATGTGATGATCCTAAATGCAAATACCTGATTTTTTTTATTTTTTTTTTTGGGGGTGGGAAATCATCTTATGACTTCTTCCGCTCTAGGGTAGAGCGGAAGGGCGTGTCAGACTCTTACTAACTAAAACCCACCCCTGTTCCTCCCTGCCCTACGTGCCCAGGGGCGAGGTAACTCTTTCGAATTTATCCTCAACCCCCGGGCCGGCATTGGCCGTGGCAGGCCCCGTCCTTTGCTGACAACTCTTTGAGGCGCGCGTGGAATACTACGCGCCGTCGACTCTCGGGCCTGGTGCTGATCGGGCGGCGAGTTACCCACTACTCGCCGTCCGCAGGCCCGGGTCTACGGTGGCCGGAGATCGTCTCGTGGCCCCTGGCGTCTCCTGCGGCGGCTGCGGCTGAGGGCGCTAGGGCGACTCGGCTGTTGTTGAGTCTCCCTAACGTATGCCGCCTCCCTCTTCGCGAGCATTACTGCTTCGCAGAAGGAGGAGACGGCTTCCCATTCCCTCTCGCTCCATACCATGGCCTGAACCAGGGCACGGCGCAAGAGGTCGCTGCCGCCTATCGCATTCACGAGGACACGGCGGTGCTCTGCCCAAGCGGGGCAAACCTCCACCGTATGCTCCACCGTGTCCTCTGGCGATCCTCGCAGTGGAATCACCTAGGGGTCACCTCCGCCTTGATCCGACACAGGTACCTCCCGAAACAGCCATGACCGGTGAGGACCTGCGTCAGGCGGAAGGTGAGGGCGCCATGGCGCCTCTCCAGCCACTCCTCAAAGAGGGGCACTACCGCCGCGATGGTGGCGTGCCCAGCGCTGGGTTGCGACAGTCGCTCTCTCCATATCACCATGAGATCCTGTCGGAGCTCTGTCCGCCGAGCCGCGAGGTGTCGCGGCAGATACCTGATTAAGTTATGAAAAGTAAACAGAAACAATATTCGTGCCCAATTTTTGAGGTTCTTTGAGGTTCTCTCTCAATTTTTTCAGGATCCCATAATCAGATCCTGATGTCCATGACATGGGACCACCCTTGAGGTATACCCTATCTAAAAAAAGTAGAATCATCAAAATCGGTTCATAAATAACGGAGTGAGGGCCGAACATACATATAGAAACGCTAAACGTATCCACAATTTTCGAGGTTTTCTCTCAATTTTATCAGGTTTCCACTGTCAGAGCCTGACTTCCTTGACATGGGACCACCCTTGAGGTATACCCTATCTAACAAAAAAAGAATAATCAAAATCGGTTCATAAATGACGGAGTGAGGGCTGAACATGCACAAAAAAAAAAAAAAAAAAAATAAAAAAAATATATATATATATATATATATATATACGGTCGAATTGAGAACCTCCTCCTTTTTTTCGTCGGTTAAAAATAGTTCTCTCAGTTTTATCAATTCGATTAATAAAACGTAATGTTATTGCCATATTATATTTAGAACTTATAAACATGCATAAATTATTATATATTAAAATTATTATTTAGAGTTCAATCTAGTAATATTTATATTCCAAAAATAACGGTTATTGTTAACGTTACATTTTTGTAATTCATTATTAGGTATTAGATTGATATAATATTCTAAAGGCTTCGGTCAAGGCCTATCATTTTTCTCTATTTTTTGCTGTCGGTAATGAGTTTGTTCTTGCGATCTTCTTGATGTCGTCCTCCCATCTCATGTCAAGCCAACTCAGCGTTTACCTGGCGGGCTCTTTAATTTAGTGACTTTATGGTCCACCTGGTATCCACATATCGGAAACCATGGCTGGCCCATCTGAATGTTAGCGTTTGGGCGAAAGTTAGTGCATCTATTGCTTCAGTGAAATTTCCTTTCTTTGCGTGTTGCACCTTGTGCATTTTCTTTATATTCAGAACTTTTTTTTGTTGGATTGTGAAAAATCATGCAATGACTTCTCCCGCTCTTGGTGGAGCGGGAGGACGTGTCAGACTTTTACTGACTAAACCCCATCCATGTTTCTTCAGTTGCCTGTGCCAAGGGCCGCGGAAACTCTCTATCGGATTTATCCGCGACCCCAGGCAGATTCAGCATACTATGTTCCATACCTTTCTGACGCGAATTAATTTTGTTTTTTATTTTCCTCGCCACGTCTGACAACCATAAGTTCGAGAGGGCAGGATGCATGAGTATGGAATCATGCATCCTGCCCTCTATAACATGCCAATAAAGCTTAAAATGAAAACTATGGAGTTTTCTTTTTAAGGCCCTACTAACGGCTAAGTGGCGCCCTCATTGAATAAAAAATCGTAGCATAGCATAGAAAATAAATGTTAAAGAATCCAACGTCACGTTTGTTACACAGAGGATAAAGTATTTTTTACCATTGCCACTCGAAAAAGGGCATTTTATTCATCGTTAACAGTGAATAAAACTCTCTTCTAGTCACTGATTGAATAAAAATATTTTGAATTTGGAACAAGCACGAATATACGAATTATGTACAAAAATAAACAAAACGTGCTGAAAGTACGTACTGGCTGGCTAAATGGAGCTACTCCATAGAACTATATAAATTAAATTAAAAAAAAAATATGCCGCCAATTTAGGTTCTTTTCTATTGGTATCGTGGTTGTTTTAAGTTATTGTATAATCTAATAACATAAGTTATAATAAAATGAGTTCTTCCAGTGACGAAAATGAGACACTGACTCCGGAATCATTTCGAAATAAAGCTGCAAATTATAGTAGATAATTTGTTGCCGCCAAAATCTCGGGAGTTGTACTTACCTGAAAACATACAATTTGTTCTGCGACTGGAAAACCACGAATGGTTCAATTCCTTTTCAAAGTCCGTATTTCTTAACTATTTCAACGAATTAACCAAGACCAAGAAGCCCTCGACACTTTGGAGCATATATTCTATGCTAAAAGCCACAGTGAGAATTAAACACAACATTGGTATTTCAAACTACTCAGAGTTAGTGACATACTTAAAGCGACTATCCGAGGGTAGTAAGCCAAAGAAAAGAGTGCTAACCTCCCAAAACATACCCGGGCCTGCGGACGGCGAGTAGTGGGTAACTCGCCGTCCGATCAGCACCAGGCCTGAGAGTCGACGGCGCGTAGTATTCCACGCGCGCCTCAAAGAGTTGTCAGCAAAGGACGGGGCCTGCCACGGCCAATGCCTGCCCGGGGGTGGAGGATAAATTCGAAAGAGTTACCTCGCCCCCGGGCACGTAGGGCAGGGAGGAACAGGGGTGGGTTTTAGTCAGTAAGAGTCTGACACGCCCTTCCACTCCACCCTAGAGCGGAAGAAGTCATGAGATGATTTCCCACCCCCCAAAAAAAAAAAAAAACCTCCCAAAACATTGAACGTTTTCTAAATGATGCGCCTGACCACAGTTTTCTGACCGTGAAAGCTTACTTTCTGTACTATAAGTACTTATACTTATAGTACCTATTTATCTACAAACCTACAGTACTTTAAAATTTTTCCTGTAAAATACATTTTTTTTTAAATTATTGTTCACAGTTTGTGCTAATTTTTGACACTCGGCAAATTTATTACTGATCGTTTAAACTGATACGAAAACTAAAATTGATGGAACGTTCGCGATACGGTAAGAGTACGTAAAAATCGTCGAAAATATCATGCTTTACAGCCCACTAATACAAAAACCGACAGGTTTTTCATACATGGCGGAAAATGTACTCGGCAACCTATTGGAATCAATAAAATAGGTGCGACGCCGTAAGAGATTTACACATTCTCGAATTTATCAAATCCCGAACAGTACACAGGACATTGCTTCCCTAAAAGCTCTGCCACCCTTTTAGCAAATTCTGGTGCTGATCTTATAGAACTGAAACTCCACGGAGGGTGGAGGTCCTCATAGTAGCTGAAAGCTATATCAAGGATTCAATCAAAAACAAAGCCAAAAAATGCAGCCGAATAGTTTACAGTATAAATCTAAAACCGTCTACTGTTGACCCTTGGGTGCCACTATCTCCGGCGCACCCATCAACATCGAAAGGACAACCTTGTGGAACGACAACATTACAGCTTTCTCAGCAACAACAACTACAAAATATGGCAACTTTACCAAACACCCAAGTCTTATCTAATACGACCGTTTCAAAACCAAACAAGAACATTACACTGAATTTCGAATACTATTCTAATTTCATTGTTAATTTTTAATGTTGACAAATTAATCCTTGGTAAAATAAAATGTGATAAACACTATACTACTATTTATTTTCTCGCAGTGAATGGTAAAAAGTAGAGTACACAACTCTTGAAAAATATAATTCATCTCGGTCCTTGTATCCCTCGCTCCACTCAGATCTCTAATTTAGAATACCTCGCTACGCTCGGGATTCTACTCTAGAATAATAATAATAAATTATTTATTTTTCTTCAAAAATTACAGATTATGGTAACCTAATACAGAGGCCTAAAATAAAAATAAAACAAGGTATAATTTCAATACATAAGTTGGGTTGGCATCGAACATTGCCAGAGATAAATTGTTGCAGAAATCTGTATCCAATAATTAGGAAACCCTGCCTGCTTAACTAGGGCAGCCTGTATTTTAGGAGGCAGTAAAAAATCCTTCACTGCTCTCGGGATCCAATTGTTGTATAATTTAATAACTTGTTGTATAATCTGTTGTATATTTATGTTTTTAAAACAGGTCTCAAAATGTTTCGTATACAAAGTAGTAGGCAGAAGTACTAAAAACGGCCATTTTTGACACTTTTGCCTACTATTTTGTTCAAATCTGGCTTGAACCGTTTACTTTCTGGGTTTTTCGAACTTATTTATGAAGATTTTTGCAAAAAAAAAAAAATTGTTTGTAGCTATAAAAACATTTGAGCTGCATATAAGATTTTTTTTGCAAATTTAAGAAACTTGAAAAACATTCTCAGAAAAACATGGAATCCTGATGTAACATTGCTGGCGCTTGCAGCTAATTCGGGACACGGCGCCAGCTGCGGAGGCACTCCCTACTATTTAATATTATTATCAGTAAGTTATTAATGTTGCTGTCATAGATTAATTTACAAAAGGAACATCACTTTGATCTCTCATAAGTTTTTAAATGCAGTCATTTCGATTTTGCAACACAGCAACGTTTATGATACAGACTGAAATCAAAGTGAACAACTTACCGTCATCAACATTGAGGGTAACCTCTAACACTCCCGGTCGAGACGCAGAGGGTGTAGCTTCTCCTGATATTGTACTCAAAGCCTCATTGAAAACTTGGCTGTTCTTTACAGTGTAGACCCCGGTTGTAGGTCCTGCCCCGTATACTGCACGGTTACATTGGCCAGTCTGTGGTGGTTGTGGGTATCTGGCGACTTCATACCAGGTTCCGAGAAACTGTTATCAGATAAAACAAATGAAAGGATCAAGAACATAATTTATCTCTTAATAATTTTTTATAGTTAAAATTTATTTAATATAGTCATTCAAAAATAAGAATTTAATTAATTAAGTCTATGTTTTCTTTCACTTACGAATTCAATGTAATAACATTTCTTACTACAATACCAAGGTTTTCTGATATCTGTTTAATTGTTTATATACACGGGCGACCGGACTTGGATGTAGAACTCAGGTAGAATCCAGAAGTACGTCCTTTTTCGCTGTGGGGTTTTTTTTTTAAGAGATGATTTTTGACTTCCAGTCGGGCGAAGACGTTAGCGAACAAAAGCCGGTATGATAATTATGATTAAATGTGAACTTACTCTAACCACATCGAAGTCAGCAACGCCGGTAATGGATGCATCGCAGAGTCCGGGCAACTCGACAAAATCTGGGTTTTCTGAGAACTGAATTCAATTAAATTTTTTAAATAAAATTTTAAATCCATTTACATGTGTAATTAATACTTATACCAACAGAATAAAACTACAATATACTTATGCACAACTAAATTAACTATCTTAATAGGGAATGTTACCGCTAATGTTCGTAGATCAGTTAAGAGTGCAGATTAACTTGCTAATCGAATAAATTGTTTCAGTACATTAACTAGACAGGCTTCATAGGTAATCTGCAGACTAATGACCAAGCATACGGTAAAGTTAAATAAAACGGGTTCTTTGCTTGAATAAAATATTCAAGTCTATTGTAATTATTTATATCTATAATTTGTTTAAGTTGTCTTTAGTAACTAATAAGTCCAAGAGCGAGCGAAGCGAGCTTGGGAATTTAGAGCACTCTGACACGGACTGGTTAAGGCGCTATTAGCTGCCAATGACCTTGAGTGGTTAGCTTGCGTGTTCTGCGCTGAGCTCACGTAACGCGTCGTACATCCACCCAGTAATAGGACTCGCTCATCAAGGTGCACTGTCTGAACTTAGACGCATTATTAATTTATTACACATAAAACAACAGGTATTGGAGTTGCCCAAGCGTGTAAATAGCCGTGGGTCTCTGCGGGGTGGAGGACAGTGTTACGGCCAAGCACTTAGAGGGAATGCTGGCCCAAAATTGCCTATATTTGTCTGTATAACTTCAAGTTAGGAGTGGTCGGCAGCAGTCGGCGAATGTGGCCCTACTTACAATTTGTAAAACAAGTGGTACCTTACTTTCCGGGCTGTCCTCGATGGTTGCACGTCGAATTGTCGAGTGGCCACTCGTTCTCTTCACACCAACACTCCTGATTATGCTTGTTCAGTAGTTAACGGACGCGGTAAATATGGGTTATTTATTATTCCCGGAGGATCCCCAACGTTTACGGGATTTACTCGGGATTTTAGCGTATTTGCGGGGACGATATTATTTTTAAGACAGTAGTCTGCGGTGAGATGCGCGCTGTGCCTCGCGGCGTTAGACACACAACTGACACTGACGTCAAACTGACGTGACGTCGATTGTTGCATTTTAAATTGTCTATAGCTCGTAAAGCCGGCCACTCACGTCTGTCTGACAAATTAAAGCGAGCCACACACGCGACGTGATACCAACCCCACCCAACTTGCAGAGTGGCGGCAACTCGCCACACCATGCTCCCCGCCTTGAAAGGTCCAGGAGCTTTCAAAAGCTGCTAATCTATGCGGAGCGAGTGAGGTTCAAGAAGCGGTGATGATATGTAAGCATTAACTTGTTGAAGAGCTTTGAGGGAAATCCAAGCAGCAGTCCGAAACACCATCGCATTGATATAATGCTCGGGAAAAATAATTATCAGTGTCCTAAGAATGAATTGCGGTTCGACTTGACTATGGTAAGTCGAATAAACTAAATTACAACTATGTAATGGCGTACCATTGGAACGTATAATATGAACCCTAAACTAAATTAAACTAAATTATGTAGTAATAATAATCTATTGAGTTGGCAAAGGATACAACTTAGTGACAGGACGTTTATACGTGCCTGACGCGGTTTTTATTGAAGCGACTCGAATTACACCATCCGATCCCGGAAAAACTTCCTCTATGATACCTAATGGCCAAGTCAATGGAGGTACGTTATCTTGACCCAAGAGAACGACAGTACCTATCTCTATAGGGCGATCGGGAGTGCACCACTTCTGGCGAACTTGCAGCGTGTGCAAGTACTCAATTCGCCATTTATTCCAGTAGGATAACACAAGCTGATCCAAGAGCCTTTTGCGGTTGTTTAGGTTTATGTTTTCTTCTGCCAATTCAGAAGAAGGCAAATACGTGAGTGGACTGGACATTAAAAAATGCGCGGGCGTGAGTACCTCCGGATGTGGGTCTGACGAAATGACACTAAGTGGTCGAGAGTTCAAAAGGCACTCAATTTGCACCAATACGGTCGAGAGTTCCTCGTAAGTGAGAAGTTGTTTACCTACGACTCTAAACAAGTGAGTTTTAACACTCTTAATATTCGACTCCCAAATACCTCCGAAGTGTGGAGCTCGCGGCGGTATTCTTGTCCACTCGATGCGTGATTTAAGAAGCTCATTTTTAATATCCGTTTGAACAGTTGAATTTAATAAAAAAGAATAAATATCATCCAATTGCGCCTTAGCGCCAACAAAATTGGTACCATTGTCTGAGTACATAACAGACACTGGACCGCGGCGAGAAATGAATCTCTTAAATGCGGATAGGAAAGCCTCAGATGTGAGATCCGAAACAAGCTCGATATGTATGGCTTTAGTCACCATGCATACGAACAAACATATGTAAAGTTTCTGCGAACGTTGACCTCTACGTCGAATAGGTATATAAGCAAGCGGCCCGGCGAAATCTACACCGGTGTGTACAAAGGCTTTAGCATCACGGACGCGGTATCCAGGAAGTTCAGCCATTTTGGGTACTGGATGCTTAGGATTTAGACGGAAACAAGTATTACATTTCCGACAACGAGAACGTATAACCGTTCGGCCATCCAATATCCAAAACCGCTGCCTTATAATGGACATCAATAACCCTGGGCCCGTATGGCAGTACGTATTGTGATAGTGATCGATAATTAGATCGACTACGCGGTCGCGTTTAGGTAAAAGCGCGGGATGCTTGGCTTCATACGGTAAGTCAGATTTAGACAATCTGCTCCCAATACGTAAGATTCCGAAGCTATCAATGAAGACAGATAAACAGCGCAACTTCTTAGCTGGAAGTTCACCTGCTTTAATTAAATTTAAATCGCTCGCAAAATGTAAACTTTGAACTAATCGAACAATGAAATTTTCGGCGGTTTGAATGTTTTCAACAGAACTATGACTATGTAGTCTGTTTGTAAATTTAAGAATGTACATAAATACACGTAACAATTTATTCCATGAGCAAACACGGTCAGCTATAGTATCTAAAATACGCGGTTCAGTATTCGAAGTTTCTACAAGAAAAACCTTTGATTTAAACTCCGGCAATGTTTCACATTGAGCAGGAGAGAACTTTAAAGGCCACTCGCTCATGGGCTGATGGAGCCATGTGGGGCCGTTCCACCACAACGAGTGTCTTATTAAATCCGACGGCAGCATGCCGCGAGACAGACAATCGCTAGGATTCTCTTTCCCGGACACGTGACGGAAACAAGCGGCAGGTAAGTTTTCCTGTATTTGAGCAATGCGGTTGCTGACAAAAATAGACCATCTATGGGGAGATGAGTGGATCCACGAGAGAGCTATGGTGGAGTCCGAGAAAGCGTGGACACCTGTAATAGGTACACGAGCGGAAAGTTTCTCCTTGACTACGCGAACAAGTTTAGATAGAAGTAAAGCGGCGACAAGTTCTAATCGAGCTAGCGTTGTTATTTTTGCGGGGGAGACTTTGGACTTTGCACATAAGAGTCGGACAGTGATATCACCAGTAGGGTTGGTAATGTGTAAATAAATACAACAGCCATAACCAGTAAAGCTGGCGTCGCAAAAGGCTACGATGTTCACTACAGCTTCTCTAACGACGCCAATGTGGCGAGGAACCTTTAGAGATGAGAGTGAAGGAAAATCGCGCGTAAAAGCGGCAAACCGATTTGTGATAGATTCCGGTGGAACCTCATCCCATCCTACTTTAGCTAACCAAAGTTCCTTGATTAATACCTTCGCGTACAGCACAACGGGTCCTACAAGGCCCAGTACGTCGAACAAGCGGGCAACTAGCGATAGAATCGCGCGCTTCGTGCATTTATCATCCACGGCGACTGTTGTCAAAGAAAAATAATCATCAGCGGGTTCCCAGGTTAATCCAAGGATTTTGAAATTATGGACATCATTATCCATGCCAGAAAAATTAACTGGTAAGCGGTGAGACTCTGGGAGAATCTCTAATAAAGCGGGTGAATTGGTAGCCCATTTGACTAAGTCAAAGGAACCTACCTTCATTAAATCAATTAAATCGCGGGATAGACGCATAGCTGTCTGTTCGTCCGAAACAGAGTAGACGTAGTCGTCCATGTAAAACTGAGTTTCTACCAATTTAGAAGCCTCAGGAAAGCGGTCGCTTTGCTCACACGCCAAGTTACGCAATGTGCGCATCGCTAAATAAGGACTAGGTTTTAGTCCGAAGGGAACGCGGTTAAAATGAAAGGTGCGAATAGGCTCACCTTTGCTAAAACGATACAAGATTCGTAAATATTTGCGGTGGTGCTCTCTTACACCGATACGTAAGAACATTTGTTTTATATCCGCTGTCATCGCGACAGGGAATGTACGAAAATCAAGCAATAACAAAAACAAGTCTGCTTGCAAATTAGGTCCGACATGCAAAATGTCATTGAGCGACAACCTCGAGTGAGTCATATAATCCGCGATAGTTTTATTATTATTCTCGCGTAGGGTCACCAACGCAAACTTACGCTCAAGCGCAAGTGAGCGCCCAGGGGCGTAACCGTGCGAGCTACCTAGCCCGCCGGGTGAGCGCGCAAAAGGCAGATCGACAAAGTATCTGCCGTCTTCAAATAAGACTGAAGAATTAAAATTATTTTCACACTCTAATTCGTGCGGACCAATAACGGAACGCGGCGCGGCGCGGCGCGGCGCGGCGGTGGCGGCGGGTGGAATTTCCTCTAGCTCAAAAAACTTATGTAAATTTGACTCGACCTCAATGTCGGCCTGCGCGGTAAACGAAGATGTAATGTGTGTCACATCACTACTACAACAATCAATATCACCCATAAGTACATAACCGAAGCTAGTCAGTACAGCAGGGGGTGCGCGGGTACCTGTTTCGACCCTGTCTCCCAGGTAAATAAAGGGGAACAATTGTGCTCCAAGCACAAGATCTATTCCGCTCGGAACATTCCAGAGCGAGTCGGCGAGCGGTAAGCTATTTAAGTATGACATGTTATCATTGTTATGTAATCTAATTAATTTCGCGGGAAGTCTATCTGTAATACAATCAACAACTAACGCTTGTATCGAAAACTTCGTATGAGGGTCAAACCGAGATTCTATGTTGAGATGAATAAAACCGTGTATTGGTTTCGATGACATTCCAACACCTTGTAAAAATGAATTGCGTAATTTAATTATGGGTAAGTTCAAACGTTTACAACAGTCCACAGTAATTAAATTATTTTGCGATCCGTTATCTAGTAGGCACCGAACCACCTCCTTATCTCTGATGTCGCTATAGTATGCATATAACTGCGCGGTCGCTAGCAAAATGGTTGACCCAGTTTTAACAGCTGTAGTGAGCGAAACAGATGTATCCTTAGTAGGCGCTTGCGGCTCGGGCGATAATGACTCATGTTTTTCTCGGAAATGTAAGAGAGAATGGTGGTTCTTCTTACAAATTTTACAAACGTTACGTGACCTACATTTAACCAAAGAATGGGATAGACTTAAACAGTTTATACAGCCACGTTTAGCTTTAATAAATTCAAAACGTGCAAGCGGTGTTCTAATATTTTTAAACAGCGGGCAATAGAACAGCTGATGTCGTACGTCATCCTTATCGCAAAGCGTACATTTGCCATTCGAAACCGGTTCATTACGCGATACGAATGACTTAGCGGTATTATTTTTTGTTTGATGATTCGCTGAACTAGACTTAGCGCGCGGTTCCGTCTGTAAATTATTACCGTATGAGCGTTGTAGTACCTTAACATATTCTTGCATGAATGTTATAAACTCCGCATAGGAAGGTAATTCTTTTTCACTCACACGTGATTCAAACTGTAAGACAGTTTGCGCGTCAACCTTTCTTAAACCACAGTGTAATAAAACAAAATCCAGTAAGTCTGGAATGTCTAACTGCTTCAAGGCTGCGACGGACGCTGAATATCGTTCCACAAAAGTATTGAGGCTCGCGGCATTTCCGGCGCATTGTTTAATGTCCAGTATATTATTGAGATAATGAATCCCTAAACTACGCTTATCTTGATACCTTTTTACGAGACTGTTCCACATAACGTTGTATGTATCACCTGTAGGAACAATGCCCGCGGTCAGCTTCAAGGCATCATGAGTCAATTTACTGATCAAGTACTGGACACGCTGCGAGTCAACCAGATCGGTATTTAAATGAACATTGCTTCGAAACATTTCATAAAATATGGGCCAATTTTCCGCTTTACCATCAAACGTTGGCAAATCTATGGGCGGTAATTTTATCCGAGTACCCACTTTGTGTTCCGATGTTTCGTTTTTCGAAAGTATGAGATTACGTTTATATTTAATATTAGAATATAAGTCTTCAATAGAATATAGACTCGAATAGTCTGGTGCGGTTTGGTCAATCTCGAATTGCAATTCATTCATTTGTTCTATTATTTCCTCAAATTTGTTATATTGCTCAGTAATTGTTTCTGACTGCGCTAAGAATGTCTCATTTGAACGTGAATCATAGTTCGAGATGTTTCTGGAATCATTATATAGGCGATTAACTCGCTCGAAAATCATTTGTTTTTTAGCGGTAAGCTGAGCCAATTTAGTTTCTTGCTTGCGGGACGCCATTTTGGGGCACTAATAAAGTTATGTGCCTACCGTAATGACTTGTACTTAATTTGTACTGAATTTTACTGATGCCTATCCAGGCTCGAAAGGACCATCTAATGGAGATGGTCAGGCGTGATTACGGCCAAACACAAAGGGAATGCTGGCCCAAAATTGCCTATATTTGTCTGTATAACTTCAAGTTAGGAGTGGTCGGCAGCAGTCGGCGAATGTGGCCCTACTTACAATTTGTAAAACAAGTGGTACCTTACTTTCCGGGCTGTCCTCGATGGTTGCACGTCGAATTGTCGAGTGGCCACTCGTTCTCTTCACACCAACACTCCTGATTATGCTTGTTCAGTAGTTAACGGACGCGGTAAATATGGGTTATTTATTATTCCCGGAGGATCCCCAACGTTTACGGGATTTACTCGGGATTTTAGCGTATTTGCGGGGACGATATTATTTTTAAGACAGTAGTCTGCGGTGAGATGCGCGCTGTGCCTCGCGGCGTTAGACACACAACTGACACTGACGTCAAACTGACGTGACGTCGATTGTTGCATTTTAAATTGTCTATAGCTCGTAAAGCCGGCCACTCACGTCTGTCTGACAAATTAAAGCGAGCCACACACGCGACGTGATACCAACCCCACCCAACTTGCAGAGTGGCGGCAACTCGCCACACCAGGTATTAAACTAAAACACTGAGACTAAATTAATAATTTAAATAATTAAATGATCTTTAAAATGGTGAAACTTTAATAAAAATACGCTTTATAGTTTTTCCATGATTCTCAATTTTTTATCCGCGTTAGACATAACTTTAAAAATTAATTACACTACTCGTATGTTATAAAAATATAATTCCAAATATTCTGAAATCAAATTACGACGGAAATTGTCTAAAGTAACATTTATTTTTTTCAACGAAATAAGACTAGTCGTTTAGACGTGATGATCAATTAAAAACCATTAAAAATCGTATAATTGCGCCTTAAGTACGTTGCGAGCAAAGCGAGTGAACGAAGCCTACGTCATGCCCTTCGTGTTAGGTTTCTTTTGTAAACAAACTTACCTAATTACTCTATTTAATCACATTATTGTTAAAGGGTTAATAGTTATTTTTAATACAGCTAGCAAACGGACGTTTACTAGCATTATTTGTTATGATTATAGTTACACAATTGACTGACATCATGATTATAAATTTTTAGACTCAGCTTATGGAGGGGTATTCATGTTCTAGCCATCGAGTTGGAAATCTTAAGAGTCGGATGTAAAACTGAGTGTGAGTAAAGCTTTTATGTGTGTGCGTCTCATATTATATAAAGTTATTTGGTACATTTTCATTTCACTAACGTTCACAAGAAATAATAAACGTGAGTTATAACAACTGTTGATATAATTTCTTTAGATATAAAATTTTATACTCTAACCTTATTTCGTCAAACGTTATTGGATATAACGTTTATTTAATCGAAAATCATTAGGCCTATCGTTTAAAATATATAATGCCTACTGATACCAACTTTATGGTCAACACCCCCATTTAAAGCAATCCGACTCAGATGGGTTATAATAGGTTAGAAGGTTAAGGGCCTACCTCCCCATAAGTCACCCTCATTGAATAAGAATTCGTATCTTAGTATAAAAAAATAGGTGTTACCACTGTGCGGATCGCCCAGGGGACACGGTGGAACATACGGTGGAGGTCTGCCCCGCCTGGGCGGAGCACCGCCGTGTCCTCGTGGATGCGATAGGTGGCGGCGACCTCTCGCGCCCGGCCCTGGTTCAGGCCATGGTACGGAGCGAGAGGGAATGGAAAGCAGTCTCCGCGACGCGTGAGGGAATCTCAAAGGTGTGCCCCTCACGGCCTCGGCCGCTACCACCGCAGGAGAGATACTGGGCGTACTGGGCGTAGGACGTCGCGAGACGATCTCCGGCCACCGTAGACACGGGCCTGCGGACGGCGAGCAGTGAGTAGCTCGCTGTCCGATCAGCACCAGGCCTGTGAGTCTACGGCGCGTAGTGTTCCACGCGCACCTCAAAGAGATAAGTGTCAGCCACCACTGACGGGGCCCATCGTGGCCGTTGCCTTGCATGCCTAGGGGTAGCGGATAAATTCTGAAAATGAGTTACCGCACCCCTGGGCACTCAGGCAGGGAAGGAACAGGGGTGGGTTTTAGTCAGTAAGAGTCTGGCACCTGGGCAGATCATCGGGTCTTCGCCTCAGGTGCTACAACCAGCAGTGCCTGAGTCTAATACCAGCATCGTTGGAGAATCGCTTGCACGTACTTTGACATCATTGGATGCTACAGATCGCGTCATTGGAGCATTGAGTGCGTTTACCAAGGTCAGATCTAACCACTATTATATATAAAACTTTGATCCCAGTATATATGATATTGATTCTTGGTGTGAAGAAGTTGAAAGGGCACGTGTTATTAATAGATGGGACACAACGAGTGTTTATCCCGAATTGCTAATTGCCTGAAAGGAGATGCTTGTAGTTGGTTAAACGACTGGGTCATAAACGACCGTACCTGGGTCTAACTTTAAGATCGAGTTTAAACCTCTTTGCTCACGACGAATCGATGTAGCAAATATTTTGTTTGTCGTCATGAGTACTAACTCCGACAAATATTCCACGTACGCAGAATATGCTAGGCGCTCCATCTTGGGACTAAATATTGTTAGAGGGTTAAGCGATGATTTAACGGTCACGATTGTCATACGAGGTATAACTGACGCACAAGTACGTGCCGCTGCAACTAACGCTCATTCAACGACCAAAGATCTTGTTGAATTCTTTTCTATTTATACCAAACCCAAACCCAACTCATCTATAAAATCTTTCCAAAGTAAACAGTCTGACCAAAACTCTCGAAAACGTCCGCATCTTAATAAAAGTCGCGAATTAATCTTGCGGAAGTGTGGGTCACATGCAGCGCCCTAAACAATCAAAAACTGTTAAAACCGATAAATCGACAGAAACAAGTAAAAAACCAGGCCAGAAACAGAGGCGTCATGCCTCTGTCTGTTTTGCTAAACAAAGATCTGAAACGCGTAATACAAACAATGTTAATTTTTGTTTCGAGTTGACAGGTGCATCAACAGACAGTGACGTCACAACGGCCGTAATACAGGGTATTCCTACCGATAGATAGCGGATCACGCGTTTCACTTATTTCGGAATCTGTACTATATTACTTTAAGCGTACCTACCCACTTATCAGATATTACGTGGCATTGGTGATCAAAATATTGAGTGTAGTAGCCGTGTAACATTAGTTATAGAATTTAGCGATATCTCACTAGAAGTGGATCTTTTTGTTGTTCCCCTGAAATGCCTAAACGTGCCACTACTAATAGGAACAGATGTTTTGAACCGTGAGGGGGTAACGTACATTCGTGAAAACAATAAGCAACGTATTACTCGAATTTATAGTTCAGTTGGTCAACTCAAATGATCAGTTTTCGGTTAACACGCCGCTTGAAGGTAACGATCGTGAAAAATGAATGTCTGTTGTAAATTAGTTTAAGGAATTCTTTATTATTGGGACTGCCTTATCAACAGTCATAACTGGTAGTATGCGCATTGAGTTAACGAGTGCGACACCAATATGTTATAAGCCGTACAGACTTTCAATCAACAAAAATTTAAAGTGCGTGGTATAGTAAAAAACTTGCTAGACAGAAGATAATCCACGAGTCCAACTTCCCAAACGCGAGTCCGAATATTCTTGTAAAGAAAAAAGATGGAAAAGATCGCATGTGGGTTGATTACCGCACGTTGAACGCGGTTACTGTGACAGATCGCTATCCATTACCTTTGATAGAAGATCATATTGATCGCCTTGGTAAGAGCAAGTTCAGCTTTTTAGACATGGCAATAGGCTTCCATCAAATCAGGTTGGATAGCAACCCTGTAGCGAAGACCGCCTTCGTGACCCCATAAGGTCACTACGAATATTTGAAAATGCCGTTTGGTCTTGCGAACGCGCCGGTCGTATATCAACGAATAATCACAAACACGCTTAAAACATTAATAAAGTCCGGTAAAGCCCTTACATTTATTGATGACATGTTATTATTGGATTTTTCTATCGATGAAGCAATCGAGAACGAATGGGAGGTATTGAAAACACTTACTTCTGCGGGGTTTCTACTAACTTAAAGAGAAATATATTTGTAGCTACAGAGGTTGAGTACCCAGGCCGAACTATCTCTCAGGGTCAGGTTAGACCGAGTGAAAAAAATTAAAGTTTTAGTTGATTCCCCTGTGCTCAGAAATGTAAAACAGGTTTGACAGCTACTCGGTTTGACAGGGTATTTTCATCGCTATATACCCGGTTATGCGTCTAAGACGGCGCCCATTGCTGGTTTAACACGAGGTAATGTTAGATTTCACTGGGGTGAAGAACAAGAAAACTCGCGTAAGTACCTAATCCGGTGCTTTACTAGTGAACCTGTGCTTACTATTTTTGATCCATCATTACCAACCGAGTTGCATACGGACGCGAGTTCTATCGGTTACGGCGCAGTTCACATTCAAGTGCATGGAAATGGTAAACGGCGAGTAGTAGCGTATTTCAGTAAAACTACGCAAGGTGCAACCGCGATACCATTCTTACGAGCTAGAGACGCTCGTGATAATTAAAGCTTTACAACACTCGCCACTAATGGTTAGGTATTTCGTTTAAAATTGTGACGAACTGTAACGCGCTTAAACTGACGGTACGTAAGAAAGATCTTTTACCACGTGTCGCGCGTTGGTGGATATACAAGCAGGATTTGAAGTTCACGATAGAATATAGAAAGGGCGTTATGATGCAGCACGGCGATTATCTAAGTCAAAATCCTGTTGATGTTTTCCCAATAACTAGGCTGAAAAACTGGGCACAGATTGCTCAATCTGCGGATGATGAAACTCGTACGCTGATTGACAAAGTCAACCATAACGAGCTAGACTCTTCCCGGTATGTTGTTCGCAACGATTTATTTTATCATAAATACACTCCAATGGGCCAGGAGCCAAGGCTTGCTATGCTTCATTCCCAAAGGACACCGATTAAGTCTCCTAAGAGTTTTTCATGACCAGCATGTGTGCAGATAAGACCATTGACCTAAATTTGCGTCATTTTTGGTTCCCAGGGCTTTATGCCTTTGTAAGGAAGTACGTAGGTTATTGTTTGGTTTGTCTCCCGTCGAAGAAAGTCCCTAGAGCTCCCTCATTATCATTATTTAAGTGAATTCGGTCCTGAAGTGCAATCATCCGAGAAACGGATTACCGACAATTTTTTAGCCTTGTATTCATCTATGATTACTGAAAATGTAAAAAACCGTATGTAGGACGCCCAATAGAAACATTTGTCCGTACTGCCCCCTTCGCCAAATAACTTTTATAATAGCGCTAACGCTAACACTTAGTGCAAAATGTATGGCAAGAACATTACTTGCGGAGAGAACTATCACATGACTCACGCCCAGTAATGTCGTTGCCATACATTTTGCACGAAGCGTTAGCGTTAACGTTAACAGAAAAGTATTTTGTGTAAAGGCTCTGTGCAGAATAAAAATTAATCATTGTTTTCCGTATTATGTGGTCTATAAACCCAAAGCAATTATTTCTGATTTAGTCTCATGTCGTAAATTTTACGAATGTTTAGTAACATCGTCACGCGTAGGATTTAGTAATCT
Source organism: Polia nebulosa (assembly GCA_951329385.1). Lineage (NCBI taxonomy): Eukaryota > Metazoa > Arthropoda > Insecta > Lepidoptera > Noctuidae > Polia > Polia nebulosa. The sequence goes on from OX589602.1 coordinate 25,471,410, forward strand.
AGGGAATTTAAAGTGGTATTTCTGTTAGAGTTGAGCGTTTCCATAAAACTGTTGGCTTGAAAAATCAACAAAAATCAAGCAGTATATGTGTTACGGAACCCGAAATGCGGCTATACCTAGTTTCAGCCGGCTACAACCACATAGGTAGCAACGCACCTAAAGAAGTTTTCACTTAAAAAAATAACCACAAAAGGGATGGCGGGGCCTGAGTTTGCTCGCTTCACTTGCTCACTAGACCCCGCCATTTCCTTCGAACCTAACCTATCCGAGTCGGGGTGCCCCAAGTCCCGAACTCACATTACTCGTTTTTTATCTGACTTGAGGTTTGAAACTTTTTTATTAATTTCTTGAAAACTGTGCATTACCTTTAAATAAAAGTGGTAGGGTTTATAATTAGGACCCTACCCGTACCAGATTTAGCCCCTTTTACCACTAAACTCCTGCTAAACGATACTAGATCCAACCCCACCTAAGTTTAACCAAGTGCTACCGGCCACACCAAGTTCTAGCCGGCTAAAACTAGGTGTACCCGCACTTTGGGTTCTAGCCGTAACATATTATACAAGGTAAAGAGGAAGAGAAGAGAAAGAAGAAGAAGAAGAGAAGAGACTTTTACGTGCCTCGGAAAGCACGTTAAGACGTTGGTCCCGGTTGTGAATCATGGATCTTTGACAACCGTTACGGGTCGTCAGAAGCCCGAAACTCTGACAACCAGTCTTACTAACGGGTATCGTATTACCCAGTAACTGGGTTGTGGAGGTCAGGTACGCAGTCGCTCCATGTAAAATGGTCATTTCCCAGACAAATTAAAAATTACTGTATGTATTATTAAAGTTATTCTTATAAAAGGTGATAAAAGTATCATGGGTAATTATAGACCGATTGCGCTTTTTCCTATTTTTTCCAAAATTATTGAAAAAGTTATGTACAATAGCTTTTCGTCGATTTTTGAAAAGCATGACCTCATAGTCAAAGAACAATTTGGATTCAGGAAAGGAAAATCCATTAATATGATGTTTTTTTATTTTTATTGTTGGTAGGCACGCGTTTGACCACTATCTCACCTGATGATAAGCGATGATGTGGTCGAAGATGGAGCACGCTTGCCTAGAAGTAACCTATTCACTCTTGACTTAAAGACTCCGAGGATGACGTGTTCAAGAAAATTGTTTCTAGTGTTGATGCTAGAGCTCCAGTACATGTGTTCATGGATATGTCTACAACTTTCGACCATGTAGATCATGGTATACTGCTAAACAAATGAAATCGTTATGGGATTAGAGGAACTGCACTAAACCTAATAGAATCTTATCTCTCTGATCGCACTGAAATCACAACGCTTGATAGGCTATGTGCGAGCTCGAAAGTTGAAAGAACATACAGGTCATGCCCTAAAAAACCTACTTATGGTGTTCCTCAAAGTAGCATTCTTGGCCCTCCATTATTTAACATTTACATAAATGATATGCCTTTTTTAAATTATATGCCTAAGGTCAGTAACATCAGATGGTCTTATTTGCTGATGACAGCACTATTATATTCTCTAATAATGATATTAATATTCTTGAAAATGACATAAACGACGATCTTAAAAATATAATAAATTGGTTAGTTTATAATAATTTAAAAAGAAATCTTGACAAAACTACAATAATCATGATGAGAGTCTCACTTAAAAACTGTGTGGGTAGACACAGAGTAAACACGACTTTTTGATAGCTCCAAGTTTTTATTTATTTTAATTTATTTTCAATTGATTTTTTAATGTTTTAATTACAATTTATTGTTCTCTACCACCCTTTGCTCACTACTATACTATTTCCAAGTGTTCAAGTATGTGGCGAAGCCACGGCGTGATCTAGTTCGATTCAATTCATTAAATGTCCGGAGTTGACACCGAGTTCGATAGATGGCGTTGACATCGAATTAGATTGCGCTATGGTTTCGTTACCGTCGCTAGTATAAGTAGTTTTAGAAATATTTTTTTTGTGTGAATTGAAATACAGAATAAACGCTAACGAATAGTAGTTATAATTAAAGCTGTATCATTTTTCGCCTAACGGAGCCCAAGATTTGTTCATGGTCCTTCGAACGGATTTGGCTGGGCGTGTTTTTTGGTAATCACCGGTGGTGGTAGTGGTTACTACCCCGTTTCGTCGCTACTGGCAGTGGATCGCTGTCCAGAACATCCCTACAGCAAGGCGTCTGGAAAGGCGTCAAGGCAGTGGGGGAGCCGGGTGGCAACGTCCGGAGGAGCGGTGAACTCGGGAGGTGATAAACAAGTTGCAGAGGTTGCGGAGCGCCAGAGGGCGCCACTTGCAGCAGGCGCGTGACGTCGAAGACAATTAGTGACAGTGAGTGCGGTGTTCAATTGTGAGTACATTTACGCCTTTATTTACTAGAATAAATAAAAGTTGAGAATTTAAGAAACTCATGCAAATTTGAACTTTAAAGTAAAGACTAGTGGAACTTAGAAAAAATCAAGGATCTTTGAAGATAGTGCAATTTAACTTGAAGAATTTAGTTAGTTTGGACTTGTAATAGTTTTAAGTAAAAGTTGGTTGAGACGGGGAATCCATGCCCGAATTTTTGTAGAATTACGTACAAAAAGACTTGTAAAATTTTGCTAATTTGTGTTTAATTTTGCGTACATTTATTGGAAGCACGGGCGGGCTAAGAGACTTCTGTTTAATTTAGCATAATTACATTTGTTGTTGTATTGGGAGACGATTTTGTTTGAGTGTTTTTTGAGTCAATTACAGTTTTGGATAATCAATTAAAAATGGAAGCGTTCAACGATTTACAGGAGGATATTAGAGCGAAAATGCTGAAAGTTAAGACTAATTTTAAAAAGTCTCCTAAAGAGCGTTTGACTGTTCCATATATTGAAACTAGACTTGACAACCTAGAGCAACAGTGGAGTTTATTTACCAGCACTCACACTAAAATTATTAGTCAGGTTAAGCGAAGTGATTTGTATAATTCGGATTATCACAAAAATTTTATTTATGATGATGTGGAGGAATTGTATGTACAATTTAAGACTGAGTTAAAGGAATTGTTATATAATTTAAAAACACCAAAGACAGAGTTAAATTCAAGTTCTACAAGTCAATGTGAAGGTTTAGCTAGGCGTTTCAAATTGCCAGAAATTAAAATACCTACGTTTTCAGGGAAATATACAGAGTGGCAGACGTTCAGAGATTTGTTTTTAGGGCTTGTGCATGAAAACAAGTCTCTGGATGACGCTCAAAGGTTCTACTATCTCAGGGGACATTTAACTGGTGAAGCGGAACAGTTGTTGCGAAACATTAAAGTGACATCTGATAGCTATAAAGTTGCTTGGGAAAAATTGGATAGCATGTACAACAACAAACGGTTTTTGGCTAGCGGCATTTTGAATCGGCTACTAAATCAAAAAAGTTTAGGGTTTGAATCTGCATCTGAAATTAAAAAGTTAATTAGTACAACATCGGATTGTTTAGATTCTATAAAAAATCTAGGTGTAAATATTTCATCTTGGGATATTTTGATTATACATATAATGAGCGCTAAATTAGACAAAGATACCCGAAAAGCATGGGAATTAAAAGTGGCCTCAGATCCAACTGACGAATTTCCAACGTTTGTGCAATTTTCTGATTTCTTGATAGGGCGTTTTAGAGGTCTAGAAAATTTAGATTACAAGTGTAACAGAGTGGAGAACAAAAGTACAAAATCTTTTCATATTGTGAAAGAGAAAAACATTGTGTCGTGTGCATATTGTGCTGCAGATCATAAAATAACTGCTTGCAAAAAATTCGCTAAAGAATCTAACGACAAACGGCGTTATGTTGCAATGGAGAAAAATTTATGTTTTGTGTGTTTGAACAGCAACCACTCTGCCAAGTTTTGTAAAAACAATGTCCGATGCCAGGTGTGTAAGCGCCGCCACCATTCATTATTGCACCCTAGTGGTGATTCTGGTTCTGTTAGCGCAGAAATTGATACGGTTCACGAGGGAGCTTCGTCGACTAGCAAAAAGTTGATTGAAGAGAATGCTGCATCAGGCAGCGATAGGTTTTCCGCGCAAGCGGAGGGGTCTAACAAGCCACTTGTGTCTTGTCTTTCGACAGGGAACTGTTGTAAAACGGTTTTATTAACTACAGCTGTGGTGCAAGCTGAGTCAAAAGACGGGACTTATCTTCCGGTTAGGGCATTGTTAGACCAAGGTTCGCAAGGATCTTTCATTACAGAATCTATGGCTCAGTACTTAGGATTAAAAAAGATTGCGGCCAAACACACTATAGTAGGTGTAGGTGGTGACAAAAGTGTGACTTCGAAGTACACTGTCAAAATCAATATAAGGTCGAGAGTAGATCCCCAGTTTCAGGTTAAGGTCGATGCTTATATCTTGAAATCAGTTACGTCCCTTCTCACAGTTTCCAAAGTAACCAGGGTAGAATGGGTAAATCTGACAGTGGATGATTTGGCTGATCCTGAATATCACAGGCCTAATAAGATCGATATCTTATTAGGTGCTGAAGTATACAGTCAAATCATTCAAGAAGGCATTCAAAGAAATTTGTGTGGTTCTCTCTTGGCGCAGGAGACTGCTTTCGGGTGGATAATATCAGGAGTCTGTGAGGTTGATAATTCATCTAATATACATTCTCACATTAATGTGATGCATTCAAGTTTTGATGCTGACGATATGCTGAAAAAGTTCTGGGAACTGGAGGCTGAAACATCAGAAACAAAAAAAATGCTCACGGAGGATGAAATGAAATGCGAGAAACTATTCACAGCTTCCACGATGAGAAATGAGGAGGGCAGGTATATTGTGAAACTACCGCTACGTGATCCTGACCCGGTCAGCAGGCATGGTGAGTCCAGGAGTATTGCTGAAAAAAGATTAAAAGGATTAGAAATAAGGTTAGGAAAAAACCCAAAATTAAAGGAAGATTATACAAAGGTCATGAAAGAATATTTAGAATTAAATCACATGGTCAAGGTTACCGATAAAGAGAAGAATATTAAAGCAGCAATTTATTTACCCCACCATGCAGTTGTACGGGAGGATAAGGAAACGACGAAGGTCCGAGTCGTTTTTGATGCTTCCTGTAAGGGAACCAATGGCAGAGCACTTAACGACGAATTGATGGTTGGCCCGGCATTGCAATCTGAACTCCGTCATACCATTATGCGCTGGAGATCGTATAAGATAGGTCTGGTAGCGGATATCGTCAAGATGTATAGGCAAGTGTTGGTAAATAGGGAAGATACTCCATTCCAAAGAATACTTTGGAGAGATAGTCCGGAAATGGAGCTCCAGGAGTATGAGCTGATTACCGTTACTTTCGGTACTGCATCAGCACCATATTTGGCGGTAAGGTCGTTACAACAGCTGGCCTATGATGAATGCCTGGATAGTCCAGGTATTGCAAAAATCATCTTGAAAGATTTTTATATGGATGATGTGATGACCGGAGCTGAAGATGTAGAAGGTGGTTTTAATATTTACTCAGAGTTAACTACTGTGCTAGCCAAAGGAGGGTTTCAGTTGCAGAAATGGAGAAGCAATTGCCGAGAGTTGTTAGATAAGATATGGAATGAAAAAGGTGGTAAGGCCGAAGGGTTAAGTATAAAGGTAGATGACATAACAAAGATTTTAGGACTTACCTGGAATCCAAGTGGTGACTTCTTTCAGTACTCCGTCGATCTTACGCCGCTAGTTGAGCCTGCAACAAAAAGAAAAATTATTTCTGACATTTCACGGTTATTTGACCCACTCGGATGGTTAGCGCCCAGTATTATTTTAGCCAAAATATTAATACAAAAGCTGTGGCTAGCTGGAATTGGGTGGGATCAAGAAGTTCCAAGCGATTTATTAAGTGAATGGGTTACTTACCGTCGAAACTTGGCTTCTTTGGTTGAGATAAAAATCCCGCGTTGGTTACACACTTACAATAAAGATAAACGAGAATTATACGGGTTTTCGGATGCCTCAAAGGTGGCATATGCTGCTGTTGTATACCTCAGAGTAGTGGACGACAAGGGAAAAATCCACGTCTCTTTATTAACTTCTAAAACGAAGGTTGCTCCTATTAAACAAGTGTCGATCCCCAGGCTCGAACTTTGTGGGGCTGTACTTTTGGCTAAGCTCATTGTTGAAGTGGCCGAAGTTATGGGAATACCCAAAGATCAGTTGTATGCTTTCACCGACAGTGAGGTAGTTCTAGCCTGGTTAAATAATCATCCGAGCCGCTGGAAGACCTTTGTGGCAAATCGAGTTTCAGAAATTTTATTAACTCTAGACACCCAGCACTGGTCTCACGTACCCACCAAGAAAAACCCAGCGGACTGCGCATCGAGAGGTATATCTCCGGCAGAACTTTCAACAACTTCCATATGGTTTGAAGGTCCGGACTTTCTAAGACAAAACTTAATTATTTTTAAAAGGCCTAAGCACCTCGTGACTAATCTCGAACAAGTTAGAGTACAAACGGCTGTCTTTGACGTTGCTTTTTGGCAAAGGTTTTCCTCGTTCTCCAGGCTTGTTCGAGTGATTGCCTACTGTCGACGATGGTTGAATGTGCGAGGGAGTGTAAACACCAGCCATGACACTAAATATTTGTCCAGAAAAGAAATTGAAGACTCCATAGAAGTTTGTGTTAGGAGATGTCAGGAAGAAGGATTTTCGGAAGAGCTAGAAGAACTTAAAAGAAAGGGAAGTTTGGATAAGAAAAGGAAGAAGCTAAGGTCCTTAAACGTATTTTTAGATTCAAACGGTATAATAAGAGTTGGCGGCAGATTGGAAATGTCTTCTTTAACGTTTAACGAGAAACATCCGATTCTCATACCAAAGGAATCATTTTTAACTGGTCTTTTGATTGCAGAAGCGCATCAAAAAACTATGCACGGTGGTCCGCAACTCATGGTCACGTACTTGCGGTCAAGGTACTGGATTGTAGGCGTCAAAGCTTTGGTTAAAAAGTGTTACAGAGGCTGTGTCACTTGTATTCGGTACTCCACCAAAGCCACGTCTCAGCTCATGGGACAAGTACCTTTATCACGTGTGACCCCAAACAAGCCATTTTTCATTAGCGGCGTAGATTACGCAGGGCCTATAAATATAAGAGTATCAAAAGGTAGGGGCAATAAGTCATATAAGGGTTACGTTGCATTGTTCGTATGCATGTCGACAAGAGCGGTGCACCTTGAGGCTGTCAGCGAATTAAGCACCCAAGGTTTCTTGGCGGCATTTAGAAGATTTGTCGCAAGACGAGGTAGATGTGCAGAGTTGTACAGCGATAACGGAACAAATTTCGTCGGAGCTGCTCGCGAGTTATTGTGCCTGTTCAATGAACAAAAATCAAACTTCAAACCGGAACTAGCAGAATATTTCGCGAACAACGGGACTCATTGGAACTTTATTCCTCCTCGCGCGCCCAATTTCGGAGGACTTTGGGAGGCAGGAATAAAGTCCATGAAGTTCCATCTTAAACGAGTCATAGGGAACTCTACGCTGACCTACGAGGAGATGGCCACAGTGTTAACTCAAATTGAGGCCTGCCTAAATTCAAGGCCAATGTCACATGTAGAGGACCAAAACGAACTTTTTGTATTGACTCCTGGTCATTTCCTGGTGGGGGAACCACTCGTCGTAGTACCTGATTCAAATTATGAAGCTTCGAACATCCACACTCTGCGGCGATGGCAACTCCACCAGAGAATGATGCAGGACTTTTGGCGTAAATGGTCTCAAGATTACCTTCATCAATTCCTGCAAAGGAATAAATGGGAATACCAGAATCCAGAACCATCACTAGGCGATGTAGTTTTAGTTAAAGAAGACGATTTACCTCCTGGAAAGTGGTTGTTGGGCAAAGTGGAGCACAAACACCCTGGTCCAGATAAAATTACGCGGGTAGTTACTATCCGAACAAAAAATTCTGTAGTTAAAAGACCTACATCAAAATTAGCGATATTGCCCATGGCAAAATAAGATTTATGTTGAGCATTCCTTACTTTAGACTGTGACATGGCGAACGATTAGATGGACATTCTGCATTATGTCCTTGGTGGGCGGTATGTTCAAGTATGTGGCGAAGCCACGGCGTGATCTAGTTCGATTCAATTCATTAAATGTCCGGAGTTGACACCGAGTTCGATAGATGGCGTTGACATCGAATTAGATTGCGCTATGGTTTCGTTACCGTCGCTAGTATAAGTAGTTTTAGAAATATTTTTTTTGTGTGAATTGAAATACAGAATAAACGCTAACGAATAGTAGTTATAATTAAAGCTGTATCATTTTTCGCCTAACGGAGCCCAAGATTTGTTCACCAAGTCTCTCTGATATCTTTCAACTACATACTTTGTCAACCACACTATGGACACTAAATTTGCAACTAGTTTGGAAGATTTGGAGCAGCTGTTCATGTCAAGAATGACGCAGTATGAGAGCAAGCTTAAGAATGCGTCTTCTGAAACTTAGCCTGCGCTGGATGTCGCAGCATTGTCAAGTGAGTTTGCTAAATTTAAAACTTTTGTATGGCAGGCACTCTCCAAAATTAAAAGCCAAATAGATATACTGTCTGTTGCATTCGACAGACATGAAACCCTGATGCAGCGAAAGGTACTTTTGTTTCATGGGGTCACAGAGCATCCTGGTGAAAAGTTGCCTGATGTGGTTCATAAGATATTAACTGACAAAATGTGCTTGTCCCAGACTGGCAAGAACAATATCCATGTTTGCCATCGACTGGGTTATACACGGGGTAAGGCTCGGCCTATCCTGGTTAGGCTTTACACTACTGAGCACCGTCACTTGATTTGAGAAAGCAAGAAATCACTGAAAGGTAGGTACGGGTACCACACCGCACTTTCATGGAGGCACGCAAGTATTTTCGGGTGCCGAGTTGCTGGTCGGTGGAGGGCAGGATTGTGATCGTCACCCCCAATTCTAAGCGCCACAAGATTGAAACTACAGGTGAATTTCGAGCACTGGTTTCGCGGTTCCCTAGGGCTTCTTGCGACTCTGGTAACGCTGCGCAGTCAGTGGAACAAATTACCCCAAGGATTGGGAGTACCCTGAGGTTACTGCCACACCCTCAAGAGGTCAAAGAAAGGTGTGCTGCCGTAATTAATGTTGTTGTCCTGTTCCTTCAGCAAGTCGCTTCTTGATTCTGCATGAGTGTACATGTTTCCTAGTTTTATGTACTTTAAATATTTGTTCTCTCTGTGTCACCCTCATTGTAATTATGAATTTCATATTATTAAAATATCGGAGGAGCTCGTGGCTAAAGTAATAACAGCCGCATGGGTCGATCCATCTGCCCGGGGGTGGAGGATAACTGCTCGGGGGTGGAGGATAACTACCCGGGGGTGGAGGATAAATTCGAAAGAGTTACCTCGCCCCTGGGCACTCAAGGCAGGGAGGAACAGGGGTGGGTTTTAGTCAGTAAGAGTCTGACACGACCTTCCGCTCTACCTTAGAGCGGAAGAAGTCATAGGATGGCTGTTGATCCCAGCTGTCAATCGTGGATCTTCGATAGTCGTTACGGTCGTCAGAAGCCCGAAAGTCTGACAGCCAGTCTTACCAAGGGGCCAGTCAGCCAGTCTTATCGTATTACTCAGTTACTGGGTTGTGGAGGTCAGATAGGCAGTCGCTCCATGTAAAATATTAGTATTCAGCTGCATCTGGTTAGACTGGAAGCCGACCCCAAGATGGTTGGGAAAAGGCTAGGCAGAACATATTATTAAGATGTCGGTACAAAAATTTTAATAATCACTTTTCTGTATTATGAATTTGTGACACATGTGACAAGACAATCAGACTGAACTGTCATTGTCTTTTTGACCGTGACGTACATTGTTATGTTTTAGATTAAATCGCTTGCATTGTCAGTTCTCAAGCATACCCTAATGGTAGTTGTGTTATTTTAAATTAGTAGTACTTGTTTAATTTATGTAAGTATTTCTTCCAACACACCAGTGAGCTAGGGTGGTTGTGTTTTTGAAGCAATCAGTCGTTACATTTTGTTTTTAATTGGTTTTTGTTGAGTATAGTTATTCATATATTTTATTTATTGTGCTTACGTATTTATATATGGATGATCCAGTTGACTTAAATGACAGTTTTTTCTCTTGTAATTCTGCGAATTGTAGTTTTATTAATGCGGAAAGAGAGACTCCGTTTCGTACTCTGCATGACAACATTTCCACTCTTTTGACTAAGTGTCCTAACAACCTGCACATAGCTCATATTGATGCTCTGAGTGTTCCTGGACACTGCTCCGATCTTAAGGCATTCTTTAGTAGTGCTCATCTTGATGCACTCCTAATATCAGAGACCTGTCTTAAGCCTTCTCTCCTTTCTACGCACTACGCTCTGCCTGGCTTTGTTCTTGTCAGAAATGACAGGACTGGCAAGGGACGGTGGTGTTGCCATTTACGTACGTGCTGATATACCGCACCAAATTATTCTATATCTGGGTCGGCTGAATCCTTGTTCCTGGAGATTACCGTACATCACTCCAAAATTTTGCTTGCGGTATTCTACTCCCCTAATCTACAGTTCGACTACTTTGACTCGCTAGAATCATCTCTAAATAATCTTTGCCCATCGTACGAGCATTTTATTTTAATGGGTAATTTTAATACATGTTTGCTTATAGAGGACTCACGTTCACTCAAACTCCGTTCTCTCTTAGCTTCTTTTTACTTTTTATCTTGAAATTTTACCTCTTTTTGCGACCCATTACTTTCCAAACTGTACGCCTTCTCTTCTGGACTTAATGATCGTATCTTCGCCTCACAATGTTGCTGAGTGGTGGTGGTGGTGGTGGTGGTTGTCTTGAAAAGATCGCGTTTAGCGATAAGGCCGCCCATTGTGTCACCCTATGTAATGTTTTCTTCATATTTGTATTGTAATTTATATGGTGTACATAATAAAGATTATTATATTTTATTCTATTCTATTCTGAGTTTGGGCAGCTCACTGCAACCTTCTCTTATCATGACCTTATCTATCTTTCATATTGTATCCGACCTCCCAAACGTAAACCCCGCTTCTGCTATCTTCGTAATTATAATGGTTTAGATCTGGAGGCGTTGACGCGTGATGCAGGTGATATCGACTGGACCTCGGTTAGTGAAAGCGCCAGTGTCAACGATAACGTGATCAAATTCAATTGTTAACTGAGTCTTTATGAGAAACATGCTCCGCGTCGGCGGATAAAAATTAAACATAATCCTGCTCCGTGGATGACTTCTGAAATAAAAAGTGCTATTGCCTGTAAGGACAAGGCGAAGAGTAGGCACAGGCGTAGACCTACGCAACAAAATCTTATTTAGTTCAAAGCTCTGCGTAAAAACTGCAATCGTCTGTGTCGAGATGCTAACAGACGCCATTTCCACGAATCTCTTGTAGATCGCAAGTCCTCGCATGTTTGGAAATTCCTGAAGTCAGTCGGTATCGGCAAATCTCCTACTAACACCTGTAAAGATGTCGACCTGAGTACTCTTAATAGGCAGTTACCTCTTCCTCTTCTCTCTGGACCTAAGTGTCAAAACTTCTACTTTGCTTGAGCTCTCCAAATTTGCCGTTACCGAATTTTCCAATTTTTAATCTTAGTTCTGTCTCTGAACACGATGTTAAAAAATCTCCTCTCCCAAAATAAACAATCCTTCGTCCTTCTCTCATTTCAGACCCATGTCCATTCTGCCTTTTCTTTCTAAAGTTCTCGAACATATTTTTCATGGTCAAATTTCTAGATACCTAACGTCAAATGCTCTAATTTCCCCTTTACAATCTGGCTTCCATGCTGGTCACAGCACTGTGACTGCACTTGTGAAAGTCACTGACGACATCCGCTGGGCTATGGATAATAAATCTCTTACCATATTAGTTCCACGTGATTTCAGTTGTGCGTTCAACTCAGTGGATTTCGACATACTGCTTGGAGTCCTCGTTCTATTAAGTTCTCTTCCTCTGCCTTATCCTGGTTTGACGCTTATCTTCGGGGTCGCTCTCAGTGTGTTCGCCTTGACGAGATTTTCTCTGATTGGAGTGATCTCACTGCTGATGTTCCTCAGAGTGGCGTTCTCAACCCTCTTTTTTTTTTATTTTCATTAATACTGTCACTAAGATAAGCACCTCTAATTTTCATCTTTACGCAGACGATTTGCAGCTTTATCGTCACTTCTTGCTTGCTAACGCGGACTCAGTGGTTAATCCCATGAATCATGACCTGGAGCGTATTAATCAATGGGCTAAGTCTTACGGCCTACAGGTTAATCCTCCCAAGTCTCGACCATTTTTTAAGGAACTTAGTTTGCTCACTCTACCGTCTATATGTATATATGAAATGGGAGTGTTTGTTCGCTGTAACCTGCATTTGTTTTTTAAACTGCGCTCTCGCTGTTATCAGAATACCATTCATATTTCCTCTCATAACACAGCATTTTTCAGCAAAAATGTGCTAGGTATGGCCCCAAAAATATATAACACTGCAGCTGTTAGAAATAAAGAGTGTCTGGGATCCTTTAAGAGGTCTTTGTTTAAATTCCTTTTAGATAGATGTTACTACTCCATCACAGAGTTTACTACTCACTGTCACTGCCGCCTATCGCCTACATGAGGACACGGCGGGGCCCCACCCAAGCGGGCCACAACTCCACCGCATGGTCCACCGTGTCCTCTAGGCGATCTGTACAGTAGTGATACACGGACGTTTCCCTCCGCCTTATCCTACACAGGAACCTCCTGAAACTTCCGCCATGTCCGGTGAGGACCTGCGCCAGGCGGAAGGTGAGGACGCCATGGCGCCTCTCCAGCCACTCCTCAAAGAGTGGCCTTACCGCCACAATTAACGTCACGATATTTATCCCAAACGGGGTGGTCACAGAATCCTCAATGTACTTGGGTGTTTCGAACATTGAAAGCTTCAATGCAATGAAGTCAGATTTTATAATTTTCGTGTCCAGTTACCATTTTTTTTCCATCTCGCAGGTCAGCCTCTGTGGCTGTCGGCTTCTTAACCGGGTTTGCCTGTGGCGGCTTTAATTTATTACAGCTTCCTACTGGCTCAGCGGCGCGTGCTTGCTCGAGCAAGGGACGTGCAGGACGTTGACGTGAATTACGCGACGGCCCTCGCCCTCAAGACGGTGGTCTGTGTTTGTGTAAAGTACTAGATTTCCTACGGCTCTCTTGGAGCAGGGTGGTAGCGTCATCAGGAATGAGGAGGGTATGCCGGGGACGGCGGATCATGGAAATGCGGAAGGGTTCGTATCGGGCGGCCGTTAGTGACCATCGTCTTATGTGTGCGTTTTTTAACGTTATTGGCCGCTAAACCATGAACTAAATAAATTAATATGTACTTAATATAAACATAAAGCCCCCTCTTGAATACGAATGTTGTAACGAGCGAATATGGAAGGTGCAGGGTTCCGTATTCGATCGTTAGACGCGCACTCAATAAATTAAAGATATTAATTTATTGAGTTCGCGTGGCCCGACATGGACTTGGCCATTTTATTCCATAAGTTAGCACCATAATGTCAACCTATTTCTGTCAAGAAAGTTCCCGAGCTCGCTTCGTTCGCTCTTGGACTTATTAGTAATTACTCGGTTCCACCTACGCCAAACTAGTTAATCCTACAGTAGTTAGGCCAAACTAGATTATCCCGGGCTAAACTAGTATATCCTGACACGCTTAGGATCAACCGATTTGGCCTAGGACAAACTAGTTTGACCTGAATTTGGGTTTGAACGGTAATATACAAGATAAGGAATCAACTGTAGGGATGTATTAGATCTATACAAAAAAAAAACTTAAACATACAAAAACTTACACCATCTAGTGAAATAAGGGTGTTTATTACTGTCGCCTTAGGTTGTTATTACACAAATCGATCGATCGTCAATCGATGCCATCGATCGATAGAAGAATGAATTAGTAAACCGATCGATTGTTTATCGAACGGTATCCGTCGATCAGCCAAAATAATTACACCAATCGATCAACGTCGATCGACGATCGATCGATTGGTGTAATAAAACCCTAAGTCGATAGTAATGTCTAACGTCAAAATGACTGTCGTCACATCCAACCCGAAGAACCGAACAGATTAACGGCAACACAAAAATGAAAAAAAAATTTGAACACAAATTCTAACACGTGTGTTTGTTCATGTAATTCTAACACTTATTAATTAATAACTGAATGGAACAACCCACCTATTTTTAAAAAAAAGAACCTATGTATAATGTTTCAAACAACCAGTATTGCTAGGCCAGTAAACTTAGTTTTGGTTGAACAGTTAAACTTTGGGCGACCATTAATAAAATACTTAATAAAACTTACAGTGCCCGCATCAAATGTGGCAACTACGCTATATTCATCACGCTGTCCCGGCTGTGTGGTTGCTCGTCCCACACACGCACTTATTAAGCCAAGGAGACTTAAAACTATTATTTTTAATTTTGACATCTTGGGACGCGTTGGTCCCGTTGCTACACAATGAAGAAACCGACATTTCCGTCTATTTGCTAATCTTATCAATAATTCTTTTTATCTTGTTGTTTTCTTTAATCGCTGATTAAACTATCAAAATATGTATCTATCTGTGTAATTGCCACCGAATTCAGAAATTCCTGTCCCAGGAAAAGCTTTTCATTACAGACTAGGTTTTGCCCGCGACTATGCCCGCGTAAAACACGTATAAACTAATAATTCTGTGCTTGAGATTCATACCGAACGGACCTTATTAAAAAAAAGAAAAGAAGGAAGGACCTAAAAAAAGTAATGAACTAATAATAACACTCAAAGTTATTGTCATGCATGGTGTAACGCCTTTCCAATACGGTTCCACATGATGACGTCGATTAAATAAGTACACACACCTCCTTGCTTATCTTACGTATACATGCATTTATGCCGCCGGTCTTGTTGCCGCAACTCCCTCGCGCCCTGCACTGGTTCAGGCCATGGTACGGAGCGAGAGGGAATGGGAAGCTGTCTCCTCCTTCTGCGAAGCAGTAATTACTCGCGAAGAGTGAGGCGGCATGGGTGAGGGAGACTCAACAACAGAGTCGCCCTCACTCCCCCAGCAGCGGCTGCCTCAGGAGACGCCTGGTGCTTTCGGCGCCGCGAGACGATCTTCGGCAACCGTAGACCCGCGCCTGCGAACGGCAAGTAATGGGTAGGTCGCCGTTCGATCAGCACCAGGCCCGAGAGTCGACGGCGCGTAGTGTTGCACGCGCGCCTCAAAGAGTTGTCAGCAATAACGACGGGGCCTGTCATGGCCGATGCCTGCCACGGGTTGAGGATAAATTCGAAACAGAGTTGCCCCCCCTCCAGTCAAAAAAGTCAGTCAGTAAAGTCGCACCTGGGCACTTAGGGCAGGGAAGGAACAGGGGTGAGTTTTAGTCAGTAAGAGTCTGACACACCCTCCCGCTCTACCCTAGAGCAGGAGAAGTCTTTGAATGATTTCCCACTCCACAAAAAAAAAAAAACCCTCAAGGCGTGTATTTTGCATACAGGTGGGACAGCTTTGTCATTCGATCCACCCCAGCTCTTCAAGGAAGGCCAGCAGTACCCTGGTATTGTAAAGAAAATATTTCTTCCACCGGCTAGCGTCAGAGATACTTATGGCCTGAGACCCTGTTACCTATCTTCGGGTTTTGTACATGAGGTATGCATGCAGTAAATAAGAGTCCTTAGATTTGGTCTTCACATATATCACGTTTATTTATTGCACTTCAATACACTATATAGCACTCCGTTCTCAGAAAATTGTATGTTTAACCTACAATTTAGGTTGAAACACTTTTACCCATCTTTTGAAGATTATAGGTCCAGTTCAGAGGTCCTCAAGCGGCACCTATGCCGTGGTCATTCAACCTTAGTCATCTCTGGGACACGTGGATGCTTGTGTTCGAAACCATTCTATGATCAGACCATTTTTATATTTTTATCCTTAAAGTAAATCTAACGTAGGAACCCTGCCAACAAATAGAAAGATTTGATCAGACTCCTGAATGCCACGCGCTTAAGACTTAGCATCAGCACAGAGAAAAACCCAAAAAGACTACTTACATCGTCCTACATCCGAATGCTTAATGCATTTGAACTTAACTCTGGTTCCAGCTACCTTTCGAGACATCATAGGTGCTTTTAAGTAGTTTTCCAAATAAAAAAATCTTTTAAACAGACTCGTTGCAGATCAACTTGAAAAAAAGAAAGACGTCATACGTCAATCTGTCATCTGTCAACTCGCAAAACAACGCTTCATTCCACGAAACTAAATTTATTCTATTTTTAGGTGTTACAATACACCTTACCCCGGTTAAAAAAAAAAACTTTCATTAGAAAGATTTTTTTTTTTCCTCAATCAAAACTATATTGCCATGCGCATTCAGAATCTCACCAAAACCCTCGACAGAAACTGGGGCAACCCTAAACAAATCTGAATTTAGATTCCCCTCAGACACAATGACTAAATTACTACTATATAAGTAAGTACTAATTTAATTTAAATTTACAATTTAGTATTAAGTACCAAATAAAATTAATAAATAGGATGAGAAGGTATGCATAACCCCCAATACACCTTAACAAAAGTCTGTATGTAGGTATGCACACATTTAAATAAAGTTTCAAGTTTAGTTTAATTAAATAATCAATACTCCTCAACGCAGAGTATTGTTATTCCAAAGTATCTATAAATTTTAAATCTAAATAACTACTAGATACTAGAAGTATCAAGTATTCACAAGAAACTATTTCAAAACTAATAAAAAAATAAATATTTAGTTTTGACAACATTAATCTCTTATTCAAGTAATTGAGATGAGTAAGTATTAAGTTTTATTTTATTACCCTCAATCTCCAATCCTAGCAAGTAACAGTAATACCATAACAACAAGTTCCTAAAGAAAGTAATATCACATCACAAATCTAAGTAATTGTGATTTACGAGTATCAATGTATTGAGTTTAACTTTGTAGTTGAGTAATTTACAAAAGTCATATTCTATATATTTGAAATTCAAAAGTATTAAGGATAATTTAATTAAACAGGATTATCAGAAACTGTTTAATCAAATTTCATAAGTATTGGCTTGGGAGCAATTCAAGCATGAACCCCAAGCCAAAAACTAAAAGTGAATTGAGGACTATTTGCCCATCTAAACGAATTTGGGTATGCAATACCAGACACACTTACCGTGTATCTTTTAATGGACAGACTTACGAGCATCCTAGCCAATTGTTAATAAAATAAACGAATTGGGGTTCAACTATCCATCTAAACAAATTCGGATATTCAATATACCAGACACATTTATCATGTATCTTTTAGTGAACAAATCTTAAGATGTCCTATAATCAATTCCAAAAGTTAATTATAAATATAATAAATAAAAGTTAAATTTAGTTATCTAAGAGTGAATTGAGGACCATTTGCCCACCTGAACAAATTTGGGTATTCTATATACCAGACACACTTATCGTGTATCTTTTAATGGACAGACTTACGAGCATCCTAGCCAATTGTTAATAAAATAAACAAATTGGGGTTCAACTGTCCATCTAAACAAATTTGGATATTCAATATACCAGATACATTTATCATGTATCTTTCGGTGAACAAACCATGAGATGTCCTATAACCAATTCAATATGTGAATTAAACATAAAATTCCATAAGTGAATCCATTTAAAAGGATTCAATGAATAAAAGTTAAATTGAGTTTTATTTAATTAAGTTGGGCGCCTGTGGGATCATCAATAAATAAATTTGAGTAAATATCCCACATTTATAAAAGTTGGTATCACTAGTTACTAAGAGATTTGAGAAGTTTATTTATACTAATAAAGTAATTAAGTAAAGTGAGTTTAAATTTTAAAGTTTTAATAACTCCGGTGAAGTATTATAGTCATCCGAGAAATTCTCATTAAATATTGAGACCAAGTTAAAATTCGTTTGACTATTTCACTATCAATCCACAGTCAACTATCCAAGTAAACGGTACAAGTCAGCAATTGGTTAGCAATTGGTTCCGAACACAAGCGTACCTGATTGGCCAACGTAGGTGCCAGATAGTCCTCTTACTTAAAACTGCCACACAGACCCAGATACCGCTTGCAGATCTCATCCCAGGATACATTTGGATTGACTGAAACATTAAAATAATTCAATTCATGTACAAATTCCTACCTAAGAAGGTAATCAATCCACAATTTATACATCCTGAACAAAAGAAATCTTAAGTTTCTATACTTAAGTTAAATTAACAAGTTAATATTATACAAGTTAATAAACAAGTTAATATTATATAATATTAAGTGTAAAAAAAATTACCATGAGTTGAAACAATAGTGATCAATACAAATTATAGTTTAAGTTTCACTAAGTGAACATAAGAAGCTAATATTAGACACTCATAGGTGCATCTAATATAAATGAGTTGTTACAATCATAAATTCAAGAATACATATCAAGGGATGAGGCTCAACAGACCATGTGCTGATAACCTCAAATTAAGTACCTTCACAATAATATTAGGTATTGAACAACTCCAATAATTAAGTTAATCACTATTTTAAGTTTAACCCTTAATTAATAAGGCATAAGACAGGCAACCTAAAATTTTGCCATGTGCTTATCAAATCAGTGAAAAAATTGTCACAGCAATTTAGTTAATATTTAAGATGTTTACAAATTTTAAGTTAAACACTATTTCAGTTTTAACTAATAAACATAAAGCATAAGACAGGCAACCTAAAATTTTGCCATGTGCACAAAATCAGTGAAAAAGATTGTCACAGCAATTTAACTAACATTTAACATGTTTACAAATTAAGTTAAACACTACTTAAGTTTTAACTAATAAACAAAGGCTTAAAATTGGAAACTATAATATAAATTTTCAACAATGTGCCTTTTAACCAGTATTGTGTCAAAATACTTGACCTAAAAGAATTAACTAAAGATTATTAATCAATCTTAATCATATTACTACAAACAAACCTCATGCATCACGTTGGGCGTACATTGTAAAGAAAATATTTCTTCCACCGGCTAGCGTCAGAGATACTTATGGCCTGAGACCCTGTTACCTATCTTCGGGTTTTGTACATGAGGTATGCATGCAGTAAATAAGAGTCCTTAGATTTGGTCTTCACATATATCACGTTTATTTATTGCACTTCAATACACTATATAGCACTCCGTTCTCAGAAAATTGTATGTTTAACCTACAATTTAGGTTGAAACACTTTTACCCATCTTTTGAAGATTATAGGTCCAGTTCAGAGGTCCTCAAGCGGCACCTATGCCGTGGTCATTCAACCTTAGTCATCTCTGGGACACGTGGATGCTTGTGTTCGAAACCATTCTATGATCAGACCATTTTTATATTTTTATCCTTAAAGTAAATCTAACGTAGGAACCCTGCCAACAAATAGAAAGATTTGATCAGACTCCTGAATGCCACGCGCTTAAGACTTAGCATCAGCACAGAGAAAAACCCAAAAAGACTACTTACATCGTCCTACATCCGAATGCTTAATGCATTTGAACTTAACTCTGGTTCCAGCTACCTTTCGAGACATCATAGGTGCTTTTAAGTAGTTTTCCAAATAAAAAAATCTTTTAAACAGACTCGTTGCAGATCAACTTGAAAAAAAGAAAGACGTCATACGTCAATCTGTCATCTGTCAACTCGCAAAACAACGCTTCATTCCACGAAACTAAATTTATTCTATTTTTAGGTGTTACAGTATTACTGGCTATCTCGCTTAGGTTACCTGGGTGTCCGAAGTATTTTGCTCTGTAGGTATGTAGCGACTACTGGGCAACTTAGTAGCAGATGAGCTGCTGTCTCGTCCTCCTCCATGCAGGCTCTGCAGAGTGGGCTGTCTGTAACGCCTATAACAGAAAGGTGCTTATTAAAAGACTCGTGGTCAGTTAGTAACGGCCGCGACTTTCCGCAGCTGAAGTTTGGTCAGTCGTTGGGCTTGCTTTGTGAAGCGGTCATTAATATCAAATCAAATCAAAAATGTTTATTAGTTAGAAACTTAGAATATATGCATGTACGCCCGGGACGACATCTGCTATCGGCGTCTCCGTAACCTTGAGGACTCCAGGTTCTCAACTCTTTGGGTCCTAGTGGACACAGGCCTAGATAAAATTGTCTACGCCTGTGTCTACCGTTCGCACAGCGGTGATCTGGAGACAACTGGGCTCACACAACACCTGTGTAAAGCGGCGGATGTGGCTCAGCAACGGTACCCTTCTGCCCAATTGGTGTTACTGGGGGACTTCAACGCCCACCATCAGGAGTGGCTCTTCCCATACCAGTACACAGACCATGCTGGACAAGAGACGTATAAGCTAGCGCTGGCGTTAAATCTTACCCAGCTGGTCCAGGGGGCAACGAGGGTGCCGGATGTTGATTCGCACACAGCCAATTGCTTGGACCTTCTGCTGACAACAGATCCAGACCGTTACTCAGTTTCGATTTCTTCACCATTAGGTACTTCCGACCACTGTCTGGTGAAATCTGTATCCGTCTACTCCCCGCCCGATCCTAGCCCTAGAGGCACTAGGCGGGTTTGGCGATACAGGTCAGCAGATTGGGATGGCATGCGATCTTTCTTCGCATGTTATCCTTGGGGGCCCACTTGCTTTTCTTCGACTGATGTTTCGTCGTGCGCGGACGCCGTGACGGATGTGTTGCGGCGGGGAATGGAGTACTACATTCCATTCTCTGACGTAACAATGTCTGGCGGGGCTCGACCATGGTTTAGTGCCGAGTGCAATCGCGCTGATGCGCTTAAACACGCGGCCTACCTAGCATGGGTCGACGCTCGGACGCGTAAAGCGAGTGACGTGAGTCAGAAGAAGACAGCCTTCAACAGGGCTGCCAAGTTCTGCAAGAAGGTGTTGCGGAAGGCTTGGTTTGACCACATTGGCCGAATTGGGAACAAACTTGCTTCTTACCCAGCTGGTAGTAAGGCGTTTTGGTCCCTGGCTAAGACGGTTGAATCGAACTTCTGCCGCCCCTCACTACCTCCACTGCTGAAACCCGACGGGTCGCTGGCCCACTCCGCTGAGGAGAAAGCAAGCTTGTTTGCTTCTCTGTTTGCGGAATCTTCGCGTCTCGGTGGATGCGAGTCGATTATGTCAGACATTCGCATTCATCAGAAGGATGTCCGGAGGGTACTGCGTAACCTGGACGTGAACAAGGCTAGTGGTCCCGACGGGATGCCGGCAATTGTACTAAGGACTTGTGCGCCTGAGTTGTCTCCGATCTTGACACGCCTATATCGCCTTTCGTTTGAGACTGGAAAAGTGCCGATGGCTTGGAAGCAAGCTAACGTGCAACCCGTACCCAAGAAGGGTAGTCGAGCTGACCCAGCAAATTATAGGCCCATCTCGGTAACTTCCGTTCTCTGTAAGAGTATGGAACGTATACTGAATTGTAAGCTCCTAGCATACCTAGAAGCTAACGATATCCTAAGTGACCGACAATACGGCTTCCGCCGAAATCGGTCACATCTGGAGTGAGGCCATCGACAAACAAGGGGAAGCCCTTGCGGTCTCCCTTGATATCTCGAAGGCCTTCGACCGGGTCTGGCACGACAGCTTAATTGGCAAGCCTCCTTCCTTCGGTCTGCCCGCTGGATTGTGTGATTGGATAGCAGATTTCCTGAGGGATCGGTCTATCCGAGTAGTCATAGATGGCTGCTCGTCCGGACTGCTGGCTATTAATGCCGGTGTTCCTCAGGGGTCGGTGCTCTCGGCAACATTGTTTTTGCTGCATATTAACGATCTGCTAAAACCCGGTACCTTTGGGTATGCAGACGACAGCACTGTTGCCGAGAGATACGTGCCAGACGCACGAGTTAGTGGGTCTCAGGTCCGGTCTCTCCGAGAGGCTATGGTTGGGCGCTTGAACTTGTCCTTGCAGGCTGTCTCAGAATGGGGCGATGCCAATCTGGTTAAGTTCAATGCTGCTAAGACCCAGGTGTGTCTTTTTTCTGCTAAAAGGAGCCAATTTCACCCGGCTCCATCTTTCCGAGGTGTAACCGTGCCGATAACCGACCGACTTGATCTTCTTGGTGTTACTTTAACATCTACCCTCAATTTTGGTCCCTTCATCGAGGCTAAGGCTCAAGTGGCTGCCAAAAAGTTGGGGGTCCTCGCAAAGGTGAGACGATACTTCACACCGGAACAGCTGCTCCAACTCTATCAAGCGCAAGTCCGATCGTGTATGGAGTGCTGCTCTCATCTTTGGGACGGATCTGCAAGATACCAGCTTGATGCCCTTGAGTCAATTGAGAAACGAGCCAAGAGGATCATCGGCAATGATAGACTCGTTGAGTCAAAACTCCAAAGTCTTGAACATAGACGCCGAGTTGCTAGCCTGTCGGTTTTCTATCGATTACATTTTGGGGAGTGTGCGACGGAATTGCATGATTTGATTCCGCCAAGCCCGTTTCATCTAAGGACCACAAGACGTACGGCGAAGTGCCACCAGTTCATGGTGGACATCCCATCCATACGCACAAAGCGTTTTGAGAAAACATTCATTGCACGTACAGCTAGAGAGTGGAATTCTCTACCGGAGTCTGTGTTTCCTGTAAGATACAACCTGGGAATCTTTAAGTCAAGAGTGAATAGGTTACTTCTAGGCAAGCGTGCTCCATCTTCGACCGCATCATCGCTTAACATCAGGTGAGATAGTGGTCAAACGCGAGCCTATAAAACATAAAAAAAAAAAAAAAAAATATGGTACAATACATGTTACGATATTGGTTCCAGCATATCCTGCCATAATATGGCGTACAAATATTTCTATAAAACACAGAGCTTAAATTACTAACCTATTAATAATTATGAAAATAACTTAATATGAATCTATAATAGTTAAATAATAAATTTTGAATTAATAAAAATTTTATTGTAGTAATAATAATGATTAATAATGAATAGGGGTTTAACTCGATTATTTTTATTCTTTGTATCAAAAAGTTACTTTATCCAAAATCGAATATCGGAAGAATTTTTCAAATCCGTTCAAAATTAAGCAAGTTACAAATCTTTCAAATCTTGTGGAAGGGGAAAGTGTCAAGTAACAGAAAAAGGATGCACACACATAAGTATGACGTCACAACCATTACGTTACGCGCGTACAAAAGAGAGCGAGATGTCCCCACCTCCCTCCCACTCTTCCTTATGCCAGTATTTGAAAAGCTAATTGCTGCTTCATTTAATAACCAATTTTGATGCTGTTTTCAGAAAAAAGATTTCTTTTTAGTGTTATTTGCTGTTTTATACAGGCTGTAAGAAACAAGATACTGCAAACTTCGCGAAAAGGTTACACCTAATGTCAGATTTTCAAGCACGCAATGTATTGTGAACAATGCGATCTCAACGCTTCGCAATGAATGTAGGCGTGCGCGAGCGCGTAGTACATGGTAGTACGTAGTTACCTACCACTACTTATACACACAGACACAGATGATCGCGCCGCTACGCGCTTGTACCTAAATACACTTTCTACTTCAGATTGCGTAGGTATTTAAAGGGGAACGACACAATAAGTTCAGGGCCCATCGCTGCCATGCTTGACCTCCCCTTCTGACGAGTTTGTCTACTGCATCGTTGCCACAGGAATCGCTGTGTTCTTTGATCCATTGAATGGTTACTTTGTCGTGTTGACCCACCTGGTTTAGGCGTTGGTGACACTCGTATATCAGCCCAGAGTTAATTTTATGGCTGTTCAGCGCTTGTGGGACTACCATGCTATCCCAGAGTATACTTACCGAGTGGTCCTTAAGGTGAAAGCGCCAGGGTAGCCCGTGAAATTCAAAGAAAATTTAAATTTCGCGGGCTACCCTGGCGCTTTTACCTTAACATCCCTAGCTAGGATGGCTAAAGTTGCCAGGGAAATTCCTAAGCACTAGGGTTGGAAGACTGTGTTATAGACCCCTAGTGGTGTGGCAATGTGGATGTTGAGGTCCTCCTAGAAGATCCCCACACCCGTGCCAGTACCTAGTTTGCATTCCTATTTCCCAGCAAGGCTTCGAGCGGGATTTCAGTCACCTTCCCAAGTAAGAAGATTGCGAGGTCGTCTGCATGACCTATTGTATAGTAATCATTCGCGTTTAGTTTGGTAATGAGATCATTGATTTTCAGGTTCCATAGAAGGAGTGAAATAACTCCACTCTGCGGGCAGCGTTGGGCTATCAGGGCCAGCTGTTGTTCTGCCTCAAAGCAAATAACTCGTTTGCTTAACATGCTCGTAATCCAGTCAATTAGTACCTGTTCTACACCATGCTTGGAGAGGGTGGCACCAATGCCGGAGAAGTTAGTCTTTTTTTTTTCAATCATTATTTTTTTAACAGAGGGTTTGATCAGACATGATCATGCCATCCTCATAAGCCTCCCAAAAAATCTACTTATCTTAATAAATAATTTTTGCCCCATGTGACAGCGGACGGGCCAGAATTAAGTTACACATGCCTATTTCCCGTAGATCCATATCATATTCAATCATATTTATATGTTAAGAATTATTCTAAATTATTTAAAAAAGTTTGTTATTAGGCGAAATCTCGCTAGTACAAAAATTAAAAATAGTAGTAATGTAATTAAAATGACTTGGGATATTATTAATAGCGAAACGGGAAGGTCTTGCTCAGTAGTGATTACAGCCTTGCTATTGATGACACTATCATTAAATCAGATTCGCAAGTCGCCGCGGCATGTGAAAATTTCTTGACAGAGATTCCTGTGTCGACTACGAAATCTCTAAATTCATCACCAACTGCTACAGAAATATCACTTGAAGAAAACGTTCCGGTTTGTGAATCCCAATTTCCAATAATTATGTCACTTGTAATGATGTAATTAACTTTTAATACTTTAAATGTAAAAAGACTGCAGATCTATCGGGTGATTCTATTGACGTTGTAATTTTTAATAATTGTATAGGTTGTGATGAGTTTCCTGATCTAATGAAATATAGTAAAATAATACCATTATTGATATCGGGTAGTACATCAGACCCTACTAGTTACCTATATCAGTGCTACCTACTTTTAGTTAAATTTTTAAGAAAATTATTTTAGATCAAATTCAAAGATATTTTAATAAACACAAATTATTACATAATAAACAGTTTGGTTTCAGAAAGGGTCGTTCAACAACTGATGCTAGTGTTAAACTTTTGGAACACATTTATAATGCGTGTGAAGATAAATGCGATGCGTCGGGCATTTTTGTGATTTGTCTAAGGCTTTCGATTGCGTTCTCCATGATACATTGATCAGGAAGCTGCACTACTACGGAGTTCGGGGCGCCTCTCTGGATTTTTTTACTTCATACAGTAATAGGATTCAGAGAGTTAAATGATATATGATTTTATTTTTGTAAGTAGGTTTGAACAACACTTTTACACGTCAACATTTTTTTTTGTCAGTTTTGGCTAGATGAGGCCGGTGTTTCCTAGCTGACTACCCTGAGAAGAAACACCGAAACAAACTCAGAGGTCAAAGTCTCTTTTAAAGTGTGTAAATCCATACAATATGTACTGGGGGCTTACTATGAACTCTTATAGCAGGTCAATTTTAGACGAAAAATAAACTGTCGTGCTAGTTCGTACCATGAGCGCGCTAATTAGCAGGCGAGCCAGCGATCACGTGGCCTAAGCCGGTGAGTGACTACGTCACAGCATTTCAGCACTGACCTGCGACTTATCCTACCATCAAGTATTTTTTGACATTTAAACATCCAACAATTGAACTGCCCTGCTGTCATAATTTGCAGCCTTGGGGCCTACTATGAACTCTTAAAGCAGGTCAATTTTAGACGAAAAATAAACTGTCGTGCTAGTTCGTACCATGAGCGCGCTAATTAGCAGGCGAGCCAGCGATCACGTGACCTAAGCCGGTGAGTGACTACGTCACAGCATTTCAGCTGACTGACCTGTGACTTATCCTACCATCAAGTATTTTTGACATTTAAACATCCAACAATTGAACTGTCCCGCTGTCATAATTTGCAGCCTTGTGAAACTAACTTAAATTGAACTGTTTTAATTAAAAAATACAACAAAAACGTAAGCAATTGTAAAAATGTGCATAAAATATATTTCGGACGTTATTTCAAAGTATTGTTAAACATAGAAAATCCTCTTTAAGCAGCTGTGTTATCCTTTATTTTAGATGTGCGATGAAGATGAAATTTTTGAGTTTCTCGAGGCAGATAATTGTTTCAATATTGTTAAACAAAACGCTAAAATTCAAAGAAATCTTATACGGAACTCAATAAAACCATTTGACATGCCGGGCAATGCTTTTGTTAAACGATATAGGCTCACTAAAGAGCTTGCACTTGAGCTCTGTAATGAGCTACGAGCTTTCATGTCACGCCCTACGAAATCAACAGATTTGTCGATTGAAGTCAAGGTTAGTACCTACCTATTAATTTATTCTATTTATCCGGCTAATCATCGTAATCATATACCTATATGTACCTAATTGATTCTGTTGCTATGTTTCAGGTTTTATTAGCATTATCTTTTTACGCGAATGGTTCGTATCAAAGACCAACAGGTGATATCGCTGCACATTCTGTTGCACAGCAAACAGTATCAACTGCAATCGCACAAATAACAGAATGCCTAAATCTACCACATTTTCGCCGAAAATATATTAAATTCCCAGCTAGTCCTAGTGAACGGCGAGTAAATGTGATTGGGTAAGTCCTGTAAAATTCTTTAGATTTTTTAATTTTATTTTACTCTGAATGCACAACTTTGTTTTACTTATTTCAGATTTTTAAACAAGTTTGGTATGCCTGGAGTTTTAGGTTGCATTGATGGAACCCATGTAGCAATAAAACGGCCAACACACCATGAAGAACGTTTTTACTGTAGAAAACAATATCATTCTTTAAATGTGCAAGTGGTAGGTATCTTTATTAGGTAATTAGAATAAGGTACATTGCAATCATTTTCTAATGTAACACACAGAGTAGACCAAAAACAAAATAGATTAAAAAAGCATGACAATTTATTACAGCCAATTTACACAACAATGATTTATATTTTATACTTTAACTAAGGGTCTACTAACGGTCCAGTGGCGCCCTTATTGAATAAAAAATCGTAGCATAGCACAGAAAATAAATGTTAAAGAATCCAACGTCAAAGTATTTTTACGTTCACACAACAACAACAACAACAACAGGTCTCAGAATGTTTCGTATCCAAAGTAGTAGGCTAAAGTACCAAAAACTGCCGTTTCTGACACTTTTGCCTACTACTTTGGATACAAACGTAAAAATGCTTTATCATCTTTGTAACAAACGTGAAGTTGGATTTTTTAATATTTATTTTCTGTGCTATGCTACGATTTTTTATTCAATGAGGGCCCCACTGAACCGTTAGTAGGGCCTTAACATTAGATACTTGATTCTCAACAAATCCAGTTCAAAATTATTGTCTTGAATTTCTATTTAAAATTGTATAAACATATTATTATATGTCAATATAAAAACAATCATCCTATTTGACTATAAGACTACTACTAAGTAATAATAATATACATATTATATGTAGGTACACAAATGAAATGATATCAAACAGTTGTTCTTGTTTGATAGAAATATATAAGATAGATTGTTATAAGATAAAGTTATTATCCTAGTTAGTGATATTGTGTAAATTAAATAAATTACTAAAATTCTAGATTTGCAACTCAGACATGGAAATTATTAGCGTGGATGCCAGCAATGGAGGAGCAACCCACGATTCATTCATATGGACCAACCATCCATTAAAAGTACATATGGAGGAGCTAAATAATATGTGGCTTTTAGGTATGTAAAAACAAAAAAATACAAAGATTGTCTGAAAACATCTGAGTCTATAATAAAATAAAGTAATCTTTAGATCAATTACCAATTTGTTTAATTTTTCTAGGTGATTCTGGATATCCGTTAAGGAAGACCATGATGACTCCTATTATAGATGCTCCTCCAGATTCACCTGAGGCTTACTACACTGGATTGCATGTGAGAACTCGTAATGTGATAGAACGAACAATTGGACTTCTTAAAGCACGCTTTAGATGCCTACTAGTACATAGGGTTCTACATTATGAACCTCAAGTAGCGGCATCTATTGTAAATGCATGTGTTGTACTGCACAATATTTGCAATAGGGCCAAAGTTCCTGTGCAGGAGTTGGATTCTGAAGAAGTTTTAGAGGAAGCACAATTGCAACCTTCTGCTCAAAATATAACAAACAGCAATTCAGAGGCGCATTCTTCCAGGAGGGCCCAAAATCTTGAACTGCAATATGGCCTCTCTACTAGAAGAGAGCTTATTGCTCATTTGTGGGAGCGCCGACATGTAACCTAGAATGTTAAAATAATTTAAGTGACATACATAGCTAACACCTACAAGCAATTCTTGTTTAAATACATATAATGTGAATCTCAGAAAAGGCTCCAACGATTTAATGAAATTTAGTATGCTAAGGTTTTGATCTAGCTAGGTTTCATTTTTATAAAACGTTGTTTTATCCATGTAAAAACCGAGCAAAGCTCGGTCATGCAGGTACTGTATTTTTAAATCAGTAACATAATTATTATTAGGAGATTAGTAAGTTAATATAATATATGTCTTCATTAGTAAATTTATATTTTAAAGTGTATTGTAAGTCGGAACTAATTACCTATTGTTTATGCTGTCTAATGTAGCTGCTATATGAGAAAGTACATTGCAAATATTTCTTATGCCTGTGCTTATTTCTTGCGTTGCCTCTGCTCGCACTTGGCTTGATTGGACGAGAGCTCTTCTTGCCATCTCTTGAGACATAGGTGCTGATCGACGCCGCCGTCTCCGGGACTGAGTAGACGTCATTGCTTCTGCTGGCTGAGCGAGTTGGGTTGACGTGTTGCCTTGTTGATGCACAAGGTCTTCTTGAGACGACGGATGGACGTGTGGTTCTTGGAGGGACGGTCCAACACTAATATTTTCTCCCACAACTTCATCAGGCATTAACAAAATAGATGGGGAGGGTACATTTTGAGAAGCACTTAATGTTGATGCCTGAAATTAATTAATACAAAACTTAGTGACTATATTATGTAACAAGACTAACAAGTTAGTACCTATGTCATTCTAAATAATAGATAAGTAATTAAGTTGATAGACTGAAAATTAAGTCTCAAAAAATTCACTCTTTACCTTTAGGTTTTGCAAATAAATATTTGATTTGATTTGATAGAGAGTGAATTTTAATTATATTTAGTATGATTTTAACTCTATGTCTAATAAGATTATTATTGTTAATTCTCATAGATATTGAGTATCAAAACAAAAGTTCATGGCTACAAATTTTGAGTACTTCTAATTCTAATTTCTTCAACAAATTGGAGTACCTAATTACACCATTGCTATTTTAATAAAGTTGGAAATGTAAATCTATTTTTATTTACAAAATTCTACTTACATGAGTGCTTTCTGTGTGAAATGGGTCCACTTGGATTCCTGGAAGTCCCGCACCATAATCCTCACCAAGAATTGACAGATATTTTTTTTCTATATCTGTCAAAGCAGGTATATCACATGGTCCCCCACCAGTGCGTAATTGGGACGTTCGGATAGTGGCACATTTTCTTTTTAATTTGCCCTTGTAATCTATCCAATACTGCAAAAACAAAATAGTACATGTAGAACCTATCTATTTAAGTAGTAAGTCAAAGGTTGATTAATAATTAACATAATTCATGTAATTACGTATATAATTTATTTAATTGTAAAACTTACAGCTGCCCAAGTTTTCCAATCCTTGTTAGCACCACCAACAACCGAATTAAGTTTTTCTGCCACCTCAGTCCACATTCTTCGAGACATTTCCCGAGCTTGAGCACTTTTATTGTAGCCCATAGCGATGTCTTTGTGAGCATTCAAAAAATCCCACAAAGTTTCTAGTTGTTCGTAAGAAACTCTTCTTGAAGCCATGATCACAAACACTTGCCTGCCACTTACAGACACGGCTTTATTTTCAGTTAATAATCTTAAGTTAAACTTGAAACTTTACAAAAACTAACTTACACCTAAATTTCAAAATGGGCTCGAAAATTCTTTCTTTTTTATTTACCCCGAAGGGAAGGCTATAGTCTTATGATCATATTGCCTAGTCATACGTAGTGTATTTTTACTTTAATTTTTTTCCATTTGCAGATGTAACACATTCCAAAATTTTTTGCAGTCTTTAGCAACAAATGTGTCGAGTCAGCCTTCTAGGCAAACTTCGCTGAGGTAGTCGATACTACAATAAAATTCTCAGCTCCAATTTACCAAGATCGCGCCTGTTTCAATGATTCCACATATTGTTCAGTTGCGTAGACACTTGAGACACAAAAAAAAAACATACATACAGTCGAACATAGAACCTCCTCCTTTTTCGAAAGTCGGTTAAAAACTACACCAATTCGCTTTCACAAATAATGTCGAATTCCTTTTTTTGCCACGAAACAATGTTTCCTTCATCACTCTTTTTTATTTTAAACTGTTATCTTAGACACATATTTAATTTGTATAAAAACCGTAAAACCGCTTAAGTATTTTAGAACGTTTGATTTTTATTAATCTTACTTAATCTGTGCTACTAGCTTACTGAGCAGTATGTAGCAGGTCAAGAGTTGACCTGCTGCAGGCCAAATATTGGCCTGCTGCAGGTCAGTGGGAAATGCTCATGGTACAAACACAAAACCTGTCAGGTTAACATGATGTGTTGAACTGCCCTGCACTTGGCAAATATTTTAAAAGTTTATGGTAGGCCCCCTGGTCAAATCATATGAGAACTATGTACGTTTATGTCTGGGAAGAGCTTTTAAGGAAAGCAACACACAAATTCGAGTGAACCTGTCCAGACAGTGCAAGCATTTGTCAGTTATCGTGAAGCTCAACTCAGAATATTGAGGAGCTCAACGTTCCGACGAACAATACCAAAGTAAGGACATTTGGGTAGGCCGCAAAAATACTGAAACTGCCAGACAATCATAAAATTTATATGAATATAACGACATACATAGTTCTCGCATTCAAATTATGCTATATGAGGACCATGCAGCTTTGTGTCTGTAATGGTCTTTTGAAGAAAGAACCACACATATTTGAGTGGACCTATCCAGTCAGTGCAAGCATTTGTCAATAGTCGAATAGCTCAACTTAAACCACTAAGGAGCTCAATGACTTGACGAACAATACCAAAGAAAATACCGTTTGGGTAGACCGCAAAAGTACTCAAACTGTCAGACAACGTTAAAAATTACTGTAAAAAGGAGGAAAAAATAATAATAATAACCCACATAGTCCTCACAATATAATAATAAAGTAATCAAAAAAATAATTAAAAATATGATATAATATAACACTATAAATAAAGAAAGAAAGAAAGAAGAAAGAAAGAAAGAAAAAAGTTTATTTTGTGCTTCGCACAGAAAAACATAATTATTTTACGACATACCATCAAAACAACAATCATACATAAAAAAACAATCAAAAAATATAAAAAAAAACGTAGGTAAGACCTGTGCGAGGCCAAAAAAGCACCGTTCTCAGCGTATGCTGCAACATTTATAAAATAAATATCACAGCGCTGGTATTCTGATAGGGCCTATGAAGCCACGGATACACTCACGGAATACATAAATAAAAACTACATAAATAAATAAAATAAAAGTGATACTGAAAAATATAATTTTAACAATATCTATACAAGTATTCATGTCCAAAACGAATATAAAAAAATATAAAATGTCATCAGTGTTTATATAGGGTGACAGGTAATTAGTGACCGATACTTGAACACGTTATTGTACTCATGATAACAAACAACTTTCCCAAAGAAACATTTTGTTTATACTCATTCACTTTTATCACAATAACACAACAGCCGTATGAAATTCGCGCACGCGGGACTGTGACCTATGAGCTGTTAGCCGGTGCGCCGTCCTGTCTCACTATATGTTTCTTTGGGAAAGTTGTTTGTTATCATGAGTACAATCACGTGTTTAAGTATCGGTCACTTATTACCAGTCACCCTATATAAGTACATTTGAAAACAGTGGCTCATGTATATCATTAAAGCAACTCAATCCCACTTCTTTTTGTCCTCAAGGTAGTCATTAATTGTGTAAAAAGCTTTCTGGCATAGCTTACGTTTAATAAATGATTTAAATTTATTTATGCTTAGTTCTTGAATTTGGCTAGGAAGTTTATTTTAGAAACGTATACATTGGCATCTAAACAAACACAAATTTAATGTACCTAAAACCAGGCTCAAGAAGAAAATAAGTTTCTTCTTGAGCCTGGTTTTAGGTACATTAAATTTGTGTTTGTTTCTAGTATTTATGCTATGGATATCACTATATCTTTTAAACAAATTAATATTTTTATGTGTATACATGAGATTCTCATAAATATATTGAGAGGGAACAGACATAATATTAATCTCTTTAAATTTGTGTCTGGCACTTAATTTATAAAATTCAGCGGGGCTATGGATGCCTGGAGATTCGCTTGCCCGAATATAAATCCGCCCGACTACCCATCTTCCCAGAGACGGTGAGATGAGCCGCTCTGCAGAGTAGTTCAGGAAAACCTAATTGCTACATCTGCTATGACTGCGGAGCGTGCGCGCCTGCTGGCTGTGGGAGAGTGGGAGTCGGGCCTCTGGCTTCACGCACTACCGTCGTCGAACATAGGCACCTTATTCGACGATACTACTTTTCGCCTCGCTCGTCTAGGTGCTCCCTATTGTTCTCCTCATCACTGCCACTGTGGCGAAGTTGTCAACAGCCTCGGACACCACGGACTGTCGTGCGCGGGTCGCATAGCGTGGCACGCGAATATCAACGACATCATCCGACGAGCTCTTGTCACCGCCGGCGTTCCGGCTGTATTAGAACCACATGGTCTGGCTCGCGACGATGGTAAAAGTCCGGACGGGATGTCGTTATTTCCGAGGAAGTTGGGTAGGCCTTTGGTGTGGGACGCTACATGTGTCGATACTCTTGCGCTATCTCATCTTCCTAGATCGTCGTGCTGTGCCGGTGCTGCCGCTGCAGCTGTGGAAAACCTCAAGCGGCGGAAATACAGCAACCTCGTCGGTAGCTACATTTTCGAGCCGTTTGGGGTTGAAACCCTTGGGCCGTGGGTCCAAGTGCTCACATATTATTTAAAGATCTGTCTAAACGCCTTGTTGACACTTCGCGTCACCCAAGGGCTAGCTTTTTCCTCGGCCAGAGGTTAAGCGTTGCCATACAACGTGGCAATGCCGCCAGTCTTTTAGGTACACTTCCAGTCGCCAGCGATGCGGAGGAATTTTTTGACGCCATATTTTAAGTTTTATTTAGTTAGGAGTTTTTGTTTTATTTACAGTTAGTAGGGTTTAAATATTTAATAACATTTTGCACCAATTTACAAGGTAAAAAAAAAATTATAAATTGCACGAATGGCCCTTTTCTGTAAAACAAAAATTGTCTGAATATCGGTGGCATTTCCCCACAACAGAATGCCGCACTACATCACACTATGAAAATAACTAAAGTATACTAAACGAGCTGTCTCTAAATCAGTTAAACCACGAATTTTCCTAACGGCGTATGCTGCAGAGCTAAGTTTTTTGGTCAGTTTATCTATATGTGGGCTCCACTGAAGCTGCGCATCCAAAGTTAAGCTTAAGAACACTGTGTAATCCTCGGGTTTCAACTCTTCACACTTTATTGACACACTAGTGTTCACTTGTGTTACATTGGGTAGTGTGAACTTTATTAATTTAATTTTTTTCTCGTTAAGGAGAAGATTATTGATATTAAACCAGTTAACTACAGTTGAAAGAGCATTATTTACATCATCAACAACCACCTGCTGACGTTTGAGTTTAAATAAAAGTGAAATGTCATCTGCAAACAGCACTATATCATGTTTTTTCTTTATGAGGTAAGGTAAGTAGTTTATTTAGATTAGAAACAAAAAAGGACCCAGAATTGAGCCTTGAGAAACCCCCATTCTAACTACAGATCCGGGAGACCTTTTACCGTTTCGATCAACTCTCTGAATCCTATTACTCAAGTAAGAAGTAAGAAGATCCAGAGAGGCGCCCCAGACTCCGTAGTAGTGCAGCTTCCTGATTAATATTTCATGAAGAACGCAATCGAAAGCCTTTGACAAATCACAAAAAATGCCCAACACATCGCATTTATCTTCCTTTGCATTATAAATTTGTCCCAACAGTTCAACACCAGCATCAGTTGTTGAACGACCCTTTGTGAAACCAAACTGTTTGTTATGTAATAATTTGTTTATTAAAATATCTTTGAATTTGATCTATAATTTTCTCAAAAATTTTAGCAAAAGTAGGCAGCACTAATATAGGTCTATAATTAGTAGCGTCTGATGTACTACCCGATTTAAACAATGGTATTATTTTACTATATTTCATTAGATCAGGAAACTCACCACAATCTGTACAATTATTAAGAATTACTGCAAAAGTAGGTGCTACAATGTTCATAATAGACCTAGCAATGTCAACAGAATTACCCCATAGATCTGCAGTCTTTTTAATGTTTAAAGTATTAAAAGTTTTAATTACATCACTACAAGTGACATATTGGAAATTAAAATGTTTGTTAAGCGACCTTTAGATTTTGGGTTAAAGGTGATATCTTTTTTTCGTTTATATTTGGTATAGTGATCAATTGTCCACTATGATCAGAGTCTAATTTTTTTGTGGGTAGGTAAAATATCTTCATAAATATTATCTAGGCAAGATGCAGTAGTGGGGGTTATTCTAGTAGGCTTCATCCATTGCAAATAGATTTGCAAGATTGTATGACTGAAACAAACTTATAATTTTAGTGCTTAGGCCAGAAGTTTCTAACAAATTAACATTAAAGTCGCCACACGGACTTACTCGAGTTACAATTTTATTGTAACACTTCATCCATTGCTTTTTCAAAACAATCATACAATCCTGTAGGTGGTCTGTACACACTTAATATTATAAACTGCTTCAATTCAATACAGGCAATTTCAATTGTCTATTCAACAGAGAGGCTCACAATATCCTTACAGTCTTTAAACTTAAGTAATAATAATAATAAATGTGTATTCACAAAAATTACAGATAGTAAGTAAATATTACATTAAACAGCTGTTGCTAAATCTATATTTTATTTTATTTTATTTATTTATTTAGTACACATACAATTATTTTTACAGGTAAACCCAATGTAATAAAAGTAGTCCTATAATGATAATTGACCAGTCCTAAGCCGTGGCTCAGGGTACCGGCACAAGTTACTTAGAAGACAAAATCTGTTCAAAACAAGTTTATAACTGTGTTCGTCCAATTGATTCTTAAATTCATATGATTTAATACAACCAGTTAACAGTCTGAGACCACGAAAGGCTACAGACAGAGCGTCAAAAGCCAGCAATCTGAAGTCCCAGACTGAGAAGCCGGCTTGTATCTGTATACGCGAAATAAGCTCACACAGACAAAATGGGAAGCCGAAACGTCATCGTTATGTTCGTTGAGGTCACTCACAGATTTTAACGACCCTGCTTCATTTAATGTCCAATGACGCCGCGCGTACAACCCTTCACAGTCCAAGTCAACAGTATTGAATCTATTCTTTTACAATCTGTTTTTATTTATTGATATGTTATATTATGTAAGTAACTATATATGTGTAATGTTAGGCATGTGAAGTGAGTGTGAGTTTATGAGGATATGAGAGTGTGTTTCTGAGTACTTGTAGTGTATGTTTGGGTAATGGGTGCGTAATAAAAGCGTGTGATTGTGAGCACTAGTAGTGTAAGTTAAGTATGTGGTAGTAAGTGAAGTAGATTATTTATTAAAATTAATGAGCCCCCATGTATAGCGTTTACTCTGCTGAACGAACTACCAACCTAGTGATTACTATAATTAAACACAATGATGGCTTTTAAGCCAATGTTCAGTTACACAAAGAATATCTTTAATGTTAAATTTAGGGAATAATTCTAAATGTAAATCCTTGTACATACAACCGTAAAAATTTGGGTGCACCAGGTTGATACTATTTGTTGTCATTGTCATTAATAATGTCAAAATTTGATGCCAAGACATTGGCAGAATTACGAGGAATGTCATAGCATTGCTCAATAGAAGCAATTTGTTCAGCCAAATTCTTGGCTGTTATACAAAAATAATATGATAGCGACACAGCTATCTGTCTCCTACAATAATTTGAAAGATAGTATCTATCTATAAGATTCCTATCTTTTGTCAAATAAAAACGATTACCAATGTAATTGTTAATGTCAATTAAATGGAAAAATGCGTTATTAAATATCAAATTGTGCAATGTTATATTAATATTATATCTAATTTGGTTTTCTTCCTGTGGCAAACTTTGGCTATAAGGGAAAGTGAACATCACAATTTTACTTAAATTAAGGTCAGACAAGGTTCTATAATATTGAAGCAATTATATCATATCACCAACTAAAATAATGAGTATAGTATCCTGACTAAAATTACATTTTATAATCATTATGTCCAACAAAGTACAACCAGGCATACAGTTATTCATTATTGAGTGTCCCGGATATTCATTTATCAAAAAGTGGCCTTAATCCTTTCCAATTTCATCACAATAGATAACTATTTCTTTATTTACAATTTGTTGCGATAAAAAATTAGTCATTTCTACTGGCAAACTGGCACAAGACTGCGGTAAGGTAGTATTACATATTGGCAATGAATGGTCTGGAGTGGATGCAATTAATGGTGATTGGCAATGTTCACAGTTTTAATTTTTGTAAGCTAACCAGCTTACTCATTGCCAACACATATTCCCTCATATGTTTCTCTAAGGCTGTATATTTAATGGTCATTGAACTTAATTGCTGTTGTAACCGGTCAAGTTCACACTGCAAGTCTTCCGTGTCAGTTCGGTAGTTGATGTGAATGGTAAAAGGTCTCCCGGATCTGTAATCAGAATGGGGATTCTCAAGGCTCAATTCTGGGTGGTCCTTTTTTGTTTCTAATCTATATCAACGACAAGCCTTACCTCACACACATAATAAACACACACACATGATAAACATGATAAAGTGCTTTTTGCAGACGACACTTCACTTTTATTTAAACTCAAACGTCAGCAGGTGGTTGTTGATGATGTAAATAATGCTCTTTCAACTGCAGTTAACTGGTTTAGTATCAATAATCTTCTCCTTAACGAGAAAAAATAAAATTAATAAAGTTCACACTACCCAATGTAACACTAGTGTGTCATTAAAGTGTGAAGAGTTGAAACCCGAGGATTACACAGTGTTCTTAGGCTTAACTTTGGATGCGCAGCTTCAGTGGAGCCCACATATAGATAAACTGACCAAAAAACTTAGCTCTGCAGCATACGCCGTTAGGAAAATTCGTGGTTTAACTGATTTAGAGACAGCTCGTTTAGTATACTTTAGTTATTTTCATAGTGTGATGTCGTACGGCATTCTATTGTGGGGAAATGTTTTACAGAAAAGGGCTATTCGTGCAATTTATAAATTAAGTCCCAGACACTCCCTCAGAGACAAATTTAAAGAGATTAATATTATGACTGTTCCCTCTCAGTATATTTATGAGAATCTCATGTATGCACATAAAAATGTTAATCTGATTAAAATATACAGTGATATCCATAGCATAAATACTAGGAAGAAACACAAATTTATTGTACCTAAAACCAGGCTCAAGAAGAAAATAGGTGGTTCGTTCAGATGCCAATGTATACGTTTCTTTAATAAACTTTCTAGCCAAATTCAAGAACTAGAGAAGAAACAAATTTAAGTCATTTATTAAACGTAAGCTATGCCAGAAAGCTTTTTACACAATGACTGACTACCTTGAGGACAAAAAGGCATGGGATTGAGCTGCTACAATGATGTACATAAGCCGTTGTTTTCATTATGTTCTATGTAGTTTATAAACTCTGATGACATTTTTTTATTTTTTTTATGTTTGGTTTATTTCTTGTATAGTATTATATTATATATTTAATGTGTGTTTTATGTTTCATTTAAAACATAAATTTATTTAAAAACGTATAAAATACTTAACTAACTGTAATTAAAACAAAAACTCCTAATTAAATAAAACTTAAAATATGGCGTCAATAAATTCCTCTGCATCACTGTCGACTGGAAGTGTACCCAAAAGACTGGCGGCATTACCACGTTGTATGGCAATGCTTAACCTCTGGCCGAGGAAAAAGCCAGCCCTTGGGTGACGCGAAGTGTCAACAAGGCGTTTAGACAGATCTTTAAATAATATGTGAGCACTTGGACCCCACGGCCCAAGGGTTTCAACCCCAAACGGCTCGAAAATGTAGCTACCGACGAGGTTGCTATATTTCCGCCGCTTGAGGTTTTCCGCAGCCGCAGCGGCAGCACCGGCACAGCACGACGAACTGGGAAGATGAGATGGCGCAAGAGTATCGACACATGTAGCGTCCCACACTAAAGGCCTATCCAACTTTCACGGAAATAACGACATCCCGTCCGGTCTTTTACCATCGTCGCGAGCCAGACCATGTGGTTTTAATACAGCCGGAACGCCGGCGGTGACAAGAGCACTTATTTTAGCACTTTATATTTCATACAATGTACCTAATTAATTTACAATAAATATTATCTAGTAACTAATTATATAAACCAACTAAACACAATATGATAATATATATACACAAAAAAAAACGGAATATACTTAGGCGTCGAAGTATTCCTGCACATCACTGTCATCTGGGCAAGCCGGAATCGTGCCCAGAAGACTGGCAGCATTGCCACGTTGAATGGCAATTCTTTGGGCGAAGAACGAGCCAGCCCTCTTGTCACGCAAAGTGTCAACCAGTCGGTGAGAATATTTTTAAAAAGATGACGTGCACTCGGACCCCATTTTTTTTTTTTTTGGGGTTGTGTGAAATCATCCAATGACTTCTCCCGCTCTGGGACTCGGACCCCATGATCCAAGCGTTTCGACCCCAAACGGCTCAAAACTAATTACCAATAAGGTTATAGTATTTGCGCCGCTTGAGGGTCTCAGCAGCCGCAGCGGCAGCGCTGGCATAGCCCGCCGTACTTAGAACATGAGATGGCGCAAGGGTGTCGACACAGGTTGCGTCCCACACCAGAGGCCTACCCACCTTCCAATGCACCAACGTCATGCCATCTGGTCTCTTCCCATCGTCACGTACCAAGCCGCTTCGTTCTAATACGGCAGGTACGCCGGCGGTGACGAGAGCTCGACGAATAATATCGTTGATGCTGGCGTGCCGTGCTATGCGGCCTACGCTCAAGCAGCAGGAAAGGCCACGGTGTCCGAGGCTGTTGACAGCTTCACTACAGTGGCAGCTATGTGGAGCAACACAAGGTGCACCTAAGCGTAGACATGTGGCGAGTCGAAAAGATGCGTCATCCATCATAGTGCCTATAGTGGATGACGGAAGTGCCTGAAGCCACATACCCGACTCCCATTCCCCCACAGCCAGCAGACGCGCACGCTCAACAGTATTCGAAGACGTGTTAACCAAGTTGTTCCGTATAATATTGTAGAGCGGCACATCCGCCCGTCTCTGGGAGGACAGGTTATCGCGAAATCCGTATTTGGACAATCCATTTTCCAGGCGTTCAACGCATCGGTCAAACACGGTACTTCAAAATCAACCAGTGAGGATGATAAGATTTTCCTGGTTAACTCTTCAGTACTGTGGACCGAGCAGAGGAAGGCCGGTAAACTTATACTAGAAATTTTGCGGACGCCGAGGCCATCCAGGCGAATGGGAAGCGTGGCTTGCTGCCATGCTCGGTCATCCAAGGCCACATTTAGGATTGAAGGAAGAGTATTCCTAATGATTTCGTCGACTTTCTCCAAAAGTTTCTGGTGTTTCTACAGATGGGAACAGCGAAGGCTATACGTAAATTTTGGTCCAAAGCAACAGTATTGGATAAGAGTAAAGGCCGAATGCATGTTAATTTTGAAAAGCCGTGCCGAGACATCATTCAAATTTTGTATTTTCTCCTCAATGAATGTTGGGAAGGAATCATCAAAAATTGGGGAGCCCAGGAGGTGAAGAGAATTTTAATTAGTGATTTGGATATTTGGTGCTATTGTGTTAATTTTTGCTATAGTCGTCTATCTGTCAGTCATTGGGCAGGTAAATTTCACATTTCGAAAGATTGAGTTCTAGACCAATGGAACCAATTTATAAGTTTTTTTTTTGATTGAAATTTTATTATTATTATTATTTTTTTGACATGAATACTTTGTTAAGTAATATATTTATTTTGATTGACATTTTATTATTACTATTTTGTTTGACATGAATATTTACTTTGTAAAGTATTATATATTTTTTTTTTATTGTAAATGTTGTGAGGACTATGTGGGTTATTATTATTTTTCTCCTCCTTTTTACAGTAATTTTTAACGTTGTCTGACAGTTTGAGTACTTTTGCGGCCTACCCAAATGTTCTTTCTTTGGTATTGTTCTTCAAGTCATTGAGCGCCTTAGTGGTTTTAAGTTGAGCTATTCGAC
This sequence comes from Polia nebulosa, assembly GCA_951329385.1. NCBI lineage: Eukaryota > Metazoa > Arthropoda > Insecta > Lepidoptera > Noctuidae > Polia > Polia nebulosa. Next base: position 25,512,064 of record OX589602.1, read on the forward strand.
TATTGACAAATGCTTGCACTGACTGGACAGGTCCACTCAAATATGTTTGGTTCTTTCTTCAAAAGACCATTACAAACACTAAGTTGCATGGTCCTCATATAGCATACAGAGAATGCGAGAACTATGTATGGCGTTATATTCGTGTAGATTTTATGATTGTCTGGCAGTAGAGCACTAGCAACAAACTGTATTCAGACATTCACCGAACTAATTGTAGATAAAATAGATAATAGAAAAAAATGCTTGACCATCTTTTTAGACCTACAAAAAGCGTTTGATTCTGTCTGCCCACAACTGTTAATATCCAAACTCGAACTTATGGGAATAAGAAACACACAATTAAAACTATTTGTGAGCTACTTAGAGGATCGGTATCAGTCTGTTCGCATAGGAAATACGCAAAGTGAAGAGAGACCGATACATATTGGAATCCCACAAGGCAGCATCTTGGGCCCTCCCCTCTTCCTATGCTATATAAATGATCTTTGCAACCTAAAAATTAGAAACTGCCATATAATGTCATATGCTGACGACACTACCTTAACCTTTTATGGTAACTCATGGGAGGAAACTTATCTTGCTGCCCAAGAAGGTTTCAATACAGTCACTCACTGGCTAGCTTTTAACAAATTGACCTTAAATGCAACCAAAACAAAATATATGGAATTTAAAATACATAATGTGGCAAATCAACCAAATCCTTTTAATATTTAAGCACACAAATGTAATCCTGTAACAACAAACTGTACCACTTGTCCAATCATATCGAAAACAGAATCAATCAAATACCTCGGCATAATAATTGATAGAAACTTATCATTTAAGCAACACATTTCACATCTGGTCCAAAAAACAAGAAAACTCGTTCATGTATTTAAAAATCTTAGACACGTTGCAAGCTGGAAACTGGTTAAAACTGTGTATGAACCCCTTTGCCAATCAATCTTATCATATGGTATTCTGACCTGGGGTGGCTCATACAAAACTAATATTATAATAAACGTTGAAAGAGCTCAAAGACTCCTCCTAAAAGTTGCTCTATTCAAACCACGTTTATACGCAACAAAAGCCCTCTACAACGACGCAAATGTATTAACGGTCAGGCAGTTTTATGTATTAGCAACAGTTATGAAAAAGCATTCCTTAATTGACTTTCCTACAGCTAAACAAAAGGTAAATACCAGGCGTTATTATGAAGTCTGTGAAACAAATCCGGTAAAAACATCTTTCGCCCAAAATTTCTTCCAATTTAGAGCAAGCAGATTATATAACAGAGTTAACAAAACTCTTGCCATTGTTGGTCTGCCGAGGGTAGAATGTAAAAAGTAGCTCACAAATTGGCTGTTGGGACTAGATTACCAGGAAACTGAAAAACTGCTTTCTATCTTATCCTAGCTATACAACCTGCAAAAATAATCACTCACAAATACCATCTAACTCTATCTCTCTCACACTCATACGCAGGTACACTAGACACTCCAGACATACTATAAGATGCCCATCATACTCACATATTTGTCACACCCTTACACACACACTCACTATACATACACACCCCACACCCCCCCTCCCACACACCCCATATACACCCCCCCACACACACATACAAACACCCACACACACGCAGTCATCTGACTTAAGTTTAAAATTGTTTTTCTTTTGTTTTTATTAATAACTACCTTTTTCTTTTTGTTATTTTTTTTCCATACAATAGTCCAATAGTGCCACTTACTGTACAACTACTTGACAAATTGTGAAAATTTCTTATCTCGGCGAGGGGACCAGGAATCCATAGCACAGGGTATCCTAGTTTGGATTCCTGACTCCCACAAATCCTTGTAAGCCCTATAACTATTACACTTATACTGTATAAAAATGTACTTTGTGGGAGGAAAATAAATCTTTATTATTATTATTATTATTATTTGACCAGTCCATATTGTATGGATTTTAACACTTTAAAAGAGACTTTGACCTCTGAGTTTGTTTCGGTATTTCTTCTCAGGGTAGTCAGCTAGGAAACACCGGCCTCATCTAGCCAAAACTGACAAAAAAAAATGTTGACGTGTAAAAGTGTTGTTAAAACCTAATTACAAAAATAAAATCATTAACATTTAATCATAAAGCTAACCCTCTCAACCTCGTTTCGGGCACACTAGGCCAAAACATGGTAAACATCCTCAACCACGCCACACTCAGCACAATTTGGTGAGTTGGATTTACCCATCAGAAAAGCTTACCACCAGGTGAAGAGCAGACTCTGTCGACTTATCCGAGCTGTAGCATGTTGGTTATCGTGTAGTGGTACTGCTTTTAAGGCGCCATCTCACAGCTCCCTTTCAGAAAATCTTTCCAGCGTCTTAAATAAGAAGGAGGTTAGAATTATGGGTCGGTAGGATTTGGCGTTTGTATAATCGCTCTTACCTGGCTTAGGTATGAATATTACTTTCACTTCCCTCCATCCTTTTAGAACGCATCTAAAGGCCAGGTACGCTCTCATTAAGGGCACCAGCCTTGTTACCACCGGGAGCCCATGCCACTGCAGTCGGGCAGGAAGCACCCCATCGGGCCCAGGTGTCTTGAAAGGATGGAAGCTTTGGATGGCCCAGTGGATTTTCTCCAGTGTAATCATCCTATACATGAGTGTAGGAGTACGGCTGATTGCGATTGTAATTGTAGTAAAGTTAACCACGTCAAGTATTTTGGTATAATGTTGGACCAAAGCCTGTCCTGTATCGGTATCCTCAAATCGAACAAATTACTGCGAGAATACGAGGACTTATTTGGTTTTTTAAAACATTACGACACATAGTCCCAAAAGGAGTGGTTTATCAAAAAATCTTCTAAAGGAAGTGTGTATCTCGTTAGTTTAATCCGTAATAATATACTGTATGTCCATCTGGGCGTAAAACACGTTTTCTTGAAGTTTGTAAAAGCGCAACGGACATTAATTTAAGTAAAGTAAAGCAAAGCAAAGCAAAGCAAAGCAAAGCAAAGCAAAGCAAAGCAAAGCAAAGCAAAGCAAAGCAAAGCAAAGCAAAGCAAAGCAAAGCAAAGCAAAGCAAAGCAAAGCAAAGCAAAGCAAAGCAAAGCAAAGCAAAGCAAAGCAAAGCAAAGCAAAGCAAAGCAAAGCAAAGCAAAGCAAAGCAAAGCAAAGCAAAGCAAAGCAAAGCAAAGCAAAGCAAAGCAAAGCAAAGCAAAGCAAAGCAAAGCAAAGCAAAGCAAAGCAAAGCAAAGCAAAGCAAAGCAAAGCAAAGCAAAGCAAAGCAAAGCAAAGCAAAGCAAAGCAAAGCAAAGCAAAGCAAAGCAAAGCAAAGCAAAGCAAAGCAAAGCAAAGCAAAGCAAAGCAAAGCAAAGCAAAGCAAAGCAAAGCAAAGCAAAGCAAAGCAAAGCAAAGCAAAGCAAAGCAAAGCAAAGCAAAGCAAAGCAAAGCAAAGCAAAGCAAAGCAAAGCAAAGCAAAGCAAAGCAAAGCAAAGCAAAGCAAAGCAAAGCAAAGCAAAGCAAAGCAAAGCAAAGCAAAGCAAAGCAAAGCAAAGCAAAGCAAAGCAAAGCAAAGCAAAGCAAAGCAAAGCAAAGCAAAGCAAAGCAAAGCAAAGCAAAGCAAAGCAAAGCAAAGCAAAGCAAAGCAAAGCAAAGCAAAGCAAAGCAAAGCAAAGCAAAGCAAAGCAAAGCAAAGCAAAGCAAAGCAAAGCAAAGCAAAGCAAAGCAAAGCAAAGCAAAGCAAAGCAAAGCAAAGCAAAGCAAAGCAAAGCAAAGCAAAGCAAAGCAAAGCAAAGCAAAGCAAAGCAAAGCAAAGCAAAGCAAAGCAAAGCAAAGCAAAGCAAAGCAAAGCAAAGCAAAGCAAAGCAAAGCAAAGCAAAGCAAAGCAAAGCAAAGCAAAGCAAAGCAAAGCAAAGCAAAGCTAAGCAAAGCAAAGCAAAGTAAATTTATTAAGACACGTTTTTTGACATCTTAAGCACAACAAATATAAGATAACAAAATAAAATGAATAAAGATAAAGTGCAATAAAGTAACCCTAGATCCCACACTAGGATACCCTGTGTCGTGGGATCTAGTTATTTTAAAGTTAATTACATACACTGGACAGCAAATAAACCGAGCCACCCGCTACCTAGGCACTCTAATTCGATTTTCTCAAAACCTAAAAAACCTACAATTATCAAAGTTGTACCTACAGAAAGTGCGTTTCATGGTGATTAAAATGAAAGGAAACTCATTGGGTTTAATCAATATCTCAGTGTTTATTATGGATTTTACAAAGAAAAGTCGTTTTCCAGTCGTGAGCGTGACTATCGTTAGTAACGATAAAGTGAAAAAAAAATTAAAGCCAAAAACAAAGATAAAATCAAAAAAAAGGTTTTGATCAATATTCCGTATTCCCTCCCCTTGCTCGGATAACTGCCAGCATCCTTGTATTCATCGACCTTACGAGCCTGACGATAAAATCTTGAGGAATTGTATTCCACTCCTCTTCAATTGCGATTCGCAGCTCTGGAAGCCTTGTAGGAGCAGGTACCCGGGCTCGAACCCGATGTTTCAGCTCATACCATAAGTGTTCTATCGGATTCAAGTCCGGGCTTCGAGCTGGCCAGTCCAACGTACGAATGCTGACGTCGCGTAGATACTGGGTCACCACATGAGCAACATGAGGCCGTGCATTATCATGCATCAATTGCATATCCTGTCCGATATATCTTGCGTAAGGTACCACATGGTCTGCGAGGATTTCAGTAATGTAGCGATGAGAAGTCAGTCCACGTGTACGGCCCGTCGGTTCGATGAAAACTAACGCTGTATGTGCTGTTAACGAGATGCCGCCCCAGACCATTACAGATCCTCCTCCATAAGCAACAGTTTCCTCGATGCAACACTGAGAATCGTTCTCCAGGGCGACGATATACTCTCTGACGTCGATCACTTCCATGTAGACTCACCCTGGTCTCATCAGTGAAGAGTACATTACTCCACTGCTCTAATGTCCAATCCCTATGCTCTCGAGCAAATTCAAGTCGTGCTCGACGGTGTGCTACCGTTAATGCTGGGCCTGTTGCAGCTCTTTTTGGGGTCAGGTTCCGTTCAGCAAGTCTCCTTCTGACGGTATCTGAACTTATGACCACTTGGCGTTCGTCACGCAGACTTTGTTGGACTTGAACTGCGTTGAGGTGGCGATTTCGCAGAACAGTGAGGTGGATATAACGATCATCTGCTGCTGATGTAGCCCTAGGTCTGCCCGTACCTGGACGGCGATCGAATGCTCCAGTCTCTAGGTATCATCTGTAAACTCGTTGCACCGAAGATCTGCTGATTCGAAGCCTTCGAGCGACTTCACGTTGCGCAATGCCTGCTTGAAGTAATGCTATGTAGCAAAAACACACGCGTCTGAGCAAACGATGTACAAAAACTAAAGAAATGATAAGAAATATCCGACTACCCTCATTGTAGAGAAAAAGAACGCAAATTTCAAACTCTGGTGAAAACAGAGCAAATCGTTAGCATTGTGATTGTTGCTTGATTACAATGTGAGTTGACGGTACTTTCGAATTAATTTGTAGTCATTTTAATCACCATGAAACGCACTTTTTGTAGGTATAACTTTGATAATTGTAAGTTTTATACTTTTTGAGAAAATCGAATCAGAGTTCCTAGGTAGCAGGTGGCTCGGTTTATTTGCTGACCAGTGTATTACAAGTGCAATAGTGGGTAGTTCAGTAATCATTTGGTGGCTTAGTCTAAACAACATTTAAACTTAACTTACATATCTTGCGGAAACATGCAAAATCACAATACTAGGTTTGTGTAGAGTGTAATATAATGCAGTTTGTATGTATTTGTAGTTGGATAGATGTTTATGTATGTGTACATATTATGTGTGTTAAAGGGATGTGATATGTCATATGCGTGGGTGAGTATTTCCAACGGATTTAAAGTAAGTGAGTCAGGAGAGCTTCAGTCCGTGCATAGTCCTGAGCTGATAGCCACTTAATAATTTTCATTGTACAAGTGCGCTGTAAAGTAATGTACTTCAAAAAAGGACCTTTCCCACAAATGAGCTATACCAAATAGGTAATTGATTATCAGTCCGAAAATTATATATTATACACATAGTATTAAAAAAATATAAAAACCTACCTTTAGATCCCAATATATTAGCTAGAACAAGGAAATACAATATTGCTTGCACCCTTCTTGTAAAAACAGAATTTGCAAATTTTCAGTACGACAAACGCTCGTCTTACTTATATAATAAAATAAATAAACAAATAGATATACATACTAAATCATTTAAAGAATGCAAATCGTTGCTGATTACGTGGATAAACAAGTTATGCTATGATGAAGTAGAGAATCTTTTATTAAATATAAGATAAACTGTTTAGTTCTAACTATCTACACGAACCGCTTCTGTATAATACAACCACACACACACACATACACTAACAGGCTAATCCTACTAATATTATAAATGCGAAAGTTTGTATGCTTGTATGTTTGGCTGTTCGTCACGCAAAAACGGCTGAAGGGATATGAATGAAATTTTGCACACAGGTAGGTCATAGCCTGGATTAACACATAGGCTACTTTTTATCCCGGTAAATGACAAGACTTAGCGAAGGCTGAGGTGGAAGTAGAAATCCAGAAACGGGCTGAACGAGCGGACACGCTCACAAAGTACCAGGAGACCAGAAACATGAGAAGTATTTCCAGGGCTGAAATCATGAGCTGTAAAGACTCACAAAGTACCAGGAGCGGTATTATGAGAGGTACAGATTCACAAATTACCAGGAGACTAGAATCATGAATCAGTATTTTTGGGGCTAGAATCAGACCAGTGTTCCGGGGCTGAATTCATGAGCGGTATAGATTCTCAAACAACCAGGGGAGTGGAATCCTGAGCGGTGTAGATTCACAACCTACCACCATAAGATCAGAATCACAAAAACTATTCCGATGCTGGTATTAGGAGGGGCAGAGATTTCCAAATTACCAGGAGACCTTTTCTAAACATGAGAAGTATTTTGATGACTGAAATCATGAGCAATAAAGACTCACAAACTACCAGGAGACCAGAAACAAAAAGTATTCCGGGGCAGGAATCGTAAGAGGTAGAAAAAGATTCACAAATTACCAGGAGAACAGAATCGTGAAGAAGTGAAATTTCCGAGTGGTATAGATTCACGCACTACCAGGAGATCAGAATCCCAAAAAGTATTCCGAGGCTGGGATCATGAGAGGTAACATCTTGAATAAGTATTTTCGGGGCTGGAATTCTGAGCGGTATAGATTCTTAAACTACCAGGCAAACAGAATCATGAAGAAGAGAAATTTCGGACCTGCACGCGGATGAAGCCGCAGGAAACTACCGGGTGCCAAAATCATGAAAAAGTTAATTTAACAAACAGCAATGCTTCGACATCAAACGTAGATACAAACGCAGGCAGCCCATAGAAAAGAGATGAGAGAGAGATATGTTCGGCGTATCGCAAAAAATCGCTGTCCAACTTTGGTAAGCCCTGCGAATGTATAAAATTCTAATATATCATGATCCTAGCCCGAACTGACTTTTAATCTTTCACAAATGTTTGTTTTTTTTTCTGTACCCAATCCGGATGTCTACGCAGACGAATTCACAGGCAAGAAGCTAAGAAATGGTGAAGGGCAGGAGTTTTGTGATGGTCTTTATGTAGAACTTCAGACGTTCAAAAAGTTCTGGCTCGCAGCCTAATTTGAAGAACTGACTTTGGATTTGATTCCTACAGTGTTTTTTAACTTGCTACTCTCTGGTAATACCACTCAAATTTATAATTATACTTTTCACGCGAGCGAAGCCGCGGGCGGAAGCTAGTGATATATAAAAAAAACTTTTTACAAAAAAAAATACAAACGACTTCCATAATACTAAAAATTGCAAAATAACTTTAATTTCGGAAGTCGGTGTTTCTAGTTTGGTTTCTTCGTTATTTGACACCGACTTCCAAAATTAAAGTTATTTTGCAATTTTTAGTATTATTTATGGAAGTCGGTTGTATTTTTTTGTAAAAAGTTTTTTATTTTTCACTTTTTAGTTGTTGTACCCCATTCTAAAACTAAATTAATAGCAAAGTTATGCCCGAATTGATAGCCACAAAAATAGGGAATTTGAACATAGTTGGTGAAATTAGGGTGTATCAGGGTGAACTGTACAAACCTGTATACCCCTTCAGAGCGTATCAGCGTGATGTAATGTTGTGAAGTGGTGAAAACAATATACAGACATGCGATTGCAGTAATTCTGGAAGGTTTGCTATCATTTATTGAAGAGTTCCATTGTGTATCTCCGAAGTTATTTATCAGATCTCCACCAAATTAAAATGGAAACACATGTGAAGCAACAGCTTTCAAATAAAAAAAAATTCTTAATCGGTTCACCTAGTAAAAAGTTATGAGGTAACACATTAAAAAAAAAATACAGTCGAATTGAGAACCTCCTCCTTTTTTTGAAGTCGGTTAAAAAATAGACAATCATTAACATACCTTTGTTTCAGCAATATATTACATTTGTAAATTGTAAAAGAGTGGCGCCTCGTGGCACAGGCATCTATATGCCACCAACAGTATAATATTTATTTAACGTGTAATAAAAACGCGAAATAAAACATTTTTGAGTTTTTGATTTTGATCATCCTGTGTGCGTAAAGCCAATCATCATCTGATTATGATGTTTGTCTGTTGTTGTTTCTTGCCTGTCGGTTACCTGTGCGAAGACGCTCCCTGGGAAGTGAGTTTCAACTAGGAGGCGTCTCAATTCTTGAAGTGACGTGGTGGCGTGTTGTCAGGTTTACGGAGCGTATCCGGCCCAGGAGTACCCTGTTGCGCCAATATTTTCCTTACTCTGTTTGCTTGTTGACAGGATTCAATGCTTCCACAGAGTTTCCGCCATTCCGCGGTACGCCTGATTCTAATGCATTTTTTGTAGCTGGATTTGGCTGCATAATAAGCATCCCAGTCCTCATCTGCGCATGTGTTCATGGCTCTGTTTAGAGCCTTTTTTACCTTACCGCGTTTGCGTTCCAGATCCATGACTCACCGGGGTTGTTTGCCCGGTGTATCGCGCGGGGTGTGCGTCGATGCGCTTCGTATCCACCGCATAAGATTCATCGCATCGCATGGTGGCTCAAGCTTAGAACTAAGGTTGCGTTGGTATACGGTTCTGTCCGTGTTGCGCGGATTATGCCGTAGAGGTGTAGGCGGTACACAGACCTGGATGTCAAAGCGGATGCACCTATAATCCAAGCAGGACGCCATCGCAGGCGGGATACAACAACAGCAGGCGGCGCTGTAACGTGAGAGTGACGAGGAGGCCCTCGTCACCCTCAAGTTGCAGCCCGGCAAACAAGTCGCCATCGTCGAAACCGCCCTCCACCTGGGCCGGAAGCCGGGACAACCTAATGTCGTCAAACTCCACATCTGACGGAGGGACGGGATCCACAGCGACGGCAGAGGCTGCCGACTCATCTACCGCAGCAGGGTCAGCCACTGTTGCATCCAGGTTGTTTGGTGAGGGAGTTGTCTCACCTGCTTCCACCACTCTATTCGTGGCCTGGTCCCAGTTCCGGGGGACGTCAATGAACCTACCGTTCAGTCCCTGGAACTTTATGTACACCGACCCCAGTCCAATCGACAGTCAGCGCTTGGCGTTCATTAGGGTCAGAATTTGGTCCTCCGGAACACCCAGCGCTACGAACCAGCATGCATCCTGCTTGTCGGCATGAAGAAGCACCCACATCTTCAAGTCGACCCAGGGGTTCTGATAACAGAGGGCTCGGCCGATGTGCCTCAAGTTCTTGTATTCTCCCCGGTCGTCCGGAATGGTGACGCCACAACGCACCCGCTTCTGGGTCTCCGCCTGGCTTCTGACGACTAGCGAGGTGCTGGCCGGAAGAGCCGTCTTCTTCAGTCATGCCAAAGCATGGTCGTCTCCGCATCATAGCTTCAGGACTCCCCTGGTATACAGCGGTTTAGCGATTAATGAAGGTCCGGGCCTGTCCTGTATAGGGGAACAAGCTATACTGATGATCTGCTTCTATCAGTTCTTCACCGTTACCTAACGGCGAGGACCTGGTCAGATACTCTCTGGCTGATTATCCCCGTGCAGTCGCAGGTTATTGCTACGCTCAGAGAAGCGTTGCCACCTTGGGCGTAACTTTTATTTGCATCCCTTTTGAATTGTTCAAGCCGCGGCCGCTTGTGCTCTCCACGAGGTAAAATTGACTCTTTATGAACTCGCTTGGCCATGGCCTAATCATTCTGAGCGGGTTACTGTGTCGTGGTTGCTCTTTTGACCGTTCTTCCAGCAACAGGTGAATGAGATTGGTCTGGCGTTGGTCGGCTAGTGCTTAGCCATTTAGTAGTAACCTGCCGAGAAGCTGAGCTTATCGGTGGCGGTGACCTGCTTTTCTGAAGGGGGGCTATATTTCTGCCACCTCTCCTGCGTTCATGACACCGCCTCTATGCGCGTCGGGCTTTCCCTCCTTTTGCTCTGGCTTGTAGGAGCTGGTTGATCTGAAGGGTCTGTTTTCGAGCAATGTGTGAAGTTTCTACCCTTGCCTTTAAACACCTGCCAGGCGCTTTAAAAGACGTCAGACGACATTTGACCGGGGACAGTCGCGTCTTTGGAGCTTATCTTATGTATAGCACTGCAGTCGACAGCTCTTCGCCATACGTAAGCAACTTCGCAAACTGATCTTCCACATATTTTTAAAAGAGCGTGATTTGGCGCGGCTTTTCAAAACGTTGTCATTTTCAGGATCGGTAAAAATGTGCGTAGGATTTCGCTCATGTCAGGCATTTTAGGTATAAAGCTACAAGTCCGCGGCGGGCTCGACTTGCTGGGCCAATTCAGTGGGGCTGCCGTACCAGACCGGTCGGTCTCACTCACGCGCTGCGTCGCGTCGTCCGTTCGTCGCTTAGGATAAAATGAAAGCAAAAACTTATTTCATCGTATTCGGCTGCTTAAATAATAACAAGGATCCAAATCTCACGTTTTTCTCACTTCCAAAGGACATCGAAAGGTTAAGAAATTTTAATGCACGTCTACATGTACCTACCTAATTAGTAATATTAGGTAGGTACCTACCTACCAAATTATACTTAAGTACTCATATATCTTAAAAAAAGAGTTCTAGTATTATTTAAAAGAAATTAAATTACTTAAAAGTTGCCTTAACTTTTAAGTGAATAATATCATCATCATTTCAGCCGAAAGACGTCCACTGCTGGACATATACATAGTGAATGATATAACTGTAGGTAACTAGCGCTGTGCGACCTGATCAGCTGAACACAGATGTAAGTGGTGTTGTAGAGTCGACTTTTAACTCTCAGTTTGGAGAGTTGCGCGCTGATCTCTAGAAATCCCAGTACACATTTGTCGAGTTTTTTGCTGACGATGAAGCCTGTTCCATAAAGTCCTTACTTCGTAGCACCACTGTAGTAGATTGTAAATTCAGGTTTTTTGATATAGCCTAATCCTTCCATTCCATGTAATTTCTTGAAGTGCCATTAGATTCATTTTATAGTTTTTAAGTGTATTGGCTATTTGAATCATTTTGACCGCTTGTAGCATTAACTGCACATTACAAGTTCCGATTCGTAAGCAAAATCGTTTATCCTTATTGCTGAGGTCGTCGTGAGTAAAGCGATCCGGTTTTCTTCTTTGTGGACTTCTCAACCTATTTATTTTTACCATGACGTGTGGTTTGTCCGTCGATGAACCCTCCTCTTTTATCCGGGCTTGGGACCGGCAGTGCCGTCGAGACAAACACTGGCAGAATTTACCAGACTACTCGCTTCAAAAGTTCAAGAAACAACTCCTTTGGAAATTCAAGCTATAATTACCAAAGGTGATTGACACCTGATATTATTTTTTTATATTATTTTAGATTACGCCTGTAACATCAAAAAGCTAAAGGAGAATGCACAGAAAATGCCTGAAATGGACAGAAACTACTAATAGTCCTTAATTCTATTTAGAATAAAATAGGTATAATGAAATAATTTTTAAGTTTGTTTGACTAGGGTAAAAATATAACGGTCACTAAATATATTTAACTTGATATCTGCTTATATTTTTCTGGAGGTCGTGTTTATTTGACATGATGTGACATTCAGCCAAAAAGGAATCGTCAAATAATCCTTATCGAACTGTTTTATACAACTAGTGCAAATTTTTAATTAAGTATAATTCAACCTGTTGGTACCATAAATCTAATTAAAATAATGTATGTAACTCAAGTCGCAAACGCAAAACCATAAACAATAACAAACAAGAAATGCAGTAATGTCAAACTGTCACCAAACAAAAGACATGTAATTCATACAGCCTTTATTTTTTTTTGTTGATGGGGGGGAAATCATCCAATGACAACTCCCGCTCTGGGTGGAGCGGCAGGGCGTGTCAGACTCTTACTGACTAAAACCGACCCCTTTTCCTTCCCTGCCTGAGTGCCAGGGGTGCGGTAACTCATTTTAAGAATTTATCCGCGACCCCTAGGCATGCAGGCACCGGCCACGATGGGCCCCGTCAGTGGTGGCTGAGGCGCGCGTGGAACACTACGCGCCGTAGACTCGCGGGCCTGGTGCTGATCGGACGGCGAGCTACCCACTGCTCGCCGTCCGCAGACCCGGGTCTGCGGTGGCCGGAGATCGTCTCGCGACGACCTACGCCCAGTGCTTCTCCTGCGGCAGTGACCGGGGCCGTGAGGGGCACTCCGTTGAGCTTCCCTCACGCGTCCCGCCTCCGCCTTCGCGAGCATTACTGCTCCGCAGAAGGAGGAGACTGCTTCCCATTCCCTCTCGCTCCGTACCATGGCCTGAACCAGGCCTGGGCGCAAGAGGTCGCTGCCACCTGTCAGTTCATACAACCTAGATACGTTTTCTATTAAAAAAAAAATTGATTTGAATTAATATTGACCAGCTTATATTATTTTGTACATATAGGTCATATAATACTAAATTAATGATAGATAACTGTGCACTGAATGTATAAAATAGTTCCATATGGATTATTTGATGATTCTTCTTTGGCTGAATGTCACTTACTCATGTCAAATAAACAGACTTCCATAAAAATAAGCGGATATCAAGTTTAATTTATTTAGAGATAGTTATATTTTTACCCTATTTAAAAAACTCAAGAATAATTTCACTATACATATTTTATTCTAAATAGAAATAAGGACTTTTAGTAGTTTACAAACTATTTATATTTTAAAAGTACACGTAAAATAGCGACTTTTTATAAAAATATCTCTGTAGAAATTTCCTCGCAAGTTAATTTTACTTGTGCTTCTCTAATAAAATCGTCTCTTTCAACATGCTTCTTGCTTCTTTTTGGCAATGTCTTCTTTCCAAATGTTTTGTACCGATCGACTTTGAAATTTGCAAGAGTATTATCATCCTTCAAATGTGTAAAATTTGTAGCAAGGTTGGATTTTTTTAAATTAGCCCATTAATTTTGAAATTCCAACCTTCCACAATACGAGTATTAATTGTTGTCCGATGGCGTTCGGAAAAGACTGATCATACATTAATTTACACTATATGTACAAACTTTTTGCGACCTTGTAGGTAGGCAAACTCTTTTAAGTTTCCATTGTATCAATCATCAATGACAATGTCTATTCGATTGAGTAGCTTATCAAGCCATTTCATTTCAATCTCTTGTAATACACGTTCATTGGCTAAACTATTATTTCTTGATTCTTTTCATAAAACTCTGACATCCTAATAACCTTGTCTATACCTGTTAGCATTCACAATAATCGACTGTTTAATTTTATTATGTTGCAACACTTATTTTTAGGTGGCAACCTATAGATCATTTTTGAAAATAAAAGAGCGCGAGCCGGCTAGTTTTGGGCTTTTCATGCAGAGCTACAGACGACAAAGGAGGACTCGAGTCACATTTCAAAGTTATGATATATCCATAAATTGATTTAAAGAAGTATCTACAGGTGTTTTCTTTCATACCTTTTTATCAGTTTTTGTCGTAGTTGGGTTTTAGTTTTTAATTTTATTATCCTCTTGTTTGTGTGTTTTAGGAAGAGGAAAAAATCTCGCAGTTTTAGTTAATTAAGACATAACGGAGGCTACAGAAGGAAGAGAACCTGCACCCAGAGGAATTACAAATGATTGATGACAATAAGAAATAAGGGCCTAGATCCCATCATTCTCGCAAAAGAAATGTACAATTTATCGTAAGATTCGTCAAAATGCAGGATTAGAGAAAATACGTTCTACGTCCCCCGAGGTAGATGTTCCATCGTTGTTTTTTGATTATTACTAGCGGATTATTTTGGTGGCGAAATCAGAATAATTATTTTTTGAAGCAGTAATGCACGGGCTCTTATGAAAAAGATCAAACTTTACTTCATGGATGGAACGTTTAAGGCCAGCCCTATTCCGTTTTCTCAATTATTTAGCATACATGGAGACTTGGGTAGTTCAACTGAAACAATAAATGTCATACCGCTGGCATTTGCCTTCATGCCCCACAAAAATACAAAGACATATAAAATTGTCTTTGAATTGATCAAGTCAAATATACCAGAGTGGGATCCAAAAGAAATACACGTGGATCACGAAAAAACCAACTTGAATGAGTTAAAATCTGAATTTAAAAATGCATCAGTGATTGGTTGCTATTTTCATTTCCGTAATTGTTTAAAGCGAAAAGCAGCGGAATATAAACTAAAAACAAAAAAAAAAAAAATTACAAAAAATACAACCGACTTCTAAAAATTGCAAAATAACTTTAATTTCGGAAGTCGGTGTTTGTATAGCAATTTTTAGAAGTCGGTTGTATTTTTTGTAAAAAAGTGTTTTTATTTTTCACTTTTTAGTTGGTAAACCCCAGAAGTAAAACTGAATATTAAAGTTATGCCCGAATGGATAACCCTAATAACATGGAATTTGAACATTTGGAGACAACCAAAACGTCATCTGTGTATGCATATTTTTTTGTTTATGTTGATTTTTTCAAAAAGTGCTGAATCAATTTCGATAAAATTTATATGGAACTACCTCTGAAGTACGACTTACCAAACAAAAAAAAAATCAAATAAATGTATTCACAATTGGCGGAGATATCGCGTAACAAAAATTAAAAAAAAAAATAAAAAAAGACATGCACACGAAATGAGAACCTCCTCTTTTTTGAAGTTGGTTAAAAACACAAATGCATAGTTAATTTATGTTCTGTGTTAGCTTTGTTGCTTGTGCAAGCAATAATGATGGTTGGCAAAATACAAAATCGAATGAAATATCTTCTGATGATACAAAAATAACTTTTATAAATTATTTTGAAAGTTATTATTTATTATAGTTATATTTGAAGTTTTGGGTGAGGTCGGACTTTATTAATGTATGGTCAGTCTTTTCCGAACCCCATCGGACAACAAATATTGTGGAAGGTTGGAATTTCAAAATTAATGGACTAATTAAAAAAAATCCAACCTTGCTACAAATTTTACACATTTTTAAGGATGATATTACTTTTGCAAATTTTAAAGTCGACCAGTACAAAACATTTGGAAAGAAGACATTGCCAAATAAGCAAGAAGTATGATGAAAGAGCCGATTTTATTAGAGAAGCACATGTACTATTAACTTGTGGGAAAATTTCTACAGAGATATTTTTATACAAAGTTGCTCTTTTTACGTCGTTACCGCCAACGACCTGATAGCCAAAAGCCTCGACGACCACCTGTCGAAGCTGTCGTTGCGCGGTTGGATCAAGGGCCTGATACAGAAAGCAGTACTCCTCGATACGGCTCGCATTGTGAGGAGGTTCCTGTCTCTAGATCCCTAACCGCCGGTAGCTTGCGCCCTACTCCCGACACCGGTGGACTACTATTTTTCGTAATTTTAAATGTTTTTTTTTATGTATGTTTTGTAAGAATTATTAAAAATTATAATAATTTATATGTATATAAAATAAATAATAATAATATAATCGTCGTCGTCGTCTTCGTACTTAGTGTTAATTATGAATACAGCCTGACAAGTATTTAGTATATCCCTAGATCATACATATCGTAATAGTCCCACTGGACGCTACTAGATGGCGCTGCACAGATATGTCACGATTCTGGATCGTGGTGTTAAGATTCTCCGTGAATTAGTGACCCTCGACAGATTAATTATGGCTCCTCGACGCTAGATGGAGCTGTGCATTAACGTCATAATCCTGAATCGCGGTGTTAAGATTCTCCGTAACTTAATGACCCACTAAGTAAATTGTAAATCTAATCAAATCAAGTTATTTCTCCTGCTATCAGCGAGGCGCATCCGCGGATCTCGTCCTACTTGGAAAGGTCACGTAGAACACCCCTGATGGTTTGGTGGAGTAGCCGAGCCCTTGTAATTTTTGATTTAGAGGACTAAGTCCCCAGCCCTCGTCCGAGCGGACTCGGCTGTGTGGAACTGCGCCTATTTTTTATATAAAGTTATAAAGTTTTAATCACTGTATAATCCTGCTGTAAAAATATACATCTCAAGTCATTTTCGAGTTTTCTTCGCATCTGTGTCGACATCGACCAGCCCTCCTACAATCTTTATTATTTATATGTATATAAAATAAATAATATAAATAAAATCTTTATTTCCGTATTACAGTTTAACACTTGGTACAGTCAAAAAGTGGTTTGACAAAAATATTTTTGTATTATGGGTGTCAGGACTCTCTAAGTTTAGATACTAAAACAAAATATTACGAAATTCGGAGTTTCTTCGTGTGTTTATATAGTTCGTAACGTTGGGTATTGTTGGTATTTTAAAAGAAATCATAGGTTCTGTAAATACAGAAATTAAATTGAAATACCCATTTTGTGAAAATTTTAACTGTCTACCTATTACGGATCATGAAATAAAGCCCGTTAACAGACAGACGAACGGACAGACGGACTTACGGACGAACAGCGGAGGCTTAGTAATAGGGTCAAGATTTCTCCTTCGGGTACGGAACTCTAAAAATAACATAGAAGTTCTAAGGTTTTCTGTCAAAATATCCCAATCTGGCCATAGTTTACCCGTGTGCCGAGTTTCAGCCAAAACCGTTCAGCCGCGTGTTTGATTTCGGAAAAACATCCAATCATACCTACACCTATTTTAAATATTTGTCCCATATGCCTAGGGGTACGGGATAAATTCGTAATAGAGTTACCGCTCCCCTGGGCACTCAGGCAAGGAAGGAACAGGGGTGAGTTTTAGTCAGTAAGAGTCTGACACGCCCTCCTGCTCCATCCAGAGCGGGAGATGTCATTGGATGATTTCCCATCGCACAAAAAAAAAAGAAAAAAGGGGTAGTGTTCCCATTGACCTACTCAATCTACGTCAGGCAATAAAACAACAAAATATTGTTATTGGAAATATATGTTTAATATATTTTTATTAAAATTATGTTTAAACTTAGTAACACGAGAGAAAATGTTTGCGTGTACGACAATTTAACTTATTCAACTCAAACCTTCATTATTGTTATAAACGGCTGTTTATTATTTACCATACCAATTGCAATACAGTACATACAAATATAACAATAATACTGCTTCTGAATAAAAACGCTGAACTGGGTTCCGGACAGTCGTCTTCTCCTGTATGTGGGATATCTTTGAAGTAATCCAGGTGGATTTCCCGTCTTGCAACAGCGAGAGCGTTAAGAACCGCGTTGCCTGCGGCCGGCCAGCTCCTTGTACGACTCAACAGCCAGACACCAACTGAAGATATAATTTAATGTTATAACGATGATGTTTAATATACACAGGATTTATCTACACTACACTTATTCACATGATGTCAATTGATAAAATTGAAGTAAGTAAGTAGGTATGTAATGTCAAAGTAACAGCCTTTTTCTAAACGCGGTTGAATGTTTAAAATAACTAAAACACAATTTTGTCTATCTGTCAGCCTTGCTGTCTGTTTGTTCCGACAGTTCTCCTAAACGGCTTGACCGATTTTGATGGGGCTTTCACTGCCAGATCTACTTTTTAAGGAGCAGATCTACTTTTATTATAGAAAAATAATAATGATTAAAACCAATTAAATTGTAATAATAATAATATCCACTGTTTACAAAGAATGGAAAGGAATAATAATAATAGGTATCTTGGGGAGTGGTAAGCATTTTGAAATAATTGATTTAAATGTTAAATGCTATAATAATGTTAAAAAAAAACCCTTGGTTTGGACCTATGAACACTTCAGTTGATTGAGTCTTCATGTTGCAACAAAATTAAATTAAAATCGGATAGAACTACAATTAAAATATAAACTCATCGCTAAGATGTAGAAGCAAATGATCTCAATAACATTTTGTCTTGATTCTGAAGATATGTACCTAAATGCAGCAGTGCTAATCGAATTCGGTCGCTGTTTCAAGATGATTAGAAGATGAAATACCTAAATAATATGAATGACGAAAGATTACATGGGACATTGAAAGAACAAACGTGTTTGGGCGACCCATGTAATATGGAACAAGGGCTCTTGTATTTAAAATATAACCAAGAATCAAATATGAGTGAGTGCAAAAAAGCCCTATCGTTACGTAACGTCTGTCTTTTTGTGAAGATGTCTTGAGGGGGTTAGCACAATCCCAGCCTAAAGGTGCTACCAAAAACGTATATTAGAAATAAGAATAAGGGAGATAAAATACATACTTTGTCTGTGCGTGGTGCCTTGATTTTCACAGCTGTATGCTATCGCATAATTATTGTAGTCAGTTGCCAAAACGTAGACTTCCACTTTATCTAAAATCAATTATAATGATAAAGAATTAGGACACTTCTATTTTTAAATTCAACTATCAAATAGAAACAGTGAAATTAGTGCAAACTATAAAACATATTTCAAATTCCATTGCAAGCCACAAAAATTGTGGGTTCAAGGCCTTTTCAAAAATTTAAAATTTAAAAAACCGCAACGTTTAAATGAAAAGCGAACATTTAAAAAACACAAAAGAGCCGACCTTGAAACGGCTGAGCCGTCAAACTTATAACAGAAATATAGCGTACAAACTTATAACACAAACATAGCAGTCAAACTTATAACACGAACATAGCGGTCAAACTTATAACACAAACATAGCAGTCAAACTTAAAACACAAACATAGCGGTCAAACTTATAGCACCCCTCTTTTTGCGTCGGGGGTTAAAAATTATATTTAATAGAGTTGGTAGTAATGTACTGAAATTATCTCAAAGTATGAATTAAGGTGTAGTTTATAATAAAATAATTATCTACCAGAGTCAGTCATCTCAAGATCGAATTTTCCAGTTGCAGCTGAATTTAATTGAGCAGTCCCTTCTGCTCTGTTTACTTCTTCACCGATGACTTCAATGGCATGTACATTTATGTGATCATCCTCCAATGTTAATCTAGTACCAATACAAGAACGTTCTCCAACTGCGTCGTATCTTCTGATATGATACCAGACACTGCCGTTTGCAAACTGTAATAAGAAACATTGACGACAATGAGCTTTTAAAAGAACAAAAACACTGGCAAGTATCTATTCGGCCAAGCCCACCGCGGGTTGCGTATCTTGGTAGGAAAAATATTGTTTTCCTATCAAAGTGTAATTTAAATTTGTTGCGACGGCAAAACAAAGTAAAGGATTTTTGCTGATTGCTAGAATATGTTTCAGTGCGCAAATGCAAATTAGTCTCGCAATTTGCCAATTTTAGGTTTCAATTAACCAGAGGCCTTATGTAAAACGTTTGCAAATGTACGTCATCTTATTTATCTGCAGTGAAAATGTCCAATATGGTTTATATCTCATAGAAATCAACCAAAAAAGTTACTTCAACTTATTTTTAAGTCCATAGTTGGTGAGTAATGCTTTTCTGAAGTTACAACAGTAGAAATAACTTTGTTATTCATATTTTCTTAGAAAAATACTAAGAACCCTAAACTTTTGGAGTCTGTAAAATCAATACTGCATGCATCCCGAAAGAGTACGGGACCCCAGGACACGCACTTACACATTGGGCTTTTTTCTGTAGATACTACTGAAACGATCTCCTCCAAAAATTTAAAATGCAACAAACACCGACTGCTTCAGAAGATTATGTTTTTTTCTTCGCAATTAAGTGAGAAATACGATGACTAAGTAGTAATTTATATCTTACATTAGCAACGTTAATATCAGTTACTCCGGAAATGGCTGTGTCACATTGGCCAGGGATTACGACATTGTCTCCAGTTTGTGATGGGTAGTACCAGCACGCATCTTCAGTTTGTTGTGTCTCCTGGTATAAATCCGCTCTGAGACCTTGGGTGTCACTGATGACGTCATTTATGGCGTTGTTAGCTTCATCGCTTATTGAAGCTGCCGTTTTGCTCAGCTTCCAACTGCCAACTGTGTGAGAAACCATGGTTTGTAAAGTAAGCTATCTAAAAGTTACAATCATTTTAGTGTGTTATCTACATTAAAATGAACTTGTTTACCTCGTCGTGTGTTATCAGTAAGATCAGTGCAGCTGTACACAAGAGCATAGTTGTCATAGTCGGTTGCGAGTACATGGAGGTTCTGAGTTCTCTCCTCTGCAATTTAAAAAAAGAGTAATAGTAAAAAAGAGTATAGTAATTGTATGTTACTAACAATCAGTTCATGCTTCGTACGGGTATCATCCAATTCAATAGGTTTATTGTAAGTATTATACAAATAAATAATTAAAAACGACGCTAAACGCTCTAGGTGGAGCGGGAGGGCATGTCAGACTCTTACTAACTAAAACCCACCCCTATTCCTTCCCTTCCTGAGTGACCAGGGGAGCGGTAACTCTGTTACGAATTTATCCGCTACCACTTGGCATATGGACCCATGGCTTCGCCTTGTTCTCGCAACAAAATTCGATACAGCGAAATATCAAATTTCGATACGTATAAATGGGAATAAAAACAACATTATAATAATATTTAATATATTATTATATATGTAACGTTAGCGTAACGTGTAAAATACTGGTATTCAGCTGCATTCGGTTAGACTGGAAGCCGACCGCGAGAGAGTTGGGAAAAGGCTAGGCAATTTTTTATATATGTAACGTTAATAATGTTGTTCTCATATACTAACGTAAGTACAACAGGAACATCACTTAGATCTCTTCAAACGTTTTAAACAGCGTCTATAGATTTTGAAATGCCAATATTGTAATAGAGATTTAACAACTTACCGCCGTTAACAGTGAAGGTAACTGCTAACACTCCAGATTGAGCAGTGGGTGTAGCTTCTCCTGATATTGTACTCAAAGCTTGATTTACAACTTGGCTGTTCTGTACAGTGTAGACCCCATTTGTAACTCCTGGCCCGTAAACAGCACGGTTACATTGGCCAGTCTGTGTTGGTTGTGGGTATCTGGCGACTTCGTACCAGGTTCCGAGAAACTGATATCAGAAAAAATAGATTAAAAGAGTCCAAAAGAGAGTTCACACAAACATGAATTAATTTTATAATTAGCCCGATCTGTTCTAGTCTATACTTTCCACGTTCAAGATGATCATTGCATGTTTCCTTTCACTTGCAAAATCAACGTAGTACCTAACATTTCCAACTTATATGCAAATTAACACAACACATGCAACACTTTAACAATATATAAAAGTCTTTCTTTTTCTATTTATATTAAACTAGTGTCTGACAGTGGCTTTGCCCGCGTGGAATTAGTGCTTCCCCCATTTTAAATTACTAGCGACCCGCCCCAGCTTCGCTCAGATACAAATTATACACCCACTCAATTCTGTTCCATTGGTGAAAACGGCTTGAAAACCCGTTCAGTAGTTTTTGAGTTTATTGCGAACAGACAGACAGACGCGGCGGGGGACTTTGTTTGATAATATGTAGTGAAGAGACAAAGTCGAGGGATTCAACTGCTTCCGGTTGGATTGGAAACTAACCGCAACTTGGTTAGGAAAAAGCAAGACATATTTTTGATCAAATGAGACAAAATATATACTATCCTATCCTACTAAAATCATAAATGTGAAGGTCTAGATATTTGTTAATTAATCACGCGGCTGATCAGATTTTCATAAAATTTAGAACATGGGCACTACCCAGAAGTAGTTGCCTAAATTTCAAGCGAGCAAAGTCGTTGGCGAACAAAAGCTAGTATGACAATTATGATTAAATGTGAACTTACTCTCTCTACGTTGAAATTAGGAACGCCAGTGATCGATTGATCGCAAACCCCAGACAACACGATCTCAGTTGGGTTTTCAGGGAACTCTGGATAGTAGAAGCACGATGCAGCAGTCTGACTTGTCGCGCGGTATATATCTTCTCTGAGACCTTGAGTGTTACTGATGGCGACATTTATGGCGGTGTTAGCCGCAGCGCTGAGTGGTTCCAAAGATTTGCTCAGTTTCCAACTGCCAACTGTGTGGGAAGAGACGGTTTGTTCAGTAAGCTTTTTCAAAATTACAATCGTTTTAGTGTGTTATGTACATTAAAATGAACTTGTTTACCTCGTCGTGTGTTTTCAGGAATGTTGTTAGTGCAGGTGTAGACAAGAGCATAGCTGTTATGGTCGGTTGCGAGTACATAGAGATACTCGCTTCTTTGCTCTACAATAAAAAATACAGTGGTGCATATTATTAAATTTTTCTGGCATCCCTGAGTATAATGCATACACAAGGCAATAAGATGATTATGATGATAAATGCTTGGGTTTATCGTAATCGTCCTGCCATCAATAATATGCGGTGTGACAGTGGCTTCTTCTTTTTTTTATTTTAAAATGCAACAGGTTGGTAGTATGAATACATATACTAGTAGCTCACCGCGGCTCCGCATGGATCTCGCAAAACAAAACGATACAGCGAGATATAGAATTTTGATACGTACTTGTTGTAAATTAAATATTCTGTTCGCAATTCATCAAAAACTTTTTAACTCGCGAGATTCAAAACTATTTTGTACGTTATTGCTATTATCCGATGACATTTGTACGTTATTGCTATTATCCGATGACATATTATATAAAATTTAATTTGTATGAGATTATAATCCAAATTTCACTAAACCACATTTTATATACATAATTATGTCACGTTTGTGACGTTGCTGTCATAGTTTAAAGTATCAACAACACGAACATCACTAATATGACTTTAACAGCGCCATTTATATTTTGCAACGCAGAAATGTTTATGATACAGGCTTAAAAATAAAAGTGGGTCTGTATTGTAAAAATATTAAACAACTTACCGCCACTAACAGTGAGGGTGACGTCTAACACTCCAGGTTGGCCAGTAGATCTAGCTTCTCCTGATATTGTAAACCGAGCCTCATTGGTAACTTGGCTATTCTGTACAGTGTATACCCCGGTTGTAGGTCCTGCCCCGTATACAGCACGGTTACATTGGCCAGTCTGTGTTGGTTGTGGGTATCTGGCGACTTCGTACCAGGTTCCAAGAAACTGATAATACATGAAAACAATCTCAAATTATTATATTGTAATAAGCATGTGTTATTCTACTTTTTTTTTTTTTTTGGGGTGGGAAATCATCCTATTACTTCTCCCGCTCTGGGTGGAGCGGGAGGGCGTGTCAGACTCTTACTGACTAAAACCCACCCTTGTTCCTTCCTGCCTTTGAGTGCCCAGGGGCGAGGTAACTCTGTTTCGAATTTATCCTCAACCCCCGGGCAGCATGTGTTATTCTACTTGGGAAAGCGCTTTACATGTGTCATTACCACTGCTCTCAAAACGTTGAAGGAAAGCATCGTGAATGTGTTACCACTAAAAATTCGAAGATATTTGACATCTACCAATCCACACTGGGTTCACGTGGTGGGTTAAAGCCCACTCCCTTCAACAATAGAAAAGGTATGTAAATCTTTACAGGCCTCTTCTCTGTTAGGGAGGAGACATTTTAAATGTGAAAGCCTCGATGTTTGTTAATTAGTCACGCCTACGCAGCTGACTAGATTTGGATGAAAATTAGAACACAAGTAGAATCCAGTAATAATTATATGTGAACTTACACTCTCCACGTTGAAGCCAGTCATGCCGGTGATGGATGTATCGCAGAGTCCGGGTAACTCGATAAATTCTGGGTTTGGAGGGAACTCTGGATAGTAGAAGCACGATGCAGCAGTCTGACTTGTCGTCTGATATATATCCTCTCTGAGACCTTGGGTGTTACTGATAGCATCATTTATGGCGTTGTTAGCCGCAGCGTTGAGTGGATCTAAAGATTTGCTCAGTTTCCAACTGCCAACTGTGTGGGAACAGACGGTTTGTTAAGTTAGCAATCTCAAAGTAATAAAAAGACAGCACAAAAAAAACAGTTTTTTTTGTGCTATCTATATAAAGATTAACTTGATTACCTCGTCGTTCGTTTGCCTCAGTATCATCAGTGCAGGTGTACACAAGAGCAAAGTTGTCATAGTCGGTTGCGAGTACATGGAGGTTCGAAGTTCTGCGCTCTGTGATAAAAAAAGACGTGGTTCATATTATTGTTTGTTACTAGCTACCCGCCAGAGCGATTCCGCAAAATTCGACAGTTTGATTAGACAATTATATATATACTCGTATAAACAAAACTACCTAATTTTTGATGGTGAACGAAATATTCTGATCGCAATTGTTTATACGACGTTTCCAATCAAAAATCAATCCAAAACCAGTAGCAATGTTGTTGTCATAAGTTAACCTACAATAGAAAATCACTAAGTATCTCTTCAAACTTGAATACAGCGTCATTTAAATTTTGCGAAACAGAACTGATTATGACACGGACTTAATTATAAGTAGGTATCTATATTGTAATAGGGATTAAACTACTTACCGCCACCAACAATGAGGGTAACTGCTAACACTCCAGATTGGGATGTGGCACTAACTTCCCCTGATATTGTAAACCGAGCTTCATCGATAACTTGGCTGTTCTCTACAGGGTAGACCCCGGGTGTAATAGGTACTTGCCCGTATACAGCACGGTTACATTGGCCAGTCTGTGTTGGTTGCGGGTATCTAGCGACTTCGTACCAGGTTCCGAGAAACTGTTATTACATGAAAAAAATCTCAAATTATTATTTATTTATTCATTTGCTAAAATGTAAAACACTGGTTAGTCAGCATGCATGATAATTTCATGGCACAGTATTAAAACATGCACCCTGTAAGGCAACTGCAAATGTTACTTATCAAATTATTATTATTAAATTACATCATAAATATAATAACTATTATAATACCGATTCTTCTAGTATTTTATTACAATTTATTACACTTTAATATATACAGGGTGTAACGGAAAGGTGTGGTCATATTTTAAGAACTGCATCTGCCCATCGATGTGAACAACTTCATTCAAGAAAACCTGAGGAAATAGTTAATTTTGTTTTTACCTCCCATACAAATATTGAACAGCTGATAATAACTTAGCATGGAAAATTCTTTTTTTTTTTTGGGAATTTCTCTTTTTTCTTATAGAAAGTTGTATATTTCCATGGGCAGAACCGGTTCTTAAAATATGACCACACCTTTCCGTTACACCCTGTATACAGGGTGTAACTGCATCTGCCCATCGATATGAACAACTTTCTTCAAGAAAACCTGAGGAAATTCACAAAAAAAAAATTTACCTCTCGTACAAATATTGATCAGCTGATGATAACTTTGTATGGAAAGTCCAAATTTTTTTTTGGGAATTTTTTAATTTTTTCTTAGAGAAAGCTGTTCATATCCATGGGCAGAACTGGTGGTGGTGGTGGGCGGAAAGGTGTGGTCATATTTTAAGAACTGCATCTGACCATCGATATGAACAACTTTCTCTAAAAAAAAAATAGAAAATTCCCAAAAAAAAATTGGACTTCCAAAAAAAATGTTACCTCCCATACACATATTGATCAGCTGATGATATTTTTTTTTTTGGAAGTCCAATTTTTTTTTGGGAATTTTCTATTTTTTTTTTAGAGAAAGTTGTTCATTTCCATGGGCAGAACCGATTCTTAAAATATGACCACACCTTTCCGTTACACCCAATATCATCATTCTCCTGCCCTTATCCCAATTTATTTGGGGTCGGCGCAATATGTCTTTTTCTTCCATACTCCTCTATTAGTCGTCATCTCTGTAGTCCGTTACACCCAATATATGTATCAATATTTACAACATTTTATTTTATGATAAATCCTTTTTATCATCAATTTGTTCATCTATTCATACAGGTAAGCATACAAATTCCCTTTTTTACGTCAAACATACAAGGCCAATCCATTCACAGTTTGTCAGATTTAAATTCCTCAACGGTATAGTAGCCTTTTTTTATTAGCAGAAGTTTTAACTGTATCTAGAAAAGGGAGTCACTGTAGGGCTTTTAAAACTTTCTGGTAGCTTATTGAATTTAGCTAGTCTTGATTAGGAGCTTTTCTCTATCATTTTTAAGTTTGTGATGCGTAGTATTAATCTATTCTTGTTCCGTCGGTTATAGTTTTCATTAAGCTCAATATTAGATTTGAAAGCCTATTTTTCCTAACGAAAACACAACTTTATATTTAGTGCTGGTAGTGTGAGAATTTGTTGTTTAATAAAGTAATAAACCAAATAATACCTACAACTCTCTCGTTGGTCTATGTTCATTAAGGCGGAGACTCCCAAAAATGGTCAAAGAGGTGGGTTTTGAGAGCAGTGTAACTCTTAAACCGTAAATAACTTAGACAAATAAAAAAAAAGATATTTTTAAATCCTATTTGCATACAGTGATGGAATTCAAAACATAATTTAACATACGAGTACTTTGATCCATCAAAAAAATATTCAAACATACCTCTTAATTATCTTTAAAGGCAGTATGTCCCTTCATTAATAATTATAATCAAAACTAAAAATATAACATAAAATTTCAAAGGCATCCAGTGACGGATTATTTTTCATAAATTTATTAGTAAATCCTAAGTAAATCTCATCTCTTTCTTTTCTATACAGTCTGAGAGTGACCGCGCTTTAGGTGATGTCTCGGCCTTAATATTCTGATACATTTATTTTGTTGAATGAAAAGGTCCAAAACGTCGGTACTTTCTCACCACAGAATAATAACGGTTTTAAAGTCCGTGTTGCGTTTCAATATGTTTAGCGCATAAATAAATTGGGACGATTTTGCTCTTATACTTTCTATAATTATGTTTCATGCAATTTAGGTTTGAGTCTAACGTTAGTCCTAAAAGCGTAAATTTGTTTATTTGTTCTAATTTTATTTGTTGCGTTAACATGTGTGTAACTTTGGTAATTTCTGAATTGACATATTTTCGTTTTAGCTATGTTTATTTCTAAGTTATGTTCATTTTTTGATAGTTCAATGATCAAAATTCGCGGGCGTTTTAAACAATAACGAAACATCGTCAGCAAACATAACACACGATGTTATCTTTTTTGGCAAGTCATTTACGTATAATATAACTAAGGTACATCCTAAAACACTTCCTTGGGGTACCTATTGAATTAATAATGGTAGCCATGTCTGATCCTATGCTGTTCATTTCCTGATGAATGTTATCAAAATATTCTACTTCGACGAATTGGACTCCGTCTTGTAAATAAGATTTAAACCAATTGAAAGCTGCCCTTGTAATACCCAATCCGTAAAGTTTGTCTAATAACATTTTATATGACACCTTATCATTTAATTCAATTATTGTAATTAGCCTGTGCTATTTATTCTACTCGGACATGTGCTGTACAATGTGTCATTTATGTATATCATCAACACTGCTCTCAAAACGGTAAAGGAAAGCATCGTGAATGTGTTAGAACTTAAAATTAGAAATTTGAATATATGAGAAGATATTTGATATCTACAATCCATACTGGGTTCACGTGGTGGATCAGCCCAACCCCTCTCACAGAGAAGAGTTCTGTAAGTCTTTACAGGCCTCGTCTCTGTTAGGGAAGAGACGTTTTAAATTTGAAAGTCTCGATGTTTGTAAATTAATTACGCCTCTGCAGCTGATCGGATTTAGATGAAATTTAGAACAAAGGTAAAACCTAGTAGTACGTTTCTGTGGGATAATTTTTGACTTACGGGTTCGCGAAGTCATTGGCAAACAAAAGCTTGTATGATTAAATGTGCACTTACTCTGCCCACATCGAAATTAGAAACGCCGGTAATGGATGTATCGCAGAGACCTGGCAACACGATCTCAGTTGGGTTTGGAGGGAACTCTGGATAGTAGAAGCACGATGCAGCAGTTTGACTTGTCGGCTGGTATAAATCCGGTCTGAGACCTTGAGTGTTACTGATGGCGGCATTTATGGCATTGTTAGCCGCATCCGTGAGTGCATCTAAAGATTTGCTCAGTTTCCAACTGCCAACTGTGTGGGAACAGACGGTTTGTTAAGTTAACTATCTCAAAGTTACTATCGTTTTTTTGTGCTGTTTACTTAAATGAACTTGATTACCTCGTCGTTGGTTGCCCTGAGTATCATCAGTGCAGGTGTACACAAGAGCATAGCTGTCATAGTCGGTTGCGAGTACATGGAGGTTCGAAGTTCTGCGCTCTGTGATAAAAAAAAACGTGGTTCATATTATTGTTTGTTACTAGCTACCCGCAAGAGTGATTTCGCAAAATTCTATAGTTTGATTAGTTGATACCATTATATTTAAACTAGAATATCTAATTTTGATTCGTTTTATTGTAAACGAAATTTTCTGATCGTAATTTTAGTAATCATAAATTAATAAACACGCAAGGGTAAAACAGAGTTACAAATTAACCGTATTGCAATAATCCAGTTGAAATTTTGTTGTCATAAGTTAACCTACAACAGAAGATCACTAAGTATCTCTTCAAACTTGTATACAGTATCATTTAAATTTTGCAACACAGAACTGATTAAGAGAGACTAAAATAAAAGTAGGTATCAGTATTGTAATAGGGATTAAACTACTTACCGCCACCTACAATGAGGGTAACTGCTAACACTCCAGATTGGGTTGTGGCACTAACTTCACCTGATATTGTAAACCGAGCTTCATCGATAACTTGGCTGTTCTCTACAGGGTAGACCCCAGCTGTAATAGCTTCTTGTCCGTATACAGCACGGTTACATTGGCCAGCCTGTGTTGGTTGTGGGTATCTGGCGACTTCGTACCAGGTTCCGAGAAACTGAAATCAGATAAAAAAGTTAAGACAACATTCGCAAAAACTTAAAAATTGCAGGTTTTCTAAAAAATTTTTAGCCAAATCTATTTAGTTTGAATCTGCAGGAAAAATATATGTTAAGAGGCCGTACACGAAATTTTGGCCGATTTCACCGATTAACGTGATTTTATAGATGTGATTTTACAGTTAAATAATGCATTTCTTTAGGTTTTAATGCACAACATGAAAGATTATTTGATGTCATTGGATGATTTCCCAATCATCCAATGACATCTCCCGCTCTAGGGTGGAGCGGGAGGGCATGTCAGACTCTTGCTGACTAAAACCCACCCCTGTTCCTCCCCTGCCCTGAGTGCCCAGGGGCGAGAAAACTCTGTTTCTAATTTCTCCTCAACCCCTGTTCCAAGGTCAAGGTGATTCGTCATTATCTTTTAATAATATGAAATTAATTTGATCAACGTAGTAAAATTGACAACTACAATACCAAAACATTTCAAAAGTTAAGTTTTTTAACCTGTCTTTACTATAAATAATATGCTTTTCTATGCTACTAAAATTATTACAAAAGTGAAGGTCAATATGTTTGTTTATCAGTCAGGCCTCCACGGCTGACCAGATTTAGATGAAAGTAAGAATACGGGAAGAACCCAGCAGTACCTACGTCCCTGTGGGATGATTTTCGACTTTCAGGCGGGTGAAGTCGTTAACAAAAAAAAAACTAGTTTGATAATTATGATTAAATGTGAACTTACTCTATTCACGTCGAAATTAGCAACACCGGTAATGGATGTATCGCAGAGTCCTGGTAACACGATCTCAGTTGGGTTTTCAGGAAAATCAGGATAGTGGAAGCACGATGCAGCAGTCTGACTAGTGGGCTGATAAAAGGCTACCTCAAGATCAGGGGTGCTAGTGATGGCGTTATTAAAGGCGGTATTCATTGCGGTGGTAATCGCATCGCTGAGTGGTTCTAAAGTTTTTCTCATTTGCCAACTGCCGACTGTAAAGATAATTTGTCAGATTACTTATTTATAATAAGTTTGGGATTTTATTTTCTACTCTACTTTAAAAATTAACAGTCTTACTTCGTCGTCGGGTTCCAATAGTAGTGCAGCTGTATAGAAGAGCATAGTTTTCATAGTCAGTTGCGAGTACATGGAGGTTCTGAAGTTGTTGCCCTGCAATTAATGTAAAAAGTTGTAATTTTCTTTCCCTCGGAGAAAGAATTTGAGGTAAAGTACTTTTCAAAATGTACTTTAGCCGGATAACCTGTCAAACTTTGGCATTAAAGTAGGTTTGACTCGTTCTTAGCTCCAGATTCTCAATTTTGAAATGGGCACCACTTTTTCAAAAATGTAATTTGTTTGGAACGCAAAAAGTCATCATGAGACAGTCTACAAATTATAGTTAAAAAAAATATAATAGACATAAAACTACTTACCGCTACCAGTATTGAGGGTAACTGCTAGCACGCCAGATTGGGTAGTGGCTTGAACTTGTCCAGATATAGTTGACCGAGCTTCATTGGTAACTTGGCTATTCTCTACAGGGTAGACCCCGGTCGTAGTAGCTACTGGCCCGTATACAGCACGGTTACATTGGCCAGTTTGTGCTGATTGTGGGTATCTGGCGAATTCGTACCAGGTTCCGAGAAACTGTCATCAGATAAAAAAATGGATTAAGTTATTTCAAATAATTCTTGCAACACACACATTAATAAAAACGTGATGATTTAATTTCTCAAATGATTTAATACTAACATACAAAATTAATTGTAGATGGGCAACTATTTTAATTGGAATGTACTTTTATGTATAATTAATGTAACTGAATTACTGTCCCATGTGTTTTTAACCGACGAACGTGGGTTATGTTTTTAATTGAATCGTTATGTAAATAAGTAATATTTCTGTTAGTATTATAAATAGATTTATGTTGTTTTTTAATTGAATTTTAGTTATAAAATATTTGATATTCTGTACTACACTTATTATGTAAGTATGTGAGTTCATTCTATTGTTATATTGTGTTTTTCATATTTAGTGAATACTTTTTGTAACTGACGAATAATAAAGATTGACTAACAGTAATATCACTATTTAATATGATCTTTTAAGTACTATACTAATGCCATGTGAGGCTATAATTCTTTGAAACGTGTTTAATTACATAGATAATAATAATAATAATATAATAAAAATTTATTGTTCTCTCTACACAAAGGTTTGCTTACAATTTAACATCTTAACTAAGTATCTTAAGAAATAAGTAGGAAGCTCCTTTGCGAGAGACTGGAGTCCGTACTAGGGAGACCCTGTGTTACGGATCACCAGGCCCTCACCCTAAACAATAAGTTTTTTTTTTTTTTTAAACAAGTTACATGTTGATAGGAAGCAACAGACTAAAATATATAATTTGAATACTATTAGAGAAGAACAAAATGGAGGAGAAGTGGTTCTATGTGTGTGGCTAGCGGCTGTGAATGTTTCTGAGATTCGTGTGGTAAAGGACGTTTGAATGTCTGATTCATAATATGTGCGACGTATATGGGTGTTGCTGTTATTTGTTTTGGGATTTTTTTATTCCGTGGTCATAGTGCCTGGGTCGTATAGATAAGAGCATCATGACCTTATTTAGTTTCAAATCCAACGTCACGTCTAAACGGCTAGTCGTAACCATTTGAAAAACCGGCCAAGTGCGTGTCGGACTTCGCACAGTTAGTTCCGTACCAAATGAGGAAATTTCAAAGAAAAATCTGATTTATCAATTTATTTGTTAGTAATAATGGTTTATCACCCAAGTTCATTGGTCAATGGAAAGTTAATAATCTCTTCGTAACAAAAAAATGAAAGGAAAATGGTAATCATTGGAGGAGGCCTTCACCTAAAGAGGGTTCATGCATGCAATAATTTTAGGGCTATTTCTTTTTTTTCAATAAAATGTGTAAATGTTTTAGTCTAATTTATCTTTTTATAGTACAAATACAAATAAAATAAATTGTAAATATAAAAATACACGTTATATATTATATTATCTAAATGACAAAAACCAAACATTAATTACACAAATTTATAATTATAAATAGATGAAAACAAATAACATTTAAAAATTATATCGAGACATTTGTAATTGCAATAAAATTTATAAATGTAATAATTTTCTTCTTTTTTTTACTTGAAAAGAATCTTTAATTATAATAATCAAATCAATTTTATAATATTGGAAATGTATTTAATTCATGAAATAAAATGTTTTTTCATTTTGTTCTTTTTTTATTATATAACCCGAACAAGAGCGAGTGCATGGTCTTTCGGGCCAAGAGGTGTCTAGATTACTTACCGGTAATTAAGCTAAACGGATGCTCACTAAATAGAGTTGACACGTTTAAGTATCTTGAACATTTATTAACCTCTGACCTGGAAAACGATGCGGACATTAAAAGGGAGTGTAGGCCCTACGCTCCCTCTCAATGTCGCCCTACGCCCTAGGGCGCTGTCTGTTCGTGTTAATATGATAGCCCGCAGATTTGCTCGGTGCTTGAGGGGTGTCAAAATAGCCCTATTTAGGGTATTTTTTCCTTTTATACTGGCAGTCTGTGGATGGATTACACGCAGAAACAGTACAGCGCTCTGTATGTTCAATACAACAACGAATTCAGAGTGCTCTTGTGGCTGCCTCGCTTCTGCAGCGTGCCGGGGATATTTGCCGAGGCGCGTGTGGACAGTTCCACAGTATCATGCGCAACCGGTGCACATCCCTGGTGAGTAGGTCGCGGGCCAATCGCAACAGAATCCTGAACGCTTCTCCTGAACGTTTTGACTGTCAGTACGTGAACCACTGCTGCATGGTTCACTTACTGACTCATGTTAAGATATTATTTAGATTTTATTATTTTGTTCTTATTTTATTTTATTGTAGTTACTGACATTTCATCTGATTTTATTTATTGTCATTTTTAAATGTAATTTACAGTTTTAATTAAGTAATTATTTGTGAATATTTTCATGATTTTATATTATGGAAATGGTTTGTTAATTACCTGAATAAATAAATGAATAATAATTTGGTTACTCATTACTTAGTATAGGGCTTTTTATTTTGAAGTCAAACAAAACTTTAGAAAGTTGTTTTTTTCAAATTAATTTTGAGTCACGCTTAACGCCTAACTAGTCGCCAACGAGCTTAAGGCGTATATAGCCGCCAAGTGGCGCCCTCATTGAATAAGAAATCGTAG
Organism: Polia nebulosa; assembly: GCA_951329385.1. NCBI lineage: Eukaryota > Metazoa > Arthropoda > Insecta > Lepidoptera > Noctuidae > Polia > Polia nebulosa. Next base: position 25,545,446 of record OX589602.1, read on the forward strand.
CAAAGCGTAGAAAATAAAGATTAAAGAATCCTATGTCGCATTTGTTACAAATAGGATAAGGTATTTTCACATTGTTAAAACTGAACTCAAAATGTTTCGTATCCAAAGTAGTAAGCAAAAGTGTCAAAAACGGCCTTGCTAAGATACGATTGTTTATTCAATGAGGGCACCACTTATGCGGAGGTAGGCCCTTAATGGGCATGTGCCACACATCAGATTGGTCCAAAATTTAGTCAAAAAAGGGTATCATTTAAGCTATCACCAATTTAATTAGTTTTGTGTTTCTTAAATATTAGGGTTTGTCCTCCAAATAGTAGATCTGTCACCAAAATGTAGTCACCAAACAATGCAAAATCAGTTCCACAATAAATCACCTAAAATCCTGAGATATAAGGTCTAGTACCAAATAAATGTTTTTGTATGTATTATAATAGGTGTGTCCTAATAAGTATTTAAGCAAACTAATTTAAAGAGATCACCAATAAATCATATTATGTTACTAGAAAATTGCATTAAGTTCAAATAAAAAATTAGGGTTGTCATCATCGTTTCAACCAAAAGATTCTGCTACTTAACTAGACTCCCAAGGTTTTAAATTTCCACTGGTAGTATAAATTATATTTAAATAAAATTTTTAGCAGAGTAGTAAATAAAACAATTAAAGTCAAAATAATCAATATTTATTGTTTAAAATAATTACCACTGAACAATCAGCGCTGGTTTAAAATAGCTGGCTTATGGCTAGCAGAATAATAGATAAAACACTTAATTAAAGTTAAAATAATTGGTCAATTTTTAAAGCGCGCCAATTTGTCTCCGCCCCTTTGATCATTTTTTCATTAAAATTATAAATTGATGTATTAAATTGGTAACGAATACTATTAATTTAATATCTGAACGAAATAAAATGTTACTACTGTACTGGTGACAAAATATCAAATAAAAAGGAGTCGCAGTCAGGGATCGATAATCGATTTATTTGGTGACAGATCTACCATTCTGAGCACAGAGCTATTATTTAAGTAACAAAACTGTTATTATAAGAACGAAGTTTATATTCATGTAATGCAATATAATTTTATTGGTTATCGATCTCTTATTTTACACATATATTAACATTAATTTGATAATTCATACCTGGGAACAATTTTTGTTTATCTGAGAACGAAAATATTTCGTGGCGATAGATCTATTTATTAGGTGATACAACTTGATGACAAATATAAATTTTGGTGATAGAAAATATAGTTCCCGTCAAAAAACAACCCCGCATGCTATTCTTTGACTTTAAAATGAAAAGCGGTGATAATTTCATAAAATATGCTCCATGGTTTTGGTGCGATTGTGGTATATTTAAATAGATACCAACTAGACAGAGTAACGGGGACCGTAATAGTTTTCGTAAACACATATCTTCACAAATTAATTAAGGAATATCAAATACAGATAGGTACTGAGTAGATATATTTAAATTAAATGTATGTAATCGTCCAGACGTAATGTTTAATTATTTTTTACTAGTGAACTTACTCTGTCCAATTCGAAAGCAGCAATGCCGGGTACTGTCGGGCATGGTCCATCAAATTCTACAGAGTAGGAGCAAGCTTCTTCAGAGTGATCTCTATCGTCATAGAAAGGGGCTGCGGCGCTTAGTATCGGTTCGGCGGCAATGATAGCGTTGATCCTGGTTGTAGCGTCAGCTGGCAGCGGTCCCTTATTTCTTCCCAATTTCCAACTGTTAACTATAATAATAAAATTTAAATACAAACTTGTGGATTCTGAGGTACCGTATTACAAGTATTTTTTTTTTGGGACAAGCCCGCCGCACTATTCCCAAACCACTGTAACTTCTGTAAGCCAGAATCAACAGTGGCGACCACCAGAAAAAACGCCGAGGCAATGAAGCTCGACGAGTCCCAGAGAAACGATTAAACTGTCTTGGGTCCCGCAACGAAATTAATCAGAAAAGACAGCGGAGGATTAAGAAAAACATAGTTTCCACTTCCCTCTTAATCAAGCGGGAGACAGAACAAAACTAGGCCATTAGGCACAAATGGGGTTTTTACAACTGGGGTAAGGCCAGTTGCCAAGCACCACTGGTTAAAAACACTAATATTAATGGGTCCTAAATTTGTGAGCTGTTATTACACTTGATTCCAATAATAGGTATGGCAAAAACGCTTGAACGCACCGAAATTCGTTCTAGTTTTATTTTTTCATTACAAGTATATGCCCAACCCACGTGTTTTCCTATGCAAACGCTAGTAGATTCCTCAACGTGACATGTCTAAGTGATGACTTGAGAATGATGATTCTCCTGCCCTTATCCCAATTTATTTGAGGTCGGCGCAACATGTCTTTTTCTACCATATCTACTTCTATTGGGTCCTTACATATGAAATCGGCGTTTTTTTTCTCACAAATAGAGAACCTCGTCACTTGTATGAATTAAAATATTCATCAATTGCTTGATATTATATCGAATAATGACCGTCATAGACAACTGCCAATAGTACAAAAACTTTATTACTTATAGTTTTATAAACAAAAAAATACCTTAAAAATTACTCCTCTTTTTGTTAGCAGAAATTACCACTATAATAGTATTAACCAAAACTTATTTTTGTTGCTTAATCTAAGTGGCATACGTTATCTTAGTTTTTAAATATATTTTATGTTATTGCATATAAGTTTTAAAACATTATAGTGTTCATAGTTGTTAAATAAATTTATTAAGAAAATGTTAGTATGAAAAACGCAACTTCTTTAAAATTCTCCATATAAAACGCTGATTTCATAGGTGGGGACCACTAACCGTACTAATATTAGTCGTCATCTCCGTAGTCACGTGACATCTCTAAGTGCGGCGGTGAAATTCTTTATTTGTTACTTTAGAGCCCCGTCACAAGATAAGCCACATCTTTATTCTGTTCTCCTGCCGTCGTACCCGATAATCTGCATCCCCTCCGAGACTTATTAAGGGTCTACTACCGGCCAAGTGGCGCCCTCATTAAATAAAAAATCGTAGCATAGCACAGAAAATAAATATTAAAGAATTCAACGTCACGTTTGTTACAAAGAGCATAAAGTATTTTTACGTTGTTAGCCTTGAGGCCCTACTAACGGCCAAGTGGCGCCCTCATTGAATAAAAAATCGTAGCATAGCATAGAAAATAAATATTAAAGAATTCAACGTCACGTTTGTTACAAAGAGCATAAAGACAGGTCTCAGAATGCTTCGTATCCAAAGTAGTAGGCAAAAGTACCAAAAGCGGCCGTTTCTGACACTTTTGCCTAATACTTGTTTTAACAACGTAAAAATACTTTATGCTCTTTGTAACAAACGTGACGTTGAATTCTTTAATATTTATTTTCTATGCTATGCTACGATTTTTTATTCAATGAGGGCGCCACTTGGCCGTTAGTAGGGCCTCAAGGCTAACAAAAGAGCCATCCAGGTCGCTAAAGACTGCTCGAAAAAAATATACCTATCTAACTTAATAAGGCATCGACTCGAAAGGATAAAAATATAAAAATATCTTACTTGTTCTCGTGTTTGTGGCCTGATTGTAACGGCAAGAATACACCAGTGCAAATGTGCGGTAGTCCGTGTCCAGAACCCAATATGGTACTGTAACAAGAAATGGTTCGTGGATTAATAACAAGAAGCTTTCACGCCGTCGTCCATGTTAGTGGTCGGTTTGCCCACGTGAATGTACGAGTACTACCGCATATACTGGAATTTGGAATTATAAATAAAAAAAAATCCATTCCAGGTCATAGTCTACCTGTATGCTTCATCGCAATATATTCAGCAATTGAGGCATCTAAATTTTACAGCCACACAGTGTTAATTTCGCATTTATAGTATTAATGACTGGCTTATTCCCTGTGATTTAATATCGTAGCTTACACCACAGAAACCGAACAGATTCCCGAAACAAACAATAGACCATTACCACGACAATCAGCGATGGTGTTTTTAATAAATCATTATTGAGTGAAAGAAGTTTATTAATTAGGTTATGCTAGGTTTTTCCCCTTAGCAGTTTAGAAGGTATTATTTTTATTAACAGAATGCTAACAACTGCATCGTTGGTCTGGTGGTAAGCAGGTGAACTGTTGAGCGGGAAACGTGCAATAGTCTACCGGGAACTAAGTGTGGAAACCAAACCCAGATAGATAGGTAAGTGTGTGGAGTTCTATCCCCATAGGGCCTTACTTATTTTTTTTTTTTGGCGGGGTTGGAAATCATCCAATGACAACTCCCGCTCTGGGTGGAGTAGGAGGATGTGTCAGACTATTACTGACTAAAACCCACCCCTGCTCCTTCCCTGCCTGAGTGCCCAGGGGAGCGGTAACTCTGTTAAGAATTTATCCGCTACCCCTAGGCATGCAGGTACCGGCCACGATGGGTCCCGTCAGTGGTGGCTGACAATCATCTCTTTGAGGCGTGCGTGGAACACTACGCGCCATCGACTCACGGGCCTGGTGCTGATCGGACGGCGAGCTACCCACTAATCGCCGTTCGCAGGCCCGGGTCTACGGTGGCCGGAGATCGTCTCTCGACGTCCTACGCCCAGTGCTTCTCCTGCGGTGTACCATGGCCTGAACCATCTGGGAATAGTGTGAGTTTTTAGCGCACTCAAACGCGTTTGCGTTAACGTCAATTTGTACTAAATATAATGTATAAGCGCCGCCTGGTGACAATAACGGGTAACCTCTTATTTTCTATACGATTTGAAATAAGCGAACGTTTACGCAAACGCGTTCGAGTGCTTTAAAAATCTCACACTAGGTCCACAGGTTGCTCTAAGTATAATTCGGTATTTCTAATAGGAATTTTTCAATCGTACTTAAACATAACTTGCGCAAGATGGGTATATAGTACATAAGTTTTATACATTTCTGTCAAAGATAAATTTTGTTTATCGACACATCCAATGTTGCTAACAATGGCGTGGTAAACAAAACCATGATTTCAGTTCGTGTCATGTAAGCTTGTCGCTCTGAAACCAGGTTTTCCGATGCGCATGCGCAAGGTATCACGATTTTATGAGACTTTTTACTCCTCGATCATTTATAGCTTAATTTAGCGGGAAACTACTTAGGTACTACTATTGTAAAGTGTTGCATCAGTGTGTGCGCCACTCGAAACTAAGGGTCGATTTCACCATTCGCTCTATAAACTAAGTTTTACTGAACTAAGCTTAGCGTAAAAAATAAAAAAAAACATAAAAAAGATTATAGTGAGTTAACCTTAAAAGATAGACATATGCTGTCGCGGACTTTTTTTTTCAAATTTATAAGGAAAACAATTCCGTCATATATAATTTATGCGTAACTCTACCCGTTTACGCAGCGCACGCAACTGAAGCTCTCAAAAGGATTTTTTTTCCGTTTTTGCCATTTTTTTCATTGATGCTTCCTGTTGGTCGCAGCGTGACGTTATATAGCCTATAGCCTTCCTCGATAAATGGACTATTCATCACATAAAAGTTTTTCAATTCGATCCAGTAGTTCCCGAGATTAGCAAACAAACAATCAAACTCTTCGCGAGCTTAAACGTCGAAAACTGGCCGTTTAGAATTGGTGAAATCGGCCCTAAGACTGTTGCAATGCATAAGAGGTTTAACCCTATGGGAAACATTGACTCAAGTTTTGTTGAAGTAAAAATAAATCTGCCTATCCTTTTCCCAACTATCTTGGGATTGGCTTCCAGTCTAACCGGACGCACCTGAATACCAGTATTTTACACCGAGCGACTGCCTATCTGACCTCCACTACCCAGTTACTGGGTAATACGATACCCCTTGCTAAGACTGGTTGTCAGACTTTCGTGCTTCTGTCAACCTATAACGACTGTCAAAGATCCACGATCGACAGCCGGGACCAACGGCTTAACGTGCTTTCCGGGGCATGGAGGAGTCTCGGTATGTAAAGATGGTCACTCATCCATGAACCAACTCCGGTGAGCGTAGCTTAACCTGATGGATCAACCCGTGCGGCTGTTATTACTTTACCCATGAGCTCCTCGTTTTGTTGAAGTACTTCGACAAATTATTCAAATCAACATAGATTGTACATACAGGGTATAACGGAAAGGTGTGGCCATATATTTTAAGAACTGTATCTGCCCATCGAAATGAACCAATTTCTTCAAGAAAATCTGAGGCAATTTAAAAAAAAAAATGTTTGCCTCCCATCATCCTCCCATACAAATATTGATCAGCTGATGCTAACTTTGTATGGATTTAAATGCAATTTTTTTTTTGATAAGTTTTCAATAATTTCCATGGGCAGAACCGGTTCACCAGGGTGTAACGGAACCACACCTTTTCGTTACATCCTGTATATAGTTACCTACAATCTGTGAAAATATTTCAACATAAAATAGTTAATACTTACCAGGAGTTGTTGAGCTTCCAATTAACACATCAAATTTACCACTTCCAGCAGCGTTTGCTTGAGGAGTAGCGGTTCCGGTTGCAATTGACAGAATACCGTTATTGATTTGAGTGTTTTGCACATTAACTGCAGTTTGAGCAGCGTTCAGAGTATACGTAGCGGTGTTACAGGTACCAGTTTGGAATTCCGACGGCAAGGATTCAATGTCGTACCATATGCCTTGATACTAAACAACAAAGAAAAATTTATGATTAAAATTGTGAAAGAGCTAAATTTTACATAATTATCTTGTTTTTTTCGTAACATCGAAATATTTAGCCATTGTTTTTATTTACAAATTCTAATTAAGGCATTTCTTCTTTCTACTACCGTAAACAGTGTAGTAGGAATACCTACTCGTTAAACAACATCTCATACCGCACCACGGTAAAAATATTTATAATATTTATCATGCAGCAGAGTAGGTAGGTACTGCCTTGAAATAACCAGGATGCGATCCAAAAACATTAGAAAATCACCGGTCGTGAAGGCTGCTCCACATAATATATTTATCATATCTATACGTTATCGTTAACGATAAAATCGGATTCACACCATGCTAACGTGATACATCACTAGGTAATTCGAAGCCTCATCGGAGTCTCATATTTTTTTACGAAGACGTGTACTATTCTAAAGGCACGTTAAAATCTCACTAGGTCGACATTTCTGTCGCTGTCGTCTGACGAAGCAGTGGTAAAAGTTCTTGTTGTCTGATAACTTGGTTTACTACCGGAGTCAACCAAGTTCATCATCAATCGTTGGCACGCCGAAATTGGCAGCTACCTAGTGCAAATGGGGTCTGATTATTGTTTACGATTTTATTATTACGATGACAATGTGTTACATTGTGAAAAGCTTGTTTTAGACGAACCGTTACACTTTCAACCTAATCAAACACTGAAGTTAGAAAATATCGAAAATGCTAACTTTTAATTTTAAATACAATATTAAAGATTGGCTTCTAAAAATGAAGATCTTAAGAGGCCGTATACGAAATTTTACTGATTTCGCTGATTTACGTGATTTTACAGTTAAAATAATGTATTTATAAAAGTTTTAATGCACTACATGAAAAATTATTTCAATTATGATCTAACGTATGAGCTAGTTTATTTTTATTACAATAACGATTAAATCGACCACAAACCGACGACGGTTTTGTGAATTTTTCTGTAAGGGGTTTAGAATATCACAGAGATACGAATCGTATTGACGTCTAAACGGTATGAAAAAATTAAAATGTACTGTCAGAAAAGTCGTCTATATAATGGATGAATCACTTTATACCACTTTTATATAAAAATTTTGAGTAAAAAAATATTCAACTTAGTCAAATTTATGAAAAAATGGGCAAAGAATTGCTTTTGATTTTGGCTCTTTAGAACTCTCGTTTATAAAACTAAAACTGCAAAAAGTAAACTTCAGTTCACCATCAATCCACTTCTTGAGGAAAAAATGTAAAAAATACAAAAGTCCAAACTATAAAAAAACTTTCAAAACAATCCAAATCTCGACTTATAATACGCAACGCAAGCTTCGAATCTAGCTCTTGTACATTAGGCTTATAGAAATGCATCATTTTAACTGTAAAATCACATAAATCAGTGAAATCTTTATCTCCGAAAGTAGGGCGAAAAGTTGGGCCAAATACGAAATAAATCGGTAGATTCAAAAAGTAATTTTGAACGGGCTAGGAGTATTATTAACGGTAAATTCAATTCAATGGCTGTATAGTCAAATATAGTAAAATCATTATTCATTTAGTACACATACAATTATTTTTACAGGTAAACCCAATGTAATAAAAGTAGTCATTTAATGATGGTTGACCAGTCCCAAGCAGCAGTTCAGGGTACTGGCACAAGTTACATAGAAGACAACACACTAACTGACACCTTCTGGAATGCCGCCAAAGAGCCGGAAAAATGAGAGATGCTATTTGTAATCGTAACCGCCCGACACACGGGTGCAAACTTTAATAGGTTTATACGGGCTACCGGAGTTTGAAACAGACTCTCCCTCGGCCCCAACCGTAGCTTACTGTTTGGAGCGCGCAATCTCAACGATTCCAATGACGATGATGTTACTAGCTGACCCATTACTGATTCATTGGGTGGGTGTTTAATATACGAAAAAACATTAAAATCGGTTGAACTGTTTCGTAGGAGTGCAACCACAAACACTGTGACACGACATTTTTATATATTAGAGAGATTGCCATCCCAAATAATAATGTAGGTACCTATATTCTGGCAAATGAATTCTGCCATTCAAAACCCTTTACCTCGAAAATGTTTTGGAAGAGGATAACCCATCTGCCCGGGTTTGAGGATAAGTTCGAAAGAGTTACCTCGCCCCTGGGCATTCAGGGCAGGGAGGAACAGGGGTGGGTTTTAGTCAGTAAGAATCTGACAAGCCCTTCCGCTCCACCCTAGAGCGGAAGAAGTCATAGGTTGATTTCCCAAGCCCCAAAAAAAAAAAAAAAGAGGATAACCCAGATTAGATGTTGTGATGTTTGACAAACGCATCAAACGGAGCTGCAAACTATCAACCAATTTGACAATCACGTAAAGTTTGACAAACAATTTGATCGTTTACAAACTTTACAGGTCACTTTACTAATGGGTTTTGACGTATTAGGTCTGAAAAGGTGAGCCTTATAAAATATTTTAAACTTTTTTTTTTTAGATAATGCAGTTGAGCCTTTCTATCTACTGGTTGGAAGTCGAGACTAGGGACAGTCCCTGTGCATAATACGACTCATAGAAGCTTAGTGTGAATCCCCTTTTAGACAATGACGTGAAATTATCATCGATAAATAATCAAAACTGCGTGTAATAAAAGTATAGATTATCTCCCTTAGTAATAAACCATTTAGGAGTGCCAAGGCATTCTTATCACAACCGGTTGTATTAACTTATCTATTTTTAGAAATTACGTGACTTGATATTTTCAAATGATTTGCTTAAGGTTTTTTGTTTCTAGAAACTTTTGCGGTTCATGAACGATGTGTTGATTGGTATATAAAATTCAACGACTTATACATGTTCGTGAATATAGATATCTGTAGCATTATATTGTACAGTACGATGGATATTATATAAACATAACCATTTCCTTGCAGACGGGTAAAAATAACAATGTTATGCAACAGTATCATTGGCTTTAATCTACCGAGCCTTTTCTCAATTGTGTTGGCAAGTACGAAACCGAACTTGATCGCGTAAATTAATGAGCTAATAAAGTAGTTGACTCAATTTTCAGGGCTCCGTACCCGAAGTGTCCAAACGGAGCCCTATTGTTGTCACTCACGTGGCCGTCTGTCAATCCGTCCGTCGTCTGTCACAAAATTTTGTTACGAAGAATTTTTTAACTTCCCATGACCTATGAACTTGAAATTTGATGATAATGTTTACTGTTCCGTATAAAAATACGAATATTTGGCACGGAACCCTTGGCCTGTTTTTTAATTATTTATATCAAAGAGTAACTTTATCCACAACAGAAACAATTTTTCGAATACGTTATAAATCAAGCAAGTGAAAAACCTTTTAAATCTAGTGGAAAGGGAAACTGTGAAGTAACAGAAAAACTAGCCAAGTGCATGTCGGGTTTCGCACAGTAAGTGTTCCGTACCAAATATTGGTATTTGTTAGTAAAGTATGCCTAATAATAAACATTATCACCAATTTCAAGTTCTTAGGTCAATTGGAAGTTAAAAAATTCTTCCTAACAAAATTTTGTGACAGACGACGGACGGACAGACAGCCGGACACGTGAGTGACAACAATAGGGCTCCGTTTGGACCCTTCAGGTAAGTAACCCTAAAAAGGATGCAAATCATATTGTTGTGTATGTCGATAATTTGTGGCAAATAAATTCTTTTTCTTTCTTCTTCTTTCTTTCTTTCACTGACGTATAATGTCTCCGCCAGTAGATTACGTGCATATAAAAGAGATGTCCCCATCACGCCCCCACTCTTCCTTATACCAATATTTGAAATGTAAATTCCTGCTTCATTTAATAACCAATTTTGAGGCTGTTCTCAGAAAAAAAAAATATTTGTAGTGTTGTTTCTTGTTTTATATAGAATATTGTACAAAAATAAACAGTAAAAACAAAAAAAATATCCCATTAAAACTTTGTTACTGTATACGGGCTGCGTATGTTGAAAATAGCTCGACCAAAATCCTTAGTTTTAGATTTACCAAAATTGCTACGAAAATTTACGGCTATATTCCGGAAAAACTTATCGAAATGGAATTATGTCGATTTTTGTTTTTTTTGTTGTTGTTAGGTACGCGTTTGACCACTATCTCACCTGATGGTAAGCGATGATGTGGTCGAAGATGGAGCATGCTTGCCTAGAAGTAACCTATTCACTCTTGACTTAAAGACTCCCAGGTTGTTGCTAATTGTTGTTTGACATAATATCAAAAAAGTTTGTTTCCACTTGAAAAAGAAAGAACCTTCTGAGTTACCATCTTCCAGTGATAAAGAAATTTAAATAAAATCATACTAATTTTCTATCTATTTAAATGAAAATCATTTGGCAAATGTATGCATTTTTTTGTTTGTTGGAATTTTGGGATCAACTGGAAGTGTTTTTTCTCAGGATTTTTTGTATGTTTTTGACATTTAAACATGACAACGTCTGTCGGCCTTAAAATAATTACCAAATGAAAATAACTTGATCTGTTTATATAAAGTTCAATGTCCTGACTGACTGACTCAGTGATATAATAACGCACAGCTTACCACTGGTCCTAGTAACATAAAATTTTGAGGGTGTGTTCTTTGTGAAAAGTAGGTATCCATTAAGAAAGGGGATTTTCAAATTTAACCATTAATGGGGTGAAAAAGGGGTTGTTAGTTTATAACGGGGGAAGTAGGTGAAGCCGCTGGCAGTAGCTAGTAGAATTAAATTGTAGTGAAAAATGAACGCATTAGGTTCCGTATTAAAAAAAAATGTTTCTGACTTAAATTGACTACATTAACTTATAAATCGCTGATATATCCAGAGGAACGTAACCTAACCTCAAATTAAGGTTGAGTTTTAACTATTGCCAAACACACCTTCATTTCTTCAGTTTGACACGAAATTCTCAATTCAGAAATTAACCTTTTTTTTCTTTTTTTTATAATTTTAAATTTGTATAAGATAAATAAAAAAAATATTTAAAAATTATAAAAAAGGCCCTATTATAGTCAGTTTTTGAATTGAGATTTTTTTTCAGAAGTTCAAATTCTTAATTCAGAAATCGGGGCTACTACCTTCTCACTAAGTACATGTAACAACCCACCTTTTATAAAGAAGGAACCTTTACTTAATGTTTCAAGCAACCATTATTGCTAGGACAGTAAACTCTGTTATGGTGGATCAGTTGAACTATTGGTACCGGCCATAAATAAAATTATAAATAAAACTTACAGCATTCAAATCAAACTCCGGTACTGCGGTAATAGTGTCATCACATGGTCCAATTTGTGGGACACCCTGTCCCACACACGCACTTATAAGGCCGAGGAGACCAAAAACTATAATTAAATTCGACATCTTGGGACCACTATGTCCCGTCGCAACACAATCAAAATATCGATATTTCCGTTAATTTATACAAAATCTTATCTATCATTTTTTTATCGTTTCTTTAATCGCGAAAATCGTATTGCCCGATTGATAGATTGTTCCGCATTACTGATATTATGATTATTAAACTATCAAAATAGCCATCTATAACGTTATAACTAATATTAGCAGACCCAGTTTTTTGATTGGTGGCGCTTCAAACATGGTCGCGGAGAAATTTGAAATAGAGTTACAGCGGCCCTTGGCACAGGCAACTGAAGGAACAAGGGTAGGTTTAGTCAGTAAAAGTCTTACACACCCTCCCGCTCCACTCAGAGCGGGAGAAGTTATAATCATTGGTTGATTGCCCACCACCCAAAAACAAAAGGCACTTCGAAATTGAATTAGCGATATGAAGAGCATTTCGGTGTGTCGTGTTTGTCGATTTCAATCAATTTCATCGTAAAAAAGTGTCAACATCAGTTTATGTTATACTTTTTAACTTTATATGTAGGAGAGGTACCACCCGGGCATGCGGACGGCGAGTAGTGGGTAGCTCGCCATCCAATCAGCACTAGGCCCGAGAGTCGACGGCGCGTAGTGTTCCACGCGCGCCTCAAAGAGTTGTTAGCAAAACATGACGGGGCCCGTCTTGGCCGATGCCTTCCCAGGGGTTGTGGATAAATTCGAAACAGAGTTACCGCGCCCCTGGGTACTCAGGGCAGGGAAAGAACAGGGGTAGGTTTTAGTCAGTAAGAGTCTGACACGCCCTCCCGCTCCACCAAGAGCGGGAGATGTCATTGGATGATTTCCCACACCAAAAAAAAAACAATGTATCCATTCAAAATTGCAGCTTTCTAGTACTAACAATTTCTAAGCTAAGTAGGTATGCCTCGGACGGACATAATGAAACTATATGGGTTCCTTGTCCTTGCTGGGACTACGGAACCTTAAAAACGGATCAGAGAATCGCAATTTGGGGTCCTACTACTAGCGCCTTAAGGGGGTAAAAAAGGCAGTATGCGAAATAAAAAAAAAAACATATTTTTGTATTGATTTTGATTTTGATAAGATAGTTGGTTACCTGTTATAACTCACAAACAATATCGTCGAACACAATACATCATCGCTTTCCATCGGGTGAGATAGTATTCAAACACGTATCTATTGACATTTAAGGCGCTATTAAATGCCAATGACCTTGAGTGGTTAGCTTGCGTGTTCTGTGCTGAGCTTACGTAATGCGTCGTACGTCTACCCAGTAATATTACTCACCCATCACGGAGCGCTCTCCGAAATTAGACGCATTATTAATTTATTGCACATTAAACAACAGGTATTAAAATGATCAATTATACTCAATTATAAATAATTAAATGATCTTTAAAATGGTGAAGGTTTTATAAAAATACGCTTTATAGTTTTTGCGTGATTCTCAATTTTTATCCGCGTTAGACTAAACTTTAAAAATTAATTACACTATTTTATAAAAATATAATTTCAAATATTCTCAGAACAAATTACGACGAAAATTATCTAGAGTAATATATTTTTTTCAAAGAAATACAACTAGTCGTTTAGCCGTGAAGTTCAATTAAAAACTATTAAAAGTCGTGTAACTGCGCTTTAAATAATACTTTTATTTATGTTTTTTGTACTTGGTCGAAAACGCCCGTCAATGAATCGACAAAGCTTGCTATGCCTACAGGAGCTGCAATAAAAATATGTTATATATAAAAGCATCTGTGAATGTTTAGCCTACCGCGGTTTTAATAATTGTAAACGTTTTAGTAACATTAGTACCGACGTGATGTCTTTTTTTTTTTTGGGGGTTGGAAATCATCCAATGACTTTTCCCGCTCTGGGTGGAGCGGGAGGGCGTGTCAGACTCTTACTGACTAAAACCCACCCTTGTTCCTTCCCTGCCTGAGTGCCCAGGGGCAAGGTAACTCTTTCGAATTTATCCTCAACCCCTAGGCAGGCATCTGCCATGACGGGCCCCGTCATGAATGCTGACAACTCATTGAGGCGCGCGTGGAACACTACGCGCCGTCGACTCTCGGGCCTGGTGCTGATTGGACGGCGAGCTACCCATTACTCGCCGTCCGCAGGCCCGGGTACCGACGTGATGACTGCCAGACCACCATAACTTTACTATCGAAAATTACTGCTTAACTTTTTTTTTTTTTTGAAAATGCTATTTCTGAGTACCGTTTATAAAACTATCGTTGTATAAATATAACAAGATCAACATGCAAAGGTTTTGCAAGTTATTACTGAAATATGAGCATTCAAATCATAAACGTCATTTCTTTGGAAGGAAAATGGGATCACCTTAATATTTCGTATAAACTAATTTAGAATTTTCTCAGATATTAATATTTCTTGTAGAATAGATAAGTAATTTATTTTATAAATATTTCGCGGTTTCACTCGCGTGGACTATGATAAAATGTAGCCTATTTGTTAATCCAGGGTATAAGCTATCCCCTCGCCCTCGCCCCGCTCGGGTAGCTAGCCCTCATATCTGAAGTGGGCTCCGACCTGTCGCTGCCGGCCGTCGCTCGTTCGATGGTCGGGAGCGCCGAGTCGTGGGATGCAGTGATCTCCTTCTGTGAAGCCGTAATTTCGCAGAAGGAGGCTGCGGAGAGGGAGAGGGAGGCCCACTCTCCCGATCCGCAGCAGGCGTACCGGGCGTCGGCGGAGGGCGGACAACGCCCTCTTCCAGCCCCCCTAAATGGGTCCGGAGGGCCGGTGGACTCGGGGTCGTCCGCCGCCCCCCATCCAGCAGGACCCGAGGCGGCTGCGCGTAGTGTTCCACGTGCGCCCCTATTAGACGTCGCGGGGGGAGGACACCTCACTCTCCCCGCGGACCAGAGGTGGCCTGCATAGGCCGGCACTAGCCGGGGATCATGGAAGTCGTACTAGCACTCACGATCCCTTGTCCAAGTGTGGGAAGGAACACCGGGATGGTTTTTAGTCAGTAAGAGTCCCCTTCGCTTACCCCAGGCGAAGGACATCCATGACGATTTTCCACCCCGGCAAAAAAAAAGGGTATAAGCTATCTACATACCAAAATTCATCCAAATCAGTCCAGCCATTTGAGCGTGGAGAAGTAACAAATATACACACTCACAAACTTTCGCCTTTATAATATTAGTAGGATTATTTTTTATTTTATTTCTCACTTCACAAAGGTTGGCTTAGAACTATCAATATATTATGAAGACAATAGCTCCTTTGCGAGAGACTGGAGTCCGTACTAGGGAAATGCTGTTTAAAAAAAAAATAGCGAAATCCTGGCTTCCAGTGTTTAATGGTAAATTGCAGCAGTTTAAAGTACAAGCACAAGCATTTTGTAATTTAATTAAAAGAGAAGCAAAGGAAAAAAATTGTTAAAATAAATATTAAATAAAAACAATATTAATAAAATTATAATAATAGATAGATGTGATGGTTTATATGTATTGAGGTGCGTGTTCGTGTGAGGAGTGTGACGTTTTGTGTGTGTGGTGCGTGATGTGTGAGTGTAAGGTGTACTATGTGGCGTGTGTTTGGAGTTTTGTGGGTGAATGTTATTGTCCGATGAAAGATGTGTTAGTTGTGTTGCGAGTATATGTGAGTGTACTGGATCCATCGGCAAGTTAAACGATTAGGAAGGAATGAGAAATAGTTGCTCTTTGGCATCGTAATCCAGCGATTTCAGCCAGATAAATATCGTTTTTGTACAGGACTGTTTACAAAGGGGGTAAATTTTGTATGGAATCGCATTGTCGGACATATTGCGTATTTACGTCGTTAATGTTCTAAAGCCGTGGGACCTAATGAAGCTGTGAATGTTTACGGAGGGTTGCATGTAGTATGAACAATTGGCCGCAATCGCACGCGCAGACTTTTCTACTCTCTACAAATCCTGTAGGGCGACTACTCTAGGAGTAGCTGGGTAAGCATGGACCAGAGAGTGAGACTAATAAGGCACTGAAAGTATCAGTAAGACCACATGTTGGAAGGTACTTAAAGGTTAATCCTACTTCTGGTACGACTTTACTTGATGTGACGTGGAATTAAGGGATGAAATTTGTAGAGGAGGAGTGGGAGGAGGTGTAGATCCCCCTATGAAGGAAAAAGCACGGAAACCCCCCTTTTTTATGAGGTTAAGTTTACGTAATTTTTTTTCACTTATGAAGTGAAAAAAAAATACGTAAACTTTGGTTTCACTTATCGGCAATAGTCGGTAAATTATTCTAAGTGCTAATTTGAATAGCACTTATATAAATCAGCGAAATATTTATTTAGATATACATTTATTTCATGATTATTAAGGAGTAAAACATTTTAGTGCGTTGAACTTTCTCTAGTATATCTATAGTAGTCTATGCTTACGTAAAACGAAACGTACAATGACGAGAAAAAATGTCAAAAGTGTCATATTATTGTTAAATTTCTACGATTTTGTTTTTTTTTATTTCTGTCAAACCATTTTTTGGGGTTCCCTCTATCTGGCAGAATCTTGTTGCTCCGAAATTTGTTTGGCATAACACACTTAGCATAATCTTCTTTAAACGAATATTTTTGAGGCACAAAAATTATTAATAATAATTATTGTCTGGCCGAATGTGTATATGTCCGAATTTACAATGGCATACTTTTAAGATGGCAGAATTTTATTTGGCATAATTACCTTTGGCAAAGTTAAAGTTCCGCATAATTTCATTAAGCATAACGTTTATTTAGAGCGACAATTATTTGGCACAATTCCACTTAGCATACTAAAAAGATGGCAGAATTTCATTTAGAATAATTTTACTAGGCATATGGCCATTTCTATAAAATAGCATTTTTAACCTTAAATTAAAATTAAAATATTGTCTTAATAAGTCAATATGTTGTGATACAAAAGTTAGTTACAGAAACGAATCGCTGCAAAACCGCCTCCACGTAGTCTTGTCTGCCCTACCCCTAGAGTGTAATTTAAGCCCGCGGAGGGGCGAGGCGGCCTGTGAGCTGAGGAGCAGGTGGTTTTGGTACACTCGCCGCCGCGGCTGAGGCAGAGCCGGCCAGCAAGCCGAAGCTGCGGTGGTGAACGTTAAAACCATCTGCGACGATAAACTCGCTTGGCACCGCTAGCGTCCCACAGCGCCGGATTTCTAACAAAAACCATGCCTGCTGCATGTTGCATGCTTGATTGCTGCATGTATGCTGCTTGCTGTATGCTTACTGCATGCTTGCTGCGTGCTTGCTACATGCTTGCTACATGCGCGGTATATGCTTGTTTGCATATTTCATGATTGCTGCATGCATGGTGTATGCTTGTTTGCAGGCTGCATGTATCGTGTATGCTTGTTTGCATGCTTCTTACAGGGAATTAAAAACCACATGTTCACAATCAACTGTTTTATTTAGTGATAATAATACATGCAGAAAAATAATTAAATAATTAATTAAAAAAATACATAGACAATTTACGTTAAAATAATCAAAAATAAATTTTGTTAGTGTGGTAAGAAATACAAAATTATTCTATTGTGATAGATGAGTCTTGCAATTATTATGGATATGAAATGTATGCCAAAAGATGACTCTATCTATAAACTTTCTGAGATATGATAGTTCTGCCTTTTAATGACTATAGATAGGAAATGTATGCCAAAAGTCGATTCTGACTGTGAACTTTCTGTGATGTAATAGTTCTACTTTTTAATCATTTTGAATATGAAATTTACGCATATACTCGTAGATGATTCCTTACATGCCTTACAAAACTATGAGTTTTGAATGTATGCTAAATGAGTGTCTGCCAAACGATTTTCTGCGTAATGAAGTTTATGCTATCCGCTGTTATGCAAAATAAAATTATAACATAAAAAGTTCTGCTATAAAAGGTGGACGCCATTTATTTCCGTGCAATAAAAACTTAAAGTAGAAGCTTCTAATAAGACACAGAATGATAATTCTGTGAAAAAATATGGACTCGTAACTCCACGTCACATTAAGTAAAGCTTAGCCCTGCTTCTTACTAACAAGTAAAGCTTAGCCCTGCTTCTTACTAATAAGTATATTATAAATGCGAAAGTGTGGATGGATGGATGTTTGTTACACAATCACACCAGAACGGTTGAACGGATCTGGATGAAATTTTGCACAGAGATAGATTATAGTTTGAAATAGCACATAGGATTCCTTTTTATCCCAGGAGTAATCAGCCCTTGGGATGATTTTCGATGTTCACGTGGGCGAAGCCGCAGGTAAAAAAACCGCAAATCTCGGAAAAATAAAATTATGTTTCTGCATTAAAATAAATATATTTTAATGCAGGTAGGTAGGCCCAGCTTTCGTTCAATCGAAAACTAATTGGCTGGTCATATTTTAAATACAGCTTCAGTCCATAGAAATAAACCACTTTGTCAATTCTTGAAAACAAAACCGGTCTTTCCGAACAAAATCATCATCAGCTGATCAAAACTTAAAAAAACACTCACCTCTCGAGTCAGCTACACTGCCTCCCTGGGGCTTGGCGTCGTGTACCTTTTCTATTACTTTATATTAATAAATATATATAATTACAGGTAGTTATTATATTAAAAGTTATTGTTTATTATTAGTATATATTTATTTTCGTTCCGGTTTTTTATTATTCTTACTTTATTTGTATTATTTTTTTGCACCTACCATATCATCTCTCCACCACCCTTGGCTGACTGGTAGAGAATACCTAAGCCATTAAGACCTCCTTTGTACTTTTGTTGCATGAAGCTTAAGGTGCAGGTCACTCACATTTGTACCCGGAGCACTAAATAATCCTCAATGATCAAAGGGAACAGTTAATTTTAACATAGACACCGGAGAAGGCCGGGGGCCCATCTTTCGCGTGCCTCTAGAATAGTTCAGTGGAAAAATCACACGCGACGGGTACGCTGCAGTGCCGTCAGCCATAAAGATTGCTCAGCTAGTCAGCTTGAGCCGTTTGGCTGCACCATTCAAATTTCCTTCCACACAACAATCATAGACATAATTGAAATAAGGAACGGTACGGAACAGTGAAGACCAATTTTTTTTTCGGCATTGACTGAATTTCCTAGAATAGAATAGAATAGAATAGACCACCAATACAACACCGCATACACATACATTTCCGATACCCCCTGTATATACGAACATTGTTAATGAAATGTCGATTTGTCATGTTTTACAGAACTTCATGTTGTTTTGAACGTTTTCTTATCTGCAGTTCCTGCTAGCATAATCGCTGTTCTTCATACACATGATTTAAAATTGGTTTTTGAAATATCAAAAGCTTCGATCAAATATATTTTCCACTACTCTTGCTCAAAAAGTCCGTCACTGTAGCGTAACGCGTTGAGTAGTTTTGAGATGGGAAAAAACAATTTAACTCGCGCGCCATTGCCAACGACACCGCGACGCGAGTTGCTATGGGAGTATCCGCTAAGAGAGGACCCGCTACGAGAGGATCCGCTACGAGATAATCCGCTACGAGAGGATCCGCTACGAGTGTTACGACGCTACGCGTAGTAGCAGTCGTAGCGGATCGTGAGGTGCGTTGGGCGTTTTTGTTAAATTTTTCTCTTCTGTCGGCACTCCAAGAGTGCCACTGTTTTTATTTTATTATTGTTGTCTGTTACCAACAAGCCTACAAAAACCAAAAAGTCTTTATTCATAAGTAGAATAATCAGGTATAAAGACTCGACTTATTACTATTTCCATTTTTTTAAATGGAACTAAAAGCGGCGATCTCTTGACAGAATGCGTGCATTACGTTGTGGTTACAGAAGACATTAAATAAAAAGGCAATGGTGTCGATTCTATTGTGCACAAAGTAAACTTAATTTAGGCTATTGCTATCTTTTTCTCTCTATTAAAACAAGAAAGAGACGAACGTAAATTAGAGCTGTCAAATTTAGTTGAGCTAAGTAATATTTCCATACAAATAAATGGTATATGTAACAACATGTTGACTTAAAACCCAGTAAAACGCAGGGCATTAACTAGTTTTACATCTCTAACTTAGTTCACAGCTATAGCCATCCTTTTCTCGCACTGCATTTCAGTAAAACATAGCGATTCTCTAATTTTTTTTCTCTAATTTAGTTATTCAACAAGAGAATTGGCATTTTGTTTTAAAAACTGTTTCGGACTGACTTTCAGACGGAAATTAATTAAAGGGCACGTACTCACAGGATAAAAGTATCTGATGTCCATATCTCAAAAAAGGCTATGGTCTGCTCATTGATCTAATTTCATCCAATCTCTTACAGCCCAATCATCTTAACATACAGACTTACATGTATATATACAGGATATCCTGAAATTCAACGTCAAGCGGGTACGGGGCGATGGGCTAGGTTATATCAGTTCTGACAAAAGTTAAAAAAGCCCACATTACTTGGTTAAGTGATAATAGGGATACTTGTGAAAAAGTCGTAAATCAACACCCTAGATCACATATTCAGGTACTGTGATCACAAATGTCCCAATTTTGCAGTGTTGTTTTTTAATGTAATCCTTAACAACTATGCTATTGATTGCAGTCACAAATCCAATAATTAATATTCTCAGTCTAGTCAAAAAAATAAAGTATGATTGAGTCATGTTTAAAAAACTTTTTGTAAGACAACTTTGACATTTCATCTTTAAAAATATATATAATACTACCCAAGGCAAGTTATTTAAAAATATGGTCCATCTTATCAAGATTTCAAAATGGTGCAACACTTGCTTATTTTATTTATATAAATCTGTCCCTTATGTAACTTGTTCTGGTGTAAGCCAGGGTAGCATCCTGGGGCCAACGCAGTTTATTGTAATGGCTAATGACCTGCCGAAGGTCACCAAAACGGCACGATGTCTCATGTTTGCGGATGACCTGAAGTTATTCTTGGGTATTAATAGTGAGCATGACTGTGAGGCGCTGCAGAGGGACATCGATAGGGTGGTAAAATGGAGTGAAGTCACTCACTTAGAATTTAATACTTCTAAGTGCAAGACTATTTCTTTTACTCGTTCGCGTGTGCTATTCAGCATAACTACCATATATCGGGTGTCACTCTGGAGTGCGTAAACGAAATAAAAGATCTTGGACTGGCCTTAGACGTGACTATGACCTTTAATCAGCACATTAATAATATCTGTGGTAAGGCCTTCCAATAACTTGGTTTAGTTATGAGACAGGCAAGTAGGTTTAAAGACAGGAATGTCATACTCACTCTGTATTATTCGTTTATACGTAGCAAACTCGAATACAATGCGCTGGTAAGCAATTTTTATACAAATAAAATAAACAAAAGGATCTAATTAAAACAAATCTTTTACATGAATAGTACTTTTAGTGTGCAAAAAGATTTTCTTCACAGTAGTGTAAGCCAGACAGACAGATGTGATAGAGTGAGATAGATAGTGACGCTGTCCGAAGTTCAATAGAGTGAGACAAACTGACATTTTATTTATAGAGAATGTGAGACGGTTACTGACGCCAATGCGTAACGTACGAAGTTGCACCAAATATTTTTTTTTTTACAAAAACAAAAAAAATATTACTCTGACGGACAGAGTAATTTTTTTTTAATAACCAAAAAATATTGACTCTGTTTTTTTCTTTTTGTTTCGAACAAAAAATGAGGGCGATACAGTGCGTTGAAATGTCGCGTGACGTCACGCGGCGCGACTCTTATTACCACCAAAGTGACGTAACGAGCAACGAATAACGTAACTCCTGAACTTTGAAGCGTTTTCTCTTTGTCATTTTTTATTGGTTTGGTAAAGCAAAAAATACGTGTCCAATATGTTTTGGTTAGTTAACTGATGAACTAATTGGATTTTTTTAATAAAATACCCTATTGTAGAGTATTAGAAGCCATTTCGTTTTAAGCGCGGCATTAATTGCCGCGCTTAAAACATCGCTCCCTTTGCCTCAATGCTAACAGCTGATTACTGCTCTCGCGCGCGCGCGTATTTCAAACTGTTGTTATTGTGATAAAAGTGAATAAGTATAAAAAAAAGCTTTTTTGGGAAAGTTGTTTATAATCATGTGTACAATCACGTGTTTAAGTATCGGTCACTAATTACCAGTCACCCTATATACATGTATAAAACATGTAGAAACTCTATACAAGTATTAAAACTCATGTTGTCTACAAGACTTGTAGACACCCTATACAAGTATAAAACTAGATGTAAAAAACATAGATGAAACTTGCTGCTATGTATAGGATCTCATGTTTTTGTTGTAGCTAAACTTGTAGAATTCGAGACAAAATTCAGTCCGTAGTTTTATATTTCTTAGTAATAAAAAAAAACTGTTGTGACAATGGAAAGAGAACATGCTGAAGAACTTTACTTCATGTGTGCAGTATAGGTACTTGTACATGCAAACTAAAGCAAATTCAAGGAAAAAACACATGTACTGGTCGCGATCAAAAAAAAAGAAAGAAAAGAAAAATAAAAAAAAGAAAGAGAAAAGGAGAGAAAAAAAAAATTTTAACAAAAAAATTAACCGACGAAAAAGAACTAAAAAGCAAAAAATAAATAAACATTTTGAAGTCTTGAGTAATGAGCATACGAGTATTTACCTACATAAAGTATCAAATTTTATATACACTAATTTTTAGTCGGCGCCAAACAACAATCTAATTAATAAATATCTAAATTTTATAAGTACTTACAAATGAAGAAGGCTGTAAGTAGGTAATTAATCATTTTATTAATTGGCGCCGACTCAAAATTAGTTTATATAAAATTTGATATTCTAAGTAGGTAAATATGCTCATTACTGAAGACTTTAAAAGGTTTATTTATTTTTTGCTTTTTAGTTCTTTTTCGTCGGTTAATTTTTTTGTTAAAAAGTTTTTTATTTTATAATTTTTTGTGGCTCGCATCATCTTTTAACACTCTGAGGCTAATTTCTAATTCTTCATCATTCCTCTTGCCACTGAGCTGATGATATTACCATCCTTCCATGAAGTTCCCAGGATATTGACCAGTTGAGGTTACCTCCAATATTCTAAAGACGTCTTTTCTTCAAACCATATTAAGTGGTATTTGTCACTAAAACCTGTTTTTTTATCTAACTTCTATTGTTTAAAAAAGGTATGGTTTCCATCATCAGCTCAGTTTCATGATGTGATGGTTCCTAAATGCAAATACCTGATTAAGTTAAGAAAAGTAAACAGAAACAATATTCATGCCCAATTTTCGAGGTTCTCTCTCAATTTTTTCAAGATATGGATCAGATCCTGATGTCCTTGACGTAGGACCACCCTTGAGGTATACCCTATCTAAGAAAAGAAGAATCATCAAAATCGGTTCATAAATAACGGAGTGAGGGCCGAACATACATACAGAAACGCTAAACGTGCCCACAATTTTCGAGGTTTTCTCTCAATTTTATCAGGTTTCCACTGTCAGATCCTGACTTTCTTGACATGAGACTACCCTTGAGGTATACCCTATCTAACAAAAAAAAAAAATCAAAATCGGTTCATAAATAACAGAGTGAGGGCCGAACATACACAAAAAAAAAAAATATGTACACGGTCGAATTGAGAACCTCCTCCTTTTTTTAGTCGGTTAAAAAAAAAAGCGAGAAAATTTGTTTCTTTGACCACTCCATTCTTTTTTATCTTCTTCTTTCGTTTTCTTTAAGGAAAAAATAAAAGCTTGTGAAAAACGCTGTCCGTCCGGTATGTTGAAAACTTTATCCAACAAGCATGGATAAACTTGTTTGTAACTAGTAATATACAGAAATTGCAATAAAATAAACAATACTTGTCTAAACCACGACTGTATTTTGTAGGTGAGAATGCTATCAATGTATCAGACAAGTTTTATCATGTCACAGACTTCAGTGTAAACGCAAATGTGTTTTATACTTGTATATTATATACTTGTTGGCTACACAGTGTGAACAAAATAATGTTTGAGACAGTCTCAATACTTGTATAAAATAGATAATTATGTTTTGAAAAGTATTCTACCAAATTGTATCAAACTAGTATATAACTTGTTTCTTGGTCAAAACGAGGGGTTACGGAGACACCAAATTTAAAAAAAAAAATTGAGTTAAGGGTAGGAGAATGATGAGATATTAGTATAGATAAGGAAAACAGTTCATTTAGATTCTAACCGTTTTAAAGACATTATTTTAAATAATAGTTCCGAGCCCTGTGTTGAAGAATGTAGATAGGTACTCGTATTGATATATGGTTCAAAATATTTTTATTCCATTACGATAAGTTCGGTTCCTGCTGTTTATCTTATCTTTCTATGACGAATGTTAAAATGATACTTGCCTCATACATTTGAATTTAGTTTTTAAGTACAAATTAAATGTTAGATACGATTAAAATTGTATGTGTAACTGTACAACAGAACAGAGATCGGAAACTGGGCGTCATTCCAGGAGCGTATCTAGAAAATTTAATAATCAATTGAATATACTTTTCATTATATTTGAATCCTACTATATTTTTTTAAATAGGTAGTCTTGTGTATGTAGTAACATCTATGACGCCACAAGACTAAGACTACCTATTTAAAAAATATAGTCGGGTTCATTGTTAGATCTATTCAATTGATTAACAAAATAAATACCTCTGCATTTTTGGCCAAACACGGCCGTTTCTGACACTTTTGCCTACTACTTTGGATACGAAACATTTTGAGACCTGTTTTAACAACATAAAAATTCTTTATCCTCTTTGTAACAAACGTGAAGTTGGATTTTTTAATATTTATTTTCTGTGCTATGCTACGATTTTTTATTCAATGAGGGCGCCACTGGACCGCGAGGAGGGCCTTAAGGAATGTTGTACGAGCATGATATTAAAAGCATGAACTGTTCAGCTTAGATTCTGAAATAAGTTAGACGCTACGCGTACGCTGGTTAGACATACGGCGATCTGCCCGGGTTGCGGGGTATGTTTGAAAGAACCACCGCTTCCGGGTCACGGGCACCGCGTTTTGTTTAATTATTATTTTGGAATGGAAATAAAAATACTCACAATTCAGACTGAATAACACATCTTTTTATTATTACACATTTTTTATTTTTGTGGGGTGTAAAATCATCTAATGACATCTCCCGCTCTGGGTGGAGCGGGAGGGCGTGTCAGACTCTTACTGACTAAAACCCACCCCTGTTCCTTCCCTGCCTGAGTGCCCAGGGGTGCGGTAACTCGTGTTAAGAAATTATCCGCTACCCCTAGGCATGCAGGCACCGGCCACAATGGGCCTCGTCAGTGGAGGCTGACAAACATCTCTTTGAGGCGCGCGTGGATCACTACGCGCCGTCAATTCACGGCGACTTGAGTGGCGGTCGACTTACACATAAGCTTGAATTATAGCAGACTCGTTTAGTCTGCTATAATTCAAGCTTAGTTAGTTATTAGTATTAAAGTTTTCTAGGAGTATTCATTGCCTAGTATTACTAGTATATTAGGGCGCAGTTATACGACTTTTAATGATTTTTAATCGAAGATCACGTCTAAACGACTAGTCGTATTTCTTTGAAAAAAATATATGTACTCTAGAATTTTCTTTATAATTTGATATGTGAATATTTGGAATTGTATTTTTCATAACATAATGTAATTAATTTGTAAAGTTATGTTTAACGTGGATTATAAATTGAGAATCACGCAAAAACTATTTAATTACGCAAAAAATATTCATGAAATCTTCACTATTTTAAATATCATTTAATTATTTGATTTTTAGTATACGTGTCTTAGTATAGTACTTGTTATTTTATGTATAATAAATTAATAATGCGTCTAAATTCGGACAGCGCTCCTTGATGGGCGAGTCCTATTACTGGGTGGACACACGACGCGATACGTGAGCTCAGCACAGCAGGTGTATTCGCTAACTCAGTTGACTTCAATTTGATAAGCACTATGCAGTACATTTCTCGGTGGACATCGATTATAATTGGGACTACGGTTTTACTATACGTCAAAGCAGCAATGTACGGCAACGTGCCTATCAAATTGATATCAACTGAGTTAGCAAATACGCCTGCAGAACACGCAAGCTAACCACTCAAGGTCGTTAGCAGTTAATAGCGCCTTAAAGTTGAATTTCCCACGATTCGTCATTGTTGGCAACAATCCGTCATTTTTTTTGTGCAAAACGCCTGGAGATTCACCCGGGTAGGTTTTGGTGAATAATTTGTAACCGTGCGGTACAAATTCCGTACGGTACAAGTTCCTCGTTTATCGCTCGTTCTATTAGTGAAAACCGAGAAGTTAGCAGAGAAAAAGACTTACGAAGAAAGTGACTTTGATACTCGTATATACTATGTACAGATTTTAATCGGGCATCCAAAATGGGCGTACCTACATTAAATCTCTGCCTAGCCTTTTCCCAACTATCTTGGGGTCGGCTTCCAGTCTAACCGGATGCAGCTGAATATCAGTATTTTACATGGAGCGACTGACTATCTGACCTCCACAACCCAGTTACTGGGTACTACGATACCCCTTGGTAAGACTGGTTGTCAGACTTTCGGGCTCCTGACGACCCGTAACGACTGTCAAATATCCACGATTGACAGCCGGGACCAACGGCTTAACGTGCTTTCCGAGGCACGGAGGAGTCTCGGTATGTAAAGATGGTCACCCATCCATGGACCAACCCCGGTAAGCATAGCTTAACCTGATGGATCGATCCGTGAAAAAAGGCAATAATAAACATGATGAATAGTTGCCAAAATATGCCACCAATGTTTTTCCTTGTGTATAATTGTAGTAAAACCGTCACAAATGTTATCTTTTTTTTATCGTTAATTACATTAATCGCTTATATCTACAATCTAATAACGTGAGTACCGGTTGAGCCGACAGCGGATATAGTCTCCCCGTGTGTCATCACTCGCATTTGGCCGCAACCATCACGTTATAGTTACTAAATAAAATGTATGACCTTGTGAAGAAGGATATAAGGAGATCCTGATCATTTCAACGACTTAATAATCAACGTCGTGTTTTGCGGTAGGTAACTAGATAATGAAGTTCAAATAGGCAGTTTTTCGATGGACCTACTTAGACAAATACCGGTATTCAGCTGCATCTGACTGATAGCCTGGGAGTCGAATAAAACATATGAGGAGCGATCAAACATGTCCAGTATACAATATTTGGAATTTAAATTTGACGTTATATATATTTTCTGTCCTTGAGTTTTATACAGGATGTAAGGGAGCCGCTTCCGAAGCCAGAAAGTAGATTATATATAACCTAAATGCAAGCGGATACCAGTAAATCTTTCGCTTTACTTCGGTGTCGTGTGGACGTGGGATCGTTGGCCGCGAGGCTCTCAGCGAGCACGCACGCACTTTTAACTCGAGGAATGCGCGAGCGTCTGCTGATATTTTACGAATGTTACATTGCATACTAAAAATGTAAAGAAAAAGAGTGTCTTTAACTGCAAATAAAGGTTTAATTTAAGTGTTTTGATTTAGTCCCAATCGAGGCTGGGCTTTTGGTTTACATATTAACGACCATGTCCTTTTTGATAGCTCCTCGTAGTTGGGAAAAGACTGGGCAGATACATAAATTATATAGTCGTCCAATTTCTCGGTCTGCTAATCCGTGAAAGCTGTTCACTACTTTGGATTATTGTTTTACGGGTATTGGCAGAAGTAAGACAAAACCTTACTTTGACATGAATCACCTAATTGTTTCTGGGCATTCGGGTAAATGAAGGCAGAATTATAATCAAAACGATGTCAGTATTGGAGGCACACAACAGATTTTTGAAAACATTTCGTAATTCGACAGACTTAGTTATAACATTGCCACATTACGCTTATTTTGCTCACTGTGCAGCATTGTGCCGCGTGCTCAGCAATGATTCAGAACATAGCAACAGCCAACGTTAGCTCAACCCTAGATGTGTAAGAACAAGGAATAAACGTAATAAGCTTTAAGAGATCTCAGAACCTGGATTTATCTTAGTCAATGGCAATTGGCTGGCACCTTATTGCATTTACGGGACATCGCCACTGATTCGTACCACAGGTTTTTTTTTTTGTGGGGTGGAAATTCATCCAATGACTTTTCTCGCTCTGAGTGAAGCGGGAGGGTATGTCAGACTCTTACTGACTAAAAACACCCCAGTTCCTTCTCTGCCTCAGTGCCCAGGGGTGCGGTAACTCATGTTGAGAATTTATCTGCTACCTCTAGGCATGCAAGCACCGGCCACGATGGGCCCCGTCAGTGGTGGCTGACAACATCTCTTTGAGGCGCGCGTGGAACACTACGCGCCGTCGACTCATGGGTCTGGTGCTCATCCGTACCACAGGTTAGGTTTTACGATTCGAAACATGCGCGAATGCGCTTTACAGATGCGTGTGACGGATTGGTTTTTTATCTTGTTGCGCCAAAGAAGTAACTTCTTACGTGCGTACATAAGTATACACATACTTTTTTTTTATTAAGATATTGTGAGAATATAAACGAGGGAGTTTTTTTATTATTTTTTTGTTTGAATTTATATTTTTGAAGTGAAAACTTCTTTAGGCGTGTTGGCTATTTTTGTTCAAGTTTTCACTTTTGTCGGTACTCCGGAAGTGGCTTTGTTTTTTTTTATACTTGTATTAACATAATCTACTTAAGGCTGGTGGGTATATTACTGTTTTAGTATAGGATACTGTATTGAAGACTGCACTACAGTGCAGTCTTCAAAGGAATATGCAAAACATTGTACACAATGTTTTGCATTTTCCTTAATATTTATATGGGGAACTAAATGCATATGTAAGTACAGTGAACCTTGCCTTTTCTTCTACCCGCACCGAATTATTAAAAATAGTAATAAGATTTATTGTAAGTGTCGATTGTCATAATGAGAATAAAGTTCTTTAAACCGAACCTTACCTGATAAAGGCGAACTCAGGAAACCTAAGTTTTTTGTTAATTACGAAGGTTTTTTATTTTCCAGTGAGGCCAAAGCCAGGAAGAAAAAAAAAAAGAAGACAACTTCAAGAAGAAATTGGAGTGTTCGGAGTTTTTTTTGGGGGGTTTTCTCGAGTGAGGTTCAGTGGCTGTTTCAATTATTCGTTTATTGATTCCTAGTGGATATTGTGATGTAAAATTGGTGTAGTTTTGTGTCTCAAGTGTCATCGCAATGGACAATATGTGGAATCATTGAAACAGGCACGATCTCGGTAAAATGGAGCTTAGAATTTTATTGTAGTATTGACAACCTCAGCGAAGTTTGCCGAGAAGGCTGACTCGACACATTTGTTGCCAAATACTGCAAAAAACATTAGAATGTGTTACATCTGCATTCTAATGGATAAAAAGTAAAAATACACTACGTAAGACTAGGCAATATGGTCAAAAGACTTTAGCCTTCCCTTCGGGGTAAATGGAAAAAAAAATTGGAGTGTTCGTAAATTAACGTGTTGCAACTTGCAACCTGTCTACCAGAATGAATTACCAAAATTAATAATTATTGATTAATTGTCTAGCAGCTAATGTGCGAAAAAAGCCCAAACTAAAGAAATAAAAACAGAAAATAAAATATTAAGGATTCCTACGGCATTCTAGAATATACTATCTGAACATGATGACGGTTGGCGCAGTGGTTGAGCGATTGGCTGTTGCGCTGCGTGACGAGGGTTCGATGCCCGCACGGAAAAAATATTTCCGGGTCTAGGTGTCTTGTGTATGTTAGTTTACATATTTGTTAACGCACCACGATCCAGGAGTTATACGAGTACCTACCTAATATGGGGCAACGCTAAAAAAAAATCCATTTCAAAGAGAATGAGTGTTTTGAAGCCAGTGCTGTTTCAAGTTGTATCATAAATGCCATTTAAAAGAGAATGAGCGTTTCGAAGCCAGTGCTGTTTCAAGTTATGGCATATGCCACTTAAAAGAGAACGAGCGTTTTGAAGCCAGTGCTGTTTCAAGTTATGGCATAAATGCCATTTAAAAGAGAATGAGCGTTTTAAAGCCAGTGCTGTTTCAAGTTATCGCATAATTATGCCATTTAAAAGAAAATGAGCGTTTTGAAGCCAATGCTGTTTCAAGTTATGGCATAAATGCAATTTAAAAGAGAATGAGCGTTTTGAAGCCAGTGCTGTTTCAAGTTATGGCATAAATGCCATTTAAAAGCTTCATTTTAACACACATACATTAGCTTCACTTCTGACTATGTAAACAAATCTTAGACGTTAAATTTGACCCATTTAACAGTTTTTTAATAAGCTGAAATTTTGACAAACGACAGGGATCGCTCATTTTAGTTCGCTGCTCCTAAACGAACTAGTTCGCTCTTCTAGTTTGTCAGCTCCCAGCCAGCTCCAATCAAAGGAAGGCCGATCGTTCGAAACTAGTTCGCGTAGTTTATCTGTGGGAGCGGCTCTTACGAACTAGTTCGTTCGCGAACTATAAAATACATCCAATATGGCGGACTCTATATACTTTTGCGCATGGACCCTACAATACCACATATTTCGGTTCTTCTTAAATTTGCCCACACCTCCATGCAGTGGGCTTTTAATTGTTATATACACCGCTCATCCTGTATCTCCCACCTTTGCACCATCAAACCCCATAGATTTTCTATGGGATTGAGATCGGGTGATCGCGCTGCCCATGGAAGAACAATTATCTCCGGGTGATTGTGAAACCACTCACGCACAGTGCTCGCCCGGTGAATAGGACTGTTGCCCTGGACAAATGTGAATTGTGTCAACTCATCAGCTGGGTAAATGTTGCGCACAGTAGGTAGTGTAGAACCATAAGGCACCTTTACAGCCTGCAGGGATCCTGGGACGTTCTTCGTAACTCCGGGGGATGTCACGTAGCTTGGCGACTGCGAGAGGACTGTCCGAAAAGGGATACTGGCTACGGGCGAATAAGAGAAAGAGCTGAGGGCGATTTCAATTATCCATATTAATTAGGCAAAACGATAACATTGGTGCCCACTTGCCAGGGCTAAACTTCTATCTATCTATCTGACATACAACAAAATGTGTTACTTACTCTTCTATATTCAAACGGCCAATCCTCCTCCAATCTCTCTCGAACATTCTAATCAACCAGCTATAGCCGGTACACACCCGCTAATATTAGGCTGTGTCTATAATCGTCACAGTAGCATGACATCAGCTAATACTTCTACATAATTAGAACTGTTTGCGCGTGGAGGAATAAAAGCCAGTTCTCTTGGCAATGCTGCACTCATCCATCCCCACAGATTAATCGTAATTCGACCTGAGTCTGTATTAGGTATTACGTTTTTTTCACACCAGCGAGTATTATCCTTGCGCCATAAATGTAGACTACCCTTTTGAGTAGATTTAAATGTATTTTCATCTGAAAATATGGTAGTATTCCAGTCAAAATCTAAATAATACCGTGCGAAACGTAATCGGTCTTGTTTATGTCTTTCTGTTAGGAAAGGCTTTTTTGCTGGTCTTCTGTGATGCCTTCAGCGTGGAGGGCACGGCAAACAGTTTGCAATGAGGTGTCAAATAACTCCGAAAAGCGTCTCGTAGGTGTGAAACCATTGTTTTCATACTCGGCCACCTTATATAGTCACTGCGCCTCGCTAATAAGCGACGGCCTTCCACTTCGCTGTCGACTTGAAAGGCTACCCTCTTCTTCATATCGTTTGATCCAGAGACTTACAGTATTCCTCTAAAACAAAACCAAATGATATTAGGCAGCTATAGCTAACAAAATACTAAAGTGACTTCATATTTATATAATGTAATAATATTTATTTAATATATAATATTAAAACTCTGCATTTATAAATCCAATAATAAACAGTATGTAATTATTTATCTTTTAGGCCTCATGATGGATTTAAAAACAATAAAAACTATTTTATTAACCCATAAGTCACCAAGTTATGTGTATAGATTTCAAATAAAAATTTAAGTTACAAATCATTTATATAATAGGCTCACTTTCTGTCCGGTGTCATCAGCTGTTTGTGTTTCATTAAGATCAGTTTTATGCAGCGCAATAATAGTCGCCCTCGTCTCAATATTAATATTTGCTTGCATTTTGAGAATAAAATATCGAATACCACTAACTATTAAACCACACGTCACTAACGAACTACTACAACCAATCGACAACGTTTAATTTCGATCAAGTTAAATATTCATAAAACTCATGTCTACCTCGCAGAAATCTATAGTATTTATTTAGTTTATGATCTACCTTTCTAACTTTACAAAATGTGTGAACAAAGCGAACAAGAGAAAGAATATTATATTTCTGTCTCACTACTTCCAATCGAGTAAAAACTTACAAAAAGTCTATAATAGTACTGCGTGAGGTTTGAACTCACGGCTCACTGATTCATACATCTATCTGCGAGTGCTTAACCGCTAGGTCATCTTGACTCATATATTAACGTTGAAATTATGAACAACAATCACTTGTTGACGACAATGATGACGCATGTGTCTATTTTCATGAATATAAAAGGACGTAAGTCAAATTAAACGTCAAGCTATTGCTTTGTGAGATTGCCTATCGACTTTTGGTCGACACCGTACATATTACTATTATCAATATGTATCCGCGAATCAGTGTGATAAAGGCGAAGACTACTGACCGTGTTTTTCTTGTGATTATTGCATATGTTACTAGCACTTCGCCCGAAAAAATTATAGCCTATGAAACTCACAAATAACGTTGCTTTTTATTGGTAATAGAATTTTCGACCCACACACACACACTCAA
This sequence comes from Polia nebulosa, assembly GCA_951329385.1. Taxonomy (NCBI): domain Eukaryota; kingdom Metazoa; phylum Arthropoda; class Insecta; order Lepidoptera; family Noctuidae; genus Polia; species Polia nebulosa. The sequence goes on from OX589602.1 coordinate 25,578,191, forward strand.
CAAAATCGGTTCAGTGGATCCAGAGATTACCCGCTATACTCTCACAAACTCTACCTATTTATAATATTAGTATAGACGGACCAAGTCATAAATGGGGACATTTTTCATAATGCCCGCGCATTATGAAAAATGACAAGTTTCTAATGGCGAAATCATCATCATCATCATCATCATCGGCCTTTTAATGTCCCCACTGCTGGGGCACAGGCCTCCTCTCTGTGAGAGGGTGTGGGCCGTATTCCACCACGTGGGCCCACTGCGGGTTGGTGGATGTCACATGTCTTCGAAAAGGGCGAAATAAATAATTATAATTTGAACTTCCTTATTTATCACATTACCGGCAATTTGATAATACACAGGTATGGTGTGGTAACGTGGATTAGTATCAAGTAAAAGACAATAGTTACAACACGAAGAAAAGTTTAATACCGATGCACAATAACTTGACACGACAGAACTATGGATAGGTTATCTTTACGGGTCATGGCGCATGGGTCGGGATCCAAAAATAACGCCGTTCGAAAGTGGCAGTACTTTTCATTTTTTTAATATTTAGTCCAAGAGTGAACGAAGCGAGCTCGGGTACTTAGGGCACCCCGACATGAACAGGTTTGGTTAAAAGGAGATGGCCCTGCCAGCCCCTTCATGGTTATTTTTTTTTAAACCATTCAGAAGCCATCACCTCATCTTAAACGAGGCTCCGTCGTCTTTCCTTATTTTTGACCCTCGTTAGCACATAGCATCTCCCTATAATATTGATTCTACGTTTTATATAAAAATAACAGTAATAAAACATGGTTTTAATTATTCGGCCCCATATGTGACTAGCGTTATAAAAAATACCCAGTCAATTTGATTACTATAGTTGTTATCATACTGCCCTCTCATTTTGAGCATATTTCAAACAACCCGGGCATTTTTTATAATGTCCTAATAATCACTTAGTCCATAATATATATATGCCTACGGATGAATTAGATAAATTACCCGAATTCACGGAGTGTTTAGCCAGGTATGCCAGAGTTAAAAGTAACTTTGTTGAAGGTATCTATATTATGTTAGGAGACTTTAACTCGCATCCCGGAGAACTATTCGGTAAGGAGCTAGACAAATATGTGCGGACCAGCAGTGGGCATGCACCGATATAGACATACTAGGCAGGACTTCAAATAATTATACTTTCGTTAGTAACGTGCATTTTACGCGGTGGCTCGACTAGTGCGTAATGAGTCTAATGAGTCACGTAAACAGTGTTACTATCTAGTACGACACGTATTGATCGGACCATCTGCCACTTGTTATTGAGTGCGATTTATAAGTAAAATTAGCTAAAAAAGAGAACAGTGCGCACAATAGGGTTATTTGGGGCAATAGGAGTAAAGAACCAATTTATAAATACTGGGAGCATTAAAAAAAGTTATTAGATTTTCTGGGACAATTTAGACACTGTAGTTTTAATGTTTGTAGCAATTCAATATATTCCTGTGTTCAATACACAGAATAAATTGAATGTGCTGTATAAAAATATAATTACAATCCTAACTGAAGCTTCTATCTATAGCAGTAATTACATAAATAAAGAAGTAGGAACCGTACTACGAAATAGAATGGAACAAACATGTACCTGAAGCACAAGGGATGCCATACTCAAATTTTGTGAGTTGGGATTGGTATAATATACCAAGAGAGGGTTACCTATATGAGGAAATGTGTGAAAGTAGAAAAATATTTAAAAGAAAACTGAAATGGTGTCAAGATTAGTAGTAGTAAGAAGTAAACAAATTAAAATGGATATTGCTAACCATCGTTGTTGAAAGAACTTCAGTGATTATTGGAAGGCAACAAATAAGTTGAATCCTAAGCCTTGCATTCCTTTTTTTACCATATAGTATATTAGTATATACTAAACCGGGAGACGTGCACCTGTGTATGCATGTTTCCTTGACCGGTCGAAAGCTTTTGACCTGGTGTCATATGACTTGCTGTGGAAAAAGCTAAAGAGAACGGGCGTGCATGCGCAGGTTTTCGCTACTGGTATGCCAATCAGACCAATAATGTCAGATGGGCCGACAGCCCCTCGGATTTGTACAGGTTGAACGAGGCAGGGCAGCCTAACCTCTCCTAAGCTCTTCAACCTGTGCATGAACGAGCTAATAGTTGGGCTCGGCAGCACACATGTCGGAGGTTCGGTTGATAATGTTTATATGAATAATATTAGCTACGCTGACGACATGGTACTGCTGAGCCCGGCTGTTGGTGCGCTGAGGCAACTGCTGGCGGTGTGTGAGAGATATGCCCTAAAACATAGCCTCTTGTTCAATTATAAAACTAACTCTGTATTTAATCTCTATGGCCTCGGGTAACTGTCCATTTAATGTACCCGTGAAAAAACTGAATAGCATTGAACTGAAGCGGGTTAACCAGTTTAAATATAGGTCATTACGTTATCGGGAACCTTGATGATGAAATTGACATTGAGATAGTGCAGGGCATTGGCGATCAAAGGTTATAGGTATGCTGGCACGCAGGTTTGCTCGTTGCTGTACTCAAATTAAGATAACACTTTTTTTAGCATACTGCCAAACGCTTTATACGAGCAGCCTGTGGATCAGTTACACAGAGATCGCTCAGTGCCTTGCGCGTCCGACATAATAATGGATTCAGAATGTTGCTGGTGCTGCCTCGCTTCTGTAGTGCCTCTGACATGTTTGCGGAGGCCCGAGTTAATATATGGTTTCCAAGCCATCATGCGCAAAAAAACCGCCTCCCTGTTAAGCAGAGTGCGGGGCTGCTCTAACAGCAAATTGCAAGTGATTGTTCTTAGATTTTTTTTTTTTTGTGGGGTGGTATATCATCCAATGACTTCTCCCGCTCTGAGTGGAGCGGGAGGGCGTGTCAGACTCTTACTGACTAAAACCCACACCTGTTCCTTCCCGCCCTTAGTGCCCGGGGGCGAGGTAACTCTGTTTCGAATTTATCCTCAACCCACGGGTAGTTGGTCATAAGCTTGACTCTTCAATAATGAGGGCTTTCGTTCGGGTTGTAATTAGATAGCGCTGCTATGTAACTGGAGAATATATGAAACTTCTCGCCTTGCAATCTCAATGTTTTATACCTACCTACTAACATTAGGTAGTAAGAATATTGTTACAAACAAATATGGACTCTATCTGAATAAATAAATTGGATTAATTGATTGATTTTTAACAAAAATACAACGAGGGTGACAGTGTAAAAAATACAAAACTAAGAACGATTATAAACCAGCTTGTTACTTATTTAATATTGTACTAACGGTGTATAAAATACTGAATCAACATAATTCTTTAAAATAAACTAGATTTACAATAAATATAAACATATACACATAAAACAACAACATATACATATATTACATTGATTGAATACGAGGCTTTTAGCATTCACGTATGTTTACGTTATTTAATCTATTTTTCTGTAATGTGCGTTAAATCTGTGCAGAATAAATTATTTTTCTTTCTTTTCTTTCTTTTATTAATATTTGTATACATCTAGATTTTTGTGAAAATACTTTTTTTTACAAAAATGAGCTTATTTCAAACATATCTACAAGTTTGTATTAAAATTATTTCAAATTTCAAAATTATTAAGAAAATCTGGCACGTAAATAAGGACATCTACACTCGATTTAAAAAAAAAACATAGCAGTAGAAACGGACACTTGAATTTGTCCGCCTTCACTATAATAAAATAAATATACAAATAGATATACATACTAAATCATTTAAAAAATGCAAATCGTTGCTGATTACGTGAATAAATAAGTTATGATACGATGAAGTAGAGAATATTTTATTAAATATAAGATAAACTGTTTAGTTCTAAGTATACTATATAATACAACCACACACTATTTATCTATACTTACTTTATTTTATACTTTTTAACATTATAATTTATTGAAATACTTATCCTGACACCAGGAGCATATCTACTGTAAGGCCGAAAGTGTCAGCACCTGAGGCAGCAGCAATCTGACATTATTCTTCTAGCCAGCTGCCCTATAACTTCCTGTCAGTCAAAAGAAAACAGAATCTATACGCCCTGTGCTATAACATGTCAAAACAACTCTAACTAGCCTTATCTCTTCGGGCTACATTGTTAAGTTGAGGGTTTCCTATGATGACCGTCCAGATCCAAAATCAAACGCACAAAAAAAAAAGACCCTGGACTATACCTGGAACTATAGTTTTAGTCAACATAAAATCGACGAGACCAAACAATACGGCATTTTCTTGTTTAGTATCTATGGTACCATTCTGGTTCTACTAGTTTACTGACACTTGTAAGAAAGTAGGTAAATATCCAATGAGTCTAAACACGACGATGCTATTTTCTATGGTTGAAGATCCTATATATATAATCAGACCCTGACCACCTGTTAGTGTAATAACACTAGTCAGCACAAATTCAATAAACCCCAACACGATAGTGTTATCTTGTATAGTTGAGGAGTTGTTGTGGATGGTTACCTTCCGGTTTTATCATCAGACCCTGGGTACCACCACCACCAAATATAATATCGCTTGTCAATACATATCCAATAATCTGAAACACAATGGTGCTATCATACTTGGTTGCAGAGATCCGATGGCCACATTTCACCAAGTGTTAAATCACTTTCAATATACATCAAATGTGTCAAATACAAAGGTACTATAGATGGGATGATCAATTTTCCTTTATTTTCTTTAATAATCAACCCTTCAATTTGATATGCCGCACGGTACAGTTTTCCGATTTCCTCCCCAAAAGTTACCCCATATTCCAAATTAATTTATTTACGTTACTCGTCCGTATTGGGGTCTTTGTCTTGACTTTTCGTCTTGACAGACGGACAGACGCACTAGTGATCTTAGAAGGGTGCCGTTTTTACATCCGAATGTTCGGAACAAAATTTTCTGCCGAACGACGAACGGACAGACAGGCAGACGGACACGTGAGTGAGTGAGTTTGAACCCTTCGGGTACGGAACTCTATAAAAGGTACATTTTATAAGTTGGGCGTCTATTACTCTTAAACTAATAGAGCTAACTTAGCCGTGATAGTTTTCCTTCAAAGTTCCTTATTTATGCTACCATAATAAAAAAAACTGGCTAAGTGCGATCGGATTTCACACATTAATATTGGTATTTGTTAGTAAAGTATACGTTATGAACTTATGATAAACATTATCACCAAATTTCAAGTCAACGGCAAGTTAAAAAATTATTCGTAACAAAATTTTGTGTCAGGCGACGGACGGACAGACGGACACGTGTGTGACAACTACGGAACCCTAAAAAAACTGATTTTTGAAGTCAACATCTTAACTTTTAGTGGGAAGGACGCGCGTAAAAACAGTTTTGAAGATTTTATTATTCCGTTTTTTTGCGAGATTAGTATAGGGTGCTAATTAAACAGACTTCCTTTTTAATAGCAGTATTCGCCTCTGTAAATCTACCTTGCCTTCTTAATTACTAAGTCAGCCACAATTAACGATCGTCTGAATGACACTATCTTAGCCACTAGTTATCTTGTATGTAAGCTACTCTAAATACAACTCATCATGGTGGTTATTTTCAGCATCTAAATTTGTAACATGCATTCAAGCAGTAAACTTCTAAAATATTAATATCATCAATATCGTAACAAGAAAGATATATTCTGTTAGCTTCTAATTTTTAACTCACTGCGTTTAAAATGTTACTCATCCCGCAATAATTGAACATCAAAATTTTGCTAAAATTATCATCAAATAGTAAATTGTGGCCACTAATAAGTTCGTAGAAACTATTGAGGGGAGATAAAACAAAAGCCTTATTTTTGAAAAATCAATTTGTTTATTGAAATACATCATTTTACTTATAGTAATTAATAGAAACATTTTGTCTTTATCATCATTTGTCCGAATGATAACTTGCCCGAACTTAATGTCACATACGAGTAATATCACATGGCATAAAATTGAAATCGCTAAATACAATATGCCCTAAATCCGTTTGCATGTAAGCAAGCATGCAACATGCAGCAGGCATGGTTTCTGTCACGGCTCCGGCGCTGCAAGGCTTCGGCGGTCCCATGCGAGCTTATCGTCGCAGAAAAACCACCTGCTCCTCAACTCGCGGGCCGCCTCGCCCCTCCGCGTCTACGCGATTCAAAATTACACTCTAGGGGTTTTTTTTTTTTGGGGTGGGAAATCATCCTATGACTTCTCCCGCTCTGGGCGGAGCGGGAGGGCGTGTCAGACTCTTACTGACTAAAACCCACCCCTGTTCCTTCCTGCCTTTGAGTGCCCAGGGGCGAGGTAACTCTGTTTCGAATTTATCCTCAACCCCCGGGTAGGCATCGGCCATGACGGGCCCCGTCTCTTGCTGACAACTCTTTTAGGCGCGCGTGGAACACTACGCGCCGTCGACTCTCGGGCCTGGTGCTGATCGGACGGCGAGTTACCCACTACTCGCCGTCCGCAGGCCCGACACTCTAGGGGTAGGGCAGACAAGACTGCGTGCAATCGGAGTTACAGCGATTCGTTTCTGTCACTAAAACCTAATTTTAGCAAATGTTTTAGGACTATACTATGTTTCAGATAAATTTGCAATAAAGTACATTGACCTTTCCCTAATAACTCTTCGTAGGTACCTGAACAATCAAATATAAATCGTTTTTCATTATTATACAATGTTAAGGATCACGAGAGATGTTGATTCGGAACAGCTTTGAGTCATTAATTCCGTTTTTCAAACTAAAAATGTCAATAAATATAGGTGGGTCAATGACCGTTATTGCACGTTTATTTGGAGCAACCTATAACAATTTTCAAATACACGTGACTAACTCGTCGGTACATGAATCGAATGGCGCTCTCTGATTATTGCAAATGATCGGACACTGTCGTCTGGCGCACTCGAGCCAAATTTTGCGGTTGCTATTTTCATGATAATAAAAGAATATGATGTATTATTTTACATTCTAAGTTATAATAAATGATGTTGTCTATACAAGCTTGAATTATATTTTTTGGAGGACCTTGTGTTGAAGCTGTAAAACGTAAAATGATGATGAGATCTAAATTCCGTGGCTGTTAGTAAATTAGGTGGCAATGTATAAACAAGTTAAGATAATTGTTGGTCTTTTTTTTTTGACGCTTTAATAAGAATATTTAGTTGGCGTTGTAAAAAAGACGAATTTAGTTAGTAGTCTATCTCATTTTCCCGTTGCTTAGTTATAAAATGAGAAGTTTGATCACGTGGCCAATAAAGAAATGTGTGGCTCGACTTATTATTTTTCATTAGTATATATACCCATGCAAAATTGCAGCTTTCTAGTACTAACAGTCTCTTAGCTATGTCTCGGACGGACAGACGGACAGACCGAAACTAAAAATCGAAGACATTCAATGGTGAGCAGAGCTTTCACTACTTCTCTGAGTTCTGTCTAAATTTAACACAGTTATTAACTTTCTATGTATGTTTTTGCTCTCCTAAATAATTCCAGAAATTAATATCGAACCAGTTGGTTCTTATGTCTAGTATTGTTCTTACCTAACCTTCGTCATATTGTTTAGTAAAATATTACAGACTTGACTTTAGGGTTCCGTACTTGAAGGATCCAAACGGAGTCCTATTGCTGTCACTCACGTTTCCGTCTGTCTGTCGTCCGTCACACAGGTTTTACAGCCAAACGGTTGGAGCTTCAGTCTTCAAATTATCACGGTCTATGCATCATGTTGACCCAAAGATATACAAAATGTTGAAAATTGTTACCCTAAATGTGCAAAGTTTGACACGCACTTGGCCGGGGTTTTGGTTATCAGCTTCTAACCGTCGCATAACAGGCGATTTACTGTCAGTACTTGCATCAGTATTTTGATGTTATGTTAAGTATATTGTCACCAATTTCGCAGTTAAGAGTAGGCGCGTCTAGTGGCAGGATCCATGTTGATGTTTCTACCTCGCTTTCTCATTTCTTGGCTTGTAGACAGAATGAAGAGAAATTAACTTTAGCCGACTTTAGCGGGTGTAGAGAAGAAATAGTTGAGTTTTATTCCAACAAACGAGTAAATCAGCATGCAGAGCTAGAGCTCTTTCAAAGATCCTTGAAATATATAGGTTTTCTAATGTTTTTTAGTAGCTGGTAAATTTATTTAAGATACGAAGTGGCAACCTGTTCCATGACTTCAACAACAGTTTGTAGGATTTATTTAATAAAGTATTCGTTGCACATTATACATACACATACATATTAATAAAAATATAAATAAAAAGATGCCCTTTATTCCTTTTACATATTTTGAAATACCTAATTAGTTATGAGAACACTTCTAAAAGAAATCTTTTGCTCTTTTCCACAAAACATGACTTCCTTCGTTTCCTTTCTTTTATTAATTTTTATCGTTGATATTCGTAGCGGTCGCCTCCGCGTCGTAGGCTGCCCCTAAATCGCTCCACACGTTTCTATCACGCGCTTTTTGCATCCAGTTCGGTCCACAACGTTGGGTAAATATGTCTCTCCATCTCTGTCTTTGTCTTCCCTGCTTCCTTTTACCGTCTAATGGTATCCATTCGGTTACCCTTTTTGTCCATCTAGTACATTCCAATCTACACTGATGCCTTGCCCAGTTCCATTTCAGTAATCTAATTCTATACTTTAGGTATAGACGCCAGCAATAGTCGCTAAGAATTCTCACAGCGTATTAGTTTGACGTTTAGTTTGACTTGCGACCTTCTATTTTCAAGTTTTTGCCAACAAATGATTGAAATTCACAATTTCATGAACTTAGCATAAGTCAAGATGGCCCAGTGGTATAGAGCAAACAGATTGGCGCAAATCAGTGTGGCGCAAGTTCAACTCCCACGTAATTGTTGACTTTTTGTAGTTCTTACCCGATTGGAAGTTATGGATTAGCATTACATATATTAAATTATTATTTAACTTGTTTACACATTTCTTAGAGTTAGAAAGGTAGATCAGAAAAAAACTAATTAAAGAATTAAATTTCTGCGAGGTAGACATGAGTTTTAACTTGACCGAAATGAACTGTCGTTTGGTTGTAGTTGTTGGTTAGTGACGTGTGGTTAACAGTATTGTAATATTCGCAAAATGCAGGCTAATATTAGTATTGAAGTGAGGGCGACTATCACTGGGCTGCAACACAAAATCTGAAGAAACCGGACTGAATGTGAGTATAATAGCTATTAATGAATTGTAACTTTATTATAAATTAATCTTCTAATTAAAATGTATGCCATTTATGAATCCATCCATCGTATCTTTATGAGGCTTAAAAGAGAAATACATAAATCGTTGGGTTTATTGGATTGGTTATTGGATTTATAAATGCAGTTTTATTTTAAAATTATATTCAATAATTATGATTATTAACATTTTATATAATGAAAATGAAGTCAAGTAGGTATAGCTGCCTAATATATCTTTTTTTGTTTTAGAAAAATACTGTAAGTCTTTGGATAAAAAGATATGAGGAAGAAGGTGGCCTTGCTAGTCGAAAGAGAAGTAGGTGACCGAAGCTTAGTAGCGAGGCGCAGCGAAGACATTATGGTAGACGTATACGAAACGAATGGTTTCGCCACCAACGAGACCTTTTGCGGAATTATATGACACCTCGATGAAAACTGTTTGCCGTGCACTTCACGCTGAAGGCGTGCATCACAGAAAACCTGCTAAAAAGCCGTACTTGACAGAGAGGCACAAACAAGAACGATTACGTTGTGCACGTGATTATTTAGATTTTGACTGTAATATTGCGATATTTTCAGATGAAAAAAGATTTAAATCCAGTCAAAAGGGCAGGCTTCACTTATGGCGCAAGAATAACACTCGCTGGTGTAATAACAACGTTATTCCTAACACCGAATCAGGTTGAATCACAATTAATATGTGGGGATGGATAAGTGCAGCAGGACCAGGAGAACTTCATTCCTCCACGCGCAAACAGTTCAACTTATGTGGAAGTGTTAGACTCAATTATGCTACCTACTGTACGCAACATTTACCCAGCTGATGAGTTAGCAGAATTTCCGTTTGTCCAGAACAATTGTTCTATTCACCGAGCGAGTACTGAGCGTGTGTGTAAGTAATTGTTATTCCATGGCCAGCGCGATCACCCGACCTCAACCCCATAGAAAATCTATGGGGTTTGATGGTCTACGAAACAATTAAAAACCCATTGCATGGAGGTGTGGGCAAGTTTTAGAGGGAGCGATACATGCAGTAATATTGTTGGGTCCATGCGCAAACGTCTACTTGACTGTATCGAAAATAATGGAGGTTATACAAAATATTAAGTTTAAGTAAAATCAGTCGGTGTAACTATGTTTAGTAGGCCATTTTATTTTAACATATCCGTGATTATTCGTTAACAAACACTGTAGGTGTGTTGTAATTGTGTTTACTTTCGTTTAAAATAGCTATATCTTTTAACTTGTGCCATCGCCTTATCTTAAGAATGCAGTGAACTCGCTTTCAATTTTGTTGACAATAATCATGATTCTATTTTGTTTTTTATTCTTCTACCCGCACTGTTCTAACATAATAGTTCAATTTATTTTTCTCATCTAATTGACGATTATCTTGTGAGAACTAAAGTTCTTTTAACAGAAATTGAGATTTAGTTTCAATCTTCTTTTCGTCAAGAAAATGAACAATTAAGCTATGATCTTAATACATTGTGACGTTACATAAAAATAAAATGTTTACAAAGTCTAAATCAAATATCACTTTTCAATAAATAACTGGATATAAACAATTATATTTTATTTTATTAAAATTTTAATATCCTTTCATTGTTACGTTATTCATATTATGAATGGTCTAAGTGGGTATACTTCCAACAAAAAATCTTACACGTAACATAGATAACGGTTACAAGATAACTTTTTTGTCTAGGCAACAATTCGACGTCACAGTTCTCATTTAATTTGTAAATATAAGGAATAAACACATTTATTAAACACGTCTTTTTATTTCCACCTTACAACATCGAAAAGATGTAACAATTAAATAATTGCAAATTACGAATGTGATTCTTCTTGTGGTTAATAGATCATATTCGTAATTTGCAACTATGTAGTGCAAAAAATGCAATAGTATTTTTCATAGAAATATAAAAAACAACTATATTAATATAGATTGGGCATTTTCAAAGTAAGAAATAACCGCAACGGACCGACCATGATTTGAATTCGGGCTACGTTATTTGCGAATCCAACACTTAGTTCATACGGCTACCAGCACGTCATGATATATTTGCGCGAATTTTATCAATGCAATGGTAAGAACAAGTCACCTCTGTGACTGTGTGATGCGTATTCAATGGCACAGAAAAATAATAATGATGTTTTTAAGCTCAGTGCGACGACAGTTCCTTAGTGTGTGTTATCTGTGGAATGTGGATACTCATACACGCGCACACATACGCACGGAAGTATCGTGCTCGCTCGGTTCGTAGCAATGTAATCTTTAGCGTTCTTATGGACTTTTGCGGCCTCACTGTACGTCTGTTAGTTTAGTTCTTTTCCGTACTAAATATTTTTTTTTATTTTGTTTGATTTTTTTATTCTTTCTATTTTCCTCTGGCATATGGCAATTTTTTCTTTGTCTTCCTTCCTCAACGACCATGTTTGACATCCATATGTGAGACAAGGTAATATAGCTGTTTCATACACTTTCTTTTAATGGTTAGGCTAATTTATTTATGTATTTTTAAGGATTTCTTAGTACCCCCAGTACTTTTTCCATGCTGACGCTATTCTTCTTTGTACCTCTTTTTTATTGCAGTTTTCAAACGACACGAATTGCCCTAGGTAGACATAGTCCTTGACTTATTCTATCTTTGCGTTCTCTATTATGACCTGCTGATTCTCTCCATTAGTAATTATTTTTGTTTCTGAAGAATTTAGCGATAGGCCGACTTTCTTACTTTCTCTCGCTAATTCACTTGTCATTGATGCTAATTCGATTCCACTTTCAGCAAATACAACAATATCGTCCGCGAAGCGCAGGTGACTCAGAAACTCTCCATCCACTTTTATGCCCTTGTTGTCCCACTCAAGGTGTCTAAAAACTGACTCTAGTACCGCTGAAAACAATTTTGGTGATAAAGGTACCCCTTATCGGACACCCTTTAGTACAGGAAACTCTGTTCCTTCTCTGTCTATTCGCACTTTAGTCAAACATTTAGATTAAACGCTCTTGATTTTTATATACCTACTTAAAGTCCATTCCTTGCTGTGAAAATGCTGTCCAGATCGCATCGTAATATAGGGAATCAAAGGTTTTCTGGTAGTCGGTAAAACACATATAGATAGTTTTCCTGTACTCGTTGGCTTTCTCTATTATTTGCGTAACAACCTGTATATGGTCCGTGGTTGAGTATTTTTTACGAAACCCAGCCTGTACGCGTGGTTGATTCTCATCTAGAATTTTTGTAACTCTATTCAAAATGGCCTTCGAAAATATTTTGTATAGGTTCGTCATAAGGCTGATCGGCCTATAATTTCCAAGGTCACTACGATCTCCTTTTTTGTGAAGCAGTGTGAGTGTGGACTTCGACCACCCTCTGGTGTTGTTTCTGTACTGAGAACGTTATTGAAGAGCAATTATAGAGGTTTGAGCAGTAGGCTGCTTTCAAAACTTCGTTTACAATATTGTCGCTGCCAGGAGTTGTGTCGTTTTTCTAAGTAATTATTGCTTATTCAAGTTCAGATTGAAGACGACGTTTTTTTTTTACCACACACCTACCTACTATGACAAGATCAAATAGATTTTAACCCATTGAATGTGTTGAGTACAGAGGCCTATCTGGCAGCAATGAAACAATGTCAACACCACTACCAGATTTATTATCAACATCTACAGGTTTAATAGCAGATTGTGCACCAAGGGGGTAAAGCAGTGTCTTAAGTCACGGTGTAAAGTTAAATTTTTCTACATTGGCTTGCGTCAAAGATAGTTTTCAGCATGAGACCCAATTTACCTATCTTCAGGTTCTTTGCTTGAGGAATGTTTGTTGTAAATAAGAGTCCATAAATTTGGACTTCACTTATTATTCATTTATTATTAACACTGCATCACACTAGATTATCATGAGTATACAGAAAATTGTATGTTGAACTTACAATTTATGATGAACCATTATTACCCAATCGTTCGAAGATCGAAGATCAAGGTCCAGAGAGGAGATACCACAAGCAATATTGTAGCCGTGGTCATACAATCCTGGTCATCCCTGGACACGTGGACGTTTGTGTTCCGAACCTTTTGCTAAAACCGCATTGTTCTTCCAAAAATAAAGTGAAGTTAAGAGCCGACGATTTTATTAGGTTTTTTCCATAGAAAGACTTAAATGTAACCTATGAACCCTACCAACAAGAAAGGAATTCGGTGAGGCTCATAAATGCCGCGCTTAAGATTTAGTGTCACTACAGAAAAATCCCAAAAAGAGTACTTAAAGCGTCTCCATTCTTATGCTTATAGCATTTGAACTTGACTCTGGTCCCTTTAACACCTCGAGACATGGTAAAGTTCTTATAAAATGTCTTTTCCAATAAATTTAGTTAATTGTGTTAGTCTCGCTCCAGATCAAGTTGGAAAAAGAAACGTCAAAGTCTTATCTATCATCTTGCAAAATAACGCTTCATTACACGAATCTAACTTATTATATTTTTAAGTGTTACAACGGGCGGCATATTAAAACCTGAGCGTAGCGAGGGATTCAATGTACTAAATCCCGAGCGAAGTGACGCGGTTATGCGAGTCCTGACTAAAGCGAGGGGTTCAAGCTGCCCAAGACAAAGACGGGCTTTATCTCAGAGGAGCATACTCTACTTTTCACACATTCTGAGAGACAATAAAAATCCAGGGCTCACTGAAAATCATACCACCAAACACCATCTTTTGTTTCACATTATTTGAAATCGCGACCTTTTTCTTTTTTTTTGAGTTCTGCTTATGATGGATGTCCAGTTCGATTTTCGAACAAACCTCTTTTTTATTTATTATTTATATATTTATGCACACACAAAAACAATTACAAGAGTAAAATGAACAAATACAGATAAAAGAGCACAAAGGTGCTGCTTATTTCAAAAGAAATTTCTTCCAGCAGACCTGCGACTGGAAAGTTGGTTGAGAAATGTAGACACAGTGTGTATAAATAGATATAGAAATATAAAATATACTAGAATACATAAATAATTCATACATAAAATATACCTAACTTTACAATAAACCAAAGTACATAATTAAATATAAAATAAATATCAATAATAAATATAATCACGGAATGGTGGTTTTACATAGAGTTTTCCACGAATTTGATGTTTCAAATGCATATCACTTTACTCCCTAGAGTTTCATATAACTTTAACTCCCTTGGGTGGTAATGCTTTATTTTACTTTGAGATTGCATAATGTGTAATTGGACATTGTCGAGCAGGTGGTGTGAAAAAACAGTTACATACCTATACTGATTTAAGGAAAGCATGGCTTCAGTTGAAGATACCGTGTCCTGTAATAATACGCAATTAAAACAATAATAATTACGAGCAACTCTTACCGAGCTCAGCACATATTGCCTTTTCAAAGCCCCGGTTGCCGGGTAGCTGGTGCCGGGTACCTATCTGGCGGCGAAATGTATAGCCATGTACGTTAGCTTTCATACGTGCTGGCGTAATTAACTATTAATTAACTATTACTGGACAGTTGGCACCGGCTACCCGGCAACCGACACGTGTGAAAAGGCTCTGGTTTCTGGAAGCGGACTAAACAGACTACCCAGCCCACTACAAACATTAAAGTGGGCGGCAAAAACATACGTTTGAATCAACTTTCGGCTTCTAGAAATAACGAGAATATTCCAAGTTGTGCTACAGTGCTTCCCCTAGTGTCGAGCGGCGATCACTACAAACATTTCATTCATAATTATGCAACTTTCATTCATAAAATGTCCCCCTCGTGTCGAGCAGCGGAAGCAGTTATCCAATATTCCATTCATATTTACAAGTAAATCATTCATAAATAGCGATCGTAGTTGGTGATAGTAATGGCATCTAGCAGTACGTGGCGCAAACAGAAGAATTAGAATTCTCATCTTGCTTCCACTGTTCAACAACAGAGGGCGCTACTTATTATATATCAGTCACAGAATGTGTTCGAAAACAACTCGAGTTACGGAAAAAGCCAAAGGCATTAACGCCTTTGTACAGTAATTTTTACCCGTGTATTAAGTTTAATAAATAAATAAAATAAAAAGGATATTTAATTATTCGGTAGTATCCGGATCATCCGGGCCGGATATTCATGAAGTACCGGTGTGATTCCTGTGTTCTAAAGAAACTAGGCCAAAGGTATTAAAACTACAAATTCATTTCACATAATTATTTAACTATAATAAAATATTTATATAAAAATACAGATAATCTAATTACACACGTAAAAATAATTTACATGCTGGTTAAAATAGCACTTAAACATGAGTTTTGTTTAATGATTGTTTATTATTTACTGTACTAATTGCAAAACAGTGCATACAACTATCAGAATAATACTGCTCTTGAATAAAAATGCTGAACTTGGTTCTAGACATTCTTCTTCATGTGAGATTGTTTTAAAGTATGGTTCATGGAGCTCTGGTCGTTCCTCAATTATGTCTGAGATGGCTTGGTTGCCGGCTTCCGTCATAGTTCTCCCTCGACTCAACTGCCAGACACCAACTGTGCAAAAAGATGATAAAGTTTAATTTCCATTGATTTTAAATTTTTCAACAAATTATAAGTACCTACGTAAGATTTTTTTTTCGTAACCTGGATGAAAAAAAATTGGAACATTAAATGGCTAACCCGACAAGTGTTACCCTGTTCAAGCAGAAATCATAGAAAAAAACACTATAACCCGTTAACCGCCGTAAAGCCCCTTTTTTTTGGGGTTGGGAAATCATCCAACGACATCTCCCGCTCTGGGTGGAGCGGGAGGGCGTGTCAGGCTCTTACTGACTAAAACTTCCCCTGTTCCTTCCTTGCCTGAGTGCCCAGGGGAGCGGTAACTCTGTTTTGAATTTATTCGCTACCCCTAGGCATGCAGGCACCGGCCATGATGGGCCCCGTCAGTGATGGCTGACAAACATCTCTTTGAGGCGTGCGTGGAACACTACGCGCCGTCGAATCACGGGCCTGGTGCTGATCGGACAATTGGCAAGCTACCCACTATAAAATGCAACGTACAGTACGGTACATCAAAATTAATTAGTGGGGAAGTTAGGATATTCCTGATTAATTTTTCAATGCCGTAACCATCGTAAATGGCGACGAAATGCGTTTAGTGAGTCAATGCAATCTGCCTTTTTTATGGGTGGGAAATCATAAAATAACTTCTCCCGCTCTGGGTGGAGCGGGAGGGCGTGTAAGACTAAGGCTACGGCCTCGAAAACAGCGGCGCAGGGAGCGGCGTACGAGCGATGCGCACCAGTCTAGCGGTGCCCTGGCGTCTGCATTGACGTAGTGTTGTGCATGTGCAAAAAACTAACGTTACAAAGAAATTTGTATCAAAAAGATGTCGCTGTTTAGACATTTCGTTCGCGAACCTTCAGATACTAATTTCTCATAACACAATACTACACCGCTCTAGCGCCGCGCGATCTACCCGCTGGTTCCGAGACCGAGGCCTAAAACCCACGCGTGAGTTGCCTGTGCCAGGGGCAGCAATGACTCAATGCAATCTGCCTGGCTTTTCCCAACTATAGTAGGTTGGCTTCCAGTCTAACCTGATGTAACTGAATACCAGTATCTTACATGGAGCGACTGCCTATCTGACCTCCACAACTCAGTAACTGGGTAAAACGATACCTCTTGGCAAGACTGGTGTCAGGTTTCCTGGCGTCTGACTATCCGTAACGACTGTCATAAACAAGTAACAGCTGGAACCAATGATTTCGAAAGGAATCTCGGTTTGTTACCATAGTCAACCCATCCACTGGTCGACCTCGGCCAGAGTTGCTGACGATTAATAACTTTAATTTCATATACCTTATCTAATATATCTACATACGTGCATATATGTTTATCATGATAAGCTCGTCGAGTCAAAGCTCCAAAGTCTTGAGCATCGACGCCGAGTTGCTAGCCTGTCGTTTTTCTAACGGTTGCATTTTGGGTAGTTTGTCGGAATTGCATAGTCTGATTCCGCCAAGCCCGTTCCATCATTGGACTACTAGACGTATGGCGACGCGCCACCGGTACATGGTGGACATCCCATCCACACGCACAAAACTTTTTGGGAACACATTCATTGTGCGTACAGCTAAGGAGAGGAATTGCCTGCCAAAGTCTGTGTTTCCTGATAGCTACACCAGCTATAACCTGGGAGTCTTACCTAAGTCGAGAGTGAATAAGTTACGTACTACTAGGCAAGCGTGTTTCATCTTCGACCACATCATCGCTTACCATCAAGTGAGATAATGGTCAAACGCAAGCCTATCAATGATAAAAAAAAAACATCGTCTGCGTTACATTATCTCAATTCAACAAAATGTATGATAAATAAACATAAATAAGGAAGAAGAATAAAATACCTTGTCTTTGATTGCTATTAATATTTTTGCAACTGTAAGCTAGTGCATATCCATCGTAGTCAGTTGCCAAAATGTATATTGTAGTCCCCGTCTCTGCGTCATCTAGAAAAATAAATTTGATATAACATACATTTGTACAGAAAGACATTAATGGCCAATTTCTGGAACATATATTATTGTAAGCTGCTGTGCGTTGAATGAACTTTCAACAGCCAATCAGTTGACTTGTGTTTGTATTTTTTTTTGACACTTCGATAATTTATTTCCAGTAACAGTGAATAAGACATTTTTAAACGATAAAGGGTTTTACCCCAGCAGATTATCTGTTTATAATTTATGATATTTACCTTCTGAGTCATCCATAACTAGAGAGAAAATTCCGCTGCCATCATTTGAACTAAGTCGGGCTGAACCTTCTGTAGTCAATAAATCTTCATTGACTACTTCGAAAAAAAGTACTCTAATGTCCCTCGTTTCTTGGTCAAATGAAAATATAGTACCAATACATGAACGGTCTCCAACTGCGTCATATCTTTTCATGTGATACCAGGAATTGTTTGCGAACTGTAAAAAAAAGAATGAATGAAAGGACAATAGACGTAACATTTCGTAACAACATAACAACTGCTTTCCGCGCAGAGTTATGCAGAGGTGCACCTATTGCACCCACATTTTGGGATTCTCCTGTGTTTATTTTTGTACAATATTTTCATATCTGAAAAAGAAATCTCTTTAAAACAGCATCAAAATTAGTTATTTAATGAAGCAGCAATTACTCGTAGCATTTCAAATAAGTACCTATTGATATAAGGAAGAGTGGAAATGTGGTGGGGACATCTCGCTACCTATTTCTTTTGTAAGCGCGTAACGACTTCATACTTATGTGTGTGCATCCTTTTTCTGTTACTTGACATTTTCCCTTTCCCTCTTTTTTTTTTGTGGGGAATCATCCAATGACATCTCCCGCTCTAGGGTGGAGCGGGAGGGCGTGTCAGACTCTTACTGACTAAAACCCACCCCTGTTCCTTCCCTACCCTGAATGCCTAGAGGCGAGGTAACTCTTTCGAATTTATCCTCAACCCCTATGCAGGCATCGGCCATGACGGACCCCGTCATGAATGCTGACAACTCTTTGAGGCGCGCGTGGAATACTATGACAAAGATTCACGATTGACAGCCGGGACCAACGGCTTAACGTGCTTTCCGAGGCACGGAGGAGTCTCGGTATGTAAAGATGGTCACCCATCCATGGACCAACCCCGGCAAGCGTAGCTTAACTTGATGGATCGACCCGTGCGGCTGTTATTACTTTAGCCACGAGGGTAGCCGCAGAGTAAGTGTATTGAAAATAATTTTCTGTACTAAATTTTAGCAGTCCAAGCATTCACATCTTTGTTCGTCTAGCTTGAGTCACCAGCAATGCAAGCACGATGATCGTGGCTAAGCTTAAAAAGACTTCGCTCAACAGATGCTAGTCGTGAGATGTTGCAAACGAGGCAAGATGTAAGATATTTAATCTATGCTATACAGATTAAACGGAAAATCAAATAATATCTTACTCTAGCCACATTAAAGGACTCCACTGCAGAAATTTCGGTGTCACATTGTCCTGGGATTATGACTCGGTCTCCAGACTCTTCCGGGTAGTGGAAACAAGCTTCTGGCGTGTGACTCGTCTCCTGGTAATAGTCTTGTCTTAGACCTTGAGTGTTATCGATGATTTCATTAATTTCCCTTTCAGCGACCTCGCTCAGTCCTGTGTTTCGGCTTAGTTTCCAACTGCCAACTGTGAATGTAGTTTGTCAAATTAGCTCATTCAAAGTCACATTGAGCTTTTTGATATCTGTTTATATTATTACTAAAAACTGGTTTACCTCGTCGTGTGTTTGAATCAGGATGATTATAACACGTGTATAGGAGAGCATAGCCGGTATAGTCAGTTGCAAGTACAAAGTAATCACGAATGATGGCTGCAAAAAGAAAAAAATCAAAGTTAGTTTACCAATTAAATGTATTAGATAATATTAAAATAAGATGCATAAAATAACATTATTTAAATAAAAATAATAGTTGAAAAAAAAAAAACTTTAAAACACACTTTTTGGTATTTTTCTCAGCAAACCCGATAAGATACTTATATTATTACCATGGGTATGCATAAAAAATAACAAGTCCGCCATCTTTGGAAGATTGCCATATTGGATTTAGAATGACGTAAAGCCATGCATTATCATCCAAACTAAACATGTACGCAAAATTTCAGCTCAATCGGAGATCGAGAAGTGGGTTAAATTTAACTTCCAAGATTTTTTTACATAATACAGTTAAAGGTGAAGCTAACAAAAGTTTGTTAAAAATGGTTACAGACTTTCATAAACTAACGCCTTTTTGCCATGGCGATAATCTGAAACTATAGAACGCCACCTGCTGCGATGCTCACCTAAAAAATATTAAATTAATTACACATTATTGTTAAAAAACAACTTACTGCCGCTATCAGTGTTGAAAGTAACGCGTAAATTCCCAGAGCCATCACTGCTTACTGAAGCTACTCCACTTATCTCAGACAAAGACACATCGCTTACTTGGCTGCTTACAAAAGATAAACTATTACTAGTAGCTACGTTCTCGATTTCAGCAAGGTTACACTGGCCGGTTTGTGCTGGCTGTGGGTATCTGGCTACTTCGAACCATTTGCCAGTGAACTGGTAAAAAAAAAAAAATAACTTAAATATTTACAGGTTAAAAAAAAACTTAAAAACCGAAATTCACTTTTTAGTATCAATGTTTTAAATAGCATTAATTATAAAACTTACTCTATTCACGTCAAAGTCAGCAACGCCTGTTATAGATGTATCGCAGGTTCCGGGCAAATCGATATAGTCTGGTTGTTCGAATTCTGGATAGTAGAAGCACGCTGCATCAGAATGACTTGTCTCACGGTAATAATTTTGTCTAAGACCTTGGGTGCTACTGACAACAGCATCTATCTCGTTAACAGCCGTTTGACTTAGTTCGGTCGTTCTACTTAGTTTCCAACTGCCAACTGTGAAGGTAATTGGTTAAAATTAACTGTCTCAGAGTAAAATACACGCATTTCAATAAAAAATAAAAAAAACAACTTTACCTCGTCGTCTCTCTCCACTTTCTATAGTAACACAGGTGTATAATAGTGCATAGCTGTTGTAATCGGTTCCGAGTACGTAAAACTTTGCAGTTTGTATCTCTGCAATCAAAAAAATAAGTAACATAATTTGTAAAAAATATTAACTACCAATGTTTACGGGTGTGCAATATTTAATATTTTTTTAAACAAATTTTAGTTATTTAGCAAAACCAGTTAATTTTTTTTAAGAATTCCATTTTTTCATTTTTAAAATATTGTTATGGTTTGGACTAATACACCATTTTTTTAGTGACTTAACATTGAACAACTCACCTTCATCAAAATTGAATGTAACTTCTATTTCTCCGTCATTGTCTGTTACTGTGGCTTCTCCTGATATTTTACCCAAAGCCTCATCGGTAACTTGGCTGTTCACAACAGTGATCGTACCGCTACTAGAAACCTCCCCAAATTCAGCACGGTTGCATTGGCCAGTCTGGGCTGGTTGTGGGTATCTGGCGATTTCGAACCATGGTCCCATGAACTGGTTAAACAAAAAAATAAATTAAATTAAAAGGGCGAGACTCTATGCCCACATTTTAAATATGTAGTGGTTTCGTATCGTGTTTGCTAATGAAACTATTAAAAATCAAAATATATCGAAACAAAAAGAGAAAACACGACGCGATAAGGTGCCAGACTACTGCAGTGCAGCGGCGTTGGTTTTTTACTAAGGCAGCGCCGCATGTTCAGCGCCTGCTTTGAATAAATCCTTCGCTTTGCTTCGACGTCCTGCGAAGCGTTGTCAAAAGGCGTCGTGGACTGCGTTTTTCTTATGCCACTGTGTTTTCCTATATGTACTAGTCAAGTGGTCGCCCTATGATCTAAATTTGACCATAATTAATTTAATTTTAAGTTTGAACGTTAAGGTTTTATCGTCAAAGATAAAACCTTATAGGGAACGTGCACGGCGTAGTCTGTGCCATCTAGTGGAGTAAATTCGAAACTTTTACCCTATAAAAACTTGTCATTGACATTTCCGTTTCATACATGTATACACGCGTCATGCACACATGTAGCACGCGTAACGTAGACTGTCATCTGCCCGGGGGTTGAGGATAAATTCGAAAGAGTTACCTCGCCCCTGGGCACGTAGGGCAGGGAGGAACAGGGGTGGGTTTTAGTCAGTAAGAGTCTAACACGCCCTTCCGCTCCACCCTAGAGCGGAAGAAGTCATGAGATGATTTCCCACCCCCCAAAAAAAAAAAACGTAGACTGCCATCTATTGAGTGAAATCCGCAACTTGTGCTGTACAAATACTTGCTTACTCGCCCTCTATAGTTCCTGCACGCTCTCTATACATAATGACATGACTTGACACGACTGTAACCATAAAAAAAGAGTATATATACAAATACGTGTCAAACGCATGGTAGCGTGTGCAATGTTTTTTTTATTAATTTAATTGATTTCTAATGCATGCTAAATAAAAATATTAGCTTTCTGAACTCTTTCTCCATATAAACTTTAACTGTGTCACATTTTCATACTCCACCGTCCGCGTAATTTTCGTAAAAAGAGGTCGAAATTTTTTTGTGTGTGTAATATAATTATAGATTTATATTATGGGCAACGTAGCGGCTGGCACTGTCGTAAAGCTTCACTCTTACAAAGACCAAAAACAAATAGAGATGTGGAAAGAATATCCACACAAAAGCAAACGTAGGTATTTGTCGTTATTATGTATATCTTTTAGCTATTTATAAAGTTTCATTTATCAGATAACCTATTTACAAGTGTAACTAATAGTGCTTGTAAGACCTATTAAGTACTTCGTAATCAGGGGGCAAGTGTCATTGAATATCCTGAAATCGTATGTTGAGCTACACATATAAAATCTATCGGTTCTCAAAAATTAAAGGCAACTTACATTATGAATATTGAAATTAGGAACGCCAGTAATCGATTCATCACAGGGTCCGGGCAGCAGGATATTTTGTGGGACTTGTTCAAAAACTGGGTAATAGAAGCAAGCTGCATTGTCTTGACGCGTTGGCCGATAATAGGGCTCGTGGAGGTCAATGTTCTTGCTTACGAGTTCTTCAATAGCATTATTCGCTGCTTCGGACAGTCCTGCACGAGACCTACTCAGTTTCCAGCTGTACACTGCGTAAAAGAAGAGTTGTGTATGTTTTTAAACATTAGAAACCAAAAAACAGGATAATACCATGTAAGAGGTATAACAAATCAAATAAGTACAAATAAATAATATTTACGTTGTTTTCTATCGGCGTCGAAATTCTTACAGCTGTACAAGAGTGCATAGTCAGTGTTAACGATATCCAAAATGTAGACGTTGTATGGAACTGTAACAAATGAACTCATTAAATGGGCAGTGACTTTATTTGAATGAAATTGACTGTAGTTTACCTAAGGAATCCCCGTAAAGTATCGGAATTGCATAGAAATTGGGTGATCAATCATAATGGCTAATAAATACTAAATAAGTCAAAACAGAACTCATTCTCAAACACGAATCGTCGTTAACAAGGCTATTTAATTTTGTTCTTTAATGCGAAGAACGAATCGTTGCTTTTTTAGACTACACTGTTCATTTTTTTTAGAAATTAATAACGGCACTTACCTCCATTGGCGTCTATACTGATTACTCCTCTACCATCACTAGACACCGAAGCCTGTATAACTGTTTCTAACTTTTCCTCTTCGATCACACTCGTTTGAGTAACATCGAAGGCATTTGCACCATTCAGGGTATAAGTGCTAGCTGTGCATTCACCATTTTGGATTGCCGACGGATATCGAGATACCTCGTACCATACTCCAGAAAGCTAAAAATATTTTAATTAATGTAGAGAATATAGATGTAAATTACATAGGTTACCAGCATTAATTTTTAATATGACTTGCATCAACTTGTATATTTATTATGATAAATTATGTTTATTTAGTAAATTGGTTACAAGGAGCACTTTTACACGTCAATATTTTTTGCTTGTTTAAGCTAGGTGAGGCCGGTGTTTCCTGACTACCCTGAGAAGAAACATCGAAACAAACTCAGAGGTCAAAGTCTCTTTTAAAGTGTTCAAATCCATACAATATGTACTGGTCAAATCATATAAGAACCATGTACCTACGTTAATGTCTGGAATGAGTTTTTGAGGAAAGAAACACGCAGATTTGAGTGTATCTGTCTTGACAGTGCAAGCAACTCAGAACTTTAAAGAGCTCAACGAACCGACTAACAATACCAAATTAAGGACATTTGGGTAGGCCGCCAAAAAGTACTCAAACTGCCAGATAATCATGAAATCTACGTGAATACAATTGTACCATAATATGAAGCTTGTCAATTCTGGCATTTTTTACTATGTCTCCATGCGAGAAAATTAATTAAAAGGGCAGTAGCAATGTAAATACATCGTGACCAAAACATCGCTTACATGACTGTTGAGAAGCGAGAACGCATGGACTTTGTAGCTTTGTGAAGGTTAAGAACGAAGTTTATGAGCCGAGAAAAATTACTAGAGCAATCCCAAAACAAGATACACTAAGGTATTATAATAATTGTCAACAATCATAGGGTTGGAGCACTAACCGTGTTAGCATCAAAGTTGTCGACAACTGGCACTTCGGTGTCCGGAATGCATTGGCCATACATTATCACGTTTCCATCATTAATGTCGGGATAATAGAAGCAGGCTGCACTGGTGTGTTTTCTCGATACGTAGTACTGTAATGTTGTCCTAGCACTTGCACGTTGTCAATAATATCGTTGATAGAGATTGCCGCGTCTTTTGGTATAGTTGGTTCCTTACCCAGTTTCCAACTTTTAACTGTAAAAAGAATTCAAAATATATTTTTCCATTGTAATAACCTTATTTAAATCCGATCATAATATCTCGTTCGATTTATTTAAAGAAAAAAAAATACGATAAATAGTCGCATGCTGTTTATCTGTTTACGCAACTATCAATAACTTACCTTCTCTGAATTCATCATCGAGGTTTCGGCAAGAATACACAAATGAATATGTCTCATAATCCGTGTCCAAGACCCAATACTTCGTTGTCAAAGCTACAACAGAAAATGAGTTTTTTGTCAATGTATATCCCATGTGCTAGTTGTGATACTTTTCTTGCAGTTTGAATTATCTCAACTACAAGCAATTAAAAAAAAATGTATGTATATATTTACCGTTACCATCGTTGTCAGTTATTGTTACATCAAATTTAGCAGATCCATCAGTCGTTGATGGTACTGCAGATCCGGTTACAGTTTTCAGAAGTTGGTTCACTACTTGGGTATTTTCCACAGTAAGTGTTCCATCGGAGTTCAAAGTATACGAAGCGGTGTTGCAGGTCCCACTTTGGAAGTTTGTCGGGTATGATTCGACGTCATACCATCTGCCCTCGTACTGAATATTTTGGATACAATTATTTTAAATAACGTATTAAGCGAAATGTCCAGTGAAATGCAGAAATATTTTTTGTACTGAAGGAGCATATTATAATAAACTTACCAAATCGGCTCTAAAACTTGAAACAACAGGGATATTTTCGTCACACTGCCCGGGGAAAATAACATTTGAAGTATCGTCAGGTATTGGATAGTAAAAGCACCCAACATCTGAACGATCAATAGAGTAGTAGTAACGAGCATCTAGGACATCGACACGGTTGATTATCTCATTGATTGCGTTTGTTGCACTATCTGTCAAACCACTTGATCTGCTCATTTTCCAGCTCCAAACTATAGAAAGATTAAGTTTGTCATGAGTTTATTCATTAGTATTCTTCATTATAACAGGGTAATTTATTTAAGTGGGCGTGGATTCGCAAATCCAAATTCCTAACCAGGAATCGAACTCGTTGATTTTGAAGAAAAACCAGGCGGTGTGTATATACAGGATGTAACGGAAAGGTGTGGTCATATTTTAGGAACCAGTTCTGCCCATGGATATGAACAACTTTCTATAAGAAAAAACTGAAAATTTCCAAAAAATATATTGGACTTTCCATATAAAGTTTTCATCGGCTGGTCAATATTTGTATGGGAGGTAAAATTTTTTTTGAGAATTTCCTCAGGTTTTCTTGAAGAAAGTTGTTCATATCGATGGGCAGATGCAGTTCTTAAAATATGACCACACCTTTCCGTTACACCCTGTAGGTATATGGGTATAACACCATCGGGTGGATTTTACAAAAATCCAATGACGCAGTTTGAGTTTTCATCAAAATCGTTTTCGGGACTCCTTTTATTATTTTTCACTATTCCTCATAGTTTTGAATTTAGCCACCCGCACCCACTTCAAAAATTCAACCCGTATATGAGCAACATAATTACACAATGCAATGGTTTATGCTATGTCATACCTCTTCTTTGATCGTTGGGTAGGTCGACACAGGTGTAAATAAGCGCGTAAGAGTCATAGTCAGTGTCCAAGATCCAGTATTCTGTTGGAGTACCTGGATGTATAACAAACACGGTTTATCAATTATTAAATAAAACGTAAATATACAATGATTCTTAATGAGGTATTTACATGGCTCGATTTCAGTCACCAGCCGCATGTTCATGTTGTGCGGTTTTAGTCACCCATGTAAATCCTCCAGTAATAATGCACTATTTTAGTAACAGATATTAGTCTATAACTCTGACTAGTCCAATGTTAGACATCAGAGGGGGGTTTCAATAAAAATCACTTACTATCAGGGAAAGTGACGGTCAGCTTTCCGCTTCCACTTGGGTCAAGAATTGCTGAGCCTTCAATACTTTTCAGTTGTTCATCCACAACTTTGGAGTTAATTATAATAAGTGAACCGTCATCGGCCGAAGTATATAAAGCAGCATTACATGTTCCGTCTTGGAAATCAGAATAATAGGACTCAATTAAGCGCCAGCGTCCCGCGTACTGAAGTGAAACAATATTATATAATTTAGAAGATTCCGAAGCAAGTTTATTGAAGTAGTAAACTGAAGCGGGAATGATTATGAAATGCTACATACCCGAGATGCGTCGAAGTTTTGAAATACAGGGATGTTTGGATTGCATCGTCCAGGAAACACCACCGGATCACTGGGACCTAGGTCTGGGTAGAAAAAGCAAGCAGTATCCGTCTGCTGAATGTTCTCATAGTAATCGTTCCTAAGTACATCAACCTTCGCTATGGCGTCGTTGATGGCCGCGTTGCCTGCTTCTGATAGTTGTCTGCCTCTACTGAGCTTCCAACTCCACACTAGAAAAGTTTGTCGCATTGAGTGACGTTAATATTAAGACCAGCATGACGAAACAAAAACCGGCCAAGTGTGGGTCGGATTTCACACATTTAGGGTTTCGTACCAAATATTGGTATTTGTTAGTAGAAATAAGTAATAATAAAAGGAAAACCCCGTTTTTGGGCCTAACTGTTACACGAATCAGATATGTACAAAAATAGTCGTCTCTTTAGCGTAATTAACCCATTTAAATCTTAGCCTCGATAACAATGGCCAAGTGTAGAAAATAAGTAGATTTATATGTTTTTGTTTTTAACAACTTTTTTAAATCGTCACAACACTTTGTTCATTAAACGTCACTAACTTTACAAACGCTGGCATTATGTCAATAGAGCGTAACCTAAAAATATGATTGATTGAGTGGAAATCGATACTGTTACAAATATAAAATAATACTCCCTTGTTTTAGCATAATTCTTTTTTAGGTATCAAAATCAACGTAAAATAAAAAATCTGGAATCTAGTTGATTTTTAACGTAAGCATCATTAAAAAATCATTAAAACAAATAATGGATAAAATCGATTGCATCACGGATTGCACTAGTAAACGGCAAATGACAGTCAACGTCTGTCAATTATCAAGTCATGTCATTAATATCATTCTCTTTTCGTATTTTTGCGCAAGTGAAATTTTTTTTCCGTGCTTCTTGGGTTTTATAAGACCTCTGCTCGAATACAGGACTCCGATATTGATTGCCTTCTGACTGACCCTCGCCTGAACATTTTTGAAGTGAAAACTTCTTTAGACACGTTGGACATTTTTGAAATAGGAAGAAACTATTGAACTCGCGCGACACCGTCACTGCTACAAGAGCTGCGAGGCGTAGCACACAGTTTTCACTTCTGTCGGCAGTCCCCATTACTGCCTATTTTTTATTTATTTATTAACTACTTGAAAAACTAAAACAATAAGAGTGGTGCTTACTCAGCCTGTGTCTGTGGTAGCGCACTTTTTCTAAATTGAAACATCCTTTATGTAGTAAATAAGTAGCTACAAAAAAACATAATCAAAAAACACAATGATTACAAAATCGGGGGATACAGTTTGGTACATTACAGCTACATATAATATATCAGCTTCATCCAATACTTTTTTTAAAACCAAGGTTTTAAAAGATTTTTTTTTACAGGAATTATTCCTGTATCGTGGGTGCAAAAAAAAAAAAAATTGTTCCGTGCGGGAAACGAACCCACGATTCGCAGTGCGGCAGCCAAACGCTCAACCACTGCGCCAACCGTGCCATCGGAATTGGACACCAAACCCTGCCAAATCTGATGTCACTCACTTCAGATTTAACAGATTGTTCTTACTGAATACCTTAAATCTCTAAGTGAAACTGAAAGCCTAAGCTTTTTTGTGTACCTAAAACCTCATTGTGATAGGCTGCAGGCGCTGCAGCACAGGCTATATAGTCCTGCTTGAAGATTTTGATAACGACGACCCTTTGAAATTATTTCCTACCGTGTGCCCGTTCCAGATTTACGTAGGAAATAAAGCCTCCAAAGTAGAAAAATAACCTAAAATGTAGGTAAAAACTGGTGTTGATTCTGTTATGCACAATCTAAACTTAATTTAGGCTATTGCTATCTTTTTCTCTCTAATAAAACAAGAAAGAGACGGACGTAAATTAGAGCTGTCAAATTTAGTTTGAACTAATATTTCCATACAAATTAAGGGTACACGTAAAAACATGTCGTCTAAAAACACGGCGAAGCGCAAGGCGTAAACTAGTTTGACATCTCTAACTTAGTGCATAGCTATAGCCGTCCTTTTCTCGCACTGCCTTTTAGTAAAAGATAGCAATTCTCTAATTTTAGTTTAGATATTGAACAAGAGAATCCGTACCACTGACTGATTTTACCAATTTGCTGGGAGACGTGAAAATTGGGCTCGTGAAACCTTCGAATATGCTCTAGTTTATGGCCAAATTCCAGCCCTGTAACGCCAGGCCCAAGTTTCTTTGGAGTTTGTATTTCTCCTTTATTAGAGAATATTTAATATTCTCACCAAATTTCAAATTTGTAGGTGAATGGGACGTTACAAAATTCTTTGGAACAAGACTGACTGACGGCGGACAGACAGACACGTGAGTGACAGCAATAGGGCTCCGTTTAGACCCTTCGGGTATAAAACCTTAAAAAGCATTGTCGATATAAACTGACCTCCCCTAGTATCCTTGTCGATGTTGACACAACTGTAAACTAGCGCGTAGTCGATGTAGTTTGTGCTTAATATCCAGAAAGGTATTATTTGAGCTGAAAAATAAGAAGGTAGTTTGATCGTTATAAAAAACTTCACAATAGACAGAAAGGTTGGTTTCTTGATGAAAATTGTGCTCACCTTCTCCGTTAACCCAAATATTGATTTCCAATTTTCCGGAAGTGTCATCATCTTTAGCGAATGTAACGTGACCCTCAGTTGTTGATTGCGTCTGGTCAAATACACTGAAAGAATCCAGCCGCATGCTTTCGTAGGTCGTACCATTAAATGTGAATTGTTGGCTGATACACTGCCCATCTTGGTTAGCCTTAGGATATCCTGCGATTTCGTGCCATGTACCTTCGAACTGATAAGCAAAATTAAATGCATTTGTTTAACAAGTACTCTTATACACTGCGTGCAGAATGATTGTGATAGTAATAAAATTTATCTCACGTCTTTCATGTTAAAGGTCGGGACTGCTGCAATATTGTCATCACACTGTCCAGGAAACACGACTGGCACACCGGGCTGCGGCTCAGGGAAGTAGAAACAGCCCTCGGGGCTTTGATCACGTGCTATGAAGTATCTCTGGTCTAAAGCACGACTGTTGCTCATCGCTTTTTCGATTTCGGTTTGTGCACCAGGTGGTAACACTTTCGATCTACTTAGTTTCCAACTGGCAACTGAAAGAAAGCATCAGAAGTAAGTTTTAAGAAATCGCTAAAGATTTGTCGATATCGAGATGTGGAAAAAAAATTACCGTTCATGTAGTATTCATCAACGTTTGTACAGGAATACACAAACGCGAACGACGTATAGTCAGTAGCCAGTACCCAGTAATCAGAAGCATCTGTAAAGATGTCAAAAAACAAATAAAATTGTCACTGCACACATGACAAACATTACTTAGTTTAAACATTTTTTGTTTCTAATCCTTACCGTTAGAATTTTGTCCATCGAATGTTACTTTTAGTTTTGCGCTTCCATCTGACGATGCTACAGCAAGCCCATTTATACCTCGTAGACTTTGCTCAACAACGTGTGTGTTGAAAACAGATACAGTGTTGCTGTCGATGACACTGTAACGCGCATTGGGACATTCGCCGTCTTGGAAGGCCACGGGGTAGGATTCGATATCATACCATAATCCCATGTACTGAGAACAGATTCAGATCAATTTGATCATCTTGTTATAGATTTTTTTTATATAGAAGAAGAACAAAGTAGACGGTACGATGATGAAAGAAGAAATATCACTTCGTAGAAAAGCGAAGCTAAGTAAACTGAAGTTACCCTATCCTGATCTTTTTTCCATGGTCTTAGTTTTACTAAACAATGCTCAATTATAGCTGCGAATCATGCTGATTGTAAAAACTGACTAGTTCTTGGTATTTGCACGGCTTTAAATTGTAGATTAGCGGATTTACCTTTTCGACATCAAAATCCAGAACCACGGGGATACTCTCGTCGCATTGACCACGGAACCTAACGGGAGTGTATCTGTCAGGCTCAGGGTAGTAGAAACAAGCATCAGGAGATCGGTTCACTTGGTAGTAGTAAGGTTGGTGTAAGACTTCGATCTCATTTATGATTTCATTTATTCTGTTGGTTGCCGCTTGGCTCAAGGTATTAGAACGACTGA
Organism: Polia nebulosa; assembly: GCA_951329385.1. Taxonomy (NCBI): domain Eukaryota; kingdom Metazoa; phylum Arthropoda; class Insecta; order Lepidoptera; family Noctuidae; genus Polia; species Polia nebulosa. Next base: position 25,609,044 of record OX589602.1, read on the forward strand.
ATTTCCAACTGGTTACTAAACAAACAGTATAAAAAATGTTACAAAGTAGCATATAAAAGTAGAAGAATTTCGAACCTAATAATATGAGAGGAGCAGAAACAATAACAGTGAGTAAACAGCACGTAGAGACAAAATAGTCATGCAGAAAGGGCTTGTACTAAGTGGTGCTTGAATAATAATATTTACCTCTTCTTTCGTCAGTAAGCAAGTCGGTACAGCCGTAGGCTAGTGCAAATGTGTCATAATCGGTATCAAGTATGTACATGTCATAGTCCCGGCCTCCTATGAAAATAAAATTAGATTATTAAGTTAATCGCACTTCGATAGAAAAATATGTAAATTCAGTAGCTCACATCAACTGCATGAATCTGCAATGCATAGTGACTTTGTAGTAGGTGATAATATCGCTGTCGCATGATTAATTACATACTAACATGTATCACGAAATAACCGTGTAACAAACCACTGTATTCTCTTTAGACACTCAATAATATCATCATATTATTAACTTACTTAAAGTGAAAGTAAGCCATCCACTTCCATCAGTGCTGGAAATAGTAGCAGTTCCAGAAATAGATGCCAGCAGTTCATTCACAACCTGAGAGTTGGTGATGCTGAGTGTGTGACTGTCTTGTAGGATGTATCGAGCTACGTTGCATGTGCCACTTTGGTATCGGGATCCATAACTCTCAATTAGGCGCCACTCTCCAGCATACTGTTAGGGTACAATAAAACGTCAACATAAACATATTCCAAAAAAAATGGGGTGAATATATAGTTTTGTTATGTATTGCAGTAAAGTTCTGACTCTAACCCTGGCTATGTCGAAATCGGCCATTCCTCTAATGTTTGTGTCGCATCGCCCAGGAAGAACTACATTTTCACCGGGTGTGATATCAGGTAGATGGAAGCAGGCAGTGTCCGTCTGCTGAATGTTCTCGTAGTAATCGCTCCTCAGTACATTAACCATCGCGATGGCGTCGTTGATGGCCGTATTGCCTGCTTCTGACAGTTGTCTCGTTCTACTGAGTTTCCAACTCCACACTAGAACAGTTTGTCGCATTGAGTGACGGTAATATTCATTAAGACTTGCACTACAAGATAAAACATCATCGTCGATTTAAACTGACCTCCCCTAGTTTCCTTGTCGATGTTGACACAACTGTAAACCAACGCGTAGTCGATGTAGTTTGTGCTCAAAATCCAGTAAGGTATTGGTTGAGCTGGAAAATTAGAAACGTGTTTGATCAATACAAATAACTTCACAGGAACAGCAGTCAGAAGCTTATGCATTTTCGTAGGGGCTGGCCTTTTTTTTTGTGGGGTGGGTAATCATCTAATGACTTCTCTCGCTCTGGGTGGAGCGGGAGCAAGGGTGGATTTTAGTCAGTAAGAGTCTGACAACCCAGCCCTGTTCCTTTCCTGCCTAAGTGCCCAGGGGTGCGGTAACTCATTTTCAGAGTTTATCCGCTACCCCTAGGCATTAGGGGCTGGCCTCTCGTTGAACGGAAAGCCACTTAGCAATGCGGCTTAGCTTCTTGATGAAAATGAATGAAAATGCTCACCAACTCCATTAATGGTGATTTCCAATTTTCCACTAGTGTCATCATCTCTCACGAACGTGACGCGACCCTCAGTTGCTGATTGAGTCAGGTCAAGCACACTGAAAGAATCCAGCCGCATGCTGTTCTCATTCTCATTAAAAGTAAACTGTTGGCTGATACACTGCCCATCTTGGTTAGCCTTGGGATATCCTGCAATTTCATGCCATGTACCTTCGAACTGAAAGGCAAATGCATTTGTTAAATATGTGTTCTTTTACCTGCATTGCGTGCAGAATGATTGTGATAGTAACAAAATTTATCTCACGTCTTTCATGTTAAAGGCCGGGACTGCTGCAATATTGTCATCACACTGTCCAGGAAACACGACTGGCACACCGGGCTGCGGCTCAGGGAAGTAGAAACAACCCTCGGGGCTTTGATCACGTGCTATAAAGTATCTCTGGTCTAAAGCACGACTGTTGCTCATCGCTTTTTCGATTTCGGTTTGTGCACCAGGTGGTAACTCTTTCGTTCTACTTAGTTTCCAACTGGCAACTGAAAGAAAGCATCAGAAATAAGTTTTAAGAAATCGCTAAAGATTTGTCGATATCGAGATGTGGAAAAAAAATTACCGTTCATGTAGTATTCATCAACGTTTGTACAGGAATACACAAACGCGAACGACGTATAGTCGGTAGCCAGTACCCAGTAATCAGAAGCATCTGTAAAGTTGTCAAAAAACAAATAAAATTGTCACTGCACACATGACGAACATTATTTAGTTTAAACATTTTTTGTTTCTAATCCTTACCGTTAGAATTTTGTCCATCGAATGTTACTTTTAGTTTTGCGCTTCCATCTGACGATGCTACAGCAAGCCCATTTATACCTCGTAGACTTTGCTCAACAACGTGTGTGTTGAAAACAGATACAGTGTTGCTGTCGATGGCACTGTAACGCGCATTGGGACATTCGCCGTCTTGGAAGGCCACGGGATAGGATTCGATATCATACCATAATCCCAGGTACTGAGAACAGATTCAGATCGATTTGATCATTTTGTCATAGATTTTTTTTATATAGAAGAAGAACAAAGTAGACGGTATGATGATGAAAGAAGAAATATCACTTCGTAGAAAACGAAGCTAAGTGAACTGAAGTTACCCTATTCTGATCTTTTTTCCATGGTCTTAGTTCTGCTAAACAATGCTCAATTATAGCTGCGAATCATGCTGATTGTAAAAACTGACTAGTTCTTGATGTATCTACGGCGTTAAATTGAAGATTAGCGGATTTACCTTTTCGACATCAAAATCCAGAACCACGGGGATACTCTCGTCGCATTGACCACGGAACCTAACAGGAGTGTATCTGTCAGGCTCAGGGTAGTAGAAACAAGCATCAGGAGATCGGTTCACTTGGTAGTAGTAAGGTTGGTGTAAGACTTCGATCTCATTTATGATTTCATTTATTCTGTTGGTTGCCGCTTGGCTCAAGGTATTAGAACGACTGAATTTCCAACTGGTTACTAAACAAACAATATAAAAAATGTTACAAAGTAGCATATAAAAGTAGAAGAATTTCGAACCTAATAATATGAGAGGAGCAGAAACAATAACAGTGAGTAAACAGCACGTAGAGACAAAATAGTCATGCAGAAAGGGCTTGTACTAAGTGGTGCTTGAATAATAATATTTACCTCTTCTTTCGTCAGTAAGCAAGTCGGTACAGCCGTAGGCTAGTGCAAATGTGTCATAATCGGTATCAAGTATGTACATGTCATAGTCCCGGCCTCCTATGAAAATAAAATTAGATTATTAAGTTAATCGCACTTCGATAGAAAAATATGTAAATTCAGTAGCTCACATCAACTGCATGAATCTGCAATGCATAGTGACTTTGTAGTAGGTGATAATATCGCTGTCGCATGATTAATTACATACTAACATGTATCACGAAATAACCGTGTAACAAACCACTGTATTCTCTTTAGACACTCAATAATATCATCATATTATTAACTTACTTAAAGTGAAAGTAAGCCATCCACTTCCATCAGTGCTGGAAATAGTAGCAGTTCCAGAAATAGATGCCAGCAGTTCATTTACAACCTGAGAGTTGGTGATGCTGAGTGTGTGACTATCTTGCAGGATGTATCGAGCTACGTTGCATGTGCCACTTTGGTATCGGGATCCATAACTCTCAATTAGGCGCCACTCTCCAGCATACTGTTAGGGTACAATAAAACGTCAACATAAACATATTCCAAAAAAAATGGGGTGAATATATAGTTTTGTTATGTATTGCAGTAAAGTTCTGACTCTAACCCTGGCTAGGTCGAAATCGGCCATTCCTCTAATGTTTGTGTCGCATCGCCCAGGAAGAACTACATTTTCACCGGGTGTGATATCAGGTAGATGGAAGCAGGCAGTGTCCGTCTGCTGAATGTTCTCGTAGTAATCGCTCCTCAGTACATTAACCATCGCGATGGCGTCGTTGATGGCCGTGTTGCCTGCTTCTGACAGTTGTCTCGTTCTACTGAGTTTCCAACTCCACACTAGAACAGTTTGTCGCATTGAGTGACGGTAATATTCATTAAGACCTGCACTACAAGATAAAACATCATCGTCGATTTAAACTGACCTCCCCTAGTTTCCTTGTCGATGTTGACACAACTGTAAACCAACGCGTAGTCGATATAGTTTGTGCTCAAGATCCAGTAAGGTATTGGTTGAGCTGGAATATTAGAAACGTGTTTGATCAATATAAATAACTTCACAGGAATAGCAGTCAGAAGCTTATGCATTTTCGTTAGGGGCTGGCCTCTTGATGTACGGAAAGCCACTTTGCAATGCGGTTAGCTTCTTGATGAAAATGATTGAAAATGCTCACCAACTCCATTAATGGTGATTTCCAATTTTCCACTAGTGTCATCATCTCTTACGAATGTGACGCGACCCTCAGTTGCTGATTGAGTTAGTTCAAGTACACTGAATGAATCAAGCCGCATGCTGTTCTCATTCTCATTAAAAGTAAACTGTTGGCTGATACACTGCCCATCTTGGTTAGCCTTGGGATATCCTGCAATTTCGTGCCATGTACCTTGGAACTGAAAGGCAAATGTATTTGTTAAACATGTGCTCTTATACCTGCATTGCATGGAGAGTGATTGTGATAGTAATAAAATGTATCTCACGTCTTTCATGTTAAAGGTCGGGACTGCTGCAATATTGTCATCACACTGTCCAGGAAACACGACTGGCACACCGGGCTGCGGCTCAGGGAAGTAGAAACAACCCTCGGGGCTTTGATCACGTGCTATGAAGTATCTCTGGTCTAAATAACGACTGCTGCTCATCGCATTTTCGATGTGGGTTTGAGCACCTGGTGGTAACTCTTTCGTTCTACTCAGTTTCCAACTTGTAACTGTGAAGTAGTAGATCATTCGTTACTGTATCTGTTTATTATTAACTAAATACAAAACATAAATGTTGACACACGTACACAAAAAATAAATTAAGTGTACTTGTAACGTACCTTGCACGTACTCGTCATCAACGGGTCGGCAGGAGTGCACAAGTGCGTACGAGTCATAATCTGTTGCCAGTACCCAATACTTAGAGGTAACTGAAAGAAAAGTGTAGGTACAGATAAACGTTGTAACTAATTATTTAGATCGAGTGACTTATGATTTATTCGTTCTTACCTTCAGTACCTCCCACATTGAAGGTTACTGTTAGTTTAGCACTTGCATCTGTACTTGGATCTAGCACTGCAGAACCCCTAACAGAGAAGAGAGCTTGGTTGATGACTTGTGTGTTTAATACATCGACGTCGATACCAAAGTCAGGGTGTTCGCTGTAGGTAGCAGTGTTGCATTTTCCATTTTGGAATTCCTGTGGGTACGACTCGATGTCGAACCATCTGCCCAAATACTGTCAAAGTAATATACAAGTGAAAGTTAGAATGTTTTGACCTAGAAATAAAACGAAACCTGTAATACACTTCAAAATATACAATCTCTACACTTACCTTATCAGGTTGGAAATTGGTCACTACTGGTATGTTTTGTTCACATTGACCTCTAAATTTGACAGCAGAACTTGGATCGGGTGTAGGAAGGTAGAAACAATCTGTGTCGGTACGATCTATGACGTAATAGAAACGGTTGTTCAAGACCGGTATTTTGTCAATGACTTGATTGATGCTGTTGATCGCATCTTGGCTCAGGGTATTTTCCCGGCTCATTTTCCAGCTGTAAACTAATAATAATTTCATAAAACGCTATTCGATAATTATACAAACTTTAGTATAGATGCATGATCATGATCAATATTTACCTCTTCTTTGATTATCGGGCATATTAACACAGCCGTAGCCAAGTGAGTACGAGTCATAATCTGTGTCAAGTATTGTAATATCAAACCTTTCGTCTCCTGGAAGGAAAAGAGTTACCTTTAAATTTGTCTAAATGTTTTGTTTTTTTTTATTGACCTATGATTTGAATGAATAAATGGAACGTATAAGTCGTCCAGCCGAAAGACTTTTACTGCTGGACATAGGCCTGCTCCAAGTGTCGCAACATTGACCGGTGCTTTGGGTCTCGCAACCATTGGAATCCCACGACCCTCACCAGGTCGTCTGTCCTCCATGTGAGAGGCCTTCCAACGTTACGTCTTCCGGTACGCGGTCGCCACTCTAGAACCCTTCGGTTATATCGACCATCTGTTCTGCAAGCAATGTGGCATTTGATGATTCTTCAGGCTATGTCTAAAGATATTTAGTACCGGTAGGCATTAGGAATAAAACGTTCACCATTAATTTTGTTTAAATGCCTATAAATAACAACAAAATAGGCAATGCACGGAGCACAGGTGGTGCTCGAACAAAGAGTATATATGTTACTTACTACTAGGAAAATAGAAACTAAGTTGTCCTTTTCCGGTACTAGATAATGTAGCAGTTCCTGAAATAGATGCCAGTTGTCCATTCACAACCTGAGAGTTGGTGACGGCGAGTATGTTACTGGCTTGCTGGGTGTATCGAGCTACGTTGCATGTGCCATCTTGGAAATCGGACCCATAGCTCTCAATGAGACGCCAACGGCCATCGTACTGCAAATAGGTTTATTGAAATCAGAAAAAACATAAGATAAGTACTCACAGGGTCAAACTAAACTAGCTGATGAAACATTGTAGAAGTTATTAGTATCGATATCTAAAGACCATAAACTCATCCCATTAACTTGATTTATTTTGGATCATTAAAACTGTTTTATTCATTCCATTTCTTTTCTTCTAATTTAGTTTAGCCCTATCTGCATTTTTTTTAAACTAGAACTAAGAGACATCTTCTTACTCTTTCCAGGTTGAAATTTGGTATTCCTTCTATGTTCTCATCGCAAGGACCGGGAAGAATAACGGGTTCTCCAGGTTCCAGTGCTGGTAAGTAGAAGCAAGCTTCATTTGAATGGTCAATCTTCTCGAAATATTTGTCCAGCAATACAATGTTGTCTGCCATAGCGTTGCTAATAGCCGTAACCGCAGCTTGAGACAATTCTCTTGTTCTGCTGAGCTTCCAACTCCAAACTAAAATGTAAAAGTGTAAAAAAATTATTATTACTTTCATGATGAGGTAGGTGTATACAAAAACATGCTCTCAAAAAGGTGAAGGAAAACATCGCGAGGAAACCATGTCCCAGAACCAAAACTTCAAAGACATGTGACATCCACCAACTCGCATTGGGCCAGCGTTTTGGATTACAGCCCACACCCTCTCACAGAGAAGAGGTATGTGTCCCAGCAGTTGACATTATAGTATTATGATATACTATGCTAGGTGTATACATGATTGAATTAATAAAAATATTGTCAGGTACCTGCTCTAAAATCATCATCGATATTTTCACAGCCGTAGGCAAAAACAAAATCGTTATTCGCGTCCAGGATCCAGAATGGTATGTTTTTGGCTGAAATAATAAAATAAGAGCATTTTATTTGGAAACAAGTGGAATTCTATTCAACAGTAAACTAAAATAATAAGTATCCTTATGGCTTTGCCGTAGTTGGGTAGAAAATGTTAACGGTATTCAAAGTTTTCTTGTACCTTGTCCATTGGCATCAGTGATGGCTATGGTGAGTCTTCCACTGTTTTCAGTAGTGCTGCTCCTAGTTACAACTCCGTTTTGTTCTCCTCGGAACTGGTCATTCACAGCAGAAGACACCAGATTGAGACGTGTGGTGTCGACGAAAGTGAACTGGTGATTGACGCATTGTCCTGTCCGTTCAGTTTTAGGGTACGATTCAATCTCGTACCATGTACCTTCTAACTGTGACATAAAAAAGCAAAAAAAAATTAGGTAACTTCTAAAAAGGTATTTGCGCATTTCTACGGGTTTCTAATTTAACGAAAAAAATCTATAGTCATTACAATGATCATTATAAAATTATTATTTAGTTAATTGAATGATGTCAAAAGTGCCCTGAATTAATTAAAAATATTTCAGTCGCGTATTTCACTTAGAACAGAGCAATACCAACATTTTTAAGAACGTTCAAATTATAATCAGTCCTAAACTGTAAAAAATAACGTTTCAAACATTTGTTAAGATTGTGGCTAGATTTTGAACGTTTCATTTTAGGGTTTGCCTTCTGGGTTAACTTACTTTCAATGAGCTCATTCAGTTGTAGTTTTAATTGAACTTTTGAAAGATGACTTACATTTGCAAAGTTAAAATTTTGGAGAACACCAACAGACTCGTCACATCGTCCAGGGAACACTACGGGTACGTTATCTTGAGGTTCGGGGAAGTAGAAACAGCCACCTTCAGACTGGTCTACTTTTTTGAAGTATTGATTATCAAGGTACGGTACGTCACTCATTATTGCGTTGATAGCTGATTCAGAGTCCGGCAACAGCTGTTTTGTTTTACTAAGCTTCCAACTTCCCACTGTGGAAATTGATTTATTTTAGTATTAAAGATTTGAGAGAAAGAAAAAAAATGAGATAAGGGCAAGAGGATGATGATTAAACTTTGGTTTGTACATTCTGATAGAACCTTTTTTAAGTATATTAAAAATAAAAGTAAAAATTAACTTGGATAAGGACATCCTCAAGCTTCCTCTCAAAGTATTTTTCTCAAAGAGACGAGTGATTTTTTAGCCCTTAGCTAAAAAATCTTTATAAATACCTTGCATTTCATTGCCATCCAAATTCCGACATGTGTATACAAAGGCGTAATTTGTATAATCGGTGGCCAATACCCAGTAATCAGTTGATATAGTTTCTGAAAACCAAAAGTTTCGTTATGAATACCTTTGAACATTCGATATGAGAATTTTATTTGTAAAGTAAAACATGATTGTAAAACTTACCATCGGATCCAGGAATAGGAAAAGTGACAACTAGCTTAGCTGAACCATCTGAAGCAGGGACTGCTACACCTTTTATAGTTTCTAATCTCTGATCATTCACTTGAGAGTTGACGACAGCGACATTGCCATCCACTAATTCGTAAAACGCGTTACTGCAGGTTCCATCTTGGAAGCGTGATGGGTACAATTCAATATTGTGCCATATGCCCACATACTAGAAAAATAAATAGCATACATAATATAGTGCAGTACGTCTTATGCTTATAGTTAATTTATTTTGTTTCGGGGGTTTAAACTGGTTTTACCCAAACTCAAAAATTAGAAATTAACGTGGATAGTGAACGATATGCAGCAGTAAAATTCGGGATGAAGATGATTAAAAAGTTAAGGACAATTATTAGATAAAGAGGGTTTAGATCTCAAGGCACATTATGAATAAATAAATAAACACTAATATTCGAGTTTAAAAATAAACCAGATTATGTTATAGATTTAGGACACAGAGTGCTTTTTTAGGACGGCTGTCAGGCTGATATGCGCGAGTGAATTTTATACCTGTACAAAGACATTACAGCACTTACCCTGTCTGCTTCAAAGTTTTGCATTGCTTGCACATTAACTGATTCACATTGGCCCCTAAACACTACTGGTTGGTCCGAAGGTTCTGGATAAAAGAAGCATCCTGCATCACTTTGGTCAGTCAGTTTGTAATACACAGAGTTTAGATCTAAGTAAGACCTTATAGCTTCATTGACAGCTGTTTGAGCTGTTGGTGACAATTGTCGTGATCTGCTGAGAATCCAGCTATAAACTGTGGACAAATTGAGATTGTTAAAGAACAATAAAGTCAGAATTAAAATGTCAATAGTAACGATCATTTGTTTGGTAGAACCCACCTCGTCGTTGGTTAGGGCCTTGATTTTCACAAGTATATGCAATTGCGTAGTTGTCGTAATCACTTCTTAGAATCCATAATTCTCTTGGTGTAGGAGCTAAAACAAATTAAAATAATATTTAATTTTGACAAAACTAAATGTTCCTTTCTGTACGGTACAAGGATGTGATTTTAATATTTATTTTAGATATAAGTATAATAAGTTAGCTTAGTAGGCTCGCATCTCTCTCATCTGCACTTTGAGCGCGACATACATTTTGGGAGTACATTGACGTACGGCAAAGTTGGTACCTATGCATGATGCATTATTGTATTTAGTTTAATTTAGTGTTAAATTAGACGCGGTTAGAGTCGGAAAACTTGCATTTCTATTTAGATTCATGCCCGTTGAGCACTGACATTCCTTGTATTCTATCGATATTTTCTGCATACATTCATTTTGATCTGCATTTGAAAATCCTTAATGTTACTTGCGCCCCTTACACTCTTTCCACCTACTGTTTACAAAATCCTTTTCTCTTTTGAAGAACAGAATTAGATTCATGCCCGTTGAGCACTGACATTCCTTGTATTCTATCGATATTTTCTGCATACATTCATTTTGATCTGCATTTGAAAATCCTTAATGTTACTTGCACCCCTTACACTCTTTCCACCTACTGTTTACAAAATCCTTTTCTCTTTTGAAGAACAGAAAGTATTACATAAACTTTTTATGGGATAGATAGGTAGCTAAAAAACTATCCGTTCCTCTGTTTGACTTATTATTGTCAAAAAATAAGCATTAAGCTATAAGAATTCTTATTATTATTGTTTTAATAAAGCCGAAACAATCATTCTGGAAAACATTATCATTAAAAAACTTCTCGTTCTTTCCGATACAAAAGCAATATTTATATTACTATAGTAGCTTGTAACGATGTCTGTTACAAACACAGGTAACACCTGATTAAAAATTTAAAAAATTAAAAATATGTTTTTAATACATATTTCATGTAGGTAATAATGTCGCTTATTATAAGGAGTGCTAGTTATTCGACAGATGCAAACACATTATTCATATTAAAGATAGATTAGAAAAGACCTTGAACATATGTCAATAAAGATAAATAAATATAATATCGTAAGTCCATGAATGACAAAAATAAGGCGCGGTTCACACTTAAACGGTGCAGAGAAAAAATTTAATGTATGGTAAAATATAAAACGGGAATGGCATACTCACGAGCACCTGGAATATTCAACACCACAGATAACTTCGCGTCAGTACTGCTGACTGTCGCATAACCGTCGATCGAGAGTACCCTCTGGTCAACCACTTGACTGTTAAGTACGTTCACTCTTCCCTCATCACCCCGAGTGTACTCCGCCCTGGCACAGGCACCATTACCGTTGGGCGTTTCGTAGCTTGAAATTTGATGCCAGAGACCTAAAAACTAATTGTAATACTTAATTGACTAACTTGACTGAGTTAGTCAAGGATTGGATGTCAACCAAACTAATTTGTTTGTGTTTTTTTTGTTCCATTTTAATGTAACGCATTCAGACACAATGTAAATTGTTATTGAATAAATGAAATGAATGAATGAATGGCTGAATGTTCCGATTACTGGCCGTCTTTCTTTTATCGGATGTAAAAAGACAGTTTCCGAAGCCGAAAGCCACATATTTGGATTTTTTTTTCCACTAGATCATACCTGGGATCCACTGGTTCTGGAGATATTGAAGGTTAACGTCGCAATTTTTTTTACTTTTTTACGAAAATGAATTCCAAGTGTTATTACTAAACTTTTTTCCAAACAAATACTACCTGAATTTTCGATTTTTTTTTCGAAATTACGCATTACACATTACGCATTACGCATTTGCAGTTACAAAAACGCAATGAATATCAAACGTATCCGACAAGTACCAACGTGGCTAAGAGCGAAGGGGCCGGGTTTAATTCCACTTGCCTGGGTTCGTGTTATATTGCGCGCAGTAAAAAAAAGTTTTTTTGTTTCATACCTAAAAATAAACATCGTTTTCCAGCAATTTTTTTTGCGCAAAACTACTTTGTTAGATGTACAGTATGCGTAGTTGACGGCTATGTGATGTGTCTTTTTACACCCTGTAGGGCCCTGTGTGGGGTGTGTACCTATTACTTAGGACTTGATTAAACCTATGCTTTAAGTCTCTTTGATCTGAACTTACACCTCTGCCATCGAGTAATACAAGCAGATAATGTAATGTATATTTGAGGTAACAATACTTACTCTATCGACTTCAAAATTTTGAACTACGGCTAAGTTCTGGTCACATTGTCCTGGGAAAATAATAGGCTCCCCAGGTTCAATTACTGGTAGAACAGAGCATGTAGCCTCGCTATGATCAACAGATTTCAAAGAAGAAAGTTCGATGCCAAATACGTTTCTAAGTGACGTGTCAATGAATGCAATGGTCATTCCAGGAGGTACTTGATGTCGTGTAAGAATCCATATATGAACTGTGAACAAAATTATCAGAATTGCATTAGGATCGTTAGGGCACATTGCCCCTGGGCACTCAGGGCAGGGAAGGAACAGGGGTGGGTTTTAATCAGTAAGAGTCTGACACGCCCTCCCGCTCCGCCCAAAGCGGGAGAAGTCATAGGATGACATCCCAAACCCAAAAAAAGGGTTAAAGCATATTAACGCAGTCGGAACAATATTTTTTATCGAGATAAGAAGACGATCGCATTCGTTCTTTCCTACAATGCTATTTTCATTGTAGCAAAATAATAAAAAAAAAAAAATCCGGCAAATAAAAACAAATAATCAGTTCCAAACAAGTCACTTTTCAAGCAGTCTGATGCAGTTAGTGGAATTAATTTTAGTTCATTCACAGATTTGATGGCACCAACTGCATCAGACTGCTTGAAAAGTGACTTGTTTGAAACTTTCTAGTAGTTTTTTATCAATCGGGTTGTTTTTTAAATATTTAGCGTTTTTATTTCCTACATTTTAGTGAGTTATATTACGGAATCGTCTTCTTGAGTTCTTTCAATTGATAACTCACATGACCAGGTCACAAAAAAATACGACTACACTTACCTAATGGCGGTCGCCATTTTGGTTTCGGCGGTCAAGACCATTATAATGATACCTGATTTGTTAAAATCCATCATGCTGTTTTGGCTACAGCGCGTGCCAAGAAAATAGACATACACACATACGCACATACATACATACTCTCAAAAAACATAAATCTAAGTGAAGATTAAAAACTATACTCACGCCTCCGTTGGTTAAGTGAAATATCTTGACAGGAGTATGTAATACCAAAAAAATCATAATCGGGATCTGTTTCTAGCACCAAAAAGTCAATGGCTGAAAAACAGATAAAAAAATTACTATTTCTGATGACGTAATAAAGCATAACTAGAACTTGCACAGATGTCAGGACTGGTAATACTGTTTTTCTTTTAAGAAAAATTTGCTTGCTTTAACTTTAAAGAATTGTTCACGCGTCGAGAAGAGCGCCCAATATATCATACGCGCGTGTGACACGCGCCTTTGGACGACAGCGCTTCATATAATTCGTTATATAGAAAATTCATAAAAAATTATCGAGCGCCCAAAAAGGCAGCCTTAGGGGTAGCGGATATTACCGCTCCCCTGGGCAGGCAGGGTACGAACAGTGGGTTTTAATCAGTAAGAGTCTGACACGCTCTCCCGCTCCACGCAGAGCGGGAGATGTCATTGGATGATTTCCCACACCACAAAAAAGGTTCTGAGCGCGAATCTCGGGCTCTTGTCATCTCTAGTCCGGTAAATTTTTAATACATTGTTGTAGGCAAAGTCGAAAATACAACAGCTTGTTAACATGAATAAAATGCACTTACGATCTTGGAATGACGATAAAGAGAGCTGCAGTCGTGCAGTATTGCCGTCTTGGGTCACTGTACCCCTGGTTTCTTCAATGAAGTTATTGTTGACAGAAGAGTACTGCACTTCAAGTCCATTATTATTTGTTAGTTCAAAGGTGGAGCACTCGCTCTGTTGGTTCGGGTTATCTGTCCGGGCATATTCATGCCATTCACCTAAGAACTGAAAAAAGAGAGAGCAAAGAAAATTCAATAGGTATATATTATGAATAGCGAAAAACACTCAAAGGAGTCTCGGGCCCGGTTTTGATGAAAACTAAAACTTTTGAAAAACCAATTTTAATAGTTAAGTAAGGAATCGACCCGTTCATTTGAAAATAAGAAGGTGCAGGTACGTGACTCAACGGAGAAGCCCTCAAGCCCCTAGCAGCCGCCGCAGGAGACGCCCTGGGCGTCGAGGTTCGCAAGCCGATCGCCGGATACTGTAGGCGCGGGCTTGCGGACAGCGAGTAACGGAAAGCTCGCTGATCGATACGGACCAGGCCCGAGAGTCGACGGTGCGTAGTGTTCCAGGCGCACCTCAAAGAGATGTCAGCAGTACCTCACGGGGCCCGTTAGGGCCGATACCTGCCTGGGATCGCTAATAAATTCGAAAGAGAGTTACCGCAGCCCTTGGCACAGGCAAGTTAGGGAACAAGTGTAGGTTTTAGTCAGTAAAAGTCTGACACGCTCTCCCTCTCCACCTAGAGTGGGAGAAGTCATTGGATGATTTCCCACCCTCCAAAAAAAAGGTATCACGTGACTCGTGTGTAGAGAAATCTATGTCGCCAAATACGCCTAATCGCTTAAAGATCTCCGCACGATTTGAACTTATATGAGTACCTACAGCAGGCCAAAATCAACTATTGGGCAGTTGCCCAGACCAGACACGACACCCGTCTGGTCGGCCGGAGGTTCCTCCTTCTTCAATGGAGGTTTGCGGGACTAAACACCCTGTTCGGTGTTGCCATAGTTAAGCAGTGAGTTTTGAGTGTTTCCTCATTGCAATCTACATAAATAGAGCTCCAAACAGCACAGCTGCAGTTGCTATTGTTCTTGATAATTCCCTTTTGCAAAATACCGATTTTAATATTTTGCTGATATTCAGATTGCATTCATTGATCTGAACTGAGTAACATTGTTTCTACGTTTATCGAGGTAACCTCTAGGATTCCGATGAAGAGTAATAAAAAGTCCATGTTACACTTAAAACGTATAATTTTTAAATTGTTTACCGATTTTTTTGTTAATAGTCCAAAAAATATAAGAAAATAAAAAAAGGAAAAAATAACGTAACAATATATACTGGGTGGCGCAAAAGTAAAGACCCTATTTGGTTCAGCTATAACATTTTTTCTAAATTAGAAAACTAGATTTAGATTTTTTTAAATGTATATTTGTGCCATTAAATTTCGTACCATTAGGATTTAAAGATGATGTCTTTTAAATGGTGACCTCCAGAGTTGATACACATTTGAGCCCTATTTATGACATTTTGCATAACTTGCCGTAACACTTCCTGCGATATGTTCGTTATTTCTTGACGAATGTTTTCTTTTAGAGCTGCGAGAGTCTGTGGCTTGTTCACATACACCCGAGATTTCAAAAAACCCCAAAGAAAGAAGTCTGGACTGGTCAGATCGGGTGATCTTGCAGGCCAAGGCAAATCGCCAAAACGAGAGATAACTCGGCCTGGAAAAGCGTCCCTCACTAAAGTAAAACGAGTAAAACGGTAAAACGGACGGAGTAAAACGGTCCATGTTTATTTTCAGTGTATTTTACATTTGTTCACTACACAATTTTCAACAACAGAATGACAGAAAATGTCATATAAAAAAAAAAAAGGTATTTTCTTTAGTGCCACTACTTTTGCGCCACCCGTTATAACGAGATTTGTGTTTACTTTTAACGGTTAATATAGAAGTCCGATAATGAAAATTCGTCCTCTGGTAGAAAGCTGGCCACTTTCTATATTATTATCAAAACTATAGGCTGAGCAATTTTGGAAAGATGGGTGAAGTAATGATAAATTTGCATCAATCTGTCTAGCCTTATCCCAACTTTTTTTTTTGTGGGCTGGGAAAACATCCAATTACATCTCCCGCTCTAGAGTGGAGCGGTAAGGCGTGTCAGACTCTTACTGACTAAAACTCACCCCTGTTCCTTCCCTGCCCTGAGTGCGCAGGGGCGCGGTAACTCTGTTTCGAATTTATCCTCAACCCTTGGGCAGGCCATGACGGGCCCCGTCCATTATTGCTGAAAACTCTTTGAAGCGCGCGTGGAACACTACGCGCCGTCGACTCTCGGGCCTGGTGCTGATCAGACGGCGAGCTACCCACTACTCGCCGTTCGCAGGCTCGGGTCTACGGTGGCCGGAGATCCACTGTGTGCTGCTGAAGGCGTGAGGGCGAACCTTTTCCCAACTGTCTTGAGGTCGGCTTCCAGTCTGGCGAATGCAGCTGAATACCAGTATTTTACATGGAGCGACTGCCTATCTGACGTCCACAACCCAGTTACTGGGTAATACGATACCCTTTGGTAAGACTGGTTGTCAGACTTCCGGGCTTCTGAGATCCACGATTGACAGCCGGGACCAACGGCTTAACGTGCTTTCCGAGGCACGGAGGAGTCTCGGTTTGTAAAGATGGTCACCCATCCATGGACCAACCCCGGCAAGCGTAGTTTAACCTGATGGCGGCTGTTATTACTTTAGCCGTGAGCTCCTCTATTTATTTATCTATTTCTTTAAATATCTTTGAAACTAATTACTTGTTACGTATCATTAATATTTTCAGTATTATTTATATATTTTATTATTTACTGATATAACGAACATAATAAAGCTAAAAAGTTTGTTTGTTTGAACGCGCTAATCTCTGGAACCACCACTCCGATTTGATTTTTATTTTGTATTTGATAGCCATGAGTAAGGCTATAGGCTATCTAGAATGCTAGATAGCGTGGGTCGCAACGTAATGACGATGCGACCCACGGGAGCATAACAGTGACCAAACATGCGGCTAAAATCACGGGGTACAGCTAGTCATTTATATTTTCATAGTTTCTTCAGAAATATTTCCTCATTTCATTTGATATGTCGCAGTACAGTTTGTCAAACTTTTATTATAAATGTCAAAATTGTAATATTTAAGTTACACGTCGACGTCACAGAGGTTCATATGTGTACTAAAAAACTGTATCGGTTCTGTTCATTCGGGGAAAACTGGATGTGACAGTTGGGCAGACAGACAGACACCGGAGTGATCCTATAAGGGTTCTAGTTTTCATTCGGACGCTCGGAACCCTAAAAAGGCAAGGTTTCAGTGAGATAGACCGTGATAGCGAAGTCGCGGCGCAAACTGGCAAAAGGAGTCCTGTTTTTGCGCTCGTGCACACTTCGCGAGTTGTAAGGCGTGCTCTAGTTGAGACAAGGTTTGAAGAAATCAACCAAACGCCATACAGTTCAGATCTAGCCCCCCGGGATTTTCGAGTGACAAAGAAATGAAGGCGGCAGGAAACATGAATTTTGAAGGCAAAGATGTTTATGTGATGTTTGGCACTTTATGACAAATGTAAGAAGTGTATTGAAGTGTGTGTGAATTGCAGTAGAGCAGAGATAACATAAAATATATTTTTTTAATCATGTATATCAGTATTTTAATACCATCATAGGCTCAAAACTTTTCAGCCTCTCTAGTATTTTAGAGAAAACCCCTCCTAATCAGAAGGTCTAAGTAGCTTAATGTCTAATGAGCAGTGTGTCTAATTAGCAAAATGTCCATGTAGCATAACGTTCAACTATCAGATGGTCTATATAGCAGAACATCTATTTAGCAAAAAAAATACAATGCGTGTCCGTTTTCCACCCGATGAAAACGGACACGCATTGTATATTTTTTTTACTATTTGTTGGCTCGCGTTTGACCGTTATCTCACCTAATAGTAAGCGATGATGTGGTCGAAGATGGAGCACACTTGCCTAGAAGTAACCTATAGGTACACTATTCACATAATTTCAGCAGATTCTTCTTCTTTACGTTTCGGTGGTACATTGTTTATATATAATCATACTGTCTGTGTCCAGTAGGTGGCCATGTTTATTGCTTCGCTGAAAGCTTTACTCAGGTCTTCCAGGGTACAGGTGAATAGACATTTTGGGCACTCCAGTAAATGGGTCATAGTCTGAGCAGGAACACCGCACTCGCACTGGGTATTTGAGGGATCAATTATCCCCCATTTAGCCAAATTATACTTGCAACGGCCTACTTGAGTACGCAATCGATTCAGCGCTTTCCGAATAAGTCACACGCCCAAGAAGCACCTGCCTCCCGGTCGGGATTTGCAAATCATGACCGGGAGGCAGGTGCTCCTTGGGCCCAAGAAAGGCATCATTCTTGCCACCGCTTACTCCTCTCCTTAGGTCTGCTGTCCTGGATTTCTTTTGTCGTTCTCATAAAACTTTTACGACTTTTTAGTCTAACCGTAGTTGTCGAGTGGTTGTAGAGGAGATGGATGGATTTGAGCAGATGTAATAAACTGTCCTAGTAATTATAATTTTCGCACAACAATGCACTCGAAGGTTGGCACAGGCGGATAAACAAATGTAAAATCAAAGCCAACCAATTTCTCAAAGCCCTTAGAAAAGAAGCACTTTGGCAAGATCACAAATGCAAGAATATGTTATTTGATGGAAATAAGAGAAGAAAGATCGATATTATGTTTAATGCCAAATACAAAAGAGAGCTGCAAAAGCTTGAGGGCCAAAAAGTTAGTCTCTTTGAGTTTTTGATAAAACTTGGCTATATCAAAACGATATTAGGTGAATAAATGCAGGCGAATATGTGTACCTTATACCCTAATAATATTTAAGAGGCTTATTAACTTTTTAACCCAGAATTTTTTTATAAAATAAATTTACAAATGACTTTTACTCTCTATCATGAGTGTACACATTTTAAAAATGACTTTTTGCTACATAGATGTTCTGCTATAAAGACCATCTGATAGTTGGACATTTTGCTACATAGACATTTTGCTAACTAGACTTACTGCTCATTAGACGTTTCAAGCTGTTGGACATTTAGCGACTTAGACCTTCTGATAAGGGGGTGAACAATAAAAAACTTTTTTACAAAAACTACAACCGATTTTAAAAAAAAAACTTGAGAGGTGTCAAGGGACACCCGGATGGAACGAAGTTCCTTTCGATTAATTAGTGAAGGAATTGTAATATAATTTTATTTTTTTTAATTTATAATATTTTTTTTATTATTAACTACGCACACACGCACGCACGTAAGAAGTTATACTTCATCATCTCATTTCATATCATCTCATCTCATCGCAGCTCAGCTCAGCTCAGCTCAGCTCAGCTCAGCTCAGATCAGCTAAGCTCAGATCAGCTCAGCTCAGCTCAGCTCAGTTCAGCTCAGCTCAGCTCAGCTCAGCTCAGCTCAGATCAGCTCAGCTCAGCTCAGCTCAGCTCAGCATAATAATAATAATTAATAATAATAATAATATAATTAATAACAATAAATATAACACACGAAATTGGTTAGATAATGCTTGATCTGCTTGCAAACTTTGTACCTACCCACCAAAAATACAAGAAGTTTTTATTAGATTGTTTTTCCAACACAATCTTTTTGGATGGACAGCCTCATTAGTGTCGTGACAACTTTTCGTAAGAATTTTTTCCGTCTAGCCCCCTTTTACAACGCGCGATAAGGAACTTCGTTCCAAAAATAGAAAAAAATGCAAATTAACTTTAATTTTGGGAGTCGCTGTTAAAAAACGAAGAAAAAAAACTAGAAAACCGACTATTTTAGTGTTTTTTTTATGTGGCAGTCGGTTGTATTTTTTGTAAAAAAGTTTTTATCCCAATTGCGTTGGGGTCAGCATTATATCCAGCCAGCTGACCGCTTTCTAGTATTTGTGTGCCCATCGGGACCTCTGCACCCCAGTAACTAGGCAACACAATACTTCTTGGCAACACTGGTCTCAGTTTTTCTGGCTTCTGACTACCGTAACGATGGTCTACGATCAACAAATTACTGCCGGGACCAACGGCTTAATATGCTGATTTGAGAGGTACGGAGTCTCAGTATGTAATGGTTAGTCTCCCATCCATAATCCGACCTTGGCAAGCTTTGCTTAACCTTGAAGATCAATTCGTGTGGCTGTTATTACTAAGCTACGAGCCCTGAGCCACCCTATCTCACTCGCCACCAAGGTGATCATTTAATAAAAAAATAAGGTTTTACATTCGGGATCGCAGTAAAATTCCGTTTTGTGTAGGTGGAAGCAGCCTTACACAGTGGCTTTCTTATCGTAGTCAATTAATTTAATGACTTTTATTTTGCCGTGTGAACAACGTATCTTAGTATAGAAATGACGATAATATTGATAAGTACTTATAATATGATATTAGGCATTGTTCCTTGAGAAAATACAATCTAATTTGGCATTGTTCACAGTCAAGTTGATGCATTTTGTTACGTTTTCAACAGCTACGTAATAAAAGTAAAAGGTGATCATCATCAGTCTCTTAATGTCCCCACTGTTGGGGCACAGGCCTCCTCTCTGTGAGAAGGTGTGGGCCGTAATCCACCACGCGGGCCCAATGCGGATTGGTGGATGTCACATGTCTTCGAATTTTTGGTTCTAGGACATGCCGGTTTCCTCACGTTGTTTTCCTTCATCGTTTTGAGAGTAGTGGTGATGTAATATCTTACACAAAGCACCTGCCCGGGGGCAGGTGCTTTGTGTAAGCTATTTATCTGAACTCACTATCTACAACTTGTAAGTCGCGGCTGTTAGTACTGGGCCACCACTTCTCATTCTCTCAAATTCAAACAAAAACATGTTTTTAAGACTAAATACCTAACTTACTTGGAAAGATCAATTTGAAAATCTATAACTTTTCAGATCTTATAATATTAAACACGGAACGGATCGCTTCGTGTTTGACATTTTCGATCGATCTTCTTCATTTTATTTAAATCAAGTTTTTGTAAAATTATAATAATAATTGATGCAGGTGTCTCCACAAAAATATTTCGCTGGTTTTAATAGTAAATCAATGTTTTTTAGAGCTCCTTAAGAATTTCAGTGTTACGTACGATTCGTAGCTTTGATATATCCGTTTTTGTTTTGATTTTGAGAACCGGTTATTAGTCAAACAGTGGGCAAACAGAATTACTTACATTTTCACTATTTAAATAATTAGCGTGTATTGTTAAATTAGCACACTGTCCATCTTGCACCACTTGGGCCACACACACATTAGTCCAGCGAGGCTTAGAGTATTTCGGAGTATTACATACGATTGGTAAGCTTTGATCAATCCGTTTTTTTTTGTTCTTAGGAACCGGTCATTAGTCCAACAATAGGTATTTAAACAGAATTACTTACGCTTTGGATGTTAAAATTAGCCTGTATATTTAAACTAGCACACTGTCCATCTTGCACCAATTGGGCCACACACACACTTATTAGTCCAATGAGACAAAAAACGAATAAAATTACTTTCGACATTATGAGATCATGGTTCTGTGCCGGCACATCACAATTGAAAACTAATCAAATAATGATTTATCTGTTAATTTATATAAAATCTTATCTAAGTAATATTTATCGTTTCTTTAATCGCAAAAATTGTATTGTCCAATTCAATACTATTTTGTGGTCAAGTAAACAGATTGATGCGAATAATCTCAACTAATTGTGACTTTTACAAGCTTCTAATTAACTTGCAATGTTTGATGAAAAGAGACATATTTCAGGCATTTAAATAGATTTTTCGACTGTGAGTGTGTGTGTACATTTTAAAAGGTGTTTTCACAACATATTAGTAATCTTAAGTGTATTTTTATGTGAAGGTATTTACTGATTATAATCTCCGCTAACATAGATACATTTGTAGGTTTAAGTTGGTAAAAATTGTTTATACAGGGTGTAGCGAAAATTGGTGGTAATTTTATATATATGCATGTGCCCATTGAAATGAATAACTTTCTTCAAAGAACCCATACGCATTTCCAAAAAAAATGGACTTGTGTGTGTGTAATTAGTAGGGAAGGGCCATTTTTTTGTCCGAATTTTGTATTAATTTCTTGAAGAAATTTGTACATTTCCATGGGCAGATGCAGTATCTAAAATATGATCACGCATTTTCGTACCACCCTGTATACAAGGTGCAATTAAAGTGGATATCGAAA
Source organism: Polia nebulosa (assembly GCA_951329385.1). Lineage (NCBI taxonomy): Eukaryota > Metazoa > Arthropoda > Insecta > Lepidoptera > Noctuidae > Polia > Polia nebulosa. Next base: position 25,630,958 of record OX589602.1, read on the forward strand.
CTTTGCCGACGTATAAAATGTATCGAGGTTTTACAAAAGCGTACGGCAGGCTTGTATGAGAATCTCGTACCGCTAATAAAATTGCGTGTTTCGGGATATTTTTTATTTAATTGGTGGTATGATAGACAAACCCTTTTTAAATTCTTTGATTTTTAGAATTTGGGTGTAAAAGTTATAACCAGTTTAATTTTTTAAGGTCTTCTAGTTCACCAATGTAGATTGTTACTAATAGGTACATAAACATTGCTTTGGTGATAAAGTAAATATTCTAGATTGCTTGTCGCTATCTGTGTAGTATTTTACTTACATTTAAGTAGGTAGTGGGGTGGATTAGGAGATATCTATGTCCAGCAGCAGACTGCAACACTTTGATGGTGAAGTAGAAGTTCTGATGGGGTTTTGAGTGTAATAAAATAAAACAATACTTGGTTTTTGTAAGTTATAATAATAATAATAATTTTTAAATGTTTTTATATATTGTATTTTAATATTTAAAAATGTAAATGGTAAGATAAAACATAGAAATAAATGGAATAATAATAAATCATTTATTTTCATAAAATATGTTATACAATGTTGTTAAATATAAATATAATAGCACCAACATGTTTAGCTAACATAAAACATAACATGCAAAATTTCAGGGTTTTTGAATGACAACAGGCATCAACACTTTTTGTCTATAAATTCTTTTAAAATGTAGAAGCTACACTCTTTTAACCACTTGTACATTTATTTTACTTTTGATTAATTTATTTTTAATATTACTTCACCTAAGAAGGTGGCAGGTCGGGTAATACCATCATGACGTGCATAGCTTTTTTTTGGGGTGGAGATATATCATCCAATGACTTCTCCCGCTCTGGGTGGAGCGGGAGGGCGTGTCAGACTCTTACTGACTAAAACCCACCCCTGTTCCTTCCCTGCCTGAGTGCCCAGGGGTGCGGTAACTCATTTTCAGAATTTATCCACTACCCCTAGGCATGCAGGCACCGGCCACGAAGGGCCCCGTCAGTGGTGGCTGACACTAATCTCTTTGAGGCGCGCGTGGAAAACTACGCGCCGTCGACTCACGGGCCTGGTGCTGATCGGACGGCGAGCTACCCACTGCTTGCCGTCTGCAGGCCCGAGTACGAAGTGCATAGCTTAGGTATCAAACAACACTCATAACATGTGAGCAGCATCCCACTATTCTTAAACCTACAATGCAGTTACAGCAATAACTTCTGAATGCGTCTCGAACATTCGTGTTTGTTGCAGCAACTATAAAAAGGACAGATAATTCACTAAATTGCTCAGATGCAGGCACAAACCACAGTCCAAAACAACAGCAAAGAACTGAACTGAACGACAGATTTTCTTTACCTGTTGTGTGTAATTTCCATATTATAAACAAAAAAATATTGATGACGAAAATCATTCCTATCACTAAATCGTTAACTATTATGATTTTATGCAAAAATAATGCGTTCCTAAGTATAATATATAAGTGTTTAATTAAACTCACAGAGAGGAGGCCTATGTCCTAACATTGGGGACATTATAAAGGCTGATGATGATGATGAATTATATTTAATTCTATTTCTAAATTATTAATTATCATTTCAATGTTTGTGTTATTTTACGTTATGGCAACTTCTAAAAACCCAACCGAGTTTAGTTTACGATTTTATTATGATTATTTATTAAAATCTTTCTATTGATATTATTAATCCGAAGTTCTAAGAATAGTACACTTACATAAAAATAAATGGCTTTGTTGCTTTAAGTGGTACACACTCGTGCCCTCACGCCCTCTGCAGCAGCCGCCGCAGGAGACGCCCTGGGCGGAGGACGTCGCGAGACGATCTCCGGCCACCGTAGACCCGGGCCTGCGGACGGCGAGTAGTGGGTAACTCGCCGTCCGATCAGCACCAGGCCCGAGAGTCGACGGCGCATAGTGTTCCACGCGCGCCTCAAAGAGTTGTCAGCAAACACGACGGGGCCCGTCATGGCCGATGCCTGCCCGGAAGTTGAGGATAAATTCGAAAGAGCTACCTCGCCCATTACTGGGCATTCAGGGCAGGGAGGAACAGGGGTGGGTTTTAGTCAGTAAGAGTCTGACACGCCTTTCCGCTACACCCTAGAGCGGGAGATGTCATTGTATGATATTCCATACCCAAAAAAAAAAAAAAAGCGGTACAAACTCTGTAACAGAACAACAACAAAAAACATGCTGTACGAAATCTGCTGTTCACCTTTAAACTCATAATTTACTTTAAACTCATAATTTAAATTTACTACACTACCAGCGGCCATCAACCGTTTTTAGGGCTCCATAGCGGAAGGGTCCAAACGGAGCTCTATTGCTGTCACTCACGTGTCCGTCTGTCCGGCTGTCTGTCTATCACACAGGTTTTACAGCCAAACGGTTGGGGCTATAGTCTTCAAATTTTCACAGTGTAAGCATCGATTGTTGACCCAAAGCCATAAAAAATTTCAAAGAATATTTTTAAATGTTTATAAGCATACAGCTAATGGGGGACTCGAAAAATTTTATTACGCCATCGAGTGGGATATACTTGTTTAACGCTTGTTGAGTAGATATACTATATTTTTTGTTTTAATAAATATTGGGAAACAAAGAAGTGAGAAGCTACCAAAGTCAATTGTGCAAAGGGGCATCAAAATCAAAATGATAAATCGATTACAAAATAATTTCTTTTTCTCTCTCTTTTACACCAAACATTTTGTAGAAAAATAGAAAACCCAATATAAACATAAATAATATAAGAATACGAAGAATAATTTAATACTAAATTAATGAATAAGAAGAATACTTTAATAATAATATAAGAATTTCATAATAATTACTTACAATTAATAGCAATTTAATATACCTATATACGCAAAACTTATATAATTATATATATAAAATTATACACCCAATAAACCACAACTAATAATTTATATTGCTTAATTGAATAACTACTTAGCCCTCTTCCTCTCTTCTACTTTGCTGTGCCCGACAGGGTCCATATTGATATTTTATTATGTTATACCACCTATTGAAACACATATGGAATGCAATAAAGTATTGAGTATTGAGCATTGAAATCTAACCAGTTTTGAGAAAAATATACTCTAGGATTTTCGAAATCGGTTCTCCCGTCTTCGAGTAATCGGTGAATCAAAATATTAAAAAATGTAAAAAGATTGCGACGAACTGAGAACCTCCTCCTTTTGTTGAAGTTGGTTAACAACGAAAATTTGGTACTGTCGAGGAGGCAAGTGACTTTGCTAGCAAAAAAATACACTAATTAAGAGCCCACCTCCCTATAAGTGGCGCCCTCATTGAATAAAAATTCGTATCTTAGCATAGAAAATAAAGAATAAAGAATCCTATGTTGTGTTTGTTACACATAGGATAAGGTATTTTTACGTTGTTAAAACGGGACTCAAAGTATTTCGTATCCAAAGTACCAAAAAGCAAAAGTGTCAAAAACAGCCGTTTTTTGGTACTTTTGATTACTAATTTGGATACGAAACACTTTGACTCATGCTTGCACAACGTAAAAATACTTTATCCTCTTTGTAACAAACGCAACATAGGATTCTTTAATCATTATTTTTTACGCTTTGCTAAGATTTTTTATTCAATAAGGGCGCCACTTGGCTGCTATATACGCCTTAAGTATTATAAAGTCACGATATAACGTTTCATAAAAAATATAGTATAAAAATATGTATTCTAAAATACACCGGGCTGCAAAACTAAGTATTACACTTTTAAAATTGTAATAACTATTTAAGTACACATGATATATACTTTCGAAATAAAAAGAACTCGAAAAAGAGTTTAATTTTGTATATAAAAACTTCATAGTCGGTAACCTTCTTTTAAGAAAATACTGAAAAAACCTTTAAAAACAAAAATATTCCTTTTCCAAGATTTTTTATTCAATAAGGGCGCCACTTGGCTGCTATATACGCCTTAAGTATTATAAAGTCACGATATAACGTTTCATAAAAAATATAGTATAAAAATATGTATTCTAAAATACACCGGGCTGCAAAACTAAGTATTACACTTTTAAAATTGTAATAACTATTTAAGTACACATGATATATACTTTCGAAATAAAAAGAACTCGAAAAAGAGTTTAATTTTGTATATAAAAACTTCATAGTCGGTAACCTTCTTTTAAGAAAATACTGAAAAAACCTTTAAAAACAAAAATATTCCTTTTCCAATGACAATTTTGCCATTCATTTTTCTGTTTCTGTTTTAATATTTTTTTTTTTTTGATAGATGACTCTTTTGATGAGCAATACCTTCAAGCCTGCTTCTCAAAAAGAGTCCAGTACGGTGGAGACAGTGTATGTATGGGCTGGCATATGTTCAGTAGGTCGCACAGAGTTAGTGGTCGTAGAAAATGGCACTCTGACTGGTGAAAGATATGCTCTAGAGATTCTCAATGAGTGAGGGCCGTATTTAGTAAATATGGGTGATGGATCAATGCTGATGCATGATAATGCCTGGCCACACACGGCTCAGGTCGTGCAAGAGTATATTCAGGAGGTTAGTATCAGCGTGATGGCTTGGCCATCAAGAAGTCCTGATCTCAACCCAATTGAGCACGCTTGGGATGAGCTAGGGAGGCTAGTCAGAAGCAGCAGACCACCACCCACCCTCAGGGTACTAAAACAGGCCCTGATAGAAGAATGGGAGAACATTCCCCAAAATCGGCTCCGAAACCTCGTGTTCAATATGCCAAACCGGCTCGAAGCTGTAGTCAAAGCCCGAGGAGGCAATATCAGTTATTAAAAATTAAATAACATGTAAAACATACATAAAATTTTAATTGAGTTTTATAATAAAATCTTTTTTTAAGTTAAAAATGTTACCAACGTATGGTTTACTATATTTTCAAAGAAAGCTGATAAAATTTGATGTAAAACGTTTTTTATTTTAAAAATCTCTAATTTTACTTCAAATTTAAAAAATGTGATACTTAGTTTTGCAGGTCAGTGTATTTATAGCTAATAGTTTTAATTCCCGTTAAGAACAAATTTACATATTATTTATAAAATACTTTACTAACTATATACACTAAAACCAAAAATATCAACCTAACTACGTACATATATACAAAAACAAAGTACGAGTATGTTCAGGCGTCGAAGTACTCCTCCACATCGCTGTCATCTGGAAACGTGCCCAGAGGACTGACAGCATTGCCATGTTGAATGACAATGCTAGTTTCCAGTTGGGAAAAGAACGAGCTCGCCCTCTGGTCACGTAAACTGTCGATCAATCTGCGAGAAATATCCTTATAAAGGAGACGCGCACTCAGACCCCATGACCCGAGCGTTTTGACCCCAAACGGCTCAAAATTCTAAAATATTATATTTCTCAAAACTGCTGGGTCAGATATTGGTGCCACTTTGCACAAGTTGAGGTATCCCCACGGAAATACCACAACAGTGAATCGCTATTGAATCAAACCTAAGGCAGTCAAGGTGATCAAAAGTGGTTTACACTTTTGATCAGTCTCCTTAAGATTGAATCTGTATTACGGGCGAAGTGTGATGGTTGGATGGGCTAAGTTGTTCAGAGAGGTGTGATAAACAAGTTTTGTGAATAGAGATGTTTCCTGGTCATAAAAATATTAATTTTATTTAGTCCGTAAGTTAGATTGCCAAAAAATAATGAAAACGTATTTCTTTGGTTTACCAAACCAAAAAAATTACAAAGTTAAAACGCATCAGAGTGGGGGCTTGTTTCGTCACTAAACGGTACAAAGTGTATCGAGTTGTGATGGCACGCGAAATTTCAACGCACTGTATCATCCTAAATTTTGGTTTATGTCACAAAAGAAAATACGCGTCCAATATCTTTTGGTTATCTAACTGACAGACTAATTAGATTTTTTTAGGAAACTACCCTACTATCTAGTGACTGCCGATACTGTGAACCACAGGAACAGGGCTGGGGTTTAGTCAGTAAGAGTCTGACACGCCCTTCCATTCCCCCCTAGAGCGAGAGAAGTCATTGGATGATTGCCCAACCCCCCAAAAAAAAAACCACCTGCACATAATATAATTTTTCGTTCGACTTTTCAATCTTAAAACAATCTACATACAGCCAAATTATGATATGGCGTAAATGGGTGAGAGAGGAACAATCTTAGAAGAAAAATATTTATCATGCTAAATATTTCAGTCACGTGGTCTGTATATGTTAGCCAACATGAGGCTGGACTTTGCTCAGAAGTATACTGGCTGACAGTTACGCAGAGTTATTAGGTAATCATTGTATTCTTGTCAGATACAAATACCATTGTTAGGTTGATTTGATAGCAAAGTATTGAGTAGGCAACAAACTCCATGTTGTTCCTTATCATTTAAGATTAGCGTTTTCTTCTTGGGTATTGTTTGTTTGTGTTTGCTCTATTTGGCTGAGTTATTATAATACCTTCGTTTGTTAATTATCCCTTTATAAGGCAGAGGTAATATTTTTCCCACCAACTTTTTCCAATATTTTTGGCTTAGATTGTAAAGGTACGGTTTTTATTCGTATGGCAATATTTCAATTGACTTTTAATTCAATATTTTTATCTATGGTGATGACAGGTCGCCATACTTTTTTTTCTTCGGTTGACGTTCTCAATGTGAAAAACTGGTGAATTTTTGTACAACAAAATAAATCTTTATAAATCTTCATTTTCTGCGATTCAAAAACGGTAAGATGTTATTATTTCTACAGACAAATGTTTATTCAATTAAAATTTAGGCATATTTTCAACTTGGGAATTTGCATAATTTGATTATATGGGTTGGTTGTTGTGGGAAAAATATTCCCTTTGCCTTGGCACATGTAAATGTTATTTTTTTGTTTCTTGTAGATTTGTTCGAAAATGAGTAGAAAGGTACTACAAGATTTGGATATAATCAACGAATTAAATGAGCTTTATGGTTTACCAACCAAGACAGCAATTGACTGCCCTTTAGCCATAAAGGAGTACACGAAAAGAATGGGAGGGGTAGATCGCTTCGACCAGCTAAAAGGTACCTACTCAGATGGCAGACGGAGTAAGAGGTGGTGGGTCCGCATCTTCTACTTTCTTTTAGATACAAGTATAACTAATGCATACTTGTTGTATTGCCAAAACAGAAATGTGACAAAACTCTCCACTCTTGAATTCCGAGTATCTGTTGCTAGAGGACTGGTCAGTGGATTCTCGAACAGAAAACGATGTTCTGGTCTGGTAAATTACGTCTCCAGAAAGAAATCTTGTTTATCGGAGAACCGTCAAAAGTCCTTACACGTTATTGCCGAAGAAATTCGCTACACCAACGTTGGGGACCATATGCCGGTGGAATTGCCGAGCTACAAGCGCTGCAGAATGTGCAGCACTAAAGAAAAGGACAAACGTTCCAAAATAATGTGCTCAAAGTGTAGAGTTGCCCTTTGCATATTACCATGCTTTACTGCGTTTCACAAGGAATAAGTAATACAACATCAATCCGCTTCAATCAGACTTGGTGCCTATGACACATAACAGTATCACGGGCAGAGGGAAGTGACTTCCCACCATGTTTTTTTTTTTATTTATATTTTTTTTTCATTTTCTGAAGAAGCATAATAAAACTAATGTAAAACCATAATTACTTTTATTTTTCCGCCCCTAGATGCTTATGCCTTATAAAGGGTTATAGTGGGCGATAGTCTTGTAAGATTAGTAAATAATTATCCCATAATTTTGTTGTAAGTATTTTGTGTTTATGTTTTGGTCCCTTCATAGAGGCTAAGGCTCAAGTGGCTGCCAAAAAGTTGGGGGTCCTCGCAAAGGTGAGACGATAATAATAATACGCCGGAACAGCTGCTCCAACTCTATCAAGCGCAAGTCCGATCGTGTATCGAGTACTGCTCTCATCTTTGGGACGGATCTGCAAGATACCAGCTTGATGCCCTTGAGTCAATTGAGAAACGAGCCAAGAGGATCATCGGCAATGATAGACTCGTTGAGTCAAAACTCCAAAGTCTTGAACATAGACGCCGAGTTGCTAGCCTGTCGGTTTTCTATCGATTACATTTTGGGGAGTGTGCGACGGAATTGCATGATTTGATTCCGCCAAGCCCGTTTCACCTAAGGACCACAAGACGTACGGCGAAGTGCCACCGGTTCATGGTGGACATCCCATCCATACGCACAAAGCGTTTTGAGAAAACATTCATTGCACGTACAGCTAGAGAGTGGAATTCTCTACCGGAGTCTGTGTTTCCTGTAAGATACAACCTGGGAGTCTTTAAGTCAAGAGTGAATAGGTTACTTCTAGGCAAGCGTGCTCCATCTTCGGCCACATCATCGCTTACCATCAGGTGAGATAGTGGTCAAACGCGAGCCTATCAAACATAAAAAAAAAAAAAAAAAAAAAGCAGTATTAATTTAATATCCAGGACTCTCCAAATAATCGATAAGGTTTGTCTGGACAGTGAGGTCGACATGACATGACATGAAAACGGAAATAAGGTACCAATTTTTCTCAATTTGTGTGGTTTTGGGTCAACAAGATGCTTTTTTTTATACTTTGAAAATTTGAAGACTGAAGCTCCAACCGTTTGGCTGTAAAACTTGTGTCACAGACGACGGACAGACATACAGACGGACTGACGGACATACCGACGGACGGACGGACATTTGAGTGACAGCAATAGAGCTCCGTTTAGACCCTTCGGGTACGAAACCCTAAGAGACAATTATATGTATGTGTAGTGCATGTCAATGCCATACATTTTAACAAACCTTATCGATCTCTAATCAATTATTTGGAGAGCAGTTTAGTATGCAAAGTTTTATGTGCAAACTAGGTTTTAGGAGTAGGGGAGATGGGGTGGAGTAAGATATGATTTTTAAAGTAGAAATATTAAAAAAATACACAAGTCTTAAAACTACAAAATCGAAAGTTTTCTAGAATATTTTTTTTGTAATAGTCATCATCATTTTAAAACAAACTTTTCATAATTTTTTTCGACATTCCGGCTCCATCACCACAGACCCTGGAGACCACTTAGTGTAATTTACCCCAAACATGGTGTTGCTATCTTGTTTGGTTGAGGAGTTCCTATGGCCATTAGCTACCTACTGGCTGCATCATCAGCCCAGCTCCGAAGTGCCATATTATTGCACTGGCTTCGAAGTAGCATAAGCATGCCAAGTTTCAACTTAGTCGAATGCCAAGAGTGTTTGAGAAAAGGTTACTAATAATTTGTATCCGGACAAACATATGAAAGCTCTTAACAACTCGTCCCCCTACGTACTTAAATAAATTGATGCAGTCGTTCATCTTACTTCTTAAACAGTAACTAGGGATGGTAGTTGTTGCTACCCGACTGCCCTAGAAGGAGGTTTATGTTTTTCAAGAGTATGTATGTATGTTTGTAAGTCTATTTCTTTGGCACGCCCTCTAGCTTAAACGGCTGGATTGATTTGAACAAATGAGGTATTATCAAATTGGTCCTGACTGCCAGTGACATAGGCTATATGAATGCCGAAAAAAAGCATAATGAGGACCGCCACACCCATTAGGAAGTCGTATTTTTTGTGATATGGTCATGAGAATTATCAAAATAAAGAAATGATTCCAAAATAGAACAAATATTTTAGAATAAAAAAAAAAAATACCTGACTGACAAAAAACAACTCGAGAGGCGAGTTTTCTGGGTTTTTTTTTATTAAGTACACAAAACAAAATATTTACTAATTTCTATAATAACAACGTATTGAAACATACCATTAATTAACACTACATATTTCACACAGTTTTCTCACTTATTGTATCATCGTGTTCACCGAGTCAGAGTAGGTAGAGTCCGAGAAGTGTTTCAATGGCATTGAACTTGTATGAGATAATATTTGAGAAAAATAAACATTGCCGTGTTGCCAACCAAACGTTTTGTTTACTGCGAGGGGCTTTTTATAGTTAAGATGTAAAGTTAAACAGTATATGTACCTACATATAAAGATGATCTAAAATATATGGACATATACAAATAAACAAGCCCATTTCTAATAAACAACCTGCATCTGTGTTTCCTGATAGTTACAACCTGGGAGTATTTAAGTCAAGAGTGAATAGGTTACTTCTAGGCAAACGTGCACCGTCTTCGACCACATCATCGCTAACCATCAGGTGAGATAGTGGTAAAACTGCCTAGCAACAATATATAATTATATAAAAAATAACAATATAGTTTTAGAATCACGTCTCTTTTTACCATCTCTGAGCTGGATAATATTTTTGGTAGGCACACTACGACAGTGGCCAAAATAATTCTAATGAAATTCCACAATAATCACACATAAACAATTAATCAAAACCAGCTTTTAATTTATCATACTTAAATTATCATCACTGACGTAGCAACCAGGGAACAATAAAGAAGTATAAATATTGTAATCGTGTTACACAATGGATTGGTCCTCTAAATCCGTCTAGAAGCATCGTGGGGTGCCGTCGGCTGGGTCCAGTCAATTGGACTCATCGCCGTCGTCGTCCAAATTGTAACTACTCTCATCCTTTAATTTAAACTTTCCACGATGTCGTCCACATGAATTGGAACGTGATGTGCCCATCAGCTGCCATTCTTATGAAAATTATGTAATTTGATTTTTGTGATAGGTAATATGATGGGCAAATATGATTCATTGGTATTGTTAACTACTGCTCTTGTGGCCTGTTGGGCATTGTTGAATGTTTATTTAGTGGGTTTTTAATTTTACCTGTGTTAGTTAGTCGCTAGTATGTCCAGCAGTAGAGCTCTTTTGGCCAAATGATGACGACTTTTAAGTTTATTTTGAAGTAGCGATCCGCCCCGACTTCGCTCGGGTGCAAATAATATACACAAACCTCGTTTCTTGCTCTTTCTATTTGCCAATGAAAATCCGTTGCTTGGTCTAGGAGGAGTAAGCGGAGATAGAGACAGACGTGGAAAGCGACTTGGTTCTATGTAGAGATTTTTAAACTCCTAGACTTAAAGCCCTACTAACGGTCCAGTGGCGCCCTCATTGAATAAAAAATCGTAGCATAGCACAGAAAATAAATATTAAAAAATTCAATTTTACGTTGTTAAAACAGGTCTTAGAATGTTTTGTATCCAAAGTAGTAGGCAAAAGTACCAAAAACGTCCGTTTCTGACACTTTTGTCTACTACTTTGGATACGAAACATTTTGAGACCTGTTTTAACAACGTAAAAATGCTTTATCCTTTGTAACAAACGTGAAGTTGGATTTTTTAATATTTATTTTCTGTGCTATGCTACGATTTTTTATTCAATAAGGGCGACACTGGACCGTTAGTAGACCCTTAAGGTAAAGTGTACAGGGTAGCCCGTGAAATTAAAATTATCTTACGTTTTTTTGCAATTTGCAGTTCAGTATCAGGTTGTATGTTGGTCAAAATATGATTCACGACCGTAGCAAGTATGTATTTATAAAATTATAATCTTTAGCATCTAATTTTGTCACACTAAAGTGATGGTAAGTATTTCTTACTAAAAAGTTAGGTACAGTCATAGCAATAATAAAATTATTAACATTATCAATAAGGTACCGTATTTTTGTTACCATAATCACTGATGAACAAATCCAAGCCTGACCTATGTCAATCTACTTTATGTAACATTTATATAAAAAAGCAATCCATGGAACGGTTACGAATCAAGAATAGTTTTACCAAGGGTCGACAAATACTGATTAGCACTTTTTTTATTTATTTTTTATTTAATAACTTTTTATTATATGATTACAATATACATAAATTAACTAATAAATAACTTAATAAATAAAATATGTACAAGCGGCATACAAGATCCGGGCGGAGTACAGCTCATTGGGCATCTAAAAATTCGTCCACATCGCTGTCAATGGGAAAAGTGCCCAGAACGCTGGCAGCATTGCCACGTTGAATGGCAATGCTGATTCTTTGGCCGAAAAAATGGCCAGCCCTCAGGTCACGTGAAGAGTCGACTAAATGTTTGCTGATGTCACGGAAAACTCGATGACCACTCGGACCCCATGGCCCTAGTGTTTCAACCCCAAACGGCTCAAACATATAACTCCCAATAAGGTTGTTATATTGGCACCGTTTGAGGTTTTCTGCACCTGTAGCAGCCGCCCCAGCACAGCCCGCCGTGCTAAGAAGATGAGATGGCGCAAGGGTGTCGACACATGTTGCATCCCACACCAAAGGCCTACCCATCTTCCAAAGCATTATGGACATCCCGTCGGGCCTCTTTCCATCATTACATGCCAGGCCATGAGGTTCTAAAACGGCTGGTGTCATTAATGCTGGCGTGCCATGCCATACGACCCGCGCTCCTACTGCAGGATAGGTCATGGTGTCCGAGGTGGTCGACTGCTTCACCACATTGGCAGCGATATGGAGCTCCGCAAGGAGCACCCAGACGCAGACATGTAGCGATCCGGAAGGTGGTGTCACTCAGCATAGTACCTATGTTGGGTGACGGTAGTGCCTGTAGTCAGAGGCCCGACTCCCATTCACCCACAGCCAGCAGGTGGGCACGCTCTGCAGTATTGGTTAACGTATTTAAGAGATTATTCAGTACCAATCTACAGAGCGGCTCGTCCCACTGTCTCTGGGAGAATGGGATCTCGGGCAACACCGTGTCCGGGCAAGCCATTTTCCAAGCGTTCATTGCGTCGTTGGTCAAGCACGGCACTTCACAGTTAACCAGTGATGGAGTCAAAATTCTTTTGGTTAACTTTTCAGTGCTGTGGACCGAGGACAGGAACACCGGTAGGCTTATATTAGAAATTTTGCGGATGCCGAGCCCACCAAAACGAATGGGTAGTGTGGTTTGCAGCCACGCTCGGTCATCCAGGGCCACATTTAAAATATGAATAATTTTAATAGATGAATAACTTCACCAATTTTGTCCAGGAGATGTGAATGCTTCCATAGAAGGGAAAAAGCGGAGAAAATATATAAAATTTGGTTTAAAACAGCAATATTTAATTAGGGTGAATGCTGTGAGTCCGAATCCGCTTTAGCAGACTTTACATTTAAATTCTCCATTTAAAGTTTTTTAATTGTTATTTTTGTTTTTTTTTCAGTTTATAGTACGGAACCCTTCGTGTGCGAGCCCGACTAGCACTTGGCCATGTTTTTGTATAAATAAAGCTCATATGTGTAGAGCCTAATCAAGGAAAAAGTCTTCTAGTGTTAATAGACTAATTCTCGGAACGCTAATTTAATTCTTAGTACAGTGAGAAAAACAGCCCAGTTTCCTCCGAATATCAACGAATTTTAATAGCACATTTATTACTCTTTAACACAACGTCCCTTTGTGTAAAATTAACAAGATGGAACCCAGTGAAACAAATTAATAAATATTGTGAAATATTATTTTATATTTTCTAATGTGCATAATTCGAAAGTCTATAATGCTTAATCATTCTACTTTAATATTTACAGATCGATATCTCAGCGTTTTTTACCAAAGTCTGATTATTCTGTAGGTACTCGTATATCATATTCAGGAACAGTCAAAATCATCAAGCAGTTAGTCATTTCACGAGACCAGAGGGCTGACTTTTTTTCAGCCAAAGAACCAGCATTGCCATTCAACGCGACAATGCTGCCAGTGTTAGGGCAATTTTCCTATTGACAGCAATTAGGACAAATTTTTTGATGTCGAATGAGTTTTCCGCCTTCCCTTTTTATGATGCTTGTACTTTTTATTTGCTTGTATATACTTTGTAATTTAATAGTTTGTATCAGTAAATAACTATGTCACGGATACAAAAATAAATAAAAGGAACATTTAGGTAGCTATCAAAGCGTTCAAACCAAATAATTTACTTCAAATTTGAATGAAAGTTTAAGTTTTTGAATTTTCTTGCGCAAGATAATGAATGAATAGCCCAGAAATGTGTAACACATTTAGTTGTAATAAAATTTGTAAAAATATCTATTTATTTATTATTCAATAACGTTTTTTACATCATGTCTGAATTACCATCACGCAAGAAATACTTATTTAGGTCACTACAATTATCTAAATTAAATTAAAATCAGAATAATAATAATACAAAACAAAAAAATAAATTGTTATTTAAGCCTCGTTGCACACAGACGTGACGCAGACATAGACGGGGCGCAGTTGTGCCATTTTATAACAAAGCAAAGGCCAAGCTTCCATGAATCGTTCTTGTCCATTGCTTACGTCCTGTTGCCTTTGTCTGCATTGCACCTTAAAATGACCACTAACATGTACATACAAGTCTTCTTTTTTATTCATAATAGTAGATACACAGAGACTATTAATATGAACCGCAAACTAATAACCAATTAAATTTAAAAAAAACTCCAACGTTTAAAGGAAAGTGAACATTCAAAAAACACAAAAGAACTGATGCCCTTGAAACGGCTAAACCGATTTTGATAAAACATATGTAAGAACCACCGCTAGAAAACCTGCTTTCAAATAAAAAAAAAACACATTTAAATCGTTTTACCCGTTTAAGACCTTTTTTTTTTTTGGTGGGGTGGGAAATCAAATGACATCTGCCGATCTGGGTGGAGCGGGAGGGCGTGTCAGACTCTTACTGACTAAAACCCACCCCTGTTCCTTCCCTGCCTGAGTGCCCTGGAGAGCGGTAACTCTGTTAAGAATTTATCCGCTGCCCCTAGGCATACCCGTTTAAGAGCTACGGTGCCATATACAGACACACAGACAGACAGACACACATCCATAGCGGTCAAACTTATAACACCCCTCTTTTTGCGTCGGGGGTTAAAAAGTGAGTACACCATAAACATAGGACATTTAGAAATCCATCATCATTATCATTTGCCGAGAGATATCCACTGCTGTACATAGGCCTCCCCCAAGTGTCGCCAGAACGACCGATCCTGTGCGTCTCGCATCCATTGACTACCTGCACTCTCACCAAGTCATCGGTCTACCTTGTGGGAGGCCTTCCAACGCTGCGTCTTTCGGTACGCGGTCGCCATTCCAGAACTTTTCAGCCTCATCGACCATCTGTTCTGCGAGCAATGTGCCCTGCCCACTGCCACTTCAGTTTGGCGATTCTTCGGGCTATGTCGGTAACCTCAGTTTTCTTGCGGATATCATCATTTCTGATTCTATCACGTAAGGAAACTACGAGTATAGCCCTCTCCATTGTCATTTGGGTGACTTTAAGCCTTCTGATGAGGCACATTGTGAGCGACCACGTTTCGGTTCCATAAGTCATCCACCACATTTAGAAATCTTCATAAAATATAATTAATTATAAAAACATGAACATGAAAAAACATTTCAATTAAAATCTTCACTATAGATAATGAAAGCACGTTGACGTACAAGATAAACAATAAAAAAAATCCAATTATCGAGTCATAAAACATGATTTGTTATGATTTGGAAGCATCGATAAAAGACGTGATTCGCGTGACTATTTCAATGATTCAAAACAAATAATTTCATTTCGAGTTGTCTCTGTTGATTTCACTTATTACGTGTACCTATTTGTGTCAACAAAATGCACCTTAATATTGGCAGTACAATAGAGAATGCAGGTTGCAATTAGTTTTGCCTTTATTGTCACTTTCCGCTCTATTTATCATGAACATCATAATTGGTTATGGATGATCAGCGGCCCTTTGTGATGACAAGTTTTTGTGGGAAACCTCTCGATGTGTCAACGCCCTAATCCCGAGGTATTGTTATCTTGACAGGAGGAAATTGATAAGGATTGACTGTAAGAAAAGCAAGATGCTCTCAAGGTTTTTCCAAAGATTTTGTTAGAAGTTATCACCATAAAAAAGATTGCTGAAAAACAAAGCTTGAATCTACTACATGAGTAAGTATTGCCTGTCATTTCTAAGTGATACAATGTGTGTACAAAGTTACTCAGTCATGCACAGGCCTGTCACATTATCTACTCAGAATCTCGAATTCCTTAGTGATAAATATTGACAATTGGATGACAAAGTTAAGACGTCAATTGATATAGTGCGATAAAAAGATGTCGATAGAATTACCTTTTAGGGCCTACGGATTAAGTGAATTTAGTAACCACCTCAAATATCCTACTTAAAAAACTTTTTAACAAAAAAATAGAACCGACTTCCAAAAAAAGTGCATAAAAACTTTAATTTCGGAAGTCGGTGTTTCTGGTTTTGTGTTTTCGTTTTTTGTAAAAAAAAATATTTTTTACTTTTTAGTTTTGGTTCCCCATTAAAGTGTGATATATAAAACATGTATATATCTGTACATCAGCCCATACTACCATATGGATGGATTTGATGCAGTTTTTCGCTTTCACACTCTTTGAGAAAGGTACGATGTGGAAGAATTAGGAAAATGTCGTGAGGATAATTTTGAATATGAAGGTGGACTGCTGCAAGAGAGTAGGGCCTGTACTGGTTGAAAGATGATGAGGCTAGAAAGAGGGTGACTACTGAAATGATGATTAATAACGTGGAATACGATTGATAAAAGGAGTATAGAAGATTAACTTCTGCCAGCAGCTTGGTCTGCGTAGAAATAGTAATTTTCCGGAGTCTGTGTTTCCTGTAAGATACAACCTGGGAGTCTTTAAGTCAAGAGTGAATAGGTTACTTCTAGGCAAGCGTGCTCCATCTTCGACCACATCATCGCTTACCATCAGGTGAGATAGTGGTCAAACGCGAGCCTATCAAACATAAAAAAAAAAAATAGTAGTTTCCCCATTATAAATTATAGCCTATGTGCTATTCCAGACGAAAATCTATCACTGTGCCAAATTTCACCCAGATCCGTTCACCCATTCTGTCGTGATTGAGTAACAAACATCCATTCACCCAATTTCGAATTTATAATTTTAGTAGGAAGTAGGAAATGGGATGAAGACATTTTGCGACAACATTAAATAAATTGGGATACGGGCAAAGAGATTCAATACATTTATTGTCTTCGTCGCTGGAATGTTCGTAAAACTAGTTTTTAACCGACTTCAAAAAGGAGGTTATCAATTCAGATGTTTTCATTTTTATTTCTATTTTTTATGTATTTTCGGAATTGACTTCGTCGTATATAGACGGTTTTGCAAAATTCTTTTTTTGTTCAAAAGGGGTTTATTCCGAACTGGTCCCATGTAAATTTCATATCTAGATCTGATGATGAGTTTCGGCGACAGACAACGGAACTGTTAAAAAAATGACAGCAAATCAACCGCGATTGCTGCTATCGCATAAATATACATTGTTAACACAATTTAATGGGGAATCACAACTAAAAAGTGAAAAATAAAAACATTTTTACAAAAAAAAATAGAACAGACTTCCAAAAGTAAATAAATAAAAGTACAAAATAACTTTAATTTTGGAATTCAGTGTTTCTGGTTTTGTTTCTTCGTTTATAAGCTGGTTAAAACTTGACGGCAAAGCAGAAGAAAAGAGAATAATGAATCTATCACATAGGTGTCGATGAAATCGCACCAATCCCTGTTTCCTATAAGAAAATTCTTGCACAGCTCTGGAACCCTGTCACGCCTAAATTAATGTCAATACTTTTTATTAAACTAAAACTATCGTGTTTGTTGGAGGAAATGGGGGAAGGCCTTTTCCTAGCAGTGGGACAGTACGACCATGTAATAAGAATAATAAATAATAAGACTTTATACGGAGTGTAAAAGAGTTATGAAGTACGTTTTTATTTTTTTAATCTTCATTGCCGGTGACACTTCAAAAGTGTTACCTCCAACAAAAGCCCTGTCATAGGCAAATTCATAATGCGAAGCTTCTAGAATGCAATCACAACGTATAAGGAAAGCACAGCGAAACGCATAGCGCCCGATGTCTCTAGTACTTTGATCGCTTCATCCTGATCATTCGCAATTCCGTCAATTAAATAATCCTGAGATACGAATTGTGTCTGTTCATGACCTCTGTAGCTCTGGGTATATAAGGATGCCTCTGTACCCGCAGCCGCCAGTTTATCTCTGACTACCGTCCAAGTACGAGAGGCGTAGACGACTTAATTTTTTTATAAAAATATTTTATTATTCAAAATGCTTAAATTTATGATCCTCACTTTTGTTGCGGTGGCGGTGGCTCATCCTCATGAAGGAGCCTGCCCAGAGGTCAAGCCAATTGAAAAATTCAACCTAACAGCTGTGAGTATAAACTTTTCACCAATATTGTTTATGTAGAGTAAGGTAAAATATATGAAGGGGACCAGTCGTTGAGTAGTAGATTTTATTTCACAAAGGATCCCGAATATCGTCAGGATATATATGTATAATTGTGACGAGCATTCTGATGTTGGTATCTGTAGCTTTGAAAAATCAACATTAGCTTAATTTACAACATAATTTCACTTACACTTTCCCTCTATAGCTTTGAATTAAATTTACAAAGTTTCTTAAAATCACAAACCAACTTTGCCTTTAAAATTAGTGGCATTCCTATATTTTTTGTTAACCTGTCTCTTGTTTGTCATAATGTAAATAATTATAGCGTAGTATAGCGTGTTACTAACGTGCCAAAGTTCCAACAAGAGGTGCGGTTCAGATCACTATCTTTTTTAACATGACTGTACAATGTTTAACTTAACATAATGTGTTAAGCTGATAAAAGACATCATGATCTTATATTGGTTATTTTAGCAGCATTTTAAGTATGTTCATTATCTGTAAGAGTTAATTTATGTTTTATTTCCTATACTGGGTAATGCATAATTGTTTGATTTGATCAATTTAATATTTACCATTTGAAATCGATTTCTAAGTAACAATATTCATTTCTATAGAAAATGTGTTCGTTAAAAATAAGATGCATTAGTGCATAGGTCTCATTCATGTCAGTTTTATGCCACGGAAAACATAAACAAGGTTTGCGTCTATCGTCACCCCGTCCGTACGACATAGAACTTTTTTTCATATATATACGAGTATATACTAGCTGGACCGGCGAACTTCGTATCAAAATCCAAAAAATGAATCCATTCTCGAGATTTATCAATGTAGGAGAAAATATCTTTTTCTCCTTTTTTTTTTACGTGAATTGTCCTATGTTTTAATAGTTATTCTACTATTCGGGACGTAGACAAATCCAACAATTCAAAAATCATTAAAATCGATCTAGCCGTTCTTGAGTTATGAATGGTGTAACTAACCCGACTTTGTTTTATATACAGGGTGTAAAAAGACACATCACACAACCGTTAACTACGCATACTGTACGTCTAGCAAAGTAGCTTTGCGCAAAAATTATTGCTGGGAAACGACTTTTATTGTTAGGTATGACAAAAATAACAATTTTTTATTGCGTATTATATATTACAGTATAACGCGGACCCGGCAAGTGGAGTTAAACCCCTTCGCTTTAAGCCACGTAGGTACTTGTCTGATACGTTTGATATTGATTGCGTTTTTGTAACTGCAAATGCGAAATTTCGAAATTTCGAAAAATAAAATCGAAAATTCAGGCAAAAAGTTTAGTAATAACACTTGGAATTTATTTTAGTAAAAAAGTAAAAAAAAAATTGCAACTTTGACCTTCAATATCTCCAGAACCAGTGGATTCCCTAAAAAAAAAAGGTATGGTCTAGTGGAAAAAAATGATCCAAATAATGGGTAGAATATGTGGCTTTCGGCTTCGGAAACTGTCTTTTTACACCCGATATAAAGAAGATAAAATGTCTCCTCTAATTTATGAATAGGCGTTCGAAAGTCTGACAACCAATCTTGCCATGGGATATAGTGTTACCTACTGAATTGATGAGGTCAAATACCTAGGTAATTGCTCTATGTAAAACAATGGTACTCAGGATCCAGTTAGACTAGAAGCCGACTTTAAAAAAGTTAGGCAGGAGCTAGGCATATAAAGTAAACATATTAAAGGATACATAAAAACTATTAAATAACAAAGTATAAATAACCAATTAAAAAATAATAAAATCTGTACAGGTGGCGTAAAAGGGAAAGCGTAGAACTCATTGTTAATCAAAACATTAATTCACTTCACTATCAATAGGAAAAGTGCCCAGAACACTGGCGGAAATGCCATGTTGAATGGCAATGCTGTTTCTGTGGCCGAAAAAAAAGGCAAGCAAATTGATTGTCTACGTCACAACAAAGGTTTTTTTACGTTCATCATGATAGAGGATAATTTTGGTCACTATTCGGTGAGGAAACTTCAGTGAAAACTCTGATAAACTATTATGTCTCCACCTATGAAATCAGCGTTTTGTATGGGGAATTTTAAAGAAGTTGCATTTTTAATACTAACATTTTCTTAATTTATTTAACAACTATTAAAACTAATGTTTTAAAACTTTTATGCAATAATATTTAAAAACTAAGATAACGTATGGCACTTAGATTAAGCAACAAAAATAAGATTTGGCTAAGTTAAAACAAATATAGTGGTCATTTCTGTTAACAAAAAGAGGAGTAATTTTTATGGTATTTCTTTTTTGTTTATAACTATAAGTGATAAGGTTTTTTTACTATTTAATTGGCAGTTGTCTATGATGGTAATTATTCGATATAATATCAAGCAATTGATGAATATTTTAATTCATAGAAGTGACGAGGTTCTCTATTCGTGAGAACAAAAACGCCAATTTCATATGTGTGGACACAATATAAAACCCCTATCTGATATTACGTCGATAATATGAAAGCTTTAATGAAACTGATAATAGTAACATACGCAAGCTAAGAGTACTTGTTATTATACATTTACAATTCTATAGTCAAAAGGATTTTGTGTGATATAGAGATGATAAAAAATAAAACTTAGTAGCATCCGTTTCAAAAGTGATGCATTACATATTTATGTGTTATGCAGAAAAGACGAATTTGTCTGGGAGTAAACAGTAAATTTACGCTGAAGTCATATTGAGTTTTACAAGGAAACTGTCACTAAATTAATTCACAGAGACGAAACTCAATATACTATAAAACTTTTTCTGAAATTCCAAATACCATGTTAAAGAATTGTGTCTATAGACTTTACTATTTTTTATAGCCCTCTTATAAGTGTTAGTTGGCAAACAATCAGAAATCTACTCATAATACCTATCGTCAATCTCGCTATATGATTAACTCAACAGGTGAAAAAAAAAGGCACGGCGGCTGTATAAACAAGCGTTAATACTTATGTGGTTTTTGTATACCTACTGAGTCATTAAACTATCATAAAATGAGCTAACTTTGAATGCCTCATTGGATTAATTGCTGCGAGGGCCTTTTATGGTTATGTCTGGTATGCAAAGTTTTATTTGGTTTTCCCATCTAGAATTTCACAGTAGCAGCCCAAAGTCTGGATCTGGAGCTGAAGTCTGTAGTTGATGGTAATAGGCTCACTCTATTATATGAGACTAAAATGTAACTGGTGAAATGTGTGTGCCTACTCTAGGTAACCTTCCTTCCTACGAGCATTTAAGCTTCATGTTACGTTATTTATGAAAAACTACCTGCTGCCAGCGGCATCGCCCGCGTAGAATTATACCGGGGGATTGTATAATTTAGAGACTTTATATTATTCTTAAACTTTACAGTAATATAGCTTATACATAGCTATATTATTGTAAAGTTTAATCAAAATCCGTTTCGATGGAGGATGAGCACAATGGGGTCTGGACTGTACCGAGGTACCTACCTAAATTACTAAAAAACTACCTTTGAAACTAGCAGAGGGTGAACAGCGGAACAACAAACCACGTCACAGACTAGATTCAAGATCAAGGCCGGTCCAATTTGACCTTAATCCATTAAACTGTTAAACCTTGTTGATTCACACACAATAAACTAATTTGCCGATAAACGGTGATCAATTAGGTAGTTAGATACGGTGCGTCTGGTCAGACCGCGGAATTGAATGATTCGAGTTGACGACACAAAGTTGATGAACAGACCGTGAAGGACGAATAGAGCTTGCCTGCATCTGATGTTGTGTCATGGTTTTAGTATAGTAAAACTTACTTACATTTTAAAATGGGTGTGTTTTAACCTCAATGCTAATGATTTTGGCCTTCAGTGTTGGCTGTATAGAGGAAGTAACCTTACATATTGTCTTGTATCACTAATTAGGATTTCGTTTGTTAATGCTTAGTATTGGCTATTAGGGCTTTGAGTGTTTGTTTTTATTCTGAAGTCTTTGTTCTGGTTTAACCTTCGGGTACTAGTATTGTTCAGTTTTTAGGATAGCGGCCAATTAGGTAGAGCTTACACATTTAACTAATTGAAACATACATAGTTCAAACAGAAAACCAATATTAAGCAGTGGGTCCTAAATTTGGCGTTCTTTATCATGATGACCTATGTATATAAATTATTTGTTTAACTTGAAGCGCTCAAAAAACTAAATAAGGTTCATCTTTTCAGTACCAAGGTGTCTGGTACGAAATCTCCAAGCTGCCCATCGCTTCTGAAGGCAAGGGCACTTGTGGCCAGGCTGAGTATACTTTGAACGGCGACGTGGTCACCGTCAAGAACTCCCACGTCATCGATGGTGAACAGAAGTTCATCGAGGGTACTGCCAAGTACGCTGCTGATGCCAACGAAGCCGCGAAGTTTGTTGTTTCCTTCAAGTTTGGAGGTGAGTTTAAAGTTCCATGAGAATAATGAACTAACACCATGTACTAGTAGTACACACTCGGGTAACAGATTATCAAAATTATACTTGCCAAAAAATAAATGCAAACATTTCGTGCACTATCATTTTGTTACGTTACGCACATACGAGTATTTTGTGAAGTAAACATTCTTGCACTATTATGTAGTAAATAATAATCATTTTTATTTCACAAGAATATTAGCCTATAGGTAACATTAATATTGAAATGGTAGTGTCTATTTTACATAAATAAGAACCCTGTCCTTCAATCTAGGATATTATCCTGTATCTTGAAGAACAGTCTATTACTTTTAATGGGTTTACACAGATCCTTGAAAACAGTACATAATTCATTCTGATGATAACTATACAATTTTATTTATATCAGGTAGGTAGAGCTATTAGACTTCAATGTTCGTTTTTGGATTCACGCATGAATGCTAATATCTTTCGCCTTAATCACGTTTAATCCGCCCTTAAGCTTATCTTTGCAAAATTATGGAGATATTGAATTAATGTGTATAATAAATCAATGCACTTTGATTCTTCCTTTGATTTTCAATTCCGTAGGTACTTCGACCATTAATTAGAATTTTAAGTCTAGTTTCTATTTATTTTTCTATTGTTTTTAAATTCAATATAATTTAAATCGAACCTCTAATATCTAAGGTGTTTACTTTTTGTTCTTGTAGACTTCGTCTCTGAGTCTCCCCTTCTGATCCTCGCCACCGACTTCAACAACTACTCCGTTGCTTACAACTGCAAATACAACGAGAAGACCAAGACCCACAATGGTATGTATATTTACGACAACTGTCTCTTCTTTCCATGATTTTATAGAGAGATTTGACTATTGTACACATTTGATATCCTTGAGGATACCAATGAGATTAAATTCGTATTTCATGCGTGTGTTATCATATCTGTTTGGTCGACTGTGAGGCCTTGAAATCATCCGTCATTAAAGTAGAGCAAGAGCTTAAAATATCTTATCAGCAGCTAAATCTATCACAATAGTTAGTCTTCCGTTTTCTTTAGTTTGTCACCATGCTGGAACTAAAATAATAACTGGTCTTTTGATGGCATTACTCTATTACAAGTGTCTTCTATCTCCTTATTTCCATCATCAGTTAGAACATAGGCTTCTCCATGTATGTCATAAACAAAGATTTTCTATGTTAGTATGAG
Organism: Polia nebulosa; assembly: GCA_951329385.1. Taxonomy (NCBI): domain Eukaryota; kingdom Metazoa; phylum Arthropoda; class Insecta; order Lepidoptera; family Noctuidae; genus Polia; species Polia nebulosa. The sequence goes on from OX589602.1 coordinate 25,654,764, forward strand.
TTGTTGAATGAGTTTTTCAATTTTGTACTGCTGTGAATAACTTTTCATGTTTCGTATTGGGAAACATGTATCAAACATCTCGAAAACCTTTTTAAAACATTTGTTTGAAACAATAATATTATTATCTTGTTATCAAAGTTATCGTAGACCAGATAAAATTAAAATCAGGTTTTTTTAACGCACGTTTCTATACATGCTGAAACAGGGTTGATAAAAAAATTAATGGCTCCGATATTCAGACGTTTCTAGATTACGTAAATTCTTCAGACGACATTTTTTTTACTTATATCTTTCTAGAGGCCCGAAAGTCAGTCAGTGATAATTATGTAGTTATGACTGAATACTAAATTGTCTCTCTAACTATAGGTATAAACGACGGGGCTGCTTTATTAGATTTTACACATACAATTTCGTGATGAACGGTTCAGTGACTTATTACAGAATAAAATGCATTTATTTGTCAGAATATTGTACAAAGATGTTATGTGCATTATAAATCCGGTCATAATATTCTGCCGTTTCTGGCGTACAAATAATGGTTTGTAATTTATGGGTCGTCATTACATTAAAATTAAGTTATTTATCATTAGAATTACTAATAATTTAAATAATTGAACAAGAGTTTTAAGAGAGATTGATTATATAAGTCAAAATTCAATTAAGTGAAGGAAGTTATATATGATTTATAGGCAATAATGCGACAACGTGAAAAGGCAACAAACAAACAAACTTACTGTCGTAATTATAATATTATAGTTAGGATTAAGATTAGAATAAACACAGCATGGAAAGCGCGTTCGAAGCAAGAAAGCAGAAGCAAGCTAAAAGAATTCTAAAGATAGGAATCGTCTAGCCAGCCGTCTCCCTGCCCAGGGGTTGTGGATAAATTCGAAACAGAGTTACCGCGCTCCTGGGCACTCAGGGCAGGGAAGGAACAGGGGTGGGTTTTAGTCAGTAAGAGTCTGACACACCCTCCCGCTCCACGCAGAGCGGGAGAAGACATAGGATGATTTCCCACCCCAAAAAAAAAGCCGTCTTGGAGAACCTACTTTTCGTTATTATTATTATTTATTTTGTAGTGGTTGTTAAGTTATTCCGAGAATCTTCGAGTTTCATGTTCTCGGCGCTCTTCTGATGGTCAATACTGTAGATGTTGGATTACAGGTCATTTTATAGGACTTGAAACCTTCTTGTTTCAATTTTATAACAAGACTTCACACTCAAGTTAAAATACCGACCGTTAAAATAAAGAGTGTTGCGGAAGACGAATCAAATTTATTGAGGCCCAGTATTTATCAGCAATTGACGACTGATAGGGTATCAGTTGGTTTACAATGTCACGTATTAATTGTATTATAAAGCTATTTAATAAATCCTAATCTTATGAGACTGTAAAACTCTTGGCTACTCAAGAGTATTCATTGACTGCAGTTTAATTACTTTTCATTATATCAATTTTTCATAATAATATTTAGCAAATATTGAAAATGGCGAAGAACATAATTATTTTGGAAACAAATCTGAAATGTCCTGAAACATAAATGCGAAGATCTGTTACGTTGACTAACCAGCTTTGAGCCCTTATGGTGGATTACCCAACGGCCTCATACAAAGAGGAGGAAAAGGAGAGTGTTGAGGAAGTCTTTGTCCATTGAGAATGTTATAGATTTATTATATACGTTATGGATGGCAGACCACGATATGCATCCCCGTTATAGTTAGATATATTAAATAATCTAGAAGTTTCCAAGGGCTTTCAAAATAAATAATAATCTGTGCAAAATAAATATTTTTTCTTTCTTTTCTTTTCTTTTCACGTAACTTAACAGAATCACGCAAGGAAAGCAGCTAAAACTCGTTTAGCGGCTGTCCTCTCGTAATTTTGTGATCTTCCGCTATAGGAGTGTTTGTAGCTCTCATTCTCCGTATTTTTTATTTGTTTACCTATATAAAAACTAGCGACCCGCCCCAGCTCAGCACGGGTACGAATTATTCACACAAACGTTCCTCGTTATATCTTTATCGTTCTTTTTTTAGTGGAAACCGCATTAAATTCGTTTCGTGATTTAGGAGGAGTTAGCGGTAATATAGAGATTCTATATTAAAAAGTAAAAAAAAAATATTGACATAAAAACAGACATCACAAGTTTAGATTTCTCTGACTCCTGCGCTAGTTATATCTGTGTTGCAGGAGCCAGTGTCTTCCCGTAGAAAAAATACACAATTTGTGCCATTATATGACAATAAATAAAAAAAGAGAAAAACAACATAGTAAAATTAAGTTATAAGAGATAAAAATTAAATAAAAACAAACGAATGTATTCCTTTTTTCATAATAATAATATGCGCGAAAGTATGTCCTGTTAGTTTGTGTGTGTGTGCGTGAGTGCATGAATGTGTGTATGGTTTTTAGAAAGAGGTACTAAACACCGGGTTGATCCCGTCCCATCGAAAGTACTGCCCCCACGAAACCCATGCAGGTTCGCACCACCGCGCCGACATATTAGTAAGCTCCAAAACGACAATGTGCAGGTATTGAAAGTTTTAATCTCACCCATGCCAGCAGCACGAAGTCACCCGTCGTAACAAAAAGTAATCTAATATATAAAAATCTCGTGTCAAGGTGCCTGTGGATGCACTTCACCGAAATGGCTCGACTGATTTCAATGTTTTTTTCTTTATTTTCCCTTTTCCTTTCTTTTTTTATTTGGTAGGTATGAGAATAGGTCGTAAATTAGTCTATGGAATTTATGATTTGACCAGCTCTTCATTTCTATCAAAACTTACCTGTACTAGCAGCGATTAGTGACCTAAAATGTTTTAGTAGGTATCAGTTTGCATCAGATGGATTAACAATCAGATGATTATAAAGTTGCAAATAATTATCATTCTATTGATTGGTTTACAATGTCACGTATTGAGGGAAATGACGCCGTAATCCTGCTGTGTTTAGGTTACTTAAGGCATATTTAAAGTGTCAGAAAACCAGTTGTAAATAAATAGTAATGTGTGATGTAGCACGTATTTATAATTTATGGAAAATTATACAAGTACACATGATAAGCGCACTAAAGTCTAGCATTCATTTGATCGAAGAAGATTAAACATGATACGAGTACCATATACAATCTTCAGTGAATTTTGAGTGGAGGATAGTCAAAAAGTATATCTTGTCTGAACTGAACTGTTGTCTTCATTTAAATCGACCTTCAAACCTTCAAGCAGCATTAGCACACACAATTCTAATAGTTTGTATGGGGCAGCAAAAAATAAAAAATAACATCATGATTTCATGAAATACATTTGATTATAATTCTATAAATACATACTTGCTACGGCCGCGAATCAAATTTTGACCAAAATACAACCTAACACTGACCTGTAAATTACAAAAAACGTAAGAAAAATTGAAGTTCGGGGGAGTTTCACCTGAAAATATTATGTCAAAACATTACTTTTTTGACATATTTTTTGTGATTCACCTATCGTTTTGGTCGTCAATGTCATGAAAATGCATGTTTTGAGGTGTTTTAACGTTCATAATGTAAAGAAAAAAACCGGCCAAGTGCGTGTCGGACTTCGCACATTTAGGGTTCCGTACCAAATGTATTTTTGACTATTTGTATGGCTTTGAGTTAACAAAATGTGAAAATTTGAAGACAGTATAGCTCCAACCGTTTGGCTGTAAAACCTGTGTGCCAGACGACGGAATGGCAGAGAGACGGACATGTGAGTGACAGCAATAGGGCTCTGTTTGGACCCTTCTGGTATGGAACCCTAAAAACGTATTAGGTCGTGGTGGTAATCAAATAAGTTGTTACTCAGGAAAAAAAGCAGCTTTGAAGATTCTGCTGATTCGTAACGTTTTTAATCCGATTTCAAAATCAGCTCTAAATTATTTCAAAATAGCGCTTTCAGTCTTTATTTGGAGGTGTCCTGAGTAGGTACTGTTTCTTTTTCATACCATTTTCTGTCTGCCCCGCTTGGGCAGAGCACCGCCGTGTCCTCGTGGATGCGATAGGCGGCAGCGACCTCTCGCGCCGTGCCCTGGTTCAGGCCATGGTACGGAGCGAGAGGGAATGGGAGGCCGTCTCCACCTTCTGCGAAGCAGTAATGCTCGCGAAGAGGGAGGCGGCATACGCTAGGGAGACTCGACAACAGCCGAGTCGCCCTAGCGCTCCCAGCCGCGACCGCCGCCTGAGACGCCAGGGGGTTCGGGCGCCGCGAGACGATCTCCGGCCACCGTAGACCCGGGCCTGCGGACGGCGAGTAGTGGGTAACTCGCCGCCCGATCAGCACCAGGCCCGAGAGTCGACGGCGCGTAGTGTTCCACGCGCGCCTCAAAGAGTTGTCAGCCAAGGGAAGGGGCCTGCCACGGCCGGTGCCTGCCCGGGGGTGGAGGATAAATTCGAAAGAGTTACCTCGCCCCCGGGCACTCGAGGCAGGGAGGAACAGGGGTGGGTTTTAGTCAGTAAGAGTCTGACACACCCTTCCGCTCCACCCTAGAGAGGAAGAAGTCATAGGATGATTTCCCACCCCCCAAAAAAAAAAAAAAAAACCATTTTCTGTCTTAACGCCTTTGCTATTGAAGACTCTTCAGCAGTGAAGATCTTCAGTGTCTAATTGGTCTGTTCTGCGTTATGCTTATCCTGTTCGTCATGTCCTGCATTACCACATCCGTAAGCGAAATTATCGTCTCGAAATAAATCATCTTTGGCAGTTCTTAGATAAGTTAGAAAAAAAATGAGTAGTAGGTACTCCGGGAGTGCCGACAGAAGTGAAAACTTGACAAAAAACAAAAATGCCGAACGCGCCGAAAGAAGTTTTCACTTCAATCCGCTACGAGTGCTATGACGCTACGAGTGTAGCGGTGTCGGTGGCGCGCGACTTCAATAGTTTTTTTCCCATCTCAAAAATACAAGACAAACAAGGTTTCACTTCAATAAATATTCCTATTGCATGATAAGCCACGTGCGCCATACATACCCCACGTGTATTATGACGTCAACTTATATTTGTATAGTGGCACAACGTATTCAGATCGATAAGCGCTAATCCAAAAATATTGTTGAACAATCGTATCTAGATAACAAGAGGATTTGGTTCTCGTATATTTTGAGAATACTTCAGGGCTTTATCTTCTAGGAAGTGTCAGTCTGCTAATGTTTCTGATAAGACTAAAAGGGCTAGAGCTGTGTTTGGGTAGTCACCTGAATCATCGGGATATTTTATAAGTATTTTACTTGATTTTACCTGCCTATTTTCTCTTACTGTTGTCACTCTACTATTAGATTGGTAATCACCAGGTTATTATTCTATGATATTCGAAATAGTATTCTTCTATTTTGATAAAAATAGATTTAGTGCTTAACTTATCGTTAACAAGTTTAGCCATTATTTTAATACGTTTAAAGCTAGCTATGACATAAGATTTTATTATAGGTACATAATGTAAAGCTCCTTGTAATAAAATTCGTCCGGGGAAATCTTTTACCTTATCAATATCTGCAATCAGTGAAGATAGATAAAGTACAGTTGGCAGCTGTTTTATGGCAAACAAGATAAACTTTATTAGCCGTTTTTACCAACAGACACACCACACAGTTTATGATGCAGAATACGTAAGAGATTGCAGTCTTGACTGATTATAACATTGGGAGACCTATAGACCTAGCAACCGAGGTTATCTAACTACAATCAGACAATTTATTGATTTTTTATTATATGTAGGTATTGACGTTAACTCCGTATCTTGGTACACGGACCTATATTACACCTTCGCTAGTATTATTAATCACAATAATGAAAATGATACGAGTAGATATCAACGTTGCACTGTTTGCAATACGAGTTTCTTTATATAGAAATGACATATTTCGTCAACATCCGTTTTATTTATTATCGTTGATCCGGAATTGGGTATTTTCCCGTGTTTTTTTTTTTAAATATCCCAAGCTATTACAAATAACACTTAAAATTTTTTTTTTTGAAAACAGCATCAAAATTGGTGATTAAATGAAGCAGCTATTAAAATTTCAAATATTGGGAAGAGTGGGGGCATGGTGGGATCATCTCGCCAACTGTTTTGTACGCCCGTAACCTAATAGCGGTGACGTCACATTTCTATCTGTTCATCCTTTTTCTGTTACTTGACTTGACTTACATAGTTTTAAACAGATTTGAAAAAAATCTATTAGCGATTTTAGATAAAGTTTCTTTTTAACCGATTTCAAAAAAGAAGGAGGTTTGGTTTTTTATTCGAAAGGGGTTTGTGCCGAAATGGTCCCATTTAAATTTCATATAAATCTGATGATGGGTTTCGGAGACAGACAACGGAACTCTTCAAAAATTGACAGCAAATCAATCGCGATTGCTGCTATCGTATGTCTATGAATTGTTAAAAAAAGTTTTTTACAAAAAAATAGAACCAACTTCCAAAAAAAGTGCAAAAAAACTTTAATTTCGGAAGTCGGTGTCAAAAAGCGAAGACACAAAACCAGAAACAGCGACTGCCGAAATTAAAGTTATTTTGCACTTTTTTTGGAAGTCGGTTCTATTTTTTTGTAAAAAAGTTTGTTATTACCATTACCGGTGTTTGCAAAAAATAAATGACTTGATTTGATTTTATACATATTATTATAATAATAAAAAATTCGTCAACAACCCAATTATTGTAATGTGATGCGGAAATACATTTTGTAAATCTTTTTGGACTTCCGGATATTAAATCACACAGTCTAACAAATCTCGTGTCTCATTACAGAGCAAGCCTGGATCCTGTCCCGCAGCAAGACTTTGGAGGGTGAAGCCAAGACTTTCGTCGACAACTTCTTGAAAGAAAACTCCAAAATTATTGACTCCACCAAGCTGGTCCAAACCGACTTCTCCGAGGAAGCCTGCAAGTTTACCAGCTCCAGCGTGATGACCGAACAGACTGCCAAGCCCTAAATGATGGATATTAGAGGAATAAATTAGCCACGTAAGAACTTCGTGATATCCGGACCTTATTTTTGACACTTTTGTTTTAGGTATAGCATTTTGAACTCTATTTTGTATGTGGTAGAACGTAATATGTATTGTAGTTTCATCTTATTTGTGTGTTGGAGGTGCCTTTACGTTATGTAGCATTGGTGTCAAAAATGAGAATCATTTGCTGCATAGATTTTAAACGCCAAATTGTAGAGAATTTGAAAAAGAGATGAAATTTTCTCGAATAATTTATTTTCTTCGAATGTGATTTCAGCAAGAATTGAAAAATTTGGTTTTTTATAATCTGATGTTAACATAGTCTCAGTTTTAACAGTATTATGAAAACCATGTAATTGTTTAAGTTATTTTTTTCACATTTTATAACTTTTTCGTTCATTGCAATGTATATTTCTAATAACTTTCATAACATTAAGTCTATGAATATTTGGCGTAAGACTAGTGTGTTTCCAATAGAAAATAGTTAGATAAATCTTAACGAAGATCAAATAATATTTTGAGATTACTTGTCTTATTTTGTTGTTGAAATCAATTTATTGGGCAAAACTGAAGTAATGAACTCTAAATATAAATCACATTTAAGGGTATGTTAGCGAACTCTTCTTTTTATCACAAGTAATTATGTGCGACTTTTATCTTTAAATAACTTTAATTACGTATAATACTGATTGTAATCGGCCTAACGTTTGTGATAAAATAGGTAAGCACTACTGTGTTTCATCTAGGACTATTTATTGCATAATAAAATTTTCTATATAATAATTTGTATTGACTTTTTTGTGTTCCTAAAAATATTATTTCATGACCTCTTGATTTTCTAATCATACACATCCCTAACTTCGCCAAATATCATTTACCTCGTTTAAAAATTCTTGAGCAAACTTGTGATTTTAGCTAACCGAATTCACTATAGCAAAACGTGAGCTCAGTGGGAGTCCGATAAAAACAACTGATTTAAAAGCTGAAACTTATTAATGCAATCATTGAAAATGCACCGATTAGAGACCAAAAAGTAATTTATATAGGGTTATTGGTAACTCGAAGTATTCCCAGCAGGACGTGATAGTTTAACTTATTTGCAATAAATAGGCAGTTGTCGCACCGCCGGCGAGGAACCGACTAACTGTAGCTATTTTGAGGCTCAAGACACATACAATAGATATACATTCCTTGTTAACAAAATAGATGCATATATTAATTATAGTTCACACTACCGCCATGTCGGCGAGGATGCGTTTTCCCAGAAGTAGGACACTGCAGGCTATAAAAAATAAATCTGGTTTGTGCTTTGGAATTTTTGTAACTGTGGGGTTTACTACAATATCCTTTACAATTTAAATATTAAAACATCCAAATTGCCTGAAATCACCAAAAATCCACAATCATCATATTCAGTTTGGAACGATCTACTGCCGTGCATTGCCTTTCTTCTTACATACTGTCCGGTTCCAAGGTGGTATCTTGTTCTTTTTTAGGACGTGATGTATGTCAGAGAAGTGTCCTGAAGTTGCTGATATGCATACCTATATAATGCACATAACCCACGCCTTTACCCATGGGATAGAAATAAACTACAGATCGCCATCTGCTATTATCCTTACATACTCCTTAGGGTGCTCTTACACCAGAGATGTTCGAGGCGCTTGAGTGGTGTGCATAATGCATAGCGACGCTGTGAAATTGTTTATAGATGACTGGTGCGAGGAAGCTAAGCGGACATTGTTCAGTTGTGCGCGGGCACACATCCCTCACACACATTCTTCACCTGCATCCCTGGCACACATTCCTCGTCCAATCCCTCACACAAATTTTTCGCCTTTTTGGATGTAAAAATACGAGGACCTAGCTCTGCTAAGCCTTTTCCATCAGAGTTGAACTAAGCCTAGCTAGGATAATGAAGTGACCCCTTAGGTGGACTTTTGCCTCGTGCACCACATTTCCAACTCGCACATCTTTGGCGGTAAAGCACCTTTATACTACGTTTACGTTCATACATTCATGCGGGTTGTAAACAATGGGTCCCAGACTTTTCTAAAGAATATCACGAATAAATTATTACGATAGCGGTACGATAGTGCTACTACTAACTAACCTATTTTGTCCCATGCACTGCTTGACAAAGGCCTCCTTCTTCCTCTTCCACACTCTGTTGGAACTCCAACAGAGTGCGGAAGTTGGAGTGGCTCCTACTTTGTCCATGAGCCAGTCCCTTCGGTAGGAGTCGACCTCGTCCCGCCGTCTTCGCCTTGGTCTGCCGCGATGTTGGCTAGCATATAATGGTACACATTCGCTGGAAAAATATCACCAATAAGTTATTCCGATAGCGGTGCGGTAGTGTTACTACTAACTAACCAATTTTGTCCCATGCACTGCTGGGCAAAGGCCTCCCTCTTCCTTTTCCACACTCTGTTGGAACTCCAAGAGAGTGGGGAAGTTGAAGTGGCTACAACTCTATCCACGAGCCAGTCCCTTCGGTAGAAGTCAAACTTGTCTCGCCGTCTTCGCCTTGATCTGCTGCGATGTTGGCTAGCATATAACGGTACACATTCAATGTAAAAATATCACTAATACGTTATTACTACAGCAGTGCGGTAGTGCTACTACTAACTAACCTATTTTGTCCCACTGCTGGGCAAAGGCCTCCCGCTTCCTCTTCCATACTCTGTTGGAACTCCAACAGAGTGGGGCAGTTGGAGTGAGTCCAACTCTGTACTTTGCTAATACGGTCCTTGGTCTGCGGCCGTGATTTCGCCTTGGCATATAATCGGTGTTTCTGTTTGTCCATTTCTCGTTTGACATGCGGCAGACATGTCCGGTCCAATCCCACTTAATCTTAGCGGCTTTTTGGGTAACGGACGATAGTGATAGTGTGATACGTTGTTATTTAGGTTTATCTTCGCTTTTATGAATCAGAACTTAAAAATGTAATCTGTTGGACTTAGCAATCAATGTAAGTAATCCTTATACGTCGTTAAGGATATTAATTGTTTATTTTTTTTAAGATTGATTATTTTATCAATAACAAATATTATCCCTGTAATAATAAACTGTTTATATATAATGTTATCCCTGTAATAATAACTGTGTTATTCTTTAGAGAAATAACCAAGTAAAATGGCTTCCAGAGGAGTCTATATCATCGCTTTACTAATACCGCTATTGGAAATTAGATCATGGTAGTTCCAGGATCTCTTGAAATTCAGAATTTGAACCCTTGATCGCCCAGTGTTGTTTGGTTTTTCCAGTAGAACTTCCCTAGTTGTAGTATTTATGAATAACTTATCGCTGTCGCAGTTAGCACTGTAGACACAATAGATTTTTCCGCCAGACATGGAAGAGGTTAAGTAATAATTGTCTTTGTTTCTTTGTTAATAATAATGGGTTCGATCCCCATGTGCAAGGAGTAAATTTTAACAAGGTTATATCTATATATGTAAAAATGAATCCCTATTTCCTTGGTCACGTCATCACGCGTTAGCGCCTGGACCGATTTCCCTAATTATATTTTTGTTGTGTTTTGTTATTGTCAGTAGATAGTTCTTATGAAAGAAATAATTAAGAAAGTTGCGCTAAAATTCAGAAAATTTCAGAAAACTTACCGACTATTTAAACTTTGCGTGTTTGACAGTTTATAGCTAAGACAGGACTACGTCTGTCGAGTCAGCTAGTAGGTAATAGTTTCAGTGATAGGGTTCCTGAGCTAATGTGATCATGGGTTCGACTTCCTGCGAACACGAGTTTTAAGCCAGCAAGTTTGTGATAGTGATACTTTTGTCACCAGTCTAGGGATCATCCCATTACTTGGGTTTCTGGATCATTATGATGAAAGTTCCATACTGCATTTAGGCAATTTCTTGTACGAGGAAATTCATGTTAAGCTGGATTCAGACTTATGAAACGTGTATATATCGTGAAAGGTAACGCGATAAGTGTGTATGGCACATAGAAATGATATATTCGAATTATGCTACTCAGTTACACCAAACATGTTCAATAGAAAGGTTGACGTGGTTGGTGCTGCTCTTATTTATAAGGATGCCATAATAACAGAGTTTTCTTGATGGTACATAGTACCTATAATTATCAGTGTCGCTTGCCCTGTCTGTCTCTTTGGATTTTAATGCAATTTTCACTAATAGAAAGAGTGATAAACGAGGAAGGTCTGTGTGTATAATTTGTACCCGTGCTAGGTCTGGGTGGGTCGCTAGTAATTGATTTTCAAAGAAGTTCACTTAAGCTGCTGTCCATGAACACACAACATAACATCGGGTGTAAAAAAACAGTTTCCCAAGCCGAAAGCCACAATGACATATTCTTTCCATTATTTGGATCATTTTATTTTCCAATAGACCATACCTAGGAATTCACTGTTTCTGGAGATATTGAAAGTCACAGTCGCAATATTTTATTTTTACTTTTTACGAAAATGAATTTCAAATGTTATTACTAAACTTTATTCCAAACAAACATTACTAACCTGAATTTTAGATTTTTTGTTCGAATTTTCTAAATTACGCATTTGAAGTTACAAAAACGCAATGAACATCAAACGTATCCTACAAGTACCCACGCGGCTTAGAGCGAAAGGGTGGGGCTTAACTCCACTTGCCTGGGGTCGCGTTACATTGCGTGCAATAAAAAATACCTTTTTTTCATACCTAAAAATAAAAGTCGTTTCCCAGCAATTATTTTTGCGCAAAACTACTTTGTTAGATGTACAGTATGCGTAGTTGACAGCTTTTTAATGTGTCTTTTTACTCCCTGTATGTTAAATTTAACGGTCTATCACATTGAAAAGTGGCACCGGTGACTGAAAAGTTGTGTGGAAATCGGTTGTCGTAGTATGGACATGTGATGCCGAGGAATGAGGAAAATGTCGTGAGGAAAGTCTTGTGTATGGATGTGGATGGCTATAAGAGTAGAGGAACGCCAAATAAACGATGAATAGACTGTGTGGAGGAGGATATGGGTAAAAAGAGGGTGACCACAGAGGTGACGACCAATAGAAAAATATAGAAGAAAAAGACATGTCGCGAAAACCCCAAATAAATTGGGGTAAAGGCAGGAGAATGATGATGATCACATTACAAATATCTGGATCCGGCTTTATGTCTTATAAATTTATGACAGACTAAAATCAACTCCAAAACTATTCCAAACAGCTTTTATTAATCACAGTCTAATACAATATTCGCTTTTCACCAGAAATTGCTGGTAAAGAAGTCAGTTTCAAGTTTGTTCGTGTACGCACAGCTGGCGTCGGAGAAATCCTTGAAAACAAATGACTGTCTGTGCTCAGCCAAGTCCGTGTACTTGGACAATTTGTCCTCAACTTTCTTCAGCAGCTCTCCTTGAAGTTTTTCCTTATTGCGAGTAAGCACCCATGCGAATACTGAAAATGTAGAAAGGTGGACATTATTTACTAAATTTTGTCCGTAATGTAAATGGATTATAACCTCTTCTTAAACGGTTATTATATTAAGGAACGGTCGGTCTAAGAAATGTTAAGTTTAAGTCATACAACGACCACTGGTTCTTAGTAAAGTTACTTTTTTTAGGGATCCGTACCCGAAGGGTAACCAACGGGACACTATTACTATGCCTCCGCTGTCCGTGCGTCTGCCAGTAGGCTGTATCTCACGTTCCGTAATAGCTACAAAGTTGAAATTTTCACAGAATGTGTATTTCTGTTGCCACTATAACAAAATAAAAAAAAAACAAAATTAAAATTAAAGGGGGCTCCCTAGGGAGCCCGTAATTTTTAATTTTATTTATTTTACAAATACACGCTGTGTGAAAATTTGACTGACTACTATTACGAATCATACAGCCCAAAAAAAAACCAAAAAAACTTCGTTTCTAAGAACGTGTTTTTTTTGTTTGTTTTCAGTTTATGGTACGGAACCCCTGGTGTGCGAGTCCGACTCGCACTTGGCCGGTTTTATTGACATAACGATTGCCAGAAAAGATCAAAATGTAAGGAGTTGACTATTTCTATCGGAATTTCACGTGGACAATCCTCTTCATTAAGAACTTTAAGACAATCGTAAACGTTGATAGAATTTCCTTTTGTCTAAAGCCAAAGGAACGTTAATGAATTCATTATTCTGGGATAAGATGATTGTCACCTATTCCACCTGTTGGTGCACAAGAGTTTTGATCTTATTTATTTATAATAATAAAGTTTATTTTGGAACAACTTCATTTTACAATTAACAAAAGAAAAACGAAGATAGCCACAAAAGTAAAATACAATTTATGAAAACATATCGGCAAACCGCGCACTGGGCCTGCTAAGTGATTAATCTCTACTATACTTGCAGTATTTTATACAAAGTCACTTTCTGCGTCTATTAGTTTCTCCTCCTCCCTAACTCCTCCTAAATCACGAAACAAAATTTAATGCGGTTTTCACTAATAGAAAGTGCGATAAACGAAGAAGGTTATTTTTTTTTTGGGTTTTTAATCATCCTATGACTTCTCCCGCTCTGGGTGGAGCAGGAAGGTGTGTCAGACTATTCCTTCCTTGCCTGAGTGCCCAGGGGAGTAACTCTGTAACAAATTTATCCGCTACCCCTTGGCATATTATGACTGTTACTCATTCGTGCCTCGAAAATCATGTAAAACCGTTGGTCCTGCGCCTGATCTCTCCCCGGTCGTGTCGGATTGCGGTCTCAACGGAATATGATAGTAAAGGAACAGAGAGTGCACCTGCGTCTGCGCCCACGCTTGTGCACTATAATGTCTTCTGCGTACTTGGTTAATCTCAGTTGAGATTGGCCACCGTAATCTAAATTCAGTCGGGAGGACTACTTTAAGAAAATAGACTTCAGTCCAGCTAAACATAATGTTGCTACACGTGGGCATAAACTATTGCGAAGACTTACCGTAGTGCATCCTGATCTTCTCTTTGAGCCACCTGCAAGTGTAAGCGATGGCATATCCTTCGTAGTCGGTAGCCAGGATGAAGAATGGAAACTGGAGCACTTTATCTAAAAGTAAACACTATTTATTAAAAAAAAAAATCAAAGATGTGACATCTACCAATCTGCATTGGGTCCGCTTGGTCGATTATGGCCCACACCCTCTCAAAGAGAGGAGGCCTGTGCCCCAGCAGTAGGGACTTTAAAAGTCTGATGATGAAAGACTATTTTACTTGATGGTGATTTATTGTGCATGCAACGGTAAAAATTAGAGGACTTATCCACTCTAGATAATTTCTGCACGAGACGGCTTTCTTAACGCGGTAACCATACACGGTACGGCGACAAAAGCATTTCAAAATCTACCGCAATATCATTCATATATTGCAGATTAAGAAGTTTGAGGAACTTGTGGTAGATTATGTCCTACTCCCTCTTACTGAGAGGAGCTCGGTGCCCCAGCAGTGGAAACCTGATGGTCTCTTGCTGTTATGCTGGGGAGGTAAAAAATAAATATTTCCGGCGGTTTTCCCTCTACCTGGTACCCAACTTATCGCACAAAATATGATAACAGTGACAAATACTAACCACCATCCCCATGGCTCAAAACAAACACAGCATCCTTTCCAGCATCGAAGGTGGGGTCTACCCTAGCCTTGTACATCTTCTGAGTCCGGTTGCCCTGGTCCACTTGAACGTAGGTCTCCTTGTACATGTAACCCAAGTTGTCTTCTTGGAACTCAATGGTGGAACAGTCGTAGATTTCACGGCCATCGCTGGCATAGCTGGCTGCGTTGTACCATAAACCTGAAAACTATAAGGAGAATTTATAAGACAAGGGGAGACAATGGTCACGGAATAAGATAAAGCTAAAGTAAAACCTTTAGAACAAAACTATAGCAGAGAAGAACTTACGATTCATTCATACTTGTATGTTCAAAAATATGACAAATTTAGAAAATATAAATAAAAAAAACTTATGGAACTCAGGAATGATTTGTTTAAAGAAGAATAAGTAAATAATAAAACACAGTGACTTAAACATAATGCGTAAGTTCCTGTCATTACATAATTCATTTGTTGTCTTGTTCTTGGTTTTTGAGCAATTCTAGATGATTTTACCTGCCATTAACCTTGAAACTTGCTCTGCTAATCTACATATTTAATATACTTACACGTACAAAGGCCGTTAAATTACAGGTTTTAAAAGTACCGCAGATTTTAATCAGCCTAATATCTCCATGAAAGATTGTTATCAAAACATAATATCATATCAATCTATTTTATGTAGGTTTTCACCGATACTAGGTATATAAAATAGTTGTGTTTATTATTTAGATTCTTATTACCTTCAAGGTTTGTAAATAAATAGTTTAAAGATGAAAGAAACCGTCTCTTTGCAATCAAGTAATCAAATAAAGATAAAGAGATTATTTGTATTACCAAAATAATAATGTACCTAATAATATTGATTCGAGGGACCAGAGGATCGGAAATTATATTAGAATGACGATAGTGACCAAACAATTGAAAGTGAGAAATACAAAATAAGCATAGCTTGTCGAAAAGATCACTAGACAAATGTTTATTCTGACTTGATACATTTGCTGACTAATACTGCTAAAACATTAGAATTGTTACATCTACATTCTGATGGAAACAAAGATACTGTATTCTGTATCAGATAACTATATCCTTTCTAAAATTGATATTGGCAAAGCCACAAACCGTGTGAAGTCTAAAGAAGAAAATAAAAATGTTTTCAAATGGTCTTGGCTGGTCAATGATGTGTCTTGTAGATATAATAAGCTTATTGATAGACAACAATACATTTAGATTAAAGAAGATTAACTTATTCCTGAAATTATCAGTTTATTTCTGTAATAAACACAAATAATACAATCAGCTTATTTCATTTCGAAAACCAAACTCACCTTAGTGGGATCCAAATTTTCTTGCAACTTTACATCAGGGCATACTCCTGGCAAAGTATACTCAGCTCCAATAACTCCTGCTAAACACAGGGAAAATACTGCAAACAACATTTTAAAACAACTGGTTCACCCGAGTATGAGATAGCGAATGAGTGTCCCGTCCTACGTGGTAATTATCCAATGTGCCGACCCCAGGCATAAAGGCGTTTTATACTAAAATAGACGTGAATTGGCCACGTTTTGCTACGTAATGTGGACTTCCTCTCGGCTGATTTATGCGTTTCATGTTGTTTACGTAAGTTTCTGCGCTGCAGGATAGGATGTGGTAATGTTCGCTTGTTGGATGTAATCGGGGTAAAGACAGGTAGTGTAGGTAAAGTGGGTTTACACCTCCTGATGTTTTATTTAGACCGGTTTTCTGATCCTTTCCGAAAAAGCAGTGAAATGTGGCATTATAGACTTTCTGTGACTTCTTTAACACCTGGGACAAGTTCAAATGGTCGTTCTTACTATTTATAAAATTTTAAATCAAATCAAAAAAATGTTTTTAAAATGGTGCCTACTCAATTTAAAACAAACACAAGTGTCAAGTGTAATGGAAAGCTAAATATTAGGGAGAAATGACCCGAGTAGTCTGTACTTTTTCTTCTCTCTCCACTCTTTCTTTGTGTAAAAAGTATGCAGTTAGCAAGATTAGAAGTGTGCCTTAGATGCGCCTAGTCGTTACAAAGTATCACACTTTGGAAGAAACATAAATAATGTCCTTCTCAAATCCTTGCTATATTATGCACACCACTTTACAGTAATAGGGTCAAACCCACATTAACACTTTTAATGCGACAAGATTACGGGTTCGCAGAACAGAGAGCTAAAAAACAAAACAAATTTTAATTTTACTAAGAAGTGTTTTTCAAAACTAGTTGTGACAATTGCGAACTGAGGAAAAAAAGACCCAGTAACAGATGAAATTGTAATGAGGTGAAGTCACAGGTTATTGAGAACAACTTACCCACGTACTAGGTACATTTCATTCGGAACTAATACAGTAAAAATGTTAAAATGTGTGCGTTGTTTTGTTTTCTTATTACATAAGTAGTACGAAAATATTGAGAGACGACCCATTTTTCGGAATCGTGTTTAATATTTAGAGCCTTATTTATAAAAAACTGGCCAAGTGCGAGTCGGACTCGCGCATGAAGGGTTCCGTACTATCATACAAGATTGGTACTGGTTGCCATTATTAAGATCGAGCAAAAACAGCCAAAAAAAACACGTTTCTAGTAGGGTTCTTCCTTTAATTTATTTTTATTGTTTGTTTTTAAAGCGGCAACACTTTCTACCTGTTACGGATCATGAGATACTGCCCGCTGACAGACAGACAGACGGACGGACGGACAGCGGAGGCTTAGTAATAGGGTCCCGTGGGTTACCCTTCGGGTACGGAACCAAAAAAACCAACAGCATAACATTAAATTTTCAGTTTACATTAATGAGAATTTAGTAATCATTGAAAAAATAAAGTATTAGGGTCAACTCACATCAAAAGAGCGTCGAAGCGCAGCGCAGTTTCAGTGTCATATGAATTTTAGCTTTATTTTCATTACTACAATACTTATTACGAGTATCGCATGAGAAACGAACGAGTCGCGTGGATGCCCGCGGCGCCGCGGGAATTCCGGCGAATTCTATATTCTCATGCGATAATAAGTATTGTAGTAATGAAAATAAAGCTAAAATTCATATGACACTGAAACTGCGCTGCGCTTCGACGCTCTTTTGGTGTGAGTTGACCCTTAGGGTCTTATTTTACCAGCCCACTGTGTATGGCCATATTTTTAATTATTTCTAAGGAATTTACATAGTTTTTAGTACCGTATCGCTTAAATAAACTTTCTTATTTGTTCTGAGAAATTAAATGTTTATAATGCCTGAACTTTATGATAACCTCGAGTTGATTTAATAAAACAAAACATTATTATTTAAATCATTACTGTTTGTATCTTCTAGCAGATTGAACCATAGCAAAGGAATAATGTTGAAATTATTGATAAATTCTTTATTTGTTTGTAGTGTATATGGGTATTTCACTTTGCCGGGAAAATGCCCTGAGAATGTTCAGCTTCAGGAAGAGTTTCGTCTGGCCGATGTGAGTAATTTAATGATAATAATATCATGTTCAAAAAGAACATAATGTTTATGTACCTAGCTTATATTTATTTATTTACTTAAGGTTCACCCACAGCACATACATATACATACAAATAGTTACATCATACGGTAATATTCTAATATATATGCCAATTACAGGTAAACACAACATTGACAACAAAGACGTCAGATTACCGCTTAGTTGCTAACTTAAGTCTAGGTGTACAATTGAATAAGAAAAGAAAAAAATAAGTTACCAGTAGGTATATAATAGAAAAACTAAGTAAATAAGATTGCATTTGCACTATTAATCGGAAATTTCGACTACGTTTCACTAGTGTCAAGATTCTTGGAGGAAGGCCAAGATTCTTGATTTAAACTTCACCTTAGGGTCATTATATATATCTACTCGTACTTCGGGTGCGGACTTAATAAATGAACTAAGGTTATATATTACGATTGTAAATATAAGTCTGACAAGCTAGCTTTCTCGTTGCCGAAGCAATGAACTATTCTCTTAAACTTTGTTCTCATGTTGTTACCGGATTATTTTTGTGTAAGCCGTCAGTTTATAAAAAAACGCGTAAACGATGAGATGATTATCCGGTGATATGTGCCATTCCAAGCAAAAAGGGTCCAGTTCTCGGCATTTAGTTTCCGAGATATAAGCAGTTTTGTAAAGTTAAGTGAAGAAATGCATTCGCGGTTTTAATTTATTATTAATTAATGCTTTCAATCGAAATTTATTTTTTAATTCTTTATTGTACACCAAACAACTAACATAATACACAGTGATTAAATAGTTAATGTACAAAGGCGAGCTTAACTTAATGTTGAGTTTTCTCCCAGCAAACCTTTGAGTGATAGAGAGAGATCACATTTGAGGGCAGGATCCAATATATAACATAAACTTACATAAATAAGTATAATTATCTGAATATATATACTAAATAAATACCAATATATATCAATATTATGTCAATGTGAAAGGAAGTGCTCTCTAATTTTCTTCTTGAAGACCTCCAGTGAAGGGCTATCGCGTAGGGAGTGTGGGAGAGAGTTCCAGAGACGCATTGCAGTTACAGAAAATAGTAGTAGTACAGAAAATAGTATAGAGAAGAGATAGGATATGGGTATCTCGCCAACGCCGAATCGGCAGCCACCCCAATCTGGTCCGAAACTCCGACACATGGTCCTATTTTCGGAGGCCAAAAATGAAACGGATGCACAAATTCTGCAGTCGCTCGAGTTTGTTAAGGAGTACCTCCGTTGCATCTAGAAAACAGACATCCGCATAGTCTATTAGCGGTAGGAGAAGAGATTTTCTTTTATGTTTAAACTTCTTTTTTTTTCTCACATTAAGTTTTCTCTGCGTTTCAACTTCAAAAAAAAACTGCTCAAGTGCGAGTTGGACTCGTGCACGAAGGGTTCTGTACCATTATCAATAAAAAAGGCAAAAAAATAACGTTTGTTGTATGGGAGCCCCCTTAAATATTTAATGTATTTTGTTTTTTAATATTTGTTGGTATACCAGCAACAGAAATACATCATCTGTGAAAATTTCAACTATCTAACTGTCACGGTTCATAAGATATAGCCTGGTGACAGACGGACAGACAGACAGACAGACAGACGGACGGACAGCGGAGTCTTAGTAATAGGGTCCCGTTTTATCCTTTGGGTACGGAACCCTAAAAATGTGCTAGTTTTTGTTTTTTTTTAAATTATTGATAACAATTGACCAATACTGGACCCTTTTTGCATGGACGCCCACATATTCCGTCCCAACCCCATACCCCAAATAAATTGGGATATGGGCAGGAGAATGATGTTGACCTTTGAATTTTTATATAAAAACTACGACATGGATTATCAATTGACAACTACTGGACCCTTTTTGCTTGGACGCCCACACAATAAATGCAAGTATTATAAACCTACAAGTTTTTCATTTATTCAGAGCCCAGTGACACTTGAACTCTTGTAACCATCGATGATCATCTTTCTGACTGGTAAACTATCCTCTTCTTACCTTTGCATTTTTATACGATAACTACGATGCTGATTGGGTCATACAAAACCGTCCTGGTAGTGATTCCCCTTTAAGTTAATAATATATAGCCGAAAAGTGGCGGCCTCATTGAATATAAAATCGTAGCAAAGCGTAGAAAATAAAGATTAAAAAATCCTATGTCGCGTTTGTTACAAAGAGCTTAAGGTATTTTTACGTTGTTGAAACAGGACTCAAAGTGTTTCGTATCCAAAGTAGTAAGCAAAAGTAACAAAAACGGCAGTTTCTGACACTTTTGCCTACTACTTTTTATACGAAACATTTTGAGACCTTAAAAATACTTTATCGTATTTGTAACAAACATGACGTTGAATTCTTTCATATATATTTTCTAGGCTATGCTACGATTTTTTATTCAATGAGGGCGCCACTTGGCCGGTAGTAGACCCTTAAATTATTAAACACTTTTCACGCCAACGAAGCTGCAGGTAGAAGCTAGTATGAGTAACTCGAGCCGAGCCGTGGTGACTCAAGTAACTCGTCCACACTTCACAAGAGCTTGTAGAAACCTCTCATCTTTTTCTCAGTTCTTCAACAAATGGTACCAAGCCTACCACTATTCCAGCGACGGACAGAATCAGAACAACTGCTCGGTCATAGAACTGCAGACCAAACCCACTGGCATCTACCTGAACCAGTCCAGGGTGGATCGAGGGCTGTTTCACCGGTACAGCATCGGGAAGCTGAGCATACCCATCCCCATAACCATCAGCATTGAAGATGCAGCGAGATTAGACGTTACGTTTAGGTTTGATGACGCGCCTAGGAGATGTGAGTAATTAGTGGTTATTTGTTGTTTACTATAGATAAACTTGCGTTTGACCTCTATCTCACCTGATGGTAAGTGATGATGGGGTTAACGTTGGAGTATGCTTGCCTAGAAGATCTTTATTTTCTAACAAAATTAAGAATTTTCTAAATCTTGTTTCTATCTTTCATATTTAAAGGTGTTAAAAATTAAACCCTCGAAACTATAAAGAGTGCTTTAGACCATCGAACTTAATAACTTTTACTATGGAACCAACTTTGAAATCGCGAAAAAAAATCAGCTGTACCGTAACTACATTTTGATGAGTGCGAACATAAAAAAGTGCCTACCTTACACTATGAAAGGTTATAGACGGAGTGTCAAAATCCAGCAATCTGAAGTACTAGAATGAGAAGCCGGCTTGTATCTGTACACGCGAAATAAGCTCACATAGAGAAAATGAGAAGCCGATACGTCATCGTTACGTTCATCAAGATCACTCACACATTCTAACGACCCTGCTTCATTTAATGTCCAATGACGTTCCGTCTATAACTTTTCATATTCTAAGGTGCTTACATTTGCTTTTTTTTCGAAGGTTAATTTTTAACACCTCATAATATGAGCTGGACCAAAATTTGTTTATGTTTAGTAAGCTTCCTCCTCAATGAGGAAAACAGAGGTCTTGTTTCCGTTAATAATGTTTGAATGTGAATATAGTTACGCAAGTAAAACACGAGACTGGTAAAAGTGTTGAGTTCGCATTTGACTTAGATCTTCTCATGGTAAGCGATGAAAAAGACGGATGAAAAAAGATTGCATGTGGCGGAAATGAGAATGTTGAGATGGATGTGTGGAGGAACGAGAATGGATAAAGTGAGAAATGAGTACATTGGAGGTAGTTTAAAAGTGGCACAAGTCACAGAAAAGTTGAAAGGTAACCGCTTATCTTGGTATGATCATGTGAAGAGGAGGGATGAAACAAATGTTACTAAAAGAGTTATGAATGTAAATGTGGATGGATGGAGAGGGAGAGGGAGGCCAAAGAAAAGATGGATGGATTGTGTGAAGAGTAATATGAAAGAAAAGGGAGTTGGTGATAGCATGACGGCTGACAGGACAAAATAAAAGAAAAAAACGTGTTGCGCCGACCCCAAATAACATAGGGCAAGGGCAGGAAGATGATGATATGATGGTAAGCCATGATGGTGGATGATGGAGCACGTTCAGTAGGAATTAGTGATGGAGTTGTATAGAAGTAACCTAATCGCTTCTGGCTGAAGGATCCAAGTAACCGGTTACTATGGCAGAAAGATGATGGATTATACAAACAACGGTATCAAGTCTACATCTATTAATCGGGCTCTAATCCAAGCAAAACCTACTTGAAGATTGGTCATTGACAGGACTACGTCAATGACCAATCTTCAAGTAGGTTTTTATGATTTCGAGGGACTCCAGAGTTGCGGGCGTTAGGAGTGAGGACTCTGTTCGCCGTGCACCAAGTGATCCCAGGAAAGATGGTGGTAGAGTCATCACGTGTTGCCGTACACAGCGAGGGTCAGGGGAGCCTTTACAGTCTCCCCAGGGATCTGCCTTAATAGGCGTTGTAGAGAAGGGATTCCGGGTCTTATAAGAGGTCACGGGACTCCTTCCATTATGCTGATGGTGATCACCGTAGAGGTTTTAGTGGGGTAAAAGTCTCACACTCCCTGATCATTCGTCCCGAAAAGTTCAGGGGCCTTTTGAAGGTTTCCCCCCAATAAAAAAAGGTTATTATGTTTTTTTTTTTAGTGATGAACAGAAAATATCCTTTCAACGTACTGGCGACCAACTACAATTATTATGCAACCGTTTACACATGCGAGTACAGCGAACTTATAAATAAACATTTCAGTAAGTATCTACCTTTTGCATCTCACTCCGTGTTACTTATAGTATTTCATAGATTATGATTACAAGTTCTGAAAAGTAATCCTAATGTTTACACATTCCTGCATTGTTTTTGAAAGACTTAGGTATCCAATGATACCTCACTATCGGACAGACGAGAAAAAAAATCATGTCTACTTCACGTGTAGGGGACGTACCTAACCTTAAAAAACCGGTTAAGTGTGAGTTTAACTCGCTTACGAAGGGTGCCTTACGATTTTGTTATTTGTTCTTATAGCGACAACAGAAACACACATTCTGTGAAAATTTCAACTGTCTACCTATTACGGATCATGAAATACAGCCCGCTGACAGATAGACGGACAGCGGAGACTTAGTAATAGAGTCCCGTTGGTTACCCTTCGGGTACGGAACCCTAAAAACCTTTATATATCAAGATTTTATTTTACCAACTAGTCGGCGTGAATATACCCATGTAAAACTACAGCTTCCTAGTACTAACAGTCTCTAAGTTAAGCCGCGGACAAATAAACGGACCACAATCTTAAAAACAGAGGAGATTCAGACATCGTACAGTTGGTCCCACTGAATCAACTACCCTGGCGCTACTTAGACATTAAGGTGCGGTCAGTATAGTTCAGACCGCCACTTTTGTATATATAAAAAAGTGTTCCACTCAAATCATCAAATAATAATAATAATCATCGACTCTACACGTGACCAGAGGGCTGGCTTTTTTTTCTGCCACAGAATCAGCATTGCCATTCAACGTGGCAATGCTGCCAGCGTTCTGGGCACTTTTCCCATTGACAGCAATGACGACGAATTTTTCGATGTTGCTGTACTCCTCCCTCTTATAGGCCGCTTTTACATATTTTATTTATTAAGTTAATTATTAATTTAGTTATGTATAATATGTATGTACATATATAGACCTTTATTATTTGATTACAATGTTGTAATCAAATAATAAAGGTTTAGACACAATGTTAAAAAAAAATCATTAAACAATTGCAGAACCAATGTTTGAAATAACTTTCAGGCAAATATTCGATGCAAAACCAAATCATCATACAAAGATATTGAACTAATAAACATTTATATATTTTCAGTTTATGTATGGATCTTGTCAAGAAATCAAATCCTGAACGACGTATCCAAAGAGCTGGCCATCAGGTCCCTGTCACGCATCGGAGTGGATCCCAAGAAGCTGGTCAAAGATGATTGGTCCAGGTGCTCTCCTAAGTACTTCGAAGATAAACAGGCAGAACCACTGACTTTTAGGTACCCTGTGATTATTCGTTAGTGCATAAATATGCAAGCTTATATGAAATATAAATATTCGAAAAATATTTTGTTTTTTCACTATCAAATTTTACAAAAATGTCATAAAGCATAACATACTCGTAGCATAATCAGCCTTGTAATGTTCTCAATACTGGGACTCAAAAAAAGGCCTCTCTAGGAGAGGTTATTCCGTAATTCACTGCGCAGGCCCAGTGCGGGTTGATGGAAGTCATATGTCTTCGAATTTTTAGTTCTAGGACACGCCGGATTCCTCACGATATTTTCTTTTACCGTTTTGCGAGCAGTGGTGATGAAATAAATTATACAAAGTAAAACGCCTGCCTGGGTTTGAAACCACGGCGTATGACTTGTTATTCGCGGCTGTTACCTCTAGGCCACACCCAAAAAAAAAAGGTGCAGAGGGACTAGTGTTTTTCTTTTTTTTTTATAGTGTGAGTTTTTTAACGCACTCGAACGCTTTAACGTAAACGTTCGCATAAATGTCAAATCATATAGAAAACTAGAGGTTACCCGTTATTGTCACCAGACGGTGCTTCTACGGTTTTAGTACAAATTGACGTTTACTTTACCGCGATCGAGTACGTTATAAAAATTCGCACTTGGCCCTCAGATCTATGAAGGCAAACAAAACTAACATTTTATAAGGAACAGAGGTAGATGGCGTTGTGTTTCTACGTACCCCTGTACGAACCAGGCATACTCACTCTTCCAGTTGCTGAAAATTTGCCAGGTATAGGTAGAGATTAGGTTAAAGGGGATTCCCTTATCCTTCGCAAGGCACGTTTTGAAGATACGTAGATATTAATACATATTCAAATTAGAATTTAATGGTAAGTGAGATTAGGAGCCCCGATTAGAACAAGATAATAATCTAAACATAGAATAATCATTGTGAATGATATTTTTTTATATAAATATGTTTAAAAAATTAGCCTGATTAAAAAGTCTAAGTTTATAATGTAATCGATCTAATGATAGACTTATCACCACAACATTTTTTTCGAGACATTATAAAATTATCTTGAGAAATCTTAAAACGAACTTTACCTAACACGTTATCATTAACATTAAAACATTTTGATCACAAACTCTTCTGGTTAATGGATTTATAATCCTGTTAGAAATACTTAATCAGCAACAGGCATAATCATAACTAACTTTCATTTTTGCCACGCAGGAATCGAATCCACATTCCATGGTTCTGAAGTTTGTAATATTAGGTCTTTACAAATGAAGTTGCTGATCCATAAAAAGGGTCACTTTAGGCTGTGATAACTTTGATTTATCTTGGAATTAAAAATCTATATAAACTTTATATTTTATATTATAAGGGATGTTAATTCCGTTATAAATTACTTATATTTTTGAGTCTTTAGGTTTTGAGTTTCTATATTTATGACTATTTTTGTAGCTATTTTTTAGCAGTTCGAAGTCCGTATAGGTCATAAGACCTATACGGACTTCGAACTGCTAACGAGTGAGTTATGTATTTTTGTTTCAATCACTTTTGTTAGATAGATATTTTACCACACAAATAACCTTTCCTCTCCAGGTGGTAACGGGATAAAGTTTCCATATTGAAAGCAATATAATATAACACTATGTTTATTTATTTATTTAACAATTTATGTACACACAGAGACAATCTATAAATAAATAACATAATAAATATGAGTAATAGGTTTTAAAGTAGTACTGATATTATTTTGAGGAGAGAGTCTAGAGTAGCCCATCGAAGAAATGTTTGTGTTAGCTAAAAATATAACAGTTTTATAGAGCGGTTTCTATCTTTCCTTTCTTACTAATCAAGTAAACACTAACCTTGCCACACGTACCCCCTCGTTGCCAGCGAGTGACACCCCAAGCTATAGAAGAACCCCTGAAGGCTTCACAGTATACATACGAGTATATCATTGATTTTAAGTGCCTTCTGAAACGCATTGTTTCAAGTTGGAAATCATATTAAAAAAAAAAAAACTAATAACTGATTTTTAAAATAGAAAGTCTTGAATACAAAGTAGTTTTATTGGATTAATTGTATAACGTAAAAGAAATATATAAAAACTAACAATAATACCTAACATGTACAAATGCGTATGAAAAAACAACTCACTGGGCATCAAAAAATTCATCCACATCGCTGTCAATGGAAAAAGTGCCCAGAACGCTAGCAGCATTGCCACGTTGAATAGCAATGCTGATTCGAAGTACATCTGATACAAAGTATATTTTAACTTAAAATTACAATCTGAAGTTATCACAGTTCAAAATATACAGTTCCGTAAATTGGGAATTTCATAGGTGAAGACCAAATAGGTATTAACCACTTTTGGGGTCTAGACAAAGTGAAATACAATCAGCGATATTGTTTGTCAAAAGGCCCAAAAATAAAAGGATTGGCATGTATGACCAGTGTCACGTTATCAATCCTTTATTAACCGATATCAAAAAAGGAGGTTCTGTATTCTTCCCATAGGTATGTATGTGAGCGTGTTTGTCTGCGATTTTCTCGAAAACTGCTGATCCGATTTAGATAGGGTTTTCATTATTCAAATGAAAAGTTTGTCAAGGAAGGTTCTAATACATAATTCATTAGGATCTGATGCCATGATGGAATATCTGTTCTGCGATTTGAATATCTGTTCTGCGATTTCGGCGGTCTCTCCAGTTCTATGCCTGTAGCTCTCAACGGAACGCCTGTACCGATCTGCTCCAACTTTCGGTACCTCGGGTCGCTTGTTCAGGGGGATGGCGATATAGACCGAGACGAAACGCACAGGATCAACTCAGGATGGATGAAATGGCGACAGGTCACTGGAACAACTTGCGACAGACGGATGCCCCTTAAGTTAAAGGGGAAAATCTATAAGTCCGTGATTAGACCTGTCGTACTGTATGGGTCAGAATGTTGAGCTGTGAAAAAGACGTATGAAAAAAGACTGCATGTGGCGGAGACGAGAATGTTGAGATGGATGTGTGGAGTAACGAAAATGGATAAAGTGCGAAATGAGGTAGTTTAAAAGTGGCGCCAGTCACAGAAAAGCTGAAAAGGAACCGCTTATCTTGGTATGGTCATGTAAAGAGGAGGGATGAAACACATGTAACTAAAAGAGTTATGAATATAAATGTGGATGGATGGAGAGGGAGAGGGAGGCCAAATAATGATGTGATGAATGACGAAATGGATGGATTGTGTGAGGAGTGATATGAAAGAAAAGGGAGTTAGTGATAGCGTGACGGCTGACCGGACAGAATCGAAAAAAAAAACGTGTTACGCCGACCCCAAGTAACATGGGATAAGGGCAGGAAGATGATGATGACATTAGGATCTGAATATCTTCGGAGATAGACATTAGAACTCGTCAAAAACTAACAGAAAAATGTATTGTTAACACAATTTAATGGGGAACCACAATAAAAAAGTGAAAAATAAAAAACCCATTTTTACAAAAAATAGAACCGACTTCCAAAAACCACCAAATTCCACCAAAAATAATAAAAACCTTTCTTCAACGCAACATTTATTCCTGCTCATCGTCAGTCAAGTTAACAGCTTGAACATGCGCCGTCCAGTGGGCCTGACACCTGGCCGCACTTTGGTCCACCTTCTCCAAATACACAGCGCTAACTGACGGTAAGGAGTTAATCTCGTAGTATGTTCTCTGCAGGAACTCGTCAGGTAAGGTAGGATGCCGCGAAAGGATCCAGGCTGAAACTATAAAATAAACAGGATTATTGTCAAAGTTGCTACGAGTGCAACGACACGATATCCTAGCTAAGCATTAGATCAGCAGATGGTAAACTGCACTCGGTCTGGTTTTGGTCTGCTGTGGGCGGTTCTTTGCACGAGTGCACCAGGATGTTGGGCAGCAGGGAGAAGTGGCGAATGATCTTGAGGCAAATCACAAATCACATCAACCACAGAAGTCACTAACTACGTAATTATTACAATCGCTCAAACATGTAACTACATGGAAGAAATAATCCCAGTTTTGTTTTTATAGCTCTGGTGTATCACAAAACACACTACTCTACTCACATAACTTTATTGCTACTGAATTTGTAAGAAACAAGGCTTATAAGTAGGTAATTAATACTTCTTTTTTTTAGGGTTGGGAAATCATCCAATGACTTCTCCCGCCGCAGTCTGACACGCTCCACCCAGAGAGCGTGTCAGACTCTTACTGACTAAAACCCACCGTCGACTCTCGAGCCTGGTGCTTATTGGACGGCGAGCTACCCACTACTCGCCGTCCGCAGGCCCGGGTAAGTACCCTTCAACCCCCGCGGCCAAATCCGGGTTGTGAAATTGAACCCCGACGACAACCCGGGTTGACAGCCGTTTTTTTTTTTTTCTCTTTAATTTTTTTTTTTTTGTCCGACTCACCAGTGAGTCGCGGGGCATCACAGGTTAACCCGTCAAGCCCCTCATTAGCAGACACAATTAAAAACCTATTGTCGCGTCTCATATTACTACTCTATTAATACTACAATATCTATTCATTTTGACGACACGGATGACGCAGTGGTTGAGCGTTCGGCTGTTGCGCTGCGTGTCGCGGGTTCGATCCCCGCACGGAACAAATATTTGTATGACTTGCAGATAGTTGTTCCAGGTCTGGGTGTCTTGTGTATGTGAAATATACATGTTTGTGAACGCACCCACGATACAGGAATATTCCTAGTGTGGGGCAACGTTTTTTTTAAAAAAAAAAAAAAAAAAAAAAAAAAGATACTAGAAAACCTGATTTTGACAATAAAAAGATGGGAACATTTGATGCCTTTACCTCAATATTCTAATGGGCTGGCTCAGCACTTGTATAGAATCAGAACTAACCTTTACACTTTCTTTGTATGGTAACAAATACCTACAGGAAATATCT
The DNA here is from genome assembly GCA_951329385.1 of Polia nebulosa. Classification (NCBI taxonomy): domain Eukaryota; kingdom Metazoa; phylum Arthropoda; class Insecta; order Lepidoptera; family Noctuidae; genus Polia; species Polia nebulosa. Next base: position 25,683,659 of record OX589602.1, read on the forward strand.
TATGTCTGATGAGTTTATTGCTCCAAGTGAGTGAGTAATAGTGTCTGAATAAGTACACATTAACTCATTACAATCATTTAGTACTACTACTGTAACCAAAATTTATTCCCAGATGAAGAACGTCTTTGGGCATTACCTGTGCAGCACGCATTTGGAAAAACGCGTGCTTTCATACGTGTTTATTTATTGAAGATTGATAGGCTTGCGCTCGTGGGTAAAGTAATAACAGGCGCACGGGTCGATCCATCAGGTTAAGCTACGCTTGCCGGGGTTGGTCTATGTATGGGTGACCACCTTTACATACCAAGACTACTCCGTGCCTCGGCAAGTACGTTAATCGTCTTTACGGGTCATTAGAAGCCCGAAAGGCTGACAACCAGTCTTACCAAGGGGTATCGTATTACCCAGTAAATGGGTTATGGATGTTAGATAGGCAGTCACTCCATGTAAAATACTGGTATCTAGCTGCATCCGGCTAGACTGGAAGCCGACTTCAAGATATTTGGGAAAAGGTTAGGCAGATATACATATAGGCTCGCGCTCTAACCTGATGGTAAGCGATGATATGGTCAATGATGGAACACGCTTGCCTAGAAGTAACCTAGTCACTATTGTCTTAAAGCTCCCTAGTTGTAGCTATCAGGAAACGTAGACTCTGGCAGGGAACTGCACTCCTTAGTTGTTCGCACAATTAATGTATTCTTAAAACGTTTTGAGTGGGTGTACCATGTACCGGCGACGCAACACCGTACGTCTAGTGGTTCGATGCTGGAAGGGGCTTGGCGAAAATTAACTATGTAATTCCGACGCACACTCCCCGAAATGTAACCAATATTGAGTCAATCTAAGGGTAAATAGAGGATCAAGAGAACAGAATAAAAATATCTAAGGACTGCTTGTGTTAAGAGATAATGCACAAAAAAAACACCGTTTTTCTTAGTGCCTTTTAAAACAATAAAGTTAAGAAATTAATTATATCACTCACTATATTTCAATCCGTGTGCATCACTATTTTTACAGCCATATACGATTGCGTAGTTCCTGTAGTCAGTTGATATCACTGTCAGTGGGATTCCAACTGGATCTGAAAAACACAATTCCAAGGGTTTAAAATTTAATCGTTCTTCAAGAAAATCTCGGGAATTAAAGGAACATAATCCATAAAAGCGTAAAATGCGGCTTGAAGGTTGTATGCGCAAGAGTCTGACAATCTCAGTGGGTTGTCTGAATCAAATTAAACCTCAAGGCGCCCCTCCTTCTGGATCGCCCAGAGGACACGATGGAGTATACGGTGAAGTTCTGCCCTGCTTGGGCGGAGCACCACCGTGTCCTCGTGGAAACAATCGGCGGCAGTGACCTCTCGCGTCCGGCCCTGGTCCAGGACTTGGTACGGAGCGAAAGGGAATGTGAAGCTCTCATCTCCTTCTGCGAAGTAGTAGTACTCACTAAGGAGGAGGCGGAATGCGTGAGAGAGATTCAACAGAGATGCGCTCACGCCCCCAGCAGCCACCACAGGAGACGCCCTGGGCGTCGGGAGTTGCCAGCCGATCTCCGGCCACCGTAGGCGCGGACTGGACCCGTTAGGGCCGATGCCTGCCAGGGGTCGCGGATAAATTCGAAATAGAGTTGCCGCGGCCCTCAGCATAGAGGCTACTGAAGGAAAAAGGGTGGATTTTAGTCAGTAAAAGTCTGACATGCCCTCCTCCTAGAGCAGGAGACTCTAGGTGGAGCGGAAGGGCGTGTCATTGGATGATTTCCCACCCTCCTTAAAGACAAGTATTTAACATCCAAGGGTCTCCTAGACGTCACTTTAATGGACGATTTTAAATTGATTTAAATCACAACGCTTTTCCTACAGATTACTAATCATTTGAAGTATATTAACCCCTCTACCCAGGTCTTCGATGACTGAAACTTAGATGGTAGCAAATTAAAGTGGCAACATAGTTTTTATTCCGAACTTTTAAAGGTCCACTTTGAGTTTGTATGTAATTTCAGTTTCATAACTATGTAGATTTCCTACCACATATCGTTTTATCATTCATACAGCGATGTCTGAGTAATACTTAAATACTGATAAAAGTAATAACTCATTCTTTTTAGATATTTGCATTAAATGTTTAGGTACACCAGTGATTTCAGATTTTGATAAACACATGCACTAATTTTGATAAAAAAACGATAGTGATAATCTTTATTGTTGTTTGGTTTTAACACACGTAAGTAGCTAATATATTTATTACCAGTGAATTTATTAATATTGCAATTTAAGTAATTAATTGTACAGAGAATTGCACAACTCGATCACGTAGTGATAAGGAGAATTTTCGGCGCCGAGACGTGGACTCTAAACCTAAGACCCACCATTAATGCTGCTCAAGGTCGCTCACTGAGTTATGGAAAGGACTTGGAGTCTCTCTGAGGGATCGAGTCAGGAACGAGTTGATACGATGAAGGAGCGAAGTTAATGAACTAGCACAGAATTAAGCAAGCTGAAGTGGTAACGGGTCAGCGGGTCGGTGAAGATGAAGACCGTAAATGCCATCTGACTTGGTGTAGTGAGAATCTTCGCAGGGTGGCTAATAACAGCCGAATTGCAGTTGCCGAGAATGAGAGACAAATTAGTGGCGTGTTATTGAAGAGGCCAGCAGCGGACTGATTTAAGCTGAGGTAAATTTAATAATTGACTAGCAGTACGCCTGTTTTTTTTTATGTGGACGTGGGAAATCATCCCGTTACTTCTCCCGCTCTGGGTGGAGCGGGAGGGCGTGTTAGACTTTTACTGACTAAAACCTACCCCTGTTCCTTCAGTTGCCTGAGTGCCAAGGGCCGCGGTAACTCTATTTCGAATTTATTCGCCTGCAACTTCATCCGCGTGGATTTTGAAAATATACAGCCCATAATATTATAAATGTTAACCTCTGGAACCAGAGACGCGTCACGTTTCAGCATCTGTCAGTCCCCGTTGACAGGCGGCCATCGTGTAACTACAGACTTTGTCAGGTTCCGGGTGTATAAACCTTGTCACAGGTCTAAAGACCTTGGCTAATAGTGATAATAGTTGTTTAAAACACGTGAATCGGGTTTTTGGCAATTTTTTTGGCAAGGCAAACTAGCGGAAAACTAGTAGCACACATGAGAGCCGCCGGGGTTTGAGATGGTAATTAATAGTCTTCAAAACACGCAAATAATGTAGATTTCTTTCTACCAGCGCAATTTATTTTAGAATTGGATCGTTAGTTCCGCAGATAACCCCCTGTACACAAACTTACAAACAAATTTTATCTCTTTTTACCCGACTATCTAAAAAGGAGGGTTATGTTTTACGAGAGTGTGAATGTTTAATATTAGTATAAATAAATAAATGTTCGGAACACGCTTTTTTTTGGGGTGGGAAACCATCCTATGACTTATCCCGCTCTGGGTGGAGCGGGAGCGCGTGTCAGACTCTTACTTACTTACTGACTAAAACCCACCCCTGTTCCTTCCTTGCCTGAGTGCCCAGGGGAGCGATAACTCTGTTACGAATTTATCCGGTACCCCTTGTCCAGAACACCCAGTGCAATTATCTCCAGCAACCAATGCTTTCTGGAAAATAATTTAATAACCTTACCTGAGCTAAATACAAACAACGGACCTACGACTCATGGTTATAGTATGATGGTTTTAGTAAGTAAGATTTCGACAAAACCTTCAGTTTCTGCAGACGGATTTCTTGTTAGAATTATCACTGATAGAAAAGTTTCCAAGAACTCATCGGATAATATACAAAATATTGTTCGTTAGACGTGATAACAATATCAAAAGTATGTATTGATAAATAATAACAGATACATAAATGTAGACTTTAATTAATTCCTGCAATTACGACATTCCTTTGATTTCACAAGTAGGTACTAGCTAACGGAGTTACTGGCTAACGATAAAAAGTGAATAAATTTAGCTTGTAGAAATAGAGAACAGCAAATTCGTTGTTATAGCGTGACCAAGGAGAAGTTTTTTTTTTTTTGTTGCCCAGAATGCCCAGGGGCAATGTAACTCTTTCGAATTTATCCTCAACCCCCGGGCAGGCATCGGCCATGATGGACCCCGTCCTGTACGCTGACAACTCTTTGAGGCGCGCGTGGAACACTACGCGCCGTGCGTCGACTCTCGGGCCTGGTGCTGATCGGACGGCGAGTTACCCACCACTCGCCGTCCGCAGGCCCGGGTAGCCTGTAGCAGCTGGCATCAACGTCCGCGCGTACAACTACCGTCATGTTTATAGACGCACGATAATTATAGCAAAAACTACCCGCTCATCTGTGTGTGTGATGGGCCAATATAAAATACAGGGTGTAAAAAGACACATCACATAGCCGTTAACTACGCATACTGTACGTCTAACAAAGTAGTTTTGCGCAAAAAATATGGCTGAGAAACGACTTTTATTTTTAAGTATTAGAAATAAAACTATTTTTATTTCGCGCAATGAAACGCGAAAAAAATCGAAAACACACACAACAATTCATTTTCGTAAAAAAGTTAAAAAAAAAATGTGGCTTTGACCTTCAATATCTCCAGAACCAGTGGTTTCCCGGGTATGGTCTAGAGGAAAAAAATGATCCAAATAATGGGTAGAATATGTGGCTTTCAGCTTCGGAAACTGTCTTTTTACACCCGATGTATTATTTTAGTCTGCTACCATATATCTATGAATAAACGAAAAGGAAATGTATATAAACAACAGCTCCTAAAATTATAAGCCATTCAATCCGAATATTCTTTAACTTACCTAGCTCCTGACAACTGGTAAAAGCCTTTATTCAGCTGTGGACTGGGATAGGCCGAGTTGATCGACTTTACAGATTATCATTTAGCTATAGTGGAAAGTTCTAGAGTGGCGACCGCGTGAAGAGTCAGCGTTGGAAGGCCTCCTACAAGGTGGGACGATCACTTGGAGAGGTTCGCGGGAATCCGATCGATGTGAGATACACAGCACCGGTTGTTGTGGCGACACTTGGGGGAGGCCTATGCCCCAGCAGTAGACGTCTTTCGGCTAAATGATGATGATGCTGATGATGATGATGATGTAGCTTCATTTTGCATCTAATGCCAAGCCTTTTCCAACTGTGTTGGGATCAAAGTCTAACTAGGAAGCTCAGAATACCATCATGACTTTGTTACAGAGTAATACCCCCACATAAACTTACGCTCTAGTGACATGAACCGACACTTTGTCTTATAAAAGGAATCGCCTAAGACTGAAGGATCTTTCTTCAGTGGCATGGTAACGACAAAGCTTCCGTCGTCTTTACGAGTGGTATGTTTCTCAAAGCTCTGAACATAGGCACGCTGCTCAGGGGATAAGGAGTGCTTGGCTGCAATGGTATCTTATTCCCACAAACGAGATCAGTCTGGGTTGGCGTCCTAATTTAAAAAATGACAAATGGGAGAAGTGTGCAACTGTGTTGGGATCAACGTCTAACTAGGAAGCTCAGAATACCATCATGACTTTGTTACAGAGTAATACTCCCACATAACACACTAAATCCCACATCATAATGATAATTAAACCCCCACACAACACACTAAATCCCACATCATAATGATAATAAAACCCCCACACAACACACTAAATCCCACATCATAATGATAATAATTCCTCCAGTCCGAATTTTGATCACGGTGGCCAATATCAATGGAGATAAGCCAAGTACGCAGGGGATGATATTATAGTGCACAAGCGTGTGCGCAAACACTGGTGCACTCTCTGTTCCTTTACTCTCATAGTCAGATGGGAAGAAAATCCGATACGACCCCCCAGATCAGGCGCAGGACCAACAGCGTTACGTACTCTTTGAGGCACGGGGGTATCACACCACCAATTTACAATCTCCGGGCTGCTACAGAGTAGGTAGGACCTTTTGGAGGTATCGAAACAGGGTGTAAAGTCCCGCAAACTTCCATTGAAAAGGGAGGATTCTCCCGACCAGACAGGTGTTGTGTCTGGTCCGGGCAACTGCCCGATGATTGATTTCGGACTGTTGTATATGTTCAAATCGTGCGGAGAACTTTGCTTGCGCGATTAAGGATTTTGTTGTTTTAGTTCGTTTGCGGCGTCACATATGTCGCTATAACCTTATGGCAAAACCATCATATGCATTGGGGCAATATGTATAACATTAGATATTAAGAAAAACTAACCAATATTACTCTCCTGTATAACAAAAATAGCCTCATCCCCCGGCACATAAGTCGTATTCAGATGTAAAACAAACTGTATGCCGTCCCTCACGTATACATGTTCGAGCTCCACGCGTCGCCCGCAGTATTGTATTCGCTTGTACGCACAGTCTCCAAATTCCTCGTACCAGATCGGGAAGCGCTCGATTTCATACCATGTGCCCAGGAACTGGAAGAATAATGAGGTTTTGGTAAATAACTGATGGAATTAGAAGTATTGGAAGGGTGAGCCCAACTACTCGCCGATACCCGGTACCTGGTGGTTTTGATTTTAATAATTTTGAACTGATATATATGTACCTTAAAAACGTTGTTAAGAACTTTCTAATGCTAAATGGGATTGAGAAATAGCAACAAAATCGGCAGACACAAACAAAACATATGTCATGCTCGTAAGCAAATAGGCAGAAGTAAATTACCTACCTCTTCCAAATCAAAATATTGCATAGTCTTAACATCAACACAGGTTCCAAACTGTAACACTTGACCACGACACATCACCCCGCACAGAACTACAAGAAAATTAACTAAAAACAATTGCTTAAACATATTTACTTAGTCTGATCCGACTAGTTTCGTGAACTGATCTCACTGGGTCAGATTAGATTGGATTGATTGCTAGCTATCTTTATCTCGCTGGGACGCTGCTGATATCGAAAATGGTGGCGGGCAAGTTATCTTAGTTAATAACATGGTTTTACTGGTTTTTAAGGTTCCGATCGTCCGAATGAAAAAATGGAACACTATAGGATCACTTGTGTGTTAATCTGTCCGTCATTCAGTCTGTCTGTCATAGTTAATTTGCTACGAATCTACTAAAATGATTGAGTTGAAAGAATAGAATAGAATAGAATAGAATACTCTTTATTATGTACACCATATAAATTACAATAAAAATATGAGGAAAACATTACATAGGGTGACACAATGGGCGGCCTTATCGCTAAAAGCGATCATTTCAAGAAAACCTTTGGATGGATTTTAAAGAAAAAAGGCAATACAGTACTGTAGGTAGTCTTAGGTGTACTATTTATAATAATATATACAATAAATACATTATAGATAAATATATACATTAATAATTATGAAACAAAACGTATAGAACCCTAGTAAAAACGATTAAAGAGAGAGGTAGTGACTTTTGACCATTGTTTTGAAACTGGACAAGGATTGAGCACGCCTTACCGACACGGGCAAGGCATTCCATAACCGCACCGCCTGAACCGTAAAAGATTTGTCGTAAAAGCTGGTGGAATGCATCGGCATCTCTAGTCTCAAGTTTTCCGATGACCTCAGATATCTATTATGTGTGTCATGAAGGAACTTGAAACGTTCTTTAAGATAAGAGGGGGTTGTAGGATTGAACAGAATACTGTTGAGCAGAAATAAAATATGAGAATCCCGGCGAAGACGTGGGAAGCCACTTGAGCTTGGTGCGAAATTCAGAAATGTGATCATATTTGCGTAGGCCAAATATAAATCTTATGCAAAGGTTTTGAAGACGCTCAAGATTATCTAGTTGTGCCTGGGTGAGATCGAGATAACTGACATCAGCATAGTCAAAGATGGGAAGCAGAAGGGATTGTGCAAGCGCAGTTTTAGTGGCAGTGGGAAGAAAGTTCCTCAATCGTCTAAGGGGGACCTGGTAGATGCAAAAATTTTGCGGTTTACGTCCTGTAGCTGCGGACTCCAGGACAGATATTTGTCAATCCAAACCCCAAGGTTCTTTACTTTCTCAAATATTGGAATAGTAGTTCCGTTAAATTGTACCTAGGGAAGCTGTGACCAATTTACTTTTGGAATCATCCTAGAGCTGCCAACAACAATGACCTGAGTCTTCGATGGATTTCCCTGAAGCCCATTTGAAACATGAATATCTTTCACCCAAATACAAACGCGTAACGTAAAAGAAAAATACAGAATACAGTTTTGCTTATAGATTACAGGAAAAAAATGGTTTAATAAAATATATATATATATATACATCTATATATGATTCGTTCGGAACCCCTTGCACGTGAGTCGGACTCGCACTTATTTGTAGAGCTTGCCTACTTTTTTATCAGTTTGTTTGTAATCAATAGAATGTGGAAAGTAAAAGGACGGGTATGACACAACTTAATCTCTATACTAGATTCACGAGCACTCTTGCTTTGAACACTGACCGGTGTTAGGGAACACATATTCTGTCGCGCTACCAGAAATTGGTAGTTGATTGCAATTAAGATGGTTTATATAAACCCACTTATTAAGAGCTTATACTCAAGATTCTTTACAGAACCTACGACAGAACTAAAATCTTTAAGATTTTTTTTTAAATATACGTTGGACCCAATATCATACTAAAATATCGCCTTTTATTATACTAAAAAAATCTTTACTAAAACCACTCTCATATTTATAACCTAAGTTTGGAAAAAGTGATCGTCCCCAAATTTTCATTGAAAAGGGGTCTCCCTTTTCAATGAACATTTCACGTCACGGTGATTTCTTAGACCTAGCCAAAGTATTCGAAACTATTTCTATTGACCTCCTCCAAACTAAGTTAGATGGAATAGGAAAAAGAGATTTCGCACTTGACTGGTTTAAGTTCTACCTATGGGATCGCAAACAGTAATTAAAACTAAGTCATTCTTCAATTGGTTTACTGCCAATTAGTTTCAGTATTCCTCAGGGCAGCACTCTTGGCCTAATACTTTTTGCTTTTTATAAGAACGATATATTAAGAGGGAACAGGGGCTACGATTCTCCATCAAATGTATTCCCCTTTTTTCTTCCTGATTATTGCTTCTTGAGCAATGTTTTTTTTTTTCATAAAGTGAAGGTCTGCTGTAGACACGTCCCTGTCATTTCCTTTTTTCAGCAACTAATAAGTAAAGGAAAGATGACGCTCCAAAAATTACAAAAAGTTACCAATTTTTATCGCCGTGATTTTACGACTACCAGACAAATTCGTAAAGTTTTTAACATAAAACATTTAATAAGAACCTAGACATACTCTTTCTTAAAAATGTTGTCCCAAAAGTAATTGAATCGGCTCAGTTTTTGAGGAGAAAAAAAGGAGAATACGAAACGTCGATCTCGTCAAAAATTTTGTGATAAAATCGGTCTGAGCTGCAGCTGCCCCTATCGGACACTACGGGGGCACGCTTGAGGCAGCACTACGGCAATGGTTTCTTTAAATACCCTTTTTTTAAATTCCTCGCAGGCCCAGTACCCTTTTCAATTCATCAATAAATAACGCTAAAATCATAACATACGCTGATAACACGGCAATTGTATTTCACGCTTTAAACCTGGGTTCAGGTATATCATCTTGCTGAGAAACGGCTGATTACAATTGCAGAAGTACTAAACAAAAATCTTCTTACTCTCAACGTGAAAAAAACCAAGCTTATAACCTTTTTCAAAATTTCAACTTCTAGTCCCCCGCGACATTTAACACTTAAATTCCACACATGCTGTAGCCGTCATCATCTTCCACTCACAGACTGTACCTGTATCAGTATAGATCGCAACCCCCTCTCTTAGATACCTCGGTATTTCTATCGATGAAAACATATCTTTTAAACCCCAAATATACATCTACTTTCTACTCGCGTAGGGAAACTCATGGTAATCATGAAAAAGTAACGTGACTGCACACCTACAAAAATTCTCCGAATTATATATCTTTGTCTCTACCAATCAGTGCTCTAGTATGGGATTTCCGTCTGGGGCAGTACTGGCAAAACCATATTCATAGACATAGAAAGAGCACAGAGAGCAGTTATTAAAGTTATGTTTAAAAGCCCTTCAGGTTCCCAGCGGACATACTTTATAATGAATTTTCTGTTCTCCGAGTGCAGCAATTATTCATCTGAAACGGCACGCTACATATTCATGAAATCTTATTACAGTTTATAATTTAAAAAAAATTGAGCTTTTATATCGTCTATTTCAATTAAATGAGTACACGAAATTTTGTACACACACGAAATGTTGAGCATTGAAGAGTTCCTTTATCTGGAGCTAATCCTGAATGTCAATTCAGGTCATACTTATCATAAAAATACATTGTCACCAGAACTAAAGGTGTTTGCGAAATTTCAACTCAATTGGATACCAAAAAATGGTCAAAAAATCGTTTAAAAAATGCCTGGAATAGACAGGAACTACTAATAGTCCTTAATTCTATTTAAAATAAAATATGTATAGTAAAATTATTCTTGAGTTTGTTTAACTAGGGTAAACATATAACGTTCACTAAATATATTTAACTTGATATCCATATTTTTACGGAGGTCGTGTTTATCTGACATGAGTAAGTGACATTTAGCCAAAGAGGATTCATCAAATAATTCATATGGAACTATTTTATACATTTAGTGCACAGTTATCATTAATTTAAGTATTATTAATTTATCTATTAACTTAAAAAAAATTGGTTGCCTGTAAAGTCGGTATACGGGCGAAAGTTTTACGTGACAACGACTTTGAGTGGTAAAATAATTTTAATGTGAATATTCATTCGTATAGTAGGAAGAAGGATGAAATAATAGTAACAACTGTGCTCGAGTGGAAGGGACGCGTGCCTTTCACTTTTTATGTCTGTCTCTCTCGCTCTTAGGCGGGCTAACCATGCCCGAGTGGAAGGGACGCGTGCCTCTCACTCGCTCTCATTGTGAGCGCATAACGTGAGCGGAGCGTAACGCAGTTTCTTGAAGTGTCACCCGGCAAACCAATTTATAAGACGTTGTCACGTCAAAAATATTTCATTATACCTATTTTATTCTAAATAGAATTAAGGACTATAAGTAGTTTCTATCCATTTCAGGCATTTTTTTGCATTACCCTTTGACAGACAACTTACAAACGAACAGTGCAAATTAATTAAAAGCTTGTAAAATAGGCCTGATTAACCTTATTTCCAAACGCGTTCTACATGTCCCTCTTCTTAATGCTACGAGAACAATGTAAAATAATGAAAAAAGAACATTTTTAATTAAAAATCTCCAGTTTGTATTAATACACCGCTTACAAATCTACACTACACACACACACCTTGTGGACATTACATAGAATTGTTTTTATTTTTAAATCTAAATATTTTATAGGATTGATTGGCAGTATTATCTAATTACCAAAATATTATTACACTATTTACAATATGTCTTTTTTTAATGTCATCGCAACTGCTTGGTCCTCAAGATATAGGCGCCACCTAATTCGGGGTTCATCTTACGTATTACTTTGTAAAAATAAAAAAGTTACCGTAACTATTTTAATGTTAATTATGGTGAAGAATATACTTGTAACAATAAAATTGATTTAATAAATTTTATTCTTATTCTGACTACTAACTATCACTGTCTTCACTGTATTCTGATAGTGCCACCATAGAGGAAAGACACGCATTGCCGCTCGGTGGTCGCTAAGTACAACATAATTATCTTCCTGTGTCAGTATATAATTCCATCGACTAATAAATCTCCAAACAATACTTACGGGAAAAAAATGTGTACAAACAGCCGAATAATAGAGCAAAACAATCTAAACATAGGTAAATACGCAACAAAAGAAGACCTTAATAGTTTTTTAAGCAGTTTTAGCGCGTGCTAACAAAAAAGTGATCTATTCTAATAAAAGGAAGTAGGCTTCCTATTTTACCAATAATAATAGATACCATTACAAACAAATTGTTACCTTTTATAAAACTGAATCAATACCTTTAGAGGTTTAAGGCTCTTGCAGAAAGCCACGACGCGATAATGCGACAATGCGTTTTCATAAAAACTGGCGGCCGCTGAAACTCAAACACATTTAAATAAAATAAAAAGGTTTCTGCACTCCTTTTCCTGAAATCATGAAAACAAATCAGCTGTTCAATACATTATGTAGAGTTATGCAAATATAAATTTATGGGCAGCTTTTTTCACCGACTTCAGAAAGGAGGAGGTTCTCAATTCGTCTGTATGTTTTTTATTGTATGTTTGTTACGCGATTACTGCGCCGCTTGTGAATAGATTTTGGTATTTTTGTTTTGTTTGATAGGTCATACTTCAGAGGTGGTCCCATATAAATTTTAATTTTGTCGAAATTGATTTGATGCTTTAAAAATCAACATAAACAAAAAAATATTAACGTTTTGGTTTGCTCCAATTATGTTCAATTCCGTGTTAAATTGGAGAATTTATGTTCTGGGGTACAACAACTAAAAAGTTTAAAATAAAGAACTTAACAAAACAATGCTATTGAGTTTCAAAAAAGAATATAAGTCGTTACAATAGAAATTGCAAAATAACTTTAATTTCGGAAGTCGGTGTCAAATAACGAAGAAACAAAATACAAACACCGACTTCCGAAATAAAAGTTATTTTGCAATTTTTAGTGTATTTTCTTTTTTGGAAGTCGGTTGTTTTTTTTTGTCACAATTTCAGTTTTTGTCCCTTAGTAAAAATTCTTCTTTTTCTTTGTCTGAAGCTTATTGTGAAGAAGCCAGACTGCCCATTTCTGATGCACTGGTCCCGTAGACGTATCTGCAGGCCCGGTGCTGAGGAAAGATATTTGTATTAAAACCAGTTTTTTTTTTAAGTTTAAATTTTAGTACTACTACTCGTAACACAGTTTGTAAGGCCAATTACTACTCGGGCCAGCGGACGGCGAGTAGTGGGTAACTCGCCGTTGGCACAGATCAGCACCAGGACCGAGAGTCGACGGCGCGTAGTGTTGCACGCGCACCTCAAAGAGTTGTCAGCAAACAGGACGGGGCCCGTCATGGCCGATGCCTGCCCGGGGGTTGAGGATAAATTCGAAGGAGTTACCCCGCCCCTGGGCATTCAGGGCAGGGAGGAGTAGGGGTGGGTTTTAGTCAGTAAGAGTCTGACTCGCCCTTCTGCTCCACCCTAGAGCGGGCGAAGTCATAGGATGATTTCCCACCCCCCACAAAAACTCAAAAAAAAATAAGGCCAAATACTAATACAATATTGATGATTTCCGAAATAAATAATAATTATTATAGTATGATGTTAATGGATTTCTATAAAAAAATATTTCGCATCATTATCGAGTTTTTTCATAGCATATACGAGTATCTATGAAAGCTTTTATGCGGAAAATGGTACAAATCATGTTGGTTTATTTAATTTTTTTTATGAAACGGTATCCCAACAGTATTGAGAGAAAAGAAAATAAGTAGCGAATAGACCAGATATATATATATTTTTTAATTATTGCTAAGCACGTGTTTGACAACTATCTCACCTGATTAGCGATGATGTGGTCAAGGATCGAGTACGCTTCATCATCATCATCGTCAGCCTTTCTTTTGGAGCACATTTGCCAAGAAGTAACCTATTGACTGTTGATTTAAAGTCCCCCATGCGTTGTAGCTATCAGGAAACACAGACTCTGGCAGGGAATTCCACTCCTTAGCTGTACGCCAATGAATATTCACAATGATTCTAAGTATATTATGCAAAAATGCAAACTGTACGAAAGGTAGACCAAACAAAAAAATCTTTTGTATTAAAATAGATTCCGATAAAATACACATAGAATCATCTAAAGATTTTTTTTTTTTGTGTAGATTAGTATTGTATGATGATGTGTTTTCAAAATCTACCAGTGATGATAAATACACATCTGAACATAAAACCCTCGAGTCTACACAACAAACCTCCCCGGAACTCTAAACAGAAGCCAACAAAAACTAACTCTCTTTATAAGACGTAACTTTTTGCGTCAGGTTTCAGTTGCATGCCAGCATCGGCAGCCTATGTTTGTGACAATGTTGGTCCAATGTTTTGTGTTGGCTGTCTTGGCCCTAAATGTGGAAGGTGCAATGATGAATATGAGTTGCCCTGTCGTGACCCCTAGGGAATTGGACTGGAAAGCGGTAAGTCAAATGGTGTTTTGGAAGATTATGGAGTGATTATAAAACTAGTAAAATTTCCTCATTGGTAGTCGGTTGATTTCCGGTATATCTGTTCTGGTTTTAACAACCGTTAGAGAATCAACTGTGGGAGCGTGAAATGAGGTGGCACTATTTTCCTTAATAATTTTATGATACGAAGAAAACAAAACGCTAATATTAAAACGAGAACTAGCAAAATATATGATGTGATAAGTTGAAAATCCAAAAAACCAGCATGCCCATACCAAGAATTCAAAAATATGTCGCAACAACCAGCTCGTTTGAATGACAATCCATCTTCTCAGAAAGTTGAGTCCTGATTACAGTTATCAGCAGTCAAAATATGTTAAGTGGCAAGTACAAAGACTACAGAAATATGTACTTTATCTGACCCATATAGGTACCGTCAAACGAGGAACGCAGGGGTAAATAGAAACACAACTTTGAAGGGGTTTTTCAAGTTTTTTAAAAACCGTTTGTTCCATCTAAGTACGCCGATTTATTCATGAACTGTTGTAAATAATAAATCGATGCTTTGCAAGAAATCAATAATAACTTATCAAAGTGAAAATCCTAATCAAAGTTTTGTTTCTATTCCCCCTTCGTTCCTGTTCACCCCGTTTGTAGGTAAAGTATTTTTATATTTTTCGTTCTTGCCACTTAAGATACTGGTACACAGTTACCTGTGTAAATCTACAGGTTATTTTACTATAACTGTAACCTGTAGATGTATGCCACTAAAATGGGCATGCGAACTGTGATATTTTAGAAATGAGCTATACCTATAATCTTAAAGCCAAGAGTCGTATGTCACACCTCTCTTTTTTTGTTGTTGTGGTGGCAAATAATCCAATGACTTCTCCTAGCTCTGAGTGGAGCGGGATGGCGTGTCAGACTTTTACTGACTATACTCACCCCTGTTTCTTCCTCGTCTAAGTGCCCAGGGGTTGCGAGGACTCTGTTTGGCTCACATTAGTTATATTAATGTAATTCTCACAACTCTTCATTACCACAGCTCGACGGAGTCTGGTACCTAACAGCAGTAGCCACAGAAGACATGATGGTACAAGGAGACTGTGCCACCGTGAACTTCGACCACCAGAACACGACTGACGTGTCCATAAGCTGGATCACTAACAACACTGTGACGTTCTACAACGGGTCTGTTGCTCTGATTCCTGACCCGAATAGTAACAGTACCGGGGATCTGTTGCTGGTTACTTATGATGGTAAGGTATTGAAACTTTTTATAAAATCTTAATCCGATGTCTATTTTATTTTCACTTTTATTGAACTATAACTCTCCCGACCGAATTATGATCATAGTTGCCAATCTTGACAGAGATTAGCCAAGTACGCAGGGGATATTACAGTGCACAAGTGTGTGCGGAAACACAGATGTACCTTTCACCCTCTTAAGGATTGAATTTCTAAAAACCCTTTCATAGTGGATACCTATTCCTCACAAAGAACACACCCTCCAAATTTCATGTTTCTAGAATCAGCGTTTTAGGCTGTGTGTTGATATATCAGTCAGTTAGTCAGTCAAGACTTTGAATTTAAATATACAGATGGGCCCGAATCAGGAATCGAACCCAAGACCTCACGCTTAACGCAATCTTAACGTTAACGTTTATCCTGATAAAGTGATCCTGGTCAAAAAAGAATTGCACACTTATTCAAGGGCAGATCCTCGGTGAAATTTATCAAAATGAAACTTACGATAAAGGTAAAAACGAAAGATGAAACTTGTTGCTACGAAGAAGAACGGATAAAAAATTCCATAGACACTCTTAGAAATCAAAATACATTAATCAATACTTCCTACATGAGTCCAGTAAAAGACTAGTGACTGAACTAACTCACAAACTGGCCTCGTTTCCAAAGCCTTTCTTAAGTTTGATAACAGAAGATAACTAACTAACTTACGAACAACTACAGTTACTGTCTCTATTTACACTTCGTTGTTAATTTCCATAAAATTTACGACTAAGTGAATTAACAGCTATTATACCTACCTTCTGGATGCTTTGGTTAACTGTTAGGTTAGTAAATTATAATCCTAATTTTCAATTTCTTTTAGCTATTTATAATATTTTACTCAAAGGTTTTGTGAATGTCTCAACAACAGTCTGATTAATTTTAGATTCCATAAAAGTTATTTTTTAAACATTTACAGGCTCGCGCTTGACCACTATCGCACTAACTTGTGTTGTCAATAGTATATGATAGTACTTTTGCTTTATAAATGGGTTCAATCAGGAATCCAAAATACCTAAGAGTGAATGGCCGATTAATAGGATGAACTGTAATTGGATCTATAAAATTGGCTTAAATCAGTGACACGTCGAAATTGACCTTGATTTTGACATTGTTAATTAGGCTTGTTGTATTTCCTAGGTGAGGCATTTGTAACAAATCGTATACATTCAATAATTAAGTTTATTATTGTTTATAGATAAATACAATCGATTTAATTACAAAGTCTAAACAAGCCCATAAATTAAATATAATTACATCTGTTAAAACAGCATAAAGAGGGGAGGCGTTGAAGTCAGGACCAGTCCCAACTGACGGCGCCCATTCAAGAACATGACGCGTGGATCAGGACCACTCAGCTCAACCATTTTGAAGGGAACCGAATGACCCAACACACGCGCCACCATCAGCGAGACATTTGAGTGAGCATGACAAACTCTCAACTGCTATGCTCGTCCATATCAAGCAAGTGACTGCCCATTAGTTCTATTTTGGCACTCTGTGATGGATGAGAACTTTCCGTGGGCATGATAAACAAATGAATGGGTGCCGAGTTGGAACAAATGGTCAGTCAGTTGCTTGACATGAACGAGCATGCCAGTTGAGAGGTCATCATCACTCAAATGTCTCGCTGATGGTGGCACGCGTGTTGCGTCATTCGATTCCCTTCAAAATGGTTAAACTGAGTGGTGCTGATCCACGTGTCATTTCGTGAACGGGCGCCGTCAGTTGGGACTGGTCAACTCTTAGCTGCCATTGGCCTGATTTATCTTTATTTTCTGAATTTAATTGTTTGTTTTGTTTTTTATTTATTTTTGTTTTACATTGTTCTCGCAATTAGAAGCAACAAGAAATATGTGACCAGAAATTTTGTAACACATAACATGGTTTAACAGAGTGTCAATGTAGTTTCTTGCACGTTCTTCTCCATAGAGATCTACGCTTTGGAATGTGCAATAAGCTTCATCTTTCTGACTGACCGACTTATTGATAAATCAAAAGTGTTAAGGGTTTATTTGTTTTTAAATAAATGCTTTGATTTGATTTGACTAATTTTGCCGGAAAAAAATTATAGTAAAAAATAATAATGGAGTTGGAACTTTTGTAATCTTGAATCATCATAATTATCTTCCTGCTCCAATCTCTTTTAACTTTGCTACACGTTTCCTTCTGCCATTCTTCCTGTTTACTCTGGCATGATTGATGGTTTAACGCTATCATTCACTTTCTGTTCTCTCATATAATCCATATGCTCATAGAATCCATCCTCATTTTACCTTGCCTCCCTCCCTTTTCATTGGTATTCATTATATTAAAATCTAAAATACGAAGTCAATTGTTCTGTTTTGAGACCCTTGCTAATCTACAAAAATTCTTTTATTGTTTTACAGATGAAAAGACAGAAACCTACTCATTCCTGGATGTGAACTACGAACACTATGCAGTCGTCTTTGCTTGCTACAACAATGATGATGGAAACAGCAGTATTTGTGAGTTTCTGACTTTCTTCAACAATCTGAACGCTCCAATACCGAGAAGAACTTATCGAAATATGCTATAGGTTATATATGCACGCCATGGCCTTGCAACCAATCGAAATCTCCCAGAATCAATTCTAAGATACATATTATGTACTAGCTTCTGCCAGCGGCATCGCCCGCGTGGAATTAGTACCTATTACATACACACTTTTAACCCTAACTTTCACCCCTTAGGAGATGGATTTCCGAAAACCCTTTCTTAGTGCTCTCCTACATTATAAAAGGAAGGCGTGTGCAAAATTTCACGTTCATAGTACCAGTAGTTTTGGCTGTGCGTTGATATGTGAGTGAGTTTCTCCTAGCTACTATTACATGTGTCGGCAACAACCGACACTGAGGCTTCTATTTATGTTGCTCTTTTAAAGAAAACACCAAACAGATTTGAGTGGACCTGACTAGACAGTGCAAGCATTAGTCAGTTATCGTGTACCTCAACTCAGAAATATAAGAAGCTCAGTTATAGTATGTCCTTGGTCGCGGATAAATTTGAAATAGAGTTACCGCAGCCCTTGGCACAGGCAACTAAAGCAACAAGGGTGGATTTGTGAGTTCAGCCAGAGCGGTAGAAGTCATTGGATGATTTCCCACCATCCAAAAAAAAACAATTAGTGTTATGTCCTTGATATCCCTGAATACTCTATTGGGCCCTATCACGACGTCTTAAAATCTTCATGATTACGCTGTCAGAAAGGAATAGTGCTTTATGGCCTGTATAGCTCTGCCTCGCTCTCACACCGGAATCATGATGATTTTAAGAAATCATGGTTGGGCCCTGTCCATATAAAAATCAAAGGCTTACGGATACCTATATTGATAATGTAATTTCTATCGGCATGTGAAGGAGATCCAAGCATAGAAATGCTTACCTACATACATCCCGGCTAGCCTTTTCCCAACTACATATTATGTTCCGAAGAGTGACATGGTCATCTCAATATTAACTATTACGTAGCAATACTTTTTTGGCCTGACAACAGGAAGTGTTAAAAGTATTAAGTCCTTATGACCGCTACTGTACAGGGTTCAAGAGCGTGCCGCAAAAAACAGCTATTGAAATATGAGACAATAGGCACGCCTGTCTCGATACAGTCTGCCACGATTAGTTGTTCCGAGACGCGTGATGAAATTGGATTACACGCTCGGATTGCAGGCTGTCACGCATAAATTACACGTGAATCTAGTTAACACTGTTTCAAGGTGTCTAACAGTGAAGAATTATCCGTTTAGCTGTTGCGCTTTAGAGTTCTACGGAAAAAGAAAGAATTTCAATAATACTGGTTGTGCTTGTCACCAAAATGACCATGAAAGAAAAACGCCAGTATTTTAAACTTTTTTCCCAATCACCATTCTTCTGCTCTTATCCCAATTTATTTGGGGTCGCCGCAACATGTCTTTTTCTTCCATACTCCTCTATTAGTCGTCATCTCTGTAGTCACCCCCTTTTTACCCATATCGTCAGAACTGGAGAGACCGCCGAAATCGCAGAACATGTATTCAGTTTTGGTTCTCTTGATTTTTAAGCCAACTTTCTCCTGCTTCTGTTGCCATTTCTCCAATCTGCTCTCCCAATATCAATAGAAATTTATGCATTAAAAAACATGTAGGTACTCATGTCTGGTTGGTTTGTTGGGTTAAGGCGGCGATTCCCAAAAACGGTAAAAAAGGCGGTTTTTTAAAGCAGTGTATCACTTAAACTTCAAATAATTTTGACAAATAAAAAAAGAAACGATATTTTCAAGTCCTATTTGCATACAGTGATGGAACTCAAAACATAATTTATCTTACTTTAATGCATCAAATAAATCTTCTAACATACCTCTTAAATATTTTAGAAGCAGTTAATCCCTTCATTAACTATTATAATGATAATAAAAAATAAACCATAAAATTTCAAATGCTAAACTGCATCCAGTTATGGATTATTATTTATAAATTTATTAGTAAATCCTAAGTAAATCGATAAAATACTTCATATTTTTAAATATATTGCAACCATTTGTCGTAGCGCAACTCTTTCTTTTCTATGCAGTCCAAGAGTGGCCGCGCTTTAGGTGATGTCTCGGCCTTAAGTTAGGTGACGTGTGTTGGGTACTTTACCTATTACTGTCCATCCCACAATTCTATGATTAACCTTTTAGCTAAACATTGCTTTTTTCAAATCTCAACTGATTGGAAAAAGGCAATGTTTAGCTAAAAGGTTTGTTTATACTTAGACAACTTTTAATCGAAAAATTAAATTGTGGTTTGACATCCTTGGCGTAATAAAAAGATAAAATTTATTGACTATTAACAATTAGGCCGTTAGGGCCCTTTTCCAACCCGGGCCTGCAGACGGAAAGCAGTGCGTAGCTTGCCATCCGATCAGCACCAGGCCCGTGAGTCGACGGCGCGTAGTGTTCCACGCGCGCCTTAAAGAGATGTTTGTCAGTCACCACTGACGGAGCCCATCATGGCCGGTGCCTGCATGCCCAGGGGTAGCGGATAAATTTGTAACAGAGTTACCGCTCCCCTGGGCACTCAGGCAAGGAAGGAACAGGGGTGGTTTTAGTCAGTAAGAGCCTGACACGCCCTCCCGCTCCACCCAGGGAAATCATTCGATGATTTCCCAACCCTAAAAAAGGACCCTTTTCCTGTCTTGCGGGTAGCCACCCGCATGCAAATCTGCAGGTGTATTCGCTAACTCAGTTGACATCAATTTGATAGGCACTACCTATGCATTACAGTGCTCGGTGGACATCGATTATAATAGGCACTATGGTTTTCCTATACGTCAACGCCGCAATGTAGGGCAAAGTGCCTATCAAATTGATGTCAACCGAGTTAACAAATATGCCTACTGGTCCACATGCGGGTGATAGCATGGTCCTGGCCACACGCAGGACAATTTCGCTCGCCGCTGCAGTGTCGTGCGTGTTGCACTATGCGTGCCGTACCATGTGTCAGACCTGCACGGCAGTAAAAAATACATTGGTGGAAGAAGAACACGCGCCCGCATGTGGGTAGTACGCGCCCGCAGCCAATCTGCGTTCTGCGCGCGTGCTGCCCGTGTGATAGGAAAACCATATATGAAATGATAGGATCCCGGCAGCCCGCACGCGGACCAGATCCGCACGCAGACGGCTACCCGCATGACAGGAAATGGGCCCTAAGGCCATGTAGGTATCTTGGCAGATACCTACATGGCCTGAGGGCCCATTTCCTGTCAACTCTGGCTTTGCGAGTTGCGGGAGTGACCGAAGGAGTCACCACGGCCCTGGCACAGCCAACTGAAGGATCACGGGTGGGTTTTAATCAGTTTAGGAGAAGTTACTTGAGGATATCCCACCCCATAAAAAATAGGCCATGTAGGTACGATATGCCAAGGGGTCGCGGACAAATTCGAAACAGAGTTAACGTGCTCCTGGGCATCTGAGCAAGGAAGGAACAGGCGTGGGTTTTAGTCAGTAAAAGTCTGACACGCCCCACCCAGAGCGGGAGAAGACATTAGAATATTTCCCACCACAAAAAAAAAAAAATTTAGGTACATTCATTTCGGTCTTTCTCTTTATCACAATTTGGTTACAAGCACCTCATGATGCAGGTCCATCGTATGTATTGTGTTTTGTGTGTATGTTTTGTTTACGCGGGCCTGCGGACGGCGAGTGACGGGTAGCTCGCCGTCCGATCAGTACCAGGCCCGTGAGTCGACGGTGCGTAGTGTTCCACGCGCGCCTTAAAGAGATGTCAGCCACCACTGACGGGGCCCATCATGGCCACTGCCTGCATGCCAAGGGGTAGCGGATAAATTCGTAACAGAGGCACTTAGGCAAGGAAAGAACAGGGGCGGGTTTCAGCCAATAAAAGTCTGACACGCCCTCCCTTGCTGCGGTTTTCATCGAAAATCCGTTTATTTTTGAATTGTTACGGTCTTCAGACTTGTAACTTTTTTTTTTTAAATATTTATTAAATATTCAAATATTATTAATATATTAAATAGTTAATTATTTTATTTTATATATATAATTGATAATTTAACAATACAATATTATTAATAATTTTTTTAGTAAATTTAAATTATAATATTTTTATTCTGATATTATTAATATACTAATTCATCCTATGACTTCACCCGCTCTGGGTGATTTTTAAATACAAATTATTATTATATATATTAATTAGTCTTTAAAAATCACCCAGAGCGGGTGAAGTCATGGGATGAATTCCCACCCCAAAAAAAATTGTATCGTGTTAGGCTAAGTGTTACAGCATTAGTCTTTACTTAGTCTTTCCTAGAGGCTCTTTTCATAATAATTGCACTTCTAAGGTCAAACAACCAAGAAACTGGGGAAAACCGCAGACCAACACAGTCAAGTCAAAAGTGAAAAATGTCAATTACATTAAGTTTTTGCGGCAAACGGTAGTGGCGGCAATTTGCCGGTCAAATGGAGGCCGCGCGCGGTCGCACGGAAACTTGACCGATCGGAATTTTCATTACTAGCTCATTTACTAGAATGGTCTATAAGGTTCCGTAGATGGCATTAGTATTTTATGTATTGAGTTTGTTTGGTTAGTATTAAATAGATGGATTGTGAAAGATAAAAAACTTTTTACAAAAAAAAAAAAAACAACCGACTTCCAAAAAAGAAAATACATTATAAATTATAAAATAACTTAAATTTCGGGCTTTTTTTATTTATAACTTAAATTTCGGGATTTTGCTGGGGAGTTTGTTGGCCACTTCTTCTTCACAGCTAAAACACTAGGAAGTGGTGACGGGCGGGCGTTTTTTGGGGGACTGTCTTTATGTAGAACTTTGACGTTCAAAAAGTGCTGGTTCTCAGCCTAGATTGAATAAATGACTTTTGATTTTGATTTCGGAAGTCCGTGTTTGTATTTTATTTCTTCGTTATTTAACACCGACTTCCGAAATTAAAGTTATTTTTTTTTAATTTTTAGAGTATATTCTTTTTTGGAAGTCGGTTGTTTTTTTTTTGTAAAAAAGTTTTTATTTTGCTGTTAAGCACCCTATTCTTTTATGCAGCAAACATGACTTGACTAAAATTATCTTCGAAAAAGAATATGTTGAGTGCCAAGCTCCAGGTGTGCTGCTGGTTGTCTTGACTGGTAAATAAAACTGCCTGACTTCTAGTAAAAACTGTATTAATCTTAGGTAGGTACTGATTGTTAAAGATGGCCGTGTGCGCTCGCTCATCGACACCTTTAGCGTGCGCACACGGCCATCTTTAACAATCAGTATCTACCTAAGATTAATACAGTTTTTACTAGAAGTCAGGCAGTTTTATTTACCAGTCAAGACAACCAGCAGCACACCTGGAGCTTGGCACTCAACATTGCACTTTTTAGTTGGTATACCCTAGAACTAAAACCCCCAATAACATGGAATGTGGAATTAAAACGTTTTAATTTTTCGTTTTTGTTCAGTTTTCCAAAAACCGCTGAATAAATTTCGATAAAATTTATATGGCGAGGTAAATTTTTTAGGAGTATACTCTTTCGGATAAAATAGCTTTTTGAAAATCGGTCCACGACTGATGGAGAAATCGGCGGACAAACATAAAAAAAAAATTCTCCTTTTTCGAAGTCGGTTAAAAAGGGAGTAACAGTGTGTGTGGATCCCATGTAACAAGGAACAAGGGCAAAGCGATTATGATTCTGTCTGGTGTGTTGTAAACATGAAATACAAGTGATTTTTCACTAAGTTTTAGTTTTTAATCGACTTCAAAAAGGAAGGGGTTATCAATTCATATGTTAACATACAGGATGTAACGGAAAGGTGTGGCCATATTTTCAGAGCCGGTTCTGCTCATGGAAATTAACAATTTTCTCTAAGGAAAAGAAAAAAATTCCCGAAAAAAAATTGGACTTTCCATACAAAGTTAGTTAATTATTTCTATGGGAGATAAAAAAAATATTGATAATTTGCTGAGAATGTCTTGAATAAAGTTGTTCATATCGATGGGCAGATGCAGTTCTTAAAATATGGCCACACCTTTCCGGTACAGTTTTCTTTTTTTAGCGGTGTATATCTTTTTTTATGTATGTTCAGGCATAACTCTTGATTGACAATAATATTTCCTTGAATGTGAATAATTTAATAACTAGCTTACCGATAAGTCCCCATCATAGCGTACCTCTATGTAAAAATGTGGAAAATGTTGTGTTTATTACATTGATTTTGGTTTTTGTACATTACTGATATTATATGTAATGTAATATCGTTTTTTTTTCAAATAAAATAAAAATGAAAAATAACTCCGTCATTTATTGACCAATTTGCAAAGTTTTTTTTTTATTCGAAAGGGGTTTATTCCGAAATAATCCCATTTCAGTTTCATATAGATCTGATGAAGATATTCGGAGATAGGCATGGTACGGATTCTCTTGTTCAATATCTAAACTAAAATTAGAGAATTGCTATCTTTTACTAAAAGGCAGTGCGAGAAAAGGACGGCTATAGCTATGCACTAAGTTAGAGATGTCAAACTAGTTTACACCTTGCGCTTCGCCGTGTTTTTAGACGACATGTTTTTACGTGTACCCTTAATTTGTATGGAAATATTAGTTCAAACTAAATTTGACAGCTCTAATTTACGTCCGTCTCTTTCTTGTTTTATTAGAGAGAAAAAGATAGCAATAGCCTAAATTAAGTTTAGTTTGTACATAACAGAATCAACACCAGTGGAACTCTTCAATAACTAACAGCAAATGACTCGCGATTACTGCGATCGTTTGTCTATAAATTGTTAACACAATTTAATGGGGAACCACAACTACAAAGAGAAGACCAAAAAACTTTTTGAATTTTTTACAAAAAATAGAACCGACTTCCAAAATAATTTTTTTAATTGTTGATTTTTGGACAGTTTGAAGTGTAATTTATTTGGTACTTTTATTCATAAAGACCACGGCACAGTGAGTTTTCTCTTTAATGTTATCATAAATATGAATTGTTTTTTTTCGTGTTCTAGAAGTCACGTAAACGCTACTGTTGAATATGAGACCCTTTTATTCAGGGTGCGAAATCCTCAGATGACTTCTTTCGCTCTGGGTCAGACTCTTACTGACTCAAACCCACCCGTGTTTCTTCTTAAAATACTCCCGCGACAAGTATAAGACCCTGGGTTCGATTCTTATAGAGCAGCCCGGAGTATGGACTTGTGCCAGGTTGATATATACTGTAGAACGTAAATACGCGATTTTGCTTTCGCCTAAGTACAAAAAATTACTATTTAATCTGGATTGTACTGTAGCTACACCAGAACGTATTACTTCGTCTGCTCAATAGCCTTGAGTAATAAACTTTATACCAACTTACGGGAAGGGCACCAATCACTTAGCTTTGTAGCGATTCTGATCAGTTTACGATAATGTTATCGACTACTCAGCGTTGCATCAGTGTTGCAAGTTGTGGTGTAATAGGGAAAATTATTTATAGTGATGTGCCTAGACTTTTACCCACCTCGACACGGTTGGCGCAGTCAGTGCTGCGGGTCGCGAGTTCGGTTTCCGCACAGAACAAATATTTGTATTACCTACAGATAATTGCTCCGGGTCTGGGTGTCTTGTCTATGTGAGTTTACTTCTGTGAACGCACCCACGATACAGGAGTAATTCTTAGTGGGAGCAAAGTTTTTTTTTAAAATCTTTTGGTTGGTTTCCAGTGTGGATCGCCCAGAGGACACGGTGGATGTCTATCCCGCTTGGGCGGAGCACCACCGTGTCCTCGTGGAGGCAATCAGCGGCAGCGACCTCTCGCGCCCAGCCTTGGTTCAGGCCATGGTACGGAGCGAGAGGGAATGGGAAGTTGTCACCTCCTTCCGCGAAGCAGTAATGCTCGCGAAGAATCAGTTTGTTTGAACGCGTGAGGGAGACCCTGCCCTGGGCATCGGGTGTTGCAAGCCAATCTTCGGCCACCGCAGGTACAGGCTCGCGGACGGCGAGTGATGGATAGCTCGCCGTCCGATAAAGACCGGGCCCAAGAGTCCACGGCGGGTAATGTTCCACGCGTGTCTCAAAGAGATGTCAACAATTAACTGACGGGAACCCACCTGGGCCGATGCCTGCCTAGGGGTCGTGGATAAATTCGAAAGAGAGTCATCACGCCCTATGGCACAGGGAACTGAAGTAAAAGGGGTGGGTTTTAGTCAGTTTTTTACTGACTAAAACCCACCCCGGGTTTTAGTCAGTAAAAAACTGACAAGAAGAGCGGGAGCAGTCACTGGATGATTTCGCACCCACCAAAAAAATTAAAAAGGTTGGTTTGCAGTCTAACCGGATGCAGCTGAATGCCAGTATTTTCACGAAATGAGTACCTGTCTAACCTCTAGAATTCAATTACTAGGTAACACTACACCTCTTAGAAAGACCGGTTTGATTTTCTGGCTTTCGACTACCTTAACGACTGTCGGAGATCTATAAATAACAGCGGGACCAAGGGCTGAATGTAGGTACTTTCCAAGAACGGAGGAATTGTGGGCATGTGGTCATCCACGGATCAACCTCGATAATTGTTGTTTAACCTCGAAGATCGACCGACCCACGGATTGCTGATTTCCTGAGGGATCGGTCTATCCGAGTGGTCATAGATGGCTGCTCGTCCGAACTGCTGGCTATTAATGCCGGTGTCCCTCAGGGGTCGGTGCTCTCGCCAACATTGTTTTGCTGCATATTAACGATCTGCTAAAACTCGGTACCTTTGGGTATGCAGACGACAGCACTGTTGCCGAGAGATACGTGCCCGACTCTCGAGATATTGGGTCTCAGGTCTGGTCTCTCCGAGAGGTTATGGTTGGGCACTTGAACTTGTCCTTACAGGCTGTCTCAGAATGGGGTAATACCAAACTGGTCCAGTTCAATGCTGCTAAGACCCAGGCGTATCTTTTTTCCGCTAAATGGAGCCAATTTTAACCGGCTTCATCTTTTTGAGGTGAAACCGTGCCGATAACCGACCAACTTGATCTTCTTGGTGTTACGTTAACATCTACCCTCAATTTTGGTCCCTTCATAGAGGCAAAGGCTCAAGTGGCTGCCAAAAAGTTGGGGATCCTCGGTAAGGTGAGACGGTACTTCACGCCGGAACAACTGATCAAACTTTATAAAGCGCAAGTTCGATCGTGTATGGAGTACTGCTCTCATCTTTGGGACGGATCTGAGCCAAGAGGATCATCGGCAATGATAGACTCGTCGAGTCGAAGCTCCAAAGTCTTGAGCATAGACGCCGAGTTACTAGCCTGTCGGTTTTCTATCGGTTACATTTTGGGGAGTGTGCGACGTAATTGCATAATTTGATTCCGCCAAGCTCGTTCCATCTTCGGACCACAAGACGTACGGCGATGCATCACCGGTACATGGTGAATATCCCGTCCACACGCACACTTTTGAGAACACATTCATTGTGCGTGCAGCTAGGGAGTGGAATTCCCTACCGGAGTCTGTGTTTCCTAATAGCTACAACCTAGGAGTCTTTAAGTGAAGAGTGAATAGGTTACTTCTAGGCAAGCGTGCTCCATCTTCGACCACATCATCGCTTACCATCAGGTGAGATAGTGGTCAAAGGCGTGCATATCAAGAATCAAAAAAAAAGTTATTGCAGTTGTTGTTGTTATTGAGAATAGGTTAACAGAGTGCTCCCGCCTTTCACCAGTTATGTATAAATCTTATGAATTAGAAAATAGTTATGAACAAGAAAATTCCTGATGAAAAATCCAATAACAGCGTGATTTGGGAATAAGACCTAGGATCTTAAGCTTCCTCATTATAGTTTTTGTCACTTCATAATTATTATAAAACAAAGTTCCTCATCGCGTGTCAGTCTGTCTGTCTGTTAACGTCATACTTAACTTTTAAAATAAGCAGTACCTTTATGCTCTTCTATGTGTACTTGTTATTTGCCCTTATAAGAAATGTTTTGTGTACATAAATAAATAGGTAATTAATAGGATGTTCATGCAGTTTTCACCAATAGACAGAGTGAAGAGAAGGTTAAGGTGCGGGAGGTTCCTGTGC
The DNA here is from genome assembly GCA_951329385.1 of Polia nebulosa. Lineage (NCBI taxonomy): Eukaryota > Metazoa > Arthropoda > Insecta > Lepidoptera > Noctuidae > Polia > Polia nebulosa. Next base: position 25,711,583 of record OX589602.1, read on the forward strand.
AGGATAAGGCGGAGGGAAACGCCCGGGTGTCCCCACTGTGAAGATCGCCTAGAGGACACGGTGGAGATCTGCCCCGCTTGGGCGGAGCCCCACCGTGTCCTCGTGAAGGCGATCGGTGGCAGCGACCTCTCGCGCACGGCCCTGGTCCAGGCCATGGTACGGAGCGAGAGGGAATGGGAAGCAGTCTCCTCCTTCTGCGAAACAGTAATGCTGAGGAGGCGGAACGGGTAAGGGAGGCTCAACAACAGAGTCGCCCTCATGCCTTCAACCGCCGCAGGAGACGCCTGGGGCTTCCGGCGCCGCGAGACGATCTCCAGTCACTGTAGACCCGGGCCTACGGACGGCGAATAATGGGTAGCTCGCCGTCCGATCAGCACCAGGCCCGTAAGTCGACGGCACGTAATATTCCACGCGCGTCTCAAAGAGAATTATCAGCCACCACTGACGGGGCCCATCATGGCCAGTGCCTGCATGCCTAGGGGTAGCGGATAAATTCGTAACAGAGACCGCTCCCCTGGGCACTCTCTATTTTAGTCAGTAAGAGTCTGACACGCCCTCCCGCTCCACCCAAAGCGGGGGATATCATTGGATGATTTCCCATCCCAAAAAAAATAAATAATAAGGTCTATTATGTGTATCGGTGCAAATTATAAATTCAGTATCTGAAAGTTATCATTTTCTCTTTAATATCACTGAACCCTACATAAACACGTACTTACTTTTTTTTTTTAACTCAACTAAACTTTCAATCTAAACTTTTTGCGCGTCTTAATTCCACTACAATTCAAATTAAAACTCTTTATCTAAATAATTACTTTTATTTGGATGACTGATTATTTTAATTATAATAAATAGCTGCCGTAACTGACTTTGATTATCTTCCGACATTAGTAGTTAATTTCATAGAATCCGATGGTCTACATAGATTTTTTCGATTATCAAGAAATACTTTAATGGCGTAATATCTGGAATCTAATCGTTGATCAACTAGTTCTGTCGCCGTGTGTATTGAATTTGGTAGCTGTTAGTTAAATCACAGTTAAAAATCTAAAAGATGGTTAAAGATAGGTATTTTTAGAAAACAGAGTCGTAAAATTAACCTATTCGTCTTTGATACTATCGCTGTTATTTTTGTCATCAAAGTTATCTTTTAAAAAAGCAAGTTGATCTGTTTTGGCATGAGTGACTTTTAACCTCTTCGTAAAGTGGCAGTGTACCTAACCTCTATTTTTCTTTGATGATTACTTCACTTCTCTTCAACAGGTAATAGGTATTTTGCCAATCTCCTTCTTAGCGAGTCGATGGCAAATTTTGTTTTTCAATATAATGTTGGGGTAGTGTTCAGCGACAGGAACAGCTGTTGCTGACGCAGCTATAAGGTCCTCACGTGAACAGGCGACAATGTGGCGCAAGGTGAAAGGTGAGCGAAGATCTTCGCCATTCCAGAAGAGTGGTTCGCCGGCGGATGTTGTCTTTACTGCGGCCGACTTGAGTACGGAATGTTTTTAGAGTTTTCCAGTTACCGCGTTCCTAGGTGGAAGGTTCTATAGGCTATGTATTTTAGTAACCTTAGATTCGAATAAAATAAAACTTTATTACGAATATATACGAACGATTATACACGAACTTAAATATATGGGTACATTTTGTGCTTCTTGAATAATATTTTCCTGTACTTGTCCTTTCTTATTTTATTTTAAAATCTATTTTTTTATGAATTGCAACAATTCAGTGGACTTACAAAATTGTAATTAAAATATTTATAATTGACAGCTAAAATATTTTTTCTTATGTGCCAATGCTTTAATTTTTCTTTGTTTTTAATTTCAATGCAACCTTACAAATAAATAATATACTAAGCCATGACGATAAAAACCGATAGTAATTTTTCAGGGTTACTGTACTTTACAAGTAGGACGTTCTGCTAATTGGACAAACTGTTCATAGGAAGATTTGCTGTTAAGACTAAAGTCTCGTTTTGAATAAGGTTCGTTTTTCTAATAGGACGTTTTAATACGGAGGGACAGTGGCGGCCTTATTGCCTAAAAAGGCAATTTAAGATCTAAATTTGAGAGAGATTTACTCTTGGCACAGGCAACTGAAGGAACAAGGGATGGGTTTTAGTCTGTTTTTTTTATTGATACTTTACTGTTATAATTATTAATTATGATGTTTAAAGCTGTAGCAGGAAAGCACCGGTGCCTGTCACACTAGCACAGATACCGTCGTTTACTCTATCCTCGAAAAGAGGATTATAACTTTATAAATTGTGTTTTGTTTAGGATAGATGAGCTGTACCCACCTTTCTGTTAATAAAAAATATATATATTATTTATTTATTACTAGCTTCCGCCCGCGGCTTCACCCGCGTGAAAAGTATGATTATGAATTTGAGTGGTATTTCCAGAGAGTAGCACGTTAAAAAAACACTTTAGAAATCAAAATCCAAAGTCAGTTATTAAAATTAGGTTGCGAGCCAGAACTTTTTGAACGTCGTTCTATATAAAGACAGACCCTTCACCACTTCTTAGCTTCTTGCCCGTGACTCCATCTGCGTAGACATCCGGATTGAGTCCAGAGCAAAATCAAACATTTGTGAAAGATTGAAAGTTAGTATGGGCTAAGATCATGATAAATTAGAATTTCCTACATTAGCAGGGCTTACCAAAGTTGGACGGCGATTTTTGGGCTACGCCAAACATCTCTTTTCTATGGGCTACCTGCGTTTGTATCTACGTTTAACGTCGATGTTTTATTGTTTATGTTAAATTAACTTTTTCATGATTTTGGCACCCTGGTAGTTTACCTGCGGCTTCTGCGATTCTGTTTTCCTGGTAGTTTAAGAATCTATACCGCTCAGGATTCCAGCCCATAAAGTACTTATTCAAGATGCTACCTCTGATGATCCCAACCTTGGAATATGGAATACTTTTTGTGATTCTGATCTCCTGGTAGTGCGTGAATCTATTAAATTAGTAAATTAATTAATTATTAGTAAATCTATTTATTATTATTTGTTACAGCTTACTCCAGAGGGGGCTTCTGTTTATGTTCTAGCAGTGGGAAGATTGTAGGCAAATAATGATTATGCCAAATTTTAAAAGAATCTCCTTTTTTCAGACGAAATATGGAAGCTAACCCGTACACCGCATCTAAAAGACACAGACGCTGCCAAACTTGACCAGGCCATAGCCAACTACAGTCTCCAAGACACGCAGTTCATTACTTTCAACAACACTGAAGACACTTGCAGGGTCAACAGCGGCCACCAGCTCGATACCTCCACGCTCGTGATGACGTCAGCCGCTGCACTCGCTTTGTTCAGGCGATTTTACTGATAAGACGATTGAATGAGTAGTTTTGATTTTTGATAAAACCGTGATTATTTTGTGATAACCAGCGATTCATTTTAAAAACGTGTACCTGTACATGCTTTTCTTTTTAGATCTTGTCCGTGATGAAATTAGTTCCGTGTACATAATGGTGCGTCTACACCGAAGTGAGATTTTATGGAGCAACATTTTGTTACATATAAATCTTTTGTATTATTCGTGTTACAAAATGTTGCTCCATAAAAGATTACTTCGGTGTGGATTCACCATAAGCATTTTTGAAGTGAAAACTTCTTTAGACGCGTTGGGTAGTTTTGAGATGGAAAAAAACAATTAAACTCGTGCGCCACCGCCACCGACATCGGTACGCGATTCGCTACGAGAGTGCTACGAGGCGTCGTAGCACTCGTAGCGGATCGCGAGGCGCGTGGGGCATTTTTGTTCAAGTTTTACCTTCTGTCGGCACTCCCAGGGTGCTATTTTTTTTTTTTAACGGGAATAGGTATCTTGGTTTGTAAATAAGTCGATCTGAAAACCTGAAAAAGGATACCTTTGAATATCATGTTACTCTACAGGGTCGTTAAAGGAAAATAACACAAACCTAAACATAAACCAAACGATCCAAATGAACCAAAATTTGGTTGTTTTTTTTAATCAGCGACAGTATTTTTACCCGACTGCGCGGCACAAGGGAGGGTAATGTGTTTATCAGCCTATGTATGATTATATGTATTTTGTTCCTATGTAGCACTATTGAGACCAAAACGTGTTTTTACGTCAATTGATTCGTCTTAATCTTGCGAGTGTTACTAAAGACATGACAGTAATCAAAATACAATATGGCGACAACCAAACACCATATTGTGAAAAAGAAAAAAAAAATTAAAGTTGACGAACTATATTAAATGGCGTATTAAAATATAGGGTTCGAGGATGCGATTCCAAAAACACACAACAATGTAGAAAATAAAAAATAAAAAATATTTTCAAAAAACCCGATGGTCTGCAACCAGCTTCAGAATTAATTATGCAATTTATAAAGTACATACGTAATCTCACTTATTAAAAACCTGGGAGTGCCGAATTATTCGAATGTTCGTATTACTGGATTGCATCAAGATAATAATAATAAAGCATTTTAGAATTTCCTAATTTTATATGGGAACATGTAGGAAGCGTTGAGGTAGGTTCTGGTGAACTAATGAATTTGCCGAAGTAGGGACTGAAGTGCCGGATTCAGCAATATTACTCATCTACTGTATTTTGCCAACAATTATTTTTTGCATAAGTGGCTTGGGTTTGAGATATTTTCTGAAATAACGATCAAATTATGTACTTAAGTAAAACTGTTGCGGTATTAATTTATTCTATGTGTAAGAATTAAAATATATTGTTTGGAAGAGTGTATTTTAATTATTATCATTCAGCTTCAGTGATTGTGAAATTAACCCGCAATCTTGAATTAGATTATAATCAACTATTCTACTGCGTTGTAGGGTAGCATAGTCATATTTTGTTATCAATTGGTGTTGTGGTCCTTAAGTCCAAAAGTCCAGTTTTCGGTTATTTATTAGAACGACTTAGGTGACTACTCACCGCAATATATTTCATCTGTGGATGAAACGGGCCCAGTGTGAGTCGAACTCGCGCACCGTGTGTTCCGTACCAACTTGTAGGTAGCTATGATATGTAAATAGTTTATCCATCACGGAAATCGAATCTTGAATAAAACTTAACTTTGAAAGAAAGAAAGAAAATTCGTTTATTTGCGGTAAACATGACGCAAAGACAGAGAAACACAATAAAAAAGAAAAAGCTGGGGGAAATGCGTCACATCCACGCAAAACGGCTATCGTTCAGCATAATGCTGCGACCCTATGTGAAACAGAGCCTGAGCGCTAGTTTTCAGTGACAGCCGGCGCTGACGTTTGACGTCAAGCGTCAAACGTCAGCAAAATAAATTATATTTTCAAAATCAAAATCAAAAGTCATTTATTCAAACTAGGCTGAGAACCAGCACTTTTTGAACGTCAAAATTCCCCAAAAACGCCCGCCTGTCACCACTTCTTAGTGTTTTAACAGTGAAGAAGAAGTGGCCAACAAACTCCCCAGCAACACATCTGTCTGTTAAGTTTGAAGAACTTGAATTTATATATGCAACAATCTTAACATATCTGTATGTAACGTATGTAAAACAGAAAAATAAACATATATCGTCTAAAATATAATCATATAATTAAATTATCCGCCACTTGTTAGCTAGCACACTCAATTATGCCATTAAAAACGAACTTAAGCATAAACACTAAACCAAATTAAATAAGCCTCCGTAAATAACTGGTGTGCCTGCTTACACATGCAACGACAGAATCTATCAAAGGGCTATGATTCAAAGCCACAAGTGATAAACTAGGGTCATCACAGTAAAATTAGTAAACAATTATTAGATGAACTCATATAATCTGTCATAAGCATAACCATAAGCTAATTGTGGAGAAAAAACATCAAGTGTAGCATTGTCTTGCGTTCAACACAGCGTGGATCATTCTTATCTTCTAAATAGTCGTTGATGGAATAGTATGCCTTCGAACAGTGATTAGATTTAACTTTAGTTCTAAATGCATTAAAAGGCAGGTCAAGAAAAGAAAGGGGTAGCTTATTGTAAAAGTGGATACCGAGACCCTCAAACGAACCATGATCCTTACGAAGACGGTGGGAAGGAACATGAAGTGTATGCTTATTTCTTGTGTTAAAATTGTGGATATCACTGGTCTTTTTGTATAAATGTATATTTTGTCTAATGTATAATATGTCTGGAAAAATGAATTGAGATGCCACCGTGAGAATTCCAATCTCTTTGAAAATTTCTCTTAAGGTAACTCTTGACCCTAACCTGTATATTGCTCTTATAGCACGTTTTTGTAAAACAAATGTATTTTGTATGTCTGCGGACATACAAAATACATTTGTTTTGCAAAAACGTGCCCCACAAAAGAATACCGTTGGGCATAAAGGTAAAATAGACTAACCGTGCTGTGTCAACGTCAGTATATTTTCTAACTTTTCTGACGGCATAGGTGGCAGAGCTAAGCCTTCCCTGTAGGCTTGATATATGTGCACCCCATTGAAGTTTGTAATCAACAGTTATACCCAAAAAAAAACTGCCGAGTCCACAGTTTCAAGCACTTCTTTATTTAAAAAATGACATTAGGTCCTAGATTTATAACATTAGGTAAGGCAAACTTTATACGTTTAGTTTTCTTAGCATTGAAAACTAAGTTATTTGTCGTACACCAATCCGTAACCATTGAGAGAGCGCTATCTACGTTATCAAATCCTGTCTGTTCCTATTTACTTTAAAGATAAGAGAGTTATCTTCTGCAAACAGTACTACGTCACAGATACCCTTTAAAAATGTGGTAAATCATTAATATACACCAAAAACAAGAATGGTCTCAATAAATTTAAAGTGGTAACATTCCGTTCCATGCAACATAATACACTTTGCCGTTGGAAAACTGTTGTCCTCATACATCGACATACCTAGGTCGTGGTCAATTTACCAACAGCAAATAAGTTTGAAATCACAAAAAAAAATGTGATGTACACTACAAATTTACGGTTTTCGGATTTTTCCTTTAGGTATATGTGCTCTATGCTAATGCTTTTTGCCAAATTTCATGATTCTAGGTCAACGGGAAGTACCATAACCCCAAAACCTACAAATCAAACCACTGTATTGATATTAATACACAACCAATGATCTGTTTAGATGTACCCTATTGGTTTTGATTCCCCTGAGAGTGTTCAAATATGCGACATAAACGGCCGCATCTTTTCTTTCTTTTCTGTCTTTCTTTCTTTGTTACCTTCACGCGTTTTTGAGACAAACTTCAAAAAGGTCTTGACAAACGGACAGAGGACAGACGGACAGACAGATGGACAACAAAGTCATCCTATTTTCCTTTTGAGGTACGGAACCCTAAAAATTAAATAAAACATAAGTTCACACCTATACAAAATCTCTGAGATGTATTTTTTGGCGATGGTTTGAAGCTAATACGTTTATGTTTCAGTTTAAAAAACATAACATAAACGTGTATTCATGAAACGTGTAAATATACTTATACTGCCATCTGTCGCAAGTTATCTGAACTAGGTACGATGAAGGTAACTAACTTCGTCTCTGCTTTCACTACAAGTGTAGAACGTAATATTGTTTTTACTTTGTCGGAGTATTCGTTTGTGTATGCCTACATAGAGGGCTCTTTATTCAAAATAAAATTGGTCTTACAAAATTATTGATGGTCTCCTATTGAATATAAGTATAATGAACGATCTAAATATTTTTAGAAACATTTTGTACTTTCAATATTTATGGGATTGTGCCAATTTGAGTTGTTCCAAGGGTCAATCTGTCTAGCCTTTTCCTAACTATCTTAGGGTCGGCTTTCAGTCTAACCGGATGCAGCTAAAAACCAATATTTTACATGGAGTGACTGCCTATCTGATCTCCACAACCCAGTTACTGTGTAATACGATACCCTTTGATAAGACTGGTTGTTAAACTTTCGGGCTTCTGACGACCCGTAACGACTGTCCAAGATCCACGATTGACAGCCGGGACCAACCGTTTAACGTGCTCTCCGAGGCATGGAGGAGTCTTGGTATGTAAAGATGGTCACCCATTCATGGAACAACCCTGGCAAGCGTAGCTTAACCTGATGGATCGACCCGTGCGGCTGTTATTACTTTAGCCACGAGCTCCTCAAGTTGTTGAGTTGTTTCAAGGGCTCCTGAATAATTGTTAATACATGGCATTAGGTAGTTATAATACTAATTTTAGACCTCCCATAGGTCCCATAGGTACTAATTTTGAGCAGCTGATGATAACTTTGCACGATAAGTTCAATTTTGTTTTTGAGAATTTACTGTTTTCCTTGAAGAAAATTGTTAGTTTCCATGAGCAGAAGCGGTACTTCAAATATGGCCACGTATTTCCGTAACATACTGTAGAATCACTGTAGGTCTATTTCTAAATGATATAGGTGAAGTTCAATCTTTTTTTTTTGCTCTCTGATTTAAAATTAAAGGGCTGCGGGTTTCCATTTTTTAAATTGTACTACCTTCTACCAGCGGCTTCGCCCTTGTGGAATTGGTACTCCTTATAAACATTCAACCCCCATTTCACACTCGCAGGGGTGGAATTTCGAAAAATCCTTTCTTAGTAGACGTACTCTTCACAAAGAACACATCCTCAAAATATCTTGTCTCTAGGACCAGCGAATTGGGGTGTGCATTGATATATCAGTTAGTCAGCCAGTCAGGACTTTGAGTTATAGATATGATTATCAATTCAATCAGATTATAGACAAACCTACTGCCAAGTTTTACCATAATCCCTAAATCTCCCTCTTTATAGACTTTTGAAACAGTGTTTAAGGGAGGAACTTTCCTAATGCGTAGCATCCTTATCAGCCCAGCCTTTCTCAACTATGTTGGGATTGGTTCCAGTCCATCCGGATGCAAACTGAGTATAGCTACTGATATTTTACATGGACCCACTACCTCTCTAATCCAAGTCGTGATCAACTGCTGTCTTCGTCGCACCCTTGGAATTTATTAACCCGAGACCATCTCTACCATTGAGCTATTGGGCAAGTCCTACGAGAGACTGATCAACCGCCAGATCGTCGAGAACGTCACAAGTGGAGATGGAGTGGTCACACGGTCCGTAGAGATTCCCATCACATACCCAAGCAAGCAGTGGACTGGAATCTCCAAGGAAAAAAAACCGCCAAAAAAGGGTTCCGTCCGTCCCATTATCTATAAAAACGAGCAAAACAGATCACGTTATGTGTATGGGAGCCCCATTAAATATTTATTTGATACTGTTTTTTTTCTGTATTTTTTGTTGCCACAACAGAAACACATCATCTGTAAAAATTTAAACTATCTAACTATCACGGTTCATGAGATACAGCCTGGTGACAGACGGACAGCGGAGTCTTAGTAATAGGGTCCCGTTTTACCCTTTGGGTACGGAATCATAAAAAGCGTGGCCGTCCCCGCCAAACCTGGCATCGCACCGTCGTAGTGGCAGAAACGACGAGCAACGGAACGACGTCGAGCACGGTGTAACGTGAAGACGCTCACGACTGTTCGTGATGGAGGAGTACTTGTGGACGCGCCTTTGCCTCATCTAGAGGACATTAGGACTTTAAGTCAAGAAATCAAGTCACTACCTATCTGTCCTTGACAATTCAGTTTCCTACTGGATAAATAAAAAAATTAAAATTAATCAAATTCAAATGTCATGTATTCAAACTAGGCTGAGAGCCAGCATTTTTTGAACGTCAAAGTTATATACTCGTATATAGACAGTCCCCTAAAAATGCCCGCCCGTCACCACTTACAAGTGTTTTTACTGTGAAGAAGAAGAGATAAAAGTAGTTGTCAGACTGCGGAGCATATTTCCTGAATATTCATAGACACAAGTACTTAATAGCCAAGTTTAGACACTAAAGCTGTAAACTGAATCTGGAACCATCCCAAGTAAACACCAAAACTCATTTTTCCAAACACAATCTTTCGACTAAAGAGCTTCATACCAACATAATCTAAGTAAATTCTTGGCTTCAAACGGTTTTGGTTCAACTTTATTACTCTCAAAGTTCAGAGTTAGAGGCTCGTTGAGTTTTATAGCAGTTTTTACACAACCACCGAAGCGATTGGTTAGGGAGCTTGCATATACGATTTGGTTTCTCGATATGTAAATTTTTCTTATCTTTAAAACTTTTTGGGGTGGGTTTTGTGGGCATTACCGTTGAGCTGGTGGATAATACAGTTTATTGTAAAAGAGGGCGATGGTGGTGAAAAAATATTGAATATGTTTGGTTGTTGTTATTGTTTTTTAGTTTAAGATGTGTAGTAAGTTCAATCAATTGTGGGACTAGTACAATTTTGAGAACTATATGGATAATCATGATCGGCTTTGAAGTGTAAATTTCAAACTTCCTTTACTTAACGTTGGTTCCACAACTACGTAGCGTACCTAACCAAGTACTTAAGTGTTCCCTAGCTATAATTATGGAATAAATTATTAATTTAATTATTTATCAACGATGATTATCATGTTTAAAGAGGAGCTAGTGGCTAAAGTAATAACAGCCGCACGGGTCGATCCATCAGGTTAAGCTATACTTGCCGGGTTTGGTTCAGGGATGGGTAGCCATCTTATATACCGAGACTCCTCTGTACCTCGGAAAGCACGTTAAACCGTTGGTCCCGGCTGTCAATCGTGGATCTTAGACATTCGTTACGCGCTTCTGACGAAGAAGCGCGAAAGTTTGACCTCCAGTCTTACTAAGGGGTATCGTTTTACCCAGTAACTGGGTTGTGGAGGTCAGATAGGCAGTCGCTCCATGTAAAATACTGGTATTCAGCTGCATCCGGTTATACTGGAAGCCGACCCCAAGATAGTTGGGAAAAGGCTATGCAGATTGACTTGATTAGGAGGTTATTCAGGACTGCGACAAATTAATCGCTAGTTTGGACATCGGACGAAACTAAGAACTAAGTATTTTTCTAAAACACAATTTATTTGTTTGGTGAACCCTATAACAAATAACTTTTAGTCGGGTAATATAAGTTCCAAAACTAGATAGATTCAGTATTTCGAATAAATTACATAATCTATTCTTACAAATCGATCGTGTCCTAATAACATAAGTATGTACACACCTTTACAAATTGGAAACAAACTTACATTTTGTAGCTCTCAAACCTAGTTTCCCTTACCCACATTCCTATGCCAACTCCATAAGGTTTATTTCAGGCGGAGGTTAGTTTTTCAGCTGTATTGATTCGTGTTCAGGGGTTGATTACCGTAATGCCTGGAGGTAAGACCGTGAAACGTTAAGGATTGGTATTCTTTCTTCCTTCAGTGAGCTGGTACTTCTAGTGGCGGGGAACTTAAGTGGGTGTCAGTTTAGAACCGTTTTGTGTGATTATACAGCTTTCTTATCCTTTGAGATGTAGTAAAATTATTCTTGTGGTGAGAATGACGTGATAAAGGACTTAAGAAATATTGGGTTCCCACCTATGAAATTGGGATTGTTTTCTCACAAATAGAGAACCTCGTCACTTCTATGAATTAAAATATTCATCAATTGCTCTATATTCTATCGAATAATGACCGTTATAGACAACTTCCAATAAGAAAAAAACCTTATTAACTATAGTTTTATTTAAAAAAAAAACCTTATAAATGACTCTTCTTTTTGTTAGCAGAAATGAAACCACTATTTGTTTTAGCTTAGCCAAAACTTATTTAAGTGGCATATGTTATCTTAATTTTTAAACATTATTGCATAAAAGTTTTAAAACATTAGTGTTCATAGTTGTTAAATAAATTAAGAAAATGTTAGTATGAAAAATGCAATTTCTTCGCTTCTTCTTTCCGATTCTTAAGGAAGACATCTAGGTCGTCCCGCCATTGCCATCTCCTTCGTGGTAAGCTGAGACCCCGTGTCGCTGAGTCTACAATCTTGTTTATTTAGACACAAAACTAAAAATCCAGCTCCATAAAATAATATCAAAACCGAATGCAAACAAGATCCATCAAAAATTCAGGCATGGCGTGTACTGCCGGCATTGTTTTTATTTAATTTCATTTTGCTCTCCATGGTATGGTGCCTAGTGACGTGACTGACGGAAACGACTGGAGTTTGTGTACAGTGTTTGAAATACATTAGTTACTAACCCAGAAAATTTGTCAAAAGATACCAAATTTCAACTCAATCGCTGCAGTAGATTCGCTGCCTAAATTGGTTCTGTGTGTAACAAGGCAGTGTTAAAGCCTTGTTTATTTTTTGACCTCTATTCCAAAATTACGTTCTTTGCTACCTTTTTTAATTTCAAATTCAAAAATTACTTAGTTTTCTCTGTCATGTCTCTGTTTTAATATTAAAAATCAGTTCAAATTCTGGAGCCGAGCTGGTAGAAGCTCCTCATTATTTTCCGACTCTTCAAGTGTCAGTTACCAGTTTCCTAGAATTGTGCATTAATACAATTTATTTACGTAACTAGTCACAGTGTATGTGTTCGTAATATTATAATAAAGCCCACTGTTGTAAATAACAAATATAATGTGTTAACTCGTCGTGTGTTATTATTCATTGAACTCCTCCTCTGCGTGTCACTCTTACGTCCTCCTCTGCGTGTCACTCCTACGTCCTCCTCTGCGTGTCACTCACACCACCACTCCGGTCCCGCAACGAGACACGTCCTCCGTACCGTGACATGTGTGTGGTCTCATAAGGGTCTCGTTTTTAATTCAGACTATTGGAAGACTAATTAATTGAAATCATATGGCACTCGGAACAGGTAGGCCGATATTACCCAAAATAATAGTCTGAAAGACGGAACATTTATTTATTGGCTTAAGTACAAGAACATTACATTAGAAGAAGTAAAAGTTATACTTACATTTATTTGCTTTACATTATATAACTACTACCCATCCTACATAGATCGCTTTAAATAGCCTGAGATGGCGACTCTTAAACTGCCAAATTTACTCCACTCAAGTACTTGCACGAACGAATATCGGTTAAAATGACCAACCTTTTGCCACTTCAGCTGGATTACCCTGTAGGCTAGGTCTACCAACGCTTTTTTGTGTGAGCATTAAGTCTTATGTTAAAAAAAATATGTATATCAAAGAATTTATCAGTAAGCGCTTAATTTTTGGAGTTAGGAAATCATCCAATGACTTCTCCTGCTCTGGGTGGACCTCCGTGGGCGTGACAGACTTTTACTGACTAAAACTCAACCCTGTTCCTTCAGTTGTCTGAGTGTTCAGGGGCACCGTAACTCTGTTTCGAATTTATCCGCGACTCCTGCGCATGCATCTGCCATGACGGGCCCCGTCAGGTATTGCTATATATGGATAAAATATCCCATCCTCGTCGCCAAATGTGCTGTTTGTTTATAATACATTGCCCGTTGTATATCGGCTCTGTTCCCTATCCACTGCATCACACATGTTATCTGCCCCGCGGCGACATAGCTATGTCGGGAGATTTGTCTGGGAGAGGAATATTTCCCGCTCGCTTTTCAATGCCTGGATATTTAGGACTTTGAGACGACAGAGTATTATTTTTACTATTCACATACTAGGACCTTTTATCCGAATGGCAATGTAGGTGGGAAAGATCCATCAAAGGCAGACACCTCCACCAGTTCTTCCCATCGGTTCGCGAATGGCTGGATAGGACATGGCTGGAGGTGGATCACTGTGTTGCCCAATTTCTCACAGGTCATGGCAACTTTAAGAGTAAATTATTTTCCTTCAAGCTTGTTGCCTCACCTTTATGTCAATATTCTACTCCTGATTGCGAATACGAACAATCCGCATATCATATCCTGTGGGAGTGTACTCTTTGGCAGGCTGAGCGCAATATTATGTTGGATAGTATTCAGCCTACGTCTGGAGTTGTCTATTACACGGACCTTGTGGAAACCAGAACGAATTTCCGTGCGCTCAAGCGTTTTTTGCCCTATCTATTATTGGAATCAAGTGTAACAGCTCACAATTTTAGGACCCATTAATATTAATTAGTGTTTTTAACCAGTGGTGCTTGGCAACTGGGCTTACCCCAGTTGTAAAAAACCCCTTTTGTCCCTAATGGCCTAGTTTTGTTCTGTCTCCCGCTTGATTAGGAGGGAAGTGGAAATTATGTTTTTCTTACTCCTCCGCTGTCTTTTCTGATTAATTTCGTTGCGGGACCCAAGACAGTTTAATCGTTTCTCTGGGACTCGTCGAGCTTCATTGCCTCGGCGTTTTTTCTGGTGGTCGCCACTGTTGATTCTGGCTTACAGAAGTTACAGTGGTTTGGGAATAGTGTGGCGGGCTTGTCCCAAATTATTCACATACTCTACACTGCCTAATAACCTATTTATTTTGTCAGTTGTACTTACAATGCCACATGTCCATGTCGGTATAGCTCGGATTTATGAAAGGTATGACTCTGAAACGGAAACGGTTATAGGTGTGGGTTTTTCGGTAGAGACGTGTTATTCATATTTTAATCAAATAAAGTATAAAAAAACCGAACCTTTTCTATGGCTGGTTTATTTTATAACTGTTGTGTGGCCTGTCTATATCACCTGTATAAATGGAATATTACAGTTAAACAACATTCACATAAAAGTAATTTAATGACTAAAAATGGAATAACGCACACAAGCATTTGAGAACCGAAACTAATATTAGCTTTATATATTATTGTCACTAAATATGTTATGTTATGTTGATTGGTAGATACATAATATACTTTGTAATTGTTTCAATTGATTATTTGAATAGTTATTGCAACTGACTTCAGGTGATTTGAATATTGTCTTTTATTTAAAAGGAAGTCTGTTGCAAACTTGATAAAATAATATTTAAGAAACGCTTTACTTCCGGAAGTTGCTCGGCACGCCACTTATTAGAAGTTTTAGGTAGAAAATATTATAAAAGCACGTGTCCGCGCATTAATTCCGTTTAAAATAAAGAACAGTAACGTAATTCTGCTTCTTTTTAACCGATTTTTAAAAGGAGGAGGTTATCAATTCGAATGTTTATATATTTTTTTTATTTATGTTCGGGCATAACTTCGTCATATATAAGTATTGTAAAATTCTTTTTTTGTTCGAAAGGGGTTGATTCCGAAATGGTCCAATTTAATATTTCATATAGATCTGATAATCTGTTTCGGAGACAGACATCGGAACTCTTCAAAAAATGACAGCAAATCAAGCGCGATTGCTGCTATCGCATAAAGCATTGCTAACACAATTTAATGGGGAATCACAACAAAAAAGTGAAAAAAGAAACTTCCGTAAAAAAACCGACTTCCAAAATTAAAGTATATCTATGTATATTTTGTACTTTTGTTTTTTTTATATTGTCACAACCTTTCCTGATTTCTTATACTAAGGAATTAAGACGTGTCCAGACTAAGGATAGTGTTTAATTAATATGTTTGCTGTTGCTATCCTGAAGTAAATTTTATCTGCCTAGCCTTTTCCCAAATGTTGAGGTCGATCCCTAGTCTTACAGAATGCAGAGGAATATCAATCCTAATAGATTCTATTTCTATACATAATATACCACTAATATTATAAACGTGAACGGTGGTTGGCTGTTTGTTACTCAATCACGAAAGAACGGGTGAAGAAATCTGGATGAAATTTGGAGCAGAGATAGATTATAGTCTGAAATAACGGACTCGCGCATAAACTGTTCCGTACCATCGTACAAGATTATACGCGTTTTCTTGTTGCCATTATTGTGATTGAGCAAACCAGCCAAAAAACACGTTTTAGTAGGGGAGCCCCTTTAATTTTTATTATCTGTTGTTATATCGGCAACAGAAATACACATTCAACTGAAAAAGTTCAACTGTGAAAGTTTCAACTGTCTACCTATTATGGATCATGAGATACAGCCCGCTGACAGACAGACGGACGGACGGACAGCGGAAGCTTAGTAATAGGGTCCTGTTGGTTACCCTTCGGGTACGGAACCAAAAAAAAACAATTGTTTTGTTTTTAGGCTTCTTTAAGCTACAATTTTATCTATGTGCGTCATTTTCACGTGAATAAACAGTTTTTCTTTTTTATTTCTTTTCTTTCTAAATATCAATTCCAGGCGGGCGAAGCCACTGGCAGAAGATAGTATTTTATAAGGAGGAGTTGCCTGTACTCGACAATACAGTTAGTAAGTGGTTCTTCACAACGCAACTATGCAACTCATTTTCTTAAAATCTACATATCCAGCTTAAAAAATATCATAATCCACATCAAAACTTCAATAATCCACGTGCAGCTCACCATATTCGTAAAAATTCATACATTTTAATTAAAAACTTGCCAGTGCAGTGCCCGACAAATGAATATTGTCCAAGTCCGGATGCCAGTGGATAAATATTCAGTGTTTAGTGCCAATCGAATTGGCAGGATGTCATGCTGTGCCATGGTAGGATGTCATGCTCTATTTGCATGATGCCGATGTAATGGCATGATACTTGTGTTATTTACTCGTATAGGTACTTGGTCAGATGTTGACTGGTTTTTGTGTTTACAGAACGAATTTTGTAGGAGATTTCCTATTTAATCGAAGTGGTAACTCGCAGTTATCGACAAATTTTACAGAATAAACAAACTGAAATGTTATGACTCAGCCATATTAATCCATAGTACAGGTAGAATTAATGCTTATGGCGGATCGGAACACTACGCAGGTCACGCGCAGTAGCAAATTCATGTTACAGCGGGGTTAAGTGGTAGGCGGCAGCGACCTCTCGCGTCCGGCCCTGGTCCAGGCCATGGTACGGAGCGAGAGGGAATGGGAAGCAGTCTTCTCCTTCTGCGAAGCAGTAATGCTCGCGAAGGAGGAGGCGGAACGGGTGAGGGAGAGGTTGCAATGACAGCCTCGCCCTCACGCCCTCAGCAGCAGCCGCCGCAGGAGACGCCAGACGCTTCCGGCGCCGCGAGACGATCTCCGGCCACCGTAGACCCGGGCCTGCGGACGGCGAGTAATGGGTAGCTCGCCGTCCGATCAGCACCAGGCCCGAGAGTCGACGGCGCGTAGTGTTCCACGCGCGCCTCAAAGAGTTGTCAGCATATATGACGGGGCCCGTCATGGCCGATGCCTGCCTAGGGGTTGAGGATAAATTCGAAACAGTTACCTCGCCCTGGGCACTCAGGGCAGGGAGGAACAGGGGTGGGTTTTAGTCAATAAGAGTCTGACACGCCCTCCCGCTCCACCCTAGAGCGGGAGAAGTCATAGGATGACTTCCCACCCCCCAAAAAAAAAATCAGGATTGAGTGGTGGGGTACTGCGCAGTAAACCGCGGGCTTCACACACGACATTACCTTTTAATCGAACTATAACAATGAGCGTGAGGGTAGACGTTCTCCACAGGTAAAGTTTAGGTTAGATGAAAAGCCAAAGATGAAAAACGCGATGATTGGCGTATTATTGGCGCAACCTATGTTCAGCAGTGGACTGTGTAGGCTGATGATGATGGAAGAGGTATATCATGAAGCCACTTATAGTTTTGTAGGTCCATCATCAGTTCAGCCGATGTGAACCTTTGAGTGATAGAGAGAGATCACATTTGAGGGTAGGATTCAGTGTACTCGTACAATACATAAAAACCTACATAAATAATGCCAAATATATATTTTACCTAGATACTAATAAATACCAATATACTACCTACTAATGTTATGTCAATTTGGAAGGAAGTGCTCTTAGATTTTCTTTTTGAAGACATCTAGAGAAGGACTGTCGCGTAAGGAGTGTGGGAGAGAGTTCCAGAGATGCACTGCAATGACAGAAACGGAGCCATTATAGCGGCTGGAAGTGTGACGCGGAGTACGAAGGAGAAGAGAATTGGCAGTACAACAGGGTTTACCCCTCGGAACGAAGGCCTTCCGCCACTCAAGAACTTTTCGGCCCCGTCGACCATCTGTTCTGCGAGCAATGTGCCCTGCCCACTGCCACTTCAGTTTAGCGATTCTTCGGGTAATGTCGGTACCTACCCTTAGTTCTCTTGCGGATATTAACATTCCTGATTCAATCACGCAAGAAAACTCCGAGCATTGCCTTCTCCATTGCCTTTTGGGTAGTCACCCGTAACGTGGTCGCTCACAATTGGTCTCATCAGAAGGCTTAAAGTCTTAAGCCTTCTGATGAGACCAACTGTGAGCGACCACGTTTCTGTTCCATAGCTAGGTAAAGAGGTGCTCGATTTAATTTTATACTAATCTAAAGTTGATATGTTTGCACTGCGTCGCGTAGTTCCCTATCAATACGTGTAGTAATATAAGCAGTGACTAACGTCGTTCATTGTCTGGGAAACTTTATGAGTGGCCTTAGCCTAATAATGAGTAATGACACATTCGAATTGTTTTATTTGATTGATGCCATAAACTAATAATGTTAATGACATAAATCGAATTTATCAATCTATATCGTGGGTTTGAAAAGTATACGTGCCGATAAAATTTCGAGAAGACACCAGGTTTTACCCGACTACCACAAAAAGAAATATCTAATGTTTTCATTATGTAATTCCCTTGCCCTTATTCCAATTTGTTTGGGGTTAGTGCGCCATGTTTTCTTCTTCCATTTTGTCATATCAGTAGTCTCCACTTTTTTTTGTTTTTCTGTAATTATCGTTTTAATTATTTCAATCGTCGACATTAAAAGATTGACAATTAATTTTGAATAGGTATATTACCACACATCATTAACACACACACACACACACACACACACACACACACACACACACACACACATTACATTTAATTAGTGATTTGTGGTGCAAGTGGGTTTTACAGCAATTAATCTATACTAATATTATAAAGAGGTAAAGTTTGTGAGTTTGTGAGGTAGTAGGGGGTAATCTCTGGATCTTCAGAACCGATTTTGAAAATTCTTTATCATTGGAAAGCCACATTATTTGTGAGTGTCATAGGCTATAAATATTTTTGAAATTCACGCGAAAGACGTCGCGGGCGGAGGGCATGCGGTCAGACTAAAAGGCGACCCTAACATAGTTGGAGAAAGGTTATCTAGATTGATTGACTGCATTACCTTTACCTACACCCAAAACAAGATACCAATTCAATTAAAAATATTTAAAAAAATCCGATGCATAAAACAGAAGCGAACATTTAAAAAACACAAAAGAGATGACCTTGACATGGCTGAACCGAATTTGATAAAACATGTCTCAGAACCATCGCTAGAAAACACACTCAAATCGGTTCACCCATTTAAGAGCTACGGTGCAACACACAGACTGACACACACACACACATAGCGGTCAAACTTAATACAACCCTCTTTTTGCGTCGGAGGTTAAAAATAAAACACAGTAACGAAACTTTTATCGACGTCAGCCAAAAAGAAGATCATAAACGAAAGTCACATACGTCTTACATTGTATAAAACTCTCATTTCACACCATCAGCAGTAGGAACGAGTCCGTTACCTACAAATCATAATAAAAGAGCAAGGAACCCATAACTTGGGCTTCGATTGCGATGAGCATGTTCCGGGGTCCAAATCGCCCTCAAGGGACCTCCTATCGGCTGAACGTGCTGTGTTGCTGAAATTAAATTCGCCAATCGATAACCCTGGTATAGTAGGTAAGTGTGCTTGTACTCTTAATTTTTTGGGAATAACTGGAAACTGAGGGGAATATGAGGAAGTCTAAAAGTGGCACTGCTAACTGAAAAGTTGTATGGAAATCGGTTGTCGTGGTATGGGTATGTGATGCGGAGGAATGAAGAAAATATCGTGAGGAAAGTCTTTTATGTGTGTATTTTGATGTGGACGGCGCTCGTGGCTAAAGTAATAACAGCCGCACGGGTCGATCCATCAGGTTAAAAATAATATTAATAATCATTTTATTTCAGGAATTCCATAATTTGTTAAGCTAGGATTGTGTTGGTCCATGAATGTGTCCATCTTTACATACCATCAGTCGTTACGGGTCGTCAGAAGCCCGAAAGTCTAACAACCAGTCTTACCAAGGGGTATCGTATTACTCAGTAACTGGGTTGTGGAGGTCTCCATGTAAAATACTGATATTCAACTGCATCCGGTTAGACTGGAAGCCGACCCCATGATAGTTGGGAAAAGGCTATGCAGATTGGTTTTGATGTGGATGGCTATAAGACTAGGTGAAGGCTAAAGAAACGATGGATGGACTGTGTGAAAGAGGAAATGGGTAAAAAGGGGGTGCTAAGATTATAGAGAAGTATGGAAGAAAAAGACATATTGCGCCGACTCCAAATAAATTGGAATATGGGCAGGAGAGTGATGACCTAGAAACTGAGGGCTGGTTCGACGTGGCTCGTGAAAAGTATGCCTAGAAGGAATTAGAGAAGGCCTTTGCCCAGCATTGGGACAGTATGGGCTAAATAAAAAAATAAAAACTGGAAACTGCAGATGTGAGAACATGGAGAGCTACGACTGTTATGAAAACACACATTGTAACAATTGATTATCAACGTTTACAAATACGTATACAATCGATTTGATTTGGAATGACAAAAGCATTGCCTCTGATTTTTTTTTCTTCAAATGTGCTGGTATCTATAATGGATTAGACTCAACATTGTTAACATAGGTACAGTAATATAATATCCTGTATTAAATTATAATTATTTATTTATCATATTTTCCTTTTTTAATCGACTTCAAAAAAGAGGAGGTTCCCAATTCGTTTGTATGTTTTTTTTTAAGTATGTTTGTTACGCGATATATCCGCCATTTGTGAATAGATTTCGATGATTCTTTTTTTGTTTGGTAGGTCGTACTTCAGAGGTGGTCCCAAATAAATTTTATTGAAATTGATTCAGCGCTTCTTGAAAAAATCAACATAAACAAAAAATATGTATACATAGATGACGTTTTGGTTGTCTCCAAATGTTCAAATTCCATATTATTTGGGTTATCCATTCGGGCATAACTTTAAAATTTAGTTTTACTTCTGGGGTATAACAACTAAAAAGTGAAAAATAAAAAACTTTTTTACAAAAAATACAACCGACTTCTAAAAATTAAAGTTATTTTGCAATTTTTAGAAGTCGGTTGTATTTTCGTAATAAGTTTTCAGATTGTAGAATGGTAATGCATCATAAGATTGGCACGGTCCAGCCATTTGAATCTCATTAGCTGTTCTTTCGTGAACCTTTTAAGAAAAGTTTCTTAATCAGATTCTAGCCAACAAAAATGCAAGCAGGTCTTAGCATTGTCTCCATTATGTTTCTAACTAGGTTTTGAAAACATTTTATCAGATAACAAGCACGCATACCATTGTGTTTGTAACAACTAGATTTAACTGATAAAATAATGCCCGCCAAAGAACTAAATAATCTAATTTCCTCCCTCAAATGAGTGAGGCCGATAATTCTATTATTCTGACTCATTGTCGAGATTTTTCTTTGTCTCAAAAGAAAAATGGCGACCATTGTCATGTAATGGAGGCCTGCCGAGGCCAAAAAAAGACATTTAAGCTATTGTACCAAAGAATTCTTTAGGAGACATCATTTCAAGTTATTTAGAGCATTCCTAGGTTATTCGTTGTATCGTTTGAAAGGAATATTTTTAGGCCTTATTTTAAAAGTCAAAGTGGTATTTTCAGTCACGTTGAAAAATTGAATTTTAAAAGTAGTATTCTTGAAACTTGATATACTCGTAGATAACTTTTTCTATTTTCGTTATTAAATCTTTTATCTTTACTTCTTAATATTATAAATGTGAAATGCTGAAAGGATTTATAATTTATGAAACTTGACACTCGAGTAGGTTTTTTTTTGTGGGGTTGGAAATCGTCCAATGACTTCTCCCGCTCTGGGTGGAGCGGGAGGGTGTGTAAACAGAGTCTTACTGATTAAAACCCACCCCTGTTCCTTCCCTGCCCTGAGTGCCCAGGGGCGCGGTAACTCTGTTTCGAATTTATCCACGACTCCTGGCCCTGTAGACAAAGTAACATCGCTTCGTAGCGAAACGATATCTAAATTCGTCATCGTCTCTGAGATATCGATAAACATTTCCTAGCGTTAGCGTTCCTTCGTTATCTTTTTTGGCGATCACGATCGAGGCGAAGGCGAACTCTGAAAGCGCTGCTTGTCTACGCATTTGTATGGGATAAACGCGATAGCAATTCATTTCTTTATGATTTCGTTACGAATTATAACATTGTCTACCAACTTGCGATAACAATGTCGACAGTCGACTGACCACGTGACTTAGCGCGGTTTATGTTAATCTCATACATTTTAGTCTTTTCTAACTTCGTTATCGTTTTTGAATTGTTACTTTGTCTAAGCACCCTGGGTAGGAACTCGGCTTGCCTGGGTTTGCGTTACATTGCGCGCAATAAAAAGTAGCTTATTTTTCATACCTTAAAATAGTAGAATAGAATAGAATAGGATAGTATACTCTTTATTATGTACACCATATAAATTACAATAAAAATATGAGGAAAACATTACATAGGGTGACACAATGGGCGGCCTTATCGCTAAAAGCGATCTTTTCAAGACAACCTTTGGATGGATTTTAAAGAAAAAAGGAAATACAGTACTGTAGGTAGTCTTAGGTGTACTATTTATAATAATATATACAATAAATACATTATAGATAAATATATACACTAATAATTATGAAACAAAACGCATAGAACCCTAGTAAAAACGATTAAAGAGAGAGGTAGTGACTTTTGACCATTGTTTTGAAAGTGGACAAGGATTGAGCACGCCTTACCGACACGGGCAAGGCATTCCATAACCGCACCGCCTGAACCGTAAAAGATTTGTCGTAAAAGCTGGTGGAATGCATCGGCATCTCTAGTCTCAAGTTTTCCGATGACCTCAGATATCTATTATGTGTGTCATGAAGGAACTTGAAACGTTCATTAAGATAAGAGGGGGTTGTAGGATTGAACAGAATACTGTAGAGCAGAAATAAAATATGAGAATCCCGGCGAAGACGTATGGGAAGCCACTTGAGCTTGATACGAAATTCAGAAATGTGATCATATTTGCGTAGGCCAAATATAAATCTTATGCAAAGGTTTTGAAGACGCTCAAGTTTATCTAGTTGTGCCTGGGTGAGATCGAGATAACTGACATCAGCATAGTCAAGGATGGGAAGCAGAAGGGACTGTGCAAGCGCAGTTTTAGTGGCAGTGGGAAGAAAGTTCCTCAATCGTCTAAGGGACCTGGCAGATGCAAAAATTTTGCGGCTTACGTCCTGTAGCTGCGGACTCCAGGACAGATATTTGTCAATCCAAACCCCAAGGTTCTTTACTTTCTCAAATATTGGAATAATAGTTCCGTTAAATTGTACCTGGGGAAACTGTGACCAATTTACTTTTGGAATCATCCTAGAGCTGCCAACAACAATGACCTGAGTCTTCGACGGATTTACCTGAAGCACATTTGCCTCACTCCACTCACAGACCGTAGCCAAATCCTTGTTTATTGCAATAATTGCATCAGCCAGATCTACAAGGGCAGCTTGTTTGTAGATTTGTAAATCGTCTGCATATAGGTGGTAGGAAGATAGAAGTTTTTAGGAAATAGCGTTTATAAATATTGCGAAGAGTAGATAACACGCCACCCTGAGGTACACCGGCAGTTGTATAACACCAGGAAGAGTTAGATTCTTCTATGCATATACGTTGCCGGCGGCCATACAGGTAACCGCGAAACCAGTCAGTCGCTGTTGGAGATATGTTAAGCGAGCGAAGTATGCCAAGCAGGATATCGAAATCGACAGTGTTGAATGCATTACTAAAATCTAGTAAGCAAAGAACCGTCAGATGCCCTCATAGTAGTCCATTTCCAGCAATAATTTTTGCGCAAAGCTACTTTTTTAGGTGTATAATAAGTGTAGTTGATGGCTTTGTCATGTGTCTTTAATATATTTAATTATATTATTTTACATTTACACCCTGTATGTTATTCGATATATCTATCTATCATTACCTGTAAAAAAATAAATCACTTGTTACGTACGCGAAGTCGCGGTCCGAAGCTAGACTATTATTAATTTAATTCTCTGTTAGATTTAATTTAACGAAATGTGCTGCTGTCGTGCTAGTAAATTGGCTAGCAATCATTCAACAGAGTGATCGAGGTCCTACGTTTTGGGCATCGATCAAACTGTTGCTCGACTAATATCAATCGGACTTTTAGCTCTTTAATGTGAGGGAACGTGATATATAAAAGTAATAATTTAAGTATATTTAGAGGAAAAGCTCTATTTTTATTTATAGCTCATATTGTGGTAAAAGCATTATATTCGACAAGACAATAACTGGGTATGCGTTGGAAGTAGATAGTTATTTGTACAGTCACAGTAATAAATTATAGTTAAAAAAAACTAAAACACACACTTTTTCGTATTCTGCATAATGAGTTTGCTGAGAAAACTTATTTATTTGGTACCTAAAATAACTAATCCATCATCTTTCATTCCAGTTCCCAAACCCTCAAAAAAAAAAATCCTTTGGTAGTCCGCACATTGGATTTAGAATGACGTAACTTAGCATTTTTTGAAGTGAAACTTCTTTAGAATCGTTGTGATTTCAAACCGGATGCAACGGAAAAAACGACAGGTTAGAGACACAAATACAAAAATGTGTAGGATGAAGCCAGGAAAGAATGAGACAGAAATATACATACGTTCGGGCGTCTTCGACGACCTTCGGCTGACGTCGGACAGCGGCGGAAGCGGCGAGAGGAGAGGGCGCGCGCGACGCGGGGCCTGGGGTCCCGTCACTTCGCTACCGATCATCAACTTTAGACAACTATTGCTCACCTTTGGCCACCTTTTGACAATCTTTTCCCACCTTTGACCACCTTTGACCACCGATTGCTCACCTATCGCTCACCTTTGACCACCTAATGCTCACCTTTGACCACCAATTGCAAACCTTTGACCAACTTTTGCTCACCTTTGGCCACCTTTTGACCATCTTTGCCCATCTTTGCCCACTTTTGACCACCTTTGACCTCCGATTGCTCACCTTTCGCTCACCTTTGACCACCTATTGCTCACCTTTGACCACCAATTGCAAACATTTGACCAACTTTTGCTGACTTTGGCCACCTTTTGACCATCTTTGCCCATCTTTGCCCACATTTGCCCATCTTTGCCCACCTTTGACACATTTAACCACCGATTGCTCACCTTTCGCTCACTTTTGACCACCTATTGCTCACCTTTGACCACCAATTGCAAACCTTTGACCAACTTTTGCTCACCTTCAAGTTTCACTTCTATCGTGTGTGAATCCGCACACACACCTTTTTTTTTTTTGTTTTTTTTTTTTTTTTTGGGGTTGGGTAATCATCCAATGACTTCTCTCACTCTGGGGCGTATCAGTCTCTTACTGACTAAAACCCACCCCTGTTCCTTTCCTGCCTGAGTGCCCAGGGGTGCGGTAACTTATTTTCAGAATTTATCCGCTACCCCTAGGCATGCAGGCACCGGTCAAGATGAGCCCAGTCAGTAGTGGCTGGACAACATTTCTTTGAGGCGCGCGTAGAACACTACGTACCGTCGACTCACGGGCCTGGTGCTGATCGGACGGCGAGCTACCCACTGCTCGCCATTCGCAGGCCCGGGACGTCACCCTGCATTGTCACCCAAACTAAACATGTACGCAAAATTACAGCTTAATCGGAAACCAGGACGTCGGTCACATTCTTAGATTTTTTACATATCTAGTTATTATAGATACAGGTAAAACTAGTTAAAACGTATTAAAAATAAAAGCATTTTAATCGACAAGGTAAGACAATAACGTCTTCATTCGGATCGATGATTTCCCAACTCTTTAAATATAAGAGCATTACTCCTCCACCATCCCGTAATTTTATTTATTATAGATATTTATTTTATATTTAATTATGTACTTTTGTTTATTGTAAAGTTAGGTATAGTTAATGTATGAATTACTTATGTATTCTAGTCTATTTTATGTTTCCATATCTATTTATACACACTGTGTCTACATCTTTCCAATCGCAGGTTGCTGGAAGAAATTTATTTTGAAGTAAGCAACACCTTCGTGCTCATCTATTTGTATTTGATTGTTGTGTTTTTTGTGTCTGCATAAATAAATAGGTAAATACTTTGGGCCCAGAAGCTGGTCACATTAATCTCAGCGTCTGTAGCGTTCATCAGGTCCTCCATAGTGCAGGTGAATGGACACTTGGGGCATTCCAGTATGTGAGTCTTGTTCTGGACAGGGCTCAGCAGCAGCATCGGGCTCTCATTGGGTAACTGACGGGTCTATAAAACCCCATTTTGCCAAGTTGTATTTGCAGCGGCGTACCTGGGCAATAACTGGCCAGGGTGTACTCGTGGCTTCGTCCCAACAGATCCCTGGTCCCAACTCGCCCGGTCCGTATATATTTACTTACCATGTATAGCTAGAAGGCGTAAAAGTACTGATGGTAAGAAAAGAGCTTGTATGGTAACACAAGGCACAAATCACAATTTTTACAATAATCATCATCTCTGCTAAAAAAACAGTTTATATAATAATTATAACTCTGCTCGTTTTGGTTATTGAATTTTATGAATCTTTTGTTCGGACACGTGCAGGCTTAGGCCTATTGTAAAATTTCAAGTAATTAATTATTTATTCATTAACCTACTTATTTGCACGGAAACTAAACAGATCAAGAGCAAAATTTATACGTGACAAGTATCTATTTTCTACATCGTAGCACTTTTCCGCCAAACTGTACCCTTGCAGCTAATAGGCATATAAAAAAGTGGGCGAGTTGGGACTAGGGATCAGTTGGGACGAAGCCGTATTCGTTCTAAGTAGGTATGTACAGTTACAATAAAAATAGGTCCGTCACGTTAAAGTCTGTTTTTGTTTGATTCAATGCATAAAAGGATATACTCTACTGGCTCAGTATTGTCATACTGTCATTGTTACAGAATGGCACTTGCTAACTGAAAAGGTGATAATGACATTGAAATAAAACAGATTTGATTATTTCACAAACGGCCAGTCCATAATA
Organism: Polia nebulosa; assembly: GCA_951329385.1. Lineage (NCBI taxonomy): Eukaryota > Metazoa > Arthropoda > Insecta > Lepidoptera > Noctuidae > Polia > Polia nebulosa. The sequence continues at coordinate 25,738,540 of OX589602.1, forward strand.
AAGTTTTTGGTTCGATGTAAATGAAAGGTTTACGCTATTTTGACCTTTGTTTTGCTGTGTTTAAATAACATAATATGGTTGATCAGTACTGTAGCTTCAATTTGTATTATGTGTCGTGTCTGTATAAAGGAAGCAACTTGATAACTGAAGAATGTATGAATGACTACACTGTACGTTGACGAATGCGACAGTTATGGAAGCTTAACCACCACTGAACTGAAACTACAACACTGAACTGAATTGAACCATCGCTTTAAAAGTAACTGTTAAGAAGTTGGCGTTAGACAAAGCAGAAAATTAACTATTGTCCAGTAGCATTCCACTCTACATACAGTCAGCTATATCCTATCCTATTAGACTGTCTGTTGTTCCAGCACAAAGTACCTAATATATAAACGTCTCACTACGATTTCTACGTAATTTGCTTTATAAAGTTAGATCCCAGAGCCGCCAAACATTACTTATTTTCTGATTTACAAAATTGGGGGGTTGAGTAGCTACAGTTTAACAATCCATAGAATTATAATTGTTAAACTGTAGTGTTAGTATTTATTTTGAAGGTACACATACCTGCGAGTGAGTTAAAGTCAAAGTTAGAATCGTGATATACATTATTCACTTTTCTTAAAGTGTTGATATTGATGTCTGTTTTGCAGAATATTGTTAAATAATTCAGAATTAAATAATATTGTAATGCCTAATTAAATATAAGAATAGTCTAAGGGGCGGTCGCCACACCACGGCCCTTGGCACAGGCAACTGAAGGAACAAGGGTGGGTTTTAGTCAGTAAAAGTCTGACATCCCGCCCTCCCCAAAAACAAGAGGTGATCACCACCAACCAACGGGAAGGTCCTGGCAGGCCAAAACTTGGCTATAGTGAGAAAATAATGAAACTGAAAGTCACCGATGACTTGGGAGGGTGCTAAATGCCTTGTTTGGTTTTTCAAATATGGTCTCCAAGAATGCACAAAAATAAAATGGACCGTCGGCCCAAACTTGCTGATATGCATCTATGCGTACGTTCAAAGTAATACTAACACTACTCAATCCCACACATTTAACTAATCAGAACATAAGAAATGTCTGGCGACTTTGGGATCTTAGACTTTTATCCTACATACAATGTGTTTGCTTCGGTGTTTGTGTTCAAGCTGCATTGCTATTTTGATCTGAGAATTACATCGGATACCTCAAAGCCTCCTACAGTCAGTAATCTGTTAGTTGTGTTTTGGGTTTGACTACCTAAAGTCAGCGAACCATTCCAATGGTTATGAGATACAATGGTGAATAAGCGTTTAATTATAAAATTGTCCATGTGGACAACATAACACAAACACACCGGGTGGGGGTTTGTGAGTGTTATGTTATCCATATGGACAATAACAATACCACCACCACCCACCACCACCCACCACCACTGTCCGACACAGTCCAACCATCGTTTCTTTGGCCTTCCCATAATTTTATAGCCATTGAAATCCATACACAAGACTTTCCTCACGACATTTTCTTCATTCCTCCGCATCACATGCCCATACCATGAAAACCGATTTCCACATAACTTTTCAGTCAGCGGTGCCACTTTCAGACTTCCTCTTATATACTCATTCCTAATTCTATCCATGCGCGTATCACTCTTAGCATTCTCATCTCAGCTGCATGCAATTGCTTTTCATTCATCCCTTTTGTGGTCCAACATTCTGAACCATACAAGACAGCAGGTCTGACCATTGTTTTATAAATCTTCCTCTTAAGTTTAAGGGGAATGCGGGAGTCGCAGATAGTCCCGGTGACCTGCCGCTAAGCAGTCCATCTAAAGAGGGCCTTAAATGCCCGTCATTGTGCGACCATTTTTTTTTTTTGTGCGACCATTTGACGTTTGGTACTTCCAGTATAGTCAGCATTGTCACAATCCATAAAACCCAAGCAATTAATAGAATACGTTATTCTTACCACCACAATCCCTACGTTCAAACCATCAAGCACAAAATTAATGAAAACAGGTAAGAGCCTTTGTACTAGAGCCTTTTTTATTCGTCGGCATGTCCAAGCTCTCAGTACAAACACTAGGTGCACTGAAAAAGGATTAAATCGATCCAATTCGGTGATACTTTGTTTGGTGCGGATTTTTCGACGGCCAATTCTCGAAGTGGCGAATTTTGGATGCAGTGAACCGGCTGTTCTGGCAATTTGCTCTGTAATTTTTTTGATTTTAATATGATTGGTAATTTTTGTGGTTTTCTCATTGTTTTATGTTACGGTTTTAATTGCTTGCTTATAAGGCATTTATTTTTGCTTGGTTTCTGGGATCAGCAATACATCGGTCATCTTTAGAGTTAAAGAAAAGAAAAACTTGCCAAGTGCATGTCGGATTTCGCACATTAAGGGTTCCGTACCAAATATTGGTATTTGTTAGTAAAGTATGCGTAATAATCAGAGGTCGGAATCAGGTAGAGTTATTTATGTACTTGCATCGAAATGTTGATATTAGTATGGATCTTCCCGGGATTTCTAATGGACAATCCCGTGTGGTCAACAATATTATAAATAAATAATAATAAAAACCTCTATTATTTTCTTTTGTTCTCACAAGCTATGTTGTGTGAACTACAAATGTGGCAACATCGTGCGTGTGCGCATTGGAGTTTTGCAACTTTGGAAATCCGATGTTGTTGATGTAAATTTGGCAACGTCGCGCGTACAGTGGTTTAAATTGTGTTAAAGTAAATAGCTTTTTTATTTAATAAATAACGGGATCTTTCTGCTCTTTAAAATTAATCTCGGGAGTCGAGGCATATCCACTTTATTCTTTCGCTGTATGAAATCAGTGTAAGTACACAAATAACTCTACCTGATTCTGACCTCTGGTAATAATAAACATTATCATCAAATTTCAAGTTCATATGTCAATGTGAAGTTAAAAAATTCTTCGTATCAAAGTTTTGTGACAGACGACGAACCGACAAACAGACAGACGGACACGTGAGTGACAACAATTGGGCTCCATTTGGACCCGTCGGGTACGGAAAACGGAACCCTAAAAAAGAAAGAAAGTATGTGGTTTTATGAGTGAGTTGTAGTGAGTTTATTTGGCACAAAGACAGAGGGACACAACAATGGAAAAACGAAAATAAACATCAAAAACAACAAACAAATAGGAAATAAACATAGTGTACCTCACGGCTGTGCCAAATAGGACCAGTTCAGCATGAAAAAAAAAATTGATAAACCTTAGGGTTAGTGACAAACATACACAGTCGATTCATCATTACTATTTCAGTTAAAAACCACAGCTGACCATAGGCCTCCCCCAAGCATCACCATAAGCTGGTCTGCTTTTGCATTTCTCCTATAACATAAATGTCCAAGTTTGTATGTTGGTGTTACAATCACGCAAAAACGGCTGAAAGGATTTGAATGAAACTTTACACAAAGATAGATTACAACCTGAATTAAAACATAGGTTACTTTTTATCATGCGGTCAAAATCGTTGGCAGAATCTTGTCATATTATAAATGCGAAAATTTGAATGGATGGATGTTTGTTACTCAATCACGTGAGAAGGGCTGACCGGATATGGATGGCACTAAGATTGATTATAGTCTGGAATAGCACAGGCTATAATGTATACTGGTGGCAGTGCTTATTCCACGCGGGCGAAGCAGCTGGCAGATTTAGTCTTTTACAGCTTTTCAAAAGGCTTGTTTTATCATTGACAGGCTCTTGTTTGACCAGTATCCCACCTGATGGAAAGTAAAGGTGTGGTCGAAGATGAAACACGCTGGCCTAAAAGTAACCTATTCACTTTTGACTTAAAGACTCCCAGGTTGTAGCTATCAGGAAACACACTCTGGCAGGGAATTCCACTCCTTAGCTGTACGCATAATGGAAATATAAAAAAATGTATTTTAAAAATATTGGTTTTGAAACGTAGACAAAGTTAAAATTCTTATGTGACTTTAAATTCAGCAGCAATGCACTTTTTATAAAAGAAAACAGACAAAGCAAATACCTACTACCCGTTGATTTAGGGTATCGATAATTTCTTCTCTGATTTTATTTTATTACAAGTATCAGGTAAGTATATATATAATGTAGCTATATACTATGTACCTATTTACTATGTACCTATATATAGTATATAGGTACATTATTATTATTATTAAATTATTTTTATTGGCATTGTTGCCATGGTAGAACTCAATTACCAAATAATACAAAATTCTTAGATTTCATACAAAATTGGTTAAACTTACAATAATATGAATAATATGCTTCAAATAAAAAGTTTCATATTATAAAAAAAACATAATTATTATGATATTACAGAAAAAACTTTTTTTCCAAAAAGTAGAACCGACTTCCAAAAAAGAAAGTAAGTACACTATAAATTTAAAAATAACTTTAATTTCGGAAGGCGGTGTCAAGTAATGAAGAAATAAAATACAAACACCGTTTTTTTTAATTAAAGTTATTTTTAGTGTATTTTCTTTTTTGGAAGTTGATTGTATTTTTTGTTTATATTTTTTCACTTTTTAGTTGATATACCGGAGTATATACCCTTTCGGATAAAAAAAATATTTTGAAAATCGGTCCACAACTGACAGAGAAATCGGTGTACATAAACAAAAAAAAAAGATACGGAAATTCTAACATAGAACCTCCTCGTTTTTGCAAAGTCGGTTAAAAATACAAAACCCCAAAGAATCAAATAAATAAATAACTAAGTTCAATTAACAAGAAAAAACTAAAATTTTGAGTAAACCCAAAATAAAACTTGTAAAAATATAGCTAAGAACCATCTCGATCACGTCAGCCTTCAAACAAATAAACCGGATCATAATCGGTCTATTGGTTTAGAACCTACACAGACAGACACTTCAAACTTATGATACCCCTCTTCTTACGTCGGGGGTTAAACACAGAATAACTGAAAGTGTGCATTTTTATAAAACGCCAATTTTATAAATATGGAACCAATAGATACAGGGTGTCTCATAACGACCCAACTACTTTAGTTGAAAAAAAAAATACATTAAACTTATTTTTGTATGCATTTATTGGAATGAATTAAAAGATAAGGAACAAAATTTTATTTTTTAAACACGACGTTATTTAAATGACGGCCATCACGTTGACGGCACTCCTCAAACCGTTTGCGTACACTTTCAAAAACTTTTTGAAGAAGTGGTCGAGGAATACTCCTGATTTTTTTTTCAATATTGTCTCTTAAATCTATCAAATTTCGTGGATTATTCTCGTAGACTACGCTCTTAAGATATTTACCAAGAAAAAATGAGGTGGGGTCTAGTCAGTGCGCCGAGGTGGCCATTCAATATCACCTCTTCGTGAAATCTCCTTTTCTCGGAACAACTCGTGCAATGCAGCTAAAGAGTTGTTAGTTGTGTGCGATGTGGCCCCATCCTGTTGAAACCATGTTAGCCGGTTATAATGCTCACATTGCTGCAGTTGAGGCCCGAAATAAAAAAAATTATAATAATAATATTCCACAACTATCACACAACGCCATCTAGTCCCAAGCTAAGCAGAGCTTGTGTTATGGGTACTAGACAACTGATAAACATACTTATATATTTCTAAATACATACATATTATAGATAAATTACACCCAGACACAGAACAAATGGTCGTGATCATTACACAAACATTTGTCCTGGGTGGGAATCGAACCCACGACCTCCGGCATAGCAGTCAGGGTCATGTCAAATGCGTATCATGTCGACATAGCGTGCAGAAGTAGGTAGTCACTGCATGTTCTCTGTTATCTTCATAAAAGTACGGCCCAATAATGCAGTTTGCTGACATAGCGACCCACACGGTCACTTTGGGGTTATGTAATAGTGCAATAGTATTTCCAGTAGTATTGAATGTCTGGATCCAAGCTAAAACGCAACAAGCGTTGCTTGGAGTTTCCCCAATGTTGCGCAGTCGATCATGTAACCGATACATCAGTCGAACTCGAATGAGTGATCGATTGTTCTCGAAATACGCACGCACGCAATACGAGCGTTGCTCACCCGTGTACGGCATGATGGCAACTAAAAATTAAGGGAACGCTATAGTAAACGACGGCCACGCCACCCCTCCCACGCGCCTTGTTTGCTTCTCGCTCACTCTTGAAATAGTTGGATCGTTTTGAGACACCCTGTATATTCATAAAATTCTCAACAAATCCTCCATCTCATCTCAATAGCGCACGAGAGAGTCGTACTTTCAGTCATTCAAACAAACAACGTTTGTATATAACTATTATTTTCCAGGGTCCTACTACTTCGTTCTTTGTTCACGACAACGCGTGACCGATTCCATACAGATTCTGTGCACGCTTTCAAACGAAGTGCGCCGAACCAGTGGCCACCCAGAAACTATGGGAAAAATAAAAAGCAACCATTTTTTTGTGAAAATCCTTTTGTTTGAAGAGCCGCTTTTTGGGTGCCGCGATGTGAACAAGTCCGGTTATGGAACTACGGAATTCGACAACTGAAATGGATTTATGTATGGTCATGTTGAGTGGCATTTACTGTGATATTATTAGTATGATTGTGAGTTTCTCTGTCTGTATGTTGAATGATACGTTTATAGGTCCTTCTGAACTGATATGGATATTAGGTCTTGGGACAGAACAGAAAGACGTTTCTTTGAATCTTCAAAAAAACCTGTATTTTCTTCTACTTCTAAGTGTTTCGATAACAAATACAAAAGTTGTTAAATAACTTCAAATTTATGTTTATCCCAGAAATCAGCCACACAAATTCTGGTCGTTGACGGAGTTATAAGAACCTGAAGTGTAACTACAGATGACAGGGAATGCGGTGCAAGATGTAATACTACTACTTGAGGCAATCGAGAGGCGCGCCAAGAGGATCATCGGCAATGATGAGCTCGTCGAGTCAAAGCTCCAAAGTCTTGAGCATCGACGCCAAGTTGCTAGCCTGTCGGTTTTCTATCGGTTGCATTTTAGGGAGTGTGCGTAGGAATTGCATAGTCTAATTCCGTCAAGCTCGTTCCATCATTGGAACACTAGACGTACGGCGATGCGCCACCGGAACATGGTGGTTCCACCCACAGTACAGATAAAGAGTGGAATGCCCTGCCGGAGTCTGTGTTTCCTGATAGATACAACCTGGGAGTCTTTAAGTCGATAGTGAATAGGTTACTTCTAGGGAAGCGTGCTCCATCTTCGACCACATCATCGCTTACCATCAGGTGTGATAGTGGTCAAACGCGAAACTACGATTGAAAAAAAAAAAACTGCATGTTAATTTACGTCATACTACATAAATACCGGAATTGTTATAACGGTACATATCATCGCCCTACTTCATAACAGTATCAGTCTATATCGCAAAAGAAGATAGGAAAACAAACAATGCACGACTTAAATAAAACAAAAGCGCCTGATAAAAGAAAAAACTTTCAGCCAGTTTCAAACGCGATGCTCTTGTCATTTTGCTATCGACCAGTTTTCATGTTGCCCAACAAAATATCGTACTATATTTCCAATACACTTGGTTTTTCCGGGACAAGTTATTAAAAGTTGTATTCCCCACGCGTCGCTCCGGGCCGAGGTAATGACAAGTTTCCCGTGATAAACCGGGTACCCGGGGAAACCGGGACCGGGTAAAGCTAGTTTACCGCATAAACTTGCTTTATAAAGCGGGTAGCGATAACTGTTTATAAATGTTGCTTGCGATCGAGCTGATTTTGCTTCTTCTTTACATAGTATAAAATAAAGTCGCTTTCCGTGTCTGTCTGTTTCCCCGCTAACTCCTAAATCGCGCGACTGATTTCGATACGGTTTTCATTAATAGAAAGTACGTTAAACGTGAAAGCTTTGTATATACAGGGTGTAGAAAGACACATCACAAAGCCGTTAACTACGCATACTATACGACTAACAAAGTTGATTTCCGCAAAAATTATTGCTGGGAAACGACTTTTAATTTGAGGCATGAAAAAAAATTATGTTTAATATTGCGTGCAATGTAATGCGAACCCAGGCAAGTGGCGTTAAACCCCGCCCTTTCAATCTAAGCCACGTAAGTACTTGTCGGATACGTTTGATATTCAATGCATTTTTGTATCTGCAAATGCGCAATTTCGAAATCTCGAAACCAAAAATCGAAAATCGAAAATTCAGGTAATGATTGTTTGGAAAAAAGTTTAGTAATAACACTTGGAATACTTTTTCGTAAAAACGTAAAAAAAAATTGTGACTTTGACCTTCAATATCCCCAGAACCAGTGGATTCTGAGGTATAAGTCTAGTGGAAAAAAAAATCTAAATAATGGGTACAATTTGTGGCTTTCGGCTTCAGAAGCTGTCTTTTTACACCCGATATAGTGTGCATCCGGGACGGTTCACTAGTATTTGTATTAAGAAATGCAGGTCATTGTTAACGTTTTTATTTGTTAAAATCAGTTTTAGATATTTACATTAAAATTTTGTTTTTTTTTTTTTTGTTTTTAATAAAGTATAAACATAAATTTTACTGTCACCGCAATCACATAATTCACCATAATTGGTAAGCAATAACTAAAATATCAAGGATGCAATATAACAAAAAAAACTGTACCAAATACAAAAAACTCTGTATTCATATGTAGAAAGTAGATTCATGTGAAAAAAAACGTTGTCAGCTGCATCCAGTTAGATCAGAAGCTGACCACAACATAGTTAGAGGCTAGGTATGATGATAATGGGTATATTGCTCGCAGAATAGATGGTCGATGGGGCCGAAAAGTTCTGGAGTGGCGACCGCGTACCGGCAGACGCAGCTTTGGAGTGCCTCACAAAGTGGACCGATGACTTAGTGAGGATCACGGGAATATGATGGATGTGAGACGAAAAGGGCCGGACGTTGTGGCCACATTTGGGGGAGGCCTATGTCCAGCAGTAGACGTATTTCGGCTGCAATGATGATGAATATGATGATGACGAACGGGTAGTAAGATAATTTTGGACATACCTACCTAGGTACTGGTGTTTCGTAAAGGAAAGTCATGAAAAACTACGCGGACTTTATGATCTGAAAGCGCCAAAACGCCATGCAGTGAGTTACTATGGTGAACGATGCGCGGTTGTTTTTGTAACGCCAACTTCGAGTTGGGATTCAAAATCTTTTCCTGTTACAATTTTGTTTTTAAACCACGTGGACATAGCTCTGGTCTACAGATCCTTTGATAATGACGATTACATCACGTTTGTATTCCTTTAAAAGTAAAGAAAATAAGAGCTATACTTTGTTGGCTAATGAAGCTGATTGCCATTATCCGGTAAATTGGTAGATTTCACGTCTTTTATGTTTCTGTTCTAGGACGTGCAGCATCTAGCATTTCTTTCATTGTTTTAATAGCAGCGATGACGAAATAAATTAAACAAAATAAAGCGTGTCGGTACGAACTCATGGCCTTTTTTTTCTGTGGGGATTGGAAATCATTTAATGACTTCTCCCGCTCTGGGTGGAGCGAGAGAGCGTGTCAGACTTTTACTGACTTTAGGTTTTAACCCACCCCTGTTCCTTCAGTTGCCTGAGTGCCAAGGGACGCGGTAACCCTATTTCGATTTATCCACGACCCCAGGCAGCCATCGGCCCTGACGGGCGTCGTCACTCGTCAGCTGACATCTCTTTGAGGCGCGCGTGGAACACTAGGCGCCGGTGACTGTCGGGCCTGGTCCTGATCTAACGGCGAACTACCCACTACTCGTCGTCCGCAGGCCCGCGCCTAGGGTGGCCGGAGATCGGCTTGTGACCTCCGATGCCCTGGGCTTCTCTTGCGGCAGTTGCTGCTGGAGGCGTGAGGGCGACTCTGTTGAGTATCCCTCACCCGTTCCGCCTCCACGAGGACACGGCGGTGCCCCGCTCAAGCGGTTCAGAACACCACCGTATGCTCCACCGTGTCCTCTGGGCGATCCGCACAGTGGTGACACCCGGGCGTTTCCTCCCGCCTTATCCGACACGGGAACCTCCCGAAACAGTCGTGTCCGTTGAGGACCTGCGTCAAGCGGAAGGGGATGACGCCGTGGCGCCTCTCCAGGCACTCCTCAAAGAGGCCCTTGGCTCTTGGAGGCCTTACCGCCGCACTTGTGGCATACACAGTGCTGGGTTGCGATAGTCGCTCTCTCTATATTGCCATGAGAGTCTGCCGAACCGCGAGGTGTCGCGGCAGCATGAACTCACGGCCTATAACTCGAAAATTGAGGTCACCACTGCACCGCCACTGCTCCGTCCTTGATTGTGTGCCTAAAACAACAACAAATCTTCACTGAATAGCTGAATGAAGTAAAGGAAATAATGTGTACGAGTATGTATGAACACATATGTATCCATTCATAAATTCACGGTTATTGACCACTGGGATACAAAGAAAGTACAGAACTCCACCGGTTATATCCCTACATACTTCTTTTGCTATATATTTTTTTAAGTCTTACTGGTACTTACCATATTACATGCAAATAGATATTCTATTTTACTGATTTAATTAACATGCTTCATGTAAATAAAGATATACTATTCTACAGATTCAATGAACTTATAGATATTGTTGTACTCAAAAAGCAATTACAACAATTAAAGAGGTAAGTACGCTGAAGTGTAAAACCGAGCTCCAAAGAAACAAAGTTTGCTACACGAATTGTTCGAGAAAACCGTCGACTTTTCAACTAGCTAAAGTATTGTACGAAGAGCGACACACTGGCTTATTGTAAGGAATACTTGATTTTTTGTTTAGTTTTAGTTTTTAATGATTTTGTTTTATGGTTGAAGTGGAATACCAATAGGGTTCATCGAAGTTGCTAACATGTATCAACACAACTTGCAATAGGGAATATGCATGATATTTTTTATTTGTTCAATTGAAGAGTTATTAACTACAGTGAGAAAACATGAAGGAATTTTCAAAATATCATTATCAGCGACGAAGTTATAAAGCTTTAAAGTTGATAATTAGAAAGAGATGTCCGACGTGTTCTTTGACGTCAAAGGACATGCCGCCCATACAACTGGCATAGAAAACAGCGTTTTCGAGAGAGGGACAGATATATTTATTTAAAATTGTCATGTCTCGTATAATTTTCGATCAATTTTGATCCTGCTTTCACAGTTCGTTGTCTATTTTAGTATATTCATCGATAAACCGGTTAGATAACAAACATTTTTTTCATGCATATTCCCTATTATATCACCACAATAGTTTCACACATTCCTTCGATACACGAGTATACGTCATGAAAAGGTAAAAATAAAAACAAACACGCTCAGACGCCCGGTGACGCTCAAGTCGAGCGCTAGTAATGATTCAATAGCGATTCAATTACAGACTCGATAGAGATTTCTGAACCAGTTTCATATTTCTATTTTACGCTTAGATTTTAGCTCTCAACAGTTTTAAGTAAATGACTTTAATTGTGTTGGTCGAAAAGCTGAATTGTACGTGATAACTGTTCTGTTTTGAAACGAATGTATGCTTTCGGTTTTTCTTTTAGCTCTTCGTTATTATACGGGTTAGATAATTTGGAGATAAGAAATTATAGATTTTGCAGTAGCTTACAAATCTCTTTTTAAAAAGTCGTAAAGAAACGAGATTTCCGATTGACATCCAGGTTATCCTAGGAGTTTCGTTACTGGACCGGGACCGGGTTTGGGACACATGCTGCCCAGACTTTTGAGTACTTCCGAATGGTTCCTCACGTCAATTTAAACTAAAAATTATTGCTCTCGCGGCCCCTGGCACAGGCAACTTAAGAAACACGGGTGGATTTAGTCAGTAAGAGTCTGACACGCCCTCCCGCTCCACCCAGAGCGGGAGAAGATATTTGATGATTTATCACCCAAAAAAAGGGTTAAAAAGTTTTGTTTCTATAGTTTTTTTGGTTAGTTTTAAATAAATTATTTTAATTTAAAAAAATATTTAGTTCCAAAAATAATATTAAGCTCCATGTCAAACAGATTCCACCATAATACTGCATATGCAGAATACTTTAAAATGCTTTTGGCTGCTTTTGAAAAGTCATGCGAATTTAGAATTAAATTTGAAAATAGAGAAATAAAGTCAGTCAGGCGACTAACAGGGCGGAGACGCGTTTATAAAACTCTAAATAAACACTTTGGTGTGGCGAGTAGCCGCCATTCTGCAAGTTGGATGGGGTGTGGTATCACGACGTGTGTGTGTCCGGCTTTAGCATGTGATGCAAAGTGTGTAGCCGGCTTTACAGGAGCCATAGGCAATCAAAGGAGCGGCAGTCGACGTTAGAGCGCCTTCCGCTGCGAGGCCGTACGCTTCTCACCGCAGACTAAATTAATGTCTTATTAACATCGTCCCCGCAAATACACTAAAATCCCGAGTAATATCCCGTAAACGTTGGGGATTTTCCGGGAATAATAAATAACCCCATATTTACCGCGTCCGTGTAACTAGTGAACAAGAATAACCAGGAGTGTTGGTGTGAAGAGAATCGAGTGGCCACTCGTCGGGATCCTGCGAGGCTGCCGAAGGAAGAGTCAGGTACCGCTTTGTTTACTTGCTTAGAGTTAGGCCACCATACGCCGTCTACTGCCAACCACTCCCAACATGAAGTTATACAGACAAATATAGGCAATTTTGGGCCAGCATTCACTCCAAGTGTTTGGTCGTAACAATGTCCTGCATCCTGCAGAGAACAACAGCTATTTACACGCTTGGGCAACTCCATTAGATGGTCCTTTCGAGCCTGGATAGGCATCAGTAAAATTCAGTACAAATTAAGTACAAGTCATTACAGTAGGCATATAACTTTATTAGTGCCCCAAAATGGCGTCCCGCAAGCAAGAAGCTAAATTGAATAAAAAACAAATGATTTTCGAGCGAGTTAATCGCATATTTAGTGCTTCCAGAAACATCTCGAACTTTGATTCACGTTCAAATGAGACATTCTTAGCGCAGTCAGAAACAATTACTGAGCAATACAACAAATTTGAGGAAATAGTAGAACAAATGAATGAATTGCAATTCGAGATTGACCAAACCGCACCAGATTATTCGAGTCTATATTCTATTGAAGACTTATATTCTAATATTAAATATAAACGTAATCTCATACTTTCGAACTACGAAACATCGGAACACAAGGGGGGTACTCGGATAAAATTACCACCCATAGATTTGCCATCGTTTGACGGTAAAGCGGAAAACTGGCCCATATTTTACGAAATGTTTCGAGGCTGCCGAAGGAAGAGTCAGGTACCGCTTTGTTTACTTGCTTAGAGTTAGGCCACAGCTATTTACCACTGCAGAGAACCACAGCTATTTACACGCTTGGGCAACTCCACACTTTTTTCAAATAAATAGAACCAACTTCCAAAAAAGTGCAAAATAACTTTAATTTCGGCAGTCGGTGTATCTGATTTTATTTAATCGATTTTTTTTGACACCGACTTCCAAAATTAAAGTTATTTTGCACTTTTTTGGAAGTCGGTTCTATTTTTTTGTAAAAACGTTTTATTTTTCACTTTTTAGTAGTGGTTCCCCATTAAATTTTGATAAAACTACATAGACATACGATCGCAGCAATTGCAGTTGATTTGCTGTCATTTTTTGAAGAGTTCCGTTGTCTGTCTTCGAAACTGATCATCAAATCTATATTATAAAATTTAAATGGGACCATTTCGGAATAAACCCGTTTCGAACAAAAAAGAATTTTGCAAATCCGTTTACATATGACGGAATTATGCCCGAACATACATAAAAAAATACAAACATCTGAATTGATAACCTCCTCCTTTTTAAAGTCAGTAAAAAATATAAAGGCATACCTATATTGTTTTGAGTACATATACAAATGTTATTCATCTAGTTTGATCTCTTCATCTCTAAATTACTTAGCCGATTTGGACTAAACTTGGCACACGGGCTACTATGACCTTAACACAGAACATACTGTTCATAACACGGTATTACGTTCCAGTGGAATAATCTACGACGTTCAAGCAAAGCAACTGGCAAAAGGTAGTAGAAAATAGTTGAAATCTACAAAGTTCCGAACACATGTTTTCAATTTTTCAAAAGCTTGCGCTGCAGTTGAAGCGATGTGCTCATAAGTTTACCGAGTGTATGCTAAACACAGGCAATATCCGGTGATACTTAGCTATTTTCTCGAACAATTAAAAGTAGTTAGAGTGTAGCTAGAGGCTGCCAACTGCAGACGTCTTTGAGCTTCTTAGCTTTAATGTGTGGAAGGTTTTACTCAAATTGTGTGAGTAGGAGTATGCGACAATTCTTAGGGTGTGTCCAGATGTGGCGAATGAGCCGCTTGCGAGCCGTTTATGAGCTGCGCACGTCCATTTCAAGTTTGCTTGCTGTTCCTGCATGCAAATGCAAGCGCGCCGCTTGTGCTTATTATGCAAACCTTGCGTGAGTTGCGCTAAATGTAAAATTCCGTGCATCGCGGCCGATCGCACCTCGGAAACGGCGCCATACATTCTCATACTCTGACTTTTGTCGCATAAGCCGCTTGTGTCAGCCGCACACGAATGGTCGCGCGCGGCTGCGATCGGCCGCGATGCACGGAATCGTACCTTCTGTGTAACTGTACGCGTGCAGCGCAGGAGCTGCTCGCGAGCGGCACATTCGCTAGATCTGGACACACCTTAAGGTTTGTAATGTTGTAAATGATAAATGATTTTATTTTTTTAAGTAGGTTTTAACAACACTTTTACAAGTCAATTTTTTTTTTAGCTATATGAGGCTGGTGTTTCTTAGCTGACTATCCTGAGAAGAAACACCGAAACAAACTCAGAGGTAATTTTAAAGTGTTCAAATCCATAGAGTATGTACTGGTTAAATCATATGAGAACCATGTACGTTTATGTCTGGGATGAGCTTTTTGAAGAAAGCAACACACGAATTCGAGTGGACCTGTCCAGATAGTGCAAGCATTATTTTGTCAGTCAGCGTGAAGCTCTTTGAGGTGCTCAACGAACCGACGAACAATACCAAAGTAAGGAAATTTGAGTAGGCAGCAAAAATACTCTGCTAACTGCCAGACAATCATAAAATCTATGTGAATATAACGACATACATAGTTCTCGCATTCACATTATTCTATATGAGAACCATGCAACTTAGTGTCTGTAATGGTCTTTTGAAGAAAGAACCACACATATTTGAGTGGACCTGTCCAGTCAGTGCAAGCATTTGTCAATAGTCGAATAGCTCAACTTAAAAATCACTAAGGAGCTCAATGACTTGACGAACAATACCAAAGAAAAGACATTTGGGTAGGCCGCAAAAGTAGTCAGACAACGTTAAAAATTACTGTAAAAAGGAGGAGAAAATAATAATAATAACCCACATAGTCCTCACATTTACAATAATTAAGTAATAAAAAAAAAATATAATACTTTACTAAGTACTCAACTCAAAAAAAATAAAAATAAAATGTCAATCAAAAAAAATTAGAAATATAATGTAATGTCCTATACAAGTATTCATGTCAAAAACGGATATAAAAAAAAATCATCAGTATTTATATATAAGTAGTACATATAAAAACAATGGCTCACGTATATCATTGAAGCAGCTCAATCCCACGCCTTTTTGTCCTGAAGGTAGTCATTAATTGTGTGAAAAGCTTTCTGGCATAGCTTACGTTTAATAAATTATGATGCAGTCCATCAATTACCGTGAATGCTAACAAAACTAAAATAATCCGTGAAAGCATTTATAATGGTGTGTCAAATCCTGCAAAACAGAAAAGGGACATCGTTGTCATAGCCGCAAAAGACAAAGTATGCCAAAGCATGGCGTTAGAGAAGAAATTTTACGAAAACGCTGTGTGTGTGATACGTTAAAAAAGATCATGATGAGAAGATGTCTTCTTTTGAATCTGTAAAGGATACGTTACATAGAACTTGCATAGAATACGGAAAAGTTTTCTAGAAGTAAACACTACCTAAGTTTGGTACAGAAACAGAAGAAAAATAAGGAACAATTTTCCTATAAGGGAATTAATTTTTATTTTTTCTCAGTAATTTATTTAAAATAAAATAAATGTTTAATGCCGTAAATGTTTTATTTTCCCTAGCCTATGTGCTTCCCAAAGATTCACTTACACCAAACTTGAGCCAAATCGGTCCATTTTGATACTTGAACAAACCGACAAAATTTCAACATTGTATAGGTACGTTCACAACTGTTCGGATTTTTTGCAATGTAGTCATTTTGTGACTTAGGTATTTTGAGATTACGACATTATGAGATGTGGACTAAATGCGATGTAGTCATTTTGCGACTTAGGAGCTTAGAATAATTTTTTGCTTGCTTCAGTTAACACGAAAATTGGTACAAATAGTCTAAAAGTAAAGTTAACGGGACAAACGATTTTTTCATAATCAACCCATAGCGGAGTGACGTGAGTGGGGAAAACCGGTTTCTGTGAAAAATCTCATTTCTTCCATTTTGAAACCTTTAACTTAGAACTAAAACTTATCTGTGTAAATAATAAAGATTTCAATACTTATTTTTTTAAGGGTCGGATAATCTATACATATAATAGAACAGTAGAATTGTGGAGCGATGTTTTCACTTGGCGCAAAAACTAATTAGCCGATTCTGTTCAAATTTTGTATAAAAAACATTTACTGGTCTGGTAATTTTATATGCTGTAAATTATCACAATATTTGCTGTGAGGGCTGCGGGGTGAGCAATATTGCATTATATTTGTTTGAACGACACTTTACCGCGAGTTAGATCCCCCAGCTAAAACCACTTATTTTTGTATTTTTTTGTTATTGTTTATTATATGATGATGTTTAAAAAATAATAATGAATTGACTTTTTAACATGACAACAACATTTTATATCGATATTTTTTTTTTGTAAAAACTAACCAAAACCTAAATTAAAATCGAACTGGTTAAAAAGTTATACACATTTTTTTTAGATAATTACATATAGTTACGAATTTAACTTTTGAAATTAAAATCACCACGACATCATCTACGAGGGGTTAAATAATGATATGAATAAAATATATTGTCATAATTTACATTGCCATAACAAAATTCAGCATGATGACGCATAATATTGTTAGCCATAATAATGTTTTGCCATAATGTTTAGTGCCATAAATACAGTTGGCATTAAAATAATTATGTATAATATTATAAAAAGCATAATGATATTTACATTATAATGTTCTTTGGAATAGTAAAAATAAGGTGTAATTGGCATTGAAAGGCAGAGCTATCTTATCTTAGAAAGTTTACAGTTGTAAGAAGCATGCAAACATGCAAAACAAGCATACATTATGCATGCACCAAGCATGCAGCATGCACCAAGCATGCAGCATGCAAGCGAGCATGCAACAGGCATGGTTTCTGTCACAGCTCCGACGCTGAGGGGCTCTAGCGGTCCCATGCGAGTTTATCTTCGCAGATGGTTTTAACGCTCACCACCGGAATTTCGGCTTGCTCAGCCGCGGCGGCGGGCGTTGAAACCACCTGCTCCTCAGCTCACGAGCCGCCTTGCTCCTCCGCACCTACGAGGGCTTAAATTACACTATAGGGGTAGAGCAGACAAGACTACGGGGAGTCAGATTTATGGCAAAGTGCTGCAACTGGAGTAATGTACGTGAAATAAGCAAAGAAGCTTGCTCCTTGATCGTATGGAATGAATACCCTATGGCAAATAGAAAAGTAGCAGCGGCTGTAAAATACCTCTGCTGGAAATCAGCATGAACTAAGACAGTGATATCACGAGAAACTCGAGCTGACGTAGTGAACACTTTTTTGAAACGAAGTCTCTATGGTCACGAGTTCATAGACTGCGCTTGACTTAGAAATTCGCCAAAGTTCTTTCAAAAGATAGTGAAAGCACCCTTCCAGAGTCTCTCGGTAGAGTAGTTCCCACTATATAAGAACTGATTTGTCTGAAGAAACGGGGACGTCAGTCGAATTCCACACAAACGAAATTCTTACGTGCGTGATCGGGCTATTTAAAAGACGTCTAAAAATGATTAAGCTGCAGCAATCTAAAGCTGCAAAATTAAAGAGAACGAAGTGTTAAACGCCACCATTAATACTATTATGGAATAAGATTTTTTTTTTGGTGGGTTATCGTCAAACAACTTCATCCGCTCTGGTCGAAGCTAGAGGATGTATCAGACTTTTTCTAACTAAAACGCACCCATGTTCCTTCAGTTACCTGTGTCAGAGCCGCAGCGACTCTTTCAAGCACACCCAATATCGTCGAGCAATATGACGGGATGAGTTGTTGTGTAGAGTATTTGAATTCACTAACATCAAGTAAACTACCAGCGTACGCCATCCAGCTGAAATCAGTGTCCCGATTTCACTACTTTGGAATCAACACCGCCTGAGTTCTGTAACAGATCCCAGCTTAAACTCTGCAGAGAAATGTCATCGAGGTGAAAATTTCTTACGGGTTGTGGCGTTGACAAAACTGTATACTACATCATTCCACTGATGGACATAGGCCACCCCTAAGTGTTGCTACAACGACCGATCCTGTGCGTGTCGCATCCATCAGATTCCCTCACCAGATCATCGATCCACCTTGTGGGAGGCCTTCCAATCTCTCTCCATTTCCCTTTGGGTGACTTCACGAGTAAGCCTTTTCATGAGGCATATTGTGTGTGAACGGAAAACACGGAAAACACAAGCAACAGGCATGCTGCACATTCTTCAAACCGGAACAAAGGAGCCCTAACAGAAGCCCCAGAGTCACCGGCATCACAAACAAATACCGTTGCTAGTGCGTCTAATAAACAACTACCAAAAAAAAAAACAAAACTTATTTACAGCAATACCTATCAAAGAAAAAACAGAATCTAGAAATACTGTCTCAAACAAACTGCAACTCTGATTAGGAACCAGCAGCGACCCCTCCACCTCTCCCAATACGGCTGGTCCCCGCGGGAGAGCAAGACTACAACCCTCCACTGCAAAAGTTCTACATACGCACTTACAATGTACGATCTCTTCTCTCACCAGAAAGAATGCTGCTTCTTAAAAAATCTATAATGAAACTGAAATACGACGTTATTGGCTTATCAGAAATACGAAGACACGGTAACAACATAATAGAAGACCAAGACCACATCTTCTGCCATACAGGATTACCAGGAGGGCACCACGGTGTGGGATTTCTAATTAAAAGAAAGTACAAGCCGAATATCCAAAGCTACACTGGTTTCTCAGAGAGAGTATGCCTACTTACCTTAAATTTCGAAAATTACGAACTTTCAATAATACAAGCCTACGCACCAACTCTAGACGCCCCCGAACAAGAGATTGAAAAATTTTATGAGACACTAAGGTCAGCGCAAAAGTACGCCAGTAAAAACCTGGTCTTGATGGGAGACTTCAATTCAAAGATAGGCCAACGTAAAACCTGCGAGCATAATATATTGGGCCCTTTTTGCCATGGAAAAAAAAATCAGAACGGCGAGCTGTTGGCGCATTATGCACTCGAATATAAACTCACGATAATGAACACCATATTTAAGAAGAAACAAAAAAACCAATGGACTTGGATTTCTCGTAATAAGAAGACCAAAAACCAAATAGATTATATTTTAAGCAGCAACCCAAGATTATTTATAAATGTAGAGGTGCTAAATAATAACATTTTCCCGTCGGACCACAGAGTAGTACGAGGAACTTTGAATCTTGGAACAAGTAAAAAACAAGAAAAAATTATCACAGTTTCAGCACAAACCTGCAAGACCCAATCGAACAAGATAATTATCTTAAAACCTTAAAACAAAAAACGAAAGAACTCAACTACGAATCATCGTAGCTATCAAGCTACGACGTTGAATCACTATACAACAAAATAGAAAACATCATTCTATATTCTCTCAAAAATTCAAAACTAGAAAATCGAATGAAAAAGAAATGCCCTATTTCACCAACTATCACAGAGTTACTGAAAAAAAGAGCGGAACTCCAGCACAAGCCATCTCTTAGTAAACAAGAAAATTCCGAGCTATCACAACTTTATAAGACAATAAGTAAAAATCTAAGAAGAGACTACCAAAAAACATAGAATAGAAATAGTAGAAAAGCACCTTCACAACACAGGCAGCTTAAAGAAGGCCTACAAGCAACTGAACAAGGATAAGATCTGGATACCAAAATTAAGCTCGCGCTCAGAAAAATCACAAACAAGAAAAAGCATAGTGAATGTTGCTACAGAAAGCTCTACGGAAAAGTTAAAGGTGACGAAAGTTCCAACTGCGAAGAAAACTTAGAGGCAGACGATGACTCTACAAATATTTAGATTTTAATCCAGTAGAGATAATATGTAGCGTAGACAAACTGAAAAACGAGAAAAGCCCCGGACCAGACAATATACCAAACGAGTGCATCAAGCTTGGAAGATTGATTTTAGCTCCACTGCTGAGCACACCATTTAACAAAATACTCAAAGATTGTATAGTACCTAAAAAATGGTCAGAGTCCAGAATAATACTTCTATACAAAAAAGGGAACCCTGCAGAAGTGAGCAACTACAGGCCTATAAGTCTTCTACCAGCACTCTACAAGTTATTTGCTTCATGCATAGAGAACCAAATAGAAGCACAAATAGAGAAACACCAACCTGTAGAGCAGGCCGGGTTCCGAAAGGGATTTAGCACAATAGACCACATATACACTCTCGAGCAGATAATAGAAAAATATATAGAGTTCAGATAGCCACTATATCTCGCATTTATCGATTACGCGAAAGCGTTCGACTTCAAAGCATTCCACAAACCTACATAGACATTATAAAAAATATTTACGACCAAAGCACAAGTAGAGTAAAGCTCGACCAAATAGGCCCGGAGATAAAAGTGGAAAGAGGAGTTAAACAGGGTGATCCCCTATCATGTAAAGCTTTCATAGCAGTGCTACAATATATAATGTAAGACCTAGAATGGAACAAAAAAGGAATATGTGTAAATGGCAAGTACGAGTACCTGAGCCACCTGCGATTCGCGGACGATATAGTCCTGTTTTCAGAGACCTCAAGAAGCCTTGAATCTATGTTAAACGAGCTAATTAGAGCAAGCACAGCAATAGGACTAAACTTAAACGTTTCTAAGACTAAAGTAGCAACTAATAGCATAAAGTATCCAATCGCTGTCGAAAAAACGTCGCTAGAGTACGTAGATAACTACATATATTTGGGCAAACAAATTTCGTTTAAACCTTCCAGGAACTTAGACGAGATTAATAGACGCATCGCCATTACATGGAGTAAATTTTGGGGGCATACGGAGGTAGTAAACGAGCTCCAATTAAGCTTAAAAAATAAAGTTATGGACTCCTGCATACTTCCATGTGGCATTACATATGGCTGCCAAACATGGACTTACAACAAAGAAGCAAGAAGTAAATTACAAGTATGCCAACGCGCCATGGAAAGAAGTATTTTAAATATAAGAATAAAAGACAAACAACGGAACACTGAAATAAGAAAAAAAACCAAAATAATAGATGCACTGAAACACTCACAGAAGCTGAAGTGGAAATGGGCAGGATATGTAGCCAGATCTCACAGCGATAAGTGGGCGAAGCGATAAGTGGGACTAAGTGGACAGGCCGAAAAGGCAAAAGAAAACAGGGGAGACCACAAGAGAGATGGGCTGACGAAATGTGCAAAGTGGCCGGCCAGCATTGGCTAACACTGGCAAAAGACCGAGAAAAATGGCAGGAACTGGAGGAGGCCTTTACCCAAAGAGGGGTCCTTAATTGATAGTAATAATACTTATAATGAACTGTATAACCAAACTGAACAATGTATTATTATTAAGGAATAAACAGGCTTTTTTATTTATTTATTATTGTGAGTGACTATGTTTCAGGGCTATAATTATGTCATCACTGACAAAACGCACAGGTCATAGACTTCCATCTTGAGACACTGTAGTATGTGACACGAGAAAATACCGCCACTTCCCGAATGCTTCCCAGCCGAGTCAAATTCGACGGTTGGCCTCTTTCTCGAAGTTTATACCACGTTTGCCATTAATTTCTCACAATTACCCCTTCCAATTCCAGCACGTGCAGTTCCCTGTAACTGTGTGCTTAAGACCATAAACAAGTTGCAGTGTGAAGACACTGAAGACTACGTGCGTCGACCTCTGGACCAGCCACTTGTCATACGAAAAAACTGTATGTCACTTGCTCCCGCGTCACCACACCTGACTCTCAGTACATTTTGGTTATTGAAAGCAATGACTACTAGCCTAAAGAAAAGTTTTATTAATATTTAATGTCATTCTTTTTTCCACTTATATGCTACAATCCTGACTATACTCTTTCCGTATCGTTAACGGCTATACATCTGGTCATAATACATAATTATGTACATAAAATATTTACCGAATTAAATTATGTGAAAGTAAAATAAATGTATAAGATCCTTTCGAAATCCATAGCAAGCACAGAATTATTATTTTAATTTGTACGGGTTTACGAGCTTGACGCAGATGAAGTCGCGGGCAATAGCTAGTACAATAATAATACAATATGCTGATACAATTACTGTGGGATAGAGGAGTGGACTGTAAGTTTTAGCTGGTTGTAGATTGACGTATAAGTAGTTCTGTACGAACGGGGTTCGCCGTTCACCCAATTAAGGAACAAATTGAACAGTGATTTTGGACTGAGTACGACTCACCTTTATTCTGCTGCGGCGGCCTCCTGGATGATCTAAACTGTCTTTTGGGTGGACCGTCGATCTTGGGGCTAGGCACGAGTGACACCACACGGTAATGCACAATTTGTCCTTATTTTATCAATTTTCACTCACGGAGTAAAGAGTTAGATAGTTCTTGGGATTACAATGGCGACCGAATATCGAATGTTTTAGCGCGCGAGCCTGGCCCGCGCGCTAAAACATTCGATATTCGGTCTATTCGGACTCCTTGTTGATTGGCCCGCACAAAAGCATCTCGTCCTGATCGACGACAGATCGTGGGTAGGTCACGACCAATCACGCCCGAGTTAGCGAGCGTAAACAGCCAATTACTATTAAATTCGTCCAATCATGGGCTAGATACAGAACAATTACCCTCCTACGTATCGCGCTGTTGGGTAAAAAAATTAAAAATATCATCCTTTTACGGTCTTACAACACCAAACGTGTAACACGTTCCGTCCCGTTTACAATTTTATAGCTCGCTAAGGAAAACATGTGTAAAACATGAAAAAAACATTATCATACCACCCTTCTATGAATTTTGTTATTCAAAGCGAAAAATTGTTACTAATTACACAATAATCTGGGTTAAACACGTGTCAAGTAATCTCCATTATTATTCCGCGCATAATCCATTTAAGCGAGGGCAATGAAAACAGTTACGAGGTCTTCCATTGGACAATTTACTGCTTAGCACACGGACTTACCCACGTACAATATACTAGTAATATCCAGGATGGATCACTTTACATTTTTTATTTCACGAAAAAAATCGTTTTTTTTCCGTCCCAAAAGTTTTGATTATAATATGTAAAAGTTGCAGTAGAGTGTTGATTTTGTGTTTTTGTGTAGAATGTCAGTATTGGTGTATTAATTGATGTTAGATTTCGTCCACCGATGTGATTTCAGGTAGCCTTTTTCCGATTTGTGTGGCCGTGTTTGTGAAAACATCAAAATAGACGTAAATGTAACGCAGAACTCGTTTATTACATTCATTAAAAATATTGTTACAGAAAAGCAAACTGCAGCAGGACTATAATGTAGTTAGTCATGAGTCCTGTGAAAGGTATCGGTAGAGAGGCATCTATAGTAAACAGACCACACGCAGTCATCTTACTGAAGTTCCGATTAACTTGTAGCACGCGCTTGCAAAGATGTCTGACACTTTCTGCAAGGAAAGAAGCAACAGGGAAATTAAAAAATCCAAATAAAGGCGAACTACATTAAAATTAGCAGTCAAAATTTTTTTTATACCTGAACCGTTCGAGTCCATCTCACGCTGTATACATGCTGACTCAGCTTCCTCCATAGATATATAGAACTTTTCACATTTCCAGCAAGTTATAATTATTAGTGACATGTACTTAACTATACAATATACAGCAATTATGATACTTATAATCGAAGTGGACTGAAAACAGCAAGAACACAGTGTGAAAATTTCAAGTTAAAGTACAGAATAAGTATATTCACATAAACTTTATATTATTTAAATTGAAACTGGTTTTTAATACGCAAACAAAATAAGTGATGTCAAAAGAAAGAACTACTGAAAAAAATACTAGGCCAGGAGAGTGGAATAAAAACAATTGGTTCTTTAATATATTTACAATCGGGTTATAACATAAATACAACTTACTTCACCACGTGGTAATGACGGTGGCGATTGTTGATATAGTATTAAAGTCGTCTGCTCTATACATAAACAACGAATGAACGAGTCAATTGTTCGGTATAATAAAATAAAGTGTAATTAATTTTTATTCTTTTAAAACAAGCTCAAAATGATAATAAATCTAAGGTACTTAAACATGTTATATGTTAAAGTACCTATTATAATATAAATAAAGCTAAGTTAATAATAAAGTGGATTTATTTTCTCCTAACATAAATGACTAAAAGAAGAATGCCTATTTTTCACCTGACGTGTATAGAAATGAAATAAATCTTAAAATTCAGCTAATTTAATTGTATATTAATTACGCATATCACAACGTTAAAAGAAACGCAGGAATAGGATATTTCAAAATTTTTCTATATGCTTATTCTACGTCAAGGGTAAACGTTTTACCATGTTTTGAACACAGTTCAACTTCACTTTTTACGACGTTTAATTTTAAACACTGCTACTTGATTTTATTCAGCTCTGTTTCTAAGTTTTATACATTATTTTACGTTTTATTTAATCAGTAAGTATTTCTTTACTATTCGTTGTATAATAAAGATTAATAAAAAATAACATAATAATTAAATAAATTAATCATGCAGTATGAAATTGAGTTCGCACGACTTAAACGGATTTTTTTGACATTTGACAGTTCTTCACTCAATTTATAGTGACAATCATCGAGAGTCTAAGCAGTGACGTAAAGTTGATGTCAAATAATTCACAAAGTAAAAAAGAAGTTTTAGACCATAGCTAGGTATGTATTCCTAATTTAGAATAAACTTCAAGCGTTAATAATTAGTTCTAGCACATTTATTTCTATAATACCTATTTGAAACCGGCAATTCCTCCCCTAAAAAGTAACAAATATTTTTTGGTCTTCGTAGTGTTTAAATCGTAAAAATGACTATTTGACATTATTTTCTATACTTACAGATACTCGTAGTCTTTCTACTACACCTTATAAAATAATATACATAAACTTTCATTATCAGGTTTTTAAATGTATGGGAAGGTGGCATTGTTCTTTATAGCATACTAAAGAAAGTTGCAATCGTTATTTTACAGTTTCTATGGCGAACTTTCAGCACCATCATAAGACCCTAAGACTACAATTTTGTGGAAAATACATGACAAGACATATCCAAATAGCTTTTTCACAACAAGGCTACTTTGTTTGTTTTGAGGAGTTCTTATGGTGACCTGGGCGTGGTGCTCAGGTCTCCATAAGAACTAGCGTAATATCAATTGTCAAAACATATCCGATGTAACCCAAACACGGTGGTGGTTTTTTCTTTGGTTGAGGAGACTCTACGGCCACTTTCTGAATCAATTATCAATAACAAAATAACACTTGTCAAGACAAAAAGAATGATCCTAAACACGTTGGTGCTACCTTGTGTGGTTGAGCAGTTGCTATGGCAACCTTCCGGATTCACCAATAAACCAGCCCTATGACCGTATTATTGCATTGTTTACAAAGGTTGTTGCACTTTTTGTAAATGTTTTCGCATCCGCGGCGCGCGCTTTTGCAAAATCCTATTCACTGCCTTCGCCCTCCACGGCAGTGAGCGGCGTCGTGTGAAAACCGCCAAACGAAAGAAACAAGTTCATACTTACATCTTGGCGAAAATTTGCATGGTTACTTTTGGATTATACTATTCCTTATGTAAATTAATAGCAAGCGGACTTACCCAAAATTGAAAACAATTTTTATACATCTTAAATGCTTCTGAAATGTTTCGAAACATCACAAACATTTTCTGGATATGTTCATCATTTTGTTCTTCGTTATTTAAAATTGGCATATATTTCACCCATTCTTTGAGATAAATTGTTAACAACGTAATGAAACGGATTCCATAAATTAAATTTAAATCATACTGGATTTCCACTAATTCACTGCTAGCTTCAATGAAATATATTGACCCATATATCCGGTAAAAAAATATAGTTTGCAAAATATGTAAAAACAAAAAACCCAAAAGAGAGATCCAATTCCAGAAAACGTAACCACGGACATTCTTACTGATGTCGATGCTCCTATGAATTTCTTGGATCGACATAATAAGAGAAATATTGCTGCAGCTTTGAGCAATGTTACAAATGATCAATAGTATGTGGCTGAAAAAATACAAGGTAAGAAAAATCCAGTAAATGATGAATGATATGGCATTTTCGGAATATTTCGGCAAATTACTGAGTTCGTCGGTTCGCATACGATAGATAGACAAAATATTGAAAGCTGAAAGTATCAAGAAAATCAATATGGGATACTTCTTCTCACAAGGAGTGATAAAGCTATCGCTTATTTTGTATTTTGAAGTGAGGAATACAGAGAGTATAATGTTGAAAGGTTGAACTATTCTTTGGACGTCTTTGTCTAGTCTTTTTTTGACCAATATACCTGAACAATATGAATTGTTCCACATGTTTACTGTTTCACTTCGTCGTTAAATGTGAAATATCAAACATTATTACAAAAAATAATTAATATTGAGTAGATTTAGTGAAATTACTGACTATGTCACAGTTGAACATTAATAATGTTTGCTTTCAAATCACATAATTAGATTATTGTTTTATCTTTATTATTATTAAGCCTTTATTGCTGAAGAACTAAACACAAGTATAAACTAACAGTATCAAAAAAACTTAAATCTAACACATCGGATTTTTCGGTTTACTGATCAGCGTGTCCTGTGACACATAGGCCTCTTCCAGCTGTTTCCACTCATTACTATCTCTAGCTTTTCTGGACCAAGTAGCGCCTCCAGTTTTTCTTATGTCGTCTATCCATCTCTTTGCCTGTCTTCCCCTTTTCCTTTTGCCATCACGTGGTTGCCACTCTGTTATAATGTTTGTCCATTTTAACTTACTATCTCTCGTCATGTGTCCTGTCCATCTCCATTTCAACTGTCTTACTTTATTTATTATATCTTCTACTTTGGTTCTGGATCGTATTTCAACTGCCCTTAACCGATCTTTTTTAGTGACACCAATCATGCTTCTCTCCATTCCCCGTTGTCATGATCTCAGTTTTAAAAGATGTTTTTGATTTAGGGCCCACGTTTGGCTCTCATATGTCAGGCAAGGTAAGACGCACGAGTTGAGGACTTTTCTCTTAGCTGCCATGAAAAAGTATTTGCTTTTAAGTATCTCCTTGAGTGACCAATATCTTTTCCATGCACAAGCAACTCTTCTTTAGAAAGAAAGAAAGAAAAAGTATTTATTCTTTCGATTTCCATGTCCGTTTGATCACTGAATGATATTAACTGTCCCAGGTATGTGTAGTTTTTCACGTATCCAATGCTTTCGCCATCTATTGTTACGGCTATTTCTTCCCTATTTGTCATTACGTTTGTTTTAGATTTATTCATGGTAAGACCTACTATTCTACTAGCTTCTGTTAACTGTTGCAGCATATGTCGCAGTGTGCAAGGGCTGTCAGTGATTAATACTAAATCATCTGCGAACCTTAAATGGTTGAGTTCTTCCCCGTTAATATTTATGCCTACATTTTCCCACTCTATGTTCCTAAATACACTTTCTAGGATTGCAGAAAAAAGTTTTGGGGATAACGGGTCTCCATGTCTTACGCCTTTCGCTATAGGGAACTCTTCGCCGGTTGTTTCCAATTTTATTTGTGCCGTGCTGTTCTTGTATATATTTTTGATTATACGAATGTATTTCTTGGGAATTCCTTCTTGAGTGAAAGCCTTCCAGAGTGACTCGTGCTTAATGGAATCGAACGCCTTACTATAATCCACAAATGCATTATACAGTGTTTTATTGTATTCTTTGGATTTCTCTATTAGCTGTTTTAATACATTTATATATGATCGATGGTTCAGAATCCCGCTCGGAATCCAGCTTGTTCGATTGGCTGCTGTTCGTCCAATAACCCTGTTAGTCTATTTAGAATCAATAATTGATGATTGTTGTCAAATATATATAAAGTATTTTCAAAATAATTTTGAAAATACTTTATATATATTTGACAACAAACCAATTGGTCTATAATTTTCGATGTTATCCCGATCCCCTTTCTTGTGTAGAAGGATAATTGTACTCCTTGTCCACTGCGATGGTATAGATTCCGTTCTTAAGATTCTATTATATATTTCTGTGAGTTTTCTTAAGTTTTCAGGTACCATGATTGAAGATTTTATCATCTCATTCGTTATTTGATCTCGCCCAGGTGACTTGTCGCTCTTTAGACTGTGAACAGCTTTTTCTGTTTCTGATTGTAGAAAAACTGGAATATC
Organism: Polia nebulosa; assembly: GCA_951329385.1. Lineage (NCBI taxonomy): Eukaryota > Metazoa > Arthropoda > Insecta > Lepidoptera > Noctuidae > Polia > Polia nebulosa. The sequence goes on from OX589602.1 coordinate 25,767,189, forward strand.
CTCATTTTCGTCGTCTTCTAGATTTGAAGTTGGAATCTGAACATTGGGGTCCGCTGCGTAGAGTGACCTATATAAGTCTGTTGCAATTTGGATTATAGTTCTTCTTATGGTCTCCTGCTTACCTGCTTTATTCTTAATGTTTGTTATCCATTGTTTTGACTCTACCAGTTTTTTAAGGCTTTTTTAACTCCACCTGTCTTTTTTATGTGACTGTTGAGTATGTCTAATCTTCTTTTCGCTCTGTCCTTCTTAATACTTTTACTTATTTATTTACTTACTTCTGAAATACTCGTAGCTCTTAAATTATGTTTATCTTTTTTATTTTTTAAAGTTGCCTTCTTTCTTCTATTAGGGTTTTGGTTTCATTTTCCGTAAAACATGCCTTAGGTTTTGCCAATTGAGCGTATAGTGATCCATAGATTTCGTTAACACCTTTTTCGTATCTTTCATCAGTTTCATTTTTTTCTTCATTTGGGTGTCTACCAATATTCATTATTGCATTAAACTTATTTCTGGGTTTTTTAGGCTCTGCACTATTTATTATCGCTCTAACCATTCTATGGTTAGTGTTAAAGTTAAGTTGTTTAACAACACTTACATCATATAAAGCTTTTCTATTATTAGTTGCTATATAATCCATTTCATTTCTATATGTTCCATCTGGTGATAGCCATGTCCACTTTTTTTTAGTATTTTTATTAAAAAAGCTATTCATAAATACAAGATTGTTTTCAAATGCCATATTGATCATTCTTTTGCCATTGTTGCTTCTTCTTCCAAAACCAAATTTCCCAATTACATTTTCTTCTCCAGTTTTTTGAGAACCAATTCTGCCATTAAAATCGCCTATCAACATTACGTTCTTGTGCGATTGCTGTAGGACTGATGTTAGTTGTTCATAGAAGAGGTCTTTGGCAGATTCCTCGTGCTGTTCTGTGGGGGCGTAAATTTGGATAATCGACCATTTGTTTTTGTACGATGGCAGATTCAGATTAAGTACAGCTATTCTCTCTGATATGCCCTTGAATTCTTATATGTTTCCTTTTAAATGTTTTTTAATCATGAATCCCACACTGTAGTTTCCTTTTGTTTCTCCATTGTAATATAAAATATACTCCTTGTGGTCCTCAATACTTTCTCCTAATCTTCTAACTTCACTTAATCCTAAAACATCCCACTTTATATTTGAGAGTGCTAGTTCTAATTCGGTTACACTCTCTTCTGTACGCAAGGTTAAGCAGTTTAAAGTGGCAATATAAAGTTTTCTTTTATCCTTCGTTTTGATACTAATGTTATTTTTCCTTATCAATTGTGCTGGAAGGGGTTGGTCATAATCCCCCACGGGGACCAGCCGGCTTGGGGGAGGTGTATTAATTTTAGTTGTATCGTTGAATATTATTTGTTTACTTGTTCTGATCTTCCGGTTACTGACGTGTGTTAGTGGCTATTCCTTATTTAAATCTGTTGTTGAGTGAGACCTGTTTCTGTACATTCGTTCGAATGCATTTACTTTATTCATTTTCGGTCTGACATTTTCATTGTTTGGTTTTGGTAATACAGATTGTTCTCTCTTCCTTTTATCTCGTGTCGCTACTTCTCCTTTGACGACTAGTTTGTCGTATTTTAAGAATGCTATATGTGCCTTTTTTCTTTCCTCTTTTAACTGGGGTATTAGTTCCCTCCGCTTTTCCAAAACTTCTTTGCTGAAGTCTTCATTGACAAAAATATTTTTAGGTAATCTTTTCTTGTTTTTTTTGGATTTCGATTTATTTTCATGCATTTAACATGCTAACTAGAACCGGGCGTGCTTCTTTTTTCTCTTTGCCAAGTCTAAAAGCTTTGTTGATATCCCGATTGTTAACCTCGATACCAGAATCATTTAGAGTTTTTACTACCATTTCGATTACGTTAATAGTTTCTTTTGCGGGCTCCTCCAAGCCATAGAATATTAAGTTGTGTTCCCTTTTATCAGATTCTAGGCGTTTTATCTTCTCATTTAATTTTAAAACTTCATTTTTTAGAAATAGGTTATCATCCACCAATGGTTTCAATTTCTCCTCTATCTCTTCTCTACTAGAAGTTTTTCATGTAGTTGTTTGCTTGTCTATTTCTAGCTTTAATTTTGTAAATAATAGTTGCATTTGATCGTCCATTTTAGTAATATTTCGAATTTCGATGTTGACAACTCAGATGTGATTAAGTAGGAAATTTATTCTATAGGAGTGGCAACACTCACTCAGTAGTTTGCTTGTAACGAAACGCAATGTTCCGTATTCTGATGTTGTGTTGGTAGCTCTTGTTTGTGTCAATGTCAAATTATAGGTTATACACAATCAGTTTAGTAAAGTAGTCTTTGGACACAATAATACAACACACATTCGCACAGATTTTAGTGTTCTTTTTGCACTTCGTATCTTTAATTTTCGATTCACTTGCACAGTGTAAAATATAAGAGGTTTTAACACTTTTTATGCTTAAATCTTGCGGAGCGCACTTTTTGACGTTTGCACAGTTAGGTTATCAACCGGAAGTGATTGTTTTATCTTTAACGTCGAGTGAAAAGAGGTACAGGATTTACCAACCGTAGCTGTGTACATAATTTATTATCTCAGCATTCGATTCAGTGCTGATATTGCAAGTGCGGTGCTTCTGATCAAACTATGTCCCATTTGCTGGAATGTCCCAAAATGTGCTTTCACTTGCATACTTGATGATCTGAACAAGGCTTCCGACGCCGCTATAAACGTGGCCACTTATTGGGCCTAAACAGTATAACTACATTATGTAAATGTACCACGATACGAAAAGAAGAAGGAAAATACCCGTAAGTACTTAAAATGAATACAGTCCGGCCAATACATAAAAAAGGCAGTTTGCCAATTATGCAAACTAAAGATCGATTACTATTCTACCAGGTAAAAAGCAAAATAATAGAACAATACTTATGTTTGTAACTAGATTCAAAACTTTCATGGATGTTGAATAAAATGGAATGTTGTCTAGCACACAATATGGTTTTCATTCCAATAAATAAACCGTACAGCTTTTGTCAAAATTCACGAATGATGTGAAAAAAACATTTAAAGATTTTGACAAATACAACACTTCACAAAGTCCTAACACCATATAAATTACACTCACATACATGAAAAGCCTGTTTTGTGTTGAACTTCTGATGTAACTTTTAGTATGAAACATTGTTGTAAGAATGTTGGTGCCCATAACACTTAAGTCTTTCCTTGAGTACCAAAACACAATATAAATTTAACCGACACTATTGTTTCTGTTAATTACACTGCTGTCTTTAATATTTATGCATAAAGTTGAGCGTAAGTATTACACAAACAAATATTAAAGTTCAATTAACAATATATTTGATATTTGAATTTAAGATGTACCCATGTTAATAAGTTGTTTACATTTTCGTTAAAATATTTAACTAGAAGTGACAAAGCAGTGTTTTTATGTCTAATGTAAGTACCACCATTATGGTTTAAAAGTGCAGCAATAAATTTAAATGTAAATATGACTGTATTCATTGACTATTAAAAAATGTAGCAGTTCATTTACGAAGATATGTTGAAAACCACATAATTTTTACTTTTTTTTTGAAGATAAAACAGAGTATTGAAAACTGAGCTATAAGCTTACACATACAGTTTTGCTAAATAAACAATCTACATGAACAATAAATACTGTATTAAAAATGTTAATTTTACAGAAAAGCAAACTGCAGGAGTATAATAATATAGTTAGTCAAGAGTCCTGTCAAAGGTATCGCTAGAGCGGCATCTATAGTAAACAGACCACATGCAGTCATCTTACTGAAGTGCCGATTAACTTGTAGCACGCGCTTGCAAAGATGTCTGACACTTTCTGCAAGCAAACAAGCACCAAGGAAATAAAAAAACCCAAAATAAGGACAACTACATTAAATGTAGCAGTCAAAACGTTTTTCATACCTGAACAGTTCGAGTCCATCTTACGCTTTATACACGCTGACTCAGCTTCCTCCATAGATATATAGAACTTTTCACATTGCCAGCAAGTTATAATTATTAGTGACATGTACTTTACTATACATAGAGCTACTATGATACTCATAATCAGAGTGGACTGAAAAAAGCAAGGCCACAATGTGAAAATGTCCTACGGCACAATGTTAAGCTGGTTAATAAACTTAAAGTGGAGAGACTCAACATTAAATACACAGTGTTTTTGAACTGTTTAAAATACTCAAACAGAATAACTGAAGTAGGGCTACTGAACAGAATGCTAGACCAGGAGAGTGAGAGAAAAAAATGGTTCTCCAATTTAAAACATAAATTTTTACTTACTTCACTTCGCCATGATGGCAATGGATTTTGAATATGAATTATGTGAATCTTCACAAAACATAAACAACGGATAAAGGAGTCAAATGTTCGGTACAATATCTAAAAGTAAAAAAATAAATCAAGATTTTTTTAACAAATGTTTGGTGAGATGGAAGTTTTCGCATATTTTACTATTTCCTCCTAACACAATGACCGAGATTTATAGCATAATAAAAAATGCAATCATTATTTTGTAGTCTCTTTGGCTACCTTAAAGCACCATCTTAAGAATATATCCGCCAAGTGGCGCCCTCATTGAATAAAAAATCGTAGCAAAGCGTAGATAATAAATATTATAGAATCCAATGTTGCGTTTGTTACAAAGAGGATAAGGTATTTTCACGTGGTTAAAACAATACACAAAATGTTTCATATCCAAAGTAGTAGGCAAAAGTACCAAAAACGACCGTTCTTTGTCGTGCCGTGAATTCGCAAGTTTTGTTGAATTTTGTTGGTTATATTTAAATAATAATATCCTGTGTCTAATTTTATATTCTAGGTTAAGATTTTATAGCAATAAAAAAAAGGTTTAGTTTGATAATTGTCACATATTATTATAATATAATTATATTTGTGTAGTCTGACTTCAGATTAAGATTTTAATAGAGTTTAGTGCTGTTTTCAATTTTTATTAGTTGTGTGTTTGAAAACCACTATTGTATTGGGGTCATCCTGTAAAGATAGTGTTTGTAAGTTTAATAAATAAATAATATATAAATATGACCTTGTACAACAATTTTGGCAAACATACATTATTCAAATAGCTTTAGCCATACGGGGCTACCTTCTCAGATTGAGGAGTTTTTAAGATGACCTTTGGGCTCCATTGCCAGAATCTGAGCCCCATCTAGTAAAAACATAGTATCCATTGAACCCAAACACAGTGGTACTATCTTGTTTAGTTGAAGAGTTCCTATGGCCAACATCCTACATTTCTCAACACAAAAATATCAGATATTATTTAAATTATTTCGTAATCGTTATAGTATAAATTATAGTCCAAACTAGCGACCCGGATCGGCTTTGCACGGGCGCTATTTCCGCGTTTACCAGTGGATTTTGCAATAAAAGTATTGTTTAAAACCTTTTTTTGATGTCGAACACTACAAAAAACATCACCCAAATAGTAGAGCCATTCTCAAGTGGTGTTCCGTTTTAGATATGGCAATTGATTTTGATCATATTTATTTAAGAAAAAGCCGCATTATCTGATTTGACTGCGGTTTTTAAAGATGGAGACTTCAAAAATACTTTTCGATTATCTATCATCTTTCTTTTCTTCCGTGTCTCAGGATAAAAAATAGCCAGTCAGCCCAAAAAAGTAAACCTTTCATCATTTACAGTTAGTAATTTGTAGAACAAACATGATTTTTTCAGGCGTTTATTATTTGAAAACTGAAATGTGATAAAAAACCTTGATTTATGGATTCGTTTTGTTTTCATAGTTCGAAATTATAAAAACATAACAAGTCAAATAATTACCACCATACCACCTAATATTCTTAAATAACTTATCAAGACAACGAGAATAAGCCTAAATATGATGGTGCTACCTTATTTAGTTGAGTAGTTGTTCCGGATTCATAAATAAATCTATTATTATAAGTACCATACTATTGCAAAATTTACATATTTACTTATATATGCCAAGATTTAACTTAACCGGATGCGAGAAAGTGCTTGAAATCACTAATTTGTACCCAAATACATAGGCAATTTTCACGGGACACCGTGTATCGTATGTAATCCGTTAAAACACAAACACCACCCGATCGTGCGGAGAAGAAGCGACCGCACCACCTCCGCCTCTCTGCGCGGAGCACCATTTGATTGAGCTGCGCTTGGCGCATGAGGCACCGCGCGGATCACAGTGGGATTACTTTTTTATATATATATTTCTCTTTTTGATTTCTATTCGAGCAGCGCACCGCTTGAAGTCCATCCGTGCCTTGCACCGCCTCAAAATACAATTCACCGCCTTCGCTCTCCGCGGCAGTGACGTCGTTTGAAAACCGCCATACTGACGAAGCAAGTTCATAAAAACAGCTTCAAGATATATTCCATGACTAAGAAACTATGACTACTTTTTGTGTACAATATTAGCAAGCCAACTTACCAAAACCCGGAAACAATTCTTATACAGTTTAAATGCTTCTGAAATGTTTTGAAACATCAAAAACATTTTTTCATTATATTCATGATTTTGTTCTTCGTTACTTAATACAAGCATATTTTTAACCCATTCTTTGAGATAATTTGTTAATAACCCAATAAGACGGATTCCATAAATTAAATTGATATCATATTTGAAAACCATTAAGTCACAACTAGCTTCAATAAAATAAATTGACCCTTTTATCACGCAAAAATATATTAATAATAAAATATCAATACATAGTATAGCCAAAAGTGAGATCCAATTTCTAATGACGTAACTATAGATACTCTTACTGTTGATGGTCCTATGAACTTCTTGAATCCTCAATATAAGAGAAATATGGCTGCAGCTATGAGCTGTGTCACAAATAATCAATAGTATGTAGCTGAAGAAATACACAGAAACAAAAAGCCAGTAAATTGTGAGTGAGATTGCATTTTCGGAATATGCCCAAAAATATTTAAAGTCTTCGGTTACCATACGACAGATACACCAAATATTGATACTTGAAAATATCAAAAAAATCGTTATGGGATACTTTTTCTCACAGGGAGTGATGAAACTATCGTTTATTTTGTATTTTGAAGTGAAAAATACAGAGAACATAATGTTGAAAGGTTGAACTATCCTTTTTACGTTTTTGTCCAGTCTTTTGTTGAGTAATATACTCGTATCTGAATGATTTGAGTTGTTCCACATGTTTTCTAGTTAACGTCATTATTCGATGTGGTTGGTATATTTATTTAACATTTTTCTGACATTGTTACAAAGATTAATTAACATTGAGTAGGTTAAGTCAAATTACTGACCATGTCACAGTTGAACATTAATTATGTTTGCTTTCAAATTACATCACAAGATTATTGTTTTACGTTTATTGTAGAGTGAAAAGAGTTACAAAGTTACACACAGTACCTACATTATTTATTATCTTTTTAACTATGCACATTCAAGTCATAAGTAATTAAACACAGTGTTTATAAATATACCAAAAGTATAAAAATCTCTTAACACTAAAATAACTCCTTTTTTAATTTTGTGGGGGTGGGAAATCATCCAATGGAGCAGGACAGTATGAGACTTTTACTGACTAAAGCTCACTCCTGTTCCTACAGTCGCCTAAGTGCCAAGGGTCGCGGTAACTATATTTAGACTTTCTCCACGACCCCAGGCAGGCATCGGCTCTGACGGGCCCCGTCAGGTTTTGCTGACATCTCTTTGAGGCGCGCGTGGAACACTACTCGCCGTAGACTCTCAGGCCTGATCTTGATCGGATGACGAGCTACCTAGTAATCGCCGTCGGCAGGCCCGCGCCTACGGTGGCCGGCGATCGGCTTGCGACCCCCAACGCCCAGGGCGTCTTCTGCGGCGGCTGCAGCCGGGGGCATAGGGGCGACTCTGTTGAGTCTCCCTCACCCGTTTCACCTCCTATTTCGCGAGCATTACTGCTTCGCAGAAGGAGGCCACTGCTTTTCATACCCTCTCGCTCCGTATCAAAGCCTGAACCAGGGCCAGGCGTAAGAGGTCACTGCCGCCAATCGCCTCCACGAGGACAAGGAGGTTCTCTATCCAAGCGGGACAGAACTCCACCGTATACTTCTCTGTGTCCTCTGGGCGATCCGCACCGTGGTGACAACCGGGTGTTTCCTCCCGCCTTATCCGACCTATTAATTGGCCGGCCGTAGTGAACACCGACGAGAAACAGAGCTCCCAACTCTTACCTGCCATTATTTAGCGGAGATTTGCAAGAGCAAATTTTGCGTGATCGGGAGAAGGATGTACATATAATCCAGTAAGATGCTGGTAGAGGGATATAGACCGTACTTTCAGGATTGTCCTGATAGTCGTGGTATCCCTCTCTACTCCTCAAGCACCTCAGGATATGTCCGTCGTTTCGTGTTAGCGATCGTTTTGGGGGCTATTTATCGTAAGTTATCACCTCCTTGCTCATTGTGATGCCATTGCGGAGCCATTGCGGTGCCATTGCGGAATCATTGCCGTGCCATTGCGGTGCCATTGTGGTGCCATTGCGGAGCCATTGCGGAGCCAATGCGGAGCCATTGCGGAGCCAATGCGGTTACTAGACTTAGGTTAGATTTAATCATACAGTGTAACGAAAACAATATGACGTCAACCGGTTTAGGTTATTCACAAGTAAAGTCATGTGGTGTTGTCACATTGGACATAACGATTGATAATTGTTAATACCATTTTTTTTTTGGGGCGGGTGGGAAACCATCCAATGACTTCTACCGCTCTGGGTGGAGCGGGAAGGCGTGTCAGACTCTTACTGACTAAAACCCACCCCTGTTCCTTCCCTGCCTGAGTGCCCAGAGGTGCGGTAACTCACTTTCAGAATTTATCCGCTACCCCTAGGCGTGCAGGCACCGGCCACGATGGGTCCCGTCAGTGATGGCTGACACTCATCTCTTTGAGGCGCGCGTGGAACACTACGCGCCGTCGACTCAATGGCCTGGTGCTGATCGGACGGCGAGATACCCACTGCTCGCCGTCCGTAGGCCCGGGTAATTGTTTGTACCATAACACTAAGTTTTATGTAATGCCTAGCGACTCTGTGCCATTCCAAATGATAATTGGTAATGATTTTTTACGAAATGTTATGATGTTTATGAAAGATTCTATGGTTTGGTTTATGCCGAAGGATGATTGGATGAACACAAACTATGAATGGTTGAAAGATATTGCATGTTACTCTAGTTCTGTTGATTATTTAGCTCAAAAGCTAAAAGATGAGGTCACAGGTTTGTAACAAATTATGTGCCACAGCAAAATAAAGAAGCTCCGATAAAATTGAAAATTGTTCTCAGAGATGACTTACCTGTATCACAACAGCCACGACGAATCTCATTCAAAGAGCAGGAAGATCTGGATCGCCAAATCTAAGAATGGCTTGACAATGGAATTATCAGGGTGAGTTACCCAGAATATTCTAGTCCACTAGTATTGGTGAGAAAAAAGGGTGGTGGTTTAAGAATATGTGTCGATTATAGGAAGATTAACAGCAAAATGATTAAGGATGAACACCCACTTCCTATAATCGATGATCCCATTGAGAAGTTGTCAATGAGAAAACAAAAACAAAAAAGCCCCGGTTATGACGGAATAGGTACGTGCTATGGATGTTAAGTATACTTCTGCTAACCTAGTCCCAGCTATTACACATCTAATCAATTGCTGCTTGCAGACCGGCACGTATCCTGACTTACTAAAAATAGAGGTGATACGTCCTATACACAAAAAAGGTGCTCGTGATGACGCCAATAACTATCGTCCTATAACGATATTGTCATGTATAGATAAAATCATAGAACGTTATATTGGGAATGAGATAAATAACTTTTTACAAACATACAGAATAATTAATAATAAGCAATTTGGATTCCAAAAAAATAAAAATATTAGACAACTATTGAGAGAGTTTACCGATGAAGTTAATAGACACCTAAACGTTAAAAAACATATTTTAGCACTCTTTATAGATTTTAGCAAAGCATTTGATATGCTTCGTTTTAACATACTTTTCGACCAGTTATCACGAAATCGAATACAAGGGCTTAGAAATTAGAACTATTAAAAAACTATCACTTAATCAAACAGATATAATAGGGTTAAAATACAAAATGAGTATAGCTCACAAGTTCCATCCATGCAAGGCACGGCCCAGGGCTCAACTATTGGCCTGACAGAATACTTACTGTATGTCAATGATATGATTAATACTATTAATTCAGGATCAGTATATCAATTTGCTGATGACACATATATATTGGTCGCCAACAACTCCGTATATGATGCCCAAGAATCTCTATAGCATAACTTCGATCTTAAGTGGAAATGGGCCCATGACGTAGGATTGGTAATAAACGCATCAAAAACAAAAATTGTCCACATACACTCATCACACAATAAATTCTCCACTAAACCTACAATTATAGCACACCAACATTCATGCCTCCACAGCTCGCCAACAACTTGCAAATGCCTGTCACTGGAGATAGTGGATAAACACACCTACATCGGCTTAATATTTGATGGCCGATTTAGCTGGGGTCCGCATATAGATCACGTGTGCAACAAACTAAGGTCTATTCTAGGGAAACTTAACTTGTTAAAATATAAATTGCCCTTTAAAACTCTCAGATTGCTATATATAGCCCTAGTGAACTCAGTCATCGGCTACGGCCTCAGTAGTTACGGAAAAACTTATCATACATATTTGACAGAAATGTACAAGTCACAATTAAGAATATTAAAAGTACTTGCGCCTAAACATATAAAAAAGAAATTTAAAAACAATGATGACAATCTCTTCAAATAATGTAAGGTTATGAATGTGTTTAATAAGGTGGCATTTTCCACCGTAGTGGAAATAAATAGGCCTGAGCTGCTAACAGAAAAAAAACAAAACCTGACTTCTTGAGAACTATAGCATTTAAAGAGAAATACATTCTACTTAAATTTAACAATGTGTATGGGACGAGGGTTGCTGCATATTTAGAACCTAACCTCCTTCACAAACTTCCAGATGATTAACAAAATTTATATAAAACTGGTTCGAAAAGTTGCAAGTACAAATTCAAGGGTTTTTATAGTCACAAGGTGTTTTAGTTTTTCTCTAACAATATTCATTGAAACTAACTTAACTAAAGTAGTATGTATTTGAAAATATAAGACCGACTCGCCAGCACACAGATAAGCCCTGAGAGGTTTTTTACTACTTTACTTTTTTTTATTTATTTATTTCCAAAACAAAGTTGTCCTCAGCTAAAATATTTAGTAAAACACAATATGAGTTTTTGCGTGCACCATTTGGTCTAACGAGTTGTCCCAAGGTCTTTACAAGATTTATCACAATCATATTCAGAGAATTGATTGCCAGAGGTATTGTGATTGTTTTTATTGACGATATTCTAATTCCAGCGGAAGACGAAGATCAGGCTCTTGAATGCCTAAAGGAAGTTCTAAATACTGCGTCGGAATATGGATTAACTGGAAGAAGTCACAGCTGTTAACCAGAAAAGGAGAATACCTAGGTCAAGTTATTGAAGGTGGTGCAGTAATGCCGTCACCAGGGAAAACAGATGCTGTTATAAAATTCCCTGAGCCTCAGAACTTGAAGCAACTGCATAGTAGTGTGTGTGTGTGTGTGTGTACTGTGTAGTAGTAGTAGTGTGTTTTTGTTCCTACTTCAGGAAATTTATACCTAAATATGCTCAGATAGCACAACCACTCACAGATATGTTGAGGAAGGACTGTAAGTTGATGAACATAGAGTTGTTTTTAACGAATTGAAGATGAAGTTGGCTACTGAACCTGTGTTGAATATCTATGACCAAAGAGCAGAGACAGAACTACATACTGACGCATCAGGTATTGCTTATTCAACTATTTTAACGCAAAGAGGTGATGACGGGAATTTACACCCAGTTCACTATATGAACAAAAAGACTACGGATACACAGGCCAAGTACACCAGCTATGAGCTTGAAGTGCTAGCTATAATTGAAGGTGTGAAGAAGTTCAGACATTATGTATATAGAAAATTCTTTAAGATTGTCACCGATTGTAAAGCTTTTCAAATGACACTAAACAAGAAAGATTTAGCATCATCAACAAGAGTGGCTCGATGAATATTATTTCTACAGGATTACGATTTTACAGTAGAACATCGTGATGGAACTGGCATGAGGCATGTCTACGCATTAAGTCGAAATCCATATGTAGCAGCCATAACATCTAGCTTATACCAGGGTATAAAACGCGCACAGGAATATGACGAGGGCCTTAGTGCAATAATTAAAATTTTGGAAGAAGGAAAAACATTTAAAGATTACAATATGAACCGAGGATTGCTATATAAAGGATCAGAGCAACAAATTGTTATACCTAGCATGATGGAGAACGAAATTATTAAGAGGGCCCACAATAATGGTCATTTTGCAAAGAAGAAAACTTTAAATCTAATAAGTAAGGATTATTACATTGAAAAAATAAGGGAAAAAAGTTGAAGTTGTTGAGTTGAAAAGTTGAAATAAGGGAAAAGTTGAAAGTTGAATTTAATTGAGAATCATTTTTCCATATTTGATAGTAACAGTATAAACTTATAAACTAGTGTTAGTAACATTTGTTCAAAGCGTGAGGCTCACCGATCCCGGGAATGTCTACTTGACTGCGTGCAGTCGTATTCACCGCCCCAAGATTGGAGAGTCCCACCTATCTGCCAACGTTCTAAGAATGGTGTTGGGGCTGGCGCGAACACGGCGTAGCAGAGATGCGCACCTATTGCGCATGATGGCCGAAAAACTATCAACGTCCGCGTCGGCAAACATGCGGCAACACAACCGGACGCGCTACTAAAACGCGACAGCTCAACACCCGGAACGTGTTGTTATATTGTGTGCGCAGGCCACTATATGCCCTCTGCGTAAAGTTCACCCACAGGCTGTACATGTAAAAGGATTGGCAGTAGGCTTTGAAAAGAATATAGCATCATGTATACCATGTCTACTGAAAAATAGAAAAGAAGGAAAACGGAAAGGTTACCTTAATACAATTGAGAAAGGAGACAGTCCACTGCATACGCTGCATTTGGATCATGTTGGACCCGTGACAGAGACTCATAAGCAGTATAATCATATCCTTAACGTTATTGACGCTTTTACGAAGTTTGTATAGTTGTTTCCATGTAAAATTACCACCACGAAGGAAGTGTTGAGTAAGTTGGAGATACTACAGCAAACTTTTGGAAGTCCAGAAAGATTCATCATAGATAGAAGCACTGCTTTTACAAGCAACGAGTTTCGAAAGTATTGCGTGACGGAGGGAATAGAACTATGTCATATTACTACAGGAGTACCTAGAGGCAATGGTCAGGTGGAAAGAGTTTACCGAATTATTATACCTGTACTTACCAAGATTGTGTGATGTGTTAAGAAACCAGGATTATGGTACTGGTAAGTACATCAGGTGAGATAGTAGTCAAACGCGTGCCTATCAACAATAAAAAAAAAGTGTTGTTGAGTAGTAAAATTTAAGTTAACATAAGAAAGAGAAAGAAAGAAAAAGTTTATTTTGTGCTTCGCACAGAAAAACACAATTATTTTACATACCATCAAAACAATATTAATAGATAAAAAAAACCACATAATCAAAAAATATAAAGTAAAAAAAAAAAAACATAGGTAAGACCTGTGCGAGGCCAAAAAAGCACCTATCTCAGCATATGCTGCGACATTTATAAAATAAATATCACAGCGCTGGTATTCTGATAGGGCCTGTGAAGCCACGGATACACTCACGGAATACATACATGAAAACTATATAAATAAATAAAATAAAAATGACAATGAAACATAATTTTAATAAAAATATTTGTGAATGTAAATAAATATAAAATAACCATAGGCCGATGGCTGACGCTCCGACAACATTTGTCAATGTCATAGACAAACCATGGAGCGCGCGAGTGTCTATGGACGGTTAAATGCTCTGTGGTATGGTTCATCGGCTACCAAAAAGATAACTGGTAAATAAACTAGCTTTGTTGAAAAGAAATTATATTCTCATTGAAAGAAACGAAATTAAAAGGTTCAAAGTGACTTCTAGCATCTAAAATAGCACCAGATAAATTAACTACTTGGAACAGAAGTGGTGCGGGCAGCGGGAGTTGCTACAGTTTGTGACTGATTGTGAATGTGATAAGTTAACTAATAGGAACAGAAGTGGTGCGGGCAACGAGAGTTTCTACAGTTTGTGACTGATTGTGAAGTATAGTGTTGTTCTGGAATTATACTGTTTTATTTGCTGCTAAAAACATTAAACTTAAAGTCACAAATACCGACTGCGTGCAAAACCTAGGTGAGTTCATGTGGAGGTTTCCTTCTGGATACGCAATAAGTGTTGCTTAAACTTAAAACTAAATGTACCAATCGTTTTCATAGCTCAAAAAGGCGGTGGCAAGTCGTTCCAGCAACGAGAGGCAGCAAATTTGAAACTTCAACGGAATGCAGCAGTATTATGGGACAAATTCAACAAAAGGTAGGCAGATGCTCTCGTTTTAATTTTGTTGACATCACGTGACCAAGTCAATTTATTATAAAGGTATTCAGGTTTTTTTGTGAGAATTATGCCAAATAGTAGGGTAGCCAGATGAAGTTTTCTCCGATCTGACATTCTCATCAAATTACCCTTATTTAAAAAAGGAGTTATATGAGATCTGGTAGGAACATTAAAGCAAAATCTCGCACAAGCATCCTGCACTCGCTGGATCAACTTATCGCTTCTACCAAGAATGCACGCCCCATACCCTAGTAGTATTTTCTGTTGGCATCAAGTGGCCAACAGTGGGGAATCCGTTGGGATATAGTTAGTTAGATTCCCTACATCAAACTTACCCAACGCAGTAAATTATTATCATTATACCAACCATTTACCAACGTTGGGCTAATGCTACTACTGCCTACCTTTACTTAAAAGCTGTTGGCGTTTTTGCAGTGCTTATAACGTAGGCCCTACAAATATCAACTGCATTGGGCCAATGACTGCCCAATGCAGTTAAATATTATCATTACGCCAAAGTTTTTACAAAACGCTCCATATTTTCAAAATGGTTACTCGGATGAAAATCTTTTCAAGAAAGAAATTGTTGCTCTACTCGAAAACCATGAGATAATGAAAAAAACTCGAAAAATTATTAAGAAAAAAAAATTATTGCAAAATTCTTCTAAGTGTCGGGCCGGATCATTAAAGGACTTAGTAAAATTTTCAGAGATTTTTTTTTTAATAGATTTCTGCCCTTTTTATTGTAGCACCTTACTAACCTTGTCCATAGAAACCATTTAGGCTCTGAGAAGCATGGCCCTCCAACGCACCGTTCCCGAGTTATGGGCCTCCAAATTTTATTTTATTTTTTACAAAACGATCCATATTTTCAAAATGGTTGCTCGGATGAAAATCTTTTCAAGAAAGAAATTGTTGCTCTACTCGAAAACCATGAGATAATGTAAAAAACTCGAGAAATTATTAAAAAAAAAAAATATTGTAAAATTTTTCTAAGTGTCGGCGATCATCAAAGGACTTAGTAAAATTTTCAGAGATTTTTTTTTAACAGATTTCTGCCCTTTTTATTGCAGCACCTTACTAACCTTGTTCATAGAAACCATTTGGGATCTGAGAAGCATGGCCCTCCGACGCACCGTTCCCGAGTTATGGGCCTCCAAATTTTATTTTATTTTTTACAAAACGATCCATATTTTCAAAATGGTTGCTCGGATGAAAATCTTTTAAGAAAGAAATTGTTGCTATACTCGAAAACCATGAGATAATGTATAAACTCCAGAAATAATTTAAGAAAAAAATTTTATTGTAAAATTTTTCTAAGTGTGCGCGATCATCAAAGGACTTAGTAAAATTTTCAGTTTTTTTTTTTAACAGATTTCTGCCCTTTTTATTGCAGCACCTTACTAACCTTGTCCATAGAAACCATTTAGGCTCTGTGAAGCATGGCCCTCCAACGCACCGTTCCCGACTTATGGGCCTCCAAATTTTATTTTATTTTTTACAAAACGATCCATATTTTCAAAATGGTTGCTCGGATGAAAATCTTTTAAGAAATAAATTGTTGCTCTACTCGGAAACCATGAAATAATGTAAAAAACTCGAGAAATTATTGAGAAAAAAAAAATGATTGCAAAATTCTTCTAAGTGTCGGGCCGGATCATTAAAATTTTCAGAGATTTTTTTTAACAGATTTCGGCCTGTTTTATTGGAGCACCTTATTAACCTTGTCCGTAGAAACCATTTAGGCTCTGAGAAGCATGGCCCTCCGACGCACCGTTCCCGAGTTATAGGCCTCCAAATTTTATTTTATTTTTTACAAAACGCTCCATATTTTCAAAATAGTTGCTCGGATGAAAATCTTTTCAAGGAAGAAGTTGTTGCTCTAGTCGAAAACCATGAGATGATGTAAAAATCTCGAGAAATTATTGAGAAAAAATTGAGTAATTGGAGGGTAGTCCCAAATAATACAGTTACAATTTTGAGCTCTCATATAATTAATTTAATAAAATATTAAAAACAACTTTTAAATGCAAGAAACATAATAAAGTAGTACATTAACCTCTGGTGCACTCAGTCAGTTCATCAAATCTCCTTGACACCACTTCTCTACACTGCAAGCACTGCTCTTTGCTGAAATGGACCTGTACTCCAAATCGTCAAGCACTGTGGTGGAGCTGTCTCCTACATTTGCTTCAAGAATGTCACAGTATGAGGAAGACTTGAAGAATGCCAGTGGTGAAGCTTCACATAAGACTATTGCCAGCCTATCCAAGGACTTCACTGAGTTGAAGACCCTAGTTTGGAAAACATTGAGTTCACTGAAATCCCAGATGGAGTTGCTTGTGTTTGGCTGGATAGGCACGAAATGACAACCCGTGCTAAGGTTCTTCTGTTGCATGGCCTGAGTGAGGACAAGGGAGCAGATCTAAGCAATGGTTTCCTGAAGGTTTTGTCGGAGCGTCTGGAAATGGCCAACGTCGCCTCTAAAGATATAACAGCCTGTCACCGCCTTGGAAGCAACACCAGCAAACCTCGTCCCCTCTTAGTTAGATTTGAAAGCCGCATCGTAAGGAATGAGGTGTGGCGAAATAACAACCAAGCTGAAAGGCTCTGGTTTAACGCTTTCTGAGTTCCTGACTAAGCTCAGACACGATATTTTTATGAATGCTCGGCAGTACTTCGGAATACATAAGTGTTGGACATCTGAGGGGAAGATTGTCATCCAGGTTTCCGAAAAAACGCGACGGAAGATTGAGTTTGCTTCGGAATATCAAGAACTTGTGGCTCAGTTTCCCGTTGCTGAGCCCTCAGCCGTAACTTCGAAGCCAGTGCCCGATAAGAGAATTTGCTAGACAGTAAAGTGATGAGTCTTCGTTGCGAGTCTTCCATTTTTCTGAGTATATAATATACTAGGTACTTATAATTTTTATGTTTTATGTCGTTCATGTGTCGGTCATTCAATGTTTTTAGTTTTTTGTTTTGATTTGATTTTTTACTTATGTTATTATTGTGATTTGACATTTAGACCGTTCGGTGTTACTCAAAGTTTTCGTTCGGAAACATACTAACGTGTATTTATTTTGTTTGGACTACAGGCTTTTTATCTTTTAATTATAAAACTAATGTAGCCGGCGAGTGCATCGAGGTTTGAGTGCTGAAATTATTTTTTTCTTGTTTATTGTTAGATTACTTAAATTTTAAATTATTTATTTATTTTTATTGTTATTTGTATTTAGTTAAAATGGAAATGGACTGGTCACATGATGAGATCAACAACAGGAAAGTGGACTAAAAAAGTAACAGAATGCTACCATGACCTCATTTACCTTTCCTATAAAATTTGACTTCCTCAACGCAAGGCCAAATTTCTCTTTCTTCGCAGTTTTAAAAACGTTGATTTGGAGCGTTTGAGGGCTGATGCGGGTGGGATTGACTGGTCTTCTGTGTTCACCGGCGAGAATATGGACTCTATGGTGTCAGTTTTCAGCAGTACTATATTGTATTTGTATGATGCACCCCTTAAAAAGGTAAGAGTCAAACACCTCCCTGCACCATGGCTTTCCCCAGCTATAAAAAACCTGATGGCGAAACGTGATAAGGCCAAGCGTTTATACAGGAATCGGGCTACTGAGGAAAACTGGGACCTTTATAAGAAGACGCGAAATCGCTGCAGTTGTTTGTGTAGGAATGCCAAAAGGCATCACATTCACAACTCAATTGATAACTTCAACCCGACACAAGTATGGCAATTTTTAAAGACTATTGGTATTGGCAAAGCCTGTAGCAAGAGTTCTTCTGATAAAATGGACCTCAATGCACTTAATGCGCACTTTTCTACATCACCAATTATACTCGATATCGATGTTAAATCTTCGACTCTCAATGATCTTTCCAATCTTCCTTTACCAGCAAATACTTCTTTCACTTTCCACCCAATTACTGAGCTAGATATTAAGAAATGTTTTCAATCCATCTCCATTAAGGCGTTAGGTGACTATGGTCTTCAGTTCCAAATGTTCCTACCTATTTTGAGTGAAATAGTTCCTGTTGTAACTCACATAGTAATTTTTTCTCTTTTCACTAACACGTTTCCTTCTGCATAGAAGAAGGCTCACGTCTTACCACTTCCTAAAGTTTCGAATCCCTCTTCTCCATCTCAGTTCCGTCCAATATCCATCCTCCCAATCCTTTCCAAAGTTTTCGAGAGCGTTGTTCAGAAGCAACTGTCTTGTTATCTATCCTCTAATGGCCTGCTGAGTCCTTACCTCTGGTTTCAGACCTGGCCATAGCACTGTGACAACTCTTGTCAAAATAACTGACGATATAAGACTGGCTATGGAAAACAAATGCTTGACAGTGTTGGTTTTACTGGACTTCAGCAGTGCCTTTAATTCAGTGTACTTTGACATTCTCTTAGGAATCCTTTCCTCCCTTAATGTCTCTGCGCCAGTAATTGAGTGTTTCAAATCTTATCTTCGAGGCCGCTCGCAGTATGTTCGGTCTGATGAGGATTTCTCTGAATGGTGTGATTTGGCTGCGGTTGTACCTTAGGGTGGCGTCCTCTCTCCTCTTCTTTTCTCAGTTTTTATAAACGCTATCACTAAGGTCTTTACTTCTAACTATCATCTCTATGCAGACGACTTGCAGTTATACCGTCACTTTAGAATGGGTTAACTCGCTGAGGCTGTGGATGCCATCAATGATGACCTTGAAAATATCAACAAGTTGGCTAAATCCTTTGGACTCTTACTGAACCCAACTAAGTCGCAAGCTACATGCTCAGCCATTTAGATCATCAGTTTCTCCCGCCAGTAGTGTATGATTCGGTGCCCATATTGTACTCGAAAAGCGCTAAAAACCTAGGCGTCCATATAGACACTAACCTCTCTTGGGAGGTTCATATTGCTGACGTTAGTAAGAGGGTTTTCTACTCTTTTCAGTCTCTTAAACGTCTTCAAAAATTCTTATTATTCTTCCATTTCACAGTAAGGTCACTCTTGCACAATTTCTTCTCCTACCGCTAATAGACTATGCGGATGTCTGTTTTCTAGATGCAACGGAGGTACTTCTTAACAAACTCGAGCGGCTGTAGAACTTATGCATCCTTTTCATTTTTGGCCTCCGTAAGTACGACCATGTGTCGAAGTTTCGGACCAGATTGAGGTGGCTGCCAATTCGGCATCGCCGAGATACCCATATCCTATCTCTTCTCTATACTATCCTGCATAATCTTAATTCTTCTCAATACCTTCGTGAACGGTTTGAGTACTTCGTTCCGAGGGGTAAACCCTATCGCACTGCCAATTCTCTTCTCCTTCATATTCCGCGTCACACTTCCAGCCGCTATAATGGCTCCTTTTCTGTTACTGCATTGCGTTTTTGGAACTCTCTCCCACACTCCCTACGCGACAGTCCTTCTCTAGATGTCTTCAAGAAGAAAATAAAAAAGCACTTCCTTTCAAATTGACATAATATTAGTATTATATTGGTATTAATATGTATAATATATATTTATAATTATTTATGTAGGTTTATAAGTATTGTACACTGAATCCTACCCTCAACAGTGATCTCTCTCTATCACTCAAAGGTTTACTGGGAGAAAACTCAACATTTAGTTAAGCTCGCCTTTGTACATGTATCGTGTAACCATATGTAATATGTAAAATTTTTGTGTACAATAAAGAATTAAGAAGAAGAAAAAAATTGCAAAAATATTTCCAAGTGCCAAAAGAATTAGACAAATTTTCGGAGTTTTTTTTTTAACTGATTTCGGCTATTTTTATTGTAGCACTTTATTAACCTTGTCCATAGAAACCATTTAATTTAAGGTCTGAGAAGCATGGCCCTCCGACGCACCGTTTCCGAATTACGGGCCTCCAAATTTTATTTTATTTTTTAGAAAATAAATTAAAATTTGGAGGAAAAAGAAAGAAAAAAGGAAAGTCTAAACCACCACATCTAGTGGAAAATCCACTGAGTTGGCAACACTGTGATGTGATAACACTTTTAAAATGGCGTCGTTTCACGTTTGGTTTCACTTATCGGCAATAGCCGGTAAATTATTGTAAGTGTTAATTTAAATAACACTTATTTATATCAGCGAAAAATATGTAATAATAATAAAATATGCCTAAAAATTATCTAAATCACTAGATATACACAAATCAGAAAGACAAAAAAAAAACGAACTAACTGATGACTAGGCAGCATGGTCTCTGACCGTAGTCTGTTCCACAAGGAACAAAAGCCAAAAAAGTGACAGACGTCAAGACGTGACAGTTATTTTTTTCTTTCGGAATGGTAGTTTTTACTAGAAATAATGTTCCAACTATATAAAAATACTTAGATACTAATATCCGTTTAGTGTGTATAAAGTGCATTTTTTTGTGTAACACGAGTTCAAAAAGCTTGTGAGAATTGAACCTTTGTGGTATGGATGAAAATAGAAGGAAATGTTTAAGTGTGACTGTTCACCAGCCAAACAAAACGAAAAACTGTTCCGCTTTCCTAAAACCCGGAGTTTGAAACCTTCGTATTCTGAGGCTACTGCAAACAGATTGTAAATAAATCATTTGAATACATGAACATAATATGCAACTTGGAGAGACTGTGGTGAGTGCCCTCAGAGATGTTGTTGTTATTGTTAGGTGACCTTAAAAAGGGCTGTTGTACATGGCTCTGAAGAGAGCTGTTTGGATTTACCATTGTGGTGAAAGGAATGATCAGCTAGACTCTGCGTTACCAGCTGCTAGCCGTCCAGGGTGTGCAGGGCGTTTGGAATGGCAAAAAGATATAGTTAACACCACTCGGGAAGGCTCCTTTAATGCACCCCTGAAAACCATGGGAAGACCAATACCACCCAGCTCCTGACTTCTTAGAACCCAGGGAACACCTGCCACCTGGACGTGAACTGCAGTGACCTATATGGAAATCACTCAATGGGTTGCAAATTTAGGTAGGCCGCTGCAAATACAACTTGGTAAAATTCATAGACTGGTCTGATACCCAATGTGAGTGCGGTGCCCCTGTCCAGACCATGAATCACCTACTGGGTATCATCAACGACAACAACAGCCCCGGTATCTGCACACCTTAATAATAAATGATTATTTTACAGATCGACTCTAAAGTCAGACAAAAATGTAAAAAGGCTGAAAGTAGATCGGAATTGGCTTCAACCGTTATAGGAGTAGAAACCGAAAAATGGACAAGGAAGTTCGTCCTTTTCAAATTGACAGTGATGGCCATCTGCTGCCAAAAATAATTTTACCACCAGTATGTACACCAACACCTAGTTCATCACCAAATCTTATACAAGATTTTAATGTTGGTAAGTAACAAAGTTTGTCACTTGTAAGAAAATATAAGATTTCAAAATATTTGTCAGCTAACTTTTACTATGGGACCAACCTCAAAATAAATAAAATCTATGCATATAATATTTAATATTATTTATTTATTTAATCAGACAATTAAGTTATTATTTCAGTAACAATAAGTATTCACAAAATTATTACAATACATAGAAATATAAAAACTTAAAACTTATCAGCCCGGGATTGAGTCTGACAATTACTTGACCATTTTTTACCCGCAATTTTGAGGTTGATTCTTTAGCAAAAATTGCTTGTGTTGGTAGGTTATGTCACCCCCTAATATAAAATACAACAATCCTACATCCTACTAATATTATAAATGTGAATGTTTGTATGTTTGCCTGTCAATCACACAATAACGGCTGAAGGGATTTGAATGAAATTTTGCAAACGGGTAGGTCACAGCCTTTTTATTTTTGAAGTTATAATAATAATATAAAAAAAAAAAACTAATGTCAAACTAATCTGCTTCAGGGAGGGCAACACTCGCCCAAGAGTGATGCGCTTTGTGAGACGGGCGTTTTCGGGGACTGATGTCAGCTCCCGAGACTATATGTCCCGTGTCACAGAGCGCATCGACTTCCTGAAGCAGAAAGTATATGCATGGGCAATAGGGTGGGTCAAATTTTTTTTTTCTAAGTTATCGATTTCTAATAGCGATAATATGTTGAAGTAAGGTATCGTTATGAACCCTTTAAATTTTTTTTGAATTATTCTAATTGGAACAGCCCGCGCAACGCACTTGAAGTTTTGATAAATAAACGTTCAAGTACCCACTTTTGCACCTTGACTTACATGTTTGATGATGGGTATAGTTTAATATTTTAAAGAGTATCCAGTGAAATACACATTACTTTGGTTAAATAAGCTGTGTCGGTTATTAAAAGAAGACTTTTGAGGTAAGAACATTCAGATAATTCATGTATCAATGAGGCTAGTTTCTTGTGAAATCTTGTGAAATTGTAATTTGTGTAATTTTTGTTTTAGGAATTGGGATTGGAATTAAATTTTTTCATCATGTCAAATAGACAGTCATACAAGTGCCCTATATTTGGAACTATAGAGGATATAAGACCAAACGTGTTACCAACATACCAGGATGTAATGAAATGTTACGAGTGGAATAGACTACAGGTGAAAATTAAAAATGGCAGTAACAAAGAGCCCTCATTTTCCGAAATTGCAGAAATTGTAACCCAAAAAGTTGAAGGAGTGCGGCAAAAGGCATCAATCCCTGTGGTATCGCATATAAGAGTAATTCAGCTCCTGCAAGCTTATCATTCCAAATGCAAAAATATCATCAAATCATTGAAAAGGTTGTCAACTGAGAAAAAAGCGGATTTCTTGCAAAAAAGCGAAATTTTGTTCGATATTTGTTCATGCAAATGCAAGATAATAAGTCAGTGCAAATGTCCCAGAGGAGTGAAAGTTCCTTAAGAAGATCAAGACTTTTTGACTGATCAACGGGGTGAGAGAAAAATGAGAATCGGTGGCATTGATCGCAATCGAACAAAAAGTTTACAAAATAAGTTTGTTCGAAAGCAAGCTTCAACAAAAATCTGTCTGAAGTGCGATAACAACCCATCGAAATTGCCAGAGCAAGAATTAATGTTATCAACAAGTAGTGATTCTGATACTAGTGTGTTATTTTCGGGAAAGCTACAAAAAATATAGAAGAGCCCTTACCTTCTACCTCAGGAACCACAGAAAATAAAAAATGTGTGAAAAGTTTACCGGTGTTGTCGCAAATATGTGACCGTTATGGAGTATCCGACAGAGCTGGTGCTGCGATTGCTTCTGCAGTTTTACACGAAGTTTCATCAGATATCGTTATAGATAAATCAAAACTGCGAAGAGAGAGAAGGAAAACACGTGACACGCTTATGAAGAATCAAGCGCCTTTAAACTTGCCTGCTTTATATTTTGATGAGCGAAAAGATAAAACTCTGAAGATAGTCAAAAATGGAACCAAAAGGTACAAGCAAGTAATTATTGAAGAAAACGTATCTGTAATTAAAGAACCGGAGTCCATTTATGTAGGATATGTGACACCTTTACAAGGAACTGCAAAGTCCATTGAGGTGTCAATAAACGATCTTCTTTTCACCAAAAATACTAGTACTTTTGACCTCCTGGCTATTGGATGCGATGGAACAGTAACAAATACGGGTAAATTTAGTGGTGTTATAAGGCTATTTGAAAAAAGACTTCAGAGACCTTTGCAGTGGATAATTTGCATGCTGCATTTAAATGAACTGCCTTTGAGGCATTTGTTTGATTACATGGATGGTAAAACTTCTGGTCCATCTACGTACAATGGTCCTATTGGCAAGTTGCTGGATAAGTGTGAATCTCGAGCTGCAATGGCAGCTTGTGATAAAAAAAGCAAGGAATAGCATGATTCATGCCAAACTTGCTTCGAGGAAAGTTATGCCAAAATTCGATAGTAGGCGCGATTTATCGTATAAAATAACTAATTTTTGTAATAATCTATTATGATTATTTGTTTAAGTTTTTTATTTTACACGTTAATATATGTCTTTCGTAAAATATTTGTTATGTTTCAATAGTATTTAAAGTAATTTCTAATAAAGAACTATGCCTTATAGTAATAAGTGTTTTTTTCAAAAACGTATAGTTTTGAAGCGCATGCGCGGGCTCTAGATATATGTTTAACTATCCGTTTTTTAGCTAAAACTACTTTTTATAGAACACTACAACATAATATTACTATTAGAATTTGATTCTTCAACTTTATTTTTTTTCCATACTAGAGTGACCCACCCTAATGGGCAAACCGTATTCGCAGGTATAAGCGGCGAGTGGAACGATACACCCAGAATCGCACATTCCGAAGTAATGAAAGGTGGGTGTATAGGGATTGGGAGCGACCGGACCAAGGTGTGACTAATACGCACCTACCGGATGATGACGCCATATACTCGTTCTGGCGCAGCATCTGGTCGGTGCCTGTCTGTCATACCGAGGGCGATTGGATTCGGGATGTTGAGCGCGCGTGCGATCCAATACCAGAAATGGGGGCAATTATCATCAGCCCCCAAGATATAGCTCGTGCAGTCCGTCCGTTAGCTAACTGGAAATCTCCAGGTCCGGACGGGCTGCACAACTTCTGGATAAAATGGTTTACGAGGTCGCATGCCCGCTTGGCATCTCAGATCCAGTCTGCCTTAGAGTCAGGGTCGCTGCCCCAATGTCTAACTACAGGAATAACCTACCTGCTCCATAAATCAGGTAGTACTGCGGAACCTAAAAATTATAGACCGATCACGTGTTTACCGACGGTCTATAAGGTTCTTACATCCATTTTGAGAGCTAAGATTAACACACATATAGATAGTAACTGTATCATGTCGGCCTCTCAAAATGGATGTAGGAATGGGTCCCACGGTACTAAGGAGCTTCTCCTCATAGATATGACCATTAGCCAACAGGTTCGACGTTTCCGAAAGGATCTGTCGACATGTTGGATAGACTATAAGAAGGCCTATGACTCAGTTCCTCATACATGGCTCATGAGGGTGCTAGAATTGTATAAAGTTGATGCAACGCTACGCACCTTCATGATGTCATGTATGGGGCAATGGAGGATGGTCCTTCGCTATCCAGGATGTCGACAAATCCAGAGGAATAGCGAACCGATAAGGATCGAGCGGGGTATATTCCAGGGTGACAGTTTGAGTCCGCTTTGGTTTTGCCTAGCTTTGAATCCTCTAAGCACACTGCTGGAGAATTCAGGGCTAGGCTATCGGTTGAAGAGAGGTGGTCAGGTTATATCTCACCTCCTTTACATGGATGACTTGAAACTTTTTGCCCCCAGCAACCTGCAACTGATGGAGCTACTGAAGGTAACTAAAACCTTTAGTAGTGCCATCAGGATGGAGTTTGGTGTAGACAAATGTGCGGTCATGCATGTAAGCGAGGGGAGATTGTGGAATCCGTGGGTACTCAACTCTCGGATTCCATAAACCTGAAATCCCTCTCTCCAACCGAAACCTATAAGTATTTGGGTATGTCGGAAGCGTTAGGTATCAATGTTACTGACATGAAGCAATCGTTGAAGGAGCGCTTCTTTGGCCGCCTGAAGAAGGTATTTAATAGCCTTCTATCGGGCGGAAACAAGGTGCGCGCCTTCAACGGTTGGGTCATGCCGGTATTGATGTACTCTTTCGGCGTACTCAAATGGACTCAAACAGAACTTGACGCCCTGGATAGGCGTGTCCGTACACTGCTGACTGCATTTCGAATGCATCACCCACGTTCGTCGGTGATGAGACTATATATCCCGCGGAAGTGTGGAGGCCGAGGCTTTTTAAATGCTAAGACCCTCCACAACCGCGAGGTATGCAGTCTAAGGGAATATTTCCTAGCTGCTGACGTGGGTATGCAACGAGATGTAGTGGCAGTGGACAAGGGCCTTACTCCACTCTCCTTAGCTAACGAGAACTGGCGCAAACCTCTAGTGCTTGACACTAACGATCGCAGAGAAGTATGGCAGAGTAAGGAACTTCACGGACGCTTTTTCCGGGCACTACATGGGCCCGATGTAGACCAGTTAGCGTCCGTAGCCTGGCTGCGTGTCGGTGACCTCTTTGGGGAAACCGAAGGTTTTGTCTGTGCAATTATGGACGAAGTTATCATGACGAAAAATTACCGGAGATTTATTGTGAAGGACGGCACGGTTGACATATGTCGGGCATGTCATCGTCCGGGAGAATCAATCCGCCACATAATCTCTGGTTGTTCTCGTCTAGCTAACGGTGAGTACTTGCATAGGCACAACCTTGTAGCCAGGATTATCCATCAGCAACTTGCTCTGAAGTACTCTCTTGTGGAATCGGAAGTGCCGTACTACAGATATGCACCCGACCCAGTTCTCGATAATGGTCATATCTCATTGTACTGGGATCGGTCCATCATCACTGACAGGACTATTTTAGCCAATAAGCCTGATATAGTGGTGGTGGACCGAATCGAGAGGCGTGCAATGATTGTTGACATTACCGTCCCACATGACGAGAACCTCGTGAAAGCCGAAAAAGATAAACAAATCAAGTATATTGACTTGGCTCGCGAGGTTGTCGACATGTGGGATGTGGACTCAGCGATCATTGTACCGATAGTCGTGTCAGCCAATGGCTTAATAGCCACGAGCCTCGATCAACACCTCAGGAGGCTCTTGTTAGGCGGCTGGATCAAGGGCTTGATTCAGAAAGCAGTACTTCTGGACACGGCTCGCATTGTCAGGCGGTTCCTCTCTCTGGAGCCCTGACCGCCGGTAGCTTGGACCCTGTTCCCGATACCGGTGGGATACTATTTTTTATATTTTTAAATGTTTTTTTATTTTTTTATTTTTTCATTAAAATATTTAAAAATATAATTTATATGTATTTACAAATGAATAAACGAAATAATAATATGATTATATTATATAATATTGATATGGGTATCGTGTAGGTTTTCGGGGGCGCCGATTGCAAATCTGACAGTCATTTTAAAATCAAAGATGGCGGTTGCCACTTTTTCTCAAACATTCGATATGGCTATCGTGTAATAGGTTTTTGGGAGTGCCGATTGCAAATCTGACACTTATTTTGAAATCAAATATGGCGGATGCAACTTTTTCTCAAACATTCGATATGGGTATCGTGTAATAGGTTTTTGGGAGTGCCGATTGCAAATCTGACACTTATTTTGAAATCAAAGATGGCGGATGCAATTTTTTCTCAAACATTCGATATGAGTATCGTGTAATAGGTTTTTGGGAGTGCCGATTGCAAATCTGACACTTATTTTGAAATCAAAGATGGCGGATGCAACTTTTTCTCAAACATTCGATATGGGTATCGTGTAATAGGTTTTTGGGAGTGCCGATTGCAAATCTGACACTTATTTTGAAATCAAAGATGGCGGATGCAACTTTTTCTCAAACATTCGATATGGATATCGTGTAACAGGTTTTTGGGAGTGCCGATTGCAAATCTGACCCTTATTTTGAAATCAAAGATGGCGGATGCAACTTTTTCTCAAACATTCGATATGGGTATCGTGTAATAGGTTTTGGGAGTGCCGATTGCAAATCTGACACTTATTTTGAAATCAAAGATGGCGGATGCAACTTTTTCTCAAACATTCGATATGGGTATCGTGTAATAGGTTTTTGGGAGTGCCGATTGCAAATCTGACACTTATTTTGAAATCAAAGATGGCGGATGCAACTTTTTCTCAAACATTCGATATGGGTATCGTGTAATAGGTTTTTGGGGCTGCCGATTGCAAATCTGACATTTATTTTTATATCAAAGATGGCGGCTGCCACTTTTTCTCAAAAATTCGATATGGGTATCGTGTAATAGGTTTTTGGGGGTGCTGATTACGAATTAGACATTCATTTTAAAATCCAAGATGGTGGATGCAACTTTTTCTCAAAAATTCGATATGGGTATCGTGTAATAGGTTTTTGGGAGTGCCGATTACAAATCTGACACTTATTTTGAAATCAAAGATGGCGGATGCAACTTTTTCTCAAACATTCGATATGGGTATCGTGTAATAGGTTTTTGGGGGTGCCGATTGCAAATCTGACATTCATTTTAGAATCCACGATGGTGGATCATTGTTTTTCTTAAAATTGTGAATTTATTTTACTTTAAATCTATCAAAAGAAACAGTAGTAGGCATACTGTTTTTGAAGTTATACTTCTTTAGGTACGTTAGGGCAAAAGGATGAGAGTAAATTTTTACGATGCTCGCGCACACCGTCACAAAAACCTTCAGCCTGAAGTTAGCTAGAATCGACACCGTTAAGTTAGCTATGGTCTGTGGTTCATGAAGAATGATTGTTTTCGTTTTGTAAACTTTGTAACAGTTTGGTTTTTTATCTGGTTTTGCCAAAGAAGTATAACTTCTTACGTGCGTACATAAGTACACACACACTTTTTTATATTGTTTTGGAATCTTCTATCTAGGAAATGTATTACTTTATTATTATTATTATTTTAGATGTCATTGCCCAATGTCTTGGACACATTCAAACCGCAATGGAGGACCTGAAGCAAACTCAAAATGATATTTTACTGAGAATATCACTCTCCTTCACCACATGTGTCTAGTGCAGCTACTTTGCTGGTAGATATAGACATACCATTAAAATCACTTGACGATATTAGATAAATAGAAAATTGGCTTGAAGATGTAGAACACAAAGAACAATTGGTAAGTACTAAGTACAATATTCTGACAAGCAAGCAAGACCACTGGACGTACTGATGATATACTATGTAGTTATAATACTACTATTATATGAAATTTAATAGATAAACGAGTATACATACATTGTTTTACGTTTATTTATGATTGCTTATTGACTATGAGCCGATAAATGTTTTGGCCTATGTTGGTGGCAAAGGAACTGCCACAATTACCAGAAGAAATCTGGAACGGGTTTTCACCAACTCTCTGGCAATTCAATGCAACTGGACTGGATAAAATAATAAGTTTAGTTTGAAAAATTTACAATTATTGTCAAAAGTCATTGTAAGTAGGTATGACTATGAAAATTACAGATAATATTAGATATATTTATGTAACCATATTAGATTCATTTATTTATGGAGAAGCTCGTGGCTTAAGTAATAACAGCTGCACGGGCCGATCCATCAGTTTAAGCTACGTTTGCCGGGATTCATGGATGGGTGACCATCTTTACATACTGAGACTCCTCCGTGCCTCGGAAAGCACGTTAAGCTGTTGGTCCCGGCTATCAATCGTGGATCTTTAACAGTCGTTACGGGTCGTCAGAAGCCCGAAAGTGACAACCAGTCTTATCAAGGGGTATCGTATTACCCAGTAATATTATTTGTGGTTTATTATTACTTTATCGATTGTGTTATTCTAAATGAAATGCTAAAGTACTGCTTCGTAATATTTACAGTTGCAGTGTGAAGAAACAAGTTGGCAGAGACAGCAACTGATGCTGGAATCACAGGTGTCATAACAAACTGGTTTAGATTTGCTAGAGATCGAGATGGCGGAAGAGATAACAGAAGAATATGATGAAGCTAATAACAGCAGCTCTACACGACAATATTCTGGACTATCTGCAAGAACAAAGAGGCGTCATCTAAATGCAATAAAAACTGAATTAAGAGGTAAATTAAGGATCAACGATAAAAGTAATGTTACTAGTAATAATGCAGGTACTAATTCATCATTTATTAATGAACATCCTAATAATTGTATATCAGAAAATTATACTGATGATTTTAATGCCGAGGAAATCACTTTCACGCGTAATATATCTACTGGTAAAATTGAAAATGCTGATTTTAAGGATACTGATCTTACCTGTTTGATCTATAATTAAGGAGGTGGTAATTTGGAGGTAAAATTAAACACTGCACCCGCGGGTTTTAATGACTTAGCGTCATATTAACAAATGGCAAACATACAAATGACTCATTGTCCTCAAAATTAGGTAGAACTAAATGATGCCCTAAAAATCTAGAAAAAATATATGTTTAAGTGTCAAATAGGTACTAATTTTTTAAAGGCGAATTGAAATTTTGGAGCCCTTACGTGGAGATTCTAAATGTGGGTAGTCATCTTGACATCAGAATGACTGCCCAATTTTTGAATTCATTTTCTCAGTTATTAATTAGGTACCAATTATTTAAACAAACGTATCAAATAGTAGCAAATAGGCATTAGATTTTAGTAATATTTTAAAGCTGATCGGTCATTTTGGCCAGTCATTCTGATGTTCACAAGTGTCGTTAGTCACGTTTTGGTCTGTATTAGTGTCAGCCACTATTTATTTTTCTAATAAAAAAGTTTCTATGAATGTATGATTTTCTGCATTTTGTAATTAAACGCAAAAATAGCATTTTTTTCTTTATACGAGTAAGTTTATTTTCGTAAAGTGTCATTCTTATGATTGTGCTGTATTCGTTTCTGTTTCATTTAAAAAATACGACTATTTTGAAATTCAAAGTGACGTTTGTCAGTCACGTTTTGGTCTGTATTAGTGTCAACCACAATTTATTTTTCTAATAAAAACGTTTCTATGAATGTATAATTTTCTGCATTTTGTAAGTAAACGCAAAAATAGCATTTTTTTTATTTATATGTTTATTTTTGTAAAGTTCCTATGTTATGATTGTATTGTATTCGTAATGTTTCATTTAAAAATACGATTATTCTGAAATCCAAAGTGACGTTAGTCAGTCACGTTTTGGTCTGTATTAGTGTCAGCCACAATTTATTTTTCTAATAAAAAGTTTTTACGAATGTAAGGTTTTCCATTTCAACACATCCCAATTTTTTTTTTCATGTACAAATACAAACACAAATTACGACTACTATTACAATTTAGTTATAAAAGATGCATCGAGAAAGATCTGTAGTTCAAAAACACTTCATCACGAGTTCATTTTGCATGAAGTATCAGTCACATTTACATTTGTTTAAATAAACCTTAACTTTTTTAACCTCTCAAGCCCGGGACGTGTCACGTTTCAGCATGTGTCAGTCCCCGTTGACAGGCGGCCATCGTGTAACTACAGACTTGGTCAGGTTCCGTGTGTATGAACCTTGTTACAGGTCTAAAGACCTTGGCTAATAGTGATAATAGCGGTTTAAAACGCGTGAATCGGGTTTTTGGCAAGGCAAACTAGCGGAAAACTAGCGGCACACATGAGAGCCACCGGGGTTATAAAGTACACATTTATTACCACGGAGGTTTAATTAAAGGATATTTATACAAAATTACTGAAATTAGTACTATAAAAATAGTGGAATTCGTAAAACAATGCAAAATAAAACTCAAATCGTGTCAAATTATGGCATTACCCTAACATATTTTTTGGAACAGTGGTGGCCCAGTGGTGACTGTCGCGACTTACAAGTTGTAGGTTGTGAGTTCAAACCCAGGCAGGCGCTTTACTTTATGTAAATTATTTCATCACTACTGCTCTCAAAACGGTGAAGGATAACAACGTGAGGAAACTGGCAAGTCCTAGTACCAAAAATTTGAAGACATGTGACATCCATCAATCTGCATTGGGCCCGCGTGGTGGATTACGGTCCACACCCTCTCACAGAGAGGAAGCCTGTGCTCTAGCAGTGGGGACATTAAAATGCTGATGATGATGATTTTTTAATTCTAATTATATTTGTACCACAGCTGTAATTCTAAAATACTACACTTAAGGCTAGCTTCACAGCTATCCGGGAGACCCGTACGGGCCGCCTGTATGGGATCCCAGAACGGAGACTTACGTAGGCGCTAGAACATCGTTTCACAGCGACGCGGATTGGTCCGTATGCGACCCGCTCCGCGTCGCTGTGAAACAATGTTCTAGCGCCTCACGTATGTCTCCGTTCTGGGTGCCAGTACGGGCGGCCCGTACGGGTCTCCCGGACAGCTGTGAAACCAGCCTAACCAAACCCTAACCATTTGTCAACTGTAGGATAACTGTCAATATTGTGTAAGAAGGCCGCACAATGCAAAACAACCAATGGAATAAAAAATCTACAATGGCCCCCCCCAGGCCCAGTTGTTGCCCCCCCCAGGCCCAGTTGTTGGCCCCCCCCATGCCCAGTTGTTGGCCCCTTTTTGGCCATTTTTTGTGGGCCCTTTTATGTAGGCCCTACCTCTATTAGATGGCCAAATCTAACAGTTGGCCAACCCACGAAGTGCACGTGGCCCAACTGAATGCCCACAATAAATGCTATTAGGGTACACAGTGTCAGCGTAGTTCAGCTTGGATAAAACTAGAGACTCACAAAGCATGATGCGCATATCCACACTTATGTAGGGACGTACACGGTACAAAAGCTTGAGACGGTAAAAGCAGTTGCGCACTGCCTCCATGATGTGAGTCTCAAAATGGAAGTGCTCATCAAATACCACCCCAAGATTACGGGCTTCCTGCACCCTCTCAATGGAACACCCGTCAATCCTCACATCCAAATCGACATAACCCATTTTATCTAAAAAATCTCTGGAGCCCATTGTTACATATTTGGATTTGACTGGGTTCAAAACCAAGGAGTTTCTCCTAGACCAGGCTGAGATCCTATCTAAGTCCTCATTCATCCTCTTCACAGTGTCAACAGCTTGCTGAGGATGAAAAGACAAATACATCTGCAGATCGTCAGCATAGAGGTGGAACTCAGTGTTAAGCAGGCATTTGGTGATGTCAGCACTGTAAAGAATGAAGAGAAGAGGACCCAGGATCGATCCCTGGGGCACACCCCTGTTCACGCACTTTGGGCTAGATGACTTTATGGCTCCATCACTGTCGCTAGTCACCTGGACAAACTGAGAACGGTGAGTCAGGTAGCTCTCAAACCATTGAACCGTCTCAGGTTGACATCCATAATAAGACAACTTGGAGAGAAGAAGTGAGGTATTAATAGAGTCAAAGGCACGTGAAAAATCCAGCAAGGTAAGCATGGTACTCCTTCTCTTGTCTCTGGCTTCCAAGATATTCCCAACCACATCAAGAAGGGCTGTGGCTGTACTATGTCCCTTGCGAAAACCTGATTGTGCAAGTGGCAAAATATTGTGCTCCTCAAGATATGCCCGGAGCTGACTGGAGACAACCTTCTCTAGGACCTTGGAGAGACAAGGTAATATACTAATAGGGCGAAGTTCTTTCACGCTGGTAGGATTAGATACCTTAGGGATGGGTCTAACTATAGCCAATTTCCACAGATCCGGAAAAGAAGAGGTGGTGATGGAACGGTTGATGATGGCTGTAATAGCTGGCAGAGTACGGGGAAGAGTCATCATCAGCATCTCAAGGGAGATATGGTCACAACCCTGCGCATTGGACTTAAGACTGCGCAACAGGCTCAGCACCATATCCTCCTGTACCGGTTTAAGCTTGAAATGAGTGTTACCGAATCTATGGTGTTCAAAGTATTTTAAGTCAGCATCAGTGACCTTGCCACTGCCAGGTACATCCAAAAAGTGTTCGTTAATTTTGTCGGGATTGCTACAAAAGTGCGGTAAACTGAGCTGCTGTTTTTTTGATATAGCTATAGAAGATTTTAGGTGACTCCATAACTTCTTAGGTTGTTTGATATTTTTATTTATAAAAGTTTTAAAATATGCTCTCTTCTCACTCTCGAGAGCAGCCCTTACAAGGTTAGGTAGGAGCTGTTTATAGGAGTCCTATGTTGTGATGATTTAGTGGCTTTAGCCTTCATATGACACTAATTGTCACGCAACTTTATCATTTCTTTGACAGTGTAGGTTATCCATGGATAGGACTTCTCCTTGATTAGTACTTTCTGCATGTAAATCAAATAGGTTCAAAATGTAAAAATTAAATGTTGCTACCATTGAGTTCACATCCTCTAGACTTTCTATATATTCCCAGTCCATTTTATTCAAGTCTTCATTAAAATGGTCAAGCAGGATGTCCCTGAGAGGTCTGTATGTAACCCAACGTGGGGGAGGCTTCTCCAATTTAAAATTGAATTGAACCGATATTACCGCATGACGGCCGAGCTCCGGTATGTGTGCGACAGAGACCTCCCGTACACGGGCATCCGTGCACACAACGTCAATAAGTGTTTCACTATGATCGGTAAAATGAGTAGGCTCAGAAACAATTTGCTTTAACTTACAGCATGTTAGGAACTTGTTGAGTAATTTAGTATTGTTATCTGAAAGGCATAACATATTTATATTGAAGTCGCCCAACAGAATAACCCTATCCGCAGTGGCGAAAGAAGAAAGAGAATCGGTAATCGCATCCAGGAAAATATTAACGTCGAGCCATTGTGGCCTGTATGCAGTACCGACGATTACTGAGAGTGAGTTGACGTTGAGTCGGAGCCACATCTGTTCGACTTGCTGCGCGTGCGGGTGCGGCACAGTTCGCGCGCGCACCCCGCGGCGCACGTAGAAGCCCACACCGCCCCCGTGGCCCCGGCGCACGTCGCGCGGGCGCGGCACATGGCGCTGCCGATAGCCCGGCACGCGGGGCGCGCTATCCTCCTCTCCCTGTCTCAGCCAGGTCTCATTTATTGCCATGATGTCCACCCCAATGTCCTCCATAGCCACAATAAACTCGTCATGGTGCGTCCCAAGTGACCCCGCATTAAACAAACCAACTAGTAAGTTTTTGTTCCTAATCATTGTTATATATTATGATTTTTACGTAGAGGGATTTGTACAGTGCAGGCAAGATTGTAAAAATATAATGTTGAATAATTACATATAAATAAATAAATGATGATCGTAATAATACTGTTAATATATAAGGCATTAGAAACATTATGTAGTAGTAGTAGGCAATAGGCCGAAGTATCATAAATAAGTAAAATGGAGCAGTAGTGTAGTGTATAAAGCTTAGCATTATTGCACGGGTAGCAGGACCACTGAGAGAAACCAGTAAGCACTGACACAAGAAAGGTCCTGACCTCGCACAGAGCAAACTTAAAAATATAAAAATACATAAAACTGATTGAAGAAAATTAGGTTTTAAAATAGGATAATCTAAAAGAAAAATGTCTCTAACATAGAAGCTAAACATTCTTTTCAGCAGGCATTTCAGGGCCAAAAACACTAAGTAGGTCCTCCTCGGTGCGTATGCAATGTGTAGGCTTGCCTTCACCCTGCTTAGCCAGGATACGACCGAATTTGGTCCAAGTGTATCGCCACCCGAGACGACCGCCAGCCTCACGCACGCGATAAAATAGGTGTTTGTTTGCTTTCGTGAGCCTCTCGTTCAGGTAGAAGCGACGGGGAGGCGCTGGTAGTCCGAAGTCTGCTGTGGTGGCTCCTCGGCGGACACGTGCGCTCTTCAGCAGCTCGTCGTGCAGAGCGCGGCGCGTCAGGCGCACCACAATGCGCCGCCCGCGCGCTGTATCGGCCGCCGCTCCCACCGGGCTCGCCGCGCCTGCAGCAGTCGCATGCACCCCCCGATCGACTCGCAAGCCCACACGCTGTGCGAACACTATGTCGCGCTCCTCCAGAGTCACCCCAAGCTTTGCCGCCACCAGTTCCACTGTTTGCACCACATTCTCACCTGGGATCTCAGGGATGTTTGCTATCTCCAGGTCGGAGCCTAGCAGATCCTGCTCGCGGTCATTGAGCTCAAGTTGAAGCTGCACTACAGTCTTCTCGAGCTGACTGACCCTGTTGTCAGGCAGAGCCACACTTTGCTTGCCCTCCAGAGCCTGGATTCTGGCCTCCAGGCCGTCAACCCGCTCGGTGCAAACTCCCAACGAAGAGTGCAGGGCCACCATCTCTCGACGGAACTCCCGCATCTCATCCCTTACCTCCCGTAGCTCAGACCTGAAGAGCCTGATTTCCTCGCGGAGCGTCAGTTGAGTGTCCGGTGAGGTTTCCCCATCTGTGCCCTGTTCGCTACCAACCCGTGAAGTTACCTTGGACGCCGCAACGGGGGGCTCGGTCAGAGTGCACCGAACCTGGGCTGCCTTCACCGGCGACCCGCTTGCAACGCCCAGGTCCGCCGCGGCCGCCACATTCGCTGCCGCCGATGAACCCGCGATAACCGCCAGGGCAGCAGCGGCA
Organism: Polia nebulosa; assembly: GCA_951329385.1. NCBI lineage: Eukaryota > Metazoa > Arthropoda > Insecta > Lepidoptera > Noctuidae > Polia > Polia nebulosa. The sequence continues at coordinate 25,803,753 of OX589602.1, forward strand.
CTGCTCCCTACGCCTCTAACGGGTGTGGCGCTGTTGTCTCCCTTAGGCAGCTTGCTTTTACACTCCGGGCACAGCCAGTCGCTACCTGTCGGCGCTGCATCAGGTAAGCACGCGAGGTGATATCTGTTGTGGCAAGCGAAATTGCCACACGTAGCGCCCCCTTTTGCCGACAGAAATTTACCGCATGCTGCGCACTTCGCCATGGTTCCGTGGTGGTACGGCTACTAGTAGCTAGATGGCGGGCACGTCCCTCGCACTTGCTTCCCAGGCGACACGCTAGATGGCACGAACTCCGCATAAGATAATTGATCTAAGTGACAAGATCTGTGGCACAACACTAGCAACACTTCTAAAATTACACTTTTTGGAGGTACCAGTCGTAAGTCAAAATGTTCAAGTAACTTCCAATACTAAAATATTTAAAAAAATGTACACTTAGTTTTTCAAGAATTACCACGCCGAATCACCGATGTTTATCTTGTGAACACACTCACACGTAAGTTAGACTATAGCGGAAAAAGAGAATAAAAACTTAACGCGGAATACTTGTGTTTATTATTTTATTTGACTGAGAACACGGACAGCTGATGTACACCGTAAAGCGTCCGTGACGTCACTGCGTCAACATGTCTTCGTTGCTTGTAAAACTGGTCGTCGATGTAAGACATAGTCTAAAATGTTATGTACGGATTAAGATTGTTTATGTAAAGTGTGATGATTGTAAGAGATCTGACAGTTTGAAACGTTGTGTCTGAGGGCAGACAGTGTGTACGATGACCGACTGAGGAATGAATTTTTAGTGAAAAGGATCGTACGCGAAAAAAAAGAGGTGTGAGTGAACGTTGTCTATGCATGAAAGGGAAGGAGGGGTTAAAAAAGGAAGATGGCGTGTAGTGTACAGAACGATAGACGAGGCCAGACGTGATAATAAGATTTTACTAAATTTTATCGAGTTTACCGAAAAATATAGAAGTTTTCACCCAATGGAACATTTTATTTCACAATTTGATGTATTTTACTAACAAATAACAAAATTTTCATTTTCCTCATATGGTACGGAACCCTAAAATGTGCTGATTCCGACACGCACTCTGCCGGTTTTTCTCGTTGTAACGGCGACTATATCGAGTGGATTGGAAGCTGTAGCATTTCTAAATTCATCATCATCATCATCAGCCTTTTTAATGTCCCCACTGCTGGGGACAATGTCCTCTCTGTAAGAGGGTGTGGGCCGTAATCTACCACGCGGGCCCAGTGCGAATTGGTGGATGTCACATGTCTTCGAATTTTTAGTTCTAGTACATGCCGGTTTCCTCACGATGTTTTCCTTCACCTTTTGAGAGCAGTGGTGATGAAATAATTTACACTATGTAAAGCGCCTGCCTGGGTTTGAACTCACGACCTACAACATGTAAGTCGCGGCCAATACCACTGGGCCACCACTGCTCTTAAATGTCTAAATTATTCTCAACAAATTAGTCGACATGGTCGAGCACAACACTACTACATGAATAATAAATTACAACACATCCCTAAATCTTTAAGTATTAGCAACTAAGGTAGGAGCAGTGCGCTGGGTGATCTATCCATCATCTGCCTAGCCTTTTCCCAATTTTCTTGGGGTAGGCTTCCAGTCAAACCAGAACACCGAAAACCACCGAAACCTGAACTTTCTTAAATATGTGGAACTTACATTGAAATGACCTTGAGGTCAAGACCGGGCATGTTGTCACGGGTCACTTAGGGCACAGAACGCTAAAATACGAACTGATGCATCATAGCAGTGTTCTAAGCTGCCTAGTGGTCGCTGAATACCGGGAAAAGTACTTCGGAAGCCAGGTAACCTCCGTGAGATAGTCAATAACATCAAGGCGCTGCTAAATTTCCTTGGGGAACCGGGGTGCACCGAATGACATACTTGTCCCACTTGTACGCAAAATACGAGCTTTGGACCGCAACACGAAAAACGCATACAATTTAATACCTCGTTAAGGAAAACATGTGTAAGATATCAAAAAACACATTACCATACCACCCCATTATGAATTTTGCTATTCAAAGCGAAAAATTGTTACTAATTACCAGAGGTCGGAATTAGGTAGAGTTATTTATATACTTGCATCGAAATGTTGATATTAAACATTTCGATGCATCGAATCAAGTTAAGGTGACGCTGTTCAGAGCCTACTGTCAGTCGTTATACACCAGCCAACTTTGGTACCGGTACACGAGGAGTGCTTATAATACTCTTCGTGTACAGTATAATAATGCTTTCCGGGCTATGATGAACTTGCCCTGGCGGTGTAGTGCGACTGACATGTTCGCCAAGAGCAACGTTGCCGGCTTTGCCGCGCTGCTAAGTAAACTCAGAGAGTCATTCTACACAAGGGTAACCCTGAGTAGGAATGAAATTGGAAAAGCTGTGTACCGTGTCGTCCATCTTGCAAGAGAGGCAAAAGACTTGTAATATATATTTTTAGTAATTGTATTTGTGTACCTATTTTAATATTCTATCTGTGTTATTTTTGTTAATGTTTACGGTAGTTAGTAGTAGTTAAGAGTATGTCTCTGTATGATATAGGTTTAATAATTGCCTGAAATAAATGATATTTAATTTAATTAATATAGATCTTCCCGGGATTTCTAATGGACAATTCCGTGTGGCCAATAATATTACAAATAAATAATATTAAATACCTCTATTATTTTCTTTTGATCTTACAAGCTGTTGTGTGAACTACAAAAGTACCAAAATCGTGCGTGAGCGCATTGAAATTTTGCAACTTCGGATATCCAAAGTCGTTGATGTAAATTTGGCAACTTCGCGCTTTTTTATTTATATTTTCTCGGGATTTGAGGCATATCTACATTATTCTTTCACTGTATGAAATCAGTGTAAGTACATAAATAACTCCCAATGCGGCACCTCTGCTAATTATACAACAATCTGATTTAAGCACGTGTCAAGTAACCTCTATTCTTATTCCGCGCATAATCCATTTTAGCAAGGGCAATGCAGATACGTACGGGGTCTTCCGTTCGACAATTTACAGCTTAGAACCCGGGACTTATCCACATACGCTTATAACCCTAGTATCATGGATAGGCACTTTACTTTTCTGATTTTACGAAAGTAAATCGCTCGAATTAACATTCCGTCCCAAAAGTTGGATTGTATGTAAAACTTGCAGTGATTTTGTGTTTTTGTGGATAATGCCAGTATTGGTATACTCATTGTTATTAGATTTTGCCCACAGATATGATTTTAGGTAGCCTTTTCCTGATGTGCGTGGCCGAGGGTTGTGAAAACATCAACATCATAGACGTCACTGTAACGCAGGACTCGTTTATTACATTCATCAAAAATATTGTTACAGAAAAGCAAACTGCAGCAGGACAATAATGTAGTTAGTCATGAGTCCTGTGAAAGGAATCGGCAGAGAGGCATCCATTGTAAACAGACCACACGCAGTCATCTTACTGAAGTTCCGATTAACTTGTAGCACGCGCTTGCATAGATGTCTGACACTTTCTGCAAGGAAAGAAGCAACAGTAAAATTAAAAAAATCCAAATTAAGGGCAACTACTCGTACATCAAAAGTAGCAGTCAAAACGTTTTCATACGTGAACAGTTTGAGTCCATCTCACGTTGTATACACGCTGACACAGCTGCCTCCATAGTTATATAGAACTTTTCACATTTCCAGCAAGTTATAATTGTTAGTGACATGTACTTAACTACACAATATACAGCTAGTATGATACGCATACTTGGAGTGGACTGAAAAAAGCAGGAACACAATGTGAAGATGTCCAAAGAAACAATGTTTATAAGCTGGTAAATAAAGTTATAGTGAAGATATATAAGTGTATTTACTTAAACTTTATATTATTTAAATTGAAACTGGTTTCAATACACAAACAAAATTACTGATGTAGGACTACTAACAAAAATACTAGGCAAGGAGAGTGGAATGAAAACAATTGGTTCTTTAATTTACAATCGGGTGTACATATGTACAACTTACTTCAATACATGGCAATGACGGCGGTGATTGTTGATATACTATTATTATTAAGTTTATCTGCTCAAAACATAAACAACGAATAAACGAATCAAGTGTACGGTATAATATCTAAAAATAAAGTGTAATTATTTTTTTTTCTTTAAACAAGCTCAAAATTATAATAAATCTAAGGTACATAAACATGTTATAAGTTAAAGTATATAATATTAATAAAGCTAAGTAAATATATAATGGATTGATTTTCTCCTAACATAAATTACTAAAATTAATGGCATGGTGCAAACTGATGAAAGTTGCAATCACTATTTTGCAGTTTCTATGACCACCTTCCAGCACCATCATAAGACCCTGGACTATAGTTTCGGCAAAAATACATGACAAGACATATCCAAAGAACCCAACACGGTGGTGGTTTTTCTTTGATTGAGGAGATTCTATGGCCACCTTTCGAATTCAATATCAATAAAAAAATTACACTTGTCAAGTCATAAATAATAACCCTAAACACATTGGTGCTACCTGGTTTGGTTAAACAGTTGCTATGGCAACCTTCTGGATTCACCAATAGACAAACCCCATAGTACCATAATATATTATTTTCAATGGGTGTTCCACTTTTTTTGAAAATGGTTTTCACATCCGCGGCGCGCGCTGCCACAAAATCCAATTCGCCGCCGTCACCCTCCGCGGCAGTGAGCGGCGTCGTGTAAAAACCGCCATACGAAAGAAGCAACTTCATAAAAACAGCTTGTAGAAAATTTGTATAGATAAGATTATAATTATGATTATAATTACTAATGGCAAGCGGACTTACCAAAACTTGAAAACAGTTTTTATACAGCTTAAATGCTTTTGAAATGTTTCTAAACATCACAATCATGTTTTCGAAATGTTCATCATTTTGTCCTTCATTTTTTAAAATTACCATATGTTTAACCCATTCTTTGAGATAAATCGTTAACAACGTAATGAGACGGATTCCATAAATTAAATTTAAATCATACTGGATTTCCACCAAATTACTGCAAGCTTCAATTAAATATATTGACCCACTTATCAGATAATCAAATATAAATTCCAAAAAAAAAAAACACGAAAACCCCAAAAGAGAGATCCAATTCCAAAAAATGTAACCACGGACACTCTTACTGATGTCGATGCTCCTATGAATTTCTTGGATCCTCGTTACAAGAGAAATATTGCTGCAGCTTTGAGCAATGTTACAAATTATTAATAGTATGTAGCTGAAAAAATACACGGTAAGTAAAAACCAGTGAATGATGTATGATGTATTACTGGATTTTTTCGGAAAATCACTGCGTTCGTCGGTTCCCATACGATAGATAGACAAAATATTGAAACCTGAAAGTATCAAGAAAATCATTATGGGATACTTTTTCTCACAAGGAGTGATAAAACTATCGCTTATTTTGTATTTTGAAGTGAGGAATATAGAGAGTATAATGTTGAAAGGTTGAACTATTCTTTGGACGTCTTTGTCCAGTCTTTGGTTGACTAATATAACTGAAGAATATGACTTCTTCCACATGTTTCCTGTTTCACTTCGTCGTTCAATGTGAAATATCAAACATTTTTACAAAAAAATAATTAGTAATGAGTAGATTTGGCTGTGTCACAGTTGAACATTAATAATGTTTGCTTTCAAATTACTTAATTAGATTACTGTTTCATCTTTAACGTTGAGTTAAAAGAGGTTATCAACAGTAGGTGTGTAGGTACATCATTTATTATCGCAGTATTTGATTCAGTGCTAATATTAGTAATTTAATTTTAGTAATAAGTATTTTAGCTATTCTTATTGATTTTATCTATTTGTCCAAATCCTATTACATACATTATTGTTATATATTTTAGTGACTACATCGTTTTGAAGTCATAGATTAATAATAGAATTTTAGCTGAAATACAATGTGGCTGACTCCTGACATACAGTCCCATCTAGTTTGGGAGTCACAAATTGTTGCTGTTGTATTTAAGACAGTAAAAAATTGGAATTAGAATTAACACCTGAGCAAGCTGGCACTAGACCAGGCATATCGTGCTCTAGTCAGATCTTCCGATGAAAGGAGTACATAAACGATGGGTACGAGGCTAACAGTCTCTGGTGTCGTTGTTGTTGACCTATCGGCGGCTTACGACACAATAAACATTAAAATAATGCTCATTTTCAACCTGTCTGTCCGTCCTTTGTCCGTCACAAAAATTCGTTCCGAAGAATGTTTTAACTTCCCATTGACCTATGCACTTAAAATTTGGTGATAATGTTAATTATTACGTATATTTTACTAGCAAATACCAAAATTTTGATTTCCCTTATATGGTACGGAACCCTAAATGTGCTAATTTCGACACGCACTTAGCCGGTTTTTCCCGTTGTCACGGCGACTGTTCCGAGTGGGTTGGCTTTGCATTGGCTGTAGCAACTCTAAATTACTCTTAACAAGTTAGTCGATATGGTCGAGCACAATACTACTACATGAATAATAAGTTACGTCACATCCCTTAACCGTTAAGTATTAGCAACTAAGTTAAGAGCAGTGCGCTGAGTGATCCATCCATTATCTGCCTAGCCTTTTACCAACTATCTTGGGCTTCCAGTCTAACCGGAACACCGTAAACCACCGGAACCGGAACTTTCTTAAATATGTGGAACTAACTTTGAAGTAAGTTCTTTGAAGAAGTGACCTTGAGGTCAAGACTGAGACGTGTCCACGGGTCACTTAGGGCAAAATACTCTAAAATACGAATTAACGACTTGTCTGTGTCATGTTTTAGATGGGTCAAAATGAGAATACATCTCTTCAGGAAAATTTCTTTAATTCATTTAGACATGGGTGTACCACTTCAGCCCGTCATCGATCGTTACGCGTAGGTATTTGGTGTGACTGGCACGAGATAGTGTTGTGCAAGAACATGAAGAGTAATCATCACATGAATGTGCAGTTATAGTCAATTCCGGAGGAGCTTTGGTTCTGTGACTAACACAGAATGGTATGAAATTGGTTTGGGATAGGTTTAAGGAAAGTAGATTTTGCTGCAGCCAGTTCATAACCACCTGTAAAGATTGTTGAACAGAGACCGTATCGAAGGCTTTTGTTAAGTCCGGGAATATGGCAAGGCACCTTTTATGGTCGTCTAACTTCCTCGCGACGAGTTCTGTAAGGTCAGTAATTGCATCTTCTGTAGAGACCCCTTTTTTAAAGCCATATTGGTTGGGCGGTATAATTTTATTTTTCTCTAAAAAGTTCAGTAGGCGACCATTAATCAGCCTCTCCATAACCTTAGAAATAGCTGAAAGAACAGAAAGTAAAGTAAACGCGTCGGTAATTTAGTGCAGACTAGTTTTGTTATTCTACCTTCACCTATAATACATGATACCACAGATAACTATATTAGTAGCAAGCATGATACTTAAAAGGTATATTACACATATCATCACATAGATGTCGCTAGTAGGTACATTTTGATACAATACAACACCTCCACTTATCAAAATAAACTAAGTACCATAACATATAACAAAAATATAAACTTAGGTACAAAGTAGGTACTTAACATTAAATTTGAACAATGCCTAAATTTTTCATAAACTTGTAGTGTTTAATAATACCAAGACCTTTAGTCAATAAATCCGCAGGCATTTCATTTGTAGATAAATAATTAATCTCTACCTTTCCACTTTTTATTGTCTCGCGTACAAAATGATGTTTAACATCAATATGCTTTGATCTATTGTAGCATTGATGATTTGTGGCCATCCTCAATGCACTTTGATTGTCACAATTCAAGTTAACTGCTACCAAAGATCCAGTTAGTTCACATAAAAGTTCTCTTAAAAATATTGCTTCCCTACAAGCTTCAGAAAGCGCAACATATTCAGCCTCTGTGCTCGAAAGGGCTGTAACTCTCTGCTTTCTGCTCTGCCATGAAATAGCTGAGCCTGACATAAAAAAACAAAATCCTATATAAGATTTTCTATCCAAGCTATCACTGGCCCAATCAGCATCTACAAAACTTAGCAAGCCCTCTCCCTGACTACTAAACTTTAAACAATACATTTTAGTTTTCTTTAAGTATTTCAGAACCCTTCTAGCATAGTTCCAATGTTCAATACTGTAGCTAGTATTAAATTGGCTTAAATAGCTAACAGAGTAGGCTATATCAGGTCTTGTTATGACTGCGCGATACATAAGACATCCTATGAGTTTTTGATAGCTAATGCCTGACGAACATTTTTCTGCCTTTGTTACATTCAATTTATTCTCTATAGGTGTATCAGCTGTTTTACAATCAGTCATTTCAAATTTCTGCAATAATTCTTCTATATACTGTTGTTGATCAACAGTTATCTCATAGTGATAACAGTCTCTATTTACATTAATGTTCATTCCTAGATATTGTTTAACCTCACCTAAATCTTTAATTTTAAATTCAGAATTTAAAATACATTTTAATTTTACAGTTTCACTCTCATTGTTAGAAAAGATTAGGAAATCGTCTACATACAGTGCTATTATGACTTTTATATCTTTACACAACTTTACAAATAAACATGGCTCTTGTGTACAGTTTTTAAAATTATGTTTACACAGTACATCTCTGACTCTCTCATACCAAGCTAAGGCGGATTGTTTTAAACCATACACTGCCTTTTTGAGCTTAAAAACTTTCCCGTCCTTTTTGGATGCAAAATCATCAGGTACATACATTTAAATGTCCTCTTTCAAGTAACCATTTAGATAAGCAGTTTTTACATCTAACTGAGTAATGTCTAGTCCTATTTTTACACTTAATGCAAACAATAACCTCAGTGTAGAGTGCCACACAACCGGTGAAAAAGTCTCATCTGAAAAGCTGGATTGATGGTTAGGAATAATTTGGCCCGCGTCGTGGCATCATCTTCGGGTTTGATTTCTTTTCCCTCCACTGGCTTCGCACAATGTAACGTGCCTTCAAATACGAGAAAATTTTCAACTGCAAAAGTCCACTCATCATAGTTTTCCCTGCCCTTTAACTTAGGCACACTGGCTAAATAGTTTGTTGACATCTTGCACAACACGACCGTATCGAAAAACGAACTATTTTTTCACTTTAATACTTCTGAAACTTGGAAAATCTGGGATAAGCCCATAACCTAAAGTAAACGCGTCGGAAATTCAGTGCAGACTAGTTTTATTATTCTACCTTCACCTATAATACATGATACCACAGACAACTGTAATAGTAGCAAGCATGATACTTAAAAAGGTATATTACACATACCATCACATAGATGTCGCTAGTAGGTACATTTTGATACAATACAACAGATCGGTCTATAGTTGTTCGTACAGTCCCTGCTCCCACTCTTATAGATCGGATGGATCAGGGCCTTTTTGAAAGGTTCAGGGAAAATTCCATTTGCAATGGATATGTTAATTACGTGTGTTATTAATGGTGCAAGAGTTTTTCTACATAGTTTTAGAAGAGTAGAGGATATACCGTCCCAACCAGTGGCACTATCATTTCTTAGGTTCATAATGGTGGACTCGACTTCAGCGTCATCAACAGAAAGCAGGACAAAAGAGTTATGAGGGGACGTTTTGGGTGAAGTAACTGGTTGTGTTGTGGAGGTAATTTTAGACGCAAGGTTTGTGCCTATGGTAGCAAAATACTTACATACCTCACTGGCTGCAATGTATGGGTTTGGGTTGATTTTTAGGAGTTCTAGAGGTGGTGTTGTAATTTTTTTAGTATTAGTAATCTCTTTAATTTTATTCCATAACGTTTTAGGATTATGTTTTGCTTTTTCCAATTCAAGTTTTTCATGCGCTGTTTTAAGCTTCCTAAGAAGGCAATTGCAAAAATTCCGATAGCGTCTATATGTGATCTGCAAAATATCATTATTAGGTAAGTTACGAGCCTTTTTATGGAGTTTATCACGATTACGAATACAACGCAATCGACCTGGAGTTATCCAAGGTTTAAGATTTCTTTCTTTTTTCGGAACTTTTACTATTTTAGTGTGCTTGTTTATGATAGATTGTATAAGGCTAACTAAATTAGTGGAGGCAATGTTAGGATCTTTCGTGTTGGTAACTTGAGAAAAAGCCTGACATTCAATGTCCTTTTAGACATTGCAGTATTAAATTTTTGGGATTTTGTAACTTGGAGCAGACATCGTCGATTTTAACCAGGAGCGGTAGGTGATCAGTAATATAAGATTGTAGGAGCAATACATTTGTAGGTCTATTTGATTTTAATAGAACGTGGTCTATACAATTATTGATTCTGGTCGGATAGTAATGCCCAGGTAAAAAACCGTGAGTGGCATTGAGAGTTAAATAATTGGCATAGCGCTCATCTTGATTTGACGGTTTAATGTCTATGTTGATTACGCCAATGGGATTTATACTTTTAAAATTATTTAAGGAGGAAAAGACGCTGTCTAAACTGTCTAGCAAGCAATCAAATTCAATTTTCCTTTTATATGATGGCGAACGATACATCGCAATTATTACTATTTTATTGCTTATTTGGCATATGAGACAGTTTCCATTTGTAAAAATCAGCTCGTTTACGGAGCACCCAATGTATTTTTTTATGTACAAAGCCACTCCTTCATTTTGGTTGTTAGTTTGTTTAGTATAGTAAGAGTTGTAACCGTCCAACACCGGCAGGTTAGCAATATTACTTAACCAGCATTAGGTTAAAATCAGAATGTCACAAGGCACTTTAATTATGGAAAGTAGGGTTATCCTGTATAGTCCCGATGACAACCCGGGTTGTCATCGGGCTTCTTCGACAACCCGGGTTTGTCCGCGGATCTTAAGAGGTAGGAGGCTGGTTTTTTTTGTTTTCAAACTCAGTTGAGTTTCTGATCCTAAGAGGTTAAATTTTTTTCCAAGCAAACATTAACCTTGGGTTGTCGAAGAAGCCTGGTGACAGCCCGGGTTGTCATCGGGACTATAAAGGTTAAAAGTTCATCAAAATTCTTATTAATACTGCGTATGTTAATGTGAAGAATTTATTTGACTTATTTAAATATTTTGTGCATTCTTCCGGAACACAAGTAAAGGCCTTTGCAACTGTAATAATTATCGTCCACCACTCGCCCGTCTAGAACCAGAATCTCAGCATTTTTAAAATAGCTCAGAACCGTTGCTACCGCAATTATGGCAACCGCGGTGTGTTCCCATTAAAATCGGTTTTTGTCTATGATCCTCAGCTTTTAGTCGGTTTTTCTCTATTAGAGACGTTACTCAACTAAATTTTGCGTCAAATAATACTGGGCGGACTGTTATGCAAGCTATGAGAATACCAGAAAAAAAAGTTAAAAGTTGATTTTCTGTGGTCATTTTCTGTTGTTGCCAATCTGACAGGAGCTCTGCATTTACAATGTAAATACAATTGTATTTAAAACCCTGTGTATTAGTGTAATATATCAAAAGAATCTTCAAGATTCAAGCTTAACGAAAAACTAAACATGCAGTAGGTTCAAAGTGTGTTGAAAACGACAATATTGAAATAAAAAACAAGGGGAGAGCGCCGCGTCCGGCGTCCGTATTTTGTTGATAATTTTGTATGATTTACTAACTAATCTGTTAGAATATTGCTCGTAATATGGAAATTAGTTCATTATTAGTATTTACATATACTTCGACAGTAAAAATAGGACGAAAATATATAGGATTCCATGTTTTAATGATTTCATTCCACAGGTCGTCAGTACTTGCCATAATTCTGGTATAAACGCTTTTTTTAAATGTCCACAGTAAAGGTTTGTATAAACATGGAAATTACGAGAGTAATGGCTTGTTTTTTTCAACGGTTTACCCGACTACGGAGATCACAAAGAAGGGTTATTATTTGAGCTTTAGCACGATGTTTTTAATAAAGCGTACTAACCTTAATGTGATGGTTTGGATTGAATGATTTTGTATTTTTTTCCAACGGTTTACTGACCACAATTTGAGTTTAACCACAATATTAATGCTTACTAATGTGATGGTTCAGATTTAATGATTTAGTATATAAATCTTTTTCAACGGTTTAGCCGACTGCAGCAGAAAGAAGTGTTATGATATTTTCGTTGCACTTTTTTTTCTTTCTTGTCTTTCAATGGTTTTGGGCATGAGAATAATGTTTTTTTTAATGCCTAATTGCTGTCATAAATTAAAAATAAATTGGAATCTAAGACAAGTTTCGATTTCAGGTCTCAGGATAATTACAATAATTACGGTCTGGAAGAAGAGGAGGAGGATGTGTCTATATATCTGAGTTTCGCTAGCTACTTTATTAAAAAGCCTCCTCCTCGTAATCTGTGTAAACCTCGTAATACACCTTCCTTTTAATGTGTGTGTAATGTATTTCGTTAAAGTAAATATGTAAATTAAAAAAAGATATCACATAAAAAAAGTTTATTTTTAAATAGGTAATACATTTTTTACAATATTAAACAACTATGTACATTAATCATTGTCTCATTTCAACAAAAATCACAAAATAAAGTAAATGTCGAAATTAAAATATAGGACGGGCCGTATGCAGCCATACGTATGAGCCCTACGGGCGGCCATCTTGCCGTATTTTGCCTTATTTTTGCTAGCGCAGGCGGCATGAAATTAATGCGGGAAGGGGTGTTTTGTTTTCATCTTGTGTGCTACTTAAAACCGTCCAAGTAATGATTTATGGGTATCAAAAGAAAGCTTATATAGTCTAGTTTTATGATACATAGGTTTAAAAGACATAAACTACAAAATTATTAGTAAAAACTTAGTAAGAACAAAAATTTTACTGTTTTTCATCCCAAAATCTCAAGTTTAACTTTTTTTAAGTACTTAGAACTAGTTTTTGTGACTTAGTTATCACATAAGTCAATTCTATATAGTATCAGCTATACACACGTATTTTTTACTTGTGTGTAGAAGCAGGAGATTACGAGATATTAAGCTTTAAATTGGCAACGGGACCCGGCGCTTGCGCGGAAAAATACCAGAGCGAGCGAGCGGACGCACTTTTTGGCGTCTGGACTGACGTTTGAGTGGATAAGACATTGTTAATTATTGATCCAACCTAACACGTCGAAGAATAGCTTGGCCACTCGGTAAGTATTCGGAAAAAGCCATAAAACAGAAATTAGAGTTAGATGAAAAAGCGTGAATGTTAGTGTACATGTGTTTATATAGATTCGGTGTATGTATTTGTGTAACTTTGTAAATAATATATGTGTAACCCTAGTATATAAGTGAGGTGAATCAGTTGAGTTTAACATGACAATATTTAAACAGACATTTAAAAGAAACTTATATAAAAGAAGCAGCGATATGCTGTAGAAAAATTGATCTGTAGAAAGACTGGATCCTGCGACACAGGATATCCTAGTGCGGAATCCAGTGTCACACCTTACTAATGTAACAATATTATGAAACAATAAACTATTACTAATAGTAAATAAAAAAAAAAAAACTGGAACTTCAAAATCGATTCACCCTGTCAGCACTGTTGACGAGAAGGCCGACGAGGTGGTCAAAGCACTACGCGACGTGTCCCGCAGACTATTCCTGTCGCAGCGGAAAAATAAGGTGTCAAAACTTTCCTCGGAGACTCTCGGACTTATGAGGGAAAGACAAGAGTTGCCATCCACGCAGCTGACTGCGTTTGATAAGAGGGCCTTAAATCTAAAAATTAGAAAGCTGACGCAACGCGAACTTCGGTGCTCCAACACACGCGACATTAAGGTCGCGATTGAGCAGAACCGAAGGTCGAAAGTGTTCTCTCAACAATTAGGGAGGCCCCATCTGACGAAACTAAGAACTGCGGTGGCAGAATCGTGATTTCAAGTTCCGAGATACTCGAGGAGGTCGAGGATTTCTACGGACACCTATACTCAACGCGGACGGTGAAACCAGCAGAACATAGTGCAGATGACCATCTAGCCGAGTTGACGCGTCACTACACGGAGGACATTCCAGATGTCGACCAGTGCGAGATTAGGGCGGCTCTCGAACAGTTAAAGAACAACAAGGCACCTGGTGGTGACGGAATAACGACAGAGCTCCTTAAAGCGGGCGGGGCTCCAGTCCTGAGAGAGCTAGCGAGTCTTTTCAACTCCGTCATCCAAGATGGTTCAACGGCTAAGGCGTGGAGCGGAGGTGCGATGATTTGTTCTTCAAAAAACGTGACAAAACCTTGCTGAAGATCTATAGACCCATCTCACTTCTGAGACACGTCTACTAGCTGTTCTCGAGGGTCGTCACTAACCGTCTCGCCAGGAGACTGGATGAATGAATCAAATGTGTATCCCATAAACCATTTGGTTTGCCGGATTCATTGCCGCAAGCGCTGCCTAAATGGTGCGGTTGTATCGTTCCACTTGGCCATTCGCTCGGGGTGTGGCGACAGCATTGAGCACTTGCTTTATACCACATAATTGAATAAATGTTTTAAACTGCCTACTAGTGAAGCTTATCCCTTGATCCGTAATCAAACGGGTTGGCACGCCGAAGTAACTAAAATGCTCTTTGAATACCCTAATGCTCGTAGCCGATTTGGTATTTCTCACAGCGGTGATGTCAACAAATTTAGTAAACGCGTCTATGATGACAAGGATGAATGTATTGCCATGCTTGGTGCGGATAAAATTTCATGAGACACTACACCTATGACAAAAATATAATATTAAAAAGAAGAAAGGATATTATTGCGCAACCCACAATCTAAAACTAGTTTTGCTGCAACTCAATATAATAAGCAATCAGCACAGTTATATAATAAAATAAACAAAGACATATACATTTACACTAAACACCTTCATGAAGGTAAAAAATGCTAATAGAATGGTTAAAATCACGCACGTATGCAGATATTGAATCCTTGTTACATTAAGTGAAATTAGTTATATTTGCAACGCCACACCCACACGTACATTCTCCCTATACACACATTCACAGCACCCACACACCTCTCACACCCCACATATCTCACACCACAAATAATAACAATTTTGTAAGTTGTACAAACAGCCAAAGCTATGGAGAAGCGGAGTCTCCTAACACAGGCATCATCATGCTTAAAAGGAGGCTCCAATCATAAACTAATGTATACACTAGTTGGTACAGAAATAAATATTTTGTATTTTTGTATTTTTTTGTATAAAAGGACCGAGATTATCCGCGTGTATGCTATGGAATGGTATGATAGCTTTAGGGATGGGGTGTAATTCACCGGGCTTGGCACCACTTGGCAGCTTGTGATGTGCGCACGAAGGCAAGCAGAGACATATTTTTTACAAACCGTCTCATCTTTGGAAACCAATAAGTAGCTTGTTAACGCGCCAAAGTGTTGTCAAACCCGAAGTGTCCCACATCATCATGATTGGCTTTCAGTAGTTGCCATCTGGTGCCACTTGGAACAACCCAACGGATAGTATTTTCGTCAATTATACGATATACCCGCCCATGTACAAGCTTGTAATTTTTTAATATGTCAATGGCATCTTTACATTTGGAATCACTTAAAATATTTGCGATATTTCTAATGTCTTCGTCCGTCTGTTGCATCATTGCAAGCCAATCGTCAGTACCTACTGAAAGTACATCTAACACGTGATCAACGTCTGTAATACCGTCTATAGCACCCCTGCTAAGGGCATCTACGTGTGCCATTTTGTCACCAGGGCGGTATTCTATTGAGCAGTTGTATTTTAAGAACTGTAGCCACCAGCGAACAATTCGTGGGACTAAGTCGCGTTTACTCAAAGTGGTACGCAAAGCGTTGCAATCAGTAACTATGGTTAATCTAATACCAAGTAAGTAATGCCTGAACCTATTCAATGAGGTAATAATAGCGAGGGTCTCTAACTCAAATGAGTGTAGTTTTTGCTCATCCGGACTGGTTTGCCTGCTATAATAAGCAATAGGTTTGAACACCCCAGACTTGTCCTGTTGCATTGAAATGCCGGCTATTCCGTACTTGCTAGCGTCAGTATGGAGTTGGGTTAGTGCACTAGGATCATAAATTTCCAGGAACGGTCTTTGGACTAAAACTTGTTTTAATTTCTCAAACAATTCCAGTTCTTCACTACCCCAACTCCAAGGAGAGTCCTTCTTCAACAGACCAGTCAGAGGACGTGCTATTAAGGCAAATCCCGCGACAAACCTCCTGAAGAAGGTAGCAAGGCCTAAAAACCTTCTGACTTCGTGAACATTTGTTGGCGTAGGGAATTTGAATATGGCGTCTGTTTTGAGCGACCCTGGTCTAACACCCTCTGAACTGACTTCGTACCCCAGGTGGTCTATTTTGTCATAAAAGTAATTACATTATTTTACTCATTTTGAGTGTTAGACCACTTTTTGCCAGTAACCGCAACACCTCCAAACGTAGCATCCCTTCATCGAATGACTTGGCCGAAATCAGGATATCATCCATGTAGACCAATGCATACGATGAAGTAAGTGAATTGTGGATGATCTTATTCATTGTACGCTGGAAGACTGATGGTGCGTTTACTAACCCAAAGGGCATCCTGTTGTACTCGTATTGACCCTGAGGGGTCACAAACGCAGTCTTCTCTCGAGAACCTTCAGCTATTGGGATCTGATAGTACCCAGACGCTAAATCGAGGGTAACAAATAGTGAACTACCTGATAATAAGTCCAACTGATCCTTGACACGAGGAAGAGGGTAGTGCTCTTTCTTTGTTTTACTGTTTAGAGCACGGTAGTCCACACATAACCTCTTCTCCCCATACTTCTTGTTAACTAGCACTATAGGACTCGCGTACGGACTGTTACATTCCCTTATCAAACCGCTTTCCAACATTTCCTTGATCATATCTTGAACTAGTTTGCGTTCGGTAAAGGACAACCGGTATGGGCGGTAAATGACAGGATCGGGGTCATCCAGTTGAATCACCATTTCAGTTTCCGTTGTAAACCCAAGATCTTTTAAACTACTGGAAAAACAATATTTATATTTATCCAACAAGACCCTTAATAACTTTTTTTGATCCTTCGTTAATTTTTCGCCGCAGCTGATTGGTGATTCATCTATAGGTGACTGATCACTAAAATCAAATTTTTGAACTCGCAGGCTCTCGACTAAAGTGTGGCTCCTAGTTATAAGACTACCCTTCTCTATAACCAGGTGGTTGCCACTAATATTTTGAACGAGAATCCTACCCGTACCTTGTGCTAATTGATACTCGCCGGGCAACAAGTAATGTTCATGACCTTCAATATTGCGCACTGTTCCATTCACGTAATTTTTTCCCGAGAAAGAATTACGCAAGGTAACTGGGATCGCCTTCAATTCAACGCGTCCTATGCGCGTCTCCTCCATGCATAAAAGCGGACAAATCAAAACCGACTCCTCACTAACCCGTTGAAAATTACGTCCGATTCTGTCTTTACTATTTTGACTGAGGGCCTTTCGGTGAAAGTGTGGCCTAGTAGTACAGGGCAATTTATTAAATAATCACCTACTACTAATATCTCCACGTGTTTTTCTACTACACCCTGTACTTCGATAGTGACGTTAGCCTTACCAAGAGGGCTATATGGCACGTTACCTATTCCTCTTAATTGTGGCACTTCTCCTACCTTCCAGTCGAGTCCTAAACGCTGAGCTTCACCGAGACGGACCAAAGTACCCTCGCTTTCCAAATCAACGTGACATTCTGAAAACAACCCATTTATTTTAATAGGCATTTTATACTTGGCACTTGAATCGCCTGTGTTTTCTACTTTCTATATAGCTTTTGGTTTCTCGTTGGTACTTAGCTTTGTCCCAGGGCACTCAGTGTCCTAATGTCCTAATAAACAACATTTAGAGCATTGAATCTTCGGTTTTGTGCATCGAAAGAATGGGTGACTTGGTTCTTTACAATTGTAGCAGACCATGCTGGATCCAGTTGACCTCTGGGAACCGTGTCCTACTTTATTGCCGGTAAATGCGTTATTTTGTGATCGCCTATCCTTATCCTTAACCTTCTGTTGCTCGTTTGTGGACCTATCTTGACCTACTTTTACTGTTTTCAAAAATTTAAGTAGCAATTCCGGTTCCGTAAATTCTGCCCCTTGTGCTCCCAACCTAACACCACGATCTTCTATACCTGCTATGACACAGTCAACTACATGTTTTCCTGATATTTCGCAACGATTAAAAGATTGATTTTAGCATAGTAATATATCTCCAATGACTTCCCATAGCGTTCCTTTTTATTCAGCATTTCTGTTAGTAAATCTGCATAATTATCCCTAGTTGGAAAAAAATCCTTCAGCTTTAACTTCCATTCTGAACAAGAAAATAGGAGTGAGGGTAGACCCTGATACCAGGTTTTAGCTACCCCTGTTAATTTCGGTAGGGCATAGTGCGCTTGTTTATCGTTCCAACCATAGATCTGTGCACATTCGTCGACCTTGTGAAGCCACTTTATCAACCGTTTGTTCCTTACATAACGGGTCAAAATCAGGAATTACGTTATCTAAAACAGGAAACCTATCGCGATCGCTTGTATTATTCATACCCTTAAGCGCATTAATAAAGTTCTCAATAAACAGATTATTATTTGACTCACACTCATGATGTGTTTCTTCACGGGACGGTGTACGAAGGCGAGAAGTCCTGTTCCTAAATGAACACCTGGATTTCGCGTGGCGCGTCTCGTGCCGAGCTGGAGTGCGTGACCGTGTCCTGGAGCGCCCAGCACGACGACTTGGCCTTCTTGAATAGTGAGGCCGGGAAGGAGACCGACTAATCGTCAGCCGCGATCGTCTTCCTTTCGACTGCCTGGACCGTGACAGACGGTTTCGGCTGCTACAATTTTCTCCAGGTGAACGCGTATACTCTGGACCCCGGCTGCGGCTTCGAGTTGCATCACAGCATCTTAGTGGTGGTGGTGGTGTCAGCGTCTCGCGCTGGGTTGGTCTAGGTCCATCATATTCTCTTCGAGAACTAGACTTACGTTCATCCATGTTCTCGCGGTCTCAAAATATAAAAAAGAGAAACCTGACTTGACTTGACTTGACTTTCGGTACCTTGGGTCGCTTGTTCAGGGGGATAGCGATATGGACCGAGACGTAACGCACAGGATCAGCTCAGAATGGATGAAATGGCGACAGGTCACTGGAACCACTTGCGACCCTCGGATGCCCTTAAGTTAAAGGGGAAAATTTATAAGTCCGTGATTAGACCTGTCGTACTTGTATGGGTCAGAATGTTGGGCTGTGAATATGTTAGTGATAGCGTGACGGCTGACAGGACAGAATGGAAGAAAAAATCGTGTTGCGCCGACCCCAAATAACATGGGATAAGGGCAGGAAGATGATGATGATTCAGCTCCTGCTTGGAATTGACAAGTAAGAAATTGTAAGGCTAGAGGATTTGAAATGGTGTACCAGTCATAAATTTTATAACGCTGACAGAAGTCCCTTCTGTCAATTATCTTGCGCTAGCATTTTATAATCAATGAAAGGGAGGAAAATAATAGAAAAAATATTTTTCCCAATTCAATGTAAAAGCATCAATATTAATTAAAGGCATTCGGTTCCCTTTTCCACGAAACATATTTGGGATATTTTTCATATAGTCGAGATGCAAACAGATCCATTCGTGGCGACTCAAAAGTTTATACAATTTTATGAAAAACTGTGTGAGACAACTCCCACTCCGTGTCGATGTTGGTATATCGTGAACCTCAATCTGCGTCTACGTTGTCTTTAGACTTAATTTACGAGGCGAAGATAAATATGCGACGCTTTTCGCACCATTGCCAAATCTCACGTGTGACAATATTCAAGTGATCGTATTGTACGCCTCCCATTCTATTTATGTACGAAATCGCGGTCATATTATCTATCCGTAGGAGAATTTCTGTGTTAGTTAGACTATTCGCAAAACATTTAAGTACTATGAAAGCTGCTCGTAACTCCAATAAATTAATATGTTCTTGGAACAAACAAAAAAACAAACTCCAAAACCCGTTTGAGTTTTGCCATTGCAAGAGATACCCCAACCTGTTAAAGATGCATCTGAAAAGATTCCTAGCGCATACTGGTCCCTGCGAAATGGTTTGAAAGCCTTCATTATATTGTTTTCCCGCCAAATGAAACAAGAATTTAAGTCAAGACTTATTTCCATTTTTTATCATAGTTATCATTAAAGCGTTGAAGGGCCAAAAACTTTTCTCTTTCAAACTGCTTCGTATAAACCCAACCATAATCTACAGCCAGACATACTGAAGTTAGCAATCCTAAGAACTTGGCAAATTCTCTTATGGTTAGAGAATGTTTTTTAGCAATATCTTTTACAATGATTGATAAAATTTTTTGACGCTTAACCGGAGGTAACTTGAGGACCATTTCGTCTGAAACAATTTCAAAACCTAGATATGTTCTTACCCGACTTGGTTGAATATTACTCTTTTTATAGTTTATCATAAAGCCTAGACTCTCTAACAGACCTATTGCCTCTGCAACCTTGCGCGAAGAGCTTTCGAAGGAGTTATCGATAAATAATAAATCGTCCAAATAAATAACCAGAAGATGACCTCGATTTCTCAAGTAAGTTGTTACTGGTCTCATAATTTTAGTGAACACATAAATTTTACCTTGGAATTTAAATCTAAGAATTTTTTTGTAGGATGTATAAAAATAAGCGTCCTTTAAATCAACATTGGCCATATAGTCTAAACTATGAATTAATTTTAATGCTGTTCTGATATCTTCCATTTTATAATGATGGTTTTCTATAAAATTATTAAGTTTTATTAAGATTGAGAATAAACCTGAAGCTGCCATCACTCTTTGGGATGAGAAAAATGTTAGAAATAAATTGGCCAGTAACTAATTTGCATTCTTGAACTGCCCCCGACTCTAATAGCTTTGCTATCTCCAATTTGAAGTGATGGATTTCAAGAGTTGAAAAAGAACACTCAATCGTTTCATATTTTTGTAAAACAGGCTGAATAAATGGGATTTTATACCCAGATATATACTCAAGTACTACGGGAACATTCGTAATTATTCTCCATATATTAAAATAATATTGTAATCTATCAGCATAAGTGGTTACCTTTAACGTTTGAAAAGAGGCTTGTTGTTGTTGTTCGATTTGAGTCGATCGCTCCTCGCTGGTGCACGCCTGATTGTGTGTGACGAGGCTTGATTCCTGGCCCCTCCCGGTTTGCCTCTCTGGTAACCTATCTCTCTGTAGTGTACCTTGGAAGGGCTCATATTTCCCTGGCGCATGATCGGTGGATTAACACGATGTGAAGTAGAGGCTTGAGGTTCAAAAATCCGCTTTATCTGCAATCCCGAAGTCTCTGCAGTTTTATTAGCTTTCATTATTTCACCAAGATTCTCACCAAACAAGGAACGGTTCCTTTTGACTCCCTGTACTATACGAGTATATATATTTTTTTTATCTTGGCTATATATTATCAATTTCCGTCTACTTAAGAAACGGCCGTTTTTGGTACTTTTGCCTGCTACTTTGGATACGAAACATTCCGAGACCTGTTTTAACAACGTAAAAATACTTTATCCTATTTGTAACAAACGTGACGTTGGATTCTTTAATATTTATTTTCTAGGCTATGCTACGATTTTTTATTCAATGAGGGCGCCACTTGGCCGGTAGTAGACCCTTAATAGCCCGTTACGGGAAAAGATGTGTAAAACATGAAAGAAACATTTACATACCACCCAATTAAGAATTTTGTTATTCAAACCGAAAAATTGTTGCTTATTATACCTACTGTTGGTAACGAAAAGCGAGGTGACATCTAAGAGATGTCAGGTGACCAACTGTCAACCGATGGCAGGTTATATAAGGAGGCACGCGGTGTGGCAACGGCCCTGTTTTGCTTCGACGGTGCTCGGAACAGACGTGTTACCGTATAATAGTGTGCTCGATTATTTTTAGGTTATGTTTTATTCGTGTACCTACAGATTATTTACTTGACTTGTATAATTCATATTTGATTGATATTTACAGTGTTCTGATATTTTATAATTTTGTACAGTATAATTTAGAGGAATACATATATATTTATTGGTAGTTATTATATTAAATATATATGTATGTTCATTATTAATATATATATTTTCGTTCACGTTTTTTTTTAATATTTCTACTTGGTATTGCTTTGTTTTTTTTTTTTTTTTTTAATGCTCCTTCCATTATCTCTCCACCACCCTTAGTTGACTGGTAGAGAATGCCTAAGGCATTAAGTCCGCCTTTGTACTTTAGTTGCATGAAGTGTAAATAAATAAACAAATAAATAAATAAATTAATTAAGTATTGTTTTTTTTATTTCACTTCTGATTCCTAACAATACAAAAATCTGAGTTAAACACGTGTCAAGTAATCTCCATTTTTCTTCCGCGCGTAATCCAGTTTAGCGAGGGCTGTGAAAACACGTACGGGGTCTCCCATTGGACAATTTACTTCTTATCACCCGGATTTACCAACGTTAGAGTAAAGTGACCCATCCACGATATAAGGGTATCGCCCTTGTATCGTGGATGGGTCACTTTACTTTTTTTATGTCACCAAAAAAAATCGTCCGTCCCAAAACTTTGAATTGTATGTAAAAGTTGCAATGGAGTGTTGATTTTTTGTTTTTGTGTACAATGTTAGTATTAGTGTATCATTGTTGTTTGATTTCGTCCACCGATGTGATTTCAGGTAGCCTTTTTCCGATGTGCGTGGCCGTGTTTGTGAAAAAATCAACATAGACGTCACTGTAAGGCAGAACTCGTTTATTACATTCATCAAAAATATTGTTACAGAAAAGCAAACTGCAGCAGGACAATAATGTAGTTAGTAATGAGTCCTGTGAAAGGTATCGGTAGAGAGGCATCTATAGTAAACAGACCACACGCAGTCATCTTACTGAAGTTCCGATTAACTTGTAGCACGCGCTTGCAAAGATGTCTGACACTTTCTGTAAGGAAAGAAGCAACAAGGAAATTAAAAAAAATCCAAAATTAAGGGGAACTACATCAAAAGTAGCAGTCAAAATGTTTTTTATACCTGAACCGTTCGAGTCCATCATACGCTGTATACATGCTGACTTAGCTTCCTCCATAGATATATAGAATTTTTCACATTGCCAGCAAGTTACAATTATTAGTGACATGTACTTAACTATGCATATAGCTACTATGATACTCATAATCGGAGTAGACTGAAAAAAGATAGAACACAAAGTGAATTTATCCAAAGAAACAATGTTAATAATCTGGTAAATAAGGTTAAAGTGAAGATATAAGTATAAACGCTGAAATTTTAATGGTTGTTTTACCGCAGCGAAATGATTTTGTCTTGGTAGTAAAATGGAACTTTAAAAAAATAAAATAAAAATTATAAAAAATGGCAGATTAGATCATTGTGAGACACAAAACTCGAAAGCGACCTCGAACCAATGGTAACAGCACGAGCGGGCGCAAGACTTGCGCGAGCGACGCGTGGTCGTTGACTCACGCGCTACAGCTGATAACTACCTACTCCTGAGTTAAAGAAACATAATACTTATATAAAAGTTATTCTAATTTTCCTTATATACTTTTACGAGCTTATGACTGCCATAAATACTTTTTTATACCTACAGCTTACTGAACACGAAAGTAATAAACAAGTTTACTATATTGCAAAAACTATTTTCTGAAATAGATAATGAAGTGTTCATGGCGTGTTTTAAAAATCTCACTGAATATTAAATGTTCGCTATTTACAAAGGTACGAGGAGGTGCTTACACTTACCGGTAACGATGTAATTGTTCGAAGTGCAGGCCACTGCGTTCATTACACAATCCAGCACGTTTTAATTTATTGACTTTAAATTTTAATAAAGTGTCTCTATCACGTCTTACGATATTAAAAGCGTCCACTATCGCAGTAATCAATGCGTCGCGTGTTGCGTGTTTTTCACGATACACCAGGTGATAGGCGTTTGAGCTCAGACCAAAAGTAAAAGTTCAACGGAGTCAGGATCGGGCTTCTAGCTACCATACTAGTACCATGGCGACGTACTCCAAATTGAAATTGGAATAACTTAAAAGTAATATGAATCCATTTTTGCAAATTTGCGTGTAAGACGGTCGGGACAACCGAGAATTAGAGAGCTTGCTTTCACTTTGTCAGTGGCGCGCACTACGTTTTGTCTAGTGAGTTACTATTACTTGTCACGCTTTCGAGTTGATGCATATTTTTTTAATTATTGGAAATCAAAAATATTTTAAACTTTACTCTATGATTAAATAGTATTACTGAGGGCAAATAGTTCTGCCGCGGGAGAACAACGATTAAAATTTCAGCGTGTATTAACTGTAACTTTTTATTATTTAAACACAGCGCATTCATTGATAAGACAATGTGATGGCTATACAAAATAAGATCGACCGATGTTGTAGTTACAAAAATTGATTGTAGAAAATTACAGTGAATTTCGTGATCGCGACAAAATAATTATGGTGATCCGTGTCGTGCGAAGAAACGTTAGTGCGGTTCCTCCGCCGTGAAGCCCGCAGCGAGCGACGTTCTTAGGGTGCGTTCGTAGGACACGGTGGAGCATACGGTGGAGGTTTGCCCCGCTTGGGCAGAGCACCGCTGTGTCCTCGTGGATGCGATAGGCGGCAGCGACCTCTCGCACCGTGCCCTGGTTCAGGCCATGGTACGGAGCGAGAGGGAATGGGGAGCTGTCTCCTCCTTCTGCGAAGCAGTAATGCTCGCGAAGAGGGACGCGGCACACGTTAGGGAGACTCAACAACGACAGAGTCGCCCTAGCGGCCTCAGCCGCAGCCGCCGCAGGAGACGCCAGGGGCCGCGAGACGATCTCCGGCCACTGTAGACCCGGGCCTGCGGACGGCGAGTAGTGGGTAACTCGCCGTACAATCAGCACCAGGCCCGAGAGTCTACGGCGAGTAGTGTTCCACGCGCGCCTCAAAGAGTTGTCAGCAAAAGGACGGGGCCTGCCACGGCCAATGCCTGCCCGGGGGTTCAGGATAAATTCGAAAGAGTTACCTCGCCCCTGGGCATGTAGGGCAGGGAGGAACAGGGGTGGGTTTTAGTCAGTAAGAGTCTGACACGCCCTTCTGCTCCACCCTAGAGCGGAAGAAGTCATAGGATGATTTCCCACCTCCAAAAAAAAAAAAAAAGGGTGCGTTCGTAATTTCGTAGAATATGAAGAAGGGTTGTGTTCAGACGTAGACACATTGAATGCGCTGTGTTAAAGTTAAAACTGGTTTCAATATGCAAAAAAAGTTAGTGATGTAGGGCAATAGAAAAAAATGCTAGGCTAGGAGAGTGTGATAAAGAAATGGTTATTTAATTTGCAATCGGGTTAGAACTTATATACAACTTACTTCACAACGTGGCAATGACAGCGGTGGTATTTCATATAGTATTAAGTTCATCTGCACAAAACCTAAACAACGAATAAACGAGTCAAGTGTTCGGTATAATATCTAAAAATGAAATAAAAGTAATTTTTATTCTTTTAAAACAAGCTCAAAATGATAATAAATGTACCTTAGTTTTTTTAAAGCACCTGTATAATATAATGGATTAATATGGCCTAACATAAATGACTAAAATTTATAGCATACTGATGAAAGTTGCAATCGTTATTTTGCAGTTTCTATGGCCACCTTCCAGCATCATAAGACCCTAGACTACAATTTTGCCAAAAATACATGACAAGACATATCCAATTAGCTTTTTCACAACAAGGCTACTTTGTTTGTATGAGGAGTTTTTATGGTGACCTGGGCGTGGTGCTCAGGTCTCCATAAGGACTAGCTTAATTAATATCAATTGTCAAAACATATCCAATGAACCCGAACACGGTGGTGGTTTTTTCTTAGGTTGAGGAGATCCTATGGCCACTTTCTGAATCCATTATCAATAACAAAATAACACTTGTCAAGACATAAAGAATGAGTCTAAACACGTTAGTGCTACCATGCTTGGTTGAGCAGTTGCTATGGCAACCTTCTGGATTTATCAATAGATCAGCCTACCAGAAATGTTATTGCATTATTAACAAAGGGTATTGCACTTTTTTGAAAATGCGCCACAAAATTCAATTTACCGCCTTCGCTCAACGCGGTAGTGAGTGGCGTCGTGTGAAAACCGCCATACGAAAGAAGCAAGTTCATAAAAACAGGGTTATAGAAATTTTGCATGGTTACGAAGCAATGATAATATTATTGCTTATGAATTTAAATAATTAGCAAGCGGACTTACCAAAACTTGAAAACAATTTTTATACAGCTTAAATGCTTCGGAAATGTTTTGAAACATCACAAACATTTTTTCGATATATTCATCATTTTGTTCTTCGATATTCAATTTTAGCATATATTTAACCCATTCTTTGAGATATTTTTTTAACAACGCAATTAAACGGATTCCATAAATTAAATTTAAATCATACTGGAGTTCCACCAACTCACCGCTAACTTCAATTAAATACATTGACCCCTTTTTCAAGTAAAAAAATATAGATCCCAAAATATAAAAACAAAATAAAGCCAAAAGAGAGATCCCGTTCCAAAAAACGTAACTACGGACAATCTTACTGATGTCGATGCTCCTATGAATTTCTTGGATCCTCATAATGAGAGAAATATTGCTGCAGCTTTGAGAAATATTACAAATAATTAAAAGTGTGTAGCTGAAAAAATACACTGTTACAAAAAACCAGTAAATCACGTGTGATATGGCATTTTTGGAATATTCCCGAAAATCACTGAGTTCGTCGGTTGCCGTAAGATAAATAAACAAAATATTTAAACCTGTAAATATCAAGAGAACCAATATGGGATACTTCTTCTCACAGGGAGTGATAAAACTATCACTTATTTTGTATTTTGAAGTGAGGAATACAGAGAGTATAATGTTGAAAGGTTTAACTATTCTTTGGACGTCCTTGTCTAGTTTTTTATTGAATAATATAACTGATCGATTTGAGTTGTTCCACATGTTTCCAATGTGAAATATCAAATATTTTTACAAAAAAGAATTAATATTGAGTAGATTTAGTGAAATTACTGAGTGTGTCACAGTTGAACATTAATAATGTTTGTTTTCAAATTACATTATTAGGTTACTGTTTTATCTTTAACGTCAAATGAAAAGAAGTACAAGAGTTACCATCAGTAGGTGTACTACTACTGTATAAAACCACTTGCATGCAGCTGGTGTGAAACGTCATAGGCCAGCTAAGAAAATTTTAGTGACAGATATTCACAGGCAAAACCGGGTACGCTTTGCAAAAGAATATTTGGATTTCGTTTGGTGCAATAATATATTACTCGTATTATAGTTATATTTAGCGATGAAAAATGTTTTAACTCAGACAAGGATGGTTGCAAAATATTATGGCGAAAAGATGGTAAGCGTTTTAATAGAAAAAATATTATTCCATGCACTCAGGGCCAGTTTTCGACGTTTACGCTCGCTCAAATGGGTTTATACAAAAAGCTGAAAAGTTTATTTGGTAGAACGCACTAATCTCAGCAATTACTTATGAATCGAATTGAAAAAATATTTTTGTATTGAATAGTCCATTTATCACGGAAGGCTATATAACATCTTGCTGCGACCAACAGGAGCGAAGCATCAATTAAAACTGTGGCAAAAACGGAAAAAAATCCTGTTGAGAGCTTCAGTTGCGTGCGCTGTGTAAACGGTTAAAGTTACGCAAAAATTATGTATTACGGAATTATTCTCCTATTAAAGTTCTAAAAAAAATCCGCGACAACATATGTCTATCTTTTAAGATTAACTCACTATAATCTTTTTTATGGTTTTTTTTATTTATTACGCTAAGCTTAGTTCAGTAAAACTTAGTATATAGAGCGAATAGTGAAATCGACCCTCACTCTACGAATGCGATGTGTGCGTGGCTGTTTTTGTTAGCAGTACGTAATGAATCGTTTTGAGACGCATATACGACTGGGCGTTTTAATAGGTTTTAATTGAATATCACGTCTAAACGACTTGTTTTATTTCTTTAAAAAAATATATGTTACTCTAGACAATTTTCGTCGTAATTTGATGGAAGAATATTTAAAATTATATTTTTATAACTTAGTGTAATTAATTTGTAATGTTATGTCTAACGCGGACAAAAAATTGAGAATCACGTAAAAACTATAAAACATATTTTTATGAAACCTTCACCATATTACAGATCATTTACTTATATATAATTTAATCTAAGTGTTAAGTTTAATACCTGTTGTTTTACGTGTAAAAAATTAATAATTCGTCTAAATTCAGACAGCGCTCCTTGTTGGGAGAGTCCTATTACTGGGTAGGCGTACGACGCATTATGTGAGCTCAGCACAGAATACTCAAGGTCATTGGTAGTTAATAGAGCCTTAACAGTGGCGAAATAGTGTAGTTGACTGCGTGCCTGGTTACTTATCTCTTTTGCTGTGTGTACATAATGTTATATCTTCGCGATTTTGTGTTAGTATTTTAATTTTAGTAATAAGTATTTTAACTATTTTTATTATTTTTATATTATTGTTAATATCGATGCTTCCCGCTACAAAAGGCGTTACTCCAAATCTCGTACTTTTGGCTATAAGCAAAATACAAATAAAAATACTTTCGTAGATAACTCTTCTAAAGACAGAATTATAAAGATCTAGAGTTCTAGGATGAGGAAATTCCTAAATTTCGGCCATCTTTTGCCTCATTTAATCACAATTATGTACGAAAGTTATTAACGAAATTAAAATCGAAAAAAAATGTATATACAACCTATAATTAAATAGCCTGGCAACAAACGTCTGCAGCAAAAACGAGTTATGCACATACAAGGGTAATTTATAGTAATAAAGACCATTTAGTTTTGAAAAATGTTGTAGATACATCCCGTAATTAATACTAATGCAAAAAAAAAATGAAAAGTTGAGTAAAATTGATAAAATAAATGATGAATGAATAAAATATCTTGAGTGGTATTGTAGGAAATAAAACAATGAATTAGGGGTTATTGAGAATGGTCAGTGTAGATGAAGTGAGAATAGCAGCGAATGGAATGAAGAATACTAAGGCAATTGGTCCAAGCGGAATACCAATTGAAGTCTGGAACTCATTACGGGTAGATGGATGGACGTGGTTAGCTTTGTTCTTCAGTAATTTGTTGCGGTAAGAAGCCATACATGATGAATGCTCCAACAGTTCGTTGGTGCCTATCTTCAAGAACAAATGTGATGTGCTGCAGTGCAACAACAATAGAGGAATAAAGATAATGTCATATAGTATGAAAGCATGGGAAATAGCTATGGAAAAGCGGCTGAGAGAAGAAAGTCACACAAAACCAGTTTGGTTCTATGCCTAGTCGGAGTACAACGGATGCCATTTTCGCTATCCGCCAGCTGTGCGAAAAATACAGAGCTGTGCGAAAAATACAGAGCTGTGCATAAAAACTTGCACATGGTGTTCGTTAACCTCGAAAAGGCATAAAGACCGGGTGCCGCGAGAGGTTTTGTGGTGGGCCCTTAAGGAGAAAGGTGTGCCTGGGAAATACGTGGAGTTGATCCGAACGATGTACAGTCGATGCAGTATCCAAGTCTGGTCTGCAGTGGGCACCACTGTCAGCTTCAGTGTAGCAGTCGGTTTGCACCAGGGGTCGGCTCTCAGTCCTTTTGTCTTCCTCATGATAATGGACGCTTTGACGTCGGATATCCAGGAAGAGGCTTCCTGGTGTATGATGGTTGCCGAAAGCGGCTTAGAGGTCCGGAGCAGATTGGAGAAGTGGTGGCAAAGACTGGAGAGTGTTGGCCTGAGATTGTGCAGAACCAAAACAGAATATCTGTTTCGCGATTTCGGCCGTGCTCTCCAGTCCTACGCCTGTAGCTCTCAATGGAACGCCTTTACCGATCTGCTCCGACTTTCAGTACCTCGGGTCGCTTGTTCAGGGGGATGTCGATACAGACCAAGACATGATGCACAGGATCAACTCAGGATGAATGAAATGGTGACAGGTCACTGGAACCACTTGCGGCCGACGGATGCCCCTCATGGAAAATCTATTATCCGTGATTAGACCTGTCGTACAGTATGGATCAGAATGTTGGGCTGTGAAAAAGACGGATGAAGTATAAAATGATTTATTACCTACGTAGAGCCTTCTTCATTTCTATGTACATATAAAATTTAGATATTTAATAATCAAATTGTTGTTTGGCGCCGACTCAAAATTAATTTATATAAAATTTGATATTTTATGTAAATAAGCTCAATACTCGAGACTTAAAGGTTTGTTTATTATTTTTTGGTTTTCAGTTCTTTTTCGTCGCTTAATTTTTTTGTTAAAAAGATATTTATTTTATGATTTTTTGTGGTTCGCATCATCTTTTATAATACTCTGAGGCTGTTTTCTAATACTTAATCATTTCTCTTGTCACTGAGCTGATGATGTAACCATCCTTCCTTGAGGTTCCCAGGATATTGACCAGTTGAGGTTAATCAGTCATTTTTTAGGAACATAATCAGTAATTTCAATTATCACAATCATTTACTTCTTATTTCATAAATAATTATAAATACGCCCGGTTTTTGGCCTTGAACTCTTCATTATGTTTAAGCCTCTCTCTTCTTCTTCTTTCGGATAACTTCTTTCTTTTTAATTTTTCTTCTCTTGTTAATGGCATTTTTGGTCTAAAATGTTAATAATCCGTTATAGTTTTTCTAATCATGTATATAGGTAAGTAGCTAATCTTACGCTATTTTTATTTGATTTATTTTTTTATTTATGCACGTTTGTGTGTACAATCTTAATGGCATATGGCATTCTTTGCCAGTTAAATATTTCTATTGTTCTATTTTTAACATTACTAGGTACTTATAAAGACAGAAACATATTGAATGTGAGATTTAAAGTTTGATTTAAACGAATTTACATTTAACTAAAGTAATAAAAAATATTTTCATTTATAACTAGTACAAAACTAAAGTTATTTCATTTGCATGGTCAAAAATTGATCTGCGTGAGTCAAAACTACCACGTAAACCACGCAAATTACGACCAAGGAAACCAAAATACATAATTTATGCTAAAAATATACAATAACCTTCTAAGCAAATAAACTGTGTTTTGATTATAAGTTACGTTACCATATATTTGTTCGCTTCAATATTTTATTAAATACATAAATTCACAGAACACCGGAGATAATTGTACCACGAAAATCAAAGTTTTGAGAAACCAAACCCACGCAACGAAGTTCTTACCATCTATTTTTTGAAAACTCGACGCACCATCACACAAACACTCTGCCCGGCCGTCGGAGGACGACCAGTTGTAACTTGAATTAGGGTGATGCATCATCGGGCCGCGACTTTAGAGATGTGCTAGTGAAATAATAACAATCCACGCAAATCAGCAATTACCTCGGGATAGTTACATTTTTTTTTTCTCACGTTTTCACGTTCTCTAATAAAACATTTAAAGCTAAAGAACATGCTTAGATTAAGTGGAAAAAATATGGTAATCGCTCTGATTATGTGCATTTTCCAAATTATCGCAATTTTTTTCATAGTGAGACCGCTCAATGATATACTCGTAAGAGATATATGAAATCAGTTGAAGACAGTATTCCCAAATCTATTAAGTATTTTTGGTCGTATGTCTCTTCCAAGAAAGGAAAAGCTAAGTACCCTGCTAACATGTTTTTCAAAAATATTTCTTCCGATGACCCCAAGGAAATATGCAATTTGTTTTCAACTTTCTTTTGTTCGGTTTACGAACCCTCTACCTTTGACCCAGACCTGTGGCAACCGTCTAATTGTTATGAAGACAATTCACAATGTATTTCTGACATTTACTTGCCAAAGGAATCAATACGTACAGCATTGAAGTCACTGGATTCTTCTAAAGGAGCTGGACCCGACGGTATACCACCTTCCTTCTTCATAAGTACATCTGACCACTTGTCTTCAGCCCTACATATAATTTTTAATAAATGTTTGAAGGAGGGGTCTTTCCTACAGTCTGGAAACGAGCCTCTATCACCCTTGTGTACAAGAGTGGCGATAAAAATAATGTAGAGAATTATCGTCCTATTTCCATTCTTTCCACTTTGTCAGAGGTTTCTGAACGACTTGTGCACAGTGCGCTATATCCTCATATCCGTCATCTTAATTATCATATCCGAACAACATGGTTTTGTCAAACGTTGCTCTACCACCACTAACCCTTTGTGAACTATCTCTTTGAAAATATGGACCGCCAGGTACAGGTAAACGCTGTTTACACGGATTTTCAGAAGGCCTTTGACAAGGTGGATCACACCCTGCTTATGGAGAAAATTGCCTATAATGGTATACGTAGCAATTTGCTCAGATGGTTTGCTTCTTATGTTTTCAATAAAACTCGAAAGATCGTCATTAATGGTCATGAATCTGACTTTATAGATGTTACATCCGGGGTTCCACAGGGATCAGTATTGGGTCCTTTTATATTTATATTGTTTATTAATGACATTAAACGTTGTTTTGTCAACTCACATTTCTTGATGTATGCAGACGATATGAAAATTTATATCACCTGTAATAATATTCGTGACTGCTGTTATTTACAACAAGACCTTGATAGATTTTATGAATACTACCTCAAAAATAAACTCTTTCTTAGTCTTCCTAAATGTTACACAATCTCTTTTACTAGAAATAAAAATCCGGTCAAATTTAATTATTCATTAAATAACATAATACTTAATGAAATTCAATCTGTCCGTGACTTGGGTGTAACGCTTGACTCTAGCTTGCATCTTGATACTCATATCGACAATACAGTAAGAAAGGCCTTTATACTCACTTTATGGAGCTTGACATATTTACTCTTTCCAAACATCGTTTCAAGGCAAGAGCAATAGAGTTACTAAAATCTTAAATAGGCATATATATTTATATTTCTTTCTTCTTTTTTTGAAAGTATTTTATGATGCACACTGTATGTATGTTTTCATTTAACTTTTGTTTTTGTGAATTCGTGGACAATGGTGTGGGTTACATGATGTGTAGTAACATAAATGTGGAATAGATTAGGTATGTTGATATGTATTTATAATTATTGTGCTAATTTAAGAATCTTTAGTTAAGCTTTGCATGTAACTGTTTTTTTTTGTCCCTACCTAATAAAATAAAATAAAACATATTATTTTAAATGTAATTGACTACTCTAGACGAATAAAGAAAATTGACAAACGAAGAATAGATGTTATATTTTTAGGAACTCATTTTTTTTTTAAAGAAAAAATATTATGAAAACATATACATATTTACACATACAGTATGACTTAAATAAACCGCTTTTAGTAAAACATCTACATAATACAATTAATAGTACATTGAAAATAGTAATTTTACAGAAAAGCAAACTGCAATATTATAATAGTGTAGTTAGTCAAGAGTCCTGTGAAAGGTATCGGTAGAGAGGCATCTATAGTAAACAAACCACATGTAGTCATCTTATTAAAGTTCTTATTAACTTGTAGCACGCGCTTGCAAAGATGTCTGACACTTTCTGCAAGGTAACAAGCACCAAGGAAATTAAAAATCTCAAATAAAGGACAACTACATCAAATGTAGGAGTCAAAATGTTTTTCATACCTGAACAGTTCGAGTCCATCATAGGCTGTATACACGCTGACTCAGCTTCCTCCATAGATATGTAAAACTTCTCACATTGCCAACAAGTTATAATTATTAGTAATATGTACTTAACAAAACATACAGCTACTATAACACACATAATCGAATTGAACTGAAAACAGCAAAATCACTGTAAATATGTCCAAAAAAAATATGTTTCTACAGAAACAATGTTTGAAGATAGCAAACAAAATTATTGAAGATAGGCGAAGAAAAGGGGAGAATAAAAAATGGTTCTTTAATTTTAAATCTGGTTACAACATAAATAGAACTTACTTCGCCACGCGACGATGACTGCGGTGGATGTTGATATAGTATTAAGTTCATTCGCACAAAACATAAACAACGAATAAAAGAGTCACATGTTCGGTATAATATCTAAAAATAAAATATTATTAAAATATTTTTAAAAGAAGCTTCTATACTATAGTGATAGTAAATCTAAGGTATATAAACATACGACAATAATAAACATAGTTATATAAATAATATAGTGGAGTGATTTCCCCTAAAACAATTACTGAAATTAAAATTTCAGTAATTGTTTTAGGGGAAATCACTAGCATACTGATGAAAATTGCTATCAACGTTTTTCAGTTTCTATGGCCACCTCTCAGCACCATCTTTAGACCCTGAACTCCAATTTTAGCAAACATACATGACAAGACATCTCAAAATATATATATCGATTGAGAAGTTCTTATGGTGATCTTGGCAATACCCTTGTGTAGTACCTTTAAGATGTCAAAAAATATTAAAAAACCCTAAAACGGTGGTGTTTTCTTGATAGTGGAGATCCCATGGCCTTCTCCGGATCCATTATCAATAGAATAACACTAAACTTGTTAAAAATAGGCCCAGATGGTGCAACCTTGTTTGGTTAAGTAGTTACTATGGAAACCTTCCTTCTTCATCAATAGACCAGCCTCATTGTACCATAAATTATTGCATTATTTACAAAGTTTTAGCTTATTCAGAAGAAAGTGCTTGAAATGACAAATTTTTAAATCGGAGATATAGGCGATTCTTACGCGACGCCACACACCAACGTGGCTAGCGATGAAGCAAATCTCACGTCTTATTGGCTTGTATGAAATGCCGCTCGACCGCGCGGATGAGTGGTGAGCGCATCGCCTCCGCATCTGAATGCGGAACACCGTAAACAGTGTGCTGCCCTTTTGTGCCTTCGCCCTCCGCGGCAGTGAGCGGCGAAGCAAGTTCATAAAAAAAAAAAACTTGTAGAAATATTGCATGACTACGAAGCTTGACATTGCTACCTATGCAGAGTGTAACGGAAAGGTGTGGTCATATTTTAACTAAATTGGAACGGTTCCGCCCATGTAAATGATTAACTTTCTCTAAGAAAAACATGAAAATTCCCATAAAAATAAATTAAACTTTTCAAAGAAAGATATCATCAGGTGATCAATAGTTGCACTGAGTGGGACTACACGCCTAGTAACTTTCTTAAAGAAAACAGAAGCGTGCTTATCTCTGCTCTGACCCATATTGTTAACATGTGTTTAGATGATGGAACATTCCCCGCTGTCTTGAAGAATTCGGTTGTTCACCCAATCCACAAATCTGGTGATAGAGACCGTGTCACAAACTATAGGCCTATCTCTATCCTCCTAGCACCAGGCTTTTGGAACGCATTACTAACAGTAGATTTGTTAAGTACTTGGAAACGGACAACCTTCTTTTAAACAATCAGTTTGGGTTCAGAGCAACTTGTGATTTTGTCCACGAGCTTGTAGATTACGTGGTTAGGAATATTGACTCCGGAAAAAAAAACTGTTGGCATATTTTTGGAACTTGCAAGGGCCTTTGACACGCTCTCTGTGCCACTGCTCTTCAGTAAATTGGAAAGGTTGAGTGTAAGAGGTAAACAACTAAAATTGTTTGAAGATTAGCTCTAAGATCGCTGTCAATATGTTAAAATTGATAAGCTCATTAGCAGTGTCTTACCTGTTATTTTTGGTGTGCCACAGGGCAGTATTTTGGGACCCAGTCTCTTCCCTGTGTACTTGAATGAACTCTGTGGACTGACCTCTGTAGGTGGAAAAATAATTTCTTATGCAGCTGTTCTTCTTTTTTAACGTGTCTATGAGGATGCTCAACGTGGTTTTGATATCGTGTGCCACTGGTTGAGAAGTAACATGCTGACACTGAATACTGATAAAAAACAGTACATAACGTTCTCAATGCGCAACTTTAACTCACCTCCTACATCACACTCTTTAACTGCACACAACTGCTGCAACAATGAAATCTGTCAATGTCCACATTGGCCAAGGCCAAGGTCATAAAATAATTAGGAATAAAAATAAACAACAATTTTTTTTTAAACTACATATAGAGTTAGTCGCTGCTCGAATAAGAAAACTGATATACGTTTTCAAAAATCTAAGACATGTGGCAGATCCAAATTTGATGAAGCAGGTATATCTGGCACTCGGTCAATCAATTCTGTCATACTGTATTTCTGTCTGGGGTGGTGCACCCAAAACCATACTGAAACCACTTCAAGTAGCCCAGAGAGCTATTCTCAAAGTAAGCACTTTTAGCCCGTATTTGTTCCCAACTTATCAGCTGAATCCAACATGTGAGGTCCTCTCTATTCGTCAATTGTTCATACTGCACTGTCTTGAAGCAATATACGAAAGTTACCTTTAAAAAACCTACTACAACATCCAGGCGACGAAATCCTATAGCCAACGCCGACAGATCCATGTTTAAAGACCCATTCGTTAATAAGTATTTCGGTTTCTTAGGTCCATACCTTTATAGCAGGATAGATTAAGTTATCGAAATACTTGCTTTAAACAACAGAAGTTGTAAGAATAAAGTGTTTGAGTAAATTCTTAGACTGACCTATGACGAAACTGAAAACCTAATTGTTCTATACTACATTCAGATCACAAACTCACCCTCCTACATACACTCATTTAACTACATTTCACACAAAAGGAGGTCACTACTTTACCTTATTGTACTTTAGTTTTAATTTATTTTATTTGCCCTTAGTTATGTATAAATCAATATAATGTTTCAAATGTATATTTTTAAGGAAGAGCGCTGTTGTCTTCGATACAGATATTAAGTTATCTAGTTCAGACACAGACATCTTGTGGAATGTTTTGCTAACTTAAGCTCATAAAAATTGTTTGACATTGTTTGTACTTAATTTTGAATTTGAATAAATTATTTATTATTAATTGTATGGGAAGTAAAAAAAAAATTTAGAATTTCCTTAGGTTCTTGAAGATAGTTGGTCATATCGATGGACAGATACAGTTCTTAAAATATGACCACACCTTACCGTCACATGCTGTATTATGCTTTAGTAAAATATTAGTAAACCGACTTACCAAAACTCTGAAACAAATTTTATACAGTTTAAATACTTCTGAAATGTTTTGAAACATCACAAACATTTTTTCATTACGTTCATCATTTTGTTCTTCGTTATTAAATACCCATTCTTTGAGATAGATTCTTAACAACGTTATAAGACGGATCCCATAAATTAAATTGAAATCATATTGGATAACAATCAATTCACTGCTAGCTTCAATTAAATATATTGACCTATTTATCAGGTTCAAACTCATACATGATAAAATATAAAAACACAAAAAAGCCAAAACTGTGATCCAATTCCAAAAGATGTAACCACTGATTTACTTTACTGATGTCGATGCTCCTATGAATTTCTTGCATTCTCAAAATAAGAGAAATATGGCTGCAGCTATGACCTATGTTACAAATGATCAGTAGTACGTAGCTGAAGAAATACACAAAAATGAAAAGCCAGTAAATGGTGATCGAGATGGTACTTTTAAAATAATCCCCATATTCACCGCGTTCTTTGGTAGCCATATGATAGATACAAAAAATATTGAAACCTGATAATATAAAAAAAAATCAATAAAGGATACTTCTTCTCACATGAAGTGATAAAACTATCTCTTATTTTGTATTTTGAAGTGAACATTATAGAGAGCATAATGTTGAAAGGTTGAACTATTCTCTGGACATCTTTGTCCAGTCTATTATTGAGTAACAATTTATTGGCTGAACGACTCGAATTGCTCCACATGTTTTCTATTTCATTCTGTTGTTCGATGTGAAATAATTAAAAAAAATGCTGTCGTTTTTAGTAGTTTTTTTTGTAGTTTCAATAAAATTAGTGACCGTATCAAGGTAGAACATCGCTGGCTGTCAAATTCCATAATTAGATTACTGTTGTGTCTTTAACATATAGTCAACAAAAAGATAAATGACTGTTCCTAAGTAACCCTGAAAGGCTGAATTTTTTTTCGTTTTTCCTAAATATATTAGATTTTGTGTTAAAACTCGGTTTTCCTTAAAAGGAAAAGGTCATGCCCCGCCTATATTACCATATGACCCTGTGCCGCTCATCCTTAACTGGTCACAGCCCAGCCGGTGATAATTCCAATTCCATAAGCGTAAAGAAATCCAAAGCCGTGTTGTTAAAACAAGGAAAGGATTGAAAGTAATGATTAATGAGACTTAGAAATTCATGGTTGGCGTCTTGATGGAAAAAAACCTTTAATAAGTTACGAGAATCGGTTATTAAACTAATTGCAATGTTTTATTTAAAACTAAGGGTTGTTTAACATTTATTTAATAGCTTCTGGATTATTGGTCATTTTAACAATTGCAATGAGAATAGTTTTGTCTATGTCTTGCATTGCCAAAGATGGCGTGGCTTGAGGGAGATTTAAAATGATCAATACCGGGATGCTATAATTTAAAATGAAAGCTGGATTGGTTTCAGTATTATGTTCCGAACTCTATATTCATATGATTATTTAACACAACAAGTTCTAATGAAAACCGTTTAATTATTGTTTAAATTACGTAAATTGCCGGGCAATGTTGGAAGAAGCAATGAAGCTACTAATTTAACTTAAGTTATAAGAAATGTTTCAGCATTAGTAATTAATAGCTATTGCTTATTTATTACATAATTAATTAATAAGTGTTTTGGTATTGTTTGTAAGTTTTCTTAAATAAGTAATAAAATTCCGTATTGGAATATGGGGTGTTTCGGCCCACTTTAATTGGACGCGTGTGTGCTGTGCGCGAGACTAGAGAGTATGCACTTCCAGTAGATTTGTGTAGACTAAAAAAAGAAAAAGGAATCGTGATAGATTGTTTCTCGACAAGTGTTGTAATATAATTAAATTGTAAAGGAATTTCTCCAGAGTTTCTGTCAGTTCTTCTCTGAGAGAACCATGCCTTGGAACTATAGCTCGTGTGAACATCCTTTACGTTAGCGTAATAGGTGTTTGGTAAATAGCTACTCACACGGTACCTCACATCCGCACTCACAACACTTAGAGTAACAATCCATTAAGT
This sequence comes from Polia nebulosa, assembly GCA_951329385.1. NCBI lineage: Eukaryota > Metazoa > Arthropoda > Insecta > Lepidoptera > Noctuidae > Polia > Polia nebulosa. The sequence goes on from OX589602.1 coordinate 25,842,848, forward strand.
GACGCAAGCGGATTGTCAGCGGCAATGCGTCGGCATGCGACGGCATGCTTCTGTGGAGCATGTTCTGTAGCAGTTCTCTCGAACTGTAAAGCGTGATGGGGTGGTTTTCCCTGCGGCAACCGTGCGACCGTCCTTATTTTACAATGAAGCGGCAGTTCCGGCACAGAACGTCATCATGCTCTTATGAGACATGGTCCCTAACAGTCCATGGACTGTATAATATGAGATAGATATGGTCAACCAAACCTCAGAAAGTGCATCCTTCGTACAACAAGTACATCTGCAAGGTACGATGCTCGTATCTGACCGAATCAATGGTCATAGATAGAGAATATGAATTCAAGAATGAATACTAATACTAACTAGTAATATAGTTGAGTCTTCATTTAAGAAGTAAATAGAGTTGAACATTTAAATTCCCTTGAAAGTAGCCTACAGACAGCCCCAAAAACCCTTCACCACTTCCTAGTGTTTGAGCTGAGGAAAAGAAGTGGGACAACAAACTCCCCAACAACACGCTTCTGCCTGTTTAGTTGTAAGAACTCTACTAGTCAACTAGCTTTATCCGCGGCTCCATCCGCTTGTCTGTATATTTTATTAACTACAATATCAGCTTAAGATAAATCAGAATAATGAAAGACTCACCCTGCCACACTCACAACCACAATCACTAAGTTTCACGCATGTATCTTACACTCTACTTCATAATCATGATCATTTCAGCCGAAAGACGTCCACTGCTAGACATAGGCCTCCCCAAAGTGTTGCCACAATGATCGGTCCTGTGCGTCTCGCATCCATCGGCTACCCGCGACCCTCACCAGGTCATCGGTCGATTTTTTGGGAGACCTTCCAACGCTGCGTCTTCCCTTTGGGCGACTGTAAGCCTTCTGATGAGGCCTATTGTGAGCGACTTTGTTTTGGTTCCATAAGTCATCACTGGCAACACGCACTGGTCACAGACTTTTGTCTTGAGACACTGTGGTATGTGAGACGAGAAGATACCACGTAACTTCCCGAACGCCACCCAGCCGAGTCGGATTCGACGGTTGACCTCTTTCTCGAAGTAAGCCCTACCTAACTGGACCGTTTGTCCCAGGTAGACGTACCCGTCTACAACTTCGAGTGTTGAGTCTCCGATCTTGATAGGAGTGGGTGCTATATGAATATTTACCATGACCATGGTTATGTCCATGTTCATTTTAAGACCCACTCTTTCGGAAGCTCTACTGAGGTCCTCGAGCATTGTCCTGAGGTCCTCCATAGTCTCAGCCATGACGACTATATCGTCGGCAAATCGAAGATGAGTGATGTACTCACCATTGACATTAATGCCTAGCCTTCTCCAGTCCAGAACCTTGAAGACATCCTCCATTGCGGCCGTGAACAGTTTCGGAGAAATGACGTCTCCCTGCCTCACACCCCGCTGTAGGAGGATAGGTTTGAGGTCCGGTCCTGAAGTCAGTCTGACATAGTAGCGTTTTTATCCAAACACTTCAACACCTCGATGGACCGATAGTCGATCTGGCACCTTTGGAGAGACTGCAGCACAGTCCAATTCTCAATCGAATCGAAGTTCACAAACGCTAAGCAGAGGGGCAGATTTTACTCTTCGGTCTTCTGTTTAACGTGCCGCAGCGCATGTATGTGGTCTACGGTGCTGAAGCCTTTTCGAAATCCGGTTTGATCGGAGGGCTGGAAGTCGTCAAACCGCTCGAGAGACGGTTCGATGTTCTTGATGACTCCGGAGAAAAACTTGTAGACATGGCTCAGAAGTGAGATGGGCCTGTAATTCTTAAGCAGAGCATTGTCGCCAGACAAGTACCACCACACCTCTGCCTCAAGCCTGTGGCGTTTTCCCCTCGAGTATGACGGAATGGAATAGTTTCTGAAGGGCCTTAAGGACCGGTTTTCCACCCGCCTTCGAAATCCGGCCGTGATTCTGTCATCACCCGACGCTTTGATGTTTTTAAGCTACTTCAGAACCATCCTAATCTCATACAGGCTGACGTCCGGGATTTCTTCAGTATATTGTCGGGTCAATCTAGCTCTTGAGTCGTTAGCTAGATTCGCAGCGCATTTAGTCGTTGACTTGTATAACTGTCCATAGAACGTCTCGATCTCTTTCAGAAGCTCCAATTTGGCGGGTATGGTTCTGCCATCGTCGGTCTTCAGTTTCGTGAGCTGGCTTTGTCCAATAGACAGATCTCTTGCAAAGACGCTGAAGCCCTTATTCCGCTCTATCGCGCCGGTATTTACTTGCATCGTCTGAAGACTGCAGAATCATCTCCCGCCTCTCCTTCATGAGCTTGAGAGTAGGATCAGAGATGTGGGATACAGTGTTCTTGTAATAAAATATCGCAGTCTTGAATAGCTAATCGTCTTTTATTTTCTCTTCGCACAACGTCTTTATCTCGTAAGTTCTCCCAACATGGCGTCCTTCCAATCCTTTCTCCCTTCCCTCGTCTCTGCTCTCTCACTTACACACAGCACTCTCTCCCTTACTTCCACTTACGTTCCATTTCCCACATTCAGCCATCCGACATTCATGTCTGTCCTCAGGCATGCTGAAGAGACTTTCATTCCTCATTACAGTCTTACATAAAAATCATTCATCATTGACACTCATCCTCATTAATACAAACAACTTAAATACATAAAACACAAACATTGACAACAGAGGAAATAAAAGTTCCAGTCTTACATCGTTAGTTCTTAACTAAAGTTTTCATGTAAACACAATGCTAAGGTTAGCTTTTTAACACAAAACATTCTATAAACTCAAGAACTCTATAAAACAAAACAGTAGTAAGTTAACTTACAATATTAGCCAGCTTATGAGATTGAACTACAATTTACATTTGCAAAACAAATGAAATGAGTTTCTCTTGAACACATGATACAAATTAAAAAGGAATAAATCATCTTTCATCCAGTCTTACATCCATACATAACCACAAAAAAAAACTCAGCATGCTTAGTCACATTTTTCACCGTTGTCGGGTCACCTCTTCATTCCATCAGCTGAGCAAGTAGTATTTATGGAACCTTCAGATGTAATATCATCTTTCTCAACATCATAGCGGTCCTTTCGTTTGACCTTAGTGATCCTATATGGGCCTAGGTACTTTGGCTTTAGTTTTAGTCCTGGGCCAAATTGTGTTCTTTGTACTGCTACTCGTTCTCCTACTTCATACTTAGTACTTTCCTTTCTCTTTTTGTTTTAAATATTTGTGTTTTTTCCTGAATTTTTAATATCTGTTCTTTCTTCTAGCTCTTTTTCTTAATTCTTCTATTGTTCTTTTATTTTTCTTTGAATTGTTCCAGACTCTCATTATGTAATAAATAAATTAAAGGTAAATCTTCTTTGGATTTCTTTTTGACGCCTGTTAATAGCTCCAATGGACTACTGTTAATGCTTCTAAGGATTGTGTTATTTATTGCCTGTTGCAGTTTACTTACATGTTTGTACCACACTGATGGGTCGGGATGGTGGGTGAAAGAGTTGGTTTAATGATTCCATGTATCCTTTTCACCTGTCCATTTTCTCGTGGCGCTCCTGTTCTTATTTTTATGTGTTGTATATTCTCACTTTCACGATATTACTTAAATTCATGGCTCTTAAAAGCAGTGCCCTGATCAGTTACAATCCTTTCTGGGTTCCCAAACGTCTGTTGGTGGATTTTAAGCTGGTCCAGAGTTTCACTACTGGTAGTAGCTTGTCCAGAGTTTCACTCTTTGTAGGGAAAAGCCACATGAATTTGGTAAAGGCATCAACAATTGTAAGAATGTGATTATACCTCATTCTGGTCTCAGTCATCGGTGATGTGATCTCTATGAAGGGTATGCAGAGGGCTTCCCTCCTTTTGAATAGGTAAGTAATAATCATTTTTGAGTGCATAAACAGTGAAATTGATAAATATATCATACAGAAATAGTAATTTCAAGAAAAATCAATAGCCATTATAATAATCATTTTTGAGTGCATAAACAGTGAAATTGATAAAGATGTCATACAGAAATAGTAATTGCAACAAACATCGATAGCCGTTTTGGCGTCATGTGGCGGAGCCTGACGCAGATTGCGCGATAATACTATTATTAAATATGCAAACTTTGGCTATTACGTATGCTTACATGTATCCTATTATTGATAAAAGGCTATTTAATTTCAATAACATATTTTATCATATTGCGCAATATTGAAATGAAAAACACGCTTTTGACAAAGAGGTCGAGGGCATCTAGGTTTGTTTTGGTTAGCCGATATTGATAAGCTAAACACTTCTAACAGCTGAAACTTTCTAAGCCAACTAGACTTATGCCTAGGGGTAGCGGATAAATTCTGAAAATGAGTTACCGCACAACTGGGCACTCAGGGTTTTAGTCAGTAAGAGTCTGACACGCCCTCTCACTCCACCCAGACCGGGAGAAGTCATTGGATGATTTCCCATGCAAAAAAAAAGCAACTAGGCTTATAGCGCTCTCAGAGTAGAGTGTAAATAACGTCATGTTTTTGTTAAGCTTCTAGGATGAATTAAATGTATTACGTAGTGTATTCTGTAGCTTGTTTGATGTGAAATAAGGTGTATTTATGTAAATAAAATAATAACTTTATTATTGGTTTATTTTTTGAATTAGAATGATGTTCACACAAGAAACGGGGAAAAATCCCTCACACTGAAGACACAGTACTATTACCAATATAATAAAAGATAAAACTATACAAATCTATACGTAATCGTTTATTTAATTTAATATTAATTCGAAAGACATAATTTGTAGAGAGCTACCTGTCGTAACTTAAGAGTTATCGTCGTTTTAACCAAACGCGCCGTAATCGCGGGAATCTCCCGCAATTCATGTGACCGTTTCGAGCTTTCGCGCAAAATGGCCGGTCCGTTCAGAGGTTATTGAACCGTGTGGACAATCTGACAGCCCGCAACATTACAATATTGCAAAAACATTAGAGAGCAACGGATGTCTGAGTGATAAAAGGATACCCTATAATTTGAAGCAGGTTCATGGTTGGCGTCGCCACCATCTGTGAGAAAGTGATGGCTGTAAAGGAGGTGGTGGAAAGAGAGCGGTAGATTGCAATCTCTCTCTCTATCCGTATTAGGAACTTTCTCCAGCAACACCCTTGTGGTATGCAGGTTACACACTTAGGGAGACAGATTGCATGAACTTATGCGTGGATATATCTGGCCTGGAAACACGACAAAATGCGCAAGCCTTCGAGCGTCCCAGTCCAAAGTAGCTGCAGAAGTCCGTGGGATTCTAGACAGTAAGAGTCTGACAGACTCCTGCACCTGCTCTGGGATGGAGGACATCCATGAAGCATTCATTATCATCGTCATCAGCCTTTTAATATTCCCACTGCTGGGGCACTGGCCTCCTCTCTGTGAGAGGGAGCACGAAACGTTCACACGTTAGAAAAAAGGGTGTTAAATGATAAAAGAAAAATTAATTATTTCAAACAATGCTTACACGAGCTCGGCATTATATAAAATGACTAGGCATTCTGAGAAATGCCTAAAATTAATACTTTACTAAGCGCACACACTTACCAATGTTCGGAAACATTTACAATACAGTTTGTAAGCTTCTAAATGGTTATGATACGTTTTAAAACAATATTGCAAAATTCATCATTTCCTTCATCTTTATTTATGATTAGTATGTTTTTAACATATTCTTTGAGATACATATTTAATAATTTGGTAAGACGAATACCATAAATTAAATTCAAATCATATTGTAGGACCAGTAGGCGGCGCTAGCATCATTAAAATAAATCGATCCCTTATGAACACAAAAATATATGACAGTTAAAGTATGAACGAAGAAAACAGTAACAAGTGAGATCCAGTTCCAAATAATGTAATTTTGGATACTTTTGCTTATGTTCATTTTCCTATTAATGTCTTGAATCGTCAAAATAAGAAAAACATTACTTTGGCTGTGAATAATATTTATAAAATAAAGATTTTTAGCGTGAGTAGAGCAGATAAACTGAAAATGTGAAGTTCGACAAGAAGGAGAAGTGGGATTATCGAGTACAGAAAACAAAGTAGTCAAGCCCTCAGCACTCTACGCTGACGAATGGGTAACCATTATAAAATTAACCGATGCGCGGATACATGGTCATACTTACGTAGATTGAAGACAAATCGAATGCAGTTATTTAGAAGGCGGTCAAGTTTATTGAGAAAATCTGCATTCAGGTCATAATAGCACACATCGCCTTAGTCGATTATGGGAAGGATAAGGGACCGTACAAGCATCGACTTTGTGAGCTGGTACAAGGTTTTTCAGGCGATAGAGCGACCGCAGCGTTCCAGTAACTTTTCGACTGACACTTGTGACCTGCTTCCGCCTGTCAAGGCAAGTGTCAACAGGCAAACCGAGATCCTTAACCTTGGAGCCAAACGGAATTACTGTGTTGTCAAAGATTACGGGAGGTACATTTAGGTAATCCAGCTTTCTCAGACTATGGGAGCTCCCAACTATGATTGCCTGACACTTTGTAGGGTTAACCGCCACCCCGAATCGATCTGACCAGTTTTTAATTACTTGTAAATCCCGGTTTAGCTCCTCGATCGCATCCAATAAATTGTCAACACCTGCCTGACAGTACAGCTGTAAATTATCGGCGTAGAGATGATACGCACACTGAAGATCGGTGGTAATAAAATTTATGAAAATTGAGAACAGAAGAGGAGATAAAATACCGCCTTGGGGGACGCCAGCTACAAGGTCACACCACCCTGAAGAAGAGTCTCCAGTATGAACTGACTGCTTGTGCCCCCGAAGATAAGATGAAAACCATTCCAGTACCTCTTGAGATACCATGAGATAAGAAAGCATGGACAAAAGGACTTCATGACTGACGGTATTAAAAGCGTCCTCCATTCCTTGCCTGATATCGTCAGTCACTTTAAGGAGAGCTGTCATGGTACTGTGCCCGGGCCTGAAACCGGATTGATACGGGCTAATGAGGGAGTTGTGATAAATGAAGTAGGAGAATTTTTTGTGAACACAGGCCTCGAGCACTTTGGACAGAAAGGGAAGGATGGAAATTGGACGAAAGTGACTAGATAGAGTGGGACTGGCAATCTTAGGCAGGCGCCGTACATGAGCTTTACGTCACAAGAAAGGGAAAGCACCAGAACATAGAGAAAAGTTAATGATTGCAGGAAGGAGTTCATCCAGAGCCGACATGATTAAATAACGACTGATGTTATCGCAACCCACGGCTTTGGATTTAATGAATGGGATTATTTTTTTGATCTCTCCCAGGTCGACTGGAGTGGAGACAAAGGGGGCAATATTGTGATGCGTCAGACCAGCTAGATAGTCGATAGTTTTAGACTTGGTTTGACTGTTTAGTAAAGGGACAGTGGAGAAATAACGATTCAAATCGTCCAGACCAATTGTGTTAGGAAGGTCTGAATGCCGCAATTTGCCGATACCCAGCGCTCCAAGGAATTTCCAGATATCGGCAGAAGAAGAAGAAGTGATGTTATTTAGAATATGGCGGCGTTTAGCGTTGCGTATCATCTGGTTACACTGATTTTTGGAAATCCTGAAAAAGGTCCAATGGTCCTCAGAGCGGTCCTTTTTAAATTTCTGAAATGCGCTGTCCCTCCATCGCATTGCCATTCGTATTTCCCCATTCATCCAGGGTGCAGGTGGACGCTTCAACTTTACTTTCCTGTCTGGAGCATGCGTGTCATAAAGCATGGTTTACAACTTTGTTGAAGAGGCAAACTTTATCATCAAGTGTAGCAGCTTCCTGCAGGGGTGTCCAGTCAATGTTAGATGCATATTTTACAAGTTATTCACTATCCATACGTGCAAAGGCGTGCCTATACTGGAACAAAGATTTGGATTTAGGAAGTTTGAGGACATAGGACAAGTAAATAAGGTCGTGATGGAAAAAGCCAAGGGCATCAAGTTGACCATGAAAGGAAACTAGGGAATGACTAAAGGTGAGGATCAGGTCAAGCCAAGTATCAGCTAGAACTTTGTTATAATAAGTGGGTTGGAGAGGTAATACATGCATACTGGTTGACTCAACAAGATGCAGGAATTCACGGGATGATGTGATGTGCATACTCCGAACCCAAAGATTCAAGTAACGATTCGAATTCGGTGAAATAATCAAGATTAGGGGGACAATTAGACGACACCTAGAACTGCTTAAGCTCCTTTGACACAAACCTCAAGAAAAAGAAACTCGACGGAATCGTTAGTAGAAGAAGTAGTAAAAATTTTTAAAAGGAAATCATGGTACGATACATAGCTACACCACCTCCTTTCCTACCAATCCGATCATTCCGAAGAAGAACGAAACCAGGGAGAGAGTAGGTGGTAGATAGAAGTTCAGGTTTGAGCCAAGTCTCAGAAATCAGCCGGCCGGGATTTGAATCGAACCTTTGGCGCAATAGATCGCCAAGAGTTAGAGCTAAAACTGACATCGCAAGAAGCGGCAGTTGACTTATTAGCAGAATAAAAAGATTCATTATCAGATAACATAAGAAAATATTTATAAATAGATACTAAAAATTACATACACAGGCTGGTACGGAGTTTGCATCTCTGAACCACCCGCCAGCTATCATCATTATCATTCAAACAGGAAGAACTAGGGGATACTCGTACCAAAGAAAATAAAAATAACATTGATTGTCTACATTTCTTTTTCACTTCTCCTTTCGCAGGTCTGCTGGCAGACATTTCTTTAGAAATAAGCAGTACCTTTGTACTCATATTTATTATGTTGTTTATTTATAGCTTGTCTCTGTGTGTACATAATTTTTTTAAATAAATAAATTGAACACAGCACTCAGATATGGCGATAAAACTGTTAACAGTAGGTTACAATCAGCAAAGAAAACTAAATAATGGAAAGAAAAAAAAATACAGAGTATAAAAGAATAATAGTATTCGGAACGCACCTTGCAAAACAATCCCGAACGTGAACGTATCCGATTATTTGTAGCAAACGATAGATGAACTAATATGAAAATATAATCTATTTTCAATTTTACGGTTGAGAAAACGGACGCTAAACTTAATGAGGGTAAAAATAAAGTAAAAAATGAGCGTAACGTAAAATTGTAGGGTCCATGCGCAAACGTTTACTTGACTGCATTGAAAATAATGGGGGTGACACAAAATATTAACCTAGATGTTATGTTTTAATCTATAATTAGACGGTGTAACAAAATATTTAGTGATATCTATTTAAAGTCCGTAATTATTAATGTTCTTAAATTGAGGTTTAGTTTCAATTTTCTTTTCGTCTAACACTTTTGTGCCCTCGCATTCTAATAAATTTTACGATAATTGTTCACACTTTAAAAAAAAAGAAAGAAAACGACAATACTGTATGTAATTCTAATCAAACATTACAGTATTGATAATATTACTTGATCAACATGAATTTTAAATACTCGGAAATGAACTGTATTTCAAAGGCACATCCCACACCAAACAAATTTTTGTTACTCCACATTATACAATATTACAGAAACGCAAACTGCAGCATTACAATAATGTAACTAGTCAAGAGTTTTGTCAGAGGTATCGGTAGAAAGGCATCTATAGTAAACATTGCACACGCAGTCATCTTACTGAAGTCTCGGTTGATTCGAATCAAACGTTTGTAAAGTCGTCTGACATTCTCTGTAAAGTCAAACGTTGAATTAAGGAAATCTTGAATTCAAACTTTTATAACATAATTGCCTAAATATTTGCCATCTTAAATTTTGGTTCACCTACCTGGACAGTTTGTCTCCATAGCTCGCCATATACAGGCCGACTCAGCATTCTCCATAGATATGTAGTACTTCTCACATTGCCAGCAAACTATCATGATTGGCAACATACACTTTAGTACCCACAGGAATACCAAGACACTCAGAAAAGAACAGAACTAGAAGCAAAAAATAGTACAAAACTTGCACTACAGCTGGGTACTGTTCATGAACGATTCCAAAGTATATTTTTGGTACAAGTATAATTAAAAAACCCTTAGTTTAGGCCAAAGAAAAAATGGATCGATTGTGTGAGGAGTGTTGTAAAAGAAAAAGGAGTTAGTGATATAGTGATGGCTGACAGGACGGAATGGAATAAAACAACGTGTTGCGCCGACCCCAAGTAACATGGAATAAGGATAGGAAGATGATGACTTTGACTCTGGCTCACGCTAGACTCAAATTTGTTAATAGCCTGTTTTCAAATTGGTTACGTCCCTCTCTTCAAAATTCAGTTATCCAGTTTAAAATCAGCTTAACCCTAAAAAGATAACCTAATATTTAACTTATGAGCTCCCTGGCGCTTAACCTCAAAAACCGTTCAAGCCCCGACCGTTTTCCGCAATTTGACATGTTTACGACCCTGCTGACAAAAAATGGTTTACTGGTTATTTCTATTGGCGCAAGGTACTTATTGTAAACTGTTTTTGGTTCCTGAATAAACAGACCATAGTATTAAATGTTAACAATACTTATATTACGAGAGTGGAATTATAAACAAATGATGTCATCAGCAAACTGGCTGAAACAGTAAACCACTGTATCAATTTACACGAAATTTTGCTTGTTACATAATGACTAGACAAGTTTTCTAATAACAGTGTTTTTTTTTGAGAGTCCTATATAATAATTTCATAGTATTTATACTCAAACTTCATGGGTCGAAAACAAAACAAAGTAACGATTTGTCACGTTGCATTTCTTCCTCAAATAAGTATAATAATTATGATGTTATTTCATGAAAACATTATTGAATACCATGTTATAACTACAAATTATATTTTGGTTACTATCATGTCTTTATTAGAACTCGCAAGATTAAGACGAATCAATTGACGTAAGAATTATCACAATCGGCCCATGCGTTTGTTCTCTAAAGCGCCAAAAAGGAACAAACATCAAACATACATAGACTGATAAACACGTTACCCACCCTTGCGTCGCGCAATCGGGTAAAAACGTGTGAAACATATGTCAAGGTCTACCTAAATATTTTATTTATACTCTTTCTATAATCGGGACTTTTGGCATAAACCATTAGTTAGAAATAGGTATGTAATATGGTAGGTACTCGTAGTATTTCTAAGTATGTAACAACCAATTTCCAGTCTGTTTCAATTCTAAATTGATTTTCGAACACAACACCTTTCCGTATCGATCCTTCAAGAGTGTGAACTGTCGACTGTTAAGTGATCTAATAAAGCACCGTCCGAATGCGTCCCGAGTGTGTTCGGGAAGGCTTTGGATGACGAGGGCATAGGACGAACGTGCCAGATCGTGATTCGAATTTTGAATTCACTTAAAGACTGATTTCATTCGGGCACATATCCAATTTGTGATGCACTTACGAGTACCTTCTTACTTTAGGTGCGTATGTGCGAGTTATGTGTGTGTGTCTTCACGTACGTGACGATATTTTTTTTTTTTTGATTTAGCAATAATTATGTGCAGTTTAGAAGATCTCTTGTGTCTGGGCTGACTCATATTACCATCGAGACGCTAAAAATAGTATTAAACGTATTCTCGCATTCAATTAAAATGCCGTACTTAGCTACGCCCAAGGTTTAAGCGTTACAACCGATGTTCAGTCTATTTTAGTTCGTAGGAGCATAAATTCAATGTTTTCAAAATGATTAAAGTAATAAAATGAAATAAATTAAGTTAATGCATGGTAAAAAGTAGCCTATATTTTAGTCCAGGTTATAATCTATCTGTGTGCAAGATTTTATCAAATCTTTTCAGCTGTTTTGGCGTAATTGAAACGTTAACTTACATACATGTAACAAAGTAATAAAATGAAATAGGTTATAGTTACCATAAATATGACAAATATACCAACTAAATATACTTATCTAAGAGTAACAAACCATACAAGCCATCAATCATAATGTAGGTATATTAGGTACAGACGCCAGCAAAAGTCGATAACAATTCTCACAACGTATTAGTTTGACGTTTAGTTTGACTTACGATCTTCTATTTTCAAGTTTTCGCCAACAAATGATTGAAATTCACAATTTCATCAACTTAGCATAAGTCAAGATGGCCCAGTGGTATAGAGCACACAGATTGAAGCGCAAATCAGTGTGCCGCAAGTTCAAATCCCACGCAAATGTTGACTTTTTGTAAGTTCTTACCCGATTGGAAGTTATGGATTAGCATTACGTATATTAAATTTTCTTTAACTTGTTCACACATTTTTTAGAGTTAGAAAGGTAGATCACAAAAAGAAAAAATAAAGAATTAGATTTCTGCGAGGTAGACATGAGTTTTAACTTGACCGAAATGAACTGTCGCTTGGATGTAGTTGTTGGTTAGTGACGTGTGGTTAAGAGTATTGTAATATTCGCAAAATGTAGGCTAATATTAGTTTAAAAGTGAGGGCGACTATCATTGGGCTGCATAAAAGTGGTCTTAATAAAACACAAATATCTGTAGAAACCGGACTGAATGTGAGCGAGCTGTTGGTTTTCAAGGTACAGGGTAAGACGTATGAAGTGGTACCACCAGTCTCGATTTGTGGTGTAACTCTAAACAGAGTCAAGCAGTTTAAATACCTTGGTCACTGGGTCACAGAAGATGGCACTGATAATTGTGTTATGGAGAGAGAGCGCAGGGCGTTGGCCGTAAGATGCAACATGCTGGCCCGCAGATTTACAAAGTGCGACAATAATGTCAAGGTAACTCTGTTTAAAGCATATTGTCTGGCTTTTTATACTTGTAGTCTGTGGACCAGATATACGCAAAAAACGTATAATGCCTTGCGTGTGCAATATAACAACGCGTTTAGGATACTGTTGTCGCTGCCACGTTTCTGTAGCGCGTCGAGGATGTTCGCGGCAGCGCGTACTGACGATTTCTTTGCGATCATGCGTAGGAGAGCTGCATCGCTGCTGCGTCGGGTGCGGGTCAGCGACAACGGTCTCCTGAGCATTGTTGCAAGTAAGGTTGACATGCACTGCACACAGGTGCCCCATGGGGTGGCCCATGGGGCACCTGTGTGCAGTGCATGTATTGTTACCAGGTGTCTCCAGAAGGTGGAACAATAATATAAATTAATATTAATTTAATTATAATTGTACTAACATAGTTTTTAAGTAATACTAACACATATGGGTATGTACCTGAGGTAAATTTAAATAAATAAATATAATAATCTTTATTATATTACTCTTTAACGAAGTAAAAACTCAGTTGGGTTTCTGCAATAAGAACAGATTCATTTATTTCTTTCCTATTTACAAGATAACATCAAGATAAGATTACACAAGTCAGTTAAAAATAGCCTCACCTGCAATAAGAACAGAAAACTGTTATATATGTGGGTAGTTTTAAGCTAGCGCTCAATTGTGTTTGTAACTGACATCAGTTCAATATACGCTTGGCTCGTACGCACGTCTTTTATTTAGCAGTGGCGACGAGGATTAAAAATATAAAGGAACTTTGTTCGGTGCAGAATAGTTTTAGATTGTGCCGTGTACCTAATCGTGGAAAATAATTACAATGTCAGTGGGCAAAATCAAAGATTTTGATGTGAAAACCGGTAACTGGTCAGCATACGTTGAGCGGCTCGAAATGTACTTTATAGTTAACAACATAACGGACGATTTAAAGTTACCAACTTTAATCGCGATAATCGGGGAACAAGCTTACGAATTGTTGTCCACATTAGCGAGTCCTAAAAAGCCGTCAAGCTTATCATACGCAGTCGCGGTGGATCTACTGCGAGCACATCTGCAACCGACACCCTCAATCTTGGCAGAAAGGTATAGATTTCGTCAAAGGCGGCAAATGCCAGGCGAATTGATAGCGGACTACGTGGCTGATTTGAAAAAGATGGCGAGGTACTGTGAGTTTAAAACAAACTTAGAAGAAAACTTACGGGATCAATTTGTGTGCGGTCTGCGGAGCGATATTATTCGGCAGAGATTATTCGCGGAAAATGATCTGGACTACAATAAAGCGCTACAGTTAGCCAATACCCTGGAAGCAGCCGAGCGGGACGCCGGGGCTGTCGAGGGCTCGCGGGATCAAGTTTCGGAAAGGGAACTTAGCGAGAGGATGCACAAGCTGGAAAACGGAAATTGCCCAGCGTGTGGAGGCAATGGACATACACAGCAAAACTGCAGGTACAGAGATTTTGAATGCAGTTACTGCGAAAAAATGGGCCATTTACGAAGAGTATGTAAGAAGAAAGAATACGATCACCGTATGACAGCGGCGAGTCCAAAGTCCAATAGCACGCGGGGAAGGTCACGCAGAGGTCGCGCGCCCGGAGCGAGTGGCTACCGCGCGGCGGACGACCGCGACGGCGGGAAACGACGCAGCGGTGCGGCAGCGCCTGCACGCAGCGCGAGCGCCCGGGGGAGCGCCAGCGCCGCCAACGCAGCGCACTACCTACGAGAACTGACGGCGAGAGACAGCTCCGGGGAAGAACGGGACGCGTCGTGTGATGACGAGGAGGCAATGTACCAGATGTCGTTAGCCAAGTATAGACCGGTGTGTATGATAGTTAATGTAAATAATAAACCCTTAAAAATGGAAGTCGATACGGGGTCGGCGTTATCTTGTATAAGCTCTTTTACATACAACCAACTGTTTAGAGATCTACCATTACAAACATGTAAATTAAAGTTAAAATTTTATGACGGCTATCTGTTTACCCGATAGGTTACCTAGAGACAAATGTGAAATATAAAAACAAGGTGAAAAGGTTAGATCTATATGTAATAAATAAGGGTAGTACCAGTTTATTAAGAAGACAGTGGTTGTCTGAATTGTGTATTGAAATACCTAAGCTAAACAAGTGTACAGAAATCCATAATATAGTAACAAGTAAAAATAACTTGCTAAATGATATTATCTCCAGGCATGAGAACCTATTTGACGGCACATTGGGCAAGTATACTGTACGTGCGGGATGGAGCGCAGCCGGTGTACTGTCGCGCGCGCCCGGTGCCCTACGCGCTGCTCCCGTGAGTAGACGCGGAGTTGGACGCGATGCTGCGCGCCGGCGTCGTCGAGCCCGTTGACCGGTCCGACTGGGCCACACCGTTGGTCATAGCGAGGAAGGCGGACGGCGGAATACGACTGTGTGCGGATTATAAGGTGACACTTAACAAAGTTTTGTTGGTTGATAGGTATCCGGGTCCAAGGGTAGAAGAATTATTTAGTAACCTCAGTGGTAATAATTATTTTACCAAGATAGATCTATCACAAGCTTATAACCAATTAGTTTTAAATGAAACATCGAGAAACTACACAGTCATTAACACACATAGAGGATTGTTTAAATACAACCGGTTAGTGTATGGTCACTCTTCTAGTCCAGGAATTTTTCAAAAATTAATGACAAATCTCTTTAAAAATATACCCAACGTAGTAGTATTTTACGATGATATTTTAATAAAAAGTAAATCTTTGGATTCTCATTTAAAAAGCGTAGAACAAGTATTTAGTGTTTTGGAAACGGATAGCTTAAAAATTAAAAAGGAAAAATGTGAGTTCATAGCTGACCAAGTGAAGTATTTAGGGTTCATAATAAATAAAAAGGAAGTTCGAGTAAATCCGGAAAAATTAAAACCAATATTAGATATGCCTCACCCAACTAATGTATCAGAATTAAAGTCGTTTTTGGGCATGGTTAATTTCTATGGAAAATTTATAAAAAATTTAAACTATCATATTAACCCTCTTTATGTCTTGCTCAAAAAGGGAAGGCACTGGAAATGGACAATGTCACATACAAAGGTTTTTAATGTAATTAAAAAACTATTGTGTAGCGCGGACGTTTTAACACATTTCAATATGTCGTGGCGCGAGCTCGCGTCGCAGGTTACTATACTCTCCGTATAGTAACCTGCGACGCGAGCTCGCGCGGGCTCGGCGCCGTGCTGGCGCAGCGCGCGCCCGGCGGCGGCGCCGAGCGCGTGGTGGCGTACGCGTCGCGCTCGCTTACCGCGGCTGAGCAACACTATAGTCAGATTCATAAAGAAGCTCTTGCAATCATATTTGCAATGGACAAATTTCATCAATATCTGTTTGGGAGGAAGTTCACTTTACGTACGGACCATAAACCTTTGGTAACAATATTTGGACCTCATGCCGGTATTCCCAACACGGCGGCTAGTCGGCTTCAGAGATGGGCGATTAAATTATCAGCCTATGACTTCAATATAGAGTATATTTGCACGGACAAGAACACAGCTGATGTTTTGTCTAGGTTGATTAGCGAGCATAAGGAGGGAGTTTGTAAAGAAGAATTAGACACTTCGGGACAAACATATTTACATTTTGCGGCAGAAGCATTACTTTTAGACTCAAATAAATTAAAAAATGAAACGGCTTCGGATTGTATATTAAACAGGGTAGCTAGATACATTAATGATGGATGGCCGATCGATGTCGAAATGAGAGAACTAAAACCTTATTTTAATAGAAAAAACGAGTTATATTTAGAATTAGGTTGTGTGATGTGGGGACATAGGGTCGTTATTCCAAACTCTTGCAGGGATAATGTAATAATGGAGCTTCACGAGGGTCACATGGGGGTAGTGAAAACAAAGGCATTGGCTCGGAGCAATGTGTGGTGGCCGAGACGAGGCTATAGAAGCAGCGTGTCGCGCCTGTACCATATGCGCCGCGGTAGCTGACGCTCCTCCAGCGCACGCACCATGCGCCTGGCCATGGCCAGACCGCCCATGGACCAGAATACACATTGATTTTTTTGGGCCAATAGCGGGGCAAACTTACCTTATTGTAGTGGACGCTCATTCGAAATGGATAGAGCAATTAAAATGACTAGCACTACAGCGAAAGCTGTAATAAAAGAATTGCGGGAAATGTGGGCGAGATTCGGGTTGCCGAAACAGGTGGTTAGCGACAATGGTCCACCATTTTTCAGTGCTGAATTCAAACAATTTTTAAGCACCAATGGGATTGAACAAATTTTTTCAGCCCCTTATCACCCGGCTTCGCGTTTTCGGCTTCGGCGTTTTCCGCCGCCCCATTGGCGGCGGAAAACGCCGTTAAAATATGTAAACGCAATATAAAAAAAGCAATCAAATCTAACACAGATATACACGCTTCTTTGTGTAGATTCCTACTGGCTTACAGAAATACACCACACTATACTACCGGCGAAAGTCCGGCAAAGATGTGCATAGGGCGCAATCTGCGCATGCGTCTAGATTGCTTAAAACCTGATCAGAAGGAATTAGTAAAGGCTCGTCAGAAGCAGGCGGAAAAGTCAGTTGGGGGAAAAGTTAGACAATTTACGTCGGGGGACAAGGTCTGGTTCAGAGATTATCGGGGTTTTGATAAGTGGATAGCGGGGAAAGTGATAGAAAGGACAGGTAGTACGGATTACATAGTTAGATCTATCAATGGAACCGAAGAACACAGACATGTCAACCAACTAAAGCTTAGAGTGTCAAGAGATGTTACTAAGATAATAAATTGTGACAGTCACCCTGTACGCGGAAGACCCGTAAAACGATTCCGCCCTTCGCTAATTTTTCCAGTAAACAACGACCAACAGTCCGGCACACCGGTCGCGGGCCCGAGCTTAACTGAGCCGTTGGTAGCCGAGGGCGCATCACCTACAGCAACCGACGATAGGGATGTTGTGTTAACATCAACTCCGCTAAAAAGATCTAGCGTGCCCAATGTGCAGCAATGAGATAATCATGGCTCGAATAACAATGTGCCTAATGATCAGCCTAATCTTCGGGGTGTACGTAAACCTGTCAAACGATATGGTATCGAGGACTGTTATAAGTAGAGAAGGGAATAGTATTACTATTATAATAATAATAATAATAATAGCCTTTATTAACAAACATTTACAATTACAAAAATATATATGTTTTAAGACATCGGTACAGATTGTTTTGCTTGCGCATAGGCCTCCCCCAGGCTCTTCCAGTGATCACGGTCTTCACACAATCTACTCCACAGTACCCCTGCGGTGTCTTTTATATCATCGCTCCATCTTCGACATGGCCTCCCTCTCCGTCTTTTCCCTTCTCTAGGATACCATTCTGTTACTATTTTTGCCCATTTTTCTTGTTTGCTTCGTATCATATGGCCAGCCCACTGCCATTTGAGTTTTCTAATGGTATGTGACACGTCTGCGATATTTGTTCTCTTTCTTATTTCTTTAAGCTTTATTCTATCTCTTCTCTTGATACTTAGTAAGCTTCTCTCCATGTCATGTTGGCATGTCTTTAATTTGTTGATGTCTTCATTGGTTAGTGCCCATGTTTGGCATCCATACGTCATGGTTGGAAGGACGCACGAATTGTAGATACTACTTTTGAGTTTTAGTGGTATTGACGGGTTTTTCATAATTTCCTTTAAAGACCAGTATCGTTTCCATGCTACATTTGTTCTGTTTTGTATTTCCTTGGACGTTAGGTTTTTGGGAGAGATTATCTGGCCTAGGTAAGTATACTCATCAACGTAGTCTATTGTGACGTTGTTAACCTCAATCGATGGTTTTGAACGGTTAGTCATCAACTTGGTTTTTGTTATGTTCATTTGTAGGCCTACCTTTTCACTTTCCGCTACAAGTTCCTTGAGCATGACCTGCAGTTGATTTGGGTTGTCTGCGATTATGATTAGGTCATCAGCGAATCGTAGATGGTTGAACATTACCCCGTTTACATTTATCCCATATGTTGTCCAGTCCAAGTTGCGAAAAACTTGTTCCAGCGTCGCAGAAAATATTTTGGGGGATAGAGGATCTCCCTGTCTTACACCTTTTTTAATTTGAAATTGTTCCCCTAACCTTTCTGTTTTTATTTTCGCTGTCACATTCTTATAGATGTTTGAAATTATTCTAATATACTTTTTGGGCACTCCTTGGTTAGCTAATGCCTCCCAGATCTTTCCGTGTTTAAGAGAATCGAATGCTTTGTTGTAGTCGACGAACGCTAGGTAGTAGGATAGACCATATTCTTTGTATTTTTTCGTGATCTGTTTTATAGTGTGTATATGGTCTATTGTTGAAAAGCCGCTGCGAAAGCCAGCTTGTTCCTTCGGTTGGTTTTCGTCTAAAACGTTCGTGATTCTATTTAGTACAATCTTTGAAAAAATCTTGTATAGATTGGACATTAGACTAATAGGCCTGTAATTACTGATATCGTCTCTTTTGCCTTTTTTGTGGAGTAGAATAATTGTTGATGTTGCCCACTGAACGGGTATTTGTTCATTGTTTAGAATGTCATTAAACAAATCAACTAAGGTATCCAATATAGCATTCGTTGATCCTTTCAGAAGTTCATTCGAAATTCCATCTTCACCAGGTGCTTTCCTACTTTTTTGTGTTTCAATCGCTTTTAATATTTCAGTTTCCATAATTAGCGGGATTTCTTCTTCATGATCTGGGTAGAAAAGACATTCTATGGGTAGTATTGTTTCGTCATTGTACAACTTCTGATAAAACTGTGTTGCTACATCTAGGATATCCAGTCTTTTTGTATCATTCTTTTTATTTTTGTTGTTCTTCATTTTTGGAATCCAATTCGTACATTCTTGTAATTCTTTCCAATCTTTTTTTCACTCCTCCGGTAGATTCTATGTGATACATAATGGTTTCGGTTCTTATCTTTTCTTTATGTTTTCTGATGGATTCATTGATTTTTTTACTTATTTTTGCTATTTCTTGTCTATTTGTTGGTTTTTGAAGTCTCATGTCTCGTCTTAACTGAATTAAATTTTGCGCTTCCTTGCCAATTTTATCTTTTATAATTTTGCTTGTTTGGAATTTTCTTTCAGTTTCATTAAGTTCGTTTACTAAAATATCGTATTTTTCTTGTATGCTCTGTATTGCGTTTACTTTTTGCTCTAGTGTGATTTTCAAAGAGTCTAAGGCATGGTCCGGCAAAGGTATATGTCGTTGCTGTCTGTCTGTTTCTATATGTTTTCTTGAATGTTTTGTGTGAGAAGACTTGATTTTTTCGCGGACCATACGATGGTCTGTGTTGAAGTCGAGTTGCTTTATAATATTGACATCCGAAAATAAATTAGGCTTATTTGTGAGTATAAAATCAATTTCATTTTTAGTAGAACCATTAGGTGAAATCCATGTCCATTTATGGTTACGCTTTCTGTTGTAATAACTATTCATAACATACAAGTTATATTGTTGAGCAAAATCAATTAGCCTTTCTCCATTAGCATTACGATTTCCAAAAGTATACGGTCCCAAATATCTGTTTTCATTTTGATTGCGTTTGCCAATGCGACCATTCAGGTCTCCCATTATTATCGCTGTCTTGTGCGTACTCTCCATAGTTATTTTTAGATTGTGATAAAATTCGTCTTTAATTTCTTCTTTTGCATTATCTGTTGGAGCATATACTTGAACTATAGATATGGGTTGTTTATAGCCAGGTAGGTCGACATTAAGGACTGCTATCCTGTCTGAGATTCCGTTAAACTCTTGTATTTTGTTTTTGAGATATTTTTTTACCAAAAAACCAACTCCATACAGACCAGGCGTTTCATTTTTGTAAAATAATATGTACTCATTGTATTCTTCAATTTGTTCGTCAGATCTTCGGATCTCGCTAAGACCAATTATGTCCCACTTTATGTTTTCTAATGCATGTTCTAGTTCGTATAATCGTTCTTGTGTTTTTAGTGTTCTAGTATTTAGTGTTCCTATGTATATGCTTGTCTTATTAACCTTCATTTTTACTTTGTAAGTTTCGATTTTTCAAGAGCAAAACTGGGGGGATTTGGTCTCTAACCCCACGGTGACCAGCCGGATTGGGGAGACTTTCATTTGAATTTTGTTGTCTGCTTTCTATTTGCGTTTTTATTCTGTTGCCGATGTCCGCTATTTCCTAAGCCGATTTTTGTGCTGTTGGTTTTTCAGTAACAGAATAGGATTTAGATCTCATGTATGCAAATGCGTCGACTTTGTGTAATTTTGCTGGAGCTAATGAAGTTTTCCCAGCATCTTGTTGGGAGAGTGAATGTGGTGATGTCGAGCTGTCTCTTTTCCTTTTCTCTGTTTCCTTGGGTTTTGTAATAATTTTGCTGTTTTTAATAAATGCTACGTTTCCCTTGTCTCTTTCTTGTTTGAGTAGTTGTTGTAATTCTTTGCGTGTTTGCAATGTTTCTTTACAGAAATCTTCAGTAATGTATGTATTTTCGGGCATTTTCTTTTTATTCTTGAGTATTTCGATTATTTTGTTATAGGCAGTAAGAGAAATCAGTATTGGTCTTATTTTTCCTGGAATCAGTGTTCCAATTCTTTGTATTTTGTTGATTTCGAATTCTTCAATTTTCACATTTAAATCTCGAATTATTTGTACTGTAATTTTATAGAGCTCTGTATAGTTTTTTTCAGTTTCATGAAAGCCATGTATTATAATATTATTCTTCCTATTCATATTTTCTAACTTATTTATTTTCATATTTAGAGTTTCGATCTCTAATTTGAGATATTTCGTTTCTTCTAAAATTGGTTTTATTTTTTCATCAATTTTTACCATTATTCTTTCTGTTATAGCTTCAGTTATTTTAATAGTTTGTTTCTCCATTTCTTGTTTCACCATATTAAATAACATTGTCATTTCTTCTGACATTTTTGTAGTCATTGTTACAGTGTAATAACAAAACGTTTCGGAACGTAGTTTAATATAGTGCTCCTTATCTCTGGTTGTTAAGTTTTGTTAGGTTGTCGACACTGTCAGGTGTGATTGACGTGAGCAGCGTAAACAAATAATGACAGATGAATGATTGAGGTTTAGATGAGTGATAATTATTTAGCGTTAACTTAGTGTTGTTAAAATTAATTAACCCTCAAAATCAAGTTGTGACTTACAATTAGATCTTCTGTATCTGCCTCAAAGTGACTGTTTTGGTGGAAAACCTTATGGAATGTTCTTAATCTTCGTTTTTGATTTGTTTAAGACCTTGACCAAGGTAATAACTTCACGTTTTACTGTTTATTTTTAATAAAACTCAAGAGCGTTTGATAATACGTGTTAGTGACCAGTACACCGGAAACGGACATACATTACTATTATAAGTTTAGTTAATAAGTTTAAATATGTATAAGTTAGTTTAGTTGTGTTAGTCATAAGTTTATTAGAAATTAAGGGTGAAGGTGTTATATATGTGGGTAGTTTTAAGCTAGCGCTCATTTGTGTGTGTAACTGACATCAGTTCAATATACGCTTGGCTCGTACGCACGTCTTTTATTTAGCAGCATTAAAAGTTCCTACTCCAGGTGATTTACAATTTATTGTTTGTTGCTTCAGTAAATTAATTTTGGCACAATGAGTGTAATCTTGAATGTTAAAATGCAGACCACAAAGCAAATTATCATAGAGTATTATTCTGGTTTACTATGGTTGACAACAATCGATAACTCGAGTCTATAACTCTGTCGGAAGCGCGGCAGGTCCTGCCCGGGGGTGGAGGATAAATTCGAAAGAGTTACCTCGCCCCCGGGCACTCGAGGCAGGGAGGAACAGGGGTGGGTTTTAGTCAGTAAGAGTCTGACACACCCTTCCGCTCCACCCTAGGGCGGAAGAAGTCATAGGATGATTTCCCACCCCAAAAAAAAAAAAAAAAAAAAAAAAAAAAAAAAAAAAAAAAAAAAAAAGCGCGGCAGGTTTAAACTTAAGAAAATGACGTCTCGAGTAAACGACAATCGTCGTTTTCTTTATATAAATAATAATAGCTATTAATGAATTGTAACTTTATTGTAAATAATCTTCTAATTAAAATGTATGCCATTTATGAATCCATCCATCGTATCTTTATGAGGCTTAAAAGAGAAATACATAAATCGTTGGGTTTATGATAAATGCAGTTTTATTTTAAAATTATATTCAATAATTATGATTATTAACATTTTATATAATGAAAATGAAGTCAAGTAGGTATAGCTGCCTAATATATATTTTTTTGTTTTAGAAAAATGCTGTAAGTTTTTAGATAAACAGATATGAGGAAGAAAGAGAGAGCTAGTCGAAAGAGAAGTGGGAGACCGAAGCTTATTAGCGAGGCGCAGCGACGACATATGATTGACGTATACGAAACGAATGGTTTCGCACCAACGAGATATTTTGCGGAATTATATGACACCTCGATGGATACTGGTCACAGAAAACCTGCTAAAAAGCCGTACTTGACAGAGAGGCACAAACAAGAACGATTACGTTTCGCACGTGATTATTTAGATGTTGACTGGAATGCTGCGGTATTTTCAGACGAATAAACATTTAAATCCAGTCAAAAGGGCAGGCTTCACTTATGGCGCAAGAATAACACTCGCTGGTATAATAACAACGTTTATTTCTAACACCGAATCAGGTCGAATCACAATTAATATGTGGGGATGGATGAGTGCAGCAGGACCAGGAGAACTGGCTTTCATTCCTCCACGCGCAAACAGTTCAACTTATGTGGAAGTGTTAGACTCAATTATGCTACCTACTGTGCGCAACATTTACCCAGCTGATGAGTTAGCAGAATTTCCGTTTGTCCAGGACAATTGTCCTATTCACCGAGCGAGTACTGTGCGTGAGTGGTTTCACAATCACCCGGAAGTTATTGTTATTCCATGGCCACCGCGATCATCCGACCTCAACCCCATAGAAAATCTATGGGGTCTGATGGTGCAAAGGTGGGACTCACGGAATGAGAGGTCTACGGAACAATTAAAAACCCATTGCATGGAGGTGTGGTTAAAGTTTGTGAAAGTTTTAGAGGGAGCGAAATATGCGGTAATATTGTTGGGTTCATGCGCAAACGTCTACTTGACTCTATCGAAAATAATGGGGGTAATACAAAATATTAAGTTTTAGTAAAATCAGTCGGTGTAACTCAATGTTTAGTAGGCCATTTTATTTTATCATATCCGTGATTATTCGTTAACAAACACTGTACTATATTGTGTTTACTTTCGTTTAAAACAGCTATTTCTTTTTACTTGTGCCATCGCCTTGTCTTAAGAATGCAGTGAATTCACTATCATTTTTGTTGACAATAATCATGATTCTAATTTGTTTTTGATTCTTCTACCCGCAATGTTCTATCATAATAGTTCAATTTATTTTTCTCATCTAATTGACGATTAACTTGTGAGAACTAAAGTTCTTTTAACAGAAATTGAGGTTAAGTTTCAATCTTCTTTTCGTCAAGAAAATGAACAATTAAGCTATGACCTCAATACATTCATTGTGACGTTACATAAAAATAAAATGTTTACAAAGTCTAAATCATATATCGCTTTTCAATAAATAACTGTATATAAACAATTACATTTTATTTTATTAAAATTTTAATATCCTTTCATTTTTACGTTATTCATATTATGAATGGTCTAAGTGGGTATACTTCCAACAAACAATCTTACACGTAACATAGATAACGGTTACAAGATAACTTTTTTGTCTAGGTAACAATTCGACGTCACAAATCTCACAAATGTTTAATTTGTAAATATAAAGAATAACCATTTTTATTAAACACGTCTTTTTATTTCCACCTTACAATATCGAAAAGATGTTACAACTAAATAATTGGAAATTACGAATGTGATTCTTCTTGTGGTTAATAGATCATAATTATTCGTAATTTGCAACTATTTAGTGCAAAAAATGCAATAGTATTTTTCATAGAAATATAAAAAACAACTATATTAATATAGATTGGGAATTTTCAAAGTAAGAAATAACCGCACCGGACCGACCATGATTTGAACTCGGGCTACGTTATTTGCGAATCCAACATTTAGTTCATACGGCTACCAGCACACGACATATTTGCGCGAATTTTATAAATGCAAAAAAGTAAGAACAGGTCGCCTCTGTGACTGTGTGATGCGTATTCAATGGCACAGAAAAATAATAATGATGTTTTTAAGCTCAGTGCGACGACAGGTCCTTAGTGTGTGTTATCTGTGGAATGTGGATACTCATACACACGCACACATACGCACGGAAGTATCGTGCTCGCTCGGTTCGTAGCAATGTAATCTTTAGCGTTCTTATGGACTTTTGCGGCCTCACTGTACGTACTATCCTATAGATTCTAGACTCTAAGGAACTAGAATTTAGATTAATGCTTTAAGTAGGTACCTATATCTTCTAAAGAATATTCAGGTCATTTTTCTTCTTTTCTGTCTTTACCTTTTCCTGTTTTGCGGGTTCATCATCATCGTTATCATTTCAGCTGAAAGCCGTCCATTGCTGGACATAGGCCTACCCCAAGTGTAGCCACAACGACTATTCCTGTTCGTCTCGCATCGGATTCCCGTGACCCTCACCGGTCATCGGTCTACCTTGTGGGAGGCCTTCCAACGCTGCGTCTTTTGCGGGTTGGCTTTCATAAATTTTGAGCCATCTTTCGTTCTGCTAGTAAGTGTCATTCATCTAATAGATCTTCAAACTTTATGTCTCTTTAAAAATTTCGTCATTTTGCCTACCTCTCTCCATCTTTTTAATATCTGGGCATCGCTTTACATGATCGATACCATCGTAGCTTAGATTCTGAAGTGTGACCTGCTGAAAAAAAGTGATCCCCAATTTACATGTATGGGAGATAGGTACCATTACAAAAACAAGATTTTATTTTTTCATTATTGTGGTGCGAAAAACATTTATATATATCCACGCAAAATTACAGCTTTCTAGTACTAACCGAAACTATAAGGGTTTCTTGTAAAGACAAGAAACCGACAGAATTAAGACTACAAAACCTACAAAATCTTCTAAAATCAAGGAAAAATATAATCAGATAGAAATTCCACAATTTACACAGCTCATGCATAACTGATATTTCTTATTAACTCAACTCTATAATTTATTGAACTTCACACAAACCACACAACACAGATATAAAACCACGAAAACCATAGATTCCATAGATTTCCATAGATTGAAAACCTTTCAAATTGCCAGTTGCCAATGTCACCGCACGGTTGATCAACGCGTAAAACACAAACGTGTACAATTAAGTTTAAAATCATCCTCATTAACATAATCCGATAATGGTCTGTTCTGCGATATTTGTATATATAAAACATTGATATTTGTGACATTATGTACAGAGAAATTGACAGAAGTTTTGTTATTGAAACAAAAACAATAAATTTGGTTTATACCTAAAATCTTGACTGGTGGATAATGCCTTGATTAAGGCATTAATCAATTTAGTTCCCTGTGTACCAGTTCTGTAAATAACGTATTAATAAATAAATAAACTCATAATTTATACTTTAAACAAGAACTCGCAAGTCATGTATTGGCTTTTTCTCATCATTAACATCATTATCATTTCAGCCGAAAGACATCCACTGTACATCTCGCATCAATCACCAGATCTTCAGTCTACCTTAAGGAAGGCCTTCCAGCACTGCGTAGTCCGGTATGCTATAGCCACTCCAGAAATTTTGGGCCCCATCGAACATCTGCTCGGCGAGCAATGTGGCCTGCCCACTGCCACTTCAGTTTTTCTAGCTTCTGTCAAACTCCATCCCCCGCAGAATAAAGAGACAACCAGTTTATTCTCATTACACATTTATCACAAGCCGTACTTAGAAATTATTACGGGTGTGCCGTCAATATATAGATATTGACGGCACACCCGTAATAATTTCAAATTTAATTAATTAATTTAATTAATTTCGGAGTAACACTCTAACAGACTTCTTTTTCTTTTCTTTTGTTACTTTACCAGTTTTAAGATTTGGGAATAAAGATTTTATCATTATTATTTTTATTATATTTTGCCTTATCACGGTTTGTGCATTTATCCAGTGTCAAGTTTAGAAAGTTTTTACTATTTTGATACAGAATAAAGTAACTTTGTTTTCATTTTGTTTCAAATTTACAACTGACTTGACTGTATTCTGTATCAAGCCTTCTCGGCCAAGTTTGCTAAGGTAGTCAATACTACAACAAAATGTTTAGCTTCATTTTATCGAGATCGCGCCTGTTGCAAAAAATCCAAATATTGTCCAGTTGTGAAGACACTTGAGACTCAAAACTAAGCCAATTTTATATCACAATATCAATTAAAAACCTAATTTACAAATAATTAAAACAGCTACTGAACTTTACTCGAAAAAATCCCACCAAAAGGATCCTCTAACAGGCTTGGTTGGTATGGTAAGTTCTGACACTGCTGTCTCGAACACTGACCGTAAGCTGTGTAAGGGTGAGTGAGATGCCCGTATTAAATTTAGCTATTATATAGTTATACAAAGTATAATGGAAATGTGTGCTCATTTTAAATAATGCTTCTAACCATGGAAACGAAAAAAAAAGAGTGGCACTCCGGGAGTGCCGACAGAAGTGAAAACTTGAACAAAAATGTCCAACACGCCTGAAGAAGTTTCGCTTCAATCCAAATAGCGGTGTCGCTGTCGATGTCAGTGTCGGTGTCGGTGTCGGTGTCGATGTCGGTGTCGGTGAAGGTGTCGGTGTCGGTGTCGGTGTTGGTGTCGGTGTCGGTGGCGAGTTCAATTGTTTTTTCCGATCTCAAAAATGCCCAACGTGCTTAAAGAAGTTTTCACTTTAAAAACTTCAAAGAAGTCCTAGTCATTTCCCAAAAAAAACAATTTATGACACTTATATTAGCTTCACTTCCAACTATGTAAACGAATCTTGGAAGTTAAAGGAGATTGTTCTGCATCCATACATCTTTTGATCCAGATCCAACAGCGAAGGAAATTTACTTTGTGTGTTCTAAATTACGTGTATATGCCCATGAAGACAAAGTTTAATGACAGAAAACTTGTAGTAAGCATTTATTTAAAAAGAAAAAACAAAGATTTTGAGGTTATTTTTAGTAAGAACATAAGATAATACAAGGGGAGAAAAAGAAAACATATTATAATATTAGATATTTACTTTAATATGAAGTAGCGGGACAAGAAAAGATATGAAATGTGCACTTTTTCTGAGTATAGCCCTTTCGTGTTTTTATATTCGTGAATCTCTCACATCGAGTCAGTTTTTATGGATCGAAGTAGCCGTCATGCTTACTATAGGGCGTTTTGTGCACTTATATTTAATTCGATACGAGTGAGCGCAAAGTGCTGCTTATGTTTTTAAAGAATACTGGAATCTCGAATTGGTGCAGGTGGACTCTCGTATTCGATTCGTATTCGTGTTTTTTTAAACTAACCATGAAAACTTCCCCAAAACGAATCACGAATACGAATCGACTATGAGTGAGTGCACCGCCTAAAAACACAAATTGAATCGAATTAAATACAAGGTAGTGCACAAACGTCCTTCTAAGTAGTAATTGTAAAGAAACAGATAAGTAATTATATAGGATACATGTTATCTTATCTTATCGATGTGTGTGAAATAAAAGAGGTGCATTACTAATTGTCATGTCAAATCTCAAATGTAATTGTCAAAGATGGCAGCATTTTTAAAATATAATTATAATTATTATGTACGTCAGATGTTGGTTGATCCTTTTTTTTTGGGGAAATCATCCTATGACTTCTTCCGCTCTAGGGTGGAGCGGAAGGGCGTGTCAGACTCTTACTGACTAAAACCCACCCCTGTTCCTCCCTGCCCTGACTGCCCAGGGGCGAGGTAACTCTTTCGAATTTATCCTCAACCCCCGGGCAGGCATCGGCCACGACGTTTCACGTTTGCTGACAACTCTTTGAGGCGCGCGTGGAACACTACGCGCCGTCGACTCTCGGGCCTGGTGCTGATCGAGCGGCGAGTTACCCACTACTCGCCGTCCGCAGGCCCGGATGTTGGTTGGTCCTGGGGCCATTTACAACAATATCCTTTGACCCACTTCCCGATTATCAATTAAACTGAAGTTTTGTATACGTGTTAAGTTTGAATGATAATGCATGTTCAGCTAAGTGACGTCATTCTGCCTCCAATATGGCGGACTCCCAAAAATGGCGGACTAATTATTTTGTATGTATTCCCATGATATGGTATCAAACGAAAAGGTTTGCTAAGAAGAACACGAAATATAAAAAGTTTTTTTAAACTACCCACAAGAGGCCGTACAAGAAATTTTGGCCAATTTTACTGATTTACGTGATTTTACAGATGTGATTGTACAATTAAAATAATGCATTTCTATAAGTTTTAATGCAAAACATGAAAGATTTTTTGAATCAATTATGATCTAATGAATGAGCTAGATTCGAAGCTTGCGTTGCGTATTATAAGTCAAGATTTGGGTTGTTTTGAAAGATCTTTGTAATTTTAAATTTTTTTTTCTCAAAAAATGTATTGATGGCGAACTAAAGTTTATTTTTTGCTTTTTTAATTTTATGAACAAGAGTTCTAAATAGCCAAAATCAAAAGCGATTCCTTGCCCATTTTCTCCAAAATTTGATTTAATAAAGTTAAATATTTTTTTCCTCAAAATATTTATAGAAAAGTGGTAAAAAGTGATTCGACGACTTTTGCAAAAATACATTCTATTTTTAACCGACTTCCAAAAGGAGGAGGTTCTCAATTCGTCTGTATGTATTTTTTTTTGTATGTATGTTACGCGACTTCTCTGCCAATTATGAATAGATTTTGATGATTCTTTTTTTGTTAGTTGTCATACATCAGAGGTGGTCCCAAAGAAATTTTATCGAAATTGATTGAGAGTTTTTTGAGAAATTGAACAAAAACGAAAAATACGTATACCTCGATGACGTTTTGATGTTCTCCAAATGTTTAAATTCCAGGTTCCATGTTATTGGGGTTTTTAGTTCTGGGGTATAACAACTAAAAAGTCGGTTGTCGTGGTATGGGCATGAGATGCGGAGAGTCCGCCTTTGTACATTTGTGTTGCATGAAGTTTTAATAAATAAATGAAGAAAATGTCGTGAGGAAAGTCTTGTGTATGTATGTGGATGGCTATAAGAGTAGGGTAAGGCCAAAGAAACGATGGTTGGACTGTGTGAAAGAGGATATGGGTAAAAAGGGGGTGACTACAGAGATGACGACAAATAGAGGAGTATGGAAGAAAAAGACATGTTGCGCCGACCCCAAATAAATTGGTATAAGGGCTGGTGAGAGTGTATGAGTTTTGGGGTATAACAACTAAAAAGTGAAAAATAAAAAACTTGTTTACAAAAAAAAAAACAACCGACTTCCAAAAAAAAATACACTAAAAATTGAAAAATAACATTAATTTCGGAAGTCGGTGTCAAATAACGAAGAAGCAAAATAGAAACACAAAAATAAACTAAAAATTAAAAAATGTTATTTTTTAATTTTTAGTTTATTTTTTTTTTGGAAGTCGGTTGTTTTTTTTTGTAAAAAAGGTTTTTTCATACCGTTTAGACGTCAAAACGATTCGTAATTATGTGATATTCTAAACCCCTTACAGCAAAAATTCACAAAACTGTCGTCCGTTTGTGGTCGATTAATCGTAATTATAATAAAAATAAACTATACTATGTTTCAGATAAATTTGCAATAAAGTACATTGACCTTTCCCTAATAACTCTTCGTAGGTACCTGAACAATTAAATATAAATCTTTTTCATTATTAGACAATGTTAAGGATCACGAGAGATGTTGATTCGGGACAGCTTTGAGTCATTAATACCGTTTTTCAAATTAAAAATGGCAATACATGTAGGTGGGTCAATGACCGTTATTGCACGTTTATTTGGAACAACCTTTAACTCATACAATCGATCATAATTGAAATGATCTTTCTTGTTGTGCATTAAAACTTTTAGAAATACATTATTTTTAACCGACGAAAAAAAGGAGGAGTTTCTCAATTCGACCGTATATATTTTTTTTTTGTGTATGTTCAGCCCTCACTCCGTCATTTATAAACCGATCTAAATTATTACTTTTCTTTTAGATAGGGTATACCTCAAGGGTGGTCCCATGCATAGCGTTTCTGTACGTATGTCCGGCCCTCACTCCGTTGTTTATGAACCGATTTTGATGATTCTTTTTTTATTAGATAGGGTATACCTCACGGGTGGTTCTATGTCAAGCACATCAGGATCTGATCATGGAATCCTGATAAAATTGAGAGAAATCCTCGATAATTGGGCACACATATTGTTTCTGTTTACTTTTCATAACTTAATACATTGACCGCCATGGGGGACACATGGTGACCCCCAAACAATAGATTTTTAGTTGTGTCTGTTTTTCTGGCAGTCAACGTGTTAATCAGGTAATTGCATTTAGGAATTATCACATCATGAAACTGAGCTGATGATGGAAACCATACCTTTCCTAAACAATAGAAGTTAGATATAAAAAAAAAGGTTTTAGTGTCGTATCTACCATTAAAATAAAAAAAATAAAAAAAAAAACAAAATGAAAAAACATAATAAAATGATTAATTACCTACATCTTGCCTTCTTCATTTCCACGTACATATAAAATTTAGATATTTAATAATCAGATTGTTGTTTTTTTTTTTTTTTTTTTTTTGTGGGGTGGGAAATCATCCTATGACTTCTCCCGCTCTGGGCGGAGCGGGAGGGCGTGTCAGACTCTTACTGACTAAAACCCACCCCTGTTCCTTCCTGCCTTTGAGTGCCCAGGGGCGAGGTAACTCTGTTTCGAATTTATCCTCAACCCCCGGGCAGGCATCGGCCATGACGGGCCCCGTCTCTTGCTGACAACTCTTTGAGGCGCGCGTGGAACACTACGCGCCGTCGACTCTCGGGCCTGGTGCTGATCGGATGGCGAGTTACCCACTACTCGCCGTCCGCAGGCCCGGGTCTACGGTGGCCGGAGATCGTCTCGCGGCGCCGGAAGCCCCCGGCGTCTCCTGAGGCGGCTGCTGCTGAGGGCGTGAGGGCGACTCCGTTGTTGGTGCTCTCTCACGCGTCCCGCCTCCGCCTTCGCGAGCATTACTGCTTCGCAGAAGGAGGAGACGGCTTCACATTCCCTCTCGCTCCGTACCATGGCCTGAACCAGGGCAGGGCGCGAGAGGTCGCTGCCGCCTATCGCATCCACGAGGACACGGCGTTGCTCCGCCCAAGCGGGGCAGACCTCCACCGTATGCTCCACCATGTCCTCGGGGCGATCCGTGCAATGGAAACACCCGGGCGTCACCTCCCGCTTGATCCGAAACAGGAACCTCCCGAAACAACCGTGTCCGGTGAGGACCTGCGTCAGGCGGAAGGTGAGGGCGCCGTGAGGTCTCTCCAGCCAAGCCTCAAAGAGGGGCACCACCGCCGCAATGGTGGCGTGCCCAGCGCTGGGTTGCGACAGTCGCTCTCTCCATGTCACCATGAGATCCTGCCGGAGCTCGGTCCGCCCAACCAGCAACCTACAACCAAACCAACCAGCAACTATTCAAACCTGCAACCAGACCAACCAGCAGCAGGTTATTTTAGTTAGGTTGCAGGTTTGGTTGCAGGTTTGGTTAATTACCTACATCTTGCCTTCTTCATTTCCACGTACATATAAAATTTAGATATTTAATAATCAGATTGTTGTTTGGCGCCGACTCAAAATTAGTTAACATAAAATTTGATATTGTATGTAGGTAAATAAGCTCAAGACTCCAGACTTAAAAGGTTTATTTATTTTTTGCTTTTTAGTTCTTTTTCGTCGGTTGAGTTTTTTGTTAAAAAGTTTTTTAACTGTAAAATCACGTTTGTAAAATCACGTAAATCAGCGAAATCGGCAAAATTTCGTATAAGGCCTCTTAAGGCCTTATTATATGTAAAAGTAGTAAGCAAAAGTACCAAAAACTACCGTTTTTGACACTTTTGCTTACTACTTTGGATACGAAACTATTTGAGTGCTGTTTTAACAACGTAAAAATACGTTATCCTCTTTGTAACAAACGGAACATAGGATGCTTTAATCTTTATTTTCAATGCGAAGATACGATTTTTTATTCAATGAGGGCACCACTAAAGCGGAGGTAGGCCCTTAATAACGCCAAACATTTATCAAAGTGAAACTTCTGCCAAAGCTCCCAATAGCCACCAGGTCCGCATAATCAGATTACCAGCTCGCAGATGACGCCGAACGATTCCGATTTGCATGCGTAATGCAGCTAAGTGCACTTTCAGTCCTCGACATTTTGTACTCATTATCAGAAATTCGATTCCTGTTAGGTGTGAATGGAGAATTTTATTTGCTTCTATGCATAATATTTTTAAGTGAGAAAGGGATTTCGGATTAAAGGAATGGTTCATTCATTTGTTTTTATTCTTTGTCACTCCCATGAAATCCTTTTAGGATTTTTTACAGCGATTAAGGGTTCGTTGCACTATTCATTAGAATGGAAAATTCCGATTTTTATTTTTCTTTTTGAAATCCCAAGGGAGGAGAAGAACTTTAATATACTCTCAATACTTAAATATACCTAGTGCCCAACATCTTCATATTAGGTAGTTACCTTTTGCAATAAACACAGTTCCCTCTGTAGTTTATTTATGTAATGTAGCTGTTGAAGGTTGGAAGATGGCTAAATGATACTGCTGCTTATAAAACCAAATTAAGTATATTATCCGGACCAAAGGTTTAGTGATATAAAGGTGCGAGGGAGCACACGCGATGACCGCTAATCGTGTACTGAATGCTCGACTAATATCAATTAGTAAAATGAGGTAAAAATGCACGAATAAGCATTAGTGCATTATTAGTGTATGGTTTCACCGTACATGCTCCCGGGCCAAAAAGATACAAAAATGTTACGCGTCTTCTATTCTAAAGCGACACGTTTTAGATATAGGTGACGTAGCTATGTCCCGTTTACAATGAGTGTCCGCACTAGTTATGTTCACTTCACTTGGCTGACGGTCAGCCGTACTCTGCTTTCGCGAAAACACAACACTATTTGCCACACTTTGAGATAGTTCCACTGAAGAAACTGCTCGACACCTCCTCCATATGAAGTAAGCTGCCACCAAAACGGCTGCACCCAGTAGGCAGTAACAAATAGTATACTGATGAATGTCATGCGTAGACAGAGTGTAATCTGGTGAGTTAGTATTGGCAGATTTCAGTTGTTTTATTCGTTCTCCCAGATCGACTAATGTGCTGTTTATTGGATCTTCGTATGCGGTGTATTCAGATAACGATATATTTACGATATGATTTAATTCTGCTATCTGAGGGGTCACAATTTGAGAGTTAGATTTGATTGTATTAGCTGATAGGGCATGAGAATACAAAGTAAACTCGTTACTTTTTATTATGCATTTCGAACCTAGGTCAATGATACCGACTCCTGTCACCTGTTTAAAGGCAACTTGATCTTGACATATAATCCTCACCGCGTAGGTATTGCAGCAAAAGTACATGAACCTCGCTGGCTCATTTAATTCGAGCCACCTGTCTTGACAAGGAGATTTAATTACAATACATTGTTTTAAATTGCTATCCAGTCTGCAGAATTTTTCATCAATGCTTAAATGACTAATCGGTTTGTTAGCTTGGCACAAATATGAGA
This sequence comes from Polia nebulosa, assembly GCA_951329385.1. NCBI lineage: Eukaryota > Metazoa > Arthropoda > Insecta > Lepidoptera > Noctuidae > Polia > Polia nebulosa. The sequence continues at coordinate 25,877,299 of OX589602.1, forward strand.
TATCATTGTGCAGACATAACTGGAGCTCTATAATAGACATTGTGAAGAAAGCATCCTTTTTCAAACTAATAGCTACGAAGTCTGCAACAGGTAGTACGCTAATCATATCATTTTTAACTTGCTGTGGAACTGGTATGATTTTATAGATTTTGTAGCTATCTCTGCTTGTCAAAGGAAAGGTAATTTCAAAAATGAAGTATTCTTGCATCATTCTCGCTTTCACTTTCAGCATACTGTAAACATGTTTTAGATCAGACTGTAAGTTGTCCACGGGCAACGTAGTATCCTTTGTTAATTGTCCTGAAATAAACTGTAACTCATGCTGTAACTGATCCGGTGTTAACAGGTGAGTGTTGAATTTCCCGTGGTAGATATCCGTGATGATATCTAACAGAGTATCCTGAATCCTTTTTAGGTTTTGAAGTAAGTTGATGGTTGTGAGTGCCGACAGGGCAAAATCTTGTGTTTTAGCTAAACTTTCAACTTCTTGTTTGATAACAAAGGCTGCATTATCTAATTGATTCAAGTGTTTGTTTATAGTTTTATGTTGTAATTGGATAGTTTGCTCGGTTCTTTTCAATACGTTATATTCAGCTTCGATGATGGAAGTCTGATTTCTTAATAAGTTATCAAGATGGCGCTCGTTTTGTTTTAAAAGCTGTATATCTTTTTTGTACTGTTCTGCGAATCGTTCGTCTAATACTCCGAACAGGCTGTTGGCCACGTAACCGATACCATTAATGAGACCGCGACGCTGTCTGGCGCGCGCGTCAAAGTGTTGATTAATCATAAGTTGATTATAGTGCTGTATTTCTTTGAAGTCGTGATTTAATTGAAGCGTTATCATATTACATTGACTAGTATCGTTTAGGGATGCGCAGAGTCTTTGTAAGTAATCCAAAAACTTTGTGGCAGCTGTATTTCCTTCCCAATATGGGCTCATGTCATAGTAAACAATAAGGTTCCATTTGTCTCGAATAACTTGCATGTTGCCCACTGTTTCGAAATACAGCGAATTGTTGTTTGGCAACGCTGATATGTTGAAAGCTGCGTGAGATGATGATATCAATGACATAAAAAAGATTAACGACATTACTACTGATGCAAACTTAAATTTGATCTTACTGCTTGTTTTCCGCTCGTTAGGTTCCTTTAAGTTAATGTTGATTTCTTAATTAACATTTCTATCTTCCGTCGTATTGCTTGAAGCAGGCGATATCGGCAAGATTGAGAGTTTCACAACCGGCCTTTTGACTATTCCACTTTTTGTTTTTAATGTTACTACCCGAACTAATCCATCTTGACCTGGGTGAGTTGCTATTACTCTACCCATCATCCATTTTCCAGGTGGCAGATTGTCGTCCTGGATGGTCACTAAATCACCGATGTTGATATTTTGTTCAGTACTTCGCCATTTGCTTCTTACAGATAACTGCGTCAGGTATTCCGATCTCCATTTCTTCCATAAGTCATTTAATATCGTAGCTGCTAAATGCCATCTAGTTCGAGCATCTGTTTCCGTTTCAATTATGGCAGTTCCTGACCTCCCAGTCAAGAAATGCGCTGGAGTAAGTACGTTCAAATCTTCGCTATCTTCAGACAAGGCACACAAAGGTCTGGAGTTCAGACAAGCCTCAACCTGTGCTAATATAGTGCTGAACTCTTCGAAAGTCAACTTCTGCTCTCCAATTACTCGCTTGAGGTGATATTTTAAGCTTCTGATGGCTCGCCCCCATAGACCTCCTGCACTTGGCCAAGATGGCGCATTAAAGTGCCATTCTATATTTAAATTTGTTAGCTCTGCGAAAAAGTTACGATCATATACGTTTTTGAAATCGTGATAGCTTTCCTGTAGCATTCTATTTGCACCTACAAAATTCGTCCCATTATCGCTATAAAGATGGCGAGGTGCTCCTCTTCTGGCGGCCATCCGCCGTAATGCTGCTAAGAACCCAGTACTGCTTAGGTCAGATACAAGCTCTAAATGTACAGCTTTAGTCGCTAGACAGATAAACAGCGCAATATATCCTTTTGTGGTCTTAATTCCACGCCCCTTGTTGCTTTTAACATCTACGAAACCCGTATAGTCCACTCCAGTGTGATAGAATGGCGGGGCGGGGTTGCTTCTGGCTGCGGGTAACTCTCCCATTAATTGATGCTGTAGTTTAGGCTCATGTTTTCTACAAGTGACGCAGTTTCGCACTTCTTTCCTTACAGCTTTATTTCCAGCGATTATCCAGTATCCCTGCCTAAGATTAAATAAAGTTAATCTCGGTCCACCATGAAAGGTGAGCTGATGAGCTTGCTGAATTATTAGAGTGGTAAATCGGCTACTATAAGGCAATATGGCTGGATGCTTCATTTCCATGCTCATGTTTGCTTTGGATAGACGGCCTCCCACTCGTAAAATCCCCTCCTGGTCAAGGATAGGATTTAATTTTAGTAAATTATTACTTCTGCTACTCAATATATGATGTTTTCGTAATGACATGATTTCCTCTGCAAACTCAGTTCTTTGTACGTATTTTATAATGAGTAACTTTGCTTTCCGTAATTCATGCAAAGTAAGAAATTCAGGCAAACCACTATGTTTTCCGAACGTGACTGGAATCTGCTTAAATTGTATAGTTTTGACGGCTCGTAAAAGCCATGCTACTATGTTAGTTATTTTATTAAGTGAGCTGAATTTATGTAACAACTGTAAAATGATGTTTTCCTTGTTATCTGTTTGGACAGCATTCACTTTTCTTGGTGATGATTTTGCCTTTAATTCTTGATCCGTGGTATAAATGCTTTGCTTTGCTTCTAATTTTTCATCAAACGTTTGCAATGACTGCGGCCCTTGCCACCACAGGGTTTGATTTTTCAATTGTGAGGCTGAAATGCCTCTACTGGCTGCATCTGCTGGATTGTCTTCCGACTTAACATATCGCCAGCAGCTTGGTTTCATTATTGCTGTGATAACTTTAGTCCTGTTCGCAACAAAGGGTTTCCATCGGCTGTGTTCGCCTTGTAGCCAGCCTAGGACTACCATGGAATCCGTCCAGCCATATATCCGGATGTCCGTTTCGCTATAACAACTAATAACTTTATTCATTAACTGGGCTAGTAAATACGCTCCGCTTAATTCTAATCTTGGTAACGATACGCTTTTAGATATAGGTGTCAGTCTAGTCTTAGCAACTACTAGTACCACAGATGGTCCATCATTTTTCTGTAATCGCGCGTAAATAACTGCCGCGTAAGCTTTAGTCGATGCGTCACAATAACCGTGCAGTTCTATGACGTTATTTGGTTGATACCCGATCCAGCGCGGTATTTTGCATTGATTCAAATATTCCATGTCTGTTTTTATCGCTATCCATTCATCTTTGATGTTTGCAGGAACTTCTGCATCCCAATGCATTTTATTTAACCACAGCTTTTGGAATATCAGTTTTAATTTTGTTGTGAGTGGGGACAACCACCCCAATGGGTCGAATACTTTTGATATCTCCGACAAAAGTAGTCGTTTAGTAATTTTGGCGTTTGAATTAGCTATACTGTATTTGAAAGTAAACATGTCATCACAAGAGTTCCAACGAAGGCCTAATGTTTTTGACGTACTTTCTGATTTGAAGTTAAAAATGATTTCGCCATTGCTGCTGCTCTGTTCTATATTTTCAAGAAGTTCCGGATGATTTGCAGACCATTTTCTCAGTGTAAAACCTCCTGATTTTAATAATCTATTGAGATCTTCGATAAGCTGTTTTCCTCTTTCGATAGAGTGAGAACCATGGACAAGATCATCCATATAAAATGATTCTTCTAGAACCTTTGCTGCTTCTGAAAATGCACCTCGTTCATCCGAGGCTAGACGTTTTAAAGTCATCATCGCTAGAAATGGTGCTGATTTTGTACCGTATGTGACGGTAGTAAGGTTGTACGTTTGAAGTGGTTGATCTGGCGCATACCTCCAGATGACTTGCTGATATTGCTGATCTGCTTCATCCACCATTATCTGCCTATACATTTTCTCGATATCTGACGTGTAAGCATATCGATATTGCCGCCACTTCAGTATCAGTTCTTGTAGATGTAAATTAGGGCCTTTATACATCAGGTCATTTACACTATATCCGCTTGACGTTCTTGCTGACGCGTTAAACACCACCCGTAGCTTTGTAGTAGCTGATTCTGCTCGTTGTACGGAATGGTGCGGCAAGTAACACGATAGCGCTTCTTTATTTTTATTGCTGTAACTAGGCACCATATGTCCTAAGGCTATGTACTCACTAATGAATTTTTTATATTGTTCTGCTAGAATAGGTTGTTTGCTAAATTTACGTTCCAGATTTTGGAACTGTGCTATTGCCATCTCTTTAGATGAACCTAGTTTTTCCTTGATGTCTGGTTTTACTGGCAATTTTACTACATAACGGCCGTCTTCGCGACGTTTTGTAGTTGATGAATAAAAATTGACACATTCTTGATCTTCCAGTGATAAGTTTGACTTTTCGCTTATATCCTCGATGTCCCAAAACTGCTGAATATCGTGGATATTATTCATGATCACGTTGCACTGTAGTGATGCTATTTGGCCGCCACCGTATATGATCCACCCAAGCTGTGTTTCTTGCAACACTGGCTGAGATACACTCTCTCCTTGGATCAATCCTCCCTTTAATATCAAGCCATTGACTTGAGCGCTTAGTAATAGGTCTACTGGACGACTAATGTTAAAATATGGATCAGCTAATTTAAGATTTTCTACGTATGACCACTTCGAAATGTCAAAGGATTTATACGGCATATCCTTAAGTATATTGTTCATATCAAGCACGTCGGTGGTAAACGAAAAGTCGTTGTACGTTGAGAAACAGCTTAGTGTGGCCACACCATTACAATTATGTTCGACTTCACCTACTCCGCATATCAATCCATTGAATTTAGATCTACGTAGTCCTAATTTCTTTGCTGTACTTTCTTTAATTATAGACACTTGTGATCCAGGGTCAATGAGAGCCCTTAAAATGTGGCACGATCCATCGCTCGTTGCGACTTTTATCAAGGCTGTTGCTAACAGCACTTCATTCGTCCCTGGATCTATGTGAGACACATTCGCAGTCATTGCTAAATTGTCTTTTGGATTTGGGTCAGTTGTGGTTGTTGCTACGTTGCTTGAATGCGTGATATTTTTTGAGCAGGCGTCATGTAAAACGGAGTGGTGATTTCCGTCGCATTTGCGACATCGCCTAACGGAAATGCATTGCTGGCCATTATGATCAAATAAACAATTTTGACATAATTTCAATTTTGCTACTGATTTCAATTTTGCTTCATCAGACAATTGCAAAAACTTTACGCAATTGAACATAGCATGTTGTTGACCGCAAAGTTGACATTTTGTTGTAGACACGTGTAAGGCTTTTGAGTATGGCTGTGATTTATTGAATTTATTGGCAAAGTTAGGGTTATGTCGTTTTGCCTTTTGGTTTTCTGAGACATCGCTATTTGTATGATTAGTTGATTTCGGTGTTGCTTGATCCTTTCTGCGAGAAGTTTCCAGGCTCGTAAACTTATTTTCTAAGTAGTCTAAGAATTCCTGCAGTACCGGTAGCTCCCTAGAATTTTTAAGGGAGTCTATGTAATCTCCGTACGTTTCGCTATCCAGCTTCTGCGCTAGTAAATGCACAAGAAGCGGATCCCAGGTGCTGATATCGATTCCTAAGTTCCGTATGGCATGCAAGCTTTCTAGGGCTACGTCATGCAGTTTCTTAATATGACCCAGCGTTTGTTGCTGCGTACTTGGTAAGCCTAGTAAAGTATTGATAACCCACGTAAATATTAACTTTTTATTGTTATACCGATGGTTTAGGATTTCCCAACAGGTATGATAGTTATCGGAACTTATAGGAAGATGCTGAATAAGTTTTTCTGCTTCGCCCCTGACCTTCCCTTTTAGAAATTGCATTTTTTGCGCTTGCGACAAGGTAGGGTTGTTATGAATGACTTCGCTAAAGAGGTCCTTGAATGACGTCCAGTGTTGGTAGCTTCCTGAAAATACAGGTATATCCATTTTTGGTGTGAAGTGCTCTCTATGCGATACACACCATAGCTTTTTATTGATCATTTTCTTTAACTGAATATATGATCTCTCATGCTGAGTATACACTTCTTCGTAATCCTCTTCCTCTCCACCTATCTCGCTATCTATCTCCCAATGGAGGGAGTCAATTTGCGACCAGCGCGCTTGAAGTGTTCTCAAGGCGTCCTCCATCTCCCATTTTTCTGACATGGAGTCTAGGTCGATAAACCCTGCTGATCTCTTGAATGCTTTGAAATTTGCTGTTTGCTTACGCAGCATGTCATCTAATTTGCTGGTAGAGCCTTTTGACTCCATTTTACGTAACATGCTGGCTTTTGCTGGCTGGTCATAACCCGATGGTCCTGCTTTTGCTAGTTCTGCGATCTCCTGCTGTTCCTGTATTGGTGGAGTATTCCTAACGGATTTCATAGGCGTTAGCTTGCTTGACAACTGAAGGCATTGTTCATTGATGAGAGACTTGGCTGCTGTATAAAGTTTGCTAACCTTTTCATGCTCGGAATTTATAAAATATGAATGATCTTTGACCCCATATTGACAGATAGCTAAATGATTGTTCTGAAAATCTGACCAATACCTCTCTAACAACTCAAGTCGCCTTTTAAAATAGTCGTCCGTTTTCCTATCGGCGCTATCCTTTTTTATGTTTATCGGTATTTTTTTGATTGACTCGCTAAGTTCTAGTTGCTGGTAGTAAAGATCCTCCATTATGCTGCTAGCTTGTGTATGAAATAAAGGAAAGATCTTACTTGTACGAAACTGGCTTTCGACTGCCGCTGATTTGCTGTTGGAAATACCGAGTCCTGCTGCTGCTTAAATACCGAAGTGCTGCTTGCTGCTCAGGATGCTGACTGCCCCGTCCTGGAGGCGCTGATGTCACGCTGCTTGGGATGCTTAAGGACGCTCTTGTTAACTAATTTTGCAACGCCACCCTGTGCTGCTAGGGTTTTGCTACAAACGCTTTGCTAAAGTTCACACGTATCACTGCAATCCAATATGCTGATTTCTGGACGAGTACACTCACAAGACTTAATACACGCTACTCCCCAAAGAAAAACGAATACTAAAACTCGCGAGATCCCGCCCGATGGCTCGAAGGACCATGTTGAAGGTTGGAAGATGGCTAAATGATACTGCTGCTTATAAAACCAAATTAAGTATATTATCCGGACCAAAGGTTTAGTGATATAAAGGTGCGAGGGAGCACACGCGATGACCGCTAATCGTGTACTGAATGCTCGACTAATATCAATTAGTAAAATGAGGTAAAAATGCACGAATAAGCATTAGTGCATTATTAGTGTATGGTTTCACCGTACAGTAGCTGATATTGGACTGAGGAGCTCGTGGCTTAAGAAATAATAGTCCCATCAAGTTAAGCTACACTTGCCGGGGCTGGCCCATGGATAGGTGACCATCTTTACATACCGAGACGCCTCCGTACCTCAGAAAGCGCGTTAAGCCGTTGATCCCGGCTGTCGATTGTGGATCTTTGGTAGTCGTTACGAGTCGTCAGAAGCCCGAAGCTCTGACAACCTGTCTTACCAAGGGGTATCGTATTACCTAATAACTGGGTTTTTGAGGTCAAACAGGCAGTCGCTCCATGTAAAGTATTGGTATTTCAGCTGCATCCGGTTAGACTAGAAGCCGACCCCAAGATAGTTGGGAAAAGGCTAGGCATATTGATTTTATGCTAGATACAAGTTAAATATTGTCCAACCAATACCGGTCACTATTAATTTAAACATTAAACGATACAAAATCAAGACTTATATGAGATTAATCAGATAAATAGTGATTTAAATAATGACATTGAATGTACACAATTATTAAAATGAATAATGGGCGCATTCCATGTTTGAATATTTAAAATTAATTCCCGCGCTGACACTGACATGTTTCGATTTGACATTCGCGGTAAAGTTCGGAAACGCGGCTGTTAAATTGAATTTATGTTTTTGAAATTGATTGCAATTAAAACACTTTTTGATGATTTATTATTAAAGCAGCACTCGGTTATTATAGCAAAATTATTTGGCCATTAATTAATTATGATAAATTACCGATAGAGACAGGTTAATTTCAGTAATAAGAGTTAAACGATTTTTAAACAACAGTAATTTATTACTGTTTATTGTTTTGCCTCAAAGTGACTTTTGTGTTCAATTAAACTTATGTACAATTTAAACTATTTTACTAATACAAGAAAACATCAAAAAACCTAAAACGTTCAGAAATATTCACACATACAAAATAAAGTTGCCAGCCCATAAAACTCAACAAAAGCGCGGTAATAATAAAATCAGTGTAACAGACCGTTTAAAAAGATAATTTAAAAAAAAGAGAATGCAATTCATTCCATCCCCGGTCCCATCCCCCATCCTTGAAGGGTCATTACGCCACGAACGTGTGGATAATGTCTTCCACAATGCTTTGAGTGCTTTGGAACGGTCGTTCAACAAAACGTAACAGCAGTTAAATTTCGTTCCAGTTTTTACTGCGGTATCTTAAGCGTATGTCGGCTTAATGATCGGACTGTTTAGAGAGCGTGACTTTACAGGCTTTGGATTATGTGGTTATGGTAGAAATAATGATGACGAAAGTGCTTGTGAAGATAAAACACTCTTTTATAAATGTATTTTTTTTTTTTTTTTGCAATAATCCAGCACAGCTTTTTTTTTTAAACATTGATAGGCTCGCGCTTATCTGGTATCTCACATGATGGTAAGCGACGATGTGGTTGAGTGTGGAGCACACTTGCCTACAAGTAACCTATTCATGCTTGTCTTGTAGACCACTATGTTGTAGCTATTAGGAAACACAGACTCCGGCAGGAAATTTCACTCCTTAGCTGTACGCACAAAGAAAGTGTTCCCAACCACAGCAACTTTTGTACGACAGAATCAGACTAATTCCGGACGGTACGGATTCTCTTGTTCAATATCTAAACTAAAATTAGAGAATTGCTATCTTTTACTAAAAGGCAGTGCGAGAAATGGACGGCTATAGCTGTGCACTAAGTTAGAGATGTCAAACTAGTTTACGCCTTGCACTTCGCCGTGTTTTTAGACGACATGTTTTTACGTGTACCCTTAATTTGTATGGAAATATTAGTTCAAACTAAATTTGACAGCTCTAATTTACGTCCGTCTCTTTCTTGTTTTATTAGAGAGAAAAAGATAGCAATAGCCTAAATTAAGTTTAGTTTGTGCATAACAGAATCAACACAGCAATTTCTACAATCATGTCAATTCTATGCAGTAAAAAGAAACCATTATTTATAAGTAAAATCTTCAGCCTGTTGGAAAATATGGTAACGTAAAGTAAAAAGTAAAAATCGTTTATTTCATAGTTCAAATGTACAAAATGGAGGTATCGTTGGTCCCAAACTAGGCACGTATGAGTTTATTTCCGCCAAGCCCGTTCAATAATATCGGACCACTAGACGTACTGGGATGGGTGGGATATACATGGTGAACATCCCACCCACACGTACAAAATATTTTGGGAACAAATTCATTGTGCGTACAGCTAAGGAGTGGCATTCCCTGCCAGACTCTGGGTTTTCTTACAGCTACAACCTAGGAACTTTTAAGTCAAGAGTGAATAGGTTAATTCTAGGCAAGCGTGCTCCATCTTCGACCACATCATCGCTTACCATCCGGTGATATGATGGCCAAACGCCAACCAATCAATGATAAAAAAAATGTATTTGCGTGAACTGGATCCTGTGATTCTGTTGAGAAGAAATTAAACAAAAATAAAGCAAAATACATTTTGAAAATGTTGCACATAACAGTATGATTTAGTGAACCTACAAAAGATGTTATCATACACAAACGGGTATGAAGATACACAGGAAAACCGTAAAGTTATCCTCCCATAAGAGAAAATAGCCTTTACAATACCAACATACGTTCGTAAACCCTTAGCTGAAAAGGGGGAACATCTAAAAACAGTAATAATTAACCATCTCTCGCCACTTAATGACACGGCCAAGTACTAAACTTCAGTTTCAGAACTTGTAGGCGTTAAAATAACACTCCACTTAATGGGCCTTTTTAGTAGGGCTGCTGTAAGAATTTGAAATGATAAAATTGAAAAGAGAATTTTTTGCTTTTGGAAAACTATTCTCTATCTGTTATTAAGGTTCCATTACCGAAGGGTAACCAACGGTACTCTATTATTAAGCCTCCACTGTTCGTCCGTCCGCCCATCCATCCGTCCGTCCGTCCGTCCGTCTGCCAGCGGGCTGTACCTCATGATCCGTAATAGATAGACAGTTAAAATTTTCTCAGAATGTGTATTTCTGTTGTCGCTATAAAAATAAATAATGAAAATTACAATAAGTTAATAAATAGAGGCGGCTCCCCTACTAGAAACGTGTTATGTTTAAGCTTTTTTTGCACGATCTTAATAATGGCAACAAATAGACGCATATAATCTTGTACGATGGTACGGAACCCTTCATGCGCGAGTCCGACTCACACTTGGCCTGATTTTTTAGTCTTTTATATCTAGAACTTTGTACAATAAAAGCCATAAGTACTTCAAGATTTATATATTTTGTTAGGAATTTTGGTTTTAATTATAGTTGGTTAAGTATTTTATAAGTATGTAAATAGTATATATATCCCAATAATAGTTTCGTACATATATGAGAAAAATAATAAATCATTACAAAAATAATAAATAATTAATCATGATTTTAACTGTATTTTTGGGTACTTATAAGTAATGTTTTATTAAGATCAATAAATAAATGAGATAATCGTACTGTTTAATCTAGTTTTAAGGCAAGGTTTGTTTTTGTCCGATGGCGACACGGTGTAACGTGAATCATCCTTAACTTCTCAGACTCAGTTGCCTGTGCTTAGAAGTGAAAATTGAATTCAGATTCATAACTGACTAATTCTAGACATCATTCCTACCATTATCTATAAAAAACGGCAAAAAACGTCACGTTAGTTGTATGGGAGCCCCTTAAATATTTATTTTACTGTGTTTTTTTAGTATTTGTTGTTATAGCGGCAACAGAAATACTGTTACGTCGACCGTATTACACTGGAACGTTCGAGAATGTGGTCGAAGTTTCCAGAAGTTTCCACTAGGTTCGAGAACATTCCATTGTGGTACTGTGTAGAAGTTCATAGATGTTTCTAGAATATTCCACTATAAGATAGTTCGACAATGTTCTGGAAACTTCCATGACCGTATAAATAGGCCGGACAGCGGGCGAGTGAGTCAGTCTGTTTTCGACTACGTATGCGAACGGAAGCGAGTACAAGCGATTACGAAGAGAATAGTGATTATTAGCGATTTAGTGTTTGTGTAAATAAGTTGTTGAGTTAATAAAGAATATTTGGTTAATTAATTGGTGTAAAATAATTTATCCTTCTCTTAACAAATTGGTGTCAGAAGTGAGGGATAAATTATGCAAATTTTACCAAAGGAAGACACGGACGGAATTCGTACAAGGAGTCAACGGCAGCAAGATATATCTTCCGCAAGGGAAGATTGCCCTAGGTGTTTCACTTGTGGAGAAAGGGGTCATCTTCGGTCAAGCTGTCCAAAGCGAAGCACACTGAGAGAAGATCAATCCCAGCAGGAAGGGTGGCTCGGCCAGTTCGGTGGAGGAGCGCGAGTGCTGCGACATGGCGCACGACCGTGGCAGAGGGCCCTGAAAGTGTAAGTTCCAGTGATGTCGTCAAGGTCGGTGCGGCATCCAACAAGTGTATAAAACAGGAGAAAGTGAAGAGTAAAGTGAGTGCAGGCGCGGATGGTGTTGCCAGCGCCGTGGCCTCCAAGAAGGACGACTGTGTGATTTTTTTTTTTTTTTTTGTTTTAGTTGCTGTTCGGCTTTCAAGGCGTTAACATGTAAGGTATGATAATATTCTGACTATTATTGATTTATTAATGATGTTGATGTATATTTATATCATATTTATGAGCCATGTAATGTAAAGTTATGTATATTGTCACGTAACGTTGTGTTATATACACTACTACGATAGTGGTTGTTATATACCACAAGATATTTATCGTTGTAAATATGGCTTAGGTGATACATCCTATAATTAGATTTATTGCGATTAACGATTATTTATGATGTGACGATATAATAATAAAAGAGAGCTACCGTGGAGTTTCTTGCCGTTCTTCTCCACGAAGACCTAGTTTTGCGAACAGGTAATTAGATTTCGATTGATGACAAGCCTATTGGAAATAAATACATACTCTTGTCTTTGTGCTTTTCTTAATAAATCCCTTCCTTAAAACACCACATTCACAATAAGTAAATAAGCAAATAAATAAGTAAATAAATAGGTAAATAAATAGGTAAATTAATGGGTAAATACATGGGTAGATTAATGGGTAAATAGATAGATAGATAGATTTTCGATAGACTTTCGATAGACTTTCAACAGATTTTCAATAGACTTTCAACAGATTTTCAAGACTTTCAACAGATTTTCAATAGACTTTCAATAGATTTTCAATAGATTTTCAATAGATTTTCAATAGACTTTCAATAGATTTTCAATAAATTTTCAATAGATTTTCAATAGACTTCCAATAGACTTTCAATAGATTTTCAATAGACTTTCAATAGACTTTCAAAAGACTTTCAATAGACTTTCAATAGACTTTCAATAGACTTTCAATAGACTTTCAATAGACTTTCAATAGACTTTCAATAGACCTTCAATAGACCTTCAATAGACCTTCAATAGACCTTCAATAGACCTTTAATAGACCTTCAATAGACCTTCAATAGATTTTCAATAAATTTTCAATAGATTTTCAATAGACTTTCAATAGATTTTCAATAGATTTTCAATAGATTTTTAATAAATTTTCAATAGATTTTCAATAGACTTTCAATAGATTTTCAATAAATTTTCAATAGACTTTCAATACACTTTCAATAGACTTTCAATAGACTTCCAATAGACTTTCAATAGATTTTCAATAGACTTTCAATAGATTTTCAATAGACTTTCAATAGACTTTCAATAGACTTTCAATAGACTTTCAATAGACTTTCAATAGACCTTCAATAGACTTTCAATAGACCTTCAATAGACCTTCAATAGATTTTCAATAAATTTTCAATAGATTTTCAATAGACTTTCAATAGATTTTCAATAGATTTTCAATAGACTTCCAATAGACTTTCAATAGATTTTCAATAGACTTTCAATAGACTTTCAATAGACTTTCAATAGACTTTCAATAGACTTTCAATAGACTTTCAATAGACTTTCAGTAGACTTTCAATAGACTTTCAATAGACTTTCAATAGACTTTCAATAGACTTTCAATAGACTTTCAATAGACTTTCAATAGACCTTCAATAGACCTTCAATAGACCTTCAATAGACCTTCAATAGACCTTCAATAGACCTTCAATAGACCTTCAATAGACTTTCAATAGACTTTCAAAAGACATTCAATAGACTTTCAATAGACTTTCAATAAACTTTCAATAGACTTTCAATATACTTTCAATAGACATTCAATAGACTTTCAATAGACTTTCAATAGACTTTCAATAGACTTTCAATAGACTTTCAATAGACTTTCAAAAGACTTTCAATAGACTTTCAATAGACTTTCAATAGACTTTCAATAGACTTTCAATATACTTTCAATAGACATTCAATAGACTTTCAATAGACTTTCAATAGACTTTCAATAGACTTTCAATAGACTTTCAATAGACTTTCAATAGACTTTCAATAGATTTTCAATAGATTTTCAATAGATTTTCCATAGATTATCAATAAATTTTCAATAGATTTTCGATAGACTTCCAATAGACATGCCAAAAGCAATCCAAACCAGTCCGGATCCAGTTTTTTTCCAATGTCTATTGGAAGTCTATCAATAGATTATCAATAGATAATCAATAGATAAATAAATGAGTAACGAATATTAAATATTTACATACATCTGGTTACATATCTACACATACATATACAGTTTTTTTTTTTTTTTGTGACTGTGATAGTGTGCGCGCGCGATGCGGACGATAGGTCCTACCCGGGAATGAGCAGAGTGAGAATGTTTAAGAATGGATGTCAGCAATGAATGGAAGGAAATCCTACAGCTTGCTCAGCAAAATGACACGGACTTTACACCGATCATCGACTGGATTAAAGCTGGAGCTCCTAAAACCAAGTGGAGTGATGTTGCGGCGTTAAGTTCCATCACAAAGAGTTATTGGGCACAATGGAACAGCTTGGTTATCCAGGATGAATGATGAGTCTTGTGCCGTAAATGGGAAAACGCTCGAGGAGACAACTGTCATCTACAAATTGTTGTCCCCAAAGCCAAAGTACCTGATGTTTTACGGCTCTACCATGATGGATGTTCAGGAGGACATATGGGGGTAAAAAGAACTCTACTGAAGATACGAGAGCGGTTTTACTGGATTCACTGTCGAGAGGATGTTGAGGACTGGTGCCGCAAATGTACCAGTTGTGCGGCTGTGAAAGGACCCCAGACACGCAGCAGAGGTGCTTTACAATTATACAACGTGGGAGTCCCCTGGGAACGGATAGCACTAGACGTTGCAGGACCATTTCCGGAAAGTGAAAACGGAAACAAATACTTCATGGTTGTCATGTCTTACTTTACAAAGTGGCCAGAAGTCTTCGCCATTCCCAACCAAGAAGCAACAACAGTCGCAGATGAATTGGTTTAGGAAGTCTTCTGTCGTTTTGGAGTACCCTTGGAAATTCACAGCGACCAAGGGAGGAATTTTGAATCACAAGTTTTCCAGGAGACTTATCGACTGATGGGTACTCACAAGACCAGAACCACTTCTTACCATCCGCAATCTGATGGAATGGTAGAACGTTTCAACCAAACGTTGGAAAGATATCTGGCAAAAGTTGTGGAAAGCAGGCAAAGGGATTGGGACAAGCACATACAGCCATTTCTTCTGTCCTACCGTAGTGCAGTTCACGAAAGTACGACTGTGACACCAGCCTTCGCGAACTTTGGAAGGGAATTACGGTTGCCTGCAGATTTAATCACCGGAACCCCCCCTGATGCCCCACGCAGTGTAACCGATTATGCGAATGACTTGCGTAACAAGTTGAACGATGTATATGAGCATATCAGACAATCCGGCCAACAAATGTCTAATAAGATGAAGACCCGATACGACCGGAAGGCAAACCATAAAGGTTTTGACGAGGGTTCACTGGTGTGGTTGCATAACCCAGTGCGCAGCAAAGGGAAGTCTCCCAAATTGCAAGCAAAATGGGATGGACCATACCGAATCGTGACCAGGATCAACGATGTTACCTACCGAATACAGAAGGGTCCACGAGGTGCGCCTAAGATAGTCCATGTAGACCGATTGGTCGCGATACTACGGGACTAATGATGCTCGGGACGAGCATGTCTAAGGAGGGGGCAGTGTTACGTCGACCGTATTACACTGGAACGTTCGAGAATGTGGTCGAAGTTTCCAGAAGTTTCCACTAGGTTCGAGAACATTCCATTGTGGTACTGTGTAGAAGTTCATAGATGTTTCTAGAATATTCCACTATAAGATAGTTCGACAATGTTCTGGAAACTTCCATGACCGTATAAATAGGCCGGACGGCGGGCGAGTGAGTCAGTCTGTTTTCGACTACGTATGCGAACGGAAGCGAGTACAAGCGATTACGAAGAGAATAGTGATTATTAGCGATTTAGTGTTTGTGTAAATAAGTTGTTGAGTTAATAAAGAATATTTGGTTAATTAATTGGTGTAAAATAATTTATCCCATACCCAGCTCGTATATACATAATCTGTGAAAATCTCTTTCATCTCAAGTGAAAATGTCTAACTATCACGGTTCATGAGATATAGCCTGGTGACAGACGGACGGACGGACAGCGGATTCTTAGTAATAGGGTCCCGTTTTACCCTTTGGGTACGGAACGCTAAAAATGCGTACAATTTTCAAATACATTCCCAAAGCTAACAAAACTTTTCTGTCTCCAATTTTAACCTACGATTGATCGATATAGAAATAAAATATGTAAACTCAAGGTGCGGAGTGGGCCAGCCCTGCCTAAGGGACGATTCTCCGGAGGGGTGCAAACAAAATAACGTTAATGCATATTCAAATCTGTACTTGCCTTTTTATTAGGCATACAAGGAAATGTTAAAGGTCGGGGTTTTAGTTAGAGGGTTCCTTTTAACTCAGATTTTAGCTAGGGGGCGTTTTCACCCTCCATGTGTAATACTCGTATTTTAGATGTTGAGATAAATTTTGACTTGTATATTGAGTTTGCTAGGGGATGTAGGTTACTGTGATGGGTTGCGGTGATACGGTAGTTTATGACGAAGTATAGAGGTTGATTTTTGAAAGAAAGCTTTTCACGTGTGACGTTGGAATTATTTGTTAAACGACTACTATGTATTTTAGGGTATATGTCCGGCAAGTGAAACTCTTTTAGGAAGTGATCCTAAAAGTGTGTCTGTCTGTGTCTGTATGTCATAACCAATTTGCTCCTAATCTACTGTACCGATTTAGTGGAAATTTGGTGGTCACGAGTAATAGTCGCACTTGACAGGTTAACTGTCTGTGTATTGCAAGCGCTTCTCTGTGTCAGGATATGAAGCTATTGAATGAATGCAAGCATTAAGTGTAGGTAACTGACTTTGTTACCATTCGTTCTTATAATTTAGACGACTACAGTGAGTGTTATGAGTTCGGAAGCTTGTGTATGTATGTATGTATGTATGGATGTTCATCTATTCCTTCGTAACTCCAAAACCATTCATTAGATTTGGACAGATAAGGAGTCAGTGGATTTGTTTAAATACTCCGCGTAGCATAGCTATGTATGTGACATCACTTGAGTCTGCCTAGCCATTTTCCAACTATCTTGGGGTCGGCTTCCAGTCTAACTGGATGCAGCTGAATACCAATATTTTACATGGAGCGACGCGACTACCTATCTGACCTCCACATCCCAGTTACTGGGTAATACGATACCCCTTGGTAAGACTGGTTGTCAGACTTTCAGGCTTCTGACGACCCGTAACGACTGTCAAAGATCCACGATTGACAGCCGTGATGTATGTATGTATGTGACATCACTATAAATCGAATATGACGGCTAAGAAACACAAAACAAACAACACAAAAAAAATTGTTAAAGAACGCAGTCTTGTCTATGAATGTGGATGGCTATAAGAGTAGGGGAATGCCAAAGAAACGATGGATGGACTGTGTGAAAGAAGATATGGGTAAAAAGTGGGTGACTACAGACATGACGACTAATAGAGAAGTATGGAAGTAAAAGACATGTTGCGACGACCCGAAATAAATTGGAATAATGAGGAGGACGATGATGTTAAAGAACGCAGAAAGTCAAAAGGGTTTTAGTTTTTACACCTATGTTGTTTCTTAAATAAAACCCAATTAACTCCGTCGATCTTCTATATTTGCACCAAACGGATTCCTGGGCAATGAGCATGAACCAATTACTCATAAGTGAAAAGCTTCGCGTCGTTACTTAAGTCCGAACATATCGCTGCACGTGACTCCAATGGGAACTAGGCAGTCTTCAATTTGTACAGCTTGTTCAATACCTAAGGGAAACCGTGGTATTGGTAATTTTGTGTGTTGTGTGTGGTTTATGCTGACCAATACAGAAAACATCAGCAAGGACAATACTAAGAAGGAAGAAAATAATTCAATGGAAAACTATTTAATGTTAATTGAAACAAAAACTACAGATTTTTTAATAGATAAAACATTTCTTTGATGCAATATGAAAAAAAAAGTACAATAGCAAGAACACAACTAAATTAAAAAAGCAGCAACCGATTCGAGACACAATAAATTTTCAATTGTGTCTGTTTCTCCGTAACTGACAGAACAAAAATATAAAAAATAGAAACGATCACAGACAATATTAACAACATTAAAAAAAACCGGCCAAGTGCGAGTCGGACTCGCGCACGAAGGGTTCCGTACCATTATCTATAAATACGGCAAAAAATTCACGTTTGTTGTATGGGAGCCCCCTTAAATATACTCGTGCCTGTGGACGGCGAGCAGTGGGTAGTTCACCGTCCGATCAGCACCAGGCCCGTGAGTCGACGGCGCGTAGTGTTCCACGCGCGCCTCAAAGAGATTAGTGTCAGCCACCACTGACGGGGCCCATCGTGGCCGGTGCCTGCATGCCTAGGGGTCAAGATAAATTCTGAAAATGAGTTACCGCACCCCTGGGCACTCAGGCAGGGAAGGAACAGTGGTGGGTTTTAGTCAGTAAGAGTCTGACACGCCCTCCCGCTCCACTGAGCGGGAGAAGACATTGGATGATTTCTCACCCCACAAAAAAAAAGCCCCCCTAAACATTTATTATCTGTTTATTGGTATTTGTTGTTATAGCGGCAACAGAAATACATCATCTGTGAAAATTTCTAACTATCACGGTTTATGAGATACAGCCTGGTGACAGACGGACAGACAGACAGATAGACGGACGGACAGCGGAGTCTTAGTAATAGGGTCCCATTTTACCCTTTAAGTACGGAACCCTAAAAAGACATGTAAAAGCAAAGAAAGGTATAAGTATGAGACATGTAGGTATTAGGAAAAAGAATCTAAAACATAAAAGAAAAACCAAGGTACGGTGTAATACACCTAAAAAAAAAAAAAGGGGTAGCAGATAAATTCTTCAAAGAGTTTCCGCACCCCTGGGCACTCAGGCAGGGAAGGCACAGGTGTGGGTTTTTTGTCAGTAAGAGTCTGACTGGAGCAGGACATGTCATTGGATATTTCCGACACCGGAAAAAAAAATGTGTAATGGATTTGTTTTCGTCGTAATGGCTGTGTTTTCTTTAGTGTAATTGACCATCTTCACTTGGCTGACTTAAAAGTTGTAGGTCGTGAGTTCAAACCCAGACAGGCGCTTTACTTTTTGTAAATTACTTCATCACCACTGCTCTCAAAACGGTGAAAGAAAACATCGTGAGGAAACCGTCAGGTCTTAGAACCATAAACTCGAAGACGTGTAACATCCACCAATTCACATACGGCCCGCGTGGTGGATCACGGCCCACAAACTCTCACAGAGAGAAGGCCTGTGCCTCAGCATTGGGGACATTAAAAGGCTGATGATGATGTTAACGCTTAGATGCAGACACACATAGGTGGGTATAAATGTAAGAGAAGATCGGCATTGAAGGCAGTTTCTTAAAATTTTGTGGACTCATATTAAAATAAAATTAAATAAAAATAAACTGGCCTTTTATTTCTGGCATGCATTACAAAGGGTAATGTTTGGAACATGCAATCATAATAATTTAAAAATAAACATTTAACACATAAATACAACACTTAAACTACATTCTAAAAAAGAAAATACAAATCAATATACAGTACAAAATTACAAATAATATTAAACAACACTTCAATTCAATTTCAAAATATAGGATGATATTCTCAATTCAACGATTCAATTAAATTCATTTGATATACTTAAAACGTATACATCTGAAAAAAAAAATTGCATGTCTTTATTATACGCATTGATTTAAATCATTTGATATTTCAAGTTTATTAACATTAATACATTATCATTATTTAAAATATTTTTTAGTTCATGTAGCACGAACCTCTCTTGTTAGAAGGTGAAGGCCTCCTCCAGGGATGACCAAAGGTATATTCTATATTCTGCTGTTCGCATCCAGCGAGTGCCAGCGACTTTAACAATATGATCGACCCAACGAGCCATGAGCCTTCCTCTATTTCTTTGGCCTGATGGGCCCAGATGTTACTCTCGAAGTCCAGCGGTCGTCATTAAGTCTTGCAATGTGTCCAGCCCATCGCCATTTTAGCTTTTGTGAATGTTTGAGAGCATCTATGACTTTTGTTTTTAGTTTGATACAATAATGTGGGACCTTTTGATTATTTTTTATTTTTTTTTATTTTTTCGTGATACTCCTTTCCATGCTTCTTTGACATGATGTTATTTTAGTTTTAACTC
Source organism: Polia nebulosa (assembly GCA_951329385.1). Classification (NCBI taxonomy): domain Eukaryota; kingdom Metazoa; phylum Arthropoda; class Insecta; order Lepidoptera; family Noctuidae; genus Polia; species Polia nebulosa. Next base: position 25,897,394 of record OX589602.1, read on the forward strand.
AATAGGTAAATTTCCATGTCTGGCAGGCATATTTTATGTTAATGAGGGAAGGAGGCAAGTGTCCATAACTTTTTTCTTAATTTTTTATAAGCATACTACTTTTGAGTATTTCTTTAAAACTCCAAAACCTTTTCCACGTTTTTTACTCTTCTGTCAACTTCCATTTCTTTGTTCAGTCGGTCAAATGATATCTGTTTTCCCAGGTGTAGCTGCTGCAAATGTAGTTGCTGACGTAAGCTAAATGTATGTTTTCGACGTAAATGGGTATTTCGATGTTACACAACCATCATGGCAAATGATGGTTGTCTTGCTAAGTTATATCTCCAGACCTGCCTTTTGACTTTCTTCATGTAGTGAGCTGATCATTGAATACAGTTGTATCATATTTTCAGAAAACAAGACAATGTAGTCTTTTTTTTATAATATAATAATAATAATCAAATGACTTCTCCCGCTCTGGGTGGAGGGCGTGTCAGACTCTTACTGACTAAAACCCATCCCTGTTCTTTCTCTGCCTGAGTGCCCAGGGGTGCGGTAACTCAAGTTGAGAATAAGTCCCGGTTTTTCTCCTATAAAGTAGAGGATGAAGTCGTTGTATTTTTCAAAGCTGTAATGTCTGATTTCGGACCTATAATGTCGTATTATAAATGTTCCAGTGATTCCATTAACTCTATTAAACGACTATAAGTCGACAAAGTTCGGACGTTGTAGGTTGCTATGTATAAAGTATTATTGTCATTGTTTGTAGAGTATTTTGTAGAGTTGCTTAAGGGGTAGTTTTTCTTTAGGAGGGTTATGATTCTACGATTCCCGCGGGGACCAGCCGAGTTGGGAATAAAGAGGGGTTTGTTGTTAGTTGCTATTCTGATTGGTTTTCTTTGTTGTGATCGTTATTATTGTTTTTAATTGTAGGCCTTGATATAAAAAAAAATGTTATATCAGCCGTCTTATTTTTCATTTTATGGTGATTTTTAACTATCATAGAGTCGGCGACTTTGTTATTTTCCAGAGATTCTGAAATGTTTCTTTTTTTGGTTTGATAATGTTCTTGATTTTTGTGGGGAGTTTTCCTATTTTCATTTTCTTCCAGGATTATTCTTTTGTCATATTTTAATATGACCTTCTTTCCGTTTTTCCTTGCTGTCTTTAGTTAATGCTGTAGTTCCTTGCGCTTGTTTGTTATATCTTACGGACTCATATTAGGGTATTATAAATAATTAATAAATATTAGACATGTATTTTTTCTTTTCTAACGTAAACAAAAAATGAGGGCAATACAGTGCGTTGAAATTTCGCGTAAGGTCACGCTACGTGAAACTTTTTACCACCAAAGTGACGTAATTAGCCCCCACTCCTGAACTTAGATGCACTTTATCTTTGTCATTTGTGTTGGTTTGGTAAAGCAAAAAAAATACGTTTCCAATATTTTTTGGTTATTTAACTAACGTCCTTATTAGATTTTTTTAAGGGTAAGTGACAAGTTTCAATAAATCAAAACTTGAAAAATTTTTGGATGTTATACAGAAATGCGTTTGCCCGACGGTTGGTATATTTTTCAATTGAGATGTTAAATGTACCTATGCTCAAACCATTATTTGAATTCTAAAATCACGTTTTAAAATACTTACTAGGTAAAAAACTATTTAAATTCTAAATAGACCTTATAAAAACAAATATTCAACCCCACCTTTCCCCAACGCAGCCTCTAAACAATGTTCACTTTTAACGATTTTAAAGTATTAAACCGGCGAGGGGGAAGGTATTAGCACATTTTATAAAGCGTTTTACCTGTAGTCTCATTTTCAATGCAAATCCATTGAGCTTTTGGCCAGTTTTCGGGGAGTTTTCAGCCATAGATCTAAAAAAGGTATTAATTAACTGCCTTGGTATAGCAAACATGTTTTTGGTTGGTATGTGATGAGGCCTTTTCTTCACAGCGTAGTGTTCCACGCGCGCCTCAAAGAGTTGTCAGCATACATGACGGAGTCCGTCATGGCCGATACCTGCCTAGGGGTTGAGAATAAATTCGAAAGAGTTACCTCGCCCAGGGAGGAGCAGGGGTGGGTTTTAGTCAGTAAGAGTCTGACATGCCCTTCCGCTCCACCCTAGAGCGGGAGAAGTCATTGGATGATTTCCCACCACCCAAAAAAAAAAATAAGCAATAGATCATCGCGCATCTCTTTCTTTTCTAAGAAAAGAAAGTCACAGCCTTAATATCTGCTATGCAAAAACTATAATTTGACTAATACTTGTTTTTACGATTTAACTAACACAAACCGTTTAAGCCTTGAGAATATTTTCTAAGATTGAAAGTACTGTTTTTTATGTCGTATTATGAAGCAGGATACACGAAAGCGGTTTCCCGAAGTAACGCGATATCGCGATGTATAGGCCGGAACCCATAACAGATAGGTATACAATAACCGTAGTTTCACTACAGGGACCCACCCTGTGGACGTAGATTAGTTGAACAGATGCGCCAGATTTATCTTAGGTGTAACGATACACGAGCGTAGTTTATGTCCTGAGATAATTTTCACCTATTTTTTTTAAGCGTACGTGAACTTATATATGCAATGTTTTTGCTCATGCGTCTATCAGCCACTTAAAAGTAAATAAAATTTATTGTATCTTGTGGAACTCAGTGAGTACGTTTAGCCAATGATCCTAATTTTAAGAAAAAAAAATTGGCTGTCAAGCAGGTCGAAATCCAGTCTATCTGTAAAAATAGTTCATCTTACTTAGTCAAAAAAGCCGACCCTCTATCTAAGAGTATGTCTTTAAGCTCAAAAGAACTGAGCAAAACAAAAAATAATCAATTAGCTGTAAAGATTAGAACCTGTCTAGTCGGTCTAGGATTGTAAGTCGTGAGAGACCCAGGCAGGCGCCTTACTTTGTGTAAATTATTTCAACACGACTGCTCTCAACACAGTAAAGGAAAACATCGTGAAACCGGCATGTTCTAGAACCAAAAATTCGAAAACATTGACATCAACCAATCCGCATTCGGCCCGCGTTGTGGCCTGTACCCCATCAGCAGGGACATTAAAAGGCTGATGATAATGATGATTTGTAAAAGATTGGTAGATATTATAGAATTATGAATACTCGCATTCAAAAACGTCTCCCATAGCCATATCTTAGATGTGTGCACATTTTTGACACTTCAAGACCTTTTTCGTGCTTCGAGGAGCACACAGAGCCCTCCCGATTCGATCACTTAGCCCCAGGCGGAAACTTCAAAGCTAATATTCTTCGACATTGAAGCCGTTTACCTTCCTGTTAACACGAGAAAAGATTTTTTAGAAGTGAAAATTTCTTTAGCCGCTTTGAGCGATTTTGGCAGGAGCAAAACTTATGGGTTCGTATCATCGATATGCTAGTGAAGTGTTGTGCCAGGTTTGCAACCCGCAGCGGCCTGTGTATACAATAATCCGAAAGTTTCAAGTGTTCACTTTTGTCGGCAGCCCACATGACAGCCTAACAGTTTTTTTTTGTTACAAATTTTGTAACGACTTTCAAAATGATAAGAGTACTTTTTGACATAGGCCCCCAGGCGTTACCGCGTCTACCAGTCCCGTGGTTCTCTAATTCCTGTGGGCTTCACCGGGTCAGATCTACCAAATTGTAGTATGAACCACATGGCACCTTCTAATATCACCTGCGACTTTATGATGATTGACGCCGTCATCGCCATCATCTTTTTTTCCTTTAACTATGTTAATTGAACACGTCCCAACACGTTTTATAGTTCCAATTATCAAGCCATCAGCCATCTCCCTTTTCAATCATGTCAGCAACAGGCACTCTGGTTGTCTGGCCTTTATGCTGAACTGGACATATTTGGCGCAGCCGTCAGCACACTATCTATCGTTTTATTTTATTTTTATCGATCTATTTTTTTTTGCTTCTAACTAGTTTATTATTATTTATTTTCGTTTATCTTTTAAAACTTGGTAAGTGCCTTTGTGTTTGGGTCAGATAAACGTATTTTCTTTCATTGCTTTTCTGTCTATGTCATTATTTACACAACTCATAAAATTTTGCTAGAGGTTCATCACCTTTTTGAATCAAATCTCCAATCCAAAAAAAATCTAAACATTTGCTTTCCATTGAAATATTCCACAGCCAAAATGTCTACTACCGTCAAATTAATCACACTTCAGAGATGCAGAGTTACCTCAATATATGAACTTGGCAATAATTGCTCCAACTTCTCTTCACTGATCCACTGAAAACTAATTTATGTCAATTCTGCAGCCCAAACTACTCTTTGCCCATTACACAAGGGACGTCCTCGTGTACTTTTGAGGAGAAGGGAACTTGAAATACAACCAGCGTTTATCTGTTATGACCCGTGCAATCTGTACGGCGGTTGTTACTGTAATCTATGGCTATTGCACTGGGATGGCCACCTTTATTCGTATTAGACAAGGAAAGGGAAGGTGGAGAAGGTCAAATGCGTGGTGGAAAAATTGCACAGTGTCTTGACTTTTTTATGTAAATAAAAGACATTGCTGCAAAGTTTCTCAATCTATCGTTTTTCTAAGTAAATGAAAAAAACTTTTTTTTGAAAAAAGTTTTTTTATTTTTCACCTTTTTTATTTTTATTGTTGTTGGACACCAGAAGTAAAAGTAAATATTTAAGTTACGCCCGAATGGATAGCATGGAATTTGAACATTTGTAGACAACCAAAACGTCATCTGTGTATACACATTTTTTGTTCATGTTGTTATTTTTAATAAGTGCGATTTCGATAAAATTTATATGGGACCACCTCTGAAGTGTCACCTACCAAAAAAAAAAGAATCATCAAAATCGATTTACAAATGGCGGGGATATCGCGTAACAAACATACGAAAAAAAAAACATACAGACGAATTGAGAACCTCCTCTTTTCTGAAGTCGGTTAAAAATAGCATTGGTTTTGATATTGATTTACTTTTTCCATAGTTTGACTCATTTTATTTCCATAACCTACCGATTTTGCCAGAGATACTTGTACTTACTGTGTTTTTAACTCATTAATTAATTAACACTACATCCGGATTGAGCCTAGTTAATAATATTATTTTTTTGGTTTGTTTTCCCTTCTTTCCTTTTATTATATTTATTTTTTCAATCTCCATAATTTGAAATCTGTGCACAGATAGCGAATTGTCAATCAGTAATGCCGCTCGGTAGGGTGCAAATCATAATGCCACTGCGTCCCATTAAAACGACCTAAAATGTCAAACGGTATTCAAAATTAGACAGAGTCCGTCCGAATATCACGGAATAAGCCCCGTCGATTTGCTCCCCAATCTCGGCATTATTTCCATTGTAGAACTGAATTTTGTAATCCATTGACTATGGTATGTATGGCATTGCGTGGGTCTTCTGTCCAGCCCTTTATGATGACCAGGCTATATCATTTTACTGCTGAAGTTGACTTTTATTTGGGTAAGGACGTAAGTAATTGCTTCTTCCTTCTGCACTCTTTGTTTTCGTAATTAGGTCTCTAAAAACCTAATCAGTCTTTGGGTTTACGAGTGTTACTTCGAGTTACCGTAGTATTCATAGACGATCACTGACGATCACTCCGAGGTTTGTTTTTTTCGCAAAAAAACTGTATTGAAAGTATTATTTATTGGTTTTTGGTAGTCGGTATTTGTCTTTTGGCCCCGTAGTTGTTGTTGTTGTGTATACGTGTTGTTGTGGTTTATGTCTGTGTTGTTGTTACATCATAATTAAATAAATAGTTCACGTTTTCGTCTAAAATTAATACATTTTATATAGGAGAGACCTTGTTAAGATCTGTGTACACTGATCTGTGTCAAAATGACACTTTGCCACATATTGCCGTGTACTATGAGGTATTACGTTTTATAGCATAGTTGATCTCCACACGGACTAAGTCATGGACTAGTTTTATAATAAGAACTAAATAAAAATCGTCTTACGACAGTTTATATTCCAATGTCTTCGATAATGCATCCAAGACAGAAAAACAAAAACATTGAACTGCACAACTTACTAAGAACCATCTTCTCATACAAAATTTTGTTTTTATTTTTGTAACAAGGCAACAGATAGGGGTGCGTTCGTCTTTAATATCCAACACGGACATAAAGCTTTACTTAAACATAACCAATTGCCTCCCACCCCTATTTTGCATAATGATTCTTTCCTAAAATTAGTGCGTATTGCAGCAAATGGAAAACCAGGGTGGAGGGGAAAGAAAAATTACGTAGTTAGCCAAGCATCTTGATTTCATTCATTTGTGCGTTCCTATCTCTGTAATGGCAGTTTTTTTTTTTAAACAGTAGGACATTTTGAGAGGCTTACAAAGATGTAAATCTTCTCAGACACGAATCTGTAGGGCTTCTTTTGAGGTAATCTTTGGCTTATTGTATTATTCAAAGCAATAAGGGTGACAAGGCAGTGACAGACGTCTTATAAATATATTAAAACTGAGAAGGATACCAAAATACTTTTATTTTTGAGTGCTGATCGTGATTGATTTTCTTGTTTTGAGAAATGGTCTTTTTGAACATTGCGGTTAATATAATGTAGAGTCTCATATAAATCATTCATGAACCGAAGCAATCTCACAGATTTTCCAATAACTCCTATGAAAATAACTCAAAAAGCTGGCAAATAACTGAAACACTACCACGGGCCTACAAAACGGATGGCCTCCCAACTAATTCCGCCTCCAGCATCAACTGAATATTCCACCAAAATCATCCTACCTAATTTGCGAAATCTGTCATACTCGTTCGTTCCCACCCTCATTATCTAACTAGCAGATAATCAGCTGCCAAGCTGCTTTGCTGCCACACTGTCAGTTCCCCGATGACTGCCACTGAACAACTGTTCTGTGTGCAGTATTGGAATATAATTTGCGCTGCGCTCAGCGTTGCGCTATGCACTGCACTGAACATCCATTTGAATAATGCTGTAGCGTTTATGTGAAATATTGGGAGTTAGGACGGGGTGTAGGTAGTGATAAGCTATGTATAGGCTGAAAATACTTTTTGAAAGTGGTGGTGGAAGTGGAAAAAAAGTTTTCGTTTAAAGTTGAAGAAGGTTATTTACAAATTTTCATAGGTACGAGTATGTGTTTTTTTTGACTGTCACACTACTTACACTTAAACAAACTCTCGACAGCCAGTGTTTTTAGGGTTCCAAAAGTCCGAATGCAAAAAGGAAGCCTTATAGGATCACTTGGGTTCTCTCTGTCTGTCCGTCTGTCACAGCCAATTTGCTCCGAATATCGAAATCTTGACCGAATGAGTTAAAATTTGGTACACACATCAATCTGTGACCCAAATACGGACATGTAACGTAAATAAATAAATTTGGAATGACCTCCTAGGTCACTTTGGGGGTAGAAATCAAAAATTAAAATAAAAGTTTTTCAAACTGTACCGTTGTGATAATCAAACGAAAGGGGAAAAAAAAATAATTGAAATTCTTACAATCCGTGTAAGAATTTCAAATATTTTTTTTTATAATTTCTAAAATACAGTTTTAAGTTACCTATAAAAATAAATATAAAAATTACTCCTCCAAAATTTTAGGCCTAATGGTTTCGGAGATAAGGTATACCGAAAACTAGATTTTAAAAGATTAGAAGATTATTATTAGATTATTGAAGATTATTAAAAAACCTATATGGAGTATCCATATATAGTTTAAACCTGAAAAAAATATGATTTGCTTGGAACCCTTTGCACGCGAGTCCGACTCGCTCTTGGCCGGTTTTTATGCCTTAAATACACCAAAACATAAAATTAAAGACAGATTAATTCCGTCAATGAACTTTTCATCAACATAAGCATCACATTCGCACCGCTTGCTGTGTACAACAGCGTTCTGAAGTCTCGCTGTGCAAGTTTATGACATAAACAAGTAACATCTGCTTTGTCTTATTGAGTTTGGAACTCAATATTGACTCTCAATAGTAAATACGTACCTACAAATCAAATTTCAAGTTGCGCTGATGGCTGTACGTCGGTACGGATCAAAATTGACGAAAATATGGGCACATTTTTGTGATATGAGGTGCATTATATGTGTATTTTGTTAATTTTATGAGTGGTTCACCCTCATCCAGTCTATGATTTGGATAAAGCTGTTGAGATGTTCTCTTGGGAGAGGGCTATGGGCAAAACTATTGTCTGGTTGTTGGTGTTGGTATGTGTATTGGAGTGATGTAGGCAAAATAAGACTGTTCAATTCAACGATTCGTGTAATAATGCCATTAATTAGTGTGTGCTGTTACAAATATAAGGTTAGGCGAGCTGCACACTACACCTCCCCTTTAAAAAAAATGTTTGTAGGTTTTACTTACTTAATGTTTTTTTTTTTTTTTTTTTACTTAACTAAACTTACGAAACAACTTAAATTCTAACTATAACTTTGAAACATATCATTATACAAAGAAAATGTTTATACAAAACCAATCTTTTTAAGTTATAAACAATTTTGTGTTATTTTTATGTAGTACATATTCTTTATCATCTTTTAAGATTTTAACATTAATTGGTGAATCATCTTCAATGACTTTATGGTCCTAAATAAATTTTATCCAACTCGTCTCCTACTTGCTTTTTAATTAATACTAAATCTTCTTTTTTACATTTTAAAGGATTTACATTTTTAACTAAATTTATTTTTCTTAATTTCTTACTTATTAACAAATTGTTTCTTGCTTCAGCTTTTGCTCGTTGAATTCTGTATTTTAGCTCCAAAGGGTAAGAGTCAGTATTATAAAATGGATCAACATACGAACTTTGTGCTATGTTTTCCCAAATACTAACTTAAATGGTGTGTATTTTGTCTCTGAATGAACTGTAGTATTAAAAGAAAAACTCCAGAATGGAAGCCAACTGCTCCAATCTGTTTTATTATTTTCACACTGATTTCTTAGGTAAGCTCCTAGGACTTTATGGTTATTTTCCAAATCTCCCAGAGTTTTATGCCGATAAGCTGTTGAGTGCAGCTCATTTATATGCAACAAATTACAAATCTGAGTAAATACTGATGAAAGAAACTCTGTTCCCTGGTCTGTTATTATCTCTCTAGGGATACCATATCTTAGAATAAAATTATTTACAAACACGCGAGCTACAGATACAGTGTCTTTCTTTTCTAAAGGATAAGCTTCTACGTACTTTTTTAAATCACACTGTAATGTCAGAATATAATTATAGTTTAAATTATCTATGTCTAAGGGACCCATTAAATCTAAACTAACTCTTTAAAAAGCAGTGGATGCCGTGGATGTGATGACCATCGGCTCCTTCGTATGCCTATTGGAATGCTTTTGAATCTGACAACTTTTACACTTCTTTACGAATTGTGTTACGTCAATTGTCATTCCTGACCAATAATAATACTTCCGAATATTATTTAACATTCCGTTCACCTCTGCGTGGTCACTCGTAGGTAACAGATGGAAGTCATTCGGGATCACAGTTTTTGTGTCTTTGTCAGTAACTCTTGTCACATCTTTAATAACTAGTAACTTAGGAATATCATTTAAGTGACTCATTTCCATTATAATATTGTTTATATAATTTTCATAGCGCTTGCTTTTAATTATTATGATCTCGTTTAATTTGATTTGCTTGCAAAAACGTTGTAATTCTCTCGCTAACACACGGTTGATAACGATCGAGAAATCACAAAAATTGCTGATTTTTCAGGCACGAATTTGCAGTTACCATTATCACTAGTGAAATGTTTTAAATTTTGTATCTGGTTTAACGTATTTTTATTGCAAGACAAAATAAATTCAACGCTGTCAGTGAGTCGTTTGAGGATTTCCTCTACCTTAGGTTGGTTAGGCCTTGGAGTAAAGGAAATCTCAGTAGTCAAGTCAACAAGTTATTGTTGTCACAGTCAGAACGTAATCTACGAGCCTGTGCTATTGTCATGACCGATACTACATGTTTGTACAGACTGTTGTCAACATTATCTGACCCACCCTAAAATCAAACGACTTTGGACCCTCTGCCTGTAACATTAAGGTTTATTTAATTTATATGAGCTTATCAGACAAGTGCTCGAGCACTCGATGAACAAAAATACAATAATAACACAGACACGCAAATTTGATCTTTAACTCGTAACGTTAAGGTTAACCCACCAAACAAAGTCGGAGCCACAGGCATTATATATGTTTTTGTTAAGCTATTTTAATCATTATCTCGTTAACATTAAAGTTGAAAAGCTTTTATGTCACACTACATAATTACAACCCAATCTTTAATTTCGCGTATTCCCAACAAGTTCTTGTGGCTTAGCGGTTTGATGCTGGATTGACGACGAACAGCATGTGGGTTCGAAAACACAGTCCACCTATACATCAGTTTCTTTTTTAATTTGTTTTCATTCCTACAACATTGCTTGCAATATTAAAGAACGACCAATATGATTTTCGCCTAATAACTTATCTTGTAAACGGGTGGGTAATTTAAAAAACTTTAAGTTCACAGAATTTATATTTAACAAGAATGGTTGATTCATACGAAGTAAAACATATTTACTTCGAAAGGTACTCGTAGATCATAAATTCATCTAAGTAACTAAAGTTACACTACGCCTAATAGCAGTGACTGCACATACACATTTGTAAATCGTTTGACTCGTTAAGTATTTTTAAGCAATTTGCTGTAATAAAGCATCATGTCGTAACTTGACGACTATACCAAACATAAAATATTATTTTTACATGAGCAGAATGTTGGAATTAGAGAGATTGGTCGCCGACTTAATACAGCAGTAAGTGTTTTTTTTATACCTATTTTATTAATTGTGATTAATGAATGCGTAGTTGGCTATTTTACCATTACATTCACTCCTTACAAGTTACATACACGGTTCCAAAAATGTTTATTTTTATTTTAGAGAAATACGGTCAGGCTGTGGCTAAGACGTTATGGAGGCAATGGAAATATTCAGCGGATTCGTCCAGGAGCAAAAGCCATTAAGTATAGTCCCGAATTCGAACGCCACGTTGAAAATCCATTTTTGCCCATTCGTGCAACCGCAATAAACCACAATATTTCAGTGGAAACAGTGAGAAGGTATTTACACGTTTCTGGGATAAAGAATTATAAACCGGCACAGAAATTGCATTGACACCTGCTCATCGTGCAGAAAGGGTCCGTTTTGCCCAGGAATATTTAAATTTTAATTGGGAAGAAAATGTTGTGATCTTCACTGATGAAAAATCATTTAAATCGGACAAAGATGGACGTAAAATCTTATGGCGGAGGAAAGGAGAACGTTACAATGAAAAGTGCTTGCTACCTTGTAGAACCAGCGGTAGAATAACCCTGGGCTACTGGGGCTGGATGTCGTCCATGGGACCTGGTGAATTGGTGGAAGTTGGTGGTAGGTTTAATAGCAGTTTGTATTTGGAGATTCTGCGTGACGTCATGCTGCCGACTGTGCGAATTGCCTATCCAACGTCACATATTTATTTCATGCACGATAACTGCTCCATCCATCGTGCAGGCATAGTGCGGGAATGGTTAGCTGCTCAAGAAGGTGTGACAGTTATTAATTGGCCATCTAAAAGTCCTGATTTGAACCCTATAGAAAATCTATGGGGTCAAATGGTTTTAAATTGGGACACAACGGAAGTGCGAAACAAACACAACTTGGCTGAGGTCGTGACATCGACTTGGGAGCACATGAGAGGCAAAGATTTGTGTTGGAACATGGTGCGCGGTATGCGTAGCCGCTTACAACAAGTTATAGCAGGGGACGGTGCGCCACTCCGCTACTAGTTCATCTAGTAGGTATATTTAAACACACCATGTAAGTAAATGCTCAATGGATTGATTGTTCAACCATTAAAATGTTGCAGATTATGTGGTGATGTTATTGTTATAAACAGATTTTTTCTGTTTAAATAACATGTTTATTCACTACATATAGGCAGCTATAAATTTGTAAAGCATTTCACAGATGAATTCATTTTCTCGATAACAAACTTTTAAGCATAAGCATGCCTTGTTTAATGTTTATATGGCATACTAATATAAAAAGTATATTAATTTGGAAATATATGAGTATTTACTTACTTTATCTTACTTAAGTGTTTTAATGAAATAATAAACATTTTAAACTTGCAATTTTTTAGTTTTATTTATATACAAACTGCCCGTTTAAAAAGACAATACCCTACGTCGTCTATTAAAGAAATGTAAAAAAGTGTAATAAAATATCTAAAAGGTTAAACTTGGTTTCGAACGTAGACAACGATGAACATCGCTCTACCTTAGTGACCACAAGACCAACACAAGTCTTATAAGCCGCATTGAAATTTGATCTTAGTTGTAATGCTAAACGCAATATTCAAAAAAATTTGAACCATATAGTATTCTATCATAAAGTTTATTCTTGCACAGCACTAGCAGCCATCTTCTCCTCGTGCAAATTACACTTCTGGACACATCTATTGGCCCACCTTGTATTTTCAGTTTCGTTTGGTCCTAGCTAAAATTTTATATTAGGTCGAGCAAAAAGTTTTTATGCAGTTTTGAACCTGGCACATTCACAATTTCATTCAATATTCTTTTTTTGAATTTCGAACACAGAGTTTAAAGAAACAAAAGACAATTTGGAGCCTGTTTGTTGATATCAAACAATCGAATACTAAGAAAACTTGGTTTTATTGGTTTACTTGGATTTAATTCTTGAAAAAGTGATAGATATCTTTGGTTTTGCAACAAACATTACTTATTCTTAAAATTAAGGTGAGGTTCTATCAATAATCTATGGATACTTCACCTGAAGTCGCCGCCCAAGCTGTGGCACTTATTCAGGCCGGACACAGCCAAAGAAACGTGAGTGCTCAACTTAATTTAAGTCGATCTGCGGTCCGAAATGTTTATCGGAGGTACCTAGAGACTGGCGGCTTTGTTCGTCGCCAAGGAAGGCCACGATCTCGGGTCACAACTGAAAGGCAGGATCGATTCATCGTGACGACCAGCTTGAGAAATCGTCACCTTACCTCCATTGAGATACAAAACCAACTTCGCGACTTCCACGGAGTATCTGTGAGCGCTCGAACTGTTCGGAGAAGGTTAAAAGAACGCGATATGGTACCACACAAGCCAGCTAATGGGCCCAAACTAACGCGAGCCCACCGAACAGCGCGCCTTCATTTCGCACGCAGTCATTTAAATTGGACACATCAAGATTGGAGCCGTGTACTCTTTTCTGATGAGTCTAAAATTGTGTTACATGGCAATGATGGAAGGAAGAAGGTCTACCGACGTAAGGGAGAGCGTTTCGCACAATGCTGCTTTGAAGAGAGGGTTGCTTATGGCGGTGGCTCATGGACTGTCTGGGGCGGTATATCCGCGAGCGGCAAAACTCAACTTGAGGTTGTTACAGGACCACGGCTGCCAACATTAAATGCTGAAAGGTACATTCGTGAGTGCTTAGAACCTCACGTGATACCATACGCGGACTATGTGGGCCCAAATTTCCTTTTTATGCATGATAATGCAAGAGCCCATGCGGCCGGCATCGTCAGGGAATATCTTCGGGATGTGAACATCACAGTTATGGACTGGCCAGCCAGAAGCCCAGACATGAACCCCATTGAGCACATGTGGGACGAGCTAAAAAGACGTGTTAGGGCTCGTCAGCCAGTTGCCCAGACGATGCAGGAGTTGAAAACTGCCATAGAAGAGGAATGGGAGATGATACCTCAAAATTTCATAGAGCGGTTGATAAACTCTATGCCTAATTGTATGAGAGCTGTGGTAGATGCCCATGGAGGCAACACGCGTTATTAAATTAAACCTTTATTTGATAAAACATGTTTTTTATTAAAAAATCAATTGCTTTTAACAAGGCGCATATCCGACTTGTTAGGCGTAGCTCCATGTCGTATGGTATTCTGAATTCAAATTTAAAACAATACGATCGAAAAAGATGGTAAAATGTATCAGGTTTAAAACTGCATCAACAGTTTTTGTTCAATCTAGCAATCATATTTCGGTAGGGGCCATCGAAACCTGAACTCTAAGGTGGGCCAATAGATGTGTCCAGAAGTGTATTTTGTATTTTAAATAATCACTCCATAGTAGCATTTGAATACCAGCTTTATAATGAATACGAATATTTATTTTTCAACTACCCACTTATTACAAGTTATGTGAAAATATTACCATTTTAAAATGTTTATGTAGTTCTTTACAATAATACAAGAAATAGTTTTGGAATATAAATTTTATATTGAAAGCAAAACAATATCTTTGTCGCAGGATTTGATCTCGAACCTCGTTTTTCTCAGTCTTAAACACAGACCACGAGACCAGAATTACTTGAACTCAATCATTAAAATAAGCTATTACACTTATCATATTATAACAAATAGTTATAAAATATAACCTAATGCTAACGTTTAAAGATCAAATTTGCGTGTTTATATTATTATTGTATTTGTTCATCAAATCCTCGAGCAGTTGTCTGATAAGCTCATATAAATTAAATAAACCTTAATGTTACATGCTGAGGATCCAAAGTCGTTTGATTTTAGGGTGGGTCAGACAATGCTGACAACAATCTGATGGTCTGTGTGTGTTGTCTGAAACTGTTAGATGTAATAGGTATTCGGCTCAATGCATCTGCAGCTGCGTTGTGCTGTCCTGGGACATAACTAATTTCAAAATCGTACTCCTCAAGATAAAGTCTAAACTTTGTCAATCTGCTTGAAGGATTGGTCACATTAAATAAATAAATCAACGGCTTACGATCTGTTTTTATGTAAAACTTTTTGCCATATAGATAAGGTTTAAAATGTCGTACTGCCCAAACAATAGCAAGTGATTCTAACTCAATCACAGGGTATCGCGTCTCAGCAGGTTTCAAGTTACGGCTGGCATACGCGACTACCTTGCCATTGTTATTAGACAGCACAGCGCCTAATCCAAGTTTTGATGCATCAGTTTGTAACGTAAAGGTATTTTTGTCACTGAAGTCTGTATAATCAAGTGTGGTTGGACTAATAAGGATCTATTTTAGCTTATAAAATGCTCGCTCATATTCATCACTCCACACGAACGCTACATCTTTCTTACATAACGCATTCAAAGGATAGGCTATTTCAACAAATTTTGGGATAAAACGCCTATAATAATAATTCGCAAATGCAACAAATCACTTGACTTCGTCTACATTCTGCGGGACAGGGTATTTTAGCAGGCACCTTTGATGGATCGGGGAATATACCTTCTGAAGTGATCTTGTGTCCTAAATAAACTATTATTTTACGCAAAAATTCACACTTCAGCGGATTTAATTTCAAATTCACTTTTCTTAGACATTCTAATATTTTTATAAGATTCTTAAGAACTACGACAATACAGTCACCCTGGTTCAAAAAACATGATTTATAATTTAACCCAGACATTGCTATTGTCATGAGACGTGCAAATGCACTAGGCGATGTCTTTAATCCCACTGGACATCGTTTCATTTGATACTGCTTGTCTGTTGTAAATGCAGTGTATTTCCTAGACTTTTCTTCTAACGACAGCTGATAGTATCCTTGACTGAGATCTAATTTTGAAAAATAGATGTTATTAGATAACGAATCTAGTATCTCAATGATGTAAGATAACGGAAACTTATCATCCTGTATCCTATTATTTAGTTGACGATAGTCCACTACAAGTCTCCATTTCCTTTCTTCTGACCTATTTGTTTTTCTAGGTACCAATAGAACAGGGCTTGACCATTCTGAAATAGTCTCTTCAATGATATCGTTTTTGATCATTTCATCTATTTGTCTTTGTACCTCACCTTTTAATCCTTTTGGTAATCGATAAGGCTTGACATACGCTGGAGACTTTCCTTTAGTTTAATTGAATGCTCTATTAAATTAGTAGTAGTGAGCGTATCTCCTGGCAAATGAAATAGATACGGCATACTTGGCACATACGTTCTCAATGCTTCATTGTTCTTCTTTGTTTAAATATGTATGTAGTTGCAAAGTAGTTAGTAATGTTCTGACTCTATCCACAGATACATTATCGTCGTCAAATTTCCAAACATAATAATTATCTAGATTACTAAATCTGAAATATCTATGGTAATTGAACTATCAGTTGTATTTAATATTCTAACAGGAGTAAGCCCATTATGTGGCTTCGACACTGCACCCACTGTGTACACACCTTTATAAATTTCCTTTGACAGAATGACGCAATCAGTATTGTGTGACGTCGGGATGTGTTTTATTACTTCGCAATACCGCCCATTGTAAATAAATTCCTATTAATATGAACACTAACGGATTGATCTCGGGTTTCTAAACTAAGACTACCATTTTTGTAATTTAATACCGCGTTATATCACTCGAATTAAATAAAGCTTTATTATTATTATTATTATATCACTCGAAAAAATCCTGCCCGAGTATACCTTCTACGGCGCAAGATAAATGTTAAATAATGTAGAACTTTGGTTGAAAAGTTACCTTATATATTACAATATTTTGCAATATGTTTACAATATGTTGACGGCACGGTTGGCGTAGTGGTTGAGCGTTCGACTGCTGCGCTGCGTGTCGCGGGTTCGATCCCCGCACGGAACAAATATTTGTATGGCCTACAGATAGTTGTTCCGGGTCTGGGTGTCTTGTGTATGTGAGTTTAAATGTTTGTGAACGCACCCACGATACAGGAGTAATTCCTAGTGCGGGGCAACGTTTTTTTAAAAAAAAAAAAAAAAAATCCAAATAAATGTATCCCAGAGACTCTAAATTTCCGCTAATTCCTTTAATAACTATCTTATCCTGTTCTAGTAAAATCAATAAATTCCTATGTCGTGTCAATCTGTCATACTTAAGTACACATAGGCCAGCTCCACTATCAATCAGTAAATTAAGATTATCATTACAATTTTTAAGTTGACAATTAATTACACAAAAATTACTATAGCTAAAAATGGAATGTGTGTACGGTTTAGGTACGAAAAAATTCTACGGTTTCACGGACTATTTGCGTGGTCGTTGCGCAAGTTGTCTTGGACATTGGGCTGTTGCGCGTTATGCTGATGACGCTCCGGACGTCCGCGTAAATGCTGACGCTGACCGCCTGTGTTTTTACTTCGATTTATACTATAATATATGAAGTTCTTGTGCTATTTTCGTTATTTTTATTATGTCGATTACTAGTTTTATTATTGTTATAAAACTGGTTATTTCCTCGGCCTCTAGAACCACTGAAGAATCCATGTTTCGAGTTTTGGTTAGCACTAAATAGCATAACCTGCTGTTGTGGTTGGACAGCCATGGACTGCTCGTCTATCACTGCTCTTATGGCCTCTGACAACGACGCAAATTGTCGCGAGGCAATGATGGTGCTGAGCCGATTATCGGTCAAACCATCGCTAAACCGTTTAATTGCAATATTCTCATTGAAAGGACGCAAAACCTCATAGGCATCACGCTTATCGTTAGCCTGAGCAATCGTGAGATTCATGAACAACTCCTCAATCTCTGCACCGTATTTTTCAATACTTCTACGACCTTGAAAAGCTCTAAACAATTGTATCTGTAAAGCTACAGCTGATTTCTTTTGAAACAAACAATTGCGAATATCCTCTACCAAACGTTCAATATTTGCGTAAGAAGTTTTTAGACACAGTTTTGCACTAGGTGAGAGACGCGTTTTCAATCCAAATCAATCAATTGAATTATACTGGCATCACTGATGAACGAACTATATAGCAAGATACCATCAATTAGCTGATTTGTCACCTGCTCCTGCCAGCAACAGGCTAATTGCAGTTTTAATATCAAATGAGTCAGACATTTTTGAAGCACTACCTGAATATTCTAATAGATCTTTACTGCAAGTTTGACTGGCACTATCTACCTTAAAAAGTGTTGAATCATGAATTAATGGTTGGAAGTCTCACAAGTGTCTTTGCTTAACTTGCGATCTCTTACTTCTTGATTCAACTAAGTCAAAAAACTTTTTGACAAAAAAATTAACCGACGAAAAAGAACTAAAAAGCAAAAAATAAATAAACCTTTTAAAGTCGTGAGTAACGAGCATATTGCCCGATCAGCACCAGGCCCGAGAGTCGACGGCGCGTAGTGTTCCACGCGCGCCTCAAAGAGGTAAGGGTTACCAAACTTTTTTTTTTTTTTTCTTCACTTTTTCTAACTTTTCTTTCTTCTGTACCAGTTTTCTACATGGTTTTGATTCTTCAATATAGGTATAGTTTCTTCTTATTTTCTATCTTCATAAACTTCTTTCAATATAAATCTTCATGTATTTGTCAGCTAGAGACACTTTCGTTTTCACGCAAGTTGCAAAATTTAAACTGCTGGCTAAGGGTCGCCATTTATTGGAGTGATATAGGCAAAATAAAAGACAACTGTTCAAGTCAATGATTCGTGTAATAATGCCATTAATTAGTGTGTGCAGTTACAAACATGAGGTTAGGCGAGCTGCACACTACAAAACTATTAATATTTCTTTGTTAAAACCTAGATTAACGCGGGTTTTAACTACAAACGGCTTGACATGCCATGCTTTTCCAACTCTTGTTGTACCATAGACAGAATCCAATGGCATAATTATGCTTTCATTTTGACACCTGAAAAAAATCTCTTTTTATTTTAAATTATAAAAATTTTATAATACTCACCATCACTCCAGCCGAAAGACGTCCACTGCTGGACATAGGCCTCGCCCAAGTGTCGCCAACTACCAGTTGTGCAACTCGCATCTATCGGCCACTTACGACTGTCACCAGGTCATCGGTCTACCTTATGAGAGGCCTACCAATAATATTTATTACTTCAAAATATGAGTAATCCACAAACTTTTAGATTAAAAAATGACTATTTCTTTTTTTTTTGGGGGGAGGGGTGGGAAATCATTCAATGACATCTCCCGCTCTAGAGTGGAGCGGAAGGGCGTGTCAGACTCTTACTGACTAAAACCCACACCTGTTCCTCCCTGTCCTGAATGCCCAGGGGCGAGGTAACTCTTTCGAATTTATCCTCAAACCCCGGGCAGGCATCGGCCATGACGAGCCCCGTCCTCTTCGCTTACAACTCTTTGAGGCGCGCGTGGAATACTACACGCCGTCGACTCTCGGGCCTGGTGCTGATCAGACGGTGAGTTACCCACTACTCGCCGTCCGCAAGCCCGGGTAGTGACTGTAGGGGATCCCTACACTTAATGATAGTACCGGGGCGATTCTATGGGGATGATGATGAAATAAAACCGACCACCGCGAATGTCCGTTGAACACTGATTTATTGAATTAATGTACTTATAAAAATAACCTTAATGATAGGTACAAAATGCTGAGCGCACAGAATGAACGGCGCGTGAGTATGAAAAATAATGTGCGGTTCCGTACATCCTGCCCGCCCAAATGGGAAAACTGACATGATTGATTGGCAGATAATTAAAGTAAGAAACAAGTTAAATAGTCAAATGATATTACATAGTTAAATGATAAAGATAGCTAAAACAAATGCGATGAAAGTAACTAAAACGACTAGATATTAAAAAATGCACATGTCCTTAATCATCGCGGTCTTGTAAGTGCACTGAACGTAGAAACGTGGGCGAGGTAGCCCTATCTACACCACTGATTGTGAACACTTCACTACACTTTTGCACTGATTCTGCTAAACGTGATGCCACTGGCACTGGCGCCGTGTCTGCCAGCGCGACCACCACAGGCCCTGCCCCGAGAGCCTCCTGGCCCTGGGGGGCCGGCGACGCTGATGCGCTGCCCGTACTTCGTTGTCTTCTGATGAGATACAGGACGATGCCACCCAAGATGATGACCGAAGCTACACTGATGTACAACACAGTATAGTGATGAATATCGTGGATGCTCAAATCTGTAGACGACTGTTCCTTAACCTCGTCAATCTGTGCCCTTAGTTGGTTCCAAATGAGATGATGATCTTCTGCCTCACTGAAGTTCTCTGGTGCAGAAATTTTCATGATTTTGTTAAGTACGGACACCTCTGGGACTTCGATGTGATGATGAATATTTACATGATTGATGTAATTGTTATGAGCATAAATACTAAACGTATCTCCTTTCAATGTGCAACCTTGACCTAGGGTAATAATCCCGTTGCCGACTAGGTTCACCATTGTGATTCCGTTGGCGCAAATAATGCGAGTTTGGCATTCCGAGCAACATGTATACAACCAGCTGTTCGGCCTGTGCAATTTGATCCATTGCTCGTCACATGACGATTTTACGGAGTGGCATAGGTGTTTTTCGTTGAATATTTTGATTTCGCAGATAGTCTGCTTCATGTTTATATTATAGATGGGCATGTTTAATGAGCATAACAAGATATCGTTGGGAACATGAGTACATGATTGTAGGTCTGCTTCTGATAAAAGAAATGCTGTATCCTTGCGCAGATTGTAGGCTATGAGCGGTACTGATGGAATGATATGATAATATTCAAGTCCCCTCTTTTGCGAAATAGGTATAATTTTGTTCAACTCAAACAATTCATTGCTTATGAGTGGAACCTTGATTTCGATGATTAAGTAGTTAGAGAAGACTCTAGCTGACACCTTTAGTAAACGGTACAAATCCTTGACATTCCTCAAGTCCACAGGTATCGTAAGTTTACCATTCAGTTGACTGGAGATAGTGCTCAGCTGATACGATAACTGCTCCGGTGACAGTAAATGACTGTCAATGCGCCCGTGTGAGATATCTGTTACGGTACCGATTAGCGTTTGCTGAATCCAACGAATATTTGAGAGAATTATTGATGCTGCTAGTGCTGATGAGGTAATATAAAGGCTATCTTCGTTTGCAAAACGTACCTTATTCACCTCTAATGATATATTTTGAAGTCGTTTTTTGATAAATGAAAATTGTTTATTCATGATGTCCTCGTTACGGCGTACGATGTTAAACTCTGATTCTAAGATGCTTGTTTGATTTTTAATAAGTTTCTGTAGATGTTTTTCATTATGACTGATCTGCTCGATGTCATCCTTATATTTTTCAGCGAACCTTTCGTCTAGTACACCGAATAACGAGTTGGCAATATAACCCACGCCGTTTACTAGGCCTCTTTTCAGCCTCTTCGGGCTTTGATATTTAAGCAACATATTATAGTGTTCAATTTCGCTTATTTCGTGCTCTAATTGATGAGTGATACTCTGAAACGGTTTACTTACATCGGGGTTGCATAATGACTTGATATGATTGACGTAACTCTTGATGTCGGCTAAGCCTTTCCAGTAGGTCGTCATGTTGTAGTAGACAACTAGACGCCATTCGTCCTGGATGTACTGAAGATTGGATATTCTATCGAAGTAAATGGCTTGATTTTGTTCTAATGACGTTAGATTGTACGATTCATGATTAGGTATATTTTGTGCTGAAGCAGATGATAATAACATGAAAAATAGTAATAAGAAGCTGGAGAATAGGTTCTTCAATGTAACGTTGTTGCGAGGAAGTCGTTTTCTCTTGCTTCGCTCTGATTGGTTCTCTTGATCTGATTTGTCTTGATGGTTGGCATTTTGATCCTGTATTGTATCCTCGTTTACTGGTAACAACACAAGTCTGGTGACAGGACGTTGGATGATGCTATTTTTGGTTTTCAAGCTAACTACCCTTACGTAGCCATCCTTTCCAGGATGGACTGCTTGAATACGTCCTAGCGCCCACTTGCCGGGCGGTAAGTTTTCGTCCTTGATAAGAACGACATCATCGATTTCGAAGTTCCTGCTTGGCTTACGCCATTTTGACCTAGCCTGCAGTTGCTGTAGATATTCGCTTGACCATCTTTTCCAAAGCTGTTTGTTCATTGATTGAATGAGTTGCCACCTTGTTGACTGGGTTATGTGATCTGGATCAGTCTGTGGTCTAGATAGAAGCGGGCCACCAATCAAGAAGTGGCCTGGCGTAAGAACGTCGTCTTCAGGGCTCTCTGTCAACTGACAGAGAGGCCTTGAGTTCAGACATGCCTCGATTTGATATAGGAGTGTAGTAAACTCCTCGTAAGTGAGTTTCTGAGCTCCGATGATGCGCCTTAGGTGATATTTGAGGCTTTTCACAGCAGCCTCCCAAAGACCGCCTGCACTTGGCCATGCAGGAGCATTGAAGTGCCACTTTATCTTCATTTCATTGATATTATTGAAGAAATCGGTGTTGATTGTCGCTATGATGTCTTGGTACTCCTTCTTTATGATGCGGTTGGCACCTACAAAATTCGTGCCATTATCACTATAAACGTGACTTGGTGTTCCACGTCGGGCCGAAAATCTACGAAAGGCTGCTAAAAATGCTGGAGTACTTAGATCAGAAACAAGTTCCAGATGAATAGCCTTCGTAGACAAACAAACAAACACAGCAATATAGCCCTTAACGGTTTTAATTCCACGTCCCTTATTGGCCTTCAACTCGACGTGTCCGGTAAAATCGACACCGGTGTGAGAGAAAGGTCGTGACGGGGTAACTCGTGGCTGTGGAAGATCGGCCATGATTTGTTGATATTGAGTTTGACTAAAGCGCTGACACTTAGCGCATGATCTTAGCTTCCTTTTGACGGTACGGATTCCACTGATGATCCAATACTTGTCTCTGATGTATGAAAGTGTCAGTCGCGGGCCTCCATGTAATGTGGTAACATGAGCCTGATCAATGATTAAATCAGTGAGACGACTATGGCTTGATAGTATGATAGGGTGCTTTGATGAGTCATTGATGCGTGCGTTTTTCAGTCGTCCTCCTACTCTAAGGATACCGTGCTCATCCATAAATGGATTAAGACACGATATTTTGCTTCTAGGATGCACATGCCCCTTTTGTTTGATATACAATATATCTTCATGAAATTGTTTTAATTGATCATCTTTGATAACGATATTCAATGCATTGTCCATTTCAGATGACGTTAATACAGCTGTTTTTGATGTGTGTTTGCCTCGTGTTTGCGTAATGAAACGCGATATCCAAGCGACGATTTTCACAATACGAGTTAAGGAACTGTAGTTCTGTAAAAACTCTTGTATCAATGAAATATGATTTGGATATAAAGCCGTGTTTACACTAATCTTTTTGGTCTCCAAATCTGGTGATTGATATGAGGTGGTAGGAAGGGTGTTTTGTTCGAAATTGGTTATCCATTTCGGACCCTGCCACCACAACGAATGGCTTGATAACCTCCGTGACGTCAGGCCCCGAGTAGCACAATCTGCTGCATTCTCTTCGGACCTCACATGATGCCAACTTGATGATGGAATGATACTAATAATTTTGTTAATTCTGTTGGCTACGAACTGTTTCCACTTCTTCACGTCGCCTTGGATCCACCCTAAAACTATCATGGAGTCTGTCCAGGCATAAATCTCCACATCTTGATTTGATAATGATTCCATGACCTTCTTGATAAGTTGAGATAGTAGTAGCGCACCACATAGTTCCAGTCGTGGTAATGATACCTTTTTTGCCAGAGGTGCCAACTTTGTTTTTGCTACAGCGAGCGTTGATGTGCTCTCGCCCTTATGGTCTTTAGCTACTACGTACACAACACATGCATATGCTTTGTCGGATGCGTCACAAAAGCCATGGATTTGATATGATTGGTTTGTGTTGCCGAGATAGCGTGGTATGATAAATTGATCAATGATGTTGAAATCATTCTTAATCTGAATCCAGTCATTTTGAATCGGTTGCGGAACTTTTTCGTCCCATGATAAATGTAATGACCATGCATTTTGAAAAAGCAGTTTTGCTCTGATCGATAATGGTGACAGCCAGCCTAAGGGGTCAAATAGCTTTGAAATTTCCGAAAGTAGCTGTCTCTTTGTGATGCGTTCATCATGATTTTGTAATTGATTTTGAAAGCTGAAGCTATCCGTTGATGAGTTCCATCTTAATCCAAGTGTTTTTCTTGTTTCCGAACACTTGAAGTCTAAGGGGTTATTGAGTTGATCTGGTGATAGATCTACCAGTAGGTCCGATACGTTACTGGACCATTTCCGGAGGTTCATACCAGCTCCCTTCAGCATCTCAATGAGTTGATGCTGAAGTTCCTTGGCTTGATGAATGGTGTTTGCTCCACTGAACAGATCGTCCATATAAAATGATTGTCTTAAGGCTGACGCAGCTAGAGGATACTTGTCGGCATCGTCTATTGCCAGCTGTTTAAGCGTTCGCATTGCTAAGTGTGGAGCGGCCTTAGTACCGTACGTTATGGTAGTAAGATGATATTCTTTGAGTACTTCTTGAGATGATTGCCGCCAAATAATTGATTGAAGATGGCGATCGGATTGCCTGATAAAGATTTGACGAAACATCTTCTCTATGTCTGCCGTGATAACATAATTGTATGTTCTCCAGGTTAAGATGAGTGTCATGAGGTCCTTTTGAAGATTTGGTCCGCAGCACATGAGGTCATTTAGGCTTTTTCCTGATGTTGATTTCGCCGACGCATTGAAAACGACTCTAAGTTTTGTTGTTGTGGAATCTAATTTCATTACGCCATGATGTGGTAAGAAGAAGGCACGTTTTGATTCGTCGACATTATTATCACTGCACATGTGACCCAGTTGTTGATATTCTGACATAAATGATTTATAATTTTCTGCAAAAGATTCGTTATTGCACATTTTTCTTTCCAACTGTTTGAATTGTGCAATAGCCTTTAGTTTAGATGATCCGAGCTGATTTTCATATTCGGGTTTCATAGGTAGGCCAACCTCGTATCTACCAGATTCGAGACGACGAGTAGTTTGCTGATAAAACTCTTCACAGTACTGTTCTTCACTGGTAAGGGGTGATGATGATGTTTCAACGTCCTCTATCTCCCAATATTTTGATAGATCTGATAAGTCATTTGTTGCGATATGACAGTTAAATGTGCGAACATTGCCAGACAGGATCCATCCAAGTGCGGTCTGTTGCGCAATCGGAGCCTGCGCTGGTCCTTTGATGAGCCCGTCCATGATGATTTGAGAATAGATACTCACATCCAAGAGAATATCTATTGGCTTGGACACGTTATATTCTGGATCTGCTAATTGAAGATGCTGGATATGAGGCCATGATTGTTTTTTGAATGGTGCACCAGGCAAGCGGTTAGCAACCTTTGACAGAACTAGTGCTTCTGTAGTGAAATGATAGTCACCGTAGATTGATAGACAGTCGATTGATACCCGTCCTTTGCTTTGCCTAGCGCCAGCCCCTATCCCTGATACTGATGCGTTGTATCGTTGACGCTGCAAGCCTAATCGCTGAACAGCGTTTTCCGATATTAATGATATTTGTGATCCCTGGTCTAGGAGTGCCCTCAGGGTCACGTAGCTGCCGTCAGAACACTTGACGTTGATTGACAGCGTGGTCAACAATAACTCTTCGTCATCCCCTGCGACATGATTAACGTTAGGATATTTGTTTGATGATTTTGATGACGAAGCGGTCATTGGAGATGATGATGATGAGGTTGCTTGAGGAGCTGATTTTGGTGATGAGATACACGCTTCATGGAGTATCGTATGATGATCACCTTGACAGATTTTGCAACGTTTCGTCGAAGTGCATTGATTTTCATCATGACTAAATAAGCAATTTCGACAAATATTTGATTTCGACACCAATTTCAATTGTACGTCTGATGTCATTTTCATAAATTTTTTGCACGATAGCAAATTGCGGGCATGGTTTGAATTGCATACGGTGCATTTCGAGGTTTGCGTAATGATGGCCTGATAATTTTTGTTAGTGAAACCTTTATTATTGGTTTGCTTATTATGCGATTGATTTGGGTTCCGTTTGCTTGATGAGGGTTCCTTATTGATTTTAATGGGCTCAAGAGCAGTAAATTTACTCTCGAGGAATGACATTAACTCCTCCAGCTTTGGTAGATCGCGAGGATTCCTGCGTGCTTCTTTGTATCCAGCATATGTTTCTGGGTCTAATTTTTTGCATAGTAAGTGAACCAACAACGGATCCCATGTATTCGTATCAACACCGAGATTGTGTATCGCGTGAATACATTCGGTTGAGGTATCATACAATCTTTTGATGTCTAATGATGTTTGCCTTTGGATTTCGGGTTGGCTAAGGAAGATTTCGATGTGATTGGTGAAAAGAAGTTGAGTGTTATTGTACCGGTGTAATAAGATATCCCACGCGGTATCGTAGTTATCCGATGATATGTGTAGATGGTGAATGAGACGCTCTGCCTCGCCCTTAAGTTTTCCCTTAAGATGCTGCATCTTCTGAGCTTTCGTGATCGAATTGTTGTTATGAATTGTCTCGGTGAACAAGTCATAAAATGTTGGCCATTGTGTGTAGTTCCCGCTAAATGACGGTATGTCAATGTGCGGGGTCGATCTCTCCAAATGAGTTGTTGAAGAGATTTTCTTATTCAGCTCTCTTTTGATGTTTTTGTAGGCCAATTCGTGATTGTCGAACTCCTCGTCGTATGATAAGTCACCTCCAGCTAGGATATGGTCGATTTGCAAATGTAGCGTATCGATCATTGTCCACTTTGCTTGGATGTTTTTGAGTTCATCCTCAAGTTCCCATTTGTCTGATATCTGATTAATCTTGATACCTTTGACCAGCCGAGTGAATGCCCTAAAGTTCGTGCGTTGCAGTGATATTAGTTCGTCTAACTTGCCATCAGGTTGAGTTGATTTGTTTGATTTGCCGTAAGACGAAATGAGATTCCGTACAGTTTGATAGTGATCCTTGCCCTTTTGATACGTGTTGTCGAGGAAATAGTCGACCGCCATATCTTTATGCTCCGATATTTTTTTATTGTTTAATTCGAACTCTCCCCAGAGGTTGTCTATTGTGTCTAAGCGTTTCCTGAGGTACTCCGTAGTTTTGCGGGAATCCGAGTCCTTGCTGAAGTTGATCTTGATGGTAGTGAAACTGGTGATAATTTCCGATTGACGGGCAATAAGATCTTCCATGATGTAGGTAGGTAAAAGGAACAGTCTTACTTGGAAATATGATGATCCACGTGATGACAATGCTGACTGCAACCGCTGAACCCTCGCGCCACCCGATGATGAGCTCCACGGAGCCTGATGATGATGATGATGTCACGCCGTGATTTGCTTACCACGACCGTGCTGTCGACCTAAGCTCAAGTCAAGCGCAAGTCAAGTCCAGAATGAGCTAATGATAAAAGAGAGTTTCTCACTAAAGAGCCCACTGGTTTGATCACAGAACCACTTTCGCGAGAGATTGCCACTGAGCTATGCGCGCGCTAGCTCAAAGTACCGCGACGAGGTCCTGCTGCTAATCTCGAAGGACCAAAATAAATGTAGGGGATCCCTACACTTAATGATAGTACCGGGGCGATTCTATGGGGATGATGATGAAATAAAACCGACCACCGCGAATGTCCGTTGAACACTGATTTATTGAATTAATGTACTTATAAAAATAACCTTAATGATAGGTACAAAATGCTGAGCGCACAGAATGAACGGCGCGTGAGTATGAAAAATAATGTGCGGTTCCGTACAGTGACTATTCCTTTAAGACCGTAATTAGATTACTATTATTCCACTATAAACTTGCAAAATACGGTAATTCGATATTTGCATACTTTTCTCTAAAAGTAACAACTTCTAATTATTTTCATGAGCACTAGATGGTTACTACCAATCAAAAGTACTCGGAGGTACTTAATTTAACTACTAAAATTAATGTAACAAAACTTTCTTAATATCTGACGAAACACAAAAAGTGGAATAGTCATCTTTTGAAAAGTACCTTCTCAGTTCTACTAAAATTAATTTACCAAAACTTTCTTAATTTCTGACGAAACACAAAAAGTGGAATAGTCATCTTTTGAAAAGTACCTCCTCAGTTATATCACAGAGAAACAAAATATTAATTATTTATTTGCTCTCAAAGAGAAGATACTATGATACTAAACAAAATGGTATAATTAATTGTACTTTTCTGCAAATATTAAGAAAGATTCATAAAATTTTCGGATTTTCCAAACGCATAAATAAATACTCTCGAAGGCCATCCGACTCTCCAATATCTCAGGGAGTCAAAATTATCACCTGACCTTTACTGCTCCCGATGGCCTGAGCTGAGCCAAAGTTGCTCTGGGCGTTAGGTCAGGCTAGGTCATTAGGCCAGCCTCAAGCTTTTATCCGCACAAAATGGACTAGAAAAGAGAATAATAATAAAGTTCATTAAACAGCTTAGAAGAGGATTTTAGTTCGTAGATTTAGAGTCAGGTGAAAGGCTAGCAGGATTTATTATAGATGAGCTTGCACAAGTACCTTTGCTCGCGTTAAAGTAGGAAATGGGATGATTCAAGAATCATTTGTACCCAGGGGTACAAATATAACGATTCTATTTAGTACGTTAATTAGATTATCAAAAAATATTACACACGCCTTTACAAAATCAATAAAAATTCAAGTCGACTCTTCACGTCACCAGAGGACTGGCTTTTTTTCGGCCAAAGAATAAGCATTGCCATTTCACGTGGCAATGCTGCTAGTGTTTTAGGCAGTTTTCACATTGACAGCGATGTGGACGAATTTTTCGATACCCAATGAGTTCTAATCTCCTTTTTAGGGTTTTAGGGTCCTCGAAGGGGCCAAATGGAGCCCTATTGTTATCACTCACGTGTCTGTCTATCTTTTCATCGTCTGTCACATAGGTTTTACAGCCATACGATTGGAGCTACAGTCTTCAAATCACAGTATAAGCATCTTCTTGACCCAAAGCCAAAAATGCATAAAGCCAAAAGTACATTTGGCATAGGGTTACGTACCCTAAATGTGCGAAGCCCGACACACACTTGGCCAGTTTTTTATACCGCTTACGCACTTGCTTACATTTTATTTACTTTCTTTTAGCTTGTAGTAGTACTTTGTAATTATTGTAAATAATCGATATATCTCGAATAAAAATTCGGTAAAAAATAAATTAAAATGATAATCGCATCAACGTTTAGGAGTAGAGGCTTGTGACGTTACTTGTAAGTAAAAAGTGCTACATTTTTTACGTAGATGTGAGTGCGTCGTCATGCAAAATTGCGACGCACTGTGTCGTCCTCATTTTTTGTTTTCGTGTCAGAAGTAAAAATACGTGTCCAATATTTTTTGGTAATATAACTGAAAGACTAATTTAAAAAAAAAATTGTCACCTACTCTAGTAGGTGTATACCTATACTATATTATATACCAAGGGTACGTACTAATTCAGATCATGGTTTACCAGTATATTGAAACCCCTTTTTTTTTGGGGGTTGGAAATCATCCTATGACTTCTTCCGCTCTAGGTTGGAGAGGAAGGGCGTGTCAGACTCTCACTGACTAAAACCCACCCCTGTTCCTCCCTGCCCTGAATGCCCAGGGGCGAGGTAACTCTTTCGAATTTATGCTCAAACTCCGGGCAGGCATCGGCTGAGGCAGGCCCCGTCCTTTTGCTGACAACTCTTTGAGGCGCGCGTGGAACACTACGCGCCGTTGACTCTCGGGCCTGGTGCTGATCGGGCGGCGAGTTACCCACTACTCGCCGTCCGCAGGCCCGGGTCTACGGTGGCCGGAGATCGTCTCGCGGCGCCCGAAGCCCCTGGCGTCTCCTGCGGTGGATGCTGCTCAGGGCGTAAGGGCGACTCTGCCGTTGTTGAGTCTCCCTAACGTATGCCGCCTCCCTCTTCGCGAGCATTACTGCTTCACAGAAGGAGGAGACGGCTTCCCATTCCCTCTCGCTCCGTACCATGGCCTGAACCAGGGCACGGCGCGAGAGGTCGCTGCCGCCTATCGCATCCACGAGGACACGGTGGTGCTCTGTCCAAGCGGGGCAAACCTCCACCGTATGCTCCACCGTGTCCTCTGGGCGATCCTCGCAGTAGAAACACCAGGCGGTCACCTCCGCCTTGATCCGACACAGGTACCTCCCGAAATATTGAAACCCCTTTAAACGTTGAGGCGTGTTTGACAAACATCCTAACGTATAGACTTTGATATTTACAATATTCCAAAATGCCACCATTGTCCATGAAGTATATTAAATAAATAAATGTTAGTAGAATTGACATAATTAAGTTTTAAGGGTTTTATTGAAAGCATCTGACGTTTACTACAAATGCATTTAAAATTTTGTTCGGAGATATTTTGAGAATTGTCTTACCAAGCACAATCATTAAGTCGGTTCTTAAAATAGAGAGCTGTTTTGTACATGTCAAGGATTTCGACTTAACCTATTAGACAACATGACTTGAGTGTATGAAAGAAAATCGTAAAGAAGTCAATCTCAAATCCCCAACTACCTTAGATCTTGCTTAAGCTCAAGCAAATTATGATAGATATTTGTAAGAAAACTGACGGTAACACCACTGCTAACGGAGGCATTCGGTCCTCACGTGCAGCTGACAGGTCATGAGGAGTAAGATGGAAAGTGGGCCATGAATACAGGGCCAACAATAAATAAAAAAGTAAATAATATGTTTGACTTCGACACGATGGAAGAAAAAAAAATTTCAACCGATGAAAAAAAACTAAAGAGCAAAAAATAAATAAACCTTTTAAGTCTTGAGTATTGAGCTTATTTACCTACATAAAATATCAAATTTTATATAAACTAATTTTGAATCGGTGCCAAATAATAAATATCTGATTATTAAATATCCAAATTTTTTATATACGTAGAAATGATGAAGTCTAGATGTAGGTAATTAATCATTTTATTATTTGGCGCCGACTCAAAATTATTTTATATAAAATTTGATATATCATGTAGTTTACCTACATGAAATATCAAATTTTTAAGCTCAATACTCAAGACTTAAAAGGTTTATTTATTTTTTGTATTTTAGTTCTTTTTCATCGTTTGAATTTTTTGTTAAAAAGTTTTTTTATTTTACTATTTTTTGTGACTCGCATCATCTTTTAATACTCTGAGGCTAATTTCTAATCCTTCATCATTCCTCTTGGCACTGAGCTGATGATGTAACCATCCTTCCATGAGGTTCTCAGGATATTAAAGACTGGTCAATGACCAGTTGAAGTTACCACCAATATTCCAAAGACGTCTTTTCTTCAAAGCATATTAAGTGGTGTCTGTCACTAAAACTAGTTTTTTATATCTAAATCCTATTGTTTAGGAAAGGTATGGTTTCCATCATCAGCTCAGTTTCATGATGTGATGAGTCCTAAATGCAAATACCTGATTAAGTTATGAAAAGTAAACAAAAACAATATTCGTGCCCAATTTTCGAGGTTTTCTCTCATTTTTACCACCAATATTCCAAAGACGTCTTTTCTTCAAAGCATATTAAGTGGTATCTGTCACTAAAACTAGTTTTTTATATCTAACTCCTATTGTTTAGGAAAGGTATGGTTTCCATCATCAGCTCAGTTTCATGATGTGATGATTCCTAAATGCAAATACCTGATTAAGTTATGAAAAGTAAACAAAAACAATATTCGTGCCCAATTTTCGAGGTTTTCTCTCATTTTTATCAGGAGTACGTAATCAAATCCTGATGTCCTAGACATGTGACCATCCTTGAGGTATACCCTATCTAAGAAAAAAAGAATCATCAAAATCGGTTCATAAACAACGGAGTGAGGGCCGAACATACGAACAAACGCTAAACGTGCCCACAATTTTCGAGGTTTTCTCTCAATTTTATCAAGATTCCATAATCAGATTCTAATTTCCTTGACATGTGACCGCCTTCTAGGTATACCATATCTATAAAAAAAAGTATTATCAAAATCGGTTTTAAAACAACGGAGTGAGGGCCGAACATACATACAGAAACACTAAACGTGCCAACAATTTTCGAGGTTTTCTCTCAATTTTATTAGGATTCCATTATCAGATCCTGATTTCCTAGACATTGGACCACCCTTAAGGTATACCCTATCTAACAAAAAAATAATCATCAAGATCGGTTCATAAATGACTGCGTGAGGGCTGAACATACACAAAAAAAAAACATATTTACGGTCGAATTGAGAACCTTCTCCTTTTTTTTCGTTGTAACAAAATTTATTGGAAAAGATCTAATAAATACCTAATGATGTCTCGAGGAGTTAAAGGGACCAGAGTCAAGTTCAAATGCTTTAAGCATTAGACTGATCACGCTGTCAGTACTACTTTGGGATTTTTCTGTAGTGACGCTAAGTTTTAAGCGTGGCATTTATGAGTCTCACCGAATTCGTTTTTTGTTGACATTCCTAGGTTATACTTAAGATGTTAAGACAAAAACAAATTTTTTGAACACACTATCTATGGAATTATTGGAAAAATATTGTGGTCTTAGCAAAGGGTTCTAAACACAGACGTCCACGTGTCCAAGGATAATCAGGATTGTATGCCACAGCTGCGATATTGCTTGAGGAATCTTCTCTCTGGACCTTGATCTTTGATCTTCGTATGATGGGTAATTGTTCATCATCAATTGTAAGTGCTACATATAATTTTCTAAAGGACTAACATGAAACCTAATCTAATGTCACAGTGTTCTTAATAAATGTGAGAAATGAAGACCAAATCTATGGACTATTGTTTTACTACAAACATTCCTCATGCAATAAACCTGTAGATTGGTAAATAGGGTCTTTTGCAGAAACCTAACTCTGACGCTAGCCGGTGAGAAGAAAAATTTCTTTACAAACGGTACGAAATGCTAGGTGTGACGTCACGCGAAATTTGAACGCACTGTATCGTCATCAGTTTTGGTTTACGTGACATAAGAAAAATTACGTGTCCAATATTTTTTGGTAATCTAATTGACTAATTTTATTTTTTTATTAAACTAGCCTATTCCACACATTCTGTTAATTATAAAATAAGTAATGTCTGGCGGCTCTGGGGTCTTAGACTATAAGTAGATGCATACTCCACATAGAGTAGGAATAAGTTATGCATTACCAAGTTACCGTCTCCGGAATATGTAGTATCGTATCGATTCCCTTTAGATGTACCTACCGACTAATCGAGTTACATCGTATCGGTTCAGTCGAGTGCCTCGGCTTTGAATTATGTCTGTCTATGCTAGCCTGAAACATATCTTGAGTGTAGTGATATTGCGTGTGGTAGTCCTTAGATGTGTGGTTGAGAGCTGAGTGGATAGTGGATGCACTTGAGTGTGTAGGTATCTTAGACTAGGCTAGTAATGTCTTACGGTTATTAAATACAAGCATATTTTAACCCATTCTTTGAGATAAATTCTTAACAACGCTATAAGACGGATCCCATAAACTAAATTGAAATCATATTGGATAACAATCAATTCACTGCTAGCTTCAATTAAATAGATTGACCCATTTATCAGGAAAGCACTCATACATGCTAAAATATAAAAACACAAAAAAGCCAAAACTGTGATCCAATTCCAAAAGATGTAACCACGGACACTTTTACTGATATCAATGCTCCTATGAATTTCTTGAATCCTCAAAATAAGAGAAATATGGCTGCAGCTGTGAGCTATGTTACAAAATATCAATAGTATGTAGCTGAAGAAATAAACAAAAATGGAAAACCAGTAAATAGTGATCGAGATGGTATTTTTTAAATAATCCGCATATTTACCGTGTTCTTCGGTAACCATATAATAGATACATAAAATATTGAAACCTGATAATATAAAAAAAACAATAAAGGATACTTCTTCTCACATGAAGTGATAAAACCTTCACTTATTTTGTATTTTGAAGTAAACAATATAAAGAGCATAATATTGAAAGGTTGAACTATTCTTTGTACGTATTTGTCTAGTTTATTATTGAGTAACAATTTATTAGCTGAATGACTCGAGTTGCTCCACATGTTTTCTTTTTCATTCCGTTGTTCGATGTGAAATAATTATAAAAATTGTCTCTTTTTTAGTAGTTTCAATAAAATTAGTGACCGTATCAAGGTAGAACGTCGCTGGTTGTTGTCAAACTCCATAATTAGATTATTGTTTTATCTTTACCATAAATAGTCAAGAGAATTAAAAGAGTTGTACGAGTGTTCCAAAAGACCCTAGACTAATAAAATTTTCGTTTTTCTAAATATCCTAGATTTTGTGTTGAAGCTCGGTTTCCCTCAAAGGGAAATGGTCATGCCCCGCTTTTATTACCACATGACCCAGTGCCACTCGTCGTTGACTGGTCACGGCCCCATCGATGATAATTCGAATTCCATGAGTGTAAAGAAGTCCAAAGCCATGTTGTTGAAACAAGGAAAGGATTGAACGAAATGATTAATAAGACTTAGGAATTCATGGTTGTGAAATTCATTAGAAGTGGTGTTAAAAACATACAATATAACCGAGGGATGCAAAGTAAATCACTAATTAATGATAGCTTCCGTGAACAACCTTTACGTTAGCGTAATAGGTATTTGGTATATAGCTACTCACACGGTACCTCAGATCCGCACTCACAGCTCTCAGATTAACAATCCCTTAAGTGACGTCAGCGGCTTGTCAGCGGCAATGCGTCGTAGTTGTGTTTCTTTGGAGCATGTTCCCTAGCAGCTCTCTCGAACTGTAAAGCGTGATGGGGCGGTTTTCCCTGCGGCAACCGTGCGACCGTCCTTATCTGACAACGGAGCGACAGTTCCCGCGCAGAACGTCGTCATCATGCTCTTATGAGACATGGTCCCTGGCAGTCCTTAGACTGTATAATATGAAATAGATATGGTCAACCCAACCTCAGAAAGTGCACTCTTCGTACAACAAGTACATCTGCAAGACACGGTGCTCGCATCTGACCGAATCAATGGTCGCTGACAGAGAATATAAATTCAAGAATTAATACAAATTTATTACTAACTGGTAATCGCCGGTTTAAAGGCAAAACCAATTATTTCGTCCAAAAAAGACGATATAAAATTTTCCGTAAGCGCGTTTGGAAAGTTTGTTAATAAAATTAAGTCCTTGGTGATAAAATTATGTCAGTCACAAATGTTAGAGCGTGTTCTATTGCTATCTAAGTTTCCAACAGTAACATAATAAACACAAAAATTACCTTCATCTGTACAAAAAAAATTAAAATAAATTATGATCCCCCCTTTTAGTTGGGTTTGCCTTTATAATACAAATACAAGCATATCTGCAAAAGTAATGGTCCTGTTTCTAACAGACTCCGCATTTACGTGAGTTAAAGTATTGTTTTGATAATTAGCTTGTAAAGCTTATTGTCGATACGTTCATTTTGCAACAATTTTAAAAAATATGAAAAAATAGTTGGTTCTGCCTTTGTATTTTTTAATAGAAGTCTTACAATGTAGAATGCAAAATTGAACTAACATTACAAGTTACTGATTGGTATTGTTTAAATTATTAAATTGAATACCTACTATTACTATAGCATCTCAGTCAGTACAAGAAAACAATCAGAAAATAAAACTGACCGGTAACAAGAAGAAACATTTATTTTATTATTTTTGTATGAACACAAAAGTAATCTAAACAAACAATAATTGGCATTTAAAAATTAATCAGAGGCATCTGGGTTATCCTGGTCCTCTGGTTCTTCGGAAACCGTAACATCAGGTATACGATCCACTTTTTGGTCATCAGCTCTCAAACTTTGGAACCATCCATGATATTCGTCGGGAATGACTCCTTTTTCACAAAGTTTCAATAGATCGGCTTTTTTGGCTTTTGAAATGCATAATGGTTCCTTTTTGGTTGGTTGGTTAAAGAGTATTCTATTCTATATAACGGGTACAGTGTCTGTGGAAAACATGTGTCATTTGTGGTTGTGGCTTGTGGTGGTGGTTCAGCGATCACTTTTTGGACTACCTTGACGTGCTTAGACTGGAGTCGCGTACCGTAACGATGACAATTCTTTGAGGGGCTTTGGTCTTGTGTTTTTGACCGTAATTCCAAAGAGGGTTCTTCATTTCTAAGATCTATGTAAAAAAGTTTTAAGACATGTCGTAATTAAAAAAATATATTTGATTCACTTTTAATGTATCTCATTCGTTTTATTTTAAGCCACCTGACACGTTGTCCATTACTGGTTTTTGCTTTGGTAATCATCAAACTTTTGGCTAGTCTCTTAGGCCGGGACTCCATCAAAGCGGAGATGTGTGCGGTGTGCTGTGTGCTGTGCGAGAACAACCAATAGAATTGTGTTATTCACACATCTCCTCTCCGGTCAGCTTCTTCTATTGGTTGTTCTCGCACAGCACACAGCACACCGCACACATCTCCGCTTTGGTGGAGTCCCGGCCTTAAGATCTTTGAAGTCAGTGTACTTCATTTCCTTTACATGATAGGGTTTTTTAGTTTGTCCCTTACTTTTTCACTTGCATTGACGTGATAATCGGTCCCGTCGAAAAATATTCAACCACTCTGTAATTGAGTATAATGTTTGAGTGTTTTTGGGCCTATTCTATGCTGCTGTGCATCGAAACAACCTCCATGTGTGAGTGGTCCGATTCTAAAAATTTGTGTTCAATCAATTTTAGATGGTCGATTTTATGGACAGCCCAAAACAAAACAGCAGCCACATATTGGTTCCTGTTTTGTCCACCACATGTGTCTGAAAATAACGAAACCTCGTCGATATGATCGGGGATTTCGCTTAAGTAATGTAAAATTATCGATCCAATTTCAGAGCTGCCTTTCTTGCCATTAATTTCCGTCCAAGCATAACAAAATGCTTCATATGGAAAAACGCTCTCATAAATCGTCTAGTTGTATAGTGTAAGTTTCCTGCAATAATACAAAAGACCTACGTCTCCACTAGGAATTTGTAAAATTGCTTGCAAATCAAAGAATGCTGAATTGAAGTTCATTTCCTATTCTGCTCTCTCCTTGTCCCTTTGTTTCTCGCTATTGCATGTATCTTTTCGTTAAATATGCTGTTTATATACTCTTCTTCAATTTTAGTTTTTTCTAGGGTATCCAAACGACGATACTTGGCGCACAAAAGACACTGGTCTTTTTTGGGAACAAAAAACCTCAAGTTGAATTCGGTGCAAAATACATTTCGATATGTAGTCTCAGACACGGGTGTAACCACAGATATGACGCTCTCCTTCTCACACTCCTCCACATACAATGCATACATTTTAGTAATTGACAGACTACAGTCTAGATATTGGCGTTTAATATCTTTGCGCACATAATGGCTTTCCATCGTAGGGAAAGATTTACCGACTTTAATAATTTAATCGGTTTTGCTTCTAGACAATTCGTCAAAAAAAACCGAAAAACTGAATGCCAAAATCGATTATATTTACATAATTTTTATTTAGTGTGAACCTTCGGGAACAAAAAGGTGCTAATCAATTATATTATTTTTTATCATTAGTGACTAAGCCCTTTTTTTGACATTATTGTAGGACTAAAAGCCACTAAAAAAGTTTGGTATTTTTTGCATCTCTATTTCGAAGTATTGCTGGAAAATTATTACGAATTATTGGTTTTTAATTCTGTAAAGATAAACTTTCTCGATTTATTTGTTTCTTATTTCAGTTTAATATCCATATAATCGGTTTCTACATTCGGTAACTCGGAAACGGTAAGTCCTGCGGTTTAGTTGGTTTTACCATTAGACTAAGAATCAAATGCCGATTCGAATGGTATACTAAAGTGAAAAACTGAAAAAAATCGCAGATAGTTGGTTTTGCCTTTAACCCGGCGTAATATAGTTGAGAGTCTTCATTTAAGAAGTAAATAGAGTTAAACATTTAAACTCCCGTGAAAGTAGCCTACAGACAGCCCGAAAAGCGCCCACCCTTCACCACTTCCTAGTGTTTGAGCTGAGGAGAAGAAGTGGGAAAAAACTCCCCAATAACACGCTTTTGTCTGTTTAGTTATAAGAACTCTAGTCAATTAGCTTTCTCCGCGACTCCATCCGCGTGTCTGTGTATTTTATTAACTACAATATCAGCCTAAGATAAATAAGAATAATGAAAGTCTCACCCTGCCACACTCACAATCACAATCACTGAGTTTCACGAACGTACCTTACACTCCACTTACTGATATTTAAAACCTACTCATCATCTTCCTGCCCTTATCCCAAGTTACTTATGGTCGGCGCAACACGTTGTTTTCTTCCATTCTGTCGTGTTAGCTGTCACGCTATCACTAACTCCCTTTTCTTTCATGTCACTCCTCACACAATCCATCCATTTTTTCTTTATCCTCCCTCTCCATCCATCTACGTTTATATTTATAACTCTTTTAGTTACATGTGTTTCATCCCTCCTCTGCACATGACCATATCAAGATAAGCGGTTCTCTTTCAACTTTTCTGTCACGCGCCACTTTTAATCTACCTCAAGTGTACTCTTTTCTCATTTTATCCATTCTCGTTACTCCACAGATACATCTAAACAATCTCATCTCCGCCATATGCAATTTTTTTTTAAAGTTTGATCAGATCGGTATAGGTGTTCCGGTGAGAGCTATAGGCATAGGACGAGAAAGACTGCCGAAATCGCAGAACTGGTATTCTGTTTTGATTCTGCGCAATTTCAGGCCAACACTTTTCAGTCTTTTTTTAAAAATGTCTATAACAACTTTAGTAAATAGCCGTCTATGTATTTCGTTCTCAAAGTAAATAAAATATTTAAGCTTGGGATTCTTTTAGAAATTGCTTAATTAATTCTTCATAATTTAATGGAAGAAATACTTCTAAAACTTTTTGATTCTTTCTGGATAAATTTGATCTTTTATTTTATTTAAATTCCTAATTTGTCTACTTGTAAAAAATATACACATGCGTTACATTCAGATAAGCCTTGTTGAAACTAACCGTAACAATGTTGTTTTTGGATGAAATGATGAGTGACATCGATCTAGCACAAGTATCGGAGTCTATGATCTGTTCTCCCGAATCTTTAAGTGATAATATTAATATATCTCGGTCAGCCTTAACCGTAATGCATTCTAACATCCGTAGTGTGGGTTGTAACTTTGACGCTCTTATTATCCTACTGGACAGAATATCTATCCAGTGTGATGTTCTTGTGCTGACA
The DNA here is from genome assembly GCA_951329385.1 of Polia nebulosa. Taxonomy (NCBI): domain Eukaryota; kingdom Metazoa; phylum Arthropoda; class Insecta; order Lepidoptera; family Noctuidae; genus Polia; species Polia nebulosa. Next base: position 25,936,374 of record OX589602.1, read on the forward strand.
GAATGTTGGCTAAGTAAAAATACACTTACGCCAGAAATTCCCGGGTACGTCTCATATGCTTCAGACTTCACTAATCAGAATGACGGAGTAATTATTTATGTTAAGTCCGAGATAAAACATTGCATAAAACAGCCGTCATTCACGGGTGCTAATTGCCTTATCCTGCAATACGAATCCGAATATGCTATTGTTGCTCTGTATCGCTCACCGTCCCATCGTAACATAACATCGTTTTGTAATAGCCTTGATCTGTGCCTGGAATCACTCAAGTCAGTGAAGTCAGTAGTTCTGATTGGGGACTTTAATATTAACATCTCTCCAAACAATACTGACCCTAATTCTAGCGTGTACTTAGAACTGTTAGCATATCATGGCTTTCTACCTGCACATACTCTTCCCACGCGTAATGATAGTTGTATTGATCATGTCATATTGAGATCAGATAAACGCGCAGCCACTTATGTTTTAAATTCATTTATAACTGACCATGCACCTCTGGTTTGTTGTTTGGACTGCAAAATAAAAAGAAATACCACTAATACCACATTCCTAAAGATTAATTATCCGGCTCTAATTCTACACCTTTCTGATTTGGATTTTGGTTCTGTATTTAATGCTACAGATGCTAATGCTTCAGCTAACAATCTAATTCAAATACTATCTGAAGCTGTAGCTTTGCACTCCAATCAAATAAAAATTCCTCATCGCAAACGCACTATTAAACCATGGATGACTCCAGGCTTGGTACGGTGTATCAGGCATAGGGACAGACTCCAACTAAAGGCTAATCTTGATGCACAAAACGCTATACTCCAGATCGCTTACACTAGGTATCGTAACTTTTGCAACAATCTTTTTAAAAAAATTAAGATTGCTTATGAAAAATCGGAATTTCACAAGAACAAAAAGAATCCAAAGGCTATGTGGAACACCATTAATCAAATCAGTAACCTCAAACAAAGTACTCCCCCTCCCAGAGAATTACTTAATCTCACTCAAGATCCATATGAATCCCTAAATTTAGTTAACGGTTACATTGCTCGAATCGGTGCTTCACTTGCTGAGACGATAGTAAATGGACAGGGTGTAAACCAGGCATTCTCGTCAACTAACTATACTACATCTCCTCAGTCATCGAGAGATTCCATGGCGTTATTTCCTGCTGATTGCAGTGAGGTTGAAAGGATTGTAATTAATTAAAAAAATCATTCTGCAACTGGTATTGATGGTATACCAACGCTGTTAGTAAAGAGTGCTGTGAAGATTTTGATTCCCCCACTTACATATATGTGTAACCTGTGTCTCACCACGGGCGTCTTTCCGGATGTCCTAAAGAGAGCACTGGTGCACCCTATTTACAAGAATGGAGACCGAGACAGTGTCGGAAACTATAGGCCGATATCCGTGTTGCCTGTTATTTCCAAAGTTTTAGAAAAGCTTCTAAATTCTAGACTCGTTAGTTTTCTTCAGCAAAACAACATCATTGCACATAATCAATTCGGGTTTGTTAAAGGGAAATCTACTGAAGATGCAACTTTGCTTCTTACAGAAACTATCGCTAAAAATCTTGACAGTAATAAAAAAGTTATTGGGATTTTTCTAGACCTTTCAAAGGCCTTCGACACTGTCTCTGTACCATTACTGATTGCTAAAATGGAATCAATTGGTATACGTGGAATTGTCTTAGATATCTTTAGATCTTACCTCTCAAATCGGACTCAGTGTGTTAGACTGGGGATTCACACTAGTTCAGTGGCTACTCTTTCTTATGGTGTTCCTCAAGGCAGTGTCTTAGGGCCTACACTTTTTCTTCTGTATATTAACAGCTTGTGCACAATACAACTGCCTAACTGCAACATTGTGACGTATGCTGATGACACCGCTTTAATCGTACATGGATCTGATTGGAAAGAAGCTCAGAACTGTTCGGAACATGCACTAGGGGTGATAATGTCATGGCTCAATGATAACCTCTTAACCCTAAACGTAGACAAGACTAAATATATTACTTTTTCACATCGCACTCATACGCAGCCATCAACAGAATTCGAAGTTGGAGCACATTCATGTGATCTGCTCAATAACTGTACTTGTCCTAGGCTTACCCGTACTTCTAATATAAAGTATCTGGGTCTCACTATTGACAGCTTACTGAATTGGTCATCTCATATTGCTCAGACTACTGCCAGAATTAGAAAATTAATTCCCGTTTTCAGAAGGCTGAGGAACTCTGCTGATCTTGAAACCCTGTTGTGTGTTTATTATGCCCTTGTCCAGAACTTATCTCACTATTGCATTGTTGTTTGGGGTGGTATTGGCAAAACTGCCCTACTTCCCCTCGAGCGAGCCCAAAGGGCTATCCTAAAGGTGATGCTAGGTAAACCTCGAAGATATAGCACAGATCTATTGTATAATGACTGTTTGGTACTTTCCATCAGGAAGCTCTTTGTGTTGTCTACTATTCTTCGCAAGCATAAAAGTATTACATATACACCGATCTCTAAGCGCAATAGAACAACAGTTTGTTCTACGGTTCCTTTTCGTACAACCATCGCAAGTCACCAGTACTATACTATAAGTAATAAATTGTATAACATTGCAAACCGAGCCAATAACATTTATGAACTTCCTACCAACAAGTGCAAAGAAAAGATACGAAGTTGGCTATTGCAACTAAATTATACACAAATGGAGGAAATTTTATACAGTTAATTCTTTTCACTTACACCACACATCAATTTACTCATCCTCGCAGAGACAACACATACATATACACCGAGTCATATTCACCCACACACACACACACACTTACACACACACACACACACACACACACACACACACACACCATCCAAAAATGATAACGTACCAATACAATAAAATTGTCTGTTTTATATTTTATTATGTTTAAGTACCCACATTTTATATTACTAAGTTTTTACTTTTTTATTTTTGTTAGTACCTACTTATAAACTAATGTACAGAGTGGAAGGCGCTGACGACTGTGACACAGTTCATACTACTACGGTCGTCGACGTATTCTCTTGTTTACATAATCACCCATTGTTGTTATTATATTTTCCATACACTAAGAGATATTTGTAATACTTAGTTATTCAAATAAACTATTATTATTATTATTATTATTATTTTGAAACCAGGTAAACACTAATATTTGCTTTGTGTATTTCGTTCTCAAAGTAAATAAAATATTTAAGCTTGGGATTCTTTTAGAAATTGCTTAATTAATTCTTCATAATTTAATGGAAGAAATACTTCTAAAACTTTTTGATTCTTTCTGGATAAATTTGATCTTTTATTTTATTTTGAAACCAGGTAAACACTAATATTTGCTTTGGTTTGGTGTCAATTGCTTTTCTTAAGATTGGAATTCCTAATGAGTCTGGTTTTATTGTTGTACTGCTGAACGAACGGGTAAGTTATCTTGAAATAGGTCCGCAGTTGTATACAAGTTAGAGTCAGAATTTGAAATGGTTACTAATTCTGTTTCATTTTCTATTTCAGTTTTAGTTGTAATTTTTTCAAGTTCTTTTAATTGCTTTATTACTTTTGTATTTCAGAACACACACGCACGAACAGCCGCACGGGTCGATCCATAAGGTTAAGCTACGCTTGCCGGGGTTGGTCCATGGATGGGTGACCATCTTTACATACCGAGACTCCTCCGTGCCTCTTAAAGTACGTTAAGCCGTTGGTCCCGGCTGTCAATTGTGGATCTTTGACAGTCGTTACGGGTCGTCAGAAGCCCGAAAGTCTGACATCCAGTCTTACCATAGGGTATCGTATTACCCAGTAACTGGGTTGTGGAGGTCAGATAGTCAGTCACTCCATGTAAAGTACTGGTATTCAGCTGCATCCGGTTAGACTGGAAGCCGACCCCAAGATAGTTGGGAAAAGGCTAGGCAGATGATGACTTTTGTATCTCAGACTCATCTACATTCACATTCATTGATGTGTCATCTTCGTAACCTATAGCATTAATTTTAATGCGTGAAAATGCATCTGCAGTCTGCACTAATATTTTGTTTGCCAATTAACGATTACAATTATTCTCTGCAAAAAGCAGAGAATAAAGCCAAGCAAGAGATCTGTGATCTGTAAAAATTTGGAATTTATATCCATATAAGTAGAGTCTAAAATGTTTCACGGCCCAAATAACTAAGAGCTCTCGTTCAATTGTGCTATAATGCATTTCAGTTTCGCTAAGGGTTGCGGACACGAAGTTTGAGGACGGTGGGGCGGCCGCGGCGGCAGCGCGGGGAACGGGCGCGTTTCAATGCATAGACATATGGAACTGGCCTCGAAGGCAGCGGTGCGGGGAACGCCGTACGAGCAATGCACACTAGTCTGACTTCGTGTCCGCGGCCCAATACTACAGACGATTTTTAATCTGAAAAAAAAAAATACATGGTCTTATAAAAATCACCTAAACAATATTATACCAATATTCTTGTGCAACCAATCAACCAAAAACGAAGGTAATATCTAATATCGTATCTCAACAAAAGCTAGTTACGATACAAACAACCACAAAGGGGGTATTCTTAAAGCAATTTCCGAGCCGATACCGCTTAGCGCGTTTCGGTTTAATCTATTTTTAAGCCATAACTACGCGGTCAAAAGGAAGCCTTTACCCGGTTGTCGGTTAGAATCGGGGGAAGTCGGTGGAAGTCGGAGAAGTTCGAGAACCCGAGGATTTCTAGTACCATCCACTTCAAAAGAAACCTCTCAAAGGGCGAAACTGAATATAATATGAATTTTCTCGTGTAAAAATGCAGTCTGTTGTACAAACGCTAAGCAAGTTATTAAAGTTTGAGATTGTTGGTAATTCTTGTTGTGAAACAGAACTATTCGATTTTTTGCGTCTGTTTGTGTTTTCAGACAATATTGGGGTGAGACTCGCACATAATAGGGAAACATAGGACATATGGATGGAGGCCTAATCTCAACAATACGCGGCAAAAAGGTTTACTAATTACATGATAATGATGAACCATTTTGAATCAAAATTAAATTGTGAATTAATTTGACTGTCAATGTGTTACCCATCTCTATAGTTTAAAACAAGAAGACGTGTGACATTAATTTAAGAACCTGCACTGAGCCTCCGTGTTGATATCTGCTCCCACTCAAATAGAGGTGGCCTGTGTCCCAGCAGTAGGAAAATTATCATAGGGCAGCGTTAAAAATAAAAAAAAACGTTTTTCAACATAGGATATGGACCTGTGGGGCACATCGATCATGTTACAAGGTGTGCAGAAAAAACAAAAAAAAATTGCAATGACAAGTCTTGTCCTTTCTATAAAAAAATTAATATTTCCAGATTTTTTTTAGGGGTCTGTGACGGTGGTTATACCTAAGGGTCCAAGGTTAAAAAAAAGCTGAATATTAAAAAAAAATAACCCGACTTTAAAAACAACTAAAAAGTCACTTTTCAAGCAGTCTAACACAATTAGTGGCAGTTATTTTAGTTCAATTATTGATTTCATGACTTGTTTGGAACTTTTTAGTTGTTTTTTACAGTCGGGTTTTTTTTTTAAATATTCAACTTTTTTATTTTCTAAATTTTAATGGTTTATATTTTAGGAATCGCCTCCTCGAGCCCTATATTTTGATACCCCACGTAATATAGTTCGTCGATTTTTTTTTTCTTTTTCACAATACACTACAATACAAAGAAACAAACTTACATACATACAATTCGATCTGCCTAGCCTTTTTTCCAACTATCTTGGGGTCGGCAGCAATCGGAGCGACTGCCTATCTGACCATAGACATAGACATAGACATACATACATACAAACATAGGCTGATAAACACATTACTCTCCCTTGCGTCGCACAGTCAGGTAGAAAGTTTGGAAAAGGCTGTTATAGGCTCTCTCTCTCTCTAGTTAAAGGCTGTTATATCTTCTCAAGCACATCTTTACCTCTCGCTAGATCCTCGAGCCTCTATTTCAAACTATAATTATATTTCCAGCAACCTACTACTTATCATCATCATCTGCCTAGCCTTTTTCCAACTATCTTGGGGTCGGCTTCCAGTCTAACCGGATGCAGCTGTAATTTACATGAAGCGACTGCCTATCTGACCTCCACAACCCAGTTACTGGGTAATACGATACCCCTTGATAAGACTGGATGTCAGACTTTCCATCTTCGACCACATCATCGCTTACCATCAGGTGAGATAGTGGTCAAACACGTGCCCATCAACAGTAAAAAAAAAAAAACTTTCGTGTTTCTGACGACCCGTAACGACTGTCAAAGATCCGCGATTGACAGCCGGGACCAACGGTTTAACGTGCTTTCCGAGGCACGGAGGAGTCTCGGTATGTAAAGATGGTCACCCATCCACGGACCAACCGCGGCAAGCGTAGCTTAACTTGATGGATCGACCCATGCGGCTTATTACTTTAGTCACGAGCTCCTCAACAGCAACATATTACATATAACACTATGATTAGCAAAGTTGGCAACACGGAGAGACAGTTGATATTAATATAGTGCCAATAATCTGAGCCTGAGATAGTTTGTGCTAGTTTAAAGTGGGCCAAATAATAACAGTTTGAAATAATTATTAGACGTGTAGCTAAAAAGTTTGTGCTGTTGGCGGATTAGGGTTATTAATTTGAGGGGTACAAATAGATTTGGAGTATTTTGAAGGTTTTAAGGTGTGTCGGCCGACCTGAAGGTTTAATTTATTCAATATATGGGGTAACTTCCCAACTTGCTATGCTAGCGCTGATGTTTTATTAAAGGTTTGTTTAGTAAGGACTTTTTGTTTTTCCCTATTTGTATACTTAGCTTGATAAATATTATTAGTAATCTAGTTACCAATAATAAGGGTATGGTACATAATGATAGATATTTTGTTGACTGTCCCGATTAATTTTGATTAACAGCATGAAAAAATTATTTATAATACAATACCAATTTTATGTAATGGTATTCAGCTGCCTCCGGTTAGAATAAAAGCCGGCAAATATGTAGCTGGAAAACGGCTAGCCAGATATTGGTTTATCCTCTTCAAAAACATGACTTTACACAAATCCCCAACGTATTAAATTACAGTCAAACCTTATTTCCGACGAGATATCGAAAAGAAAGAAAACACCTTTCCTAAAATAATTTGTAGTGGCGAAATACAATCATGTCTACTGTCAGTTCTTCAGTCCATAGAGATTATCCAAGTGGTTGTGTTTTGTTTTACATATCAACTTTCATCTTTCTGTTAATATTAGTGTTATGTTCTACTTTCGAACAAAATAGAGGTATGAACTGAATTGCTTGCTTCATTGGGATTGAAACATAAAAGAAGCCTGCCAGAAGTCAAGCCTTAAAACGAAACTTTAGATTTGACATATACTATATATTCAAAATACAGAAATATAGAAACAATGCTATATTATACTGTACACCACAACAAAATTAACTGGTTCATGAATGCTCATATATTTGCGAGGGCCCACCTGTTATGTTTGTGGATGAAGTTTACATAGAGCCCTGTTAAAGCCTGCTCCATATACGAGTATGTGCAGGTCATAAATAAAACACGTGCACGTTATTTTCAGTGGCGATACTGTAAATCATAGGTGGACATGGTGCGATGCGTTTGCCATAGAGTCCGAAGTGATAGACGTGACATAGGTGCCACAACGAATTTTCGAATGCGGTTGAAGACGTATCCCTAGTAGCATTTATTGTTGAGCCAACAATAAAATGATAGCATTTATTGTCGGCCCAACCAAATGCCAGCAATAAATGTTATTAGGGATTTCATCATTATAATCATGATTTCAGCCAGAAGTCGTCCGCTGCTGAACATAGGCCTCTCCCAAACCTTTCGGCTCATCAACCATCTGTTCATTATTAATACGCAATACAAACACCACGCCTATACCTGGAAGGGGTATGATGAGGTGTGTTTAGTATTCCCAATGCTATCAGTAGTTAATACTGGGAGTACTTATTACACCTCGTCCCTTCCATTGAGACATGTCATAAATATGTAAAACTTTCGTCTCGGCGGCGCTATTCCAGGTTTTGGGCTGAGAAATTTTTCATGGAAAAACGCAATCACTAATTAAACAATAGACATAGATGCAAATTCTATTCCAAGCGGCTTGTATACCAACATTACTATGTCACAACTCTATTAGTTGCTATACTCTGTGGCAGAACCTATTCACTGTAGCACTGTGTAATATACTGTGTTTCTAATGCCTTTTGATTTATCACCTTGATAACTACGAGTGTACCTACTTCAAATTATGCATGTCGCTCTATCGGTTTGTATGTGGGTTTAAATGAATCAAATATTCATACGGGGTTGCTTTCAGGGCTTGAAGAAGTACCTTTTAGAATCATTTATTACTCAGTTTTTTATTGACTACCATAGTTATTATTTTCAAACAGCTTTTAAAATCAAATTTAACGTAAGTAGAAAATGATGGAATAAAGAATAATTTATAAACACATTATTTTATCAAAAATTAAAATCAAGTCTAGCAAATAATTAAAAATTGTTTTTGAATTCGGCAGTGGCGTGATGATAATTACATCTAATGGTCACAAGAAGATCTAAGAGTACTACCAGGTCATATTGTGGTAAATTGGAAATCAAAGTGTCAGAATATTATAGCAACACTGTCCAGAAAACTGAACTTAAGAGTTTAGTCATCGTTCAAGAAGGCTTACATTATGTATATTACTGGACCTATTTGTATCTTTAAAAATCTGTATATAAAAGAATCTGATCTTCCGTATATTTTGACGAGTTATGCGAACGTAAATGTAGGCAACAGCTGTTTTTTTTCGCGATTTCAAAGTTGGTACGATAGTAAAAGTTATTCAGTTTGATGTTCTAAAGCATTCCTTAAAAATTCGAAGGTTCATTTTTTAACACCTTATACATGCATGTAACAAAAACCCTCTCCGATCCTGAACGGTATTATTTGGTATCGTACTGCGTACACATATTATATACGTAATCATTTAATGGATACGAGATTATTATTTTTCCCCAATTAAAATAATAAAAACTTATCAAAGGCAACACTGAGCGCTCGACAAAGTTCACCTACAGTTTTGTACCAAAGAAGCAGCCTGAGCAAGACGGTCTTTTTGATCCTTTGTTAAAGAGTGCGCCTAGTGTAGGGTGGTATCGTTTAAAATGAAAATAGGTAAAAATGAAATAATTTGGCCGACCTATAGAGTGTTGTCAACTTATGAAAATTTGTCCTTAGTGTTAAATTTCGCATATTTTATAAAAATAAAAGGTTTATAGGTTAACATTTTTTTACAATTTTTTCTAGTACATATGTTAAACCAGGAATACGCCTTTATTGAATCGGACAGGATGTGTGTTACATGCTGTATAACTTTATACAAGGTGTAACGTATCTCCGTTACCAATTGTATAATGTTATAAATGCAAGATCACCCACCACCTATCTGGGGTCATATTATTATTTTAAATACTACTTCTGCCCATACATGCCCATGAACAAAATTTTTCAAAAAGCCATACTCAATTTCGAAAAAAAAAGGATCAAAATTGACGTTCAAACGGAGCCCTATTGCTGTCACTCACGTGTCCGTCTGTCTGTCCGTCAACTATCACAAAATTTGGATCCAAAGAAATTTTTAAGTTTCCATTGTCCTCGAAATTTGGTGATAATAAGAATAAGAATAAATTTTGTAAAAATAGTTTACACAAACTATTTATAATAATATTTATTATTACGTATATTATACTAATACATAGCAACATATTGATAAATCAGATTTTTTCTTTGATAATTCCCTCATTTGGTACGGAACCCTAAATGTGCAAAGTCCGACACGCACTTGGCCGACTTTTTTTTCTGACTGCCAGAAGTGAACAATTTTTCAAGCTAATGGCTGCTAAACAGATGAGTAAATAATAGTTATTTCCACACATTTCTGTGGTAATCTGCCGGGTTCTTGATTTAGCAAGGAAAGTTTAATGATGATGATGAAGTTGCATTTACTATGATAAGTTGTAGTCGTTTAATAGAAAAAAATAAACAAGGTCCAAAATAGTTCTATATAATTAACTGACACAGTACTCTTATTAATCACTTACGTAATTTGACAGTGAACATGATTCATTTACAAAAAATATGGGAACAATAAATAGGTAACTAACAACAATTTCAAAATTGGATTAGTCACCACAAAATTAAGGAAATGTTATTCATTAATCATCAAAAGCTGATGAAAGACAAACGAAAAACATGTGGAACCAGTGGAACAACTCAAATCGTCAAGATACATTTTTACTCAACAATAGACTGGACAAAGATGTCCAAAGAATCATTCAACCTTTCAATTTTTTCCTCAATGTGTTTTTTCCTTCTAAATACAAAATCAGAAATGGATACATCACGCCATGTGAAAAGAAGTATCACATATTATTGCTGTTCATCATTGTTTCTTTTTGCAATGGTTTAAATATCTATCAAATGCTCAACGATCCAGTCAGTGATTGTCCTAAAAAGAAAAATAGTTTTAATGTAGTTAATTTCAGCTTCTGTTGTTTAGGCTACATTTTACTGGTCTCTTATAACATAATTTATAGCCGTAACAAAGTTTTTCTTTTTTTAAGGATACAAGAAATTCAAAGACGATTTGATATAAGCATTCAAAGTTATATCATTTGGAATTGGATCTCAGTTTCATTTTGTATATTAATTAATCTTTTACCTGAAATATATTTGTATGCATTGCAAGAGTCAATTAATTTTGTGTCAATCAGCAATACTTTAATGACCGTCGCTAATGATATGAAAATTATACACAATTTTCGACTTATGACATTGTTGGCAAAATATCTAAAAGAATGGGCTAAGAACGTTATGCAGATATATTGTCAGGACAATTACGAATATTGTCAAAAAATGTTTGATCTGTATCAAAATATTTTAGAAGCGTACAAGTTGCATAAAAAGATTTTTCAAGTGTTGGTAAGTTAATATTTACTAAAACCGAATTGTTTTTGAACAAGTATTATATTTAGATACGAAGGGAGGTGTATCATGGTTATTTACCTTCTATTTCAGTGACTTATAATTTTAGTTAATATTGCTTTTATTCATACAGATATTATGGCGGGTAATAGACTCCTTCGCTAGAGGCTTATGGTTTTTGTCAGCATTTATAATACAATTGCAAAATTCAGCAACACAAGACGAAGTAAATATTGTTTTGCATCACTTTTGTACTTTTTTTACACCATTCGTATGTCAAAAATTTTATTGTTGCATTTTTAAAAATACAACTGGTTTCCCAACATACCGTGTACCGATATAATTATATATTGGGACACCAGTTCTATATAAGGTTAGGTATTATTTTTCGTCATATCGACGATTCCAGAGTTAAATGTATTTTAACCATAATTGATAAAGTGCAATGCAGTTTAAAATAATTCTCTGATTAATATTTTTTTGGTACTCATAGCACCAATACTCCATCTTTCACACCTGCTTTGTGATTACTCGTATATCCGAGCTTGAGTTAGAGCAATTCACCACCAGGGTCAAAATCTGAAATGACAGCTGTCAGTTTCGTATGGAAGAAGAAGAATATCTGTGACCACCCCAAGTAAATTCGTATAAAATTTTATGATGATAGTGACAGATTCCAGATCGAGAGTGGATATGGTTACCGTCATTGTCTCCTTCGTGAATAAATGATTTTATTAATCCTTCCAGATCAATACATACACTTTTTTCGTGGGCTGGACTTTCGGATGGCTCATGAAGGAAATTATTTTTATGGTTATCACCAGCTTGGAATTTGAAAAGTTTCATATATCTGTGGAGGAAGCTGAATCAGCCTGTATGCAGCTTGTCATGAAAGCAAACTGTCCAGGTAAGGAAAACATTTTTCATTCGAATAACTAGCTACAGTTAGGAGGTGTTTTTTTTTTACATTTTAAGTTGGAGAGCGGCGATATTATTCACGTATAAGGACATCTTTTTTATTGATATCCATAGTCGTATGTCCTAATTCTCGTCAACCCTTTCAGAGTGTCACAAAATTCTTCGAAAGCGCGTGCTACAAGTTAACCGGACCTTCAGTAAGATGACTGCGTGTGGTCTGTTCACTATTGACGCCTCTCTACCAATTCCGCTGACGGAACTCATGACTAAATACGTCATTGTCGTGCTGCAGTTTACTTGCCTATAAGATTACTATTTAATGTTATTTTTAAGAAGCTTTTTTATCACTAGTAACTTAAGTAATTAGCCTCTTCTTCTTTTTTCTACACATAAAATATCAAGAAACCGCAATTATCTAGACGTGTGCAAAGTACGATCAAATTTTTGTGAGCATTTTTATAAAACAGTTTACAACATCGGCCACTTGGAGGAATACACAGTAGCATAATCATAATTTAGAATGTGCTACTGCTGGGACTCAGGCTTTCTCTGTAGAAGAGGGAACGGACTGTAATCTACCAATCAGGCCCACTGCAGGTTGGTGGATGTCACCTGTCTTCAAATTTTTGGTTAATGACAGTCACCTCACGATGTTTTCCATCACCATTTTGAGAGCAGTAGGGATGAAATAAATTAAACAAAGTAAAACACCTGTATGGATTTGTACCCACGACGTAAAACTCGTAAGTCGAGGCCGTTACTGTAGGAATTATGAGTAACAAAGTACAATAAACAAAAAAATGTTATACTAACTCCACTCAGTAATGATTCTTTAATTCTTTAATTCTTTATTGTACACCAAACAACTAACATAATACATAGTGATTAATTAATGTACAAAGGCGAGCTTAACTCAATGTTGAGTTTTCTCCCAGCAAACCTTTGAGTAATAGAGAGAGATCACATTTGAGGGTAGGATCCAGTAAACAACATAAACTTACATAAATAAGTATAATTATCTGAATATATATACTAAATAAATTCCAATGTATATTAATATTATGTCAATGTTAAAGGAAGTGCTCTTTAATTTTCTTCTTGAAGACCTCCAGTGAAGGGCTGTCACGTAGGGAGTGTGGGAGAGAGTTCCAGAGACGCACTGCAGTTACAGAAAAGGAGCCATTATAGCGGCTAGAAGTGTGACGCGGAGTACGAAGGAGAAGAGAATTGGCAGTGCGACAACGTTTGCCCCTCGGAACGAAGTACTCAAACAGTTCACGAAGATATTGAGGGGAATTTGGATTAAGGATAGTATAGAGTAGAGATAGGATATGGATATCTCGCCGACGCTGAATCGGCGACCACCCCAATCTGGTCCGAAACTCCGACACATGGTCGTATTTTCGGAGGCCAAAAATGAAACGGATGCACAAATTCTGCAGTCGCTCGAGTTTGTTAAGGAGTACTTGCGTTGCATCTAGAAAACAGACATCCACATAGTCTATTAGCGGTAAGAGAAAAGATTGAGCAAGAGTGACCTTAGTGTGAAATGGTAAGAATTTCTGGAGACGTTTAAGAGACTGAAAGAGTAAAAGACCCTCCTACTAACATCAGCAACATGAACCTCCCAAGAGAGGTTGGTGTCTATATAGACACCTAAGTTTTTGGCGCATTTCGAGTACAATAAGGGCACCGGATCATATACTACTGGCGGGAAAGACTGTCAATCTAAAAGGCTGAGCATGTATCTGCCACCAACAATGAGCGCTTGAGACTTAGTAGGGTTCAGTAATAATCCAAAGGATTTAGTCCATTTGCTGATGTTTTCAAGGTCATCATTGATGGCATCCACAGCCCCAGCAAGTTCACCAACTTTAAAGTGACGATATACCTGCAAGTCTTCTGCATAAAGATGATAGTTAGAGCTTAGGACCTTAGTGATGGCGTTTATGAAAACTGAGAAAAGAAGAGGAGAAAGGACGCCACCCTGAGGTACACCCGCAGCCAAATCACACCATTCAGAGGAATCCTCATCAGACCGAACAGACTGCGAGCGGCCCCGAAGATAGGATTTGGACCACTCAATTACTGGAACAGAGACATTAAGGGAGCTAAGGATTCCTAAGAGGATGTCAAAGTCAACTGAGTTAAAGGCACTGCTGAAGTCGAGTAAAACCAATACCGTCAGACATTTATTCTCCATAGCCAGTCTAATTTCATTAGTTATTTTGACTAAAGTTGTCACAGTGCTATGGCCAGGTCTGAAACCAGATTGGTAAGGACTTAGCAGGTCATTAGAGGACAGATAACAAGACAGTTGCTTCTGAACAACACTCTCGAGGACTTTGGAGAGGATTGGGAGAATGGATATTGGACGGAACTGGGATGGTGAGGATGGATTTGAAACTTTAGGAAGCGGTAGGACGTGTGCCTTCTTCCAAGTAGTTGGAAAAGAGTTAGTGAAGAGAGAAAAATTTATTATGTGAGTTACGACAGGAACTATTTCATTCAAAATAGGGAGGAACATTTGGAGAAGAAGCCCATCGTCACCTAGTGCTTTAGTAGAGATGGCTTGGAAACATTTCTTAATATCTGGCTCAGCAATTGGGTGAAAAGAGAAAGAAGTATTAGCTGGCAAGGGAAGATTAGCAAGGGAATTGAGAGTTGAAGATTTGACATGATCATCGAAAACAATTACGTGCATTGAGGTCCATTTTATCAGAAGAACTCTTGCTAGAGGCTTTGCCAATACCAAGAGTCTTTAAAAATTGCCATACTTGTGTTGGGATGAAGTTATCAATGGAATTGTGAATGTGGCGCCTTTTCGCATTTCTACACAGACGACTGCAGCGATTTCGCATTTTCTTATAAAGGTCCCAGTTTTCCTCTGTTGGCCGCTTCCTGTAAAGACGCTTGGCCTTGTCACGCTTCGCCGTCTGATTTTTGATTGCTGGGGAAAGCCATGGTGCAGGGAGGTGCTTGACTCTCACCTTTTTAAGAGGAGCATGTGTCTCATACAAATTCAACATAATCTCGCTGAAAACTAACACCATTGTGTCTATATCCTCGCATGCGAACACAGAAGACCAGACAATCCCACCCGCATCAGCCCTCAAACGCTCCAAATCAATGTTTTTAAAACTACGAAGAAAGAGAAATTTGGCCTTGCGCTTAGGAGGTCGAATCTTATAGGAAAGGTAAATGAGGTCATAGTAGGAAAAAGGAGCAGGGAGCTGTCCATGTGTGGCTACTTTTTTAGGGTCAGAAACTAAAATGAGATCTTAGAGAGAAGGAGTACAGTGAGGGGCCCCGTGAGTAGCATTTAGCGGAAGTATGTGCATGTTGACAGAAGAGACAAGCGATTGCAGTTTACGGCTGCGCGAGTCTCCCTTGAGCAGACAGGTATTGAAGTCTCCAAGAATGAGTGAATGATCATAGAGAGGGAAAAGATTTTCTAATTTAGTTTCAAAGGAGGAAAAATAATCAATTTGGAGAGAAGGACTATAATAAACACCTAATAGTAACTTTGTATGCTGAAATTCGATTTCAATGAATAAGTGTTCAGCAAACTTTGAGTAAACACTTGGAGACTGGTCAATAATCTTGTAGCTGATATCACCACGGAGATAAATGGCAACCTCTCCACATCCCTTACCTGTTCTGTCATTGCGCACAACCTTGTATTCAGGTAAAGAATACTGCGTGGAAGGAAGCGCAGGCTTAAGAAAAGTTTCGGACACAAGGACAGCAAGAACAAGGTCTGTCGAAGGACGATAGCAAATCAGAAAAATGAGCAGGAATGCTTTGAGCATTTATGTGAACAGTGTTAAAGAATTTGCGACAGTTGGAAAAAGTTGAAGAAAGGTGGTCTCGTAGATCCAGAGAATTGTCATCACTTACAGCACTGACAAAGCTCCGATCTGACGCACAAGAAGATGAGCACGAAAAGAAACTTTCATCAATAAGATTGTTTGACATAAAAAAAAAAAAAAAAAAAAAAATCTATATAAAATAAAAATACTAAATTAATAAAAAAAAAAATATTTTAAATTATTAATTATTTAAGCAAAAATTAATTATAGTACTCAAACCTCGATGCACTCGCCGGTTACAATAGATATTCATATAATGATAAAAAAGCTATAGGTCAAACAAACTTAAAAAAAAAACAAACGTGTTTCCGAACGAAATTGAATAACACGGAACGTCATAAACGTCAAATTGACAGTGAATTAAGTGAAAACAACAAGAAAACATAAAAATTCAAACTAAAAAATCGAGTGACCGACATGCAAAAGAAAAAAATATATATATGTACCTATACACACACATAAATGAGTGTAAGAAGAATTATGGCGTTGAACCATCATTTTACGGGCTTGCGAGTTCTCCTCTCCGGCACTGCTTTCGATGTTACGGCTGAGGACTCGGCGACGGGAAACTGAGCGACAAGTTCTCGATATTCCAAGGCACTTTCAATCTTCCGTCGCGATCTATCGGAAACCTGGATGACAATCTTTCCCTCAGACGTCCAACACTTATGTATCCCGAAGTGCTTCAGAGCATTCATAAAATCTCGTGTCTGGGCTTAGTAAGAAACTCAGAAAGCGTCAGACCAGAGCCTTTCAGCTTAGTCTTAATTCGCCACACCTCGTTCCGCACAATGCGGCTTTCAAAGCGAACCAAGACGAGGCTTGCTGGTGTTGCTTCCAAGGCTGTTATGTCTTTCGTGATGACGTTTACCATCTCCAGACGCTCCGACAAAACCTTAAGGAAACTATTGCTAGGATCAGCTTCCTTGTCTTCAGGCAGGCCATGTAATAATAACACCTTAGCACGGGATGTTGTTTCGTGCCTATCCAGCCCCACCACAAGCAACTCCATCTGGGACTTCAGTGCACTAAGGGTTTTCCAGACAAGGCCCTTGAATTCGGTGAAATCCTTGGATAGTCTGGAAATTGATTTATGTGAAGCTTCTCCACTGGCATGCTTCAAGTCTTCCTCGTACTGTGTCATTCTTGAAGCAAATGTTGAAGAAAGTTCCTCCACACAGCTTGACAATTTTGAGTACAGGTCCATAACTGTGAAGTGCAGTGCTGACAGTGCAACGGAGTCTTGTGAAAGAGAGTTGATGAGCCTGCTGAGTGCACTAGAGGTTAATGTACAGCTTTAAAAACTTTTATTCATTTAAAAACTGTTTATAATATTTTTATTATTTAAAAATATAAGAAATCAAAAAAAAGTGTTTGTTACTTGGGACTAAAGATAATAATACTATCATAATATAATTATTTGTGCTTAAATAAAGAACTATCACTTTTTGTCCCATATTCGGTAGTTTTATTTACAGGTTATGGGCTTTACATGTAAAATGAGTGTAAAGGTAAATAAAAATGGCTTCAAATATCATTTTCCAAGCTGAAAAGCACAGAAGATTGGGCGTTTTCGGTCGAGAAATGCCTGATCTTAGAGGGGATGCATGAATGCTCTACGGGGTTGTACGGTCTATGGCCTGTTACGGGGCAGCGGCGTGGGCGCGTTCACTAAGGCGGTGACCAGCCCGCTAGTTGAACGCATCCTAAAGAGTCATGGTCATACGCTTGGTCCAGGGTCCACGGTCTCCAGTGAGGCAGCGAGCCTCTTTGCCGGATTGCCGCTGTTAGGTGTGTAGCTGAGGGTATATAGGGAAACAACCAGTTGGAGACGCTAAATAGTTATGAGCATTTATTTGATAAAAATAACTAATTTTATACATATTTTTTACAAATTATATTAGTGGGCACTTTGCGAATTAATGAGCCAATCACAGCACAACACGAATTCGTTCTGTGGTTCACAAATCTCACGACAGGGAGCGCCACCATCGCGGTGGCGGTAGCTAGGGCTCCGCGGTCGGTCGCTCGGCCGGGCAGGGTATATGTAAATATGCTGCTACCGTACTCCCCTCTCAAGCGAAGCGGACGGGTCGCCGGACCGTTCGTCCGGATGAGGTCTTCTGCACGGGAGTGCCAGGTGCTACTGTTGTTGAAGCTGTAGCTGCATCGTCGTCGTTGATTGTGATTAAGGCATTGAACAGCTGACTCTCAAATTGCCGCCCTTGGTCACTAGTCAGAGTCTCTGGACATCCAAATCTCACGATCCACATCTCATATGTTGTCCTCGCGATGGTTTCTGCAGTGATGTCCGATATAGGCGTTGCTTCAGGCCACCGCGTCTTGCGGTCGATTATGGTAAGTAAATAACGATGACCGGTTGATGACGTAGGTAGCGGGCCGACGATATCAATGTGGATGTGCTTGAAACGCTCGGTGGGCGCGAATGTTGATAGCTTGCTACTTGTATGTCGGTGAACCTTCGCTCGCTGACGAGCTACACATGACTTAGTCCACGTGCCGGTATCTACATTCATGCTTGGCCAGAAGTACTTGTCTTGCATAAGTCTGCGCGTTGTTCTAACACCAGGATGACTTATTCCATGCAGCGCGTTGAAAGCAGCGAATCGGAATTCCTTTTGTTAAGTACGGTCGTACGTTATTGGTGGAGGTCTCGCAGTATATTTTATTGTTGGTGTCGGGTAAAGTAATTTGTTTGAGTTGAATATTACTTTGTTTCTTCAATGTGGGTAATTCGTCATCTTTTTTTTTGTGCTTCACTTAGACTTGAATAATCTATGGTTGTGGGGCAGGTAATTGTCTCGATGCGTGAGAGTGCATCAGCCACTACATTTTCCTTTCCACTGATGTGACGAATGTCAGTTGTAAACTCACTTATAAATAGCAACTGTCGAGTTCTTCGTTGGGTTTCACTGTCCGATGATAGTTTTGTTAACGCGTAGGTAAGCGGCTTGTGGTCGGTGAACACAATCAATTCACGACCCTCGTGCATTTTCCTGAAGTGCTTCACTGCCATGTACATTGCAAGTAGTTCCCGGTCATAAGTACTGTACTTCAATTGCGTATCCGAGAGCTTTTTGGAAAAGTAACCAAGTGGTTGCCACATGTTGTTTACGTGCTGTTGGAGTACTGCGCCGGCGCAACTATTAGATGCGTCACACATTATTGCGATGTGCGAGCAGTGCGGCGTCGCGTAGGCTCCTCTTGCAATTCTCGAATGCGAGTGATGATTCATCGGTCCACTTTTTTTTTTTTTTTTTTGGGGGGTGGGAAATCATCCTATGACTTCTTCCGCTCTAGGGTGGAGCGGAAGGGTGTGTCAGACTCTTACTGACTAAAACCCACCCCTGTTCCTCCCTGCCTCGAGTGCCCGGGGGCGAGGTAACTCTTTCGAATTTATCCTCTACCCCCGGGCAGGCACTGGCCGTGGCAGGCCCCGTCCTTTGCTGACAACTCTTTGAGGCGCGCGTGGAACACTACGCGCCGTCGACTCTCGGGCCTGGTGCTGATCGGACGGCGAGTTACCCGCTACTCGCCGTCCGCAGGCCCGGGTCTACGGTGGCCGGAGATCGTCTCGCAGCCCCTGGCGTCTCCTGCGACGGCTGCTGCTGGGGGCGCTAGGGCGACTCGGTCTCTGTTGAGTCTCCCTAACGTGTGCCGCCTCCCTCTTCGCGAGCATTACTGCTTCGCAGAAGGAGGAGACGGCCCCCCATTCCCTCTCGCTCCGTACCATGGCCTGAACCAGGGCACGGCGCGAGAGGTCGCTGCCGCCTATCGCATCCACGAGGACACGGCGGTGTTCTGCCCAGGCGGGGCAAACCTCCACCGTATGCTCCACCGTGTCCACTGGATTATTGTTTTATCGCGTTTTTTAGAGTTATGTAGATAGGCATTGAGCGGCGCTTGCACGCTTGCGGCGTTTGGGATATTATCACGATAATAGTTAAGCATTCCTAGGAAACTACGTAATGCTTCTACTGTCTTGGGTTTGGGATAGTCGTTGATGACCTTGACCTTCTCCTCTGGTGGTCTGATGCCTTCGCTTGATACTGTGTATCCTAAAAACTTGACTGTTGGCTGGCCAAAGACGCATTTTGCTGGATTAACTGTTATCCCGTTATCTTCTAACCGCTTGAGTACGGTGCGGAGATTTTCTCTATGTTCGCTGTCGTTTGTTGACACTACTAATAGATCGTCGACGAAAGGAAAAACATAATCCAATCCTCTCAGAGTATCGTGGATAAAGCGTTGGAATGTCTGTCCCGCGTTTTTAAGTCCTGGACACATTCTCGGGAATTCGTACAATCCGAACGGAGTAATGATAGCTGTTTTTTCGATATCTTGTTCTCGGACGGCAATTTGTTGATATGCGCGATTTAAATCAATAGTTGATACTCGTAGCACTTTCTTACCGACCAGGTGGTAAGTAAAATCTTTGATTCGAGGTATGGGGTAGCGGTCCGGTTTAGTCACTGTGTTCAGTCGTCGGTAGTCGCCACAGACGCGCAGATCGCCGTTCTTCTTGGCTACTACATGAAGCGGGCTTGACCACGGGCTTTTGCTTGGTCTGCATAGGCCTTGGTTGATCATGACTTCGAACTCGTGTCTGACTTTAGCGTAGCGGTGCGGTGGTATTGGTCGTGCTCGACAATGTATTGGCGGGCCTGTAGTTTCGATATAATGTTCGACGTTATTCTTGGGAATTAATTTCATTGACGTCACTCGAGTTGTGTGTGGGCATTCTGCGAGTGTATCGTGGTATGATTGCTGCAAGTCGACACTACGTACTGTGGGATGGTTTGATATTCGTGCTGGCGCCGCGACAAACAGTTTGGTTGTCATATCTATCAGCCTTCGATTTCGTAGATCGACGTTGAGCTGGTGATAATTGAGGAAATCAGCTCCAATGATAGGTTTTCTGACGTCAGCGATTACAAACTTCAATCTATATGGCCTGCGTAGATTGAGATTCAGCTCCAGCGTTTTTTCTCCGTAGGTGAGTATGACGGTATTGTTAGCGGCGTACAGCGTGAAGGGTAATTTCTTCGAGCGTTGGCCTTTGATCCGTGGTAGTACAGATATGTTCGCCCCTGTGTCTACTAGGAATGTGAGTCTTGTCATATATGAATAGGCGGTAGGATTCGTTATAAACGCCAGAGTCCGCCGCATCTAGCGCGTGTGCTAGTTTTCCGTGTTCTTTTGATGTTCTCTGTTATTGTAAGAATAGAATAGAATAAGAATAAGAATAAAAATAATTTATTGATAAAGAAATTACATTCAATGCATTGATTCCTGAAACTCACACTAGGATTCCCTGTGTCGTGAGTTCCAGGCTACTTCGTTCCGTTTACATTTTTATTGTTACACAGATAATAATTACATCAGATACAATAAACTAAATCTAATATAATCTGCTCGTTACATAAAAAAATAAAATAAAATAAAAAGGAATACACAAAGAAAACAGTAGGTAACCTATGGTATGCATATGTGTGAATGTTGTGTGTGTGTTGGGAGGTGAATTACAACAGTCGTGTTGGTGTGGGCGAGTGTGCCTGAAAGTTATACCTGTTGTTTATGGAAGTTTGTATTATATTATAGTAATACATATATAATTGTAAATATATAAATGTATATGTAAGTACCTATCAAAGTGAGCTACGTACATTTTTTTTTTTTTTTTTTTATAATAAGAAGTTTTCAGTTAAGTCATAGTCCAGTGTAAGAAGCCATTTTGTTACCGTAATTTTACATTTAGTTTGTGTCAGTTGAATAATAATACTATAAGACCCACCCATAAAACTATAAGACCTTCTACCGATTGTTTTATGGCATCTCGCCTTTTGCCAATCTACCCTTCGACTTGACAGGACACAAGTGCTCAGGGAGGTTTTGTGAAATCTTAGAGTGACAGAGAGCATGTAAAGCTGTCTAACTCTAAGAACTCCCACTTCAGTGTATAGTGTGTTAGTGGGGTACCGGAACGGTCGTCTGTAGGCAACTTTAAGCAGAGCTCGCTGAGCTCTTTCTACCTTTATAATTGAGGTTTTGCCAGCCGCACCCCATGCTATTATGCAGTAGTTAAGGACTGATTGACACAGAGAGTAATAGATCAT
Source organism: Polia nebulosa (assembly GCA_951329385.1). Classification (NCBI taxonomy): domain Eukaryota; kingdom Metazoa; phylum Arthropoda; class Insecta; order Lepidoptera; family Noctuidae; genus Polia; species Polia nebulosa. Next base: position 25,958,315 of record OX589602.1, read on the forward strand.
CTTTAGAACTGAGTCATCTGCAATCTTACCCAGTTGCCCAAAGATACGGAGCATCTTTCGTACCCTGCCCCTTAAAGCACTCAGATGTGTGGACCATGACAAGCGATTATCTACAAAGACTCCAAGATATTTAATCGAGTCTGTTTGTACGATACATGGACAAGTACAAATTTCTGGGTTAGAACAGGAGTGTAGCTGCAGACAAGCAACACTGCCTGGGGATGTGCGTTTGGAGATGGCAAAGTTTATAGCCTTCGTTTTGTCAACATTTAGTGTCAGGAGATTATGTTGCAGCCAGTTCGCAACAGCTTTAATCCCGCTATCAACTGAAAACTGAACGTCATCCCAAGTTTTCCCATAAAATAAGATTGCGGTGTCGTCCGCATATGTAAAAATTTTGGCTTGAGGGATTTTCATGGCGCATAGTCCGTTTATATAAATAATAAATAGGGTAGGCCCCAGCACGCTTCCCTGTGGCACACCAAAATGCAACATGGTTGAGTCACTACAATATTCCCCTAAGATGACTTTTTGGGTTCTATCATTGAGGTAAGAGGTAAACCAGTCCAGAGCAACGCCGCGAACTCCCAGAAGTGACATTTTTTTAATAGGTAGTTTTCTAGAAATTGTATCAAATGCTTTGGCGAGGTCCAGGAAGATGCCAGTACATGCCTGTCCTTGACCAAGGTTTAGTGATATGAAATCGGCTAAGTTAGTTACTGCATCCTCCGTGGACCTGCCAACCCTAAAACCGTATTGATTGTCCTACAATAATCTATTTTTTTCTAGATATACGAGTAGTCGCTTGTTCACAACTTTCTCAAGAATTTTGGAGAGAGCTGTCAGCAGAGAAATCGGTCGATAATTTGAAGGGACTTTGGGATCTCCACTTTTAAATATCGGACATATATTTGCAATCTTTACGCAATCAGGTACTTTGCCCGTAGTTAAGCTTAAGTTGCACAGGAAAGCAATAGGACCGGCCAAAGCATGTGAACACTGTTTTAGAAATGTGTTATTAATGCCATCATAACCTGTTGCTGACGCCGTTATAAGATGGGAAATAATTGAACATATTTCTTTTTCATCAGTGCAAAGAAGAAAGAGTTTGTGCCATGGTTGACAGTACTGTATTGCTCATTTTTACGTGCTAATTCTGTTTCAGTTAAGCCCAATTGACTGAGTGTTTTTGCTGCAAGGATTTGACCAACAGTTGAGAAATAGTCGTTCACATTATTTAATGTGGTCACCGGGCTTTCGATGTCCGTCAAAAGCTCAGTATTACCGGTTTTTTTATTTTTAATATTGCAGATTTTCTTAATTTCATGCCATAGTTTTTTACAGTCGCCCTTTGTTTCCATAAGAAGTTTACGATCATGGTCAAGTTTTAGATTTGTTAATATATTGTTACAATTGTTTCGATACTTCTTATATTCCTGTTGGATGACAAGATTATCGCGATTTTCTTTTTTGTTTGCATTAATGTGCATTAGGTCACGTCGTCTTATACACTTTAAAAGGCTTTTAGTTATCCATGGCTTGATAATATTCTCTGAGCCACGGCAGACACGGTTAGTGGTGTGTTTTTTAATTTTAGTGGAGAGTGTTTCGACAAATTTTTGAAATGCAATCGTTACATTGGACTCATCAAGAAGCCAATCCCAAGATTCGTTTTCAACATCCTTTTTTAATTTTATATAGTCGATTCGTGGCCCTAGCTAACTCTTTGTTTATGCCTAAAATAACCGTCTCGTGATCTGTTATGCCAGTGTCACACACAATAACTGTTGCTGACTTCTGAGTCCTAAGCATAGCATGATCCAAACAGTTGTCGTCTCGGGTAGGCAAAGTGTGACCTGGGAAAAACCCATAATGGCCAGTTAAGTCCAGGTACTTAGCGGCGCGCCTGTCAGTGCAATCTGATTTGATATCAATGTTTAGATTCCCAACAATAGCACATGTGGTTGCTTTATATGACTCCATCACTTTTGTCAAGGATTCGCAAAAGTTACCAATATTATAAATTGATGGAGAACGATATACGGCAATCAGTGATAGATCGTTCGCGACATTGACAACCAAACAGTTCGAGTCTTTGCAGGATGGTTCCACGACAGAGGCCTGAAGAGATGATTTGGCATATAGGACTATATACCATCGTTTTGATTTAAGTAGTTTTTGGAGCAATCATAATCGTAGTTATTAATTTCGGAACAGGTATATGTGTCGTCAAGCCAGCATTCTGTTAGAATAATTATATCAGGCGAAAAATGTAGTCGGCTCAAGAGAACAAGGAAATTATTGAAATTCTTTTTAATACTGCGTATATTTTGGATCATAACCGAGTACTGACCTCCTATGTTGCCCAAGTGCAGCCTACAGTCCTCTATACAATGTAGTTTTATGCTTGCTGTAAAGGCCGTTTTGTCGATGTCATCACTAACTTCCGCAACATTAGCCATTGGAAAACTTATCTTGGTGTATTAATATATGACACAATGAGTTGAGCTGGAAGCAATTAATAGAAACTCGGTTTATTCGGTACTGATACGGATTTATAATTATTATGATATAAGTTAAATAATAAGTGTGTAAAAAAGGTGAATAATAAATGTGTAAAAAAGTTGAATAATAAGTGTGTAAATATATTAGGTACTGAGGTTTGTTAAGTGTAAGAAAATGCGAGTACAATTTATACGGGAAAGTTGATAGGTACATTGGCATAACAAATATGTTAGGTTTGTGTACTTTGTGTGAGAACGCAACCAAAAGGTCATTATTTTCATAATTTATAAAGAATTTTATGCACTTACGTTTTGATCTGTGAGTTTTATATTCATTCAAAAAAATATATAGATAATTAGTAGATAAGTTTAAAAGTCTAGTATGCAGTCATTGGTTTATATCCAAATGTAGATTGCGCAGAGTTTGCTCTGATCTGATGAGAACTTGTTTCGCTCCTTCAATTTTCCGCAAGAAGATGTTGCCATTTGCCGTCCAGCAGAACTTGTATTCCTTTTGTTTTGCAAATTCTCTAGCAGCATAAAAGAGTTTTCTGGAGCTAGCGGGAAGATATTCTGCAACATATACCGGACGTCGATCGCCGGGTAAACCAATGCATTTAGTATTTAGTCGACCCTCGTTGGGGTGGATTTTATTGAAGTCACGCACACTGGTGATGACTTTGTTTTTAATTTGCACATTTGTGAACTCAGCAATGATAGGTCTGACGGTGCCTGGTTTCCCGGGTAAACGGTATGCATCGCGTAGTTCTGCGGTTCTGAGAGTCACATCAACTGCTGCATCGACTTTGCTGATAATACTCGATAAATCTGACGCTGACTCATTCTCCACAGCAGGTACATTGCGGATCTCGACGCACGATGATCGGGAAAGTTGTTGGATGTCCTGAATTTTTATTTTCAAGTTGATTATGTTGTCTTTGTGTAGTTGGTTTTCTTTTTGCAGAACATCAATTTTTTTAATCATATCATCATACTGCTCAGTGATAAATGTAATAGATTTCTCTATCTCGCCGTTTGACTTTTGTACTTATCGCAAGATTCTGCAGTTTCAGTTCAGCTATTTCGGAGACCAACTTAGAGAGGCAGGTATTTTGATCGTGGGAAAATTTTGTAAGACGTTCCTCTTGTTCTTTTTTCCAGGCTGACAGCATTTGCAGTATTTCGCGTTTTACATCTTGAAGTTCATTACCAGGTGAGAATTCTGGGCAAGGACGTTTGAACCGCGACGCGGTGTTAACATTAGCGACGGGGCTGTTCAATACCGCTGCGGGTATATCCGAGTCTGACTTTACTTGCAGTACACTGGCGCTCATTGATGGCGAAGCCGTAGGCGAGCGTTGAACGCGAGGCATTGCATGCAATCCAATATCGATCACACACACGTCGATGGGCTTGGGGATATTTGGTACGTAAGCGTAGTACACAGAAACACTCAGGCGCGCGGGAAAGCGGGAGAGCAATTATGGCGACTGTCCTGCTCCTGCGTGTGGGCGGGGCTAAACCGGCGACTTCGATCCGCTTCGGTGCATAAGCACTGCGGCGACCGGTCAAAACAAATAATATTTTTAATTATATCTATGCAAAACTAGTCACTTTCACTTTGCTATTACGGACTAAAGTCTCGTATGCAATCTTTACGAATTTATGCGCAAATCGGACACACGTTCACTGTCAAGTAAGGTAACGGGCGAAGAGGTAAGGTAAGAACATGGTTGACGACAACATCTTGCTTCTCTGCCGAACTTCCTGTGGTAGTAACAGTACGGCGACGGCGTGCCTAAGCACGAGTGTGACGGCATAAATGCACGAGAGCGGGCGCGTGAACGCGATGTATGCGATGAATGTCCACGGCCCCGGTATCGACAGCGGCATACTGTATGATGTGACGATTTAAGTGATGCTACTTCTAGAGATAGTTTCTTAATTTCTTTGACCAGATATTGTGCATCGCTTTTTGGCTGGCCTTGAGGTGCTTGTTGTTCGCATGAGACAGCTGTGACTTCCTGGGCTTGTTCAGTCATCTTGTCTGCTAGTAGCGATAGTTCGTCTAGGCTGGTTTCCTTTGTGACGACGAGAACGGATCGTACCTGGGCTGGGAGATGATTCATCCACATGAGTCGCAACGTGGAATCTGGAACCTTATCACGTGCTAGGTTTCGCATGCGACGCAGCAGCTGTGAGGGTTTCTGGTCACCGAGCTCCATGTCAGACAATAGCTTCTGAAATTGCCAATTTTCTGACTCTTCGTAGACCGATATCGATCGTTCCTTCAACAAGTCGTACTGTTGTGCTGTAGATGGGTCGTATAGCAGGTCGCATATCTGTTCGACGTCTTGTTTTTCCAATCGCGCGATTACCATCTGTGCTAGTTCTCGCTGTCCTTTCTTCAACTCATGCGTGGTTGCTTCAAAACTGACGAACCATAAGCGGGCTCGGTCACGCCAGAATGCTGGAATCCGTAGTGACAACGAAATTCCGGCTACTTCTGGGATGTGCAGTGCTGTAGATTCACTACTTTCGGGTTGCTTGGCCATGATTTGCGATGGTTGCGATAAGTTGTTCGAGGGGTCACCACTGTTAGGTCTGTAGCTGAGGGTATACAGGGAAACAACCAGTTGGAGACGCTAAATAGTTATGAGCATTTATTTGATAAAACTAACTACTTTTATACATATTTTTTAGAAAATATATTAGCGGGCACTTTGCGAATTAATGAGCCAATCACAGCACAACACGAATTTGTTCTGTGGTTCACAAATCTCACGACAGGGAGCGCCACCATCGCGGTGGCGGTAGCTAGGGCTCCGCGGTCGGTCGCTCGGCCGGTCAGGGTATATAATGGTCAGGGTAGCAGTAATGCTCGCGAAGGAGGAGTTGGAATGGTTGAGGGAGGGATTAGAGTCGCCCTCACGTCCCCAACAGTAGCCGCCGCAGGAGACATCCTCGAGGCGTAGGACGCCTCGAGACGATCTCCGGCCACCGTAGACGTGGGCCTGCGGACGGCGCGTAGTGTTCTACGCGCGCCTCAAAGAGTTGTCAGTACTACATGAAGGGATCCGTCATGGCCGATGCCTTCCCAGGGGTCGTGGATAAATTCGAAACAGATTTACCGCGCCCCTAGGCACTCAGGACAGGGAAGGAACAGAGGTGGGTTTTAGTCCGTAAGAGTCTCCCGCTCCACGCAGAGCGGGAGAAGTCATTGGATGATTTCCCACACCAAGACTATGATTTACTCATGTTTTTTTTAAATAATTTCTAGTTTTATATGTGATCAAAATGTGAGCATTAAAATAATTTAGATGTGTCAGTTGGCAAAATGTTATGTTAAGTATGATAACTGTATATTATCAAATTATAAAAATATATAAATCTTTAAAGTGTCAGATCGAAGTTTTGTTAAATATTAGCAAAAATGAATATTATTAAATGTTTATTAGAGTATTTTATTTATCTGGATTTTTAAATTCTAAAACTAAATAGAAAAATACTTTATTTAAAAAAAATATAATGCAATACAAAAAGCACAGTTCGTGCTTAAGACTGAACCATCAATCTTGTGCACGACAAGTGGTCTTAAAACCTCTGCTCTATTTAGACGATGAATAACTCTTCGTAAATGTTAACCCTATTATAAAATTACGTTTTAATGAAAAATTAAAAATATTTACAAAACAGACTTTTAAAAAGTGAAAACTAACTTATGACTTATTTATTCAATAGAACAATACATTAGTATTATAAAACGCACATTTCCTGCCCAGAATTTGATACTCCAATCATATGCACGGCAAGCGGTCTTGAAATCTCCGACCTATTTAGACATTGATTAACTCTTCGTAAATGTTAACCCTATTATTGCTTGTCGATTAACGTTTTATTGAAAAAAGACTATATTAAAAACAGATTTTAATAAATAATAACTTAAAACTTATTTATTCACTAAATCAATAACAATAACTAGTAAGTTATAGTTATTGATTTTTAGAGTTAGAAGTTAGGAGTTCTTAGATGATAAATCGATTCCAAAATAATTTCTTTTTCTCTCTCTTTTACACCAAACATTTTGTAGAAAAATAGAAAACCCAATATAAACATAAATACATAAAAAAATTAAAATTAAAAAAATAAATAAAAATAATCTATGAATAAGAAGAATAATTTAATAATAATATAAGAACTTCATAATAATTACTTACAATTAATAGCAATTTAATATATCTATATACGCAAACCTTATATATATACATAATATTATACATACAGACAATAAACCACAACTAATAATTTATATTGCTTAATTGAATAACTACTTAGCCCTCTCCTCTCTTCTACTTTGCTGTGCCCGACAGGGTCCATATTGATATTTTATTATGTTATACCACCTATTTAACACATATGGAATGCAATAAAGTATTGAGTATTGAGTATAATAAAATGATTTTTCAAAATACAAAAACCAACTTGGGCCTATCACGGATTTGAAAGCACATGTCTTTTGGGGGGGTAACCTCTTAATGCAGCTGTTTGTACATAATAATGGATATTTTAATGACTGTCCCAATTAATTTTACTTCACGGCATGAAAACCTATTCAATTATTTATAATAATACAATGCCTATTTGATTTGTGGATGGCTATAAGAGTAGGGGAAGGCCAAAGAAACGATGGTTGGACTGTGTGAAAGAGGATATGGGTAAAAAAGGGGTGACTACAGAGATGACGACTAATAGAGGAGTATGAAAGAAAAAGACATGTTGCGCCGACCCCAAATAAATTGGGATAAGGGCAGGAGAATGATGATGAATACAATGCCAATTTTCTTGTCAGCATTATTTACTTAATTTATTTTTGTTAGCATTTACAAACTGTTCACTAATCTGAAACACATATTTAGACTAACCGTGCTTTATTAATTACAAAACTTACTGTTAAAAACCATGTGCAATTTTAGCAGTAATTAACTAGCTGTTTCATAAACAGCTAAGTTTCTGTATTGATAAAACTGTCTTTAGTATAATTTGACAAATAGCGCGCGCTGGCAATCTGTGATATGATGAATGAAGTTACAACAGCGTGTCGCATCACTAAACTTGCGTTAGAAGAATATTTTATTGAAACTAAATAACTTTCTAAGTATATTTACAAACTGATAATAATAATATGAACTATAGAATAGAAAAGAATAGAAGAATAGAATAATACTTTATTGTACACCAAAACAGGTAATAAACTTATATAAATGAACTTAAAGCTATGGGCACAATGGTGGTTTTATCGCTGAAAGCGATATTTACCAGACAACCTTTGGATGGACAAAAAAAAAAAATTCAAAAAAGGGGGTAGTCCGCGGTGTACTGGTAATTAGTAAACAGAACATCAATTTTTCCTATAAATATTTATAAAATACAACACATACTAATACATATACATACATACATATCACATGTTTCACAATTACGTAGAAGGAAGAGATAAGAAAAGTAGTAAAAAGATCAGTTAATGACGGAAGAGATAAGAATATGTAGAGACAGAAAAGCATTAGAGAGAAAGGAAATGGTCTTTAAAAGAAGCGAGTGACTGGGCTTGCCTAACTGGCATCGGCAACGGCATAATCAAGAATTGGGAGAAGAAGGGATTGGGCGAGCGCAGTTTTGGTGGCAGTTGGAAAAAAGTTGCGCAGTCTTCGTAAAGAAGCCACAGACGCAAACAACTAGCGGTTAACTTCTTGCATCTGAGGACCCCACGAAAAGTCTTTGTCAATGAAAATACTCAGATATTTCACTGAGTCGCTGTATGGAATAATTGAGCCATCAAAAACAATCCGGGGGAGCTGCGTCCAGTCTATCCTTGAGCGCAACCAAGGGCTGCCGACAACAATGACTTGAGTCTTCGTAGGGTTAACCTTCAGACCATGAGCCATACTCCACTCAGAAATACGAGCTAAATCTGCATTGACCATATTCACAGCTTCAGACAATTCAGCTAACAGAGCTTGCGAATATATTTGCAGATCGTCAGTGTAAAGGTGGTAGGATGAAAGAAGTTCATTTGAAATAGAATTAATAATAAAAGCGAAAAGAAGAGGAGATAGAACGCCCCCCTGTGGTACGCCGGCAGAGGTACTACACCATGACGAGGACGAACCATCGATGCAAATACGTTGCCGGTGGCCACACAGGTAACTGTAAAACCAATAAATTGCTGTTGGAGATATGTTAAGAGAGCTGAGAATGCCGAGTAGGATATCAAAATTGACGGTGATAAAATCATTGCTGAAGTTTAATAAGGACAGGTCCGTCAAATTTCCATTCTCCATACCAAGGCTTATATCGTCCGCAATGTTGACGAGAGCTGTTGTAGTGCTGTGACCTGAACGAAATCCGGATTAGAAATCATTAAGGAGGCGGTTTTTGCACAGGAAAGCACTAAGTTAGCTATGGATAAGGCCTTCTAGGACTTTGGACAAAAACGGTAATATTTATAGGACGGAATTCAGAGAAGGAAACAGGGTTACACTTTTTTGGAAGAGGGGTATTTTGAGCTTCGTTCCAAGAAGAGGGAAATATACCAAAGGATACGGAATAATTAAGGATATGACAGATGACTGGAAGGATTTCGTCGAGGATAGGGAGTATCATCTTGCGGCTAATACAGTCACTACCAACAGCATTAAATGAGATTGATTCAATGCTCTTCTTAACATCACAATCAGAAAATTTATTAATGACAAATGGTGAATAATCGGGAGTGGAAAGAGCAGAAAGATCATTTAAAGTCTTTGGTTTGATAGTACCATTGAAGTTAGAGGAGGTCGAAAAATGTTGATTATGTAATTCAAGATCTATATCTTTAGGAATAGAATCTTGACGTGACTTTCCGACTCATATGGATCTTAGAAACTTCCACACTTTAGCCGGGTCACCGTTTTCAACGGACTGGTGAATGTGGCGGCGTTGAGCATCGCTACACACCAAGTTGCTGCGACTGCGGATTGAAACATATTTTTCACGATGCAAGACATTTGGTATGCTTTTTAATCTTGACTTAGCCGCCGCCTTCCTCGGCAACATATCTTGTGAGTCTTCTGTTAGCCATGGAGCCGGCAGGTGTTTAATTTTGACGGGCCAAACAGGTGCATGTACATCGTATAGCTGAATAAGTGTAGTTTTGAGTACATTGACTTTTAGATCAATTGACTCAGCGGCAATCAGCTCAGACCAGTCAATGTTCCCGGCATCCTCAAGAAGGCTTTCAAGGTCCATACCACCAAAACTTCGCTGGAGGAGTATCTTAGGTTTCGCCTTAGGAGGGCGAATTTTATAGGAGAGGAAGTTAAAATCATGATTGGAGAACGCATCAGCTGTACATTGTTCATGCTTAACAACATGTTGAGTAGAGGAAACAAGTACGAGATCAAGTAGCGAAGGAGTACAGTTAGGAGAGTGGTGAGTGGCACTTAAGGGAAGAAGAGTTAAATTGCAAGTGTATGAAGTGGACCGGATTGAGGAACACCGTGAATCATTTTTCAGAAGACAAGGGTTGAAGTCCCCCATTATAATAGTGTGACTGTAAGAAGGCATAAGTTAGTAGAACTTGCAGACTTTCAAATGAGGAAAAATAGTCGAAACATTAAGACGGACAGTAATAAACACCAAGTAGAATCTTCATATGATGAAGAATAACTTCCAAGAGATGCTCGCCAGCACCATTCGGCGGCGGTGGCTTTGGTGACATATCGACAATTGAAAAAGGAATGTTAGCTCGAAGATATATGGCAACACCGCCACCACCGCGGCTTGAGCGATCATTTCTAATTAGTTGATATCCGGGTAGGGAGTAGGAAGACGAAGGAAGGCACGGCTTCAGCCATGATTCAGAGACCAGGATTGCATGGATGTTCTTAAAGTCTAGATTAGCCAGCAAGTCATGGTAATAGGCCAGAATACTTTGGGTATTAATATGGACTACATTTAAGATTCTTTGGAACATCGGCAAAATGAGACTCAAACGTGTCAGCAAGAGACGGTATACTGCTAAAGCTGTCGCTGTCGCTACACGCTGATATAAAAGTATCGTTGTCACTATCCATCACAGTGTAACACTACCAAACGAACTACGCTACGTGTGTACTATCAAAGATATATAAAAATTATGTAAGGTAAACAAATAATAATAATAAATAATCTGTGGTCCGGCTGTCAAGTTGAAAGCATCAAGAATCGTAAACTAGCAAGAAAAAAAGAACCCAACAATATATAAAAAGAAAACGTACATCAAGACTATATTTTTGACCGATGACATGTATGCAGAATGCAAATATAATCTGACTGACAATTTAATAAAATGCTGACAAGAAGACGGGTACGAAAGACGAACACACACCCAACATCTTCGGGTTCGTCGCTCAGCTCCGCTTCGCATCCACCGGGACCTACACAAACTGTGAGTCCAGTGATGCCGGCCGCTGCAGTTGCGTCGAGCTCAAGCTACAAATACACCACGCTGCCGACGACACCACCACCTGCGCGTCGACGGAGAAGAGGCCGACAGCTTGGAACCTCGAGGCCCGCCGGCCTCTGATAGGGTTCCCGCTGCCGGTGGAAGTGTGCAGCGCATGCGACGGACGCAAACAATTACGAAAACGTCATGCGCTCATACTATGGGGCTACAGAGGTGGGAAGTAACCTGACTGCGTACCGTGGTCGGATGCTCTCTCTGTTTCAGGTGCTTGAACCAGCTGTCAACGTTTCGGCCCAACGACTGTCGGATCAGGTGCGGGTCATCCAGCGTAACCGTATGCTGGAGGAAGCCGTGTTTGATAGACTACGCCACGAATCACCGAGTACACCGTGTGCTATGCCACCGGCCGCGGTGCAACTGGAACCCAGTGCACCACCGCGACCCAACCATGTTGGTGAAGATGATGTTAACGTGGCCATATCCGTGAGTACCCAATGTAACGAACAATTGAGGAGCGCTTTGGAGGATGCGTTCCGAGAGCACCGCTCCACACCACCTGGGCTTAGACCTCAACTACCTCGTTTGCCCATGCATAAAAAAGTAAGGCGTTGGTGTGTGCTCTAGATTCGCAGCTATCAAATTGTTTTGATAGCAGCAAAGACCTTACCGATACCCACTCGATCTTGTACTGCGCGGCTGTAGCGGCATGTCGTGTAGCTCATGTCAAGTTCCCTAACAGTGACAGAACCGCACGACCAGCTGTACCAGCTTGGCAGTGCTGGATCGAGCGTCGTATTAGTGAGGCTAGAGCACTCATCGGCAAGCTTTTCTGCTTCAGGGAGGGCAACACTCGCCCTAGGGTGATGCGCTTTGTGAGGTGGGCGTTCTCGGGGACTGATATTAGTTCTCGAGATTACCTGACCCGCGTCATAGAGCGTGTCGACTTCCTGAAGCAGAAGATTTATGCATGGGCAAACCGTACACGTCGGAACAAGCGGAGAGTGGAGCGGTTCATTCAGAATCGCACTTTCCAAACCAACGAAAGGTGGGTATATAGGGCTTGTGAGCGACCGGACCAAGGTGTGTCTGATTCGCACCTACCTGATGATGACGCCATTAGTTCATCCTGGCGCGGGTGATTGGACTCAAGAGGTCGAGCGCGCGTGCGATCTTATACCAAAAATGGGGGCTATTACCATCAACCCCAAAGATGTAGCACATGCAGTTCGTCCGTTGCCTAACTAGAAATCTCCAGGGCCGGACGGGCTGCACAATTTCTGGATAAAATAGTTTCAAACATCGTACGCTCGCTTGGCAGCTCAGTTCCAGTCTGCCCTAGAGTCAGGGTCGCTGCCCCAGTTCCTTACGACAGGTGTAACCCACCTGCTCCATAAATCAGGTAGTACTGCGGAGCCGAAAAATTATAGGCCGATCACGTGTTTACCGACGGTCTATAAAGCTCTTACATCCATCCTGAGAGCCAAAATTAACAATCATATTGACACAAATTGTATTTTGTCTGCCTCTCAGAATGGATGTAGGTACGGGTCCCGCGGTATTAAGGAGCTGCTCCTCATTGATGTTGCCATTAGCCAACAGGTTCGTCGTTCTCGAAGAGATCTGTCGACAGCTTAGATAGATTATAAGAAGGCCTATGACTCAGTGCCACATACATGGCTCATGAGGGTGCTGGAGCTGTACAAAGTGGATGCAACTTTGCGCAACTTCCTGATGTCGTGTATGGGGCAGTGGAGGACGGTCCTTCACTATTCAAAATGTCGACAGATCCAGGAGAACAGCGAACCGATAAAGATCGAGCGTGACATATTCCAGGGCGACAGTCTGAGTCCACTGTGGTTTTGTCTGGCCCTAAACCCTATCAGTACTCTACTGGAGGGCTCGAGCCAAGGCTACCGGTTGAGAAGAGGTGATCAGGTCACATCACACCTTCTTTACATGGATGATCTGAAACTCTTTGCCCCCAGCAACTTGCAACTGATGAAGCTACTGAAGGTAACAGAAACCTTCAGTAGCGCCATCAGAATGGAATTTGGTGTGTACAAATGTGCAGTCACGCATGTAAAGCGAGGGGAGATTATGGAATCCATGGGAACTCAACTCTCGGATTCCATACGTCTCAGATCCCTCTGCTCAACCGAAACTTACAAGTATTTGGGTGTGTTGGAAGCGTTAGGCATCAATACTGCTGACGTGAAACAGTCGTTGAAGGAGCGATTCTTTGGCCGCCTGAATAAAGTACTGAATAGTCTTTTATCAGGCGGGAACAAGGTGCGCGCCTTCAACGGTTGGGTCCGGCCAGTATTGATGTACTCTTTCGGCATACTCAAATGGACTCAGACGGAACTTGACGCCCTGGATAGGAGAGTCCGCACACTGCTGACCGCAAATCGGATGCATCACCCATGATTATCGGTGATGAGGCTGTTTATCCCGCGGAAGTGTGGGGGTCGTGGCTTCTTAAACGCTAAGACACCAGCGCGAGGTATGCAGCCTTAGGGAATACTTCCTCAAAGCCGACGTGGGTATGCATCGAGATGTGGTCGCTGTGGACAAGGGCCTCACCCCGCTCTCCTTGGCAAACGAGAACTGGCGCAAATCTATGGTACTGGATGAAGTATGGCAGAGCAGGGAGCTTCACGGACTCTTTTACCGGGTCCTACATGGTCCCGATGTAGATCTCTTAGCGTCCGTATCCTGGCTGCGTTTTGGTGACCACCAGCAACTTGCTCTTAAATACAATCTTGTGGAATCCGAAGTACCGTACTATAAAGTATGAGCTCGACCCAGTTCTCAAAAATGGCAATATTACGTTATAGACGGATCGATTTATCATCACTGAAAGGACTATTGTTGCCAATAAGCCTGACATAGTGGTGATAGATCCATTAGAGCGTCGCACAATGATTGTTGATATAGCTGTCCCTCATGACGAGAACCTCGTGAAAGCTGAAAAAGATAAACTAATAAAGTATCTTGATCTGGCTCGCGAGGTTGTCGACATGTGGGAGATAGATACAGCAGTCATTGTGCCGATAGTTGTGACGGCCAATGGTTTAATAGCCAAGAGCCTCGACCAACATCTAAGGACGCTCTCGTTGGGCAGTTGGATCACGGGCTTGATCCAGAAAGCAGTACTCCTGGACACAGCGCGTATTGTTAGGCGATTCCTTTCTCAGGAACCCTTGCCACCGGTAGCTTGGACCCTATGCCCGATACCGGTGGGCTACTACTTTTTATATTTTTTTAAAAGTTTTTTTATTTATTTATGTTTTTCTAAGTACCTCAATATTTAAAAGTGTAAAATTGTATGTATATAAAATTAAATAAATGGAATAATAATAAAAAGGGACGTAGGTAGATTAAGTCCACCCGCCAGTTGCGTGTTAACAAAAAAAATACAAAAACAACAAAACAAACAAACAAATATTAGCACTTTTAAAATATAAATATCATGGCAAGAACGAAATTAACAGCATGTTATCTATGTTACCATTTTCAAAACATGCTCAAAATGTCACCTATTGCTTCATTGAATTGGAGCGCAACCATTGTCTTGACACTTGACCGTTGTCACGCGATCTCGGTAAAATGGAGCTGAGAATTTTATTGTAGTATTGACTATGTGATTCAGCGAAGTTATCCGGGAAGGCTAACTCGTCACATTTGTTTCCAAATACTGCAAAAAACATTAGAATGTGTTACATCTGCATTCAAATGGAAATAAAAACACTACTGTTGACTAAGCAACATGGTTTCTGACCTTAGCCTGTTCCAAAAGGAATTTAAAAAAAAAAGAAAGTTGACCGCTGTCAAGTGTCAGAATGGAGAAAACAACAAAAAACCAAGAAAAAGAAAATAAAATAAATTTGAATAAGTCTCAAAGTCACAAGGGTAGAAGTTAAATGAATCAAAAGAGTGAAATATGAAGGTATAGAAACAAAGACAAGGTAATTACCTTGTCTTGGTTTCTATATGTGATACAGATACCCGAACAATGCTTACCGTGAAGTGGAATCACTTTTTGGAGACAGTAGCTGCAGCACGCTTCTTCTTTATTGCGACGGCCGGTGGTTTATTGATGACTACTAAGTCCAGCTTAGGCTCAACGATGGAATTGAGTTTGCTAAGGGTGACGACACGATGCCTGGTTCCATCAGGCCCCAGAATGAAGATATGACCATGTTTAGTCCAGCAATTAGTGTCGCTGAACTTTTCCCGTGCTGCTATGAAGACCTGATGCCGCGATCTTGTTAGGAATTCCGACAAGGTTATACCAGAACCTTTCAATTTGTTTTTTGCATGCCAAATCTTGTCCCGGTTGTCCACATCCTGCAGCTTCACCAGAATAGGCCTAGGCTTGCCGGTGCTGTTCTGATTGCCCATTAAATCACAAGACTTAGCGAAGGCTGAGGTGGAAGTAGAAATCCAAAGCCATGCTAAACGAGCGATATACGCTCACAAAGTACCAGGAGACCAGAAATATGAGAAGTATTTCCAGGGCTGGAATCATGAGCGGTAAAGAATCGCAAAGTACCAGGGGACCAGAATCATGAAGAGGTATTTTCGGGGCTACCATCCTAAGCGGTATAGCTTTGCTAACCACCAGGAGACCAGAATCAAGAAAAAGTGTTTCCGAGGCTTGAATTCTGAGCGGTATAGATATTTAAAAAAAGCATTTAAATCATTGAGATCAAAATAAAATGTCAGTAAGTTAGAAGAAGCGCGCCTGAGAAGATTATAATTAATTAAGTTAAAATTAAATTATATTACGTTATAAAAAATACATTATTTCAAAAAAAAATCATTATTAAAATTTTATTGTGTTAAATTAAATTAAAATTATAATTAAGAGTAGTATCAATATCATATTAACAGGTACACACGGCGAAATAAAGACACTATTGAATATTATTAGCATGTTTGGTGATTGTACACAACACGTAATAATGATCTACGAGTATTAACTCCCAAACTAAGTCAAGCTTGTATTTTGGGAGTTAGTTGTTAATTAGATGTAGGAATTACATACAACACAACTTTGTAGCCTAGAATTTGACTTCCAACACTCAATCGAATTTTAATTTCGGAACATACATTGAGAAATAAATTATATAAAGTATCCATTATTAATAAAACCAACAATAATAATAAGTAGAATAAATAATTTAAAGAGAATGATAAATAAATATATACCTTCACATAGACTAAAATTGTATAATACTCGTAATATATTACTTTTTAATTGTGAGAAGCATCGCAGTTTGAGCATAATCTAAAGTTTGCAACCAATTACTTAATTTATGTTTAACCACCTCTCGTTTTGTTAAGCTATAGATGTTGATGACGTTGTTGATTGCATTATACAATCTCGAGCTTACTGCGTCAAATTGCCTACTAGCAGAAACAGTTCTGCAAGGTACACCAGGGCAAATAACTGCACCAGAGCGCTTTTTATTGGTTTTGTCATCAAGTGGAAGCAACGATTGCCTCCGAAGTACTGTACAGATTCACAAGCTACCAGGAGATCAGAATCACAAAATATATTCCGTGGCAGGTAATATGAGAGGTAGAGATTCACAAATTACCAAGAGACTAGAAACATGAGAAGTATTTCAAGGATTGAAATTATGAGCGATAAAGACTCACAAACTACTAGAAGATCAGGATTCAAGAAAAAGTAGTTCCGGAGCTGGAATCATGAGAGGTATAGATTCCAAAACTACCAGGAGAACATAGTCATGAATCAGTATTCTTGGGGCTTAAATCCTAAGCGGTATAGATTTACAACCTACCAGGAGATCAAAATCTCAAAATATATTCTGAGGTGGTATAATCAGAGGTACAGATTCACAAATTAGCAGGAGAACAGAATCATGAAGAAGTTTACCGAGCAGTACAGATTCACGAACAACCAGGACATCAGAATTACAAATGTATACCAAGGGTGGGATTATGAGAGGCATAAATTATCAGGAGACCAGAATGATGAAAAAGTGATTTCGGGGCTGGAATCATGACAGGTTCTAAAACTACCAGGAGACCAGAGTCGTGAATCAGTATTTTTGGGCTAGAATCTTAAGTGGTATAGATTCATAAAATATCAGGCGACTAGAAACACAGAGAGTGTTCTGGGGCTAAAATCATGAGCGGTATAGATTCTCAAACTACCAGGGAAGAGGCTGGAATCCTGAGCGGTATAGATTCATAACCTACCAGGAGATCAGAAGCACAAAACATATTCCGAAGCTGATATTAGGAGAGGTAAAGATTTTCAAATTACCAGGAGACCAGGAACATGAGGAGAAACATTCCGAGGAAATCATGAGCTATAAATACTAACAAACTACCAGGAATCCAGAAACACAAAAAGTATTCCGGCGCAGGAATCGTAGGAGGTAGAGAAAGATTCTCAACTTACCAGGAGAACAGAATCGTGAAGAAGTAAAATTTCCGAGCGGTATACTCGTAGATTCACGCACTACCAGGGCACAGTATAAATATGGACAGAAGAGAAACTAAGCCTATTCGCTGAGATAATTACCTACGCTAGAGAGTTAGGGTTGCAACTCTTCATGTTTGGAAAAAAAATTTTTTTTTTTGGTTCGAAGTTCTATAACGCGGCTGGCGGTAGTTGACTGGGAAAAATAGCCACGCAAAAATGCGTTAGTGCATTTTATTCCATGCCACTTTCTTTTTCTAAAAGATGGCTCCTGTGAAAAATTTCAAATTTTTTGGCATGGGTGTTTTTTTCATAGTTAATGAGGGTGTTAAAGCCGTTGGTGAGGTCAAAATATAAATCCAAGATGGCGGATGCGAATTTTTTTTTAAATTTTCATCATATTTATCGTTTTCATGGTTTTCGAGGGTGTTAAAGTGAAGCCAAAATGCGTTAATAGCTAGTTAACCATGCGGCAGCGCACCGTACCACGTTTCAACCTGAAAATGCGTGCCTAAAAAAGTATAACTTCAATAAATTCACAATTTATTGAACTATGAAAACAATACCAAAAACGAGAATTTGAAAATTTTTGCAGCCGCCATCTTGGACTTACAAACACATTTACGAAATTTATATGATCACACGGACCATAATTCGATATCCATTTTATATTTATCTTCACAGGATTGTTTCTTTATTCTTAGTTTAACACACCTAGACGTAAATTATAAAATACTAACAATAAAATCATTCTTACCTTTCAAGATCAGCAGGGAGTTTAAAAAACGAAAGTGCCGAATTTAAAAAAGCCGAAGTAATACAACCGTATACTGTGCAATACGCTCGTGGCATTTTTAAACGGTCCGTGGCTCAGGAAATAAACGAATCACGACCACTCGTCTTTACTCGGCAGCCGCAACTGCGAGCACCGCGACTATCGCTTAGGGCTAGCGTAGATGCGCGCGTCTGTGTGGGTGTGCCGTTTCAACCATTTCTTCGTAGTTTCCCTACTGTCCATATTTATATTGTGACCAGGGGGTGGGGTCATAAGAGATAGCATCTTGAATAAGTACTTTCAGTAATATGTCACTTGTAATGATGTAATTAAAACTTTTAATACTTTAAATGTTAAAAACACTGCAGATCTATGGGGTAATTCGTTGCTAGGTCTATTATAAACATTGTAGCACCTACTTTAGCAGTAATTTTTAATAATTGTATAGATTGTGGTGAGTTTCCTGATCTAATGAAATATAGTAAAATTATACCATTGTTTAAATCGGGTAGTACATCAGACCCTACTAATTATAGACCTATATCAGTGCTACCTACTTTTAGTAAAATTTTTGAGAAAATTATTTAAGATCAAATTCAAAGATATTTTAATAAACACAAATTATTACACAACAAACAGTTTGGTTTCACAAAGGGTCGTTCAACAACTGATGCTGGTGTTGAACTTTTGGGACACATTTATAATGCATGGGAAGATAAATGCGATGCGTTGGGCATTTTTTGTGATTTGTCTAAGGCTTTCGATTGCGTTCTCCATGATACATTGATCAGGAAGCTGCACTACTACGGAGTCCGGGGCGCCTCTCTGGATCTTCTTACTTCATACTTGAGTAATAGGATTCAGAGAGTTGATGTGAACGGCAAAAGGTCTCCCGGGTCTGTAGTCAGAATGGGGGTTCCTCAAGGCTCAATTCTGGGTCCTTTTTTGTTTCTAATCTATATCAACGACTTGCCGTACCTCATAAAGGATAAACATGATATAGTGCTGTTTGCAGATGACACTTCACTTTTATTTAAACTCAAACGTCAGCAGGTGGTTGTTGATAATGTAAATAATGCTCTTTCAACTGTAGTTAACTGGTTCAACATCAATAATCTTCTCCTTAACGAGAAAAAAACAAAATGCATAAAGTTCACATTACCCTATGTAATACAAGTGAACACTAGTGTGTCAATAAAGGGTGAAGAGTTGAAACCCGAGGATTCCACAGTGTTCTTAGGTTTAACTTTGGATGCGCAGCTTCAGTGGAGCCCTCATATAGATAAACTGTCCAAAAAACTTAGCTCTGCAGCATACGCCGTAAGGAAAATTCGTGGTTTAACTGATTTAGAGACAGCTCGTTTAGTATACTTTAGTTATTTTCATAGTGTGATGTCGTACTGCATTCTGTTGTGGGCAAATGCCGCCGATATTCAGACAATTTTTGTTTTACAGAAAAGGGCTATTCGTGCAATTTATAAATTAAGTCCCA
Source organism: Polia nebulosa (assembly GCA_951329385.1). Classification (NCBI taxonomy): domain Eukaryota; kingdom Metazoa; phylum Arthropoda; class Insecta; order Lepidoptera; family Noctuidae; genus Polia; species Polia nebulosa. Next base: position 25,978,028 of record OX589602.1, read on the forward strand.
GACACTCCCTCAGAGAAAAATTTAAAGAGATTAATATTATGACTGTTCCCTCTCAATATATTTATGAGAATCTCATGTATGCACATAAAAATATTAATCTGTTTAAAAGATACAGTGATATCCATAGCATAAATACTAGGAACAAACACAAATTTATTGTACCTAAAACCAGGCTCAAGAAAAAAATAGGTGGTTCGTTTAGATGCCAATGTATACGTTTCTATAGTAAACTTCCTAGCCAAATTCAAGAACTAAGCATAAATAAATTTAAATCATTTATTAAACGTAAGCTATTCCAGAAAGCTTTTTACACAATTAATGACTTTCTTGAGGACAAAAAGGCGTGGGATTGAGCTGCTTCAATGATATACATGAGCCATTGTTTTCATATGTACTTACTGATGAAATTTTTTATATATATATTTTTTTTAATATTCGTTTTTGACATGAAAACTTGTATAGTATTATATTATATTTTTCATTTTTTTTATTGACATTTTTTTATTATATTTTTTTTTGACTTGAATACTTTGTTAAGTATTATATTTGTTTTTTGATTGACATATTATTATTACTATTTTGTTTGACACGAATATTTACTTTGTAAAGTATTGTATTTTTTTTTTTATTACTTAATTATTGTAAATGTGAGGACTATGTGGGTTATTATTATTATTTTCTCCTCCTTTTTACAGTAATTTTCAACGTTGTCTGACAGTTTGAGTACTTTTGCGGCCTACCCAAATGTCTTTTCTTTGGTATTGTTCGTCATGTCATTGAGCTCCTTAGTGGTTTTTAAGTTGAGCTATTCGACTATTGACAAATGCTTGCACTGACTGGACAGGTCCACTCAAATATGTTTGGTTCTTTCTTCAAAAGACCACTACAGACACTAAGCTGCATGGTCCTCATATAGAATAATGTGAATGCGAGAGCTTTGTATGTCGTTATATTCATGTAGATTTTATGATTGTCTGGCAGTTTGAGTATTTTTGCGGCCTACTCAAATGTCCTTACTTTGGTATTGTTCGTCGGTTCGTTGAGCTACTCAAAGTTCTGAGTTGAGCTTCGCGATGACTGACAAATACTTGTACTGTCTGGACGGGTCCACTCGAATTTGTGTGTTGCTTTCTTCATAAAGCTCATCCCAGTCATAAACGTACATGGTTCTCATATGATTTAACCAGTACACATTGTATGGATTTGAACACTAAAAGAGACTTTGACCTCTGAGTTTGTTTCGGTGTTTCTCCTCAGGGTAGTAAGCTAGGAAACACCGGCCTCATCTGGCTTAAACTGACAAAAAACATTGACGTGTAAAAGTGTTCCTTGTAACCTATTTACTGAATAAACATCATTTATTATTTGTCAGTGAGAAAATTGTGTATCCTTCTTATCATTCTCAAAACGCACAAAAAGATACCATATGATCCTAAGATACTAGAAAAAAGAAATAAACACTGCATAGTAAACGTTCCCATTACTAAAACGGAATTTGCCAGCAGACAATATAAAAAAACGCTCAGCCTTCTTATACAATAAAATAAATAAACTAATATACATTTATGATATAAAAAAATATGAATGTAAAAAAAACTTAATAATATGGCTACACAGTTTAAATTATGATGATACAGAGTTACTCTTGCAACGTGTGACTTAATAATAAATAATATACATTGATGTTATTTGCTTATTTTGTCACTCATATACACTCAAAATATCACTCTCTCTCTCTCACACACACACACTCACACATACGCACACCATCACACACACACACACACACACATACAATTAAATTATGTACTTTTTTTTTCCTTTGTAACTATTTAGAGGTTTAAAATGTAAGGGTGGAGCGGAACCTTCAAATACAGGCATTTTCCATGCCTAAATGGAGGTTCCTCGACATGTATTGTAAGCCAAATATACGAACTTAGAACTAAGCATAAATAAATTTAAATCATTTATTAAACGTAAGCTATGCCAGAAAGCTTTTTACACAATTAATGACTTTCTTGAGGACAAAAAGGCGTGGGATTGAGCTGCTTCAATGATATACATGAGCCATTGTATTCATATGTACTACTTACTGATGAAATTTTTTATAAGTATATTTTTTTTTTATATTCGTTTTTGACATGAATACTTGTATAGTATTATATTATATTTTTAATTTTTTTTTTTGATTGACATTTTATTTTATTTTTTTTTTTTGATTTGAATACTTTGTTAAGTATTATATTTATTTTTTGATTGACATATTATTATTACTATTTTGTTTGACATGAATATTTACTTTGTAAAGTATTATACTTTAAATTTTATTGATTACTTAATTATTGTAAATGTGAGGACTATGTGGGTTATTATTATTATTTTCTCCTGCTTTTTACAGTAATTTTTAACGTTGTCTGACAGTTTGAGTACTTTTGCGGCCTACCCAAATGTCTTTTCTTTGGTATTGTTCGTCAAGTCATTGAGCCCCTTAGTGGTTTTTAAGTTGAGCTATTCGACTATTGACAAATGCTTGCACTAACTGGACAGGTCCACTCAAATATGTTTGGTTCTTTCTTCAAAAGACCACTACAGACACTAAGCTGCATGGTCCTCATATAGAATAATGTGAATGCGAGAACTATGTATGTCGTTATATTCATGTAGATTTTATGATTGTCTGGCAGTTTGAGTATTTTTGCGGCCTACTCAAATGTCCTTACTTTGGTATTGTTCGTCGGTTCGTTGAGCTCCTCAAAGTCCTGAGTTGAGCTTCGCGATGACTGACAAATGCTTGCACTGTCTGGACAGGTCCACTCGAATTTGTGTGTTGCTTTCTTCAAAAAGCTCATCCCAGACGTAAACGAACATGGTTCTCATATGATTTAACCAGTACACATTGTATGGATGTCAACACTTTAAAAGAGACTTTGACCTCTGAGTTTGTTTCGGTGTTTCTTCTCAGGGTAGTCAGCTAGGAAACACCGGCCTCATCTAGCTTAAACTGACAAAAAACATTGACATGTAAAAGTGTTCCTTGTAACCTACTTACTGAATAAACATCATTTATCATTTATAATTTGTAAATGAATAAATAAATAAAAAAATAAAAATAAAATGTAAAGATAAATTAAATTAAACTTTCGGGGTTGGAATCCTGAGTGGTATAGATTCTTAAACTACCAGGAAAACAGAATCATGCAAAAGAGAAATTTTAGACCTGCACGCGGATGAAGCCGCAGAACTACCAGAGTGCCAAAATCATGAAAAAGATGAAATAAACATAAGCAACGAAACTTCGACGTCAAACGTAGATAAAAAAGCGAAAAAAAAAATGGGTAGCCCATAGAAAAGAAATGTTCAGCGTAGCGCAAAAAATCGTGGTCCAACTATGGTTAGCCCTGTTAATGTAGGAAATTCTAATTTATCATGATCCTTGCCCGTACTAACTTCTAATCTTTCAGAAATGTTTGATTTTTCTCTGGACTCAATCCGGATGTCTACGCAGATGGAGTCACGAGCAAGAAGCTAAAAAGTGGTGAAGGGTCTGTCTTTATGTAAAACGACGTTCAAAAAGTTCTAGCTCGCAACCTAATTTGAATAACTGACTTTGGATTTTGATTTCTATAGTGTTTTTTTAACGTGGTACTCTCTGGAAATAAAACTCAAATTTACAATCGCAGTTTTCAAGCGGGCGAAGCTGCGGGCGTGAGCTAGTAAAGAATAATTTATAATGACGTTTGGAGTTGCCCAAGCGTGTAAATAGCCGTAAGACTCTGCGGATGAAGGACATTAATTACGGCCAAACACTTGGATTGAATGCTGGCCCAAAATTGCCTATATTTGTCTGTATAACTTCAAGTTAGGAGTGGTTGGCAGAAGACGGCGCATGTGGCCCTACTCCAAATTAGTAAGAACAAGTGGTACCTGACTTTCCTTCCTTGGCTGCCACGCTGGATTCCGTCGACTTGACGAGTGGCCACTCGACTCTCTTCACACCAACACTCCGGGCTATTCTCGTTCAATAGTTACACGGACGCGGTAAATATGGGTTATTTATTATTCCCGGAGAATCCTCAACGTTTACGGGATATTACTCGGGATTTTAGTGTATTTGCGGGAAGATGTTAATAAGACATTAATTTAGTCTGCGGTGAGATGCGCTCTGCCTCGCGGCGATAGGCACACTGAATTATCTATGGTTCCCATAAAGCCGGCTACACACCTGTCTTACAAATTAAAGCGAGACACACACACGACGAGATACCACCCCATCCAACTTGCAGAGTGGCGGCAACTCGCCACACCATGCTCCCCGCCTTGAAAGGTCCAGGAGCTTTCAAAAGCTGCTAATCTATGCGGAGCGAGTGAGGTTCAAGAAGCGGTGATGATATGTAAGCATTTACTTGTTGAAGAGCTTTGAGGGAAATCCAAGCAGCAGTCCGAAACACCATCGCATTGCTATAATGCTCGGGAAAAATAAATAACAGTGTCCTGAGAATGAATTGCGGTTCGACTTGACTATGGTAAGTCGAATAAACCAAATTACAACTATGTAATGGCGTACCATTGGAACTTATACTATGAACCCTAAACTAAATTAAACTAAATTACGTAGCAATAATAATCTATTGAGTTGGCAAAGGATACAACTTAGTGACAGGACGTTTATACGTGCCTGACGCGGTTTTTATTGAAGCGACTCGAATTACACCATCCGATCCCGGAAAAACTTCCTCTATGATACCCAATGGCCAAGTCAATGGAGGTACGTTATCTTGACCCAAGAGAACGACAGTACCTATCTCTATAGGGCGATCGGGAGTGCACCACTTCTGGCGAACTTGCAGCGTGTGCAAGTACTCAATTCGCCATTTATTCCAGTAGGATAACACAAGTTGATCCAAGAGCCTTTTGCGGTTGTTTAGGTTTATGTTTTCTTCTGTCAATTCAGAAGAAGGCAAATACGTGAGTGGACTGGACATTAAAAAATGCGCGGGCGTGAGTACCTCCGGATGTGGGTCTGACGAAATGACACTAAGTGGTCGAGAGTTCAAAAGGCACTCAATTTGCACCAATACGGTCGAGAATTCCTCGCAAGTGAGAAGTTGTTTACCTACGACTCTAAACAAGTGAGTTTTAACACTCTTAATATTCGACTCCCAAATACCTCCGAAGTGTGGAGCTCGCGGCGGTATTCTTGTCCACTCGATGCGTGATTTAAGAAGCTCATTTTTAATATCCGTTTGAACGGTTGAATTTAATAAAAAAGAATTAATATCATCCAATTGCGCCTTAGCGCCAACAAAATTGGTACCATTGTCTGAATACATAACAGACACTGGACCGCGGCGAGAAATGAATCTCTTAAATGCGGATAGGAAAGCCTCAGATGTGAGATCCGATACAAGCTCGATATGTATGGCTTTAGTCACCATGCATACGAACAAACATATGTAAAGTTTCTGCGAACGTTGACCCCTACGTCGAATAGGTATGTAAGCAAGCGGCCCGGCGAAATCTACACCGGTGTGTACAAAGGCTTTAGCATCACGGACGCGGTATCCAGGAAGTTCAGCCATTTTGGGTACTGGATGCTTAGGATTTAGACGGAAACAAGTATTACATTTCCGACAACGAGAACATATAACCGTTCGGCCACCCAATATCCAAAACCGCTGCCTTATAATGGACATCAATAACCCTGGGCCGGTATGGCAGTACGTATTGTGATAGTGATCGATAATTAGATCGACTACGCGGTCGCGTTTAGGTAAAAGCGCGGGATGCTTGGCTTCATACGGTAAGTCAGATTTAGACAATCTGCCCCCAATACGTGAGATTCCGAAGCTATCAATGAAGACAGATAAACAGCGCAACTTCTTAGCTGGAAGTTCACCTGCTTTAATTAAATTTAAATCGCTCGCAAAATGTAAACTTTGAACTATTCGAACAATGAAATTTTCGGCGGTTTGAATGTTTTTAACAGAACTATGACTATGTAGTCTGTTTGTAAATTTAAGAATGTACATAAATACACGTAACAGTTTATTCCATGAGCAAACACGGTCAGCTATAGTATCTAAAATACGCGGTTCAGTATTCGAAGTTTCTACAAGAAAAACCTTTGATTTAAACTCCGGCAATGTTTCACATTGAGCAGGAGAGAACTTTAAAGGCCACTCGCTCATGGGCTGATGGAGCCATGTGGGGCCGTTCCACCACAACGAGTGTCTTATTAAATCCGACGGCAGCATGCCGCGAGACAGACAATGGCTAGGATTCTCTTTCCCGGACACGTGACGGAAACAAGCGGCAGGTAAGTTTTCCTGTATTTGAGCAATGCGGTTGCTGACAAAAATAGACCATCTATGGGGAGATGAGTGGATCCACGAGAGAGCTATGGTGAAGTCCGAGAAAGCGTGGACACCTGCAATAGGTACACGAGCGGAAAGTTTTTCCTTGACTACGCGAACAAGTTTAGACAGAAGTAAAGCGGCGACAAGTTCTAATCGAGCTAGCGTTGTTATTTTTGCGGGGGAGACTTTGGACTTTGCACATAAGAGTCGGACAGTGATATCACCTGTAGGGTTGGTAATGTGTAAATAAATACAGCAGCCATAACCAGTAAAGCTGGCGTCGCAAAAGGCTACGATGATCACTACAGCTTCTCTAAAGACGCCAATGTGGCGAGGAACCTTTAGAGAAGAGAGTGAAAGAAAATCGCGCGTAAAAGCGGCAAACCGATTTGTGATGGATTCTTGAGGAACCTCATCCCATCCTACTTTAGCTAACCAAAGTTCCTTAATTAATACCTTCGCGTACAGCACAACGGCAGGCTTATTACGTATCTTGCAAAAGTCTAGCAATAGCAAAATTTGCGCAATAATTGCGCAATAATCGCAAATCCGTACTATGTAACAGCGATAGCCACACCATAGCAAACTAGCGATAGTGCTGCCTCTATGGAGCAATCAGTTAACTAAAATGTGCATTTTCATAGTGTGATCGCATGGTGATCGCGACTATTTCGTATTACGTATGGTTTTTGACAGCAGAGCAATAGCCATTAGCGAGCAAATTTGACGGTCAGTTTGCGATAACCTTTTCCCTCGATGCTGATCGCTCGCTGATTGTTTTAATACAAATTAATCCTAAAATTCGAAGAACTTTATATTATAATTGTTTACATTTAACTTCAAGTGTCGTGTGCTTATTAGAATAAACTGTGTGCCTATTCATTCAGTGTATTTTAGCTAAGTATATAAAAAAAATTGTTTGCGTCTCTAGTCTCTATTGAGGTATTGAAGTATGGCTCGTGCTGTTCTCTTGCTTGAAGCACTTGAGGTTGAAGCCAGCAGGATTGAAAACCGTAACACAGCACGGATGCGACGTAGCCTGCGAGATCAAGCCAATGCCTTGAACTTATCAGACGCCGAGTTCAAAGCTCATTATAGACTTTCCAAAGAACTGTTTATGAATTTGTGCACTGAACTTAGACCGTTCATGGCACGAAAGAGAAGAAGAACAAAAGTTAGTGTAGAATGTAAAGTAAGTTGGTTTACATGATTATCTTTGCATTGTTTTAATTAAGAAGCTAATTATTTTTATAGGTAATATAGGTACATAATGTTGTGATTTTACAGGTGCTTACAGCTTTCTCATTCTATGCTACGGGGTCTTATCAAAAACCTGTAGGCATGAGCTATCTACATGGGCTTAGTCAAGCCAGTGTATCCAACGCTGTAAACGAGGTGACCATCGCTTTGAATACACGTAGTATTTTAACTAGCAAAGTAGGTACATTAGATTCCCACAAACTCAACTAGAAAGAAACACAATTATTAATGGGTAAGAGAACAATACATTACCTACACTAAAGTCTCTGAAGTATCATTAAATATTCAATAGGCATAATTTTATGTTTATTCTTTTTTAGGTTTTCAAACAAGTTTGATTTTCCTGGCTGCCTAGGCTGCATTGATTGCACTCATGTAGCTCTAATTCAGCCCACCGACCATGAAGAAAGGTTTTTTAATAGAAAACATTGATATACTTATTAAGTTGATTTGTGTTCAGACATGTTGCCCTATGTTAAAATAAAAACAATAAACTAGAGAAATACTTTGTATTAATATTGTGATTATGCAATGTGAAATGTTGCGCTGACCCCAAATAAATTGGGATAAGGGCAGGAAATGAGGATGCAATGTGAATTCTTAATTGGGATTCTAAAATTATGGTATGGTTTACATTAATAAAATTCATTTAAGTAATTCATAGTTAAATATATTTTTTATTTAGTCTCTTTGAGTGTTCATAGCTATTATCGCCTTCATGAGCTCTAATTGCTTGCGAGACGTCTCAGCGTGCATGCGATTCGTCTCAGCATTCATAAGAGACGCCTCGGCGATCTTATTTGTAGCTTCAGCGACTATGAGAGCAGCATCAGCCATCTTGTTTTCCGCCTGTACTCTATTCCTCTCTAACTCCTTCACCCATTCGGGGTCAACTGTTGTGTGTGAAACTGCAATGAAAATTAAATGTCATTATAAACTTTGAAGGGGTAGGCCAGAGGTTCATTTGTACACACAGCTTGCCAGTGACGTTGATAGATCCCATGTATACAAAAAAGGGTAAGCCTTTTGCTATTATATACACTGTCATGCTTCTGTTGCTAGGAATTTTTCGCAAGAAGATACCAATAACCCTGACCAACCCGAGAATCGAACCTCTCAACTGTGACTGTGACTAACACACTCAACGTGTGTTAGTCACAAGCGTTAAACAAAACCAAAAATTGTTACATTTAATACCTTTAAGAATAATAAATTGAATCCCTAGGGTCAATAAAATATCTGCCCAGGGGTTGTGGATAAATTCGAAACAGAGTTACCGTGCACCTGGCCACTCAGGGCAGGGAAGAAACAGGGGTGGGTTTTAGTCAGTAAGAGTCTGACACGCCCTCCCGCTCCACCCAGAGCGGGAGATGTCATTGGATGATTTCCCACCCAAAAAAAAAAAGAAAAGGATCAATAAAACATACTCACTAGTAGTACTGTTTCTATTATGTCTGGGGCGGGGGCGACTCCTAGCACGCTGGCGCTGACTCACGGGCATCTCCAATCCTGTAAAATATGGTTTGAAAAATAATGGCTTTGCTTACAATGTGGCTTACAGAAGGTACCCTTATCTAAAGCATTTGGGGTATATTACCTGTCTCATGTGGCTCAGGCACTTGTTGTGTTGGAACTTCTTCTGAACCAGCAACAGCCACAGGAAATTCAGAAATGTCTGTAAATGTAAAGAAGCATAGTATTGGTCAAAAATATAAATCTAATTGTATAGATATAGAAAGAAACAAAGAAAATGAATACTACAAAGCAAAATGTAGTAAGTTGTTCTAAAACACAGATTCAGCTTATTTTTCCACATGGTTAAATTGTAAAATACGATTTATAAATGATTGTGGAATATTTTTTTTTACCTGATGTGACAAGATCCTCTAAAACTACAATGTTGTCTGGTTCTATTGCAGCTTGAACTTCAGATTGAATGTTCTAAAAAACAAAATTAAGGATATATACTTAATAATACACAAATGCATTCATACTTAAATTTTAGTAGGTAACTTACAAATACAGGTACTCTGTGCTGAGTATCACCATACACAGCTCGTTCCCCGATGATGGCCAAGATTTTTTTATCAATTTCTGATAGTTCTTCTTGGTTGCTTGGACCACCACCAGTGCCTCGAGCATCCTCTCTCCTATTGGCTAGTCTCGTCTTGCTTTTATGCTTTATGTCAACCCAGTACTATAAAATCAAAACGAATAATATGGTAAGTCTATCAAATTAAATTACAAATAGCATGCAGTTATTGGAAACTGTTAAGAATTACAAAAATAAAACATTCCATTTACCTTTTTCCACCGGTCGCCCGTCTTTGATGACCCAGAGCCAAAAGAATTCAGTTTCCTGGCAAGATCGTTCCACTGCCTCTCCACAGTTTCCTTGGATCTTGAGCCAAGGCCAACACCCCTAGCTAAACTGGGATGCTCAACAAGAAAATCTAACAATTCTTCTAATTGCTCATTGGACACTCTATTTGCCATTTTATACTGAAACAAGATAGGGTACTGTTAATTTCAAAGTTAACTATTACACTTTTGTTTCACATATTAAATTTTAAAACTTACTTGTTGAACAGGCGACTGTCGCTAGTTATTATCACAACGTCCAAGTTAACACTGATTTCACCCACCCACTTATGCATCTTGTAACCGAAACTAAGCTAATCTTGGTTTTTAAGAGGGTTTAAGTGGAATTTTAAGTTTTTTTTATCAAAAAAACTTTGGTTACATTCTTCATGTGATTGACACTTGAATCTTATGAGCTTAGTCCCAAAAATTGCTACATAATTGTTTTGGCGCTAGTGTCGCAGCGATAAGTGCATCTTGACAACTGGCGAGCGATTAGCAAACGATTTTTACATGATGCCGATTTTTAAAACGATTAGCGATTGATCGCGCGATGACTGCGCAATAATTGCTGATTGCTCTTTCTTACGTAATAAGCCTGCGGGTCCTACAAGGCCCAGTACGTCGAACAAGCGGGCAACTAGCGATAGAATCGCGCGCTTCGTGCATTTATCATCCACGGCGATTGTTGTCAAAGAAAAATAATCATCAGCGGGTTCCCAGGTTAATCCAAGGATTTTGAAATTATGGACATCATTATCCATGCCAGTAAAATTAACTGGTAAGCGGTGAGACTCTGGGAGAATCTCTAATATAGCGGGTGAATTGGTAGCCCATTTGACTAAGTCAAAGGAACCTACCTTCATTAAATCAATTAAATCGCGGGATAGACGCATAGCTGTCTGTTCGTCCGAAACAGAGTAGACGTAGTCGTCCATGTAAAACTGAGTTTCTACCAATTTAGAAGCCTCAGGAAAGCGGTCGCTTTGCTCACACGCCAAGTTACGCAGTGTGCGCATCGCTAAATAAGGGCTAGGCTTTAGTCCGAAGGGAACGCGGTTAAAATGAAAGGTGCGAATAGGCTCACCTTTGCTAAAACGATACAAGATTCGTAAATATTTGCGGTGGTGCTCTTTTACACCGATACGTAAGAACATTTGTTTTATATCCGCTGTCATCGCGACAGGGAATGTACGAAAATCAAGTAATAACAAAAACAAGTCTGCTTGCAAATTAGGTCCGACATGCAAAATGTCATTGAGCGACAACCCCGAGTGAGTTTTGGCGCTAGCGTCCAAAACCACTCGAATGCTGTCCTTGTCCGGTCTAATGACGGCATGATGCGGTATATAATAACCCTCCTCTGTCAATTCAGAGTCGGGCACTTCCGCTAAATACCCCTGAGTTATATAATCCGCGATAGTTTTATTATAATTCTCGCGTAGGGTCGGCATTAACGTAAACTTACGCTCGAGCGCAAGTAAGCGTCGATGGGCGTAACCGCGCGAGCTACCTAGCTCGCTGGGTGAGCGCGCAAAAGGTAGATCGACAAAATATCTGCCGTCTTCAAATAAGACTGAAGAATTAAAATTATTTTCACACTCTAATTTGTCCGGACTAGTAAAACGTTGAGATGGAATTTCCTCTAGCTCAAAAAACTTATGTAAACTTGACTCGACTTCAATGTCGGCCTGCGCGGTAAACGAAGATGCAATGTGTGTCACATCACTACTACAACAATCAATATCACCCATAAGTACATAACCGAAGCTAGTCAGTACAGCAGGGGGGGCGCGGGTGCCTGAGTCGACCCTGTCTCCCAGGTAAATAAAGGGGAACAATTGTGCTCCAAGCACAAGATCTACTCCGCTCGGAACATTCCAGAGCGAGTCGGCGAGCGGTAAGCTATTTAACCTGTAAAGCCCGGAAACTCACTGGTGAGTTTCATTAATCGAAACCACGTTGAGCACTGAAACTCACCGGTGAGTTTTGCGATTCACTCGTTTATTACCTCTATTATTACCCAAACGCAATGTATTTTATGCTGTGGCAACATTTACACGCTTGGCCATAGACATTATTGGTCGTCTCAGGTGCCCTCCGACAAAAATATATGCTGTCATAACTGAGAAAAAATGTCAAACTGACATTTGAATCCGGTTTGTTGTATGCGGGCGGGGCTTGAAGGATGGTACGTTTGACGAATGGCGGCTTTCAGAGGTTAAGTATGACATGTTATCATTGTTATGTAATCTAATTAATTTCGCGGGAAGTCTATCTGTAATACAATCAACAACTAACGCTTGTATCGAAAACTTCGTATGAGGATCAAACCGAGATTCTATGTTGAGATGAATAAAACCGTGTATTGGTTTCGATGACATTCCAACACCTTGTAAAAATGAATTGCGTAATTTAATTATGGGTAAGTTCAAACGTTTACAACAGTCCACAGTAATTAAATTATTTTGCGATCCGTTATCTAGTAGGCACCGAACCACCTCCTTATCTCTGATGTCGCTATAGTATGCATATAACTGCGCGGTCGCTAGCAAAATGGTTGACCCAGTTTTAACAGCTGTAGTGAGCGAAACAGATGTATCCTTAGTAGGCACTTGTGGCTCGGGCGACAATGACTCATCTTTTTCTCGGAAATGTAAGAGAGAATGATGGGTCTTTTTACAAATTTTACAAACGTTACGTGACTTACATTTAACCAAAGAATGGGATAGACTTAAACAGTTTATACAGCCACGTTTAGCTTTAATAAATTCAAAACGTGCAAGCGGTGTTCTAATATTTTTAAACTGCGGGCAATAGAACAGCTGATGTCGTACGTCATCCTTATCGCATAGCATACATTTGCTATTTAAAACCGGTTCATTACGCGACACGAACGACTTAGCGGTGTTATTTTTTGTTTGATGATTAACTGAACTAGACTTAGCGCGCGGTTCCGTCTGTAAATTATTACCGTATGAGCGCTGCAGCACTTTAACATATGCTTGCATGAATGTTATAAACTCCGCATAGGAAGGTAATTCTTTTTCACTCACACGTGATTCAAACTGTAAGACAGTTTGCGCGTCAACCTTTCTTAAACCACAGTGTAATAAAACAAAATCCAGTAAGTCTGGAATGTCTAACTGCTTCAAGGCTGCGACGGACGCTGAATATCGTTCCACAAAAGTATTGAGGCTCGCGGCATTTCCGGCGCATTGTTTAATATCCAGTATATTATTGAGATAATGAATCCCTAAACTACGCTTATCTTGATACCTTTTAACGAGAGTGTTCCACATAACGTTGTATGTATCACCTGTAGGAACAATGCCTGCGGTTAGTTTTAAGGCATCATGAGTCAATTTACTGATCAAGTACTGGACACGCTGCGAGTCAACCAGATCGGTATTTAAATGAACATTGCTGCGAAACATTTCATAAAATATGGGCCAATTTTCCGCTTTACCATCAAACGATGGCAAATCTATGGGCGGTAATTTTATCTGAGTACCCACTTTGTGTTCCGATGTTTCGTTTTTCGAAAGTATGAGATTACGTTTATATTTAATATTAGAATATAAGTCTTCAATAGAATATAGACTCGAATAGTCTGGTGCGGTTTGGTCAATCTCGAATTGCAATTCATTCATTTGTTCTACCATTTCCTCAAATTTGTTGTATTGCTCAGTAATTGTATCTGACTGCGCTAAGAATGTCTCATTTGAACGTGAATCAAAGTTCGAGATGTTTCTGGAATCATTATTATATGCGATTAACTCGCTCGAAAATCATTTGTTTTTTAGCGGTAAGCTGAGCCAATTTAGCTTCTTGCTTGCGGGACGCCATTTTGGGGCACTAATAAAGTTATGTGCCTACCTACTGTAATGACTTGTACTTAATTTGTACTGAATTTTACTGATGCCTATCCAGGCTCGAAAGGACCATCTAGTGGAGTTGCCCAAGCGTGTAAATAGCCGTGGGACTCTGCGGATGAAGGACATTAATTACGGCCAAACACTCTTGGATTGAATGCTGGCCCAAAATTGCCTATATTTGTCTGTAAAACTTCAAGTTAGGAGTGGTTGGCAGTAGACGGCGCATGTGGCCCTACTCCAAATTAGTAAGAACAAGTGGTACCTGACTTTCCTTCCTTGGCTGCCACGCTGGATTCCGTCGACTTGACGAGTGGCCACTCGACTCTCTTCACACCAACACTCCGGGCTATTCTCGTTCAATAGTTACACGGACGCGGTAAATATGGGTTATTTATTATTCCCGGAGAATCCTCAACGTTTACGGGATATTACTCGGGATTTTAGTGTATTTGCGGGAAGATGTTAATAAGACATTAATTTAGTCTGCGGTGAGATGCGCTCTGCCTCGCGGCGATAGGCACACTGAATTATCTATGGTTCCCGTAAAGCCGGCTACACACACCTGTCTAACAAATTAAAGCGAGACACACACACGACGAGATACCACCCCCATCCAACTTGCAGAGTGGCGGCAACTCGCCACACCAACGTTATTTTACCAAAAATTAAAATGAAGTCTTTCAAATAATTAAAAATTGTTTCTGAATTCGGCAGTGGCGTCATGATAATTACATCTTCTTGTCACAAGAAGATCTAAGAGTACCACCAGGTGATACCGAGGTAAATTAGAAATCAAAGTGTCAGAATATTATAGCAACACTGTCCAGAAAACTGAACTTACGAGTTAAGTAGTCGTTTAAGGACATGATGTCATGTATATAACTGGACCTATTTGTACTTTTACAAATCTGTATATTAAAAAACTGGTGTTCCGTATATTTTGACGAGTTATGCTAACGTAACTGTAGGCAATGGTGTCGATTCTCTTAAGTGACGAACTAAACTAAACGATCACTAAAATTTCTTATTTTTAGTTAAGAGAATCTTAAAAGCTATTCTGTAAACAAAATTCTCTAAACTTAAAAACTATTTTGACACAACTATTTTCGAGTTTGACAGTCGCTAAGTTGAATAAACCATAGACCAAGAGTTATCGCATATTAAAATAAAGAGCACAGATAAGATACTAAAGAGTGAATGAAATTGAACGAAATGATCCCAAGTGGAAAAAAAAAATGTGATAATTCTCTGTTTGTTAAAAATAATTTAAATGAAATACAGGAAGCATAATGACGGTGTAAAACCTTACTGTTGTTTATGTAGCCCGCGAAATATAAAATTTTCTTACGTTTCTTGCAATTTTCAGGTCAGTGTCAGGTTGTATCTTAAAAATATGATTTGCGGCCGTAGCAAGTATGTATTTATAGATTTATAAACGTTACAATCACCAATACAACTCTCAGTTAGACTTGATGTCAAATGTAGTATTTCAAAATCATGACATTCGGCATCAATTCTAACTGAGAGAATTGTATTGATGATTTTAATGATTACAGTTCTGTAAATACGTACTTGCTACGGCCACGAATCATATTTTGACCTATACATAACCTAATGCTGACCTGTAAATTGCAAAAAACGTTAGAAAATTTGAATTTTGCGGGCTACCCTGGCGCTGGCTGGTTCACCTTTAGATGCAATACCCTGTGTTTGTTTTCATAGGTTTTCATTACATGTGACCAATCTGATCCTGTTAGGGTTGTGAACCGAAAACGGTTTAGAACTTCGACGAAATATTTCGGTTTACACTAGGAAAAAAACACAAACTTTAACATTTATGAAAAATATTCAGGTAGCATGATTATCTTGGTTTCAGCGTAATAAACAGAGAGTACATTATAATACGAGTAGAAAAGTTAGTGATCTCAAGGAAGGGTGGGAGGATCTCTAGGAAGTGGTGACGGGCGGGCGTTTTTTGGGGGACTGTCTTTATGTAGAACTTTGACGTTCAAAAAGTGCTGGTTCTCAGCCTAGTTTGAATAAATGACTTTTGATTTTGATTTTTTGAAAAAAAAAATGGTTTTTCGTTCAGTAACTTGAAAATCGGTATTCTGTTGCCATAGGAAAGCCCTATCAACGAAATTCTCATTATAATTTTTTTTAAATATTTCTAATTTAATAATTGTAAAAAAATATAAAATAATTCTAATTATTTTTAAATATTTCTCATAAGGACGTAAGAATAGGCAATATGGTCAAAAGACTTTCGCCTTCCCTTCGGGGATACTAAGAAAATTAAATTTCTCATGTCAGTTGGTTCATTGGTTGTTTGCAAACAAACTTTGAAACAAACTACTACTCTGTTGTTAATTCATTGCACTGGGTTCATCCTTGCCTCCTCAATAATGCAGACATCAAGGAAGCGAGCGAATAAAAGACAGCAGGAGCTGCTCGTGGAGCGGCTCCACAGTAATCGGCAAATGGCCAGAGGTAAGAAATAGAACAGAACTACAAATTATGTTTTCCTTTACTTAACCGTGTATTAGTTCTGTTATATTTTTTTTTTTGTTTAGAAAATCAAGCTGATGCGGAGGTGCTGCAATTTTAGGCCAACGTCAGTGGCGAGCTGAACCAACTGGGTTGCAGCAGGACTGTAGAGCAGTGGCAACATGTAAGTTGTATAGATCAGATAAATTGTTAATTTGTTATACTCAATTGGAATGTTCATGCATAATTTTCATGTGTTCTAAATTAATTTAATTTCAACAGATTTGGAATGTGTGGGTGGCTAAAGTCAAGACAAAGGCAAGAAAAGTCAGAGACTCGATCAGGGCCACGGGTGGAGGACCGGCAGGGGCAGATCTCAATGATATTGAGAAAAAAATTTTGGATATTATTGGGTCTGCTTCTGTTGATGGCTTTGCTACGTTAGAAATGGTAATTTATTTCAGTATTCATGTTGTTTTTACAGCTGAAGGGCAGTTTTTATGTGAAACATCTATTAGAACACTTTAGCAGTAAAATCGACCATCATGTCGCCCTGCCCCCTCTACGCAACTGCACTCAGATGTTTCACATCTGCCTCGCATCCCGTGACGACTAACATTTTTTTTATATTACTATTACTAAGACTGGTTTTCAGAAGTTTATTACCTTCAAGCACAGATAAATGAGACTCTTTAATTATCTATTGTTATTGTAATGCTGGTGCTCGTATGTAGCTCAATATATTAACTGTTTTTTTTTATTTCAGGGAATACCGGTCTCGTCTCCACTGGGAGTCTTAGTCCATGACTCCATGTCACCTGCACCACAAAATGTATCGCCCTCTCCACAGCCCGTACACGAAGAGCAGGCGGAAACCGGCGGCAGGATTCCTGCAGTACCTTTGCAGCCGCAGTCAAGTGGACGCGTTTCCCGTCGTCGAAGACTGCCGAGGACTCCCCGCCCGCCAGTGCACCACGCATTGGTGCAAGCACTTAATGATAATAGCCGTTTGCTCCGGGAGAGCATAGTCCAAGCAGCAGAAATTTTGGCTGCTGCTATTCGCTCTTCTGGCATACCTATAATAGTGGGACATGCCCAAGACGAAGATAATGGAAATGAAACCTGATGGGTTTATTCTCCATTACTTAGTCTTGGAGCTTACAACTCCAACAAAGCCGCTATTGTCATTAAGTGCTTGTTCCAAAGCCTTTTCCCAGCTCGCCATAGACTTTGGCACTAAAGCAGTACCTATTTTAATTTTTTTTTTTGCTGATTGTTAATCTGTTTTTGTTGTTATATTTTTTTTGGTTGATTATTGTTGATTGTTAATTTTGTACATAGTAAATTATTTTGTTTAGGGTGTTAAATAGGTTTAAGAAAATAAAAAAAATAATATTATGGAAATAAAATGTTTAATTTAATTAAATATATTTATAAGAGATTGCCGAATTACCCTTGCTTCGGCAAGGAAATCGGTGCTAGTATCCTCGCTGGCATCTTCCAAAATTCCACTTTGCTCACTGTCCTCGGTGGAGATATTTATATCTTCTTCATCTGCAAAAATACAATTATTTAGATTTCTTATTTTGCAAATGTAAATTAAACAGAAGAGGAATTACATAATAATATTAATAAACAACCTAGGTAGGTACACTTACCATCGAATGCTTCCGAATACATGTTGTATAGGGTGCAACATGCCAGAATAATTTTTGCTGCCTTTTCTGGCTGGTAATGCAGGCAGCGATGCCTGTGTAGGCATCTAAATTTGTTTTTTAGGCGCCCATTACATAGTTCCACCACATTTCTTGCCCTGGCGTGGCACTCATTAAAGGCAGCCTCTGCTTCATTTGTTGGCACCATAATGGGAGTCATGAGCCACGGCTGTAGTGGATATCCTTTATCTCCTATAATAAAGAAAACTTTATAATGTACTTAGCTAATAGTTACCAACCTACTTAGTAGGTATAAAAGTTAACTAGTGACCTACCAAGAAGCCACTGAGATCTTTCCCCACGCACAAACTCTATTCTCAGGACCCTATGAATATTAGATGCCCTCCAAATTGCTGCATCATGTGTAGAGCCTGGAAAGTTCGGGTTTAGGCCAATAATTTTGCCTTTCGCACTGCATATCTGAAAGTTGTTATTTATAAATCAAAATAATTAAGTGTTAAAAAAATGTAATTTACCTATTTTACTCGTATACTCACAATCTGACAGTTGATGCTATAATAGCCCTTTCGATTGTAAAAAAGGTTGCCAGGTGCAGTAGGGTGATTAAGAGGAGGTTTTGCTATTGCAACATGGGTCCCATCTACTGCACCTAATGTGTTGGGCATATTATATAAGTCTTGAAATCTGAAACAAGCAAAGTGTTACATGATTAAGAGTGGTGCAGCTCTCAATTTTGTTAGCTGTAAAAAGGGATGTTTTAATTAGGTATCTTCATCATCTTCCTGTCCTTATCTCATGTTACTTGGGGTCGGCGGCGTCGGCGCAACCCGTTTTTTTCTTCCATTCTGTCCTGTCAGCCGTCACGCTATCACTAACTCCCTTTTCTTTCATATCACTCCTCACACAATCCATCCATCTTTTTTTTGGCCTCCCTCTCCCACTTCATTCATCTACATTTATATTCATTACTCTTTTAGTTACATGTGTTTCATCCCTCCTTGTCACAAACTTTTCTGTGGCTGGCGCCACTTTTAAACTACCTCTAATGTACTTATTTCTCACTTTATCCATTCTTGTTACTCCACACATCCATCTCAACATTCTCATCTCCGCCACCTGCAATCTTTTTTCATCCATCTTTTTCACAGCCCAACATTCTGATCTATAGGTATCTTAAACATATTTATTGTTTTCTTTCGACAGAGAAGCCAGGGTTTAAAAAAAAAACCATTTTCAGGAATCTTGTAGCCACTAGTAGGTACCTTTTAAAACTAAGAAATATTAAACTGAACTTACTCTCTCTTGGCCGCTTCCTTTTCTTCATGGGTCATGGGAAATCTCAAGTATTGAGGGGATAAATTTATTAATATTTCCTCTACTGTTAGAGCTAGGCACCTGCTCACTGATGGCTGGCTGAGCCCAAGAATGTTGTCTTGCCCAACAGCTGTTTGATAGCTGCCTTGGGCAAACAGATTGAGTGCAGCTAGGATCTAAAAAAGGTATGAATATGAGTTCTATTATCACATGTACATACTAAGTAATGATTAGGTAGAATCTATCATCTATAAATATAAAAGTGAGATACCACTCACTCTGGCTGGTAATTCTTACAAACTTGTTATGTATATATCAATTTCTTATATAAAAGAAATTACTAGACACCCTAATTAAATAGGGTGTAAGGCATCTGGTTAGGAAAGGATACAAAAGAAAGGTAGGTACCTACTTTAAGGACACAAAACTGTTCTAACCTTTATATGTTTGGGGAGAAATCCTTCATCTAACCGTGGATTCCTTAAGGTTTCCACCAAATAAAGTGCTCCTGATCTAGGCAGTCTAAAAATTTTTTTAAACTTTTCTTCAGCCATTTCGAATGGGTTGGAATGATCTCGTAATCTTTCCAAACGAATTCTTTCTTCATAATTTCTGAAAAATAGTAAGAAAATATTTATTTATTATTTCACAGAATCTGGAATTGGATTTTTAAGTATCCGCTTCATATCCAAATCATATGTTATAGGTGCAAAAATCACTAGGTTTTCACGAATGCATTTCGTATTTTATTATTTACCTTTCTGTCGAATCGACAACCGCTGCAATCACATACGCTTCCATCAATGATGTTATAAGTAAAAAGGTGCCTTTTTACTTATAACATCATTGGCTTCCATAGTATATTATGTAATTCAACTAAAACAAGAAAATTGAACTTTGTAAATTTAAGTTTATGACAACTAATTTTAATCCACACCTTTTTAGTCGCGATTAAAAATAGTTAAGATTTAGTTTGACAATCCTATTTTTAGGCGATAAACGTCACATTCATGACATTCAGAATAGCAAAATTGCTATTTTCACTAAATTGAATTACTAAAACGATATTAGTGCTGTCAAACTAAAATATAGTTAAGTTGTGTCACTTTAGTTAATTTCAGAATGGGAAACGTTGTTTGACAGGAATAAACTAAATTTTAGTGATTTTTAGTCTAGTTTAGAGAAATTTCTCACAACAGAATTGGCACCAATAGCTGTTTTTTTATTCAGTATTTCAAAGTTGTTCCGATAGTACAAGTTAGGTATAAAATCTTTGTCACTAGCGATTTTGTATCGTAATGCGTACACATATACGTATTTATTTAATGGATACGATTTTTTTTATCCCCAATGAAAATAATTATTAAAAAAAAAAGAAAAACTTTTCAAAGGCTACACTGAGCGCTCGACAAAGTTCACCTACAGTTTTGTGTCAAAGAAGCCGCTTAAGCGAGATTGTCTTTTTGATCCTTTGTTAAAGAGTGCCTACAGCGCGGCTAGTGCAGGGTGGTATCGTTTGAAATAAAAATATTATGTAAAAATGAAATGATTTTGCCGGCCGGTGGAGTTTTGTCAACTTATGAAAATTTGACATATGTGTTCGATTTCGCATATTTTATAAAAAAAAAAATATAACTTTTGGTTTTCATGAACTAAATTTTTTTTTACTATTTTATCTAGTACGTATGTTAAACCAGGTATACGCCTTTATTGAATCGAACAAGGTTTTTGTTACATACTGTAAAATTAATATACAAGGTGTAAAGTATCTCCGTTATACGAGTACCCTGTATAAAGTTATAAATACGGGATCATCCACCACCCATCTGGGGTCATATTTTAAATACTATTTCTGCTCATAGAAATGAACAACATTTTTCAAAAAGCCATAAACAATTTCAAAAATAGAAAAGATCAATTGATTACAATTTTTTATTAGCTTATGATATATTAAATATAATATTATAAATGGAAAGTATTTTTTTTTTGGGAATAACAATTATTTCTTGAAGAAAGTTTGCAAGGATAGAAACAATATTTAAATTATTACCACCTCATTCCGTTACAGCCTGTATATGTCACTAAACCCTTAATGCGCCCGTCGTGAACATATTCAGCCGTTCCCACGTATCAAAGTCTCTTGCAGCTACTTCGCGCGAACAGTTTAATTCTAACGGGTAAGCGACAAAACTTGGTAACTAACAAGTTTGACGTAACGAGTTACCTTCGAGCTTGTTACCGAGTTTTGTGAATCCATAGCTATATTGATAGTTAACGGTTTCGAGTAGGACTTTTGAGCTGCAGATTAATTTGAAGTGAGATTGAGAATCAAATGTGTCCTAGATTCGATTGTGTTTTAAGTCGTCACTAGTATTCAGAAGTCTGAAGTTTAACAAGTGGTATCGTGTTATCCAGTAACAGTTTGTGGATTTCTGGTAGGCAGTCGACGCAGACTCTATGAAAAGTTCTAGTAATCAGCTGCATCTGTTTAAACAACAACATGGTTACTAGAAGATGACGATTTAATTAGATTATTTTTCCGACCCAAATATCGACCAATAGAATTGCACCATTCGACGTCACGTGGTACAACCTACATGGTATTATACTGAAAATTTTTTGAAAATTTTCTCTGGTCGTTGCTATATATAAAATAATCCCCCGAATACCACACGAGCTTCAAAATTATCTGGTATTTCCCGATAGGTTCCCTGCAAACAAATAAAATCGTCAAGTTTTTCTAAAAAAGACAAAACTTGACTCCTTCATTTGTTTGCAACGAACGGAAATACCCGATAATTTTGAAGCTCTTGTGGTATTATAAGTGATAATTTTTAGGGTTCCGTACCCGAAGATCCAAACGGAGCCTTGTTGCTGTCACTCACGTGTCCGTCTGTGTGTCCGTAGTCTGTCACAAAATTTTGTTCCGAAGAAATTTTTAACTATCCTACCTTGAAATTTGGTGATAATAAGAATTTGTAAACTATTGTTATATATAATTATAATAATGTTCATAACGTATATTTTAATAACAAGTACCAATATATTATTATTGTTAGATCATTTTTTTTCTTTGATAATTACCTCATTTGGTACGGAACCCTAAATGAGCGAAATCTGACACGCACTTGACCGGTTTTTATTTTTTCTGACTGACTGGAAGTGAACAATTTTCCAATGTTGCTGATGAAGCTGCAATGAAGCTGATGGCCGCTAAACAGATGAGTAAATAAAAAGTTTTTCCACACATTTCTGTGGTGGTCTTCCGGGTTTTTGATTTAGCAAGGAAAATTGAATGATAATGATGAAGTTGCATTTATAAGGTAGTCGTTTATTATAAAAAATAAGCAAGGTCCAAAATAGTTACAATATAATTAACTGACACAGTACTACTTATTAATCACTTACGAAATTTGACAGTGAACATGATTAATATACAAAAAATATAGGAGCAATAAATAGGTAACTAACTTATACAATTTCGGAATTGGATTAGTCACCACAAGATTATGGAAATGTTGTCCATTTATCATCAAAAGCATAAGAAAGACAAACATAAAACATGTTGAACAACTCAAATCCTCAAGATACATTTTTACTCAACAATAGACTGGACGAAGATGTCCAAAAAATCATTCAACCTTTCAATTTTTTCCTCAATGTGTTTTTCCCTTCTAAATACAAAATCAGAAATGGATACATTACGCCATGTGAAAAGATGTATTACATATTGCTGTTCATCATTGTTTCATTTTGCAATATTTTGAGTATCTATCAAATGCTCAACGCTCCAGTCAGTGATTGTGCTAAAAAGCAAAATAACGTAGCTAGCGTAGCTAGTTTCAGCTTCATTTGTCTAGGCTACATTGTACTGGTCTCTTATAATATAGTTTATAATAGCCGTAGCAACGTTTCTCTTATTTTAAGGATACAGAAAACTCAAAGACAATTTAATATAAGCATTCAAAGTTATATTATTTGGAATTGGATCTCAGTTTCAAGCGGTATAATAATTAATGTTTTACCTGCAATATATTTGTATGCACTGCAAGAGTCAACTAATTTTGTTGATGTCAGCGATGTTTTAATGAGTGTCGTTATTGATATGAAAGTTATACACAATTTTCGACTTACGACGTTGTTGGCAAAATATATAAAAGAATGGGTTAAGAGCGTATTGCAGATATATTGTCATGAAAATTATGAATATTGTAAAAAAATGTTTGATCTGTATCAAAATATTTTAGAAGCGTACAAGTTGCATAAAAAGATTTCTCAAGTGTTTGTAAGTTATTATTTGCTAAAATAGAATTGTTTTTGAACAAATATTATATTTAGACACGAAGGGAGATGTATTATGGTAATTAACTATTTCAGTGACTTATTATTTTAGTTAACAATGGTTTTATTCATACAGATATTGTGGCGGGTATTAGATTCCTTCGCTCGAGGTTTATGGTTTTTGTCAGCATTCATAATACGATTGCAAAATTCAGCAACACAAGACGAAGTAAATATTGTTTTGCATCACTTTTGTACTTTTTTTGCACAATCCGTAGATCACAAATTTTATTATTGCAATTTTAAAGACAGAACCGGTTTTCCAATATACCGTGTATGTTACTACATTGGCACACCGGTTATATATTAGGTTAGGTATTATAATATCATCTTCTTTTTCGTCGTATCGACGATTCCAGAGTTAAATTTATTCTAACCAAAATGTATGATGTGCAATGCAGTTTAATAATATTCTCTGGTTAAAATTTTTGTACTTATAACAACAATACTCCAATAATAATCTTTCACACCTGCTTTGTGTTTATACACACATCAACACTGTCTAGGGATATTTTGGATTTACTCAATTTACTCAAAATGTATTAAAAATAGCATACAACATGTATATATTTTTATAAAGCCCATTTATCAGACTACACTCCAGAATAAAAGAAAACAATGTTTTTTTTGCGTAAACAAATTTTTATTCAAATAAAGAAAAAACATGAAATAATGGTAAAACTAACAACGAATGTGTTTCTCAAGAAAAATTTACAAATAAGGAAAAAATAATTTGTTTTTAACAGTTCTGTGAAAAATCAGTAGTCAGTAAAACCACCCATGACGTTAATAACGGTCCTGCAACGGTTTTTCATGCTTTGGATTAAGTTATCCAAGTCTTGCTGCGGTATATTGTCCCAGGTCCGGCTAAGATGCAAAAAAAGTTGCTCTTCCGTCGCAACGTTTGCAGGCAAATTCCTCAAAGCCCTTCTTTGGAGCATGTCCCACGCGTGTTCTATGGGGTTTAGGTCAGGCGATTGAGCGGGCCAGCTTAAGACCGATACGTCGTGCTTCTGCAACCAGCTCGTCACCACTCTCGCTGTGTGCGGACGGGCGTTATCGTGCATGAGCGTGAATTCTTGGCCCATTTGTAGTCGATGGGGGTAGATTATTGGTACTAGCACCTCGTTACGGTATTTTTCAGCCGTCATGGTGTTTCTGATCCAAACGAGGTCTGTTCTTCCACAAACACGAATTCCCGCCCAAACCATAATTGTCCCGCCGTGGTATGAATGGACTTCCTGAGGATGTTGCAGACGGCTCTCACGACCAGGAACTCGCCAAACACGCACTCTACGTATATCGGGATGGAAACCGAACCGGGACTCATCGGTAAACAGCACTACAGACCACTGGTTTTCTTCGCAGAGCAAATGTTCACGAGCCCACTCTAGTCGTCGTCCACGATTTCCTCGGCGTAGTGCTGGAGTACGAAGCGATCTGCGAGCATGAAGGTTAGCTTCATGCAACCTTCTCCTCACAGTTTGGTCACTCACAAGCAACTGGTGCTCTGACTGGAGCCTCTGAACCAACTGCATGGCCGTAACATTTGGTTGTCTTCTCGCGGCAACTTGCAAAAATCGTTCTTGTCGTTGAGTGGTTATGCGCTTCCCGCCTGGGTGTCTTTCAGCCACTTCACCAGTAGCACGATAACGTGACCATAACCTTGATATCACGTTTTGTCTTGTTCCAAACTCCTCAGCAATACTCCGTTGAGTAGCCCCAGCTTGGAGCATGCCTACTGCCCTTAACATTTCTTCTCTAGTTAAATGGCGCCGCTGCATGATGCACACAATAACATTAATTCGGAATTAACCGATAACTTGTTATAAAACTTAAATTGGACACAAAAAAATAGCCACAAACTACTGTAGGTAAATGAAACCTTCGGACTTCGCTACCATTGTGCCGCGTAAATCTTTTGTTTTTAATGTATTTTTTCAAATTCAAATTTAAAATCGTTCAAAAAGGCTTACAAAATAAACTTTCTTCAAAATAATTTAAAAGTGGCCAGTATTTTTTGAGTTTAAGAACTTTATACAAAATATACCTAGACGGTGTTGATGTGTGTATATGAGCTTGAGATGGGGTAACTCACCACCAGAGTCAAATCTGAAATGACAGCTGTCAGTTTCGTATGAAGAAGTAGACTATTTGTGACGAACGAGTAAATTGGTATAAAAGCCGATGGTTACAATGCCAGGTTAAGGATCGAGAGTGCATAGGTTACCGTCATTGTCTCCTTCGTACTGCGCGGATTGCCCAGAGGACACTGTGGAGCATACGGTGGAGGTCTGTCCCGCTTGGGTGGAGCACCGCCGTGTCCTCGTGGATGCGATAGGTGGCGGCGACCTCTCGCGCCCGGCCCTGGTTCAGGCCATGGTACGGAGCGAGAGGGAATGGGAGGCAGTCTCCGCCTTCTGCAAAGCAGTAATGCTCGTGAAGGCGGAGGCGGCCCGCGTGAGGGAAGCTCATCGGAGTGGCCCTCACGGCCCCGGCCGCTACCACCGCAGGAGAGGTACTGGGCGTACTGGGCGTAGGACGTCGCGAGACGATTTGCAATGGGTAGCTCGCCGTCCAATTAGCACCAGGCCCGTGAGTCGACGGCGCGTAGTGTTCCACGCGCGCCTCAAAGAGTTGTTGTCAGCCACCACTGACGCGGCCCATCGTGGCCGGTGCCTGCATGCCTAGGGGTAGTGGATAAATTCTGAAAAGGAGTTACCGCACCCTTGGGCACTCAGGCAGGGAAAGAACAGGGGTGGGTTTTAGTCAGTAAGAGTCTGACACGCCCTCCCGCTCGACTCAGAGCGGGAGAAGTCATTGGATGATTTCCCACCCCCCAAAAAAAAATTGTCTTCATGGTGAATAAATGAATTTATTAATCCTTCCAGATCAATACAAACACTTTTTGCGTGGGCTGGACTTTTGGATGGCTCATGAAGGAAATTACTTTTATGATAATCACCAGCTTGGAATTTGAGAAGTTTCATATATCTGTGGAGGAAGCTGAATCAGCCTGTACGCAGTTTATCATGAAAGCAAACTGTCCAGGTAAGTAAAACATTTTTCATTCGAATAACTACACAGCTACAGTTAGGTGATGTTTTTTTTTTGTAGATTTTAAGTTGAAGAGCGGCAATATTTTCATGTATATGGGCACCTTTTTGATTGAAATCCCTAGTCGTGTGTCCTAATTCTCGTTAATTCTTTCAGAGAGTCAGAAAGTTCTTCGAAAGCGCGTGCTACAAGTTAACCGGACCTTCAGTAAGATGACAGCGTGTGGTCTATTCACTATTGACGCCTCTCTACCAATTCCGCTGATGGGACTCATGACTAAATATGTTATTGTCGTGTTGCAGTTTCATTGCCTATAAGATTACTATTTAATGTTATACTTAAGAAATTATTTATCACTAATACCACTACTACTCTTCTTCTTCTTCTTTCTACACATAAAATATCAAGAAATCGCAATTATTTATACGTGTGCCAAGTACGACCAAAATTTTGTGAGAATTATTATAAAACAGTTTAAAACATAGGCCATTTGGAGGAATACACAGAAGCATAAGCATAATATACAGAGTGGTGATGACGATACGACATTAAATTAAACCTCGCATACCTCAAGACGTTCTCAGTCTACATACAAAAAATCATTTGAATATATCCAGTAGTTTAGTCACAGGAAATTATTTTTCATTTTTAACATTTGCTACATGATGTATCTGATAATAGGGAAACACTGTCAGGTTAACGACCCACATCGGTATAAACATCAAAACATTAAAGTCACGTTGCCAACTCGCTACTTATACACTTTCGCCAAATTAGTATTTTCATCTGATTTAGTGAAAATTATACCTTAACTCTGAGTAATAAGAGTCATAAAGCGTGTCATCAGAGTTGGATAAGAAAGTAACGAATGCGGAAATTGCAATGCACTCATAATGTTAATAGAAAATTTAGTGTGTGCGAAAGAGATAAATCTAGTTTCGTTTGTTAATAAATAAATAGTAAATTCATTTACGACGGTATTAGTGCGAAATTGGACGCTTTATTTTGGTGACAGGACACGTAACGTTTTAATAGGTATTTAGTTAAACAGTGAGTGAATTGTGCGAAATTAGACGCTTAGTTTTTATTGTTTTCGTGTTTTTTTTTAACGCAACCCAACGTGTAGTTCAGGTGTTGACCATACAACTATTCTTAAATTTTAAAACGCGACAAACGGAAGCCGTATAAATACAAGAAATTGCATGCATTGTTACCTAGAGACAAACCAGTTAGGTAAAACTTCTGTCGCTGGATTGAAAATAAACATTTCGAGAATCCGGATTTCTTGTACAATGTGATGTAGACTGATGAAAGTACATTTACAAGGAACGGTTTATGGAACAGACAGAATATTCGTTACTGGAGCCGCGTGAATCCGCGTCTAGGACGGGAGACTTCGCACCAGTACAGATTTGGTGCCAATGTTTGGGGTGGCATTCATAGCTGTGATTCTGTGCTAAATAATCTGTGATTCAGTGTAATTTTACTGAGCGTTAATCCATAATTAAAAGCCAAAAAATCAAGTCGCTACAGGACCGCGCGTTGTTGCCGCTCTTACGACAGGTTAGTGAACTCATATTTATAAGTGGTGTTCTATTTCGTTTCTAGTTTTATGCCATTTAGTTTGTTTGAAATTTTTATTTTTTTATTTTCGATGTTAGGACATTTTTGATAGCTTAAACTTATTCTTATAAACTAGTATTGTCCGTGTTTTCATTTATTGTCGTATTGTCTTCTCCACGCTGTATAATGTTCCCACTGCTGGGGCTCAGTCTACCTCTGTAGAAGATAGAATGGACCGTAATCCACCAATCAGGCCTAGTGCAGGTTGGTGGATGTGTGTGACATGTGGCCATGTCTTAAAATTTTTGTTTCTAGGATATGCAAGTTTCCTCACGATGTTTTCCTTCATCGTTTTGAGAGCAGTAGTGATAAAATAAATTAAACAAAGTTAAACACCTGTGTGGACTTGTATCCACGACGTAAAACTCGTAAGTCGAGGCCATTACTGTAGGAATTATAAGTAACAAAGTACAATGAAAAAAAATTGTTACAATAGTGCCACTCAGTAATGATACCATAACAATATAATATTATTTGTGCTTAAATAAAGAACTATCACTTGTTATCACGTATCCGGTAGTTTTATTTACAGGCTTTATAAGTAAAAAAATGTAAAATAAGTATAAAGGTAAATAAAAATGGCTTCAATTATTATTTCCAAAATCACCAAGCTGAAAAGCACAGAAAATTACGAAGACTAGGCGTTTGGGGTTGAGAATTTCCTGATTTTAGAGGGAATGCATGAATGCATCTCCAAGAACGGCATTGCTGCCAGGTGTACTAGTATTCGCCGGAACATATGGCTCTGCGCCAAGCGTGCCTAGTCACGCGACGCCGGTACACCAGGCACCGCAGTCTCCGTAACCGCCCGCCGGATACGGAAGTCATCAAGGCGGAACTGTATGAGGAGTACAGAGCGGCGAGGACCACCCTCCGAGCTGAGATCAAGCGGGCCACGGCATTGGCCCGCGAGGAGTCGCTGTGGACTTTGAGCGAAGATCCGTGGGAGCGCCCTTACAAGTGGTGTGGGATAAACTCCGTCCAAGGGCGCCCCAGCTGACGCAGTCTCCGACCTCAGACATACTCCGTCGCCTATTGCTTCGCCTCCTGCGATGCCTGACACGGACCAACACGACGACGACGATGCTCTCAAGGTGGCCGAGGTAAAACTGAGAGCGGCGGTGCGTCGGCTGAATGCCAAAAACACCGCCCCAGGACCCGATGGCTTTCATGGGAAAGCTTGAATCGTGGCATTGGAGGAGGATCTCGGGCCTCAACTAAGAAGACTCTCGGGCCTCGAACTAAGAGGGATACTAAGCGTATGCATGGAGAGGAGCCAGTTTCAGCTTCGTTGGAAGACGGGGAAGCTGGTCCTGATCAAGAAGCCGGGGCGCCCCGTGGGCTCACCGTCCGCTTACCAGCCCATTGTGCTGCTCGATGGCAAGCTCTTCGAAAGAGTAATTGCGGACCGCCTCGTCGGGCAGCTGGTGTGGGTGGGACCAGATCTGGCGGAGAGCCAGTACGGCTTCCACAGAGGGTGTTCCACGGTATACGCCATCATGCGCGTACGAGCCCTCACGACGCGGGATGCAGTGGCCCAGGGTGGGGTCGCCTCGGCAGTGTCTCTGGACATCGCCAATGCCTTCAACACCCTGCCCTGGAGTATCATAGTGTAGGCACTGCAGTATCACCGGGTGCCGGCCTACCTCCGTCGCGTAGTCGATGCAAGTATTTGACGGACAGGGCCGTCATCTACCCCAGTGACCAGGGAGAGTGTAACCGGCGAGAGATGTCGTGCGGTGTGTGGAACATCGGGTACGACTGGGTGCTGCGCACCGACCTGGCTAGCAGTGTCAGCGTAGTTTGGTACGCTGACAACACGCTGGTCCTAGCGCAAGAGAGGTGGCAGGACGCAGCGGCTGATTTAATGACACGCGGGGTTGCGACAGTCGTGGAGAGGATCCGGCAACTGGGACTCGAAGTGGCATTGCACAAGTCCGAGGCCATGTGTTTTCATGATACTCGGAACGCACCACCGTCGGGTTCCCAGATAACGGAAGGAGGGGTTCACATCGGCGTCGGGGGGACGATGAAGTACCTGGGACTCGTCCTCGACAGCCGGTGGAACTTCGTTAAGCATTTCTGACGTTTGACTCTCAGACTGGAGCGGGCTGGGGCTGCTTTGAAGTGGCTCCTGCCCAATCTGGCGGCCCAAACGCCTCCTGTCGTAGGCTTTACGCGGGGGTCGTACGGCCCATGGGCCTTTACGGTGCACCAGATGAACGGGTCCCAAAGAGCCATTCGTATGATCTGAGGATACCGCACGGTCTCAAGCAAAATACTTACCCTCTGGCTTAAGTGAGATGCGTTTATACCAGGACTATGTTGAATTCTGCAAGGAACATGAAATGGAAACAGTAAGCTCTTTATCAATGAGTTTAACTACGGGTTCCATCGACCAAAGTAAGACTTGTGCGATAATTGCACCCAGTTCAGTAATAAATCTATAAATGAGCCACTAGTTACTAGAGGCTATAGCTTAACATGAGCTGCATCTCATACGCAAAATAGGAAGCATGTGAAAGGTGACAAGAAACTTGCCAAAACTGACCCAACATTCCATGCTTATAAAATGGACATGGAAAAGATTCTAATGACACCTCATTTATAAGTTGGGCAACTATATTATAAAAGAAAATGAAATACTTTTAATTTCACAGCATATAATCTAGCAGGCAAGCCACCCCAACAACGCGGTAACGAAGCAAATGGCACAAAAGGTGCATCCGACGTTTCGACTTACGAATCTGGATTCTGCAGTGATTGAAGTAATATTTTTTTCCGATTCTATTGTCAAAGTTTTTGCGGGCTGTTCGAAATCTACTAATACAAATCAATAATCAATAAAACAAAAAATGAATCATCAAATTTGGACATGGAGTGTGACAGTGTTAATTCCATAATTGAAGGCCGAGCTAAACATACAAGTATTATTGTAAATTACCCTTCACTCAATTATTGACGCATTTTAAACTTCAGAGCTTGGAGTCAAGACACAGCTTGCTAACGGTTATGATGCTTCATGGTCTATATAATAACAGGTTCGATTGTACAAATATTACCAATAATCTGTGTTACATTGTACCTAGAACTGCGATACGTCGAGGAGCGCGTGTGTCCCGGCTATTCCATATCGCAAGGTGCAATAATCACGCTAGTGCTCGGGCGCCTCTTCGACGCATTGTAGGTACGTATAACGCCCACTTCATCGATATGGATATTTTCGCGCTTACACACTTTAAGTAAAAATGATGGCTATTAAATTTTTAAAATAGCGATTTCATAATTACTTCTCCAAAAAAACGTACGGGTACTTTCTACTTTTCTGAAATATTAACACACGCATTAAAAATGTAAAATACGAAAAATAATGGTGTATAGTAAAATCTATATACCATTATTTCGCGGAAATAGGTGTGTGTTACACGTTTAATTATTTTTAATTTATTTTGTCACACTTAAATTGTAATGTGTATCTGTTTTATGTCCCAAAAAAGAAAAATAAAATAAATATTTAACGAAGGTGTACATTGTAAATGTATTGTGAAAACAGTTGTTGGTTAACTGAATAAAAAAAAAAATAAAAAGCTTCCTTCTAAGTGCGTATATTTTAACGGGCGACTTCGAAACCCTGCAAAGCGCGTGGACAAACACACTCTAGGCCGGTTTTAGTAATTTGACCGAAAATATTCGATTCGATTGATTAATGATACTCGGAGTTAAAATAATGCCTTTATGAAATTGATAAAAATAATTAGTTTATTCGTCATCCAATACCCGAAGTCACCCAACGTTAATAAAAAACATGTGGGACGCTTTAAATCATTCAGTTAAAATAACACTTAATAATAGACTAGACAAAGATATTAAAAAAATAGTTCGACCTTTCAACATTTTATTCTCAGTATTTTTCTCTTCCAAATACAAAATAAGACATAATAATATCACTCCATGTGACAAGAAGTATCAAATATTGCAGTATTTTATTGTTTTAGTATTCAATGTGTTAAGTATTTATCGTATGTTAATCAATAAACATGATTATTTTGGAACGGAAGTCATCAACGAACCAATTATTTCTTTTTTGATTATTAATTTACTCAGTTGCCTTAGCCATATTCTGCTGACTATTTGTAACATTGTTCATAGCCACAGCAATATTTCTCTTATTTTAATTATCCAAGATATAAATAGGAGAACCGATATTGGCAAGAGTGTCCGAAATTTTGTTATTCTGAATGGGATATTGCTTTTAGGCATAGTCAGTGTTTTAATAATGATATCCACAATTTATTACTCATTCATTAATTTAAACATCGGTGTGCAACTGTGCCTTTTAATATCACACCTTGCATTTGATTTAAATTTAGTTTATAGTATACGGCTCATGGCATTGTTGACAAAATATCTTGATAAATGGATATACCAACTAATGATACAACAAAATGACAGAGACGAAGAATATTATGATAAACTGTTAGTGGTTTACCAAAATATTTTGAACGCTTTTAAACTGTATGCAAATAGTTTTCAAGACTTGGTGAGTCGAAATTTTATCATATTTATCCCAAACTTTGATATAAAAAAACCTGATAAAATAAAATTGGTATTGCAACTGAGGCAGAATTGACTGCCACACCTTTTATTTTTTAATGACTTCTCCCGCTCTTGGTGGAACGGGAGGGCGAGTAAGACTTTTACTGACTAAAACCCACTCCTGTTCCTTCCTTGCCTGAGTGCCCAGGGGCGCGATAACTCAATTACGATTTTATCCGCGCCCTTTGGCATGCAGTCATCAGGCATGAAAG
This sequence comes from Polia nebulosa, assembly GCA_951329385.1. Taxonomy (NCBI): domain Eukaryota; kingdom Metazoa; phylum Arthropoda; class Insecta; order Lepidoptera; family Noctuidae; genus Polia; species Polia nebulosa. Next base: position 26,011,189 of record OX589602.1, read on the forward strand.
ACCCCGTCAGTGGTGGTTGACATCACTTTGAGGCGCGCGTGGAAAACTACGCGCTGTCGACTCTCGGGCCTGGTGCTTATCGAATGGCGAGCTGCCCATTTCTTGGCGTCCGCAGGCCCGCAAGGATAGAGCATTATGGAGTTAAAACTGCATTGATCAATACGTTTGCAAAGGAGTTTACCACACACTTGATAAGAATTATATAAAAATAGCGTATATAAATGCGAAAGTAATGTTATAACCGATATATTTCTTTTACATACGATATTTTCGGTACAAGCTGCCAACTGCATACTTTTTATACTACAATTGTTATCAAAATTAGATTTTTATTCGATTATATTAGGATTTAGAATTCAAATTAATATGGTTTTGTATCAACAAAGCAATATTAATTTGTTTTTTTTTTGTTTGTTATTCTATTTTATTAGTAACATAAATCGATGTCCATCAAAAAATAATGTAGGTATTTAAAATAAATAGTTGAGGGTCATAATATAAACTGCATCACGAACATAAAACCAGTCCAATAAAAACCAGATTACGAGTAGTTGTGTTAAAAATGATTAATTATCTTTAAATATATTTTTTTTGTAGATTTTATGGAGATTAATTGACGATTTTCTTCATAGTTTACTAGCGGTGGAAACACATTTAAAAGTATTGCAAATCCCAGAGCTGTTAGAAAATGAAGTAAGATTGCTTTTCATTTTATACTTTTGATTTTGAAGTTAACATCTAAGTTAGAAATAAGATCACGATCATTATAATTAGTATTGCCATCCTGAAGATAAGATAGTTTACTGTTCTAACAAAAGAAGTTCAAAAAGGTTCAATTTTCCAATTTCTCCATGTCGACATTTCAGTAATGATATGTCAAGTCAAGCAAATTCTACCTTTGCCACAGAGTGGAACTTTGGTTTTGGACAGCAAGTGACCGCACTTGTTGTCCAAGAACAAAGGTCAACTAAGTGCAAGCTTGAATCAAAGAAAGAAAGAAAGAAAAACTGTTTATTCACTTGAAAGCGACGCACATACATTTAGTTATTTAAAGAAAAGAATGAATACAAAATATGTCCTAGACAATGAACGACAAATAACTCAGGCGATATTAGAATGTAATTGTCCTTTATTTGATTGATCTTTACTTTAATTTAATTATGAATTGTGTAATTAATATTAATCAATCTGCCAAACCTTTTCCCAACTATCTTGGGGTCGACTTCCAGTCTAACCGGATGCAGCTGAATACCAGTATTTTACATGGAGCGACTGCCTATCTGACCTCCACAACCCAGTAACTGGGTAATACGATACCCCTTGGTAAGACTTGTTGTCTGACTTTCGGGCTTCTGACGACCCGTAACGACTGTCAAAGATCCACGATTGACAGCCGGGACCAACGGCTTATCGTGCTTTCCGAGGCACGAAGGAGTCTCGGTTTGTAAAGATGGTCACCAATCCAAGGACCAACCCCGGCAAGCGTAACTTAACCTGACGGATCGACCCGAGCGGCTGTTATTACTTTAGCCACGAGCTTCTCTGTAAAATTAATACTAATATCCTACTAATATTATAAATGTGAAAGTTTGTGAGGATTTATGTTTATTTTGTATGTTGTATCTCTTTCACGCAAAAACTATTGAACAGATTTTGATGATACTACAGTAATATTGCTTATCCATCAGAATATAGGCTATTTTATACTGGAGCAAGAATTAATTTCACACGGGCAAAGCCGCTGGCAGAAGCTAGTATTATAATAATCTTTAGATAATCCTACTAATATTATAAATGCGAAAGTTTGTATGTTTGGCTGTCCTTCACGAAAACACAGCTTAAGAGATTTAAATGAAATTTTATACACAGATTAGGCTACTTTTTATCCCAGTGAATGATCAGATTTAGCGAAGGCTGAGGTGGAAGTAGATATCCAGAGACGGGCTGAACGAGAGGACACGCTCACAAAGTATCAGAAAAATGAGAAGTTTTTCAGGGGCTGAAATCATGAGCGGTAAAGAGTCACAAAGTACCAGGAGACCAAAATCATGAAGATGTATTTTTGGGGCTACAATCCTAAGCTGCATAGCTTCACAAACCACCAGGAGACCAGAATCAAGAAAAAGTGTTTCCGGGGCTTCTATCCTGAGCGATATAGATTCACAACCTACCAGGAGATCAGAATCACAAAATATATTCCGAGGCTGGTGAGAGGAATAGAATCACAAATTACCAGGAGACCAGAAACATGAGAAGTATTTCGAGGACTAAAATCATGAGCCATAAAGACTCACAAACTACCAGGCGATTAGTATTCATGAAAAACTATGAAGATGTAAAATATCTGAGCAGTACAATATTCACGAACAACCAAGACATCAGAATTACAAATGTATACCAAGGTTGGGATTATGAGAGGTAAAAATTCATAAATTAACAGGAGACCAGACTCCTATAGAATCATGAAGTGTTTCCGGGGCTGGAATCATGAGAGGTATAGATTCCCAAACTACCAGGAGACCAGATACACAAAGAGTGTTCCGGTGCTGAAATTATGACCGGTAAAGATTCCCAAACTACCAAAAAAAAGGGTGCTGGAATTCTGAGCGGTATAGATTCGGTTGTGAATCTGGAGATCAGAATCACAAAAGATGTTTCGAGGCAGGTATTAAAAGAGGTAGAGATTTACAAATTACCACTGACCAGAAACATGAGGAAAAGTATTTCGAGGACTGAAGTCATGAGCGATAACGCCTTACAAACTACCTGGAGAGCAGAAACACAAAAAGTAGTCCTGGGCAGGAAACGTAAGAGGTAGAGAAAGATTCACAAATTACCAGCTGAGCAGAATCGTGAAGAAGTAAAATTTGCGAGCGGTATAGATTCACGCACTACCAGGAGTTCAGAATCACAAAAAGTATTCCAAGGCTGGTATTGTGAGAGGTAACATCGTGAAAAAGTATTTTCGGGGCTGGTATCCTGAGCGGTATAGATTCTTAAACTACCAGGAGAACAGAATCATGAAGATGAGAAATTTCAGACCTGCACGCGGATGAAGCCGCAGGTAAACTACCAGGGTGCTAAAATCATGAAAAAAATAATTTAATAACAAAACTTCGACCTCAAACGTAGATACAAACGCAGGTAACCAATAGAAAAGAGCTGTTCGGCGTAGCGCGAAAAATCACCGTCCAACTTTGGTAAGCCCTGCGAATGTAGGAAATTCTAATTTATCATGATCCTAGCCTACTAACTATTAATCTTTTACAAATGTTTTATTTTTCTCTGGATTCAATCCGGATGTCTACGCAGACGGAGTCACGGGCATGAAGCTAAAATGTGGTGAAGGACGGCAGTTTTGGGACTGTTTTTACGTAGAACGACGTTCTTAAAGTTCTGACCCACAGTCTAATTTGAATAACTGACTTTGGATTTTGATAACTATAGTGTTTTGTGCGTGTAATGTGCTCTGGAAATACCATTCATATTTATAATCATACTTTTCACGCGGGCGAAGCCAAGGGCGGAAGCTAGCAATATTATAAAAAGAGAGTGTGAATTTGTGAGTTTGTATATATGTGGAAGATAATCTATGGAGGCATACCTATGGTAGGCGCCAGATAAGAGTGAAATAACGGTCATTGACCCACCTACATTTATAATTCGAAAAACGGAAATAATGACACAAAGCTGTCCTGAATCAATATCTCTTGTGATCCTCTTAACATTAATGAAAAACGATTCATATTTATTTGTTCTCGTACCTATGAAGATTTATCAGGGAAAAGTTGTATACTAAAAAAATTTTGGACACGTATTTTTTGCCGATCCGACCCAATAAAAATGACAAACATAAAACGCATTAAAGTTCTGAGAAGTGGGGGCTTGTTACGTCACTTCGGCGTAAAAAGTGTCGCACGGTGTGACGTCACGTGAAACTTTAACGCACTGTATCGATTCATCATCTCATTTTTTGTTTACGTGACAAAAGAAAAAATATCTGTCCAATATTTTTTGGTAATCTTACTGACGGACAAATTAGATTTTCTTATGAAATTACCATATTCTTTCTAAATGCTGTGCAAAGTTGAAATGGGCCACATAAGCACATTAAAGTTATTTCAGGTGGTCAGCTGGTCTTTGCGCGCAGTAGCCTTTGTAGAGAATATAAAGAATATAATACTTATTACGATAACATGTTGGCAATGTGAGAAGTTCTATATATCTATGGAGGAAGCTGGGTCAGCATGTATACAGAGTGTGATGGAAAGAAACTCTTCAAGTAAGATTTTTGCTTATAGTTTTGCTACATTCAACAATCATAATTAAATTTCACTAAACGTCAAATACTTCTATCGTTACAGAGAGTGTCAAACATCTCTGCAAACGCGTGCTGCAAGTTAACCGGACGTTCAGAAAGATGAGTGCGCATGGTCTGTTTACTATAGACGCCTCTCTACCGATACCCTTGGCTAAGCAAATGATAAGTTACATTATTGTATTGCTTCAGTTTGCTATTCTGTAAAAAAAATTGAAAGATTTACATGAAAAATGTAAAATTGAAGCAACAACTATAATGTTTTCTAAATAGCAAGGCATACTTGAATTACAGCGGATGTCTGGCAGAAACATTTATTTTGACTTATGTTATTGTTCCTATTTTGACATGTCATTGATATTTTTCTAAAAATATTAAGGTAGATAATTAATATTGTGATTTTGACATTTGAGTGATATTGTATTTTTTGTCATAGGTAGGTTATTGTAATTTTGACGTTTGATTAATTTTGTACACAGATTTGATATATTTTGATATTGCATTAATATTTAGACATTATTACTATCTGTATGCTGATGACCTGCGGCTCTACCTACGCACAAACTGATAATGACAATCTGAATATTTGCATCTCCTTGGTGAATGCTTAGCTATCGGAGATTGGTCAGCAGATTTGGGGGTAATGCCAGTAAATGTCAGGCTATCCTTTTTGGTATTTCATATTTTTAAAGTCACTTCAACTGTAGTCAATTTCAGCCGCTTATTTACAGCAATACTGTCATTCCTCTCTCGCCACATGCCAAAGACTTCGGGGTAAACATTGACGACATGTTATATTGGAATAAGCAGATTGCTCAGGTAAGCTAGAAAGTTACATTCACACTGCGGTCTCTCTATAGATTCAAGCATTTCCTACTATCTAACACTAAAACTACCTTGGTCTAATCACTGGTGCTAACTATAATTGTCTATTCGTATGTTTGTTATTCTGATCTATCTGACTTAATTGGATAGACTTCTCAACAACTGCATTCGTTTTATTTTTAGCCTTCGCAAATATGATCACATTTCTTCCTTCCGTTCTCAGCTTAAATGGCTGCCTATTTGACAAAGGAGATTCCTCAGATCCCTCTGCATGCTCTTCACTATTTTGAATGATCCTTGTGCTCCCGGTTATTAAAAACAACGTTTTAAAGTATCAGGCAATTCTCACTGTCTTAACCTTCGAGCTGCCAAAAGCTTACATCTTCATAATTCCTTCTACCGCACCGGGTTCATGTCCAACTCATACACTATTTCAACAACAACTCTGGAATGTGCTTGCTTTAAATTAAAAAAAAAACTTTTTCCTTGCGTAATATTCGGAACTTGAATTCATTTCACACTTAGTCTGGTTTTTCATCGTAATTATTGTATTTAGAGTTTTCTTTATTTGGCACAATATTTATTAGTTTATAATTATCGTATCGTTATCGTACATAGGGTATGTATTTCATAAATTAGTATTGTAATCTCTAGTATAATATTTTTTTTTATTTGTTATTGCACACCTACCACAAAGTGACTTCATTGACCCAAAGGTTGACTGGTAGAGAATACCTTGTTTTTATAACAGATTTATAAAATAAAATACTATTTACAAACTTTTATAATACTTGACTCTATTTAAAAAAAGAACTCCTAACTAAATAAAACTTTAAAATACGGCGTCAAAAAATGCCTCCGCATCGCTGTCGACTGCCTTGTTGCATTATGGCGCAATTATACGACTTCTAATGATTTTAAATTAAACATCACGTCTAAACGACAAGTGATATGTCTTTAAAAAAATATTTGTTAATTAAGACAGTTTTTTTTTGTAATTTAATATGTGAACATTTGAAATATTTTTTTTATAACATAGTGTAATTAATTTGTGTAAAGTTATGTCTAACACGAATAAAAAGTTGAGAATCACGCAAAATCTGTAAAACGTTTTTCTAGGAAACTTTCACTAGTTTAAAGATAATTTATTTACTCATCTTTTACGTGTTTCAGTAAAATGTTTGTTGTTTTATGTATAATAAATGAATAATGCGTCTAATTTGGAACCAGCTCCTTGATGGGCGAGTCCTATTACTGGGTGGACGTACGACGCGTTGCGTGAGCTTAGCACAGAACACGCACGCTTTTGCACGTGCAGCCTCTGGACGGTTTATACGCAGAAAGCCATCAATGCTCTTCGAGTTCAATACAACAATGCATTCAGGATGCTGCTAGGGCTGCCACGCTTGTGCAGTGCGTCGGGAATGTTTGCTGATGCGCAAACTGATGGCTTCGCAGCGATCATACGTAAGCGTGCCGCCTTGCTGCTGCAAAGGGTCCGGGGCAGCTCGAACAGTCTCCTGAGTGTCATTGCGGGGAAATTTGATTGCCCGCTAGTCCATTATTTGTCTAACCTGCATGTATACATACTAACATAGTTATTAAGGTTAATGTTTACTAACAAATTATGGAATACCTGAAATAAAAAGATTATTATTATTCCGTTTGTTCATTTTTAGATATACATAATATTAACATTTTTAAATATTTAAATATAAAGGATAAAAGAACTATTGAGAAATACTCGTATAAAAATAGTATCCTACCTGTATCGGGAACAGGGTTGAAGCTACCGGCGGTCAGGGCTCCAGATAGAGGAACCGCCTGACATTGCGAGCTGTGTCCAGAAGTACTGGTTATTGAATCAATCCCTTGATCCAGCCGCCTAACGAGAGCCTCCTGAGGTGTTGGTTAAGGCTCGTGTCTATTAAGCCATTGGCTGATACGACTATCGGTGCAATGATCGCTGAGTCCACATCCCACATGTCGACAACCTCGCGAGCCAAGTCAATGTACTTGATTTGTTTATATTTCTCGGCTTTCACGAGGTTTTCGTCATGTGGGACGGTAATGTCAACAATCATTGCACGCCTCTCGATTAGGTCCACCACCACTACATCAGGCTTATGAGCTATAATAGTCCTGTCAGTGATGATGGACCGATCACAGTACAATGTGATATGACCATTACCGAGAACTGGGTCGGGCACATACCTATAGTACGGCACTTCCGATTCTACAAGAGAGTATTTCAGAGCAAGTTGCTGACGAATAATCCTGGCGACAAGGTTGTGCCTATGCAAGTACTCTCCGTTAGCTAGACGAGAACAACCAGAGACAATGTGGCGAATTGATTCTCCCGGACGGTGACTCTGACGGTGAATTCTGCCCGGGGGTGGAGGATAAATTCGAAAGAGTTACCTCGCCCCCGGGCGCGTAGGGCAGGGAGGAACAGGGGTGGGTTTTAGTCAGTAAGAGTCTGACACGCCCTTCCGCTCCACCCCAGAGCGGAAAGAGTCATTAGATGATTTCCCACCCCCCAAAAAAAAAAAAAAAAAAAACACTTCTCGTCAACATGGCTGGAAATATGGTTGGACGGTGGTACCAACACTGGTACCACAGTCTGCCACCGAGGAGCAATGACATGGCTACTCATTGCAGATCGGAGGTGATCAAGTACAGTATCATCCAACATAATTATGCTGGATGACCCGCACCTGATCTGAAAGTCGTTGGGCCGAAACGTGGACGGCTGGCTCAAGCACCTGGAACAAAGAGAGCATCCGAACACGTTTCGCGGTCAGGTTGTTACCTCCCTCTCTAGCCCCATAGTATGAGCGCATGACGTTTTCATTGATGGATTACGGCCATCGCATGCGCTGCACACATCCGCCTGGAGCTGGGACCCTATCAGAGGCCGGTGGGCCTCGAGGTCCTAAGCTAAGTAGCCCATGCGTTAAACCAGGGTATAAGCTATCTGCACACCAAAATTCATTCAAATCAGTCTAGCCATTTGAGCGTAAAGAAGTAACAAACATACACACTCACAAACTTTTGCCTTTATAATATTAGTATGATGTGGGTTCTTTCTTTATTTTTTATTTAATTTTTGCTTTTGGCTGAGGGCTTGAAAATAATTGACAAAATGTTATTGAAATCGAAAAATAGATTGGATTTTTTTTTGCTAGTTTATTATTATTATGTAACTGCGCCTTAACTCCGCATATGTACCACTTATGTAGGTACATGAAGTTTATATCATAAATAATTATAATAATATTTTACTTTTGTATTATTCTGTTTTAATTCCTAATTGGTTTAATCAGTCAAACTTAATATTTGCACGCCATAGCATTTGGCAAACATGTCCGAACTTTTTTTATGTTATTTTATGATGAGCGGATATTCTTGTATATGTTCACATGTTTGCAAATATATATTCACAGTCTTATTCTACCGTGACATCGAATATCATCTTAAATGTAGCGACGATATTATTTTATTTTCATAAAAAATGTTTGACGTATTAAAACACGTTCTTTTTTAGTTTTGTAGTAAACCTTTTTTGTAATTTGACATCAAACATCGTCAGTATTAAAGTTTTAATCACTGATTCATGGTAATAGAGTTAAAAGAATGAGTACAGTACCTACAATACATGTCCTCTAATAAAAGAAAAGAAGTTATCAATGTTTTGTGTTTGTTGTAATAAGATAAACAATAAACTTGGTAATTAGAGATCGAAACAATTGTTTATTAGTAATAGTAAATTTTAATAATCAGCCTTATTTTGCTAATATTTTACTATTTTTTTTTGATACTAATAATAATAATGTTTTTTTTTTCACCTTCAAGTTTTTTTTTTTTTTTTTTTTAATCTTTATTTATTTATAGAGGGTTTGATCAGTATGATCACGCCACCCTCATAAGTGCAATCTACACAGTTATCTACGTTTTATTCCTAAATTTACAATGTTATATAGGTCTTTGGCGGCTTTTGACAGGGGAGCCGCCAGAACACTATTATAAATACCAATATTCTTACAATCCAAACTATTCTCCAATAAATAATTACTCCTTTCAACCTCGTTCCGGACGCACTCCGCTAAAATATGAGTGACGTCCTCTATTTTATCACACTCAGAACAGTTGGGTGAGTCAGTCTTCTTCATCAAAAACGCAAAGCTATTTAAGGGAATATGTCCAGAACGAAGTCGGAACGCAGTCACAATGTCTCTACGAAGTATCTCCGTGCCCCTAAACCACGGAAGGCGGCAAAGGCTGGGCTGAATGATCCTGTACCTTCAAGTTTAAAATGAAACAGGTTTACAATAAAATAGGTATAGGTAGGTATTTTATTGTAATTACATTTTGGAGTTGCAACTAATACCTAAACTAAGATAATATGTTTTAATGTAGATTTCAGCAGCCACCTTTATTTGCATTCACATAATTTATTTATTATATATACATTATTATACAGCCAAAAAAGCATTACAGTTGCTTTTTTTTGAGAAATAATTGAATAGCAAATTTACCGTCCAAGAGGAAAAATTTGAGGTAAGTAAAATAACATTTTTTTTTTGCTGGGGTTGGAAATCATCCAATGACTTCTCCCGCTCTGGGTGGAGTGGGAAGGCGTATCAGACTTACTGACTAAAACCCACCCCTGTTGGTTCCCTGCCTGAGATCGTCTCGCGACGTCCTACGCCCAGTACGCCCAGTACCTGTCCTGCAGTGGTAGCGGCCGGGGCCGTGAGGGCCACTCCGTTGAGCTTCCCTCGTGCGTCCCGCCTCCGCCTTCGCGCTTCGCAGAAGGCGTATACTGCCCCTCATTCCCTTTCGCTCCATACCATGGCCTGAACCAGGGCCGGGCGCGAGAGGTCGCCGCCACCTAGTGTGGGTGTGCGTGGAAGTGTATGTGTGTGGGGTGTGTATATGACGTGCGGTGTGTGTCTATTCGACATAAGATCTATCATAGCTGCAGCAATATTTTTAGGGTTCCGAAAGTATGAATGAAAAAACGGAACCCTTTTATGATCACTTGTGTATCTGTCTGTCCGTGTGTGACAGTTAATTTGCTCCGAATCTGCTTAACCGATGAAGTTGAAATTTGGTACCTACACACACGAATGTCGTAACCCAAACACGAACGTGTACCCTAAATAAATTAATTTAGAATATTACTAAATACTTTTGGAGTGAAAATCGGAAAATTACAAAACAGTGTTTTTCAAACTGTGCCGTGCAACATATTTAATGTAACGGCACATTGTGAATTGTGATGTGGGTCTTGAATGTATTTTTTTTTTCATAATTTTAAAATTTACAGTTTTATCCTCCATATCTCCAAAACCACTGGTCCAAAATTTTGAAAAGAATACAGTCAGTAGTTCTTTACCTATAGATTACAGGAAAGCTATATATATAAAAACATGAAATAGTTATTTATGATACTAGTGCGGTAAGTTGGTCGTATAAGTAAAACACGTTGTTGCAGGATAACGACTGACGTTTATATATTTTTCAAAAAAGAACACTTGACATTGACAGTTAACTTTTCTCTGTGTACCTACTATTTTGATATCATTTGCAACACCCCCACTATATCAAAATAACAAATAAACCCCAAACATTATAAATAACAATCAATTTATTTTTGAACAATACCAAGAGTTTGCATGAACTGATAGTGTTTTATTCCTGACAATCCTTTAGTTAGCAGATCCGCAGGCATACTAGAAGTTGGCAGATACTTTGTCTCAATCTTATTAGTGCTAATTACATCTCTGATGAAATTATATCTAACATCAATATGTTTGGAACGCTGATGAGAATAATGATTGCTTGCCATCTTCAATGCACTCTGATTATCATTACAAAGAACAATTTTATTGCAACAGCCTATCAATTCACATTCTAAATTCTGTAAATATAAAGCCTCTCTGCATGCTTCTGACAAAGCCATGTACTCTGCCTCACAACTACTGAGAGCTACAGTTCTTTGCTTTTTAGTTTGCCAAGAAATAGCAGATCCAGATTTTATGAAACAAAATCCTGTATATGAACGTCTATCAATGGCATCACTGGCCCAATCTGCATCTACAAAACCAACCAGTTCTGCTCCTTCTTTGGAATATCTTAAGCAATAATTTTTTGTTTTCAACAAATACTTTAAAATTCTCTTGGCATAATTCCAATGCAATTGCGAATAACAATTATTAAATTGACTAAGATAACTTACTGCGTATGCAATATCTGGTCGTGTCAAGACCGCTAAATACATCAAGCTACCTATTAGTCTCTGAAATGGTAAGTTATTATCACACATATTAGATTTCTCTAGGTTCAATTTGCTTTCTATAGGTGTGTTTGCTAAATTACAATCAGTCATATTAAACTTATTTGCCAACTGTTCAATATAATTCTCCTGATCAAGTGTAATAACATTTTTATTTATATTAATTTTCATGCCCAAATACTGTTTAACTTGACCCAAATTTTTGATCTTAAATTTTTGACTCAATGCTTCTATTAGAGACTTTGTTTCTATTTCATTATTCGAAAAAATTATAAAATCATCAACATAAATACCAACAATAGTTTTCTTATTGTTATTATGACTTTTTATAAAAACACAAGGTTCAAGTTTACATCTACTGTACCCTAAATTACACATTGTCTCATCTACTCTTTGGTACCATGCTAAGGATGATTGTTTGAGACCATAAACAGCCTTTTTTAATTTTAGCACTTTATTAGAATCTTTAACAGGTAATCCTTCTGGTAAATGCATAAAGATGTTTTCTTTTAAGTAACCATTAAGAAAGGCTGTTGTGACGTCTAGGTGAGTAACATCCATATCTAATTGCACACTCAAAGCAAACAGTAACCACAAGGTTGAGTGCCTAATCACAGGTGAAAATGTTGCCTGATAGTCCACACCAGCCTTCTGCGTGAAGCCTTTTGCAACCAGTCTAGCACGATGTCTCACTTTATTTTCACAATCAATTTTCTTTTTAAAGACCCATTTGCACTGCACCACACTAGCACTCTCTGGAGCATCGACAATCTCCCACGCTTGGTTGTCATTGAATGACTGTAGCTCTTCTGCCATCGCCTGCAACCACTGTTGTTTTTCAGGACCGCTGATAGCTTCTGCATAAGTCAGTTCATCTTCTCCTATAGTTGTAGTACTCAAATTTGCAAGTCCATATCTTTCTGTATTTCTCCTTTGCCTTTTCTTGGGTTCTTCACAGTTTTTCAGAGGAATATTACTTGTTTCTTCTTCTTCCACTTTCCTGTCACTCTCTTTTTCTACATTAGGTACTTCTTCTTTACTTAAAAAATCATCTAGGCTTTTAAAATATTCACACTCATTGGAACTTGACTGATCATAAGAGGGTTCTGTTGCTACCGCAGATTCCTGCAGCAATTCCCCCACTGAATCTGTGGTCTCTACTGGAACAGTTACAGTTTCTATACTTCTTGGTTTTTCCATAATCACAACATCTCTACTTGTAGTTACTTTCCTTTTAACTGGATCATAAATTCTGTAACCTTTGATGTTTTCACTGAAACCAACTAATATATGCATTTTTGATTTTTTATCCCACTTGGTTCTTTTTTCTTTAGGTATGTGCACCATTACAGGACTTCCAAATATACGTATATGCTGTAAATCTGGTTTCTTCTTGGTCCAAGCCTCATATGGAGTTTTTTCAATACCTGAAGCTACTGATCTATTTTTCAAATAGACAGCCGTGTTAGCAGCTTCTGCCCAAAACTTCTTTTCAAGACCTGCTTCGAAAAGTAAGCATCTCGCTTTCTCCACTATGGTTCGGTTTGACCTTTCACTCAGTCCGTTCTGTTCAGGTGTATAAGGGTTTGTTTTTTGGTGTATGATTCCCTCTTTCTTCAAGAAATCTTCAAAATCATTACTGCAGTACTCACAGCCATTGTCTGTACGCAAGATTTTTATTTTCTTATTCTGAAAATTCTCTGCAACAGATTTAAATTCTTTGAAACAATTCCATACTTCACTCTTAGTCTTCAGGAAGTAAATAAATGTCATCCTGGTGTAGTCATCAATGAATATTAAGAAATATCGTGCACCGCCTATTGACACAGTGTCCATGGGTCCGCAGACATCTGAATGAATTACCTGAAGAGTCTCTGTGGCACGTGATCCGTGATTACTGAATGGAAATCTTGATTGCTTGCCTTCGCAGCATAACTGACAGCTGGATTTGCTTGTTATGAACCCATCAGCATAATCAAGTCCTTCTACCAATCCACACTTCTTCATTTTGTTCATATCCGTGCTATTAATGTGACCAAGCCGTCTGTGCCATGTATCTCCACTGACTGTCAATAAACAATTCTGTGTTTGTACTCTTAACTTATATACTCCATCAATCAGGTCAGCTATTGCAACTAACTCGTCCAATTTGTTTCTTATGAGACACTTATTGTGCTCAAATACGACGCTATTCCCATTTTTAATTAATTCGCTCACCGACAAGAGGTTAGTCGTGAGACTTGGTACACACAACGCATTCTGCACAGTGATGTCGTAATTGTCGTGTCGTCGTCGTTATTTCTATGTCTCCTGAACATAAATCGGGAACTTTCGTCTTATTGGCGACAATGATTTCTGGTAAACTTGATGAGTATTTAGGATTTTTCAACCAACATTTATTCGGCGTCATGTGCATGCTTGCACCCGAGTCGATGTAAAAGTCACTTTTACTGAATCCGCCACTGAGAAAAATAACGTTGAAAGCGTTATTTTCTGTTTTCTCCTTCAAAAGTGGGCACTGGTTACGGTAGTGACCAATTTCCTTACAACGATAACAAGTTATTGTTTTTGTGTTGTTGACATTTGATTGATGAATTTCGACTTGATCGAATCTGCGGTGATTTGAATCCCGGAATGCTCTATAGCCATTATCATAGGCATAAATCGCTCTGGTAATCCGGCAAGTAACAATGAACCAACCCATTCATCATTTATAGCGAAGCCTGTTCCGCTTAAACGTTGAGACGTTTCTACAATTTGTGTCACATAGTTCGTCATATTCTCACAGTTCTCTAACCTTATAGAAATTAGATGACGAAGCAACGTAATCCTCCGAGATAATCCTGAATCGTCGAACAAAGAACGTAGTTTTGTCCACAATTCCTTCGCGGTCGTTGTGTCCTTTATGTGTACGAAGAGTGATGAATCAATCGTCAAAATCATTTTATTTCGTGCCTTTGCATCTGCCGCCGCTGCATTTTCATCCGTTCCTTCTTGCTTTAGGTATTTGTCGGCACCCTCCAAAATTAGCAGGTTCTCAACTGCGAACGCCCACTCGTCGAAGTTCTCGCGACCTTTCAACTTTGGCACGTTAGCGAGATAACTGGAACTCATTTTCTATTTTTTTAGTTTACACAACACGAAAAAATATTACAATTAAACTGTTTTTACAACTTAAGTGGGTCTGGGCCCATAACCTATAAGTAAAACACGTTGTTGCAGGATAACGACTGACGTTTATATATTTTTCAAAAAAGAACACTTGACATTGACAGTTAACTTTTCTCTGTGTACCTACTATTTTGATATCATTTGCAACAGGTCGCTTACCATAGTCACGAGTTTATAAATACCAATTTTTGCACGTGTGTCACAACGTAGGTAAAGAAACAAGCTTTTATTTTTACCCGACTGCGCGACGAAAGGGAATGTTATGTGTTTATTAGCCTATGTTTGTTCCTTTGTAGCATTTTAGAGGCCAAACGCGTGGGCCAATTTTGATAATTCTTACCTCAATTGATTCGTCTTAATCTTGCAAGTGCTACTAAAGACATGATAGTAATCAAAATACAATATGGCGACAACTAAACGCCATAATATTGTGAAAAAGAAAAATATGAAAGTCGACGAACTTAAAAGACGAAGTAAAATATAAATAAATAAATAAGGGCCTACCTGTAACTGGTGCCTCAGTCATTGAATAAAAATTCGTATCTTAGCATAGAAAATAAAAATTAAAGAATTCTATGTTGCGTTTGTTACAAATAGGATATAGTAGATTATTAACCAAGGGGATAAAGCAGTGTCTTCTGTCGCGGGAGACGATTTATTTCGCGAGCGTAACGAAGGACTCGAGGTTTACTCCCGAGCGTAGCGATGGTGTTAAAAACTTAAATCACGAGCGAAGCGAGGGATTTAAGACGAGTCCTGAGTGTAGCGAGGGATTTAAGTTCACCCAAGACTAAGACAGCTTCATCACCGAGGAAAATACTCTACTTTTCGTACCATTTGGGAAAAAATTAACACAATAATAATATGAGATAAACATTTATTAAAAATAATGACAATTAAAAGTAAAAGTTAACATTCGAAACATTGGTGCAATTATTGATAGAGAGAGTTACATTTATTGTTGATGAGTTGATTTGAGTATTTCTCTGTTCTTACGTTTGAGGAACTTGCGTTTCATTGTAGATAGTATACGTCGGAGATAGTGGTGTAGTGGTGCATCGTGAGTTACGGACAAAGATAAGATGCCGGAAGTTGATGGTTGTGGCTCTGATGGATTAAGTTTTATATTTTTGTTAATTTGACTACTTAATATGATTTTATTCGCCAGTAAGACTTTTGATATAACCCTCAGCTACTGTATCAAAGCTCCAACCACCCTGTCTTTTTATTGACGTAATATCCGCCTCTGAATCCGCCAAGAAAGTCGCCGAAGTTCTTCTAAAGCAGTGACCGGTGTAGAGTTCAACATCTTTAAGTTTTAAATATTTAGCAATTTCCTTTGGCATATTGCTAATTTTATTTTTACCGATGGCTAGTCGAGTACATTTCCCATTCCGATAGTTTATAAAAAATCTATTGTTTTCCATGTTGGTGGGGCGTAATGCTTGGTATTTATGAATGATTTTAGTATATTGTCCTTGTACAATGAATGACCGATTTTTCTTTACCTTAGTTTCCTTTACATTAATCAGCAGCAACTCATTGGAATGATTTTCAACGTCCTCCACCTTTAAGTTTACAAGTTCACATCCGCGGCAAGCACCAATGAGTCCAAAAATTAAGGCCACCTATAACAAAGATAAAAAAACAGGTAAATATATAAAATAATAATTACCATTACTAAGATACGAAATATTCATAGTTATATCATGTATACTTACTTTTGTGGCCAGAAAAATGTCGTCAGGAGCTTCATTAAGAATTTTTTCCACATTTTGAGTCTTAAAATATTAGACTTCTTTGCGCAATGCCCTTCTGATTTTTTTTTTTAAAAAGCCAGTAATTTCGTGAATCTATTTATTTCAATGCTGTGTTTGATGCTTATTGTAGCTTTCAGTTTTGAGTATATGCACTAAAGTGTATTCGGATTCTTTGTTTTGGATAAACAATCAAAATAGACACGAAGTACTGATTCTGAAATTGATAGGCCTTTCGCACTTCTCCACGTTGAAAATTCTTCATAAGTTTTTAAATAATTTTCCTTGGATATTGGAAGCAAATTATTTATAATTGCGGCAGCATTTGCACTGATGGAATCCGGCAATTCACTGTTACTGTCGCTTTGATTTAACATCGTAACGAATTTTTAGAACATTAACTTATTTATAAAAATAAAATAAAATAAAATAAACTTAACGTTTATGTATTAGAAGAAAACAAAAACGCGGCAAACACCTAGACTAATATTTTTTTTGTCGGAAAAGCAAAGACATCAAGCTCATACGGCCTCGTCGGTTTTCGTAATTTTATTTAATAATCATAACTGCATAATAAATGCGTATTCCTTTTTGAATAAGATGTATATTGCTTTATATACAAACACAATGGTGTAAACACAGATGTACTCGTAGTTCAGTATAAATTTCGGTAAGTATTCCAAATTTAAATCACATTTTCCTCTTATAGGATGAATGAAATTCAGTACTATTTTCTTTCCGTGTTTTTAACAGATTAAAAATGACTATTGTGATGTTCGCTTTTTGTGGCATAGAATGTCACTTTATTGAGCAAGTGGTACGAGAAGGTATTTTTACGTTGTTAAAACAGGCCTCAAAGTGTTTCGTATTCAAAGTAGTAAGCAAAAGTGTCAAAAACGGCTGTTTTTTGGGTACCAAACCTCCAAATGTAAGAACCCTTATAGGATCACTTGTGCGTATGTCTGTTTGTCTTTCCGTCTGTCACAGCCAATTCACTCCAAATCTACTGGGCCGATTAAGTCGAAATTTGCTACACAGGTGTATTTCTATGACTCAAATAACAGCGAGTAACGTAAATAAATGAATTTTGAATTATGGGGTTCACTTTTGGGGGAAATATCGGAAAATAAAAAATGTTCAAACTGCGACAAATCAAATGGAAGAGTAAGTTTTCAATATTTTTTTTTAATAATTTTAAAATGAATCGTTTTAAAGTTCATCTCCTATATATATATATACCAAACCTCCAAATGTAAGAACCCTTATAGGATCACTTGTGCGTATGTCTGTTTGTCTTTCCGTCTGTCACAGTCAATTTACTCCAAATCTACAGGCCCGATTAAGTTGAAATTTGCTACACAGGTGTATTTCTATAATCCAAACACGGACAAGTAACGTAAATGAATAAATATAGAATATGGGGGGGCACTTTTGTGGGGAAGACCGGAAAATTTTAAAATTAAGTTTTTTAAACTGTACCGTGCGACATAATAAAATGAAAAAGCTCATTGTAAAAATCTCAAAATATTATTTCATTATTTTAAAATGAATCGTTTTAAAGTTATTTAAGAAAATAAACGACAACTGACCATTCTCCCCCCCCCCCCCTTTCCTTCGAAATTACCAACTCTAAAATTTAAAAAAAAATACAGAATATAGTTCTTTCCACATAGATTACAGAAAAACCTGTGAGAAGTCTATATTTTTACAAACTTTATATTAACTTGCATTCGTTTTGTGTGTATCCGGTTACAAATTAGTTACCCATTTTTCAAACACTTTCTGGTGTTTGATTATGCTGAAACTTGCATAACTTATATAATTAAGAGCCGATTGCAATAATATAGTACTATGAAGCTGGTCTGATGATGGAGCTGGAAGGTGGCCATAGAATCTGTAAGGTCGCCATAGATAGCATTATCGTGTTTGCTTCCATTGCAAATATTCTTTAAACATGTTTTTGACAAGTTACGTTAGACTAGGCGATGCCTAAGATCTGATGATAGAGCCAAAAGGTGTCCTTACGATCTCCGCAACCAAAAAAGATTGCGTTATAAATTAATTAATAACACGAATTTATCCGCACCCAAAAAATATTGGTGGATTAGGGTTATGAATTTGAGGGTTACAAATTGATTTGGAGTATCTTGAAGGTTTTAAGGTGAGGGGGAGACCTGAAGGTTTAATTTATTTAATACTAGCTTCCGCCTGCGGCTCCGCCCGCGTAAAATAGTCGAAGCCATTACTGTAGGAATTAAAAGTAACAAAGTACAATGAAAAAAAATTGTTACAATAGTGCCACTCAGTAATGATACCATCACAATATAATTATTTGTGCTTAAATAAAGAACTATCACTTGTTGTCACGTATCCGGTAGTGTTATTTACAGGATAAGGGTTTTATATGTAAAAAATTGTAAAATAAGTATGAAGCTAAATAAAAATGGCTTCAAATATTATTTCCAAAATCACCAAGCTGAAAAGCACAGAAAGTTACGAAGACTAGGCGTTTGGGGTTGAGAATTTCCTGATTTTAGAGGGAATGCATGAATGCATCTACGCATTGCTGCTAGGTGTGAACGGCATTGCTGCTAGGTGTACTAGTATTTGCCGGAACTTACGGCTCTGCGCCAAGCGTGCATAGCCACGCGACGCCGGTACACCTGGCACCACAAGCTCCGTAACCACCCACCGGATACGGAAGTCATCAAGGCGGAACTGTATGAGGAGTACAGAGCGGAGAGGACCGCCCTCCGAGCTGAGATCAAGCGGGCCACGGCATTGGCCCGCGAGGAGTCGCTGGGGACTTTGAGCGAAGATCCGTGGGGGCGCCCTTACAAGTGGTGTGGGATAAACTCCGCCCATAGGCGCCCCAGCTGACGCAGTCTCCGACCTCAGCTCATAGAGGTCGTGGTGAGAACTATGTTCCCTTCGCGAGGGGAATATACTCCCTCGCCTATTGCTTCGCCTCCTGCGATGCCTGACACGTACCAACCCGACGACGACGATGCTCTCAAGGTGGCCGAGGTAAAACTGAGAGCGGCGGTGCGTAGGCTGAATGCCAAAATTACCGCCCCAGGATCCGATGGCTTTCATGGGAAAGCTTGGGTTCTGGCCTTGGAGGAGGATCTCGGGCCTCAACTAAGAAGACTCTCGGGCCTCGAACTTAGAGGGCTCCTTAGCGCATGCATGGAGAGGAGCCAGTTTTTGCTTCGTTGGAAAACGGGGAAGCTGGTCCTGATCAAGAAGCCGGGGCGCCCCGTGGGCTCACCGTCCGCTTACCAGCCCATTGTGCTGCTCGATGAGGTAGGCAAGCTCTTCGAAAGAGTAATTGCAGACCACCTCGTAGGGCAGCTGGTGTGGGTGGGGCCGGATCTGGCGGAGAGCCAGTACGGCTTCCACAGGGGGTGCTCCACGGTGGACGCAATCATGCACGTACGAGCCGTCACGATGCGGGATGCAGTGGCCCAGGGTAGGGTCGCCTTGGCCGTGTCTTTGGACATCGCCAATGCCTTCAACACCCTGCCCTGGTGTTGCATAGTGCAGGCACTCCGGTATCACCGAGTGCCGCCCTACCTCCGTCGCGTAGTCGATGCAAGTATTTGACGGACAGGGCCGCCATCTACCCCAGTCACCAAGGAGAGTGGAAACGGCGAGAGATGTCGTGCGGTGTGTGGAACATCGGGTACGACTGGGTGCTGCACACCGACCTGGCTAGCAGTGTCAGCGTAGTTTGGTACGCTGACGACACGCTGGTCCTAGCTCAGGAGAGGTCGCACGATGCGGCAGCCGATTTAATGACACGCGGGGTTGCGACAGTTGTGGAGAGGATCCGGCAACTGGGACTCGAGGTGGCATTGCTCAATTCCGAGGCCATGTGTTTTCATGATACTCGGAACGCGCCACCGTCGGGTTCCTAGATAATGGAAGGAGGGGTTCACATCGGCGTCGGGGGGACGATGAAGTACCTAGGACTCGTCCTCGACAGCCGGTGGAACTTCGTCAAGCATTTCCGACGTTTGGCTCTCAGACTGGAGCGGGCTGGGGCTGCTTTGAAGTGGCTCCTGCCCAATCTGTCGGCCCGAACGCCTCCTGTCGTAGGCTCTACGCGGGGGTCGTACGGCCCATGGGCCTTTACGGTGCACCAGATGAACGGGTCCCAAAGAGCCATTCGTATGATCTGAGGATACCGCACGGTCTCAAGCAAAAATACTTACCCTCTGGCTTAAGTGAGATGCGTTTATACCAGGACTATGTTGAATTCTGCAAGGAACATGAAATGGAAACTGTAAGCTCTTTATCAATGAGTTTAACTACGGTTTCCATCGACCAAAGTAAGACTTGTGCGATAATTGCACTCAGTTCAGTAATAAATCTATAAATGTGCCACTAGTTTCTAGAGGCTAAAGCTTAACATGAGCTACATCTCATACGCAAAATAAGAAGCATGTGAAAGGTGACAAGTAACTTGCCAAAAATGACCCAACATTCCTTGCTTATAAAATGGACATGGAAAAGATTCTACTGACATTTAGAAGTTGGGCAACTATATTATAAAAGAAAATTAAAAACTTTTAATTTCACAGCATATAATCTACCAGACAAGCAAACCGAACAACGCGGCAACGAAGCAAATGGCACAAAAGGTGTATCCGAAGTTTGACTTACGAATCTGGATTCTGCAGTGATTTTAGTAATATTTTTCTCCGATACGATCGTCAATGTTTTTGCGGGCTGTTCGAGACCTACCAAAATAAATAATCAATTAAAAAAAAATCATCATTGAATTTGGACATGGAGTGTGATAGTGTCAATTCCATAACTGACACTGTCACACTCCACACTGTCACACACAATTCCATAAATTAAATTACGCTACACTCAATTATTGACGCATTTTAAACTTCAGAGCTTGGAGTCAAGACGCAGCTTGCTAACGGTTATGATGCTTCATGGTCTATGTAATAACAGGTTCGATTGTACAAATATTACCAATAATCTATGTTACATTGTACCTAGAACTGCGATGCATCGAGGAGCGCGTGTGTCCCGGTTATTCCATATTGCAAGGTGCAATACTCACGCTGGTGCACGGGCGCATCTTTGACGCATTGTATATACGTACAACACCCACTTCATCGATATGGATATTTTCGTGCTTACACACTTTAAGTTCAAAATGATGGCTATTAAATCTTTAAAATAGCCATTTTATAATTACTTCTCCAAAAAAACGTACGGGTACTTCCTACTTTTCTGAAAAATTAACACACTCATCAAAAATGTCAAATACGAAAAATAATGGTGGTATAGTAAAATCTATATTCCATTATTTCGCGGCAATAGGTGAGGGTCACACGTTTAATTAGTTTTTAATTTATTTTGTCACACTTAAATTGTAATGTGTAACTGTTTTATGTCCCAAAAAAGTAAAATAAAATAAAGATTTAACGAAGGTGTATATTGTAAATGTATTGTGAAAACAGTTGTTGGTTAACCGAATAAATTAAAAAATTAAAAAGCTCCCTTCTAAGTGCGTATATTTTAACGGGCGACTTCGGAACCCTGCAAAGCGCGTGGACAAACACGCTCTAGGCCGGTTTTTGTAATTTGTCCGAAAATATTCGATTCGATTGATTAATGATATTCGGAGTTAAAATAATGTCTTTATGAAATTGATAAAAATAATTAGTTTATTCGTCATCCAGTACCCAAAGTCACCACAACGTTAATAAAAATCATGTGGGAAGCCTTAAATCATTCAGTTAAAATAACGTTCAATAATAAACTAGACAAAGATATTAAAAAAATAGTACGACCTTTCAACATTTTATTCTCAGTATTTTTCTGTTCCAAATACAAAATAAGACATAATAATATCACTCCATGTGACAAGAAGCGTCAAATATTGCAGTATTTCATTGTTTTAGTATTCAATGTGTTAAGTATTTATCGTATGTTAATCAATAAACATGATAATTTTGGAACGGAAGTCATCAACGAATCAATTATTTCTTTTTTGATTATTAATTTACTCAGTTGCCTTAGCCATATTCTGCTGACTATTTGTAACATTGTTCATAGCCACAGCAATATTTCTCTTATTTTAATTATCCAAGATATAAATAGAAGAATCGATATTGGCAAGAGTGTCCGAAATTTTGTTATTCTGAATTGGATAATGCTTTTAGGCATAGTCAGTTTTTTAATAATGATATCCACAATTTATTACTCGTTAATTAATTTAAACATCGGTGTGCAACTGTGCTTTTTAATATCACAACTTGCGTTTGATTTACATTTAGTTTATAGTATGCGGCTCATGGAATTGTTGACAAAATATCTTGATAAATGGATATACCAATTACTAATGATACAACAAAATGACAGAGACGAAGAATATTATGATAAACTGTTAGTGGTTTACCAAAATATTTTGAACGCTTTTAAACTGTATGCAAATAGTTTTCAAGACTTGGTAAGTCGAAATTTTATCACATTTGTCCCAAACTTTGATATAAAAAATCCTGATAAATTAAAATTGGTATTGCAACTGAGGCAGAATTGACTTCCATACCTTTTATTTTTTAATGACTGCTCCCGCTCTTGGTGGAGTAGGAAGGCGTGTAAGACTTTTACTGACTAAAACCCACTCCTGTTCCTTCCTTGCCTGAGTGCCCAGGGGTGCGATAACTCTGTTACGATTTTATCCGCGCCCCTTGGCATGCAGTTGTTGGCCATGATAGACCCCGTCAGTGGTGGTTGACATCTCTTTGAGGCGCGCGTGGAAAACTACGCGCCGTCGACTCTCGGGCCTGATGCTGATCAAATGGCGAGCTGCCCATTTCTTGGCGTCCGCAGGCCCACAAGGATAGAGCATTATGGAGTTAAAACTGCATTGATCAATACGTTTGCAGAGAAGTTTACCACACTTGCTAAGAATTATCTAAAAATAGCGTATATAAATGTGAAAGTAATGTTATAACCATTCTTTTTCTTTTACATACGATATTTTCGATACAAGCTGCCCACTGCATTCTTTTTAAACTACAATTGTTATCAAAATTATATTTTTTAGATTTAGAATAATTCAAATTAATATGGTTTTGTATCAACAAAGCAATTTTAATTTGTAATTTTTTTTTTGTTATTCTATTTTATTAGTGACATAAATCCATGTCCATTACAAAATAATGTAGGTAATTAAAAGATTTACACTGCATCATGAACATAAAACCAGTCCAATAAAACACCAGATTACGAGTAGTAGTGTTGAAAAATGATAAATTATCTTTAAACATATTTTTTTGTAGATTTTATGGAGATTAATTGACGATTTTCTTCATAGTTTACTAGCGGTGGAAACACATTTAAAAGTATTGCAAATCCCAGAGCTGTTAGAAAATGAAGTAAGATTGCTTTTCATTTTATACTTTTGATTTTAAAGTTAACATCTAAGTTAGAAATAAGATCACGATCATTATAATTAGTATTGCCATCCTGAATACAAGATAGTTTACTGTTCTAACAAAAGAAGTTCAAAAAGGTTCAATTTTCCAATTTCTCCATGTCGACATTTCAGTAATGAGATGTCAAGTCAAGCAAATTCTACCTTTGCCACAGAGTGGAACTTTGGTTTTGGACAGCAAGTGACCGCACTTGTTGTCCAAGAACAAAGGTCAACTAAGTGCAAGCTTGGATCAAAGAAAGAAAGAAAAACTGTTTATTCACACGAAAGCGACGCACGACTCAAGCGATATTAGAATATAATTGTCCTTTATTTGATTGATCTTTACTTTAATTTAATTATGAATTTTATAATGAATACTAATCAATCTGGCAAGCCTATTCCAATATGATAATGATGCAGCTGAATGCCAGTATTTTATATGGAGCAACTGCCTATCTGACCTCCACAACCCAGTAACTGGGTAATACGATACCCCTTGGTAAGACTTGTTGTCTGACCTTCGGGCTTCTGACGACCCGTAACGACTGTCAAAGATCCACGATTGACAGCCGGGACCAACGGCTTAGCGTGCTTTCCGAGGCACGAAGGAATCTCGGTCTCTAAAGATGGTCACCAATCCATGGACCAACCCCGGCAAGCGTAGCTTAACCTGACGTATCGACCCGAGCGACTGTTATTACTTTAGCCACGAGCTTCTCTGTAAAATTAATACTAATATCCTACTAATATTATAAATGTGAAAGTTTGTGAGGATTTATGTTTGTTTAGTATGTTGTGTCTCTTTCACGCAAAAACTATTGAACGGATTTTTATGAAACTACAGTAATATTGCTAGTACATCAGAATAATACATAGGCTATAACTTATACTAGAGCAAGTATTAATTTCACGCGGGCAAAGCCGCTGGCAGAAGCTAGTATTATAATAATCTTTAGATAATCCTACTGATATTATAAATG
The DNA here is from genome assembly GCA_951329385.1 of Polia nebulosa. Taxonomy (NCBI): domain Eukaryota; kingdom Metazoa; phylum Arthropoda; class Insecta; order Lepidoptera; family Noctuidae; genus Polia; species Polia nebulosa. The sequence continues at coordinate 26,035,991 of OX589602.1, forward strand.
CGATAGTTTATATGTTTGGCTTTGAATGAAATTATATAAGGGATTTGAATGAAATTAAAAATGAAAAAAAAAATATACACAGATAGGTCATAGCATGGGTTAACACATACGAGTAGGCTTCCTTTTATCCTGGTAAATGATCAGATTTAGCAAAGGCTGAGGTGGAAGTAGAAATCCAGAGACAGGCTGAACGAGAGGACACACTCACAAAGTACCAAAAATATGAGAAGTATTTCAGGAGCTGAAATCATGAGCGGTAAAGAGTCACAAAGTACCAGGAGAACAGAATCATGAAGATGTATTTTTGGGGCTACAATCCTAAGCTGTATAGCTTCACAAACCACCAGGACACCAGAATCATGAAGAAGTGTTTCCGGGGCTTGAATCCTGAGCGATATAGATTTACAACCTACCAGGAGATCAGAATCACAAAATATATTCCGAGGCTGGTGAGAGGAATAGAATCACAAATTACTAGTAGATCCGAAACCTGAGAAGTATTTCGAGGACTAAAATCATGAACGATATAGACTCACAAACTACCCGGAGATTAGGATTCATGAAAAACTAGTATCAATTCTTAAACTAAATCAATAGTCATGAATCAGATTTACAAATTACCAGGAGAACAGAATCATGACGATGTAAAATATCTGAGCAGTACAATCATATTTACGAACAACCAAGACATCAGAATTACAAATGTATACCAAGACTAGGATTATGAGAGGTAGAGGTTCATAAATTACTAGGAGACCAGACTCATGTAGAAACATGAAGTGTTTCCGGGGCTGGAATCATGAGAGGTAGATAGATATAGATTCCCAAACTACCAGGATACCAGATACACTAAGAGTGTTACGGTGCTGAAATCATGACCGGTAAAGATTCCCAAACTACCAAAAAAAAGGGGGGTGGAATTCTAAGCGGTATAGATTCGGTTGTGAATCTGGAGATCAGAATCACAAAACATATTTCGATGCTGGTATTAGAAGAGGTAGAGATTTACAAATTACCACTGATCATTAACTTATTTTTTGTTTACGTGAAAAAAGAAAAAATATGTGTCCAATATTTTTTGGTAATCTTACTGACGGACAAATTAGATTTTCGTATGAAATTACCACATTCTTTCTAAATGCTGTGCAAAGTTGAAATGGGCCACATAAGCACATTAAAGTTATTTCAGGTGGTCAGCTGGTCTTTGCGCGCAGTAACCTTTGTAGAGATGATAAAGAATATAATACTTATTACGATAACATGTTGGCAATGTGAGAAGTTCTATATATCTGTGGAGGAAGCTGGGTCAGCATGTATACAGCGTGTGATGGAAAGAAACTGTTCAAGTAAGATTTTTGCTTATAGTTTTGCTACATTCAACAATCATAATTAAATTTCACTAAACATCAAATGCTTCTATCGTTACAGAGAGTGTCAAACATCTCTGCAAACGCGTGTTGCAAGTTAACCGGACGTTCAGAAAGATGACTGCGCATGGTCTGTTTACTATAGATGCCTCTCTACCAATACCCCTGGCTAAGCAAATGACAAGTTACATTATTATATTGCTTCAGTTTGCTTTTCTGTAAAAAAAAAATTGAAACAATTACTGAGTCACTCGGTCGCAACTGTCAAATGCGAATGCGTACTTATATCCGATTGCGACGCTGCATTGTTTCTTGACAAATATGTCGAACACTGGTGAGCATATGCAAATAATTTGTTTTTCTTTCACCAGTGAAGAAATTAGAAAATCGAAATCATTGATATTCGATTCGATTCCAATGGATAAAAGGAAAATTATTCGGAAACATAAAGGAAAGGAAGAAAGGGATCTAGCTAGATATCGTGAATGTTTTTAAGTCAGTAGATCCAGATAAAATCCCCGTGTTTGTGGCCCGTCACCTAGATAAATTGCCTCCTATAACCTTTGTTCATCTGGACTGTACCAAGTTATTAAAGGATCTGCTGATGTTACAGATCGAGATTAAAAAGATAAAGTCATTGTATACCGTAGCATACAATGACTTTATCTCTTTAATCTCCTAAAATTAACCTTAACCTTAACTTAACTTTAACTTTTTTTTGACCGTAGCCAATCAGTTAAAAAAGTTAAAAATGGAGACGCTACAACTGAGAAATGATTCTTCCCCCCTACTCCTGCGTGAAATGTACTCGTAAACATGAGACGTGGTGCTTGGGTATTGGATAGTAGACCAATGGGGCTTTCTAACCATCACAATCTATCACTGAAAGATTCTTATCCCCCAGGCGTAGAACTTTCTGAGCTCCAAAAATATGAAAATGAGCTGCAATGCAGAAAAGTAATGCGGGTAGTCGAAGAAAAAGCATGCAAAATTGGTTGTGAGTCACATGCGCTGGATAAGAGTGGAAGGCGATCACTTGCAGCGCGCTATACGTCATACGTCGAGCCCAAGCAAGACCGTTTCAGAACGCACAGCTGGTGTGTTATCTAACATATCGGAATCGCTCGCTAAAAATGTACCGAAGGCGGCTTACGATACTGGTGGCAATAGTAATTCTAATGAGATTTTAAGTAATAGTGCACACCCACGACGGGCTATATTAACTTACAGTCGAAGTTAGTGAATGGCAAGTAGTATCTAAACCAGTGAGACATAAGAATACGCTGAAATATCGTTATGAAGGCAAGTCAGGTATTGCGAGAGATATTGAGCGTAATTTTATAGCAGCGGAAAGAAAAATTTCTGTTCATCATGAATTTCAACCAAGAAACAACGGCTGATGACATCACTTCATATATTCGCACTAAAACAAATGAATCTGTGTCTTTGCAGAAGATAAATTTTAAAAAGTTATTATTATTGTGACCCAGGCGGCTAGACGTACTGTTTGTAATGTGTACGTAAAATATGACACTACTTGGTTTGATCACTTTCCCCTTATTGTTCAATGTAATTTAAATTTATTAATACGAGTACCTAAGTTAGATAGTGACGCAACTACGAACAAGGAAATAGTATGGGGCGAGAGGGATAAGGCGCAAGTGGAAGCCTACTTTGGAGAACGTTATTGGTGACTGAGTTGTATTGACTTTCCTGTGGAATTTACTCAATGTGCAGATGGTTATTATGGAGACTCTGGTCACAGGCGTATTCTTGACAAGTTGTACTCCGACATTGTAGCCGCCCTTCGTGATGCAGAAGTGGTCAGTGATAGGGGCATTCGTGCTGGGACTGGTAGGAAGGGCTCGCACATGGCTGGATGGAGTGAACACGTCCGCGAGGCTCATCTGGAGGCCCGGTCGAGGTTTCTGGAATGGGTTATGTGCGGGAGGCCTAGAACTGGGTGCGTTTATGATGACATGAACAAAAGTCGAATAGTATTCAAGTCCAGGCTCAAATGGTGTCAGGATCATCTAGATCAGGTGAGAATGGATGCCGTTGCTGAAAAACATAAGTCTGGAGACTTCCGGAGTTTCTGGCAATGCACCAGTAATATCAACCCGAGACCTGGTCGCCCGGTGAGCGTCGGCGGGGTGAGTGGCTCTAAAGGTATTGCTGACTTATTTGGCAGCCATTTTCGTGTACAGTCTTCACTAGGGCAAGGAGTTGGGGTGCCCACTGCTCAGATACTTGGTCTTGTGGGAACAAGATATAAGGCTAAAGATGTAGCTGCAGTCATAAAGGCTATGACTAAAGGTAAATCCCCCAGCCACGATGGGCTCAGCATTGAGCACCTACAGCACGCAGGCCCGCATTTATATCGAGAAAGCTGGCATTGTTTTATTCTCTGTGTGTGAGCCATTCATACCTACCTGCTGATCTTAGGAAAACTGTTGTAGTGCCTGTAGTTAACAAAAACACCGGAGATATTGCCGACGTAAATAACTACAGGCCTATTTCACTTGCAACAATAGTAGCAAAGTATTTGACGGCTTGCTTAATACTCAGCTAGATAAATTTATGTCACTGCATGACAATCAGTTTGGGTTTCGGCCCAAACTGTCCACTGAAGCTGCAATTCTGATTCTTAAGCATGTCGTCAGGTATTATACAGATCGCAAAACTCCTGTTTCCTGGATCTTTCCAGGGCTTTCGATCTGGTGTCATATAACATCCTATGGCAGAAACTGGAGAGTATCAGGTTACCCCGAGAACTCTTGAACATATTTAAATATTGGTACAGACACCAGATCAATAGCGTCAGATGGGCGGGTGTAATGTCGGAACCGTATAGGTTGGAGTGCGGGGTGAGACAGGTGGAGTTGACCTGTGCTGCGCTCTTCAACGTTTATGTGAACGCAATGATCGTTGGGCTCAGCAGCCAGCATGTTGGTTGCCATGTGGATGGAGTATGCTTCAATAATTTGAGCTACGCTGACGACATGGTGCTGCTGAGCGCATCGGTCTGCGGTCTTAGAAAATTGATGCAGACCTGTGAAGAGTATGCCTCGAGCCATGGGTTGAAATATAATGCGGGGAAAAGTAAATTCATGGTGTTTGGGGCTAGTCTAAGTAGTGTGAATAGTGCTCTCCTGTGTTTTTAAATAACGCACAGCTCTAAAAAGTGAACAGTTCAAATACTTGGGTCACATTGTTGCAGTTGACCTAAAAGACGATGCGGACATTGAGCGGGAGCGGAGGGCGTTGTCAGTCAGAGGTAGGGGGTAAAAATAACACTCTTTAGAGCTTATTGTACATACACGCCCACTACACGTGCAGCCTGTGGGCAAAATATACTCGTGCGGCATACAACGCCCTCCGCGTCCAGTTCAATAAATTGTCAGTGTTATTTTTGTCTGTGCTTATTATCCTGTCTGTACCCCTTTTATGTAAATGTTTGTGTATGAGTCTATTGTTACTTGAAATAAACTAATTGTATTATTTATTTATTAATTACATGAAAAATGTGAAATTGAAGAAACAAATAATCTTTGGTAATTAGCATGGCATACTTGAATTGTAGCGAATTTCTGACAGAAACATTTATTTTGACATAGATTATTTTTCCTATTTTGACATTTCATTGATATTTTTATTAAAATCTTAAGGTAGATATTTAATATTGTGATATTGACATTTGAGTGATATTGTAATTGTGACGTTTGATTAATATTTTACACGCTTAGATTTGGCATATTTTGATATTGCATTAATATTTAAACATTATTACCATCTGTATACTGCTGACCTGCGGCTCTACCTACGCACAAACTGATATTGACAATCTGAATAATTAGATCTCGTTGCTGAATGCTTGGCTATCGGGGATTGGTCAGCAGATTTGGGGTTACTGTCAATGTTAGTAAATTTCAGGCTATCTTTATTGGTATTTCATATTTTTAACGTCACTTAAACTGTTGTCAATTTCAGCCGCTTATTTACAGCAATACTGTCATTCCTCTCTCGCCACATGCCAAAGACTTAGGGCTATACATTGACGACAGGTTATATTGGAATAAGAAGATGGCTCAGGTAAGCTAGAGAGTTACTTTCACATTGCGGTCTCTCCATAGATTCAAGCGTTTCCTACTATCTAACACAAAAACTACTTTGGTCTAACCACTGGTGCTGCCTATAATTGTCTATTTGGATGTTTGTTACTCTGATCTATCTAAAAAAATTAGATCGACTTCTCAACAACTGCATTCGTTTTATTTTTGGCCTTCGCAAATATGATCACATTTCTTCCTTCCGTTTTCAGCTTAAATGGCTGCCTATCTAACAAAGGAGATCCCACAGATACCTCTGCATGCTCTTGACTATTTTGAATGATCCTTGTGCTCCTGGTTATTTAAAACAACATTTTAAAGTATTAGGCAGTTTTCACAGTCTCAACCTTCGAGCTGCCAAAAACTTACATCTTCATAATTCCTTCTCACCGCACCGGGTTCATGTCCAACTCATACATAATTTTAACAACAACTCTGAATTTGCTTGCTTTTGACAATGAAAAAACTGGGAGCAAATTTTCCTTGCGTAATTTCCGGAACTACTACTTGAATTCTTTTTACACTTTGTCTGGTTTCTCGTCGTAATTATTGTATTTAGAGTTTTCGTTATTTGGCACAATATTTATTAGTTTTGTAGCGACATCTATGACGCCGCACACGAACTAAAAATAGCAAGAATTCTACATCGCGCAAGCAGAGTTCTCCGCGCGATTTGAACATATACAACAGTCCGAAATCATCCATTGGGCAGTTGCCCGGACCAGACACAACACCCGTCTGGTCGGAGGATCCTCCCTTTTCAACGGAGGTTTGCGGGACTTTACACTCTGTTCCGCTCACCTTCACAGTTTATTATTTTAGCGTGTAAAGAAATTTTTCTTCCACCGGCTAGCGTCAGAGATATTTATGGCATGAGACCCTGGTTACCTATATTCGGGTTTATTTCATGAGGTATATATGCAGTAAATAAGAGTCCTTAGATTTGGTCTTCACATATATCACATTTATTGCTAACACTGCATCACACAAGAGAGCACTCAGTTTACAGAAAATTGTATATTGAACTTACAATTTATGATGAATCACTCATTACGCTATTGTTCGAAGATCGAAGATTATAGGTCCAGTGAGTTGAGATCCTCAAACAGTATCCAAGCAGTGGTCATTTAACCTTAGTCATCTTTGGGACACGTGGACGCTTGTGCTCGGAACCCTTTGCTAAGACCGCATTGTTCTTCCAAAATATCGTGAGTTTTATGATCCGACCATTTTATAACGTTTTTGCATAATTAAATAAACTTATAGTAGGACCCTGTCAACAATAGAAAGATTTGATGGGACTCATGAATGCCACGCGCTTAAGACTTAGCATCAGCACAGAAAAAAACACAAAAAAGATACTCACAGCGTCCTACATTCTTATGCTTACAGCATTTGAACCTGACTCTGGTCCCTTTTACACCTCGAGCCATGATTAGGTGCTTTTAGGTAGTTTTTTCCAATAAATAAAATTTCTTAGACAGACTCGTTGCAGATCAAGTTGGAGAAAAGAAATACGTCAAACGTCAATCTGTCATCTGTCAACTCGCAAAATAACGCTTCATTCCACGAATCTAAATTTATTCTATTTTTAATTGTTACAAGCGTTAATAGCGTATGTATTTTATAAATAAATATAGCAATCTCTATTATATTTTTTTTTATTTCTTGCTGTACACCTACCACAAAATGAACCCATTGACCCAAAGGTTGGTAGAGAATACCTTGTTTTTTGTAATCAATTAATAATATATACAACTAGCTTTCACCCGCGGCTTCGCCCACGTGGAAAGTATGATTATAACTATGAATGGTATTTCCAGAGCAAGTTAACAAAACACTGTAGTAATCAAAATCCAAAGTCAGTTATTCAAATTAGGCTGAGAGCCAGAACTTTTTGAACGTCGTTCTACATAAAGACAGTCCCAAAACTACCGCCCTTCACCACTTCTTAGCTTCATGCCCGTGACTCTGTCTGCGTAGACATCCGGATTGAATCCAGAGAAAAATCAAGCATTTGTGAAAGATTAAAAGTTAGTGCGGGCTAGGATCATGATTAATTAGAATTGCCTACATTCTCAGGACTGACCAAAGTTGGACGGCGATTTTTTGCGCTAGGACGAACATCTCTTTTTTATGAGCTACCTGCGTCTGTATCTACGTTTGACGTCGAAGTTTTGTTGTTTATGTTAAATTAACTTTTTCATGATTTTGGCACCCTGGTAGTTTACCCGCGGCTTCATCCGCGTGCAGGTCTAAAATTTCTCATCTTCATGATTCTGTTTTCCTGGTAGTTTAAGGATCTAAACCGCTCAGGATTCCAGCCTCGAAAATTCTTATTCAAGATGTTATCTCTCATGATCCCAGCCTTGGTATACATTTGTAACTCTGATGTCCTGGTTGTTCGTGAATATGTACTGCTCGGAAATTTCACTTCTACATGATTCTGTTCTCCTGGTAATTTGTAAATCTGATTCATGACTATTTTCTCCTGGTAGTTTAAGAATCTATACTACTTTTTTGTGAATCCTGATCTCCTGGTAGTTTGTGAGTCTTTATCGCTCATGATTTCAGTCCTCGAAATACTTCTCATGTTTCTGGTCTCCTAGTAATTTGTGATTCTATACCTCTCACCAGCCTCGGAATATATTTTGTGATTCTGATCTCCTGGTAGGTAGTGAATCTATATCGCTCAGGATTCAAGCCGCGGAAACACTTTTTCTTGATTCTGATCTTCTGGTTTGTGAAGCTATACATACAGAGGATTGTAGCCAAAAATTACATCTTCAGGATTCTAGACTCCTGGTACTTTGTGACTCTTTACCGCTCATGATTTCAGCCCTGGAAATACTTCTCATGTTTCTGGTCTCCTGCACACATAGCATGACCCCCGTAGAAACGGGTTTTGTCGTCGACGGAGGAATAGACAAAATAACAGATTGTAGAAAGATTTCTTTCGTCCTAAGCATGGCGATGTTAAAACTGAAGAGAAGAAATGTTTCTATTCTTCAGTCGACAAAAGTCTACAATGCAAAGCGTGACCACCAATTTTTCTCTACTTTTAACACTTTTTTTTTAAGTGTTAGAATCATTTCTTCTCAACTAGTTTCAAATAGTCTACACATTTGACCTGGATAAGATATATTGATTTTAAAAAAAACAATTCTGTGACTCATTCAATATTTCAAAATTGTGGTGAATCTTCCATAAAAGCCTAATATTAAACAAGAGTTGAAGTCACATAGCATCATAGGTTGAACATTTCTAAAAAAATAGTTATTTGTTATGCAACGCTGCAAAGTTGTTTTTTGGTGCGAGTATTTGTATTGAAGCCTGAACAAGCAAAGGATTCTAGGATTGAACCGATGACCGAAGCGAGTGGTTCAAATGTAGAATCCTGAGTGTGGCGAGGGTTTCAAAGGTACGAGACGAAGACTTTCAACTTTGATGGACAGACGGACAGATGGACAGACGGACAGACGGATAGATGGACAGACAGACAGATGGACAGACGGACAGACGTACAGATGGACATACCGACAGACGGAAAGATGGACAGACAGACAGATAGACAGACGGACAGACGTACAGATGTACAGGCGGACATATCGACAGACGGACAGACAGACAGACAGAGAGACAGACGGAAAGACGGACAGACGGACGACCGACAGACAGACAGACGGACAGACGGGCAGACGGACAGACGCACAGACGAACAGAAAGACAGACAGACAGATGGACAGACGGACAATTGGACGACGGACAGACGCACAAACGGACATACAGATACGTAAGTGACAGCATTTGGGCTCCGATTAGTCGCACAAAATTTTGTGTCAGACGACGGACAGACGAAATTGAAAGAATGAATATGTCTTTGTCTTCACAGTAACGCGAGTCTACGGGTCGCCCCGTGCTCGGGCAGAAGAAAACTCGAACTCGACATAGTTGGATAGAAAGAACTTGTATCCAACTATCTAGTCTATTCTTACTCACGGCGTTGCATGACCAACAACAGAAACAATTAAAACAAACAACAACACAAACAACCAGAAAATAATAACAACAAACAATACAACAACAATAAAACAATAATACAAACAACACAATACACACACACAACAAACAATTAATAGAAACAATTTTTCTCAACAGGGACAAATAGTCTACATCACATTAGACGTAGACAAGTTCTCTACTGATTTTAAGAAACTCAATTTGGTGACTCATTACATACTTGAAAATTGTGGTGAATCTTCCACAAAAGCCATTAAATTAAGAGTTGAAGTCACAGAGCATCTTTAACATTTTTTTTCTTTTTTATTTTGAACTTGGTTTTAAAAACATGTTAGGTTTTTTAGAAAAGTTTTAATGTAGCCAACATTTTAGTTTAAAAAAAAATGTTATTTGTCATACAAGGTTGCAAAGTTGTTTGTTGGCGCGAGTACTTATATTGAAGCCTGAGCTAGCGAAGAATTTTAGGATCGAACCATGAGCGAAGCGAGTGGTTCTAATATAGAAACCTGAGCGTAGCGTCTCGAGGGTTTCAAAGGTACGAGACGCAGAATAACTTTGACGGACAGACGGACAGATGGAAAGACGGACAGACAAACAGATGAACAGATGCACATACGAACAGATGGACAGACGGATGACGGACAGATGGACAGACAGACAGACGGACACACGGACGACGGACAGACGGACGAAGGACAAACAGACAGACGGACAGTCTCACAGACTGACAGACGGACAGACGGACGATGGACAGATGGACAGACAGATAGACGGACAGCCAAAAAGATGTAGAGACGGACAGACGGATGACGGACAGATGGAAGACGGACAGATCAGACTGACAGATGGACAGACGGACGACGGACATACAGACAGACGGACAGCCGAAAAGATGTACAGATGGACAGACGGACAACAGACAAACGGCCAGACGTACAGACAGACACCTGAGTGACAGCAGTATATAGGGCTCCGATTAGACGCAATAATTTTTTTGTCAGAAGACGGACAGACAGACAGATGGACAGATGGACAGACGAAATTGAAGGAATGAATATAAATAAATAATAATATATACCTATAAATAAATAGTAATATATTTTAATAATTATTGAAAGAATGAATACATGTCTTTGTCTTCATAGAAACGCCACTCTACGGGTCGCCCGGCGCCCCATGCTCGGGCAGAAGAGAACTCGAACTCGACAAAATTGGATAGAAAGAACTCTGTCTTTTCTTGGTAGAATAGAGATAGAAATGGTCATGCTACGGGGGCTGGTACTTTGTGAGCGTGTCCGCTTGGTCAGCCCGTCTCTGGATTTCTACTTCCATCTGAGCCTTCGCTAAGTCTGGTCATTTACCGGGATAAAAAGTAACCTATGTGTTAATCCAGGCCATAAACTACCTATGTACACAATTTCATCCTAATCCCTTCAGCCGTTTTTGCGTGAAGGACAGCCAAACATACAAACATACAAACTGTGACCTTTAATTCTATTTAATTATTTTCATAAAAATTATATTTATTTCAAAACCAACGCGTTGGTCGAGATTTTTTTTTATAGAAACACTTTCATCAGAATTTTAGGATTGACAGGGGAACGAAATTAAAAATGAAATTCTATTCGTTTATAATAGCGTTACTAGATAAAAAATAAATATTGAATTGTTTTACGAGAAAAGGTCTGATACTTTTGCCTGCACTCTTCGAAAGCAATTATTCATGACAGTTAATATGTCACGTGCTTTAGAAATTCTAAGGACACAAAAGCGACTCATTCGAGAAAAGTGCATGTGAAATGCACATGAGTGCAGTAAACAAATAGGGTCTCGGGGACGCACAACCGATTCCCCGCTGATTGGGAAGAGGTTGACAAAACAGAGTGTTTTGGGAGCGTCATTAGAAAAACTATATTTATCATATTAGACAGTCAGTTTAGTGGAGCGAGAGAGGACAGTCGGATCGAGACCGAGGAAAGGGTAGCTCGTGGTCGAGGAGTTAGGAGACTGAATATATTCTGGAGGCCTATGTCCAGAGGTAGCTTTGAGAAGAACAAGTGTTGTTATTAAAATAAAGATAGGTGGACTAGTCCAAGTTTAGGTTAATTTAGTATTTAAAGTGTGTGTATGAGTACGTCTCTGAAGAGATCAGGCAAGAGTATTAGTTCATACTTGAATACTAAGAGTGGCGTTTATACTAGGTTTTAAATATCAGTAAGTAGAGTGTACAACCACTGGTGGAACGAGAGAGAGAGCGGTTGGGAGAGAAGGTCGGTAACTGAATGATATAACTCTGCGTCGGAAATCCGGTAAGTGCCATATTTAATTAATTTAATCTCATAGGGATAGTATGTGTACAGTTATTGTCAAAATACTAATATTGTGCCACAGATTAAGTTTCATAATTCATAAAAGACATGTATCGTTGTAACCCTAGGGAAAGCTATCGTCGTAATTAGGTTGGTTAAAGATAAACTAGACTAGTTAGACTTATTTAGTGTTTAAAGTTGTAATGTAGGGTATTCTTAAGCTGTGCGCCAATATTGTATAAATACCGTTTACCAACCACGGCGTCTTTTAATCAATAAATGTCTACCGAGCGAACCACGTATTTTACTTCCCATTATCACAATGGCGACGAGGATGGCGAAATTTGGCGAATTCGATATGAAGACCGGGAGTTGGCAGTCATATTGTGATAGACTGGACATGTATTTTTTGGTTAATGCAGTGAAGGAAGACCTAAAACTACCGACGCTAATAGCATTCATGGGTGAAGCGGCATATGAGTTATTGATGAACTTGTGTAGTCCGAAGAAGCCGGCGGACATGACCTTTATCGAGGTCGTGAAGGTCATGCAAGAACATTTACAACCAAATCCGTCTATTTTGGCAGAACGTTATAAATTTCGGCAAAAAAGACAACAAGCCGGAGAAAGCATATCGGATTATGTAGCAGAATTGAAAAAAATAACGCGGTATTGTGAATTCGGTACAAGTTTGGACGATAATTTGAGAGATCAATTCGTATGCGGTATCTTGAGTGATCTTATTAGACAACGACTGTTTGCGGAAGGGAACATAAAATTTATTAAAGCGGTATCCGTGGCGAGCGCTCTGGAGGCGGCGGAGCGGGATGCAGCCCGGGGGCCCGCGCGAGCGCTTTGGCGGCGGGGCTCGAAAGTTCGAGAACTTACGCGGTGGCGCGGCGTAGTTTGGCAGCATTCGACCAAGCAGGAGACGTACATCGCATGCAAGTGGGAGGTTGCGCTGCATGCCTTACAGACACACGAAAATTAAATGCAGATTTGCAAAGTATCAGTGTAGTAAATGCAGGGTAGTTGAGCATTTGCGTCGGATGTGCCAGGAGAATGGTGCCCCTGGTATTGTAGACCATCGAGATCGTGCCCAATTACGGAGCGGTGGCGGCGGAGCAAGCATGACGCGGCGCGGCGCCGGCGCGGGCGCTGGTGGGTTCCGTGCGGCCAGCCGGGGCAACGGGCGAACTGGAAAGGGGCGGCCGGGTGCATTTGGGCGGCCAGCCATGCACACTTTTGAGGCGCATTCGGAGGACGACGGGGAAGATTTCGTGAAGGAAGAGGAACCAATCTATCAAATGTCGTTAAGCCAGTATAGGCCGGTGAGCATGAACATTTTAGTTAATCATGTATTGTTACCAATGGAAATTGATACCGGTTCTCCCTTATCTTGTATCTCGAGTAATACTTATGAAGAATACTTTTCTGATATACCGTTATTACCATGTAAGTTATCAGTGAAATTTTATAATGGAAGCAAAGTTCAGCCTATGGGGTATCTAGAAGTAACTGTCACCTATAAAAATCGGAAAAAGATTTTAGATTTATATGTGTTTAAAGCTGGAAGTACTACACTCTTAGGAAGGCAGTGGTTATCAGAACTAAATATCAGTATACCTATAGATGCTGGCGGGAAAAATTCCGAATCATTCCCGTCGAATACTTCGGAAGTATTTCGAAATATTCCGAAACTTTGGGAATATTTCAACTGTCAAAAAAAACCAGGAATATCGACCTTACTACCTATTTTTCAACATTTTTTTATGTCACGTATACATATAGTGACTAATAATACTGTTCTGAAAACTGCATCAAAATCGGTTCAGCCAAACGCGAGATGATCACGGACATACATACATACGGTTCAAACTCATAACCTCCTATTTTTTAAATCGGTTAATATACCAAAACCTGCTCCTAAGTATAACAAATACTTTTCTGAAAACCGCATCAAAACGTGACGACGACGATGACGACGGTCGACGGTGACGTTTATTGACTGGGCTATTATACGCGTTAAGTAGGTAGGTAATGATTAATACCTACCTATGCGACTCGCGAGTACTCGCGGTGCGTACAGTTCTCGCCAAACATCTTGGCCGCCCTGAAGTTGAATTTCCGATGCGCAAGGCACAGCGCGAGTATGAGATTTACTACTGCGCAGCCATTGTAGCGAACTTCAGAGCGGCCAAGAAGTTTGGCGAGAACTGTACAGAGCTACATACAAACTAACCAACATAGGTAGCCCTTTTTCAAAAATAAATCAAATATGCTAGGCCTGGTTTTTTATTCCACAACTGACATTTATAAAAATAGCATTCGATTTCGAAATAAGTAGATACCTACCTAAAAACAAAAGAATAAAAATCCTGTTAATCGCAGGCTAACATATCTACCTATATAAATATCAACATAATAATTCCCATTGAATTATTCGGGCGAAATATTCGGCGGAAACATTCGATTGCAGGGAACGAATCTTTCTCGCGGGGGGGAAAATTTCTCCGGGGAGCATCTCCACTCTTACCGCACCCCGCACCGCCATCGCCTGCACGCACGACTCGTGGCAGTCGGCGCGCGCGGCGCGGCGGCAGCGGTTGGCGTACAGCCCCCCTAGCCATATTACATTTTTATTATCGTTTACGCTAACGCTTAGAACAAAATGTATGGCAATGACATTACCTGCGTAGAGAAGTGTCACGTGACTTATCGCAGGTAATGTCATTGCCATACATTTTATTCTAAGCGTTAGCGTAAACGATAATAGAAATGTAGGTAATATAGCTAGGGGGGCAGAGGGGCAACGGCGGCGGCGATCGACGATCGATGCAAAATACGATTTTTCAGCAAAAAAAAATAAAAATCTTAATTAAATTCATTTTAAATAATTCTGATTTAAAGAAACTTTCCCAGAAGTATTCCGGAATTATTCCGAATTTTTCAGAAGTTTTGCAACTATAAGTATACCCCCAATAACTATAATTAATAATGCGAGTTTAACAGAAGAAGATTTAACGGATCAACAAAAAACTAATATCGTACATAATATCCATTCTAGGTACAATGAGTTGTTTGATGGTGGATTGGGGTGTTTCACCGGCGGTCGGGCCACCTTACATCTACGTGAGGGAGCCGAGCCGGTATTCTGCCGCGCGCGGCCGCTGCCGTACGCGCTGCGCTCGCGCGTCGATGCCGAGCTCGAGGCCATGCTGCGCGCGGGCATCATCGAGCCTGTCCACACCTCCGACTGGGCCACACCACTGGTACACAAGCCGGATGGCGCGTTACGTTTATGTGCTGACTATAAGGTTACATTGAATCCTATGTTAAGGGTTGATAAGTATCCTGTGCCTAAGATAGACGACTTATTTACTAAGTTACGTGGGAGTAGGTATTTCACAAAACTAGATTTATCCCAAGCGTATAATCAAATACTTTTAGATGAATCCAAGGAATTTACAGTTATTAATACACATAAAGGTCTTTTCAGGTACAATAGATTAGTGTATGGACTCGCGTCGAGTCCAGGAATTTTCCAAAGAATAATGACACAATTGTTTGATAAAATACCAAATGTGACAATATTTTTAGACGATATATTGATCACGGGCAATACGATGGAAGTACATGTAGATACCCTAAACAAGGTTCTGAAAATATTGCAAGAAAATGGTTTAAAAATAAAAAAGGAAAAGTGTGAGTTTTTGAGTAAAGAAGCAAAATATTTAGGATTTATAATTTGTAGACAGGGTGTTAGAGTGGACCCAGAAAAGATTAAACCCATAATTAAACTGTCTTTTCCGACTAATGTATCCGAGCTGAAATCATTTTTAGGTATGGTAAATTTTTACGGAAAATTTATTAAAAATTTAAGTTTTTATTTATCACCATTTTACGAATTATTGAAAAAGGGTAAACATTGGGTATGGGGTAATACACATTCTCAGGCATTTAATAAAATAAAAAAGTTATTAATTAGTTCAGAAGTATTATCACACTATGATGAATCATGGCCCGTGATAGTGACGTGTGACGCGAGTTCGCGGGGCATCGGCGCTGTGCTAGCGCAGCGAGCGCCCGACGGCCGCGAGTATCCTATAGCGTACGCATCAAGGACGCTTACCTCCGCGGAATATTATTATAGCCAAATACATAAAGAGGCTTTAGCCATAGTATTCGCAGTGAAGAAATTTCATCAATATTTGTGTGGCAGACCATTTGTATTAAAAACAGATCATAAACCCTTAGTTAGTATATTCGGATCAGAATTAGGAATTCCAAGCATGACAGCTAGCAGGTTACAGAGATGGGCGTTAATATTATCAGCTTATGATTTCAAAATTGAATATGTGAATACAAATTCAAATACAGCTGACGCTTTGTCTCGGTTAGTAGAAAGTTATAAAGCTATTAGCGAAACAAGCATAGAGGAAGTGCCGGAACAAACGTACCTTCACTTTGCCTCGGATGCCTTGTTACTTAAACACGAAGATATTAGAAAGGAGACAAAAAGTGACCCCATGTTAATGCGTGTATTGAGCTATGTTAGGGATGGTTGGCCTAAGGAAGTAGAGATAAAGGAACTTAGACCTTATTTTAATAGACGTAATGAAATATATACCGAGCTAGGTTGCCTTATGTGGGGTCATAGGTTAATAGTGCCTAGATCTTGTCAAGATAGGGTATTGATGGAGCTACATGATACTCATATGGGGATAGTTAAGACAAAATGTGTTGCCAGAAGTTATGTGTGGTGGCCGGGGATTGATGAAATGTTGGAAAACCTATGTCGAAACTGCACAATCTGGGCAGAAATGGCCGAGGCGCCAGTACACCACGCACCGCAGCCGTGGAACTGGCCGTCTCGTCCATGGACTAGGTTATACGTAGATTTTTTAGGGCCTATACACGGACACAAGTATTTAATAATGGTGGATGCCACCTCCAAATGGATTGAAGCATGTCCGGTCACTTCGACTACGGCCAAAGCAATAATATATAAAATCAGAGAAATTTGGTCACGTTTTGGTATACCAAAACAATTAGTCCCCGATAACGGGCCTCCCTTTAGTAGTGAAGAATTTAATTCATTTTTAGAATATAACGGAGTAGAACATGTATTTTCCGCACCATACCACCCAGCTTCCAATGGTTTGGCGGAGAACGCGGTCAGGCAGTGTAAAAGAGTGATAAAAAAGCAATTATTCAGAATATAGATGTAGAACTTGCCGTTCAGCGGTTTTTACTAGTGTATAGGACCACTGAACATAGTACGACAAAAGAGAGCCCATCACAAATATTACAAGGTAGGACATTAAGAACTCGGTTAGACCGGCTGAAACCTTCGCGCGAGAAGCAGGTGGCCGACGCGCAGCTCCGGCAGAAAAACGGGGCAGGCGGAACGCATCGCGCCCTCGGCGCGGGGGATGGGGTTTGGTGCCGGGTGTACCAAGGATTAAAGAGGTGGGTAAGTGGTACGGTAATTAAGCGCCTGAGTACTACGGACTATCAATTAAGATTATTAGATGGCACAGAGATACATAGGCATATTGATCAGTTAAAGTTAAAATGTAAGGCAAATCAGTCACAACCCACTGATAGCGTAATGGTCAGCACAGAAATAGCGCCCAAAAACTCTAACCGGCCCTTAGGTAATGTACTGGTCTTTCCTAAAGTACCGGTTACGGAAATACCCATCGAGGTGTGCTCAGGTGGAGGTGTGGGAGTTTCGGGATGCGATAGGGATGAGGCGCATTCGGTACCGGGATTGATAGCGCCGGGTTCATCTAAAAGGCTGTCAGATGGATCCAACAGTATAGCAGCGACCGCTGGTGAACCTCGTCCCGTTAGAAATAGGAAACCCCCCCAAAGATATGGTCAGCCCTAATTATAGTTTAGTTTAGATTAAGTAGGTACGAGTTATATGTTTTCATTAAGGTAACTAATAAGTATAAAATATTTGTCTGTCAATGTAGCCAATAAGTTAGCATTAAGGTAACTTATAAGTACCGAATGTATTGTTAGTAAAATATAATGTATTAGGTATTATTATGTGAATAAATTAGGTATAAGTAACTACGTATGTTAATGTTAGGTTAGTTAATAAGGGTGGAGGTGTAATGTAGGGTATTCTTAAGCTGTGCGCCAATATTGTATAAATACCGTTTACCAACCACGGCGTCTTTTAATCAATAAATGTCTACCGAGCGAACCACGTATTTTACTTCCCAATATCACAAAAGTATGTGTGTGTGTTTTCTGTTAAACCTTATTGGTTTGATACCAGTAGAACGATCACCCGCCTGTGGTCAGGCCAATAGATTTAGGACACAGTAGTTGGCAAGTTCATGAGATTATATCTCTGTGAAGCGATTGTTAGAGCAAGAGTTCCAATTCATACTTGAGTAAAATAAGTGTAGTTCAAACTATATTTTATAATTAGTAGAAGTAAAGTGGAGGAAAATTGCACGAATTTCAGTGATTGTGTTGATGACCGAATGTATGAATGTCGAATGTTTTATCGCTCTATGACTTGAACGAGGTGAACTATACATGCGTTTGATTCTAGGGACTCGGGGAAAGTCTCATATGGTGTGCGGTTTACATACCGGCTGTACGACAACAATGACTATAATCTGACTTTAGATGCAACGTTGTAATATTCACTGTTTCAGTGAGGTATAACCGAATTGATACACGTAACAGGCTAGGGCCCATTTGAACTATAATATTATTTTGTAATTGTTAGAGACATGAGCAACCAAACATTAGTAATGGTTCCTTCTCCCTATGGATCGACTGACTGCAGGATACTTTAGATTTGCCTATATTTAAAGCACTCTCCAGGGAGTGGGGTAGGCTTTACAAAGTTCCCTATATTGGATTGATAAGCGTTCTGAAGGACGGAAACCACTTCGGTATATAGAAACGCAATCGTAAAGAGTTCTACAACCGATTGACGACGCGGTACGCTTGTACGCTTTGTTTTGTCTAGATAATGGGCGAGTAGGCCGATTTAATGGGACTAGTTTATATAGCGCGCTTCCAGTATAGTTGGAAACTTGTCTCACCCAATGACATAGGCACTTCTTAGTCCTCTGTCTTAGGATAGAGTAAAACATGTCAGAGATTAGGGAACGTGTGCAGCTGGAACTGTGGCAGGTTCTCTCTAGGCCTACGTTTTTAGGACCGGCTCTACACGTATGACGTGACAGCCACTGAAAAGTGACCCCACGTCACTGGGGTGGGCTTCTACACTTTGTAAGAAGATCCATTATCGTAATGCAAAATAACGCAGCATTTAATACAAGCGTTACGTGTCATATACCCTTTAGTTTTCCTCTCAGTCTTATAATGTTTATAATACAAAAGAGAAGAAAGTTTCCTTTCCTTATTTCTTTACATATATGGATTACCAATCCTAATTGATACATATTAACTTTATTTACTTCAATCCCTTCCTAGTGAACCTAGCTCCAGGTAAGTATAGAGAGTCCATCGCAACTAAGGATATGTGTGAGTATACGTAAGTGTGACAGAAAGAGAAGCTGATATTGTGTTTAAGTAATAATTTAAACAAACACGTGAGTGGAACCGTGAGGAGAGCTAGTTGGCTAAAGTCCTTAGAACTTAACAGACAGAAGCGTGTTGTTGGCGCTGTTGGACTGTCTGTGTAGGATTTCAAGGGAGTTGGAATGTTCAACTCTATTTACTTCTTGAGTGAAGACTCTCAACTATATTACCAGTTAGTACTTGTATTAATTCCTGAATTTATATTCTCTATCTGCGACCTTTGTTTCGGTCAGATACGAGCACCGTACTTTATGGATGTACTTGTTGTACGAATGATACACTTTCCTTGGGGATGAGATGACTATCATCATATTATACAGTCTACGACTGTTCAGAGACCATGTCTCCCAAGAGCATGATGACGACGTTCTGCCGCTGAAAAGCCGCCCAGTCACGTTTTATAGCTAGAGAAAGTTGCAAGGGGACTTGCTTCTTATAAGCATGATAACGACGTATTGCCGCTGAAAAGCCACTTGCGTCACTAAAGGAGTGTTAATCTGAAGTATTATGAGTGCAGATGTGAGGTACCGTGTGAGTAGATGTTGACCAACTACCTATTACGCTAGCGTAAGGGTTTTCATACGAATTATCGTTAATTAAAGATTTACTTACTTAGCATCCCTTATTTATATTATATATGTTTCTAAACCACTTCTAATGTGTTTCACAACTTGAATTCCTATGTCTCACAAATCATTTCTTTTGGGCCCTTCCTTGTTTCAACAACAAGGCTTTGGATTGCTTTATACTTATGGAATTCGAATTATCATCGGTTGGAGTCATGACCAGTCAGGGACGGGTGGCACAAGGTGGTGCGGTGATAGTCTAAGTATTAAACTTAGTACTGGTGGGGCACTACCTTTTCCCACAAAGGAAAATCGAACTTCAGCACAAAATCTATGACATTACAGAAAACGAATTAAATTGAATTCGTTTGTTTCGGTGTTTCTTCTCTGGGTAGTCAGCTGGGAAACACCGGCCTCATTTAGCTTAAACTGACAAAAAAACATTGACGTGTAAAAGTGTTCCTTGTAACATATTTACTGAATAAACATATAGGACCATCGTTTTTGAGCTTATCTATATATATAAAATTCTAAGTCCTGACTTACTGGTTTTTTTTATGGTTGATAGGCACTCGTTTGACCACTATCTCACCTGATGGTAAGCGACGATGTGGTCAAAGATGGAGCACGCTTGCCTAGAAGTAACCTATTCACTCTTGACTTAAAGACTCCCAGGTTGTAGCTAACAGGAAACACAGACTGCGGTAGGGAATTCCACTCCCTAGCTGTTCGCGCAATGAATGTTTTCTCTAAACGCTTTGTACGTATGGATGGAATGTCCACCATGAACCGGTGGCACTTCGCCGTACGTCTTGTGGTCCTTTGATGAAACGGGCTTGGCGGAATCAAATAATGCAATTCCGTCGCACACTCCCCGAAATGTAATCGATAGAAAACCGACAGGCTCGCAACTCGGCATCTATGTTCAAGACTTTGGAGTTTCGACTTAATGAGCCTATCATTGCCGATGATCCTCTTGGCTCGTTTCTCAATTGACTCAAGGGAATCAAGCTGGTATCTGGCAGATCCGTCCCAAAGATGAGAGCAGTACTCCATACACGATCGGACTTGCACTTGATAGAGTTGGAGCAGCTGTTCCGGCGTGAAGTATCGTCTCACCTTTGCGAGGATCGTTTTTTGGCAGCCACTTGAGCCTTTGCCTCTATGAAGGGACCAAAATTGAGGGTAGATGTTAAAGTAACACCAAGAAGATCAAGTTGGTCGGTTATCGGCACGGTTACACCTCGGAAACATGGACTCGGTTAAAATGAGCTTCTTTTAACAGAAAAAAGACACGCCTGGGTCTTAGCAGCATTGAACTTGACCAGAATGGCATCGCCCCATTCTGAGACAGCCTGCAAGGACAAGTTCAAGCGCCCAACCGTAGCCTCTCGGAGAGACCGGACCTGAGACCCACTAACTCGTGTGTCAGGCACGTATCTCTCGGCAACAGTGCTGTCGTGTGCATACCCAAAGATACCGGGTTTTAGCAGATCGTTAATATGCAGCAAAAACAATGTTGCCGAGAGCACCGACCCTTGAAGAACACCGGCATTAATAGCCAGCAGTCCGGACGAGCAGTCATATAAGACTACTCAAATAGACCGATCCCTCAGGAAATCTACAATACAATCACACAAACCAGCGGGCAGACCGAAGGAAGGAAGCTTGCCAGTTTGGCTGTCGTTCTAGACCCGGTTGAAGGCCTTCGAGATATCAAGGGAGACCGCCAAGGGCTTCCCGTTGTTTTTCGATGGCCTCACTTCAGATGTGAATGGAGTACGCTAGAAGATCTCCAGTTGACCGACTTCGGCGGAAGCCGTATTGTCGGTCACTTAGGATATCGTTAGCTTCTAGACATACCTAGAAGCTAACGATATCCTAAGTGAAAAATGAATAAATGGGTAAATGAATTGAGTATGGAACTTATACTGAATGGCAAGCTCCTGGCATAGGAGCTGCCATTCAGTATAAGTTCCATACTCTTACAGAGTACGGAAGTTACCGAGATGGGCCTATAATTTGCTGGGTCAGCTCGACTACCCTTCTTGGGTACGGGTTGCACGTTAGCTTGCTTCGAAGCCATCGGCACTTTTCCAGTCTCAAACGAAAGACGAAATGGGCGTGTCAAGATCGGAGACAACTCAAGCGCATAAACCCTCAGTACAATTGCCGGTATCCCGTCGGGGCCACTAGCCTTGTTCACGTCCAGGTTACGCAGTACCCTTCAGACATCCTTCTGATGAATGCGAATGTCTGACATAATCGACTCGCATCCACCAAGAGTACCAGGGGGCCTCGCGCCACCAGGATCTAGACGCGAAGATTCCGCAAACAGAGAGGCAAACAAGCTTGCTTTCTCCTAAGCGGAGTGGGCCAGCGACCCGTCGGGTTTCAGCAGTGGAGGTAGTGAGGGGCGGCAGAAGTTCGATTCAACCGACTTAGCCAGGGACCAAAACGCCTTACTACCAGCTGGGTAAGAAGCAAGTTTGTTCCCAATTCGGCCAATGTGGTCAAACCGAACCCTCCGCAACTCCTTCTTGCAGGACTTGGCCGCCCTGTTGAAGGCGCTCTTCTTCTGACTCACGTCATTTGCTTTACGTGTCTGAGCGTCGACCCATGCCAGGTAGGCCGCGTGTTTAGGCGCATCAGCGTGATTGCACTCGGCACCAAACCATGGTCGAGCTTCGCCAGACATTGTTACGTCAGAGAATGGAATGTAGTACTTCATTCCCCGCCGCAACACATCCGTCACGGCGTCCGCACACGACGAAACATAAGTCGAAGAAAAGCAAGTGGGCTGCCAAGGATAACATGCGAAGAAAGATCGCATGCCATCCCAATCTGCTGATCTGTATGGCCAAACCCGCCTGGTGCCTCTAGGGCTAGGATCGGGCGGGGAGTAGACGGATACAGACTTCAACAGACAGTGGTCGGAAGTACCTAATGGTGAAGAAATCGACACTGAGTAACGGTCTGGATCTGTTATCAGCAGAAGGTCCAAGCAATTCACTGTGTGCGAATCAACATCCGGCACCCTCGTTGCCCTCTGTATCAGCTGGGTGAGATTTAACGCTAGCGCTAGCTAATACGTCTCTTGTCCAGCATATTCTGTGCACTGGTATGGGAAGAGCCACTCCTGATGGTGGGCGTTGAAGTCCCCCAGTGACACCAATTGGGCAGAAGGGTATCGTTGCTGAGCCATATCCGCCGCTTTACTGAGGTGTTGTGTGAGCCTAGTTGTCTCCAAATCACCGCTGTGCGAACGGTTGACACAGGCGTAGACAATTTTATCTAGGCCTGTGTCTACTAGGACCCAAAGAGTTGGAAACTTAGAGTCATAAAGGTTACGGAGACGCCAATAGCAGATGTCGTCCCGGGCGTACATGCATATACCAGCGTGTGGCTTAAAACTGTGCTCCAGGGTAAACCCTGGATAAGATAGGTACGCCACGTCAGACGGATATCTGATCTGCGTCTCCGAAAGGAATAAGAGAGCTGGTTTCTCAGTCTCTAGGTGGTGGTGGACTGCGGCAAGATTTGAGTGCAGACCTCGTATGTTAGACAGGTGCACTTTGTGCGAGAGGGAGTGCTGCCGCTGTACAGCTTTTTTCTTTTTTGTTCCATTTTTCATTATTGTGAAAAGTGAAGGAAGGAGAGGAGAAGGAAGTGAAATGAGGTTCCATGCAGGCTACCTTCAGGCACGCACTGACAGGACGGTATCATTGGGGGACTAGTCTGGAGACTGCGGGGACGCCCGAGCCCCCCCGGGAATGTCCATCGGGCCCTCTCGTCTGGTCGCCTACCAGCACGATGGTGCATTCCGGGATTTTTCGACAGTTGGCGGGGTACCCTTTCATGTGTGGCTAGTACACTACTTTGGCCCCCAACTAACTGCGGTCGGCTAGCGGCGCGCCGTGCCTCTGATCCCGCTACCCTCCGCGACTAGTCTCCCGATACATCCATATCAGCGCGAGCCTGGTTGGTCTGCCTGCAATGGAACAACTATTTCGACCAAACTCCTCTGGATTGGCTACACTGAGCATCGTAATACGGCCAGGCCGCTTGGCGGTACGTTTTTGCCCAGTGGGTGGTCGCAAGCCATCGGTCGAAACCTACCACCAGTTAGTGTCACCTGATTAGCACCACCCGGCGACCACGTGTAGGGACTCAATGGGTATACTCCTGCGGACGCGGGTGACTCGGCCTCCAAAGTAGTTGACTAAAGTATAAACGCACAGCCCAACCCGCTGGACCTAGAAACTTCAAATTTTGCAAACTGATAACTACAGTGTAGGCATCCTTTAAGGAAGAATTTTTGGAAATTATACCCCTAAATGGTTAAAAAAGGGATGAAGTTATGTGTGGAAAGTCCTTAATTTCGAAGTAAAAATCACTAAATTTATTATCTAGGCTTAATTTCAACCCATAAAGAGGTGAAAGAGGTATGAAATTTGGTATTTAATTAAAGTTCTTAGGGTCGAACATCCGAATGTAAAACCGGAACCCTTATAGGATCACTCGTGCGTCTGTCTGTCTGTCTTGTCTATCTGTCTGTCTGTCTGTCACAGATAATTTACTCCGAATCTTAAATTATATTGGATTATGGGGATAACTTTTGGGGGGAAAATCGGAAAATTATTTTCAAACTGTATCGTGTGACATATTAAATTAAAGGGCTGATTGTATGGGTCATAAACATATATTTTTTATAATTTTAAAATGAATTGTTTTAAAGTTATTTAAGAAAATAAACGAAACTTGACCTTTCCCCCTAAAAAACTACTGAGTCTAAAATTTTGAAAAAAAAAACAGAAAATAGTTTTATTACAAGAAAATCTATATCTAAAAAAAATAAATCTATGAGAAGCCTATTTTTTACTACCTTTATTAATAATATTAACTTGTTTTGGTTTGGTTTGTATTCCGTTAATAATTAGTAACCCATTTTTCAAACTTTTTCTGGAAATCAAATTCCAGAAAAAGTTTGAAAAATGGGTAGTTAAAACTTGCATTACTCATAAAATTACCCTGCCCTGCCCTGTAACAAGGCATTGTTAAAGCCTTGTTTATTTTTTGACCTCTATTCCAAAATTACGTTCTTTGCTACCTTTTTTTTAATTTCAAATTAAAAAATTACTTAGTTTTCTCTGTCAAGTGTCTGTTTTGATATTAAAATTCAGTTCTGATTCTGCAGCTGAGCTAGTAGAAGCTCCTCATTATCATTTTTCGACTCTTCAAGTGTCAGTTACCAGTTTTCTGGAATTGTGCATGGTTTTTATTAATTAACTAACTGTGATATTCGGCACACCACACATCATGGCGACGCACTGTGGCTTCAATGAGGCAAAAACCTCCCTAAAAAGCCACATCACACACGTCAGGCCTGTTGGTCTAGTGGTTAGTGACCCTGACTGCTATGCCGGAGGTCGTGGGTTCGATTCCCACCCAGGACAAATGTTTTTGTAATGAGCACGATCATTTGTTCTGTGTCTGGGTGTAATTTATCTATAATATGTATGTATTTAGAAATATATAAGTATGTTTATACAATTTTATTACGTAACTAGTCACAGTGTATGTGTTCGTAATATTATAATAATAAAGCCCACTGTTTGTAAATAACAAATATAATGTGTTAACTCGTCCTGTGTTATTATTCATTCAACTCCTCATCTACGGTCCTCCTACTCTACGTCCTACTCTGCGTGTCACTCCTACGTCCTCCTCTACGTGTCACCTTTACCTCCGGTACGTGTCACCAATACTCCGGTCCTGCAACGTGACACCACCTCCGTACCGTGACAACCCAATGCAATAATATGGTATGGAACTGGTCTGATGATGGCGCTGGAAGGAGGTGGCCAAAGGATCTCCTCAACGAAACAAGATGGCAGCATCGTGTTTGGTCTCATTGCATATGTTATGACAAGTTACGTTTGACTAGGTGATGCCTAAGGTCTGATGTTGGAGCCATAAGGTGTCCATGGGATCTCCGCAACAAAAAAAGATAGAACCATAGTATTTTGACTCATTTGATGTTTATTGAAATTTGATTTTACACTTGGTAGTACCAGGATCTGATGATGGAGTCGGAATGTGGCCATCGGGTCTCCGCAACCAAATAAGATAGCACCGTCGTGTTTCATCTTATTATATATGTATTGACAAGCGATATTACATTTAGTGGTGGTGATACCTAGGGTCTGATGATAAAACTGGAAGGTGACTATCCATAACAACTTTTCAACTAAGCAAGATGACACTATCGCGTTTGGGTTTATTGAATTTGTACTGGCTAGTGTTATTACACTAGAAATGGTCTAATTATATTAATAGGATCTTCAACCACCGAACCATCGCATCGTGCTTAGACTCAATGGATATGTACTTACTTTCTGACAGGTGATATTAAACTAGGTGGCGATTAGTAGAACCAGAAGGGTACCATAGACAAGAAATTGCCGTATTGTTTGGTCTCTTCGATTTTGTGTTGACTAAAACTATAGTTCCAGATTTAGTCCAGGATCTGATGTTGGATCTGGAAGGTCATCATAGGAAACCCTCAACTTAACAATGTAGGTCGATGAGATAATAATAATAAGCCAATAAGCCTGATATAGTGGTGGTGGGCTGAATAGAGAGGCGTGCAATGATTGTTGACATTACCGTCCCACATGACGAAAACCTCGTGAAAGCCGAGAAAGATAAACAAATCAATTATATTGACTTGGCTCGCGAGGTTGTCAACATGTGGGATGTGGAATCAGCGATTATTGTACCGACAGTCGTGTCAGCCAACGGCTTAATAGCCACGAGGCTTGACCAACACCTCAGGAGGCTCTCGTTAGGCAGCTAGATCAAGGGCTTGATTCAGAAAGCAGTACTTCTGGACACGGCTCGCATTGTCAGGCGGTTCCTCTCTCTAGAGCCCTGACCACCGGTAGCTTGGACCCTGTTCCCGATACCGGTGGGATACTATTTTTATATTTTTTATTGAAATATTTAAAAATATTATTTGTAAATAATATATTTACAAATGAATAAACGAGATAATAATAATATTTATTTATCAAAAAAAAAAATTACAAAAAAAACAACGGCCTTCCAAAAAAGAAAATACACAAATTTAAAAAATAGCTTTAATTTTGGAAATCGAGTTCCGAAATTAAAGTTATTTTTTAATTTTTAGTGTATTATTTTTTGGAAGCCGGTTATCTTTTTTTTTTGTAAAAAGGTTTTTATTTTTCACTTTTTAGTTGTATATAATTATATACCCCAATACTAAAAACTCCAATAACGTGGAATGTGGAATTTAATCATACTCGTCATTGGAGAAAACAAAAACGTCATCCAGGTATACGTATTTTTCGTTTTTGTTCAGTTTCTCAAAAAGCGAATTCGATAAAATTTATACGGAACTACCTCTGGAGAACATTAATAAAAATAAAAGAATTTTGAAAGTCAGTCCACAACTGACGGAGAAATCGGCGGACTTCATAAAAAAAAATACAGTCGAACATGGAACCTCCTCCTTTTTCGAAAGTCAGTTAACTATATTAGTAAACATAATCTATACACTTAATCTAACACATATAAAGGTGAGTGAAACCCTGCTACAAGACCTGCTCAGAAGTAGAAAGCTTGCAGCAAGGGTTCACACACAAACAGTCCCGCCACCGCGATGTTTGCGGCGGTGACGACGGCTGTGGGGGCGGCAACGCCGAAAGCGACGAGTGCGACGACGGCGGCGGCTGCGGCGGTGACGGTGGCGGTGGTGATGGTAGAGGGCCTGCCCCTGGCCCTGGTCTTGGTGGGTGCAGCGCAGGTCCTGCTTCCGACCCGTGATCGGCCGGCTTGCCAGCTTTCGCACATGCTGCGCAGTGCGGTACGGCATCGCACGAGCTGGCCTTGTAACCGGGCTGACCGCAGCGGAAGCAATTGGTCCCTCGGTCCACCTCCGAGGTGCACTTAGCTGCCACGTGGTCGCCCACATGGCATCGAAAGCACCTCAGAGGTCTGGGCTCCAGCAGCTTGACCTGCGCAGACACCCAGCCCACCAAGAGACTTCGGCCCTCGATTTTTCTCACCGCCGATACGGGGCAGCTCACCGTTCCGGTTTGCAGCCCCGTGAGGTCAGGACGGAGAGCGCCCACCCTTACCTGCTCGGCAGGGCACCCTCCAGTCCTGGCGACGGTGGCCACCACCTCTGCCTTCGTCACAGAGTCGTCCAGGCCTATGATGTGCATGTCTGCGCTCTTGGTAGGCCTGGACTCTCTGGCCTCGTCAACCAGCAACGCCCTGATCTTTACAGCCAGGGCGTCAGCGGCTGGACCACTGGAGGCTCCGGGGACCACCACCATCCGGGCTCCGGTCTTGGTGACCTTCACCCGGACGCCGTCAGCATACCCCACCTCCTCGAGGCTCACCGCCGCCTTGGTTTCGGTGAGCACGCTGCGGTAGGTGAGGCCCTCTGTACCGCTTCTGGCTGTAGTGTTATGACTACAGCCGCGGACTTCGGGGCGCGGAGCCTAGCTGCAGCGGCCCGCTCCTTGCAACACACTCTAGGCCAGTTTTCTAGTAATTTCACCAAAAATATTCGATTCTATTGATTAATGATACTCGGAGTTAAAATAATGCCTTTATGAAATTAATTAAAAAAAGTAGTTTATTCGTCATCCAATACCCGAAGTCACCACAACGTTAATAAAATCATGTGGGACACCTCAAGTCATTCTGTTAAAATAACAGTCAATAATAGATTAGACAAAGACATTAAAAAAAATGTCCAACCTTTCAACATTTTACTCTCTATATTTTTCTCTTCCAAATACAAAATAAGACATAATAATATCAACCCATGTGATAAGAAACATCAAAATATATTGCAGTTTTTCATTATTTTAGTATTCAATGTATTTAGTATTTATCTTATGATAACCAATAAATTTGAGAATTTTGAAATGGAAGTCATCAACGCATCATTTATTTCTTTTTTGATTATTGTTTTACTCAGTTGCCTTAGCCATACTCTGGTGACTATTTGTAACATTGTTCATAGCCGCAGCAATATTTTCCTTATTTTAATTATCCAAGATATTCATGGGAGAATCGATATTAGCAAGAGTGTCCGAAATTTTATTATTCTGAATTGGATAATGCTTTTAGGCATAGTTAGTGTTTTAATAATGCTATCCACAATTTATTACTCATTAATTAAAATAAACAACGGTGTGCATATAGGCCTTTTATTATTTTTAACCTTGAATTTGATTTAAATTTAGTCTATAGTTTACGGCTCACGGCATTGATGACAAAATATCTTGATGAATGGATATACAAAGTTATGACACAACAAAATGAAGAAGACGAAGAATATTATGATAAACTGTTGGTGGATTACCGAAATATTTTAGAAGCTTTTAAACTCTATGTTAAATGTTTTCGAGAATTGGTAAGTCAAAGTTTAATCCAAATATACTAAACTTTTGTAAAAAATAACCCTCTGTTATATAGTTTTGAAAATAGTATATTTTGGAACAAGTGGACAAAAATTTTTACTGCAACCGAGGCGGGATTAACGCCCAAACAAAGACAAGGCTCTTGCCTTGTCTTTGTTTGGGCGTTAACTATTGGCTCCATAATGATCTTTCATTATGGAGCCAATAATGTATTGACAAATGCTCATACTTTGAAAAGAGGTTTTTCAAAAACTTGCAAAGAATCTGAAAATATCGCACATAAAGGAAAGAAATGGTTTTATGTCTTGCGGTTTATTTTTTTCGGCTTTTAAATATGCGAAGGACGCAAGTTGCCAATACCCTACTAATGAATTTATAGTTACAATAATTGAGGTACCTAAATCGTAATCTAGTGTAATAAAAGCCAGTCTTTGTTTAGTGGTGTTGCTAAATGATTATATGTTCATTTAAATATTTTTTTGTAGATATTATGGCGATTTGTTGACGATTTTCTTCGTACTTTATTAGTGGTGGAAGGAAATATATACGTACTGCAAAATTCAGCTATGTCCAAAAATAAAGTAAGATTTCTTGTTTATTTCGATTTTGACTCTTAGAAGTGAAATTTAACATAGAGATTAGATCGTAATTATTATAAGAAGTATTGCCGTCCTGAAGACAAATAGCTTAACGTTATTGCGAAAGAAGTTGTAAACAATTCAAATTTCCATTTTTTCCATATCTAGTTCTCAATAATAATATGTCGGGTCATGCAGATGCTACTTCAGTCGCTGTAGTGACCCCATGTGCCCCAAAACTAAGGAAGACCCAGTGGAAGCTTTGATCACCTTGTAGTAGGAACGCTCGGAATAAATTCGAATGCAGTTCTCCTTCATTCAATTGATCTACGTATCAGACGAACTCGGTCGCGTAGTTTTTTAGAGTCCTAAAACACAAAAAACAAAAATAAAACGCAGCTAGCAATGTCTTGCTGTCAGCATTGACGTTAAGCAAATTTCAAATCACTTTGTTTTGAGTAACAATTATGGTTATATTTTAATATGTATTTAAAAAGTGTTTTCTACTCGGGACGACTCCCGGTGGTTTTTCTTTGCTCCCGCCCTGAAACCCTCAGGGAAAAGGAGTTTCAGATCCCCTGCTAACTAGTAACAAATACTGTGTCCCCCAGTACTTTGCTCAATATATTTATTTATTATATTCTTTATTGTACACCATGCATGATACATAACTAAAGAAACTTAAAAACTAAAGCAAATACAATCGGCGGCCTTATCGCTTTCCGCGATCTCTTCCAGGCAACCTAGAATGGAGAGTAATTGCCTGGACAAGATATGGGGCTGTCATTGGTGTGACCATACAATATTCAATACAATACAATACAACAGATACACATATACATACATATGCTGTATAATATATACACAAATATAATATATATACACATATAAAGTAGTAGTAGAAATAAATGACGACCAACGATAATCACAGTGACAGGTAGTGCTCCTTTACCAGCCTTTTAAACACAGGCAACGATTGAGCGCGTTTTATTGCGTCAGGCAATGCATTCCACAGACGAGCAGCTTGGACAGCAAAGGATTTATCCAAGAAAGTCGTGGAATGCATTGGCATTTTCAGTCGTAAGTTATCTGATGACCTGAGACATTAATTTCGTGTGGGAATCACAAAGAAACTGAAAACGATTTTTGAGGTAAAGAGGGGTGAAAGGGGAAAAGAGTATATTATACAAAAGGAAAAGAATGTGGGCAATCCGGCGAAGGCGAATTGGCAACCACTTGAGCTTCATACGGAATTCGGAAACATGGTCATACTTTAGTAAACCGAATATGAACCTTATACAAAAATTTTGAAGCCGCTCAAGTTTATCGAGTTGTTCTTGAGTAAGGTCAAGATAGCTAGCAGCAGCATAGTCAAGGATGGGCAGACGAAGCGATTGTGCAAGCGCAATCTTGGTGGCAGTCGGAAGAAAATTACGCAGTCTCCTCAATGATGCAGCAGATGCAAACAGCTTGCGGCTAACTTCCTGCAGTTGGTCAGTCCAAGAGAAGGTCTTGTCAATGAATATCCCCAAGCCTTTAATTTTTTCAGAGAAGGGAATAACAGAGTTATCGAAAAAAACTTGGGGGAGACTCGTCCAGTCAATCCTTGAAACCATCCTGGGACTGCCAACTACAACGACCTGAGTCTTTATGGGGTTGACCATGAGTCCAAATCTTTTGCTCCAGTCGCATATGCGGGCCAGATCACGATTTATGGTGACAATTGCCTCAGAAAGATTTCCAAGCGGAGCTTGCGAGTAAATTTGTAAATCGTCTGCATAAAGATGGTAGGAAGAACTTAGATCATGGGAGATTTAGTTTATAAAAACTGCGAAAAGTAAAGGGGATAGTACGCCACCCTGTGGTACACCGGCTGAGGTACTACACAAGGAAGACAAGGTCTCTCCGATTTAGTTATTATACCCCAGAACTAAAAACCCCAATAACATGGAACGTGGCATTTAAACATATTCTTCCGGATAAAAAAAGAATTTTGAAAATCGGTCCTCAATTGACTGAGAAATCGGTGGGCATGCATAAAAAAAAACATACATATAGTCGAACATAGAACCAGCCTCCTCCTTTTTCGAAGTTGGTTAAAAAGATGCGTTTTTTTCTCGAAACACAATAATATTTTATTTATTTCTTCTTTATGCACACTAAAGTACAGAGGCGGACGTAAATGCCTCAGGCATTTTTTACCAGTCAACCTTTGGTCGATGCAGAGACAAATAAAAGTAGGGGCAATATTGAAAATTAATTTTAAACAAAATATAAACTCAATACACAAATATAAAAATATAGATAAACATTAGTTACAAACAGACAATAAAATTGAATAACAAATTAGCACTGCGCTGTGACGATACTACTGCCAACTTCTTACGGCTCGAGAACTTTAACTTTGAAGGTAAGTCGGTTGGTTACCATTCTAATATCCTGAAGAGCACTCTGGAGAGAAATAGATCGAAGAAAGAACAGTGGATAAAGTCAGTAAGGTGAGTGGGACATTGAAGAAGGCCGCAGACTTTAATACCGTATTTTTATTTTTATTTTCAATCAATTTTGTAATTATATAAAAGTAGCTTAATTGGTAGGTAACTATGCACTTTTCAAATAAACAGCATTACCCATAGTATGTAGTAAGTTTATGTATCACGTATTTGTTTAGTTTATTTAAGTAACATTATATTTTAAGTTTTTGTTGTGCACTTAAGATGTACCTACCTACATGCAAATGTATTTTTAACCCTGAGGTTTGCTGTAAGACAACCCAAATGCTGGGCTAAGTTCGTCTTTGTAACTAACTGTTCATTTGTGTTTTATTTATATGTTATTATGTGTACAATAAAGAATAATAATAAAAACAGTACAAATAAGCCAATAAAAAAGTACATATATACAGGTGGAATAAAATCGGAAGCGTAAAACTTATTGGGCATTGAAAAAATTTATCCACATTGTCAATGTTAAAAGTGCATAGAACACTGCTACGTTAAATGGTAATGCTGATTCATTGGCCGAAACAAAGGTCAGCCCTCGGCCATGTGAAGATGGAATGGCGCAAGGATCGTCACATTTTGTATCCCACACCAAAAAGCCTACCGAACTTCCAAGGCATTACGGTCATCCCGAATGGCCTCGTTCTATCGTCACCTACCAAACCGAGCCGATGAGCTTCTTAACCAGTGATGGAGCTATAGTTATTTCGATTAACATTTCAGTGCTGTGTACTGAGAACAGGAACGCCAGTATGCTTAAAATACACATGAACAAATCCACGCTCGGTCATCCAAGGTCACATTTAAAATAGATCTATAAGAGTGTATCATAAAATTTAATCAATTTTGTCGAGATGTGAATGCTTCAACAAAGGGGAAAAACGAAGAAAATACATGAACTTTGGCCCAAATTAGCAATGTCTTATGAGGTTGAAAGCCGAATGTAAATTAGTTTTTGTGAATCTATCCGAAATGTCATTAAAATTATTATTTTTTGTGTCAAAGAATAGAGAAAAACTGTCATTTGGATGACAGCTGAACATTGAACATTAAAAAAAATCTCTATTTCTGAAGGGTTGAATTACCTGAAGTAACCTAAACCAAGGGTGCATCGCCATAGGTCTCGTGGTGCGATGATGGAACGGGCTTGGTGGAGTTAGACTATGCTTTATAACGGTATCTACGTCACCTCCTAGTTTTCCATCATCTAAATACCACACGATATATTTTAAATGACTGAATGAATAGCGAAACTTAAAATGACTTGCCCGAAAGGGTCACCTTGTTGGCATCCAACTGCAGATTCTAAAAAATGTTCTTTGTATAGGTTATAATTTAGACGAGTTGCCTGTAACATTGCCACATACCGAAAATTTCGGGCAGTTCCTTTTTTTGTTGCCACCAAAAATGTATTCCTGTTAACAGAGTTGAAGGCGTTCTTAACGTCAACCTTGAGAATGACCTCACCCTTTTCAGAATTAAGAAAAAGTTATTTACCTACATATTTTTTTTTTTAATTTGACATCCTTAATGATTAATGTTCATGTTTGATACAATCATGATTAATGTTATATTATGAACAAATAGAATTTCTACACGTACTGGATTGAAAGAAAAATGTTTTATGCCTAACTTGTAACGACGTTAATAAATTTAATATCATGTGGGACACCACTAATCGTCTAACTAATATACTAAGACATCCGAAACATAATTCAACCTTTCAAAGCTTTCTATATTACTAGCTACGAAATTCAAAATTAAAGAAAGTTTTATCACATCGTGTATAAAAAATATGCCATGTTACTGCTTTTCACTGTTTTATTTTTCAATCTGTTCCTTATCTTTCTTAGCTATATTTGTCGACAAACCGGCAACAATTCGGCGGTAGCATTCCATAATCAAATCAAAAATCAAAAAAATATTTATTTATCTCCACAAATAATTACACTTCAAACATCCATTATGTTCTTTGGCAGAAAAACATAAGTATGTACTTAAATTAAAATAGAAATATGTAATTTGTGGGAGATCTGGAGTCTAAACTAAGCCTAGGCCTGTATCTTAGAACTCCAGGCCCCCCCATCATCAGAAAACTTAACTAAAAGTCCATGCTTTGTTCATTAGAGCATACGGACGTGTGTATGTCAGTGGAGGTGTGTAGATATATATATATAATATACATATATATTTATATAAATATGACTAAAATATTTTTATGTACATCTATAAAGTTACCGTATGTGCTTAAATGTGTGTATGTATGTGTGTGATTTTTGTGTATTAAACATTGTATAGATTAAAATTAAAATTAACTTACTTAAAATAATGACGCACATAGTCATTTTAGACTTCGTTTGAACCTATTTTGCTTCAGCTACATATTGCTGCTCATTTGCAACAGCGCTCATAGTCGTACTAAAATTTCTCTGGCTTTAATTATTCAAGAAATTCTTAGAAATTCTTGGAATTGGATATCACTTTTGACAACGCTTTATTTGTTTTGTTGCTCAAAAGATATTCTGAGTTACTAGTCTCGCTTAATTTTGAACATAGACACAAATTTAAATATCATTGCTTTTGATTTGAATTCAGTTCAATATTTTCGTCTTATGGCACTACAGACAAAATACATATCTTGAAATGTGATACTTCACATAAAAAAATAAAAATTTAAAGTACAATGAAAATTATTGTGCTGTGTGTATATGTTACCGCCTATCTGTTTAATTTAATCTTTCTATTAAATACTTTAAATTTTGATGATTGGTTGACTGGTGTATTGTGTGGTGTTCGTGTCTGTCTGTATTCGTTATGGTTAGTGTTACTGTGTGTTATTGATGTGTGTGAGTCTTGCAGTATGTAGGCCGGTTTCACGGTCGGTCTACCGATACTGAGACTGTTTTACCTTTAAGGAGGAGTTTGAATACTTTGTCTCCCGACACCCCCCCGCCCGTCACCCTCCCGGTACTTTGTCTTTGTCTGTGTGTGTGTTTGTGTGTCTTTGTGTTTGTGTGTGTCTTTGTTTGTTTGTGTGTTTGTTTGTTGTGTTGTTGTTTGTTTGTGTGGACCTGGATGATGCGTTATCCCTTAAGAAGACGTGCGTTGAGGTGGCAAGGTCCTTGAACACGAATATGGGCCGACTACTGGAATGTCGCGATGCTGGAGTTGGTTTAATGTTCCTGGCAAACATGCGAAATCGTGATATGTAGTCGGTCATATCCGTGTTATTAGCCGCTTCCGGTTCAAAAAATTCTCCTGGCAGACGCAACGTTTCCCCGTTTACCAGTTTTGCCGGTGTTGCCTGTACATCTTCTTTGAACGTGCAACGGATACCCAAAAGAACAAGTGGCAGTGTTTCTGTCCAGTTTTGGTTCCCGTGGCACGTTATTGCTATTTTGGGCTGTCGGTGTAACCGCTCAACCATATCGGTATCGGCAGGGTGGTAAGCGGTTGTCTTCCTGTGCTCAAATCCAGCCAGCTCCGACAGGTGTTTGAAGACGGCTGACTCAAACTGTCTGCCACGATCCGTTACAATCTTTGTTGGACACATGGATGTGACGAATTGGGTACCTATCGCGTATAGTCCGCGCGTTGAGCATTCTATAATCACCACACGGGCGCCATCCGTTGTTGGTGCAAGGATGAAACCCAAGGTGAATCGGAGGGTCTGGCTGTGCCATTCGAAAGCATAGATTCAAACTACTCCTTAGCAATTTTTAGTTTGTCTAGAGCCAACCGCCGCGGTGCGCACGATACGGGTGGTCCAAGTGTTGTGCGTATGTAGTGTAAGGTATTGTGTGTTGGTGTACGTTGTATACCCGACGGTCGGGTTATATCAGGAAATTCCCGAAGTATGTCGTGATATGTTGTGTCACCAATACTCACTTTAACCGATGCAACAATATCAGAAGGACAAGCAGGCGAAGCCGGGGTCGTCAGCGTAGTGTTACCGTCGATTAGACGCTGCATCCTGACGTCCACAATTAGGTTATAGTTTAAAAAAAAATCGAGCCCTATTATCGGCTTTGTTATGTCCGCAACGCCAAGCAAAGTCACGGCGCAAACCTATATTTAATTTTAAATACGCATAACCATAGGTGTTTATCGCACTACCGTTAGCCGCACATAGTTCATAGTTAGTTTTGTTACGGCGCTCTTTCACAGCTGATCTTGGGTACACACAGACGTGATGAAGCACGGCGCGGGACGCGGGGGCGGGCCGCCGGCGACGGCGCTCGCGCTCCCATTCGGCCATCATCGGGCAGACTCGTCTACGACTCACGGACGAACGCACGCGTACCGACTTACTGTCGCGCCGGTTCAAATATTGTAACCGTCATTTAATTTCTATTATACCTAATCAATTTAGACAATCCAGTTGTTATTATTTAACGAGGCCTAGGGATCCAACTATTACTATAGCGGACCGGGCCCAACATATGGTCCTTCGAGCTAACGTAACGGAGCCGGCATTCAAGAAATTCAAAGGAGTTGCAGCCATCATTACGAAGCAATATCAAGTTTACCGGAGGGCAACCTGAGGGCAAAGACTCAAGCCTGGGCGACTTCAAAGTTCAACCGTCATCCTATTTGCTCATCGTTGGGGAATATTGCTGAGGATTGTGATTCGACACCTCAGCTGACACTCAAGAGGTATCAGCGGTTGAGCAGTCTACTATAGGCGGTCATCACCATCACCTCACCTTCGGACATCAAGTATTGTATCAGTGGCGAAGATTTCAATCAGGACAGTGCATAAAAGACCGTGAGATCGTTCCATATTCCTCTATTTATCATTCATTTTTCCTATCATTTCACATAGTCATCATCTGTTTCATTAGTTAGTTACATTTTTCGTTTACATTGCATTAACGGAACAGATCATTAGTGCCTATTCATTTCTAGAATAATTTTGATGATCGTTACAATTTCAAACGATAGTCGTTTTTTTTTCTCTTCAAACAGTGTCATACGTGATTGCATTCAGTTCACGTTCATATGTTCGTTCATTCGTCATCACAAAGTCACTAGTTATCTGCATAACGTTAAACTAACTCATACATTCGTTCATTCATAGTTCATTCATAGCTCATTCATTAGATTCATTCATTCGTGTCTTTCGATATCAATTCTGCATATTCATCGTAATAACTAATGATCATTACTTTAATCCTGTTAATATTGTGTTCTTATACTAATCTTGTATTTTCATAGGATAACCTTGGCGAGTGTCCAGAGGTGGCCAATACGGATTGTAAAAAAAAAAACAACACAAAATCAGATTAGTATACTTACCTTTTTTTCTTTGTTATAAAATAGTTTAGATTAGTGCGAAATTGTGTGTGTTTTGGCTTGTTAGCGTGTTATTATTGTATAGTAGTTAGTGTTCTTAGTTCCCGACTTAGAATAATACTCAATAACACTAGTTTACATATTTTTACACAGTTAATTATATTATAAACATCACAATGAGTAAAGTTAAAGAATTAGTCAAGAAACGTGGAGTATTCAAAGGCAAAATGACAAATTTCAGCACATATTTATCTAGTGTTAAGGAAAGTGATCAACTTAGCAAACTAGAAAGCAGGATAGAACTGGATTTGCGTCTTAAAAGAATTGAATCTTTGTTTGACGACTTTGACACTTTGCAGAGTGAGATGGAGGAGCTCTCAGATAGCCCAGAGGAGCAGGTCAAGGAGCGAGATATGTGTGAGGCGCAGTATTTTTCGCTGATATCTTCTGCTCGTGCTATGCTCGAGACCTACAAAAACGCGGAACAAGCTGAGGTAAGCTTTTGTAATGCATCAGCCTCTCACGCTCAGAATTTCGTTCGTCTTCCTAAGATTAACTTGCCCACCTTTAACGGTAATTACCAACACTGGCTCGAGTTTAGAGACACTTTCCTCTCCTTGATACACACGAACGATAAAATAGATAATATTAATAAATTCCATTACCTGCGCGCATCTCTTCAAGATGGCGCAGCGTTAGTGGTTAAGAGTTTTGATTTTAGGGCTGATAACTATCTCTCAGCTTGGCAATTAATTTGCGAGAGATATGATAATAAACACTTACTCGTGAATAATCATGTTCACGCACTCTTCGCTGTGCAGCCTATAACTAAAGAGTCGAGCAAAGCTTTAAGGTACATAGTGGACATCACTAATAAAAATCTCAGGGCGTTGTCTACGTTGAATGAACCAATAGAACATTGGGATACTTTAATAATTTACTTAATGAATTCCAAATTAGATTCTACCACTAGTAGGGAATGGGAGGAACGAAGAAGTAGCTCTGACGATTCAGCTAAGCTTAGCCTTTTCATTAAATTTCTATCCAACAAAGCAGACATACTAGAAACACTAGAAGAGTCACAATCGCAGGGTAAGTCCAACACACATCAAGCAAAGGCTAGTAAAAGCTTCCTCGCTTCAACTAGCAAAGCTGCTGACACCAAGACGAAGTCTTCTTGTGGTCTGTGTCATAAACCACACAGCTTATTTTCTTGCAAAGAATTTAGGAAACTGCCTGTGAATATGCGCATACAAAAGGCTAAGGAATGTAAGGTTTGCTTTAATTGCCTTCATTCAGGTCATGCTGAACGCACTTGTAAATTTGGTAATTGCAAATATTGCTCGCAAAGGCACAACACGTTGCTACATTCTGATTGCTCGAATGAGCCTGCTGCTATTGAAGCTATAGCTTTATCCACCAACACGTTTAAGGAAAGGTCCAATGTACATGTTTTGCTTTCCACAGCATTGGTGAAGGTGAGAGACAACAAAGGAAAGCCGCATGTCGCCAGAGTCTTGCTGGACAATGGAAGCACGGCCAATTTTGTATCGCAGGATCTCTGCCGTAAGCTTGGTTTACCTAGCTCTTTCAATAGCTCTAAGGTTACTGGTATTAGTGGGCTGACGTCACAAAGCACACGATCATGTTCCATCACAATAGAGTCTATAAATAGTAACTACAAAACGAACATTACTTGTTTTGTCTTACCTACAATTTCATCTTCAATCCCGTCTACACACATTGACATACATGACGTTCAAATACCATCTGGAATTTGTTTAGCCGACCCTAAATATTACACACCTGCTTCTACCGACATACTCATCGGGGCAGACATATTTTGGGATATCATAGGCACAAATCGCATCCAGTTAGGTAAAAATCAACCAACGTTAGTTGAATCGACGCTTGGTTGGTTGGTCTCAGGGTCAATCTACGATGGCAAAGCATCTACTGTTATGAGTCATCTTTGTCAGGACACTCCAGTAGAACTATCTAAGTTTTGGGAACTAGATACAATCCCACCAGAACATGATTTTACAGCCGATGAAAAGGCATGTGAACTGCATTTCACTAAAACAACAAAACGCAATTCACAAGGTCGGTTCATAGTTTCCATGCCTTTAAAGGAGTCACCTAGCGCTTTAGGCGATAGCTTTCAAGTAGCTAAGCGTAGGTTTCTTTCCATCGAGCGAAGGTTGGAAAGAGATATGAGACAAAAAAAATTTGTACACAGAATTCATCACAGAATATATCAACTTAGGTCACATGAGTGAAACAACATTTAATTCAGAGAAAAAGATTTCATGTTTTCTACCCCACCACGGGGTACTTAGGGAGAGTAGTATTACAACCAAGTTACGGGTTGTATTCGACGCTTCCGCTGTGACGTCATCAGGAAAATCATTGAATGACATACAGCGCGTTGGGCCAACAGTACAAGACAATCTATTGTCAATATTAATTAGATTTAGACAACATAAGTTCGTCATAACCGCTGACATCGAGAAGATGTATAGACAGATAGAAGTTGACCCAACACAACGTTCTCTTCAGCAAATATTATGGCGTTCAGACCCGTCGCATCCGTTGAAGGTTTACACCTTAAACACCATCACCTATGGTACGGCGTCAGCCCCATTCTTAGCCACTAGATGTTTAAGACAGCTAGGCTTGGAAGCAACAAATGAAGAAGTCAAACGAGCCATTTGTCACGACTTCTACGTGGATGATCTTCTGACTGGCCATGAGTCTTATCAAGATGCAGTTGATTTATGCCAGGGAATCATAAACTCGTTAGAATCTGCCAAATTATGTTTGCGAAAGTGGAACTCAAATTGCACAGAAATTCTAAACGCAATCAGCAAAGGAGACAGTACACATCATCTTGTGGATTTAAGTGAAAACGAGCTTTCTAAGACGTTAGGCCTCAATTGGAACAGTGCAGCCGATTGCTTGACATTCTCCATCCACATAGAAGGTAGTGACAAAATTAGCAAACGTCATATCCTATCTACAATAGCTCAAGTATTTGATCCTCTTGGCATCGTGGCCCCTTGCATAATATCAGCAAAAATAATTATGCAACAATTATGGAAGGATCAATGCTCATGGGACGAAGATGTTCCACAGCACATAAAAAAGGAATGGCTTAGTTTCGTGCATACTTTATCACATTTAAACAAATTAAACATTCCACGTTGCATCATAGTTAATAGTCCTATTAACGTGCAATTGCACACCTTTACAGATGCCTCGGAGAGTGCATATGGTGCATGCGTGTATGTGAGGTGTGTTGGTGGTGATGGGGCAGTCACTGTCCGGCTATTGGTATCCAAGAGCAAAGTAGCGCCCATTAAACCCACTACCATTCCACGCCTGGAGCTTTGTGCAGCTTTGCTTGGGACAAGGCTATGGAAACGGGTAATCGCTTCAGTTACTTTTAAGTACGACGATTGCTTCTTTTGGTCGGATTCGACCATTACATTAGGCTGGCTCGCCCATAAGTCAGAGCAGTGTAAACCTTTTGTTAGGCATCGTGTTAGTGAGATACAGGAGGATTCTAGTGGTTTTACGTGGCGATACGTAACTTCCAAGGAAAACCCCGCAGACCTAGTATCTCGCGGTGTGAGTGCCGATCAATTAGGCAGTAATTCCATTTGGTGGTCGGGACCTAACTATTTAAAAGGTGACATGTCTCAGTGGCCGAGTGTTCCTGGTAGAAATTGCAATTCAGAACTACCTGAACTAATCTCACTCCACACAACATGTAACACAAAACCTGCCGAAATTAATTTAGTCTCGACATTAATTTCAACATTTTCCAATTTTACTTCTCTACAGAGAGTAATTGCCTACTTGTTTAGATTTATAAACAACTGTCGACAGAGCAAACGGTACGGCTGTCTTACTACGTCAGAATTAAATAAGTCAGTGACGTTTTTATTGGGCATAGCTCAACAAGAGTCATCCCCAACTGAAAAACAATGTCTTCTCTCGAACGTGAAGTTGCCACATAAAAACCGATTGTTATCAGTATCTCCGTTCATGGATGCTAACAATATAATTCGTATCGGTGGTAGACTTGGAAATTCTAATTACGAGTATAATGTAAGACATCCAATTTTATTATGCAGTAGACACCCCTTAACAAAACTATTATTTGAGATGTTACACAAAACCCATATACATCCTGGTCCCCGTTTACTATTAGCTTTGGTAAGAACCAATTACTGGGTGATTGGAGGCACTGCGTTAGCCAAGCGCACAGTTCGAACCTGCGTCAAATGTTGCAGGTTTAAGGCCCAAACAATTCAGCCTGTGATGGGAAACTTACCGGAACAACGGGTTGAACTGGAATTTCCGTTCCTAAACACCGGTGTCGACTATGCCGGGCCGATGATGATAAGTGACCGTAAAGGAAGGGGCTCACGATTAGTCAAATCTTATATATGTATTTTTGTTTGCCTAGCGTCAAAGGCTGTGCATTTGGAGCTTGTCTCAGATTTGACAAAAGAAGCATTTATAGCAGCTCTAAATAGATTTATCGGTCGCAGAGGTAAGCCGCAGCATATCTTCTCTGACAACGGTACTACGTTCGTGGGCACGTTCAATGAACTGTCGAAACTTCTCCATCTCACTTTGCCGTCACAGGTGGCCGAACAAGGTATACAATTTTCATTTATTCCAGCGTACACTCCGCACTTTGGCGGGTTGTGGGAATCAGCTGTTAAATCAGTCAAACATCACCTAAGGCGAATATTAAGTTTAGCAAACCTAACATTTGAAGAAATGTCCACACTCTTGATACAGATTGAGGCTATATTGAATTCCAGACCTCTTACTCCTATGTCCGATGATCCTTCTGACCTTTACCCGCTCACCCCTTCTCATTTCCTCATTGGGCGATCGCTAATCTTTGTGCCTCATCCACAGATTACAGAAGCTAAAATAACATCACTACAGCGATTCCAACGAGTCGAGTATTTGAAGCAGCATTTTTGGAACCGGTTTTCTAATGAATACATTACGTTACTTCAGCAGAAAACTAAATGGCACACCTCTTACGGTGATCTCAAGCCCGGTGATTTGGTGGTCCTGAAGGAGAAGGCGCTGCCACCCCTCATGTGGCTACTGGGCCGCGTAGAACGGGTTCTTCCAGGCAAGGACGGCGTCGCTCGGGTTGCCGACATCAAGACAAAGAAAGGGATCATCCGCCGAGCCTACAACACAATCTGCCCTCTGCCAGTTCAAGGAGTTGAAGGGACTTCAACCGGGGGAGTATGATGAAGCACGGCGCGGGACGCGGGGGCGGGCCGCCGGCGACGGCGCTCGCGCTCCCATTCGGCCATCATCGGGCAGACTCGTCTACGACTCACGGACGAACGCACGCGTACCGACTTACTGTCGCGCCGGTTCAAATATTGTAACCGTCATTTAATTTCTATTATACCTAATCAATTTAGACAATCCAGTTGTTATTATTTAACGAGGCCTAGGGATCCAACTATTACTATAGCGGACCGGGCCCAACAGACGTCACTACCGGTGTCGACGAGGAACTGCATTTTGGTATTTTGGTCCGCAACAATTAAGCGACCAGTGCTACGACAGTCGCCGATCGCCATTATCGACTGCCTGTTGCTTTTCCCGACTGGTCGCAGGGTTTGATGCACCTCGTTGCCTTATCGCCGAACTTGTAGTGGTACCAGCAGTTGGGGAATTTCCTATAGTTGGAGTTTGTCCTCCTGGAGGATGACCGTCGCCGACTGCCACTTCTGACTTTTGCCTCGACCGGGATAATCACTCGACCTGCGACGTAAGGGCTTTCACTTGCCGTATTAGTTCGGCGATTGGACCACTCATCTGGTCCACGCTACTCCCTGGTGTTGCCATCTGACTTGCCGTTGCTGCTACCAGCGGGGTTGCTGGCACCACATCTTGAACGCGGTCTGCCAGCTCGGCCACTTCTTCCAGGCTCGCCTTCGCTTGCGAGGCAATAATGGATTGTGTAGACGGCTGGTCCAGATGGTCCGCAGGAACTCTTCGGGTACACTCGGTCCCACCAGGTGGCGCAGGTGTCGCAAGAACTGCGAGGACTTGCGGTCGCCAAGCTCTTCGTGAGTCAGGAGCTGCTGCACCTTCTTCTCCCTCGACGCTGACAATCTCTTGACTAACTTCGTTTTCAGCCGCTCATACTTGTCCGACGCCGGAGGTGCCGTGATGATATCTTCCACCTCGGATGCGTAAATGGGGTCCAGGCTCCCAATAGCGTGGTGGAACTTCGTGGTATCGGCCGTGATGTTCGCCAGCACGAACTGGCTCTTTAGCTACGCGAACCACAACGCTGGTTTATCAGGACAAAATGGGGGTACCCTCACACCGACACGATACACATCGTAGCTTGATGCCTCCTGGTTTTGGCATTTTGTGTCGCTTCCTCGTGTCTGGCACATAGTGTTCTTCTGGGGTCACCAATGAAGTGGGTACGTACGTTTGAAGAATGAATAGAAAAAGAGTACTTAAACAATTGTTTAGTAGCAAGCGTGCTAGAAACATAAAATATTAAAGCGGGTAGGCGTATATTATTGCAAGCGGGTAGTCGTCTCGTTAGCACAGCAACGTTCTACGGACTGAGGTGACGTAAGGCGAGCACCCGCTGCGCGGACGC
Source organism: Polia nebulosa (assembly GCA_951329385.1). NCBI lineage: Eukaryota > Metazoa > Arthropoda > Insecta > Lepidoptera > Noctuidae > Polia > Polia nebulosa. Next base: position 26,080,451 of record OX589602.1, read on the forward strand.
TGTCAGAGGTCGTTAGTCCGCGCACCTGCTACTCGCATAACATCTATATATAAAAACATCTGTTCGTCCGTGACTTGACGAACAGTCATGTTGTTATTTTAAGTTGCATTATATCTTATTTTGCACATTGTATTTTACAATGGTAGATAATATATTTATATCATACTGTACACCATTACGTCTTGTAAATTACATACAGTGACGCCACACCTATATTTATAATTAGTACTATGTGGTGTGGCGAGTTGCCACCACTCTGCAAGTTGGATGGGGGTGGTATCGCGACGTGTGTGCCTTGCTCTGACTTGCGAGTCGAGTGTGTAACCGGCTTTTTACGGGGCCATAGGCAATCTGAGAAAGCAGCAACCATAGATAATTCAGTGTGTGTCTAACGCCGCGAGGCACAGCGCGCATCTCACCGCAGACTAAATTAATGTCTTTACTTAAATTAATATCGTCCCCGCAAATACACTAAATCCCGAGTAATATCCCGTAAACGTTGGGGATCCTCCGGGAATAATAAATAACCCATATTTACAGCGTCCGTTAACCAGTGAACAGCCAGGAGGGTTGGTGTGAAGAGAACGAGTGGCCACTCGTCGTCGTCAAGTCGACGTGCAACCATCGAGAACAGCCCGGAAAGTCAGGTACCACTTGTTTTTGCAAATTGTGAGTAGGGCCACATGCGCCGTCTACTGCCAACCACTCCTAACTTGAAGTTATACGGACAAATATAGGCAATTTTGGGCCAGCATTAAATCCAAGTGACTGGCAGTAACACTGTCCTTCATCCTGCAGAGAACCACGGCTGTTTACACGCCTGGGCAACTCCACTATGTCTTTGTGCAGTAAATAAATCTATTTTAATTTTACTTACCATCTTTGTTGTTCCGTTCTGTGTTAAATCAACGTGTTTGTGATCTACACCGTTCTACACTTTTATAAACTTTTTTCCCAAAAACAATACTACTACTGTACACACTACACAACTTTCTTTAACTGCCTTTTAATATATCTCATCATAACAACATAAATAATGTCATTGCGTAATGCCTGCTAAGTGCCGCCATGATATTATGACGATTGTAGACTTTTTCAGTTGCTAATAAACTACAGTCGTAAATAGTCGTTTCCATTAAACCTGCACCCCAACACTAAATAAGTAGAAAACGGAGACTAGATATTACCCAGCAGTAATATCCCTTAAAGTGGTGACCCCTGTGAACATTATTATTATATTTTGGTGAGGTGCGTGGATAGACTGAAACGGAAATGAGTCTTCAACAAAGTATTCCGTCGCGTGCGCAAGATGCGAAGGGCATGTCTGGAGATGCCGCCGAGAAATAGCTGGCCAGTGTAACTGTGTGTGTTGGGCAGACCAAACGCGACTCTGGTTTGTCCAATTCGAGGCCGCGGTAGAAAATCAAAAACAGAGTGATGCATTCAAACAAAATCTGGTTATTACGAAGTTAAGCACGGCTGCTATACAGCAGGTGAGCGATTTGTTGCTTGTTACGCTGGAGTCTCGGCAGTATCAGACGCTGAAGGAATGGCTACTGGAGGTGTTCGAAGAGTTGGAGGCAAGGAAGTTGCAGAAACTGATCGGTGAAATGGAGTTAGGAGATCAGCGCCCATCACATTTACTGCGAAGAATGCGTGAGTTGGCCAGGGAGAAAGTACCTGACGATACCCTAAGGTTGATGTGGCAATCACATCTGCCGACAGCGGTGCGGGCTGTACTGGCAGTAGCTGACTCGAAGAATTTGTATGTGCTCGCAACTATAGCAGACAAGGTGTTAGAAAGTACGGGAGAAGGCTCGTCAATGCTAGCTGAGGTCAAAGCAGTAGAGGTTAAGAGCAAGACTACAGGGAAAAGGCGTGATATATCATTGGATATCGGCCAAACTCCTGGGGGAACTGGTGAAGATCTACCTGCGTCTCGCAGGTCTGGAGCGTGGCAGAGGCAGAGAGTGTTGGGATAACGGCAACCGAAGATCGAGATCGACATCGAAGCATGTTGATGCGGTTGGCGAGAGAAAGAGTGCTAATTGGTTGTGTTTTTACCACTATCGTTACAGGGAGAAAGCAACAAAGTGTGTAAAACCCTGTATGATATATAGTAGTTGGAGCAATGTCCAGGAGAAGTCGGTGGGAAACAATACTTGGTGCAGCCGACAGCGGGACGTTGCACAATATGCAACCGCCTAGTAATATGCATTTTAATTGATATGGGAGCTAATGTGTCCGTAATACCCGTGAAGAGAAATAGTTCGCGTCTAAGTCTAACTTTACATTGTATGCCGCTAACGGCACAATAATTAAAACTTATGGTACTCGTATTCAGACATTAACTCTAAATTTGGGATTAAGACCACCGTATACTTTTTTTTTTTTTGTGGGGTGGGAAATCATCCTATGACTTCTCTATTGTCTGTTCTCTATTGTCTTGTTGTGTTCTGTATTGTGTTTTGTCTTATGGCTATTGGGCACAATGGAACAGCTTGGTTATCCAGGATGAAGTCTTGTGCCGTAAATGGGAAAACGCTCGAGGAGACAACTGTCATCTACAAATTGTTGTCCCCAAAGCCAAAGTACCGGGCGTTTTACGGCTATACCATGATGGATGTTCAGTAGGACATATGGGGGTAAAAAGAACTCTACTGAAGATACGAGAGCGATTTTACTGGATTCACTGTCGAGAGGATGTTGAGGACTGGTGCTGCAAATGTACCAGTTGTGCGGCTGTGAAAGGACCCCAGACACTCAGCAGAGGTGCTTTACAATTATACTACGTGGGAGCCCCCTGGGAACGGATAGCACTAGACGTTGCAGGACCATTTCCGGAAAGTGAAAACGGAAACAAGTACTTCATGGCTGTCATGGATTACTTCACAAAGTGGCCAGAAGTCTTCGCCATTCCCAACCAAGAAGCAACAACAGTCGCAGATAAATTGGTTCAGGCAGTCTTCTGTCGTTTTGGAGTACCCTTGGAAATTCACAGCGACCAAGGGAGGAATTTTGAATCACAAGTTTTCCAGGAGACTTGTCGACTGATGGGTACTCACAAGACCAGAATCACTTCTTACCATCCGTAATCTGATGGGATGGTAGAACGTTTAAACCAAACGTTGGAGAGATATCTGGCAAAAGTTGTGGAAAGCAAGCAAAGCGATTGGGACAAGCACATACAGCCATTTCTTCTGTCCTACCGTAGTGCAGTTCACGAAAGTACGACTGTGACACCAGCCTTCGCGAACTTTGGAAGGGAATTACGGTTGTCTGCAGATTTAATCACCGGAACCACGCAGCCTGATGCCCCACGCAGTGTAACCGATTATGCGAATGACTTGCGTAACAAGTTGAATGATGTATATGAGCATATCAGACAATTCGGCCAACAAATATCTGATAAGGTGAAGACCCGATACGACCTGAAGGCAAACTATAGAGGTTCTGACGAAGGTTCACTGGTGTGGTTGCATAACTCAGTGCGCAGCAAAGGGAAGTCTCCCAAATTGCAAGCAAAATGGGATGGACCATACCGAATTGTGACCAGGATCAACGATGTTACCTACCGAATACAGAAGGGTCTACGAGGTGCACCTAAGATAGTCCATGTAGACCGATTGGCGCGATACTACGGGACTAATGATGCTTGGGACGAACATGTCTAAGGAGGGGGCAGTGTTACGTCGACCGTATTACACTGGAACGTTCGAGAATGCGGTCGAAGTTTCCAGAAGTTTCCACTAGGTTCGAGAACATTCCATTGTGGTACTGTGTAGAAGTTCATAGATGTTTCTAGAATATTCCACTATAGGATAGTTCGACAATGTTCTGGAAACTTCCATGACCGTATAAATAGGCCGGACGGCGGGCGAGTGGGTCAGTCTGTTTTCGACTACGGATGCGAACGGAAGCGAATACAAGCGATTACGAAGAGAATAGTGATTATTAGCGATTTTGTGTTTGTGTAAATAAGTTGTTGAGTTAATAAAGAATATTTAGTTAATTAATTGGTGTAAAATAATTTATCCCATACCCAGCTCGTAACAATATTCTCGCGTTTAGATTTAAATAGGGCGTACCACAATATTTTGATTGCACCGGAAGACATAGAAAAAACTGCTATATATACGAGTATCTAACTACTCCTTTCGGTTTGTATGAGTTTACGCGGATGACTTTTGGTTTACGAAACGCTGCGCAAACTTTTCAGCGATATATGAATAACGTAGTATTACAAGGCTTAGATGCACAATTCCAGATACGTTCAGAAGGTCAATCAGAGTCTAATTTCTACTTCTGATACATAGATGACATCATCGTGGCTAGCGAGACTCCCGAGCTCCGTATGTTTCACTTGAAGGCGATATTTGAGCGATTAAATCGATTTGGTATAACTATCAATATGGCGAAATTTAGTTTCGGAAAAGAAAAGCAAGAATTTTTAGGTTACGAGGTCATGTCATCAGGAATCAGACCATTACCAGATAAAGTTCAGGCAATAATCAATTTCCCAAAACCCAAAACGGTAGATCAGTTACGGCGTTTCTTGGGAATGGTAAATGTTTACGACATGGCTCCAACATTGCCCCCGCCCATCTGACGCTGTTGATTTAGTTCGTATACCAATATTGAAGGATGGTAACAATTTCTCGTGGTAGGTCGGTACGCTCAAGTTTTTCCCACAAGAAATCATACGCCACCAAATCAAAACCCCTGGACAAGTCGAGAAAGCATGCATATACCGGGGTTTTACGGTCATTGTAGTATCTGACGGTATGCTTAAAACACAGTATGGCACTTTCTGTTGATAATTGCGGTCTAAATCCAAACTGATTATCGTGCAGAGCTATACATTTACTTAACTGTGTATTAAATAAACCGTCAATCACCTTCGCTGTAACTATAACCAGAGAAATGGGCCTGTAGTTGCTTTTATCAGCAATATCCCCGGTTCTTTCTTTCGAGGTACGGTTGCCCGGTAAGGGTTACTACAGACCAGGGCAGACAATTTGAGAGTAGCTTGTTTAATGAGTTGATGAAATGTTTAGTAATAAATAAATTAAGAACTACAGCGTATCACCTGCAAGCGAATGGCACTGTAGAAAAGTTTCATCGTGTGTTAACGGCAGCACTGATGGCCAAAAGGGACAGTGGTACGTGGGTTGAAGAGTTGCAGACAGTTCTGTTTGGGTTACGCTTGACACCGCGAAGCGACACTGGTGTCAGTGCCGCGGAATTAGCATTTGGAAAGACATTACGCTTACCCGGCGATTTTTACGGTGACAATAGCATAAGCGTTAGCGATTCAAACGAATATGTTAGCAAAATTAGGAATATTATCGAAAACCTTAGGCCAAGACCGACGAAACAGAGAGATGCGAGGACAATTTTTGTTCATACAGATTTACAGACATGTTTACATGTTTTTGTGAGAGTAGATCTGGTTAAAAGATCCTTACAACCTCCTTATGATGGCTCACATCAGGTTTTAGAGAGGAAGGAAAAATATTTCTTGTTACAAATAGCAGATAAGCGTGTTAAAATATCAATAGATAGTACATTGTTAACGAAGGAACCCTTCCACTACAACAAACAGACAGCAGGAAAAAGATAGTGTTGTTACTAAACCTAATAATAAACTGTTTAGTGATAAGACTACTAGCTATAAGCGTGTAAGTTATACCACATACAGTGGTAGAACGGTTTTTTTTTTTTTTTTGGGGGTTGGAAAACTAAAACATCACCACAGTATAACTACTTCTTTCGCTCTAGGATGGAGCGGAAGAGCGTGTCAGACTCTTACTGACTAAAACCCACCCCTGTTCCTCTCTGCCTTGAGTGCCCAGGGCCGAGGTAACTCTTTCGAAATTATCCTCCACCCACGGGCAGGCATCGGCCACGACGGGCCCCGTCGTGTTTGCTGACAACTCTTTGAGGCGCGCATGGAACACTACGCGCCGTCGACTCTCGGGCCTGGTGCTGATCGGGCGGCGAGTTCCCCACTACTCGCCGTCCGCAGGCCCGGGTTCAGTCGACTCTGCCGTTGTTGAGTCTCCCTAACGTGTGCCGCCTCCTTCTTCGCGAGCATAAGCAGAAGGAGGAGACGGCTCCCCATTCCCTCTCGCTCCGTACCATGGCTTGAACCAGGGCACGACGCGAGAGGTCGCTACCGCCTATCGCATCCACGAGGACACGGCGAGTGGTAGAACGGTTAGGCAGCCGATAAGATTTGTAAAATAAACCTATGTTGTAACTTAGGTACAGTGAGCCATAATGTTACGAAATAGTGGGTTCGATTACTCCGTATAAAAAAAAACAAAACAACGATTTTATTTAAGCAATTTGTTAAATAAATAACATAAGTTTTAAGTGTACGATTTCAAACAACAAGTACCTATGTAACACTTTAATTGTTTTGCATATTGACAATTCTGAAGCTTGTTGTAATCAAAATCAAATCAAATCATTTTTATTTCAGGCCTAATGACCCATATAAAAAATAATTAAAAATAATACAAAAATATTACAAAATTAAATTATTAGAATAATTATCATTAAATTCATTAATTAATTAAAAATTATTACAAAATTATAAAATTATTTCTTGCATTATTAAATGAGAAAAATTTTGCTGGAATATTAATTGCCATATACGAAGAAATAATTTGCTTCGTATATGGCCCTCAATATTCCATTGTCAGATTTGTAATAAACAATGAAATAATGTAATTCTTGCATGTTAACGTACCTATGTTTTTCTAGGTCAACGAAATGTATAAGTTTCGTTAATAATTACTGAATAAGATAAATTATAATTATTATAGAATGTGCTTAATATAAAGAAATAGTATTTTAGAATTAAACGCAATTTATTCATTGCCTGAATAAGACCTATAATTATCAAGAATTCTTAATTCTTTATTGTACACCAAATCTTAACATAAAATAAAGTCATTACACAGTTCATGTACAAAGGCGAGCTTAACTCAAAGTTGAGTTTTCTCCCAGCAAACCTTTGAGTGATAGAGTGAGGTCACATTCGAGGGTAGGATTGTGTACAATATAAACTTACATAAATAAGCACTATATATAAAATACATAAAAAATACTGTATACTAATATATACAAATATACACCAATATATACCCTAATAATATGTCATTGAGAAAGGAAGTGCTCTTTTATTTTCCTCTTAAAGACATTCGGAGAAGGGCTGTCGCGTAGGGAGTGTGGAAGAGAGTTCCAGAGACGCACTGCAGTCACTGAAAAGGAGCCATTATAGCGGCAGGAAGTGTGACGCGGAGTACGAAGGAGAAGAGAGGAGGTGGTGCGACAGAGTTTACCTCTCGGAACGAGGTACTCAAAGCGTTCACGAAGGTATTGAGGAGAAATAAGATTGTGCAGAATAGTATAGAGAAGGGATAGGATATGGGTATCTCGCCGACGCCGAATTGGCAGCCACCCTAATCTGGTCCGAAACTCCGACACATGGTCGTATTTGCGGAGGCCAAAAATAAAGCGGATGCACATAGAATAATAAAATATCTCTGTAATTAAAATGGGTTGGGGCCAAAGTAAACCACAGCAGAGCAATGTAGCTTTAGCGCAACGGTGACTAATGAGACGATTGGACAAAGAGTTGGATCTTTGGAAATTATTGTGATCGTGTGCGCTGTTCTCATGGGATTTTTGATACTGTATTTAATCAGAAGCCAGTATAAGAAACGGGTACGAAGCTGGTTTCAGAAGGAAGCGGTCGTGGACGGTTGGAGCCCACCCGTAGTAAAGGTGCAAACAGTGCCGCTACCGACTGTACCCCGTAACCCAGATGTGTATTAGTGTTGAGTGTTTAAAAACATCGTATTGTGTTGTGTCGTATGTGCATCGTGTTATTTTTCATTAACACGTATCATGTCCTTCTTCAACATTAAATAGGATTGTGTAATGTTATAATAAAAGTGTTTGGATTAAATAAAACAATGTAATTAGACATACATTTTTATAATAATATATTGTTGTTGAAAAATAGATATACATTAGCGTAAGTACTTCTTTTAAGAAGAGGGCTACTGTAGGGACACATATACAAACTTACTCAGCGTAATATTAGTTGTGACGCACGGCTGCGCCCGTGATACTTACAGAGAGGTTTTTCAGTCGCTAATAAACTACAGTCGTAAATAGTCGTTTCCATTAGACCTGTACCCCAACACTAATTTAGGTAGAACACGTAGACTAGATATTACCCAGCAGTAATATCCCTTAAAACCTATAACATTGTCAAAGATAGTTTACTGACAGCTAAGTGGCACAGATTTAAATCAAAGCCGGCGACGCGTGCATCTTGTTGCAGGGAACGGAATGTTGCCACTTAAATATTAATATTTATAACGTTGTCTAATAATTAGTTTTACTCGATGTTTGCTGCACCAGTCGACGTCATGAAGTTAGCGCCGGCTGTCACTAAAAACCAGCGCTGGGGCCAGAGTCGGTGTTCCTGTTTTTTGTCTTCGTTTTTTGACACCGACTTCCGAAATTAAAGTTATTTTGCACTTTTTTTGGAAGTCGGTTTTATTTTTTAATATTGTAATCTCTTTTTTTTCAAATATACCCCCCGTATATTAGAAAATATATTTTTTTTTAAACTCTGCCGATGACACATAAAATGAAAGGTATTATTATACCTGTATTCCGCACAATAATCTGTGCGGAATACAAGTATACTTTTAAGAAAGAAAGAAAATACGTTTATTTACGGTAAACATGACGCAAAAGACAGAGAAACACAACAAAAAAAGAAAAGCTGGGAGAAAATATGCGTCACATCCACGCAAATCGGCCATCGCTCAGCTTAGTGCTATGACCCTATGCGTGACAGAGCCCCAGCGCTGGTTTTTAGTGACAGCCGGCGCTAACTTCATGACGTCGACTGGTGCAGCAAACATCGAGTAAAACTAATTATTAGACAACGTTATAAATATTAATATTTAAGTGGCAACATTCCGTTCCCTGCAACAAGATGCACGCGTCGCCGGCTTTGATTTAAATCTGTGCCACTTAGCTGTCAGTAAACTATCTTTGACAATGTTATAGGTTTTAAGGGATATTACTGCTGGGTAATATCTAGTCTACGTGTTCTACCTAAATTAGTGTTGGGGTACAGGTCTAATGGAAACGACTATTTACGACTGTAGTTTATTAGCGACTGAAAAACCTCTCTGTAAGTATCACGGGCGCAGCCGTGCGTCACAACTAATATTACGCTGAGTAAGTTTGTATATGTGTCCCTACAGTAGCCCTCTTCTTAAAAGAAGTACTTACGCTAATGTATATCTATTTTTCAACAACAATATATTATTATAAAAATGTATGTCTAATTACATTGTTTTATTTAATCCAAACACTTTTATTATAACATTACACAATCCTATTTAATGTTGAAGAAGAACATGATACGTGTTAATGAAAAATAACACGATGCACATACGACACAACACAATACGATGTTTTTAAACACTCAACACTAATACACATCTGGGTTACGGGGTACAGTCGGTAGCGGCACTGTTTGCACCTTTACTACGGGTGGGCTCCAACCGTCCACGACCGCTTCCTTCTGAAACCAGCTTCGTACCCGTTTCTTATACTGGCTTCTGATTAAATACAGTATCAAAAATCCCATGAGAACAGCGCACACGATCACAATAATTTCCAAAGATCCAACTCTTTGTCCAATCGTCTCATTAGTCACCGTTGCGCTAAAGCTACATTGCTCTGCTGTGGTTTACTTTGGCCCCAACCCATTTTAATTACAGAGATATTTTATTATTCTATGTGCATCCGCTTTATTTTTGGCCTCCGCAAATACGACCATGTGTCGGAGTTTCGGACCAGATTAGGGTGGCTGCCAATTCGGCGTCGGCGAGATACCCATATCCTATCCCTTCTCTATACTATTCTGCACAATCTTATTTCTCCTCAATACCTTCGTGAACGCTTTGAGTACCTCGTTCCGAGAGGTAAACTCTGTCGCACCACCTCCTCTCTTCTCCGTCGTACTCCGCGTCACACTTCCTGCCGCTATAATGGCTCCTTTTCAGTGACTGCAGTGCGTCTCTGGAACTCTCTTCCACACTCCCTACGCGACAGCCCTTCTCCGAATGTCTTTAAGAGGAAAATAAAAGAGCACTTCCTTTCTCAATGACATATTATTAGGGTATATATTGGTGTATATTTGTATATATTAGTATACAGTATTTTTTATGTATTTTATATATAGTGCTTATTTATGTAAGTTTATATTGTACACAATCCTACCCTCGAATGTGACCTCACTCTATCACTCAAAGGTTTGCTGGGAGAAAACTCAACTTTGAGTTAAGCTCGCCTTTGTACATGAACTGTGTAATGACTTTATTTTATGTTAAGATAAGAATACCTTTCATTTTATGTGTCATCGGCAGAGTTTAAAAAAAAATATATTTTCTAATATACGGGGGGTATATTTGAAAAAAAAGAGATTACAATATTAAAAAATAAAACCGACTTCCAAAAAAAGTGCAAAATAACTTTAATTTCGGAAGTCGGTGTTCCTGTTTTTTGTCTTCGTTTTTTGACACCGACTTCCGAAATTAAAGTTATTTTGCACTTTTTTTGGAAGTCGGTTTTATTTTTTTGTAAAAAAGTTTTTTATTTTTCACTTTTTAGTTGTGGCTCCCCATAAAACTGTGTTAACAATTCATAGACATACGATAGCAGCAATTGCGGTTGATTTGCTGTCAATTTTTGAAGAGTTGCGTTGTCTGTCTCCGAAACCCATCATCAGATCTTTTTGAAATTTAAATGGGACCATTTCGGAATAAACCCCTTTCGAACAAAAAAAGAATTTTGCAAATCCGTCAATATATGACAGAGTTATGCCCGAACATACATAAAAAAAAAAAAGAAAATACAAACATCCGAATTGATAACCTCCTCCTTTTTCGAAGTCGGTTAAAAATAATTTTAAACGTTCATTGTCGTATCTGGGTCACAAATGTTCATAACGTGTGTACCAAATTTGATCTGAATCAGACCAGAAGATTTGGAGAAATTTGTCTATGACAGATCTACAGACAGACACACGAGTGATGAATAAAATTGAGTATTATCAAAATTATCACCATCACCAGTTTATCATCGGCATCTGCATAAGTATAATCGTTATAAGCATGTTATGATTGGAAGTTTTCTAAGATTTTAGTGAAATTTGCAACGAAACAAGCTCATATCTTTTTTAATCGAAACATCCAGGTTAAGTTAGGTTAGAACTGTGACCACACAATGGCCACACTGTGAGCAAAAACATTTTTTGAATAATAATAATAGTGCTTGAGACTTGACTGATAACTTGCTTTGACTTGAAATGAAACGAAAAACGAAACGGAACTGAAGTGGAATTTTATAATTAATTCTTCAGTTGCCGTCGTCGGTAGAACTGATTTAAAACGTTATTAGCCATTTTCATAGTAATAACATTCATTGCATGTTGTATTAACTTTAATTCATTGTTACACTAATTACTAAAGACATAGCGAAGGTGTATATTGTAAATATACTGTGTAACCAGTGGTGGGTTTAACCAAGTAAATAAAAAAAGCCCCCTTCTAAGTCTGAATGTTATAACGGGTGACTACGGAACCTAACACAGTGCGTGGCCATACAGACTTGACCGGTTTTTTGTGTAATTTGACCAAAAATATTCGATTTGATTGATTAATGATACTCGGAGTTAACATAATGCCTTTAAGAAATGAATAAGAAAAGGTAGTTTATTCGTCATCCAATACTCAAAGTTACCACAACGTTAATAAAAATCATGAGGGACGCCTCGAATCATTCAGTAATCACACTCAATAACAGACTAGACAAAGACATACAAAAAATAGTCCAACCTTTCAACATTATGCTCTCTGTATTTTTCTCTTCCAAATACAAAATAAGACATAATAATATCACTCCCTGTAAAAAGAAGCATCAAATATTGCAATTTTTCATTGTTTTAGTTTTCAATGTGCTTTGTATTTATCGTATGATAACCGATAAACTACATCATTTTGGAATGGAAGTCATCACCGCATCATTAATTACATTTTTGATTATTGTTTTACTCTGTTTCCTTAGCCGTACTCTGCTGACTGTTGTTAACATCGTTCATAGCCGCAGCAACATTTTACTTATTTTAAGAATCCAAGATATTCATAGGAGAATCGATATTAGCAAGAGTGTTCGAAAGTATGTTATTCTAAGTTGGATATCGGTATCAAGCATAATCAGTGTGTTAATATTGCTGACCACAATGTATAACTCAATAATAGAAAAAAACTACGGTTTGGATATCGGCCTTTTAATATTAAACCTTGCATTTGATTTAAATTTAGTTTATAGTATACGGCTCACGGCATTGTTAACAAAATATCTTGATGAATGGATATACAGACTAATGACACAACAAAATGAAGGAGACAAAGAATATTATGACAAACTATTACTGGTTTACCAAAATATTTTAAAAACTTTTAAATCGTTCGCAAAAAATTTTCAAGACTTGGTAAGTTGAAGTTTTATCATCTCTCTGCAATTGATTTTATTGGCTTTTTGACACGTTTGATAACTTATCTGACATTCTGTTTTTAATTGATTCATCATTAGGTATGCATAATTTTGTGCAATTGTAATATTTTTTATTTTATTCTTCATGTGTTTTATACAATTTGTATTTTGGTTTTAATTTGTAATGTGTATGATCAGTGTAATTGGCATTTTGTCGTTCTGGTTAAATAAATAAATCATCGTTGGTAACTCATGGTGGGTGTTATTATGATACATGAAATTTAAATTAAATCATAAGGTTAGTGTTAGGTTAGTTAATATATATAGCGATAGATATAGAAGTGCGATCTGCGTGTCGTGAGCATACGCATCATAGCTCAGTGTAATTATACCGCTTGTTACTGAAGGCCGTTTCTTATTTAAGGCGGGGTTACCCGAATGAACGTCGTTTTGTATTGTGTTTTATTCGTAGATTACACGGATTTAAATTTTGAAAAAAATATATTACATATTTCACACTTCGATCTAGATCTTTCGGCCGTCTGATACACAATTACTTATACTTTACTGCATCCAATTAAATCGCAAAGACAAGTCTAAATTATAATCTAATTCTTATTTAATTTGGGTTATATTAGGTTTTGAAAAATAAAACTAATTCCATAGTAAAGGTCGTAAAAAAATTTGAGTGTCAATTTTTCCAAACCCGCCACCCGCGCTATGGTCTGTTACCGGCTGAGCCAAAAATCTATAAATAAAAACGAATCACCGCAATGTATGTACGCGCATAACTTCCGAACGACTGCACCGAATTCGATAATTCTTTTTTTGTTGTGTTCGTGTTTGTCAGGACAAAGCTTGTATATATTTTGAGAATTCAAACAGTTGAATTTAAACCCTATAGCAATGGAAATAAAGACGCCACGCCCGCAAAAGCTATAAGCCGACTTTCGCACAGATGTAAACGTATCGCGGTGATTTCTTATAGCGCACTAGGTTTTCAACGCTCTGCTTAGCACAGAGAGTTGAAAATCCAACAGTGTATTTTTTCGACGCGCTGGATTTAACTCTGTTGTTGTTGAGTTGGATTCTCAATGCTCGCGTCGGCACCGAGAGTTCAAAATCCAGTGCGCGATAAAAGCCCATCACGATATTTCTACCGCCATCTCGGGTTTACATTTTTACCTCACTATTGGCTTTAACACCCTCAAAAACTATGAAAATGACACCCATGACAAAGAATTAGAAAATTCTCGCCGATAAGATTTTTTATACTTTAGCATGAATATTTTGCACCCTTATGGGAAGTCAAAAGGCACGCGGCGCGTAGTTTTGAATCGTATCCGTATTCATGATCTTCGTGTCAGTCAGATTTTAAATCCACCTTATTCACAAAAATAAATAACTATACCTACTTATTTTTAATTATTAAGTTTCTTTAATTAAGTTTATTAAAATATTAAGTTCAAGTTTATACAATATGTACCTAACTTTTAGATAACCATAAAAAAATACTTAGGAACTAGAAAAATAAAACAAAATAAATATGTTTATACTAATTCATTCAAGTTGATCTACTGCATTGCTCTATATTGTGATGCAACTTAGTACCCACTCGAATTCGTGAACTCGTGAGCAGTGGGCTTGGCGTGCGAGTCAAAAATCAAAATCAAAAGTCATTTATTCAAACTATGCTGAGAACCAGCACTTTTTGAACGTCAAAGTTCTACATAAAGACAGTCCCCCAAAAAACGCCCGCCCGTCACCACTTCCTAGTGTTTTAGCTGTGAAGAAGAAATGGCCAACAAACTCCCCAGCAATACATCTGTCTGTTAAGTTTTAAGAACTTGAATCTATATAATTATATGCAACAATCAACATTTACATTATGTAACAACAACATTTACATTATGTAAAACAGAAAAATAAATATATGTCGTCTAAAATATAATCATAAAATTAAATAATCCGCCACTTGCCAGCTAGCACACTCAATCATGCCATAAAAAACAAACTCAAGCATAAACACTTACCAAATTAAAGAAGCCTCCATACATAACTGGTGTGCCTGCTTACAAGAACAAAGATAGAAACTATCGAAGGGCTGTGATTCGAAGCCACAAGTGATGAACTAGGGCCATCACACTGGTAGACAATTATTATATGAACTCATATAATCTGTCATAACCATAAGCTAAATATGGAGAAAGAACATCAAGTGTAACATTGTCTTGCGTTCAACAAAGGGATCAACTATTATTATCTTCTAAGTAGTCGTTGATGGAATAGTATGCCTTCGAACAGAGACTAGATTTAACTTTAGTTTTAAATGCATTAAAAGGCAAGTCAAGAAAAGAACGGGGTAACTTATTGTAAAATTCGATACCGAGACCCTCAAACGAACCATGAACCCTACGAACACGGTGGGAAGGAACATGAAGTTTATACTTATTTCTGGTGTTAAAATTGTGAATATCACTGGTCTTTTTGTATAAATGTATATTTTTTCTAATGTATAATATGTTTGCAAAAATGAATTGATATGCCACCGTGAGAATTCCAATCTCTTTAAAAATTTCTCGTAAAGAAACTCTTGACCCTAACCTGTACATTGCTCGTACAGCACGTTTTTGTAAAACAAATATATTTTGTATGTCCGCAGCTTTACCCCACAAAAGAATACCATAAGACATAACACTATGGAAATAACTAAAATAGACTAACCGTGCTGTGTCAACGTCAGTATATTGTCTAACTTTTCTGACGGCGTAGGCGGCAGAGCTGAGCCTTCCTGATAGGGCTGATATATGTGCGCCCCATTGAAGTTTGGAATCAACAGTTATACCCAAAAAATCTGCCGAGTCCACAGTTTCAAGCACTTCTTTATTTAAGATGACATTAGGTCCTAGATTTATAACATTAGGTAAGGCAAACTTTATACATTTAGTTTTCTTAGCATTAAGAACTAAGTTATTTGTCGTAAACCAATCCGTAACCATTGAGAGAGCGCTATCTACGTTATCAAAATCATTTCTATTCGTATCTACTTTAAAGATAAGAGAGGTATCATCTGCAAACAGTACTACGTCACAGATACCCTTTAAAAAATATGGTAAATCATTAATATACACCAAAAACAAGAATGGTCCCAATATCGAGCTTTGAGGCACACCTAAATGAACTGGTAGCCCGGAAGACTTAACACCATTGCTATCTACACATTGGAACCTATTACATAAATAGCCTCCGCGCATCGTATCTTTTTACGTATCGCTACTCCTTACGGAGGCAGGGGTATGCGTTAAATACCTACGGCGCTCTGGTTAGGCTCGTCTTAACAGTGGCGACGAGTTACGGTTACCCACGCACGCTCAGAGAAATTATGTCGAATTTTATCGGATCAGTTCCTACTTTTGAGCTCGGCCAGGACTAGAACTAAAGATGTTCCAGTCCTGGCTGAGCTAGAAAGGCTTTTTCAATGGTTAATAGCAAATACGTTGTCAATAAAAGCAGAAGGAAAAGAAGATGATCAGCGGAAGGTGGTACTTCTAAGCGCACTCAACAATGACGCGTATAGATTGGTACGCGAGTTAATTGCGCCTAAGACTGTTGTGAAGATATCTTACAAAGAGTTAACTACTGAATTAGATAAGCACTTCATGCCAAGGAAATCAGTATTAGCAGAAAGATATATATTTCATACGGCGACGCAAGACGCAGGCGAAGATTTAATGCAATAGGCGGCCAAGGTGCGGCGCCAGGCAGTAGACTGCAAGTTTGGAGCAGCCATGGACGAAAATGTTGCGGGATTGGTTCATCATTGGGATGCTGCCGGGGCCGGAACGGGACAAATTGTTCATGGACGAAAAAGGTTCAACTACATTGGCCATGGCGTTTGAAATTGCAGTGGCTGTAAATAGTGTAAAACGGTCAGCGCGACAATCATCTACGGCAGCAGCATCGGCAGCGTCCAACACGGACGTGTTCAAGATAGCGGCAGGACCGACAAAATCGTCAACAAAGTGTAGTGTGTGCGGTTATAACATTCATACAGCGGACAAGTGTCAGTTTTCTATGTATAAATGCAAAATATGTGGAGTGAAAGGTCATTTAATAAAATTTGTAACAAAAAAAGTGCACAAGTTAATTGCCTACAAGCGTCAAATGACAATAGTGATGACGACGGTAAGAATGTTCTCGTTTGCAATATACGTAGTTTCCGCGGCGAGCCTATGACGCTGTCTGTCGACGTAAACGGCCAATTAATAACTTTCGAAGTAGACAGTGGGTCTTGTGCTACAGCAATACCATTGAATATTTATCAAAGATATTTTACCAACGTGTTATTAGAGCATCCTAAGTTGGTGTTGAAAGCATACTTGGATGAGAAATTAGACGTAATAGGAGTAATGAAGGTACCGATCACGTATGTGGGTGAACAAAAAAATATTGAAACATATGTTATAAAAGGGACCGGGCCAGCATTGTTAGGTAGGTAGAATTTTTTTATCGTTATTAGCAGTACAGTTATCTAAGGTTAATCATTGTATGGAGTTTACGGTATTAGACTATTATCAAAACAAATATCCTACACTGTTTTCCAATACTTTAGGTAAATTTAATAAATACAAAATAAAACTTACCTTAAAACCGAACAGTAAACCAAGTTTTTTTCGGGTTAGAACGGTACCATTTTCATTAAAGTGTAAGGTAGAGAAAGAATTAATACGACTAGTGGAAACCGGTGTTTTAATATCTATCGAATCTATCCTATACTAAAAAAGACGGTGAGATTCGTTTGTGTGCTGACTTTTACGTATCATTAAATAAATGTTTACACATCGATAAGTATCCTCTACCAAGAATAAAAGATCTATTTTCAAAACTACATGAGGGTATAAGTCTATTCTCACAGTTAGATTTAAGTAGTGCGGTTAAAGTCAATCCTTACAGTTAGATTTAAATAGTGCATACTTACAACTTATATTGGATGACGATTCACAAATTTACTCCGCAATAAATACAGACAAGGGTTTATCTAAGTTTACACGTTTGGTTTTCGGACTAGCCAACGCCCCGACTATTTTTCAAACCGTGCAAAATTTGCTGAATGGTAAGGAGGGAGTACTTTGTCTATTGGATGACGTCCTTATAACAGGCAATACAAAAAAGGTACATACGGAACGATTACAACAAGTTTTCCACCGTTTACAAGAAGCTGGGTTGGTTCTAAATAAAAACAAATGTAAGTTATTTCAAGATTCGGTGACTTATTTAGGATTTGTCATTGAAAAAAAAGGGATTCACACATCCCCAGAGAAAGTAACAGCAATGACTAACACCAAAGCCGGCCCCTAGTAATGTGCAGGAATTAAATTCGTTTTTAGGGTTCGTCAATTATTACAGGATGTTCATTCCAAATGCGTCATCTATACTTACTCTGTTAAATGATTTACTAAAAAAAGATGTTGACTGGTCTTGGACAGATATTCATAAGGTTGCTTTCAACCAAATTAAGAAGGAACTGACTTCAGCTCGTACGCTGGCACATTTTGAACCTTCGCACAAATTGGTTTTGACAGTGGATGCATTTCCAACAGGGTTAGGTGCAGTATTAGTACAAATAGAAGCAAATGGGTAGAACGCCCCATAGCTTATGCGTCGCGGTCACTTAGTACTGCTGAAAAAAAATATAGCTAAATTCAAAGGGAAGCAACAGCTATAGTTTTTGGCATTCGTCGATTTCATCAATATTATATATTTCCGATCACAAACCGCTAATATTTAATATATTTCATCCCGACAAAGGCATATCAGAATTTATTTATTTAATTAATTAATTAGAACGGTTTAAAACCAATTACAGTAACTAAAACTAAAGATATTTAACAAAAAGACAAAAATTAATGGAGAAAACTACAACATATCACATTTAAAAAAATAAAAAGGGTCTCGAAACTCTATCATAAATTCCTCTCACAGTACTTCTAACATCTTCTGAAATCTTCGTCCATTCATCTGCAAACAGATCATTTGTTGGATTAGAATCCAAGTGATCATTAAGTGCAGCCAGAGTGCGAGGTATTGGAGACTCAGCACACGCATCGGTGCGACGCTGAGGCACAGCAAACAATCTGTGTTTTTTGCCCCTGCAATAATTCTCCGGCACATAAAAGCGAGCAAGCAGATCCGGCGCGTCAATATTACCACGGAGCGTCTTACAGGCCATGGTGAGCTGGTCACGTGCTCGTTTTACCTCTAAGGAGTTATATCCGAGGCAACCCAGTAGAAATTTGGTCGGATAGAGGTAAGGGTAATAGCCATGTATCCGCTTGTACAGAAATCTGAGGAACGCTTTTTGTACTTTCTCTAACAAAAGCACGTAAGTACTTTCGTATGGATTCCACACACAACTGCTGGGTTCTAACTTGCTACGCACAAGCGCATTAAATATTATTTTGATGGCGTGTGCAGAGCGAAAATCACGGCAATTACGCAGAACAAAACCTAACCTTTGGTAGGACTTTTTAGTTACCGTAGCCATGTGATTATAGAAGGTGAGCTTTTGATCGAATGTGACTCCCAGATCTTACATGGCTGTTGATTTTGTGATAGTGTTATTATTTAAATTGTATCCAAAATTCATTGGATTCCGCATTCAACCGAAAGTCATAGCGAAGCACTTAGAGGCGTTAAAATCCATCTTATTGTCAACGCTCCACTTATATATCGCGTCTATGTCTTGCTGCTTCAAGCTTCAAGTCGTCGGCATATAAGAGACATCTTGCATTATGAAGAACTTGAGGGAGATCATTTACCATGATTAAAAATAATAAAGGCCTCAAAATTGAGCCTTGACTCACAACGGAACGCGTGTGATAGGCACCAGATTCATACATGCCGAGCCTAACAAACTGCTGACGTTCGCGTAGGTAGTCTGCGAAGAAACGGAGAAGAGACGGGGAGAATTCGAGTTTGCTAAGTTTCATCAGCAGCGTGTTATTGTTAACCCTATCAAACGCCTTCCGGAAGACGAAGTAAAGTACGTCTACCTGACACCCGCGGTCTAAGCTGGAGGAGATATAGTCAATAAGTGTCAGGAGATTAGTATTAACTGATCTCTTGCTTCTAAAACCGTACTGCTCATTACATAAGTACTTGTTTATTTGCTCGTAGATAGCATTGTGGAGGATGTTCTCAAAGACCTTCGCCGGGGAAGATAAAATTGCGATAGGGCGGTAATCTTCAACTGAACTTTTGCTTTGAGTTTTAGGAATAGGTGTTACTCTAGAAACTTTCCACTCTGAGGGATATATACCAGCCTGCAAGGCTAAATTAAAAATGTGGCGAAGAGGTTCACTGAGAATATTTCTTAAATCTTTAACGATAAAGGGGGGAATATTATCGGGACCGATAGAGCTGTTAGGTTTAAGTTTATTTATGCCTTTCACAATGTCTACAGGTGACAAGGTGTTTATGTAATTACTGTCACTGGAATGGTCAGCGACACAAACATCATCAGCATTAAGCCGCGGAACATCAGGCAGAAAAACATCAGATAAATATTCGGCAAATACCTCTACCGCCTTAGATCCCGAAAAAGTTACACCCTTGTATGTGTAATGTTCGGTTCAGTACCTTTGGATCGCAGGCTAGAGATGTGTGACCAGAATTGGCGAGGATTGGCTTTTATTGTTTTTTCTATGTTTCTCATGTATGAGGAATACGCATCTGCAATACGGGCCTTTAAACTTGACCTGAGATCCGAAAATAACAAGTACGCGCTGTCGCACTTAGAAAGCTTCCAATTTAAGTATCAGCTAACCGGTTACAGCGATACGCTTTGTTTTTGTCTAGCTAAAATTATGAAATACAATACATCCCGAGCGCTAGTAACTGTGCCGACTACTTCAGTCGGGCTGTCAGCAGTTTGCGATTGATCTCTGATAACCGCGACAACGGATGTTTGTCGGACGCAGGTGTCAACACGGATGACTCACTTGTTTACAATAATAACTTAGCCGACAAGGCGACGTATATTAATTTCGTTGTAGATGGGCACTTGCCTGTATCTTTGAATGAAGTTCGTTTAGAGACTAGTAAAGATAGCATTTTACAACAGGTTTTACAATATGTACAACACGGCTGGCATAAAATAAAATTAGATGACAATAACTTATTGCCTTTCTATAAATGTCGTTTTGATTTAACTGCGGAAGGTGAATGCTTTATTAGGGGACACAAATTAATAATGCAGAAGTCATTGCGAAACAAAATTTTAGACGAACTACATATACCACATTTAGGTATATTAAAAACAAAGATTGAGGCGAGATCTAGATTCTGGTGGCCTTATATAGATAAGGATATAGAAAACAAGATAGCCAACGCGCAGCGGAGTTTGTTTATGTTTACGGCCCACACCCCCACGGGTCCCGTTGACACCTTGACCTTTTCCAGAACGTCCTTGGCATCGAGTACACTTAGATTTTTTTGGACCATGGCAAGGAGAAATGTATCTTATAATTATCGATGCATTTACAAAATGGGTAGAATGTTTTTCCTTACGAAGTGATTACTGAAGGTGTGAGTATTGAAACTACAAGAAACGATGTCTAGATATGGAACAATACATACGATTGTCACTGATAACGGAACCTCGTTTACTAGTAAAACCTTTAAAGATTTCTGCCTTTTAAATGGTATAAAACACATTACTTCGACAACTTCTTCGGCAAGTAATGGTCAAGCAGAAATATAATTACGTAAAAATAATTAAAAAGTTTTTAAGAGGGTTAGTAGCACAGGACACATCCAAAAACGAAATTAAGGCACACCCGTCAGAATTTTTATTCAGATATAGGAACACAAAATACACGAAGACAGATCGCCGGCCGAACTAATGCTCGGACGTAAATTACGTTGCAGGTTTGATTTATTAGACACTTCGGTGACGGCGACCGCGCTTGAGGTCTCAACGTCGTCCTCATTATTGTCACAAAACTTACAAACTAAAGTGCGCCCGAAGCAATCCATACAGGCCAAATATTATAAAGGAAATAGAAACGTTAACTTAGAAATAAATGATGCAGTGCTAGTTAAAGAAACTAACAATAACAAATGAATACGTGGTACAGTACAAAATAAAATTGACAAAAGTTTATACGACGTGTATATACCACAGAAAAACATAAAAGTTAAAAAGCACAAAAACCAATTATATAAACAAAAATCACACCTGGAAAAGCCAAATTAATGACATGGATTGGGCCCTCGCGGAACAGGAACAGGTGGACATTTGCTACAAGGTGCTCATTTTCGAGATCAGCAACGCCAAGACTCACCGAATCAGCTGCTGAAATAGTACTGGCAGCCAACCCTAAGCCTGTTCTCCGAACCGACACAGAAGCTCGTTCAAAATTACGAGATATTGCTCGAGTCAATTATCGGAAGTTCGTCTAGTTGTTATGGTTTCGTTTAGAATATGGTGGAGGGATGTTAGGTTAGCTGTTAATATATATAGCGATAGATATAGAAGTGCGACCTGCGTGTTGTGAGCGTACGCATCATAGCTCAGTGTAATTATACTGCTTGTTACCGAAGGCCGTGTCTTATTTAACAGTTAGGTATTGGCAAACTTTTACATTCAAATGTTTGATTCAACCATAACTTTAGTAAAAAATTCCTGATAAAATAAAATTGGTATTGCAACTAAGGCAGACCATACCTAAGGCAGGAGCATTATGGAGCCGAGAGTGCATTAACCAATGATCATACGTTTGAAACGATGTTTATCACACAGTTGCTAAGGAATACCTGAAAATAACGGAATATTAAGGAAAGTAACGGTAAAACCATTTCTTTCCTATGGGATCCTGCCGTTGTTGTGCCAAAATTATTTTGACAAAATTACATTATCCAAACAAATTTTAGCAACCTTTTTTTATACCAATGCAATATTTGGAATGATTTTAGTACGCACATTTTCAATTGGTCAAATGTATTCTCGGCAGAATATTACCAAGGATAATGTCACTAAGCAAACAATCTATAGATAGTAAACATTTAATCAAATTTTTTGTTATGACATAAATTTAAAGAAATTTTGTTAGATTTTTGTGAGATTTGCAACGAAACAAGCTCATAAATCTGTTTTAAATCGAAACATTTAGGTTAGGTTAGGTTTTTAAAACTGTGACCCCACAACGACCAACTTTTGACAAAAACATATTTTTGAATGTAATACGCTTATATCTTTATTAATTCGAAACAGCTAGGTTAAGTTAGGTTAGAACTGTGACCACACAACAACAACAGAAACATATTTTTGGAAAATGGAAAATCATTTATACAGGTATTCACTAATTATTTGATATTTTAATTAATAATATGACTATAATTAAATGCATTAGATCGCAGAAAGTACATATACGAGTACCAACCTAGTGCAAGGATTCTCACCACGGGTTTCTTGGTTAGCACGTGTTTCTTGAGAGTATTTACTGTTTTTATGTAATTGTTGTAACTTTTGTGACGTATTTTATATAATAATTGTGTTGTTCTTGTTTGTAAACAAGTTTGTATTTTGTTTGTTTTGTGTATTAATAGTTATATCTCTGTTTATCAGTAGTTATATCCAAGATGGATAGAAACAAACCTCCCGATCCTGATCCCCCTGACATTCCTGCTTCTCCAAACCTACTGTCCCCTAACCCACTATCATAATTTGCAGATGTTGTTTGTAGCATCACAGAGATGGAAGTGACACAATCACACCAAACCTCTCAAAAACGTCTCGGTAATGAAGAAATTATATCACCAACTCCACCAACCAAACAACCTAAAAGCCAAATTGGTAGCGTTACATATTCTGATAAGGATAAAGACCCCTACATCATTCATGTTTCTCGCATAGAGACCCAACAAAATGCACGAACATAGTTCGTGATAAAGTTGGTCGTCATCGTGTCGGTGGAGTTCACTTCTCCTCAGAATACTAACTTCTTTTTGGTGAGAAGCTTATTGTCTAAACATAGTTAAACTGCTTCAATTCCATCATTCGACATCACAAGGATGGGCGTCGTTACCGGTGTCCCACTGATATAACACACACTGATATAACAGAGGAATAAACAATATCCTACTTGTTTATGCCCTCTGGTTGTGGCCAAATTCTCAAAGTCAGCCGCATGAATAGGAAAATACAAAATGACGGTGCCTATGAATGGAAAGCCACTGAAACTTGTGTTATCACCTTTGATGGCCAAGTCTTACCAAAACAGGTATATTGCTGTTACACGTCTCTCCCAGTTAAATAGTACATTTATCTCACAATCCAGTGTCGCAACTGTTGCAGATTCGGACATGTAGCAAACCTGTGCAGGTCTAAACCACGCTGCTGTAAATGTGGCCACGATCACACTGGTAATGGTTGCAACATTACTGAGGGCGAGGCTTTTTGTGTACTTTGCTCAGGTAATCACTTTGCCAGTAGCAGGTCATGCCCCGAGCAAGGTAGACAGAAGACCATTAAGACAGTTTTAGCTGAAAAAGCTATTTCCTTTGTCGAAGCTACAAAAACAATCCCAGTTCCTTCGCAAATAAGCCAATGTTACAAAATCACAATTATATCGCTAAACTATAACACAAAACCCAAGTCCCATACCCCACTTTCCCCTTCATATGTCACGGCTGCTCACCACCGAATAGGTTTAAAGAATTTATTCTCATAAGAACAATATATAGGTTCACTTACAATGAGATACAAAGAATTGCTTAAATCTAAATGAAATAAATTTTGCCTCAGGTGCGTGTTGGTGAAGTTATACAAATAAATAGTAGGTAAGAAGTTGCTAACATTAATAAATTTAATAGCGTAGTAAATAGTAAGTCCTCTCCAATCTTCGCAGCCTAATAGCTGCAATCTCAATAGCAATAATGTTTCTCCCAATAAAACTATTTCTATTATTGAACTGCTTGTAAAATTACTTCCTAATATTATCTCTTCTACTTCTTCTAGTTCCCAATCACCGCCCAATGTTGCCAACCAACTTATTCAAATTCTTTCTGACACATTAGAAATGGCGTCTAACCAAGTATTTCTTCAGTGGAATGTGAGGAGCGTGTGGCATAAGAAGCACGACCTCATATTCCTTTTCAACAAGTACAAGCCTCTGGCTTGTTCTTGTAGGCTCTGGGTGTCTTAATGTTCCCCAAAATATTGTTTCTGATGACCCCTTTGATGTGCCATTTACTTTGAAGGAATCGAATATGGTACTCAGTCATGCTGGGACTCCGCACCTGGATGTGATGGTGTGCCATACTCTTCTATCAGACATTCTGGGGCCAAAGCAAAATTATATATCTTAAATATAATTAACTTTTGTTATGATCGTGGTTGGGTTCCAGATCAGTGGGCACTACAAATCATCATTCCACTGTTTAAACCAGGCAAACATGTAGATAATCCGAACGGCCTCAGACCTATTGCTTTGTCTTCAGTCTTAGCCAAATTACTGAAACACCTCATAAAAAGTCGACTTGAGTGGATAGTCGAATCTAGAGATTTACTTCCGAATCACCAATTTGGTTTTAGGAAAGGGCTCAGCACTATGGACAGTGTTGGCGTTTTAGTGACAGACATTCACTTAGCATTTTCCAAAAACGAGTCTGTTATTACAGCCTTCCTAAACATATCTACATACGGCAATGTTTTTCTTCCAGTTCTCAGGAAAAAAATTGTACCAGCTGAGTATTCCAGGTACGAGTAAGATGTTCGAATGCATATAAGGCCTACTTTTGTCTTGCTCCTTGGTCTTGAGGGTCCAGGATAAGGACTTTGAGAAAAGGCAGACTTGGAGGGGACTACCGCAGGGCTTTCTCCTTAGCCCTCTCCTTTATAGCCTATATACAGCCGATATTGGCTCCTGTCTAAACAACAACTGTCATATCCTGCAGTATGCTAATAACTTAGCCCTGTAAGTGTCAGATTCCTCCATCAGTTCAAAATCCCTTTAAACGAAAATTGCACAGCTCCATAGTTTAAAAAAATTAAAAAGCAAAAAAAGTAAAAATTATATTTATTTCAAAACTAACGCCTTGGGCACATGGCCGAGTTTTTATAGAAACACACTTCCATCTGAATTTTAGGATTGACAAGGGAGCGCAATTAAAAATGAAATATCTATTCGTTATTATTATTATTCTTTATTGTACACATAAAACATATACAGAAAAAAACAATGGGACAGTTAATTACAAAGGCGAGCTTAACCCAGCGTTTGGGTTTTCTTACAGCAAACCACAAGGTGAAAAATACAAAATTGCTTAGGATTATCATAAGTGCACAACAAAACTCAAAATCTTACATTGTTGCTTAAATAAACTAAACAAATATGTGATACACAAACATAATATATACCTATAATATAAACAAAGAAATTCTATAAAAAACATATTATTATGGGTCATCTTGACAGGAAATGCTCCCTTATTCCTCTCCTGAACACCTCCAACGAAGGGCTATCCCTTAGAGTGTGTGGAAGAGAGTTCCAAAGGCGTACAGCACGAACAGTAAAGGATCCACCGTAACGACTAGAAGAGTGGGCAGGAAACCGAAGGAGAAGAGAGGACGATGAGCGGCAAGGTTTTCCTCTTGGAACAAGATACTCAAAGCGTTCCCGGAGATACAAGGGGGAGTTGGGATTGTGAAGAACTGAAAAGAGTAAGGAAAGAATGTGGGTATCCCGACGTTGCCGAATAGGCAGCCACCTCAACCGCTTTCGAAATTCCGACACATGATCGTACTTCCGAAGGCCAAAGATGAAGCGTATGCACAAATTCTGCAGACTTTCGAGCT
The DNA here is from genome assembly GCA_951329385.1 of Polia nebulosa. Classification (NCBI taxonomy): domain Eukaryota; kingdom Metazoa; phylum Arthropoda; class Insecta; order Lepidoptera; family Noctuidae; genus Polia; species Polia nebulosa. The sequence continues at coordinate 26,106,909 of OX589602.1, forward strand.
TATCAAGGAGTTCCTCAGTCGCATCAAGGAAGCAGACATCAGCATAGTCTAGAAGAGGTAGAAGAAGAGACTGTGCGAGAGTAATTTTGGTCGAAAAAGGCAGGAACTTCTGGAGACGTTTCAGAGACCGAAACGAACAAAACACCCTCCTGCTTACTTCTGCAATGTGAACATTCCAAGATAGGTTGCAGTCCAGGAAAACACCTAAGCTTTTGACCTTTTTGGTATAGGCTATAGCGATGGCATCGTACAAAACTGGAGGGAGAGACTGGCTACTCAACAGGTTTACAAAGTATCTGCCACCAATAATGAGAGCTTGTGATTTTACTGGATTTACTAAAAGTCCAAAACTTTTAGCCCACTGACTGATATTATTAAGATCATTATTGATGGCATCGATAGCTCCATTAAGCTCTTCAGGTTTAAAGTGGCGATAAAGCTGCAAGTCGTCTGCATAGAGATGGTAGTGTGAAGATAAGACCTTAGTGATAGCGTTAATGAATATAGAGAAAAGAAGAGGAGAAAGGACACCACCCTGAGGAACACCCGCAGCGAGGTCACACCAGTCAGAGGAAGCATCCTCCGAGCGAACCGACTGCGAGCGACCCCGAAGATAAGAATTAAACCACCCAATCACAGGAGGAGATATATTAAGAGAGGATAGGATACCTAAGAGGATGTCAAAATCAACTGAATTAAAAGCACTGCTAAAGTCCAGTAGAATCAACACTGTAAGAAGCCTGTTTTCCATGGCCAGTCGGATGTCGTCAGTTATTTTAACGAGTGCCGATACAGTGCTATGGCCAGGGCGGAAACCAGATTGATAAGGACTTAGCAGGCTATTAGAGGAAAGGAAGTGAGACAGTTGATTATTAACAACACTCTCAAGGACTTTGGATAGGATTGGAAGTATGGAAATGGGACGGTACTGGGAGACTGACGAGGGATTAGGGACTTTGGGTAGAGGCAAAACGTGTGCTTTTTTCCACGCAGAGGGAAAACAGCCAGTAAAAAGGGAGTAATTGATAATGTGGAGAATGATAAGAGCGAGTTCATTCAGGATAAGAAGAAGCATCTGGAGTTGAAGACCATCATCGCCCACCGCTTTCGTGGATATGGATGTGATGGCTCGCTTAATATCCCCCTCTGTAACTGGTTGAAAAGAGAATGAAGTACAAAGTGGCCGTGGAAGTTTAGAGAGATTGTTAAGAGTGGAAGCTTTGACGTTGTTGTCCAGAACAACAGGTGGTTTGGAAAAATGTAAGTTAACTGTGTTAAGGTCAATATCCGGCGTGCCGTCATCAACAGCTTTGCCGACACCAAGAGTTTTGAGAAATTGCCATACTTGTGCTGTGTTGAAGTTCTGAACGGAATTGTGGATGTGGCGCCTTTTAGCATCTCTACACATACGACCGCAGCGATTGCGCAATTTTTTGTAAAAAGTCCAGTTCTCATCAGTAGGGTCCCGTTTGTATCGCCTTTTAGCCTTATCTCTTTTCGACATTGCGCTTTTAATGCTGTCGCACAACCAGGGAGCCGGAAGATCACTCTGACCCTTTTTAGTGGGGCATGCACATCAAAAAGTTTCAGCATTGTCGAGTTTAATTCAGCTACCTTGGTGTCCACGTCATTGCTATCATAAACAGGAGACCAGTCAATAGTGTTCGCATCCTCCCTCAAACGATCCAAATCCATGTTCTTGAAACTGCGAAGGAAGAGAAATTTAGATTTACGCTTGGGAGGACGAATTTTATATGAAAGAAATATAAGGTCATGGTAAGAGAAAGACGCAGAAAGCTGTCCGTGTGTGGCTACTTTGCTTGAATCGGAAACCAGAATAAGATCTAGAAGTGAAGGGTTACAGTGGGGAGCATGATGAGTAGCATTAAGCTGAAGAATTTGCATGTTGACAGAAGAGACAAGAGACCGGAGTGTACGGCTGCGCACATCATCCTTAATCAGGCAGGTGTTGAAGTCCCCGAGTATAATTGTGTGATCGTATAGAGAAGAAAAATATTCAAGATTTGTTTCAAAAGAAGAGAAGTAATCAATTTGAGAGGAGGGACTATAATAAACACCTAAAAGTAACTTAGTGTGTTTAAATGTAATTTCAATAAATAGGTGTTCAGCGGATTTAGAATAATTACTCGGGGACTGATCGACGACTTTATATGTTATGTCTCCACGGAGATAAATGGCGACGCCCCCACATCCCTTGCCAGTTCTGTCATTACGCACAAGCTTATAGCCAGGCAACGAATACTGCGTTGAAGGAAGCGAAGGTTTGAGAAATGTTTCTGAAACAAGGACAGCGTGAATAAGGTCAGAGTCGAAAGAAGTTAATAAATCGGAGTGATGAGCAGGAACGCTTTGAGCATTTATATGTACTGCATTAAAAAACTTACTGTAACAAGAAAAAGTACATAAAAGTTGGTCGCGAAGCTGTACAGAATCATCACTGAACGCACTAGCATAGCTCTCATCAGATGAATCAGAAGATGAACAGGAAACAAAACTACCGTCAACACCACCAAACATAACACAAGTATAAAAAATATATTATAAATAAATTAATTAATAACAATAATTATCAAAACAAAAAATAAATATATATATATATATAAATAACAGTTATGTAACTGCTATTTGGAAGATCCTCGATGCACTCAACATTCTATAAAATATTAAAAGACTCTTATCCAATTACATACAAAAACCGAGAAATATTTCCGAACGAACTATTTAACTTCTTCTATGTTACATTAGTGTCAATTAGTGTTGTCAAAATCACCATATGTCAAAACAAAATAATATTCAGAAACCGACAACAATAATAAAAAGTTAAATACAAACAAAGTATGACAGAAGATTTTGGTTCAATCATTTGGCCTGCTTACGTGATGCCTTATCCGATGACGTGTTTGTTGATGAAGTCACCGGGAACAGCGCAACAAGCTGCCGAAGTTCAGCCGCTGACTCGATCCTTCGGTGCGACTTGTCTGGGAGCAGGATGATTATCTTGCCTTCCGAAGTCCAACACTGCTTTATACCAAAGTGTTTGCGAGCATTCACAAACACCTCGTGTCTAGGCTTGGTTAGAAACTCCGAGACTACCAAACCGGAACCCTTCAACAACGTTTTGTTGCGCCATACCTCACTCCGCAAATTGTAGCTGCCGAACCTGATAAGAAGAGGACGTGGCTTGCCTGTATCTGCTCCCAGGCGATGGCAGGATGAGACGTCCGAAGAAGAGATGTTAGCTATCTTCATATTATCCTTCAGTGTCAATATAGCCTGGGTGGTGTGGTCTTCGTCCTTTTGCTCAGGGAGGCCGTGTAGAAGAAGAACCTGCCTGCGAGACGCCATTTCGTGCCGGTCCAACCCCACAGTCAGCAACTCCATTTGAGTCTTCAGCGCACTCATTGTTTTCCAAATGAGGCACTTAAACTCCATAAAGTCTCGGGATAGGCTGGCTATCGTCTTGTGTGTGACTTCATTACTGCTCACGTTCTTAAGCTCCTTCTCGTAAGTGTCCATCCGTGCGGTGAATGTGGCAGACAGATCCTCCATACAGCTTGACAGCTTAGCATATAGGTCCATTTCGTGAAGTTGAGTTTATGCAGGTCAGGTGAAAGTGAGAAGAGAATTTATAGGTGCAGTGAGTACATCCGAGGATAATTAAAAGTTCTAGTGCATATGTAACACACTTAATATAAATAAACTATTTTTAAATAAGAGCTCTCAAAAAGTTGTGTTGACTTAAGATACCCTCACAAAAAAAAAAAAAAAAAAAAGCGTTTTTTCGTTTAAAATAACATCTAGGGATAATGGCCTCTTACAAAACAACATTTCTTTCAATGGCTGTCGACCCTTTTTGGAAACACATTAAATAAAATAAATAAATAAATAAGCCATTTATTTCTTGCTTTTACAAAGTTTAAAAAAAATTGTTAATGTAAATGTATGTATATATAGTTGGGTTGTAAATTAAAAAAAAATATTGTAATTAAAAAAGTAATTTAGATTTAGTTAGCAAGAACCCCGGAATGGGTAAAGGCCTCCTCCAAAGATGCCCAGGTGTCTCTATCTTGTGCTACGTCTATCCAGTTTGGGCCAGCTGTCCGTCTGAGGTCGGCTTCCCATCTGGTTGGTGGTCTCCCTCGACTTCTCTTACCTGCTGGGCCGGTCCACGCTGTTACTCTCGTAGTCCATCTCTGGTCTGTATATCTCGCGACATGGCAAGCCCATTTCCATTTTAGTTTTAGTGCATAAGTTAGGGCGTCGGTCGCATTAGTGGTTTTTCTTATCTTAGTATGTCTTACCCTATCTATCTTCCTTATGTTGAGCATACTCCTCTCTAGCCCCCTTTGACAGGTCCTGATTTTATTTGTTACTTTAGAGGAGAACTTCCACGTCTGGTACCCATACGTCAGGCATGGCAAGAGACTAGAGTTCATAACTTTTGTTTTGATATCTGTAGGTATGTTACTTTTGAAAATTTCTTTTAGGTTCCAATATTTATTCCATGTTGATTGAATCCTTCTTTCTATTTCTAGTATGTCGCTGTTTTTAGCAAAGCTTAGTAATTTTCCCAGGTATATGTATTTCTCAACATGTTCTAGTGGTTCTCCATTGATTATTATAGGGTTTTTCCATCTGTTGTTGGTCATTATCTTGGTTTTAGTTACGTTCATCTCAAGTCCCACCTTGGTACTGGCTTGATGTAGGGACTCTATCATGCGTTGCATCTGGCCGGCCGTCTCTGACAGAAGTACCAGGTCGTCTGCGAACCTAAGATGACTCAAATATTCACCTTTTATATAGAGTCCTAGACTTCGAAAATCCAGCTTGCCAATGATGTTTTCCAGGATTGATATAAATAGTATTGGGGAAAGGGGGTCCCCCTGTCTTACTCCTCTTTTTATGGGAAAACGTGGGCCGATGAACTCGAGTTTGATCCTTCCTTTATTGTTATTGTATATACTTTGGATAGTTTTTATGTATACTTCTTCAACTCCTTGCTCTGCCAAGCTTTCCCATATGCTGTTGTGTGAAACGGTGTCGAAGGCTTTTTGGTAGTCAATAAAAGTTATGTATAGAGTTCTCTGCTGTTCTTGATATTTTTCTATTATTAACTGTATTGTATGGATGTGGTCAATTGTTGAAAATCCTTTTCTAAAGCCCATTAAGGGACCCTAATTAACAGCAAAAAAAAGGATATTCTATTCATACAAAATACTAAAACATTTGAGAGTTTTGGAAAGTGCCTATAATAAAGTGTTGTGTTTTACTGCAAACATATGTCTGAAGGGACGCTGAGAAACGATATCTTTACAAATTCTAAGAGATTGGGAAACAATTAAGATTTGGTACAAAAACTACTCGTAACATAAAAAGCTATTCGGTGCGAAAGCGTGGGAGCGGGAGAGCTAGCAAGGCTTGGAAGGGCGGAAGCGAAGCGATGCGATGTCGAGGACAGACGGCCTTGAAGCTTGGTGGAGCGCAGGACGTGGTCGAGGAGTTGGAAGGCCTATGCCAATTGAGTTTTAGACGGACTAGTATTGTTAGTAGTCTAGTTCAGTTAGGTTAATTAATATTCAAAGTGTGTGTGTCACTACATCTCTGTGAAGAATTGACTAGGGCAATAGTATTAGTTCATAATCGAATATTATGAGTGTAGTTTATACTAGGTTTTAAATATCAGTAAGTAGAGTATAGAGTCAGTGGTGGAACGTGAGAGAAGGAGGGCTGCGCTTGAGACGCGTGCAGCTCGTCTAGCAGGGAACGGTAACTGAGGGGTATTGTATAAACTCAGCGTTGCAAATCCGGTAAGTGCCAACTTTAATTAATTAGTCTCTTATAGATAGCATGTGTACAGTTATTGTCAAGATACTAATATTGTGGCCACAGATTAAGTTTCATAATTTGTAAAAGACATATACCGTTGTAGCTCTAGGGAAAGCTAATGTTGTAGCTAGGTTGGTTAAAGCTATACCAAATTAATTAGACTTAATTAGTGTTTAAAGTATGTGTGTGTGTTTTCTGTTAAGCCGTTTTGGTTGGTTTTGGTTCGGTACCAGTAGAACGATCGCCGCCTATGGTCAGGCCAATAGATCTAGGACACCGTAATTGGCAAGTTCATGAGAATATATCCTTGTGAATCGATTGTTAGAGCGAGAGTTTCAGTTTATACTTGAGTAATATAAGTTTAGTTCAGACTATATTTTGTATATTAGTAGGAGTAACGTGAAGGACAAGTGTACGAATCTAGTTGATCGTGTTAATGACCGAATGGATGAGTGCCGAATGTTTACCCTCTATGACTTGAATGAGGTGACCTATACCTGCGTTTGGTTCTAGGGACTCGGGCAAAGCCCATATGGTGTGCGGTTTACATACACCAACCGACTGTACGACAACAATGACTATAAATTGACTGAGCTGATGTTTACTGTTACAATAAGGTTGAACCGAATTGTTACACGTATTATGTTCGGGCACATTCGAACCATAACGTTATTTTGTAATTGTTAGAGAATGAGCAACCAAACGTTAGTAATGGTTCCTTCTTCCCATGGACCGACTGACTGCAGGATACTTTAGATTTGCCTGATAGAAGACTCTCCTGGGTTTCGGGGGTAGGCTATGCAAAACTCCCTCTAATGGATTAGTAAGCGTTCTGAAGAACGTTAGGAAATCGTTTCTCGTTAAATCACACCCGGCCCCCGTTGGCCTATCACAGAAAAAAATATTATATTTAGCGAGACACGTAATTTAGGGTGAACAGCCGAAACGCTCAACTGATAGTCGCAATTCGGAGACCAAGTAAGCTGCAAACACCCTCGAACTGGGGCAGATTAAAGGAGTGAGAAGTGACGACCAGAAACCACTTCGGCTTATAGTAAGGCAATCGTAAAGAGTTCTGCAACCGACTGACGACGCGGTACGCTTGTACTCGCTTTGTTTTATCTAGATAATGGGCGAGTAGGCCGAGGTAATGGGACTAATTTGTATAGCGCGCTTCCAGTATAGTTGGAAACTTGTCTCGCCCAATGACATAGGTACTTCGCAGTCCTCTGTCTTAGGATTGAGTGAGACATGTCAGAGCCTAGGGAACGTGTTTAGCTGGAACCGCTTCAGGTTGTCTCTAGGTCTACGCTTTCTAGGACCGGCTCTACACGTACGACGTGACAGCCACTGTAAAGTGACCTCACGTCACTAGGTTGGGCCCCTACACTATGTAACAAGATCCATTAACGCAATGCGAAATAACGCAGCACTCAATACAAGCGTTACGTGTCATATACCCTTTAGTTTCCTCTCAGTCTTGTAATGTTCATAGTACAATGGAGAAGTAAGTTTCCATTCCTTATTCCCTTATACATATGGATCACCAATCCTAATTGATACATATTAACTTTGTTTACTTCAATCCCTTCCTAGTGGACCTAGCTCTAGGTAGGTATAGGAAATCCATCACAACTTAGGATATGTGTGAGTGTTCGTGAGTGTGACAGGAAGAGTGTTCTGTTATTCTGATTTATTCTAGGCTGATATTGTGTTTAAATAATAATTTGAACAGATACGCGGGTGGAGCCGCGGGGAGAGCCAGTTGGCTTAAGTTCTTAAAACTTAACAGGCAGAAGCGTGTTGTTGGCGCTATCGAACTGTCTGTGTAGGATTTCAAGGGAGTTGGAATGTTCAACTCTGTTTACTTCTTGAGTGAAGACTCAACTATATTACCAGTTAGTATTTGTATTAATTCCTGAATTTATATTCTCTATCTGTGACCTTTGTTTCGGTCAGATACGAGCACCGTACTTTATGGATGTACTTGTTGTACGAATGATGCACTTTCATTGGGGTTGGGTCGACTATATTTACCACATTATACAGTCTACGACTGTTTAGGGACCATGTCTCCTAAGAGCATGTCGACGAACGTTTCTGCTGCTGAAATTGCCGCCCCCGTCACGTTTTACAGCTTGAAAGAGTTGCTAGGGACTTGCTTCTTATAAGCATGGTTACGACGTATTGACGCTGGAAAGGCGATTGCGTCACTAAAGGAGTGTTAATCTGAAGTATTATGAGTGCAGACGTGAAGTATCGTGTGAGTAGATGTTGACCGACTACCTACTACGCTAGCGTAAAGGTTATTCACACGAACTATCGTTAATTAAAGATTTACTTAGCATCCTTTAGTTATATAATATGTTTCTAAACCACTTCTTATGTGTTTCACAACTTGAATTCCTAAGTCTCACAAATCATGTCTTTCGGGCCCTTCCTTGTTTCAATAACAAGGCTTTGGGCTGCTTTATACTTATGGAATCGAATCGAATTATCATCGGTTGAAGCCATGACCTGTCAGGGACGGGTGGCACAAGGTATGTGCGGTAATGAACTAAGTAATAAACTTAGTTCTGGAGGGGCACTACCTTTTCCCACAAAGGAAAACCGAACCTCAACACAAAAATCTATGATATCACAAAAAACGAAAATTTTTATCAGCTTGGGGTCTTTTAGGAACAGTCACATAGTCAAAGGGAAGTTCCGATAGATTGGATATCTGGTCATTGTGGCATTAAGAGCAATGAGTGCGCTGATGCCCTGGAAAACAAATTCATGCTCGTCAGCTTCTGTTGATCTCACTCACGACTTTCATTAGGGTTATGACTTGCTGAACCTGACAAAAGCAAGCCTTCAATGTGAATTGGCAGGAACAGTGGAATAACACTGGTAGGAAGAAGGGTAGGTTCTACTATGCAGTTTAGCTAAGCATAACATCTAAACCCTGGTTCTTCAATAATTGAAGAACCAGGGTAAAAAAGGTTTCTAAAACAATCTATCCGTCCTTTGCAGAGTCTGCTTAGGTTTTTGTTGCACTCCTGTTTTTCTAGAAAAATTTCGTGTTCATGACTCCTCCCTGTGCGAGTGCGGTTTGGAAGAGGGCACACTGGACCACATATTCTTTGAATGCTCAAACAACATCCCTCCTTTAGATTTTTAGAGTCGTCTCCCTAAATTTTCGATAAGATAAGATTCCTAGTCCAATTAATTGCCCCTCTCTTTTAACATAATCCTTCGCCTAATCTACTTGTGGCGCTGATGAAATTTATACGTCACAACAACATAAAACTATGAGTGATAGCTTCAAATCTGCATATCTGTCTTTGTAGTTGTTGTATATATTGTATATTTATTGTTTCAACCATTATCATGTATGTAGTTATTTTTATTTTTTGTTTGTTTCAGTCCAGTACTAACCCAACGAGTTCAACTGTATCATAACAATCGGATTTTTTGTTACGTCTACAGTTGCTGTCCATTTAAAAAAAAAATTGTTTTAATTAACTATGCACACACTTGCTTTACAAGTTACTTTGACATTGGCAGAACAGTTGACATCGGCTCTACTTGCTATCAATAAAAAAAAATAGAATAGAATACTAGTGCAAAGGTTTTATTTTTGTAATTGTGTAATCAATTTCTCAATTAATCGTAAACCTCACGAAAACTATCCTTCTCATATTTCTTCGCTTCCAGATTAAGAATTGAGCTTATTTTTATATTCTGTTATAAAAAATATGGCAAACTTTTTAGATCATGTCTCAACTCAATACATTTTGGCCCACCATTTTCCATCTCCTTTGCGAAGTAATAATTTTGCAAATGAAATTATGCGGGAAATTGTTTGGGAAGTGATAATTAGTATTTTTTTTTAGATGAAACAAGTGTAACGCCTTGACTTTGTATACGATATTGTCGGTTAATTAAATCCTACAATTTTCTACTACACTTGCAATGTTCGTGACTGTCAAAGCTGTACTGTGACGTCACTTTCCTCGATACGCCTTGTTTAAATCTTATTTTATGTCCTTAAATGAATAATATTACTAATTGTTTGTGATCTAGTAAAGCAGAAATTGAAATTTAAATATTATAATAAAATGTTAGTGAAAATTAAAGTACTTTTTACGAATAAAGTGTTACTTTGACTCATATATTATTTCGTCACTACCGGCATTATTGAGAACGATGCGTTTTGAGTTTTCATTTAGTTTAATCAAAAACATGCAACACAAAATAATGAATTGTTGAATATGTGATTTAAAAAAAATAACAAGTACACCACATTGATTCTATGGTCCAATACAACGTTTATATAAAAAAAGTAAAAAAAAGTTTTGATTTACTTGCATATTATTATTCCATATTGTTATCAAAATTAGATTTTTTGTATTAAGAATCAAAATAAATATTGCAAAGTATAATAAAGCAATATTGTTTACATTTTCAATTCTATTTTATTTATAATAAAGACCCATGTTCATTAATCACAAAATTATGTATAATTAAAAGAGATTTAATATAAATAGTTGAGGGTCATTTATACTGCATCATAAATGTCAAAATAGTCCAATAATAACTACTTATCGAGTAGTATTGTTGAAAAATGAATAATTATCTTTAACTTTAATATTTGTAGATGTTATGGAGATTAATTGACGATTTTCTTCGTTGTTTATTAGTGGTGGAAACACATTTACAAGTATTGCAAAACCCAGAGGTGTCCAAAAATAAAGTAAGATTGCTTTTCATTTTATACTCTTACTTTTAACATCTAAGTTAGAAATAAGGTCGCCATCATTATAATTAGTATTGCTAACCTGAAGATAGTTTACCGTTATTACGAAAGAAGTTGAGAACAGTTCCAATTTCCAATTTCTCCATGTCGTTTTTTCAGCAATGATAATATGTATCTCAGGGTAAGCTTTGATCACTTTGTGGTTGGATTCCTCAGGCCATATTCAAATGCAATAGTCCTTTATTTGATTTATCTTTACTTTAATTTAAATAGTAATTATATATTTATTACTAATATATTAAAATAATCTTTAGATAATAATAAAAAAGAGAGTGCGAATTTATGAGTTTCTATAAACTTGGAGGATTATCTTGGAGCAATATCTACTTTAATAATAGGGATGTTTCCAGGCTTTACTAATCATAATTCTATTTAGTCCGTAAAAATATTGGACACGCATTTTTTTGCTGTACCAAGTCAATAAAAAATGATAACACGCAACAAATTTCAGGACTGGGGGCTTCTTATGTCACTTCGTCGTAAAATGTGTCGCACGGTGTGATATCACGCGAAATTTCAACGTACTATATGGACCTCATTTTTCTTCTTTGACAAATAAAAAAATGTGTCCAATATTTTTTGGTAACCTTACTGAAGAAATATTTTTTATTTTCTGAAACCACCCAATTCTTTCTAAATGCCACGAAAAGTGGAGGTAGGCCACATAAGTACCCACATTAAAATTATTTCAGGTGGTTAGCTGGTCCATGGGCGCAGCAGCCTTTGTCGAGATCGTAAAGAATATAATACTTATTACGATAACTTGTTGGCAATGTGAGAAGTTCTATATATCTGTGGAGGAAGCTGGGTCAGCATGTATACAGCGTTTGATGGGAACAAACTGTTCTGGTAAGATTTTTCTTTCAAGATTTGCTACATTCAACAATCATAATTATTTTTCTTTAAACATCAAACACTGTTATTGTTGCAGAGAGTGTCAAACATCTCAGCAAACGCGTGCTGCAAGTTAACCGGACTTTCAGAAAGATGACTGCGCATGGTTTGTTTACTATAGACGCCTCTTTACCGATACCCTTGGCAAAACAAATAACAAGTTATATTATTGTATTGCTTCAGTTTGCTTTTCTGTAAAAAAAAATTGGAAGAATTATACGAAAAATGTGAAATTGAAGATAGAACTAAAATCTTTTCTAATTTAGCAAGGCATATTATAATTATAGCGAATTTCTGGCGGAAGCATTGATTGGGATTTTGATGTTTGAGTGATAGTTTTACACATAATTGATATAGATTAATGTAATTTAGACAATTTCTTGATTTTGTATATTTATTTGTCATATGTAGATAAATGAGATTTTGACGTTTGAATAATATGTTTTTACACATATTTGTTGTAGATTAATGTAATTTTGACATTTCAATGATGTTGTATTTAAATTTGACACAGGTAGATTACTGTAATTTTAACGTTTGATTATATTTTATACAGATTTGACATATTTTGATATTGTATTACCTGTAAGCATCCAATGGGCCTCAGGATGCCCAAAATCGTTACCGACCTTCAACATCCAATGGGCCACAGGGTGCCCCGCCGACTAGCGCGGTTTCAACCTCTATTTTTAAATAAGTAAAGGTCATATTATCGTGAAAATGTGTGTTTTTACACACTCGAAGAGTGATAGTATCGTAGTTTTACAAACATTTCCATATACAAATACTGTTTCGAAAAAATTTACAAAAAGTTTTTAGTTGCATGTTTACGTTTGTGAATGGCGGACGAAATTTTGCTAGAATTGTGTGTTTTATACAGTTTTATGTGTCATGTTGAGTATATATTAATTGGTGTGTTATTATTACGTCGATATCACATCGGTTTAGAAAAATATTTTGAAGAAATATTACGTAATAACATTTTTATCAAGGTCAACCGATTTTATTCGTATTGTTATTGTGAGCGTGACTGATGTGAGCTTGTATGTGTTATTCAAAGTTTGAGAGTATGTATTTATTTTAAGGTAGTTATTACATAGTATTAGAAAAAACGCAACACAAAACGCAACGCAAACGCAGAAACGCAATTTGAAAAAGCAGTTACTTTGTTTTGTTTCCGTAATATGAAGTTTGAGTATGAATATTAGGAAAATATTTTATCGGACTGTACAAAAAAAACAATGTTATTAGATTACTTGTCTATTCATATTATAACATGCAAAATTTCGTGTAGATTGATACAGTGGTTTCATCAGAAACCAACTTATCATGTGAACAGATACTATTCCCGCCAAATCGTTGATAACAGCATTTGATTAGAATTCAACTCTCGTAACACAAGTATTGTTTACATTTTATTATAAGGTCTGTTTATTCAACAACCCAAAAAAAAAAACTTCAAGTGCCTCGCACCAATAGAAGCGTCAGCGAACCGTTTTATGTAAACAAAGTCGTAAACATGTCAATGGCGGGAAATAGCGTGGATGTTGACGGATGTGGCGGTGTTGCGCGTTCGGATGTTTATAGGTATTTAGACAATATTAACATATCTGTTGCTGATGACCTGCAGTTCTACCTACGCACAAACTGACATTGACAATCTGACTAACTGCATCTCGTTCTTGGCCAAGCGCGTATTTCGCGATAACAAGAGCTTTAAGTGTTTCCTATGATTATTTATTATGAAGGTTGGTCTAAAAAATGTTTACCTTTAGTTCAAGAGGGAAATTTATCATGTTTGAGTGCAATATGACGTTATTTTTAAGTTTTAGTTGAACCCGGTCATCTGAGCGACTAAGTTGCTGTTTTAAATTTGTGTTTTGTGAAAGTTTATTGTTAGGTTATTCAATTATTGTGATATCGTACTGTAACTTCAATAACTAAAGGTGATTTAATTCCAATAAAAATGCCATTAACACCATCACAGGTTGCACAAGCTGTAGCATTGATCGAACAAGGGCTGACACAGCGAGAAGTTGCTGTTATACTGAATGTACCACGTTCATCGATGCAGTATGCGCTGAAACGATACCAGGAGACAGGCCGCTACTCCCGCAGACCAGGCAGCGGAGGCGTCAGATGCATATCAGCCCGGGATGACCGCTTTATTGTCCTGGAAATTTTGAGAAACCGCTACCTCACCGCTGTTGAGATACGCCAGCGACTCCAGTTTACAAGAGGTGTCAATGTTAGTGAACGTACAGTGAGAAGACGAATGGAGGAAGTGAATTTACAAGCTCGTAGACCAGCACGCGGCCCAAAACTTCTCAGAAGTCACCGAGTAGCTCGACTTCGATTCGCACGAGAACACGTCAACTGGACCCATGAGCAGTGGGCTCGAGTACTGTTCACAGATGAGTGTCGAATCGCTTTACGAGCTCCAGATGGTCGGGAGCGAGTGTGGAGAAGAAGAGGAGAGCGGTTTTTACCCATTACCACCACACAAACTGTTAGTTTTCATGGAGGCTCTATAATGGTTTGGGGAGGAATAAGTTCCGATGCACGTACGGAGTTAGTTATCATCGATAACCGATTAACGGCAACACGATACATCGAGGAGATTCTTCAGGAACACGTTGTAACAATTAAAAAAAAAATAGTTAAAGAATTTGTGTACAATGTTGGTTCGGGGTTTGTGGCGCCATCTGGCCGAGAACTTATGTAGTGCTGCAAATGTCGGATCAATAAGTACCACGTAGAGACACCAGATGGCGGTTGACCACCTTATTTGAAATCTTGAATAATTATGGAAATTGTGTTATAAAATATATTAAAATAAACACAACCGTTCCTACTATATTGATACTATGTATTAAATGTAATTCAGAAATAAATAATGCCTAATTAAATTTATATGTTAAACTGTGAAATGGAAATGTTTGACATTTGAGTGGTAATGGAACGCAATCCTTGAAATATGGAGGGTCACTTTTTTTTGGCTCTGATACGTAGATGTGTCATAACCTCTGTGAGTTGGAAATAACCAAGAAAGTATTTAACTGATGTCTCGAAAAGTAGCTGGAACCAGAGTTAAGTTCAAATGCATTAAGCATTCGGATGTAGGATGATGTAAGTAGTCTTTTTGGGTTTTTTTCTGTGCTGATGCTAAGTCTTAAGCGCGTGGCATTCAGGAGTCTGATCAAATCTTTCTATTTGTTGGCAGGGTTCCTACGATAGATTTATATTTAATTACTATGCAAAAACTTTATAAATGGTCGGATCATAGAATGGTTCCGTACGCAAGCATACACGTGTACATACCTCATGCACAAAGCCCGAAGATAGGTAACAGGGTCTCAGGCCATAAGTATCTCTGACGCTAGCCGGTGGAAGAAATATTTTCTTTACAATGGCACCCAACGTGGGGCATGAGGTTTGTTTGTAGTAATATGGTTAAGATAGATTAATAATCTTTAGTTAATTCTTTTAGGTCAAGTATTTTGACACAATTGTGGTTAAAGGCACATGGTTAGTTAATTTGAAGTTGCCAATATTAAGTTCTAATACTTATTAGTTAACCCTAAATAGTGTTTAATTTAATTGTTAAAGCTATTTACTATTAAACATATTACTTTTATAGTGTTTAAATTGAGGTTAGAAGCACATGGTTTAAATGTTAAGCCGCTTATTGAACCTCAACACTTAGTGTATGTATTCTTAAATTTAATTAATACAACTTGTGGGTAACTTTGTTACACTTAATGTTATATAATATTAACTTGTTTATTAACTTATATAATGTTAACTTGTTTATTAACTTATATAATATTAACTTGTTTATTAACTTATATAATAGTAACTTGTTAATTTACCTTAAGAATAGAAACTTAAGATAGATTTCTTTTGTTCAAGATGGATAAACCAATATGGTTAGATTACCATCCTAAGGAGGAACTTATTCAAGAATTAAATTACTTTAATGTTTCTGCAGATCCAAAGGCATCCAGGGACGAGGTTCGCAAGCGGTATCGTCGTCTATGTGGTCTCTATCGGAGGGGTAGCATCAAGCAGGAGGACTATCCGGCACCTGCGGTGGCCGATGAGGTACGCTTGTGTTCGGAACCGATCGCTGAGTTGTGCCGCTTACATAAAGAATCATCTGCGGATGATAGTAAAGTAGTTAAACGAGTCTTAGCTAGATCTCAGTATTACCTATTGAGAATTTCTCGGGTGATTAATACTTCACCGGAGTTATTAAAACTTAAAGATGACTTGATTAATATAATCACCTCAGTACAAGAGGATTCTGATGATGATGAAGAAATGCAATCTACGCATGACTCATCACCAGAGAGAGAAATAGTGGAAAAACCACAAGTAGTTCTTGTAAATGACAGGGCAATTAATTTGTGTACTTTGAATTTAAAATATGACGGTACTACATGTGTTAGGATTTTTACTAAACGTTTAGAAGAGTTGAGGCAGGCTAGGGGAATACCTGAAGAACGTGCATTGATTGCTTTCTCGGATCTGTTAGAGAAATCCGCATTAAGTTGGTATAGAGCAAATAGACATACCTTCACTTCTTATGGGCATTTGCTTAGTTGTTTACGGGAGGATTTTGACATCCCAGATTTAGATTATAGGTTAAAAAAGGAAATACGTTCTCGTACACAGGCTAAGCAGGAATCTATGATGGTATATATGTCTGACATGAAGGGTATGTTTAATAGACTTGCAACCCCCCTCTCACAGGATGAACAATTAGAGATCTTAATGCATAACATTAGACCTGAATATATAATGGAATTAGCTTTACTTGATATTAAATCTAATGGCGATCTCCAGTTTTATGGTAAGAAGATTGAACTTGCTCGTGCTAGGTCAGATCAGTTTGTTGAACCTAACCTTCCACCAAAATGTAATCAGGTTTCCCGGTCTATGAAGGAAACGGATAAACAAAAATGCAATAAGTCTGGGGTACCAGTGGCTGTACTTGACACTCCATCTACTTCTGGAGCAAAAGTTAAGAAATGCTTTAGGTGTGATAGCACGGAACATTTCACAATCAAATGTGAAACTTCAAAAGAGGTGGTTTGTTTCAGATGCGGTAAGAAAGGGTTTAAAAGTATAAATTGTCCTAATTGTTCAAAAAACGAACAAAATTGAGCCACAATGACTTAATTGTAAATTTAACATCGTACTCACCACAAAGTAGTGTGGCTCTTTTTCAGGCAAACAAAGGTGATATTAGACCGCATTTGAGAGTTAACATTTTGGATTTGGAAGTTTATGGTTTGCTGGACACTGGAGCAGTTTGTTCAATATTGGGCAATAATTCACATAAAATATTTATGAAATTTGGGTTTAAAATGATAGAATTACCCAAAGGGCAAAATGTTAAAACTGCAGACGGTTCAAGAGTTAAATGTTTAGGCTTAATGCAATTACCTATAAATTATTTAAATCAAATTAAAATAATAAAGTTTTATGTTGTTCCCAACATAGTAACTTCAATCATTTTTGGTATTGATAAGTTGTTTGGTCCTGAGTTTGACAATAAAGTGTTTGTTTTTCAAGATGACATAGTATGCATCTCGAATGAATTTAATGAACATGTTAAAAAAAGTTTATCAACGTTTGAAAGAAGCAAACTTAACAATTAATATGAGTAAATCTCAATTTTGTAGAAAGGAGCTTAAATATCTCGGATACATGGTTGATAAACAAGGTCTTCGTACTGATCCTTCTAAGGTGGAAGTGATACTTAATTATCCTACACCGACTTCACCTAAAGAAGTTAAAAGATTCATAGGTATGGCGGGCTGGTATCGTCGATTCATAAAGGATTTTTCTAAGATTAGTAGACCGCTTAGTAAACTTACCTGTAAGAATCTTGCTTTTGAATGGACAGAGGAAGCTGAGGAAGCTTTCAATACATTGAAATAAAGCTTAATTTCAGCTCCAATTCTTAAATGTCCAGACTTTAATTTACCTTTTTCAATACAAAGTGATGCTTCTGCCTATGCTATAGGGGCTGTACTGACGCAGTCATATGACAATTTTGATCATCCAGTTGCATTCTGTAGTAGACTACTTAATAAGCACGAGGTTAATTATACTACTACAGAGCGTGAGTTATTGGCTGTTTTGTTTGCTTTGGAACAATTCAGAATGTATGTGGAGGGTCAAAGGTGCAATATTATTACGGATCATGCGTCATTACAATGGTTTCATAAATTAAAAAAATCCTTCAGGGAGATTGGCTCGTTGGAGTATTCGTTTAAGTCAATTTGATTTTAATATTATACATAGAAAAGGTAAATAGTTGGTTTTGCCAGATGTACTCTCAAGAATTAAAGTAGAATCAGTAGAAATTTCAGATAATCCTCAAGATAAATGGTATTTAAAAATGGTAGAAAATTGTGAAAAATATCCTCATAAATTTCCAAATTATACACTTAAAGGTAATAAATTATTTAGACATTCTAAAAATAAATATAGTTTAACTTCACAATTCTCTTGGAAACAAGTGATACCAAGTGAAGACGTGGGACATCTACTAAAACAATTTCACGATGATCCCACTGGCGCCCATCTCGGTATATTTAAAACTCATAAACGATTAGCATTACATTATTTTTGGAGAAACATGTACAAGGATGTTGAGAACTATATCAACAGTTGTCAAACTTGTAAGGAGTACAAACCGGTAAACTCATCTCGGCCTGGTTTAATGGGTAACCCAAAACAGGTTACCAAACCATTTCAAGCAATTTGTTGCGACTTATTGGGACCTTTTCCTGTATCGACTAAAAGAAACACAAGTTTGTTAGTATGTTCTGACTATTTTAGCAAATACGTAATGTTGTTTCCTATACGGAACGCAACAGGTAATGCTATAGTTAAGATACTTGAGGAAAAAGTGTTTCTGGTACATGGGGTTCCTAAATTTGTCTATGTAGACAATGGTCCTCAATTTATCTCAAAACAATTTCGAGAATTAATGTGCAAATATAATGTGCCAAATATTTACTATAATCCAAGATATCATCCACAGGTTAATCAGGCTGAAAGAGCCATCAGAAATATTCTGTATGCGATTGCCTCATATGTGAAATCAAACCACAGACAATGGGACAATCACATACCAGAAATCCAGTGTGCTCTTAATACGTCAGTTAACGAGTCCACTAAATTTTCCCCTTACTTTCTTGTCCATGGGCGAGAGATGTTTGTGGATGGTAGGACACATCAAGACTCAGAAGTACCACAGCCGGTTTTTGATTTAACTGTGGTAGATCCTAAAATCCATGGAGATAACCTAAATGAGCTAAAAACAATTTTTGAGTCAGTTAGTAAAAATTTAAAACTTGTGCACGATAAAAATAAAAAACATTATAACTTGAGGAAGCGACCTTTGGAATATAAGGTTGGTCAAATAGTTTATAAGAGGACATTCACATTGTCGGATGCTAGTAAGCATTTTACGTCGAAATTGGCACCGCGTTTTGTAAGACGTGTTGTCTCGTTTAAACATTCACCTGTTGTGTATAGCTTAAAAGATATGCAAGGTAAAAGTTTAGGTAAATTTCACATAAAGGATATTTTGAAATATGAAGATTCCTGATTTTAAGCATTTTTGAGTCAATTTGGGTAGCTATCTAATCTGTCTAATTAGAAATATTTGCACAAAAATTTACTAACTTAAGTAGTTGCTTACCTGCACTCAAACTCTGGTAAACTAAGCTTGAGTGTTGTACATACTTGCTTGCTATATGCATAATAGTTGTTTAAATTAGTAAGTAATGGATAGTGGAAGCATTCAATGTTCGTATTCGTTAGGTTGAAAAGTTTTTGCCTTATTCTTATTTAGTAGGCGTAATGTTATTAATTGATAATTTAAATTAAATTAGTACTTATATAGTAGTAATTTAGTCACTGTGTCTGAGGGGAATCTAAATTCAGATTTGTTTAGGGTTGCCCCAGTTTCTGTCGAGGGTTTTGGTGAGATTCTGAATGCGCATGGCAATATAGTTTTGATTTAAAAAAAATCTTTCTAATGAAAGTTTTTTTTTTGACCGGGGAGGTGTATTGTAACAATTAAAAAAAAAAATAGTTAAAGAATTTGTTTACAATGTTGGTTCGGGGTTTGTGGCGCCATCGGGCCGAGAACTTATGTAGTGCTGCGAATGTCGGATCAATAAGTACCACGTAGAGACACCAGATGGCGGTTGACCACCTTATTTGAAATCTTGAATAATTATGGAAATTGTGTTATAAAATATATTAAAATAAACACAACCGTTCCTACTATATTGATACTATGTATTAAATGTAATTCAAAAATAAATAATGCCTAATTAAAATTATATGTTAAACTGTGAAATGGAATGTTTGACATTTGAGTGGTAATGGAACGCAATCCTTGAAATATGGAGGGTCACTTTTTTTTGGCTCTGATACGTAGATGTGTCATAACCTCTGTGAGTTGGAAATAACCAAGAAAGTATTTAACTGATGTCTCGAAAAGTAGCTGGAACCAGAGTTAAGTTCAAATGCATTAAGCATTCGGATGTAGGATGATGTAAGTAGTCTTTTTGGGTTTTTTTCTGTGCTGATGCTAAGTCTTAAGCGCGTGGCATTCAGGAGTCTGATCAAATCTTTCTATTTGTTGGCAGGGTTCCTACGATAGATTTATATTTAATTACTATGCAAAAACTTTATAAATGGTCGGATCATAGAATGGTTCCGTACGCAAGCATACACGTGTCGAGAGATGCCCAAGATTAGATGACCACGGCGTAGATGCCGTTTGAGGATCTCTGAACTGGACCTATAATCTTCGAACGATATGGTAAAAGTGTTTCGACATAAATTGTAAGTTGAACATACAATTTTCTGAGAACGGAGTGCTATATAGTGTGTTGCAGTGTTATAAATAAACGTGATATATGTGAAGACCAAATCTAAGGACTCTTATTTACTACATACATACCTCATGCACAAAGCCCGAAGATAGGTAACAGGGTCTCAGGCCATAAGTATCTCTGACGCTAGCCGGTGGAAGAAATATTTTCTTTACAACGTGTTACCATATTCAGGGTTTATTGGATTTGACGAATTCCTCCTAATGCACGATAACGCGCGCCTACACGTTGCACATTGCGTGGAGGAATACCTTACAGAGGTTGGTATTCAAAAATTGCAGTGGCCAGCTCGTAGTCCAGACTTAAATCCAATAGAGCATATCTGGGACAAGCTTAAAAGAAAAATAAAGTCCTCCTCCAACCCGCCTGAAACTCTGAATCAGCTTCGAAATGCAGCACTGACCGCTTGGGAAAGCATACCACAAGTTGAGATTAGAAACATCATCCAAAGTATGCCAGAACGAATGCAAGCTGTTATCGGGGCTAGGGGAGGAAACACCCGATATTAAAATGCAAACACAACGAAGACTTTTTGGTTATTTTTCATTTTGTGTTCTTTTTAAATTGACAGTGTTAAAACCAATATTTTTGTGAAACTGCTTATTTTTTTAAAGATTACTGCTGGTGCATCATTTTTTCAATAACTGAGTTACAAAACCATAAAAAATCCCTAATTTAGTGCATAAACCCATAATATAGTGAAAATTAAATATTTAAATAGAAATTATCGGCAAGTTATTGGTGGCCAAGTTTCCGTGCCGGTGAGCACCGACTTCCGAAATTAAAGTTATTTTTTTAATTTTTTTTTTTGGAAGTCGGTTGCTCTTTGCATCTGTACTTTTATTGCATCTATCGTTAGGGTCCATTATAAGGATGAAATCTCTCTAACATACTTGATAAATTAAATGAAATGAAAACCATGACATCTTAAATTATTTCAATTATTTCCAAAAATATGTTAAATACGGTATCTGGGCACTTTTTTCATTAATGTGGATGAATTTTTTTGATGCTTAATGAGTTGTTTTCATACGCATTTGTACATGTTAGGTAGTTTGTGTATATGTTTAAGAAGAAAATAAATGAAAAATAACCATTGCTTTATCAGCATTAGATCTGGACACTCACTTACGTCAATTGATTCATCTTAATCTTGCAAGTGCTACTAAAGACATGGCAGTAATCAAAACACAATATGGCGACGACCAGACGCCACAATATTGTGAAGAAGAAAAAAAAGGAACTTCGATGAACTACGTATGTTAAATGGCGTATCAAAATATAGGGTTTGAGGAGGCGATTAAAATAAATTGAATATTTTCAAAAAAACCGACCATAAAAAACAACTAAAAAGTTCTAAACAAGTCACTTTTCAAGCAGTCTAACACAGTTGGTGGCATAAAATCTATAATTGAACTAAAATAACTGCCACCTACTGCATCAGACTGCTTGAAAAATGACTTGTTTGGTAATTTTTGTAGGCGGTTTTTTGAAAATATAATTTTTTTGGTTCTGAATCTCCGAATGTTAGAACGGAACCCCGGCTGATTAATCGAAATTTGCTACACAGATGTGTATTTCTGTGACTCAAACACGGGCGTAAAAAATAAATTTTGAACTATGGGTTTTTGGGGATAATATCGGAAAATTAAAATGTTCAAACTTTACCATCTGACATATCAAATAAAAGGGCGCATTGTAAGGGTCTCAAATATATTTTTTCATAATTTTTATTTTTAGTTTAATAATAATTAATAATTAACATTCTGAGATATCGTATTATAATCAATTCGTATCGTATTATATCGTCAATTGGGGCCCTTCGTCAGCTACTGAGAGTTTGTGAGCGGTATGCTAAAAGTCATGGTCTAAGGTATAATGCTTCCAAGAGCGAGTGTATGTTTTTTGGTCTTGGTGATAAAACCTCTCATGAACCTCCACCTATTTTTTTGAACGGTTCTCCTCTGACTAGAGTAAAAAAGGTTAAATATCTAGAGCACATTGTCACTGATGATCTAAGGGACAACGAGGACATTGAACGTGAACGCAGAGCGCTGGCGGTCCGGGGTAATATGTTGGCTCGCAGGTTTGCTCGTTGCTCAGATGAAGTCAAGTTAGTGCTATTCAAAGCATATTTCTAATCTTTCTACACGAGCAGCCTGTGGGTTAATTATACTCAAAGGGCATACAGCGCTCTAAGGGTACAATACAACAACGTCTTCAGGACGTTGCTTCGGTTGCCGCGGTTCTGCAGTGCGTCCGCGATGTTTGCAGAAGCGCGTACATGACTTCTACGCAATAAGACGCAAGCGTGTGTCGTCACTGTTGAGCCGAGTACGCGGTAGCAGCAACGAAATCCTGAGGATAGTTTGTAGTAAATATCAGTATCCGATACACTCGCTCTGGGTAAGCATCGTGGTTGGGACGATAAAATAAAATGTTTAATTTGTTAAATTTAAATTCTGTACTCACATTATTTTTTATAAGAATTATTGTTCATTTGATACGTGTAATTTGAAATAATTTATTTATTTAATTTATTAACATTTATGTTTTATTTTATTTTTTCTTGACATTCTGTGCCTTTTTGGTTTTGATTGACATAATTTTTTATTTTATTTTACTCAATTTATTGACATTTGCATACCGATTTATTCGATTACTGCTACCGAATTGATGTTTATAACAAATCAAGGCCAAGCCTGATTTTGTATGATTCCATATTGTTCTGCATTGTTTTATTCTTTTACTAACATAGATTATAAGTAAATTGTAACTAACACTATGCTATAAGTCTTGTTACTTGATAAATAAATAAATAATAATAATAAGTATGTGCCCGACCCAGTTCTCGAAAATGACAATGTCACGTTGAACTGGGTTCGGTCTATCATCACTGATGGGACCATTGTTGCCAATAAGCCGGATATAGTGGTGATAGACCGATTAGCGCGCTGCACAATGGTAATCGATGTCACCATCCCACATGACGAGAACCTCGTGAAAGCTGAGAAAGAGAAGCAAATCAAATATCTTGACTTGGCATACGAGATTGTCGATATGTGGAATGTGGACTCGGCTGTCATTGTGCCGACAGTTGTTACCGCTAATGGCTTGATGGCCTTGACGACCACCTGTTAAAGCTGTCGTTGTGCGGTTGGATCAAGGGCCTGATACAGAAGGCAGTTCTTATGTTCGATATGGATCGCATTGTTAGGAGGTTTCTGTCTCTAGAGCCCTAACTACCGGTAGCTTGGACCCTGCTCCCGACACCGGTGGACTACTATTTTTTATAATTTTAATTGTTTTTTTTTCGACTCACTGTTGAGTCGGAAAAAAAAAAATTAAGGAGAAAAAAAAGAAAAATCGGCTGTCAACCCGGGTTGTCGTCGGGGTTCAATTTGATAACCAGGATTTGGCCGCGGGGGTTGAAGGGATTATAATTTTTGTGTATAGAAAATAAACAAACGGATTTTATTTTTTTTTTTTCGCACTGCCTCACATGTGAGGCGTAGAGTGCTGACGGGAGTTGACCATTCCCTCCCACCCTTATCTTCGAAACTACTGAGTCTAAACTTTTGAAAAAAAAGTATAAGAAATAGTTATATACTTATAGATTACAGGAAAACCTATGAGAAGTCTATATTCTTGCAAACTTTAAAATAACTTGCTTTGGTTTTGTGTGTATCCGGTTACAAATTAGTAACCCATTTTTTAAACCCTTTCTGGTCTTTGATTAAGCTGAAACTTAATCAAAGACGAGTAATGGGTAGCTCGCCGTCCGATCAGCACCAGGCCCGAGAGTCGACGGCGCGTAGTGTTCCACGCGCGCCTCAAAGAGTTGTCAGTATTTATGACGGGGCCCGTCATGACCGATGCCTGCCCAGAGGTTGAGGATAAATTTGAAACAGAGTTACCTAGCCCCTGGGCACTTAGTACAGGGAAGGAACCGGGGTGGGTTTTAGTCAGTAAGAGTCTGACACGCCCTCCCGCTCCACCCTAGAGCGGGAGATGTCATTGGATGATTTCTGTCCCCACAAAAAAAGGGTTATATTTTAACCCTTGGGGATGGCAGTTTGTATGAAAGTCCGTCACTTTTAAAGTTAGGATCTTCAAATTTTGTGTTGAGGCTGACGATTGAAAATTAATTTATATGTGTTTCAGCGTTTTTGATAATTCCACCCCCGAAGGGTTAAACAGGGAAATGAAGTTATTTATAGAAAGGCCAGGCTTAATTTCAATCCATAAGGGGCTGGAAAAGGAGATGAAATGACATGGCCAGATTCTGCCCTCAGAATCTACATAAATGTACAGTAATGATTAATTTGTGAAATTTACTTAAAAAATAAACTAAACTTAATCGCAACAATTACATTTCTCTAGACCAGGCGAGAAAAAATCCAAAAAAAAATAAGTGCGTTGTTTTTGTGTGGTTTTTAATTTTGACATAATTATAGGCATTACAGTACAATCACATTTACGTTTGGATGCACACAATGGACAAACACTGTCTGAAGCACGCCTGAAGGTCGGATTAAAATAATAAAACACTCTCGACTGGTAATCTTATTGCTAACCTCTAAAAAGTTAAGTTTGGTTTCACGATTATCGCAAACATAATTTTTCGTGCTACCGCGCGTCATAATGCTGATCATAGTAATCACATTGCGCGTCATGCATCGACAATATTTAAGAGTTTGTATCCGAATGAACATCCCAGTTATTTTGACGTTTCTGTGCGCGACAGTGCGCGCCCTGCGCTTCTTTGTGCAGTCTTGCCTTTGGTATTGTTCGTCGAGTTATTGAGCTCCCTAATAGTTCTAAGTTGAGCTATTCGACTACTGACAGATGCTTGCACTGACTGGACAGGTCCACTCAAATATGCGTAGATTTTTCATCAAAAGACCATTACAGTCACATCTGCATGGTCCTCAGCATATTGTTAATGTGAGAACTATATAGGTCGTTATATTCACGTTTATGATTGTCTGGCAGTTTGAGTTGTAACACTTAAAAATTTAATAAATTTAATTCGTGGAATGGAGCGTTATTTTGCAAGTTGACAGATTGTCGTTTGACGTTTTTTCTTTTTCCAACTTGATTTGGAGCGAGTCTGCCTCTTAAACTTTATATATTGGAAAAGGCTTCTTAAAAGCAACTAATGATGTCTCGAGGTGTAAAAGGGACCAAAGTCAAGTTCAAATGCTGTAAGCATAAGAATGTCGGACAATGTAAGTACTTACTCTTTTGGGGATTTTTCTGTATTGACGCTAAGTCTTAAGCATGGCATTTATGATTCTCACCGAAATGTTCTCTTGTTGGCAGGGTTCCTACTTTACATTTAATTTATATAAGAAAAAACTTTATAAAATGGTCGGATCATAAACTTCACTTTATTTTTGGAAGAACAATGCGGTCTTAGCAAAAGGTTCAGAACACAGACGTCCACGTGTCCAGAGATGGCTAAGGTTAGATGACCACGGCTTAGATACTGCTTGTGGATCTCCTCACTGGACCTTTAATCTTCGATCTTCGAACGATAGGGTAATAGTGATTCATCATAAATTGTAAGTTCAACATACAATTTTCTGTATACTGATTATTCTCTAGTGTGATGCAGTGTTAGCAATAAATGTGAAAAGTGAAGGCCAAATCAAAGGACTCTTATTTACTAAAGACATACCTCATGCAATAAACCCGAAGATAGGTAACTAGGGTCTCATGCCATATATTATCTTTGACGCTAGCCAGTGGAAGAATAATTTTATTTACAGAGTACTTTTACGGCCAACTCAAATGTCTTGAGTTACTTAAAGTTTTGAGTTGAGCTACACGATAACTGACAAATTCTTGCATTGTCTGGACAGGTCCACTCAAACCTGCGTGGTGCTTTCCTCAAAAGCTCATCTAAGACATTAACGTACATGGTTCCCATAATCTCATATGATTTGACCAGTACATATTGTATGGATTAGAACACTTTAAAAGAGACTTTGACCTCTTTGTTTGTTTCGGTGTTTCTTCTCAAGGTAGTCAGCTAGGAAACACCGACCTCATCTAGCTTAAACTGACAAAAAATTTTGATGTGTAAAAGTGTTCCTTGTAACCTATTTACAAAATAAACATCATTTTTATCATTTAGGTGACTTCAACGCGGATATCGCTAGTTTGTTCGGTAATGATCTGATAAGGTACTGTGGTGTTCAAAATTGGATTTGTGCGGACATAAATTCCTGGGGAGTCTTCAAAAACTTTTACTTTTCTAAGTGAAGCGCATGGTACTACCAGTTGGTTGGACCATTGTGTTGTCACTTCGTTCGGGTGGGATGCTATTCGCAGTGTGTACGTTTTAAATGAAGTGAACTGGTCAGATCATTATCCACTCGTAGTGGAATGCGAATTAAATGTCATAAGCCGTAAAACATATGTAAACGATGCTGCTGTGAATAGATTAAGCCTTAATAATAGAAACCGTGTCCAATTAAAGAAGTATCGCCAATTATGTGATAATTACCTATCTAATGTTGACTTGAAGCAAGAATGTAAACACGAAAGTGCAGGTGTTGCGTGTAGTAATCAGCAATGCTGTGATTTAATAGATAAATATTACTGTGCTTTAACACAAGCCATGAGACAAGCTGCTGTAAACTCGTACGAAAATAGTCGTACATCTAAAAAGTGTTATTATATTACTGGGTGGAACTACCATATTAAACCACTTCACGAAGTCGCGAGGATGGCTTTTCAGAGCTGGTTACTATGCGAAAGGCCAACACAGGGTTACGTGTACGAAAATATGTGTTTTACTAGCAAGGCCTTTAAAAATAAACTAAAGTGGTGTCAAAAAAAACCAAAATCAAATAAAAATGGATATTATTGCCAAGCAAAGGGCTTCAGGTGATTTTGGGCGATTCTGGAAATCTACTAATAACATATCGTATAAGCCGAGTCACGCGGCGAGTGTCAATAATATACAGGACCCCAAACAGATCGCTGAGGTATTTGCAACGCAATTTAAAATGACAAGTTCTATGAGAGGCTTGTGTACTGAAGAGGGCGGATCTGAGCGTAGCCACCGTACCCTGAAACTTAGCCTTACGATAACTTTAGACATGTTACTTGATTGTGTTCACAAAATGAAACGTGGGAAGTCTCCGGGTCACGATGGGCTTACTTTAAACCATGTTATCTGGGGGGGTCTTCAGTTAGCAGAAAAAATTGTGATTCTTTATAATGCCTTCTTATCTCATACTTTCTTACCTTAAGATTTTATGAAGTCCTTAGTAGTGCCATTGGTTAAAAATAGGAAAGGCGATATTTCAGATATGTCTAACTATAGGCCCATAATACTAGCGACAGTGTTGTCAAAAATATTTGAAAGCTAATAGAACCCCAAATACAGAAACACTTAAAACTTAATAACGCTTGATTTGGTTTCCGTGCTGAGCATGCAACTGACACTGCTATGTTTGCCTTAAAGAAAACTGTTAAATACTATTTAGAGCGAAAAACAAATGTTTATGCATGTTTCCTAGATTTAAGCCGCGCGTTTGATACAATCAGTTACAATACTCTATAGGATAAAATGTTTAAAAACGGTATACCACATGACATTGTTTACATCATGAAGTATTGCTATGAGGGGCAAGCAAACGCGGTTAAATGGGGACAGGCCTTGTCTAGCGACTATGTCCTCAGAACGGGCGTAAGACAGGGCGGATAAACATCACCCATATTATTTAACCTATATGTTAATGACCTGATAGAGGAGCTGAGCGGAGCAGGGGTCGGCTGTTCAGTTAACAACGTACCTGTAAATAACCTTAGTTACGCTGACGATATGGTTCTGCTCAGCCCTTCTGTCACGGCAATGCAAAAGTTGATAGGAATCTAAGAGGTATATGCGGACAAGCACGGTCTAAAATATAATGTTAAAAAGAACCGAACAATGTGTTTTCGCTACGACAACAGCCCATTGCGTATATCTGGCATATTTCTATGCAACGCCAAATTAGAGTTTGTCAAACGCTTCACATACTTAGGACATATATTGACTGATAAGCTTAAAGATGATGAGGATGTAACTGATCCTAAAAAACCCAAGGCTGAAATTTTTTTCGTTTTTTCTAACATCATAGATTTTGTGTTGAGGTTCGGTTTTCCTTTGTGGGAAAAGATAATGCCCCTCCAGAACTAAGTTTATTACTTAGTTTATTACCGCACATACCTTGTGCCACCCGTCCCTGACTGGTCATGGCTCCAACCGATGATAATTCGAATTCCATAAGTATAAAGCAGCCCAAAGAATTGTTGTTGAAACAAGGAAGGGCCCGAAAGAAATAATTTGTGAGACTTAGGAATTCAAGTTGTGAAACACATAAGAAGTGGTTTAGAAACATATGATATAACTAAGGGATGCTAAGTAAATCTTTAATTAACGATGGTTCGTGTGAATAACCGTTACACTAGCATAATAGGTAGTTGGTCAACATTTACTCACACGATACTTCACATCTGCACTCATAATACTTCAGATAAACACTCCTTTAGTGACGCAATCGGCTTTTCAGCGTCAATACGTCGTAACCATGCTTATAAGGAGCATGTCACTAGCAGCTTTCAAGCTGTAAAACGTGACGGAGCGGCAATTTCAGCGGCAGAAACGTCGTCAACATGCTCTTAGGAGACATGGTCTCTAAACAGTCGTAGACTGTATATTGTGACATATACAGTCGGCTCAACCCCAAGGAAGGTGCATTATTCGTAATGAATATAATATAATAATATTAGTTATAATAATAATAATAATATACAACACCTCAGGAGGCTCTCGTTAGGCGGCTGGATCAAGGGCTTGATTCAGAAAGCAGTACTTCTGGACACGGCTCGCATTGTCAGGCGGTTCCTCTCTCTGGAGCCCTGACCGCCGGTAGCTTGGACCCTATTCCCGATACCGGTGGGATACTATTTTTTATATTTTTAAATGTTTTTTTTTTATCCTTTATATTTAAATATTTAAAAATGTAATTAATATGTTTAAAAAATGAATAAACGGAATAATAATATATTTATTACATCAAAAAGAAATATAGGTTGACACAGAGTAAACTAGAAACAATTACAGTTGTGTCTTAATATAAGCCTCTGCTGCCAAACTAGGTTTAGGGCCTGTATTTCGGCACGCAGCGCCTCAAGCCCTGGAGCTGGATCTGTAAGTACTAGCTCATGAACAAAATAGAAAATTGATTAACATAATATAATTTGCAGGATTTTAAACAATAAAAACAAAATTGTGAAGAGTAATTGTCCTCTGGGTGTAATAAGGTGAAATGGTGAGTGTATGTGTGTGAGAGGGTGTGTAATATTAAAATAAAATAGTACTTATAGTTTTATAGATCTTTCATTGATAGGTACCACAAATCGTAATTACTACCTCAAGATGGTCAGCAAATCCTCAGTTCCATCGTATGTTAATATCCAAAGCCATTGGAATAAAGATTTTTTTAGAGTTTGTTTATTTTTAGGGTAGATTTGAAGAATTTTGTTGATTTTGTCATATACAAACGGGCCCAAAAAGGGGAAAAATCTACCAATAAAGGCAGTTCTTGAGTGTACCCTGTTACAAACAGGTAAACCTCTCCGCCTTGTTACCCGACTCGGACTGTACTCCATGGTGGCATGTTGTTTTAGAATAATGCTAGAGATAAATAGTTGGCGAACAGTCAGGACCTCGCAGTATTCATAAAGGAGGGTAGTAGGGTAACGAAAAGGTTTAAATGTACTGAGTTTCAGTATGGTTCTTTGGGAAACCTCAAGTTGTTTCATTGTAGTCTTCGGTGCACCACCCCAGGACAAGATGCAGTATGTAATGAGTGACTGACAAAGTGCATAATATATTTGCTTCAGTATTATCGGGGTGACTACATGCCTCAATGTCCTGAACACGAAGGTAAGTTTGCGAATTCTCTTACTTAGCACTTGAATGTGGGATTTAAAGCTAAGATTTTCGTCAATTATTACGCCTAGGTATTTAATTGTTTTGCGAATCACATGAGCATTTAGAAGCAAACGAATCGTGAGTTGAGCAGTTATGTGCGATAAGGTTTAGGTTCACATGTGATAAACTACGGATCGAGAAAGTCACGTACTTAGTTTTTTTTAACATTCAGGGTAAGCATGTTTTCGGTAAGCCACTTCTTCACTAAATCAAAACCCTTTTGCGCTAGCTGGTAAGTTTCATTCCATGTTTTTTCAACGAAAATGAGGGCAGTATCATCTGCGTATGAGATTATTTTACCATCAAATGAGTTTAGACAAAGAAGATCGTTCATATACACGAGAAAAAGAGTCGGTCCAAGAATGCTACCCTGTGGCACTCCATAAGTCACTGGAAGATCAGAACTAATGTATGGACCTACCTTAACACATTGGGTCCTGTCTGTTAGATAATCGGTCATTAGGTCAAGTTGTTTACCCCTAATGCCAATCTTTTCCAATTTATGCACAAGGATTTGAACAGAAACCGTGTCGAAGGCCTTCGCTAGATCCAGAAATATTGTAATACATTTATTACCTCTATCTAAGTTTGAAGATATAAAATTTGTTAAATTACCAACTGCATCATCAGTGGATTTACCACTACGAAAGCCAAACTGATGATCAGACAGAATATGTTTGCTTTCGAGATAGTTTACTAACCGAGTGTTTATAATTTTTTCTAGAATCTTTGAAAGCGACGGTAAAATCGAAATGGGCCTAAAGTTTTCTACACGGTCTCTATCCCCACCCTTGTGCATTGGTCGTACCTGAGATTTTTTGAGGTCTTTCGGAAAACAACCATTTTCGAGACACATATTAAAAACGTAGGTTATGTGTGGCACAAGAAAATCTTTATTGTCTTTCAAGAGCTGATTAGACAAATTATCCCACCCCATTGAACATTCATTCTTAAGAGAAGCTATAATGTTCCTAACCTCATCTTCATCAGTGTCAAAGAAAACAGCTGAATCAATATTTTGCTCAAGGGGTGCCTTACTATGTTCTTGGATCTTCGTTTGGACCAGCGCTATTTGTTCAGCTAGTGATTTGCCTACATTTGAAAAGTACGAATTAATCAGATTCACAGAGCTCTGTGGAGTATCAGATAGTGTAAGTAATTCCTTTGGATAGTTAATATTTTTTGTGGTATTTGTGATACTTTTAACAGTTTCCCATAACTTCTTGCTATTTTTTCCAGCCTTTTCTACAAGTTCTTTTTCATAATTACGTTTAACCTTTTTTATGATTGTGTTACAAAAATTTCTGTACCGCATATAGGTTTTTTTAACTATTAAATCGCTTGGAGAGGATTTAGATTTTTTGTGTAGTTTATCCCTGTTGCGCATACAGCGCAGCAGGCCTTGAGTAATCCAAGGTTTGATTATCCTTTTGCGACGTGGAAGGGCAACGGTTACCGAATTCATAGTCAATGCATTTTTTAGTTCTCCTATGACATAACTAACCGCAAAATTACAGTCATCATTTGCATAGATTGGGCTAAAGTCAATTTTGCTTATGGCCTGAGATAAACCCTGTTGGTCAATTTTGACACTCGTTAGAATGGCATACGTACGAGACTGTTGCTTTTTTAGACATAAAATAACCGATTTGTGGTCTGTTAAAGTAGACTGAGGAACAATAGTAATTGAAGGAGACCCGGTTTTCAGGAACACATGATCCAAACAGGTACCACTAGCGTCACGAGTGATGAAATGATGCGCTGGCAATAGACCGTGGTAGGCTGTAAGAGCAAGATATTGATCCGCGGACACACACAAGTTCTCGGCTATTATGTCTATGTTCACATCTCCTATTATTGCGACATTTTTATAACCTGTTAAGTTCGCCAAAGTTTCATCTAGCGACGCCATAAATGGATCAGTATTATTATACGAAGGAGAACGATATACAGCCAACAACGCAGTGTCATTTTTCCCTATTTTAATTAAGAGGCTATTACAGTTTTGAATATTGGGCTCCTCAACACAATATGTTAGTTCACTTTTTATATATACGACAACACCGTCATTTTGAAGCGTATTTGATGTAGTTCTAAACGCACAATAACCATCAATTGTGGGGATAGAGGATACGTATGACAGCCAACACTCTGTTAGAATGAGCACATCACAATCAAAACCTAGTCTGGTTAAAAGAATCTGAAATTCTGAAAAATTACAATTCAGGCTGCGAACATTTTGCGTAATAATTGACAAAGAAGAATGCAGCGGAAATAATTTGCTGCAGTCATCAACTTCACATTCGAAGGACTCCGATATAGCGAAGTCATCGATGTTTTTTGAAAGGTCGTCAAAGTCAGCCATTGGCAAGAAAGTAACACAATTGATCAAGCCGACAGTTACCAAGTGAACACGAGTTTAATCTGCTTGCTACACTTTTATCATATTTATGATGCAACCAAGGGTTCGCCGCTCCGAAATAACAGTAATAGGATTTTGTCATAGTACCTAGTAATATATCCAATATAAAAGCGGCAGTTTTGATAACATTAATTCCAATAGAATGTACCGAATATGACATGAGAACTAAATAGAATGTGTTCCCTTTAGTTTGGGGACAGCGTAAGCTATTGAGGTATGTCCAATTACAGGTGTTGTAATACGCACTAGGCGTTTTGAAAGTGTGTATAGTGTTTACATGGAGTATTTTTAACAAAATATGATTATAATGTATACTATGACCGGGTTTTTTTAAAACAATATTATCAAACTTCAGAAAATCAAAATGAAAATAAAAAGGTAATTTAGTTACATGCAAATTTACAGTTTTTAAGGTCGCGGCACATAGTCACGCAGTTAATGAATTGAGAGTGCCAGTATTTTTAATAAGTACTTGATTGACTCCTATTTCCTTGCGTAAATAGATTCTGCCTTCTTTAACCCAGCAAAACTTGTAGCCATTTAAATTAGCGAATTGGCGGGTTTCATAAAAAAGTTTCCTCTTGCTTGGCGGTAGGTATTCAGCAACATATATTGGTGTGCGCCTCCCAACGAAGCCAAGATGATCTGAGTGCAGTTTTTCTGAGGCTTTTTTATTTTTGTTGAAACTTCGCGCTGCAGACAATATTGCGCTTTTCGTTTGCACTGATTTTAGTTCAGCTACAATGGACTTGGACGAGCCAGGCTTTCCTGGCGCTCTGTAAATGTCACGTACTTCAGACGGATGTATGTGCGTTTGGAGAAATTCTCCGAACTTTGAAAGGATGCGCTTTAAGTCTTCAGAGGATTCCTTTTCGTCATCGGGTATGTTGCGGAGAACAATGGTAGATGAGCGTGGTCCAGACTGGAGGTCGAAGACGCTTTGCTCCAGTGCTTTCAGCTGATCTATATAGTTTCCTCTTTCCTTTTCGAGTTCCTGAACCTTTAGCAGCATCTCGTCGTACTTACGATCAACAAATATAATATTTTTCTCAACCTCAGCACATGTGTCCTTAACTTCTTGAAGCCTACATTTAAGGCCCTTCATATCTGTCGTACAACAAGTACATCCATAAAGTACGGTGCTCGTATCTGACCGAAACAAAGGTCACAGATAGAGAATATAAATCCAGGAATTAATACAAATACTAACTGGTAATATAGATGAGCCTTCACTCAAGAAGTAAATAGAGTTGAACATTCCAACTCCCTTGAAATCCTACACAGACAGTTCAATAGCGCCAACAACACGCTTCTGCCTGTTAAGTTCTAAGAACTTTAGCCAACTGGCTCTCCCCGCGGCTCCACCCACGTATCTGTTCAAATTATTACTTAAACACAATATCAGCCCAGAATAAATCAGAATAACAGAACACTCTGCCTGTCACACTCACGAACACTCACACATATCCTAAGTTGTGATGGATTTCCTATACCTACCTAGAGCTAGGTCCACTAGGAAGGGATTGAAGTACACAAAGTTAATATGTATCAATTAGGATTGGTAATCCATATATACGAGTATATAAGGGAATAAGTAAAAGAAACTTACTTCTCCATTGTACTATGAACATTACAAGACTGAGAGGAAACTAAAGGGTATATGACACGTAACGCTTGTATTGAATGCTGCGTTATTTCGCATTACGTTAATGGATCTTCTTACAAAGTGTAGGGGCCCAACCCAATGACGTGAGGTCACTTTACAGTGGCTGTCATGTCGTACGTGTAGAGCCGGTCCTAGAATGCGTAGGCCTAGAGAGAACCTGCCGCGGTTCCAGCTAAACACGTTCCCTAAGCTCTGTCATGTCTCACTCAATCCTAAGACAGAGGACTGCGAAGTACCTATGTCATTGGGCGAGACAACTTTCCAACTATACTGAAAGCGCGCTATATAAATTAGTCCCATTACATCGGCCTATTCACCCATTATCTAGATAAAACAAAGCTAGTACAAGCGTACCGCGTTGTCAGTCGGTTGCAGAACTCTGTACGATTGCCTTACTATAAGCCGAAGTGGTTTCTGGTCGTCACTTCTCACTCCTTTAATCTGCCCCAGTTCGAGGGTGTTTGCAGCTTACTTTGTCTCCGAATAGCGACTATCAGTGGAGCGTTTCGACTGTTCACCCTAAATTACGTGTCTCGCTAAATATAATATTTTTTTCTGTGATAGGCCAACGGGGGCCGGGTGTGATTTAACGAGAAACGATTTCCTAACGTTCTTCAGAACGCTTACCAATACATTAAAGGGAATTTTGTGAAACCTACCCCTCTCCCTGGAGAGTCTTCTAGCAGGCAAATCTATAGTATCCTGCAGTCAGTCGGTCTATGGGAAGAAGGAACCATTACTAACGTTTGGTTGCTCATTCTATAACGATTACAAAATAGCATTATGATTCGAATGTGCCCGAACATAATACGTGTAACAATTCGGTTCAACCTTATTGAAACAGTAAACATCAGTTCAGTCAGTTTATAGTCATTGTTGTCGTACAGTCGGTTGGTGTATGTAAACCGCACACCATATGGGCTTTTCCCGAGTCCCTAGAACCAAACGCAGGTATAGGTCACCTCATTCGAGTCATAGAGGGGTCAACATTCGGCATTCATCCATTCGGTCATCAACACGATCACCTAGATTCGTGCACTTGTCCTTCACGTTACTCCTACTAATATACAAAATATAGTCTGAACTAAACTTATATTACTCAAGTATAAATTGAAACTCTCGCTCTAACAATCGATTCACCCCAGAGGACACGGTAGAGCATACGGTGGAGGTTTGCCCCGCTTGGGCAGAACACTGCCGTGTCCTCGTGGATGCGATAGGCGGCAGCGACCTCTCGCGCCGTGCCCTGGTTCAGGCCATGGTACGGAGCGAGAGGGAGTGGGAAGCCGTCTCCTCCTTCTGCGAAGCAGTAATGCTAGCGAAGAGGGAGGCGGCACACGTTAGGGAGACTCACCAACGGCAGAGTCGCCATAGCGCCCTCAGCAGCAGCCGCCGCAGGAGACGCCAGGGGCTGCGAGACGATCTCCGGCCACCGTAAACCCGTGCCTGCGGACGGCGAGTAGTGAGTAAATCGCCGTCCGATCAGCACCAGGCCCGAGAGTCGACGGCGCGTAGTGCTCCACGCGCGCCTCAAAGAGTTGTCAGCAAAGGACGGGGCCTGCCACGGCCAATGCCTGCCCGGGGGTGGAGGATAAATCTGAAAGAGTTACCTCGCTCTCGAACAGGGGTGGGTTTTAGTCAGTAAGAGTCTGACACGCCCTTCCGCTCCACCCTAGAGCGGAAGAAGTCATAAGATGATTTCCCACCCCCCAAAAAAAAAAAAAACTTGAGAGGTGTCAAGGGACACCCGGATGGAACGAAGTTCCTTTCGATTAATTAGTGAAGGAATTGTAATATAATTTTTATTTTTTTATTTATAATATTTTTTTTATTATTAACTACGCACACACGCACGCACGTAAGAAGTTATACTTCATCATCTCTCTAACCGGCAGAAAACAGCAAGTAAGAATAAACGACAAGCTAAGCGACGAGTTACCCGTCAGTTTTGGTGTACCACAGGGCAGTATTATTGGTCCAACGCTCTTCTTGGTGTACATTAATGACCTCTGCCAAGCTCAGCTATTTAAGGGAAAAATTATCACTTATGCTGACGATACTGCCCTAATCTTCAGTGGTGATAGCTGGGTGGAGGTTTTTGATGTTGCACAGCAGGGTCTCGATAAAGTTGGTGGCTGGCTTCAAGCAAATTGTCTGTCTCTCAACATTCCCAAAACAAAATACATCACATTTGCACATAAATCCAACTTACTCCCTCCGGATTCTCTTACTATTACTGCACACACTTGTGGTTTTGGAAATAATGTATGTTCTTGCTCCAAGCTGGAACGAGTCGAAAACATTAAATACCTTGGTGTAACTATTGACCAACACTTATCTTTCAAACCTCACATAGAAATACTTGTTTCTAGATTACGTAAACTTTTATACATTTTTAAATCACTCAGACAATCATCAAACCGAAAGACTATTAAGATGGTTTACTACGCTCTAGCTCATTCACTAATTGACTATTGTATCACTTCATGGGGTGGTGCATCCAAAACTCATCTCATTGAGGTAGAGAGAGCACAGCGTGCATTACTTAAGGTAGGAGCTGGTCTGCCCTATCGTTTTCCGACAGTTGAACTCTACAAAGACTGGGGACTTCTTACGGTTAGACAGACCTTTATAATGCATACCGTAATAAAAAAACACTCG
Source organism: Polia nebulosa (assembly GCA_951329385.1). Lineage (NCBI taxonomy): Eukaryota > Metazoa > Arthropoda > Insecta > Lepidoptera > Noctuidae > Polia > Polia nebulosa. The sequence goes on from OX589602.1 coordinate 26,144,127, forward strand.
CAGCTGAAGTTCGACGAAAAGCTTCAAAAAGATAATCGACGTAAAGGTAGGGTATGTCCCACTGATCAGTACAAGTCATCTCTCTCTGAAAGATTCTTTTGCTTCCTGGGGCAGTATCTTTATAATAAATTGAATAACGTCCTAAATTTATATCCAAAAACCAAATTAGAATGCATTAAAACGTTAAAAACATATTTGAAAACTCTTGACTACAATAATACTGAACTGCTTGCTATTGACTGTTACTAAATAAACTAAATTACCATAGTTCTACCTGTTCTTGAGCTCATCACTTTCTCGCAACTAACTCGCAACGCACTCACTCAATCCACTCTCACATAGACATATATAAATGATCATTACACCACACAAGACACCACACTCATTACATAATTACACAACCCTGTCACATTTTTCATTTTTGTTTCTTGTTTCTTTTTTATACATATAATTTGTTTTGTTTTAATTTGTATGACAGTAAATAGGCATTCCTTTCTGTTGCTTTTATTTTTTTTTACTTTTGTTATTCACAATACTCAATAATATTTAATGTACACGGTCTCTTAAATAAGAATTCTATCCGCGGAGGGAGATCCTGGTGACCTGTAGCACAGGTTTTTTTACTTAAAAACCTATATCAGGCACCAGTCTCTCACAAAGGTAGTTATCTAGTTTCATTATACTGTATAATTAGCTCTAAGACAGCCTTTTGTGATGAGAGAATAAATGATATTTTATTTATTTATTTATTATCTCATCTCATCTCATCTCATCTCATCTCATCGCAGCTCAGCTCAGCTCAGCTCAGCTCAGATCAGCTAAGCTAACCTCAGCTCAGCTCACCTCAGCTCAGCGCAACTCAGCTCAGCTCAGCTCAGCTCAGCTCAGATCAAATGCGAAATAGAAATGAAAATATCTGGCTTGCTTTCTATAAGAGAGAGAGAGACAGACAGATAACATGCGACGCCGCACAGCTTACAACAGCTTACTATAGCAAAAAGTGTCGTGACAACTTTTTTCGTAAGAATTTTTTCTGTCTAGCCCCCTTTCACAACGCGCGATGAGGAACTTCGTTCCAACAAGAAGTTTTTATTAGATTGTTTTACCAACACAATCTGTTTGGATGGACAGCCTCATTAGTGTCGTGACAACTTTTCGTAAGAAATTTTTCCGTCTAGCCCTCTTTCACAACGCGCGATAAGGAACTTCGTTCCAAAAACAATCGATTCACAAGGATATATTCTCATGAACTTGCCAATTAGGGTGTCCTAGATCTATTGGCCTGACCATAGGCGGCCGATCGTTCTACTGGTACCGAACCAATACGGCTTAACAGAGAACACACACACATACTTTTAACACTAATTAAGTCTAATTAATTTGGTATAGCTTTAACCAACCTGGCTACAACATTAGCTTTCCCTAGAGCTACCACGGTATATGTCTTTTACGAATTATGAAACTTAATCTGTGGCCACAATATTAGTATCAATAACTGTACACATACTATCCATAAGAGACTAATTAATTAAAATTGGCACTTACCGAATTTCCAACGCTGAGTTTATACAATACCCCTCAGTTACCGTTCCCTGCTAGACGAGCTGCACGCGTCTCAGGCGCAGCCCTCCTTCTCTCACGTTCCACCACTGACTCTATACTCTATTTACTGATATTTAAAACCTAGTATAAACTACACTCATAATATTCGATTATGAACTAATACTATTGCCCTAGTCAATTCTTCACAGAGATGTAGTGATACACACACTTTGAATATTAATTTACCTAACTGAACTAGACTACTAACAATACTAGTAAAACCTTTTAAAACTCAACTGGACATAGCCTCCCAACTCCTCGACAACGACCCACGCCTTCTCAAGTCTCAAGCCCGTCTCTCCTCGACATCGCTTCGCTTCCGCCCTTCCAAGCCTTCCTAGCTCCCCCGCTCCCACGCTTTCGCACCGAATAGCTTTTTATGTTAGTTTTTGTACCAATCTTAATTGTTTCCCCATCTCTTAGAATTTGTAAAGATATCATTTCTCAGCGACCCTTTAGACATATGTTTGCAGTAAAACACAACACTTTATTATAGGCACTTTCCAAAAGTCTCAAATGTTTTAGTATTTTGCATGAATAGAATATCCTTTTTTTGCTGTTAGTTAGGGTCCCTTAATGTGTTTCTAAAAAGGGTCGACAGCCATTGAAAGAAATGTTGTTTTGTAAGAGGCCATTATCCCTAGATGTTATTTTTAACGAATAGATATTTCATTTTTAATTGTGCTCCCTTGTCAATCCCAAAATTCAGATGGAAGTGTGTTTCTATAAAAACTCGGCCATGTGCCCAAGGCGTTAGTTTTGAAATAAACATAATTTTTATGAAATTTATTAAATAGGATTAAAGGTGGAAGGTCACATTCCTCCCTCTGAAAATCAGACGCGTGACGCAGTACAGCGTATTCGCTTTCACAACAGGGTGATGTCCGACTTTCCATGAGAATTATCATAAGAAAATAATACACATAACCCATCTGGTATGTTACAAAAATCTAACTTATTATTCTGATTGAGACATAAGTTCAATCAGTTATAACGTCTGCTACAGCTTTGTAATGTTTCAATTACACTTCTTCAAGTGATACACAATTGCTCTCCCTATTTCAACCTTAGTTCCTTAAAAAAAACACTCTTGGCACGCGTAAATAATTAACTTTACTGTGAGTCTGTGCATGCTTTTAATTAAGTATTGGTCACCAGAACCTCATTTTACATTCAGTTTCATATCCACGTAAGTGTTAAAAGAAAAACCAATAACAATACCCATTTGCTATGTTAAATGAATGTGATTATGTCCTTTCCAGTTGGAACACCATTCCAATAAGTCTCAATAGCCGCCATGTTTAAGTTGCAAGGGGCCCAAAGACCTGTTTATTTATAATATAGTTTTACAAAGCAGAGTCTTATCTGGCCTTCAATCGATACATAACAGCTGCATTTGACCTATTTCTCTAAGAAATACTCTCGATGTATTCAAATTACGGAATTCCTGTGCATGTTTATACTTTAATTGTACATACCAGGGTCTCTTCTAAGAATATTTGTGCTATCAGGCCACACTACCTACGGTGCTGTCTCGTTGCAAGCTCAGCCTACCGCAGTCGCCGCTGGACAGAAACCTTTCCTCATTCACCTCAATGCCACTCAGCAGTTGAAGTCGGCTTCAGGAGTAACTGAAATAGTTCGCACACGAGCATATTAGATTACATTCCACTTTTACGCCTCCCTCTAATTCTAAGAGGATAAAGCAGTCTGGAAAATCAAATCTGGTTGTAAAGTCAAATTAAACTGGTCCTATGAGAAAAGATCAGTTTTACAATCCAATAAGGTTTGAAAGGTCATATTAGACTGGACTTATAATACCAGATCAGTTTCGCAATCCACCAATGTTTGGAAATAAATATCAAACTAACTTAATGAGAACAAATCAGTTTGCAGACTGAATCTGCAAAACCAAATCAGTTTGCAATTGAGCAACATTTGTAAGTACATTAAACAGCATAGGTAAGTATATTAAACTGATCTTACGAGAACATATCAGCTTGACAAAGAAACAAGTTTTAAAAGGTTGTATCAAACTAATTTCACTAGGGAAAATCAGTTTTTCAATCCAACAATGTATGTTAAACATAATAAACTGATCCTATGATAACAAGTTAGTTTGGCAAACCAAAAGGTCTGTGACGCTACACATATTAGAATCTGTAGATACACAAGATGTTCTAAAATAAATGATTATTCACTCATTGAAAAGTTAGTACATTGGCCCTCCCTCGGACTGTAAAATTGTTGACACAATAACTCTTTAGCATATTAATTTTTCAAGTGATAACTCGCCATAGCCATAAACGTTGATGTAAAATGGCATATAACAAGGATCACAGCGCGTATTAACAGTTTGAGTTAGATAAAAGTGAAACTTAGCTTCGCAACAGGAATCACGCTGCAGCATCTGCTGGCATCCATTGTTGTCAGCTAACTAGATGAACTGTGGACCAAGCGCCACGCACAAACCGTAGTTTTATATAACGCGTAGTTCCAGCAACGTGAAGTCTTAAATATCCTGGAATTTGAAATAAGGCCACACGAGTATCCATTCAAATATATCACAACAAACTGCCGCATTGTCAAGATTAATTTTAACTTACTATGATAATTATGAATGTACCTACAACTACTTTCTGGGTAAATTACAATTAATTTTGATCACGTAGATACGTGTCATTACGTAAATAATTTGCACGTTTGTAATACCTTACATAGTCACTAACGATTTGAAGTTCAGTCCTATAAGTGAGGATGTGTTCTACATTAATTTCCACGAAACCACATTTCACTACCACACACTTTGTAGCCTTAAAATTCATGCTGGCAGGGAGTCGAACCCATGATGAACGTAAGATCAGTAAAACTGAAACTATTACCTGTTCAAAACTTCCTCTTTGCAATTGTATTATCACAGAAACCCACGCACACAGTCATAAAACTATTACTTACTTCTATGCCTCGCACGTGTGGAATTTGAAAGTTATTCCATATGGACACATTCCCGGGATAAATGTATTCTATCTTCCTTTCCAAAGTTCAATCTATACCTATATCCAATTTCATCAAAACTGGATCAGTTGTTTATTCGTGAAATGTAACAACCCAACTGAGTTACTTTCACGTTTATAACATTAATATTGTGAATGTGCAATGTGTGCAATGTGCTTGTGAGGATCGAACTCACTCAACATCATTGAAACTATGAAAATATTACTAAACCATAAATATTCATGCATCATTCAAACCCAAAAACCATGACAAAGGAATCTACATACTCGTCAACCGGTACCTACATCAGCTAGGAACCGAAACCAAAAGCTGTGTCAATGAAATGAAATTATATTTTCAGACAAATTAAACATGCGAGAATCGAACTCGCTTAATGTATTTGGTTAATCTAACCACTATCAACAGTTCATTATCAAATGATTGTAACCGTCGTAACTCTTTTCGTTTCTACAATTTATACAAGTACTAGTTGCGCCCCACGGTTTTACCCGCCTAGTCCCGGATAAAAGGTATATGCTAATCCATAAACTATCTACAAACTAAATTTCATCAAATCGGTCCAGCCGTTTGAGCGTGAAGAAGTAACGAGCATACACACTCACAAACCTTCGGCTTTATAATATTAGTGTGATTATAACCGTTGCATCTCCTTTCGTCTCTACAATTTATACAAATATAATGTTACGTTGTGTTATTACTGTAATGAGCATTACACATAAGAGGTTTTAGCCATTGTAACTCTTATCGTCCCTCACTATTTATAAAACCTTAAAATTACGTTGTGTTATAGTTCTAGTAACCACAAACTACCTCTGCACATTAGATAGTTCGGCCGTTGTAACTCCATTTATCTCTGACAATTATAGGAACTATTAAAAACGTTGTGTTATCTTTTTAATAACCACTAGGCATAAAATAGCCTAGGCCATCGAACTCGCTTCGTCTCTACAGTTTATAGAACTTTTAATTACGTTGTGTTATCTTTATAGTAACCCATACATGTTCTTTCTCGTTGTATTGAAGTGAATCAAAACATTTATTGACGAGAATCCTGGTCACGCGCATCAAATGTAACTGATCCTAAAAAACCCTAGGCTGAAAAATTTTTCGTTTTTCCTTATATCATAGATTTTGTGTTGAGGTTCGGTTTTCCTTCGTGGGAAAAGGTAGTGCCCCTCCAGAACTAAGTTTATTACTTAGTTTATTACCGCACATACCTTGTGCCACCCGTCCCTGACTGGTCATGGCTCCAACCGATGATAATTCGATTCGATTCCATAAGTATAAAGCAGCCCAAAGCCTTGTTGTTGAAACAAGGAAGGGCCCAAAAGAAACAATTTGTGAGACTTAGGAATTCAAGTTGTGAAACACATAAGAAGTGGTTTGGAAACATATGATATAACTAAGGGATGCTAAGTAAATCTTTAATTAACGATAGTTCGTGTGAATAACCATTACGCTAACGTAATAGGTAGTTGGTCAACATCAACTCACACGATACTTCACATCTGCACTCATAATACTTCAGATAAACACTCCTTTAGTGACGCAATCGGCTTTTCAGCGTCAATACGTCGTCACCATGCTTATAAGAAGCATGTCACTAGCAGCTCTCAAGCTGTAAAACGTGACGGGGCGGCAATTTCAGCGGCAGAAACGTCGTCAACATGCTCTTAGGAGACAATATGGTCTCTAAACAATCGTAGACTGTATATTGTGATATATACAGTCGGCCCAACGCCAAGGAAGGTGCATCATTCGTACAACAAGTACATCCATAAAGTACGGTGCTCGTATCTGACCGAAACAAAGGTCACAGATAGAGAATATAAATCCAGGAATTAATACAAATACTAACTGGTAATATAGTTCAGTCTTCACTCAAGAAGTAAATAGAGTTGAACATTCCAACTCCCTTGAAATCCTACACAGATAGTTCAATAGCGCCAACAACACGCTTCTGCCTGTTAAGTTCTAAGAACTTTAGCCAACTGGCTCTCCCCGCGGCTCCACCCGCGTATCTGTTCAAATTATTACTTAAACACAATATCAGCCCAGAATAAATCAGAATAACAGAACACTCTGCCTGTCACACTCACGAACACTAACACATATCCTAAGTTGTGATGGATTTCCTATACCTACCTAGAGCTAGGTCCACTAGGAAGGGATTGAAGTAAACAAAGTTAATATGTATCACTTGATCTATGCTGCGCCCGACAGGGTCCATAATTGTGACTAATGAAATAATTTCCCTACCAACTATAAACATTATGGTACGCAATAAAGAATTGAGAATTGAGAAAGAATTGAGAATTGAGGATTGGTAATCCATATATATATAAGGGAATAAGTAATGGAAAATTACTTCTCCATTGTACTATGAACATTATAAGACTGAGAGGAAACTAAAGGGTATATGACACGTAACGCTTGTATTGAATGCTGCGTTATTTCGCATTACGTTAATGGATCTTCTTACAAAGTGTAGGGGCCCAACCCAGTGACGTGAGGTCACTTTACAGTGGCTGTCACGTCGCACGTGTAGAGCCCGTCCTAGAATACGTAGGCCTAGAGAGAACCTGCCGCGGTTCCAGCTAAACACGTTCCCTAAGCTCTGACATGTCTCACTCAATCCTAAGACAGAGGACTGCGAAGTACCTATGTCATTGGGCGAGACAAGTTTCCAACTATACTGAAAGCGCGCTATATAAATTAGTCCCATTACATCGGCCTACTCACCCATTATCTAGATAAAACAAAGCTAGTACAAGCGTATCGCGTCGTCAATCGGTTGCAGAACTCTTTACGATTGCCTTACTATAAGCCGAAGTGGTTTCTGGTCGTCACTTCTCACTCCTTTAATCTGCCCCAGTTCGAGGGTGTTTGCAGCTTACTTTGTCTCCGAATAGCGACTATCAGTAGAGCGTTTCGGCTGTTCACCCTAATTTACGTGTCTAGCTAAATATAATATTTCTTTTTGTGATAGGCCAACGGGGGCCGGGTGTGATTTAACGAGAAACGATTTTCCTAACGTTCTTCAGAACGCTTACCAATACATTAAAAGGAATTTTGTGAAACCTACCCCTCTCCCTGGAGAGTCTTCTAGCAGGCAAATCTAAAGTATCCTGCAGTCAGTCGGTCCATGGGAAGAAGGAACCATTTCTAACGTTTGGTTGCTCATTCTATAACAAAAAATTCTTATAAATTCTTGAAATTGGTTTTCACTTTTGACCAGGCTTTGTTTGTTTTTGCTCCTCCAATACACATTATATTATTGTATTAGAGGAGCTTGTGGCTAAAGTAATAACAGCCGCACTAGTCAATCCATCAGGATAAGCTACGCTTGCCGGGGTTGGGCCGTGGATGGGTGACCAGCTTGACATACCAAGACTCATTCGTGCGTTGGAAAGCACGTTAAGCCGTTGGTCCCGGTCTGTCAATCGTGGATCTTTGACAGTCGTTACGGGTCGTCAGAAGCCCGAAAGTCTGACATCCAATCTTACCAAGGGGTATCTTATTCCCAGTTACTGGGTTGTGGAGGTCAGATAGGCAGTCGCTCTTTATAAAGTACTGGTATTCAGCTGCATCCAATTAGACTGGAAGTCGGCCCTAAGATAGTTGGAAAAAGGCTAGGCAGATTGATTTTAATATTTTTTATTATTTTATTGTTACACATTGCTTTTCTTCAAAAAAAAATCTGGTCCAAGTATTCTTCACAATGATTAGAACTATATTTGTATTTCATTCTTCCTAAATAAAGAATGTTTTAATAAATTCAATGTGTTAGTATTTACTGAATTTGGTAAAATAAAAGAAATGGGTGACACTTGATTGATTGATCTTTTAGAGTAACAACAAATTTTAATCAATCAACTCAGAATCAATAAGGTACATATAACGCGTCTTATGAAAATGATTTGTAGCCTCATATATGTAGATTCAAAGATACATTGATTGCCTAAAATTATTTTATGTGAAACATCTCAATTGTCCAGTTAAATTGTGACTACCTCGTTTTCAGAAAGACATTACAATATTTATTTATCACTCTCAAGGATTGTTTTATTTTGATGAATGTCACCATTGTAGCGCCACGTTGTATAAGTGGTTCTACAATGGTGACATTAATTTAACACACGGGTAGGGCTAGTGTCCATTAATCATATAAATTACGATAGGTTAAAATAATTCGAAAATTAAAAAAATTAAAAATTTCAGACAAATTATATAGTAATGCAAACTTTTTACAAAAAAATAGTAGGTACCGACTTACAAAAAACGTGCAAAATAACTTTAATTTCGGAAGACGGTGTTTCTGGTTTTTTTTCTTCGTTTTTTGTTATTTTTTTCGTAAAAATGTTTTCATTACTATATAATTTGTTTGAACTTTTTTTTTTAATTTTCGTGTTATTTCAACTTATCATTATTTTTAACCGACTTCAAAAAAAGGAGGTTATATAACCTCCTTCTTTTTGATCCTTCTTCATGATTAATGTGCACTAGCGCTACCCGTGTGTTAAATTAATGTCACCGTTGTAGCAATACGTTGTATTGTACAACACTTTTGATAAAATCATCGTTGTTAATCATAGTTGAACACGCCAGTTGGTTTGAAGTCCGCCGCTTGCGGATTGGCCGCTTCAGTTCATCGTAGACTATTCGTAGCACTACGTAGCATTTTGTAGCGACCGGAACTGACAATAGTATTAATTCGTAAACCAACAATATGAATTAAACATAGTATTTTAAACCTTTGCTGAACTATCTTCGACAGTCTTGAAGATATCTTCATCCGGGAAATCACTGGTAGATAGCGCGGAGCCTAACTTAAAGTACTGGGTTTATAAGCATGACAATTCATACATCAGTTCCTTCCTGTCTTTGCGTTATGAGAAGTAACCTTGGTTTTCCTGAGTAATGGAACGCGTACCTTTTAGGCGGTTACGGAGCGCGTTAACACATTATAATTAGTCCTGGAAATAAATAATGAAATTAAAACAGTACCTACCATTAAAATTATCAACAAAAAATTCAAATTGCAGAATTATAGATTTTTGATTACTTATTCATACCCAAGAGATATTCCTGTTTACGTAAATTTATGATAACTAATTTTTCGTCCATCTTTACCGTCCAGAAAAGAGATTTCTTAGAATAAATTATACAATTCCTCCCATCCCCATATTTGGTACAGGAGTTTCCGTTTGCAATTTAAATTTTGATAAATTAATGATAATTTAGGCGAGTCCTTGATACCGCAAAGTATGCGTTACCAAAGAAGTTATACCTAATTTAATTTTTGTTTGTTTTCTTTTGAGGATAAAAGATAAGTTGCTGAGATTATCACGGTCAGTTAATTTTGATAAATTGTGAATTGAAAAGAAACGACATAAAAACGCAAAAAGGAAAAAAGTTTCAATCTTGTTGCTTTCTCCTTTTTACATTTTTTTTATAGATTTATTATACTTTTTTCCCGTGGAAAACTTATAAGGGGCCGATAACAATCACTGTTTATAATACTTATGTCCATGTAACTATGGAGTAGGTATTTGCTTAAATCTACCATTAACACCATATCACTTGCGATGAGAGCAGATGAAGGTTCAGCGATGGATCCTTTTGGAAATTATTTTGACGTTTTACGTATCACTGTCATCTTTGACATTGCGTAAGCAATGTTTTCATATCAATAGCAGTACACAAATTCATATTATTTTTTATTTTATTAATACTGTTATTTTATTTCTTTTAGTTATATTTTTGTTAGTGTTCAGCGGCACCACACCCTAAAAATGCCAGAATACCAGCATTTTTAGGGTGTGGTGTACCTACTATCAGAATACCAACGCTACGTTATTTTTAGGATTCTGAAAGTCCGAATGAAAAAACGGAACCCATATAGGATCACTCGTGTGTCTGTCTGTCTGTCCGTCTATCACAGCCAATTTGCTCAGAATCTGCTGGACCGATAGAGTTGAAATTTGGTACACACATGAATATCTGTGACCCAAACACGAACCCACGTAAACACCCTAACGCGTCCACGTACACGTACCCTAAATAAATTAATTTGGAACATGGGGGTAACTATTGGGATAAAAGTTGGAAAATTAAAAAAAAAACTAAAAAAACAAAACCTGTGCCGTGCAACATATCAAATGAAAGGGCACATTGTGAGGGTCTCGAAAGTATTATTTTCATTATTTGAAAATTATACTTTCGAGTCTGTGACAATGACCATTCCTCCCCTCCCCTCTTATCTCCGAAATCACTGGTCTTATTTGTGGTTTGTTATTTATTTAGTTTACAAGAAACCCTGTAAGAAGGAGGTAGTTTCAAAAAACCATTTTGTTATTTTAAATTATTATTTAGTTTGCATGCCTTGTTAATATTGTAATTTGTGTTTGTCTGTGCAAGTCATTGACTTTTTTCTTTCTCTCTTTCTTTTCTTTTGAGCTACATCGTCCGGGCCTCCACCTTTCGCATGCAGTCTGTTCAGCCGTATTTTTAAGTCCGTCAATCAATCACACTCATTTACTCTAAGGTAGATTATTTTTTGACAAACATAGTCAGCACACTGCCACTCTAACTTGCTAACTCTCCAAGCCAGAATAATCATTTAACACAAACTCCAGGCACAAACTAAACATTTATTCACATACAAATCTGCCCTTAATAGAATTTCTAATCTAACTTAGCAAATACGTGCGTGATTACTTAGTATAATAGGCTCATTGAAGCAGACTGACCTATGCGTCGTAGTTATATCAGTGTACGACTATTATATTGGAGGGGTCGCTCAGTTGTAGATTAAAGAGACCTGTAGATATGACAAACTGGATATTTTTATTTGAAATTTTATTTAGCCTTCAGGCACTTAGGCCCTGCGCGCGTCAAATGTCAACATCTGTCAAGCCCCGTTGACAATCGGCCATCGTGTAACTACAGACTCTGTCATGTTCAGGGTGTGTAAACCTTGCCACAGGTCTAAAGACCTTGGGCAATAGTAATAACAGCGGTTTAAAAAGCGTGAATCGGGTTTTTGGCAATTTTTTTGGCAAGGCAAACGGAATTTTCACACTGGCACACCGGTATGCCGCTAGACACTGAAATGTTAAAACACGATACGACATCGCATAGTGACATGATTTCGTGCGGTGTGTTTCTATTTTCGTCCTTAGCTTTATAGGTATAATATAGTGTGAGTTTTTATAATGTGCACATATCGAAATAAGGGAATCTAAGCTCAATTTTATCGACGGAAAAAATATAAAAAAGCTATCTAAATATTTTTTTATATTAAAAATCAAACGAAAACAAGACGTGTTACTTTTAAAACTAAATGATCTATCGCAATGAAACAAACTTCATAATGATTGGAAATAATTAGGCGTCCTCATAAAATGAAAATTGACAAAAAAAACTACCCTCAATTGAAAATAAACATGTTCCTATATACCACATCCTCGCTCTGCCGCGACAACTCGCGGCTCGGCGGACAGAGCTCCGGCAGGATCTCATGGTGACATGGAGAGAGCGACTGTCGCAACCCAGCGCTGGGCACGCCACCATCGCGGCGGTAGTGCCCCATTTTGAGGAGTGTCTGGAGAGGCGCCATGGCGCCCTCACCTTCCGCCTGACGCAGGTCCTCACCGGACATGGCTGTTTCGGGAGGTACCTGTGTCGGATCAAGGTGGAGGTGATCCCCGGGTGTTTCCACTGCGAGGATCGCCCAGAGGACACGGTGGAGCATACGGTGGAGGTTTGCCCCGCTTGGGCAGAGCACCACCGTGTCCTCGTGGATGCGATAGGCGGCAGCGACCTCTCGCGCCGTGCCCTGGTTCAGGCCATGGTACGGAGCGATAGGGAATGGGGGGCCGTCTCCTCCTTCTGCGAAGCAGTAATGCTCGCGAAGAGAGAGGCGGCACACGTTAGGGAGACTCAACAGCGGCAGAGTCGCCCTAGCGCCCTCAGCCGCAGCCGCCGCAGGAGACGCCAGGGGCTGCGAGACGATCTCCGGCCACCGTAGACCCGGGCCTGCGGACGGCGAGTGGTGGGTATCTCGCCGTCCGATCAGCACCAGGCCCGAGAGTCGACGGCGCGTAGTGTTCCACGCGCGCCTCAAAGAGTTGTCAGCAAAAGGACGGGGCCTGCCACGGCCAATGCCTGCCCTGGGGTTGAGGATAAATTCGAAAGAGTTACCTCTCCTCTGGGCACGTAGGGCACGGAGGAACAGGGGTGGGTTTTAGTCAGTAAGAGTCTGGACACGCCCTTCCGCTCCACCCTAGAGCGGAAGAAGTCATAAGATGATTTCCCACCCCCAAAACAAAAAAAACCTCGCTACTTACTCTCAGTGAGCTACCAGTCATTGTTTGAAGATCGCTGCTTCACCAGCAGGCGTATTCGCTAACTCAGTTGACATCAATTTGATAAGCACTTTGCCGTACATTGCTGCTTTGACGTATTGGAAAACCGTACTGCCTATTATAATCGATGTCCACCGAGCAATGTACTGCATAGTGAGTGAGTAATCGAATACACCTGCTGGTCTGAGAGCTTCTCACCTCACGTTTCTTCAATAACGGATCTTTAATAATATTATTTCAAGTTGAAACATTGTAAACAAGGGCCCAAAGATCATGACGTAATTTACTGCCAGGATATTCTTTAAAAAAATGGCTTTAGAGGACATGCATAAACTGGAAAATCGTTCGGCCTAATTTTTACAATAAATAATAATAATAATAATAATAATAAATCATTTTATTTCGGACAACTAAGAGATCCATAAATTGTTAGTAACAGGTTTGCACTTAAAAACTATTGTTAGTAACTTAACTAAAGACGAATTAATGAGAAGACCACCCATCAACTAAACGAACTACTTGGGTATAAGTCTTCTCACAAATTGCCTTATTATTGTGGAGGAAGTATCGGCCGCCACGGCCTTCAGGATGCTATTGCGACTGCCCCTTATTCTGCTCAAGAGCGAGGCCGTTTTCTTGCGGATGATGGCATGAAACCCATCGGTATGGGTTACCGCAAACATTTCCGAGGCACTGCAAAAACGAGGCAATCGCAACAGCATCCTAAAAACATTATTATATTGTACGCGCAGAGCATCCAGCGATCTTTTCGAGTAGTTGACCCAAAGATTACCGGTGTAAAAACTCTGACAATAAGCTTGAAAAAGCGTTATCTTTACTTGATCAGTACACCGAGCAAATCTTCGTGCCAACATATTACCCCTGACCGCCAGAGCCCTACGCTCCCGTTCAATGTCAACATGGTCACTGAGGTCGTCGGTAAGAAAATGCCCAAGATATTTAAATTTTCTCACTCTACGTATTGACGTACCGTTTATGGCAAGCTCGAGTGTATTTTCCCGGCACCTACCAGCGACCCCAAAGACCATATATTCACACTTTTTGGCGTTATAAACGAGTCCATGTGCAGCAGCGAAGGTCTCACATACCCTAAGCAACTCCACAATCGCTCCAGGTGACGGGCCCAGCAGCACCATGTCATCCGCATAGCTGATATTGTTGCAACAAAATAAATCTAAAAAATATTGATTAATCATTTCTTGTAGTTTTTAAATAATCTGAAAATAGGTTATCCACAGACTCTATCTATACTTACTCTATATAATTATCACCTAACTCTATCATATCTGTCACACTCTGCGTAAATAATATTTGCCACAAATCAGCTTGTTTGTCTGGTCTACATCTATTTACTTTATGATCTATGGCCCAACAGTGGCGGTCGCGCGATAGGCTGAAAGGACAAAAGACGCCACTGGACTGTAAACTAGATAGCCTTTAAATTAATTAATGGTCGCCAGATAATCTTTTGTGCCATTAGGAATAAAGGGCCAGATATATAATTATATCTCTTTACAATGTATGGTGTTATTCATTGTCAATGTTAAAAGGGTTTGGGCAAGGTATTTTGTTATATAGGCCAGTGTTTAGACTGAGGGTTGAGTTGTGAGTTTTGATATTTTATGGCGTTTGGTGATTATTATATCAATTCAAATTTTGAATTGATATAAAGTACACGTTTTAATAAAAAAAATGCACTGTCTAGAGAAACAAATGCGTGTGCAAAAGTGCAGCTCAATCCAACACCGGGAAGAGGGTTAAATTTAACTTGCAGGATTTGTTTACAGACAGACATACATAATAAAAAAAGTGTGTTTATACTTATGTACGCACGTAAGAAGATATACTTATTTGACGTAACAAGATAAAAAACCAAATTGTCACAAAGTTTACAAAAGGAAAACAATCATTCTTCATGAACCACAGACTATAGCTAACTTCAGGGTGTCGGATCTAGCTAACTTCAGGCTGTAGATTTTTTGTGACGGTGTGCGCGTGCATCGTAAAAATTTACTCTCATCATTTTTCCCTAACGCGCCAAAAGAAGTATAACTTCAACAAGTTTTTATATAAAAAAATGCATGGACACGAGAAAAAATGCATGTTTAAAATTTCAGCTCCATCCAACACCTGGAAATGGGTCAAATTTAACTTGCAAGATTTGATTACAGACAGACATACATAAACATATTTAAAACTAAATAAGAACTTGAAAAAAGTGAAAATGGTTCATGAACCTTGATGACTATTGATAAATAATATTAGAGCTCAGTTCAGTAACTGATTACAAAAATTCTTACACTCTTGCAGAAACTTTTGATATAATTATCGAGATAGTTTAGCCTACGGGTTACGGGTCCAGCTTTACATCCAGAAAAAATTAAGGGTCTCTGTAAGATATACCACCTGAGCAATCCCGCACGAAAAAATTCTGTGTCTAAGGCTATTAGCAATATATTACTCAGAACTTCTTTAGCCATTTTTGTGTGGTGGTCCAAATAATTATGGTTCTTAATACAGGTAAAGGTAACCATTTCTGTTATAAAGAAGGAACTAAATCGTTTACTTTTTATGGGTGGCATTCAAAATCATGTACCAAATGAAATTGCCTCTTAACATGAGGTCGGACAAATCTAAGGTGTCCTACAACTATTATTTCTGCTACAAAAAAACTTGACGGCCTTTCACGATCACTAAACGTTATTCACCATAACTTTTAACCAATGATCAACAAACCGTGAACCGCAAACTAGAAAAAAAATATATTGCCAAAAAAACTAACGCACAGGTATTTTTTCAGTTGACTGAACACTTTGACCATCCGTTAGAAACAACAAAACGGCAAATTGTTGCTACTAAATTAAAAATATAGAAATAAAAAGACACATCACAGAGCCGTTAACTACGCATACTGTACGTCCAACAAAGTAGTTTTGCGCAAATGTTATTGCTGGGAAACGACTTTTATTTCTAGGAATGAAAAATAAAGCTATGTTTTATTCCGCGCAATGTAACGCGAACACAGGCAAGTGGAGTTAAGCCCCGCCCCTTCGCTCTAAGCCACGTAACTGCAAATTCGTAATTTCGAAATTCCGAAAAAAAAAACTAAAATTCAGGTAATGTTTGTTTTGCAAAAAGTTTAGTAATAACACTCAGAATTCATTTTCGTAAAAAAAAGTTGCGACTTTGACCTTCAATATCTACAGAATCAGTGGTTTCCCAGGTATGGTCTAGTGAAAAAAATTATCCAAATAATGGGTAGAATATGTGGCTTTCGGCTTCGGAAACTGTCTTTTTACAACCTATATATTGGCGGCTGTTCTAAGTGCAGAACAACCTTATTGTTAGTTATATGTTTGAGCCGTTTGGGGTTGAAACAGTAGGGCCATGGGGTCCAAGTGCTCATCGAGTTTTAAGTGACATCAGCAAACATTTAGTCGACTCTTCACGTGACCAGAGGGCTGGCCTTTTTTTCGGCCAAAGAATCAGCATTGCCATTCAACGTGGCAATGCTGCCAGCGTTCTGAGGACTTTTCCTATTAATAGCGATGTGGACGAATGTTTCGATGCCCAATGAGCTGTACTCCTCCCGGGTATTTTTATGCCGCTTGTACATATTTTATTTATTAAGTTATTTGTTAGTTTAGTTACGTCTACCTTTTAAGAATTGGATTGGTTTTGAATATTTTTATAGGTTTTGAATATTTTGGCTTCGAAAACTGTCTTTTTTAACCGACTTCAAAAATTTTTTTATTTGAAAGCTGTTGCTTTACATGTGGTCCCATTTTAATTTAGTGAAGATCTGATGAAGAACTTCGGAGATACACAATGGAACTCTTCAATAAATGATAGCAAACCTTCCAGAATTGCTGCAATCGCATGTCTGTATATTGTTTTCACCACTTCACAACATTACATCACGCTGATACGCTCTGAAGGGGTATACAGATTTGTATAGTTCACCCTGATACACCCTAATTTCACCAACTATGTTCAAATTCCCTATTTTTGGGGCTATCAATTCGGGCATAACTTTACTATTAATTTAGTTTTAGAATGGGGTACAACAACTAAAAAGTGAAAAATAAAAAACTTTTTACAAAAAAAAACAACCGACTTCCATAAATAAAACTAAAAAATGCAAAATAACTTTAATTTCGGAAGTCGGTGTGTCTAGTTTGGTTTCTTCGTTATTTGACACCGACTTCCGAAATTAAAGTTATTTTGCATTTTTTAGTTTTATTTATGGAAGTCGGTTGTTTTTTTTTGTAAAAAGTTTTTTGCACCCGATATAAGGACTAGGATTCAACACACACTTTATTGTAACACGCTTTTTTTTGAAGGTTGGGTACATCCTCAGTTGTCTCCCCCCGCTCTGCGTGGAGCGGGGCGTGTCAGACTCTTACTGACTAAAACCCACCCGCATTTCTTAAATTGCTCTTCGCGTTCCAGGGCCACCTGACTCTTTCGAATAATAATTCATTGTGCGTACAGCTAGGGAGTTTAATTCCCTGCCGGAGTCTGTATTTCCTGATAGCTACAAACTGGGAGTCTTTAAAACTCCTCAACCACCGCGCCTCTTATAGCCCGTCTCTTAGTTTGACATATTTACGACCGGGCTCATAAAAAACAACTTGCTGAGGTTTCTATTGGAGCGAGGCACTTAAAGTAAACTTTTTTGGGTTGTTGAATAAACAGACCTTAGAATAACATGTAAACAATACTTGTAATTCAAGAGTTGAATTTTATTCAAATTCTGTTATCAACGATTGGTCGGGAATAGTGTGTGTGTGTGTGTGTGTGTGTGTGTGGGTAGTTGTTAAAATCACTGTATCAATTTACATGAAATTTTGCATGTTGCACTATGAATAGACAAGTAATCTAAGAACAGTGTTGCTATTGTAGAGTCCGATATCATATTTTTCATTATTCACACTCAAACTTCAAATTACGAAATCAAAACAACATAACGGCTTTTTAAAATTGCGTTTCTGCGTTTGCGTTGCGTTTTGTGTTGCGTTTTTTTTCTAACACTATGTAATAACTATCTAAGAATGCATGTGAACCATGCCACAGGATATAAGATCTTTAGTTATTTAATAATAGAGGTTTAAGCCGCGTATTCTGGATCGGCATACGGGCATGCCGTCGGACGTTTAAGGGTTAAGTAAAGAGTAAATATGTTACTTCCAGGCAAGCGTGCTCCATCTTCTACCACATCATCGCTTATCATCAGGTGAGATAGTGGTCAAACGCGTGCCTATCAACTGTAAAAAAAAATCCGCTACCCATTTTAGCACCACAACAGACGCGTCCAAAACGATGTTATTTTTATTGGTATTTTTTTTTATCAATGATTGGATCACGTTTGACCACTATCTCACCAGATGGTAAGAGATGATGTGGTCGAAGATAGATGTATTACAAAAAATTAAATTTTAAATCATAAATCCAGACCTTTTTCAATTATTATTTGTGCCGCTTTAACAAATTAGCAGGTTTTGACCATTTTCTCCGTTTTTAGAAATTCTCGTCGGAAAACTGAATAACACTATGCCTGGCTCTAATCCAGACCCTCATGTTCAGCAAGTAGTGTTTGTGACCATTGCACTAACGAGGCTCCTAGCTAGGCTTTTTTTTTTTTTGTATGTATGTTACCCGATTTCTCCGTCAGTTGTGAACCAATTTTCAAAATTCTTTTTTCATCTGAAAGGATATACTCCCAAGGTGGTCCCATATAAATTTTATCGAAATTGCTTCAGCGCTTTTTGAGAAACTGAACAAACACGGAAAATACGTGTACCTTGATGACGTTTTGGTGTTCTCCAAATGTTTAAATTCCACGTTCCATTATATTGGGGTTTTTAGTTCTGGGGTATAACAACTAAAAAGTCAAAAATAAAAAACTTTTTTAGAAAAAAAACAACCGACTTCCAAAAAAAAAATACACTAAAAATTTATAGATAACTTTAATTTCGGAAGTCGGTGTCAAAGTCGAAGTCGGTTGTTTTTTTTGTAAAAAAGTTTTTTCTGCTAAAATATTGCATTGTTATTAAGGTTCCGAAAGTCCGAATGAAAAACGAAACCCTTAGGCGTCGTCTTAATAGAAAGTGACCATCGCGCGAATACGCAATCGTCGCGTTCATTTGTATGGAAAGACAGGAAAGCGCCCTCTGTCGACGCGACAACGCGATCAGTTTCCATATAAATAAGCACGATGATCGCGTCTTCGCGCTATGGTCGCTTTATATTAGGACGACGCCTTGAACTATGAGGGTTTCCTACAGACACACGAGTGATCCTATAAGGCTTTTTTTTTTTTTTTTGGGGGGGTGGGAAATCATCCTATGACTTCTTCCGCTCTAGGGTGGAGCGGGAGGGTGTGTCAGACTCTTACTGACTAAAACCCACCCCTGTTCCTCCCTGCCTCGAGTGCCCGGGGGCGAGGTAACTCTTTCGAATTTATCCTCCACCCCCGGGCAGATCCTATAAGGCTTACAGGATAACTCGTGTGTCTGTCTGTCTGTCCGTCTGTCACAGCCAATTTACTCCGAATCTACTCGACCGATTGAGAGAGATATGTAACCCAAACACGGACATGTAACGTAAATAAATTAATTTGGATTATGGGGTCACTTTTGGGTTACAAAAAAGAAAAAGAAAATAAAAAGATTTTCAAACTGTATTATGCTGCATATCAAATAAAAGCGCTTATTGTAAGGATTTCAAACATATTTTCATAATTTAAAAATATATATAGTTTTTAAGTTACCTATTTAAGAAAAAAACAACTAATCGACTCTTCACGCGACCAGAGGGCTGGGTTTTTCTTTGGCCAACGAATCAGCATTGCTATTAAACGTGGCAATGCTGCCAGCGTTCTGGGCACTTTTACCATTGACAACGATGGGGATTAGATTTTTAATGTTCAATGAGTTGTTTTCATATGCGTTTGTACCTAAAGTATCAGTTTGTATATTTATAACTATTTAGTTTAGTTATGCATTAATGAACTTATATTCTGTTGTAAATATAATAAATAAAATCATAGAAAAAAGATAAAAAATTACCATCCCCTCCCCATTATCTCCGAAATCACTAGGCCTAAAATTTTGAAAAAAATACGGAGTGTAGTAAGTTCTTTAAATGTTATAGTTTACAGGAAAATCTTTAAGAAGTACAGTTAAGTTTAAGAATTAGTATAGTTTAGTTCAAAACCCTTTGTTTTTATTACCAACAACCAAACTGAGTTCTATATAAAACTTTTTTACAAAAAAACAACCGACTTTCAAAAAAATAAAAACGTTTTTCATTTTTCACGTTTTTGTTGATATACCCCAGAACTAAAAACCCCAATAACATGGAACATGGAATTTAAACATAGTCGTAATTGGAGAAAACCAAAACGTCATCTATGTTTACGTAATTTTCGTTTTTGTTCAGTTTTCCAAAAAGCGCTGAAACAATTTCGATAAAATTTATGTGGAACCACCTCAGGAGTATAATAACATTCTTTCGAATAAAAAAAGAATTTTGAAAATCAGTCCACAACTGACAGAGAAGTCGGTGGACATAAAAAAAACACAGTCGATCATGGAACCTCCTCCTTTTTCGAAGTCGGTTAAAAAGTTACCTAAATAATAATAATAAGAATAATATTCCACAACTATCACACAACGCCATCTAGTCCCAAGCTAAGCAGAGCTTGTGTTATGGGTACTAGACACCTGATAAACATACTTATATATTTCTAAATACATACATACTCGTATTATAGATAAATTACACCCAGACACAGAGCAAATGATCGTGCTCATTACACAAACATTTGTCCTGGGTGGGAATCGAACCCACTACCTTCGGCATAGCAGTCAGGGTCACTAACCGCTAGACCAACAGGCCAGTCATGAATGAATAAATGTCGGGATAAGTGAAGGATTTTAGCGGCGAAGTGATTCTTTGTTATACGAATATTATATGTTTTTGAAACAGTAAACATACTTGGTATAGCAGCCCAATTTGAGGTCCAATAATTATTAATTTATTCTCTTGTGGTCTTGTGGAGTTTTATTAATTTTATAATTTCAGATTTCTCGGTTTCTATTAAAAATATTGTACTATCACTACTATATTAGTCTTGAAGCCCAGCTATTTTTATAAACACAATACCTGAATGAAAAATATGAAATAAATGAATATGAAATGCTGTTGTCGTTCAATTCTTTTAATTATCACTTCTTTATTTGAAACCTTTTTAAAAATATTCAAAACCAATCCACTTCTTAAAAGGGCCAATCGCCAATAATAAAACCAAAATATTATTCAAAATTATTCTTATTATCACGACTGTCAACCATAATAAGCGATAACACCACCTAAATCACTTCACAATAAACTACTACATCCAACTTCCCAGAACGCATATTGGATTGGAATTAGGAACCCATTAGTATTGAAAACCGGTTCGAGCCAGTTATTTCGGAATAAATCCGGATATCAGCCAGTTCCGTTTAAGCTTTTCCGGGTATTCTGTGTGGTTGGAAGCGATGTTAACTACCTATATATTATTTGGGCTCAATGAATAGGATTTATTCCGGTGCTCTGTTTTGTTCTAAGTTCCGGTTTTGTTAAGGTTCGTCCGCAATGTATGCAGCAACATTTAAGGTTTGAGTCTACATGTAAAGTATTTAAAATCCTTCTTAATATTATTAATGCGAAAGTTTGGATACATGGATGTTTGTGATTCAATTATAAAAAAAATAAAATAAAACCTTTTTATTTCAGACACATTTGGCCCATAACATTGGTAGTAGTGCACCTAGAATAAAACTATGTTACATTTAAAAAAAAAAAATTAATTAAATTCAAATCAAAACCAAATTCAAAATCAAATCAAATTAAATTTAAATTAAAATCAAAATTAAATCAAAATTAAAATCAAATACAAACAAAAATTAAAATCAAAATCAAATTAAATTAAATTCAAGCTAAAATTAAATTCAAAATCAAAATTAAGGAGATAAATTATAGTCTCACGCGGGCGAAGCCACTGGCAGAAGGTACTCGTAATTAACTACAAATAACTATATATTTTTAATTTAAAAAAAACCTTCCCATAGAGCCCTCAAAAAACTTTTTTATTTTTATCCACCCCAAAGCTACCTAAATCTACACTTTATGTAGGTACGTACGAGTATTATATCCGGGACAAAGCGGTCCGGACACGGAAAGGCGCATCCGAGAAAAGAATGTAATGCTATTACCGTCAGCCATTTTGTTAGTGCAGATGCATACGCTCCCTTATGAAAGTGTACGTACTCGAGCTGCGTGTTGCTGTGCAATTGGGAATTCAGGAGTTTTTTGTAATTTCTGAATGGTTTGTCTAAAGTAATAATGTTTTTAATTTGGTGTGAAAACATACATTATAATGTTGAAGTTGTTTCTAATAGCATGACATTATTTTATTTCCATGTGATTTAAAGCAAGATTATTGGTAACACCAATACCTTACCATACATTGTTCTTATTTTTCTAGATAAAAATGATTCAATAAATTACCAAGAGTTTAAAATGATACATATTTTTAATGTCTGAAATGCACATTTAATTGTAATTAACACAGTTATGCTTAAACATGTTCTTTAATCCATAATTAACAGTCTGCAATTTTCAATTTTGTTGATTCATAAAAGCGTCATTATACAGCTACCTCACACGTTTTATAGTCTTTTCTCTGCTAATGTTAATTTATTACGCCATTTTATTAATGGTGAGTTATTGCGTCTGACTTAGAAATAATAGTACTCGTGGTGATAATGATATGAGAATTAGATGTAGCTGTCAGTTTTAGTTAGTGTTTTAATGAGACTTGAAATAAACCAATGTTTGGGGTGTATCAGTGCTTTACAATTTTATTTTATTTTTTCAGAAAACATTAACAATTTTTTTTGGTGTACAATTAAGGAAAAATACAACATTTTATTTCATGAAATGAAATCCATATTATTTTTTGTAAGAATATTACAGCTTTTGAAGTAAGGACTCAGAAAAATATCTGCATCAATGACTAAATCTATGCAGTCTTATAATAGCAATATCTAAATAATACATTTATTGAAGAATAATTAACTAATAAAAAACTTTCAGTGTCTTATTGATTCATTCATCAAAGTAAAATATTTTTTAATTTATTAGATTGTGTTCATACATATTTTTTAACACGTACATAAACCTCAATTTTTACTCATCAAAAAAGACAGTTAATTCACAAAATCATCGAGTTTTTCACCTACAACAACACGGTGAATGAAATAAAAAGCTTTCGAATTAATTCCTATGGTTCCTTGAATTATGTATGACGGATTACATTATCGCACAGCTGTTTATCCGGGTGCGTTGCACTCAGGGATTGTCAACCTTTGATGGTGCACATGGGCTTTTAATGAAATCTCCTTTTCATTTTGTTGAGAGCCCGAGTAAATTAGATGGAAAAAATTGTGGGATTGTCGGTTTAGTGAATTTTTAATTTATGAGCAGGGTAGAAGGATTTTTGTGGGGATTTTTGAAATAGGTACCTAGCGAAATGACGAGAAGGAAGGTGGTTTGTCATCATTTAGCTCGTATTAGGAGCTAGTTCTCTCGGCGTATGCATGATACCAAAACGGGTTAAAGACATTTTCTTAACTTAACAATAGTACGAGTATTTCATTTTTTTTTCCATTTTCTCATTGGTCTGGTGATCGAAAGATTGAAATGATTTTTTTTTTAGGGGTGGGCAATCATCCTATGTCTTCTCCCGCTCCAGTGTCAGACTCTAACTGACTAAAACCCACTCCTATTCCTTCCCTGCCCTGAGTGCCCAGGGGCGTGGTAACTCTGTTTCGAATTTATCCACGACCCCTGGGCAGGCATCGGCCATGACGGGCCCCGTCATGCATTGCTGACAACTCTTTGAGGCGCGCGTGGAACACTACGCGCCGTCGACTTTCGGGCCTGATCCTGATCGGACGGCAAGCTACCTACTACTCGCCGTCCGCAGGCCCGCGTCTCCTCCCTCACCCGTTCCGCGTCCTCCTTCGCGAGCATTACTGCTTCGCAGACGGAGGCGACTGCTTCCCTTCCCTATCGTTCCATACCATGGCCTGGACCAGGGCCGGGTGTAAGAGGTCGCTGCCGCCGATCGCCTCCACAAGGACACGGCGCGGCTCCGCCCAAGCGGGGCAGAGCTCCACCTTATGCTCCACCATGTCCTCTGGGCGATTCTCACAGTGATGACACCCGGGCGATTCTATTCGCCTTATCCTATATAGGAATCTCCCGAAACTTCCGTGTCCGGTGAGGAGTTGCATCAGGCGGAAGGTGAGTACACCGTGGCGCCTCTGCAGCCACTCCTCAAAGATGATCGCAAGTGCTACTGTTGCGTTTGAGATCTCGGGTTTGATTTCTGGGCCGGGCAAAGTGCTATTGATTTTATCCATTGGATTTTTTTTAAATGTGGGTTTAGCATCATTCTGTAGATCTCTGCCTAACTCTTCAAACTATATCATAATAAAATCAAGCCTGTATCAATACCATACTTCGTAGTGCTTTTGTTATGTTACTTTTTTTACGTAAACCTAATATAGATCTAAGTTAAAAACTAAACGCATCATCATCATCTCTGAAATCTGGTAGAATTGACACAGGCCTCATTAATCATCATTATTTCAGCCGAAAGACTTCAACTGCTGGCCAAAGGCCTCCCTCAAGTGTTGCCACAACAACCGGTCCTGTGCGTCTCGCATCCATCGGATTCCCGCTACCCTCACCAGGTCATCGGTTAACCGTGTGGGAGGCCTTCCAACGCTACGTCTTCCGGTACGCGATCACCACTCCTGAACTTATCGACCCCATCGACCCTCAGTTCTGCAAGCAATGTGCCGTGCCCACTGCCATATAAGTGTGGCAAGTTTTCGAACTATGTCAGTAACCATAATTCTCCTTCTAAATAACTGCATTCGATTTGTCTTCAATCTACGTAAGTATGACCATGTATCCGCGCATCGGTTAATTTTAAAATGGTTATCCTTTCGTCAGCGTAGAGCGCTAAGGGCCTTGACTACCCTGTTTTCTTTACTCGATAAACCCACTTCTCCTTCTTATCTGACTTCACATTTTCAGTTTCTTTGCTCTACTCACGCTAAAAATCTTCATTCAACCAATAATCGTCTTCTGCAATGTCCCTCTCACCGCGGTCTTGGAATGCGATGCCTCCAAACATTAGGACGGCAACCATCTTCTCAGCTTTTCCATCCGTGAACACGAATGCAAGGACTTTGAAAAATCATCACAACGCTGATTCGTTGTTTTTGTTATTTTCAATTTTGTTGTATCTACGTATGTATTTATTATTGTATTTTTTCCGTTTATTCTTTCTGTTAAGGTGCACCTGCCACGTGTCCGTCGCTGCACCACCCTTTTTTTTAAAGTTGACTGGTAGAAAATGCCTGAGGCATTAAATCCGCCTTTGTACAGTATTTTTTTACGTGTGCATTAAATTTTAATAAATAAATAAATTATCTTGCAGTTACCATCATTTCTGATTCTATCACGCAAGTGAACTCCATACTCCATTGCTCTTCAAGTGACTTAAAGCCTTTTGATGAGGAAAACTAAATACTAGGTATAAGTAAAATAAAATAAATAAAACCGGCCAAGTGCGTGTCGGACTTCGCATATTTAGGGTTCCGTATCAAATTTATTTTTGGCTATTTGTATGGCTTTGGGTCAACGAGATGCTTATACTGTGAAAATTTGAAGACTGTAGCTTCAATTGTTTGACTGTAATACCTGTGTGATAGACGCAAATAGACAGACACGTGAGTGGCAGCAATAGAGCTCCGTTTGGACTGACGGGTCCCCTAAAAATAAATATTTTCCAACGCAATAATGCTTCATAAACAAACTGTTCAAGCCAACTAATACCGTACGCTTTGTTTTTATAGAATAACAAAGTGTTTATAATTATAACTCTTATATAGAAGGGCTTCTGCTAATTTACCATCCCATAATAATGTTTAACTATGTCGATCATTATTATTTAGCCGTCGCGTCGTTGTCATAAGGTTTTCATATTTAACACTCTGTTATAAGCTTAACCTGTAACTATGTATAAATATCTTAGAAGTTAAATTTGACACACTTCGCGATTTAAACATGTTTAATATGGATGACCATATATGGTTATCTAAGTGCCGTCATTCTAAATCCAATATGATGGACCCTATTCTATTTAGAATTGAATAAGATGGCGAACTAGTTATTTTTTATGCATTCCTATAATATGGGTATCAAATGAAAGGGTAACCAACGGGACCCTATAAGACTCCGCTGTCCGTCTGTCTGTCAGCGGACTGTATTTCACAATCCCTAATTTGAAATTTGACACCAAACCACGCACAGTTGAAATTTTCACAGAATGTGTATTTCTGTTGCCGCTTTAACAGCAAATAATAAAAAAGAGCTCTCTTTAATTAGGGTTCCGTACTCAAAGGGTAAAACGGGACTTTATAACTAAGACTCCGCTGTCCGTCCGTCTGTCACCAGGCTGTATCTCATGAACCGTGATAGTTAGACAGTTGAAATTTTCACAGATGATGTATTTCTGTTGCCGCTATTACAACATTATACTAAAGAACAGAATAAAATAAATATTTAAGGGGGCTACCATACATTAGACATAATTTTTTTGCCGTTTTTATAGTTAATGGTACGCGAGTCCGACTCGCACTTGGCCGATTTTTTCATTAAATTTGTTTTGTAAATAAGGTGTAGCTATTACGGATTGTGAGATAAACCCGCTGACAGACAGACGGAAAGCGGAGTCCTAGTAATAGGGTCCCGTTGGTTACCCTTTGGGTATGGAAGCCTCAAAATCAAACCCATTTTATAGGACATACGAATTTTAAGTATGCCATCAAATAATACATTCTGATTTTGCAATAGACAATCGCAATTTCATGGTAAAATATTACGTAATTGTGAATTAAAAGCAACCTTTAAAAAATAAATCACAAAGACAGGGTTTTAAAACGGAAATACTTTAAAAAGAATCAGTCATTTAAACCTTACGGCCATATTTTAATCAGAATTCGACAAAGAATCTACAAGATTCATTACCCTATCCGCCTGAACCCACCATTTTCACCTTTATTGCTTAGATATTTAGAACATTTTTCCAACGCGTAAATTACAGCCCTTTGCGAATAATTGTGTAAACTAATTTTAACTTTATTACCAAACAAATAAGAACAACATTTCTGTACGCAAATGTAACCCTTTACTGTTTACGACCTTTTTTCGTAAACAATAGATCTAAGCCGGTATCGAGTACAATTTTATTCGGTCGTTCGAACCTTGAATAATTAAATAACTTTGAACCCAGAACCCGTTAGAATTTCACAAGGAAGCCGATAAAATTTACCTCGAGCTTAACTTTTAGAGTTTTCAGGTAATAATTGATACGATGGACCACCGTAAACCGATCTGAACCGGTTATGGGCGGTTGAAGCCAGACCGATCGAGTGTTCGCTAGAATTCCTTAGACAATCTATGTTTGAAGTCTATTGTAGATGGAATCGAGACTTGATATGAGTTTATTTTTCTATTGATTTAGATGTATATATTACTTAATCTTGAACATAATGCCGCATAATTACGGGTTCATGGGATTGCGAACTTTGTACTGCCACAGAATCAATAAAACAAAAATGCCGATTTAAAAAAAAAGCTTTCTTTTTAATTTTTTATTCGTGAATGTTTTCGTTGTTTTAATAGTTATTTTGCTATTCGAGACGGAGAAAAATTCGACAAATCAAAGATCATTAAAATCGGTCCTGTTGTTCTTTTTCTTTTTTCGACATATGTGCGTAAGTACTTATTTGATTGGTTGGTTATTCTGGTCGACAACAATCAACAGCTAACATGTATGGTAATTTGACAGGCTTACTACCTACTACTGATGCTAACTTGATCAGTCTTTTAATAAGCTAAATACATCATGATTTTTTTACCACTGTCCAGAATTGCATAATATAGATATAATATATTTGATGCGAGTAATGAAATAATTGATGTGTTGGTACTAAAATATTGAGGTAGGGCATCACAAAGTTGTCTGAAAACTAAGTTTGTGGACAAAACGCGTTGACGCCGTCGAGCCACCCCGTCTCGTTTCATCATCCCTGCATCTTCTTGCACAAAAAAAATGTTAGTGGATATTTTTGCCACACACACAGACTTGTATGTATGTATGTCGGGCTGGTTTCCGCACCACCACGCCCAAGGCGCTTATTTTGCGTACAGGTGGGACTGCATTGTCATTCGATCCACCCCAGCTCCTCGATGAAGGCCAGCAGCACTCTGGTGTTACTGACCATCTCGCTTAGGTTACCTGGATGTCCGAAGTGTCTTGCCCTGTATGCAGCGACTACTGGGCAGCTTAGCAGCAGATGAGCCGCTGTCTCGTCCTCCTCCATGCAGGCTCTGCAGAGTGGACTGTCTGTGACTCCTATGACAGAGAGATGCTTATTAAAAGACCCACGACCAGTTGTAACGGCCGTGACTTTCCGCAACTGAAGTTTGGTCAGTCGTAGGGCTTGCTTTGTGAAGCGGTCATTAATGGAGGGGAGCGCCTCCTTGGCCTGCCTACACTCCCTATGATCAGCCCATAGCTTGTTGTGTTGATCTCTGGTGCGTTTCCTTATCAGATTGCGTAAGTATTCAAAGGGGAGAGGCACAATGGGTTCAGGTCCCATCGCCGCCATGCTCGACCCCCTTCTGGCGAGTTCGTCCGCTGCATCGTTGCCACGGGAATCGCTGTGTCCTTTAATCCATTGA
This sequence comes from Polia nebulosa, assembly GCA_951329385.1. Taxonomy (NCBI): domain Eukaryota; kingdom Metazoa; phylum Arthropoda; class Insecta; order Lepidoptera; family Noctuidae; genus Polia; species Polia nebulosa. The sequence goes on from OX589602.1 coordinate 26,173,010, forward strand.
ATGGTTACTTTGTTGTGTTTACCTACCTGATTTAGGGGCTAAGCTTTAGATGATGTGGCGTGGAATTTAGAGTCCATATTTTTTTACAGAAAGATAATATTATTAGAAGCTTCTACGTGTAGTTCTTTTTGCACGGAAATAATAGTTTACGAGAAACAAAAAAAAACAAAAACATAAAAATTCAACAATATTATGACACTTTTGAGGTTAAGTCTCGTCATTGTACGTTTCGTTTTACGGAAGCATAGACTACTATAGATATACTAGAGAAAATTCAAAGCAATATAATGTTTTACTCCTTATTAATGATGAAATAAATATGTATATCTAGTGATTTATATAGTTTTTAATCATATTTCATTATAATACATATATTTCACTGATTTAAATAAGTGCTATTTAAATTAGCATTTAGAATAATTTACCGACTATTACCGATAAGTGAAACCAAACTTGAAATGTTTTCCATTTTCCATTTTTGGATTTTAGTCATCGTTTGCGTCCCTTGCAGTTGAGAGCGATTACGTACTCCTGTTTATGAATCAACGTTTGACTACTATCATGGCGTCTCCGAAGCCCCAGGTTATGCGTTCTGCTGTGATATCGTCTGAAGAATCGAGTGTAGTGCAAGTGTTGGACTCAATGAGCCACTTGTTGCGAGCTCTTCTTTAGGCCCTTCGTGTGTACTCTAATGAGCCGCTTGTGCCCGTGATTCCGTCATCGGAACCAGAAGCAGGTTGTTCCCGTGCTACCGCTGCCACTGCCGCGTCGGTGATGCCTGCGTCACCGACTTGGTCTGAGGGCAGTGCGAGTGATGCGGGACCTCGTCCTTCCGGGTCGTCTGGCCGCCGTATCCGTTATTTTTCGGAAGAAATAAGGTTGGTAATCGATTTAGTATCTTGCCCACCTCCTTCAGAAAACTTCTTCGCTAAAAAAACTTGTAAGCTAAAACAATTCTAATTTATGTTTCGATTGTTTCAGGTCCCATTGGAATATGATAAAAATACTGACTAGACTGGGCACAACAGCTCAGTGTATTCAGTTTGCTGAAGAGCACAGACTTATTCTGAGGGAGAAAATATGTAGAAACCATAGAAAACCAATGATATTAAGCAAATGTGGGACTGGGCAGTTGGGCAGCTTTCGTTGCAGAAAGAGCAACTGCCGGATCCAAGCGGAGAGTCGAGCCAAAGGTACATGGTTTGAGAATGTAAAGATACCTATAGATTTGATATTCCAAATCATGTACATGTTCAGCCATAGGTACTCGTACCTTCAAGTTCAAGTTGAGACAGCCCGAGACGACAGAGAAACCGTGCTTTCTACATCCAGTATTGCAGACTGGTATTCATATTGCCGGGAGACAATAGTAGTTAATGAATTGGAGCATCAAGACAATCAAAGCAAGATTGGTGGACCAGGAAAAATTGTTCAACTAGATGAATCAAAATTTGGAATAAGAAAATACAATAGAGGAAGACATATTGAGGGCCACTGGGTGTTGGGGATGATTGAAGACGGCAGTGATGATTTACGGCTGAAAGTGTATCCTAATAATGGAAAGACTGCTGAAGACCAATACTTCAGCAGTCTTTTCATTATTACCACTACTAACTAACTACATACAGATTTTTGGAGAGCATATGACTGCCTTCCTCAATATGGGTATATACATAAAAAAGTGAACTACAGTGACCCCGTGAATAAATTTGTGGTACCAGACGGGATACACACCCAGCGCATAGAAAGCCATTGGCGAAATTTAAAAATATTATTTAATAAAGACCAATATAAGGAAAATTTTACAGAGTGGCTTATAGAGTATTCGTGGAGGAGAAAAATAAGGATATATCATAAAGACTCTTTCGAGGAATTGTTAAAGGCAGTTCAATATGTTTATAAAAATGAATGAGAATTAAAATTTTGTTTTATTTAAAATATATTACACATCTGTATGTACCTATAATTTATAAAATAAATGTTTATTTACATTTAGTTGTCTTATTTTACATATCTCTTAAAAAATCATATAGCTTGAGACTTGGGACACGCTGGCATAGATCACTGGGAACTGCGACCACAACGCGCGAGCCGAGCGAGCATAGCGAGCGGTGCCGCGGCAGCGGCCGGCGAGTGCCAGAAACGACTAGATTTTTTAGAAAAAAATTGTCTGGTTCAGAACATGTATTAAGAAAAACGTTTAAACAAACAGGGTAGGGACTTCCAGGACTTTTTCTTCATAGCGGGGGGTTCTACACCTTCCCCTCTCTCTTCTTCCCTTTAAATCGACAAAAAAAATTCGTAAGCAAAACCTCAAAACACGATTTTAAAAAATTCATTAAAAAAAGGGGTGTTTGCGTGCTTTTTCCTTTATAGGGGGAGGGGGGAGGTCTACACCTGCCCCCCCTTCCCCTCTCCAAATTTCATCCCTTAATTCCACGTCACATCTTCTAAAGTCGTACCGAATTAGGCGTTGGTGACACTCGTATATCAGTCCAGAGTTAACACTCACAGAGGCTTAAGCTGAGATAGTTTTCTGCAAAACTACTTTAGAAAGGTGTAACAGATCTATAGACATAGATTAAAAAATAACTACCCCTGCTCAAATAGTTTACAACGATATACATTGAACAAACTTAAAGCATCTTGATTTTATGTACTCCTACTCACCCAATCTTGTACACTATGTAAAAACTTCACATAAACCAAAACGGCTGGCGAAAATCCATCACATTATATCTTCTCTTCTATAAAACACGATCGTATTCCAAGCATAACACAAATGCCTTTCAAGAAAAGATTCTAGTAAACTTGATCTTCAAGGAGAGGGAGCAAATGTGTTGTCACAGGGACGCACCAATGAGTTTGTGGATCACGTATCCTCTAAATAGAGTATAAGGTTTCATGAAGGAGGATTAACTGTGATGCTGTTGGCAGATTTACAAAAGGGGAATGTCGTTAAATTATTTGATACAGTAATCTTAAGACCTATTCATGTGTTTATGCATGTAAGTCGGGCTGTTTTCCGCAACTCTACGTACAAAGCACGTATTTTGCAAGCTACTCATTTGTAGCTATTAACAAAAACAGATAGACAGAGTGACCCTATGAGGGTTCCGATTTTTCATTCGGCCATTTGAAACCCTAAAAAGGCCCTTACAGACACAGTCATTATTCCGATATGCTAAACCGGTGAAAAAACATTTCTAGTGCTAATAACTATCGTCCTAATGCCCTTGCTAATATCATGGCCAGACTGTTAGAGAAGATACTACACAAACAAGCAGCACCAGCACTGAGACTGGGACAACAGGCCGTCTCACCAAAAGTGGAAGTCTTACCACACGCCGATTACATAATACGTATTATGTTATCTATTTTATGTTGTATTGTATCATTATTTATTGTTATCTATGTGTGTGTACAGTGTATGTATAAATGGATATTAATCTGGCAAATAAACAATTTTACTTCATTTCATTTTCATTTCAAAAGAATAAACGAGCCATACTTTTTTATGTGGAACAACTCAAATCGCCTTGTTAAATACTGACTCACTAACAGACTGGAACTGGACTGGAAGAGGCCTGTGCCCAGAAGTGGGGACATTAAAAGGCTGACGATGATGATGAACAGACTGGATAATACGTCCACAGAAAAGGACTTGGGTAGGTTCTTTTCATCCAGAATTAAAGTACTGTTCCCGAGGGAAAGATCTTTTGACGGTCAGATTGCTTTAGGACGCTAGATTACGTATCTTGTTTTTCGAGTAATGGTTAAAGTCATACATTTTGCGAGTCAAGTGGCGATAAAGCGTTTTACATTATGCTCGACAGGATGGCGTTGTCCTGTTGATCCTTTATCTGATTTTCTGTAGGTAGTAAAAACCCGAAGCTATTGTTCAAATTTGTCATAAGTTAGGGTGTCCTATTGTCGTCTTAGTTAAGTTGTCAAAATTTAAATAAATTTTTTGCTCCAGAAACTCTCAGCCAGAGAGCTTTGATAGTGTCTGAGAAGCTCCTTTAAACACAACTACATTTTGAACAACAGGTTGAAAGCCAAGCTGCTTTGAAAGCAACTGAGACGCCTCTCCAAACACAACTCCGTTTAGGAGGAGTAAAAGTTTGGCGAGTTTAAAAATAAGTTACACCTCTTTATTGTAATTTCATTAATTAAATAAATAAAAAAAGAATAAAAAAAGGAGCACAAGCACAGCGGCAAGTAGCCATTGGAGCGAAAGATACATGAGATTAAAACAGTCGCGGGCAAGAAAAACTACTCTCGCAGCAATGCAAATCGAACGCCAACGGAGTTTAATGCGTCACAGTTGGTCCGTATATAATCATTATGGATGTGAAAACGATCATTTAATTCATACTTTAGTTGTTGTTGGCTTGATGAATGAAAAATGCCAGCTGCGTGACACAGACTCATAACGAAGTAAAAACCTGCCTTCTTGTAGGTTCTTGCGTCAGTGATAATGAGGCAGCGTGTTAATTCCTTGTTTTGTCTTACACGCAAGGCCGACTCTTACTCATCTTGCCGTATACTTGGAAAATGGACAAACAATTAAAAAAATTACCAAAGAAACACTGATCTTTTGAAAAAGGTGCAGGGATTGTCAATAGATACCATCATGTACTCTGAATAGAGCACTTCATATTCTGCGAATTTTTAAATTCTGCATAGCTGTCATGTATACCTTCGCATAAACTCCAAAAAAAACAGACAATCTGAGGCATAACAAGTAAACTATTGAATTAAAGACTCCCAGGTCGTAGCTATCAGGAAACACAGACTGCGGTAGAAAATTCCACTCCCTAGCTCCCTATTCCACACAAATAATTCGCAGTTCAGGCTGTGCGACTGTGGAATGCGTTGCCGATGCCAGTTAGGCAAGCCCAGCCACTTTTTTTTTTTAAACTATAGAAAGACCATTTCGTTTCTCTCTAGCGCCTTTTTGTTTCTACATAATTATTCTCATCTCTTGCATTATTAACCCTTTTTTTATTTTATTTTCTTCTCTTTTTATTCTCCTCCTGCTTCGAATGTAATTATGTGTTATGTATTGATATATAAGTAGGTACCTATATATTTTATATGTAAAATGTTGATGTCCTTTTATTTTATTAGCAGTATACCGCAGACTACCCCCTTCTAAATTTTAATGCTGTTAGTCCATCCCAAGGTTGTCTGGTAAATATCGCTGTCAGCAATAAGACCGACATTGTACCCATAGATTTAAGCTCGTGTATAACAATTATTTGAATGTTTTGGTGTACAATAAAGTTGTAATCTATTCTATTCTATCAATAAATAGTTAGGTGGTTACAATAATAAGAAAACTATGACCAACAAAACGCAGCACCCGTTCACGAGTATAACGCAAAGATCAGCCATTACATTATTATTGTGTTTATTTTTATTTTTTTTAATTTCTTAAGATTATTAAAATTTAATATTTAAAGCTAAATACAGAAAAATGTACTCTCACACTGCATATTTACCCTTGAGGTCACTGTTAACTATTATTAACTTTAGTTAACACAATGATGTGAAATAGCGGAGCCTCCTAATACAGGCATTGTTTGCTTAACAGGAGGCTCTGAACACGATTAAATGTAATGTATTTTTCTGTCACAATAAACTATTTTGTATTGTATTACCCCCCCCATTATTTTTGAGCAAAGGAGGTAACCCGATCCCCGACGCATCCGCAAGCAGTGACATCTAAGGGAGCATGATGAACTTGCTGCCGGTCACTCAGGCTACAATTATTTTAATCAACTGTCGAGGTCACTAGTTAACCACATGTTTTTGAGGGAGGCCTATGTCCAGCAGTGGACGTCTTTCAGCTGAAATGATGAATGATGATGGTGGATATCATTGCGGTGAAAAATTTTCTGAGCGTTGTGAATACTACGCGATCGTAATAAGCAAGATATAAGCCGTAGCTTTGCGTAGTGAGACATGCTACGCCACGACAAGTTTTTTTATTTTTGACAGTATTGTTTGAGATAGCTAGGGATAAAAATGAAAAGAATGAAAGTGACAGAAAGACAGAGACGGATAGACAGTCAGACTGACAAACAGACACACGGATGATCCCATAATGGTCCCGTTTTTTCATTCGGACTGTCAGAACCCTAAAAACGAAACCACTGACCAAAAAAACACTTGATAACACGTAAAAATGTTTCTTTACAGCAAAGCAAACTGCAGCAGTACAATAATGTACTTAGCAAAGATTTCCGTTAACGGTATGGGCAGAGAGGCATCTATGGTAAATAGACCACACGCAGTCATCTTACTAAAGGTTCGGTTAACTTGTAGCACGTGCTTGCAGAGATGCTTGTGACTTTCTGTAAAGAGAAGCTATTTTTTATTGTACGTTTAAAATATATGTGAGGTTACAAAATTAAAATTAAAGATTCTTAAACAATCATTCATTCGTCATCGACCTATTCTGTTTTTGTCGCATCCAGCATTCTCTTGTTGCGACCATCAGGCCATAGGTCCATCTTGTGATGTCTTTCATTGCTTCATCTTTGGGTACGCGATCGCCGCCGCCGCTCCAGAACCTATCTGTACTATTATGCCATTCGTTCTGCGAGCAAGGAGCTGTGCTCACTATCATTCGATTCCTATGTCGATTCTTACTTACCTTGGTTTTTCCGCGAATCTCCCGTGTGAAGTACATGTAAAACTCTACTTTCGCTCCATTATGTACTACTGAGGACGATCTACTGAATAAACGCTATTGATAACTTTGTAACATCGATTTTGGAACGTCTTATTACCTTGGCAGTTCCTATCCATCATACGCTGTATACAGGCCGACTCAGCTTCCTCCATGATCATACGGAACTTCTCACATTGCACGCATGTTATGATGATAAGTGATATATCCTCTAGGATCCATATGAATAATAAAGCATTCAAACCAACGCCCTGAAAGTACATTTTTATTGCATGGTTTAACTTGTGTGTTTTTTTTTTGGAGACTGTGTTAGCTAAATTATATTTGAAAAAAAAATAAGGCTTCAAGAAGTAATATTCACTCTTTTTCCTGATTCAGTCAATATGTGAATCTCTACCAGAGATAAACTACGAAAGAACGACTCCATTGTTCGCCATAATATCTGCAAAAATGTACATTTGCCATCACATTTGTCGTTACATTTGCATTTCAAACAACAGATTCCACCAACTAATAAACATAATTGTCAACGAAATGAAATGACTGTATATTTCGTTAAAGCCAAGAGAAAGTTTTGGAATTAATTAGTTTTCAAAATGAATCTGACAAAATAACTTAAACATCTAAAAAAATTTCAAAGTAACTTACCAATGTTCGAAAACAAATTTTATGCAGTTTGAAAGCTTCTAAAATATTTTCATAATTCGCAAAAAAAATATTACTTTTTTCAATATTTTCTGCTTCATCCTTTAATATTCGTATACTGTTAACCCATTCTTCCAGGTATTTGGTCAACAATGTCATAAGACGAAAATAATAAACAAAGTTGAATTCAAATGCCGCTTTAGTAATAGTAAAACTCAAGTCAACTAAACCATAAAATCCAAGTGATATGAAATAAAAAGTAGTTACTGAAAATAAGATACTAATGACGATTGAAATAGAGATCCAATTCCAAAAAATATAACTTTGGACATGTTTGCTAATATCAATGTTCCTATGAATATCATCAATTTTCAAAATAAGGGATACGTTCCTACGGCCATGTACGATGTTACAAATGATGAGAATTACGTAGCCAAAAGAGTTTAAGGTATAACAAAACAAAAAAATTATATACGTGGTAGTGTTTATAAACCTATTTGTGATCGCTCCATTGAGTTCATGGATTACCATGTCACTGACACAGGACACATTATAAAATGTAACTACTAAAATTAATAAAACTTGGTATATCTTTTTACAAGGAGTGATATAACTGTATCTTATTTTGTATTTGGTAGAGAAGAATATTGAGAGTATAATGTTGAAAGTTTGAACAATTCTGTGGACATCTTTGTCAAGTCTATTATTGAGTACTGGAGTCTTATTCCACATGATTACTTTTGTAGATGTTTTTACTTCGATAGTTAGATTGAAACTCAAAATTATTTAGTTGATTTAAGTTTGGCTTTTCCTCATTCAATAATTTTCACTTTTGAATATACAGAGAACATCATATTGTGGAGACATATCATTTATCTTGTTAACTGTCAGGGTGAATAAAATTACTGTCGCATTTTCATTAATCATCGACTGTTCGTGGTTTTCTATTTCATTATCGAAGTCATCATAATGAATGTATGTTTTAATGTCGACAAAGAAACTCGTCATTAGAAGATTATTTTTAGAGTTTCTGATGATGATTGTGTTTTTAAAACAATTATTGTTTTTAATAAACATACAAAAGCCTGCTTTATGTAGGTCGCAGTATACAAGCTAGTGCAAACCAAGCAAGGTAAGTAAGCACTTTAATCAGTTATGTGCAAAATACTATAGGATATTATAATTTCGATATAAAGATCATTCGAATTCACGTAAAATTTACGTACTTTGCACGAAGAGCTCGGTAATTCTTTGAAGTGTAACTGTAATCATAAATAAAAGATAAATTCAATGTAATAGTTTTGATGAATTGTGAAATCTGTAAACTGAAAAAAGTAGAGGTTCTCAATTTGGCTGTATGTTTTTTTGTATGTTTGTTACGCGTTTATTTCGCCAATTATGAATTGATTTTGATGATTCTTCTTTGTTTGGTTGGTCATTACTTCAGCAGTGGTAAATTTTAATTTTATTGTAACTGTTCAGCGTTTTTAGAAAAATCAACAAAACTAATTGTCCAATGTATGTTCAGCTTCTACGTTATTGGGTTATTTTACTATTTAGTTTTAATTAAGGGGTATAAAAACTAAAAAGTGAAAAATAAAAACGTCTTCCCATAGAAAACTTCCAAAAAAATACACAAAAACATTGTAACATAACTTTAATTTCAGAAGTCGGTGACAAATAAATAAAAAACAAATCTAGACACAATTGAAAGTTGGTTATATTTTTTTCATCGACTTCAGAAGGAAAGAAGAGAAAAAGTTTCTCAATTCGTTTGTTTTTTTTTGTATTTTCGTTTCGCCTTAATCCGCCACTTGTGAATAGATTTTGATAATTGTTTTCTGTTTGTTAAGTTATTTTTCAGAGGTTTCAAATAACGAAGAAACAAAATACAAACACTGGCTTCTGAAATTAAAGTTATTTTGCAATTTGTTGTGTATTTTCTTTTTTGGAAGTCCAACCGACTTCCCAAAATGAAAATACATAAAAATGTTTGTAAAAATGTATTTATTTATATACACAACTTATATAAACACCATATTCGATGGTATAAATTAGTAAATTACATTTCAATTCAGAATACGAAATAACATTCAAATATTAAAACCACAAACTCTGTATCGCACACGAAAAAAATGAAATTCCATTGCAATCAAAACTTTTTTTAGGGCATTTTTAACACAAATATTCATTTGAAAATCAACTTGAAATACACAACGCTAATGACGCTGTTTAGTTCAAATTATCTCGAATTAAAAATTGAAGTACAGAAAAAGTTTGAAAGTAGCGCCTGTGACCGGAAAGTTGAAAGAAAAATCGTTTGTCTCGTATGGCATGTGATGAGTAGGGAAGAGGAAAAGAGATGCATATAAATGAGGAAAAATGGAAACGAAGAAAAAGAAGAAAGAAAAGGGAGGAAATGAAAGCAAGACTGACGTTCACCTTGACACGAGAGTATAAAAGAAGACCACGTCTTTCGCCGATTCCAATTACCGTGAGACATGTAGGAAGCTACTGATTATGACGTACCAAAAATTTTTAAAAATATTACAGAATATTAAACTGCAGTAGTAAAATAATGTAAGTAGACGTGAGTCTCGTCAGATGTATCGGCAAAAAGGCGTCTATAGTAAATAGACCACACGCAGTCATTTTACTGAAGACCCGGTTAACTTGTAGCACGCGTTTGCAGAGATGTTGGAGACTTTCTATAACAATATGGAAGGTTAGAATTTTCCCAATTATGATAAATAGTGAATGTTTTTACAACATAAATAATTAAGGATATATTATTATTAATGATCAGACCTCTCAATGACAATAACCTGAGATAGTAAATCTATTTTAATTCGGTTAAAGAAACTTTAAAAGCAGGTATTATCTGTCGTAAAATTAATTCTTACTGGAACCATTCGTATTCATCAAACGTTGAACACAAGCTGACCCAGCTTCCTCCACAGATATATAGAACTTTTCACATTGCACACTCGTTATAATTATGAGTACCGTATTCTTTAAAATCCATCCAATTGCTGTAGTGCATAAAGTTAAGATGGCCTGAAAAGATTTAAAAAAAGTATTTGAATAACTTCATAAACATCATAACTTAAAAGCAGGACGCTGTCATCAGATTGTTGCTTAGTTAGGGACACCTCTATAACTTTATGAGAAAGATCTCTTCATACAAAGTAGCCCTGTGGTGCCTTTCATTATGCAGAAAGATAGACTGTGTTGACTAAAATCAGTGAAAGGTCAAAGGATATTTTGATCATTGGAAACAAAATGTTTAAACAATTCTCTTAATATTAACGATGAGATATCAATACTTACCTTTTTTTTGAACATCGTAGGGTCTTGCAAATCTAGTAAGTTAGCCTCCACCATACATAAACAACGAAGAAAAGAGTTTATAATTCGACATAGTATCTAAAAATGAAAACTATTTCATTACGAAGAAATTAAATAAGAACTATAAAGCGGACGGACTTGTTGATAATAATGTATATGAACACTTAAATTGAATACAACCTTTGACTTACCAAAACTCTGAAACATTTTATGTAGAGTGTGTAAGCTTCTAAAATATTTTGATAAATCAAAAAAAAATGTTTACAGTAATCATCATTTTCTTCTTCTTTTTTAATTTTTATTATGTTCTTTACCCATTCACTGAGGTATTTTGTCAACAATGTCATAAGACGAATACTATAAACGAAGTTTATGTCGAATGCAACAATAATTACACCAGTGCTTATGTCCACAAAGCTAACTATCTCAAAAATTACTAGATTAGTAGTAATTATCACTACAGATATAGAGAGCATAGTCAAAACTGTTAACCAATTACAAATAATAAAACTTTTTACATTCTTACTAATATCGATGTTTCTATGAATTTTTTGAATGCTCATAATAAGAGACACGTTGCAACGGCTATGCATGATGTTACAAATGACCAGCGTTATGTAACTGATCCAATAAATGAGCATGATAAGCAAAAATAAAATTGTATGCATGTAAGTGTCAGCATTGCCTTCCGTTGTGTAATCACTGAAGTTGTTGGTGAACTCCACATACAAACAAATCACATTGCATGTCGTCACAATTAAAAACGTAATTATAGGATATATCTTGTCACATGGAGTGATATAAATGTCTCTTATTTTGTATTTGGAAGAGAAGAATATAGAAAGTATGATGTTGAAAGGTTGAACTATTCTTTGGACATCTTTGTCCAGTCTATTATTGAGTAACAATTCAAATGGACGATTTGAGGTGTTCCTCATGATGTCTATTTTACGTTGCTAGAACTGCCACTGTCGGATGATAAATGAAAATTAATATTAAAAAAAAATTGTCAATATAGCTTCATTTTGTTGATCAATGATCGTATCAGAGAACAAATTAATCAATTCTTGTGTCAAATTACCTACTCAAATTAGTCAACGAAATAGACAATCTTGAATTTGGTTTTACACCGATTTTAACCCATGAAGGCTACAATGAATTTATGTATATATAACATAAGAACAAAACGAGTTTAATAAACGCCCTTATTTAAATTACTGAAAAACTGGCCAAGTGCGAGACGAAGTCGGGCGTTAGAGGTTCCGAACGAATAATACTTTTTTAAATATAATAATACGTTTTCTTAAAACTTAGACTTCTTATATGTTTGCCTAAAATTCCGACACATGCTCATACTTCCGGAGGCCAAAAATGAAGCGTAAGCAAAAATTCTGCAGACGTTCGAGTTTATCAAGGAGTTCCTTAGTCGTATCAAGGAAGCAGACATCAGCATATTCTAGAGGAGGTAGAAGAAAAAATTGAGCAGGAGTAACTTTGGTCGAAAAAGGAAGGGACTTCTGGAGAGTTTCTCTCATTTTAATTATATTTAATCTCATTTTAATGCCCTCTATTCTTCATCATTCATTTCATCATTTCAGCCGAAAGACGTTCACTGCTGGACATATGCCTGCCGCCCCCAAGTGTCGCCACAATGACCAGTCCTGTTCGTCTCGCATCCATCGGCTACCCGCGACCCTCACCAGGTCGTGAAATAATCTACTCAGATTAAAAAAAAATACATACTTACGGGGTCTACAATACTCCGGTGACATAATTATACTTAAACTTGTAAATGTGGAGGTACCATATTCCTAGAGGTTTTATTTAGTACTACAGCAATTCTAATATTCAGAACTACTACTCACTTCGTTTTGAAAATTTAATACTTGTAGAATCAAAATTTTTACACAGCGAAGAAACGGGATGTTGTCGTATCAGACTTTATTATAGACTAGCCATTACTTTTAAAAATTACACATTAGCAAACTTACTAATACTTGGAAACAAATTCGTAAGCTTCTAAAATATTTTGATACATCTTGAACAATTTATAACAATTTTCATCATGTTTTTCCATAGTATATTTATTGTAAGTAAGATCCATTCCGCCATATATTTTATCAACAAAACCATGTCTTGAATGTTATATAATAAATAAAAAACCAATAAAGAGTAAATGACAGCTTAAGTCTATGAAAACGAATGCCTGGTACAATGAATAAAAAAAATATAATCATGGTAATAAAGATACAGAATTCTGAGAAAAATGAAATCCAGTTCCAAATAACAACTTCGAACACCGCAAGCACTCATATCGATGCTCCAATGAATTTCTTGGATCTTTAAAATTAAGGAAATATTACTACGGCTTAGCGCAATGTTACAAGTGACCAATGTTATATAGCTCACCCACTGAACAAGCCAAAAAAGCAAAACCACGATTATATACGTGATAGTGCAAGCACTGCCTTCCGTTACACAAACACTAAAATTATTGATGACCATAAAATACAGACAAATCAAATTGTATACTAGATTAATAAAAAACATAATGATGGGATTTAACTAATCTCATGGAGTTATGTAAATATCTCTTATTGTATATTTAGAAGTGAGAAATATGGAAAGCCTAATGTTGAATGGTTGAACTATTCTTTGGATGTCTTTCGTGTTTCTCTGTTATTTTTTGAGTGCCCGTTCCAGTAAATGAATTCAAATTTTGGTTAGTGTCAATGCTTTTAAAGTCAATGATTGTATCAGAATTGAAATAAATAATCGTCGCTGTCAACTACCATAAAAGGATTACGGCTTTACATTTCGTATTTATTATTTGTTTTGGAATTATTTTACTTTCTGTCATAGTCTTGTGATATCTCACATTTTTAGTTTTCATTTTGCAATTGATTGCTAAAAATCTTAATTTAATATTTTCAGAATATTAAATTTTCAGGATAAGATCTTTTCAAAAATGACGCATTATTTGAGTCAAGCCCCATAACTCTAGGGGAATCCCTCTCTTGGTGTCAAATTTTAAGGCATTATTGTTTGGCATTACGTTTTCACATAACTTTAATTAGCATAATAATACTGTGGCATAATAATAATTTGGCATAATGCAATGGTTAACATAACTGTCATTGGATCTAATTTGTTTTGCCATCATTTGGAGTTAAATAAATTTTTGAGGCATTATATTTATTATTCTTAGGCACTGAAACTCACCGGTGAGTTTGCCAAAAAAAAATATTTAAGTGAAAAAAAAAATCGGCTGTCAACCCGGGTTGTCGTCGGGATTCAATTTGACATCCCGGGTTTGTCCGCTGGGGCTGAAGGGTAAATCATGAGCCATAAATATAAAAAGTCATAATTAGGTAATTGGGTGTATGCAGCCAAAAATTATTTTATGTTGAATGTTAGGTAATATGTAATGAAATATAGTTGTGGTCAGTAATATTTTATAGAGATAGGTATAATAATAGATGATTCATTGTTTTTATCAACTACCTATCGTGCAATTAAAACAAATGATCATTATGCTGAATTTCGTTATGCGAATGTAAATTATGACAATATATTCTATCCTTATCAATAATAAACCTAACTCTAGAAGGCTTACTCTACCAACCCTACATCTTAGTTAAAAAGTATAGTTTGGTCGTTATTCTTCTTAATGCTCGAGAAACTTCTGCATGACAAAATATTAAATACTAGTTAAATAATTACTTACTTACTATAAGTCCAAGGCTTGCAGTCACTCGACTGCAAGCTATTTAACTTAAGCAATTGATGCTTTGTAATTAAAATTAACAGCTAAGCCATACTTTTAAGAATTATGCAAATAGGATGATGTTAATATTATATTAAACATAATTAAAACGTGAAGCATGTGTTTTGATCATTCATTTTATTTATTCGCCTCTATGCATTTACCACGCAGTTCACAAAAATTTGCTCAAAAGCATATATTTTATCATTATAATCAAAGGAAACTACTTTGATTATAATGATATTGATAATTACAATATTCGTAGTCGTAAATTTAATGCAAGTTTATTTTACAAAAAAGCAAACTGCAGCAGTACAATCATATATTTAATGAAGATTCCCGTCAGAGGTATCGGTAGAGAGGCACCTACAGTAAACAGACCACACGCAGTCATCTTACTGAAGGTCCGTTTTACTTGTAGCATGCGCTTGCAGAGGTGTTTGACACTTTCTGTAACAATAGATTCATAACTTTAAATACATATGTCACCGGGTTATTGCAAACACGTAAGTTTATCATAAATCATGGTGAGATTGTAAATTCTTTTTTTTTCTCAATTTGATGCGGATATATTGTAAGGAATTGAATTTAGATGTGACGTGAAATAATCTGTTTACAATATATCGAGAACTTATAATCTCTACAGATTTATTGCAAACTGACGGTGTGTACAATACTCAACATCATTATTTCTGCCGAAAGACGTCCACAACAGAACAAAGGCCTCTCCGAAGTGTCGCCACATCCACAGATCCTGTACGTTTCGCAACCATTGGATTCCCGCTACCCTCACCAGTTCATCGGTTTACCTGGGAGGCCTTCCAACGCTGCATCTTCCGGTACGCGGTCGCCTATCCAGAACTTTTCAACCCCATCGAATATCTGTTCTGCGAGCAATGTGCTCTGTTTATTGCCACCTCAATTCCTTAATTTCTTGATTCGATCACGCAAGGAATCTACATGCATAGCTCTCTTCATTGCATTTAGGGTGGCTTTAAGCCTTCACAGGAGCGCCATTGTGATCGACCATGTTTCATTACCATATGTCATCGCAACATTCTGGCGACATAATTATTTAGTATATCGTTCTTACCGTGACAATTTGTATCAATCATACGTTGTACACACGTTGACTCAGCTTCTTCTACTGCTATATAAAACTTCTCACATTGTAAGCTTGTTATAATTATTAGTGACAAATCCTTTATAATCCATCCTATTACTGCTAAAGTCATATGCAAAGAGAAGTATTCAGGCTGAAAGCAACGAATTGTAATCATCAAATCTTTAAATTAGTCACCTTAGTGGTTTCTTTGTAAACAGAACTAATAGTTACAAAGTCGGAGTTGTAGTGGAGTGTCAATGATACGTGGGGCATACTGAAAGGTACTGGATCTGGCCACTTACAATAAAATAATAAGAGTAACAATTATGGAATTCGAAAATGGAACTATTTGGGAACATGATACTTTTTAATTTGCGATACTGTCATTTGCTTTTTTCATTGTGACGTCTTTTCAAAAATTGTGTGTCGCTATTTAAATAAATTACAACTCTACACGAAACGATAAAAATGTAAAGTCAGATTGAAAAACATTTAGACCAATTAAAAATACTTTAATCACCATATTTTCCAAGCCATGTTCTACAAAAATCACACAGGTGGCGCTGTCCTTAACCATTGAACAAAATACAACTTTTGGTTTTTGAAGAATAGAAGCAGTCTTTTTCAAAGAATCTATCCAGCCATCTGTAATTTTTGTGGAACATGGGCTGGACAACAGCCCATTATCATGATGATTTAAGTATTTTCAAAGGTTAGGTTCCAAAAACTTTTGCCAATTGTACACTTGTTACAATTGTAATTGTAGTGTTTTTTGGGAGTGCCTCCGCAGCCAGCGCCGAGAACAGTGCAGCCGGTGTTGACTTTGAAAAATGTTTCAGAAAGCCACAAACAATAAAATATACTGTTCTTTGCACAAAAATCTTCAAAAACCAGTCCCAAAAAATTTAAAAAGTTAGACAACCTACTTTCACAAGCATCAGATACTCTTACATCTCGTCTATGTTTACATCTAACAGAACAGTTGAAATAGGGAGGTGTTATGTACTAACAACAGTTGTAAGTAAGGAAAGACGACGGAGCCCCGTAAAAAGGTGAGGTGGTCGACGGAGTCCCGCTTCACGGGGCTCCTTCGAACGTTTTTTCTTACTCCTCCGCTGTCTTTTCTGATTAATTTCGTTGCGGGACCCAAGACAGTTTAATAGTTTCTCTGGGACTCGTCGAGCTTGACGTCGAGCTTGCTCGGCGTTTTTTTTGGTGGTCGCCACTGTTGATTCTGTCTTACAGAAGTTACAGTGGTTTGGGAATAGTGTGGCGGGCTTCACGGGGCTTCTACTTCTGAATGGTTTAAAAAAAATAACCACGAAGGTGATGGCAGGGTGTGTTCGCTTCACTCACTCACTGGATTCAGCCGTCCCCTTCTTACCTAACCTGTCCATGTCGGAGTGCCCTAAGTTTCCGAGATCAGAAAAGAAAAAAAGTACTACCGGTTCCCAACGGCGTTATTTTTGAGTCCCAGCGTTGGCAATGGAATTTAGGCAAGTACATACACTCCAAATACTTACTAGAATTTATTTTTAACTTTTTAGTTCATTGTCCCAGATAAAAACCTGTTTTTTTTTAATATTTTATTACTTTTAATCACTAATAATGATTTGCTAATGCATCAAATAGATAATAAAATAAATTTAAATTTTCGATACATTCGCGCCGTACATTATTTTTAAATCGGTTTTAAATTGTGGCTTAATTTGTTGCGTTTCAACCCTTCTATTATGTCCTTCAAGGAATACTTCGAGTTACCAGTAACCCTGTATTTGTTAAGAAATAAAAAAAGAGTGTGCTTTGGACCACACGACTGAAGTAAAATTTCCTCTCAATTTCCGTTCGCTTCGCCCGATCACACTTTTCGTAACGTTCTCGTCACGCATTCACCAGCTTACTCCCCAAGTCAAGCGTGCGGAAAGAAATTTTACTTCAATAAATGTTATAGATTGAATGGTTCTACGTCAAAAAAATTCTCACGTAGTGAGTATTTATATTCCTTAATAAAGTTTGTATAAGATCTCTTTAGAGCACACGACCGTCTCTGTTGACTACCAAAATATATACATATTAATCTTGACATTTAAAAATCTTTAAAATATGTGCGAAGTTACCAAGTAACTAAGGAAACTACATTGTTATAATCATATCTGAAAACAAAGCAACGAATTATAATCATAGTTATGAGCTATTATGGTCCAGCCTATGTTCCACAAAAATTACAGATGGAGATGTCCCTCGTCTTTGAAAAAAGACTGCTTCTTTTCTTTAAAAAACAAAAGTTATATTTGTTCAATGGTGAAGGACAGCGCCACGTGTGTGATTTTTGTGGAACATGGCTTGGAAAATAGCCACTTGTCATCTATGCATGGCGATTAAAGTATTTATAATTGGTCTAAATGTTTTTCATTCTGACTGTACATTTTTATCGTTTCGTGTAGAGTTGGGACTTTTGAATCGTGTAAAGTCAGGATCGGTGAGAGATGGGATGAAGCCAACATTTTCGTTCAATGTTTTTTTTATGATTTTAGCTTTTTTTTTTTTTTTGGCTTAAATCAACAAGAGAGTTGCCAGAAACTTCAATTAGTATTTGGTTATGAAGCACCATGCCGCATCTCTGTATGTTCGTGGTTTGAAGAATTTAGACGTGGATGTGATCGTCTCCATGACGAGGTACGTGAAGGTCGGCCGGACTTCGGTTACAGAATCTAATATTGTTACCGTACGACAACTTATTGAAACTAACAAAAAAATTACTTGTCAACAAATTCGTACTTTGTTAGGCATTGAAATGAGCCAAGTGCAAAACATTTTACATCTGAAGGTTCGGAAGCTTTGCACTCGATGGATACCGCATGACTTAACGAAGGACCAGAAACGATTGCGTGTCCAGTGATACCATAAAATGATAAAAATGGTTAACGGAGGACAGTCATTGGCTGTATATAATATTGTAAAAGTTGATGAAACCGGGGTGTACTGCTTTGAAGCCAAAAGAAAAAGGCAGTCGGCAGAGTGGGTCTTTTCTTTTAAAGATTTGCCGACGAAAGTTAAGAAAAGTCGAAGCTTTGGTAAAAAATTGGTTGCTTCTTTTTTCGGTAAATCAGGACATTACACTACAGTATCGCTGACTGCTAATCCTTTCATGAACACTTGCTTGCCCAGAGTCTTAAAAACAGATCGCGAAAAGCGTCCTCGAAGCAATGGCGTCCTTCACCACGATAACGCATCCTCACATTCCACTAAGGTTACGGAAGCGTATTAGTATTGAAGGCTTCAAATGTGGAACTGACAACTCACCCAACTTATAACCCGGACCTTGCACCCTGCGACTACTCTTTGTTTCCAAAAAATAAAGGCAAACTTAGAGACACACTTTTCACGAGCACTGAATCGGCGGTGAATGCATTCCACGAAGCCATAGAAGAGGTCACTAAGGAAGAAAGAAACCACTGTACAAAAGCAGTTGGCTAACAATAGTTTCAGCGAATATAAAAATGCATTAATTGGGAATATACTTTGAAAAACAATAAATGTATCGTAAGTCTTATGTCTACTCTTATTTATCAGATTCCAGAAACTTTCAGTACGCCCAAGTATTAGGTAATGCACTCAAATGGAACTGACTTTTTTGATAGATCTACGTTACAAACTACCCAAAAACTCGCAAATGTGGAGGTATGATTCCATGCGGCAGTTCCGCATTCCCGGAGGAGAGGTTTTGTTACAATACTATTTAGAAATAAAAGTACTCACTTTGGTTTGAAAATCGAAAACTTGCAGACCCAAAATTGTTATACAGCGAATAAATGAATCTATAGTTCGGCAGAGTATCTATAAAAAAAATGGGTTATCTTCGTATTAAATGTTAATATAATGAAATTAGCAAATTCTAACTTACCAATACTTGGAAACAAATTTTATACAATTCGTAAGCCTCTAAAATATTTTGATACATCTTGAATAATTTATTACAATATTCATCAGGTTGTTCTATATTTATTATAAATAAGATCCATTCTTCCACGTATTTTATCAACAAAACCATAAGACGAATATTATAGATAAAATTAAAATCATAAGCAATAAAGATTAAATGACAGCTCATGTCTATGAAAACGACTGTCTTGTACAATGAGTAAAAACATATAATGATGGTCATATAAATACAGAATTCTGACAAAAAAGAGATCCAGTTCCAAATAACATAATTTTGAAGACAGCAAGCACTCATGTCAATGTTCCGATGAATTTCTTGGATCTTTAAAATCAGGGAAATGTTGCTGCGGCGTAGAACAATGTTACAAATGACCAGCGTTAGGTAACTCAGCCAATGACCGAGCCCAGAAAGCCAAATTACGAATATATACTTGATATCGTTAGCACTATAATGACTAAAACTATTGATGACTACAACATAACAACCAGCCAAATTGCATACCGTAATAATGAAAAACATAATAATAGGATATAACTTATCACATGGAGTGATGTAACTGTTTCTAATTTTGTATTTAGAAGAGAGGAATATAGAGAGCATAATATTGAAAGGTTGAACCATTATTTGGATGTCTTTGTCTAGTTTATTTTGGTGGCTTGAGTTGTCTGCCATGTTTTCTTTTTTTCTGTTATTAGCTTCACTGTTGTTTTCTGAATGCCCGTTCCGAGAAATTAATATTAATTTCAGTTAGTGTCAGTACTTTTAATCAATGAGTATCTCAAAATTGAAGTAAATAATGTTCGTTGTCAATTTTTGTAAATAGATTATTGCTTCTACTTTTGTTTTATTTCATTATAGCAATAACTATAATCTTGTATTATCAGTTCTTCAAGTATCTTAAACAATAGTGACACAATTCCAAACAATATTCTTCACAACCACATTTTCAATAATATAATTAGTTTTATTATTAGAAATGAATAAGCTTTTGGCAGGTCTAAAATTAATATTAAAATCTTTATCATCATCATTTCTTTTTCCATATACAATACATACGAATATAATTAACTAACTATGTATTGCTATGACCCGGAATAAAGGTATACATGAGATATTTTAGCATCGTCGCCTATAGTATTGAAAACCATAGCGCTGGTGGACCATCTGAATGCTTGCTACTTACATCAATCAACTCCGCTTATCGCAGTCCACTCTTAGGAAAAAGGCATTCCAAGCAGTTGCCTCTAGTCTGTCCCAGCCACTCTTTTAAGGTTGTCGGTCGACATAACTGAAGGCTTTTCACGCTACGCTAACCGAAACGCTGTCTCTACTCTAAAAATCGCCTACTCCACCGGCTAGCGATCTTTAAACAATATGGCTGGCCCACTGCTACTTTAGCTTTTAACGACTAACACAACTAAAGAGGATAAAATACAACAAAAATTTTAAATTCAAAGTTGTGAAAACGGACGAGGTTACGTGGAACATTGAGTTGGAACGAATTTCCTTTCGCTATTCAATTTAGTGAACAAAAATTTAATTATTTCAAAAAACACGTTTCAAGCAGTCTGATGCAGATAATGGCATGACATCAATAATTGAACTAAAATAACTGCTACCAACTGCATCCGACTGCTTGAAAAATGACTTGCTTGGAACTTTGTTGTTGTTTTTTACAGTCGGATTTTTGAAAATATTTTTATTTTCTACGTTTTAGTGAGTTGTATTTTTTGAATCGCCTCCTCGAACCCTATGTTTTGATACCCCAATTAACATGGTTCGTTGACTCTAATTTTTTTCCTTTTTCACAATATATGGCGTCTGGTTGTCGCCATATTTTATTTTGATGACTATCATGTCTTTATTAGCACTAACAGGACGAAGAAGAATCAATTGACGTAAACAGGCCAAAAGAAAATAAATAAAATATGTACAAGCGGCATAAAAGAGGGCGGAGTATAGCTCATTGGGCATTGAAAAATTCGTCCAAATTGCTAAGTATGTGAGTTAAGTTACTTAAGTTATTTATTATCATAATTATGAAACATAAAAAATGTAAACAAATAAATGACGATTTCCATATTGACGGAAGAATTATTAAAATCGGCCCATGCATTTAGTCTCTACAGCATGTAATGAAAACCTTGTCCGATCCTGAAGGGTATTACTTGGTATCGTACTGCGTACACATATACGTAATCATTTAATGGACACGTTATAATTATTTTTCCCCAATGACAATAATCAGTTTAAAATGAAAAGAAAAACTCATCAAAGGCAACACTCAGCTTTCGACAAAGTTCACCTACTGTTTCGTTTCAAACATGCCACTTGAGCGAGACAGAGTGCCTACGGCGCGGCTATTGCAGGGCGGTATCATTTCAAATAAAAATAGGTATAAATGAAAAGATTTCGCCGGCCGGTGGAGTGTTGTCAACTTAGAAAAATTTGCCATTTTTAGTGTTAAACATCGCATATTTTATAAAAACAGAAAATCTAAATCTTTTGGTTTTTACGACACATTCTTTTTCAAGTTTTTCTAGTATTTATGTTAAACCAGGAATACGCCTTTATTGGATGGGACAGGGTGTTTGTTACATGCTGTATAGTGCCACAAAAGAACAAACACACATATACATTCATACCAGTACTGATGAGGTCGACGAACTATAGTAAGTGGGGTATCAAAATAAGGGATTTGAGGAGGCGATTCCAAAAACAGAACTCAGTAAAATGTAGGAAAAAAGAAAGAATATTTTCAAAAAACGCGACTGTAAAATACAATTAAAAAGTTCCAAAGAAGTCACTTTTCAAGCAGTCTGATACAGTTTCTTGCATGAAATCAATAATTGCTTAAAAAGTGACTTGTTTGGAACTTTATAATGGTTTTTTACAGTCAGGCTTTTTGAAAACTTTCAATTTCTTCATTTGAAATCATGCACTAGGCAAGTCTAGTATACAGGGTGTAAGGTACATGAACGCACATACGTGTACATGTTTTTTTCACTTTAAAACTGTATAAAATCGTTATACCTATCTACAAAAAACATATTAAATGAAAAAATTTAATTAATATTTTTTTCATTTAAAATGTCTTTGGGGTAGAAAAAAAATTTCAAAAAATTTTTTTTTGAAATATTAGGATTAAACCGACGAAAAATTCCAACGCTAGGGGGTCCAGAATCATGTACTGAATCACTAGTACACGTATGTGCGTTCATGTACCTTACACCCTGTATACTCTATACGAAACGACTGGACTACATTACAGCATGTCTGTAAAGTAGGTGTCGTGACGGTGGATGTCCTACTCATTCGCCTCTTATTTGTCAAGTGCCAGAAGAGTTACGTGCGTTGAGGAACTTTGTTTCCAAAACCATGGTTGAAAAAAACTGAGCCCCACTAAGAACTTATTGGTACCAGGAACTGTAGCCTGGACTCGTATTAACTCTCGCTCGCCGATGGAATGCTAACCTTCCCACAACTTGCCTGTTGTTTGTGGTCGATCAAAAACAACTGTGACATAGTGATGGATGTAGTGAGGAGCTTGTTGGGATCTCCGATTGAATTTATTTACCTAAGGGTTTTTGTTTATATAATTGTGAGGAGCTCGTGGCCAAAGTAATAACAGCCGCACGGGTTGATCCATCAGGTTAATCTACGCTTGCCAGAACATACCGAGACTCCTCCGTGCCCCGAAAAGCACGTTAAGCCGTTGATCCCGGCTGTCGATCGTGGATCTTTGACAGTCGTTACGGGTCGTCAGAAGCCCGCAAGTCTGACAACCAGTCTTACCAAGGGGTACCGTATTACCTAGTAACTGGGTTTTAGAGGTCAGTTATGCCTCCACGCTCTATGTAAAATACTGGTATTTAGCTGCATCCGGTTAGACTGGAAGCCAACCCCAAGATAGTTGGGAAAAGCCTAGTAGGGGTAGCTGATAAATTCTTAACATGAGTTACCGCACCTCTGGGCACTGAGGCAGGGAAGGAACAGGGGTGGGTTTTAGTCAGTAAGAGTCTGACACGCCTCACCGCTCCACACAGACCCGCTCCACACAGACCCGCTCCACACAGAGCCGGAGATGTCATTGGATGATTTCCCACCCCACAAAAAAAAAGATAGGTGGAAAAAGCTAGGCAGATTGATTTGTAAGATGTGTTCCCACTGCTGGGACACAGGCCTCTTCTCTGTGAGAGGGTGTGGGCTGTAGTCCACCACACAAGCCCTGTGCTGATTCTAGGACTCAGTATGTAAAGATGGTCACCCATCCATGGACCAACCCCGGCAAGCGTAGCTTAACCTGATGGATCGACCCGTGCGGCTGTTGTTACTTTAGCCACGAGCTCCTCCAGAATATCATCTTACAATCAAGGTTATTTTTGTAAGCTACGCTCTCCAGCTTTCTTGCCAGTATGTCAGCAGCATCAGGCCATCACGTCCTTTGTTAGTGATTCGTTGAAGGGAAAAAACGGTAACAAACTTTTTAATGCGTGAATAGATTTACAAAGTGTATCGTCCCTTTACGTAATCAAGGATTTTCGGGATTTTTCCTTAGAAAACTTTGTGAAGAGGCTATTGGAGCCGTTTGAGTTAATTTTGTGCTGTGAAAACTTTACTGAAAGGTAGGTGTTTTATGGCTGTGAATCATCGATTTCGCCTTGAATAAAATAGTGGCTGGTGACAAAAACTTTTTAAGTGTATTGTTACCTAATAACTACGAGTAGTTCTATTGTGATTCGCAAGATTTTTATTTTTATAAAAAAACTTACGCCTCATTAGGAATTACTCCTATAACCTTCTGCAACTGAGGTGGGTTTCTCGTCAACATTCGACCGAGGTGTAGTCTGTCAGGCGTCACTATACACAGCATGATTCGTTTATAACTTTTAGAAATAATAGGGCTCTAGTTTTATTTTACTATTAATGGGTTTATGTATAATGAAATAAAAATTAATAAGCATGATCAAAACAAAAAACGAGTTTATTATGGAATCATTTAATGAGATCAGTATTTTCGTTATATTTACGCTTAAACTTACAAAACTATTAAAAAAAAAACGATATAATAAAACTTCTTTAAAATTGTTAATTTTAATATTTTAAGCGTTATCTTATAGCTCTAAAACAAAAAATACAACGTGATATCACGGTTCAATTAGGCACAAATCAGTCTCAAAGTTAACCCTAAATCTTAAACTTAGGTTTACAGTCTTGACATAGTGGAGAAGAACATTGTAGACAAATTGGCTTTTTGCATGCGCAACAATGGTACCTTGTTTGCCTTTTCAATTTACTGGAGCATATGCTGCATAGCTTCCTTCCAGCTGGACCTGGAAGCTGAGCCACAGGTGGAGGAGGAGGCAAATCATTGTCTAAGCTCGCGTTATAGTAAGACGGAGTTCTCTGGGCAGTCTGTCATTATAAACGCGTTCTTTTAAGTTAGAAAGAACCAATTCTCTTTCCAAAAATAGTAAAAAGTCCCCTCTTCGCAGCTTGGCACCTGGACAAGATTGGTATAAGACGAATGAATTAGTACAAATGTAGTTTGAACCATCTTGATCACCACAAACTAAAGAGCTACGGGGCTCCTCGTCTTCAGAGTTAAAATCGCTCTCACTCGATTGGGCATTTTGTTCCACGAGGTCTACATTTTCCTCTTGCTGTACATTTCCTTCCACACAATTAGGATCTTCTAACGAATCATCAAAATCGCTCTCTAATTCTTCAAGCCACTCCTCAATCTGCCCATCATCATTTGTATATCTTCCACTGCAGTCTTGTTTTGATGGCCTACTATCTGTACTTTGAGTCGCTATCTAAAAAATTATGAATATTATAAGTTAAGGCAATTAAATGTGAGGTTATGTTTAAGAGACAATATGGTAGTATTAATATTTTACTGATGAAACGACTAACAGACACTATGAATCTAAAACGATATTGGTGAGGTGACGTCTATCAGAATCAACGTTTATTGCTGTACTTACGTCTGTGGGACACCGGCAGTCGAAAACTCCAAACGTGCACACCACAGGGCCGCCCGCGCCTCTCTGACCGTTAGCGTGAGCCGTTACAGGAAGGTACTGAGCGAGACAGAGCTACATCACGCCATGTTACGATCTGGCAACGTTTTTTGTGTTTGGTGGTGTCCGATAGACTACCACCTCAGTCGCAGAAGGATAATGTGGATCTGGGTGCGTTCACATACATGAAAAATTTCATACACAAGATACACAGACACCCGAAACAACTAATTGTATGCGATATAAATATTTGTTCTGTGCGGGAATCGAACCCGCGACACGCAGCGAATAGTTAATCGCTCAACTGATGCGCCAACTGTGCCGTCACATTTATTATTAACAACTAAGTTTTTGCCACAGTTCCCCTTCGCGAGATACCACACAGTAACCTTGAACTGACCCTGAGCTAAAACGTAGCCTCTGAATCTCAATCATAGTGTAGCAGCCTATCAATAAAATAATAATTGAAATCGAATAAGAACTTCCAGACGTCACCAATTAAAAAAATACACTTCATTGTAATATTACTTTAGATGAAAAAAATAAAAATGTATATACATTTATTAGGCCACCACTACATTGGAAATTCAATCAATCAATCAGGAGGCAGAAAAGTCTAGCCAAGACTAAATATATTCCAAGAACAATCGCACAACAAAAATCAAACAAACTCGCAAAATCTAGAAACAACAAACACAAAAATAGGCACACCACAATTCACGCAAAAATGCCGGGATAAAAATCCCAGAACGTCTTTGGAAATGTAACGCAAATGGGGACAGCTACTAAGGCCGGGGTGACAAAAATATTGGGTAATAGCGTCCGCATCCACGGTCGTGAGGTAGGTACAGCGGGAGGGTCACGTACACGCGTTATGAAGGTGGCTTCGAGCGAGTGGTACATTGCATGAGTTACTCAATGTCCCGCGATATGGATGTGTTTGGAGTACTGTGTCTGTGTTGTACTGTTTGAGGAAGGTAGTCTTGGTAATAAGGTTTTCCATTTTTCGTACGGTAGTAATTTCAAAAAAAGATCTTTAATTGATATTTTTATACTTATTTTACTATTAAATTAGCCCGCGTGAAAGTTGGCCATTATGTCCCAGTTCAGGTCAATTTTCTACCCGTGTACGAATTTCATTCAAATCCATTAAGTTGTTGAGGCGTGGTCGATTAACAAATATCTAGATTTTCTATTTTGTGTGAATCTATGCTGCTCCACTGCAGGGCAAAAGCCTCCCTGCCCTCTTTCCACTTTCCCTGGTCTTCTGCAATTTTGGGCCAGTTCTTTGAGAAAGAGTGCAGCTTATCCCACCATCTCATTCTGGGCCTGCCGCGCTGTCGTATTCTTGCTTATGGGATCCACAGTGTATATTATGTCACAAAAAAGGAAAATAAATATTAGCTCGTAGCATGGTCAACCTACAACAAAGATTCGTTCTACGAATTACTTGAAGTAAGCTGAGTACGTCACGGCCACATAACATCTATCAACTTCTCCGTACGTATTGGTACATTCACAATACGCGTCTGCGAAATTTACACAAAAGAGCTCTTCATATTCACCTTGAATAAACTTTTGGTAAGAAAATGGCTATATAGTATTTTTTATAATTAAAAAGCTTCTGTAATCATCTTATATTCATTGTAGCCGCTAGACGTCTACTATTGGACATAAGGACTCCTTCTAAGGCACTATTAATTGCCAACGACCTGTAGTGGTTAGCTTGCGTGTTCTGTACTGCCCCCCTAGCCATATAACTTTTCTATTATCGTTTACGCTTACGCTTAGTACAAAATGTAGGGCAATGACATTACCTGCGTAGATAAGTGTCACGTGATTTATTGCATGTATCTAAGCGTTAGCGTAAACGATAATAAAAAAGTAATATGGCTAGGGGGGCTGAGCTCCCGTAACGCGTCGTATGTCCACCATAGAACTCGCCTACAAGGAGCGCTGTCCGAAATTAGACGCATTATTAATTTATCATACATAAAACAACAGGTATTTTACTAAAACACGTTTACTAAAATTTTAATAAATTAATTAAAACCAGCGTTGGGTGTCTGACTTCTAGCAAATGCTGAGATGGTAACCCTTTCGGTATGGGCACGCTCAGCACAATTTTATTGTATCTTTGTGTACTTCTCTTTTCCTTTTGTTTGCTGTTGTGTTGTGTCTGTGTCGAATAAATGATTTCTATTCTATTCTTTGTATTCTATTTTGTTCTAAATGATCTTTAGAATGGTGAAGGTTTCATGCAAAAGCGCTTTATATATTTTGCGTGATTCTAAATTTTTTATCCGCTTTAGATATAACTTTTTTTTACAAATTAATTTCACTATGTTATAAAAATATAATTTCAAATAATCACATATCAAATTACGAAAAAAATTGTCTAGAGTATCATATATTTTTTTCAAAGAAGTAAAACTAGTCGTTTAGACGTAATGTTCAATTAAAAAACATTGGAAGTCGTATTACTGCGCCTTAAGCGTCGTCAGATCGACCAGTCCTGTGCTTCAGTGGCCTCCCACAGCCCTCACCATGTCGTCGGTCTTCCTTGTCGGAAGTTTTCTAACGTTGCGTCTTTCAAAATGGGGTCACTCCAAAACTTTCGCTGTGTTTATTTCCAAATTGCCTGCCCACTTTCACTTAGGTTTAGCATTTATTCCACCTGCGTTTTTTTTATATATAGAATAAAAACGAAAATTAGAGAAAATACATTTATTAGCCACAGTTAGAGGCACAAAACAAAAACAAAATAAAAAACTGGATTTGAGAACAAAAGGAAAAAAAGAAAGAAAAAACAAAGTGTTGTCTAAATAAATAAATTCTTTGGTTTTTGTAATATGTTGTTTTAATTACATAATTAAGTTAGCTTTATAACGGTTATAATGTTTACTTGAAGGAGGTAAAGTGTGTGGTTCTCCTTATCTCTTACAACTAGACTGACCAGGTAAACAAAATGGCCCTAAACTAACACCACGTAAAGTGGCGTGCCCATAACTGTGATTTAATTATAATTAAATATATTTTTGGTTAGTTTATGTGGTCATTCAGGCCTTCTAACAAGAGGGGATCTTGCTATATGAACTAAAATAATTTAAATAATAATAATAATGAAAATGGATTTATGTTAATAAACTTAAAATATCAAATGATTAAAATCGATATTTATTATAAAATATCTAGACACAAAATTTTATCAGATTGTGTAGATTTATATGGTTTCCAGGCCATCATGCGCAAAAAAGCAGCTTCCCTGCTGGTCCGTATACGGGGTAGCAACAACGGCATTCTGAGCGCAATAACGGCAGGTTTTGACTGTCCCTTTCAAAACCAGTGGGTCAAGTCTTGTGTGGGTGTGGCCAGTCATGTTTCTATGGGTCTATGCCGAATTAAAGTTATTATTATTGTTATAACTATAGGTATAATCAATTTAATTTAATGGATTGAATTATGAATTATTACCTTGTGTATTTTTAATTAAATCGAATTGTTGTGTATATATTAATTGTGTTTGTATAGACATAATTTTTTTATTGAATTTAATTATTGTGTGTATTAAATGTTTATTTCATAATTGTTATGATTGCATGTTTCAAAAATTATTTTGTTTGTAATTGTATGCAAAAAAAGTACGGAACCGGCCGGCGGCGGGCCGGCCGGTACCGTACCGGTAGGGTCAATACGGAGCCCTATTACTGTCACTCTCACGTCCGTTTGTCTGGCTGTTCGTTCGTCGTCTGTCACACAGGTTTTACACCCAAACGGTTGGAGCTGCAGTCTTCAAATTTTCACAGTATAAGCATGATGTTGACCCAAAGCCATACAAATAGTCAAAAATACATTTGGTATTTGGTGCGGCCCCTAAATGTGCGAAGTGCGAAGTCCGACATGCCATTAGCCGGTTCTTATTTTATTTACGGTGGTCGTTAAGGTGTAGGAAAAGAAAAAAAAACGATGGATGGACTGTGTGAAAGAGAATATGGGTAAAAAGGGGGTGACTACAGATATGACGAATAATAGAGAAAAAGACATAATGAGCCGACCACAAAAAAATTGGGATAAGGGCAGGAGAATGTTGATTATGGGATAGGTACAGGAGAAAAAGGGGACCAAGTAAAAAATGGAGAGACATTTTCAATCGCAGATGTGGATCCCATTGGATGCGACAGGCACGGGAAAGAGAAGTATGGAAAGGTTTAGGAGATGCCTACGCTGCAAACGTATTTTTATGGGTATTTTTTGTTAAGTTCTTTTTTTTAAGTTTAATTGTATTAGAAATAAAAGCATTTCTATAAACTATTATCCAGTAGTTGGTTAATGAAAAGTCAAATGATTTTATTTATGTAAGCAGGTTTTAACAACACTTTTACACGTTAACATAATAAATATTACATATAATTACAGTCAATTTAGATAGTTGGTTTTTGTTATGACATGACAAGCAACACTATTCTTAATGCATGACCTCCAAAGCTACTGGATATGAACGAAGCTTACACCGGTATGAAACAGTCTAAGTTATCTAGCATGTGAAGACCATATGTTCCTTCAGTTGCCTGAGTGCGAAGGGCCGCGGTAACTGTATTTCGAATTTATTCACGGCCCCAGGCGGGCATCGGCATCGGCCTGACGGGCCCCGTCAGGTATTGCTTACATCTCTTTGAGGCACGCGTGGAATATCAGATTTGGTCCTGATCAGATGGCGAGCTACATCGTGCGACCCTGGGTTTCATACCAAACACTCAACAAATTAGTACAAAAACAGTAAGTATACCACACAGTTCCAAGTACAATAATATTTATAAGCTAAACATGACATTTAGAAAGTAAAGAAGAATGCCCATTATTCACCTGACTATGTAATGAAATAAATCTTAAAATTCAGCTAATTCAATTGTATATTATTAACGCATAACACGATGATAAAAGAAACTCAGGAAAAAAATATTTTTAATTTTTCTATGTGCTTAGTTTACGTTAAGGGTGTTAGTATTTTTTTTTTGTGGGGTGGGAAATCAACCAATGACTTCTCCCGCTCTGGATGGAGCGGGAGGGCGTGTCAGACTCTTACTGACTAAAACCCACCCGTGTTCCTTCCTGCCCTTAGTACCCGGGGGCGAGGTAACTCTGTTTCGAATTTATCCACAACCCCTGGGCAGAACCAAAAAAAAATAAGGGTGTTAGTATTTAGTTACTGTTTTGAACGCATCTCAACTACACTTTTTAAGACGTTTCATTTTACACATTGCTACTTGACTTTATTCAACTCTGTTTATAAGTGTTATACATTATTTAACGTTTTATTTAATCAGTAAGTATTTCTATTCTTTGTAAATACAGATTAATTAAAAATAACATAATACTTAATTAAATAAATTATTCATGCAGTATGAAATTGAGTTTGCATGACTGAAACGGATTTTTTTGGCATTTGACAGTTCTTCACTCAATTTATAGTGACAATCATCGAGAGTCTAAGCAGGGACGTAAAGTTGGTTTCAAATAATTCACAAAGTAAAAAACAACTTTTAGACCATAGCTAGGTAAGTATTCCTATTGTAGACTAAACTTCGAGCGTTAATAATTAGTTCTAGCACATTTATTACTATGTTACCTATTTGATATCGGCAAATCCTAACCTAAAGAGTAATAAATATTTTTTGGTCTTCGTAGCGTTTAAATCGTAAAAATGACTATTTGACATTATTTTCTAAACCTACAGGTAGTCTTTCTACTATACCTTATAACTATACATAAACTCTCAATATCAGGTTTTTAAATGTATGGGAAGTTGGCATTGTTCTTTGCCATCTACACGTTAAGTCTAAGTCCTTGTTTAGTCAGCAAATTTTATGGTTAAATTGTAAATCAAGTAGACGTAACCAATATAACCTTTAATAAAGTAACCTTTAATCTTCAACATTCTAACTATACCCATAATCTGTCATCTAAAAATAATTCCCCATCATAAGTCCCTTCCCATAACAGCTGAAGTGAAACCCATTGATCCAATCACAACGACTGCCGTCCAAGTTAACCTCCATGTAATGTAGGAAATGCTTAATAAACGGCCAAATTGGACCCCCGCCCATCTCGCCACGTAACAGGTGAAGTATGACCCATAAAATTATATTAGTGATATAAATGGAGGGACCAGGAGACGTGAAGTTGGTGGATTTTCTTAAGTAATGGTTTGTTGACTAGGGGAAATTAGGAATGATACTTGCTTTTTACCCCTCTGCCCCAGAAGGGTAATGTTGTTCGAGAATATGTAACGTGGGTATGTCTATTTCTTTAACGTTTTAACGTTCACAGTAATAAAACTTATTCCAAAATGTATGCAACCAAGCTAGGGCAAAGAATCCGAATTGAGGAGACAAGAGTTGTGGAATCGCGCTAGCCGGACCCCTGGCTCCAACTGGGTCGCAAACTGTCTGCGATGCGCAGAGCTAATCGAATAACCTTCAAATTTTTTACAAGACTTACCCAAGGTTTCTGAAGTATTCGTCCGGGGACCAACCTGGCTATAATGTGTGTATGTCAGAGTTAAATGAGGAGTGTAGTGTTTGTTCAGTAGGTATACCAGATCCTAAAGTTGACCCCAACAGGCGCCGGTGTACCCCACACAGCGCGTGGTCTCTCTCGAGCCAACCAAACTTAAGTTTTACAAAATAACTCGTTTCACCACCACATCAAATGGGGTTTTTATCAAAATTAGTTCAATCGCAAACAATTAGGTTCAAAACCAATAGATTTGGCTAGACATCACAAGTCACAGCCAAAGGTTGCGTTCGGAAATACACTCGGACGGAACACTTTTTTTTTGGAGGGAGGGTAATCATAAAATGACCTCCCGCTCTGGGTGGAGCGGGATCGCGTGTTAGACTTTCACTGATTAAAACCCACCGTTGTTCCTTCAGTTGCTTGTGCCAAGGGCCGCTGGACACTCTTTCGAATTTAATGCGACCCTAGGCAGGCATCGGCCCTAGCGGGCCCCGTCAGTTTCTGCAGACATCTCTCGAGGCACGCGTGGAAAACTACACGCCGTCGACTCGGGCCTGGTCCTTATCAGACGGTGAGCTTCCCATTACTCGCCGTCCCAAAGCCCGTGCCTTCGGTGGCCCGGAACCGTCTTGCGTCACCCGAAGCCCGAGGCGTCTCCTTCGGTGGCTGCTAGGGGTATGAGGGCGTGTCCGTTGCGTCTCCCTCACGCGTTCCACCTCCTTCTTTGCGAACATTACTGCTTCTCAAAAGGAGGTAACATCTTCCCATTCCCTCTCGTCCCGCACCATGGCCTGGACCAGCGCCGGGCGCTAAAGGTCGCTGCCGCCGACCGCCTCCACGAGGACACGGCGGTGCTGCGCCCAAACGAGACAGACCTCCGCCATATGCTCCACCGTGTCAACTGGGTGGCACCCAGGCGTTTTCTCACGCCTTATCCTGAACAGGAACCTCCCGAAACAGCCGTGTCCGGTGAGGACCTGCGTAAAGTGGAAGGTGAGGACGCCGTAGCGCCTCTCTAACCACTCCTCAAAGAGGGGCCTTACCGCCGCAATTGTGGCGTGACCAGCGCTGGGTTACGACAGTCGCTCTCTCTCTTTTGGTAATAAGCAACGTTAAGATTCTGTAAAGGTATGTGGAACTTTGTAAAGTCCCACAAACCTCCATTGAAAAGGAAGGATCCTCCGACCAGACGGGTGATGTGTTTGGTCCGGGCAACTGCCCGATGGTTGATTTTGGGCTGTTGTATGCTTGCGCGATGTAGGTTTTTGCTGTTTTAGTTCGTTTTTAGCGTCATAGATGTCGCTACAATCTAATTCTGGAAAATAAAATTAAAACTTTTTCGTTAAGTTCCAATTTCGAATGGAATGGAATGTATGGAAGCCCCCTTATATATTTATTTTATTCTGTTTTTAGTATTTGTTATTATAGCGGCGACAGAAATATATCATCTGTAAAAATTTCAACTAACTATCACGGTTCATGAGATACAGCCTTGTGGTAGACGGACAGACAGACAGACAGACGGACAGACAGTGGAGTCTTAGTAGTAGGGAGTTTTACCCTTTGGGTACGGAACCCTAAAAACGAGTTACGTGCTACTAATCAGTTTATTTGCTCTCTTGATAAGTTCCCGATTTTGACTTATGTAGTATTAGAACTTAGGCGACGATATGGCATTTCTCAATAACAACCTAGTATTTGGAGTTGTGCCCTGTTCGCCTCTTATGATATGACCCTAACCCTAAATTGCCCTAACCCTTGGGGAATAAAAGCCTGATATTACGTTTACTACTTTAGTTCTAGGAAAAGTCCAGCACGTTAAGGGATTATTGCCACCTCCTCTGACGTCACGTGTCTCGCTCTTTAGTGGTAGTAAATCGTAGTTTAAGATGACGGCGTCATAATTTTGGTAGTATAAAGTGTACCATCAATTATTTAATATATTTCCTAGTTTACGTTAATGGGTCGCCTAGAACACTGGAATGTTGAGGTATGGTTTTTTTTTAATGCTGATTGGCACGCGTTTGACCACTATCTTACCTGATGGTAAGTGATGATGTGGTTAAAGATGGAGCACACCTACCTAGAAGAAACCTATTCACTCTTGACTTAAAGACTCCCAGGTTATAGCTATCAGGAAACACAGACTCCGGTCAAAAGGAAACTCGAAAAAAAAATGTCAAAAATAATTATGATTCTATTAATATTATAAATGTGAAACTTTCTGAGGATATAGGTTTATTACTCTTTCACGCAAAAACTACTGAACGGCTTTCGAAGAAACTGTACAAAAATATTAATAAATAAAATATATACAAACTATTTTTTTTAATTATTAGCTATAATTTACAATGGGGGAATTACTAATAACACGTGGGCGAAGCCGCTGGCAAAAGCCAGTATTAAATGTATTAGCAAGGAATTTCAATCGCAAAATCAAAATCACAAGTCATTTATATCCAAACAAGACTGAAAATCAGCATTTTTAACGTACGGGTCCACTTCCTAGTGTTTTAGCTGCATATACATAAAAATTTAATTTCGCATGACTTTTAACACGCTTAAAATACCTTCACCTGTAAGACCAACGGACCAAAAGACTATGTAAAAAATCTTAGAAGTTAAATTTGACCCACTTCCCGATTTCCGATTGAGCTGAAATTTGGCACACATTGTTTGGATGTATGTTTGAATAATAGTCAGCTAAGTGACGTCATTCTAAATCTAATATGGCGAACTACCAAAGATGGCGGAATAGTTATTTTTATGCATTCCCATGATATATTATGGACATCAAATGTTGGGTTTCCTGACTTCAATACTCGTAGATTTTTACCTACTCAAACTCTAGTTGAGGTCCACTGCTGGAATTAGGCCTCAACCAAGTTGCTAGAAACCAAAAATTTACCGATACAAAATTCAGTGCTAACCAAACCAGACTGGAGAATAATAAAGTCAGGCAACAATAAATGCTTTCAAAAAACACCAACACGAAAACGTACTCGAAGCAATCCTTTCGCAAAAACTTCATTTCAGGTTTTATACGCAGTGTATCCGTGAAAAGACTCATTTCGAGTTAATCCTCCATATAAAGAAACTTCTCCGTCCGTACATTGGGGCCAGCGCTAAAACTAAAATGTACCGCGCTAAACTTTTTCCTCTAAATTATTTATTACGCTTCGCAGTCCCGTTTCACGCTAAATTTTCATAC
The DNA here is from genome assembly GCA_951329385.1 of Polia nebulosa. Classification (NCBI taxonomy): domain Eukaryota; kingdom Metazoa; phylum Arthropoda; class Insecta; order Lepidoptera; family Noctuidae; genus Polia; species Polia nebulosa. The sequence goes on from OX589602.1 coordinate 26,208,270, forward strand.
CCTGAGTTTTATGTACCCCGTATTGTTTTACTGAAAAATGCATTTTTTTTTTTTTGTATATTTTAAAACCTATTCATACATCCATAAAAATTAACTATATTCCCATGTTTCGATAGATAAATCTGATTTTAGCCAACAAATTGGTTTTAGCTGTGAAATTATTTAGGGCTAGCTAAAATAGAGAGGTGAATTTTAGTGCTGTGCAAAGTTCGTTTTGGCTTCACTTTTGATTATTTTGCCGATGCACTTTTAACTATGCATTATTCTAGGTTTTTTAAATACAGTCCTCGATCTTGTTATACCTATAATAGGTTGTGTTTTGCTTGTGATTCAAAGTTCCGTACCCGAAGAGTCCAAACGGAGCCCTGTTGCTGTCACTCACGTGTCCGTCTGTCCGTCTATTCGTTGTCTGTCACAAAATTTTGTGCCGAAGAATTTTTTTACTTCCCAATGATCCAGGAATTTGTAATTTTGTGATAATGTTTATTTTTACGTGTATTTTCCGAAAAAAAAAATATAATGTATTGATAATTAGATTTTTTCTTTGAAATTCCCTCATTTTGTACGGAATCCTAAATGTACGAAGTACACACTTGGCTAGTTTTTAATTATATCATAATCCCATCACAACCAAACTATGCAATCAACGTGAAAGCAGTTTTTCAATTTTGATGCAATTTTTGTTTTAAAATGAATACTAAAAGTTATTTCAACGTGAATGTTCAAAATAGTTTTTTTTTAATCCTTTTATAATAGGCTTATATAATAGGCCTTTGTAGGAAGTAATCTCTGCTACTACTAAACCGATTTTGACAACTCTTCTATCAGGAAAAAGCTACACTATTCTTGAGTGACATAGGTTATATACGACGGGAACCCGGGCCTGCAGACGGCGAGTAGTGAGTAGCTCTCCATCTGATCAGCACCATGCCCGAGAGTCGACGGCGCGTAGTGTGAGGAACACTACGCGCCTCAAAAAAATGTCAGCAAACATGACGGGGCCCGTCATGGCCGATGCCTGCCCGGGGGTTGAGGAGAAATTCGAAAGAATTACCTCGCCCCTGGGCATTCAGGGCAGGGAAGGAAGAGGGGTGGGTTTTAGTCAGTAAGAGTCTGACACGCCGTTCCGTTCCACCCTAGAGCGGGAGATGTCATTGGATGACTGCCCAAACAAAAAAAAAAGTCAATATCTAAATGTGACGCCTAAATAACTTTATACCCGTATCGCAGCGCAAAAACAGTATGTTTTTATTTAGTGTTAGTCAATACGGGCATAACACACAATTGATTTAAGTAGGTACTATTCACTGTTTTTAACAAATTTCATTCAATTGTAAATAGAATAATTAAGTTGTGTCTCTCTATTTGTTACAGGTATTTCAAGTTTTATTGGTGAATTCAATAGTTCAAATTGATTTAAAACTAAAATACGTTCTCAGCAAAAACTTGTGTATATGAAGAAAACCAGTACATCTTTTGATATTTTAAGTAAAAAAAAATTCTACAGAATAGCACAACAAACTATTGGTCGACCATGGTGAGTGCAGGTAGGCCAAGGAAGCACTTCCCTCCATTGATAGTCGTTCACAAACCCAACTGATTAAACTTCAGTTGCTTAAAGTCACGGCCGTTACAACTGGCCTCGGTTCCCTGAAGGCACTGTTATACGAATTCTAATAATTTTTAATTGAACATGACGTCTAAACGACTATAAATAGTCTTATTTCTTTGATTTTATTTTTATTTTTTATTGTTGATAGGCACGCGTTTGACCACTATCTCACCTGATGGTAAGCGATGATGTTGTAACATTAAAAAATAATTAGATTCGTGTAATGGAGCGTTATTTTTGCAATATGACAGATGGAATAAGTAAGCCTTCGACGTTTCTTTTTCCTAAATGATCTTGAGCGAGTCTGACAATAAACTAAATTTATTGGAAAAAAAATCATAAAAGGACTTTACCATGTCTCGAGTAGTTAAAGGGACCAGAGTCAGGATCAAATGCTTTAAGCATTGAACTGATCATGCTGTAAGTACTACTTTGGGATTTTTCTGAAAAACCTATTAGAAAAAGGTCTGATCTTGATCACGCTATTTAATGAATTATTGGAAGAACAATGCGGTCTTAGCAAAGTGTTCTGAACACAGACGTCCACGTGTCCAAGGATAATCAGGATTGTAGGCCACAGCTGCGATATTGCTTGTGGAATCTTCTCTCTGGATTTGGACAATTGATCTTCGGATGATGGGTAATAATTGTTCATCATCAATTGTAAGTGCTACATAAAATTTTCTATAGGACTATCATGAAACCTAATCTAATGTTACAGTGTTCGTAATAAATGGGAGAGGTGTAGACTAAATCTATAGACTATTATTGTTTTACTACAAACATTCCTCATGCAATAAACCTGTAGATTGGTAAATAGGGTTTTTTGCAGAAATCTAACTCTGACGCTAGCTGACTGACAGATGCTGAAACGTGACGCGTCTTCGGGTTTTAAATAATTTTGACAAATAAAAAAAGAGATATTTTCAAGTCCTAATTGCATACAGTGATGGAACTCAAGACATAATTAATTAACATATTTTAGTGCATCAAAAACATCTTCGAATATACCTCTTAATTATCTTTAAAAGCAGTTTATCCCTTTATTAATAATTAAATAGGCTAAAACGACGATAAAACTACGAAAAAACGATAAAATACTTCTTATTTTGCAATACATTGTGAGCATTTGTCGTAGTGCATCTTTTTCTTTTCTATGCAGTTCGAGAGTGACCGCGCTTTAAGTGATGGTCTCTCTGTCGTAGGAGCTGCAGACAGCCCACTCTACAGAGCTTGCATGGAGGTGGACGAGACATGAGTTCATCTGAATCTAAGCTACCCAATGACTCTCACCAGGTCTACCTTGTTAGAGGCTTCCCAACGCTGCGTCTTGCGGTACGCAGTTGCCACTCTAGAATTTTTCGACCCCATCGACCATCATTCTGTTCTGTGAGCAATGTGCCCTGCCCACTGCTACTAAAATTTAGCTATTCTTCGGTATTGTGAAATGCTGATAAATGCCTATTACTTAACTGAGACGGTGCCTGTCTGTTAGCTACGCAGTGCAAAAAGCGTGTGTTGACGTGTTATGAGTGCTATAGAGTGGTAAATCGTAGACCTACGCTTGTAAAAGTAACTTGAAATATCACAAACACATAACATAATATATACATAATAATCCTCAAAAAACAATATAAAGTCCGTAGTCAAACAAAATTCACAGCTAAACTAATTCAGCGCACAAAATTTCCTCCGCAGACAACTTTGCGGCACAAAACTACAACAAAACAGATACGCTTTATAAAAAGTCACGGTAATCTGAAAAGGGAGAAACGAGCGAACAATACCACAGTGGTAGCTGAGTACTGGTCGCAGAGGAGTGAGGGAATGGAGTGTCAGTTTACGACATTTACTTTTAGTCTTTTGGTCAAAGTATTAGGACGAAATCGTTAAGGCACGGAAAATAATCTAGGTGGATTATGGACGCTCAGAACGTAGCGCCGAAGAAAGGATACCCAGCCCTGTATGTACAGTAATTAGTGATTCGAGGAATCCAGGCTGAAATAATGGTGATTATGAATTAATTTTCCTAGCAGTTTAGGTTAGATAACAATTTTTGTCAAAACACGAATACGTTTGAAAGCTAAAAAAAACGTGGAAGTAACCCTTGAGACTTTTTTAGGGGAATCAATTGACGACTGACCTAAAAATTATTTATTATTTACCTTGCTCTAGATAATTCCAGGGTCAAAAAAAAAATATTTAGTCCGTAACTTAGATTATCAAAAAATATTTTACACGTATTTTTTGCTTTAGCAAATCAATAAAAAAATACAAAGATAAAACGCATAAAAGTTCAGGAGTGGGGGCTTGTTACGTCACTTTTGAGTAAAAAGCGGTACATTTTTAAGTCAGGTGTGACCAGTTAAAAATGTACCACTGCGATGCAATGCATCATGCGAAGTTTCAACGCACTGTATCGTTTTAATTTGAGGAGCTCGTGCCTCGGAAAGCACGTTAAGCCGTTGGTCCCCGCTGTCAATCGTGGATCTATGACAGTCGTTACGGGTCATCAGAAGCCCTTAAGTCTGACATCCAGTCTTACCAAGGGGTATCGTATTACCCAGTAACTGGGTTGTGGAGGTCAGATAGGCAGTCGCTCCATGTAAAATACTGGTATTCAGCTGCATCCGGAGCTGACCCCAAGATAGTTGGGAAAAGGCTAGGCAGATGATGATGTATCGTTTTAATTTTTTGTTAACGTGACAAAAGAAAAAATACGTGTCCATATTTTTAGGTAATCTAATTGTCGCACTAATTAGATTTATTTTAATCTACCCAATTATTTCTTTTTACTGCTGCATTTTAATTTCACCTGAAAATTTTGTCACGTTCAAAAATTTTCTAAAACTATTTAATTTTACTCGTACCTCCCTCATAACGTTCAATAAATAAGACTCGTTAAAAATTCAAAGCTAATCCTTGTACTAGAGTAGCTCTTCATTGCATATTCCTCCGCAACCCACGTCACAAGTGCAATATCACTGATTCTGAGTTTACTACCATTGAATAATTTAGACGACCTAAGTGGTGTGCAAGCGGCAGACAGTATATGCAAACATAACCGAAAACAGATACATTATTGAACGACTCGGAAAATATGGTAGAAAACCAGAAGAATTTTATAATCCTACTAATATAATAAATATGAATGTCTGTATGTTTGGATGCTTAACGGCTGAACGGGCTTAAATGAAACTTATAACACGTGATCGTTACCAGAATTAGGACTGTTTTCCGGATAAATAGGACTTTTACTCAGGTTCTCATGGGATTATTATTGAAAACCACGCGGGCGAAGCTAGTGAGCGTATATTTATGCGGTTCTAACTTCTGAATATATGATGATATTACTGCATAAGAAAGTTGTGTGTTCCAGCACAATTATAATATTCCTAGAAATCTATCCAGAGACTAGCGAGATTTTAGAAGTTATTTTAAATTACCTGGAACCATACCACTTACAAAATTCCGAGAAAACTTTTTCAAGTACCTTCATGTTCAAAGGTTCGTAACATTTTCTTACATTATATGTATGAACATGATCATGCAAAAAAAATATACTTTTATTCCTTTATATGCGAGTAAGTACCTCAGGTACTTAATTGAAAAAACTATATACTCGTATGTATTGTTCTATTCATTAAAATCGTTACTAAAATCTATTGTGTAACCAAAAGCATATCATATTGAAACCAAAGCAAAATAACGCAGTTGTTTTTCCAGGTTTAAGTAGGTTTAAGTGTAAACAAGAGTCCGTAAAGCCATTGAAACAAAACGTCTGAGACTACGGGCACTAATCCAGCGGTGAACGGAGTGACGATAAAGACGTCGCCTTCGATGGCGACGTAGTTTTTTTTTGTCATAGATAGACTGACGCTTGACCACTATCTCACCTGATGATAAGTGATGATGTGTTCGACGATGGAACATGCTTGCTTAGAAGTAACCTATTCACTCTTGACATAAAGACGACCAGGTTGTTGCAATCAGGAAACACTGACTCCGGCAGGGAATTCCACCTCCATAGCTGTACGCACAATGAATGTGTTCCCAAAACGTTTTGTGCATATAAGTGGGATGTCCAACATGTACCGGTGGCGCATCGCCATACGTCTAGTGGTCCGATGATGGAACTGGTTTGGCGGAATTAAACTATGCAATTCCGATGCACACTTCCCGAAATATAACTGTTTGAAAACCCACAGGCTGGCTCGGCCTTAATACTCAAGACTTTGGAGCTTTGACTCAAAACTGAAAATCTTTATCTATCAAGTAAAGTACAATACCCAATACGCACATAATTACTTGACTGCAACGAACACCTTGGTATATGACGTCCCGTCCCACCAGTTGCGCCAAAGTGTACTTTACAATGGACTTCAACGACCTATCCTGAATTTTTGGGAAACTTATCATGTGGTATTCGACGCAGAAAAAAAAGCTGGTTTTGTTGCAAAGCGTATGATCTGCTCAATAAAATTTGTTAGATTTTAAGCCGCGCTTAGTATTAATTTAACTACGAATTTGGCCTACGCTATCGTTTCTACCTACTATCGCCTGTTGCAATTCTTTCGTTGCAAAACGCCAATTATTAATGTTTACCACGCTTTTCTTAGCTTATCCTGTAACCCTGTAAAATATATTAGCACTTAAATTTGGCCCACTTCCTGGTTTCCGATTGAGCTGAAATTTTGCATATTATTATATGTTTAGTTTGGATGACAGTGCATCGGTGGTTTGGTCACGTTATTCTAAATTCAATATGGCGGACTCTCAAAGATGGCGGACTAGTTATTTTTAATGCATTCCTATGATATGGAATACGAAAGAAAACGAAAAATAAAATGCTGTCACTATGATGGAGGATATTTTTTTAACTATAATATATTATATTATTTTTCTATTCCCTCCGCTTTGCCGCCGCTGGTTTCGTGCCCGCAGGCTGAAACAGATTTCGCTCCGGCTGGCGCTGAGAACTTTCTTATTTTGTTCTCTGTACCTACTTGAAAGTCGTTGTGTTACATTTCATTAGTAGGTATTTATTACTGATTTTCTTTTGTTTTGTTTAATTTGTACGGTGTCGATGATATGGCTGATTTTATTGTGGTTATCCAACGATTTTACTGCGTTTTTATTAGGGTAGTAGTACCCGAAGAGTCCAAACAGATCCCTGTTGCTGTCACTCACGTGACCGTCTGTCCGTCTGTCTTTCAGTCCGCCTTCTGTCACAAAATTTTGTTCCAAAGAATTTTTTACCTTCCCATTGATCTTTGAAATTGAAATTTAGTGATAATATTTATTATTACGTATATTTTACAAACAAGTACCCAAATATTGATTTCCTTCATATAGTCATATAGTACGGAACTCGAAATGTGCGAAGTCCGACACGTACTTGACCAGTTTTTTTTTTAATTCGATGGGTGTTATAAAATAGTATTGTTGGATTTATTCTACGAATGAAACCAGGACTAGTCAGTTTATTACAATATTATTGCTATTATGTATATCTAACGATTTTTTATGACATTGGAACACAAATGTATATGCGTTGCCCTGCCATAACTTGGGCAGTTTCAGCGTGTTAAAAGCTGCTTTGACTTTTACAAACTCGTTGTATCAGCCACATCCTTGAGACACTCCAAGCATAGTTCTATAGGCTAAGTCATATTTTTACTGCGTTGGGCTGTTTTGTTCAAATGTTCATGTATCTTGTAAATTAACTAACAATTTATAACAAACGAATTTGAGGCTATGTGAGCCTCGGTTCAATAGTTACAACCATAGAATTTACGACAGTAGAATCTGTGTTTTTAATGTCATAACCGTTAGACCCGTCGTTTGTCGCATTGGCATATGTTGAGCATAGTGAAGGTGTCAGTCAACAGCCCTTCCTTCACCTCGCGGTCCAGTTGCGTATCCGTGTGAAAACTTGGCGAATGATTCACCTACAGACAACATAAATATTTAACAGAGGTCCAAAAAGGAGTTTTACATAAAGTTTTACTACTGTGCTACTGTTAGGCATGGAGATATCCAAAAAGCGGCAAATTTAAAATATTTATCGAATTTTTTAGTGAAAGCTAAAAATATATCAATTTTGGTATATTAATATAATTACTTACATCATAACAGTTTGTAAACGTCCGACTGTCTGAACAAAGGCCTTATTTTTAAGTAAAATGTAAAAAAAACTTAATATTTTAGTTTTATATCATTGTTATGGCTTGTCAAAGCAAGTAAATAAATTGCTCGACATATTTTTCAAAGAATTGTATAAAAAAGTGTATTTGCACTTCACTTTGCTATTATTTGTATGTCACTCAAAATAAGAATGACCACATAATTATGTGTCACAAATTTCAACAAATCGGGCCAGTAGATTTGGAGCAAAGTGGCTGTGACAGACGGACAGACAGACACATGAGTGATCCTGTATGGGATCCGTTTTTTATTCGGACTTTCAGTACCCTTAAAAGAAATTAAGTTGAATGGAATATTAAAAAGCAATGTTAATTTTTTAGCTGCAACAAGTTAATTTATTTCTTAATAAAAATGAACAAACCAAACCAATCAAACTTATTCGATAAATGAAAATGTGGTGTTAAAAATGGTTGGAATAATGTGTCACCATTTTTTAAGAAACTCGAAAAACTGATACTTCAAGATTTTGTGAGAAAGTGAAATATGTGTAATGTGGTAGTTCCAAAAGTAGAAGCAATAATCCTTTTATGAAAATTGACAATGAACATTATTCATTGGATTTCTGATACAATCAGTGATTGAAAGCATTGAAACTAACTATAATTAAAATTTATTTCATGGAACGGGCATTCAGGAAACAACAGTAAAGCTAATAATAGCGTAAAAAAGAAATAATGGCAGACAACTCAAGTCACCAAAATAAACTGGACAAAGACATCCAAAGAATAGTTCAATCTTTCAACATTATGCTCTCTATAGTCCTCTCTTCTAAATACAAAATAAGAAACAGTTACATAACTCCATGTGATAAGTTATATCCCATTTTATTACACGGCTCATCCTGAAAACAATTATCTTACATGGTAGTATTCGCCTCCAACGAACTCGGGTAGCGTAGTTTTTTAGAGTTCTAAAACACAAAAAAAAAACAAAAATAAAACGCAGCTAGCAATGTCTAGCTGTCACCAGTGACGTTTAGCAAATGTCAAATCACTTTTCAACTTCGCGCGCTCGCGTTTCCGCGTAAAATATTGTGTGATATAATTGTGTGTGCTAAATTATATATCTCACGAAATTATAACTTTTCTATAAATAATAATACCATGTCTAGCTCAGAACAAGACCCTATTATGGAAGAACTGTACAGAATTAAGAAGAAACTAAAAAAATTAAGTCATCGGCGCCGCCGACGCCATCGCCGCCATGTTTCGTCTACCTCCAGGAATCGATCTCGATCTAAGACTAGGATCAGATCCAGATCACAGTCGACGAGTCCACCGCAGTCACCCTATCGTGATAATCACTTGATGTCACATCATCCGTCGCCGCCCACGGCCCCGGAACAACTAGGAAAGGAAAATGTTGGTAAGTACCTACGTCTTGTTTCTAGGAATCAGAACAGAACTAGCTTGGACTCGCATCGAGAAAATCTATAGAACGAGATTCTTAAATATTTACGCCATTCGTACATACGAATTGAGGTGTGAATAAGCCGACCTTGACCGCCAACCGTGCCAGTACGAGATACTTCCGCACGAAGATCAGATTTTGATACGAGATATCAACTCTGATAAATACCCTACTGTATTGTGCGTGACACAAAGCGGTAGTCGTACGGTCCTAGCAAACACTACTAGTGTATTGTTTTAGAGTTACAGGAGGTTAATCTGCTATTTCAGATCCTGTTATTATCAATGTGGAGAATGTGGACGAGCCTGTAATTCCAGAGGTCTTGCTAGTTGCCTTGGGTAATGATAAACCCTTAGAGGAAAAGTACGGGCCAAATATCAACAACCTTATTGGCTCAAGGTGGGAAAACATCATATTAAATGATGATTGTGAAGAGGTAAAGATATTTTGAAAACATATAAAATTCCCAATAACTGTCCACTCTTAGAAGCACCGGAACTAAACCTAGAGGTTAAGGCCACTATTAACGAAGCAGCCTGTAATCGGGATCAGGTGCTGAAAACCAAACAACAACATTTGGGCATTGCTCTTGTTTGGGTCATGCAATGACCAAGATTTTAGCTGGGGATGAGGTGTCAGGAGCCCTGAAATTGCTCAATGATGGCACTAAAATTTTAACATCTCTCCATCACGGAGAGACCAATACAAGGAAGCAGTTACTAGCACCTCTCCTGGACAAATCATTTACAAAAATGGCTGAATCAATACCAAGAAATAAATACCTATTTGGTGAAAACCTATCTGAAAAAATTAAAAATAACAAAGAGATAGAAAAATCAGGGTTTGAGTTGAGAAAACCTAAGCCTACATTCAACCGTTCGGGAAACGGGAGAGGCCCTTCACGACAAACACAACAGAAGACACAAACAATGTGTGGAGGGCACAAGCGTCCAGCAGTACAGTCACAGGCAAGGAAACCCTACCAACCAACCAAGAAGCCAATGAAATGGGCACCTGTGAACCGCCCCGAGAGGGACTACCAGCGTGCTCGCCCATGACGCTAATTTCACAACAGGTACAACATGCAGGTAATCTGGCTAGATACTTAAGTTGTCGGCAGATTATTACAAATGATGTGGTTATACTAGATTGGGTTCAAGGCTATCATAAACTTTCACATCTGCTCCGTTCCAAACTAGAATTCCATCTAATAATTTCTCACTATCTGAGGAACTTAATATTAATAAATCCATTAATGATTTATTGAAACTGGGTGCTATTACACCCTGCTAACCAGAATGAGAACAATACATTTCAAACATATTTTTGGTACCAAAACCCAATGGCAAATTTAGATTCATTTTAAACTTAAAACCTTTAAATAATTTTGTCTCCACATCTCATTTTAAGATGGAAGATTTACGTACCTCTACTAGGTTGATACATAAAGATTGGTTTATGGCAACTATTGATTTAAAAGAATCTTACCTTTTAGTTCCAATTGCTATAGAAGATAAAAAATAAATATCTTAGATTTAACTTCAAACAGTTGTATGAGTTTACAGCACTGCCATATGGCCTATGTACAGCACCTAGTGTGTTCACAAAAATATTAAAACCTGTGATGTCATACATTAGGAGTTTGGGCTATGTAACAGTTATTTATTTAGATGATATTCAATGTATAGCAAGGACATATGAAGAATGCCTAACTCAAACTCATCATATCATACAGATCTTAGAATGTTTAGGTTTTATACTAAACCATGAAAAAAGTAGCTTAATTCCAAGTAGACATTGTAAATTCTTAGGATTTATTATTAACTCTCAAAATTTAACAATAAAATTGCCATCTGAAAAAATAAAAAATATTAATTTGATTAAGCAGTTTATGTCACTGAAAAATGTAAAATTAGGAAACTTGCTCAACTACTTGGAACATTGTCTGCAGCCTGTCTAGCAGTTACTTATGGTCGACGACATACCAAACTTTTGGAAAAGGAAAAGTTTTTAGCCCTACAATCATATAATGAAAACTTTGAAAACTATATGAATATTTCTTCAGAATTAATTCCTGAACTAAAATGGTGGCTGTGTAACATACCTAAAGCTAAAAAATCATTTGCTACACAAAAAATTTGTTTAGAAATTTTCACAGACTCTTCACTTACAGGTTGGGGGGCTCATTGCCTAGGTGAATCAATTGGGGGACTTTGGAATTCAGTTGAGAAAGAGCAACATATTAACTATTTAGAAATAGTAGCTGCTTATTTTGGCTTAAGATCATTCACTAAGAACTTGTCAAACTGTCATATATTACTATGAATAGACAATACAATAGCCATATCTTGTATTAATAAAATAGGTAGTGTCCAATTTAAACATTTAAATACTATTACTCAAGAATTATGGCAATGGTGTGAGGATAGGAACATATGGGTGACAGCTTCCTATATAAAATCTAAAGAAAACACGGAGGCTGACAGAGAATCTAGGAATTTAAATCATGATACAGAATGGTCCTTAGCAGACTATGCTTATCTAGAAATTACCCAACACTGGAACACCAGAGATAGATTTATTTGCTACTCGAATAAACACCAAGTGTGTAAAGTATGTTTCTTGGAAAAGAGACCCAATGGCCTTTGATATAGATGCATTCACATTAAATTGGAGTAAATTTTTCTTTTATGCATTTCCCCCATTTTCAGTAATAACTAAATGTTTGGAAAAAATTAGAAATGACCAAGCTGAAGGTATTCTTGTCTTTCCCTGGTGGCCAGCACAGCCATGGTTTCCCCTAGCAAAATTATTGATGATATCGAAACCAATAATATTTGATGCTAACACTGAATTGCTTTCATCTCCTTTTAGCAAACAACATCGCCTTAGCTCCCATCTTACCCTGGCTGCAGGACACTTCTCCGGACGGCACTTCAGCTGAGATTACTCCCTCAAGCTTCCTTGGAAGTAATGCTTGGGTCCTTAGCGCCAAGTACCCAAAACCAGTATGATTGCTGTTATAAAAAATGGTGGGCATACTGCCACAATAACAGTATTTATGTTTATAAAGCTTCAATACCACAAATAATAGGCTTCTTGTCCGAATCATTTAATAGCGGCTGTAACTATTCTACATTGAATACTCACCGCTCAGCATTATCCCTGCTAATAAGCTCTGAAGTTGGGAGGGATGAGAATGTGAAGCGGTTGCTGAAGGGAGCCTTCAGACAGAGGCCATCTCTTCCTAGGTACACAAACACTTGGGACCCTACAGTGGTATTAGATTTCATTAATAAAATGCCAGTTGTTCTAGATTTAAAAGAACTATCAAAAAAAAAAAATTAGTTACTTTATTGGCCTTTACTACTGCCCACAGAGTTCAAACTCTGGCGTCAATTAAGGTGAAAGATATTAACTTTACTGCTGATTGTGTCATCATTAATATCTCAGATGTTCTAAAAACATCTATTAGAACTAAAAATAGTACTACCTTGAGCTTACCTTATTTTGTCCAAAACCAGTCAGTGTGCCCAGCTAAGACCTTAGAATTGTATATGGAAAACACTAAGGAAGCTCGAGGAGATATGCCCTACCTATTAATTACCACTAAAAAACCTTATAAAAAAGCTACACCGCAAACCCTAAGCCGTTGGATTAAGGAAGTCCTTACAGATAGTGGAATTGACACTAGCATTTTTTTCTTACCATAGTACTAGACATGCATCCACATCTAAGACAAAAACAGCAGGGGTGTCAATTGAAATTATCAAAAAGACTGCTGGCTGGTCAGACAGGTCAGCTATCTTTGACAAACATTACAACTTACCAATAGTTAGCGGTAGAACTGACCTTACATTTGCCAATACTATTTTAAAATAACCTTTTTAATTTATTACATTTCTCAAAGAATTTCAATTAAGACTGAACTTGTTTGTAGATTTTAGTAATGATTACCTATGGTTAAGTTTGAATAATTAAAACACAATAGTGATAGATTGCTATTAGTTGATTTCTATGTTATTTGATATTAATTATCATCAAAATATGATATTTGTTCATAATTATTAATATGTAAATAAGCTTATTACAGTTTGTTAAGTACCTTTGTTAAGTTAGTAACAACTAGATTATCTGGTTATTGATGTTTTAAAACTTGATATATTTTGATTGTATCTTATTCTATTACAAAATTTTGTAAAGTATTATCGGATTGAATTTTTATGATCCTTTTACATACACACACACACATGTATAGATGTTGCCATTACATAACTCTGAACATCTACCATGTAAGATAATTGTTTTCAGGATGAGCCGTGTAATAAAATTAGGAAATCAGACTAACTTACCCTAAGTGACGTCTGATGGTAATTTTATGAACGGCTCATCCTGAAAACAATTAGCTTCCCACCCTGTCTCATACTTACAAGGTATCACCCACCCATCAAGTAATGGCAACCCTTATTTGTACTCTAAAGAAAGTGATTTGACATTTGCTAAACGTCACTGGTGACAGCTAGACATTGCTAGCTGCGTTTTATTTTTGTTTTTTTTGTGTTTTAGAACTCTAAAAAACTACGCGACCCGAGTTCGTTGGAGGCGAATACTACCATGTAAGATAATTGTTTTCAGGATGAGCCGTTCATAAAATTACCATCAGACGTCACTTAGGGTAAGTTAGTCTGATTTCCTAATTATTATGTTTTGCATTATTACAATATGCAATTCGATTGCTTGTTATGTTATAGTGATCAATAGTTTCAGTCATTATATAGCGGAAGGTAGTGCTAACGCTATAAGGTGTATATTCGTATTTTTGCTTTTTATGCTCGTTCTTTGGCTGAGTTACACAGCGCTGGTCATTTGCAACATTGTTCTAAGCCGCAGCAACATTTCCTTAATTTTGAAGATTCAAGAAATTCATCGAAGCATCGATATGAGTACTTGCTATGTTCAAAGTTATGTTATTTGGAACTGGATCTCGTTTTTGTCAGAATTTTGTATTTTTATTGCCATGGTTATGTATTTTTACTCATTAAATCAGGCATTCATTTTAATAGACTTAGGTTATCTTATAATGTTTATTGCTTATGATTTTAATTTAATACATTACATTCGTCTTATGGTTTTGTTGACAAAATACATGAAAAAATGGATCTTACTTACAATAAATATTGAACAACTTGATGAATATCGCCATAAATTATTTAAGATGTATCATAATATTTTAGAGGCTTACGAACTGTATAAAATTTGTTTCCGAGTATTGGTAAGTTAGTGTCTGCTAATATCATAAGTTAACGTCTGATACGAAAATATCCCGTCTTTTCCATTTTATAGATACTATGCCGAACCATAGAGTCATTTCTTCGCTGTGTAACAGTTTTGGGACTGCAAGTATTAGATTTTCAAACCAAAGTGAGTACACCGTAGTTCGAAATAGTGTTGTAAGAAAAGCTTGCCTCTGCATTTGCAAGATTTTGGCAAAGATTGTAACGTAGTTCTTTCGAAAACTCGGTTCCAACTAAGTACATATTATATTGTCATGGACACTTTACTACAAGAGACTACAACTCCCGACTTTGTACCTAGTTAGTTCCGTTTTTACAGAGATAAAGCTCTGCACCTCCAAGAAGATGGCCTCTCTGGCCGTTACACCAGTGATTAAAAAATTTGGTAACTCCTTGTACAATTTGTTGCTTTCAGCCTGAATACTTCTCTTCATATATGACTTTAGCTACAATAGGATGGATTTTAAAGGATTTGTTACTGATAATTATAACAAGCTTACAATGTGAAAGGTTTTATATAGCCGTGGAAGAAGCTGGGTCAGCGTGTGTACAGCATATGATGGATACGAATTGTCCCGGTAAGAACATATTAAATTATATATTTTTGTCGCCGGAGTGTTGATACTGAAATAATATAGCACATGTAATACATATATGACACTGAAGCGATGGAGTGACTGATCGTAGTCAATCACAATGGGCATCATCAGAAGGTTTAAAATTACCTAAAAGGCTATAGAGAGGGCAACATAACCTGAAGAATCGTCAAACTGAAGTGGCGGTGGGGAGGTAACATTGCTCGCAGAACAGATGTGGGATAGGGCTGATAAGTTCTTGAGAGGCGACCGCATTCCGGAAGATGCAGCTTTGGAAGACCTCCCACAAGGTGGACCGATGACCTGGTGAGGGTCGCGGGATTCAAATGGTGACGCGATGCACAGGACCTGTCAACGTGGCGACACTTGGGAGAGACCTATGTTCTGTGCAGTGGTGGACGTCTTTCGGCAGAAATAATAATGATAACGATGTTGATTGTTGTCCACACCATCAGTTTGCAATTAATCTGGAGAGATTATAAGTTCTCGATATCTTGTTGTCTACGCATCATCAAAGCATTCAAGCCTACCGCTACAAAACGGCCCAGAAGAGGGGCGCGAGGTGTAGTCCCAAATTCCTCTACGCGCGGCGCCTCGGTCGCAGAATCAATCGCTCGACACAAGCACACGAAACACGCATAATTTTTTTTTGTAAAAGCCTAATCATTCAATATACGCCTAATTGCTATCGAAGAAGATTTTTATTCATCTCCAAAACATATTTTGGACCTTCAACGCCGGATGCAGCAGAAGAAATCGTTGCGACCAGCATAAATCGGCCGCACGAGCCCATCAGCGCAGCATCAGTCCACGGTACCAGCATAAAACGGTCAGGTCAATCATCATTCTTTATCCTTATCCTTTTTCTAAGTCCAGTGCTTCATTTGTGTTAATATTGTGTGAAATCCTTGTGTTTTATTCCCTTTAAATAGTTAAAAACGCCTTAATATTTTCGTTTCGCAAATTACCCTCAACTTCGTTTTTATAAAAATAAAATAAAAACTTGCTAATCCTTTCATATAACTATTTTCCACTGTCTTCCACAAACTCCAAAATGACTAAAACTCCGTCAAAGGAAAGTCGTAGTAGTGGTGAGGATATATTTAGAGAGTTAAATAAAAGAAGAGGTGTCGTTCGCGGTAAATTTAGACTATTCATGAAGTATGTAGACTCTGTAGAAATTATGCCTATCACTGAAATCATTAAAATAGAATTACAAACGCGTTTACATAAGGCGGATTTATTATTACAGCAGTTTTCGGAAATTCAGGATGAAATAGACCTAAAAATCCCTGATAGCCAAATAGAAAAGGAATTATCTGAGAGGGAAACTTTTGAAACACACTATTATGCTTACGTGACTAAAGCTAAGTGTATTATTAATGCAGATGATGCTCAAAATTCTTCTAAAGTTTCTAGTAAAGTTCAGTTACCTACAATTTCTCTTCCTTCCTTTGATGGCTCATATGATCATTGGTTGGAGTACCGCGATACTTACCTATCTCTCATCCATAATTCTAAAGATATAGACAATGTGCAAAAATTCCATTACTTACGGTCTTCTCTTACTGGCAATGCATTATCGGTTATTAAGTCATTAGAATTCTCGTCTGAGAATTACAATATAGCATGGGAGTTATTGGAAAACAGGTTCAATAATAATCGTTTACTCGTGCAGAACCATGTAAAGGCTTTATTTTCTATTACGTCACTTAATAAGGAATCATCAAATCAAATTCGTAAACTTATAGATACCGTTCTCAAAAATCTACGTTCGCTCAAAAACCTCGGCGAACCGACCGAGTCGTGGGACACGTTGATTATTTACTTAATTACATCTAAACTTGATTCAGTTACCGAAAGAGAATGGGAGACTCATAAAAGTTCAATTATAAATAGTCATAACCAGTTGAATTCACGTTTATCTCTTGATTATTTGGTTACTTTTCTTAAGAACCGAGCTGACGTACTAGAAACTATTAATTTCGCACATACCAAATCTTCCACGGACAATAACGCAAAGAAACCATCACATTCACAACAACCAAATAAATCACATAGTTATACATCGACACAAACTAAACAACCTAATAATAAAAATTCCAAACGTTCTCGTATTTGCACTATGTGTCAAGCGAACCATCCGCTTTATTCTTGCGATTCATTTTTAAAATTATCCGTTAAAGATAAAATTAAATTCATTAATGAAAAGAAGTTATGTTGCAATTTTTTGCGCGCCAGTCATTCGGTAGATGAGTGTTGGTTCGGTCCTTGTAGGCAATGCAATAAGAAACACAACAATTTAATTCATGATAAATGCGACGATAGTGCGAGTGCATCCACGTCGTCACCTGTTGCGCTAAATTCACAGGCAGGGCCGCAGGATACAACTAGTGCTAACACCTCAAACACTACCACATTACATTCTGCATCTCACACAACACATCAAAGTACTACTCATTCTTTATTAGAGACTGTACTGCTGTCCACAGCTCTAGTTGAGATTGCAGATAAAAGTAATAATTTTCACACTACCCGTGCTTTATTAGATAACGGAAGTCAGCATTGCTTTATTGCAGAATCTTTATGCAGACGACTAAATCTTAATTTAATACAGTCCACTGTTCAAATCTCCGGCCTAGGTAACTTGGTGACTAACTCCACACAATCATGTGAGACTCATTTAAGGTCTAAAACTACGCAATATAGTACACGTTTTAATTGTTTAGTTTTAAATCAAATCACAGCTCAGTTGCCATCGTTAGGTACAAAATCACACATAAATATCCCTGACCATGTACAGTTAGCAGATCCCAAATTTTATTCGCCATCAGGAATCGAATTATTAATTGGGGCGGATAAGTTCTGGGAACTTTTAAATGACGGACTAATTCGACTAAGTAGCGGTCCATATCTTCAGAATACTAAGTTGGGATGGGTAATATCTGGTTCATTGTTGAATAATAAAACTTCACGCAACAATCGAGTTCAATGCAATTACTCACAATCATTAGACACTCAACTTAGAAAATTCTGGGAATTAGAAGATATAGTTCCGCAAAATAAATTAACTAAGGACGAGTCTTTATGTGAAAACTTGTTTGTGCAAACTACGTACCGCGATAACACGGGTCGGTTTTTTGTGCGCATTCCATTAGCCGAGTCCAGTGACACACTAGGAGATACTTATACACTTGCACTAAATCGCTTTCACGCACTTGAACGTAAATTAGATAAATCAACACCTGAATACAAAAAATTGTATTGCGATTTTATGAATGAATATCTAAGTTTAGGACACATGAGTAAAGTCAATCACTATCCATTATCACATTATTTTCTACCGCATCACGGTGTTTTAAGAGTTCATAGTAGTACTACCAAACTTAGGGTGGTTTTTGATGGAAGTGCAAAATCAACATCGGGAAAATCGCTTAACGATATTCAGTATATTAGCCCTAGTTTACATAATGACGTTTTATGTATTTTATTGCGTTTTCGACAGTTTACATTTGTTGCATGCGCTGACGTCGAAAAAATGTACCGACAAATCAATATTCAACCTGATCAAAGAAACTTTCAGTTAATTCTTTGGCGCGAAAATAAATCGGACGAGCTCGGTGTGTACCAGCTTAATACCGTGACATACGGTACCGCGTCCGCTCCTTATCTAAGTCTTCGATGCATCAAACAGCTGGCGTCTGAGTGCGAGGATGACGTCATAAAGCAAGTAATAGACGAAGATCTGTTTGTAGATGACTTGATTACCGGTCATGACAATAAACAATGTTTATTAGATATTTGTACCAAGGTAAATGATGTTTTAAAATCTGGTTGCTTCCATTTACGTAAATGGTTGTTTAATTCGGAGACGTCTACAACAGATCAAGCAAAGGAATTGACTTTAGGCGAAAATTGTTTAACTAAAACTCTCGGTCTTGGTTGGTTAAATAACTTAGATTTGTTATATTTTACTACAAAGATTGATCCTACCCTCACTCATGTGACTAAACGCGTTATCTTGTCTGTCGTCTCACAGGTGTACGACCCATTAGGCTTGTTAGCACCCTCAATTATAATTGCTAAAATACTCCTACAAAAACTATGGCTTTGTAAGTTGAGTTGGGACGATCCAGTACCTAATGATGTTTTATGTATGTGGAAAAACTTTATTGATACTCTTCAATACTTGCAAAACATAAAAATTCCTCGTCATGTCAGACAACAAAATACCAAATACACAGATTTACATATTTTCACGGATGCATCACAGGATGCATATGGTGCATGCGCGTACGTAAGTACATACAATGACAATTCACCAGTCACTGTTAGGTTACTTTGTGCTAAGAGTAAAGTCGCACCAATTAAACCAGTTACAATACCGCGACTTGAGCTGTGCGGAGCTTTAGTTGGTGCTAAGCTATATCAAAAAATATTTCAGTCATGGAGATTAACTTTCGATAACATATACTTTTGGTCTGACTCCACCATCGTAATAAATTGGATTAAAATGTCACCTAACTTGTTAAAATCATTTGTGCAGAACAGAGTAGTGCAAATTAATGAGTTGACTGGTGAGTTGCCGTGGTTACATGTTGCTGGTAAAAGCAACCCGGCTGATCTTTTATCCCGCGGGCTGACGCTCGACGCGCTTCAAAATTCAGATATTTGGTGGCACGGGCCAGCATTTTTAACCGAAATGAACAGTAATTTTAAACAAAAGAATCACGATGAAATAATCAAATTGCACGATTTACCAGAAATTAAATCAAACGTTAATTCTTTATTTTCACAATCAACTTTTACTAGTATCTTTACCTTTGAACGTTTTTCAAATTTTAATCGAATGAGACGTGCAGCCGCTTACTTGTTACGATTCATTCATAACGCACGAATCAAGGTCAAAACAGAACGTAGCACTGGTCCGTTTACGTCTGATGAATTAAATAAATCAACTTTAGTTTTAGTACGCTTAGCACAACAAACGTCATTCCCAGACATTTTTAATGCATTAATGAAAAATTTACCTGTTAAGTCGATGAGAAACATATCTAGTCTCGATGTGTTCCTAGATTCTGATCGCATTATTAGGGTAGGAGGCAGACTTGTAAATTCACATACCTTCTCCTACAGTAAAAAAACACCCTATACTGTTACATTGTAACGTAGTGGCGTTACAATTCTAATAAAACATAAACATACTGAATAAATCCAGAGACCAAAAGCCATTGTGATGCCTTTGGTAGGCATGGACAATTTTAGTTGACTGACAACACTATTGTCTATGAATTCAATGACATCTGTCAATGACGGCGAGATATAAAAACCCTTCGAGTACAACGTGGAGGCCTTTTCGAATCTTAATCCAGCTGTTGGCGTTAGACTCACCCTCACTTTGTTCTGTCGAACACCCTTGAGCCGTGAAGCGATCGCCAAGTCCTAGCAGCTGTAGTTTGCATTGGCAAATATTTGCCAACTTATTACGCGATTCCAACCCCTGTAATTGGGTGAGTGTTTGAACAGCATACAGGTAGCTTTGTGCATTCTGTGTTCCTAATCTTGTGTAATTCTTTCCAGAACATGTCTTTCCTAATTTCTTTTCTTAGCATTGTATAATCAAGGCTCATAACCTACAAAAGATCTGTCGCACATTGTAATCACGCCTTCCGCGTGATCAGCTTTACTATGCACATACATATAGCCTTAGCTATGTACATGCTGACTTGCGCGTGGCTGCTGCTGCTCTTGAATGTCATCATGCTTTTCCTCCTCACCTTTGTAAACTCCGTCTGATTTTGACAACCACACTTGTTAGCGCACGTACAGCCGCTTTGCTCATGCCAAGGTGTCAAAATCAGCGGAGAAGCTTATCTTCCACCTCTGACACGCTGGACATTGTTCCCAGGGTCCCAGATCCGGATTCCCAGATCCGGTTTACCAGTTCCGGATTCCCCAATTAGGAAGATGGAGGAAAAGGACTTGGAGCCCTACGCTCTCAGCACGCTCCTACTTCGTTCGCCATCGCGGCCATCCTGCCGCAGTGCCTCGTGGCGCGGCCACTAGGCCACTCAGCACGGCGGCTCGCTCCACGCTGGGTGCCTATCTACCCGCGTGGCCTCAGCAGGCCGTCTCCGAGCCGGCTAGACCACCTGCCGGCCGATCCATCCTGGCTCCTGTCGACCCTGCGAGCCGGCGCTGCCGCCTGCCGGCCAACACCTCCGGGGACAAACGCAACGTGGCTTCCCCGAGTCACCAAGGCTGAGCCAGGGCAGTAGCGTGCTATCTCCCAGGGGGCAATGAATATTGAAAATTGTGACAGCAGACCTACCCACACCCTTTTCTCTATTTAAAATATATTTATTTAACGTTGACCGAGTTACGTGTTGTTCTTTTTTCTATCCCACGAAGGCTCCTTACGTCACAACATTCAAAACATACTTTCACGCGACTTCTTTTTCATTTTGAACATAAACGTCTACTCCATGCTGGTCCACAATTGCTCTTGGCTACTATGAGAGAAAGTTGGTGGCCACTTAAAGGTCGTGATTTAGCCAAGCAGACAGTACATAAGTGCATTACATGTACTCGCCAGAAAGGGAAGGCACTATCAGTGAAAATGGGTAACTTGCCTCCTGAAAGACTGGAACCAGGGTATCCTTTTTTGCGCTGCGGTGTAGATTATGCGGGACCTATGTTCATATTGAGTCGCAAAGGAAGGGGTTCAAAACTTGAAAAATGCTATGTTTGCCTATTCATATGCTTTACCACTCGTGCTATATACTTAGAATTAGTCACAAGTTTAAGTTCTGAGGCATACTTATTGGCTTTGAAAAGGTTCTTATCTCGTCGTGGAAAACCTGCACAAATATTTTCCGACAACGGAAAAACATTTTTAGGCGCACTAAAAGAATTCTCTCAATTTTTAAATATTAGTGAAACTGATATTTTAAATTTTGCTGCAAACGAAAATATCAAGTTTAGCTTTATTCCTCCTTCCTATTCACCACATTTCGGAGGATTGTGGGAGGCAGGGGTTAAATCCTTTAAATATCATCTCCGGCGTGTAGGAAACATAAATCTCATTTACGAAGAATTTTCCACATTGTTGACACAAATAGAGGCCCTCCTAAACTCCAGACCCATGTATCCCATGTCTTCAGACCCAAACGACCTACTCCCTTTTACACCAGCCCATTTCCTGATTGGCCGGCCGCTCGTTGCGCCTCCTTACGAAGACCTCACAGCTGCAAACACGTCACGCTTGGTCCGCTATGAGCGCATCGAACAGATGAGGCAGAAGTTCTGGAAACGCTGGTCGCAGGAGTACGTTTCGGAGCTGCAGACGAGGAGTAAATGGCAGTCCAACACCAACACAATAGCACCCAATACTTTAGTGCTCATTAAAGACGACAATCTGCCACCCTTGAAATGGCGTCTAGGACGAGTTATAAGTACTTCAGTTGGCAAGGATGGACTCGCACGTGTAGCTGACATCAAAACAGCTAACGGAGTGATACGAAGATCATACCCCAGATTGTGTCCGCTGCTAAAGGAGGAAGAACCCTAACTTCTACATTCTTCTTCGTTGGAGGCTGTTACTCCAAGGCGGGGGGCATGTCTACGCATCATCAAAGCATTCAAGCCTACCGCTACAAAACGGCCCAGAAGAGGGGCGCGAGGTGTAGTCCCAAATTCCTCTACGCGCGGCGCCTCGGTCGCAGAATCAATCGCTCGACACAAGCACACGAAACACGCATATTTTTTTTTTGTAAAAGCCTAATCTTTCAATATACGCCTAATTGCTATCGAAGAAGATTTTTATTCATCTCCAAAACACTTGTGAATAGATTATTTCAAGTCACGTTCTAATGAAATATTTTAGAAAATATCCGTGTCTTATTGAGAAAAAAGAGTTTACAATCTCACATGATTTATGATAATGATAATAATAATAAACCCGAACCCCGACAACTCGATGACATATTTAAAGATTGAAATCGGTTGTTACAGAGAGTATCAAACATCTCTGCAAACGCGTGATACAAGTTAACCGGGATTTCAGTAAGATGACTGCGTGTGGTCTGTTTACTATAGACGCCTCTCTACCGGTACCTTTGACGGGAATCTTCACTAAGTATATTATTGTGCTGCTGCAGTTTGCTTATATGTAAAAAAAACACTTGCATACAATTAATGAAATTATATGATTGGAATTACAAAATACAAACTGCAAGTCATTGTGAACTTCTTGATAATGTAGCATACAGGAAAATAAACATAAAATGTGTGTGTTATAAAATAGCAAAAAAAACATTTCAATTATACTCGTATTTAATACTTAGGGCATACTGAATGTTTCTTGATTGTGATAAATGAGACTAGATATAAGACTTATGATACATTTATTGTTTTCCAAAGTATATTCCCTCGCAATTAATGCATTTTTGCATTCGCTGAAACCATTGTACAAAGCAGTTGGGCCAGTTTTCCTTAGGACCTCTTCAATGGCTTTTTGGAACGCATTCACACAGGACGCAGGCACGTAAAACGTGTGCCTCTTAATTTATCTTTTATTTTTGGAAACAAAGAAGTCGCAGGGTGCGAGGTCTGGGCTGTAAGGCCGACGCATCATCAGTTTCACATTTGAAGCCTTCAAATACGCTTCCGTTACCTTAGCGGAATGTGATGATGCGTTATCGTGGTGAACGAAGACATTGCTTCGAAGACGCTTTTCGCGAACTTTTTCAATTACTCTGGGCAAGCAAGTGTTGACGTAAGAATTAACAGTCAGCGATACTGTAGTGTAATGTCCTGATTGCCGAAAAAAGAAGTAACAATTTTTCGAAAAATGCTTAGACTTTTCTTAACTTTCGTCGGCAAATCTTTAAAATGAAAGACCGACTCTACCGACTGGCTTTTTTCTTTCGGGTTCAAAGCAGTACACCCAGGTTCCATTACCTGTCATGATATTATAGACTGCCAATAACTGTCCTCCATTAAACTTTTTTTATCATTTTACGGCACCTCGGGACACGCAGTCGTTTCTGGTCCTCCATTAAGTCATGCGGTATCCATTGAGTGCAAAATTTCCGAACCTTCAGATGCACATGTAAAATGTTTTGTATTTGGCTCATACCAATACCTAACAAAGTACGAATATGCTGGCAAGTTACTTTTTTTGGTAGTATCAATAAGTTGTCGTACAGTATCAATATTAGATTCTGTAAACGCAGTCGCCGGCCGACCTTCATGTACCTCGTCATGGAGATGGTCACGTCCACGTCTAAATTCTCTAAACCATGAATATACAGAGCTGCGAACTGGTGCTTCATCACCAAATGCCAATTGAGGTCATCTGGCACCTCTCTTTTTGAGTTAAGCCACAGCAAAAATCATAAAAAAATCATTGAACGAAAATGTTTACGAATTAAATTTATTTAAATAGAGACACACATTTTTTTAAAAGACGCCACACTGAAAAATCAATTGACAGTCTCGAAAATTAAAAAGTAACATGTTTCCAAAGATTTCCCACACACCAGCTTTATAAATGGCATGCTAGGTGCTAACAGTTCGACAACTATTTGTTCTAAATATAATTTTACTGCAACACACTGAACTAGATTTTAAACCAGTACCTTCAGACAAGAGAAGAAAGTATCTGGTTTGCACGAACCCTCAGACACGAACCCTCAGACTAAACATGCTTTCACTGAAAGATTTTATTTATTTCTAGGTTCTTTGTTGTATAATAAATTGAGTAAATTACTAAATATATAAAATGTAAGTTATAATTAGTGAATTATAATTTTATATAATTTTTTAGCAAAACTAAATTACTCAGATAAGGAAAAGCTACTAAAAGTGCTGAAATAAAGAAGCTGACTTAACTTTATTTACCAAGCCTAATATAACAAAAATATTAGTTATAGATATAAATATAAACCTAGTTCATAATAAAGTAACGCAAAATATTGTTCCTGCTTAGATATTAAAAATAGATTATTATTTTAATTTAATTCAATGACATCTCCTATTTGAAAAGTAATGTCGTATAGATATATCCTGAAATACAGGTTTAAATAAACCTAGATCGGACAACTACATTACCTTCCGAATTCTATCTTTTTTGCAACTGTAATCTTAAATTTTATTGTCATACCATAGTTTTAACCAAATTATATAATACTATTAAAGGCTTAGATTAATATATGCTACTTACTGAACCCTAAGCATAGTTTTAGAAAAAAAATCTGTGCTATAGAAAAAATCTTTCAAATTTAATATAAATTATATATTATTTATAAATTAATTATTATAGAAAGAGTTCCATTTTCGTATTTCATAATTGTTTTATTTTTATTTTAAGTGGCTAGATCCAGAAACTTTCAGTATGCCCCACGTATCATTTAATAACACCTTTCATTTGGATAAATTTTTAAAGTAAGGCTTGGCTGTTAAATGTTTGTTAAATAATTGCATGACAGTTGTGTCAAGCAATAATAATTTTCTATCAAATTTAAAAATATGACGAAGTGAAGTGCAAATAATAATTTATACAATTCTTTGGAAATGTGTCAAGCACTGTATTTATTTACATATTTTTTTTTTGCTTAAAATAAGAATGACCCCCAAAAGGCGCCCATGACGCTCATGACCCCCGTTATAAAAATTAATTAATTTATGTTACACGTCCGTCTTTAGGTCATAGATATTCATGTGTTCATGTGGTTCCGTTTTTTCATTCGGACTTTTGGAACCCTTAAAACCAACTTTTACTCATTTTCCTGATCTGAGTATTTTCATCAAAAACTACGATTTCTTTTATCACTGCCACTCCAACCTCAAAGTTGTAAATAATCAAATAAATTGATTGATAAACTGTTGCCAATGGGCCATTACTTGCTTGATAATACAAATGGCCGCTGTCGATATCGCGTTATGGAGGTTTTCTTTATCTTTCGAAGGTCCCTGTAGGGTTGGCAAAGGATATATTTAAAAGATAGACCATGAAAGTACGGCGTTGTTTCGTGTCAGAGTTGTATTTCTTGGGCAAAGATATAAAATCTAATATCGGAGATGGCGGTATGCGCTGCACTTCTTTAAATAAGATTAGTTTTAGCTAGTAAATTTATTTTATTTTTTCGTTTAAGTGTGTGTATAAATCTATTTATTGATAAAAGTACATAAACAGAAAATATTTTAGATTCTATAAAAAAAACTATCTACCTAATGTTTAACTGACTTTGAAAAATGGAGGAGGTTCTAAGTTCGACTGTATGTATTATTTTTGTTTTTTTTTTTTTTAAGTGAAAACTTCTTTAGGTGTGTTGGGCAGTTTTGAGACGGGAAATAACAATTGAATTCGCGCGCCACCGCCACCGACAGCGCTACGCGATTCGCTACGAGAGTGCTGCTCGTAGCGGATCGCGAGGCGCGTTGGACACTATTGCTTAAGTTTTTACTTCTGTTGGCACTCCCGGAGTGCCACTGTTTTTTTTAATGTATTTTCACCGATTTTTCTGTTAATTGTACACCGATTGTCAAAATTCTTTTTTTTATTCGAAAGTATTCTCGCGAGGTAGTCCCGTATAAGTTTTATCGAAGTTGATTAAGCGTTTTTTGAAAATCATATAAAAAAAATGGATACACAGATGATGTTCTGGTTTCCTTCAACTTTGTTCAAATTCAGTTTTCATTGTTATTAGGTTTATTAATTCGGAGACAATTTATTTTTAGTGGATTATACCTAAACGAAGAAACCAAATACAAAACCGACTTCCGAAACTATTACTTTTGCTTTAGAATGGATGTGATACTGCTTTTTCACCCCTGTCTGTACCTAGTTACTGTGATTCGAATATAAAAATAATATAAAAGTTACCCAAACAAAAAAAAAATATTCAAACGAATCGCCAGCCCTATCCGTGACATATAGGAGTCTTAAACCAATATTAGGTATTAAATAGCAGCATTAGGAATTGACGCCAATGAATAGTGGTCGACAAGAGAAATGGCTTCTTCAGAACACCTTTTTTGAGGCTTTTTTTTAAGTGTGAGAGGAATGGTAGTATGGTCTGGAACGATTAAGGTGGATTGATGTCTTTGTTGAATGCGTCTGAATGTTGGCAATATTATGCGTAGGCAAAGTACAAAATAAATCATGCATGTTTACGAATTTGATTGATAGGAAAAACAAGTTTTATGTAACGGTAAAGTGTGATTACTTTTATGGAGAGTACAATGAATAGAGTTTTACTGAAATTAGAAATAAAAAAAATATCTTATTTAAGTGGCTGTCAGTACGTGAACCACTACTGCATGTATCACGTACTGACTAATGTTATGATATTATTTGAATTTTTGTTTTTTTACTATTTTTTTTTTTAATATTAATGTATAACTTTCAAATATAATGTTATTTTATTAATGTTTTTCTTTATTGGATAAATAATTTTATATTTAGTTTAATTGTATGATCTAGAGTTCATTGAAATAAATACTCGTAAATAATATTTTTTTTTTTTCTTACCTTGCCTGAACTGTCCTCCTCCTGGACTCAGGCCTACCCCCCATTCCTTCCACTTTTCTCTTAGCTGTACTTCCTCACGCCAATTTGCCAAGAAACCATCCAAGGCGTACCCGCACATAAATATTTACTTAAAAATAATGAATTAGGAAGTCCAAAACTATTATTATCGTTATTTGTATGCGAAGTGGCTTTTGAATCGCATTGGTACAGTAACACTTACAGTAATAGACTGGTTTTTTTTTAATCAGTCGCAACGTTAAATCGTTATGGCCTTGCCAGTATCTATTTTATAGCGGCATCTATGTCGCCACATACGAACTAAAAACTGGACGTCACAGAAATTCTACATTGCGCAATCAAAGGTCTCGTAGCGATTTTGTTATTGAAATCAATCATTGGGCATTTTTCCGAACCAGAAACAACAACCTGTGGTTGGAGGATTCTTCCTTTTCAATGGAGGTATGCGGGACTTTCAACCCTGATCCGCATTTCTCTTTACTGGTAACCCTCGACAATGAACGTCAGAGCCAGCTTTCATGCAGTTACTTCAACGTGACGTCATCACCATTACTTCCTCTAGCTCTCGAGCAGCGAGTCACACAGGCTTCAAGGGTATCCAGACCACTAGCATGCAGCGGACGGGCATACTTGGTCAGCATCCTCAGCCACTGTCATATCACAGATCAATTCCCAAAGCCTACATTTATAGTTAGATATAAGATAATATACAATGTTGTTACTAAAACCAAGTGAACTCCCCAAGACAACAGCATCCAACTGGGTTTCACGAAATCGAAAGTGATTATCAAGAACAGAACAAACTTAATCAATCTAAGTTGGTAACGAGGCACTCGCAACAAAGGACTTTGAGACGTATTTACTTAAGATAAAGATATTATTACAATCTATACGAGCTAATACAGGGAGGTGGGGGAATATTATTTATTTATTATGGGGTTTTTTTTTTTTGTAATTGTATGATTGACAGAATAATGAGAAGGTAGAAGAGAAGTGATTGGACTAAAGGCCCCCAAAGACAGACTGAAACGACAATGCAACAACGATGTGACGACTTTCTTCTTTTTCCTAGAAATTGTACTACAAATAATAAAATAAACACTCACATTTCTTGATATAATCAAGAATTGTTACATGGCGCCTGTCTGTGGGAACGAAGCGAACACAAATACATGCCAGTAACTTGCGCAAACGTAGTTTGCAAGTTGCTAGCATAACATTTCACCGAGTGTAAAAGTTATTAAGGCAGCAATATGGCATGGAGCTTCTTGCATACTTACTTTCTGCTTGCTGGCTGGATTTTCCAGGAATATCCGAATATATCACTTTATATTAGTTTAACTGTCAAAATGCCTGTTATCATTACGATTGTATACTGCAATTATCCGCAGATAAACAGTTTATTATGTTTGTTTATTAGTTTTCAATGAAATCAAAGAATTTTGATGTGAGTTCTAAAGGACTTAAAATATACGTGACTCTGCAAACGTGTTCCAGCACGCAATATATTTTTTAAACAAAAACAAATTTTAGAACACTTTTAACAATTGAAGTGCCATTCAGTAACAAAAAAAAAACTAATCGTAATCAACAGATTCCCACCTATTCAAAATCCAGTAAAACAAATAAAACGCACCCTGTATACGGTAATCTCTTCCAATCATTCGTTTCTGTACTGTTACCAAATTGAAAATGGCGCAACTTTAATGGAAAAACGATTTCGCTCATGTTATCTCTGACATTTTTATTGTTTTAAAAGCTTTTATTTTAATATTTGTGTTGGTTTTATATTCGATTATGAATGATTTATTATTTGCTGTTGTAATTTTTGGCGTTAATTGTGGGTCTTGATTTCTTTCCGTGAATGAAATAAACTTTTTAAACTTGTAAATCAAATCAGCAGAGTCATTGTACTATATTGAACAATTTGAATGATGCATGATAATAATATTAGTAAAACAAACTCATGGTTCTGGAGTGGCGACCGTGTACTGGAAGGCGTACACCAATGACCTGGTGAGGGTCACAGAAATCCGATGGATGCAAGACGTACAGGACTCGTCGTTGTGGTGACACTTGGTGGGAGGTCTACATATGTCCAGCAGTGGACACTTTTTGGCATTATCTCTACAATTACGAAACCGATTTCGAGAAAATCTCACTTATGAAATTACCTATTCGCCGATTGTCAAGGGCTACTTTTGGTCCTACAAAATGCATGGTTCCGGAGGAGAAAGTCATGAAAATAAGGCCGCTAAAAAAACCTTACCTATCTGCAGAGCTTCACGGATAATTTCGAAATAGAGTTACCGCGGCCCTTGGCACAGGCAACTGAAGGAAAAGGGGTGGGTTTTAGTCAGTAAAAGTCTGACACGCTCTCCCGCTCCACCCAGAGCGGGCGAAGTCATTGGATGATTTCCCAGCCTCCAAAAGAAAAAGAGGTTTCAGCTGTATTTCGGCAAGCAGCTACCCAATTCCTGGAACTTTGGTACTTTCCATTTGCTAGCAAATGGGAAGTACTACTAAATTATCATAAAATATATACCGAAATACCTCGCTAAAACCACAAGAACATTCGTAAGTAATTTCATAAAAAAACCAATCGGTATTCAACTAATAACATCAATAATACTGGGAAACAGAACGCAAAAACGTATTCACTCAACCGTAAATTCATCAAAGGATGAATTAGAAAAACAAAACCAACCCACATGGTAGAAATCAGTCGCAAATGAACATTCTTTATTTTCAATTTACAACAGATGAGTTGGAATTAATTAATTTGTAAGCAAATACGGGTTTGCTTTAAAACAATCACTGATTGTTTGTCTGTAGGAGATAGGTCTGTAGGGCCATTGTTTTAAAAAAAAACTTTGCACAAAAACAACAGACTTTTAAAATTTGCAAA
The DNA here is from genome assembly GCA_951329385.1 of Polia nebulosa. NCBI lineage: Eukaryota > Metazoa > Arthropoda > Insecta > Lepidoptera > Noctuidae > Polia > Polia nebulosa. Next base: position 26,238,850 of record OX589602.1, read on the forward strand.
AAACTTTAATTTTGGAAGTCAGTGTTTGTATTTCATTTGTTTTTGTTATTTTACACCGACTGCCGAAATTGAAGTTATTTTGAAATTTTTAGAAGTCTGTTGTATTTTTTTTTTAAAGTTTTTTATTTAAGTATCACTTTTTAGTTGTACCCCAGAACTAAAACTAAATAATAAAGTTATGCCTGAATGGATAACCCCAATAACATGGAATAATTGGTAGACAACCAAAACGTCATCTGTGTATAAATATTTTTGATTATGTTGAATTTTTTTAAAAGTGCTGAATCAATTTCAATAAAATTTCTATGACATCACCTCTGAGGTACGGCCTACAGAAAAAAAAAGAATCATCAAAATCTATTTGCAAATGGCAGAGAAATCGCGTAACATACATACAAAGAAAAATATACAGACGAATTGAGAACCTCCTCTTTAGGAAGTCAGTTAAAAATAGCCATGTGATTACTTTAAACACTGATTATCATCATCATCAATCAGCCTCTTAATATCCCCACTGCTGGGGCACAGGCCTCCTCTCTGTGAGAGGGTGTGGGCCTTAATTCACCACGCGGGCCCAATGCGGATTGCAGGATGTAGCATGTCTTTGAATTTTAGGTTCTAGGACATGCCGGATTCCTCACGATGTTTTCTTTCATCAGTTTTAAAGCCGTGGTGATGAAATAATTTACACACAGTAAAGCGCCTGCCTGCTTCTGTGTGTGTGCTGTTCCGTATAGTGTCGGACGTAAAAGAATAGCACCATCCCATCACTTCCCGCGGGTGTCGTAAGAGGCGACTAAGGGAATAACCGGAGAATGGGCGAGAGCGTTCTTCGTGCATTATAAGAACTACACTGGGATCGCCAACCCGCCTGCCAAGCGTGGCGATTACGGAAAACCTCCCCAATGAAACGTACACCAAAAAAATGGCCCCTAGTGCCCGGCAACCTGCCTAACCTTAAACCCGGTAGCGGTCAAGGCCATGGCGAGGCAAGGGGTGCGAAGAATCTCCGGAGTGAATCCGGCTACCCCAACAAATACCGACGACTGGACCTGGCAACTTAACTCAAGAACACTTCAGACTGACGAGAAGATCACCGAACTTGAGGAAGAATTGAGCAGGTTGCGATGGAGTATTGTAGAATGAAGTCCGAGGGGGAGGACTCAATAATCCGTGAATCCGGTAACCTGCTCTATTTCCGGGAGGGCGACCAGTAGTCCCAGGGTGATGTCGGGTTTATCATCCACAGGTCCCTCCGAACAATGTGATGAAGATCGAGAGTGTGTCGACCAGGGTGGCGTACCTTATACTCAGAATATCGTCAAGATATTCGTTGAAGGTCGTACAGGTTTACGCCCCGACCTCGACCCACCCCGACGACGAAGTTGAGGCCATGTATGAGGATATATCCAGAGCCATGCATGGTTACAAAACTCACTTCACCATGGTCATGGGGGACTTCAACGCGAAACTGGGCAAACGAGACGGTGACGAGCTGCGAGTGGAGCAATTTGGATTTGGACGTCGGAACCACTGGGGACACATACTGGCTAGTTTTATGGAGAAGCCTCTATATGATGAACTCCTTCTTCTGAAAGCGTGAGCACAGGAAGTGGACCTGGCAGAGCCCCGACGGTGTAACTAAAAACTTTTTAACAAAAAAATTAACCGACGAAAAAGAACTAAAAAGCAAAAAATAAATAAAACTTTTAAGTCTTGAGTAATGAGCATATTTACCTACATAAAATATCAAATTTTATATAAACTAATTTTGAGTCGGCGCCAAACAACAATCTGATTATTAAATATCTAAATTTTATAAGTACTTACAAATGAAGAAGGCTGTAAGTAGGTAATTAATCATTTTATTAATTGGCGCCGACTCAAAATTAGTTTATATAAAATTTGATATTTTATGTAGGTAAATATGCTCATTACTCAAGACTTAAAAGTTTTATTTATTTTTTGCTTTTTAGTTCTTTTTCGTCGGTTAATTTTTTTGTTAAAAAGTTTTTTTATTTTATGATTTTTTGTGGCTCGCATCACCTTGTAACACTCTGAGGCTAATTTCTAATTCTTCATCATTCCTCTTGCCACTGAGCTGATGAAATAACCATCCTTCCATGAAGTTCCCAGGATATTGACCAATTGAGGTCACCTCCAATACTATAAAGACGTCTTTTCTCCAAACCATATTAAGTGGTATTTGTCACTAAAACTAGTTTTTATATCTAACTTCTATTGTTTAGGAAAGCTATGGTTTCCATCATCAGCTCAGTTTCATGATGTGATGGTTCCTAAATGCAAATACCTGATTAAGTTATGAAAAGTAAACAGAAACAATATTCGTGCCCAATTTTCAAGGTTCTCTCTCAATTTTTTCAGAATCCCATAATCAGATCCTGATGTCCTTGACATGGTACCACCCTTGAAGTATACCCTATCCAAGAAAAGAAGAATCATCAAAATCGGTTCATAAATAACGGAGTGAGGGCCGAACATACATACAGAAACGCTAAACGTATCCACAATTGTCGAGGTTTTCTCTCAATTTTATCAGGATTCCACTGTTACATCCTGATTTCCTTATTATGGGACCATCCTTGAGGTATACCCTATCTAACAAAAAAAGAATAATCAAAATCGGTTCATAAATAACGGAGTTGAAGGCCGAACATACATACAGAAACGCTAAACGTGCCCATAATTTTCATGGTTTTGCTCTTAATTTTATCAGGTTTCCACTGTCAGATCCTGATTTCCTTAACATGGGACCACCCTTGAGGTATACCCTATCTAATAAAAAAAGAATAATCAAAATCGGTTCATAAATGACGGAGTGAAGGCTGAACATACACAAAAAAAAAAAAAAAAAAAATATATATACGGTCGAATTGAGAACCTCCTCCTTTTTTTCGTCGGTTAAAAATGAGATTGACTTCATTATGTCGACGAAGAAGCAAATATTCAATGATATCTCTGTGATCAACGCGGTGAAAACTGGAAGTGATCACCGCATGGTAAGAGGCGCATTGAATCTAAATATCAAGCTGGAAAGATCTCGTCTGATGAAGTCTACGCTCCGTCCAGCACAGATCCAGATCCAAAACTCGAAAGCTTTCAGCTCGAACTTCAAAATCGTTTCGAGTGCCTAATGAGCTCCGTGGACAAATACAATGATGGGTTCGAGGTAACTGTCCATACGGTTGGGCCTAAGTTTTTTAAGACTCACCGCACCGATAAGAACAGGAAGCTGATCCTACTCTCAAGCTCATGAAGGAGAGGTGGGAGATGATTCTGCAGTCTTCAGACGATGCGTGTAAATACCCGGCAGCTCAATAGACGGATCTCCAAGTCCATAAAAAGTGACCTCCGTCGCTTTAATACCGAAAAGATTAAAGACGTGGTAGAGCGGAATAAGGGCTCCAAGTTTGCAAGGGATCTGTCTATTGGGCAAAGCCAGCTCACGAAACTGAACACCGATGATGGCAGAACCATATCCACCAAATCAGAGCTTCTGAGAGAGATCGAGACGTTCTACGCGCGTAACACTAAACCCGCTGCGAATCTAGCTAACGACCCTAGACCCTGGCTAGATTGACCCGACACTATACCGAAGACATCCCATATGAGATCAGGATGGCTCTGAAGCAGCTTAAGAACAACAAGGCTTCGGGAGATGACGGAACCGAGGCCGAACTTCTGAAGGCGGGTGAAAAACCGGTCCTTAAGGCCCTTCAGAAACTGTTCGATTCCGTCATACTCGAGGGGAAAACGCCAAAGGTTTGGAGCAGAGGTGTGGTGGTACTTTTCTTTAACAAGGGCGACAATGCCCTGCTTAAGAATTACAGGCCCATCTCACTTCTGAGCCATGTCTACAAGCTGTTCTCCAAAGTCATCACGAACCGTCTCGCGCGCAGGTTTGACGACTTCCAGCCTCCCGAGCAAGCCGGATTCCGAAAAGGCTTCAGCACCGTAGACCAAATACATACGCTGCGGCAGGTTATACAGAAGACCGAAGAGTATAATCTGCCCCTCTGTTTAGCGTTTGTGGACTACGAGAGCGCCTTCGATTCGATTGAGACTTGGACTGTGCTGCAGTCTCTCCAAAGTTACCAGATTGACTATCGGTACATCGAGGTGGTGAAGTGTTTGTACGAAAATGCCACCATGTCAGTCCGACTTCAGGACCAGATCTCGAAACTTATCCTCCTACAGCGGGGTGTGAGGTAGGGAGACGTCTTTTCTCCGAAATCATCGTCAAATCTTCGATTTGCCAACGACATAGTCATCATGGCTGTGACTATGGAGGACCTGAGTACAATGCTCGATGACCTCAGTAGAGCTTCCAAAAGAGTGGGTCTTAAAATGCACATGGACAAAACCAAGGTCATGGTAAATACCCATGTAGCACCCACTCCTACTTACAAGAAGACTTATTAGTTGTAGGTCGTGAGTTAAAACTCAGGCAGGCGCTTTACTTTGTGTAAATTATTTCATCACCACTGCTCTCAAAAACGGTGAAGGAAAACATCGTGAGGAAACCGGCATGTCCCAGAACCAAAACTTCGAAGACATGTGACATCCACCAATCCGCATTGGTCCCTCGTTGTGGATTACGGCCCACACCCTCTCACAGAGAGAAGGCCTGTGGCTCAGTAGTGGGGACATTAAAAGGCTGATGATGACCCACTCCTATCAAGATCGGAGACTCTACACTCGAAGTTGTAGACGAGTACGTCTACCTGGGACAAACGGTCCAGTTAGGTAGGGCTGACTTCGAGAAAGAGGTCAACCGTCGAATCCGACTCGGCTGAGCGGCGTTCGAGAAGTTGCATGGTATCTTCTCATCTCACATACCACAGTGTCTCAAGACGAAAGTCTATGACCAGTGCGTGTTGCCAGTGATGACTTATGGAACCGAAACGTGGTCGCTCACAATGGGCCTCATCAGAAGACTTACAGTCACCCAAAGGGCAATGGAGAGGGCAATGCTCAGAGTTTCCTTGCGTAATAGAATCGGAAATGATGATATCCGCAAGAGAACTAAGGTTACCGACATAGCCCGAAGTATCGCCAAACTGAAGTGGCAGTGGGCAGAGCACATTGCTCGCAGAACATATGGTCGATGGGGCCCAAAAGTTCTGGAATGGCGACCGCGTACTGGAAGACGCAGCGTTGGAAGGCCTCCCACAAGGTGGACCGATGACCTGGTAAGGGTCGCGGGTAACCGATGGACGCGAGACGCATAGGACCAATCATTGTGGCGACATTTGTGGGAGGCCTATGTCCAGCAGTGGACATCTTTCGGCTGAAATGATGATGATGACAAAAGTGCCTGCCTGGGTTTGAACTCACGACTTTTAACTTGTAAGTCGCAGCCAATACCACTGGTTAGCAGGTTCTTAATTCAACATTTTCTCCCTGGAAGAATGTAGTTCTGTTCCATGGACTACGGAATTTGATGGTTGACACGTGTGCTGTTTTTAATTTAGAATCCGCTTATTTTAGGCACAGTTATACGACTTCTAATGGTTTTTAATTGAACATCACGTCCAAACGGTATACGTCGGTAAAGTAAAATAGTACTAGTAAAGTCATATTTCTTTAATAAAAGTATATGTAATACTAAACACAATTTCCGTCGTAAATTGATATGTGAATATTTAAAATTATATTTTTATAAAATGGTGTAATTAATTTGTAAAGTTATGCCTAAAGCGGATAAAAAGTTTAGATTCACGCAAAAACTATGAAGCGTATTTTTATGAAACTTTCACCATTTTAAAGATCATTTAATTATTATTTTTAAGTATACGTGTTTTAGTTTAATTTTTTGGTGGGGTGGGAAATCATCCAAAGACTTCTCCCGCTCTGGGTGGAGCGGGATGGCGTGTCAGACTCTAACTGACTAAAACCCACCCCCTGTTCTTCCTGCGTTGAGTGCCCAGGGGCGAGGTAACTCTGTTTCGAATTTATTCTCAAGTCCCGGGCAGGCATCGGCCATGACGGGCTTCGTCCTTATTGCTGACAACTCTTTGAGGCGCGCGTGGAACACTACGCGCCGTCGACTCTCGGGCCTGGTGCTGATCGGACGGCGAGCTACTCATTACTCACCGTCCGCAGGCCCGGGTTTACGGTGGCCGGAGATCATCTCGCAGCGCCGTAAGTCCCAGGCGTCTCCTGAGGCGGCTGCTGCTGAGGGCGTGAGGGCGACTCCGTTGTTGAGTCTCCCTCACGCGTCCCGCCTCCGCCTTCGCGAGTATTACTGCTTCGCAGAAGGAGGAGACAGCTTTCCATTCCCTCTTGCTCCGTACTATGGCCTGAACCAGGGCAGGGCGCGAGAGGTCGCTGCCGGCTATCGCATCCACGAGGACACGGCGGGGCTCCGCCCAAGCGGGGCAGACCTCCACCATATGCTCCACCGTGTCCTCGGGACGATCCGCACACTGGAAACACCCGGGCGTTTCCTCCCGTCCTATCCGACACAGGAACCTCCCGAAACAACCGTGTCCGGTGAGGACCTGCGTCAAGCGGAAGGTGAGGGTGCCGTGGGGCCTCTGGACAGCGCTCCTTGATGGGCGAGTCCTATTACTGGGTGGACGTACGACGCGTTACGTGAGCTCAGCGCAGAACACGCAAGCTAACCACTCAAGGTCGTTGGCAGCTAATAGCGCCTTAAGAGTCTACTACCGGCCAAGTGGCGCCCTCATTGAATAAAAAGTCGTAGCACAGCATAGAAATTAAATTTTAAAGAATCCTACCTCACGTTTGTTATAAAGAGGATAAAGTATTTTTACGTTGTTAGAACAGGACTCAAAACATTTAGTATCCAAAATAGTAAGCAAAAGTTTCAAAAACGGCCGTTTTTGGTACTTTAGCTTACTACTTTTGTAACAATCGCGACGTAGGATTCTTTAATATTTATTTTCTGTGCTATGCTACGATTTTTATTGAATTAGGGCGCCACTTGCCCGGTAGTAGAGCAGATGTGCTGATTCAATTATAAAAAAATATTTTACTAATAGACAGCTGAATTGTGACTTAGCGCCATGGGCTACTTTGTATCCCATAAAATGGACGGTTCGTATAGGACAGGCAAAAAAGTAGCACCGTGAAAAAAAATTAACAAATTGTTACAAGCTGGGTATATGGGATAAATTCATTGCACTGCTTGAATAACCAAATATCCTTTAATCAAACAATTTATTTACACAAATACTAATTCTCTTATGATCACTATTCTCTTCGCTATCGCTTGCCTATGCGTTTGCGTATTCTTACAATTCACGAGCGAGCAAGCGTGTTTGAATTTATTATACTTTATGTACATGGCAATAAAGCACGCATCAATCCGTTCAAGAAAAAAAATAAAATCTAAATATATATATGTTTAAATTAGTCTAGCTTAACGAAAAAGTGTAACTTAAGAAACTAAAAAATAAATAATAACAATTTTGTAAGTTGTACAATCAGCCAAAGCTATGGAGGAGCGGAGTCTCCTAACACAGGCATCATCATGCTTAAAAGGAGGCTCCAATCATAAACTAATGTATACACTGGTTGGTACAGGAATAAATATTTTGTATTTTTTGTATTCTCCTTTGAGGAATTATTACAAGATGGTTATGAAATAATTGACCATTTTTTGTACCGCAAAACCTAAATCTTCCTCTCATCACAGAAGCACAAAGATAGACCATAGACACCCTTCTTATCACTTTCGATGTCCGAGCGTGCATTAAACAGGGGTAGAATACCAATTAGAATGAATGTAGCGTCCCGAACCGAACTCTGGTACGCACATTAAAAACAATGGCTGGAACATTAGTAGGCAGCCAGTCACACCGATGCGTAACGCATACGGATTACGATCAAAACACCTAAATATTTTTTTCTAGCTGTTAATTCAAAAATCCCATTGAAAAAAATCACTTCCACTTATAACCCAATTTTGTAATATTCCGAGAATCAATTCAAATTTTGTTGGTGTAACATTTTTCTTCTCGCTTTCCTGCAATCTGAGTGATTTCGTGAAATGGGACGGAAGTGAGTAACAGGAAGCCGGTGAAATGCGAGCAAATTGGTAGGACCAATGAACGCGGGCGGTGGTAGAGTTGGCCGTTAGATGGTAGAGCGCGCGCACGATAAGTCTGGACGCGCATAAATCGCAACTAAACATTTTTAATTTTATTTTTCGGGATAGAATGTTAATGTTGTTTATTACCAAGGTTAGATGTTAAATGTTACACATCATATGCGACTACTACTGTATGGCTTGCTCGATGTTTTTCTTCTTACTAATTATAATTAATAATACGGCCGCGATGGCGATGTTAACGGCATTGTTGTCCATCGACAAGAACTCTAGGTGTACACCACTAGCGTACTACCCGCTGCCCAGGGGTTATGGATAAATTCGAAACAGAGTTACCGTGCCCCTGGGCACTCAGGGCAGGGTCTGTTCCTTACAGGGTGGGTTTTAGTCAGTACGAGTCTGACACGCTCTCCCGCTCCACTCACAGCGAGAGATGTCATTGGATGATTTACCGATTCCAAAAAAAAAGTGTTCTACCCGGCTGTCACAACTGAAATGGTGTTCTGCGGCCGCCAGCGGCAAGTGCCGGCGGCATACTCGCGCGACAAAGACCCGCCAGCTGTGCCGACAGCATGGTAGGTTTAACGCGTCAGGCCCTTCGCGTTACCATCATCGACAGCCTTTTAATGTCCCCACTGCTGGGGCACAGGCCTCCTCTCTGTGAGAGGGTGTGGGCCGCAATCCACCACGCGGGCCCTATGCGGATTGGTGGATGTCACATAACTTCGAATTTTTGATTCTAGGACATGCCGGTTTCCTCACGATGTTTTCCTTCACCGTTTTGAGAGCAGTGGTGATGAAATAACTTACACAAAGTAAAGTCTGGGTTTGAACTCACGACCTACAACTTGTAAGTCACGGCGGTTACCACTGGGCCACCACTGCTCACTGGGTCACCACTGCTCAACACGTTACCATAAGGTAACGCAACAATAGGTTTTTAATTGTGTTTGCTAATGAGGGGCTTGACGCATTAAACCTTACTTTGATAACCCACAAGACCATGGCACCAAAAATACGATTACTGCCTACAGATGACACTTTGGCTGTCAAGTCCAATCTAATGAAAGGTACCTTTTATGTTTAAATCTATCCTGCCGTATAAGCTATAGGGTGTGCTAAAGAAAAAAACACAAACATACATACAATCAAACTCGTAAAACATATTACCTTCCTTCTTGGGTAGTCGGGTAAAAACCACATGATAGTTTCGGAATTGCTCGTATTGATGTAGCTGGTTTAAATAGTTTCTTGCTCTGGTATCACGCTTGTAGTAGCAGTGATAGTTATCATTACTACTACAAGCATAATGCCAGAAAGTCTAACGCAAATAGTAGTATCAAAACTGCAGAAAAACTAATCCTCAACCATCAAATAGAGTACGTTGTTATTCCACAAAGTTCAGTCGAATACTTGAGGCGTGAAAACGGCACAAACACACTTTAATATTTATAATATTAAATAAGGATTACTGACTACAAAGTTGGCTACTTAAATACTTGGATTTAGCTTTTGCTAAATACTTAGCTAGTGCTTAAACAGAATAATGTTTCTCTTTAGAAATATGAGTGTTCATTAGTTTAATGGATCAGCTTATGGTACTTTTGGGCGATTATCTTTTAGAATTTCATGTAAATTTTATGTTATGATCTTTTTTGAGTATGTATTGTGAACTTTGTGCAGTCAGTTACTTACTAAATGGGACAGTGGAAGATAAAAAAAAAAACTTATTTATTTCAGATAATAAAATCCACTTTGTTAGTATACATCTTATAAATGGTGTGAGTACATTAAATTTGATAATTCTTACATTATTAATAATTACAATACAATAATTTCTAATCTATACAAATGCGATAAATACATACCTATACCATAGACCGTACCAAAGCTCGATTTGAAGGCATTACTAGTGTCCTAGTCTACTGCCTAAGTACCTTCCGCCCTATTGGCCACAGTGACCAAGAGGTTGTTAGCGCTACATAAACGGCAGGTGTTAAATGATTGGCAGTATGCCCTAAATAGGGTTTTTATACACCCCTCGAGCACTTTCAAACCTACAAATAAACATATTGCTCCTGACTGACAACGCCCTACGCTCCCTTCTCCAGGTCAACATCTAATTGCGTTGCAGTGCTATTAGCGATAGTATAGACAGTATGGCCATAGTTATCACACTATATCAATCTGCCTAGCCTATTCCCAACTATCTTGGGGTCGGTTTCCAGTCTAACCGGATGTAGCTGAGTACCAATATTTTACATGGAGCGACTGCCTATCTGACCTCCACAACCACTAGCTGGGTAATACGATACCCCTTGGTAAGACTGGTTGTCAGACTTTCAGGCTTCTGACGACCCGTAACGACTGTCAAAGATCCACGATTGACACGGAGGAGTCTCGGTATGTAGAGATGGTCACCCATCCATGGACCAACCCCGACAAGCGTAGCTTAACCTGATGAATTGACCCGTGCGGCTGTTATTACTTTAGCCACGAGCTCCTCTATCATCTATAGTTATCACACTATATATAATACTAATAGTATAAAGGTGAAAATTTGTGAGTGTGTGTTTGTATGTCTGTTACTTCTTCACGCTCAAACGACTAGACAGATTCAGATGAAATTTGGTATGTAGATAGCTTATACCCCGGATCAACACATAGGCTACTTTTATTATGGTCTACGCGGGTGAAACCGCGGGGCGCAGTTAGTTAATATTTCCATAATTCCAAAAATGTAAGTGTAGAAAGATAGAAATATTTATTGGCAACACCAAAACCATCATTGATATAAGTTGATTATGGTTTATTGGTTGTATCTCACAAAGGCGGATTGGTCTTGTTTGCGTGTGTAGATTCAAATGCACGTTGCTTCTGTGTACGTTAGCTATTTACTATGACACCGAGCACTCCAAGCTTACGCATATAGAAAAAAATGTGCACGTGAACCTACACAAACGCCGAAGAGCAAGCCGTCTTGGTATATCAAAATGTTACGTTGTCAATCCAGACATGTTTTAAGGCATCACGTCTAAACGACAAGTCTTATTTCTTTGAAAAAAATATATGTTACTCTAGACAATGTGCGTCGTAATTTGATCTGAGAATATTTGAAATTATATTTTTATAACATAGTGTAATTAAATTTGCAAAATTATGTCGAACTCGGATAAAAAAATTGAGAATCACTCAAAAACTATAAAGCGTATTTTTTATGAAATTTTCACCATTTTAAAGATTATTTCATTACTTATAATTTAGTCTGAGTGTTTTAATTTAATACCTGTTGTTTCATATGTAATAAATTAATAATGCGTCTAATTTCGGACAACGCAACTTGATGGGCGAGTCCTATTACTTGGTGGACATACGACGCGTTACGTAAGCTCAGCGCAGAATACGCAAGCTAACCAATCCAGGTCGTTGGCAGCTAATAGCGCCTTAACCTTCAGATAATCGCTACCGTGATGGTAGAATGTCTAGAGCAAACAGGCAGGTAGATGGTCAGTTCCATTTTGACATGAAAAACGCCAGCAGCATCTTCACTGTAACCTAAACTAAATAAAATCAATCATCAAGAAAACAATGAACACCATATTTTTGTTTGCTTGTGAAAAACCTGTGATCTCTTTCTTGTGCAGGTAACAAACAAAGCGTCTAAGTACAATAAATAAATACATTTCTCAATTCAGAACTTCGATAAGACCACGCGGTACGGCTACGGCGTAGGCCGTAGCTAATAATCTGCTACGAGTCCGTAGCGTTCGTAGCAGCCGTAGCAATTTCTTATATTTGTGTCCATTGTCAGCGATGGATTCAATTCGTGGCCTCATAGCCTAAACCGTGTAAGTGGCACTGCAACGCGACTTAGGGAGTAAATCTTCTTGCGTTTCCCACATTCGATTCTGCATTTAAGTTGTAAGAACATAAATAACAGTTGGACCAAAAAACTCGTTTTAAGTGGACATATTAATTTACCGTTACACATTTGATCAAATTTAATAATTTGACAAAATTCGAAAGATGTGGTGGTTATCGAAATATTATGACGACAAACAAAAAAATAATATTGATACTCATCGCATGTGCTCAGTTTCGCAAGCTTATTTAAATTGAAGACCCACTACTGCTACCTGAAGTGGTAGTGGACCGCACATTGCTCGCATCGGTTCTGGAGTGGTGACTGCGTACTGGAAGCCAGCGTTTGAAGGTCTCCCACAAGGTGTGTCAATGACCCAGTGAGAGTCGCGGCAACCCGATAGAAGCGAGACACAGGACCAGTTGTTGTGGTGACACTTGTCCAGCAGTAAACGTCTTTCAGCTTAAATGATTATAATGATGATGATGAGTACTGCTAACTAAATGGACTGAGAGCGAAAGCAAAATGTATTTTTTATGTTATTTTAGTGCTACTAGCTTAGGACGTACAGCATAGTTGCAAAACCACCTGTACTGTCACGATTTTGACAGCTTTGCTCCTGTAGCCTTTATCCCAAAAACCCAGGAAAAATGTAATTTTTAGAGTTTGAACTTCCGAATGAAAAAACGGAACCCTTGTAGGATCACTTTGTTGTCCGTCTGACAATACCCTTTTTCTCAGGAACGCGTAAAGATATCAACCTGAAATTATTATCAAATACTTAGGTCTGCAATCCCTTGGAGCATTGAAAAAATCAAACTTCTAAGTCAACGTGTAGCGACATCTATGACGCTACAAACGAACTAAAAACAGCAAAATCCTACATCGCGCAAGCAGAGTTCTCCGCGCGATTTGAACATGTATATGTTCAAATCGCGTGAAGAACTCCCGAAATCAACCATTAGGCAGTTGCCGGGACCAGACACAACACCCGTCTGGTCAGAGGATCCTCCCTTTTCAATGGAGGTTTGTGGGACTTTACACCCTGTACCGCATGCCTCCAAACTGGTGGCGCAGCCTTCGTCATGACGTCATCACTTCCAAAAACGTAATCAAAAGATACGGCCGCTTATGCCGCATATTTTGACACTCTCAAGAAAATCAAAAGCTATAGCGTACTTCTCGTTGAAATTTGTCAAGAAGCGTTGGCATAGATCAGAAGTATAGGAAAAAATACTAAAAAAAAAACACGGTAGAGACACTCCCTAATAATATGATTCGTTCGGAACCATTTTCGTGCGAGTCGGACTCGCTTTGGCTGGTTTTTTATCAGTGAAACAATTTTCGTAAATGTATCGGTTCTTCTAGAGATTTTATCTCTTACAAAACATAATTTCTTTTTAACCGACTTCCAAAAGGAGGAGGTTCCCAATTCGTCTGTATGTTTTTTTTTGTATGTATGTTACGTGAGTTCTCCGCAATTTGTGAATAGATTTTGATGATTCTTGTTTTTGTTTGGTAGGTCATACTTCAGAGGTGGTCCCTTATAAATTTAATCGAAATTATTTCAGCACTTGTTGAAAAAATCAACATAAACAAAAAATATGTATATACAGAAGATGTTTTGGATGTCTCAAATTCCATGGGGTTATCCATTTGGGCATAACTTTATTATATAACTTTAGTTCTGGAGTACAACAACTAAAATGTGAAAAATAAAAAACCTATTACTTACAAATTTCAGAAAACGGTGTTTGTATTTTGTTTCTTCGTTATTTGACACTGAATACCGAAATGAAAGTTACTTTGCAATTTTTAGTAATGGCTTGTATTTTTTTTGAAAAAGTTTTATTTTTTAATTTTTGTTCCGATTTACACATACCATACGTGTGTTACTTCACGGTGTAACACACGGTCAAAGTTAACCTAAGACACAGGAAAACACAACGGGCGTAACATAGTGCCTACCTACCTATAACCTAACTACGATTCGGTAATTACACAGAGCGATAGTTGTAACGAGGAGCCACGGGGTGACTGCTAAGCGATGTACACGAATAACTTACAGAGACATGGTAAATGTTACCTGCTTCGTGTTGAAGGGTATTTTTTGACGAAATAGGTAAGTCAGATAAAAAAAAAAATATAACTCAACCACAAAAAGCAGCCAAGTGCGTGTCGGACTTCGCATATTTAGGGTTCCATACCATATGAGAGAAATCATCATTTTAGTATTGGTTAGTAAAATATACGTAATAATAAACATAATCACCTAATGGGAAGTTAAAAAAATCTTTGCAACAAAATTTTGTGACAGACGACGGACAGACTGAAAGACGGACGGACGGACACGTGAGTGACAGCAATAGGGCTCCATTTGAACCCTTTGGGTCCGGAACCCTAAAATCGACTAAAAAGATACAAACAGGCGGGTTTTTTGACACAAGACCATTTTTTATTTTCTTTATTTTACAGTCTGTTACATTTTTGGAATTGTCTAGTCCAGTTCTTTATTTTGATAATGTAAATGGCTATGTCACAAAATAATACAACTTCCCTTACCTTATGCACCCATTCCTTACCTTGTGGCAAATAAATGTTTTTTTTTTCTTTCTTATAATGGCGGCCGCCATCATCTTTTAATTTTCGAATTCCGTATAACCTATGTCAGTATGGCACTTAAGATTCATCTGTTAAAATCTATCTAGCCGTTTAGGCTTCGGGGCGTGCCAAATAAATAGGCATGAATACATACATACAAACCCTTAAAAAAACATTACCCTCATTATTTATTTATTTACACTTTATGCAACAAAAGTACAAAGGCGGACTTAATGCCTTAGGCATTCTCTACCAGTCAACCAAGGGTGGTGGAGAGATAATAAGGCAGGTGCATATAAAAAAACATGCAAACAAAGTAATCATAATTAAAAATACTAATCCGCCGGGCAGTTTTGTGGCGAACTGTTGGGCAGTAGATCCACCGGGCAGTTTTGTGGCGAACTGTTGGGCAGTAGATCCGCCGGGCAGTTTTGTGGCGAGCTGTTGGGCAGTAGATCCGCCGGGCAGTTTTGTGGCGAACTGTTGGGCAGTAGATCCGCCGGGCAGTTTTGTGGCGAGCTGTTGGGCAGTAGCGACCCCACGGACCCGATCTCCAAGGAGAATTTTTGTTCCTTATCTCTGCCTTGCCTATATTGGCCGGCCGTAGTGAACACTGAACAGGAACAGAGCTCCTACCTCTCTCTTGCCTTTATTGGCTGGCTTGAGTGGAGATTCGCGAGAGCAATCTTGCTCGGGAGAAGGATGTATAATCCAGTAAGGTGCTGGTAGGGATCTTGACCGTACATCCGAGATCGTCCTGATAGCCATGGTATACCTCTCCACTCCTTTAGCATCTCAGAGTATGTTGCCTCCTTGTTGCTACATCACACTACGTGCTAGCGGCCATTTTTGGGGGTCCATTTATTGAGTGTGCAAGTCACCCCCTGCCTTTTTTACCGATGTATTATAACAACATTGACAGGGACCATAGTCTGCATAGTTCTTGGTAACCAGTCCACTTTAGCCTTCTAAAACCATATCCCAATATCTTTGTTTTCCTTATCTTGCAATAGTTTCACACCAACCGGGGGTTGTCCTTGGGTGCACTTGTATAGCGCGTACAGGGATAATCGTCGGTTGGTGCCTCATTTCATAAAAAGCGTCCTAAGGGGCCTCTGCGAGTTGGTTTCGGCTCCTCGTACGCCTTCCAAAGGTTCGGGACCTCAGGGTCCCGAGAAATCTAAACGATTAAAAGTAATAAAAAATGGGAAAGGGGAATTTTTTTAGTTATTTCTCGTGTGGTCGTGAGTTCCTTCTCTAGATTAATTGTAAGATTATTATAAAATATCTTTAATTAGGGGTGTAGGCCAGCTGGCCTACACCCCTAATTAAAGATATCCATACCATACCATTATACCATTTATTCTCACTCTTAAGCATAAAATATAGCTATATTTTATGCTTAAGAGTGAGAATAAATGGTTAAGTATTATTATACACATTTATGGCACATGCCAAGAAAGGTGATTAATAATGTAACCAGGGTGACCGCACCCTGGTTAAATTATTAATCACCTCCAACTGAACCACCAGATTGAGTCGTAGCTCGACGTGAAAGTTAGTTCTTTTTAAAGAACCTTGAGTCTGTTGAAACAAAGACATAAGTGATAGAAAATGTTTTGGTTGCTTACCAAAACATTTTCTATCACTTATGTCTTTGCAGCTGACAAACTATACTATGGTACCCTTTGCTGGGAAATTGACCTCTTCTTTGTAAGAGTCAGAGTCGCGGGGAATAGTTTCCGAAAGAATAATAATTATAAAAAAAACTCCAGGAGTGCCGACAGAAGTGAAAATTTGAACAAAAATGCCCAACGCGCCTAAAAAAGTTTTCACTTCAAAAATCTTCGAAAATCGAACAAACAGGTATAGAAATAATGGGTATAACTATTGCAGCCCTACGCTCCTCAAATCAACGTTCGTCGCTTATCATCCATCATAATTCCGCAAACTTAGAGGTATTCTATGATATGAATCTCTATGCGAGACATCGCGAGATGAATATTGCAAGCATTACTAGGCAGCCGACACACTTGGAACATGAGATACACGTGTACATTTAGGCGCCACCTCCACGGGCGAGTTGATCGCGGTGATATTAACGTTCTGCTACTTCATTAATTAACAATGACCTTATTAGGGTTCCGTTCCCGAAGGGTAATCAACGGGACACTATTACTAAGCCTCCGCTGTCCGTCCATCCGTCCGTCCGTCTGTCTATCAGCGGGCAGTCTCTCATAATCCTTAATAGATAGACAGTTGAAATTTTCACAGCATGTGTATTACTGTTGCCGTTATAACAAAAAAAAAAAAATAATTAAAGGGGACTCCGCCTTTAAATAATTTTTTCCCTTTCTACTAGAAACGTGTTTTTTTGGCTTTTTTTGCTCGATCTTAATAATGACAACAAGTAGACGCTTGAAATGCTCACAGAGCGTTTATATTGCTATATTCGCTAAAAAAAAAAAATAATACACTTGGGGGAGGCCTATGTCTAGCAGTGGACGTCTTTCGGCTGAAATGATGATGGTGATGATGATGAAAATTTGACGGCCGGTTTTTTTTGTTGACGGTGGTACATCTTCAGAAGGCATCTGGATTTTTGTGGAAAAGACCAGAGAGTGCAGGATTCTTACCTCACTAAACCCACCTCGGTGATCACAATCAGCACATCGACCTGTTAACTCTTAAAAGATCACTCCGTAACCCCCTCTCTGCAACGCCTGTTAAGGCCCATCCCTGAGGAGACAGTAAAGGGATCTCCCCTGAGCCTCGTTGTACACTGCAGCACGTGAACATAGTGCCACCGTATTCCCTAGAATCACGCAATGGGCAATAAGAGTCCCCAATTTGAGCACCCGTGATTCCAAATTTTCCATTTACATCGACAGTTATTCGCAGCGCGCTCGCCGCAAGGCGCAACCTACTCACGGCGCACTGTCTGTAAAACTTATTCGACAAAACAAATGTACAATGAATAATAATCGTTTCCTGACGATAGCAGGGCGGACTCATGGCGATACACTCGTTCGTGAAGATGGTGCCTTAAATCCAGAGTGAAAGTTCTCTTGAATTCTGTTTGAGAATTATTTACTATTATTTACTTATTCCTCATATTCTTAGAAAATAATTTGTGTTAATTGTCTTTTCCTACTTCAAATGAGATATCCTACCCACTCATTTGTAAGAGTAGGTTCGACGGCACGGTTGGCGCAGTGGTTTTTTTTTTTTTTTTTTGGGGGTGGGAAATCATCCTATGACTTCTTCCGCTCTAGGGTGGAGCGGAAGGGTGTGTCAGACTCTTACTGACTAAAACCCACCCCTGTTCCTCCCTGCCTCGAGTGCCCGGGGGCGAGGTAACTCTTTCGAATTTATCCTCCACCCCCGGGCAACCACCGGCCTTGGCAGGCCCCTTCACTTGGCTGACAACTCTTTGAGGCGCGCGTGGAACACTACGCGCCGTCGACTCTCGGGCCTGGTGCTGATCGGGCGGCGAGTTACCCACTACTCGTCGTCCGCAGGCCCGGGTCTACGGTGGCCGGAGATCGTCTCGCGGCCCCTGGCGTCTCCTGCGGCGGTCGCGGCTGGGGGCGCTAGGGCGACTCGGCTGTTGTTGAGCCTCCCTAACGTATGCCGCCTCCCTCTTCGCGAGCATTACTGCTTCGCAGACGGAGGAGACGGCCTCCCATTCCCTCTCGCTCCGTACCATGGCCTGAACCAGGGCACGGCGCGAGAGGTCGCTGTCGCCTATCGCATCCACGAGGACACGGCGGTGTTCTGCCCAAGCGGGGCAAACCTCCACCGTATGCTCCACCGTGTCCTCTGTGCGATCCTCGCAGTGGAAACACTCAGGGGTCACCTTCGCCTTGACACGACACAGGTACCTCCCGAAACAGCCGTGTCCGGTGAGCACCTGCGTCAGGCGGAAGGTGAGGGCGCCGTGACGCCTCTCCAGCGACTCCTCAAAGAGGGGCACTACCGCCTCGATGGTGGCGTGCCCAGCGCTGGGTTGCGACAGTCGCTCTCTCCATGTCACCATGAGATCCTGCCGGAGCTCGGTCCGCCGAGCCGCGAGTTGTCGCGGCAGCGGAGTTTCGCCCCGGCGTTTGGCCTCCTCGCGCCACTCGTACAGGTGCGCGAGGATTTTTGCCTCCAGATCCCACGGTGACAGTCCGGCAAGGAGGCTCGCCGCCTCACGGGAGATCGTGCGGTATCCGCGGATGATGCGGATCGCCATGACCCTCTGGGACGCGTTCATCAGGCGAGCTGATCGCTGCCTCAACGAACGCGCCCACACCGGTGCCCCGTAGAGGGCCATGGACCGCACGATCCCCGCGTAGAGACTCCGGCAGGAGGCGTTTGGCCCCCTCAGATTGGGTAGGAGCCGCTTCAAGGCGGCCCCGGCCCTTGGCGCAGTGGTTGGGCGTTCGGCTGCTGCAGTGCGTGTCGCGGGTTTGTTCCTCGCTAAAAAATAAGCCAAGTGTGTATCGGGCCATGCGCAGTGTAGGGTTCCGTAGTCGCCCGTTATAACATGCGGACTAAGAAGGGGGATTTTTGTTTATTACTATGAACATATTAATTGAGTTCACGGTTTTACTTTAAAATTATTAACAAAAAAAAAACAAAATTTAATGTTTACTACCCGTTTTAAATACGAAATAATGGTTCACCTAAGTATTTTTTTCTTAGGATTTTGTGTTTTGTATGAAATTTTCGGTCGTTTTATATAATTACTAGCTACGCCGCCTAGACCGGAATAAAAGGTAGCCTATATGTCAATCCAAGCTATAAGCTTGGATATACATTGACATACTAAATTTCATCCAAGTCGGTCCAGCCATTTGAGCGTAAAAAAGTAACAAACATACACACTCACAAAATTTCACATTTATAATAATAATAGGATAGGATGATTTCATTGTTTCGTTTTCGTGGCGTGATTAATAATTTATACATACATCCATGCAAAATTTTAGCTTTCTAGTCTTAACAGTCTCTTAGCTATGCCTCGGACCTGTAAAGGTTCCTTGTCATTGTTAGGACAACCGAACGGAACCCTAAAAATGATCAAATTTTTGGGTAATGAATCAATTAATTCTCAAACTCACGAGATTCGACAGATCCTGATTTTTTTCGGTGGGGTTATCTAACAGAATGTGTTGAGGTCAATCTAAAACACTTAGAGCAGATTACATGTTACTTTTATAGTGGGATATATACTAAAGTATGCGTACATTTAATAAAAAACACAGCAAAGGCTAAGCATTTTTAGCCAGCAAACAGGTTCAGATTTGGCAGATGTTTTTAACTATACGAAACTGCGAAGCCTGATTAATATAATTATAAAAAACGGAAAAATGTTTGTTAGAGAAAAATAGTCTTCCCGTCAAGCCCCTCGTTAGCAGACACAATTATAATAATAATAATAAATTTATTTGCAAAAGTACACAGTTACAGGTGACACTTAATTTAGAGTACAGTAGACGAGGGTACAGAATACATGGTCAATGACCCCCATGCTAGGAGAACCTGTGTTACAGGGGTCATTCATCCTTCTATTAGTTCACTGACAAAATTTAAACATATTAATAAGTAATGTGGACTTTAAGAAACAAGTAAAAATAAACTAGACTAGTACAATTTTGGGATTAGGGGGAAAGGAAAAAACTAAATTGGAATTAAGGAGCAAGGGAATATTTTTGTGTCAGGTGTGTTGTGTGTATGTATGAATGAATGTGAGTGTGCCTTGAGTTGCGTGTTAAATGAAAGAGAGAGAAGAAAGAGTTGTGAATTAAAAACCTATTGTCGCGTCTCCTTAAGGAGACTCGAGGGGTCTAACGGATTAAACTTGTATTCATCCGAGTTGGCCACCATGTATATATTTATACCTACTCTTTTTGCTTCGCACACTTTCTTACGTTGCCTTGAAACAATACAAATAGTCCTCTAAATTCTTTGATGTGTGAATTCAACTAATATCTAATACATATTTACTGAACATATTATCTCTAACAGCTTGTGTAACTAACAAGCATAATTATAATTATAGACACACTTGTCTCAATCAACCGGACGCGAAACTACTGACTAACTTTCAAAGAGTAATATAATCTACCTACGCAGTGTAATGAGTGTACCTGAAACAGTATGTTACACGCGTTTACTGGAATTTATTGGAGATACATCCTCTGTTACTAATAGTATTCATTTAGTTAGATAGTCACCATGATTGGCAAGTCACAAGCTTAGAGGCGGGCTTGAACGTAAGTCTAGCCCACCTCTCGATGTGGTGAACGTTTCCCCACTCTAGTAATTACTCCTGTATCGTTAGTGCGTCACAACAATTACGGGTCATTGCCTCTTGAACAAACTTCTTTTCAACCTAGGCGCCACAGACAGCCCTCTCTGCAGAGGCTGCTTTGACGCTGAGGAATCGGCCTCCCACGTCATCCTGGAATCCGAGGCCGTGGCTACCCAACGTGGACAAATCCTCGGAACAGTAAGGTCGCTCCGCGAAGCCAACGAAGCTCCCAGGAAGCTTCTGTGCTTCTGGGCGGAGATAGGCTGGCTATGTTAGCCAGGACCCCCCACGCACAACGGACCAAATGGGATTCTAAGTGCGGACAACGGAGTCCCTATACTACATACTACTACTAGTGCGTCACAACCGTGTAAAGTTACATACACAAGATACCGAGACGCGGCGAAACTATCCGTAGACCGTACAAATATTTATTCCGTGCGGAAATCGAACTTTATTATATTATTTGACACCAGTTTATGTGGTGACGCTTGGATTAATCCAAGCTTTGCCACAGTGACTGTTGAATTATGCTTTTCTCACCAAGCAGAAATCCAAAGCTCACACTAAATTATCATTGCGTGTTCCGGTACGGAGAAAAAGTGATCACAAACAGGAAATTGAAAGTCAAAGTCATTATAATTACGTTTTAATACAAATAATCCTAATAAAATAATATTATACTATTTCTTACTAATATTGACACAAATGTTTGGATGACTGGATGTTTGTAACTCAACAACGCCAGCACGGCTGACCGGATTTGAATGAAAGGGGAATGCCAAAAAATGCCTGAAATGGACCAACACTATTAATTCTAATAAGAATAAAATGTGTAAGTATAATGAAATAATTAAACTAGGATAAAAAAAATAATGATCACTAAAATATTTAACTTGATATCCGCCATAGGATTTTGTTAGAGGTCATGTTTATTTGACATGAGTAATTGACATTAGTAATTGGCTTAAGCCAAAAAGGAGTCGTCACATAATCCCCAACAAACTATTTTATTGAATAAGTGAACATTTATCATTAATTTAGTTACTTAAATTCGACCTTTATGTTCCGTAAATCTAATTAAAATAATATTAATATAATGCATGTCAATATTATTTCAAATCAATTATTTTTAAAATAGTAAATGTATCGTAGGCTGTAATGAATCACATGTCCCTTGCTTTATTGACAGTTTGACATTACTGCAAGTTTTGTTTTTTTTATTGTTTACTTGTCATAGTTTTGCGTTATAAGGCGGAAATCAAGTTAAATATTTAACTTACGTATCGTTATATTTTTACTCTAGTTAAACGAACTATTATTATAAGGACTATTTGTAGTTTCTATTTCAGGCATTTTTATGTATTCCTTATTGGCATTCCCTTTTGGCACAGACATCGATTATATTTTTGTCTGGACTAGCACTTAGGCTATAATTTAGAACGGGGGGATTACTAATTCCACGCAGGCGAAGCTGCCGGTAGAAGCTATAACTAAATATAGTCAATCTAATTCGAAACACTTGTTTTCATTAATGCCCAGACAATAGTAGCTAACTGTGTAGGTAATGTAAATTACTTGTGATAGATTAATTGCAATATGCCAAGTTGTTCCGTATACAAGCTATCGGGTAACAGTGTATGTGCAGGGTTGATTGGCCTATCTTGAAATGGAAATTACCCTGAAGTCTATAGGTTTAGCTAGGGTTAATTTCTGTTGGGATATGCTAAGATACAGTTTGGCACTTAGGTACTAACATAGTTCAGAGTTGATTAAGTTTGTATTATGATACCAGACTAATAAAGTTAAAGAAAATCATTTTGATTTCAAAAAAAGGTTAAAAATGGCTCACGGATTGCAAAATGTAGCATTTAAAAAATAATTTTTCAAACTAACTAATATCATAATTATGATTTCCGTATCTGAAGACGCAGCGTTGAAAGGTCCCCCACAAGGTGGAATGATGACCTGGTGAGGCTCGAGGGTATCCGATGAATGCAAGAAGTACAGGACAGGTCGTTGTGGCGACATTTGGGGGAGGCCAATGTCCAGCAGTGGACATCTTTCGGCTGAAATCATAATAATTATTAATCCCAATTTATTTAGCGTTGACGCAATATATTTTCATGTCTTCTTCTTTCATATTTGACCGACGTGTATTTGTTTTCCTAATAAGCTGCCAGAAAAAAAAACAAGTTCGTTCTGCTTCTAATTTCATCTAAACAAATTTCAACCCCGAAAATGTTTACCCCATTTTAAAATAGGCCACAACTCAGCAGCTTAAGCGCCCTATATTAAGCCCTTTAAGCTTTTGATTTAAACCGGCTATTTATTACTCATTAACTCATTTTGATCTTAAAACTCGGGTTTTCTAAACATCTGGCACATGCAAGGTAGAATTTTCTAGCTAACCGCTTAATGAAAAGCGCTTTTTAGCTGAGCTTGCTTATTTTTATGAAATTGCTTTATGTTCAACTGCACACCTGTTTATGTTGTTTTTGTTTTGTTTCGTTAATGGAGCCCTTTTGTTTAAGCTACGTGTTGTAATATTTATTTGATATTATAAAAGTGTTATTTCAAATTGTTTAATAATGCGATACAACAAAAGGTAAGGTTTAAGTATTAAAAAGTATCAATCAATCTGCCTAGTCTTTTCCCAACTATCTTGGGTCGGCTTCAATACACTATATGTATACTATACCAGTATTTTACATGGAGCGACTGGCTATCTAACCTCCACAACCCAGTTACTGGGTAATACGATACCCCTTGGTAAGACTGGTTTTCAGACTTTCGGTCTTCTGTCAAAGATCCACGATTGACACCCGGGACGAACGGCTTAACGTGCTTTCCGAGGCACGAAGGAGTCTCAGTATGTAAAGATGGTCGCCCATCCATTGACCAACCTGATGGATCGACCCGTGCGGCTGTTATTACTTTAGCCACGAGCTCCTCAAGGTAATAAAAAAATATTTTGGTTAAAAAAAATATTACTTAGCTCCTGTCAGCTTCTTCGCCCACGTGGAATTTGTACCAACTTACCCCATTGTTATGCCTAGGAGTAGCGGATAAATTCGTAACGGAGTTACCGCTCCCCTGGGCACTCAGGCAGGGAAGGAACAGGGATGGGTTTAGTCAATAAGAGTCTGACACACCCACTGCTCCAGAGCTAGAGCTGTCTTTGGATGATTGCCCAACCCCCAAAAAAAATCCCATTGTAAAATTTGGTGGTAATGTTTATTATTATACAGGGTGTAACGGAAAGGTGTGGTCACATTTTAAGAACCGGTTCTGCCCATGGAAATGAATAACTTTCTCTAAGAAAAAATTGAAAATTCCCAAAAAAAAAAATTTGACTTTTCATACAAAGTTATCATCAGCTGATCAATATTTGTATGGGAAGTAAAAAAAAATTTTGAGAATTTTTCCACAGATTTTCTTGAAGAAAGTTGTTCATATCGATGGGTAGATGCAGTCCTTAAAATATGACCACACCTTTCCGTTACACCCTGTATATATTTTACTAACAATTATGCCTATATTCTATTCCAGACTATAATCTATCTCTGTACCTTTCATCCAGATCCGTTCTGTTTCGGGAGGTTCCTGCATCAGATTGGGCGGGAGGAAACGCCCCGGTGTTACCACTGCGCGGATCGCCTAGAGGACACAGTGGAGCATACGGTGGAGGTCTGCCCCGCTTGGGCGGAGCACCGCCGTGTCCTCGTGACCTCTCGCGCCCGGTCCTGGTTCAGGCCACGGGACGGAGCGAGAGGGAATAGGAGGCAGTCTCCGCCTTTTGCGAAGCAGTAATGCTCGCGAAGGCGGAGGCGCGACGCGTGAGGGAAGGTCAACGGCGGAAGGAAGGTAGGCGGCGGTCCGGCCGCTACCACCGCAGGAGAGGTACTGGGCGTAGGACGTCGAGAGACGATCTCCAGCCACGGACGGCGAGCAGTGGGTAGCTCGCTGTCCGATCAGCACCAGGCCCGTGTGTCGACGGCGCGTAGTGTTTCACGCCTCAAAGAGACGATTGTCAGCCACTACTGACGGGGCCCATCGTGGCCGGTGCCTGCATGCCTAGTTGTAGCGGATAAATTCTGAAAATGAGTTACCGCATCCCTGGGCACTAAGGCAGGGAAGGAACAGGGGTGGGTTTTAGTCAATTAGAGTCTGACATACTCCACCCAGAGCGGGAGAAGTCATTGGATGATTTCCCAACCTCCAAAAAAAAACCAAATCCGTTTAGCCGTTCTAGCGTTATTGAGTAACAAACATCCATTAAAACTTTCGCATTATTAACTAGGAAGTTGGATTTTCGATAACATCCAAATTGCAATACATATTGCAATTTATGCAACATCCAAATTCCTCATACCAAATCCAACTTCCTCAAAATCACCTTTTCCTGTACCAGCTTTAATATCTATCTAAATTTTAAATGCACGCAAAGGGGTTTCCGTAAATCTTTCACAAGTCCTTTTGGTTTAGATCATTGCTCCTTTAAGTTTTAATCCGATTGGTAGAATTTATACGTGTGCCGAACCACAGAGACACTCGTTTTTTTTTTTTCTTGACTTCTTCCGCTCTAGGGTGGAGCGGAAGGGTGTGTCAGACTCTTACTGACTAAAACCCACCCCTGTTCCTCCCTGCCTCGAGTGCCCGGGGGCGAGTAACTCTTTCGAACTTATCCTCCACCCCCGGGCAGGCACCGGCCGTGGCAGGCCCCTTCCTTTGGCTGACAACTCTTTGAGGCGCGCGTGGAACACTACGCGCCGTCGACTCTCGGGCCTGGTGCTGATCGGACGGCGAGTTACCCACTACTCGCCGTCCGCAGGCCCGGGTCTACGGTGGCCGGAGATCGTCTCGCGGCCCCTGGCGTCTCCTGCGGCGGTCGCGGCTGGGGGCGCTAGGGCGACTCGGCTGTTGCTGAGCCTCCCTAACGTGTGCCGCCTCCCTCTTCGCGAGCATTACTGCTTCGCAGAAGGAGGAGACGGCCTCCCATTCCCTCTCGCTCCGTACCATGGCCTGAACCAGGGCACGGCGCGAGAGGTCGCTGTCGCCTATCGCATCCACGAGGACACGGCGGTGCTCTGCCCAAGCGGGGCAAACCTCCACCGTATGCTCCACCGTGTCCTCTGGGCGATCCTCGCACAGAGACACTCGTAGGATTCATTTTATCTCACAGCTATATACACCTGTGAAGCCCCGCGGCCAAATCCGGGTTGTCAAATTGAACCCCGACGACAACCCGGGTTGACAGCCGATTTTTTTTTTTTTTTCTCTTTAATTTTTTTTTTTTTGTCCGACTCACCAGTGAGTTGCGGGGCTTCACAGGTTAAATAAAACTGTCAAACGTTTATAAGCACATTGCATTATCAATTTGTGTTCTGAATAAACATAGAACCTAGCCTTTTCAAAAACCGGCCAAGTGCATGTCAAAATTCGCACATTTAGGGTTCCGTTCGATATGAGGGAAATCAATATTTTGGTATTTTTTAGTAAAACATACTTATTTATAAACATTATCACCAAATTTCAAGTTCACAGGTCAATGGCAATGCCTAGGGGTAGAGAATAAATTCTTAACAGAGTTACCGCACCCCTGGGCACTCAGGCAGGGACGGAGCAGGGGTGGGTTTTAATCAGTAAGAGTCTGACACACCCTGCCGCTCCACCTAGAGCAAGAGATATCATTGGATGATTACACAACCCGCCAAAAAAAACTGGGCAATGGGAAGTTAAAAAATTCTTTGGAACAAAATTTTGTAATAGACGACGGACAGACGAACACGTGACTGACAGCAATAGGGCTCCGTTTGTTCCCTTCGAGTACGGAACCCTAGAAACAAGAATGAACTCTTTATTTGATCGAACAGACTCAGGTTTTTAAGAACATTACATTCTCATCATCATGATTTTAACCGACTTCCATAATGATGCGTCCACACCGAATTTACTTTTTGTGGAGCAACATTTTGCAACATATAAATGCCTTGTCGAAATCATGTAACAAATTGTTGCTCCAAAAATAAACTTCAGTAAGAACGCACTATTACTGGAGAGCAGTCCTATTCTTCTCTCCAAAAAACGATACATCATTATCATCGTCAGCCTTTTAATGTCCCCACTGCTAGGACACAGGCCTTCTCTCAATGCTCAATTCTTTATTGCGTACCGAAAAATTCTTTGGAACAAAATTTTGTAATAGACGACGGACAGACGAACACGTGACTGACAGCAATAGGGCTCCGTTTGTTCCCTTCGAGTACGGAACCCTAGAAACAAGAATGAACTCTTTATTTGATCGAACAGACTCAGGTTTTTAAGAACATTACATTCTCATCATCATGATTTTAACCGACTTCCATAATGATGCGTCCACACCGAATTTACTTTTTGTGGAGCAACATTTTGCAACATATAAATGCCTTGTCGAAATCATGTAACAAATTGTTGCTCCAAAAATAAACTTCAGTAAGAACGCACTATTACTGGAGAGCAGTCCTATTCTTCTCTCCAAAAAACGATACATCATTATCATCGTCAGCCTTTTAATGTCCCCACTGCTAGGACACAGGCCTTCTCTCAATGCTCAATTCTTTATTGCGTACCATAATGTATATACATAGTTGGTAGGGAAATTATTATATTAGTTACAATTATGGACCCTGTCGGGCACAGCATAGATCAAGTAGGAGAGAGGAGGAAGACAACTACTTACTGTTTTATTAATACAGAATTGAATTTATCAATTATATTGCTTTTTTTTAATTATGCACCTACATTTATTAAGTTGTACATTGTACATTGTGAAAACCACTATTTTGTTATTTTTTATTATTGTTTTATTCACTTTGATTATTCGTTCGTATATACAAATCAATCAATGCGGGTTGGTGGATGTCACATGTCTTCGAATTTTTGGTTCTAGGAAATGCCGGTTTCCTCACGATGTTTTCCTTTACCGCTTTGAGAGCAGTGGTGATGAAATAATTTACATAAAGTAAAGCGCCTGCCTGGGTTTGAACTCACGACCTACAACTTGTACTCGTGGCACGTCCACCGGGCTAGTCATTCATGCTACACCAGGTTGTCACCGTGCCGCCACCGAGCCCCGGCCGGGGCACGGCCGAGGCACGGCCGGGGCTCGGCCGCGGCTCGGCACGGTGGCGACACTGTGTAACATGAACGTGTGCACCGGTCCCGGACGTACCCCGGCCGGGAAACAATTGCCGGTTCGGCACGGTGGCAACAGGGTATAACGTGAATCATCCTTAAAAGAAAAGCGAATATTTAAATAACACAAAAGAGCTGATGACCTTGAAACAGTTGAACCGATATTGATAAAGCATGTCTAAGAACCATTGCTAGAAAACCTATTTTCCAATATTAACAAAACCGCATTCAAATCGTTTCATCCGTTTAAGAGCTACGGAGCCACAGACAGACATACACACACATATCGGTCAAGCTTACATATCACCCCTCTTTTTGCGTCACCAGTTAAAAATCAAATTTACTAAATAAGAATCGACCTCATGTAAAAATACAAAATATAAATGTTCCGCCTAGCCTTTTCCCAACTATCTTGGGGTCGGCTTCCAGTCTAACCGGATGCAGCTGAATACCAGTATTTTACATGGAGCGACTGCCTACCTGACCTCCACAACCCAGTAACTGGGTAATACGATACTCCTTGGTAAGACTGGTTGTCAGACTTTCGGGCTTCTGACGACCCGTAACGACTGCCAAAGATCTACGATTGACAGCCGGGACCAACGGCTTAACGTGCTTTCCGAGGCACGGAGGAGTCTCGGTATGTAAAGATGGTCACCCATCCACAGACCAACCCCGGCAAGCGTAGCTTAACCTAATGGATCGACCCGTGCGGCTGTTATTACTTTAGCCACGAGCTCCTCCTCTCATACAAAATATAAATACAAAATATAAATATAAATAAAAATACCTCACCTACAAAATCAGTCCAATCAGTAAGGATGTTTTCCCAACAAACGTTGGTGTTAACTCACCGAACGGTATTTATTTATAGGTAGTATTCGCATAATCAAGATAGTCGCAATAGGCACTCTATTCTCGTCACACCCAGGTAACGCGTTTGTCGCACCAGTCGCGTCGTGTTTGCCGCATTTGTCGCCGCGATAAACTTGTGCCGCAGTTAATTAAGCCCCGTCACAGTCTTCAGGCACTTAAGGCAGAATGAGCAAAAGGCGTACCTCCAACTGACAACCAGACACGGGGCAATTAGATTGTGGGTACTTAGAAATTACTGGCTTTAATCCCAGCTTTAGTATGTGCGACGGTTTTGTTCTAAAGTAGGGTAGTTTATGAAAGATTTAGCAGACCGCGATCATCCGGGATCCCTTTAAGTATTCCCTTTTTGAATTTTTGATAAGGCTGCCCGAAAAAGACGGACAAAAGCTGCCTGAACTTAGGACACCCGGGGGCTAGGTTGAAAATGGGACGGTCATCTTTTCATCTAAATTATCTGTCTATACTATGTCTGCTACTGGACATGGGATTGAAAGACATTTTGACTTTAAATAGGGACAAAAGAATTTACGATCAAAGCATGATGATTTAAAAATTTTAACACCTATCCTCTAGCAGTCTTATTAATACGAGTAACATTGTACTAATATCCAGCTGATCACTGTTTACATTAACAACATGGTTATTTACACATTTATTGTGCATACACCCAGGAGTCTGTGTTTCCTGATAGCTACAACCTTTACTTTACTAAGGGAGTCTTTAAGTCAAGAATGAATTGGTTACTTCTAGGCAAGCGTGCTTTATCTTCGACCACATCATCGCTTACCATCAGGTGAGATGGTGGTCAAACGCATACCTATCAACAGTAAAAAAAGAAAACATAAATAAGGCTCTAGATGTTTTGTCAATGTTTTTAGGTCCCCTAACAGAAAGAACAGAAAAAAGTCACTACTGAAGACCAAAATGTACAGTAGTCCTTCCATATAAAATCTTTGTCATGGCAAGCTTTTCACTTTTATTGAATAAAGCATAACAGACAGAAGACCGCCCCAAAAAGGTTAAAATGAAGAAAAATGGACACACGCCATAATGTTTTTTCACAAAAGTAAATGTATTTCCATAGAGGGCGTGCGTGTTTTACATTAAATTGTGATTCTATTAGGCATAAATACGGTCACATAATAAAGTCTATTTTCCGTAGGCAAATGCCCAAATCCAGGTAGCATTTACACCAATGCGTATCGGTCATTCCGTACAGTAGGTACACAATACTATTAGCCAAAGAAAGTCTAGTCTTTTATAGTTTTATACAACAGGTTCTCATAAATTGGGATAAGGGCAGGAGAATGATGATACAACAGGTTCTCATAACGTAATTATAAGTTAGTAGTGAAGTAGTATAAATATAAACTGATAATACATTGTAATAATAATATTATAGTTTAAAAATCTACCATGTTCTTCTCCGCAAAACCTTTCATTTGATACACATGTCATGGGAATGCATACAAAATACCTAGTCCGCCGTCTTTGAGAGTCTGCCATATTAGATTTAAAATGATTTCACTTAGCTAACCATGCATTGTTAAACTAAACATGTATGCAAAATTTCAGCTCAATCGGAAACCAGGAAGTGAGTCAAATTTAACTTCTAAGATATTTTTACATAGATACAGATTTTGGGAGGGGGGGGGGGGGGAATCACCCAATTACTTCGCCCGCTCTGGGTGGAGCGAGTGGGCGTGTCAGACTCTTACTGACTAAAACCCACCCCTGTTCCTTCCCTGCCTGAGTGCCCAGGGGTGTGGTTACTCATGTTGAGATTTATCCGCTACCCCTAGGCATGCAGGCACCGGCCACGATGGGCGCCGACAGACATAGATACAGGTAAAGCTAAAAACGTGTTAAAAATTACCGGCCAAGAACGAGTCAGATACATGTGGTGGTGTATTAATTAATTTGGACAGACAGACAGACGGACACGTGAGTGACAGCAATAGAGCTCCGTTTGGACCCCTTGGGTATGGAACCTTTAAAAGTAGCTTGTGTGTTAATCCAAGGTATAACCTATCTACATACCAAATTTCATCCAAATCGGTCCAGCCGTTTGAGCGTGAAAAAGTAATAAATATACAAACACACACTCACAAACTTTCGCCTTTATAGTATTATAAAGTGTGATATCTAAACACTTGAATCATAATAACTGCAGGTACTTTGTTTGGGAAATATAGGCTATATTTTTATTTTTCATTTTTTGTTACTGTTGTTGTGTTGAGTTGTAGTTAGTGTTGTTAAAATACTGTAGTGTGCTGTAGTAAAACTGGTGCCTTGTTCCGTTGAGAAATTTTGTTGTTTATGGTAACAATTTTGAACGTATGGTTAAATTGTTCATA
Source organism: Polia nebulosa (assembly GCA_951329385.1). NCBI lineage: Eukaryota > Metazoa > Arthropoda > Insecta > Lepidoptera > Noctuidae > Polia > Polia nebulosa. Next base: position 26,270,121 of record OX589602.1, read on the forward strand.
GGAACGAAATTTAGATCAGTTGATTTCATATTCAAACAGCGTATGCGAATTTTCTACATACTTGACTTTAAATTCTAACACGTAGACAAATGATGAAGAATTACAGTGTTCTGGTGTACAGTTACAGTCCTGACATAGTAATTAATTATGTTGATAACCCTTATGGTCGAGCACGAAATAATTTACCTACTGGATTTGGATTTCTTTAATTTATGAAATCTCCATTTCCCACTTGCCACTTTTTCACCATTTTTATAGCAAATAGACCTTTTTTTTCTTGAAGAGAAGTAATATGTGCCGAAACCTCTGAAAGGCACCAAAACTTTTGGGGAGAGACCAGCCAGTGTGGAATTTTATCTCACTAAAACCACCCCGCTGATAACGAAACAACACGTGGAAGGGGTCCTATGACCTCTTAAAGACCACCACGGAACCTTCTCTTTATAAAGTCTGTAAGGCCACGGGCACGAAGTCAGCGACCGGCGGAGCGGCGGCGGCGGCGGGGCAGGGAGCGGCGCGGCAACGCAGACCCGGTCTCGAAGCCAGCGGGCAGATCACGCGGTGCTAAAGCGGCGTAATGTTGTTTTATGAGAAATTAGTGTCTTTGTTTACGAACAAAAACCATTGAACTAATTAGATCCAACACGTCGGCGGGCATTTTGAAACATCGGTCGTTATTAAGCCAAAAAAGCTTTTTACAAAAAAAAAACAAACCGACTTCCATAAAAGAAAATATACTAAAAATTAATAAATAACTTTAATTTCGGAACTCAGTGTTTGTATTTTATTTCTTCGTTATTCAACAGCGACTTCCGAAATTAAAGTTAATTTTGGTGTATTTTCTTTTTTAGAAGTCGGTTTTTTTTTATAAAAAAAAAATATATGGAACCACTTCGCGAGTATTTTCATTCGGATAAGAAGAGAATTTTGAAAATCAGTCCACAACTGACAGAGTAATCGGTGGACATACGTAAAAAAAAAACATACAGTCGAACATAGAGCCTCCTCATTTTTCGGAGTCGGTTAAAAATGAAGTACACAGTACTATGTCAATTCAGACGTGCGGGCACCGCTAGGCTCGCCGCCGCGCTGCTACCTTCGAGCTACCGTCGCTGAGACCAGTGCCATATAAATCTATGCATTGAAACGCTCCGCTCCAGCGCCACCGCTGCGGCCGCCCCGCCACCCACCGTCTTCGTGTCCGTGGCCTAAGGGCAAATCCCTGCGGAGACTGTAAACGGGTCTCCCCTGAGCTTCGCTGTGCACAGCAGCACGAGACCACTGTGCCACCATCTTTCCTGGGATCACTCGGTGGGTGGACAGAGTATCCACTCTGAACGGCCGCCCCGGAGTCCCACCTGCCTCCGGCGGGATAATAAATAGACTCAGTGTAAGGTAAATATTCACTGTGTTTGTAAACAGTCATAAGTCTGTCTATAAATATAAAAATGAATCCCTATTTCCTTGGTCGCATCACGCGTGAAAATTTAAGAAAACTTAACGACAATTTAAACTTTTCGCGTTTGACAGTTCATAGCTAAGACAGGATAACGTCGGGTCACCTAGTAAATGATATTTATGACTGTTTTTTTTACAATTTGTGGAAATATTGTATGAATAATTATATAGTGTTTGAACATAAACGAAACAGAATGAGTAAGTACGTCAGGATTATAGTAGTGTTATGTAGTTACTGCATTTTCCTTTGTTACAAAAAAGCTTTGTAATATTTATATACGGATTTTATAGTTTTATTTTAATAAAATATAAAAATGGCCTTAGACAGGAGGAGGTTATTTCATTGCTCGTGGAAAGACATTATTCATAGCTTTTTTTATTATTTAGCGTTTTTGTTTGTGTTTCAAGCGTGCCTGAACATATCTATCATTTCGTACCCTGACCAGCATACCCTATTACAGTTCGGTGTAAACGACAGCCACCTAAATACGGGTCACACATCGATCAAAGGCTGTATACTTGTATGTACGCGACCTTTATTATGGGCTTTCATTTAAGTCCACTTAGTCCCATTTTGGGTTTTCGTCAATGCAATTATGTATGTTGTTTGGTTATATAAATGTGGTGTGACGTTTGATGGTTGGGTTTTTAAAAGGTTTTTCTGGCAACGACTTGTCTTGGGTTATTAATTTTATAGGAAAGCATGAAAATAAAGGCGACAGCGCGTTTTTATTCAATTTTATTTAATAAAGGCTTGTAGCATCGTTGTTGTATAGTCGGGCTTGTCTGCGGGAGTCTTAAAGATTTTGTGACAGCAAAAACTGCTATCTTAGAGTGACCTTTACTAAATGAATACGTTTGTGCATGTCCAAGTATGGGGTCAGACAGCAACAAGGACTAGATCCGTTGTTAGTAAGCTTATTTTTTCTTTGTTTTGAAGCATTGTAATCTAGCACATGTAAATTTATGCTAAATCAATATGGCGCTTATTTATCTACACATAAACAATTTTTTTTTTAAACTTTTCTTAATAGAAAATTATTGTTTAAAAAAAAAACATTTAAAAGTATAAAAAATGTCGTCTGCCCGTCTCGGGAGCGAGGTACTTGGACGGCGGTAACTTGGACTACAGATGGCGAAGGCTCCAGGGATAGGTACCTCACAATGCGAGCCGTCTCGATTAGCACTGCCTTCTGTATCAGCCCTGTAAATCCAACCCGCAACGACAATGACAACTTCGACAGGTGGTCGTTGAAGCTTTTGGCCATCAGACTGTTTACGGGACCTCATGAGCTTAGTCGATATATTTGATTTGCTTCTTTTTCTCAGCTTGTGGGATGGTAAAATCGTTTTTATCAATGTGCGGCACGCTAATTGGTCTAGCACCTAAACCTGGCTTATTGGCAACAAGAATATTGTTGCCAATAAGCCAGATTTAGGTGATATACCGACCGTCAGTAATGACAGACCGAACCCAGTGTAACATGACGTGGTCATTTTGGAGAACTGGGTCGGGCACATACTTTCCATACGGTACCGAAGAATCCACTAGTTTGTATTTTTAAAGTAAGTTGCTTGCGATTCCTGACCAAGGGGCCAGGAATCACAACCAACATTATAACCAAGTGTTACTACTACTATTCACCGTTTGCTAGACGAGAACAACCAGAGATAATATTATGTCTGATTATTTTAAAACTCATCTAACTTAACTGCGTTGGCTTAGTTGTCGTAAGCGCTAAAGTACACGATGAAGTCCTGGATTTAATCTCCAGATACGCAAATTTTTATTGGGTTTTTTTCATAAGAAACTCAGTATCAGTGCAGTGCACAGGACTCCGCATTTGAGCCCAGTTGATGGCTACTTCGCCTACTGCATGAGACCTAAACATGTATGAGTATAGCCTAACTGGCGAACTGTAGTTTTACTATTAAGTAGATCTCTGCTTTACCCTTTGGGGATAACAGGCATCATCATCATCATCAGCCTTGTAATGTCCCCACTGCTGGGGCACAGGCCTCCTATCAGTTAGAGGTTGGGGGGGTGGGGAATCATCCAATGACTTCTCCCGCTCTGGGTGGAGCGGGAGCGCGTGTCAGACTCTTATAGACTAAAACCCACCCCTGTTCCTTCCCTGCCTGAGTGCCCAGGGGTGCGGTAACTCATTTTAAAAATTTATCCGCTACCCCTAGGCATGCAGGCACCGGCCACGATAGGCCACGTCAGTGGTGGCTGACACTAATCTCTTTGAGGCGCGCGTGGAACACTACGCGCCGTCGACTCACGGGCCTGGTGCTGATCGGACGGCGAGCTACCCACTGCTTGCCATCAGCAGGCCCGAGTATGTCCGTTAGAGCGTGTGGGCCTAATCCATTGGTGTGAATGTGACATTCTTCATGTCTTCGAATTTTTGGTTCTAGGACAAGCCGGTTTCTTCACGATGTTTTCTTTCACCGTTTTGAGAGCAGTGGTGATGAAATAATTTACACAAATTAAAGCGCCTGCCTGGGTTTGAACTTACGACCTACAACTGGCAAGTTGCGGCCATTGACACTGGGCCACCACTCCTCTTCATCTTTATAAGGCATATTTTTGAAGTTATACTTCTTTTAGCGCGTTAGGGAAAAATGATGAGAGTAAATTTTTACAATGCGCGTGCACACCGTCTCAAAAAACTGACACCCTGAAGATGGCTAGAACCGACACCCTGAAGTTAGTGGTTCATGGTTTCCCTGTGGTTCATGAAGAATGATGGTTTTCCTTTTGTAAACTTTGTGACAGTTTGATTTTAATTTGACTTTGATTTGTTTTTAATTTGATTTTGATTTAATTTTAATTTATTTTTGATTTAATTTTAATTTATTTTTGATTTAATTTTTAATTTAATTTTAATTTATTTTTCATTTCATTTTAATTTGTTTTGTTTTAATTGTGATTATGTTTGTTTTTATTAGTTGTGCCTTACAATTTATGGACTATTATTATTTGAAATAAATGTTTTGAATTTGAATTTGTTTTTTATCTTGTTACGCCAAAGAAGTATAACATCTTACGTGCGTACATAAGTACACACACACTTTTTTTTACTTTGTTTCTGATAGTGCATTTAATTTAATTTGTTGCCTTAATGTGATTGAACAATCTTACTTATGTGCTAAACAGATGTGTAGGTATTTGTGTGTCTCTGTCTGATCACCGAGTGCTCTCATAGCATGCATAGCGAGGCTCAGGAGAGACCACTTTATAGTCTCCCCAAGGGAAGTGCCCATACAGGTGTTGTAGAGAGGGGGATCTGGGGTGGTCTTTTAAGAAGTCACGGGACCCCTTCCATGTGCTGATAGTGACCAGCGTGATAGTTTTCGTGAGATTAAAATCCCTCACTGCGTGTTCTTTTACCAAAAAGTCTAGGCACCCCGAAAACAAAAAAAAAAGTTTTATTAGTAAGTACACCGCTGCTTTACACTTTGAATAAAACAGGCGTATTTTTTTTATTTTTTTCTGAAATCGAATTTAATTTAATCTGTTGCCCTTGCATGACTGAACAAACTTACATAATATATGTGTCAAACAGTTGTGTAGGTATTTGTCAAGCCCATGGTCGTGGGCGTTCCGAGTGGGGACTCTGTCCACCCACCAAGTGCTCCCAGGAAAGTCGGTGGCACTGTGATCACGTGCTGCCGTGCACAGCGAGGCTCAATGGAGACCCCTTTATAGTCTCCCCAAGGGAAGTGCCCATACAGGCGTTGTACAGAGGGGGTTCTAAGGTGGTCCTTTAAGAAATCACGGGACCCCTTCCATGTGCTGATAGTGATCAGCGTGGTGGTTTTTGTAAGGTGAATATCTCTCACTCCCTGGTCTTTTCCCCAAAAGTCGAAGTGCCTTTTGAAGGTTTCCCCCTGTAAACAAAAAAAATCGGCCAAGTCCGTGTCGAACTTCGCACATTTAGGGTTCCGTATCAATTGCGAAAATTTCAAAGAAAAAATCTGATTTATCAATATATTAGTATTTGTTTATTAAATATTTGTGAAAATAAACATTATCATCAAATTCGAAGTTGAAAAATGGGAAGTTAAAAAATTCTTTAGAACAAAATTTTGTGACAGACGACGGACAGACTGACAGACAGACAGACTGACGGACTGAAGAACAGACGGACAGACGGACGGACGGACAGACGGACAGATAGACAAACGGACAGACGGAGACTCGGACAGACGGTCAGATGGACAGACAGATAGATGGACAGACGGACACGTGAGTGACAGCAATACTGTTATTTGTAATCTGTGGTAGTACAAAAATAATATGCTGACCCAAGCCCCACTTATTGTCTATTTCTACTAGCACTGTCTTTGGTATTTTTTAAAAAAAACGATAATACGTTACAGAATACAACACGAGTTTTATTAAATAGAGCTCCGTTTGAACCCTTCGAGTACGGAACCCTAAATAAAGGTCACTGTTAATTAATGTAGTAACAGGACGATAATATCTCCGCCGCCGCAATAAACTCGCTCATGGAGGTGGCACCTAAGTGTACCTACACGTGTATTGAAACATGAAATAAAAATGACAAGAACAAAAAACATGGTATTTGATAAGCTAATCAAAACATCTAAAGTAACAAGAATGTAAACATTCGTTACAATACCTTTCATAACACACAAAACATTCTAACATACGCACGTTTTTACCCAAAAAAATATAGAACGTACAATACATAACTCCGGGGCATGCGTATCGAAAAACCGGTCAAGTGCGAGGTGGTTTCACATACGGGTGGTGCCGTACTATTGACATACGTGAGTTTATTCTAGTCAGCAGCAAGTAGTGGTTTTGTGAGTATCGAAATACGCGGTATTGCGAAACCTTGGTGCGTGAGTTCGGTTCGCATTTGACCGGTTTTATTTATTGGTTGTGATCCTTTAATATTAGCAATATAAACACGCAAAGTGCTTCAATGTGTAAGAGTTCTTTTACAAACCTAAAATAAAAGTAACGCTAAAAATGCTGTTTTTTGTTTCAAGACCCCTAATTAATTAACTTTATTTATATCATTTGTTTTTATAGCGGCCATAGGTCTACCTCTTTAGACCTTCAAGCGGATAGTGTCGGCTGCGGTTTTCACCATACAGGTACGGAACCCTATAAAATATACTCCTGACATTTTTATCGTGGCAACACCTCACGTAGTCTTACTAAGGGAGCATAAACAAAACTAAATTTAAGATATCGAGAGCGTTTAAATAATGAATGGAACTGCGTAAGGTAGGTGGCATAGTGAGAAGGGGCAGCGAGGTTGGTTTGTTTGTGTAATTATTTATTTGCATCGGAAAATGTTAAGTGCTTTTCCTAGTTAGTTCAGTTTAGGTGCAGTCGAGATGTTTTGGATATGTGACATTGCGCAGAGCTGAGTTGTGATAAATATTTAAGTAGTTTCTTTACCTATGATTATTGTAGTGGTTAAATCAGAATAGATGCAATGAACATACTAAAACACTGATCGAGGTGTTTTGCTTTAAAATACAGCTAAGCAAGGTATTGATTAGGTTGCACTTCCACATACAATTTCAATGCTTGTTTAACCCTTTCATGGAATATTTTTTTAAAAACCTACCTCATGGGTTGTTCATTTCCATGGGCAGAACCGGTTCTTAAAATATGACCACGCCTTTCCGTTACACCCTGTATACATTGTAGTACGGTATTGAACGCGTTTTATCAGGTACACTGTTATCGGATAGAGCGCGTTCAGAAAATGTTTTAACAAAATAGGTCGTAGTCTAAACTGGTACAACTTCTAGGTTGAGTTATTATAAAATAACAATATCTTTAAGTGCACGCAGGCAGTCTTTAGATTTCAGGTTTTTGTTCAAGTTAATGAATGGCCTATTTGATGCTCCTGAGCTATTAGAAAAAGTAAATATTAGTATCCCTCGTAATAGCTCGTAATTATCCGAAGAACTTTCGTCCAGCCTCACAGTCGAACCAGTATAGATAATTTTTCATCCACATGCCGCATGCTTTCTCTTGCCAACTCCATTCGTTGTGATATTGACGTCTTTTCTGTTTCTGTAGCCTCAATAAAGACTTAACCTCAAAACTGCATTATATAATTCATTATTTCTGATGTATTTATTTTTTCTTCCCGAAACTTTTATCGTTGGTACAGTCTTATCTGTGAACTGAAAATAGTGTCTTATTTTTAAAGAGTATTTTGTATTCACATCTAATAAGTGTCAATCATTTGTATTAAGTGGTAACATTTTTCATTGCATGTGTGATTGTACATCATTGGCATTTATAAAACAATAATCAGACCTGCTGTCTTGTACGGTTCAGAATGTTGGGCCACAAAATGAATGAAAAGCAATTGCATGCAGCTGAGATGAGAATGCTAAGAGCGATGTGTGGTGTTACGCGCATGAATAGAACTTGGAATGAGTATAAAAGAGGAAGTCTGAAAGTGGTTGTGGTATGGGCATGTGATGCGGAGGAATGAAGATAATGTCGTGAGGAAAGTCCTGTGTCTCGCTACGGATGGCTATAGGAGTAGGGAAAGACCAAAGAAACGATGGATGGACTGTGTGAAAGAGGATATGGGTAAAAAGGGGGTGACTACAGAGAAGACGGCTAAGAAGTATGGAAGAAAAAGACATGTTGCGCCGACCCCAAATATATTGGGATAAGGGCAGGAGAATGATGATGTGTGATTGTACATCATTTTTGTGAATAACAATAATTAAAAAAAAAAATAATGACCCGCCGAGAAACAGGACAAAAATCTATCCCGCAATTTTTTTTATCGCACCTTGGCTTCACATGTAATCGCACAAAGATATATTATGTCATACACGGTCAACTTAGTGGTAGTTGGAGAATTTCTTGATAGATAAATAAAATAGCACGTGATTATCCCTGAAACTAGAATAATTACAATCGGGGCATCTATCCTAGTTTTACCCAAAGTGAAAGGGTGCGGTTTTACTGAAGCGGAGCTGGGACGTGATGAGGATTTCAACCGTTGTGATTTGTCGATTCCTAACGTCTCCGCTCCGCTCCGCCCCACTCCGCCCAGCTCCGCTTCAGTCTACACGTGCTCTTACTCTTGTGTAAAACAAGGTTCAAAGCCCATTACTTATGGCCGCGCGTTGTTAGTCATAGAACCAGATCAGGTTCAATAAATAAATATACAAATAATATAAGTACATAACATGCCCATTTCGGCTATCGTGACTGAATTCTGTGCGACTATGGGTTGCGGTCATGTGCTCTAATATGACTAATATAGCATATCTTTGCTGAGAAGGTGCGTGCACAGTGCGGACACATTAAAACACCATTATCGTAAAGGAGTTGGGTGTTGGAGGGTGACTTTTTCTTATGATCTGTCGCCTGGTGTCGAGATCTGTTTTCCGCTGTCCTTTAAAGATGTAGACCTTTTGTTTTACTAAACGTCTCCAACCTTTCCTTAGCCGTTTTGTCCCAGCGAGAGGGATTTATAATCTCTTCATATGTCTTTTCTACCATCCTTGAGTTTAGAGAAGTGGGTTTAGTCGTTCTCGTCAGGCATCTTTACAACGGGAAAGTGAAAGAGAAAACCAGCGCAGCTGACGACGCATAGATCTGAATAACATATTCATTCTAAAGAAATTGTGTCGTGCCCCGCTATCTCTTACTACTATGTAACAGCCCAAATATTCATTTCCCAAACGTACGTTCTGTACTTATTTTTCGATTATTTATGTTGTTCAGACTATTTAATATTGTAGGCTTTATCTTGAACATATTTTATCTTGTAACGCAAAAATGTCTGCAACTTTTGAAATATATGACAGGTGGATTATTTATGCAAATCAATGTGTCAGTGACTACAAAAATATTACCTAAGTTTGTTTTTATATAACATACTAGCTGATCCGGTAAACGTTGTTCTGTGATTAAAAATGGGGGAAAAATGGAGGTTAAAAAGTACTTTACAACCTATTTTCATACCTACCACATATACAAAAAGAAAAATCATTAGAATCGGTTGAGCCGTTTCGGAGGAGTGCAATCACAAACACCGTGACACGAGCTTTTTATATATTAGCTTATTATTTTTTATCCTTGATCGGCTCGCACTTGACCACTATCTCACCAGATGGTAAGCGATGATGTGGTCGACGTTAGAGCACGCTTGTCAAGAAGTAACCTATTCACTTGACTTAAAGATCGCCAGGTTGTAGCTAAAAAACATAGACTCTGGCAGGAAATTCCACGCACAACGAATGTGGTCCCAAAACGTTTTGTGTGTATGGGTAGGGTGTCAACCACGCATGTATTTTTATAACCGTTGAGTGCAAAAATCGAAGAGCATAGTTATAACAGACGCTCGGGTCAATTGAAGGGCTGCGCTTGCTGAGGTCAATCCATGGATTTCTTGGAGCCCGGCTGTCATTAAAAGATCTTTGACAGTCGTTCCAGGTAGTCAGAAACCCGTATGGGGTAGTAGTGTGTGATTCAGGTACTGTTTTGTCGATCTAATCAAGATAACTGAAAGATAGATAAGACATTTATAAATACCAGCAATCGCTCATGTTGTACAAAAAGAATTAGAAGACCTTCCCTTCCTTGGTGGAATCAAAAGTGTACAGACGCTGTATAAAATTTTAAAACAGCTTACATAAATTTTAAAAATAATCCATCAGAATAAACGTATTTACAATTTAAAAGACTTTGAGCAGTTATTCGGCACAATTAGAAAAGGAAACACAACACACGAGAGGCAGTTACTTAATACGAAAGAATAAAGTAAACATTCTATAAGTTAGAAAATATGAAGATAAACAAAATATAAAACACATTAAAATGAAAAAAGTTGTCATTCTATGGCACAAGTACTTACCTTTCTTGAACATACTTAAACATAGAGCAACTAACGTGTGGTATGTGTTTCCAAATTGCACCAAATGGAAGTTTAAACTCAGCATGTGCGAGGCAAATATACCTGTCGCTGATATATTCTGTTGGATCTCAGTATTATATACCTACACCCAACTGGTATGTATCTGCATCCAATTGAACTGGAAACTGATCCCAACATGGTTGAGAAAAGGTAAGAATGATACAATTATGTTTTGATATGATGCGTCCACACCGAAGTTACTCTTTGTGGAGCAACATTTTGTAAAAAGATTATGACAAAGGATTTCTATGTGGCAAATGTTGTTTAGTAAAAGTAACTTTGGTCTGAACGCTCCATTACAACCGAAACAGTCGAAACCAACCCTACAATTATTCTAAAAATAAATACCGTTTCACCAGTCCATTGTTTACATTAATAACGTTTTGAATTATACAAATCGTTCGTTTCGATATAATGATTTAGGAAAAGGGCCCTTTCCGGAAGTTGATGGTGAAAAATGGACAAACCCGAGAGACCCAAACCGTGTCCATTTTTATGAATAAATCGTACAAATTGCTTGACAATCGTAAATGTCCTTACATTTTTAATATTGCAAAATCGTCATCGTAATAATTTGAGAGATGGAATCTTGAAATGTTTATTGGAACTGGGTCATCTTATTACTTGTTTTTATTTCAAGTATCTTGAGAGTTTGTGGATGCGTCATTTCTTTCGAAAATAATTGTTTATTTTTGTGTTGGATGAATAAACTTATTGAAGTGTTTTATCACAGATCTAGTCGATAATGAATCTATCGCTATTAAACAATTAAAAAAAAAAAAACTAAAGCTTGAATTCTTGTTTTGTCATTTTTAAACTCCGTTTTCACTTTCTGTAATCATATTATAGATAAACTGAATAATTAAAATGCAGTTTAAAGGACGTTTTAAACGTGTCCCTGGACAACCACTAGACCTAAATTATTTCAAGTTAACTAAAAGTAGAAAAACTGCAATGACTTTTCAAAAGACGAAGAAGCAAGTGCTTATGGGGTAAGACCATAATGCAAAGAAATACAGAAATAAATAAAGAAGAAAGAAAGAAAGAAGTTAGAAAAAAAATGTTTAGATTTTTTAATTTGGCTTACCTTTCAACCCCCGCGGCCAAATCCGGGTTGCCAAATTGAACCCCGACGACAACCCGGGTTGACAGCCGATTATTTTTTTTTTTTTCTCTTTAATATATATTTTTTTTTTTATCCGATTCACCAGTGAGCCGCAGGGCTTCACAGGTGGCTTTAAATGAATTGCAGTGTCGACCGAGCTATTTGGAAAAATAATTAATCTTTCTCATATCAATATTCTAATAATAATCTTCTCCACTACTACACTCTGTTCTAAATATAATCTTCAATATAATACCATTGCGCAATGCCGCTTAGAAACACAACTCCTTACTCCGTACAAAGTTTATACGATTTGTCGTAAATTAATAACTAACTAGGGTCGCACGAAGCAGTCTAAATTAGCCTTGAAGAGGGCTACGGCCCTTTGTTGCCAAACGGTTGGGCTAAATTATATTATTTTTGCCTAAGTCCCGTATTTTGTTAACGATAAAGACTGTTGTTATACCAAATAGGATTATACTGTGCTTCTATCCTTATTTTAGACGGGAAGGATATTTTTTTTTGATGTTATTATGGTAAAGTACTTTTGCGATGAATACTCGTGGATTTTTGGTATTCACATTTGATACTCAGGATGGATGAAATGGCGACAGGTCACTAAAACAACTTGCGACCCACGGATGCCCGTCAAGTTAAAGAGGAAAATCTATAAGTCCGTGATTAGACCTGTCGTACTGTATGGATCACAATGTTGAGCTGTGAAAAAGACAGATGAAAAAAGATTAAATGTGGTAAAGATGAGAATGTTGAGATGGAGGTGTGGAGTAACGACTAGAAGGGATAAAGTGAGACACGAAAAGTTAAAAGGGAACCGCTTATCTTGGTATAGTCATGTGAAGAGGACAAATGGAACACATGTAACTAAAAGAGTTATGAATATAAATGTGGATGGATGGAGAGGGGGAGGAAAGAAAAGATGGAAGGATTATGTGAGGAGTGATATGAAAGAAAAGGGAGTAAGTGATAGCGTGACAGCTGACAGGACAGAATGGAAGAAAACAACGTGTTGCGCTGACACCAAGTAATATGGGATAAGGGCAGGAAAATGATGATGAAGATGGTGACATTTGACGTATAGGAAAACAAAAATGTACTTCGTAGTGCCTATTATAATCGATGTCCACCGAGCAAAGCAGTAATACACCATGCAGGCCTAATGCGGGTTGCGGGTAACGTCTTCAAATTTTTGGTTCTACGACATGCCAGTTTCCTCATGATGTATACAGTTTTGACAATACACTTTAATAAGTTTGACAAAATCATACTCAAGAAAAAAAAAAGAGAAACTGAATTCTAAAATCTAATCACTACAAATTATAAAACAAAGTCGCCCACCGCGTCTGTCTGTCTGTCTGCTCGCGATAAACTCAAAAATCATTAATCGGGTTTCCATACGGATTACACCAATATACATTATAATTTATACCCGTGCAAATCTGGGGCGAGTCGCAACTATAATAAATAATTTTGTTAATTCAAACAAAACTGAACCCTTGTAACTATACACCTAAAACCAACATATTCACTTAATAGCGATATTAAGACTAATAAAACGCCTATTAAAATGATTAGTCTTAAAAGATAACAGTAATGGCCATATTAGCCTACATTCTGCTTAATCCCACACATTTGTTTAATTAATAGTTATAAGTGCTGTTAATTGGTTCAGCCGTTATCCCTTAACCGACTACTGGCGTTATAATAGTGGTAAATGTATATCTTAATGAGAGCTGTATTTACTTTTAATGTTTCCGTCCCTTGGTATTTTTGGTTAGGTTTATGTTTTCCTATTAGATTTAACCAGCGGTTTTGGTCACATGGCCTATCTCACAAGGACCGTGATTTATTTCAGGCATACAAAAGTCTTTGCCAATAACACATAGCGATAATGTGCAGAACAGACCTTCGATGGGGTGGGAAAGTTCTGGTGTGATGACCGCGTACCAGAAGACGCAGCATTGGAACGCTTCCCACAAGGTGGACCGATGACTTGGTGAGGGCCGCGGGATTCCCATGACCTATTTTTCATCATCTATATTTTTTCGCCCATTGTGTCACCCTATGTAAACTTTTCTTCATTTATATGTTCTGTAATCTAAATGGTGTACATAATAAAGAGTATTCTATTCTATTCTATTCTATTCTATCATCATAATTTTAGCCGGACATATTATTATGTAGATCTCCCATAGCATCACCACATCGACCGATAGATCTTTTACCAGCATACCTTTAAATAACAGAAAAAGAACACCTGTAGGTATTGTGGAACCCCAAGGCACCAGTACGGCCTGCAGGGATCCTTGGACGTTCTTCGAAGCTCTGGGACTCACTTGCTTACTGCGAGAGTACTGTACAAAGGGATACTCGCTACGGGCGGATAAGGAAAAGAGCTGAGGGTGTTTTAAATAATACATTAATTAGGCAAAAGAATAACATCTGTGCCAACTTGCAAGGGCTAAACTTTTATCTGACATAAAACAAAATTCACACCTACTCTTCTAAAATAATTCATTAAGGGCTGATTTTTCAATAGTCAGATAACTTTTAACTGAGGAATAAAAATTGCGGTTTGACATAATTTCTATACAAAAACTGTCAAAATGCCATTTTTATTCCTCAGTTAAAAGTTATCTGACTATTGAAAAATCAGCCCTAACTCTCCAACAATCTTACCTGCCAGTTAAAGGCCGGTGCAGACCCACGAAACTTAGACTGTGTCTACAATCGTCACAGTATAATGTCAGTTTAGAATTTGAGATTAACTTAGTAAATTAGGTTTTACCTAAAATGGTAATACTTAGCAAAAACTAAGCCTAAACCTAGTTAAAACCGTAACTGCTTATGCTAACATTGTTGTGTTGGTGTCAAACTAATGCCAGGCCAGACAGTCTGCGGTTTTCAGCTAATGTTGCGTTGTTCTTGGTGTGCTACGCCGTAGCCGCGTAGCTCGTAGTCCGAAACTCGTAGACCAAAGCTCGTAGCGCAAGTGTAGCACAAGTTTTGTGAAAAAGAATTATGATGACCTATTGCGTTGCATATTAGATTGTCAAGTGGCAATAGACAAAAAAAAGGACTTACACAAAGTGATAATATTGCCAGTAGTTTAAAATGTTTGAGATTGACTACGTGATATTCTCGTAGCACATTGAGTCCCATACATTTTATACTTTTTAGCGTTCGTTACCGCTTAAGCTTGGTATGTGTTTTGTAATGGAATCTTTGAACGTGATTTTCACCCACTTTTACACGTCTGATTGAATTGAAACTTTACACACTTATCAAGGATCGATGACAATGCATAACTAAGTGACGTCATTCTAAATTAAATATGTCGAACTCCAAAAGATGGCAGACCAGCTACTTTTTTTTAAACCTTTGAAAGTTATACCTACTTATAAAGTCACTTGTCTTTATTCAGACCCTAATCTTATTATGTGTTTCAAAATCAACGATAGGAAATAATGAACGGTGTTTACATTACAAACGATAAATGCAGAACCTAAGAAAACACAAGTTGTCTCCCAATTCTCAAATAACGCACAATATTATATTAAGTAGCGTTTAAATTTACCCATCATCCGCCAAATACCCACCAGAATTAAGGACGATAACCCCGCAGTAATTCACTAAAATATTCATCTGAAAAAATTGCCCAAAATGCAGACAAAAAAATGGTTATAACGGCCTACGGAGGCTTATTCCGACCACGTAGAAACAGCCCCGACGACAAATCTAAATGGGCATAAGCTTAGAATTAAAATTCTGTGTGCGCGGCACTTACCTATTGTCTACACAAAATATCCTTTAATTATGTTGGCTGTTCTGCTCTTTTGTTTGTGGTATGAGTTGGAAGAGGCAGCGGAGAGGACAGTTTGGTTCTAATTTAATTAATAAATAAATTTAATTAAAAAAAAATTAAAACCAGAGTCCCCTTGCTAGGCTCGATATCTTAATTGATTGTTAGCAAATTAATGGAATTAAAAGGAATTAAAAACAAACTAGGATTTCCCGTAGCCTATCCCACATTTGTATTCTATCACGAATACTCACGAGTAGGTAGTGTCACAAAAATTTAATATTTTCAAAAAATAATTTGTTAAATTTAAATTCTGTACCCACATTAGTTTTGATAAAAGTTATTGTTCATTTGATACGTGTAATTTGATTTAATTTATTAATTTAATTATTGATATTTGTTAAATTTTTATTTATTTTTTGAAATTTTGTCCCTTTTTGGTTTTGATTGACATAATTTTTTTTTACTCAATATATTGACATTTGCATACCAATTTATTTGATTACTGCTACCGAATTGATGTTAATCACAAATCAAGGCCATGCCTGATTTTATATGATACTTTATTGTTTTGCATTGTTTTATTCTTTTACTAACATAGTTTATAAGTAAATTGTAACTAACTCTATGCTATGAGTCTTGTTACTTGATAAATAAATAAATTAAAAAAAAAACCTGAAAAAAACTAAAAAGACTGTAAAAAACAACTAGAAAGTTCCAAACAAGTCACTTTTCAAGCAATCTGATGCAGTTGGTGGCATGATGCTTTCTAACACTATTAAAGTGCTGGTTCCACAGAGACTTATGTGATGATTTTGTCAACAGATGCATCGAGCTCTACTCTATACTCAATGTTGTAGATTACCTGGTATAAATGGTCCAGATAATGTAGGTCTAACTTCGAGATGAAATGCACTAAGTATCTTATCGTCTCACATACCACAGTGTCTCCAGACGAAAGTCTATGATCAGTGCGTCGCCTTGTTTTTTTTTTTCGTTTTTATATTGCACCATTTATCTCTGCATCACCCAAAGGTTTACTGGTAGAAAATGCCTGAGGCATTAAGTCCGCTTCTGTGCTTGTATGTGCATAAAGTGTTAAATAAATAAATAAATATGGCACTGAAACGTGCTCGCTCACAATAGGTCTCATCAGAAGGCTTTAAGTCATACAAAGGGCAATGGAGAGGGGTATGCTCGCAGTTTCCTTGCGTGATCGAATCAAGAATGAAGATATTCGCAATAGAACCAAGGTTACTGACATAACCCCTAAAATAGTTACCAAACTTGAGTGCACGTTAATTTCCGTTCTTAATACATAATACTTTAATACATTTATTTATTTCCTCTTTTAATATTTAATACTATAATAAAACCGTTGATGATAATGTTGCGGATGTAAGGAGTCCAAGATCACAAAAAGACATGAAAAACTGGTTAACCAGCCGTATCAGGTACTAAAGAGTACTCCAAGTTAAGAAGCTCATTTTATCCTCGTCACCTGTAACTTAACCCATAACGCGTGTGTAAACGTTAAACACGTCCGTTTAAGTACACAGGACAATACTGGCGCTGTATTTCTCGGCGGATGTTCAAACAAAATGTATGGCAGGCGACACGTACGGAATTTTAATTGGTGCAAATTGCCAGTGCGAGTGACGGTGACAGTTTTAGCATTAATAACGGCCAAAACTGACCCAGTTCGCCGGACCTAGTGGGTAAGAGAAATTAATTATTTCTGTAACACTTTTGTTGACGATTGTACTTTTTGGTCTCTCTGTTGTTGGATTTTTGAATGTTAATATTTGATGAAGTAAATTTGTGAAAAGGAGATGGTTTAGCTTGGTTTGAGTATGTAAGTAATTAGGATTGTTACAGTCTAATAACCTGGTTAATGTTTCAGGACTTAAAGGAGAGATTATTATTATGGTTAAGTATTTAATCACTTTGAACTGATGTTCAATTGACGTCATTGTACGGGCTGATGTTTCATAATAGCAGATTGAGGACTCCTCCGTGGCTTATCCCACAGAAACCGAACAGGTCTCTGGAAGTCCAGAGTTAATCAAATAAAAATTTTTCGTTTTTGTTTTAGGGTCTTGACACAAAACTTTGTTTTGAAAGATTAGGTTTATTGACAACTCACGAAGTCACGTGTCATCTAGTACTCCGCCCGCGAATCCGTCCGTGTGAATTTCAAAAATTTTTATCGCATAAAGCGCTCACAAGAAATGTAGCTTTTTACTGGTGAAAGATTTTTCAAAATCGGTTTAGTAGTCCCGGAGATAACCCCAACATACAAACAAACTAACCAATTTTACCTCTTTATCGTATTAAATACAGATTTAACCCTTTCTGCCCAGGGGTAGCGGATAAATTCGAACAGAGTTACCGCGCTCCTGGACACTCAGGCAACTGAAGGAACAGGGGTGGGTTTTAGTCAGTTAAAGTCTGACACGACCTCCCGGTCCACCCAGAGCGGGAGAAGTCATTGGATGATTTTCCACCTTCACAAAAAATAAAAAGTAGAGATTTAACCCGTCGCGCGTCTAGTTAGCAGACACAATAGATTATTAATTGTTTACGGCCCATGCGTTGTCCGCCAAACACGCAAGAGATTAACAATACATGTACAAACATAAATATAACTAACAGACAAGAAGAAGGAAACAGAAAATTAGGTGTAAATGTGACGTTTATCTCTAAAGAACTCTCTTCTAGCAAAGTTGACCATTTAATGCAAAAATCACAGTTGAAATGTTAAAAGGCTCTTCGAAAAAAAATTACAGTTTCTTTGGTCACCATTTTTAACTAAGAAATTAGAAGTTCGTTGTTATTTACAGACAGAATGCTACAAAAATTTCCAGCCATCTAGCTACCTTTTACGGCCTAAAAACTACTTACTTTTTTAGCCTTTCATCTAAAACTTTTAGGTACAGTTTTTAGACTCTTAGGCACAGTTTTTAGAATTTTAGGCACAGTTTTTTTTTTCAAAAGAAAATGTTACATGTTCTTTCAATTTCAACAAATGATGTTACCAATTTATTTACTAAGTTTAGGCATAACTTTTTATGAGACCCGTCGATTTTTATGATATTTTTTATTATAATATGGAATGGATGTCCTAGCACTTTAGATAAATAAATGTCACTTTCTCTTGGGATTTCAGTAAAAAGGATTTGGTGTAAGCAAATACTTTATTGTATAAATTTTTAAGGTTATTGAAATGTTTTGGATAATATTCATACTCTTATTTATTACTAATGGGAATTGAAACCATTTCATTTAGAGATACTTATTTTATTGTAAGATTTAAAATAAAATAAAATCATAATATAACGCCATTTCAATTGATATACACACATTCACCACTACTAATTGCTTTTTCAGACGAGTCTAACTCCTAGTTTCCTCACTATATTCCATTTACCATATCAGTCGGTTTATCACTCTCATGACTTTACCCCAATTAATTTAGAATCGGTGTTACATGTCTGCCTGCTCCATACTTCTCCAGATACATCATCGCTAACATAGCCCATTCATCGTTTCTTTAGACTTCCCTACCCTTCCTATAGCCATTCATACTTAATGTTACTGACATAGCCTGAAGAATCCACATTCTTAAGTGGCGGTTGATAGGGCACATCGCTCACAGAACAGATGGTCGATGGGACCGAAAAGTTCTAGAGTGGTGGCCGCGTACTAGAACACGCAGCGTTTTTTTTTTTCTTTTTTTTAAAACATTGCCCCACACTAGGAATTATTCCTGTATAGTGGGTGCGTTCATAAACATGTAAACTCACATACATAAGACACTCAGACCCGGAACAACTATCTGCAGGCTATAAAAATATTTGTTCCGTGCGGGGATCGAACCCGCGACACGCAGCGCCGCAGCCGAACGCTTAACCACTGCGCCAACCGTGCTGTCTAAGCTTTAGAAGGCCATAAAGTGGACTAGCTGGTGAAGGTCGTGGGAATCCGATCGATGCGAAACGCACAGGACCCGTCGTTGTGGTGACACAGGTCTATGTCCAGTCTTTCAACTGAAATGATGATGATAAATTTACACTCATACACCTTTCCCAAGACATTTTCCTCAATCCTCCGTATTACATGCCTCACACATTGATAACCAATTTTCATATGAGTCAGTTATGTCCAAGATTTATATAAGAAAAATCTTTGTTCGAAATCATTTATTCTCTTCAATTCACCCTCCGTAAATAAACCACAAAAACATGCAAACACTAAGAAGATAAAATTATGTTGCAAAATACTAATTCTAGTGTTAGTTTACACAAACATACTGCACCAAAACTGGTTTGAACTGGTAACAAACCGCTTATAACCAGTATAATTGAGCTTATCTCCAGATAAGAGGCATTAACGTTCAGACAAGATCTACTATCATCGAGTTAGAAGGACTGGAAGTGTCATTTTGATTTGAACAGATATTATTTGCAGAACTTTCTTAGAATCGGAAATGTTATGCTTCTTGGCATTTTTACGAGTCTTGTAGCAAGATATGAAAAAAACAATTATCACTAAATATTAATCTTTTTCTAAAAGCACTATCAAAATTGGTTGTTGAATGGAGCAGCAATTAACATTTCAAATATTGGTATAAGGAAGAGTGGGGGCCTGGGCATCTCGCTATCTCTTTGCGCACGTAATCTAATGACATCGAGAGGGAACGGAGGGCGCTGGCAGTGCGAGCGAACATGATAGCTCGCAGGTTTGCACGTTGTTCGACAGAAGTCAAAATACACTTTTTAGATCTTATTGTACATCATTCTACACGTGCAGCCTGTGGGCCGACTATACTCAAAAGTCTTACAGTGCCCTCCGAGTCCAATTTAATAATGCATTCAGGGTGCTGATAGGGCTGCGGCGATTCTGTAGTGCGTTAGGGATGTTTGCGGAACATCAGGTAGCAGATGCGTAAAAGATGCACGTCCTTGGTGGGTAGAGTACGTGGCAGCGCCAACAGCATCCTTAGCATGATTGCTAGTCGGCTGGACTGTGATTACATAAGTCATTGCTGCACCATTTGTCATGGAATGGCGCAGTAGTGATAGATGAGTTTTCTGTCTTTTTATGTGTTTGGTTGTGGGTTATTTTAAGTATTATTAACACTAGTCTATAAGAACAATGTTACTAACAAAATAGACATCATCTCTAGTCTGAATTAAAAATTATATTGTTATTGTTGTTATTTTTAATGGCGGTGACGTCGTACTTATTTGTGTGCATTATTTTTACCGACTTCAAAAAAGAAGGTTCTGTATTCGATGTTCGCGATTTTCTTGAAAACTCCGATTTGGATAGGGTTTCCGTTATTCAAATGCATATTTATCAAGGAAGATTTTACTATATAATACATTAGGATCTGGTGAAGATCTTCGGAGATAGACAGTGGAACGCTTCAATAGCTAAAAGAAAATGACTCTTTTATTAGCTTGTATATACTTTGTAATTTTATAGTTGACGTGTTGTTGTTAGTGAGTTCAACAACTCACTAACAACAAGTCAAGTCAAGTTAGTGGTTTTTGTTTGTTGTTGTTGTTTGTTTTTTGTTTAAATCCTTTCAAAATCATAAAGCGACACACAATTTAATTTCAGTTCCCTTCCAGTCACCCATATCATCAATGTAACTAAGTTTACGAAAGTTGCCGGTTTGATTAAACCGTCGGTACATGGCCCCAGTAGTTTCAGTGGAGACGTTTTCGTCAAAGTAAATCCCTCGGCTTCCAGTCGCTATTTTTATTTAAGTGCCGAATAAACTTGCTTTATTTGTATTTACTTGTGAATGTTTTGTCCTTGGAAACCTGTTAGGATTAGGATATTGTTTATTTGTTATAGTTTTAACGGATAGGAGGGGAAAGATTGTTTATTTTTGCGTGGTAAGTAAGGTATATTATTGGCGTTGTTGTTCTGCTCACAAGTGGCTTTAGATAAAAGCTCTGGTTATGAAAACTGAAAATAACTTAAAAAAACTAAATGAAGACGTTTTAGAACATCTTATATTATGAATTTTTATTTATCTTCATATTATGTATGGAGTGATTTAATTAACCAAACCAAGCTTATGGTGATAGATCGTGAGGGAAAGCTAACGGACGCCTATAACATCCAAGGCATCGATACCGTGGACAGTTTCGTTTATCTGGGCTCTAACATTAATAATGAAGGTAGCTGTGTACCAGAAATAAAACGACGAATAACCATGGCTAAAGATGCTACGACAAGCCTCCAGAAGATCTGGAAAATACGTGGTATAAATAAAACAAAATACGGATTGGTCAGATCACTAGTTTCGCCGATTTTCCTCTATGTAGTTGAGACGTGGACAATCCGAGCAAGAGAAAGACAGATATTAGACGCATTTGAAATGTGTTGCTGGAGGCGGATGATCCGAATTCCATGACAGCCAAACGCACAAATGTATCTATCATTTCTCAACTCAATGTCAAGACCTGATTGTTTACAGTTTGCCTACAGCGTATTTTGACCTATTCTGGCCACATAATGCAAAGGGGAGATAGCAGCCCTAAAAAGCTAATCATTGTTAGAAATACTGAAGGAAAGAGAGCTCGAGGCCGGTTGCCAACACGGTGGTCCGATCAAGTAAAAGAAACGTGCGAACAATTGTGTGACTGTTTTGGTGTACAATAAAGTTTTATTCTATTCTATTCTATTCTATTCTATTCTACTCTATTCTATTCTATTCTATTATATTCTATTCTATTCTATTCTATTCTATTCTATTCTATTCTATTCTATTCTATTCTATTCTATTCTACGTCTTTAAGGCGCAGTTATACAACTTTTAATGGTTTTTAATTGAACATCACGTCTTAACGACTTGTCTTATTTCTTTAAAAAAAATATGTTACTCTAGACAATTTCTGTCGAAACATGATCTGAGAATATTTGAAATAATATTTTTATAACATAGTGAAATTAATTTGTTCTGTCTAACGCGGATAAAAAATTGAGAATCAAGCAAAAAGTATAAAACGTATTTTTGTGAAACCTTCACCATTTTAAAGATCATTTAATTATTTATAATTTGGTCTTAGTGTTTTAGTTTAATACTTGTTGTTTTATGTGTAAAAAAAAAAAATAATGTGACTAATTTCGGACAGCGCTTCTTGATGGGCGAGTTCTGTTACTGGGTGGCCGCGTTACGTGAGCTCAGCGCAGAACACGCAAGCTAACCACTAAAGGTCGTTGGCAGATAATAGCGCCTTACAACACAACACAAACACAACAAAAAAAACACGCGCTTAACATAAAAAATCTAACTCTGAAACAGTCAAAAAATAAACTAACCTCCTGGCTGCTGAGCCTATCATATAACGAAGCTGAAAAATTTATTACCGTGGAAAAATGTAGCTAAAACGAATCTGCCGCTCACATATTTTATCTTGCAACTCACACTATAACATCTTCACGTTTACACTCACACACACATTTACACTCACATTTATACACATATTCACACCCACATTCATATTCACAATCAAACACTCATATTCATATTCACATTTTTTCTAACTTTCACACACTCACAGTAACAGATTACCTAGCGTTGAAATATGAAAATGTTATTATTATCAGGGAACTATTTCACTGCTTTCGGCATTTGTTTTCCTTTAATTTTTGTTTGTAATTGACTTGCTTTTTTTTTTTTTTAAGTAACCGAACATTGTTTGTCAAAAATCTTTTAAATGGTAAACCCTCAATATTGGTACCCAAGATACAGGCTTGCCTAGTTTGGGGCCAATGTAAAAAAATATTTGTAATACTGTTCTTTATTAAATAAATTATTATTATTTTTTTTTTTATTATTATTAAGCAAATTTCAGAAGGTGGTGATGGCAAATTTGGATCGGAGTCTATGGAGGCAGATTGTCCGGACCCCTTTGTCCAGTGACAACGATCCTCAATAATGAGAGACCGATTGAAAAAGAGATGGAGTGACTACAGAAGTGCTTTTATTTTTGATAGGCTTGCGTTTGACCACTATCTCACCTGATGGTAAGCGATGATGCTGTCGACGATGGAGCACGCTTGCCTAAAAGTAGCCAGTTTTAATTAAAGACTCCAGGTTAAAGCTATGAGGAAATCGACTTCGCCAGGATATCCCACTTCATATGCATATGGTAAGTGTAAATTTTATTCATTGACTAGGTTCTGCCAGTGGCTTTGCCCGCGTAATAATCGGAAATCATCTCAAGGGAACATACTCCCGTGATATAAAGTATTCTATGTCCTAATCCAGGACATAGTTTACCCGTTTGCTAAGTTCCATACAAATCCGTACTGCCGTTAAGACGTGAAAATGCAACCAACTGACAAACAGACAGAATTACTTTCTCTTTTTAACCAACTTCGAAAAAGGAGGAGGTTCTATGTTCGGGTGTATGTATGTTTTTTTTTCTATGTATGTCCACCGCTTTCTCTGTAATTTGTGAACCGATTTTCAAAATCTTTTTTTATCCGAAAGAATATACTCCCGAGGTGGTCCCATATAAATTTTATAAAAATTGCTTCAGCGGTTATTGAAAAACTGAACAAAAACGAAAAATATGTATACCAAGATGACGTTGTGGTCTTTTCCAATTACGAGTATGTTTAAATTCCAAGTTCCATGTTATTGGGGTTTTTAGTGCTGGTGTATAACAACTATAAAGTGAAAAATAAAAAACTTTTTTAAAAAAAAACAACCGACTTCCAAAAAAGAAAATACACTAAAGATTAAAAAATAACTTTAATTTCAGAAGTCGGTGTCAAATAACGAAGAAATAAAATACAAACACCGACTTCCGAAATTAAAGTTATTTTTAAATTTTTAGTGTATTTATTTTTGGAAGTCGGTTGTTTTTTTTTGTTATAATGAATATTGCAAATAACAACTTCACGATGGTTTATTAAACTCAATATCGCAAGTATCACAATTACTTTCATCTATAATTATTCAATACAAAATAAAAATAAATCTTTTTACATCTTCTTCGAAAATACAACCGGCTATGTAACTACCAACCGAACGCACGAAGTAGCTCACGGCGTTTATGTTTTTTTGAAGTTCTAATATGGCTGTGTGGCAGAACACAGAACGCTGTAAGATGGCCTAACATAACTCGTGTGGCACTACGACAGTGCGGCTGTACGCACCGGTACTGATTCCATTACGAAAATTCATTCACTAATAGCTTTACAGTTAGAAATCAAAATTACTAACTTTCTAAGATTTTCTCAGACATCACTCACACACAGGGCATTATTACATTAGTCTTTACTGTCCTATTGCTGATCTCAATCCTTTCTTTCCATTATTCGCAGTTCGGTTGGGAGAGAAAAATTTTTTTTAAACATTTTTCAATATGCCAAACAAATTTTTTTACTAGAAAAAAAAAATCATAACGTATCGTATTTTTACACGAATAAAAAATTTTACTTCAAAGTAGAAAATTTTAGTTCCATTTATTAATACAAAAAAAATAATCAATAATCTTTTTTAAAAAAAAAAACTCTCTCTCTCTTCTTACAAATCTTGTCAATAATGTTTTATAAATCTTGTATTCATAATCAATCTTGACAATAATACTGATAATAATCAATTAATCTTGTTAATTTTATACTATTCACCATTCGGCATGCAAACATTCATGCAGCCATATTTCATGGCTGTGCTTTAATGTATCTAAACATCTATTGTGTATTACCTACCCATATTTGCAAAATAAATTTCTGTTGTATTCTATTCTAAAAAATAAGTTGCCTATTATTTCATATTTTTTAGGGTAGTTTAAGAAGTACTGCCAGAGATTAACTTTTAAAATAAGTTGACAGACAATTTTACCTCATAATAATTATGTACTCGTAGTATTTGTTTTGATAATACTAGTACTTCACCCGTGATTTCGTCTGCGAGGATTTTGAAAATAAGTATTATATACTTATACATTACTATGGCACTCAGGAATAATGTAGCTTTCTACGGATGAAAGAATTTTCGAAATCGGTTCCGTAGTTCCAGAGATTACCTATAAACAAACTTACAAACTTCACCTCTATAGAACATTAAATAGTATAGACTAACATCAACTTCACTAAGTATTACAAAAAGAACGGCAGAAAAAGAAAATTATAGTAAAAACACGCCTAGCATGTAGAGTCGCTCTGGTGACGCGAGTGCTTATTACGCGCCTGGCGTGGGTTGCTAACGCCAGGCGTGGAATGCATTCGCGTTACGTCAGGTCGTCTCACAGCCGGGTGTGTTTTGCCGCACAGTCGTCTCGTATCCAAAAAATGTTTTGTCTGTGAGGCGCGCACAGCATGTTCGTACGCCAGCCGCATTTGGGGTCTAGCATAGTGATAGTACGCCACAGCCAAGGTGTTAAACATTGAAATAATGCTGGGCACGTATGTAATATTAATACTAATAATATCTGTCGACACATCGCAGAACGTGTATTGCACCTTTTATTGATAAAATATAAATTATAGCCTCATCTCGTAATGGCGTTCTCACAATGGCTGATACTGGATACAATTCTATACCTAATTGATATCGTATTTTTATTCTTAGCCTATCAAAGAAGTCTCAGCGAAACCTCCCTCTCAAGCGGTGCGCTATAAAAGGCGGCGCGCGCCTAGCATTTTTTTTCACTCTGTCTTCGGTCGGCAACGGTTGAACATCGCTACCCTCGTTTGTACTTTCATATTGTTGTTTTCGTAATTAATTTATATCATTTGCAGTAATTAGAGTTTCGGATGTCATAGTTTTAATTTATCATTTGCTGTAATTTCAGTTATTAAATTTTGATTATTAATTAAATAATTTTGGGAAATACTTGTGCGTTTTTTTTTTTTTTTAAACTGTCCTCACTTCTGGTTTCTAAGATCAGAAGTGGGATAGACCACGTGCTTAGTGCTGTTTGTGCCATCTGTTTTAAGTTAACTAAATATCCGTTAGTGTTTGAATTTGACCTAATTACTGCAAGTTTTGTTGTTTGTGGTTTCGCGTGTGTCGGTAAGTGTTAATTTTATTCCTGATCATTTAATTTCTGAGATATGGGACGTTCGACAAGTGTTGAAAAACTAGACGATTCGCGTCGACCGCGTCGTAAACGTTCTCGAACGTTGAGATCGCGTAATCATAGCCATGGTTCTGGAAGGAGCAATCGCACTCCTTCACCGCGTGGATACCGTGAGCGTGCTCATGGTCGTGAACGGACCTCTTCGAGATATCGTAATGTGTCCCGTAGTCCACGGCATGGTCATAGACGTCGTGATACCTCATGTAGCCGCCGTGATTCTCCGCGTAATCAGGCCTTTGGTCAAATATTAGCTCGCTTGAATTCTATTGAGAGCCGTTAGCCGACTTCGACAACGTGTCGCGTGTTTACGCCTGTTGAGGAGCATAGCCCAAGGGGGCACGAAACTTTCACTAGGCAGAAGTCGCGAACGGTCGACCAGGATAATGACGTGACAGATAAGCTCGTTGGGGCATTGTCTTCCTTAGTTCAGGCGAGATCGCATAATTTTTATATTGCTCCCTTTGATCCCAACCTGCACGACTTTGACGTTTGGTGTTCAGAGGTAGATCGCGCTCGTAATTTAAATAAATGGGACGATCGCGAGTGCCTAGGGTGCATAGGAAGCAGTTTGCGTGGTGACGCGAAGTCATGGCTTAATAATTGGATAACAAATGATCGTTCGTGGAGCAACTTCAAGTTACAGTTTCGTTCACTGTGCCCACGTGATGTAGATATTGCGAAACTTGAAAACTACCTACCTGTTGAAGTTTTAACTGTGGTGGGTTTGACATTGGTTTTTCGGGTGAGTAAGTCAGTAGTTACCAGGGGCGATTGATTGTACATGGTCAGGTACGGCCGAGCCCAGGTAAAGTGAATACTCTCGTTCGATCACCGGAACCTACTAACGTTATGAGGGCCTGTAGTTTCTGGGGCTTGCAAGCTATTGTCGCTGTTAAATTGCAGGCCATGCCTCGTAAGACAGCAAGCATATCAAGGCTGCTGAGGAAGGAAACCTATTTTGTGTGGCGTCGAGCAGTATGCTGCTAGCGACTACCCACATAATAAACTGCTTGACTAACGAACCGATTTTAGCAATATTTGTTACCAGTGTCCCATGGAACTTCATACATAATTATGCCAGTGCTATTGGAGTTGTGTGATTTGGGTGACCTCAGCCCCACTGGTCAACTTTCAAGGTTGAGCAACCCCTGAAGGAGTTGGTCCGTGGATGGGTGACTGATTCATTACATACCGAGACTCCTCCGTGCCTCGGATTGGACCTGTTTCAGGATTGTGCAGACCAGATGTGCAGTCGCTCCGTGTGTGCTGCACATGGTGTGTGCCGCGAGACGCGCATGGTGTGCGCTCCGTGGTGCGCAGTGAGGCGCTTCATGGTGCGCATGGAATACGCTGTGTCATGCGTAGTGGCCCGCGTCGTGGTGTGCGGTGGCGCCCTGCGTGATGCGCATGGTGTGCGCTCTGTGGTGCGTGTCGACGCGCTTCATGGTGCTCTGGCGCGGCTAGTGGACGCCTGACGCATGCTCCGCTTTCTTCGAGGCTGGGCAACCGGAAGACTTCTGTTTGGTCTGAGCCTCTGGCTTATGACTTCTGTTTGGCCTGAACCCCTGGTTCATGCTTCTGTTTGGTCTGAGCCCCTGGCTTATGACTTCTGTTTGGTCTGAGCCCCTGGTTCATGGCTTCTGATAGGTCTGAGCCCCTGGCTTATGACTTCTTTTTGGTCTGAGCCCCTGGTTCATGGCTTCTGATAGGTCTGAGCCCCTGGCTTATGACTTCTGTTTGGTCTGAGCCCCTGGTTCATGGCTTCTGATAGGTCTGAGCCCCTGGCTTATGACTTCTGTTTGGCCTGAACCCCTGGTTCATGACTTCTGTTTGGCCTGAACCCCTGGTTCATGACTTCTGTTTGGTCTGAGCCCCTGGCTTATGACTTCTGTTTGGTCTGAACCCCTGGTTCACGCTTCTGTTTGGTCTGAGCCCCTGGCTTATGACTTCTGTTTGGCCTGAACCCCTGGTTCACGCTTCTGTTTGGTCTGAGCCCCTGGCTTATGACTTCTGTTTGGTCTGAGCCCCTGGTTCATGACTTCTGTTTGGTCTGAGCCCCTGGCTTATGACTTCTGTTTGGCCTGAACCTATGGTTCACGCTTCTGTTTGGTCTGAGCCCCTGGCTTATGACTTCTGTTTGGTCTGAGCCCCTGGCTTATGACTTCTGTTTGGTCTGAGCCCCTGGCTTATGACTTCTGTTTGGTCTGAGCCCCTGGCTTATGACTTCTGTTTGGTCTGAGCCCCTGGCTTATGACTTCTGTTTGGTCTGAGCCCCTGGCTTATGACGTCTGTTTGGTCTGAGCCCCTGGCTTATGACTTCTGTTTGGTCTGAGCCCCTGGCTTATGACTTCTGTTTGGTCTGAGCCCCTGGCTTATGACTTCTGTTTGGTCTGAGCCCCTGGCTTATGACTTCTGTTTGGCCTGAACCTATGGTTCATGGCTTCTATTCTGGTTAAGTATATTAGCTTCACTACTATTTATTTATCTTGGCTAGTATTCTACCCAGTGGAAGTCCGGAATTCCATTGCTTGGAATGCTATTTAGTTCCATTTACGTTTTAACGCTTAAAATCACCGTTTTTGCATTGTAACATTTTTTTCTTTCTAGTCTGAAGCATTTAAATTTACATTTCAATTATCTAAGAAACCTTCCTGTTTGGTTGGGTGCCTGATGGTGGGAATGCACGCTCACTGTCGCGTACTTAACAATATTAGTTCAAGTGTTTACTATCCTTTGGCTTCAGACACATAAGTGACGCAAGAAAACAAATGTACAGTATGTGTTACTTTGCAGATGATTATGCTGAGGATGACAGCCAGTCTGGTGATGGTGGCCCTAGTGATGGCGCAAGGCAAGATGCGGTCGAGGACGCCTCGCTGTCAGGAACGGCCGTCTCAGCGAAACCTCCCTCTCAAGCGGTGCGCTATAAAAGGCGGCGCGCGCCTAGCATTTTTTTTCACTCTGTCTTCGGTCGGCAACGGTTGAACATCGCTACCCTCGTTTGTACTTTCATATTGTTGTTTTTGTAATTAATTTATATCATTTGCAGTAATTAGAGTTTCGGATGTCATAGTTATAATTTATCATTTGTTGTAATTTCAGTTATTAAATTTTGATTATTAATTAAATAATTTTGGGAAATACTTGTGCGTTATTTTTTTTTTAAAACTGTCCTCACTTCTGGTTTCTAAGAGAAGTTAATTTACGAAAGTGCGTATAACGCCTGAGATAAATATTTAATGTTTTTCAAATAATTGGATTAACTAATAGATTTATTGTAAATCCAATTTATTCTAGTGTCAAGCCTCATGTTTAATGATTTGATTGACTATATTTATTGTTTTTCTGCCAATCGATCAAATAACAGCTCTTAACTGCTATTTAAGATTTAACAGCAGATTTACACATCTTCTTTTTTCTTTTCGTGTCGATTTTGACTCAAATTTGATCCGACCAGCATGTTGCCACCTATATAGCTTTGTCAGGCTAACTAAGTCAGACATTTGAATTCTCGAAGTTTGGTGGCATTTTCCAGCCTCTGAAGCAAGCCGGATTCCGAAAAGGCGTTAGCACCGTAGACCACATACATACGCTGCGGCAGGTTATGCAGAAGACCGAAGAGTATATATTATCTGCCCCTCTGCCGTTTGTGGACTACCAGAAAGCCTTCGATTCGATTGAAACTTGGAATGTGCTGCAGTTTCTCCAAAGGTCGACTATCGGTACATCGAGATGCTGCATTGGTTGTATAAAAACGCAACCATGTCAGTTCGATTTCAGGACCAGACCTCGAAACCTATCATCCTGTAGCGGGGTGTGTGGTAGGAAGACGTTATTTCTCCGAATCTGTTCACAGCCGCAATGCCTATGTCTTCCAGGTTGAACTGGAGTGGGCTAGGCATGAATGTTAATGGTATGGATATCACATTTCTTTGAATTGCCGACTATACATATAGTTGTCACTGATGAGACTACGGAGGACATCCGTACAATGCACGATGTCCTCAGTAGAGCTTCCAAAAGAGTGGGTCTTAAAATTAACATCGAAGAAACCAAAGAAACTACATGAGTATTTGGGCACCCAGTCATATCAAAATCGGACACGCTACATTCAAAGTTGTAGACGAGTAGGTCTACCAGGGACAAACGGTCCAGTTAGGTAGGGCTAACTTCGAGAAAGAGGTCAACCGTCGAATCCGACTCGGCTGGGCGGCGTTCAGGAAGTTGCGTGGTATCTTCTCGTCTCACAAACCACAGTGTCTCAAGACGAAAGTCTATGACCTGTGCGTGTTGCCAGTGATGACTTATGGAACCGAAACGTGGTCGCCTACACTGGGCCTTATCAGAAGGCTTATCACCCAAAGGGCAATGGAGAAGGGAATGCTCGGCGTTTCCTTACGTGATCAAAATATCAGGAATGATGATATCCGCGAGAGAACTAAGGTTACCGACATAGTCCGAAGAATCGCCAAACTGAAGAGGCAGTGGGCAGGGCACATTGTTCGCAGAACAGATGGTCGATGTGGATGAAAAGTTCTGGTGTGGCGACCGCGTACTGGAAGACGCAGCGTTAGAAGGCCTCCCACAAGGTGGACCCATGTCCTGGTGAGGGTCGCGGGTAGACGATGGATGCGAGACGCACAGGACTGGTTGTTGTGGCGACACTTGAGTAGATCTATGTCCAGCAGTGGACGTCTCTTGGCTGAAATGATGATGATGATGACTGTTTTGGTAGGAACAGCGAGCTATATAGTATACATATATTTAAGGATTTAATGATTGTAAGTCTTTTTTTAAGCCTTTTCCTTAACCTTTTCCAAACAAGTTATTAACATCACAGTAAGCAGAATATTCCACGAATGCAGTTAGCTATGTGAAGGAGGAAGTTTAATCTCGCGAAGTGTGATTGAAAAGTATAAACTAATAAAATTGGAGTCGGTACATTAAGTGAATTTCCACATAAATCTTGCACGTCACTGCTGTTCCAGCGCCCGGTACTACGGAGCTACGAATGTTTTGGATACGTGATATGAGTTTTATTTTTCGACCATCGATGACTTCACATCACACAACAACAGCAAACAACAAAAACATAGCATCCACAACAACAACACAACAACACCATCAAAAACAATGACATAACCACCTTTGTTATCTTTGTATGAAATATGTGGAAAAGAAGAGTATTGACTTGTAGTATATGAAATCACTAACTACTGCCAGCGGCTTCGCCCGCGTGGAGTAAGTACTTCTCTCTTTATAACTTCAAATTTGATCATCAAGTCTCATACAAACTTTTAACCCTCACTTTAACCCCTTAGGGAATGAATTTCCAAAAACCATTTCTTATTGCTCCCCTACATTACAAAAGGAAGCCGTGTGCAAAATTTCACGTCCTAGTCCCAGTAGTTTCGGCTGTGCGTTGATATGTCAGTCAGTCAGTTAGATAATCAGTTTCTCCTTTTTTATAGCAGACTGATACTGATAGTAGACTGTATTGTGGTAGTTCCTAATCTTTTTCTTCTGATACCTGCTTATTTATTGAGATTGTGGAGTTTCTTATGACAACCAATTGGAACCGTGCACCTGGTTTCTGAAGTTTTATATATGCCCGTTTGAGTTCATGTGAAATAAAATATTTTAATTTGGATCAATTGTAAAAAATTAATACTACGAGTATTTACGATCTCAACTTTTATTTTTACAATTACTACACTATTTACAAACTTATAACGTACTTGACAGCAACAAAAACTCCTAACTAAATAAAGCTATAAAATACGGGGTCAAAAAATTCCTCCGCATCGCTGTCGATCGGAAGTGTGCCCAAAAGATTGGTGGCATTGTCACGTTGTATGGCAATGCTTAACCTTTGGCCGAGGTAAAATCCAGCCCTTGGGTCACGCGAAGTGTCAACAATGCGTTTCAATAGATCTTTAAATAATAGGTATATGAGCACTTGGACCCCACGGCACAAGGGTTTTAACCCCAAACAACTCGAAAATGTAACTACCAACGAGGTTGTTATATTTCCGCCGCTTGAGGTTCTCGCTACCGCAGCGGCAGCACCAGCACTGCTCATTTAAAAATAATGTACGATGAGAATGTATTAAAAATTGAAATTATTTTTTTTATCATATTTGATGCATTAGTCATTGTTAGTAATTAAAAGTATTTTTTTTTTCTAAAACTGCTTTTTATCTGGGACAATGAACTAAACAGTTAAAATAAATTCTAGTAAGTATTTGGCGTGTATGTGCTTACCTAAATTCTTAAAAGCTTGAGGCACTACCCGTTACTGGTTACAAGTTAGGCGGACAGGTTAGATTAGAAGGGGATGGCTGGGTCCAGTGAGCGAGTGAATCGAGCGAACACACCCTGCCATCCCCTTCGTGGTTATTTTTTTTTAGAAGTAGGAGCCCCGTGAAGCAGGGCTCCGTCGACCACCTCACCTTTTTACGGGGCTCCGTCGTCTTTCCTTACTTACAACTGTCGTTAGCACATAACACCTCCCTATTTCAACCGTTCTGTTAGATTTAAGCATAGACGAGAGCATTTGATACGTATGCTTGTGATCGCAAGTTGTTTAACCTTTTGATTTTTGTGAGCCTTTTTTTTGAAGATTTTTGTGCAATTAATAGTATTTTTTATTGTTTGTGGCTTTTTGGAAAATTTTAGCTACATTTTTCATAGTCGGCACCGGCTACAATTCCGGAACTCGGCGCTGGCTGCCGAAAAAAAAAATGCTGCGCCTAATGTACAATTTGCAAGTGTTTGGAACCTAACCTTTGAAAATACATAATCATCATGACAATGGACTATTGTCCAGCCCATGTTCCACAAAAATTACAGATGGCAATGTCCCTCGTCTTTGAAAAAAGACTGCTTCTTTTGTTAAAAAAACAAAAGTTTTATTTGTTCAATGTTGATGGACAGCACCACTAGTGTGATTTTTGTGGAACATGGCTTGGAAAATATGGTGTTTAAAGTATTTTTAATTGATCTAAATGTTTTTGATTCTGACTGTACATTTTTATCGTTTCGTGTAGAGTTGAAAAGTTTTTGTTAGGTTATTTTATATCGTGTAGAGCCGGGATCGGTGAGAGTTGGGATGAAGCCTCATCGCTTACCATCAGGTGAGATAGTGGTCAAACAGGGCTCTATCAATAACAAAAAAAAAAGATTTACTGCATCAATATAGCTACTCAGAAAAGCTCCCTCCAATAGTTTACACTTTATACCTCTGTGGCACCCAGTTACGGGTTAACTCTCAAGAAAAGTTAGCGAAAACCTTAGCGTTCATAAGTCAGCGTCCGTATTGGAACTTAAGACTTATGCCGTTTTGCCCCAACTAATATATTCACAGGAGCGATTTACTACTTATCCGTGTACTCTTTTGCTTCTTTGACGGGTAGGATTCAGGTTAAGTTCTGGTTTTGTTAAGTACCTTAGCGGTTTAATGTTATGTATCATAGAGTAACCTGGACAAACAGCAACGGTCATTCAATCATTTATTAGTCATTTATAAGGCATCACGCACCACGGGCGGTCCCCGCATTTGACATTTTTACGTATTAAAACTTTTTTAAAATACCCTGAATGCATATTTTTGATAAAAAATTATGGTAACTACAGACAATATCATGCCCTGAGTGATTGAACCTTGCCACAGTATAAAAAACCTTGCGTTATAGTAATAATAGAGGTTTAAAACGCGTGAGTCGACATGTACAAATTTGTACATGCGGTGCCTGAGGGTAGCGGTGTCAACATGTACAAATTTGTACACTAACTACTCGTAACTTGATTGTACACCAAAACAAATAACAACAACAATGTATACTTTAATATCATCGGACCACTAGACTTACAGCGATGTGCCAACAGTTCGTGGTGGACATCCCACTCGTACACACAAAACGTTTTGGGAGCACATTCGCTATGCGTACAGCTAAGGAGTGGAATTCCCTGCCGGTGTCTATTTTCTGATAGCTACAACCTGGGGGTCTTTATTTCTAGGCAAGCGTGCTTCACCGTCGACCACCACCAAGCCATCATCACACCACACATCACACACCACACACACACACACACACACACACACACACACACACCACACACACCACACACACCACACACACTCACACATCATCATCGTCATCGCTTACCATCAAGTACGTGGTTAAGGGCGAATCAATCTATGATAAAAAACCGGCCAAGTGCCAGACGTACTCGATCAGGGCGGGTTCCGTGTCAACTAGTAGGTGTGTAAATAGTTCGTCCATCACTGGAATCGTATCTCGAAAATCGTTGTAAACCCAAAACAATTTTTTTTTTGAGTTGTAACCATAAATTTGCGGTATTCGGATTGTTTTCTTTACTTGTGCTATATGACAATGCTTCTTGATAAAATTTCATGATTCTAGGTCAATGGGAAGTACCATATAGGTTTTGATTCTCTGATTTTGAGTGTCAAAATATACGGCATAAACGTTTGCTTGCTTAAAAGTTTGCTTTTTCACTGCTCCAAGGGATTGCAGACCTGGGCCTGCAGTCTCACACAGATTAATTAGAGATTTCGTTAATCAGAAATTAACGATCGCGTAACGACCGAATTCGTTCGCTAAGAATTTAATGTTGCAAGGATGCAAACTTTTATGTCCTTTAATATTTTGCCAAATTAATTTAATTGTAACAAGCGCTAAAAGTTATTCATTAAAATTAAAGTAAATTATAAGTTTTCATGAAAAATAGTGCGTGCAAGTTAAAATTTACGCCGTCACTGTACATATTTCAAGAAAATCAATAATTTTTTCAGGTCATGATCTAAAATTTTTCCTCACAAATAAGGGAGTTTTTCAATGGCTAGTAATATAGCAATCGGTAGCTAACGAAAGTTTCGCTATCAATGTCGAGACTGCAGGCCCTGAGTATTTGATATAAATTTCAGCTTAATACCTCCACGCGTTCCTGACAAAAAGGGTTTTAACAAACGGACAGACTTGATCCTATAAGGGTTCCTTCTTTCCTTTTGAGATACGGAACCCTAAATACAATCAATTCCAACAACACAACACAATATGTTCTACACATACTTCTCTTGGCTCTCTATTTATCACCATATCATCTTGTTCTTTTTCTACTCTTATAACCATCCACATTAATAATCAAGACTATATTGTTTGCTGTTTTTATTTAGAATAGCACATTAGCTAATGTAATGGTATTTCTGTAGTAGAGGACCTTTTCCTTACAAAGGGACTGTTACAGGCTGGTGTTAAGGCGGATATATCCGCCAAGTGGCGCCCTCATTGAATAAAAAATCCTCAGCATAGAAAATAAAGATTACAGAATCCTATGTTACAAACGGCCGTTTTTGACACTTTTGCTTACTACTACTGACTGGCCTGTTGGTCTAGTGGTTAGTGACCCTGACTGCTATGCCGGAGGTCGTGGGTTCGATTCCCACCCAGGACAAATGTTTGTGTAATGAGCACGATCATTTGTTCTGTGTCTGGGTGTAATTTATCTATAATATGTATGTATTTAGAAAAATATAAGTATGTTTATCAGTTGTCTAGTACCCATAACACAAGCTCTGCTTAGCTTGGGACTAGATGGCGTTGTGTGATAGTTCTGGAATATTATTATTATTATTACTTTGGATACGAAATATTTTGAGTCCTGTTTTAACAATGTAAAAATATCTCATCTTATTTTAACAAACCCAACATAGGATTCTTTTATCTTTATTTTCTATGCTAAGATACGAATTTTTATTCAATAAGGGCGCCACTTATGGGGAGGTAGGCCCTTAAGAGACACTAAATACTCAGGGGTTTATTTTATAACAGAACTCGATCCATCTAGAGATATAGTTTCTGCACTCAGTCCATGGTGAGCCATCGTATGTAGGCCTTTATTCCAACTAGCTCCAGATTCTTGAGCATAGACGCTGAGTTGCTGGCCTGTTGGTTTTCTATCGGTTGCATTGTGGAGAGTGTGCGATGGAATTACATAGCTTAATGCCACCAAGCCCGTTCCATCATCGGACTGCTAGACGTACGGTGATGCGCCACCGGTATATGGTGGACATACCACCCACACACACAAAACGTTTTGCGAATACATTAATTGTGCGTATAGCTGAGGAGTTGAATTCCATACCAGAATTTGTGTTTCCTAATAGCTACAACCTGGGCGTCTTAAAGTCAAGAGTGAATACGTTAAAGAACCCACCTCTCTCCAGTAGCAGATTAGGCTTTGGTTTTATTTATTTTTTTCGTGGGTGGGAAATCATCAAATAACTTCTCCCACTCTGCGTGGAGCGGGAGAGCGTGTCAGACTCTTACTGACTAAGACCCACCCGTATTCCTTCAGGTGCCATCGATCCATCGATCACTCCAGTAATCCCGACAGGAGCAGATTAGGCCTAACAGTTTATTTAGAGTGTCTATGAGTGAATTCGGTACTCCTAAGGTTCGTATACGTACTTAAAAAGCACGTTCACGACCGTTTTTTCCATCTCCATGCATGCTCTGCACAGGGGACTATCTGTAACACCTATTGATGGTGACTGAAAGGCACTATGGGTTCGGGACCGAAGATTACCGTGCCAGATCCTATCCTAGCTAACTCATCAGCTGCACCATTCCATCTCTGCTTACCCCGTCCTTGTGTATGGATGTGATGTTGAGTTTTATGATCAAAGCAACAGTAAGACCGAATAGGATATCCAATATGTTTGGAGCTAAGCGTCGCAGGACTGACCTTAAAAGATAAAGTAAATACTGGATGATTATGATGCCTTTGAAGTCCGAACTCACACGATACTTGCTGTGCAAAATAAATTTATTTTGTTCTGAAAAAATTGAAAAAAAAAACCACAGAGAATCGAGAAGCTAAGCGGTCAGTGCTTGAGACGATATTATTAAAAGTGTCCATACAGATCTAAACCCCTAAGTATAATCTGTATATATAAAATTCAAAGTCCTAACTGTTGATATATCAACGCACAGTCAAAACTGCTGGTCCTAGAGACATGAAATTCGGAGGGTGTGTTCAATGTGAAGAGTCGGTATCCACTAAGAAAGGGTTTTTCTAAATTCCACCCTTAAGGGGTTGAAAAAGGGGTTGAACGTTTATGATAAGGGAAGTAGGTACTAATTCCACGAGGGGGAAGCCGCCGGCAGAAGCTAGCTACACACAGCAACAGTGCCTATACTTTAGTAGCCATTTACTAGCACACACAGCAACAGTGTCTATATTTTAGTAGCCATTTACAAGCACACACAGCAACAGTTCCTATATTTTAGTAGCCATTTACAAGCACACACAACAACAGCGCCTACATTTTAGTAGCCATTTACAAGCACACACAGCAACAGTGTCTATATTTTAGTAGCCATTTACAAGCACACACAGCAACAGTTCCTATATTTTAGTAGCCATTTACAAGCACACACAACAACAGCGCCTATATTTTAGTAGCCATTTACAAGCACACACAGCAACAGTGCCTATATTTTAATAATATGTAATTATAATTAGTCCACGTCACCATTCGTTACCAGCTTCTTTAACACCGCCTTTATAAGGCTAATCCCACACTTACAGGTTCACATCCCAAATAAATACAAACCATAAATTCAAACAGCCCTTCTGAGTTCCAGAAGGAAACCAAAACAAAAAAAAATCTAATGAAAATCGCAAAATGAATTTCGTTCGAATAGAGCCTTATCGGTCGGGCACAGCCGGTCGCGGATCGGAATGAAAATATAACATAACTAAAGTCAACAAAGCACAAAATTAGTTTTTATCCGAAAATAGTAAGAAAAAACTGGTGGCCGCGAATGCGAGGATAGAAAATGGGACTCGCGTTGAGGTTGAGTAGTTCGATATTAAATAATTTTTGCACATAACATGGAATCTATTTTGAACGCAGGCGAAGTAGGTACTTACTATATTTAATAATAGGGTAGATGACTAAAAATATCTCACTCATAATATCAAAAAATATTGGATAATTTATTTTTTCTTCAGTCATGTAAACAAAAAAAAGTTGGCCGTCACGTGACGCCCGGCAGATGTGAAACATCTATTTTAATATTAGATTTCAAAATTATTGTTTGTTGTTGTTGGTCTTCTTTGTTGTTGTTGTTGGTTGTTGTTGTTGGTTGTTGCTTGTTGTTGGTTTTTGTTAGTTGTTGGTTGTTGTTAGTTGAAGATAAACGAAGACGACACGGTTGGCGCAGGTTGAGCGTTCGGCTGCTGCACTGCGCGTCGCGGGTTCGTTTCCCGCACGGAACAAATATTTGTAAGACCTGCAGATAGTTGTTCCGGGTCTGGCTGTCTTGTGTATGTGAGTATACATGTTTGTGAACGCACCCACGATACAGGAGTAATTCCTAGTGTGGGCAAAGTTTAAAAAAAGTTGTTGATGGTGGTGTTGTGTTGTTGTTGGTGGTGTTGTTGGTGGTGTTGTGTTATTGTTGGTGGTATTGTGTTTTTGTTGTGTGTTGTGTTACTGTTTTCGCATAGATGTTTATTGGGAGAAGAGATTCGAGAGCGGCGGCGTAGTGTGGGCATCGTGGCATGACAGCGTCATGCCGTTTGCCGTCACGGCAATCGAGTCCATTTTACAGCCAAGGCGCGCCAATAGATGTTTCACATCAAAATGAAAAGGATACAGTGTGTTGAAATTTCACGTAGTGTTACAATCACTTAAAAAAATTATCACTTTTTACCTACAAATGACGTAATGCCCCCCCCCCCACTCCCAAACTTTGATGCCTTTTATCTTTGCTATTTTGTTCGATTTGGGAAAACAAAACAACGCGTCCAATATTCTTTAATTAATAAACAAACTTATGGACTTTAATAACCATTTTTGTCTTACCTAGGAATCATCTCAATTTACGCCACTGTGGGAAAATTTTTAAAAAGTGAAGAAAATGGATGATAAATAGAAATCATTTTATTACATAAACACACAGTGTAATGTTATCCACTAAAAATATTTACGTCATTCTACTAGATATACTTGTTGAACTGTAAATTATCACTAATATTAGCTAATTGATACAAAATCATTTAACAAAAGGACATTGTAAGAAAAAATTTTCACTTAACATTTTATGCGTCACTATCTGGGTCAAATTCATCAACATTAACTGTAGGCACAGTAAGAATATTATAGGCTGAATAAATTGTATTTATGCTAACTGTAGCAACATCAAAATCCTCCGTCATCTTAATTTCTTTAACATGAGCGCACAGACTGAGGAACTATAATTTTAAAGATGATTTACGACTTTGAAAATTATGTTTTTTTTAAGTTTTATTAAAAACAACCTATTTGCAAAAAAACAACAAAAATATATTAAATTTCAAAAAACCCGACTGATAAAAAGAAACTAAAAAGTTCCTAACAAGTCACTTTTCAAGCAGTCTGATGAAGTTGGTGGAATTTATGTTAGTTCAATCACAGATTCGGTGCCACCAACTGCATCAGACTGCTTGAAAAGTATCTTGTTTCGGACATTTTAGTTGTTTTTTTATTTGTCGTGTTTTTTGATATTTTTAATTTTTTATTGCCTACATTTTAGTGAGTCATAGCTAAGCTGCTAAGCAAGTCAGTCCTGAAACCAACGCGTTTCAATCTTCGCAGACATAATTTCAGAATAGGCGTTCTCAAATACACATCATAATTGAATGCTTGGCTCCTTATAGATGATAGCGTGATTATTTTCATTTCAGAAGTTAAATGCAACTTCGATTTTATTATGTTTTCCTTGGTTTATCTAACATTTAGAAAAATATCGAATTAAAATGTCAATGCAGTCTGAAAAATTTATTATTTTTGAAATATCATCTTATATTATACTCAAGAAAAAAAAAAAACAAATAAAGAATTTGTTATAGAACTAGCTACAACCAATTCAACAGATCGAACTTGTGGTAATGTGTCATTCAAAACAGATGCAATATTGCACTGTTGCTGAACCCTCATAGCAAATAGCGTGATAATTTATAGCCTATTGTATGACCAGACCTATAAGGATTATTTATGCAAAATTTGAACGGAAACAGCGTTGTAGTTTTTGCGCCAATTGAAAACATTACTCTACATTTCGACTGTTTTAAAAATGGGTTATTTTTTTTTTTGCAAAAACCCCAAAAAAAATGCAATAATAATTGTTGCCATCTTTATTAATTACCCAGATTCGTTTCAGGTGTCAAAATGGAAGGTACGAGATTTTCCACAAAAACCAGTTTTCCCTTTTTCACCCCGATATGGGTTGATTGTAAAAAAAATTTTTGACCCGTTCGATTTATTTTACTCTCAGACCATTTATATTAAATACCCATTTTCGAGTTTGTTGAAGCAAGCAGTCAAATCCTCTTTTAAAAACTTCAACACCAGTTTTCACCACTTTTGGGTTTGTTTTTCGAAAAATACAAAAACACGTAATTCTTATTTTTTCATTAAGATTATTCATGCCAAGTTTCAACTTTATGGAACCAAGCGTTACGATTCTTCCACACAAACTTTAACACCCTCTATACCCCCATTGGAGGATCGTTTTTGAAAAACGAATAATGTCAAATTTTTTTATTTAGTTAGATACACGTTTCTGTCAAGTTTCAAGTTTTTAAACCCAAACAGAACGATTTTTCGTACAAATTATTTTCCTCCTTGCCCCCCCCCCCCCCCCGTTATGGGTTGAATTTCGAAAAATCCTTTCTTATTCTCGTCTACGTCTTAAAAAACAACACCTGTGAAAAAAATCAACTTTGTAGGTCCAAGGATTTAGCCTGGGCGTTGACGAGTCAGTGTCAGTCAGGTCTTCTCCTTTTATCTCTATAGATACTCGTGATAAGGTGAAACGTTGTTTGAAAATTATTGCCTTCCAAACTGGACTCGCATATACAGGTTGTAACGGAAAGGTGTGGGCATATTTAAAGAACCGGTTCTGTCCATGGAAATGAACAAATTTCTCTTAAAAAAATAGAAAATTCCCATAAAAAAAATTGGACTTTCCACACAAAGCTATCATCAGCTGATCAATATTTGAATGAGAGGTAAAATTTTTTTTTTAATATTTCCTTAGGTTTTATTGAAAAAACCTACGAAATAGTCGAAGTAGAACCTCCTCCTTTTTTGAAGTCGGCTAAAAAACAATTTTCACAATCCCCGATGTTTTTTTGGATTACTTTTTGTTTTGTTTTTTTTTTCTTTTATAAAGTTCACGTTTCTAGTAGTTATTATTAGTTTTATTATTTTTTGTTAGAACGGCCACAGAAATACACATTTTGTGAAATTTCCACTGTCTACCTATTACGGATCATGAGATACAGCCCGCTGACAAACAGACGGACGAACGGACGGGCAGCGGAGGCTTAGTACTAGGGTACCTTTTGGTTATCCGTCGGGTACGGAACCCTAAATATGACTATTCCACCCATAAAGCCGATACCAATAAGTTCATAATTCTTTATTGTACACCAAAAATTTCACATAATACTTAGTGGTTACACAATGCATGTACAAAGGCGAGCTTAACTCAATGTTGAGTTTTCTCCCAGCAAACCTTTGAGTGATAGAGAGAGATCACATTTGAGGGTAGGATCCAGTGCACAAAACATATAAACCTACATAAATAATTCCAAATGTATATTATACCTACATACTAATAAATACCAATATATACTAATATTATGTCAATTTGAAAGGAAGTGCTCTTTGATTTTCTTCTTGAAGACATCTAGAGAAGGACTGTCGCATAGTGAGTGTGGGAGAGAGTTCCAGAGACGCACTGCAGTAACAGAAAAGGAGCCATTATAGCGGCTGGAAGTGTGACGCGGAGTACGAAGGAGAAAAGAATTGACAGTGCGACAGGGTTTACCCCTCGGGATGAAGTACTCAAACCGTTCACGAAGGTATTGAGGAGAAAAAGGATTGTGCAGGATAGTATAGAGAAGAGATAGGGTATGGGTATCTCGCCGACGCCGAATCGTCAGCCACCTCAATTTGGTCCGAAACTCCGACACATGGTCGTATTTGTGGAGGCCAAAAATGAAGCGGATGCACAAGTTCTGCAGTCACTCGAGTTTATTTAGGAGTACCTCCGTAGCATCTAGAATACAGACATCCGCATAGTCTATTAGCGGTAGGAGAAGAGATTGAGCAAGAGTGACCTTAGTGTGAAATGGTAAGAATTTTTGGAGACGTTTAAGAGACTGAAAAGAGTAGAAGACCCTCTTACTAACATCTGCAATATGTACTTCCCAAGAGAGGTTAGTGTTCATATGGACGCCTAGATTTTTAGCGGTTTTCGAGTACAATATGGGCACCGAATCATACACTACCGGCGGGAGAGACTGGTGATCTAAAAGGCTGAGCATGTATCTGCCACCAATAATGAGCGCTTGCGATTTAGTTGGGTTCAGTAAGAGTCCAAAGGATTTAGCACACTTGTTGATATTTTCAAGGTCATCATTGATGGCATCCACAGCCCCAGCGAGTTCACCCACTTTAAAGTGACGGTATAACTGCAAGTCGTCTGCATAGAGATGATAGTTAGAAATTAGGACCTTAGTGATAGCGTTTATAAAAACTGAGAAAAGAAGAGGAGAGAGAACGCCACCCTGAGGTACACCCGCAGTCAAATCATACCACTCAGAGGAACCCTCATCAGACAAACAGACTGCGAGTGACCCCGAAGATAAGATTTGAACCACTCAATTACCGGCGCAGAGACATTAAGGGAGGAAAGAATTCCTAAGAGGAAGAATAAGTCTATAATTTTGAAAAAAAAGAAAACATTTTTTGCTTTCTTTTTCGTAGTTTACATTAAATTACAGGAAAACCTGTAAGAGGTGCGTAGTTTAAAAAATAAACCTGAAAAAGATATGATTCGTTTCCTTTTTCGTGGGAGTTCAACTCGCACTTATTTATACGAGTATTTCGTTCCAGAAAGAAACAAATTTTCCAAAATACACTTTGACCTTTTATGGTTAACCCTAAGAAGGTTTGCCAAACTGACCCATTTTTCCATTTAAATGAGAGTCCTTGACTAATGTAACAAATACTTAAAATTCCAAATTTTATTCAACACTGTAACCCCCGAAAGCTAATATTATTGATCTTTCCCAACCCTTATCACACCACTCACCGATGGCACGCTAGGGTTGACTTTATGAGTACATATCCCGGTCCTGTTACCAAAGCGCGGGGTCCAATAGGCCCCGATGCTAATTGTGAGGGTTGACTGAAATTAGAAGCGTCAGACGACGGGTTAAATTGACTATTTCTATCGATGTTGCTTGTTTGTGTTTGTATCCGTTGAATTCCGTTGTTTATTCTTAGGTGGAGTGTAGATATATCTATGTAATGTGTCGACTTTGTTCGGGAAAATTAGCGTCTGCACTGCAGCTCATCCAAAGTTAAAGGAAATGTGCCGTTTATAGAATTGATTACTAGCAGTAGAAAGATTAATGATGTAAGTGAAATATGTAAAAACTTTCTCAAGTTTAAGGGAGAGTTCCAAGCGTATCTCCACGAGGACACGACTAACTATATATGTTGTAACACACTTTGTAATTGCAACCAAGGCGAGGGCATTTTGCAGTCGAGAAGCTGCAATGACAATTGCTTACGTGTATCAACACACATTCTTGACATAATACATTCACACTCAACTTAATATTGTGAGAAATGACTACCAGGTGACCAGTTTGGCTGTCTCGTGACTAGTGGGAGCTGTTCTGTGACCAGCCTGATACAATAACTGTAATAAAATGTGGCGAAGGCCGCTCATTTTCGTTAGAAGAAAAGGTTTTTATACCATATTACTTGGTTGTCAAGTTACTCTATAGTATACTACAGAAGAACTCGTCAAATTGAGAAAATTTGAAGCTAAATCAACAATGACAGCTTGAACTCGAATCGGATGAAACACTATAGCGACCATACAAACAGAACGACTACTTAACTTCAAATCATGTTTGCTTGGCTCGGATCGGGTGCAGTGCTTATTGGGTGTCACAAAAAACCTAACTGTAAAAAATAAATAAAAAGTTCCAAACAAGTCACTTTTCATTTTCAAGCAGTCTGATGCAGTTGGTGGCAGTTATTTATTTTAGATGGCTGCTCGTCCGTACTGCTGGCAATTAATGCCCGTGTTCCACAGGGGTCGGTGCTCTCGGCAACATTGTTTTTACTGCATATTAACCGGTTCATGGTGGACATCCCATCCATACGCACAAAGCGTTTTGAGAACACATTCATTGTGCGTACAGCTCGGGAGTGGAATTCCCTACCGGAGTCTGTGTTTCCTTATAGCTACAACCTGGGAGT
Source organism: Polia nebulosa (assembly GCA_951329385.1). Classification (NCBI taxonomy): domain Eukaryota; kingdom Metazoa; phylum Arthropoda; class Insecta; order Lepidoptera; family Noctuidae; genus Polia; species Polia nebulosa. Next base: position 26,314,930 of record OX589602.1, read on the forward strand.
CTTTAAGTTAAGAGTGAATAGGTTACTTCTAGGCAAGCGTGCTTCATCTTCAGTCACATCATCGCTTACCATCAGGTGAGATAGTGGTCAAACGCGTGCCTATCAACAATAAAAAAAAAAGTTTTTAGTTATTTTTTTTTTATTGATTTCATGCCACTAATTGCATCAGACTGCTTGTGAAGTGACTTGTTTGGAACTTGTTAGTTATTAGTTATTTTTTACAGTCAGGTGTTTTGAAAAAAAAAAAAAAACTACATATTAGTGACTTATATTTTTGGAATCGCCTCCTCGAACCCTTTATTTTGATACCCCACTTAATACAGTTCGTCGACTTTATTTTTTTTCTTTTTCACAATATTATGGCGACTGGTTGTCGCCATATTGTATTTTGATTATTGTCATGTCTTTAGTAGCACTCGCAAGATTAAGACGAATCAATTGATGTAAGAATTATCAAAATCGGTCCACGCGTTAGGCCTCTATAGTTTCACAAAGGAAAAAACATATATACATACATAGGCTGATAAAAACACATTACCCTCCCTTGCGTCTCGCAGTCTGCAGTACAGCTTCTGCCTATAGAAATGAACAACTTTTTTCAAGAAAGTCATCATCTCAGCCTTTTAACGTCCCCACTGCTGGGGCACAGGCCTCCTCTTCGTGAGAGGGTGTCGGCCGTAATCCACCACGCGGGCCCAATGCGGATTGGTGAATGTCATATGTCTTCGAATTTTTGGTTCTGGGACATGCCGGTTTCCTCACGATGTTTTCCTTCACCGTTTTGAGAGCAGTGGTTATGATATAATTTACACAAAGTAAAGCGCCTGTCTGGGTTTGAACTCACGACCTACAACTTGTAAGTCGCGGCCAATACCACTGGGCCACCACTGCTCTATCGACTGACAGATAGACAGACGCTCGAGTGATCCTATAAGGGTGGCGGTTTTACATTTCGATATCGGAACCCTAAAAAGTACCGGCACATAAAAAATTCAGTCCATTTTTAAATCTATTAAAGTGCAGGTCATGACGATAACCAATTAGAATTTCCAGTAACAAACTAATTGATTTCGTATTCCCAAAAAAAAAAAACCTTTCCAATTAATCTATTCTTTTGGAAACTAGACGTTTTCCAATTTACTAATTGATTCAGATGGTTTTTCCAGCTATTGCAACTCTATTAAGGAGCTAGGTAACATTTTACAATAAAATGTTTTTGTAAGGGTAAATGTTGAGGTTTTATTTTTAACTTTCAATCTGTAGTAAACATCGTTAACATAACTTCATAAAGGCGAAACTTTGTGTGTGTGTGAGTATATGTGTGTAACTTCTTCACGCTCAAATGGGTAGACGGATTCGGATGAAATTTAATATCAGAATAGCTTATATCCTGAATTAACACATAGGCCAGCAAACAGTATTAATAAACATAATAATAATCATTTATTTATTTGCACAAACATGAGTGAGTACAATAATACATACAACAAAAATAATGTCAGCATGAAAGAGATGTTATTATAAATATAAAAACAGATCATCACGTTTGCCTAAAACAATGGCTCTCTAAAATATGTGTAATCTATGTATATACAGGGTGTAACGGAAAGGTGTGGTCATGTTTAAGGAGCCGGTTCTGCCCATGGAAATGAACAACTTTCTCTAAGAAAAGTCGGAAATTACAAAAAAAAATATTGTACTTTCCATACAAACTTATCATCAGCTGATCAATATTTGTATGGGAGGCAAAAAAAAATTTAGAATTTCCTCGGATTTTTTTAAAGAAAGTAGTTTATATCGATGGGCAGATACAGTTCTTAAAATATGACCACACCTTTCCGTTACACCCTGTATAAGGAGAAGGCCTGACTCACTGACTTGGACCTAGAAAGCTAATTTTTTTCACAGGTGTTGTTTTTAAGACATAGACGAGGAATAAGAAAGGATTTTTCAAAATTCAACCCATAAGGGGGGGAAAAAGGGAGAAACTTGACAAGAACGTGTATCTAATTAAATAAATAGATTTGACATAATTCGTTTTTCAAAAATGACCCTCCAATGGGGGTATAGAGAGTGTTAAAGTTTGTATGGAAGAATCTTAACACTTAGTTCCATAAAGTTGAAACTTGGCAAGAATAATCTTGATGAAAAAATAAGAATTACGTGTTTTTGTATTTTTCGAAAGTCAACCCCAAAAGTAGTGAAAAATGGTGTTGAAGTTTTTAAAGAAGGAGTTGACTGCTTGCTTCAACAAATTCGAAAATTGGTATAAATAGTCTGAAAGTAAAATAATTCGACCTAGTCAAACGATTTTTTTTACAATCAACCCCTATCGGGGTAAAAACGGGAAAACTGGTCTGTGTGAAAAATCTCATACATTCCATTTTGAAACCTGATACTAATCTGGGTAATTAGTAAAGATCGCAACAATTATTTATTTTTTTTCTTTTTAGGGTTGGTTAATCTATCATCATCAGCCTTTTAATGTCCCTACTGCTGGGGCACAGGCCTTCTCTCTGTGAGAGGTTGTGGGCCGTAATCCACCACGCGGGCCCAATGCGGATTGGTGGATGTCACATGTCTTCAAATTTTTGGTTCTAGGACATGCCGGTTTCCTCACGATGTTTTCCTTCACCATTTTGAGAGCAGTGGTGATGAAATAATTTGCACAAAGTAAAGCGCCTGCTGGGGTTTGAACTCATGACCTACAACTTGTAAGTCGCGGTCAATACCACTGGGCCACCACTACTCTAATAATCTATTAATCTATACATATTATTACACATTATACTATCTAATAATCATACATTTTTAAAACAGTAGAAATGTGGAGAGATGGTTTCACTTGGCGCAAAAACTACTACGAGGATTTCGTTCAAATTTTGCGTAACTAATCTTTATAGGTCTGGTCATATAATAGCCTATAAATTTATAAATTATCACGCTATTTGCTATGGGGAGTGAGCAATATTGCAATATTGCATTTGTTTTTAATGACACTTTACCACAAGTTCAATCACCAGCTGCAACAAATTCTTTATGTGTTATTTTATCTTTTTGAGTATAAGATGATATTTTAAAAACAATAATGAAATGAATTTTTCAAATTACATTGACACTTTAGTTCGATATTTTTCTAAATGTTGGAAAAACCAAGCAAAACATAATAAAATCGAAGTTGCATATAGTTATGAATTAAACTTCTAAAATGAAAATAATCACGCTATCATCTACAAGGAGCCAAGCATTCTATTATGACGTGTATTGAACGCCTATTTTGAAATTATGTCAGCGAAGATCGTAGCGCGTTAGTTTCAGGACTGACTTGCTTATCCATTTTGGTGATTCTTTTGTTAATCTTTTAAAGTAATCTGACTGTTATCATGCAATTATTATTATTTTCCATTCTTACTACTTTTCACAGATGACGGTGGACCGCGTTAAAGACGGGGTTACACCTTGCATCCTAATAATGACGAGTTATTGCTTCACAGTACGCGGCCCCACGTACTTAGCGTTCCTGAGGGCTGTTGGTGACGTAGAGTACCTATTCCACATTCCGTGCAGCCTTATGTCGATGTCTAGACGTCACCTCCTTGTCGGTGAGTGGTCACCAACTCTGGGATGACAGTCTGAAGAAGACCAGCGTCAGTGACAGCCTCGGTCAGCTGCGACCTTTTTGCCGTCATTTTAGTGTTTTGTGGAGTCACAAATTCAGGGTTGTTGTGGGAAAAACATCACACACGTATCTATGTTCATGTCAAAGCATTATATTAAACACCGTCATCCGAAGCTTTGCTCTGCCAGTGTAAAAATATTTTCTTGGATGATTCTGGTGAAACAAAAAAAAAATTAAGTACCACTGGCAGCCTTGCAGAGATCAGGAAACAAGCAAAATTGCTATCGCGGGAGCCTTCTCTGGAATCGCTGCCTCGCTACCTCTTGGTGTCAAAGCAACGTGTGCCATGTTTTAAGATTCCCATCGATTTAGAACGCTACAAAACGCCTGTTACGGTCTCACGCAACAGTGACAAGGGCGGTGATCAGGGATAGAGTTTGGATTGTATGGAATGGAAAAGCAGCGTCGGCTGTAAAAGACCTCTGCGGGAGATCAACAGGAACTAAGATGATGATGTTTGGTGGCGCTTTCTGTCAAACTCTACCCTTGATAACACGAGAAACTAGAGCTGACGTAGTGAACGCTTTTTTTAAACGGAAGTCTATGGTCGCGAGTTCAGAAATTTGCCAAAAATCTTTCAAAAGTTGGTAAAGGCACTCTACCAGAGACTTGGTAGAGTAGTTCCCACTATAGAAGAACTGATTTGTCTGATGAACGGAGACGTCAGTCGATTACCGCACCAAGAAAATTTTTGCATGTGTCATCACTGATCAGGCTATTTAAAAGTCTAAAAATGATCAAGCTACCGCAATCTTCTACTTTGGAATTTAACACCGCCTAAGTTGTGTAACGGATCCCGGCTCATACTCTGCAGAGAAATATCATCGAGGTGAAAAATTCTTACGGGTTGTGACGTTGACGAATAGAATAGAATACTCTTTACACGAAACGACGAAACGAAACGAAACGAAACCAAACGAAACTGTTTCTTACATCATTTCACTGATGGACACACTATCATTCATCATCATTTTAGCCGAAAGACGTCCACTGATGGACATAGGCCTTATTCAAGTGTCGCTACAACGACTGGTCCTATGCCTCTCAAATCCATCGGATCCCCTCGTCAGGTCATCGTTTCTCCTTGTGGGAGGCCTTCCAGTGCTGCGTCTTTTTGTACCCGGTCGCCACTCCAGAACCTATCAGCCCCATCAACCATCTATTGTGCAACTAATATGCCTGCCCAATGCCACTTCAATTAAAAAAAATTACCTCCCATAAAAATATTAATCAACTAATGATAATTTTGAATAGAAAGTCCAATTTTTTTTTTTCGGAATTTTCAAATTTTTCTTAGAGAAACTTATTCATTTCCATGGGCAGAACCAGTTCATAAAATATGACCACACCTTTCCACTACTTCCTAATCTATACAGGATGTAACGGAAAGGTGTGGTCATATTTTAAGAACCGGATCTGCCCATGGAAATGAACAACTTTCCCTAAGAAAAAATAGAAAATTCCAAAAAAAAAATTGTATGTCTTTCCATATAAAGTTATCATCAGCTGATCAATATTTGTATGGGAAGTAAAAATTTTTTTTGAGAATTTCTACAGATTTTCTTGAAGAATGTTGTTCAAATCGATGGGCAGATACAGTCCTTAAAATATGACCACACCTTTCCGTTACACCCTGTATTACAAACAACATATTTACCTAATGTAATTGGCGTTTTAGCCTTTAGCCGTTTTATGTTAAAATATGAATAAGATGCTTTCGGAATGCATCGCAAACATAAAATTATTAGTTTTATTTGTCCAGGTTTACGAGCTTGACGCGGATGAAGTCGCGGTCAACAGCTAGTTAAATAATAGAAGTGAAACGTTGTTTGAGAATTTTATACTTATTATATTTTTAATGCAGTCATCTCAAAAATTTAAGATCCCCTTCCAATCAATACCCTTATAATATATTCTTCGCCAGAACTGCTTAATGCCCTGGTGAGCTTCATCCGTCACAACAATATAAAATTATGAGTAGTAGCTCTAATTGTTTTGTCTGTGTGATTGTGTGTTGTGGATGGATGTGGATGTCTATAAGAGTAGAGGAAGGCCAAAGACATGATGGATGGACTGTGCGAAAGAGGATATGGGTAAAAAGAGGGTGAAGGAAAAGACATGTTGCGCTGACCCCAAATAAATTGGGATAAGGGCAGTAGAATAGTAATGATTGTGTTATAAGTATATTTAACAATTGTAACAGGAGTTTGTGTTAGTTTTAGTATAAATAGAATAGAAAACTTCCTTACCTTTGTTCAAGTGCATAATACGTGTTCCTGGCTTAACTGAACACAATGAGTTCAATACAATTTTACATACATACAGAGTTCAACCCAACTATATCCAGTATTATCTGAATTGGTTGCGGCTAAGTAATTGGTATTGTGGTCGGTTCGCGTAATCGATGGATAGCGTTCACAAGATGAAGTAATATTAATATTGCATATATAATATTATGTATTAGGCTTCTATTGTTGCTTTGCGTAGATGCATTCGAGCTGAAATGTAATCAAATTATAAGGGACTTTTCATGGTGATGTGAAAGTACAAGTAGTACATAATTATGAAATGTTTGTGTGTTTTTTAAAAGTTAGAATCATGGATTGAAGCAACACTTTGCTTCCTGCACCTGGACGTTTTAAAAGGTCCAGGTGCAGGAATCCAGTTCCATAATCAATGTTTTATTTGTAATCCTTCTAGATAACTGAGCGGGCGAAGCCGTTTGCAGAAGTTAGTTTGTAGTAATATAAGATTGAAAGTTTTTCAATAGAAATCGGTAACGCTCTTTTGATGAATGTCTTCTTAACCATAAAAATCTCTTTTAACTGCAGCAAACTTTTAGGAAGAGTTCAAATAATTTTTAATGGCTGCCACACATGCTCGGTTAACCAGAGAAGTCTGTCTGTACAGGTGTATCTGCGCAGGTACACCGGAGCGTGTTTTCTTTGTGTTGGTTCTCCCTAGGTAGGTAGGGGCCTCCCTTAATTTTTAATTTATGTTTATTATTTGTTGTTATAGTGGCAACAGAAATACACATTCTGTGAAAATTTCAACTGTGTAGCTATTACGGATCGTGAGATACAGCCTGCTGACAGATGGACGGACAGCAAAGGCATAGTAATAGGGTTCGTTGGTTACCCTTCGTGTACGGATCCCTAAAAACCAGCACACGTTTGTCTCCATATACGCTCCGGTGTACCTAGTGTTTTTTTTTTGTTTTTGATTGTACCTACATTGTGTGCATCTGTGTGTGCCATATAAACTAGTTTTTCTTTCTTTCTTTCATTGTAATAGGCACAGCCTGGGCCACGACATTATCCTTTCTAAAGGTTATCCTTTCATGGTTCACTTCAGGCTATGCACTACTTCTTCACAACTTTGCATAATGTATAGAGAATATCTAGTCAATCCCCCATTATGACAGCATTCTTCTAAGCACTAAACATGAATTAGTAGTAACTTTTTACTACCAGGGCTCAAGTAGTGACGGGCCTATACCACAAAATTTTCTCAACAAAAGAACCGCCTACCTGATTAAAAGGCAAAAGCAATCCACTTATGCTTAATAACATCTTGGCATGCGTATCTTTACAAAAAACCCGAAGGGTTATGTGGAATGTCCGTATATATTTTTATAGGTGCACTATAAAAATATATAGCTTGGTTTTTTGCATGCCCCTTGTTTGCAATGCTTATGGTAATGGTAAAAAGCTGAAGATGAAAAGGCCAACCTGAACTGGGGACCTGTAGAAGTTTAGTCAGATGTGCGCACATGTACGCGACATTGAAACTGTTTTAACGATACTCTCTTCTGACATCAGCTCAGGACTGTGATCTGTTTGCTGTGAGATGGATAAATGTGTGTTGTGAATGTTTGAGAAACGGTTCTTACGTGTATTTCAGGTGACGTCTTCTATTTAGATTACAATTTGAGAGCATTATGAAATTTGTAATGAAATTCATTCTACCTAAAATTTTAAACAATCAAATGAAAATAATAAATTATCAAACCAAATTAATATTAAAATAAAATAAAAAAACAAAAAAACTTTTTAACAAAAAATTCAACCGACGATAAAGAACTAAAAAGCAAAAAATAAATAAACCTTTTAAGTCTTGAGTATTGAGCTTATTTACCTACATAAAATATAAAATTTTATGTAAACTAATTTTGAGTCGGCGCCATAATAAAACGATTAATTACCTACATCTAGCCTTCTTCATTTCTACGTAAATATAAAATTTAGATATTTAATATTCAGATTGTTGTTTGGCGCCGACTCAAAATTAGTTTACATAAAATTTTATATTTTATGTAGGTAAATAAGCTCAATACTCAAGACTTAAAAGGTTTATTTATTTTTTGCTTTTTAGTTCGTTTACGTCGGTTGAATTTTTTGTTAAAAAGTTTTTTATTTTATGATTTGTTGTGACTCGCATCATCTTCTATTACTCTGAAGCTAATTTGTAATCCTTCATCATTCCTCTTGACACTGAGTTTCCCAGGATATTGACCAGTTGAGATTACCTCCAATATTCTAAAGACGTCTTTTCTCAAAGCATATTAAGTGGTATCTGTCACTAAAACCAGTTTTTATAACTAACTTCTATTGTTTAGGAAAGGTATGGTTTTCATCATCAGCTTAGTTTCATGATGTGATGATTCCTAAATGCAAATACCTGATTAAGTTATGAAAAGTAAACAGAAACAACATTTGTGCCCAATTTTCGAGGTTTTCTCTTAATTTTATCAGGATTCCATAATCAGATCCTAATGTCCTCGACATCGGACCACCCTTGAAATATACCCTATCTAATAAAAAAAGAATCATCAAAATCGGTTCATTAACAACGGAGTGAGGGCCGAAAATACGTACAGAAACGCTAAACGTGCCCACAATATTCGAGGTTTTTTCTGAATTTTATCAGGATCCCATTATTAGATCCTGATTTCCTGGACATGGGACCACCCTTCAGGTATATCCTATCTAACAAAAAAATAATAATTAAGATCGGTTCATAAATGACGGAGTAAAGGCTGAACATACAAAAAATATATATATATATATATACGGTCGAATTGAGAACCTCCTCCTTTTTTTTCGTCGGTTAATTACATGAAAAAAGCAACAAAAGGAGTGCACACACATATTATGCACCATTATATCTCCCGCGTATATGCCTATCTCCGTTGAGATTGGCCGCCATTGCCAAATTATAAGGGACTTCAATGCAAGACTGATGATGATAATGATCATGAGGTGTACTGGGACTTCAAAGAACACCTATTGTATCAATCAATCAATCTGCCTATTCTTTTCCCATCTATATTGGGTTCGGCTTCCAGTCTAACCGGATGCAGCTGAATACCAATATTTTATATGGACCGACTGCCTATCTGACCTCCACAACCCAGTCACTAGGTAATACGATATCCCTTGGTAAGACTGGTTGTCAGACTTTCGGGCTTCTGATGACCCGTAACGACTGTCAAAGATCCATGTATGCCTTAAATAGCAGATTGCAGTTAATGTGTAAGTATTGTTGTTCCTTATTGATATTAAAGTATTACCTTGGTATGCGTCAGATTTTCGGTATCGAAATGGTCGATTTGGGGGCGCGTTTGTGTTTGAGGTGAGAACATTTTTAATTAAGTAAATGGCAACTGTAGGTTTTAATTAATGAATTTCACTACGTTGCAGAGACAGTTTCAAGCTGGTTTTATTTTAATTTGGATAATGAATACCTACTTGAAGTTGCAATTGGAACACTGAAATAGTTTTGTCGGCCAATAATTAACCTTGGTTAAATCGTACAAAAATACCTTTGGAAATAGAGGTAGCATTTTCATTGGCTGTTTTAAAAGAGATCCATAATAACCAAATGGTATAATATCACTTGAAATAACGTTCACATGATATAATTTTCATATGCTTTAAAAAGAAATAACCTAATTTCATGTGACATTAGAATGATATATTTCATATAACTTTCTTTTGCTATAATAATATTCAGTAAGTATATCGTTAATTTCATATAATTTTCAAATTTATACGATGCTCTTTTTATAAAACGTTCTGTTGACCTAATCTTCATTTGACCTAATAACGACAGTCGGTAAGTAAGGTAGGTTGACGAAACCCCGCCGCGTGGGGCTTCTATTTCTGTCTGCAGGGTTTAAAGGAACCTAACACGAAGGTGATGACGGGGGATGCGTTCGCTCGGTTTGCTCGCTCACTGTAGCCCCCGTCATCTCCTTCAAACCTAACCTGTCCATGTCGGAGTGTCCTTAGTTCCCGAGCTCGCTTCACTCGCTCTTGGACAACGTTTCTTAGTTATAGTAAACGTTTCTTAAAGTTTTTGAATATTATAGTAACTGAATATTATACTAATTGAATATTAATTCAAATGTGTATGAACATGTTAATATAAAACCATTAATAAAATTAGGTAAAATAAAATTATATCAATATTTCATTATAATATGTTTCATCGATAAAACTATCACGGCTTTTTTTTTTTTTGAGGGGGGGTGGGAAATCATCCTATGACTTCTTCCGCTCTAGGATGGAGCGGAAGGGCGTGTCAGACTCTTACTGACTAAAACCCACCCCTGTTCCTCCCTGCCTTGAGTGCCCAGGGGTGAGGTAACTCTTTCGAATTTATCTTCAACCGTCGGGCAGGCATCAGCCATGATGGGCCCCGTCCCTGTTGCCGATAACTCTTTGAGGCGCGCGTGGAACACTACGCGCCGTCGACTCTCGGGCCTGGTGCTGATCGGGCGTTGAGTTACCCACTACTCGCCGTCCGCAGGCCCGGGTCTACGGTGGCTGGAGATCGTCTCACGGCGCCCGAAGCCCCTGGCGTCTCCTGCGGCGGCTGCTGCTGAGGGCGTTAGGGCGACTTGGCTGTTGTTGAGTCTCCCTAACGTATGCCGCCTCCCTCTTCACGAGCATTACTGCTTCGCAGAAGGAGGAGACGGCTTCCCATTCCCTGTCGCTCCGTACCATGGCCTGAACCAGGGCACGGTGCGAGACACCGCACCGTGCCCTGGTTCAGGCCATGGTACGGAGCGAGAGGTCGCTGCCGCCTATCGCATCCACGAGGACACGGCGGTGCTTTGCCCAAGCGGGGCAAATCTCCACCGTATGCTCGACCGTGTCCTCTGGGCGATCCTCGCAGTGAAAACACCCGGGGGTACCTCCCGAAACAGCCATGTCCGGTGAGGACCTGCGTCAGGCGAAAGCTGAGGGCGCCGTGGCGCCTCTCCAGCCACTCCTTAAAGAGGGGCACTACCGCCGCGATGGTGGCGTGCCCAGCGCTGGGTTGCGACAGTCGTTCTCTCCATGTCACCATGAGATCCTGCCGGAGCTCTATCCGCCGAGCCGTGAGGTGTCGCGGCAGCGGAGTTTCGCCCCGGCGTTTTGCCTCCTCGCGCCACTCATACAGGTGCGCGAGGATTTTTGCCTCCAGATCCCACGGTGACAGTCCGGCAAGGAGGCTCGCAGCCTCACGGGAGACCGTGCGGTATTCTCGGATCATGCGGATCGCCATGACCCTCTGAAACTATCACGGCTAAGTTAGCTCTGTTAGTTTTGTTAAATTTCGTACAAAATACAAAAAGAATAAAATTACTAAGGGAAGTTGTTACTTATTATTTTATTACTTAAAACTTGTAGTAAACATGTAAAATGTTGGTAAAAATAATCTTTTTAAATAAAACCGCGAACTCAATATATTATGTTCATAGTAATAAATATAACTCCCCCTCCTAAGTCCACATGTTATAACGGGCGGCTACGGAACACTACAATGAGCGTGACCCAACACGCACTTGTAAGGTTTTTAAGCATATCTTCCTTCTATCTATCACATCATTTTCATCACACAATTCATCCATCGTCTCTTTTATCTTCCTTCCATTCATCCACCTTAGACTATGAAAGGCTATAGACGAAACGTCATTGGACATTAAATGAAGCAGGATCATTAAAATATATGAGTGACCTTGACGAACGTAACGATGACGTTTCGGCTTCTCATTTTGTCTATGTGAGCTTATTTCGCGTGTAAGATATAAACCGGCTTCTCATTCTGGTATTTCAGATTGCTGTATTTTGACACTCCGTCTATATCCTTTCATAGTCTAAGTTATCCACACTCAAAACTTTTCGCACATAAAAAAAAGTTATCTTTATTTCCCAAAAAAAACTTTTTAACAAAAAAATTAACCGACGAAAAAGAAATAAAAAGCAAAAAATAAATAAACCTTTTAAGTCTTGAGTAATGAGCTTATTTACCTACATAAAATATCAAATTTTATATAAACTAATTTTGAGTCGGCGCCAAACAACAATCTGATTATTAAATATCTAAATTTTATAAGTACTTACAAATGAAGAAGGCTGTAAGTAGGTAATTAATCATTTTATTAATTGGCGCCGACTCAAAATTAGTTTATATAAAATTGGATATTTTATGTAGGTAAATAAGCTCATTACTCAAGACTTAAAAGGTTTATTTATTTTTTGCTTTTTAGTTCTTTTTCGTCGGTTAATGTTTTTGTTAAAAAGTTTTTTATTTTATGATTTTTTGTGGCTCGCATCATCTTTTGACACTCTGAGGCTAATTTCTAATTCTTCATTATTCCTCTTGCCACTGAGCTGATGATATAACAATCCTTCCATGAAGTTCCCAGGATATTGACCAGTTGAGATTACCTCCAATATTGTAAAGACGTCTTTTCGTCAAAGCATATTAAGTGGTATTTGTCACTAAAACCAGTTTTTATTTCTGACTTCTATTGTTTAGGAAAGGTATGGTTTCCATCATCAGCTCAGTTTCATGATGTGATGGTTCCTAAATGCAAATACCTGATTCAGTTATGAAAAGGAAACAGAAACAATATTCGTGCCCAATTTTCGAGGTTCTCTCTCAATTTTTTCAGGATCCCATGATCAGATCCTGATATCCTTCACATGGGACCGTCCTTGAGGTATACCCTGTCTAAAAAAAAAGTATCATCAAAATCGGTTCATAAATAACGGAGTGAGGGCCGAACATACATACAGAAACGCTAAATGTGCTTACAATTTTCGAGGTTTTCTCTCAATTTTATCAGGATTCCATTGTCAGATCCTAATTTTCTTGACATGGGACCACCCTTGAGGTGTACCCTATCTAACAAAAAAAGAATAATCAAAATCGGTTCATAAATGACGGAATGAGGGCTGAACATACACAAAAAAAAAAATATATATATATACGGTCGAATTGAGAACCTCCTCCTTTTTTTTCGTCGGTTAAAAATACAGATAATTGTACTTCAAGTTTACAATGTTTGGATTTATTGTAGAGAACATTTACATTAAAGATGTGGATGCTGCAGAAATCTGAACACAATAGATTAAACTCTGTCTCTTAAACTAGGGTGTCCTGTATCTTAAGAAACAGCGTTTCGAAATGAAGTTCCAATTTATATGTGTATGAGTGGACTGTGTCGATTTACCTACAGAAGAGAAAAAAGTTTTAGTTTATATTATGTATGAGTATGTGAGAGTGAATGAATGTGATTGTAGGTGTGTAGGAGTTTGTGTATGAGTGTGGATAAGTAGGTGTGTAAGTGAATGGAGGAGATTGTATGTGCGAGTGTGTTTGGATGCGAGGATAGAGGTATTCGTGCAAGCATGGAGATGGGTGTGTGCTTATTATTGCACAGTCCTGTTTAAGTAACCATTCTGTCAATTTTAATTTTAAGTTGTGTTTGTTGAGGTCTAAAATATTCAGTTTTTTATTAATCTTTTTGTAAATATACGCGCTAATTACATAATATTGATGCTGTGCGAACGTGGTCCTGTGATGGGTGCCTGAGGGAAGGTTTGTACGCTTGTTTGGGTTTGACGGGGGAAGGCTGCTATGTTTCCTAAGGACAGATTGAAGCACAAAAAGCTGACGGACTGTAAGGACCTTGCAGTCTGCGTACAGTTGTGTTGTTGGGTATCTATGGGATTTCCATGTCATTGCTTTTAGTACGGCTCTCTGTGCTCTCTCTGCCCTCAGGATGTGACCTTTTGTTGCAGCTTCCCATACAGAGATGCAATATCCTATGACCGACTGGCATAGTGCATAATGCGCCATTTTTAAAACATCGGTATTAGCAGAGTTTCGTTGTGTTTCTTTCTTCTTTCCTGCGTTTTGCATGCCCATCCTTATTATAAACTAGCAACCCGCCACAGCTTCGCACGGGTACAAATTATACACCAAAACCTTCCTCAAGAATCACTGTATATTTCATTGGTGAAATCCGCATCAAAATAGGTTCAACAGTTTTTGAGTTTATCGCGTACAAACGCGGCGGGAGGACTTGGTTTTATAATATGTAGTGATGTGAAAGTTATTGAGAATGTATGTTTGTTTTTCTTTCACGCAAAAACTACAGAACGGATTTTGATGAAACTTTACGATAATATTGATTATACATCAGAATAACACATAGGCTATCATTTTTAACGGGGGGAAGTACTAATACCACGCGGGTGAAGCCGCTGGTAGAAGCTGGTACATAATAATAGCATAATCAGCCCTTTATCACTTAAGACTCCATGACTCACCTGTGAGACAGTTCGGAAATGCCGTTTACCTTGCCAAAAAATTGACATAAATCCGATTTACGTGTTTTAAACCTATATTATTACTATTACGCTAGATTTTTTTTATCCTGTGGCAAGTTTCACACACTCGGAACATGATTATAGTCTGTAGTTGCACGATGGCCGACTGTCAAAGGGGCTTGACAGATGTTGACATTTCACGCGCGCAGGGCATGAGAGGCTGCTGGGACACGGGCCTTCTTTCTGTGAGAGGGTGTGCGCCTGCCTGGGCTCGAACACGCGACCTAAAACTTGTAAGTTGTGGCCGTTACCACTGGCCCAGTACCCATACCGTATTAACCGATTTCCACACAATTTTTTAGTCAAAATATACACATTCTACCACGTATCGCAAAAAACTGTACCAAACAAACACACTTTTTAACCATTGTTATTAGGGTCTATATAATGCGAAGGCTAACAAAATCGCCTCCTTACGTCCCAAGACTTCTGTAATAACATATTAAGTAACAAAACTACATAGGCCCATATCCCCTCTCCTACTTGACCCTAAACCAAAGTCATTTGAAAGCGAACTAATACAAAACTCACTATGAAATTACACAGGAAAATATGAGCTATTAAATACAGGCCCAACTTAAAATAACAACGGTTGAATTTAATAAGCCAAGCCAGTGGCGCCATCTGCTCGGGGTTACGCTAAATTCATAAAACGGTAAAGGGTGGGTACTTCATTTATATAAAGGTTTAGATATAAGTTTTGTTATGTAAGTTAAGATCGGTTTGTGCTTCTGGTATTTAATTAAGAATTTTGTTTTATTAAGTGTATTTTTTTTTTGTTTTATTCTTCTCTGTAAATCCTTCTTATCCTATCATAATAATTATTATAATTGTGAAAGTTTGTGAGGATGTTTGTTACTTTTTCACTCAAAAACTACAAAACGGATTTTGAGGAAACTTTACAGTAATATTGCTTATAAATCAGAATAACAGATCGGCTATTGTTTATAGTGGGAAGAAGTACTAATATCAAATATAATGGTTTGTATGTTTGTGTTTCAATCACGCAAAAATGGCTGAAGGAATTTGAATGAAATTTTGCATACAGATTATAACCTGTATTAAAACATAGGCTACTTTTTACCATGCAAACCCGCTGGCAGAAACTAGTATTATAATAAATGCAAAAATTTGGATGGATGTCTGTTACTCAATCACACCAGAACGACTGCGCGGATCTCACACAGAGAGGAGGCCTGTGCCCCACCAGTGGCGACATTAAAGGGCTGATGATGATGATGGTGATGGCAGAAACTAGTAACTTTAATAAGTTCGTCTTAACAACCCGTTTTTTATGAAGAACCATGGATCAAATAAGTAGGTAATATTAGGTTCTTGATATAAACAAATAAAGTGTTGTGTCTCCCATCCAAACCTAATAAATTTTATTTATTTTATTTGGCAAACTTACAGATAATACATACATGCTAATGTAGTCTAGAAAAATTTAAGGCCAATTTACAAGTTTTCACTTACAATGTAAACAAAATTTAGTAGAAGTTAAACTATACAGCCAAAAACGAAGTTAATGTTCGCTTCAAAAACAAAAAGAAGATAAAAAAAATTATGACGTACATACTTACAATAAAAATTAAAATTGCTTACATTTGTAACTCCAAACTGTAAGGTTACCCGGGCCTGCGGACGGTGAGTAATGGGTAGCTTGCCGTCCGATCAGCACCAGGCCCGAGAGTCGACGGAGCGTAGTGTTCCACGCGCGCCTCAAAGAGTTGTCAGCATTCATGACGGGGCCCGTCATGGCCGATGCCTGCCCAGGGGTTGTGGATAAATTTGAAACAGAGCTACCACGCCCCTGGTCACTCAGGGCAGGGAAGGAACAGGGGTGGGTTTTAGTCAGTAAGAGTCTGACACGCCCTCCCGCTTTACCCTAGAGCGGGAGATGTCATTGGATGATTTCCCACACCACAAAAAAAACAACTGCAAGGTTATGAAACGCTCGTAAAGAAATAATTACAAAGAGTTGTAATTATTTGAAGAGCAGTGAAAAATTTTTAAGGAGGAAATACAAGACTGACTCATGACTATTTTTATACAAACTTTTATTTAATTTGCTGTTCGTATGTATGCTGTCCGTCAAAATTTGCAAACCATTTTTCGACCCTTTGTTTATATCCGATTGAGTTGAAATTTTACATTCACCTTTAGTTCTGGTGACAACGCAATTTTATGATAAGCACGACCTGAATCGCCATTCAGGATTAGTTCCACATAAATGACTCTTCAATGCTCAACAACACAAACACACGAACACGTGTACCTACACATTCAATAAGGACAGCCGGTATAAAAGCTTGTTTATAATTTTTTTTTTTTAACTTTTAACTTTTTTCAGTTAGCAGGCATTGCTGATTTTGACAAAAATGGGCGCCAATGAAATTTTAAGACCGACATTTTTGCCTTTTGGTCTCTAGGTTATAATAGTGCTCAGCACGTTTGTTGGGTTGGGTAACGATTTGATGGTTTCATTTGATAGGAGTCCGAAATGTCCCCCGTCGTTCCCAAATGTATAATAATGAGGGTTTCTTTAGGAAAACGTTGGACGTGACCTCCGAGATATTGCACTTTTTATAGGTAGAGGTTTAAAGCTACCGCAGACAGTCAGAACGCGACAATGCGAGATCGATACGATGACCATCTTTCATGGAAATTGATATACTGGTAGGTAAATATAATTATATCCGCAGAAGAATACTTGTAAAAAAAACCGGCCAAGTACGAGTCGGACTTCGCCATTTATTTTAGGGTTCCGTACCAAATCTATTTTTAACTGACTTCTTGACTATTTATTTCCAGGTTGTGGGTCAACAAGATGCTTATACTGTGAAAATTTGAAGACAGTAGCTCCAACCGTTTGACAGTAAAACCTGTGTGACAGACGACGAACAGACAGACAGACGGACCGATTGACAGACGAATACACGGACAGGTGAGTGACAGCAATAGGGCTCTGTTTGGACCCTTCGGGTAAGGAACCCTAAAAACCGGCCTAGTGGGTGTCGGACTTCGCAATTTTCTATACCAAATGAGGGAATTACTCGTATCAAAGAATAAATCTGTTTTATCAATATATTGGTATTTGTTAGTATAATATACGTAATAATAAACATTATCACCAAATTTCAAGTTAAAGTCAATTGGAAGTTAAAAAATTCTTCGGAACAAAATTTTGTGACAGACGACGGACAGACAGGCGGACACGTGAGTGATAGCAATAGGGTTCCGTATGGACCCTTTTTTTGGGGGGGGAGGGGATCATACAATGACATCTCCCGCTCTGGACGGAGCGGGAGGGCGTGTCAGACTCTTACTAACTAAAACCCACCCCTGTTCCTTCCCTGCCTGAGTGCCCAGGGGCGAGGTAACTCTTTCGAATTTATCCTCAACCCCTAGGCAGGCATCGGCCATCACGGGTCCCGTCATGAATGCTGACAACTCTTTGAAGCGCGCGTGGAACACTACGCGCCGCCAACTCTCGGCCCTTGTGCTGATCGGACGGCGAGCTACCCACTACTAGCCGTCCGAAGACCTTTTTTTTTTTTTTGTAGGCTGGGGAATCATGTAATCACTTCTCCCGCTCTGGGTGGAGCGGGAGGGCATGTCAGACTCTTACTGACTAAAACCCACGCCTGTTCCTTCCCTGCCTGAGTGCCCAGGGGTGCGGTAACTCATTTTCAGGATTTATCCGCTACCCCTAGGCATGTCCGAAGGCCTACGAAACTCTAAAAAGGATCGTCGCGTAATATGCATCGTATTTTCGCGTCGCGTCTGTCTGCGGGAGCCTGTATCCATTACTTATTCAAAATCCTCTATCATTATTCTTAGAAGCAAACCAATCAAGCTTGAGATAAAAGTTCAGGTGTGCACACAAAGATAAAAATCTAAAGATGCTTTTCACCAAAGAAATCAAAATCAATCGTCTGTCCAAACCTTTGAATTTCTCGACAACATTTCCAACATGAAAGAGCAGGATTTTTCGATGTTTAAAATTATGAATTCTTTCAATCTCAGCTTAATATCTTGAGGAAAGCGAATCGAATGAAGAGTGAATAACTGAACGAGTGAACACGAAGGATCGCGAGCGTTGTAGAAACAATCGGTAGATGTGAAAGGAAATCGAATTTACTCGAAGAAATTGACGAGTATAGCTCAATGACATCGTCGCCATTTTGTTCCTTCAGAACCTCCATTTTATAATAATTTATTATAAAATGCTGCCGTGGTGGTGTTTATTTTAAAATTGTGACAAATAGCATAGTTATTGCAGCAACTGCAATAACTGTCTTATTTCTCACAATTGGAAGTGAAAGTGGGGATACAATGCATTTAAGGACACACCTACATACACACATGCCTTTATCTCTGGGAGGTAGGCTGAAAATTCAGGACGCGATCATGTCATCTTTCCTCTCGCTTTCCAGCAATCTGTGGGAGTGATTTCGTGAAATGGGACAGAAATGTGTAACCGAAGGCCGGGGAAGCGCGCTATTTGACTTGACCAATGATCGCGCACGGTGGTTAGTTGGCCGTCAGATGGTAGTTCAATTTCGATCGCGCGCAGACTGATCGTGCACGCGATCGAAATTGAAACTAAATGTTTTATTTTTAACCGACTTTCGAAAAAGAAGGAGGTGCTATGTCGACTGTTTGTATGTTTTTTTTTTATTTTTTTTTATGTATGTCCGCGCATTTCTCCGTCAGTTGTGGACCGATTTTCAAAATTCTTTTTTTATCCTAAAGAATATACTCCCGAGGTGGTCCCATATAAATTTTATCGAAATTGCTTGAGCGCTTTTTGAGAATCTGAACAAAAACGAAAAATACGCATATCTTGATGACGTTTTTGTGTTCTCCAAATGTATAAATTCCACGTTCCATGTTATTGGAGTTTTTAGTTCTGGGGTATAACAACTAAAAAGCGAAAAATAAAAAACTTTTTTACAAAAAAAAACAACCGACTTCCAAAAAAAAAAATACACTAAAAATTTAAAAATAACTTTAATTTCGGAAGTCGGTGTCAAATATCGAAGAAATAAACTACAAACACCGACTTCCGAAATTAAAGTTATTTTTAAATTTTTAGTGTATTTTTTTTTTTGGAAGTCGGTTGTTTTTTTTGTAAAAAAGTTTTTTATATTATTCAGGATAAATGTTCACATCATATGCGACTATTGTAAGGCTTGCTCTCTTTTTTTTAGATGGGAAATCATAATATTATAACTTCTCCTGCTCTGGGTAGAGCGGGAGGGCGCTTCAGACTCTTGATTGAGACTTGACTAAAACCCAGCCGAGGTCCTTCAGTTGCCTGTGCCAGGGCCGTGGTGACTCCTTCGGTCTCTTCCGCAACCCTGGCAGGAGGTGTCATGTTTAAATCAACAAGCAATGGAAAATATTTCAATATCCATCGGATAGTTTTATCTCCAATGGACTATTAACCATACAAGAGATTTTCGAAATTTGCATACATTACTAGCCTATTCAGTGGCTTCGCCCCCTTCCTATCCTATAGGAACCAACCAGTTGCCCGGGATATAAAATAACCAGAGAATCTCGGCGATATTGTAGGTTTCTGTCATTGCAATATTTTTTTCATAATCGGATGAGTACTTCCAGAGATTTCCCTTTTCAAACATAATTATGAACAGACAAATAGACATTTTTACCCCTGATCACAATCAGCTTTTCAATGTTCCCACTTCTGGGACACAGGCTCGTCTCTTTGAGAGGGTGTGGGCCGATATC
Organism: Polia nebulosa; assembly: GCA_951329385.1. NCBI lineage: Eukaryota > Metazoa > Arthropoda > Insecta > Lepidoptera > Noctuidae > Polia > Polia nebulosa. The sequence goes on from OX589602.1 coordinate 26,335,039, forward strand.
ACATATCTTCGAAGATTTTGATTCTAGGACATACCGGTTTCAATACCATGTTTTCCAGCACCGTTTTGAGAAGAGTAGGGATGAAATAATTTGAGTACAGATTGTAAGTCGAAGCCGTTACGACTGGGCCACTACCGGGACCCGTTTCCACTGGGCCACCACTCTACCCCATTTTACCATTCTTTTTTTAAAGTAAAAAAAAATGGAAATTTTAAAATGCATTTTTTTTACTTTTTTGTCTCCATACAGGAGATAACGGTGAAATAAATTGACATTTTTTTTGTTTTGTTATTACACCATCAAATAGTAAAGTAATCGCCATACTACTACTAGTTTTTATATTAGAATGACCGACTAGAGCAAACCGTAGGTAAGTAGGTTTCTTTCAACCATGACCTGTATCTTGTATTTGTGTCAAGAAATTAAGCTTTTGAACCCATTGCACTCGAGATGCTGCGCGAACGTGTGCCAATATTTGTCTCTTATAACGCTTACCCTTGACCAAGTGATTCAAAGAGTATTTCGGTCAAGATGTTAAGATTTTCAGCATGCTATGGGTGCAGATTTAGAATCTTGAACTATGCAATGAAATAAAAAATTATTATTCTGCATTTTTAATAATAATAATTAGTATTAATAACAATTATTATATTTTTTGATAATAATAATTATTTTCGCCCTGCCTCGCTGATGCAGCGTTGAACGGTGACGTGTTAAATGTAACTGTTTTAGTAAGCATGTTAGTAGTAGAAACATATTATAATCCGCCTATATTGTTCTAACTGTTGGAAAACAGACCTCATCTCTTTGAAAGAGAGTGGGTCGGTTTACTCACGATGTTTGCCTTCGCCGTTTTGTCTAGTGAGTTTTATGAGTAGCCATTTTGATAAAAGATGCTGGAATAAATGGAAAACCGAAGAAAAGTATAATTTTTCTGTTTGCTACCACACAAAAATAAATACACAAATTCTTTATCCGTTTTATCAAAAGGCCGGAAATGGAAAAATCCCGCGGAAAAAATACCATTGCTTACATAAAGTAAATACATGTTTTGTCAGTTGTTAGAACATAGCGTGTGCTTTCTTTGCGTCAGTAAAAGTTTACATGATGAATTAGTATTTTTATGTCAGCACGTAGTTTTACATATTTATGTAGTATGGTATTACGTTAGTTTTCAGCAGTCCGTAGGTGTAAAAATACATTGCGGTGTGTTGATAAGTTTTCGAAAATTATTAATTACATCTTACAGATTTTATCTAGGTACAGTTCGTTTATAATTGCATGTCACTTATAATTAATATTAGCAACCCCAGCTTCGCACGGGTACAAATTATACACCTAAGCCTTCTTCGTGAAGCACTCCGTCTCTTGGCGAAAAACGCATGAAAATTCATTCAGTAGTTTTCAAGTTTATCGCGTACAGACGTGGTTGGAGACTTTGTTTTATATAGTACTAGTGATCCGTCCCAGCTTTTTTCGGGTACAAATTATACACCTAAACTTTTCCCATGAATCACTCTGTCTATTGGTGGAAACTGCATGAAAATCCGTTCAGTAGTTTTTGAGTTTGTCGCGAACAGACGTGGCAGAGGACTTTGTTTTATAATATGTAGTGATATATATACTGTAGTAGTGTACTCATCAAATATTGGATGAAGAAGATTACTCGGCCAGCCCAGTAGCTTTACAGGCTCGCCAGAGTCAATTTATCGGCTCAATTCGATAACCCGCTAAGTCCGTTTCCGCATATTTTACAGGAGGAAGAAAAAAACTGAATAATACTGTTTTTTTATTATTGATTTTTATTTTGGTTTTGATCACTATCTAAACTCGCGATGATGTGGTCAACGTTTAGGCACGCTTGTCTTAAAGTTACCTATTCATTCTTCACTTAAAGACTGCCAGGTTTTAGCTGTCAGGAAACACATAACCCGACAAATATTATTTTAATAATCAAAATTCTGAAAATCCCATTGGATCTTATGAGATTTATCAGTTTTTGAAGTGAAAACTTCTTTAGGTCCGTTGGGCATTTTCTAAGTTGGCAAAAAACAATTGAACTCGAGCGACACCGTCACCGACCGTCGTAGCGCGTCACTTGTGATTGTTTTTTTTTTTATGAGTTTAGATCTTATGGATCTTTCTACAGAGTTCTATATAGGGAGCCCAAATTTTGTTTATTTTTGCGATTGAATTTACCGTTTTCGAGATATATAGGATTTTATATCTCGAATCGATCGCTATGCGATTCGTCGCGTCGTAGCACTTCTAGTGGAACACGGGCGCAATTTTTGTTCAAGTTTTCACTTTAGTTGGCTTTTTGATTTGCTGTTGGTCAGAAAGCAGGTTTTTGGACTAGGTATTTCTAAACCTTATAAAATATATACTGAAAATCTCATTGGATCCTATGAGATTTAGCAGTTTTTTTTTGCTGTTGGTCAGATAGCAGGTTTTCGGACAAACTATTTCCAAACCTTTTTAGATACAAATATATCGTCGTATTCCTTTACCATGAGGTAGGTAATTGTCTAAACTTTTTGGCCAGGTAAAACACTTAAATTTTTTTTTTTTCCTAACGTTAGGTTTGCGTTTGACAACTATCTCACCTTATGGTAAGCGATGATGTTGTCGACGATAGAGCAAGCTTGCCTGGAAGTAACTGTCCAAATAATGAACTTATCAGGTTGAGGACTTATTGGAGGCTTTTAAAACAATACAAACAAGAAGTTATGATACTTGAAATATTTATTTTAACAGTTTCTAATCCGTCAGGCCCCGCGCGTCGACAATAACTTTATAATTTTGTCTGTTATGCCAGGGCCTGACAACACAAGAATAAAGCACTACTGCAGTACTAAGCGTAAGGTCTTCGCTCCGATTTCTAAATCAGACAAAATGTTATTTGGCTCTCCATCTGGTATTAAAGCAGCCCAGAATCTGTATTTGTGCCTCTGATTGATCCCAATAAACTATCCTCCTATTACATATTCTGTATGTTACCCTCTGATAACACCACACCTCTGTCCTCTGGTAACAGCAACCACGTTGCCGGGCCATATGTCTCTACATGCCCCGGAAACGTGGTCACTCACAATAGGCCTCATCAGAAGATTTAAAGTCACCCAAAGGGCAATGGAGAGGGCTATGCTCGGAATTTCCTTGCGTGACCGAGTCAGGAATTAAGAAATCCGCAGGAGAACCAAGGTTACCGACATAGCCTGAAGAATCGTCAAACTTGAGACGAAGTGGGCAGGGCACATTGCTCGTTCTGGAGTGGCGATTGCATACCGGAAGACACAACATTGGAAGACCTACCACAAGGTGAACCGATGACCAGATGAAGGTCACGGGAATAAAATAGATGCAACACGCAAAGGACTGGTCGTTGTGGCGACACTTAGGGGAGGCCTATGTCCAGCAGTGAACGTATTTCGGCTGAAACGATGACGATAATGAAAACATAACTGGAGATTCCTAGACATACTCCTCTGCCAAAGCATTTGAGAAATACAGGCGCCATGGTGAAATAGTCTGTTAAAAATGGCGTTAAACTTCCAAAACCATCGACTTTCACACTAAAACCCTATGCTTTTCCAATCCGACTTTAAAAACAGTCTTCGACTTAATCAGTTTCCTGCGCTCAGCTCTGAGCAAACTATTCCAACGCACACATTTTTGACCTCCAGAGGGTAGGTGGCAAACAAACTCGAAACGCCTGTTGAAGAGGTGAAGATCGATCGATTTGTGTTCGAGAACAGTTTTTCGATAAAATGTTGCATTTTTATGTGAGCAAGAGCTTTCTAGTTGTGTGTCAATGTTTGCTGATGCTCGTAAAAGCGTTTCCGTGTCTTTTTTTAGCTTTTAACTTGTGACTTGGTGATGATTTTGTTTGTTGATTCTTTTTTGTTTTGGTTGGCTTGTGATTTGGCTTGGCTATGAGTCCCTAAGAAATCTTAAAGCTAATGACAATATTGGCTCGTGAATCAATAGGGGTTTTTTTTTTTTAATGACTAAAGGAATATAATTATTTGGTTCGTTAGCTAGATTACCAAAAACGGACATGTATTTTCTACGTAGATAAAAAAGAGGACGATAAACAGTGCATTTAAATTTCGCATGACTTCACATCTACGTAAAAAAAAATCAGTTAACTACAATTGACGTAACAATTCGCTACTCCTGAACCTTGATGCATTTTATTTTGATTTGAAAAAGCAAAAAAAAAATAAAAATTAATCTTATTTACGGACTAAACAGAATTATTATTTTTGTACCCAGAAGTCATCGTTAGTGGAGCTCTCAGTTTATCGTTTTTGTTTTTCGTTTTTTATCGTTTTAATTGTTTACTAATATCTAGAATTGTGTATGTGTGTGTAATGGATCATGTTGTCTGATTAATAAATAATATTATTATTATTATATCTTTCCTGCGATAAAATTAAGCATAGATCCCTCATTTCGATATGTGCACATTATAAAGACACCCTGTATGTAGTCTGTAAGTCACCTGTCATATAAATGTGAGGAATAATTGACTTGATCTTATACTCTACGTGTAGATTATTTATTATTAGATAGATAATAATTTACTCATACTGATGAGACAGCGGGGATAGTAACAAAACTGACTGTCTAAAGTACAGTGGCTGTTCGTAAAAGATAACTGGTTTCTTTGGGTAGCCATAGAAAAATTATACTCTGTATAATGAAAAAATCCTGTGATACAAATTTAAAAACAAATTCTATTTATCTAGCTAACTTGTTGAAAACCTACAAATAAACTAAGAAAATAACATCTTTTCATAACAACTTGCAAAGCATTACACATTCAACATAATTGTTCCTCATGAAAATTACCCGTTCTACCAACATTCCAATGCTAACACAGTACCAACGCTCTAAAAACGACTATAATTGGAACAGTACCATTTTACTAACGGTTGCTCGTCGAATTTAGGAACGCCTAATTACGAGTCGTAGGCAAGATGCATGCATTTAAATCGGTTGCATTTACCCCTGTTTCCCCTCCAAGGCATATTATAGGGGAAAATAGGGAGCATGTTGGATTTTATGGCTTCAGATGAGATAGGGCAGGGGATGATTTTGGTAATCAAAATGTTATGAGGTTTTTAAAGTGATGCAATTTGTAATATGTAGACGATTTAAATTTGTTTATTTTGTTTAGGCATTGTTTCTTCCAAAAGATAATAAGACGACACTTTTTGACCTTTAGACATAGTTTCATTTTATTAGTGTCAAGGATTGTATGTATGTAGGGATGGTTTCCGCAACTCCACGCTTAAGGCGCGTCTTTTGCGTACAGGTGGGACAGCATTATCATTTGATCCTCCCCAGCTCCTCAAGAAAAGCCAGCAGCACCCTGGTATTACTGCCTATCTCGCTCAGGTTACCTGGGTGTCCGAAGTGGTTTGCCCTGTATGTAGTGAACTAGTGACTACTGGGCAGCTTAGTAGCAGATGATTTGCTGTCTCGTCCTCCTCCATGCAGGCTCTGCAGAGTGGGCTGTCAGTGACTACTATGACAGAGAGGTGCTTATTAAAAGACCCATGACCAGTTGTAGCGACCGTGACTTTAAGCAGCTTGTTGCAGGGCTTGCTTTTTGAAGCGGACATTAATGGAGAGAAGTGCCTCCTTGGCCTACTTACACTCGCTATGGTCAGCCCATAGCTTGTTGTGTTGATCTCTGGTGCGATTCCTTACCAGATTGCGTAAGTACCCAAACGGGAGAGTCATAATAGGTTCAGGTCCCTTCGCTGCCAAGCTCGATCCTTTTGCCAAGGGAATTGCTGTGTCCTTTGATCCATTGAATGGTTACTTTGTTGTGTTTACCCACATGATTTAGGCGTTTGTGACAGTCGTATATCAGCCCTGTGTGGCGGATTAGCGCTTGCACGACTGCCATACTGTCCGAAAGTATACGTACCGAGTGGTCCTTAACATCCCTAGGTAGGATGGCTGAGGCTGCCAGGGCAATTCCAAAGCACTCTGCTTGGAAGATTGTGTTATTAACCTCCAGTGGTGTGGCTATGTGAATGTTGAGATCCTCCGAGAAGATCCCCGCACCCGTGCCAGTATCTGCAGTTCTGCAGGGCAAAGCCCCTCTTATCGGTGATCCTCGTGAGTTAGATTTTGTATTTTTGTCAAAGACAAATTGCTTGGGTATCCGGTCGTTGATTGCTATGGTTATTGGGAGCTCGTTGTTGAGTCCCATAAGCAGAGCAATATGTTGAGTTTCTCTCTTACCCCAAACATCTAGTGTTTTAAGGCCTACTGCGGCCATCGTCACCTCCTGTGATATAAACAGGTGAAGCGGCGGGAGTCCCAGCATGGCCTCCATCGCTGCCGTTGGAGTGGTCCTCAGGCAGCCCGTGGACGCCATACAGGCTAGCCTTTGCAAGTGCAGTGTCAAGGATTGACAAAAAGACAAACGTTTTTGGAATTTTAACTATTGCTATAGCTAATATAATGTATTTTTATCTCTAAAACTTCCTGATTTCTTTAAAAACCGGAGTAAATTATATTACTGTTAAAAAAAACACGCATATAGTGCTGTCATTTTATTTTTCGTATTATTCTCAGCAAACCCTTTCATTTGATACCCATAATAAAATGATGGGTTTGCATAAAGAAAACACTAGTCTGCCATATTGGCTTTAGAATTAAACTTAGTTATCAATGCATTGTCTTCCAAACTATACATGTATGCAAAATTTCACCTCAATCGGTAACCGGGCAGAGAATCAAATTGAACTCCTAAGATTTTTTTACATAGTTACAGGTGAAGCTAGTATAAGTGTGTTAATATAAGGATTGAGACGTTTATTTTGATAATATATTATGTCCTTACATATGAAATTGGCGTTTTTTATGAGAAAACATAAAGTCGTTTTTTTTAATGTAATATATTTAATTAATCAAAGTATGTACCATTGCTATCTATGCACTTCTGCCATCTCATAGGTACCTAGTTCATTGATCCCTTTACTAAAAACACCATTTTGACGGGAATCAATAAAATCTTTGAAGGCGGTTTGGACTGCCCCCTCGGAGTTAAATTTTTTCCCTTGCAAGAAGTTATCCAAATTTCGAAAAAAATGGTAATCTGTTGGAGCAAGGTCCATAGAGTAAGGTGGATTTCTAAGACATTCCAATTGAAGCTCCTCTAATTTAGTAGCCGTCTGTTGTGCAGTATGTGTGTGGTCTAGCATTGTCCTGAAGCAGCAGTGGCCTAGAGCGATTCACCAACCTCGGTTGTTTAGCAGCTAGCTTTTCCATAATGGTTTGTAGTTGCTGACAATAGACATCTGCCGTAATTGTCTGGCCAGATTTAAGAAAGCTGTAGTGAACGACACCGGCACTTCACCAAACGCTCATAAGTAACTCTTTGAGTCAATTTTCGCTTGGGACATGATTTGGCTGGTTCGCTAGGGTTCAGCTATTGTGATTATCGTACAGGATCCACTATTCATCACAGGTTCGATTTAAAATCCCGACATTATTGTGCCGGTTAAGTAATGTAACGCAGCAGTCGACGCGCGTTTGTCGATATGCTTCACTCAATTCGTGAGGTACCCAAACACTTTGAATTCATTTTCGTAAAAAAGTAAAAAAAATAATTGCGACTTTGACCTTCATTATCTCCAGAACCAGTGGATTCCCAGGTATGGTCTAGTGGAAAAAAATTATCCAAATAATGAGTAAAATATGTGGCTTTCGGCTTCGGAAACTGTCTTTTTACACCCGTTATAGTGTTTTCAAGACAAGATTTACGCCATCTCTGTACATATTTCAAGAAAATCTTGTTTATTTTAAGTAGTTCTCATTTTTTTCACATATTCAGGGACTTTTTAATAATATTTAGCGATCGGTAACTAACGTCAGTTTTGCTATTGAAACAGCTAGTTTTCTTATTATTTTCTCTACTTTCATTCAAAATAAGTTTTTTAAAATTATATTTAGTCTTGACGAAGGTAAATGTTTTGGACAGAATTTCTTATGTGGACAGAGTTTCTTACATATGTATTTTGATGGATATTATGTAGGTACCTACCTACTGTTAGCAGATAAATCTATTTGTCATCATTTTTTTTTTAAATAACTTAAAGTTTAATATTGTTTACGAAAGCAATGTTTCTGAACATGTAGTGATTCAATACAAAAATTTCTGACATACCACCACGTATTATTAAAAATCTCAAAAAGCTTAGGTATCATTATCAACAGCGCTTTTATAAAAAAAAAAATGTGTCAAAAAACCCGACCACCAAACACGGCAAAAAAGTTACAAGCTTGTCACTTTGGAAACAGTCTAATGCAGTAGGTGGCATTTATTTTAGTTCAATCCGTGATTAGATGCCATATTGCTGATGTTACTCAATATTTTTATTGTTTTTATGAGTAACACTAGCGGAATCGTATCGTCAAGCCCTTTATTTTGATTCCTCAAACTCCTACGTTGCGATAAACACGAATTCACTTACCATTACGTCCACCATCTTGTTTTTTGTTCAAAATTAATATAAGTTATGTCACTTCGGTAATTAAAATGAATGAAATTATACTTCATTTGTTTAATCTATCCAGTCATAAGGCTACAAGTCGTGCCAAAGAAATATACATACTAGTGTCCGACCGAAAGTTCGGTTTCGGTTTCGGTTTCGGCCGAGTTTCGGCCAAAAATCAAGTTTCGGCGGCAGTTTCGGTTTCGGCCAAAATTGGCCGAAACTTTTGCCGGAACCGAAACTGATTTCGGAAGTTTTCGTACACTCTTGCCTTCGTTTCTGGCGGTAACGCTTTAGCGGACGCTGGCGGCCCTGTTCGGGAATTGTCGTGCGCAAAAAAAAAAAAAAAGTGTTCTGTGTTCTTATTTCATGTCCTAATTAATGCAGAATAATGGGTAAAATGCACCAAATTTCAGTATTTTATGGAATTTTATACTTGACCACGTGAGTTTCGGTTTCGGTTTCGGCCGAAACTGGAGCCACGGCCGAATATTCGGTTTCGGTTTCGGTTTCGGCTGGAAAACCAGTTTCGGTCGGACTCTAATACATACCAACATACATTATACTCTCGAAAAACTTTACCCTCTTTCTGAGGGAGTTGGACACAAAACAACAATTGGTTTAGTTGTTATTTCACTTTCATCTGGCTTTCTATGAACCTAGACACCATAACCTCAAATTTCCAACACATTTTTCACACAAAATCGAAACTTTTTCTGCCGACCCTACTTCAGGGACGATGCAACAACCGAAACCGCGGGTAGGTAAATACAAAACTCAAATATTTATAGAACTTAGGCGTAAGCCCGTATTTGTGTGTGGAAAAGGAAAATTCGGATAGCATCCATGTGTCAGAATATGGAATATGTATTTGTATAGCGCCACGAGCTTTGTATGACAGAACTCAATCTTATGAATAAAATAATGCTTAGACAAAACTGACAGTGAGAAAGAAATACGTTAGGTGCCTTATATCGTGTTTAATACTAAATGCTCGAAGGTAGCATATAAACTGATTGACAGACAGCTATACAAAGAAAAAGTTTATAGACCTAAAAATTACTACTTAAACCCTCCACAATCCAATAAATAGGTTGGCAGAATTTTCGAGCATCTGACATATCCAGTGACTGATTTTATTGATTATCTGGCAGTTTGGGTACTTTATGCGGCTTAGTCAAATGACCTTACTTTGAAGTTGCCGACTTGTGAAGTCGGTTCCATTTTTTTGTAAAAAGTTTTTTATAAGTCGGTTGTTTTTTTTTTTGTAAAAATGTTTTTTTTCGTCAAAGCTCTAAGTTGATCTACATGATATCTGACAAATGCTTGCACTTTCTGAATAATTTCACTAAAATCTATGTGGTCCTTGCCTCAATGTACCACCTCAGACATTAACTTACATGGTTCATACACGACTTGATCATTACATGTTAATTGTATGGATTTTAAAAGAGACCATGTCCTCTGAGTTTGTTTCCGTTTCTCTTCTCAGGGTAGTAGAGTAGCTAGGAAACACCGGCGTTATCTATTGACATGTCAAAGTGTTATTTATAATCAATAAGCCAACTTAATATCATCATCACGCGTCGTAGCACTCGTAGCGGATCGAGTAGCGGCTAGCTATGAGATGGCCTCTTATCGGTAAGGAGCCTCAAGCAAAAGCGTGACTTAAGTTCATCTATATAATTAAAATTAAATGTTTAAGATCTATCATAATTATGATGCGAAGCAAGTATTGCTTAACCTCGAAGCACCTTACCCGTGAAGCTGTTATCATACTACAATAACCATATTAATATTGATGTGGACTATTGGAGACAGCTAAATTACAAGCAAATATCTTGTTAGATACCAATTAAATTTAAAATTTAAAAAACCCCCAACGCTTGAAAGAAAAGCGAACATTTAAAATCACAAAAGAGCTGATGACCTCGAAACGGCTGAACCAATTTTAAAAAAACTAGTCTAAAAACCATTGCTAGAAAACCAGCTTTCAAAAAAAAAACTGCATTCAAATCGGTTAACCCGTTTAAGAGCTAGGGTGCCACAGACCGACACACACACAGCAGTCAAACTTAAAACATATATAAACTTATTTTTTCGTCGGGGGTTAAAAATAATGAAACAGAATTGAATAGGATAGGTACATATATATTTGGATAACTATATTGTACACCAATAAAGTTTGGTAGCAACTAGTATGGCCTATTTATTACAACAGTTACACAGAAAATACATTAGTTTATCTAACCAACTGTTAACTAAACAACGCGGTCAGATAAAGCCACAAACGATTGTTCTGTACAACATAACGTTATTCGAAATGTGGTATACTGAAATAAGGCTCTTCTGCCTGGGTCGCGGGACAAGCCCGCCACACTATTCCCAAACCACTGTATCTTCTGTAAGCCAGAATCAACAGTGGTGATCACCAGAAAAACGCCGAGCCAATGAAGCTCGACGAGTCCCAGAGAAACGATTGCGGTATCTGAAGGAATAAGAGTGGGTTATAGTCAGATAATATAAATATATATTTATATTTATATTTATATTTATATTTATATTTATATTTATATTTATATTTATATTTATATTTATATTTATATTTATATTTATATTTATATTTATATTTATATTTATATTTATATTTATATTTATATTTATATTTATATTTATATTTATATTTATATTTATATTTATATTTATATAATCACTTACAACTATTATTACAGGTGAAACCCAATGCAATAGTGAAGCCAACTTAATACTAACAACTTATTTTCTAAAACTTATTACATACAATGTTATCCTTGTGAATTCACTCCGTGCACAATCAAAAATGTCAATTTCCTCTGCTACAAGGTTAAGAGTGCGAAGTGCCCGCGTCAGGGGCGCCTTTTTCAACAGATTAGTGCGGCCTTGAGGTACAGCCAGCAGCTGAGGCCGCCGTCGCCGCCACACATATCTGTCGGGCACACTCAAACACACTAACTCTAATATGTTGGCGTTATGTATCTTGCCTCTAATTAATTTAAATAAATATGAGACAAGTGCGAACTCACGCCTCACTCTCAGCTCGTTGTATCCAACCATGCCTAATATAAACAAGGTTGGATACATAAGCGGGTCTCGGAATCTATACAATCTCCCGCCACCGTAGGTGCAGGCCTGCGGACGGCGAGTAGTGTGTAGCTCACCATCCGACCAGGACCAGGCCCGAGAGTCGACGGAGCGTAGTGTTCCACGCGCGCCTCAAAGAGATGTCAGCAATACTTAACGGGGCCCGTCATGGCCGATAGCTGCCTGGGATCGCGAATAAATTCGTAACAGAGTTCCCGCGGCCCTTGGCACTTAGGCAACTGAAGGAACAGGGGTGGGTTTTAGTCAGTTAAAGTCTGACACGCCCTTCTGCTCTATCACTGGATGATTTCCCACCCCCACAAAAAAGGGGGCATATAACACCTTACGTGTTCAGTTAAAACAGCGCTTTTAAGGTGCTGCTGGGGCTACCACAATTCTAGAGGGCTTCGATCTTTCGGCTTCGCAGAGGCGTACACTAATATTATTCATGCCCTTATTCGGAAGTAAAGGCCCAGCATCAACAGAATAGTAGGCGTGTTCGCGGACAGGTGGGACTCTCTAGTACTCTTCACTGCTGCGCTACTGGCACTGGACAGTTCCACTTCCCCGAATTAAATATGTGTATTATTTAGTTTTTTGCTAACCGACTTCGAAAAAGGAGGAGGTTCTATGTTGGATTGTATGTATGTTTTTTTATTTATTTTTTTTTATTTATGTCCACCGATTTCTCCGTCAGTTGTGGACCGATTTTCAAAATTCTTTTTTTAGCTAACCAAAAGAATATACTCCCGAGGTGGTCGCATATAAATTTAATCTAAATTGTCGGTGTTAGTATTTTATTTCTTAATTATTTGATACCGATTTCCGAAATTAAATTTATTTTTAATTTTTAGTGTATTATCTTTTTTGGAAGTCGGTTGCTTTTTTTGTAAAAAACGTTTGTTTTGGTTGTTTATTTAACAGTAGTGAGTAATTTAATTGTGTGTTGTGAACTAGCTTTTTGTTACGTGTTGTATTGTTGTTTTGTGTAGAAGTTGTAAATGTAATTATGGTCAGAACTCTGAAGTAGGTAAACAAAAATTTACTAATTAATCCTAAAAAAACACACAAATTGATTTAAAATATTCCCTGCAAACAAAAAATCGGCAACCCACGAGATACAATTGCTCGAACTTTTTTATCAGGCGTTCGTTTTTCACCCAATTCTGTTCAAAGGCGTTTAATGTCCCTGAATTGCTCAGAACAACCTAAAACACCATCCAATTATTTAATATGGATTAACAAGCCTCTGCACATTACAGGACGACCCATTAAGCTGCTGCGGTGTACAAAATTCGTGTACATTTGGCCACCACAATGTGGCAACTAAATCGCCAAAGACTTAATTTCGTTATGGTTAGGCAAACTGTAATTGGCCGGGTGTTTGTTACGCTTAATTTCGGCATTTGAATTTTTTATGTTATTCTGCGGATGTTGTAAATTTTGTGAATGCAATTATGTACGTGTTTATGAATATTTTATTTTTATTTCATGGTTAGGAGCTTGTTAGGTAGGTTTTGATTGCGATATTAATTTAAGAGATAAATGAAACACTAACGTTTTTGTTTGCCATTGCTGTTTGTTTAGAATATAATATTTTATACGTTATAGCTCCTTCTCATTGCTCCACTCTAGTGGACTGACCAAAAATATGCAAAATAAAAATCTTTTGTCATGATCATGTTACATTTCATAATGTATTATTTAAAAAATAATAAGTTCTTGTTCTTTCACAAGAACTTAATATTTATTTAATCTTAACGGTACCGCCTACTCCATTAACTCTATATTCAATTCTCTTCACCCCGACTTACAATTACTTATTTGGCAGGGGCTTTTCAAAGAATCAATAAATGGATGGTATACCAAGGCTTGTCTCACATCCTTTATTATTTTATACCTTTCCATTAAGTAAAAGTACCAGTAGAACTCGAAAGAAAAAAAACAAAACGTATTATCTATTACCGTCTTGTGGGGCTTTTATTTGAGTTCAGTACAATCTATTCAGCGGCAAAATACGTGAAATATAAGAAAAAAGTAAGCAAAGATACCTACTTGTAGAGAGTTGACTTACATTATTGTATCAATCCATAGCGGAATATTGAATTTTGTATGGTCCCTACATTTTCTGAAGAAGTAAATATATTTATTGAGGTACTGATTTGTGAATTGAAGGACAAAAATATCAGAGGTTAGGCTTGATGTAGAAGTCGTGTAAAAGTATTGTCTACAGGTTTTTCAATTTGGATTTTCGGCTTATTGTTTGAGACGACGACCAACAGTTTGTCTTGCAGGGGGGACTTTGGAATCTCCGGCGCTCAGAGTGGGGACTCTAATTGTCCACCGAGTCATTTTATGGAATACGGCGGCACTGTGATTACGTGCTGTCGAGCACAGGGAAGTTCAGGAGATCCTTCTTTACAGTCTCCTCAGGGGATGTGTCCTAACAGGCGTTGTACCGAGATGGTTCTGGAGTGGGCTTTTAATAGCTAACGGGGCTTCTTTCCTTGTGATGATGATGACCACCGGTTCAGTGAGGTAAGAATCCCACGCTCCCTGGTGTTGTCTCCAAAAGTCCTAAAAAAAGGCATCATAATAAAAAGACTTCCAAAAAGGAGGAGGTTCTATGTTCGACGGTATATATGTTTTTTTTTTCTTGTATGTCCACCGATTTTCAAAATTCTTTTTTATCTGAAAGTAAATACTCCCGAGGTGGTTCCGTATAAATTTTATCGAAATTGCTTTAGCGCTTTTTGGAAAACTGAACAAAATCGAAAAATACGTATACCTAGATAATGTTTTGGTTTTCTCCAAATACGAGTTTGTTTTGATTCCACGTTCCATGTTATTGTGGTTTTTAGTTTTGGGTTTTATAACAAAAAATTTGAAAAAATAAAAGGGGAAATAGGTGTCAACGGCGACCAGCGATAACGGCTGTTACTTGCAAGTTGTAGGCGGTGGGTTCAAACACAGGCAGGCGCTTTACTTTCAATCTTCCTAGCCTTTTCCCAACTGTCTTGGGGTCGGCTTCAGTCTAACCGGATGCAACTGAATATCAGTATTTTACATGGAGCGACTGCCTATCTGACCTCCACAAACCAGTTACTGGGTATTACGATACCCCTTGGTACAGGTTGTCAGACTTTCGGACTTCTGACGGCCCGTAACGACTGTCAAAGATCCACGATTGACAGCCGGGACCAACGGCTTAACGTGCTTTCTGAAGCACGGCGGAGTCTCGGTATGTAAGGATGGTCACCCATCCATGGAACAACCCCGGCAAGCGTACCTTAACCTGATGGATCGATCCGTGCGGATGTTATTACTTTAGCCACGAACTCTTTTACTTAGTGTAAATTATTTAATCATCACTGCTCTCAAAACGGTGAAGGAAAACATCGTGAGGAAACCGGCATGTCCTAGAACCAAAACTTCGAAGACATGGGCTACACCATCTGGCAGAGAGAAGACATGTGTCCGAACAATGAAAGATTATAGGCAGATAATGTTATGCCATTATAGTATGTTATTAACCGACTTCCAAGAGGAGGAGGTTCTCAATTCGTCTGTATGTTAATTTTTTTTTGTATGTCTTTTACGTGATTTCTCCGCCACTTGTGAATAGATTTTGATGTTACTTTTTTTTTGTTTGGTATGCCATAAGATACTTCGGAGGTGGTTACATATGAATTTTATCGGAATTGATTATTTATTATACACAATGACGTTTTGGTTGTCTCCAATTATGTTCAAATTCCATGTTATTGGAGTTATCCATTCGGGTGTAACTTTATCATTTAGTTTAGTTTTGAATCTGGGGTACCTACAACAACTAAAAAGTGAAAAATAAAAAACTTTTTTACAAAAAATCCCAAGAAATAAAATACATAAATACATAAATAATTATTTTGCAATTTTTAGAAGTTGGTTATATTTTTTGTAAAACAGTTTTTTTTTATCACAAAATATTGTCAGTTTGTAGGTATGTTTCTGATGTCCACCCTAAAGGTTGATCGGTTACCTGTGGATGTGAAAAGCACAGGACCAGCCGATGTGGTGACGCTCGGAGGAGGTCTGTGTCCAGTGCAGAGGACGTCATTCGGATGAAATCATGATGGCTCAGATAGGTCGATAGGGCTGAAGAGTGAAGGGTTCTGGAGTGGCGACGGCATACTGGAAGACGCAGCGTTGGAAGGCTTCCCACAAGGTGGACCGATGACCCAATGAGGGTTGCGGAAATCTGATGAATGCGAGACGCACAGGACCGGTCGTTGTGTCTTAGGTCCAGCTGTGGGCGTTTTTAGCTGAAATGATAATCTTTTCTGGTAGGTAACTTAATAAAACGTAACTTTTAATTAAATTTATCTAAGTTTCAGACAACACAGTCCATGAAAAAACAACACATAGTATAACAAAATTATAAAGAAGGCGTTAGTAAGGTTGTTAGTAGTACACAAAAAAATAAAAAGGTACTAAGTAATTTGTTAGTAAACAAGACAAGTTACACAATAATTACCTACTTAGCCTATTTCCTATTCCTGTGCAGGTGTACCCCCAGCCCAGTAAACTATAAAAGGAAAATTTCTCTTTTAAACATTAATCAACTTCTAAACTTACTAATTTAAAATGTATAAACACTTCCTATCTTTCATTATAGGACAGTTGCACTAGGTCTTCCAGCTTCGTAAATAAAATTTTCTGACACCTTATTTAAAAATGCAAAAACATTAAGACTAATGAACAAAACAAGAAAAACTGTATATTACGCTAAAAAGATCCATTTAATCTTGACTCAACCCTGCGAAATCTTGAAAGCATACTACCGACTCCTAAGACATAAAACGCAGACGTTACAAAAACCTTTTGCAAATAAAACAGTACTGCAGTCTAGCTTTAATGAATGCCTAATTAAAACTTAGTGGGATATTACTACGTAATTTGTTGATGACTGCAGTGGAATACACGACTTGGAGTTTGGATGAGTGTTCAAAAGGAGATAGATTTTATTTATTTTTAACCTCCGACGCAAAAAGAAAGGTGTTATAAGTTTGATCGCTACGTGTGAGTGTCTGTCTATAGCAGCGACAGATTTGAATGCGGTTTATTGAAAGCAGGTTTTCTAGCGATGATTCTTAGACATGTTTTATCAAAATCGGCTCAGCCGTTTTGAGGTCATCTGCTCTTTTATGTTTTTTTTTAAAATACTCGCTTTTCTTTTAAGCGTTGGGGTTTTTTTTTTAATTTTGAATTAAATGTGATTATTTATTTCACAGAGCACCGAGTTGCCTTGATGGCTAATGCTAGAAGCGGTTTTGTCAAAAGTTGCCATACAAACCTAGTGTGTCAGTGAGTGTTGTCGTTTAGAATAGAATAGAATAGAATAACACTACCGAAAGTATTTTTGAGTATTTGTATGGCTTTTTTTTGGGTCATAAAGATGCTTATACAGTGAAAATTTGAAGACTGTAGCTTCAACCGTTTGGCTGTAATGCCTGTGTAATAGACGATGGACAGACGGACACGTGAGTGACAGCAATATAATTCCGTACGGAATCCTAAAAACTTGAGTCAACTATTATTATATTTTGACTACAGTCATGACAGACGAAATTTCTGCTCAGCACTCATTGCACTGGCACACATATTATTTAGTAATGGCATCTTGAGTCACTATGTGCTGAGTGAGTATGTGCTCTCTAGTTTTTTGGGGTGGTGGGAAATCATCTAATGACTTCTCCCGCTCTGGGTGGGCGTATCAGACTCTTACTGACTAAAACCTTACCTGTTCCTTTCCTGCCTGAGTGCTCAAGGGTGCAGTAACTCATTTTCAGAATTTATCTGCTGCCCACCCAGGCACCGGCCACGATGGGCCCCGTCAGTGGTGGCTGACAACATCTCTTTGAGGCGCGCGTGGAACACTACGCGCCGCGCGCCGTCGACTCACGGGCCTGGTGCTGATCGGACGGCGAGCTACCCACTGCTCGCCGTCCGCAAGCCCGGGTCGATTCCGCAACATTAAACAAAAATATATGTAAACACCAGTTTTTTATCCCGACATAACACTCTATATCACTAAAAAAACCATCAAATAAAGGGATTTCGAAAGATTTGACGAAAGAGAGGTTTAACATTATCCCTATAGATTCAAATAATCTTTAAAGCTTTCTTTTATAAAAAACCTGCACACGTTCTAAGAAAGCTGAAAACAATTTCCATGTAAAAGCGATATCTAAGGTCTTTTAGAATAATTAAACAGATGTTACACGGAATAACAGTTGCTGTTCATGTTGTTCCTTCATAAAATTCTGGACACGCGCTCTCATAACGACGTTGGGTTTGGTATAAGTTGCAAGAGATTTAACTGTATGTTCTTCTTGCAAAAAAAGAAACACGTGCCTATCAAAAAAAAAATCGTATAGTCTTAGATCCTAGAACTACCAGACATTACTTAAACTTATACTAACACTATTCAATAGGCTAGTTCACTAAAAAAATCTAGTTAGTCCGCCAGTTAGGCTAAAGTAATAACAGCTGCACGGGTCGATCCCGTCAGGTTAAGCTACGCTTGCCGGGGTGGTCCATGGATGGGTGACCATCTTTACATATCTTTACCCTTTGTCCCTCGGAAAACACATCTTTGACAGTCGTTACGGGTCGTCAGAAGCCCGAAAGTCTGAAAACCAGTCTTACCAAGGGGTATCATATTACCCAGTTACTGGGTTGTGGAGGTCGGGTAGGCAGTCGCTCTATTTAAAATACTGGTATTTAGCTGCATCCGGTTAGACTGGAAGCCGTCTCCAAGATAGTTGGGGAAAGGCTGAATGAAAAATAAAACACATCTTTACACCGTTGTCGCAAACTTATATTTGACGGATTGCCAGGATGGTTCGAGCTACGATCAGTCATCAGGCAAGACAACAACGGCTAGGCAATTATTAACTTCACTTCAAACAAAACTTCTAAACTTGGTACAATAAAATACTAGTAGCAACAAAACGTAAGACAGTTCCGATGCGTCTTCACTCTGTGACTGCTCGACTAGGTGGATTCTGTCCAACCTCGAAGCAAAAAGGAAACGCGCCGACTCTGTCAAAGCGCGCCAACTGTAGTGTTTATAGTTGCCGCTAGGTTGCGTACTTCGTTTTGTTGTCAATCAATTGCCGGATGCGACATATTTATTTCCAAAAAATCCTTACCTAAAAATAATGATGATGATGGTGCGCTTACGCTCCTCCTCCAATGGCATCCTGAATGTGTTTTTAGATCGGTGGGACTCTCCTCTCTTACGAAGATGGGTAAGAGTTCAGGCACACTGATGCGTAAACTGGTGTACTTATCATTGGACAAACAGGTCAATGATACATTGGCCATTAATGTTAATTTAAATTTAATACTAACATTAGGCTAAGTCATACTATTACTAACATTATATGGACTTCCTTATCTGAAATAAAAAAATTGAATTGAATTGAAAACTGATGACCGTATCTGATTCTATACCTGAAATATACACATTAAGCTCCCGCGACGCGGCTTTTTTTCTGGTGGTCGCCACTGTTGATTCTGGCTTACAGGAGTTACATTGGTTTGGGAATAGTGTGGCGGGCTTGTCCCGCTTCATCCAATACCTTGCACCACACACCCAAAACTCCACATCCGGAATCCAGCAATTTGCACCTCCATATCATTAGCGATTTGGACACTAATCGCCAACTGATGGCCATTGGCTAGTGGCCATCGATCCTCGTTATTTATTCATGCCAAATCAGAGTTCTAATGATATTTGCAGCAGGCATCTGGCAGTATTCGTGTGGGCAGTAAGGTGTTTAGTGATTGGATGATATTTATTGCCGAACGTTTTATGACTTTTGCGGTAGCGGTTTTGCGTGTGTAAGGGAAAGTTATAAACTAACATTTCAAAGTTATAACCTAACATTTCTGGTTATAAAGTATCTGTATAAGTGATATCCCCTTTTGCTGTAACTGCAGATGCGTTCGAATAAAACATGTCATTAATGTAGACTTGAATGTCAAGATTCTCTGTCTCTCGAAATCATGTTAAGCCGTTGGGCCCGCAAGTCATTTGTAAATTTTGACAGGTGTTATGGGTAGTCAAAAGCCAGACAATCTGGCACCAGGCTTGCCAAGGGCTATTGCGCTACCCAGTTACTGGGTTGTGAAAATCAGATAGGCAGTCGATCCATGTAATATATGGTATTCAACTTTATTCGGTTTGACTGGAAGTCGACCCCAATATACAAAGTTGGAAAAAAGTTTAGTTATGCAGATTGTAATTTTATTTTACTGTAGACTTAAATGTTATCACAAAACTACGCTGGTAAGTGCAACCCTTTTTTTGTGGTGTGGGAAATCATCCAATGACTTCTCCCGCTCTGGGTGGAGCGGGAGGGCGTGTCAGACTCTTACTGACTAAAACCCACCCCTGTTCCTTCCTGCCCTTAGTGCCCGGGGGCGAGGTAACTCTGTTTCGAATTTATCCTCAACCCCCGGGCAGGCATCGGCCATGACGGACTCCGTCCTTATTGCTGACAACTCTTTGAGGCGCGCGTGGAACACTACGCGCCGTCGACTCTCGGGTCTGGTGCTGATCGGACGGCGAGCTAACCATTACTCGCCGTCCGCAGGCCCGGGTAGCCCTAAGGCCATGGGAAAGCAATAGAATAACACTCTTGTACAGCAAAACAGTTACACAACTCTTATACGCGTGCTTAAATCTATGAATACATTAAAAGTCTTATCGCTGACGGCGATATCTACCAGACATCCTTCGGATGGACTGAAAGATTTTGAAATAAAAAGGAGGTAGCGCAGTGTACCGCTTCTATATTAATTGTAAATTTGGATTTACAATTAATATAATATGGATACTGCATCAAAAATAAACCAATACATACATATCATTAAATAAGAACTGAATACGTCAACGTCTAGTGAATTTGTGAACGCTCGTTAAACGATAACATTTTCCCCTTTTTGAGCCTGTACCAATCAAATCGAGCAACAATTTTTGCAAAAACTTTTTTCTAGTAACAGGTTGGAAAAACGAAAGAAGAAAATTAAAACTGTAAAACAAAAGAGTGTCTAAAGATCAAAGTCATGCAGAAAGCACACTTTTCGATATTTATTTTTTGACGTGACAACGTCTAATAAATCGATGAAAGCCGGCTACATGCACGAAAAAGTGTCCCGTAACGCTCATTGTAGGCATGCGCCGCATCTATATTTCATTAATGTTTTGTTATGACGTTGTCACGTTAAACTATCGTCCGTAAACCAACTTTACAGACAACCAATTTTTTTTTTCTTAGCCATTAGAGTTCTAGATATTTTTGTATTCTTTCGAACTGATAGTATTTAATTCTCACACACAAGTATAGAGGCGGCATTAATGCCTCAGGCATTTTCTACCAGTCAACATTTGGGTGATGCAGAGACAAACAGTACAATATAAAAACGGTTCGACAGAAATTTATTTAAATGCAAAAAATTACATTTAAACTAGAATTATAATATAAATATATAGTGATGTGAATAAACTTCATACACAAATATACATAAAATAATATTTTGATCCGACTGTGAACTTTATTTACGTTTGCTGAGAGATTCTATAAATATACGAAAGTTTTTGTTAGGGCTATCACGTTTATAATCATAAATTGAAAATGTCAAAATAAATAATCACATTTATAATTAATAAATCAATTAAAAACTAACAATATCTATTATACAATTAATTAAGCAAAAGTAAAATAAAATAAAATACAAAATTAATAAAAATGAGAATTGTTTGCAATGTCACAAGCATATTACGTGTCGCAGACAACACTTCTACACAACGAGAGTAGAGAAAAGAAAGCTAAAAAAAAACAACTTGGTATGTTGTTTTTGAAGTTATACTTCTTTAGGCGCGTTATGAAAAAATGATGAGACTGAAATTTTAAGATGCGCGCGCATCACTGCCACACAAAATTCACAGGTTGAAGTTAGCTAGAACCGACACCCTGAAGTTTGCTATGGTCAGTGGTTCATGAAGAATAATTGTTTTCCTTTTGTAAACTTTGTGACAGTTTGGTTTTTATCTTGTTACGCCAAAGAAGTATAACTTCTTACGTGCGTACATTAGTACACACACACACTTTTTTTTTAGTTTTTGTCAAAATTCAGCTTAATTGGTAAATCTTTTGATACTTAATTAAATAAGAACCTACTTCTATAATAATTCCACTTATATTCTAATATGATGTCTTAATACTCGCTAAGTTCCCAGAAAAAAGAGAATTAGTTTTGTGTCTAATTTATTGGGCCTCCCGTGTGAACTATTAATTCCTTATTGCCATTTCCATTATGGCCTTCAAAGTCACCTTTCCATCCTCATTGAATAACGCTTATAACCCAAACATTGAACTTCCAACAGACCTTCAGCAAAAATTTACATACACGCAAAATAATTCCCCTGAGACTACCCAAAGAACTTTTAACAACTTTCCAATACCCAATGTGAACGGTCCATTATATCGTCAGGAAGCCCCCAGGAAACAAGAAAGTCAAAATATAAACAACATTGACTTATTAATGGATGTTAAGGAAACGGAATAAGTAATTGTTATTCGAACGCAAATCCCTTAAAAGCTTCTTACTTAAATACTTATTGTCGATAAACATTTTAAGACTGAAGAAACAAACAAAAATTTCCGTTTTGATTAGGATTGGGTTTTGTTATTGCAAGGTGATGTTTGATTGCTATAGATATTCTATATCACGAAGGTTTGTTTTATTCTGTTTTAGGGATCTGTACCCTAAGGGTCCAAACGGAGCCCTGTTGCAGTCACTCACCTATCCATCTGTCCGTCTGTCTGTCTGTCCGTCCGTCGTCTGTCACAAAATTTTGTTCCGAAGAATTTTTTAACTTCCCATCGACCTAGGATGTTGAAATTTGGTGATAAAATTTACTATTACGTATATTTTACTAACAAATACCAATATATCGATAAATCAGATTTTTTCATTGATAATTCCCTCATTTGGTACGAAACCCTAAATGTGCCAAGTCCAACACGCACTTGGCTGCTTTATTTTTTTTGTTAGCCTGACCTATCCCACTCCTGGTAACTAGCCTTATCCAATTTCTTCCACTTCTCTCTTAGCTGTTCTTCTTAAGGCCAGTTCGCCAGAAAGCTATATCCATGTGGTCCCATCTTCTCCTCGGTCAGCCACGATTCCATCCAGCTGTGTCAGGGCTCCAGTCATGCGATTTACGGGCCCACAGCTTTATGCAATATGCAAAAAATATGCAGTCGATGGACGACGATACTTTTGTAAAACTTGATAATTTTGGAATAAAATACTTGAGTTCACAGTTCCTTTAAACTGTAACCCGGCAAATTTGAAAGGACATGGCTAAATTGAAGTATGGACGACTGCCCCCGCAATGAAAACGCATGTATAAACATGGTACCTAGCAATATGTAATGCTAAATAGCTGAAATTAGTATTTTGTAATTTAAAAAGGTTCAGGAACTTTTAATATTTGCACAATCCTAAAAACAAAATCGCGCAACTCCTACGACAAAGGTACAAAAACTTCAAACAATGACATTGCTATAAACTTTTATCTAGGCGTTTTAATGTGTCTGCGACGATTTTTATTGATAATTTGTGTTTTTGACTGGCGATTTTGCACTAAGGTACTTGAAGTAAATATCTACATAGGGGTAATTGCAGCAAAAAAAAACTTGATACAACGAACTTTCGGTATATAATCCCCAGCTCTCCAGCAAAAATCAAAATAATATAAGTATTCTGTTGTAAAACGTAGACTACTTATCCAAATGAGTTGAAATAAAGACAGTATTCACAGACAATGTAAATAATATTATGGCTGAAATGATGAACGTATTTGAAAAAGATCTTAGATTAAAGCTAGAACTACATTAGACCGACGCACACGTTTAACACGCCTGATTTGTACGTAGACGTTGCGTGGCGTGGATCAAGTGTAGCTCTACAAGTCTAGTTTCCATATAAAGTGAAGGAGATCGACGCGCCCAGATCGGCGTGTGGCACACGACGTGTGCACAGTGTAGTTCTAGCTTTACTGACCCAAATATTTGTAGATTTCTGTATTGAGGTAGGTAGGTAAACAATTCTGCCTAAATTAAATAATAAACGCACTGAGTACATATAAGATATTGAAATAAAACAACAATAACGCGATTTATATATTTATTTATTCGGTAAGTGTTATTAGGACATTATCTAAAAAAGAAGCTGGAGATGATAATGTGTTCTGATGTCTTGCCCAACCGAGATACCAGATCACTGTCATGACATGACAACAACAGCCTAGAGTTCTGTTACCCACAATACAGCTGCAGTAATATGACAGTATGTCATCTAAAGTGTTGTTTGTGGGTTCGCTTTCATATAAAATATACACATAGCATATTTTTTGACCGATATGCCTTGATTTTATTCGGCCTCTTAAAAGCGTTCAAACGACGTCTGACGTTTTTTTTTTCATAGAGTAGAGATGGAATCTGATTTAAATCGATAAAATAATCGAATGGACTGACAGAAAAAGAAATTGTTTTTGTTGACCTCGACGGACAGAAAATATGTATTAAGATTGTGCGCCTGAAGTGTTAGTAATATGCTTATCCAGATACAATTAATCAATTAAGTAGTTTCAGAAAATAAATCGTTTTGATAACTGTTGTTAAATATCGATTGAAGTTCAACTTATTCGATTTGGCATTTTGGTATTCTATTCTATTTTTCTCTTTGGCAATCGTGCCGATGTCGACAATTCTGCCAATGTCAGATTTTGGTAATGCAATATGTCTCTTCCCTAGCTGTCAGTATTCCTTGACCTTGTCATGTCAAACCAAAACAAAGCATAAATACAATTAAGAAACTTTTTTATGTTTATTAGTTCACGAAAGTTCTAAGAAATTATTAAAAACGAAATAATTCATGAATGAATATTTAAATATTACTGGTTAGTGTGAGGTTCCTATTTGTGCTAGTCATGTTGGGGGCAGTCGTTTAGCCATCTCTTTTGACATCCACAAGCGTAGAGCAGAATTAAATATTTAACTATGTAATGGCGGCTTGACCACAGATTAAATATATTACTTCTAGGGTCGATTTATTAAATAGTATTATTTAACGGAGGAATAAAATGGCGTTTTGACAGCTGTAGTACAGAGAATAATTATGTCAAACCGCCATATTTATTCTTTAGTTAAGAATTACCTAAATATTGAATAATCAATCCTAAGTTATAAAGCGCGAAGTTTAAATTCAACAAAGTGTTTATCAAAATCAATCATAGCGATCTTAAATATTACACAAAGTTATCATATTTAACAACATGTGATAACCCAGTTTTTAAACCTGGACACCACGTTGCAATCCAGTATAAATATTAAAGTTTCGCCTGGACACTACGTTACACTCCAGTGTAAATTAAAGTTTCACCTGGACACCACGCTGCACTCTAGTGTAAATTACTCGTAAAGTTTTGCCTTCATCGCAAGTTCTTATTAAAACATGATACCCCAATCAAAAACTGTGAAAGTTTAAATCGCTCCGAACTTCAGGTACACGCTTTAACTATTTTAGTGCCTACATAGTGCTTTTGTAATAGTGTTGTAACAAGTTCTAGAGAGAACATTCGAGAATATTTGCATGCTTTTGTATGTAATGGGGCCTTGTGGTGCTATGGGAAAGGTGATTTTAGAATGGAGGTGCTTGTTTGAGGTTTGGGTGATTATTGGGACTATAATGCGTATGACAATGCGTACGACTAAGGAGTGGAATTCCCTCTGTTTCCTAATAGCTACAACCTGGGGGTATACAGGGTGTAAAAAAACACATCACATAGCCGTTAACAACGCATACTGTACGTCTAACAAAGTAGCTTTGCGCAAAAATTATTGCTGGGAAACGACTTTTATTTTTAGGTATGAAAAAAAAACTACTTTTTATTGCGCGCAATGTAACGCGAACCCAGGCAAGTCAAGTTAAGCCCCGCCCCTTCGCTCTAAGCCACATAGGTACTTGTGGGATACGTTTGATATTCATTGCGTTTTTGTAACCGCAAATGCATAATTTATAATTTCAAAAAAAAATCTAAAATTCACGTAATGTTTGTTTGGAAAAAATGTTTAGTATTATCACTTGAAAATAATTTTCATATAAAAGTAAGAAAAAATTGCGACTTTGACCTTCAATATCTCCAGAACCAGTGGATTCCAAGGTAGGGGTTGAGGATAAATTCGAAACAGAGTTACCTTGCCCCTGGGCACTCAGGGCAGAGAAGGAACAGGGGTGGGTTTTAGTTAGTAAGAGTCTGACACGCCCTTCCGCTCCACCCTAGAGCGGGAGATGTCATAGGATGATTTCCAACCCCACAAAAAAATGGTATAGTCTAGTGGAAAAAAAATATCCAAATAATGGGTAGAATATGTGGCTTACGGCTTCGGAAACTGTCTTTTTACACCCGAAATAAGTCGGGAGTGAATAGTTTACTTCTAGGCAAGACAGACCCATCGTCAACCAAATCATCGCTTACCATTCGGTGAGATTGTGTTCAAACGAAAACCTATCAAAGATAAAAAAGAAACAAAAACAAATTCATCATCATCATCAGCCTTTCAATGTCCCCACTACTGGGGCACAGGTCTCCTCTCTGTGAGAGGGTGTGGGCCGTAATCCACCACGCGGGCGCAATGCGGGTTGGTGGATGTCACCATGTCTTCGAATTTTTGCTTCTAGGATATGCCGGCTTCCTCACGATGTTTTCCTTCACTGTTTTGAGAGCAGTGGTGATGAAATAGTTTACACAAAGTAAAGGGCCTGCCTGGGTTTGAACTCACGACCTACACCTTATAAGTCGCGGCCGTTACCACTAGCGGACCACTGGTCAGACAATATTTGAAAATGATGTTAGAGTTAGACCAATCGCGAGAACTTTTTTTTAATATTTTTCCGTTATGTTTATTAAAATAACTTTTTGTATCATTTATGACAAAATTATGAAAGTAGGTAATGAAAGGGTTGATTCTTGGGTACAAAAATATACTTAACCAGTTGGACTATCACAAACATTTTTGCTTTACCAAATCAATCTACACATTTAAAAATGAATCCCTATTTCCTTGGTCACGACGGCCATCACGCGTGAATGGTTGAACCGAGTTCGCATAATTATTCTTTTTTTGTTGTATTTGTTATTATCAGGAGAAGGTTCTTATGGAAGAAAAATTAAGAAAGCTGCGCGGAAAATTTGAAAATTTCAGAAAACTTAATAACGACTATTGAAACTTCGCGCGTTTGACAGTTCATAGCTAAGACAGGACGAGTCGTGGGGTTTTTGGGACCGGGACCGCGGTCCACCTGTATTATTTATGAGCAGTATCTTGGGACCACAAAAATAGCCGGGCCACCGAGTAAAAAATAAAAGATAAAACGCATCAAAGTTTAGGAGTGGGGGCTTGTAACGTCACTTAAAGGCTCTTGAAGGTAACAAAAAAATTACGTATTTAATGTCACGCGAAATTTCAACGCACTGTATCCTCCTCATTTTTGTAACGTGTCTAATGATTTTTGGTAATAATAAATATATATTTTTAAGCATCTATCCTATTACTATTCCGAACAGGGCCAGTCGATGTGGTGACGATTATGAACAATTAGTTTTAATATTGATATAGTATAAAAAAATCCCGTGTTTACTCGTGTTTTAAAAAGAAGCAAAGACAATATCATGTTTATACTTAAATAAACCGGTCAAGTGCGAGTCGGACTCGCACACGAAGGGATTCGTACCATAAACTGAAAAAAAAACAAGTTTCTAGAAACGTTTTTAATTTAGTATTATTTTTTGGGCTCTATCTCATGATCCGTAATAGGTAGACAGTTGAAATTTTCACACACCGTGTATTTCTACAGTCGCTATAACAACAAATATGAAAAATAAAAATTAATTAATTAAAAAAGTCTCTAGAAACATGTTTTTTTTGGGTTATTTTTTTTAATTAAAGGGGACACCCCTTTAAATTTGAATTTATTTTTATTATTGGTTTTTATAAC
Source organism: Polia nebulosa (assembly GCA_951329385.1). Classification (NCBI taxonomy): domain Eukaryota; kingdom Metazoa; phylum Arthropoda; class Insecta; order Lepidoptera; family Noctuidae; genus Polia; species Polia nebulosa. Next base: position 26,362,800 of record OX589602.1, read on the forward strand.
TATTACGGATCGTGAGATACAGCCCGCTGATAGACAGATGGACAGCGGAGTCTTAGTAATGGGATCCCTTTGTTTACCATTTGGGTACGGAACCCTAAAAACGAATCTTCAACCAAAATGGGTTTTCCCATCACTATGTGTCAACTGCCTAAGTGTACATGCGGGGGTGGTAGTGAAAACTACGAATATTATCTTCTGAAAGTTTGCCGTTAGTTTGACGGAACTTATACGATCCCCGAACGATATAATAATATCATCCCAACTCACAAGCACTTACTTCATGTGTAAGTTCGTAAGATGAAAATGGGTGCAATCGGCTACCTGTAGATTGTTCTAAAATCAATAATAACAGGCTATGCAGGAAGAGCTTTTGATAGAATATGATGATGGTGGGAGTCTTGAGAGTGGAACTTCATATCGATAGTGAGAGATTGATTAAGTCATCATTATAATAATGTCAACCGAAAGACGTGTATCCAGCAACCTAGTCGTTTAGACATACAGGGGACAAAACGTCCCCACATCGACTGGACCTGTGTTCCGCGCATTCAGACTCCGCAGCCCTCACCAGATCATCGTCCTAACTTTTGGGAGGCCTTTTGATTTAGTAAAAAGAAAACTTTAATTTTTTTCTTAGCACGAGTATAAACGCGGGCTGTAGCTGTGTATAATAATAATATTTTTTTTTTTTTTTATTGTTGATAGGGACGCGTTTGACTACTATCTCACCTGATGATAAGCGATACGTGGTCGAAGACGGAACACGCTTGCCTAGAAGTAACCTATTTAATTTATTTATTTATTAAACATTTTATGCACATCCAAGTACAGAGGCGGACTTAATGCCTCAGACATTTTCTACCAGTCAACCTATGGGTGATGCAGAGACTATTCACTCTTGACATAGACTCCCAGGTTGTAGCTATCAGGAAACACAAACTCCGGCAGGGAATTCCACTCTCTATAATAATAGCTATTTTTAACCGATTTTCGAAAAAGGAGGAGGTTCTATGTTCGACTGTATGTATGTTTTTTTTTATGTATGTCCTCCTTTTTCTCCGTCAGTTGTGGACCGATTTTCAAAACTCTTTTTTCATCCGAAAGAATATACTCCCGAGGCGGTCCCATATAAATTTTATCGAAATTGCTTCAGCACTTTTTGAGAAACTGAACAAAAACGAATAATACGTATTCCTCGATGACGTTTTGGTGTTCTCCTAATGTTTAAATTCCACGTTCCATGTTATTGGGGTTTTTAGTTCTGGGGTATAACAAATAAAAAGTCAAAAATTAAAAGATTTTTACAAAAAAAAAACAACCGACTTCCAAAAAAAAAGATACACTAAAAATTAAAAAAATAACTTTAATTTCGGAAGTTGGTGTCAAATACCGAAGAAGTAAAATACAAACACCGACTTCCGAAATTAAAGTTATTTTCTAATTTTTAGTGTATTTTTTTTTGGAAGTCGGTTGTTTTTTTTGTAAAAAAGTTTTTATTGCAATAATAAAATTGACATTAATAATTAATTTTTGTTTTAACTTAAATATAAGTATTATATCATATCATTTTATTTTTTATTTTATAAATTATTCTTAATGGACTGCCCATGATTGAGCAAAGACCTTCTCCATTCTGTGCCACTCACCCCTGTCGTCAGATAAACGGGTCTAGGTATCAAAATAATAATTATAGTAATTAAATAAAAAAGAATAGATCACTTTTCTCACGTTTAATTTTGTTGTTGTTTCTGCAAAAAAAAAAGTTAAAAAATATGAAAAACTGACGTAAAATTAATGCTACCTAACTAGCAGAAATTGTAATTTCGATTCGAAATTTATAATTATGTTAAACGGTCAAATTAAAGAACTATCGCTTTTTTTTTTGGTGGGTGGTAAATCATCCAATGACTTCTCCCGCTCTGGGTGGAGCGGGAGGGCGTGTCAGACTCTTACTGACTAAAACTCACCTACCAACCCACCCCTGTTTCTTCCCTGCCTGAGTGCCTCAACCCTAGGCAGAAAGAACTATCGCTGAAGACAAGGTTAAAATAATTTAGGGAACAAAGTACAAATACGTCCTGATCTGGAGTAGAATGTAGATCTGTGCTGCGACGAACAGCCCGTCTAGCTGCAGTTCTCGGGGTATTCAAACGAACAGTCGCATACTGCCGGTAGCGCCAAATCGTGGCCGCAATAGACCGCTAAGATGGAGTAAGATGGGTAGTGGGTAAAACCGGAGAACTGGCTTGGTATTTCTCACTTTTGAATAATGTTCAGCGTTAATTTATCAATGCTTAGACTATGAAATCATAATCTAAGCATCAATACATTTGCAGAAGCTAAAATACCGCTTTCAGAATAAAAAAACTACCTTAACTGGGCAAGAGCAGAGCTCCTTTAATAATCCATTTGTGAAAGTATAATTATATTGTGTGGCACAAACAACAAAATACTTGTCGGGATTTAGACGTTCCTGTAACACATATATTTCAGCAAAAAAATTCAACCATCAGGTTCTGAAACAAATCTTGATATCTTTAAAGAAAAACTGACATAACGTCCTGAATTAATTGCCTTACAAATTATGAACCTTGGGAAAAAGAAGAAAAAAAATATTAAGGGTAAACTAACCAACAAGTTTCCATATTACCTACACAAGAATGAAAGATTCCTTCAGGCACTTGTCTCACCGCCGCCGGCGATGAGCGAGTAGCAAGTAGAGCTTCAAAACAAAAATGAGTTGGCGAGCAGCGTGTAGCGAGTGGTAGTTCCGATAGTTTTTTCGAGTGTTCGAGTGCGACGGGCGGTTACTCGCACTACTCGCTCGGGTTGATTTCTCGGTGTGAATTCTGGCCGCAAGCGAGCATCGCTGTACGAGTGACGCTGAACGAGTAAGCTGTAATAGTTCTTGTCGCTCAGCGACAAACTTGTGGAGCGAGTCTTCACCGGCAGTGTAAACAGTCAGCAATCACCTATTAATATATTCATCTCTTTTGTTTACACGGTGTGTATATCTATTGTACGTTTCTTGAGCGTCAAAATAGCCGAGAGTTAGTTACTTACTCGCTGGCGATGGGACAACTGTCTTATACAGAAAATATTAAAAAACGTAGTATGAAATACTACAATATGTAGCCCGCCTGTAATATTGTCGCATATTTTTTAATTTAAGAGCGCTGCAGCGCAAACCTCTATTTGTTCCTCAAGTACTAGTCCACGCCCCCGCCAGCAGAGAGCCGACTCATACAGCGTATGGTGCCATTTTTATATTATAGGCTTTATATAAATTACCTACATGAAAAGTCGATAAATATAAAAAACTTTTTTACAAAAAATTCAACCGACTTCTAAAAATTGCAAAATAACTTTACTTTCGGCAGTCGGTGTTTGTATTTTGTTTCTTCGTTATTTGACACTGACTTCCGAAATTAAAGATATTTTGCAATTTAAAGTCGTATTTCTTATAAAAAGTTTTTATTTTTCACTTTTGAGTTGTTGTAGGTACTCCTGAACTAAAACTAAATAACATAGTTATGCCCGAATGGATAACCCTAATAACATGGAATTTAAACATAATTGGAGACAACCAAAACGTCATCTGTGTCTAGTATTATATTATCTGTGTCTGTGTATACATATTTTTTGTTTATGTTGATTTTTCCTAAAAATGCTCAATCAATTTCGATAAATCATGTTCAGTTTATATGGAACCACCTATGAAATATACCAAACAAAAAAATAATTATCAAAATTTATTCACAAGTAGCGGAGAAATCGCTTAACAAATATACAAAAAAAAACAAAATACATACTGACAAATTGAGAACATACTTCGTTTGGAAGTCGGTTAAAAACGTCAATTTTTTTTATTCATGTGACAAATGGAGTTATATGGTTGCTGGGGGATAATAAAAACGATGATAATTATATTGAGCGAAAAAGAGAAAGAAGGTACCTACGTGGAACAAAATGGTCTGCTTGGGTCTCTTTATCATTCTACTAAGATTTTTCAAAAAATATGACATGTCAGGCGATGTTAAACTATGTGCAATGTGCAGTGTTACTAATTCCTGTCACCTTGAACTATCTGGCTTTTAAACTGCCCCGTAAACCGTTATAGTATGGAGCTTGATCATATTATGATTCTGGCTCGGAGCCTAAGTTCGTATTAATAGTACTCGGCAAGAGCTAAACCTAAATTGATTAACCATTCACCAAGGTTATTTAATAGTTAGGTAATCTAATCCTCCTGGGCGGCTGGCCAGGGTATGCCGGATGTTCTTAAGTAGGTTGATATTATAGTTATCTACTTGAAAAGATATGAATAGTAGGTAAGCAGGAAGAAGGCTTGTTTTTATGCAGGGAACCACATGTCCAAGATTTTTCAATATTTTTTCATTCATCATCGACTGATATTTAGTAAAGTAGTAGTCACCCAAACGAAATTGTATTTTCTAGCTTTATAAAAAAAAAACATCATGGATTGTGAATGACGGTCATTTTGTTCTCTCGCGGTTCAAAAAATAGCATTAGTAATAAGATTCTTATGGTGTTACTGATCGATAATCGAAAAATGAAAATGAAAGAAATTGACAATGTCATGTCAATATTATTATGTCAATCTCATATACAGTGTGTAAAAAGACACATCACAGAGCCGTTAACTACGCATACTGTACGCCTAACAAAGTAGTTTTGCGCAAACATTATTGCTGGGAAACGACTTTTGTTTTTAGGCATGAATAATAAAACTATTTTTAATTCCGTGCGAACACAGGCAAGTGGAGTTAAACCCCGCCCCTTCGCTCTAAGCCACGTAGGTACTTGTTGGATACGTTTGATATTCATTGCGTTTTCGTAATTACACATCCGTAAGTTCGAAATTTCGAAAATTAAAATTAAAATTCAGGCAATGTTTGTTTGGAAAAAAGTTTAGTAATAACACTTAGAGTTCATTTTCGTAAAATAGTAAAAAAAAAATGCTGCTTTGACCTTCAATATCTCCAGAACCAGTTGTTTCCCGATTATGGTTTAGTGATAAAAATGATCCAAATAATGGGTAGAATATGTGGTTTTGGCCTTCGGAAACTGTCTTTTTACACCGGATATTTTGGATTCTTTGACAATATTTAATTCTCATAGAATGTCACTTAGTGTAGAGGTCATAGAGGTCCGAATCTCTGAACCCACTACCTTATGCTCAATAACTAGATCTCTCACCCAGCAGCCCATAATTACATCAACATTACAATAATTAACAATACATTTCAAGCCTTCACAAGTGCTACACAACATAGACTGGTAGCTAATTTAGTTATCAAACATTATACACATAATAGTTCATTGTTTTAGCTTTGACGCTGGATGGGTTTAATTAAGCGCTGAAGCGACACGTAGGCAGAGTATTATGTAAATATGTATTATGTACAGCAATGTATGTTGTATATGACGTGCTATTGTGTTTAATTTATAGTGGAATAAGCACGAGGCAGAACGTGGAACTCTAAGGAAGCTTGATTTCTAAGTAAACGGAAAATAGCTTGACTATTGAGGTTCTGATATACAAGGAATGGAAAGGACTTTACACGGAGTTTTTCAATAAGAAATGAAGATAGCCGCGGAGAACTAAGGTCACCGACATAGCCCAAAGAATTGTCAAACTTAAGGTGAATGCTTCAGGGTAGCCCGCGAAATTCAAACGTTCTTACGTTTTTTGCAATTTGCAGGTTAGTGTCAAATTCTATCTTGGTCAATATTTGATTCGCGGCCGTAGAAAGTATGTATTTATTGAATTATAATCATTGAAATCAGCAATACATCTCTCTCGGTTAGAATTGATACCAAATGTCATGATTTCATGACATACTTACATTTGGCATCAATTCTAACTGAAAGAGTTGTCTTGATTGAGGTTTTAATGATTATAATTCTATAAATATATACTTGCTACGGCCGCAAATCAAATTGAAACCAAGATACAACCTGACACTGACCTGCAAAAAACGTAAGAAAATTTGAAATTAGTGGGCTACCTTGGCGCATCCACCTTAAGTGGCAGTGTGCCACATTGCTCGCAAACAGATGGTCGATGGGGCTGGAAGGTTCTCGAGGAGCGACCGCGTACCGGACAACGCAGCTTTGGGAGGCCGCTCACGAAGTGGACCGATCACTTGGTGAATGCCGCTGGAACCCGCTGGATGTGAGATGCACTTTACCAGTCGATGTCTGACGATGATACCTAGGAGAGTCTAACAGCAGACGTCTTTCGGCTGAATCGGTACAGGTTTAGTCCCGTCCTAAGATGTTTATACCTGAAGATACTGGCACGTTTAACAAGGTGGTCTACTTAGGTACTTTGCTAGCTACCTGAACACCCTTCCACAATTACCTACGTATTTTAGGTGGTATTGACCTTAGAGAGAATAAAACCTATTCGCAAGTTTTTCTTGAAAATGTAAGAGATATTCCATAAGTCATTTTAACGCCTAATTAAAAGTTGGTAACGCTAAAAGTTGACAGAAATATGACCTCAATAAACTTGTTCTAGTACCCTAAAAATTACAGTATTAAAATTACATAACTTCTTTTTTTTAGGGTTCCGTACCCGAAGGGTCCAAACAGCTACGGCCCTATTGCTATCACTTGCGTGTCCATCTGTCCGTTTGTCTGTCTGTCTGTCCATTGTCTGTCACAAAATTTTGTTCCGAAGAACTTTTTGACTTCCCATTGACCAATGAACTTGAAATTTGGTGATAACGTTTGTTTGCGACCAAGCCAGGGCAAAGATCTGACTTGAGGAGACCAGAGTGTGGAAGCGTGCTTGTCGGATCCCCGGCAACAACCTGATCACAAACTTGTCTGCAAGTACGCAGAGCTAAAGAATAATTTACAAACGTCTTGAACAACTTACCCAAGGTTTCCGAAGTCTTCGTCCAGGGAGCAATCTGGGTAAATGTTTGTATGTCAGAGTTAAATGGGAAGTGCAGTGCGTGTCAGTAGGTAAGTATACCAGACGCCAAAGCTGACTTCAAAAGGGCGCCGTAATTCCAAGCGCGTAGTCCCTCGCAAACCAACCAAACTTCCAAGTATCTTCAAAAATAACCCATTTCACCACTACACCAAATAGAGTTTCAATCAAATTTAGTTCATTAGCAAACAATAAGGTTCAAAAACAAAAGATTCAGCCAGATTTGAATCCCATGCCCAGAATCTACATTTTCAACACGTTTTTCACTACGGTCGAAACCAACAAGTGACAGATGACAAAAAAAGTCATAGAGTATAAAAGAAATGGTGTGACAGCTGTCACCTCTAAAGGTTGCGTTCGGAAATGCACTCGGACCGAACAACCTTTATTATTACGTATATTTTCTAACAAACATTAATATATTGATAAATCAGATTTGATCATTCTGTCACGAACAGAACCCTATATGTGAGAAGTCCGATACGCACTTGGCCGATTTTTTTTTAAGTTATACAATAAAAAATAACTTCTGAAATTACAACATCAATTTCCTAATTGCCTCATGAAGACCACTTAGATTTTATAGCGGTATTTCATATTAAAACGGCCTAATATAATGATCATAACTTTTGAAATAAAGTCGTTATTCCTGTGACTTATGGTATAAGGTTGCTTGTGATAAAAAATTATGATTTCCACACAAATAAATGATAATGATGATAGGTACTAATGAGGGTATTACGAGAGAGGACGATGAGGTTGGATATTTAGTTTTTGATCTAGAAGGGACATTAATGGACCAGTCATTCACTTGGGGTATGTCGGGCTACCAATGACCTTAAGACGTGGTTAGCTTGCGTGTTCTGCGCTGAGCTCACGTAATGCATCGTATGTCCACCCAGTAATAGCGCATCCATGAGCGCTGTCCGAAATTAGACGCATTATTAATTTATTACACATAAAACAACAGGTATTAAAATAAAACACTTAGACTAAATTTTAAATAATTAAATGATCTTTAAAATGGTGAAGGTCTCATAGCAATACGCTTAATAGTTTTTGCCTGATTCTCAAATTTTTATACGCGTTACACATAACTTTACAAATTAATTACACTATTTACTAAAAATATAATTTCAAATGTTTACATATCAAATTACGAAAAAAAATTGTCTAGAGTAACATATATTTTTTTCAAACAATTAGGACTAGTCGTCTAGACGTGAAGCATTTAAATATATATAGGAAGTCGTGCGAACTGCGCCTTTTTTTAAAATTGCAGTGTTTGTTTGTTCGTGTCAAATCTTACAAACTGAATTAGAACCACTTTCTCTTATCGCACTGAATTTTGTTTTCTTTCTTCACATGACTTAATTGTGGTCTAGCTTTTTCAGTACTGTAATGTTGTACTACTATGTTTCTTAGTTACTCCTTATCTAAGTAAGAGTTCTTGTTATGTTCATTGGAAGAGTACTGATTTCCAAGATACCGGTTTTTACCTAGTTTGGCAATCAGGTGTTGATTTCGGTTAGAAGCCTCTTATATGTTATGTTTTTAGTATTGAAGCTGTAGCAGGCTCAGTCCTGATTTTGTCTAATATACGCTATTATTATTATAATTATTACTGAGTTGATTTTTTATATATAATTACATGCTTTCAGTTTCGACATTCAGGATTAGCTTTAGTAGCAGGATTAGTAAAAAAAAAAATTAAATATTATTAAATATTTAATTTTTTTTTTACTATTACATATAACAGAAATTGTAATAAACAGTTATGTCAAACGAAAATTGTCAAAGGTGTCACATTTACCAACCAGAGAAGTAGTGGCCACAGCAGCAGTGGCTACTATGGCCACTATTTCTCAGCATCGGTTCTGAGCATTGGTTGGTGAGTATCCGTTACCACAGGGTAACGGCCACGACTTACAAGCTTCGGTCGTAGGTTCAAACCCAGTCGCTTTACTTCGTGTTAATTATTACTTCACCACTGCTCTCAAAACGGTGAAGGAAAACATCGTGCCCACCCTCACCCTCTCACAGAGGAGAGGCCTGTGTCCCAGCATTGGCAATATTTTAAGCTGATTATGCTGTTTTGGTAAAGCTGAAAAATTCTTTTAAAATTTATCGGAATTTCAGCAGTCTTCTGTGGGTTTTATTAAATTGGCCTCTGGTCTTGTGTATGTTAAAGTTTTCACTTAAAAAAAAAATGGCACTCCGAGAGTGAAGACAGAAGTGAAAACTTGGCCATAAATGCCCAACGCGCCTAAAGAAGTTTTCACTTCAATCCGCTACGCGATCCGCTATGAGTGCAACGACGCCTAGGTAGGTAACTAAACCCGTTAATTTACCTGAATTTCAAATCACAGTCAGAGCTTCATCTTATAATAGAAGAAGAAAGAAAGAAAGAAAAAGTATTTATTTGCCACAAATTAACGACATACACAACAATATGATTTTGCTAACTTAGGTCTTAACCCTTATCGATAGTGTTAGTAGATCTTATATTTCTATGTTAGTAACAAGTTTAACAAAAAAAAAAAAGGAAAGAAAAAAAAAAGTACTACAATAATAGTAGTAATACACATGGCAGCTTTAACTTCGATCAAAGAAACAGCTAGAAATCTTTTTTATAAGGCTCCGTACCCGAAGGGTAACCAACGAGTCCCTATTACAAAGCCTCCGCTGTCCGTCTGTCTGTCAGCGGGCTGTATCTCACGATTCGCAATAGTTAGACATTTGAAATTTTCACAATGTGTATTTCTGTTGCCACTATAACAACAAATAATGATAATAGTACGGAACTCTTCGTGTGCGAGTCAAACTTGCCCTTAACTGGTTTTTAAAAAGGAATTGCCTGCATTGTTGTCTTCATCGTACTGCTATACATAAATACGAAAGTTTGGATGGATGTTTATTACGTGACAATCACGCCAGAACGGCTGAAATGATTTGGATGAAATATGACACAAAGATAGATTATAGTCTGGAATAGTACATTGGCTCTAATTTATATTAGGGTTTTTACTCTATATGAGAAAAAAAATGTTATTGAGATAGCTTAGGTAAAAAGCAGTCGGAAAATGTTAGTTTTAGTTCATAAAATAACAAAATAAATTTTAAAATTCAATTCAAAGTTTTCAGTACTTTTAATCTGTTTTTCAACACCATGGAATAGTATTTGCCATGTCATACGGCTGTGTAAAATATAAAGTGTCTACTGTCAAGTGATCAGCGTATCTATGCTTTGTACTTTTATTTACACAGCCAACTGACGTCATGACCATAGAGCAATATGGCATCCACTGCGTTTTCGTCAAATTACGCGCGAAAATGTATAATTTTAATGCATTTTTATGGCACTTATTGATTGAATAAAAATATTGTTTTTTTATTGGTTTATTAGCACTATAAAATCCAATTGAGACACCTTTCAAAAATCGGTGTAATACCCTAAAAAAAAAAAAAAAAATATATAAATATATGTAAAATTGTATTATTATGGATTTTTATAGCCTCATAAATAAATCTATTATTATTATTATAGTCCATCAAATTGGTCTTTACTTCTCTCATTTATTTAGAACACTGTGTCGCATATGTAGACTAGGTTTCGTTATAGTTCTGTACAAAAATGTATGTAGCACTAATTACACATGATGGTGATCAATTATTACCCAATCATTCGAAGATCAATGATCCAGATCCAGAGAGAAGATTCCACAAGCAATATCGCAGCTCTGGCCATACAATCCTAATTATCCCTGGACACGTGGACGTGTGTTCAGAACCCTTTGCTAAGACCGCTTTGTTCTTCCAACAATTATTCCATAAATCGTCGTATCCTACGAATAGTGCCCTAACGAACATAGGGGCTTTCTTTTTTATTGCATAATTTAATTCTGCTCATCCTGGCACATATAACCAGTTCAACAAAATAATTAAAAACTGTTCAAGTTATTAAATAATTAGGTATTCTACAAAGCCACAATTTTAAGGACTACGTTTCCAACGAAAAAGAAAGCCACAATCGCCGTCGCGTCCTCTTTTTTCGCGAGAAGTGGGGGTGCGCGGGTGCGGGTAGAGCGTGCTAGCGCCGATCGGCCACTAGTCGGCGGAACGCAGAGATTGTTAGCTGTGGCGAGCGTTAACTGAATTTTAAATAAATAACATTACCTACACTAGGCCTATACTACTAGTTTAGTCATAGTATTTTATAATGAAACGCCGAAGACGAAAGTTGGTGGAATTGGTTGGAAAGGAAGATGTGTTGTGAATGAAATAAAACAGACAAAAATTAAGTAAATCTAAATATTTTATAGCTCATGGGATTCTAAGGTTGAAATTATGTTTTATTAAATTGTATTGTATTGATTTCGTTCAAATAACATAATATCAACGAGTTTATACTTAATTAAGTCATTCTAATTACTTATTCAATTTTCAATATTGGGTACATAGAAAAAAACCCTTGTGGTGATTGTGGCCGTGTTCTATGGAATGGATAAATTGCGTATGTATAAAAGAGACGAAGCCCTAATTACGTTTGTGTCTTTCTTCTACGTTCAAATTATGTTTTTGTCTTTTATTCTTTCTTTGATGCATTTGACATGTCCATATTGTTATTTTAAGTACAATATTTTTTACGCTCACATGATTTTAACCCTGCTGTACTAATTTAAACACTGAATACATAATGTCATGCTTCTTCTGGTTTGGGGCTTAAGTGCACTTAGGTTTTTTTTCTATTGCTTGAAAATTGATATAAAAGCATTTATGGCCGCACTATTAGCATTCCGCACGGAAATTACAAATAAGCTTATTTTATTATTTTACCTTTTTCCTATAGTCTTAGAAGAATTCTGTTTTATATGTTATGTTTATTTAATGTTAGTAAGAATACATGAAAATTTATTCGATTATGAAATTAATGAATGTGTGATGAATGGTTGCAACGGCTGCTGCTGAGGGCGTGAGGGCGACTCTGTTGTTGAGCCTCCCTCACCCGGTCCGTCTCCTCTTTCGCGAGCATTACTGCTTCGCAGAAGGAGTAGACTGCTTTCCATTCCCTCTCGCTCCGTACCATGGCCTGGATCAGGGCCGGGCGCGATAGGTCGCTGCCGCCGATCGCCTCCACGAAGACACGGCGGGGCTCCGCCCAAGCGGGGCAGATCTCCACCGTATGCTCGACCGTGTCATCTGGGCGATCCTCACAGTGGGGACACCCGGGCGTTTCCCTCCACCTGATCCTACACAGGAACCTCCCGAAACTTTCGTGTCCGGTGAGGACGCCGTGGCACTTCTCCAGCCACTCCTTAAAGAGGGCTTAAGGTGATGTGCTGGAGTGCAACAACTATAGAGGAATAAAGCTAATTTCACATAGTATGAAAGCATGGGCAAAAGTTATTGAAAAGCGGCTGAGAGAAGAGAGTGAAATCTCACAAAACCAGTTCGGTTTTATGCCTGGTCGCGGTACAAATAACAAAAAAAAAAAAAAAACTTTATTTCGGACAAGCAACATCCATAGGGGGTACAACGGATGCCATTTTTGCTATCCGCCAGCTGTGCGAAAAGTACAGAGCTGTGCATAAAAACTTGTACATGGTGTTTATTGAAAAGGCATATGACCGAGTGCATCGAGTTTTGTGTAAGGAGAAAGGTGTGCCTGTGAAGTATGTGCAGTTGATCCGAGTGAACAGTCGATGCAGTACCCAAGTCCGGTCTGCAGTGGGCACCACTGACAGTTTCAGTGTAGCGGTCGGTTTGCACCAGGGGTCGGTCCCTCAGCCCTTACCTCTTCCTGTTGATGATGGACGCTCTGACGTTGGACATCCAGGAAGAGGCTCCCTGGTGTATGCTGTTTGCTGATGACATTGTGCTGGTTGCCGAAAGCGGCTTAGAGGTCCAGAGCAGATCGTAGACGTGGTGGCAAACACTGAAGAGTGTGAGCCTGAAATTGAGCAGAACCAAAACAGAATATCTGGCCATCGCTTAACATCAGGTGAGATAGTGGTCAAACGCGAGCCTATCAAACATAAAAAAAAAAAAAAAAAAAAAAAAAAAAAAAAAAAAAAAAAAAATCTGTTCTGCGATTTCGGCGGTCTCTCCAGTCCTATGCCTGTAGCTCTCAATGGAACTCCTATACCGATCTACTCCGACTTTCACTACCTTGGATCGCTTGTTCAGGGGGATGGCGATATAGACCAAGACGTTACGCACAGGAACAACTCAGGATGGATGAAATGGTGACAAGTCACTGGAACAATTTGCGACCGACGGATGCCCCATATGTTAAAGGGGAAAATCTATAAGTCCGTGATTAGACCTGTCGTACTGTATGGGTCAGAATGTTGGGCTGTGAAAAAGATGGATGAAAAAAGATTGCATGTGGCGGAGATGTGAATGTTGAAATGGACGTGTGAAATGAGTCCATTGGAGGTAGTTTAAAAGTGGCTGGAGTTGCCCAAGCGTGTAAATAGCCGTGGGACTCTGCGGATGAAGGACATTAATTACGGCCAAACACTTGGACTGAATGCTGGCCCAAAATTGCCTATATTTGTCTGTATAACTTCAAGTTAGGAGTGGTTGGCAGTAGACGGCGCACGCGGCCTTACTCTAAGCAAATAAGAACAAGTGGTACCTGACTTTCTTTCCTTGGCTGCCACGCTGGATTCCGACGAGTGGCCACTCGATTCTCTTCACACCAACACTCTTGATTATTCTCGTTCAATAGTTACACGGACGCGGTAAATATGGGTTATTTATTATTCCCGGAGAATCCCCAACGTTTACGGGATATTACTCGGGATTTTAGTGTATTTGCGGGGACGATATTAATAAGACATTAATTTAGTCTGCGGTGAGATGCGCTCTGCCTCGCGGCGATAGGCACACTGAAGTGACGTCGATTGCTGCTTTCTCAGATTGCCTATGGCTCCCGTAAAGCCGGTTACACACTTGCCTCACATGCAAAAAGCAAGACACACACGTCGCGATACCACCCCATCCAACTTGCAGAGTGGCGGCAACTCGCCACACCATGCTCCCCGCCTTGAAAGGTCCAGGAGCTTTCAAAAGCTGCTAATCTATGCGGCGCGAGTGAGGTTCAAGAAGCGGTGATGATATGTAAGCATTTACTTGTTGAAGAGCTTTGAGGGAAATCCAAGCAGCAGTCCGAAACACCATCGCATTGATATAATGCTCGGGAAAAATAATTATCAGTATCCTGAGAATGAATTGCGGTTGGACTTGACTATGGTAAGTCGAATAAACCAAATTACAACTATGCAATGGCGTACCATTGGAACGTATACTATGAACCCTAAAATAAATTAAACTAAATTACGTAGTAATAATAAGCTATTGAGCTGGCAAAGGATACAACTCAGTGACAGGACGTTTACACGTGCCTGACGCGGTTTGAATGTTTTTAACAGAACTATGACTATGTAGTCTGTTTGTAAATTTAAGAATGTACATAAATACACGTAACAGTTTATTCCATGAGCAAACACGGTCAGCTATAGTATCTAAAATACGCGGTTCAGTATTCGAAGTTTCTACAAGAAAAACCTTTGATTTAAACTCCGGCAATGTTTCACATTGAGCAGGAGAGAACTTTAAAGGCCACTCGCTCATGGGCTGATGGAGCCATGCGGGGCCGTTCCACCACAACGAGTGTCTTATTAAATTCGACGGCAGCATGCCGCGAGACAGACAATCGCTAGGATTCTCTTTCCCGGACACGTGACGGAAACAAGCGACAGGTAAGTTTTCCTGTATTTGAGCAATGCGGTTGCTGACAAAAATAGACCATCTATGGGGAGATGAGTGGATCCACGAGAGAGCTATGGTGGAGTCCGAGAAAGCGTGGACACCTGCAATAGGTACACGAACGGAAAGTTTTTCCTTGACTACGCGAACAAGTTTAGACAGAAGTAAATCGGCGACAAGTTCTAATCGAGCTAGCGTTGTTATTTTAGCGGGGGAGACTTTGGACTTTGCACATAAGAGTCGGACAGTGATATCACCTGTAGGGTTGGTAATGTGTAAATAAATACAACAGCAATAACCAGTAAAGCTGGCGTCGCAAAAGGCTACGATGTTCACTACAGCTTCTCTAAAGACGCCAATGTGGCGAGGAACCTTTAGAGAAGAGAGTGAAGGAAAATCGCGCGTAAAAGCGGCAAACCGATTTGTGATGGATTCCGGAGGAACCTCATCCCATCCTACTTTAGCTAACCAAAGTTCCTTAATTAATACCTTCGCGTACAGCACAACGGGTACTACAAGGCCAAGCACGTCGAACAAGCGGGCAACTAGCGATAGAATCGCGCGCTTCGTGCATTTATCATCCACGGCGATTGTTATCAAAGAAAAATAATCATCAGCGGGTTCCCAGGTTAATCCAAGGATTTTGAAATTATGGACATCATTATCCATGCCAGAAAAATTAACTGGTAAGCGGTGAAACTCTGGGAGAATCTCTAATAAAGCGGGTGAATTGGTAGCCCATTTGACTAAGTCAAAGGAACCTACCTTCATTAAATCAATTAAATCGCGGGATAGACGCATAGCTGTCTGTTCGTCCGAAACAGAGTAGACGTAGTCGTCCATGTAAAACTGAGTTTCTACCAATTTAGAAGCCTCAGGAAAGCGGTCGCTTTGCTCACACGCCAAGTTACGCAGTGTGCGCATCGCTAAATAAGGACTAGGTTCTAGTCCGAAGGGAACGCGGTTAAAATGAAAGGTGCGAATAGGCTCACCTTTGCTAAAACGATACAAGATTCGTAAATATTTGCGGTGGTGCTCTTTTACACCGATACGTAAGAACATTTGTTTTATATCCGCTGTCATCGCGACAGGGAATGTACGAAAATCAAGTAACAACAAAAACAAGTCCGCTTGCAAATTAGGTCCGACATGCAAAATGTCATTGAGCGACAACCTCGAGTGAGTTATATATCCCGCGATAGTTTTATTATAATTCTCGCGTAGGGTCGGCATTAACGTAAACTTACGCTCGAGCGCAAATAAGCGCCGATGGGCGTAACCGCGCGAGCTACCTAGCTCGCTGGGTGAGCGCGCAAAAGGTAGATCGACAAAATATCTGCCGTCTTCAAATAAGACTGAAGAATTAAAATTATTTTCACACTCTAATTCGTCGGGACTAATAAAACGTTGAGATGGAATTTCCTCTAGCTCAAAAAACTTATGTAAATTTGACTCGACTTCAATGTCGGCCTGCGCGGTAAACGAAGATGCAATGTGTGTCACATCACTACTACAACAATCAATATCACCCATAAGTACATAACCGAAGCTAGTCAGTACAGCAGGGGGTGCGCGGGTGCCTGAGTCGACCCTGTCTCCCAGGTAAATAAAGGGGAACAATTGTGCTCCAAGCACAAGATCTACTCCGCTCGGAACATTCCAGAGCGAGTCGGCGAGCGTCAAGCTATTTAAGTATGACATGTTATCATTGTTATGTAATCTAATTAATTTCGCGGGAAGTCTATCTGTAATACAATCAACAACTAACGCTTGTATCGAAAACTTCGTATGAGGATCAAACCGAGATTCTATGTTTAGATGAATAAAACCGTGTATTGGTTTCGATGACATTCCAACACCTTGTAAAAATGATTTGCGTAATTTATTTATGGGTAAATTCAAACGTTTACAACAGTCCACAGTAATTAAATTATTTTGCGATCCGTTATCTAGTAGGCACCGAACCACCTCCTTATCTCTGATGTCGCTATAGTATGCAAATAACTGCGCGGTCGCTAGCAAAATGGTTGACCCAGTTTTAACAGCTGTAGTGAGCGAAACAGATGTATCCTTAGTAGGCACTTGTGGCTCGGGCGATGATGACTCATCCTTTTCTCGGAAATGTAAGAGAGAATGATGGGACTTTTTACAAATTTTACAAACGTTACGTGACTTACATTTAACCAAAGAATGGGATAGACTTAAACAGTTTATACAGCCACGTTTAGCTTTAATAAATTCAAAACGTGCAAGCGAAGTTCTAATATTTTTAAACTGCGGGCAATAGAACAGCTGATGTCGTACGTCATCCTTATCGCATAGCATACATTTGCTATTTGAAACCGGTTCATTACGCGACACGAATGACTTAGCGGTGTTATTTTTTATTTGATGATTAACTGAACTAGACTTAGCGCGCGGTTCCGTCTGTAAATTATTACCGTATGAGCGTTGTAGTACCTTAACATATTCTTGCATGAATGTTATAAACTCCGCATAGGAAGGTAATTCTTTCTCACTCACACGGGATTCAAACTGTAAGACAGTTTGCGCGTCAACCTTTCTTAAACCACAGTGTAATAAAACAAAATCCAGTAAGTCTGGAATGTCTAACTGCTTCAAGGCTGCGACGGACGCTGAATATCGTTCCACAAAAGTATTGAGGCTCGCGGCATTTCCGGCGCATTGTTTAATGTCCAGTATATTATTGAGATAATGAATCCCTAAACTACGCTTATCTTGATACCTTTTAACGAGACTGTTCCACATAACGTTGTATGTATCACCTGTAGGAACAATGCCTGCGGTTAGTTTTACGGCATCATGAGTCAATTTACTGATCAAGTACTGGACACGCTGCGAGTCAACCAGATCGGTATTTAAATGAACATTGCTGCGAAACATTTCATAAAATATGGGCCAATTTTCCGCTTTACCATCAAACGATGGCAAATCTATGGGCGGTAATTTTATCCGAGTACCCACTTTGTGTTCCGATGTTTCGTTTTTCGAAAGTATGAGATTACGTTTATATTTAATATTAGAATATAAGTCTTCAAAAGAATATAGACTCGAATAATCTGGTGCGGTTTGGTCAATCTCGAATTGCAATTCATTCATTTGTTCTACTATTTCCTCAAATTTGTTGTATTGCTCAGTAATTGTTTCTGACTGCGCTAAGAATGTCTCATTTGAACGTGAATCAAAGTTCGAGATGTTTCTGGAATCATTATATATGCGATTAACTCGCTCGAAAATCATTTGTTTTTTAGCGGTAAGCTGAGCCAATTTAGCTTCTTGCTTGCGGGACGCCATTTTGGGGCACTAATAAAGTTATGTGCCTACCTACTGTAATGACTTGTACTTAATTTGTACTGAATTTTACTGATGCCTATCCGGCTCGAAGGACCATCTAGTGGAGTTGCCCAAGCGTGTAAATAGCCGTGGGACTCTGCGGATGAAGGACATTAATTACGGCCAAACACTTGGACTGAATGCTGGCCCAAAATTGCCTATATTTGTCTGTATAACTTCAAGTTAGGAGTGGTTGGCAGTAGACGGCGCACGCGGCCTTACTCTAAGCAAATAAGAACAAGTGGTACCTGACTTTCTTTCCTTGGCTGCCACGCTGGATTCCGACGAGTGGCCACTCGATTCTCTTCACACCAACACTCTTGATTATTCTCGTTCAATAGTTACACGGACGCGGTAAATATGGGTTATTTATTATTCCCGGAGAATCCCCAACGTTTACGGGATATTACTCGGGATTTTAGTGTATTTGCGGGGACAATATTAATAAGACATTAATTTAGTCTGCGGTGAGATGCGCTCTGCCTCGCGGCGATAGGCACACTGAAGTGACGTCGATTGCTGCTTTCTCAGATTGCCTATGGCTCCCGTAAAGCCGGTTACACCCTTGCCTCACATGCAAAAAGCAAGACACACACGTCGCGATACCACCCCATCCAACTTGCAGAGTGGCGGCAACTCGCCACACCAGTGGCGCCAGTGACAGAAAAGTTGAAAGGGAGCCGCTTATCTTGGTATGGTCATGTGAAGAGGAGGGGATGAAACACATGTAACTAAAAGAGTAATTAATATAAATGTAGATGGATGGAGTGAGAGAGGGAGGCCAAAGAAATGTGAGGAGTGATATGAAAGAAAAGGGAGTTAGTGATAGTGTGACGGCTGACAGGACAAAATTGAAGAAAAACGTGTTGCGCCGACCCCAAGTAACATGGGATAAGGGCAGCAAGATGAATGAATGATGATGGTGTAAAAGTTGTATGGAATAAAATTAAAGAAGTGCAAGTCAGTAAGGATAAACTTTCTAAAATATGAATATGAACTGTATGAGGATTACAAAAAAAATCACTACATTAAGAAAGGGTACTAGAGGGAAAAGAGCTGTCGTAAGTCACGCCAGTAAATGGAATTTTATTAAAAATAAATTATGATAAATATAAAGACCTGTTGTCAACGTGTGAAGCTGAAATTATTCCAGAGGAATACCACACAGTTTTTTTAACATTGCCTCATGAGCAGGCTGGTAATGCCAATATTTCTGAGAGTACTGACGAAGAAGACGACTGACTGTGAATTTGACTGATTTCGGTTGTGTTATTTGATTTTAAGTTATGATTGTGATAATGTGCAATTTTATTTTAAAGGCTGATTTTTATTACGTTAAATTTGACTTTAAGGACTGATTGTGATTATGATTACGTGTCGCTTAATATTAAGCTCTGATTTTTTAAAAATAAAGGTTTATTTCCAAACATTAACATAATCGTATCATTTAAGAAAATACAATTGTATGGTTTATGGAGTTAGAAGAACTATTCTTTTATTTTGTTTTTTAGACGTTTTATTATTTGTACTTTAATAAAAAATATGTGTATTTTAATCATATACATTTTTTTTTTTTTGTATTAAAACACTTTTTCTTGTTAATGTCGATTCACTTGGCATGCTTAAATATTTACCAAAGCAAATAGATTAATAAAATTCAGATTTAGTTTCGAATAATATATTGTAATTCTATAATTACTTGCTTTTACTACATCCACATGTTCCCAGTAATGGTAAAATAGTAAATATACACAAATTTCTATGACAAAAATAAATACCAGCAACAGAAAACTATACAAATGATATAAAGGCGATTGGGGCCTCGACGTTTCCGCAGATAAAAGGCATAATGTAACTTATTACTTAAGTCCAGCCCTACTTCGCATTAACACAACAGCGAATAAAGATTTAAGGGACAAAATGCGTATTAAATATAATAATAATAAATTGAAAATAATCCTCGCAGAACCTAAAGATACCAATACACATTATATGAAATCACCAATACATATTTGGTCATAATTTACTTAAATAAACACAAAAAAGTGTCTTCTGAAAAGTAGCTAGTATGCAGTTACGCCCCTATTCGTAGGATACGACGAAATAGTGTGGCTACGATTAGACCATATTCTAATAAGCTTTTCTCATATCATAATCTTAAGTAAAATATAGGAACCCTGTCGACAAGAAAGGAATTTGGATTTAGGGATTTAGTTTCTCCTGAATGCCGATGTAGCGACATCTATGATGCTACATACGAACTAGAACAGCAAAATTCCTACATCGCGCAAGCAGAGTTCTCCGCGCGATTTGAACGTATACAACCGCCCGAAATCAAGTATCGGGCAGTTGCCCGGACCAGACACAAACACCCGTCTGGTCGGAGGATCCTCCCTTTTCAATGGAGGTTTGTGGGACTTTACACTCTGTTCTGCATACCTCTAAATTGGTGACCCCGACGTGATCGTCAGCGCAGCCTTCGTGCAGCTACTCCAGCGTGACGTAATCATCATCACTTCCTCAAAGCTCTTGAGCAAACGAGTCATACAGCCAGCCAGTACCAACGGCTTCTACGGGTATCCTGACCATCAGCATGCAGCGGACGCGCATTCCTAGTCAGCATCCTCAGCCTCTTTCATCAACTTCAACCTCATCAGCGATCTTGGCGCAACGCGCCCAACGCGCACAGCACGCCCAACGCGCCCAGCACGCCCAGCACGCCCAACGCGCCCAGCACGCCCAACGCACCCAGCACGCCCAACGCGCCCAGCACGCCCAACGAGCCCAACGCGCCCAGCACGCCCAACGCGCCCAGCACGCCCAATGCACCCAGCACGCCCAATGCGCCCAGCAACCCAACGCGCTCAGCACGCCCAACGCGCCCAGCACGCCCAATGCGCCCAGCACGCCCAACGCGCTCAGCACGCCCAATGTGCCCAGCCGCCCAACGCGCTCAGCACGCCCAATGCGCCCAGATCGCCCAACGCGCTCAGCACGCCCAACGCGCCCAACGCGCCCAGCACGCCCAACGCACCCAGCACGCCCAACGCGCCCAATGCGCCCAGCACGCCCAACGCGCTCAGCACGCCCAACGCGCCCAACGCGCCCAGCACGCCAATCGCGTCCAGCACGCCCAATGCGCCCAGCACGCCCAAGGCACTCAGCACGCCCAACGCGCCCAGCTCGCCCAACGCGCCCAGCTCGCCCAATGCGCCCAGCACGCCCAATGCGCCCAGCACGCCCAAAGCGCTCAGCACGCCCAACGCGCCCAACGCGCCCAGCACGCCAATCGCGTCCAGCACGCCCAATGCGCCCAGCACGCCCAAGCCACTCAGCACGCCCAACGCGCCCAGCTTGCCCAATGTGCCCAGCACGCCCAACGCACTCAGCACGCCCAATGCGCCCAGCCGCCCAACGCGCTCAGCACGCCCAATGCACCCAGCACGCCCAACGCGCTCAGCACGCCCAACGCGCCCAACGCGCCCAGCACGCCCAACGCGCCCAGCACGCCCAATGCGCCCAGCACGCCCAACGCGCTCAGCACGCCCAACGCGCCCAACTTGGGACAACAACACCCCGACTCACTGGGGCATCACCGCAGACAGTTCCGACTCACCGTGAACTATGCGTCTATGCCGGTTCCTACTCACTGGAACCAACCTTCCACTGGCCTGGCAAGCATCACGTATGAACGACTCATCGAGAACCACGCCCACTAAAAAACCACGCTCTTCTCTAAACCACGCTTAAGACATAGCGTCTCAATAGAAAATTTCAAATAGTACTTACAGCGTCATATAATTCGAAGGCTTCAAGCATTTTAACTTGACCCTGGACCCTTCAGCTCTTCGAAACATTATGTATTTATTTTAGTTCCAATCCAAAATTTGGATTCCGGCTCTGGGTGGAGCGGAAGGGCGTGTCAGACTCTTACTGACTAAAACCCACCCCTGTTCCTTCCCTGCCTGAGTGCCCATGGGTGCGGTAACTCATTTTCAGAATTTATCCGCTACCCCTAGGCATGCAGGCACCGGCCACGATAGGCCCCGTCAGTGGTGGCTGACACTAATCTCTTTGAGGCGCGCGAGCCTGGTGATGATCGGACGGCGAACTACCCACTGCTCGCCGTCCGCAGGCCCAGGTCTACGGTGGCCGGAGATCGTCTAGCGACGTCCTACGCCCAGTACGCTCAGTACCTCTCCTGCGGTGGTAGCGGCCGGGGCCGTGAGCGCACTCCGCTGAGCTTTCCTCACGCATCCCGCCTCCGCCTTCACGAGCGTAACTGCTTCGCAGAAGGCGGAGACTGCTTCCCATTCCCTCTCGCTCCGTACCATGGCCTGAACCAGGGCCGGGCGCGAGAGGTCGCCGCCACCTATCGCATCCACGAAGACACGGCAGTGCTCCGCCCAAGCGGGGCAGAACTCCACCGTATGCTCCACCGTGTCCTCTAGGCGATCCGCACAGTGGTAACACCCGGGCATTTCCTCCCACCTGATTTGGTGAAGGAACCTCCCGAAACAACCGTGTCCGGTGAGGACCTGCGTCAGGCGGAGGGGGGGACGACGTGACGCCTCTCCAGCCACTCCTCAAAGAGGGGCACTACCGCATCAATGGTGGCGTGCCCAGCGCTGGGTTACAATAGTCGCTGTCGCAATGTCGCCTTGAGATCCTGCCGAAGCTCCGTCCGCCGAGCCGCGAGGTGTCGCGGCAGCGGAGTTTCGCCCCGGCGTTTGGCCTTCTCGCGCCACTCCCAGAGCAGCGCGAGAACCCTGGCCTCCAGATCCCATGATGACAGTTCGGCAAGGAGGCTCGCCGCCTCACAGGAGACCGTGTGGTATCCTCGGATGAGCCGAATGATCATGACCCTTTGGGACGCGTTCAACCAGCGAGCTGATCGCCGCCTCAGGGAACTCGCCCACACCGGTGTCCCGCAAAGGGCCATGGACCGCACGATCTCCGCGTAGAGCCTCCGGCAGGACGCGTTTGGACCTCCCAGATTGGGCAGAAGCCGCTTCAAATCAGCACTGACCCGCTGCATTCTGGGAGCCAAACGTCGGAAATGCTCGACGAAGTTCCTCCGGCTGTCGAGGACGACACTTAGGTACCTCATCGTCCTCTTGACGCCGATGTGAACCCCTCCTACCATTTTCCGGGAACCAGAGGGTGGCGCGTTCCGAGGACCATGAAAACACATGTCCTCGGACTTGTGCAATGCCACCTCGAGTCCCAGTTGCCAGATCCTCTCAACGACTGTCGTAACCCCACGTGACATCAAGTCGGCCGCCGCCTGGAACGACCTCCCCTGCGCCAGGACCAGCGTGTCGTCAGCGTAGTTTGCTACGCCGCTAGGTAGGTTGGCGCGCAGCACCCAGTCGTACCCGATGTTCCACAGAGGCAGTCCTAGGACCAAACCCTGTGGAACACTGCACGACATCTCTCGCCGGTTCCATTCTCCCTGGTGACCGGGGTAGATGACGGCCCTGTCCATCAAATATGCCTCGACCACGCGACGGAGGTAGGGCGTCATCTCGTGTCATTTTACTGTCTATCGATTGATAAAGTGCTGCAACAGTACCTTACTTTTTTACTAGATGTCTCTCTTTACCTCTAAATTAAGTAAAATTTTTTTTAATGTTACAAACCTATGTGACAGTGGACAGACAGACGGATGCACAAATGGACAGAAAGATACGTGAATGACAGCAATAGGGCTCCGTTTGGACCCTACGGGTACGGAACCCTAATAATACCTAATGGAAGCCACTTCCATTGAACCGTTCAAACAATTTATCGTCACAGTAATGTGCTGAATAAAGAAATCTAGAGAAATAATAATTCCAGGGAGCCATCTGAAACAGACATGCCCCTCACGTAATTCGGACAATGAAGATTTTTCCCCGTAACAATGGAAAATTCTGCCGTTTTCCCCATTTGCCTTTATTTCGTCGAGCCTTAAGATTAGGGCGTTTAGTTCAGTTAATTTGATAAGGGAGATAAGTATTGGTTTTCAATACTGATTAAGGTTTGAGGGTGTGCACGATATAATGGGTCTGTTCTATTAATTGAGTTTTTTCTGGCACCATTCTTTTTTAGGGAAAAATATTTCTTAATGCGGTTACTTTCTTTTTAAGGGAAAAATATTTGTAAAGTTATTTGGCAGGCTAAGGAAGTTAATATTATACAGAGTGTAACGGAAAGGTGTGGTCATATTTTAAGAACCGGTTCTGCCCATGGAAATGAAGAACTTTCTCTAAGCAAAAATAGAAAATTCAAAAAAAAATTGGCCTTTCCATACAAAAGTTATCATCAGCTGATCAATATTTGTAGGGGGTGCAAAAATTTTTATGAGAGTTTCCTCAAGTTCTCTTGAATATAGTTGTTCCTATCGATGGGCAGATGCAATTCTTAAAATATGACCACACCTTTCCGTTACACCCTGTATAGAGGGACTTTCGTTTTTCAGCCATACCATTGTGTGACTGAAAAACGAAAGTCCCTCTTCATTTTCATGCATTCGTTGAGTTGACGAAAATCTGGAAAAACAAGGATTATGGTTACATTTTATACATTTATCTATAATATGTAGGTAAATGAACTCTAAAGTTCTATTTCTTTGAGGAATAAATGTCTTTAAACCAAACACCGAAGGCCAAAGATCGCAGGTCACCAAGAATATGGACGGATCAAGTGAAAGAGTCGTCCGAATCCAAATTCTATACACGTAAAAGACGTGTTGCATAGAAACCGGTGGAGGCAAATCTGCCGCGTCAGATGCAACCCTGATGCTGACCACGATCCTCAGACATGAGGGACCAACCACACACAGAGAGAGAGAGACTGCTTTTAAATTAACTGATGCCCTAAGATTCATACCTTGGAACTCGGGTCTACTGAACGCATTTATATAAAACCTTTTCGAATGTGTTTATTTTAATTAAACACTTAAAATGTTAACCAATTAATTTTTGTCGATCTAATTTCTTATAGAGTATCTCATAGACACGTAAAGTGGGGATTTTTTTTTCTCTCGTCTATCTGATTGTGTGGAGTATCGTTAAATAGCTCTTTCAAAAACATTACGGGAATGGCCAAACTATTTTTCGATTCAGTGATCCGTATGCGAAATATTAACACTTAACTCACAAATAAGTCAGTGCGATAATGACGTTTGCCTTGCCAAAATATTGACAAAAATCTGATTTGTCTAAACCTCTATTATTACTATTACGTAAGGTCTTTTATCCTGTGGCAAGGTTCACACACTAACTCCTTTTCAGAGGTGCAAAACATTTTAATCAATTACCAAACCCGCTCCAACAGACAGGTGTCACACAATCTTTCTCGCTCTCCAAGAAAATAATACTTCCAATTTAATCCTCAAGTCTTTCTTACAAGCTCTATTCTGAAAACAGAGGCGACGTCAAAACAAGGTTGTTAACATCTCTGGCCGGCGCCCGAGACACGCGTCGTGATGTCAGTACGGACAAATTGTAACAGCTGCGCCATCGACCGAAATACGATGCATAGAGAGGTGCATCAACCGTTTGGAATATTGATGAACAGTCGATAGATGAAATGTTTTTAGTGTGAAGTTGTATTGTAGCGATTTGATTTGTTATTATGATAAACTTTTCGTCGGTTTAAAAATTACAATGAAGTGTTTTTAATTGTCAGCAGATTTTATGTATACTTCGTCTTTTCTTGTCATCCGTACCCTTTTTTTACTGTTAAGGTCCAGAAGGTATCACGTTTATTGCAGTACTGGAAGAGTTGTTCAGATCATCAAGTTTACAGGTTAAGGGAGATTTAGGACTCTCCAGAAAATGGGAAATAGTCTGATCAGGAGCACCGCACTCACAACGGGTGTTTGATGGATTGACAATCCCAAATTTCGACAAATTATTTTTGCTTATTTACTTGATAGGCACGTACTAGTAGGAAAGTTTTTATGTTCCTATAGTAACAGCTAAATTAAATAACAAAATTAGATGTTGTCACCCCAGAATTTCTAATAATATAATATTTTGGAACATATTAAACATAATTGAAATACCTTTTTGCGAGCAAAATTAATTGCGTCTGTCTATCTTAAAATAAAAGTATAAAGGCAACTATGACGATTTCGCAGAAAAATAAATGTTTCTATGATCAAGAAGTTTGCCTTCGGTGTTTCAAAAGTCATGACTTAAATTTATTCATTACTATTCCATGTTCCTAAATGACGCAGGTTAGGTTACACGTGGATTAGTTTGCCTTCTGCGAGCAGACAACATAAAACACACATTCTTGGAAGTTAGTTAAGCACAATCTAGATAATTTAATATGATAATAATTAAAATATAATAAATTACTCTTACAATGCTAACTGAAACGTTCGATATACAAATATTTTAAGTTAAATGAAAAACCTGGTTCGGTAGGTGATTCAATTCAAATAGTCTTTATTAGACTTTATTTCTCTAGGATATCATTCTGCTACGTGTCTGGCTTTTATTTTTGATGGCATGGTCCGCCAATATCGATTTCAGTTTTTTAATATCCAAAAACATCGATAACTCCTTTCGCATCACTACAAAATAATCACGAATGTCATAGAGACATTAAACTGAGGATTATAACATCCCCATAATAATAACTCAATTAAATCTTTTATATTTATGGTCATCGTTAAATCACCGCTCTGTGGTTCTAAATTAAATTAGATTTTGCAATAAAATTATGAAATAGTTCAATTTATTTTGGTTATTTTACGAGCTATTTAAGTTGTTAGTCATCGGGTAGGATAGACTAAATTAATTATACAGGACCAGCTTTTGCCAGCGGATTCTCCCGCGTGATATAAGTAAATCCTCCTCTGTAAATTATAACCTATGTGCTATTTCTTTTAATTAAAAACGATATTTACAATTTTTTATTTAATTCAATAACGATTTTTACAACATGTCTGAATTTCTATAACTAAGTTTAAATGAACCATCATGCAAACAATCCATATTTAGATCATTACAATATTAACCAAATTAAATTAAATTCAGAATAATAATAATATAGAAAAGAATAAAACGAGAAAAAAGAAAAGAAAGATATCAAAATTAATGTCATACGTCAATTCATAAAATACAATAAAATTTCCATTTTTCAAGTCAATAAAATTATGTAACTTTCGACTTTTGTATTAACTTATAATTCATCAATAGAAAATAACTACCTAAGCCGGAGCATCGTTGAAAAAAACCGGCCATTTTCTTACCTTCGTTTTACGAGTTTCTTTGATCTTTTTCAGAGACACTTGTTTAACAGGAACCGTAGCTTATTCTGAAACCCACTTGTATATTATATACTAGACTTTTATTCCAGGCTATGATCTATCTGTATGCCAAATTTCTCAGCTATTTCTGGTGTGATTGAGCTACTAACATCCATCCATCCGTCGAAACTTTCGCATTAATAATATTAGTAGACAGGTATGTTAAACCGGTGTTAATTGGATATTCTTTGGAGAGTAGAGCCCGAGGACTATAAAAAAGAAAAAAAATTCAGTAGACCATAGATCCATATTCAATACAAAAAAAAAGAATGTAAATTAACAATTATTATTTGTCATCATATTTTTTTTTCTTTTTAAATATTAAATTTATTACATTCAGATTAATTAATTAACAAATCAAAAAGTGAAAGTCAATTTAAAAAAAAATGGCAAGGGACAGACCACCTTCTGCGTCTATAGGCTACCAGCTTTTGCCGGTCAATTCGATATGAAAGTCGTAAATAATCCAACTGCGATAAAAGATCCTATGTTCTTATCCAACTCATATTTTAGCCATGCGCTCCAAATTCAAATCCGTTCAGCCGCTGAGGCTGGTTAACGAACATCCAAACATACACAAACTTCATTTATCGTAAAGGGTAATCCTAAGTTCCTAAATTGGAACCACTGTAATTTAGACAGCTACAAGTATCAATAATGACGCGTGATTTACGTCAAATGTTATTGCAAACTGCACACTTTGAACTGTGCTAACTTTTTTTTTACCCGACTATGCGACCTATGAGGGTTTTTTTTTTATGTTTGATAGGCTCGCGTTTGACCACTATCTCACCTGATGGTAAGCGATGATGTGGTCGAAGATGGAGCACGCTTGCCTAGAAGTAACCTATTCACTCTTGACTTAAAGACTTCCAGGTTGTATCTTACAGGAAACACAGACTCCGGTAGAGAATTCCACTCTCTAGCTGTACGTGCAATGAATGTTTTCTCAAAACGCTTTGTGCGTATGGATGGGATGTCCACCATGAACCGGTGGCACTTCGCCGTACGTCTTGTGGTCCTTAGATGAAACGTGTTTATCAGCTTATGTATGTATGTATGTTTGTTTGTTCCTTCGTGGCGCTTTGAAGACCAAACACATGAAAAGACTTATGTCAATTGATTCGTCTGAACCTTGCGAGTGCTACTAAAGACATAAAAATAATAAAAGTACATATTGTGGAAAAGAAAAAAAATAAAGTCGACGAATTCGACGAAATTCAAAATAAAGGGTTCGAGGAGGCAATTCCAAAAAACTATAACTCACTAAAATGTAGAATATAAAAAATTTAATATTTTTAAAAAATCCGACTATAAAAAACAACTAGCAAGTTCCAAACAAGCCAGTTTTCAAGCAGTCTGATGCAGTTGGTGGCATGAAATCAATCATTGAACTAAAATAACTGCCACCAACTGCATCAGACTGCTTGAAAATTGACTTGTTGAGTGTGGGAAATCTATAATATCTATATCTATACTAATATTATGAAGAGGAAAGATTTGTATTTTTGTATGTAACGAATAAGCTCCAAAACGATTTTAACCATTTTTTCTTTAATAGAAAGCTAAATTATCAGGAAGTAATATGCGCTACTTTTTATCCCGCGAAAAAGTCCCGCGGGATAGGTCACGGGAGCGAAGCCGCGGTCAAAGTGCTAGTCATCAATAATATGATTTCTCCCGCTCTGGGTGTCAGACTCATACTGACTAAAACCCTGTATGTATTCCTTCAGTTGCCCTTTGCGTTCGAGGGCCTTCAAACACTCGTGTGACCCTGATTTGTGATTACTTCGAATTCATCTAGAATACTAAGTTCAAATAAACTTCATAAGTAAGACATTTTATTATTTTTAACCGATTTCGCATAAAGGAGGAGGTTCTATGTTTTTTTTTTATGTTTGATAGGTTTCCTCCCATATAAATTTTATCGAAATTGCAATAACTCTTTTTGAAAAAATCAACAAAAAAAATTGTGTAAACGTAGATAAAGTTTTATTCTCCTCCAATTACGATTATGTTCAAATTAACACTAGAAGTTATTGGGGTTATCAATTCGGACGTTACTTTATGTTTTAGTTCTGTGGTACAATAACTAAAAAGTGAAACTCTCGTCTTTATCGTCCATCACCGGCACTAAGGTAGCAGCCGTCCTAAAATCAAATGTTTCCATTTTTGCTAAAAACTTTTTTACAAAAAATACAACCGACTTCCAAAAAAGAAAATACACATAAAATTGAAAAATATATTTGAATGCGGCAGTCAGTGTCAATTAACGAAGAAATAAAATACAAACACCGACTTCCGAAATTAAAGTTTATTTTTCAATTTTAAGTGTATTTTCTTTTTTGGAAGTCGGTTGTATTTTTTGTAAAAAAGTTTTTTTTCAAAACAGTTATTCATGCAGACAATAATTCTCGCAATTTTTTAAATTCCTCTTCATACGTTTTCTGCTTTGATTATCGTAAAATTATGACATATAGGTATGTAATTCTGTGACAAAGGTTCCGCACTGTCAGTTTTTGAATATGGTCTAATAAGTACGTACCTATATTCCACAATTGTCAACCAGCCCCACAATTAATTTAATTACAAAACGAACCAGACATAGTCGGGTATCGTTTGCCAATGGAAATATATCGGCGACGCGTGTAATTATCAGTTTGAAGTAATTAGTACTGACGGGCTAAATTAACCGCAGAGCAGCTACGAACCATATACATACTCGTAAATGCAAGGTAATTTATTATTTATCTAAACTTAAAACAAAATAAAGACGTGAAATCGTTTGTTTGTTTG
This sequence comes from Polia nebulosa, assembly GCA_951329385.1. Classification (NCBI taxonomy): domain Eukaryota; kingdom Metazoa; phylum Arthropoda; class Insecta; order Lepidoptera; family Noctuidae; genus Polia; species Polia nebulosa. The sequence goes on from OX589602.1 coordinate 26,392,997, forward strand.
AAGAACCTGGAAGTCAATTAATCTGCTCAAGCTGAAACTGCATCAAACTGCTTGAAAAGTGACTTGTTTGGAACATTTTAGTTGCTTCTTGCAGTCGGGTTTTTGAAAATCTGTACCAAATTTTTTTTTTCTAAATTTTGGCGCCTTCTCAAATATTTGTTTTGACATCCCACATGAACATCAAGTATCAAGAATATATGACCTCACCAACTTAATGGCAGCCGCCATTTTGTGTTTGTTTGTTCAAAATTCGTATAGCTTATGTCACTTCGCCAGTCAAACCCAATCTAAAAAATAGAAACCTCATTTCTTGAGTGCCTCCGCAGTCGGCAGCTGCATCCAAAATTAATGCAGTTGGGAACCGGCAGTACACTGCTGCCGGCAACTGCGTCAGCTTACCTTACTTACGACGGTCGTTTGTTTGAAGTGAGTGGACGACCACTTGATCACAACAACTCTTGAACTTTTAAGTCCAAGAGTGAGCGAAGTGAGCTCGGGAAAATAGGGCACCCCGAAACAGACAGGTTAGGTTCCTTTAAACCCTGAGACAGAAATAGGAGCCCCGCACAACGGGGCTCCATTGGTTTTCCTTACTTACGATCGTCGTTAGCACATTACATCTCCCTATTTCACCTGCTTTGTTACATGTGAGCTTAGCCTAGTACGTAAAGCGTTGGGTCAAGAAGGCTTGACCCAACAAGCATACGTAAGGACGTAAGCTTGTTAGAGCAAGTTCAAATATAGCTAGAACCGCACACTTTTGGGATTTTCCGGAACCTTATTTTGAAGGTTTTTATGCAAAGAACAGTATGTTTTTGTCTATTGCGGCTTTTTGGAACATTTTAACACCAAATAAGTTTTTTTTTGCAATTTTAAGAAACTTTTGATTAACATTCTCAGAAAAACATTTAATCCTGAAGTAACATTGCTGGCGCTGGCAGCTAATTTGAAGCAAGGCACCGGCTGCGGAGGCACTCCCTACATAGATATATATACATACAAACTCTCGAAAAATATTACCCTCTTACTGGGATAGTCGGGTAAATATGCACAGTCCATGTGGTAAATGATAATGATAAATGATAAATGATGTTTATTCAGTAAATAGGTTACAAGGAACACTTTTACACGTCAAGTCTTTTATCATCATCATCAGCATTTTAATGTCACAACTGCTGGGGCACAGGCTTTCTCTCTGTGAGAGGGTGTGGGCCGTAATCCACCATGCGGGCTCATTGCCTGTTGGTGGATGTCACATATCTTCGAATTATTTTTTCTTTCACCGTTTTGGTGAGCAGTGGTGATGAAATAATTTACAAAAAGTAAAACACTGCAAAAAATCTGCCTGACACAATACTTGTTGAGTTGAACCCCCATTTGGTGCAAATTTGGTGCACCAAATGGGGCTGGGGTTCCGTACCCGAATGGTAACCAACGGGACCTTATTACTAAGCATCCGCTGTCCGTCTGTCCGTCCGTCTGTCTGTCCGTAATAGGTAGACAGTTGAAATTTTCACAGAATCTGTATTTCTGTTGCCGCTGTAACAAAATAAAAAAATAAATTATAGGGGACCCTACTAGAAACGTGTTTTTTTTTGGATTTCTTTTGGTTTATTGGTAGGTACGGAACCCGTTTGTGTGCGAGTCCGACTTACACTTGGCCGGTTTTTTAAGTACCTTCTGCTACTAACTGTGTGATAGTGTCACTTCCCCTTTTTATCTATTATTGGTTGTATTGGTATGTTAGTAATATTGATATTTGTGATCGAGGGTTTTGGGGGCCCAGTCACCCGTGTTCGTAGGAGTATACTCATTGAGTCCCTACACGTGGTCTCTGGGTGGTGCTAATCAGGTGACACGAACTGGTGGCAGGTTTCGACTGATGGCTTACAACCACCGATTGGGCAAAGACGTACCGCCAAGTGGCCTGGCCGTGTTCCAGTACGATGCTCAGTGTAGCCAATCCAGAGGAGTTGGGTCGAAATAGTTGTTCCGTTGCACGCAGATCAACCAGGCTTGCGCTGATATGGGTGTATCGGGAGACTGGTCGCGGAGGGTAGCGGGATCCGAGGCACGGTGCGCCGCTGGCCGACCGTAGGTAAATGGGGGCTCAAGTAGTATGCTAGCTACACATGAGAGACTCCTCCAACTGTCGAAAAATCCCGGAATGCACCATCGTGCATCACCACCTACAGACTGAGAAACCAGCTCTCTTTTTCCTTTTGGAGACGCAGATTGGATGTCCGTCAGACGTGGCGTACCCATCTTACCCAGGGTTTACCGTGGAGCACAACTTTAAGCTTCGCACTGGTATATGCATGTACGCCTGGGACGACATCTTCTATTGGTGTCTCCACAACCTTGAGGACTCCAGGTTCTCAGCGCTCTGGGTCCTAGTGGACACAAGCCTGGATAAAATTATCTACGCCGGTGTCTATCGTTCGCACAGCGTTGATTTCGAGACAACTAGACTCACACAACACCTCAGTGAGGCGGCGGATGCGGCTCAACTGCGGTACCCTTCTGCCCAATAGGTGTTACTGGGACTTTATCGCCCACCATCAGGAGTGGCTCTTCCCATACCAGTGTACAGACCATGTTGGGCAAGAGACGCGTAAGCTAGCGCTAGCGTCAAATCTCACTCAGCTGGTCCAGGGGGCAACGAGAATGCCGGATGTTGATTCGCACACAGCCAATTGCTTGGACATTCTGCTGACAACAGATCCAGACCGTTACTCGGTATCAATTTCTTCACCATTTTAGGTACTTCCGACCACTGTCTGGTGAAATCTGTATCCGTCTACTCCCAGCCCGATCCTAGCTCTAGAGTCACCAGGCGGGTTTGGCGATACAGGTCAGCAGATTGGGATGTCATGCGCTTTTTCTTCGCATGTTATCCTTAGTAGCCCACTTGTTTTCTTCGACTGATGTTTTGTCGTGCGCGGATGCCATGACGGATGTGTTGCGGCAGGGAATGGAGTACTACATTCCGTTCTCTGATGTAACAATGCCTGACGAAGCTCGTCCATGATTTGGTGCCGAGTGCGATCGCGCTGATGCGCTAATAATTAAACACGCGGCCTACCTGTCATGGTCGACACTCGGACGCGCAAAGCAGATAACGGCTGCCAAATCCTGCAAGAAGGTGTTGCGGAGGGCTCGGTTTGACCACATTAGCCGAATGGGGAACAAACTCGCTTCTTACCCAGGTGATAGTAAGGCGTTCTGGTCCCTGGTTAAGTCGGTTGAATTGAACTTCTGTCGCTCCTCACTACCTCCACTGCTAAAACCCGACGGGTCACTGGCCCACTCCGCTGAGGTGAAAGCAAACCTGATTGCCTCTCTGTTTGCGGAATCTTCACATCTGGATCCTGGTGGCGCGAAGCCCCCTGATTCTCTTGGTGGATGCGAGTTGATTATGTCGAACATTCGCATTCATCAGAAGTATGTCCGTAAGGTACTGCGTAACCCTAGACGTAAACAAGGCTAGTGGCCCTGACGGGATACTGGCAATTGTACTGAGAACTTGTGCACCTGAGTTGTCTCCGATCTTGACACGCTTATTCCGCCTTTCGTTTGAGACTGGAAAAGTACCGTTGCCTTGGAAGCAAGCTAACGTGCAACCCGTGCCTAAGATGGGTAGTCGAGCTAATCCAGCAAATTATGGGCCCATTTCGGTACCGCAACGCGTACTAAATGGTAAGCTCCTGGCATACCTAGAAGCTAACGATATCCTCAGTGACTGACAATACGGCTACCGCTGAAATCGGTCAGCTGAGAATCTTCGAGCGTATGCCATTCACATCTGGAGTGAGGCCATCGAGAGACACGGGGAAGCCCTTGCGGATAGGGTCTGGCACGATAGCCTTATTGGTAAGCTTCCTTCCTTCGGATCGGTCTATCCAAGTGGTCATAGATGGCTGCTCTTCCGGACTGCTGACTATTAATGCCGCTGTTCCTCAGGGGTTGTTGCTCTCGGCAACATTGTTTTTGCTGCATATTAACGATCTTCTAAAACCCGGTGCCTTAGGTTATGCAGACGACAGCACTGTTGCCGATAGATACGTGTCGACGCACGAGCTGGTGGGTCTCAGGTCCGGTCTCTCCGAGAGGCTCTGGTTGGGCACTTGAACTTGTCCTTACAGGCTGTCTCAGAATGGGGCGATGCCAATCTGGTCAACTTCAATGCTGCTAAGACCCAGGTGTGTCTTTTTTCCGCTTAAAAGAGCCAATTTTACCTGGCTCCATCTTTCCGAAGTAGTACCGTACCAATAACCGACCAACTTGATTTTTTTGGTGTTACGTTAACATCTACCCTCAATTTTGGTCCCGTCATAGAGGCAAAGGCTCAAGTGGCTGCCAAAAAGTTGGGGATCCTCGCAAAGGTGAGACGGTACTTCACGCCGGAACAGCTGCTCCAACTTTATTCAATCCAAATCCAATGCCAATACCATCAGGTGAGATGGTGGTCAAACGCGTGCCTATCAACAATAAAAAAAGAAACAATTGTTGCTATTTTTGCTTAGGTAGGTACTTGCTTTTATAATGTAGGTATTTGTACTCTTGTGTATTGTATTTGATTTCTCTATGTGTTGTATCAAATAAATGTTTTATATACATATTCAGTAAGACGATAAGCAAAATCACGATGAATAAAATATATGTATGGAGTTCTTAAAATAACTGGAAGCGTCACGACGTCTCAGTTACAATGTACTTATCATCGCCTTTGTGTAACTTTCATACAAGAAGGTATTATATATTCAATCTTGGCAGGTTTCCGGGAATTTTCCTGTCCTCATGTAAGTAGCTGCTTTTCTTTAAAAAATTCCCTTATAAGATTACATTAGAAACGAGATCAGATTTTGTTATATATATTTTTTTCCTTTGTTGTGATTTGGGAAGTACAAATAATAATTTTTAGGGTTTTCGTTATTTAAATGCTGATGAATAATATTATATTAAATATATTGGGTATCGTTATCAGTTGATGATCCACTTTTCGCGATTTGATGAGGCATCATATCGCGAAAAGTGGAAAGAACTAAGAGAAGCCTTGATCCAGCAGTGGGACAACATAGGCTTGGAAAAAATTATTCAAAAACCTGTCTAACAAAAAACAACTAAAAAGGTCCCAACAACCTAGTTTTCTTGCAGTTTGATGCAGTTCATGGCATTTGTTTCAGTTAAATCACAGATCCCTCTTTTCCCAGAGACGGTGGGATGTTTTGCTAAGCGTGTACGTCTGGTGGCTGTGGGGGAATGGGAGTCGGGTTTGTGGCTTCAGGCACTACCGTCATCCACCATAGGCACTATGATGGATGACGTATCGTGTTGGCTTGCAACCTGTTTACGTTTAGGCGCACTTTTGTTGCTCCACATCGGTGCCACTGCGGTGAAGCTGTCGACAGCCTCGGGCACCATGTCTGTCATACTGCAGGAGTGCACGCCAGAATCAACGATATTATTCGTGGAGCTATTGGCACCGCCGGCGTAAGTACCTGTCGTATTAGAACCAAGTGGCTTGGCGCGTGACGATGGGAAGAGACTAGATGGTATGACGTCGGTGTCGAGGAAGGTGGGTAGGCCCTTGGTGTGGGACGCAACCTGTGTCGACACCCTTGCTGGCAAGTACGGCGGGCTGTGCCGGCGCTGCCCTTGCGGCTGCTGAGAATCACAACTCGCTTATTGGGAATCACAGTTTTGAGCCGTTTGGGGTCGAAACACTTAGGTCATGAGATCCGAGTGCGCGTCTCCTTTTTAACCGACTTCGAAAATGGAGGAGGTTCTATGTTCGAATGTATGTATGTTTTTTTTTATGTATGTCCACCGATTTATCTGTTAGTAGTAAACCGATTTTGAAAATTCTTTTTTTATCCGAAAGAATATACTCTCGAGGTAGTCCCATAAATAAATTTTATCGAAATTGCGTCTGCGCTTTTTGAAAAACTGAACAAAAACGAAAAATACGTGTACCTAGATGACTTTATGGTTTTCTCCAATTACGTATGTTTAAATTCCACGTTCCATGTTATTGAGGTTTTTATTGCTGGTGTAAACCAACTAAAAAGTGAAAAATTAAAAACTTTTTTCAAAAAAAAAAACTTTAATTTCGGAAGTCGGTGATTGTATTTTATTTCATCGTTAAAGTTTGACACCGACTTCCGAAAGTTATTTTTTAATTTTTAGTGTATTTTGTTTTGAAGTCGCTTGTTTTTTTTTTTTTGTAAAAAAAGCTTTTTTAAGGATATTTCTCGTCCAGAGATCGACACTTTACGTGACTCTTTATTTTGATACCATACAATGACCATGTCACAAAAATGCGACTACACTTAGGTAACCATCGGGACCCTATTATTAAGCCTCCGCTGTCCGTCCATCCCTCCGTCCGTCCGTCTGTCTGTCAGCGAGCTGTATCTCATGATCCGTAATAGTTAGATGGTTGAAATTTTTAACAGAATATATATTTCTATTTCCCCTATAACAAATATCAGAAAATAAAATAAATTATAAATTAAAGGCGGCTCCCCTACTAGAAACGTGTCGATTTTAGCTTGTTTTTGCTCGATCTTAATAATGGCAATAAGTAGGCACGTATCTGCCTAGGGTTCGTGGATAAATTTTGGAACAAAGTTACCGCGCCCCTGGGCACTCAGGCAGGGAAAGAACAGGGGTGGGTTTTAGTCAGTAAAAGTCTCAAACGCCCTCCCGCTCCACCTAGAGCGGGAGAAATCATTGAATAATTTCGCACAACCCACAAAAAAAAGGAAATACGTTTAATCTCGTACGATGGTACGGAACCCTTCATGCGCGATGCCGACTCGGACTTGTCCGTATTTTTTTAACCTATCCAGCCGTGGAGGATACAGGGCCTGCCAACGCAGTATATATACATAATTATGTACTTACATACACACTATCGAAAATCATTACCCTTCTTCTGAGGCAGTCAGTAAATGATTAAATATTTGAAAGTATCTTAAATAATAACGGTCACACGGGTCGATCCATCAGGTTAAGCTACACTTGCCGGGGTTGGTCCATGGATGGGTGACCATCTTTACATACCAAGACTCCACCGTGCCTCGGAAAGCACGATAAGCCGTTGGTCCCGGCTGTCGATCATGGATCTTTGACAGTCGTTGCGGGTCGTCAGAAGCCCGAAAGTCTGACATCCAGTCTTACCAAGGAGTATCGTATTACCCAGTAACTGGGTTGTGGAGGTTAGATAGGCTCCATGTAAAATACTGGTATTCAGCTGCATTCGGTTAGACTGGAAACTAACCCCAAGATAGTTGAGAAAAGGATTCCAGACGTCAGGCATAATGCACAACACGGAAAAGCAGGCCGGGCCATATAAAAGGTTCATTAATAAATCAACAGCCCCAAACACTCAACGGCTACCAACCCCAATTACACTGAACACGATATAATAATTAAACAATTCACTCTAAATTGATGTTGCATGTCGTAATTTTTTCTCCGGCCCCTGATTGGCTGATACAAACGCTGTCATGCTAGCCTATAATTTTGGCGTAATTAACTTCAATCAATATGATTAAAATGCGGTGGACACAGCCCATGCGATACGCCATTTTGAGTTTCAACAAATTAATAATTGAATGAATATTGTGGGATTTAATTGTTTTGTTAGTTGATGTGTTGTTTTTCTGCTTAGCTGACTATTTTGGAATATTAATTAGGCTTGCATTAATATAATGATGTTGGGTGCGACTAACTGTTTTTTGTTTGGTTAATGTGTAAAATATGAGACGAGTAGTTACCATATTTATTATTTTAATGAGATGATTAACATAAAAGCGTAAGTGCAATAATATTAAGGGTTAATATTGTTTACAATAATAAAATTATATTGCGTTCACTTCGGCGTTTCCTGATGTTCGTGAAAATGGATAGTTGTTACAGTACCATACCACAATGATAAATTTTATTATTATTTTTATATTGAAATTGATTTACTTTGTCTTTCATTCCTTCCATCACAGTTACTGATAATACGATAGGTCAGTTATTATTCGGATGGCGTGTAGTGAGTAGCTCGCCTGTCGATCAGCACCAGACCCGTGAGTCGACCGCGCGTGGTATGCCACGCGCGCCTCAAAGAGATATTTGTCAGCCACCACTGACGGGGCTCACCTGGCCGGTGTCTGCATGCCCAGGGGTAGCGGATAAAGAGTTACCACTCCCCTGAGCGCTCAGGCAAGGAAGGAACAGGGGTGGGTTTAAGTCAGTAAGAGTCTGACATGCCCTCCCGCTCCACCCAGAGTGGAAGATGTCATTGGATGATGAAAAAAAAAGGTGTGTTATTATTACAACGTTTTATTTAACTTGCAAAATATGTATGTTCAAATCAAATCCTTCAAGCTGAATAAGAACTTACTTCCTCTTATCTTACGGAATTGAGTTTTCACGTGGTGGTTCAGTTCCGATGACGATGCATTTTTACCAGATTGGGCATCTAGGATTAGCTCCAGATAAAGGATAAACTCTTCAGTGCTCAACAGCACGGAGCCGAAATTTTGATATTTTTTAATTGTAGGTAGGTACTGTGACGATTGTAGACACAGGTTAAAACTCAGCGGGTCTGTACCGGCCTTCAGCTGGCTGTTAAGATTATTGGAGAGCCGTTTGAATATGGAATGTGTAGGAATCACATTTGTTTTAGGGATGAGTTCTGCTTGCCTGGCCGAAGTGGGCACTTGTATTTTGCCGTGATTACCAATATAGTTATTTAGAGTGCTCTATCCCTCTTTCTTTTATAACACTGCACAAATAAACCAGTCACACTCATACACCACACTCTCGCGTTGCCAGTGAGTGAGACCTTCACCCTGAACTTACTAGAACGTCTCAGGATCCCTGCAGGCCATACTGGTGCCTTGGGGTCCTACACCAATTACCCTACCCAATAAGATACCCTATACTTCGTTCTAAAACACAAATAGCGGCCATTAGCCACACAGCTGCGAGGTCAAAGTGGATCTAGGCTGGTCACATCTGCCGCATGTCGGAAGAACAGGGCAAAGATTACCACACAGTGGATCCCGAACGCAAAGAAACGGCAACGCGGCAGGCCCAGAAAGAGATGGCGTGATGAGTTGGATTTCTTCTCAAAATTGCAGAGAACCGGGAAAAGTAGCAGGAGCGAAGAGAGGCCTTTGCCTTGCAGTGGGACAGCACAGGCTCATAATAAATATTAATAATAATAAAATTTATTGTGATAGCCGGTACAAAAGCTTGTTTATAAAAAATGTTTTAACTATTTACTTATTTTAGAATCATCGCCTAGTTTCAATTCAGTTTTGGTTTTGGAATATAAAAAAAAAGCAATCTAATTCCTCAAAAATAAATTATCTTTTTACTTTCTATGTTAAATGCAGTCTTAAGGCCCTTTTTATAAAAAAAAATAACCCTGTGATAAGTTTAAAAACTGATTACTTAGCACGTTCTTATTACAAAATTTTCTCCTCGAAATAAAGATGAATGTGGGTGGTAAAGTGCTAACTAATCATTTGAAGGAGGTTTTATGGACATGAATATAAAAGAATAAAATATTCTATCCATAGAATGCGATGGCTTTTTTTTTTGGTTGGCTGGGAAATCATCCAATGACGTCTCCCGCTCTGGGTGGAGCGGGAGAACATGTCAGACTTTTACTGGCTAAAACCCACCCCTGTTTCTTCAGTTGCCTGAGTGCCCAGGGTCGCGGTAGCTCTGTTTCGAATTTATCCGCGACCCTGAATCTGATGGCTGAGACGTGGTGTTGTCTTGAATTTAGAATCTGCTAATCAGTATTTAAATTAAGCACATGGTTAACGAGTTTTATTAATAAAGCTAATAATCAATCTTACTATTGATAAAAATGCATTGGTTGGACAGGTTGATGTTTGTTACTCAATAACAACAGAACGGCTGAATGGATCTGTATGAAATTTGGTACAGAAATAGATTATAGTCTGGAATAGTATATGGGCTATAACTCCACGCGGGCAAAGCCGCGGGCAGAAGTTAGTGTTAAACAGGGTGTAAAAAGACACATCACAGAGCCGTTAACTACGCATACCTACTGTACGTCTAACAAAATAGTTTTGCGCAAAAATTATTGTTGGGAAACGACTTTTATTTTTAGGTATGTAAAAAAATACTATTTTTTATTGCGCGCAATATAACACAAACCCAGGCAAGTGGAGGTAAACTCTGCTCCTTCGCTCTAAGCCACGTAGGTACTTGTCAGATACGTTTGATATTCATTGCGTTTTTGTAGAAAAAAAGTAAAAAAAACTTGCGATTTTGACATTCAATATCTCCAGAACCAGTGGATGCCCGGGTATGGTCTAGTGGAAAAAAATGCTCCAAATAATGGGTAGAATGGCTTTCGGCTTCGGAAACTGTCTATTTACACCCGATAAAAACGTTTCTGCTCATCCTCTTGACATAACCTTTAGCAGCCTTTACTAGTACTCCTCCCACGGAAGCAGTGGGTGTGAAAGAATGAGAATAAAGTTAAAGATTTTTATTGAAATAAGTTGAAACGTTTTCTCTGAAGTTGGCATTTACATAGTCTTGCAAAAGGTCAAGATTTCTTTGGATAGTTACCAAGCAAACTTCAGGTAAAAACTTTAAAGATAGGATTTCATAAAGAACGACCCGCCTCGAATGGGTACAAATTATACACACCTTCCTCTTTTATCACTCTTTCTATTAGTGAAATCTATGACTCACAAAAGTGCAAACTAATAAGCTACAAACATGCCAGACAGCAATGGAGAGAAGCATGCTTAGCATAAAAAAATCAGACCGAATAAGAAACACATTGATAAGGAAGCAAACAAAAATAGACGATGTCACAACAAGGATAAGGAAACTAAAGTGGAAATGGACAGGTCACATTATAAGAGGCATAGAAAAATGGAATAAAAGTATTGTGTTCTGGAAGAAATAAAAAAAGGAAACAGGGAAGACATCGTCGTAGGTGGGAAGATGAAATTAAGGCAGGAAAGACATGGACGAGGACAGCACTTGACCGAGTTGAGTGGAAAAACATGGAGGAGGCCTTTGCCAAAGCTTGGCAAACAGACCAGGTTCTTGATGTCGACTCATAATAAACCGAGCCAACAATGTGTAAAATGTTTAATGTTATGTGTTAATGTCTGAATAAAGGCTTATATTATTATTATTATTATCTATTAGTGAAAACAGCAGCATTGGAAGGCCTCCAATAACGTGGACCGATGACCTGGTGAGAGTCGCGGGTAGCCAATAGATGCGAGACATACAAGACCGGTTACGGTGGCGATACTTTGGGAGGCCTTTGTCCTGCAGTGGACATCTTACGGCTGAAATGATAATGATGATGATGAAAGAGACTTGACTCCACGACACAAAGAAACCTAGTATGGGGTTCGTTTTTTTTTTTTTGGGGTGGGTAATCATCCTATGACTTCTCCCGCTCTGGGTGGAGTGGGAGGGCATGTCAGACTCTTACTGACTAAAACCCACCCCTGTTCCTTCCTTGCCCTGAGTGCTCAGGGGTGCGGTAACTCTGTTTCGAATTTATACACGAAATCTGGGCAGGCATAGGCCATCACGGGGCCCGTCATATATTCCCGATAACTCTTTGAGGCGCGCGTGGAACACTACGCGCCGTCGACTCTCGGGCCTAATCCTGATTGGACGGCGAGCTACCTACTACTCGTCGTCCACAGGCCCGCGTCTGCGGTGGCTGGAGATCGTCGTCGCGACGACGCGCCGCTCCAGGGCGTCTCCTGCGGCGGCTACTGCTGGGGGCGTGAGGGCGACTCTGTTGAGCCTCCCTCATCCGTTCCGCTTCCTCCTTTGCGAGCATTACTGCTTCGCAGAAGGAGGCGACTGCTTCCCATTCCCTCTCGCTCCGTACCATTGCCTGGACCAGGGCCGGGCGCGAGAGGTCGCTGCCGTCGATTGCTTCCACGAGGACACTGCGGGGCTCCACCCAAGCGGGGCAGATCTCCACCGTATGCGCCACCGTGTACCTGGGCAATTCTTACAGTGGTGACACCTAGGCGTTTCCTTCCGCCTTATCCTACACAGGAACCTCCTGAAACTTACGTGTCCTGTGAGGACCTGCATCAGGCGGAAGGTGAGGACGCCTTGGTGCCTCTCCAGCCACTCCTATTTACACCCACACTATGATCACACCGCAATTACGGCGTGCCCATAGTGTGGGGCATTGTCTTATCTTTGGAACAATAAAAATGATTGCCTAATAACATTTTGTCAAATAAATTTTGACTAATGAAATTGCCTAAAAAATAAGACTTGCCAAAGTTTGGATGATTGGATGTTACTCAATCACGCCAGAAGTCTGGAATAGCACATAGGATACTTTTAACCGCAGGAGCATGTTCCCCCTTTTTTTTTTTTTTGGGCGTTGGGAAATCATTCAATGTCTTCTCCCGCTCTAGGGTGGGGCGAAAGGCAGTGTCAGACTCTTACTGTCTAAAACCCATCCCTGTTCCTCCTTGCCCTGAATGCCCTGGGGTGAGGTAAGTCTTTCGAATTTATCCTCAACTCCCGGGCTCGCATCGGCCATGACGGGCCCCGTCCTGTTTGCTGACAACTCTTTGAGGCGCGCGTGGAACACTACGCGCCGTCGACTCTCGGGCCTGGTGCTGATCGGACGCCGAGTTACCCAATACTCGCCGTCCGCAGGCCCGGGTAGGAGCATGTTCCGTTAGGTTGATTTTCACGCGGGCAAAGCCGCTGACAGAAGCTAGTAATCTATACAAAAAGTTTACTCAATGAATTACAAAACTCCACCGACCCATTAATAAAATCTTGAGTAATTCCCAATCGCTTCATTTCGTGTGGCTGCAATAAGATAAACAAATAACTCTAACAAATGTAGTGGGAAAACAAACAGTGTGTCTGTGGCATTATTTTGAGAACAAAACACTGACGGCACCTGGCAACTTGGCGTGTCATGAAAATTGGCTAAAAATAAAACGTATCAAAGGGGAGTTTAGAGACAATAGGGAATGGTATCAGAAGTATTAGAACCAAAAGTTTATAAATAATATCACATGGAATTCAAAACTAACGAAATTATTCTACGGGTTGGTGATAAATACATAATTATATCAATCAATCAAAATCAATCTGCCTAGCCTTTTCGGCTTCCAGTCTTGCAGCTGGTCAGCTGAATACCATATTTTACATGGAGCGACTGCCTATCTGACCTCCACAACCCAATTACTGGGTAATACGATACCACTTCAGACTTGAGACCAGTGGTGGCCCAGTGGTATTGGCCGCGACTTACAAGTTGTAGGTCGTGAGTTCAAACCCAGGCAGGCGCTTTACTTTGTGTAAATTATTTCATCACCACTGCTTTCAAAACGGTGAAGGAAAACATCGTGAGGAAACCGGCATGTCCCAGAACCAAAACTTCGAAGACATGTGACATTCACCAATCTGCATTGGGCCCGCGTGGTGGATTACGGCCCACACCCTCTCCCGAAGAGGAGGCCTGTGCCCCAGCAGTGGGGACGTTAAAAGGCTGAGATGATGACGATACCACTTGGCAAGACTGGTTGTCAGACTTTTAGGCTTCTGACATATATGTCACCGGATATTTGCAAAACCCGTAAGATTGTAATAAATCTGAATAGATTATATTATTATGAATAGATAATTTATTTTCAAAAATAATCACAACATCATCTTATCCGTGTCGTTCTAAATATAGTGGTCGTGATCATTATGAGTTCAACCCATCTCTGATGTTGATGCAACTCGCTCCTTCGCCATCCGATTTATTGCTGTTCTGTTGTTGTTGTTATTGTTTCTGTTGTAGTTGTTGATTCTGTGGTTGTTGTTATTGATAGTCTGGCGCATTCATTTACAGAACTTCCAACCGTGGATTTAACCTGATCAGTCTACCTCATCGGCGACCTCCCGCGTGACACTGTCTGATGCCGAGTTCTTGGAGTATGGAGACGTTTGTGCGAAACTCTGTCCGTGAAAATACCAAGCATTTTGCTCAGGTACCAAATTTCTAGATTATTCAGTATTTTTCTTTTCCAGATCTGTGACCATCACTTTATTGTCAGCACTCCTTTTGGCTCACCAGGGATACAAATTATAAAAAAAAACTGTGCACGCAAATATCTACAAAATGAGAACAATAAACAAACAATACCAGTTGGCAAAATGAGGTTATATAGACCCGTCTGATACCTAATGTGAGTGCGGTGCTCCTGTCGGTGTTGGGGCATTCTTGTTTCACCTGTATGTGAGTCATGTGACTCACACACAGGTGATACAAGAATGCCCCATGTGGCCATACACCGGTATTATGAAAGACCTGATTATATATACCTGATAGATATAATTCTGCTGACGCTGCAATTAATGAGGCCAGCTTTTGGGTTCAAAGTATTTAAAAATTTAGGAACCGATCGATTCGAAAGAAGAAGAAGAAGCAGTTGAAGTTATGCATCATCTGATCGTCGAAAAATAAGTAAGAAGATAGATGAACTTTGTAAAACCAGAACTTCTGAAATTTTATTTCTCAGTGAAAAAGTACGACATTGCTTACTCTGTCGTCACAAAGAAAGACGCGACGAAGATCGTAAACGTCTTAGTACTAAAATTAAATGGTGAGCTCCTTAATCAAGTGATGAGCCTATTGTCGGGCAATTGTGTGAAGATTTACTACTGGAGAAGTGATTGAGAGGAAGGAGAAAAATATTTAAAGTTGTGTTTTAAAGTTTTAGCGTGGATTTTTTTGGGAAAGTGAAGTCAATCTTCGATCGCTATGTCTGATTGGAGACCTATAACCGGTATAACTTTTTAAATGTTATATTGTGTTATGTGCCTGTAAGTATGATAAGGTAAAAGTAGGTGCTGGTCGGTATTTCATACAATTTTAATTACCTAAGTAAGATTCGTTCCACTAATAAAAGAACTATCACTCATTTTTCGTATCCTGTACTTTGTAATTTTGCAAACCTTTTTTTTTCGAGGATGGAAAACTTTTACTGACTAAAACCACATGTTCCTTTAGTTGCCACGGGTCACTGTAACTCTATTTTGATTTTATGCGTGACCCCAGACAGGCATCGATCCTAACGGGCCCCGTCAGGTACTGCTGACATCTCTTTGAGGCGTGCGTGGAACACTACGCGCCGTCTACTCTCGGGCCTGGTCCTTATCCGACGGCGAGCTACCCACTACTCGCCGTCCGTAAGCCCGCACCTACGGTGACCGGAGATCAGCTTAGGCGCGAGTTCATCATCATCATCATCATCGTCCTGCCATCATCATGATCACGCTATAACTAACTCCCATATATCACTACTCACACAATCCATCCATCTTTTCTTTGGTCTCCCTCGCTCTTTCCATCCATCCACATTTATATTCATAACTCTTTTAGTTACATGTGTTTCACCCCTCCTCGTCACATGACCATACCAAGATAAGCGGTTCCCTTTCAATTTTTCGTTGTTGCTGTAAAATAACACTATCTCTGGGACCTCAGTACGATAGTAACATAATGCGAACTGCAAATAAAGTGTGAGAAACTTTATTACCATCAAAACCGAAAGACGTCAACATTATCACCTCACAAAATTCCCGAGAGATTAAGACCGCGATCCGTCGACCAGCTATTTATAATCGCTCAGCTTAAAGACTCAGCGTCTTTACACTGAATTTGAGACAAACTTGCCTCATATAAACTCATATAAATGACATTCCTTGTGGCCTGTACGTGGAGCAAGAATTATAGCTTCACGTCCTGTTTGATGAATTCAGGCATACGATACCATCCACTTTAGGACGACCCATCCTCACACGTATGTTTACCGTCAACTCTACTTTAATGTAAGACGTGTTATACTTTGTGGGTAGGGGTCCCAGATAATTGGATAAGCCTGGAAAGTCCCAGTTTTACTGTAGCGTGTAGGTATTTCATCACTCTCTTAGACTAGTCGTCTCTTTAAATAACGTTTCAGCTGACCAGCTTTTGACACAACAATTTCGTCAGCCAAAATCGGCAGTGTCGTTCTTTATAATATTATGAAAAAATATTTTTTCGTATATGGAAAAAAACTTGATTGGTCTGATGATTTTAAATCCATTTTTTTAATACAAAGTATCAACGTGGCAAAATAAAATGTTTTCATAAACATATATAGAGTTAGCCTTCAAAGATTTCATTATAATGAACTAAGTTACTGGACCAAATTAATTGATCTCGGTTGGCTATCCCTAGGATAAGCTTACCCTAATATTGACAGGTTTTTCTTGATTACATTTAAACTGTTCCTAGTTTAAATTTAATCAAGAAAAAGGTGTTTTTGTTTAGTGTTTCGTGCAATTTTAAAAAAAATCTATTAAGAACTTTCCTGAAACTTCAACACAAAAAAAGTTCATCTAAATTAGTTTAGCCGTTCTCGAGTTTTGCACAGAAACATTAGCCATTCGGTTTTATATATATAACATCACATTCCTACCAAAATCTTAACGTTTGGTAACACTATTAGCGGGTCTCACAAACTTGGGCGACAAATCGCGAAGTTAAGAGAGGAAGCTTAAACAAAGCAGTTTGAATCTTATCCCCAGGCAGATAAGATTTAAACTCCATAATTAATGCAATTATTAACACATGTACTAATAAATTAAACTGCGAGATGAGTTGTTATATTATTTTAGAAAAGCAAATGGAACGGCGTGAATATACAACAGATATTCGAGTTTGCAAAACAAATAATTTGTTCGGATTAGAAATATCTGGTTTGGAATCAGGAGCTAAGGGTGTCGCGAATGTAGAATATTCAAATTTAATTCAACTCAAAATCAAATACCCTTTATTAACAAACTTCATAATGTTGAAAATCAGACATCGGTAGAGAGCTTGCTTTGCTTTCCAGCATAGGCTTCCCCCAGATCCTTCCATAGTTCACGATCGTGAGCTTTCTTATCCATCAGATCCTCCTTCCAGATCATCCTCCCATCTACGCGCTGGTCTTTCTCTTTTCCTCATCCCCTCCCTCGGGTACCATTCGGTGACGCCTTTGGCCCATTTCTCTATCTGTATTTAGAAAATTAAGTGCCTACCTCCGCATAAGTGGCGACCTCATTGAATAAAAAACCATATATTAGCATAGAAAATAAAGATTAAAGAATCCTATGTTGCGTTTCGCTGCCCTAGTTCAATAGTAAGATATCTTTAAAAAAGTAGTTTTGAATTATTCATACTTTTATGTTTTTACTGTCACTAATTCACTTGTTGTTAATTGAAATGTGGTTGATTTATTAAAACGATAGCCTAGTTTAATGTATTTGGGATTTGTTTAAATTTCAATATTAATAAAATTTATTTTATAATAGTTTTAAGGTTTATAATAATGAGATAACTTCATATTAAACTCAGATTAAATAAAAAATGTTATGGGATTTTAATGTTGTCTTTTAAATGGTTTATTAAAAATTATGTCTATATTGTAACTCATTAAGTTATTATTTTTGGTTTTGTTAAAGAAATACTAAAGATTTATACAACTAAGCTACCAAATTTATGGAAAATAAACAGACATCGACATAATTTTAAGATATCCTATTATTACAGCACATTGATATTTGAGAATGTAAGTTGTCCGACTAAGTCCGCGGAAATGTTTGGTAAAGGGATAGGAAAATTAATTTTAAACTGAAAAATTAGTTTGCTTGTAATGTGTTATTTATTAGCTTTAACATAATTGCACAAATCAGTCTCATATTATCAGTTAAAATTAAGTTATTATTATTATTGCACAAGTCAGTCTAGCTATTGTAATCAGTCAGTCCTATAATGTTATTTAAGGCCCTTCTCGCGGTCCAGTGGCGCCCTCAAAGTAGTAGTGAAAAGTGCCAAAAACGGCCGTTTCTGATACTTTTGCCTACTACTTTGGATACGAAACATTTTGAGATCTGTTTTAATTTAACAACGTAAAAATTCTTTATCCTCTTTGTAACAAACGTCAAGTTGGATTTTTTAATATTTATTTTCTGTGCTATGCTACGACTTTTTATTCAATGAGGGCGCCACTGGACCGCGAGAAGGCCCTTAACCCGTCCAGCCCCTCATTAGCTCATTGTTAGGTTGTATCTTGGTCAAAACCTGTAGTATTTGATCATTAATTCATTCAATCAATTAACAAACGTGAATCTGTTTTAAGATTTATCTTTATTATTTATATTTAATTTGTTTAACCCGTCAAGCCCCTCATTAGTAGACACAGTTAAAAACCTATTGACGCGGAGACGCGACAATAGGTTTAGGACAATAGCGGCCTGACGGATTAAGTATTTATCCTATTGGCTTATATCAGTCATATAAAGCAGCCAAAATTTAGTTTTTTTTTTATAAAATTTAAATATTATGTACCTATTATTAATTAATTAAGAACAATAATGAATTAATTAATTTAATTTATTCTATTATCATACTGAACCTACTCGGTACAGGCATTCATTATCACTATTTCCACATTAATTTTCCTGGTTATTTGTAGTTTTAAGACTTTTGTAGAAACTGTGATGATATTGAGGTTTTAAATTGGCTGTACCTATTATATCAGATCTCTCTTTTTTATTGGATATTGCTGGTGACTGATCATAAGCATGTTCCAGAGTTATATTTTCTGAGATGCCCTTTGTTTCCTTCTGTTATTCACAATTTTAAAATCATTATCTAAAAATGAAGATCTGTAGCCAAATGTGTATGGATCTTCTTTTTTTATTTGGATTCATTTGATATTACCTATAAAAGTTTTTGACCATTTTCGTCTATGTTGAAATTTTTCACTATTTGAGACAGTTTCTTCGAGTCATAAATCTGTTTGTAGCCTACTTCATTGACTGTATAAGGTTTACCGGTTTTTTTGTAGGTTCAGGTGTAAATATTGTGTCATTTCTCAGCAATCTTCTCTTTTCTCTTTCTATTATGGAATTAATGCTAGCAGCATCATTCTGAGTGTGCCCTGCTATTAAAAAGTTGTTGTTGATTATATTTATGGGTTAAGTATGCACTGCGTACATATACATTGACAGAATAAATTTACTTTTAATCCGCCCACCACAAGTCCACAATTGTTGCTGTAAAAGATAATTTCTGATTTTGGACCCACATGTTCTAATAACGAAAAAAGACACAACCCTATTTCATTTGGCAATACCTTCGTGCCTAGCATTACAAATACCATATTTATTAATTATATCAATACAGTGAAATTAATAATGTTTAACTTAGATTTTTAATAGAATGCAAAAACTTCTCCTTGTGGCAATGGAACGACGCCTTGCAAATCTTAATCTAAACTTAATTTATTATTAATGCAATTAGAACTTTTCGCTCTGTAGACATCTCTTTTTTCATAACTCTGGATAGCTTTTTCGTACTGTGTGTTTATGCATGTCATAACCATCTAAAAATCAAGTTTTGCCTCGGGTGAAGCATTTTTCTACGCTTCACATTAAGAACACTGATCTTTCTTAGATTTGAAAAAAGCTATGTTAATTTCTGTATTAAAAATGTGTTCATACATACAATTTTTCACTGCTTCTAAATTATTTTCTTCACAATACTGTACATACATTCTGTACATTGTAGAAATTGTAAGATCTCCTTTGAAATCCTCTCGTCTAGTGTCGGCTCTGCAATAATGGGCGAGCCCCATTAGAGAATGATATTGAAAATGCGTACCTCTGCGCTCTTTTGCAGTGAACCCTTCAGTAATAATAATTGTTATATTTTGAAAAGTAGTAATTGCGCTGTTAGTGATGTCAAGTGTATTTTTAAAGAAAAGTTTTCAAACACGCTCTTTAGTATTATCGAGATACAAAAAATACGCGTAATTTAATTTTCTAGTAGCCTCTTTGCGCCGTATTTTCGCGGTGTTAATATGGTTTTCCTCTGATCTTCATTAAATTTTAAGCTACATTACTATCTACACTCGACCACAGCTCATTCCCATTTTCTTGGCTGTCTTTTCACATCCAGATGATGTCACATAAGCTTGACCAGTATTTAATAGAAGCCACATGCGGACATCTAAATAGAAGAGTAGGTAGGTTATTTTAAAATATCCTAGAAAGAAAGGGAATTTAACGATATTTCAGTTAAACACTGAGACAATTTAAGATGTCTCAACATAGAAATGTTTTTATTATTTTCATAATAAGACATTTCAAGAAGTCTCTGTGTAGAAATAAAAGAAAAGTAAAAAAAATCCTGACTTTCTAGATATCTTAAGATGTCAGAATCTTGAACTTGTGTTCGGTAAAAATATGCATAAATGTCTCAGTGAGATATTGAAATTTAGGCACTTAGGTTGCGTTTTAAATATATCTGATTTTTGAATCGGAAACAAGAGCAATTTTTTTACATGAAACCAAACTTATCTCAATTTGGTGTTTTTTTAAGATATCTTACTGTTGAACTAGGGCAGCGGTTTGTTCTATATAGGATGAGGTATTTTTACGTTGTTAAAGCAGGATTCAAAATGTTTCGCATCCAAAGTAGTACGAAATAGCGTCAAAAACGGCCGTTTTTGATAATCTCTTGTATGTCTTTAATCTTTATTTTCTACGCTTGGTTACGATTTTTTATTCAATGAGTGTGCCACTTGGCGGCTATATACGCCTTAATGTTTACTAATTAACGAGTGTCTTGTGTTTTGTTATTTTCTTAGACCTTTACATGTTTACTAATACAACTAATACATAAGAGCAATTTAGTGAACTAACTTTCGTAAACGTCAGTCACTTTAAAGCCAGTTGCAGACCGAGCACAGCTAGCACACAAATCTTAATCTAATGATGTTTGTTACTCAATCACGCCAGAACGGCTAAACCTGCAATTTGGCACAGATATATAATATAGTCCAGAATAGCACAGGTTATATTTTATATTGGAGGAAGTATCAATTCCACGCGTGCAAACCCGCTGGCAGAAGCTAGTATAAAAAAAACTTGCTAAAATTACTAAACATGTTAGTGTATGCTAATAACAGTATATTACCTATGAAATCAGCGTTTTTATGGAGAATTTTAAAGAAGTTGCATTTTTCATACGAACATTTTCTTAATTTATTTAACAACTATGAACACTAATGTTAGAAAACTTTTATGCAAAAATAAGTTTTGGCTAAGTTAAAACAAATGTAGTGGTCATTTCTGCTAACAAAAAGAGGAGTTATTTTTAAGGTATTTTTTTGTTTATAAAACTATAAGTAATAAGGTTTTTTTTTACTATTGGCAGTTGTCTATAACGGTCATTATTCGATATAATATCAAGCAATTGATGAATATTTTAATTCATGGAAGTGACGAGGTTCTCTATTTGTGAGAAAAAAAACGCCAATTTCATATATAATACTATAACACTAAATTTAATTTACTTTCTAAGCTAGTTGGATCCCCTCGTTTATCGAAGGTGTCCTTATTTTATATCCGACTATCTCAAAAGTTTGTATGCATGTATGTCAGCACGTTTGTCCGTACTTACGTCAATTTCTTTGGCCTAAACGGCTGGATAGATTTAACAAATTAGATTGGTCTTGACAGCCGAAGAAGCATCTAATATATAAAAATCTCGTATCACGGTGTTTGTGGTTGCACTCCTCCGAAACGGCTCGAACGATTTTAATGTTTGCAAGTAAGTATTTTTTTTAGGTGTGAGAATAGGTCGTAAAGTATTTTTCACCGTCCTAACCCCTCCCCCGATTTTTTTATCGCAGAACGGACAGAAGAAATGGTATGAGGAGGCTATTTCAAAACTATAACTCACTAAAATGTAGGAAATATATGTTTTTTTTTTTTTCAAAAAACCCGACTGAAAAAAGGAGCTACAAAGTTCCAAGCAAGTTACTTTTCAAGCAGCTTGATGCAGTTGGTAGTATTAAATCGAGCGATCGAATTAAATAAAAATTCCAAAAACTGTATTTTTGATGTTGTGTCTATTTTCGTCTATTATCTGTCAGCAAGCATAGCAATTTTTCGTCAAAAAAAATCGAGGGAGGGGCCCTCGATTTTTTTATCGCAGAACGGACAGAAGAAATTGAGGAGGCGATTTCAAAACTATAACTCACTAAAATGTAGGAAATATTTTTTTTTTTCAAAAAAACCCGGCTGTAAAAAGCAACTACAAAGTTCTAAGCAAGTTACTTTTCAAGCAGCCTGATGCAGTTGGTAGTATTAAATCGAGCGATCGAATTTAAAAAAATACCAAAAACTGTATTTTTGATGTTGTGTCTATTTTCGTCTATTGTCTGTCAGTAAGCATAGCAATTTTTCGTACTGTTTGTGCGCAGCCCGCAAAAAAAGCTGAAAATTATCTCAGCTATGTGAAACAACCTCAACCTCAGCTAAACCAGCTTAGCTCATAGTCTGCACGTGATTTCTATGGTTCTAGTTGCCTGAGTTATTATTATTTAGGAAAAACGATGACTGTTTCTTGACTCATTGGCTTTTTTGATCAAATTGTTGCGTTCTTCAACTCGAAGGTGCATAAAATGAAAGAAAAATTTAACGCTTTATTTTATAATAGCCAAGTAAGTCGAACATACTGTGTGGATCGCCCAGAGAACGCGGTGAAGCATACGGTGGAGGTCTGCCCCGCTTGGGAGGCGTTCGGCGGCAGCAACCTCTCGCGCCCGGCTCTGGTCCAGGCCATGGTACGGAGCGAGAGGAAATGGGAAGCTATCACCTCCTTCTACGAAGGAGTAATGCGTAGGAGGAGGCGGAGCGCGTGAGGGAGACTCAACGGAGACGCTCACGCTCCTAGCAACTGCCGCAGCAGACACCCCGGGCGTCGGGAGACGCAAGGGGTAATGGATAGCTCACCGTCCAATAAGGAACCAGGCCCGAGTCCACGGCGTGTAGTATTCCACGCGCGCCTCAAAGAGATGTCAGCAGTGTCTGACAAAGACCGTTAGACCCACCCAGAGCGGGAGAAGTCATTGGATGATATCCCAACCCAAAAATAAAAGGGCCGATGCCTACCTGGGGTTGCGGATAAATTCGAAAGAATGTTACCGCGGCCCTTGGCACAGGCAACTGAAGGAACGAGGGTGGGTTTTAGTCAGTAAAAGTCTGACACGCCCTCCCGCTCCAGCAGAGCGAGAGATGTCATTGGATGATTTCACACCCTCCAAAAAACAAAAAAAAAGTAAGTAGAACATGCCATTATTAAAATTATGAGGCACACTCCATATTCAGGATTCCCAAACATCAGTTTACTTTATTTAAAAGAGACAAACCACAAATCCTAACTAACACTTTCATCTCCTACCTGAAAATTTTATGATAGACCCCTCGCTCTGTAGCTAACTGTAACTCTAAAAATAAAGTAGTTACACAAGTACGTAGCATACAACTATACCTCCTGGAAAGTCTTTTATCAGAAGTCGCCTGCCATCTTAAACTCAAGCCCGAAGATGCCCGAGGATTCCCGAAGCTCCACGAAGTCGCATTAAGCTACAGTTAGTTAGTTTTTAATTAAGATTGAGAGTAATCTGCCGATTGTCCAGCGAACCGGTGAAAGTCATCAGCGAGTAACTGAAAAGTCCTTGAAAAGAAAATAATAGGAAATACTGGTGCCGATTCTCTTGTTCAATAACTAAACTAAAATTAGGGAATCGCTATCTTTTACTAAAAGGCAGTGCGAGAAAAGGACGGCTATAGCTATGAACCAAGTTAGAAATGTTAAACTAGTTTACACCTTGCGCTTTACTATGTTAGCTTGAGCAAGCGTGGTGAGCTTCTTCTTCATTTCCAGTCGATTTCTCAAATTTTATATGATATGTAGTCAACTGGATACCTCTGGCAATTGCTTCGTTTAAATCTAGGAAGTTGTAGGTGGTTATGCATGCTGGGCAAGAAAGAAAGAAAGTGATGCATGTACTCTGAAGTAGCTCCACACTGGCACTGAACTTGGGATGGGTCAAAGACAACACATTAGGCTAGATTATTTCCACATCAATCAAACTGTGTCCACAACCGGTTAAGAGATTTCCAGATAGGCCACCGTTCCTTTTTTTTGTGATGTAACTATAAATTAACGATTTTCGTATTTTTTCCTTTACTTGTGCTCTATGCCAATGCTTTTTACCAAATTTCATGATTCTAGGTCAACGGTAAGTACCCTATAGGTTTTGATCCCATTGAGAGTGTCAAAGTATGCGGCATAAATGTATCATAAACGGCCGTATCTTTTGATTGCGTTGACTTAGAAGTTTGATTTTTCACTGCTCTAAGCGATTGCAGACCTTAGTATTTGAAATTAATTTCATCTCTACGCATTCCTGAGAAAAATGGGTCTTGACAGACGGACAGCAAAGCGATTCAAAGGTTCTGTTTTGTCATTCGGAAGTTCGAAACCCTAAAAAGCGTGGTGATTAATCTTGCCTTCTCTCTAAGAGAAGATATATTTTTAAAACGTCTACTACAAGCTGGTTTCATTATTATACTTGCAAATTAGATAGCAATATGGCATCAATAAAGTATTAAACCAAGCTCTGTACCTTAACACCTGAGCAAACCATATTTAAGCAAATAGCTAAGTAATATGTAATAGATATGAACATAGGGGAAACGTATATGTATACAAACATTTGAACAGCACAAATGGCGGTCTTATCGCTAAAAGTAATTCCATGTAGCCAACATCCGTAATGGACAAAAATCATGTGTTATGAGAAAGATAAGCTAAACCTAGAACTATATTTAACTTGTAACACTTAAAAATAAAATAAATTTAATTCGTGATAAATAGAATTTTTTTTTTTGTCACTCTAACAAATAAAAAACTTTTTACAAAAAAACACAACCGACTTCTAAAAATTACAAAATAACTTTATTTTCGGAAGTCGGTGTCAAATAACGAAGAAACAAAATGTAAACACCGACTGCCGAGAATCCGTAATTTTTAGAAGTCAGTTGTATTTGTTGTAAAAAGTTTTTATTTTTCACTTTTTAGTTGTTGTACCCCAAAATTAAAACTAAATATTAAAGTTATGCCCGAATTTGAACATTTGGAGAAAACCAAAACGTCATCTGTGTATACATATTTTTTGTTTATGTTGATTTTTTCAAAAAGTGCAGAATCAATTTCAATAAAGTTTATATGGGACCACATCTGAAGTGTGACCTACAAAACAAAAAAAGAATCATCAAAATCGATTCACAAATGGCGGAGATATCGCGTAACAAACATACAAATTATCGCGTAACAAAACCAGATGGACGAAGCCATAGTCCAAAATTGTGGAAGACTTCCCTAACTGCACCTTTCGGTACGCTGCCGCCACTCCAGAACTAAAACTATCAACTAAAATAACTAACTAACTAAACTAAACTAACTACATTAAGATCATACTTGACAGATTTAAAAATACAGGAGTTTTTGCAGACAAAACAGAGTTCAACAGAGAAACACAAACAAAAAGAGTGAACATACCACAAAACTAATCAATAATACTCCACCGCAAACTCACAACACGCAAGCTCTTCAAAACATACAGTAGACAATTAATACCTTCATTTAGTAGCAGCGACAATTCTGCCGGTGACAGGACATGCTTCATATCTCTTAGTTTGTTTGTTTGTTTGACTGTGTTGTTAAAATATACGAGTTCTTGCACTCCGGCTGGCACATAAATCAACACTGCCTAGCGGCTTATTAATTTTATGATGTTGGGCTGCTGGATGTGACTATGAAATGTGGTGGTGTTAGGTATTGCTTTCAGCTCCTCTAGCTATACTAAATTTTAATTATATATGACTGAACACATAAGAGCAGTGGTGGCCCTGTGGTAACAGCTCTGACTTATGAGTTGTACGACGTGGGTTCAAACCTAGGTAGGCGCTTTAGTATGTATGCAACCAAGCCAGGGCAAAGAAACTGACTTAAGGAGACAAGAGTTGTGGAAGCGCGCTAGCTGGACCCCTGGCTCTAACAGGGTCGCAAACTGTCTGTGATGCGCATAGCAGGGCGGGGACCAACCTGGCTATATGTGTGTATGTCAAAGTTAAATGAGGAGTGTAGTGATTGTTCAGTAGGTATACCAGATTCTAAATTTGACCCCAACAGGCGCCGTTGCGTCCCACACAGCACGTGGTCTCTCGCAAACCAACTAAACTTAAGTTTTAGAAAATAACTCGTTTCACCACTACATCAAATAGGGTTTTTATCAAAATTAGTTCAATCGCAAACAATTAGTTTCAGAACCAATAGATTTGGCTAGATCTAAATCATAAGCCCAAAAATAATTTTTTTAACAAGTTTTTTACTATGAACGTCAAAACGTCACAAGTGACAGGTGATAGCCAAACGTTGCGTTCGGAAATGCACTCGTACAGAACATACCATGTGTAAATTATTTAATCACCGCTACTTTCAAAACAATGAAAGAAAACATCTCGAGGAAACTGATATGTCTTAGAACTAAAAATTCTAAGACTTGTGACATAAACTAACCCGCACTGGGCCCGTGTAGTGGTTTTTGGACCATTCCCTCTCCTGGAGGGAAGGTCTGAGTCCCAAAAGTGAAAACATTATAAAGCTGATTAAGCTTATGAACATAATCATACATAAATTTTATATGTATGAACTCACGCCTTTCTCCTTTAAAGTAGGCAAAAACTATAGAGAGTATTCAGATACTCCTTTTGCTTCGTTGACGTTCATACATATCTGTAGACACGCACGTTGGTTGTGATTACTACGCTACTAGCCTTTCTGAAGAACATCACCATTAAAATCTGTGTATGTCTTTCTAGGGTGTCCCCCGACGCCCAGAGGACACGGTAGATCATACGGTGGAAATCTGCCCCATTTGGGCAAAGCCCCGCCGTGTCCTCGTGGAGGCGATCGGCGGTAGCAACCTCTCGCGTCCGGCCCTGGTCCAGGCCATGGTACGGAGCGAGAGGGAATGGGAAGCTGTCACCTCCTTCTGCGAAGGAGTAATGCTCGCGAAGGAGAAGGCAGAACGCGTGAGCGAGACGCAACGAAGACGCCTTGACGCCCCTAGCAGCTGTTTCAGGAGATGCCCTGGGCATCGGGGATTGCAAGCCAATCTCCGGCCACCGTAGTCACGGGCTTGCGGAGGCTGAGAAATGAGTAGCTCGCAGTCTAATAAGGACCAGGCCTGAAAGACAACGGCGCGTTGCGGTCCACGCGCGCCTCAAAGAGCCTGAACCTGCCTGGCGTCGCGGATAAATTCGAAAGAGAGTTACCGCTGCCCATGGCATAGGCAACTAAAGGAATAAGGGTGGGTTTTAGTCAGTAAAAGTCAAAAACACAGTCGCTCTACCCAGTGAGGGAGAAGTCATTGGATGATTTCCCAATAAAAAAAGATCACTTCAGCCTAAAGATATTCTATACTGTCACATATAGGCCTCCCCCAAGTGTCGCTCTGCGTACTACGACCGCTGCACCAGTCCTGTGCGTCTCGCATCTATCGGATTCCCGCAACCCTGACCAAGTCATAGGTCCGCCTTGTGGGAGGCCTTCCGATGCTGCTTCTTAGTACATGATTAACTCATTAAAAAAAGGCAGCGAGTCTGAGCCCAATTTTATCAACCACTCCCGACCCTTGTTGACCGATTATTCAGGTCTTAGTCGTAGCAAGTGTAGCATTTTAAGCTTTTTTTCAGCCGAGGTGACAGTTCTTTCAGCTTATAATCAACAAATTTCTGCCAACAGCTTCGCACGCATGGTAAAAGACACCCCCATTATACATTATAGCCTATGAGTTATTCTGATGTATAAGCTATATTGTTATAGAAATATGGAAGTAAAAATTAAACAATTTGTAGGAAGAATATTTTACACCACTTTCAATTTCTTGTCATTTTAATGTTGCAGGGAATATGAAGCATAAATTTGGCTAATGTAACAATCAGTCAAGTCAGTGTGCAATCAGTGATGTGGCGCATTGGAGTGTGCGGCTTTTACGCCGCCGGCGCCATAGGATCGAATCCGACTGCCAACGGCTCAATGGTTTTATATGTTTCAATAAAATATTTTACAATTGTTTGTTCAATTTAAATTACATTGTTTTATGCTTTATTTTAAATATATGGGCGTCACTACGAATGCGATGTGTGCGTAGCTGTTTTAGTGAGCTGCACGTAATGAATCGTTTTAACAGTAGCGATATGTAGCTTTGTAGTGTGCGTCTGGTTACCTAACTCTTTTGGTGAGTTTTTTTTTGCACTTTTGCACAGCCACATCTGGTGCATTTATGCTTTTGACCACAATTCCTTTCACTTATAAAGTAATCATATCCAGTAGTTATTTGAAATGTGAGGGTAATAATATTAGATTGTATCTAAGATGCGATTGTAGAGGATTGCACTCTGAGGAAGATGCAAGATTTCAGGTACACTCGACGGGTATTTGTCATATAACTTGAATTTATGGCGTTATTTTCAGGATTAAGTTTGCAACTTCTGAAGAACTGAAATTTTCTATTAGACGTGACCGTAGTCATCCATTTACTGCGGGTAATTTTACAAATTGTCATACACAGGATTTATCCCTCAGATGTTTCGTTTTTTTTTCAGAAGCCCGATATCCAGCCAACCAGTCTTACCATAGGCAATCATATTACCCAGAAACTCTTCTTCTTTTTTCGAATTTATGGTTTTAGTTCGTAGCGTGCATTAGGTCATCCATAGTGCATTTGGGGTATTCCAGTATGTGAGTCATGTTCTGGACAGGGACACCGCTTGGGTATCAGAAGAGTTTTTAAAACTCCATTTTGCCTGGTCTACCTGGATGCTGAAGTGCTTTCCATATGAAATGTTAAATAAATTATATGAATTATTATTTTTAAATAAGTGACATTTATGATTGTTTCTAATTTAAATTTTTTGACTTTGCCAATTTAATTTGTATGTAATCTATCTGTATGTAATAATGTAATTGTGTGTTGTGTTTTGTCTTAATTTTATTTATTTTTCTAATAATTTTTAATAAATGTACCTAATGCTGTTATATGATCCAACAAGTTGATTGAAATAAAGGAATTGAATTGAATATGGGCTACTGCACATCCCTGCCGGGTGGCAGGTGTTCCTAGGGTTTCAAAAAGTCAAGGGGTCGTTGGTACCCGGGCCTGTGGACGGCGAGTAGTGGGTAGCTCGCCGTCCGATCAGCACCAGGCCCGAGAGTCGACGGTGCATAGTGTTCCACGCGCGCCTCAAAGAATTGTCACCAAACCATGACGGGGCCCGTCATAGCCGATGCCTGCCAGGGGTTGTAGATAAATTCAAAACAGAGTTACTGCGCCCCTGGGTATTCAGGGCAGGGAAGGAACAGGGGTGGGTTTTATTCAGTAAGTGTCTGACACGCCCTCCCGCTCCACCCAGAGCGGGAGATGTCATTGGATGATTTCCCTACCCAAAAAAAAAAAAGTGTGGTTGGTGAATAACCGACAAGGCAATGCAAGTATTTTATTTTTAAGCGCTTCTTCTAAATTTTATGATAAAGAAAACTGTTTTCCACTAAATATTTTAAATTAACACGCACTCAATAAACAGTCAGCAAAACAAACTACCTACAGCCCAACTCTAAAACAAGTCGAATCAACTTAATCTCTTCTCTGTCGACTGTACAGAGGACGACTCTATTTGTATCTGCCTCGCAAAGACGGCAGGAGTGTTATTAAAAACTGGTTTTGAGCAAAATGTTATGAATTGTGACTAAAATAGGAAGACGCTGCTTTTTATTTTGATTTTCTTTATTTATTTTAAGTTTTAATGCAACGAGGATCTTTCGGTCTCGCATGTAGCATAATCAACCGTATAGTGTTCCCACTGCTGGGACACAGGCTTCCTCTCCTGGAGAGAGACTGGGCCATAATCCAGCGGGTTGATGGATGTCACATCATCATCATCAGCCTTTTAATGTCCTCAATGCTGGAGCACAGGCCTCCTCTCTGTGAGAAGGTATGGGCCGTGATCCTCCATGCGGGAACATTGCGGGTTGGTGGATGTTACGTCTTCGGATTTTTGTCATGATGTTTTCCTTCACAGTTTTTGAGAGCAGTGGTGTTGAAATAATTTACACAAAGTACAGCTAGTAAGTCGCGGCGCATCGAATTATGTTATCGAAAATTTCGATTTTTGGACATCTGAGAGCAGCGTTTATGAAATTAATTACAAAAAGTAATGCGCCTGTCTAGGCTCGAACCAACGGCCTATAACTCAAGTCGTGAACGTTACCACTCGGCCGCCACTACTCAAGGGGATGTTTGTACCTACATATCAGTGAAATTGTCTGTTGACATGGTGGCAATTGTACTGAAAAAACAAAAAGACGCATGATCTTCACTACATTTTTTTACAATATTTCTGAGAACTGTTGTTTCCGAAACAAATGATCGTCAAAATTACCAGCCCCCCTAGCCATATTACATTTCTATTACCTGCGATAAGTCACGTGACACTTATCTACGCAGGTAATGTCATTGCTATACATTTTGTTCTAAGCGTTAGAAATGTAATATGGCTAGGGGGCTGTAATTTTGTCCTTTTTATTTTCTTTTCCCCGGATTACTAGCCAACGTAATTTAGTCAAATTTATAACAAATAAATAATTGAATCTTAATGCAAAACTATTTTGTTGTAGATTTTTAATAGCTCAACACAGTTTTGAGTAAATCGATATAAAGCTTCATATTTTGCAATAAATTGCAAGCATTGTGTCGTCGCGAATCTCTTTCTTTTCAATGCTATCCGAGGGTGACCGCCACCTGTGACCATAGGTCATGTCACGCTCTTAAGGTGGAAGCTCCAGGGTAACCCGCAAAATTCAGATTTTCTTACGTTTTTGAAATTTGCAAGTCAGTGTCAGGTTGTACCTAGGTAATCTTTAAGTATTGCATGAAATCATGACATTTGGCATCAATTCTAACTAAAAGAGATGTATTGATGATTTTAATGATTATAATTCTATAAATACATACTTTCTACGGCCGCGAATCAAATTTTGACCAAGATACAACCTGACACTGACCTGTAAAAAAAAACGTAAGACTATTTGAATTTCGCGGGCCACCCTGGAGCATTCACCTTAAACGCGAACGTTAAGGCAAGCTTATTTATCTTACAAATAAAAAATAAAAAGAAATCTTTGTCTTCACTGTTTCAAATATAAAAGCAAAGCATTTTCATTTCACAAGCCTTTTCCCAACCGTCTTCAAAAAAGCGAGCAATACACTTAAAAATATTACCCACTATCAAAAAAGATCTGGCAATTTATTTTCACGGCTTAATAATACCTCTCCAAACTATATTATTTGGTGACAAAAGCCTTCCTTTGTGTAAACGCAATAAAGATAAAATTTAAAGGGTTTTCCGTTAGAAATTACTTAGGATAGGGATAGTTTAGACACAATTGAATGACGAACAAAGGGGGAATGGCTTCAAAACAGATGGCTTGAGTGAGGCCTGATTGCGTATTTGTTTGGCTAAGTAGATACTTGAGTATATCATTTGTATACTGTGGTTGGCTGGGGATAAGACACGCGTGGATGTTTCTGCGAATACGGGTGGAGACTGAACGGGTTATGTTTCAAAGATGAGCTACATTAGCTCTACAGTTACGTCCACAATTGTCTTATCCTACTAATTTTATACATTCAAAAGTTTGGACGGATGGATGGATGGATGGTAGATACGAGTATATGCTTGTTAAGGGCTTAATGGATCTGGATGAAATTTGGCACAGAGACAGATTATAGTCTGGAATAGCACAATCAATCTGCCTAGCCTTTTCCCAACAATCTTGGGGTCGGCTTCCAGTCTAACCAGATGCAGCTGAATACCAGTATTTTACATGGAGCGACTGCCTATCTGACCCCCACATCCTAGTTACTGGGTAATATGATACTCTTTGGTAAGACTGGTTGTCAGACTTTCGGGTTTCTGACGACCCGTAAAGACGTCAAAGATCCACGATTAACAGCCGGGACCCGTTGGTCCCGGCTGTTAACCGTGGCAATAACGTTTATCGTCTCGGAAAGCAAGTTAAGCCGTTGCTTAACGTGCTTTCCGAGACACGGAGGAGTATCGGTATGTAAAGATGGTCACCCATCCATGGACCAACCCTGGCAAGCATAGCTTAACCTGACGGATCGACCCGTGTGGCTGTTATTACTTTAGCCACGAGCTCCTCTAGTCGGGCATATCATATAGGCTGTAAGGCGATGGTTACAAGTATTGTACTATTGATGACAAAGGTGCATGGAGAGCCTAAGGTCGACTTTTGACTGTGAGGTTTTGCTTTACGTATCATGACTTTCATGAGACGACTAGATGGCGCTGTTCAATCATGAAAATAACACTGCAAAGCTTATAAACCTTATTATGCAGAGGCAGATAATAAGGTTTTTAATACCTAAAATAATTACTAAGTAATAATAATATATTTATATTCAAATAAACAAAAATTACTATATTTTCTTATTTCCGAGTACTTAATACAGCGCCATCTAAACCAAACTAAATAAGCCAATTGGTACTATATCGGTTAATTCGACTACAGATGGCGTCGATCACAAATAATAAAAATCCCTACATTCACAAAGTAGCTCTTATTTTCACGTTCCAGAATAAATAGTCAGTAGCTCAGGTGGATAAGCATGGCAGAATAACATAGATCGTTCAACAGGGCACCGGTTCGCAACCCAGCTCTCTGTCGACTTTTTTTAAATTTAATTATTCTAATATATAATTTATATTCTATTTTTTGTTATAAATAATATAAAAAATATGAGGTATAAGATGTATAAATGAATATAGGGATAATATACAAGTATACATATACTACTATATATAACATTATATAAATATATATTATATAAATTACTTTCATAATTGGTGGTAAGTATTAGTATTATTAGTAAAAAACATTTATGTAGAAGATTTAGATATATTTTTCTTACAGCTTAAGATTTACTAAGTTTAATTCTCGTAAAGGATAAGAAATGAAACTATTTTATTGATTATAGTTTATGACATTTAATTCTCAAAGAAGAATACAATTTATGTCTTTCTTTCTTATAGAATGTATAACCTAACCTAGCAGTTTTACATCCAATTAACAATGATTTAATTCACTTGTTAAGGAGAAATACAAGTAAAATTTATAACTGAATAACTCTATTACAAAATAGAAGACCTTAACAAAGTAAAACTGTATAATAGATATTATAAGTATTCTAAATCAAAACTGTGTTGTGCTATTCTTCTATTATTTAGTTTTATTTACATTATGTTATAATAACTTTCACTATATATGCAACCTTAGTTCTGTAAATATTTTACCTACTCATAAATTATAAAAATTTTACGTTTTGCATAATTATGTTTAGTGGTATTGACTATAATGATTGATTTGTGCATTATGTTATGACTAAGGTTCATAGCTTAAGTATTCGTTCCAGAAGGAGGAAGAAATTGAAGCTAAACCTAAAATCAATAACAATTGTAAGACCGGGTTATAGCTGTCATTTTGGGACCGAGTTGTTTATAATAATAAATAAATAATTTATTATGTTGGAAAGGAATCTATATTTATATTGTTTTTATTTTAATTTCTTATATTATATAAGAAATCAAAATCATTAGTGTAATAACATTTTGTTGTTATAAAGTAATGTATAAATTTATCCAAGTTACACCAAGTTTGATTACTGTAATTTATCATATAAATTATAGCTACCCCGGTCTTTTCATTTTTACTCAATCATTATTACTCAATTCAATAGTCAACACTTTATATTCTTTAATATTTCGTGTATCCGCCATTTTGATCGATTACAGCTTGCAACCGCGAACCCATGGAGTCTATTAATTTTTCACATAAATTGTGACCCCGTATAGAATCCCATACCTCCATGCAGTGAGTACTCAGTGCTTCCTTAGTCCTTTCGTTCCTATTGTCCCACTTTTGAACCATAACGCCCCATAAATTTTCAATGGGGTTTAAATCTGGCGATCTCGCAGGCCAAGGAATAATTCGTATGTCCGATTGCTGGCTAAACCACTCTTGCACAATTATGGAACGGTGTATAGGACAATTGTCCTGCACGAACGTTATTACTGGCATGTCTTCTACAGGAAAAACATTCCGCACAGTGGGCAACATGACGTCATTCAGCACATCTAAGTAGTTAACACTGTTTGCACGACTGGGTATTTGATATTTGAGATTTGGGTGCGGAGATAATGAAACGAGTGTCTTCATTGAACGCTGGTTTATTACTAAGGCCGACATGGGTTTACTCACACATTCACAATATGATGATGGACCATGTGTGAGTAGCAAGCGCATACACATCATTCCTCCACACTAATTTTGAAACCTGTTGACAATAAATATAATAACAATAATAAACATAACTTAATACCTATATCTATCTACTTATTTGTAAAATACAGAATAGTCTATATCCTTCCTGGCGCGCTTTGAACGTGCACGATTGTCTTGCATGACTATTGAATCCTGCGCGGCGGCCGAGGCTTGAGGAGCCTGGGTCTCTGATGAGTCACCTGTAGACTGCCGTGCATTTTCTCGGCTCACAATATCTGTTATTACAGTCCGATTTCTGTTAGCTGCAACGCTAGTTTCAGCCACAGTGACCGGTGCTATACTCGCTTCCACCTCCACCGGTTTATTTGAAACAGCACTCATTCCAGTGCTTACTGAATTTGTATCACCGGCCGACCCGGGAATTAATGGTAAAATGATCGGTACCGGTAAAGTTGAAAGACTAGGAACAAGCTGAGCATCCGAGAGTATTGATTCGGCACAATCAGTTGTCTTCTGCGTATTAATACCTTTTTCACTCTTAAAATTTAATAGTTGATCAATATGTCTAATACATAATAAGCCTTGATCTACAACCAACACTTTATACATTCTTTTCCCTATTATATCCTTTATTACTCCTAACTTCCATGTCTCCTTTTTACCACTGTACCACCGGACCCATACCCTGTCACCTGCTTTGATAACTCTTTTGCAACTCTCATTCTCCCTTGATGATGTTTTGCGAGATTTATTTCTTTTAGGTAATATTAAGTCTAGGCGTGATTTTAAATCTCTGCCAAACATTAACTTAGCGGGCGAATGCCCCGTAGAACAATGTACTGTGTTTCTATATTCAAACAAATATCCTAGTAATTTATCGTTTTGTGCTGTATTTTCACTTAAAATACTCTTTAGCATCTTTTTACATGTCCTCACTGAGTTTTCAGCTTGTCCGTTGCTACATGGGTGGTAAATCGGTGACGTCATGTAGTTAATGCCATTATTGGAACAGAACAATTTAAACTCCTTAGAATTTATCTTAACGTCATTATCAGAGACTAACGTGGCAGGTAAACCAAATACTGAAAAAATTTGCTTCAACTTTTTGATTAAGGATTGTGTGGTTACATCATTCCGCATATAAATACACTCTAACCATTTAGAGTACGCATCAATCACTACTAAGTAAGTTTGTTGCCGTATAGATAAATAATCGATATGAATTCGTTCCCACGGTGCCGCTGGACTGGGCCACGGCGACGGTGCGACCCGTGGTGGAGCGGGCCTCAAACTCGCGCATACATCGCATGCTCCGATCCACCTCTCAATATCCTCATCTATACCGGGCCGCCACATTCTACTACGCGCATTACATTTCATTTTGACGATGCCTAAATGCGTGCTATGTAGTTCCCGCAACATTCGTTCACGCAATGTCATCGGAATTACCACCTTAGGACCTCGCATTAATATTCCATTTTCATATTGCAAATCCGTACGACATAAAAAATACGGGCGAATAGACTCGCAAAGAATTTTTCGCGGCCAACCTACATTTGTATATTTAACAACAGTTTGTATAGTCTTATCACTACAAGTAGCATTCTTCACATCTGTGAACAAAACAGCTGGCGCAGTCGTATCTAAAAATTTAAGTGAGCAATATGCGTCATATCCCCCATCTCCTTCACACACAGTATCAGGTACAGGTGCACGGGAAAAATAATCGGCTACCAAGTTATTCTCACTAGATATATACTGAACTATATAATTATATGCAGATAATATAATGGCGTATCTTTGCAAACGTTATGCTGTGGTTATCGATATGCCCGTTTTGTTATTAAATATTGACACTAATGGACGGTGATCTGTTTTAAGAACAAATGGTTCACTTCTGCCGTATAGATATTGATGGAAATGTTTGACCCCAAAAATTATTGCCGTTGCCTCCTTCTGAATTTGACTGTAGTTGCGTTCACTCGCCGAGAGCGAGCGTGAGGCATATGCCAGCGGCCGTTCGCGGCTATCGCAACCCTTTTGGGACAAAACTGCTCCGAGACCGTGCGGCCCCGCGTCCACCGACAGCACTAGCTGTGCACTGGGCTCAAAATGTGCCAGCACACGCTCGGAGGCGAGCTCGGCGCATACCAGACGTACTGCGCGACGTTGTCGCGGGCCCCACTCCCACCGTGTGCCACCACGCAGCAGCTCGTGGAGCGGGCTCATAATGCTTGACGCATTTGCAATAAAATTTCTGTAGTAGTTGACAACCCCAAGGAACCTTTTTACTTCTGTTATGTTTGTTGGTTCCGGAGCGTTTAATATGGCCTTAACTTCATCGCGGCTAGTACATAATCCGTTCTTATCGATAACATAACCCAAGTAAGTTACGTTCTCCTTAAAAAACTCACATTTTTCCTTTTGAAGGCGCAAACCTGCTTCACTCAACCTGCTTAAAACCTGAGCTAACCTCGTCATATGAAGCGTTTTTGTTGGCGCAGTTAAACAAATATCGTCTAACCATATACTAACACCTTCAATACCAGACAGTAGTACTTCCATCGCTTTTTGGAACAAAGCTGGAGCATTCACGAGACCGTAAACTAGGCGTGTATATTTAAATAAACCCTTCGGTGTGTTAATGGTAGTCAGTTCTTGGGAGTCCTTAGAGAGAACAAACTGATTATACGCATTTTTTAAATCTATTTTCGAGTAATGTTCACCGCCGCCTAGTTTTGCAAACACTTCTTCAATTCTTGGTAACGGATACTTGTCTATAACCAAATCCTTATTAAGTGTGACTGAAAAATCACCGGCAATCTTAACCGTACCATTATCTTTCAATACCGGTACTATGGGTGTTGCGTAACGAGAATTACTAACAGGAATTAGTATACCCAAACTGACTAATCTATTTAATTCTGATTCTACTTTGTCTTTCATAGCAAACGGTATTGGTCGAGCTTTAAAAAATTTTGGGACTGCATTTTCCTTTAATTGCAAATGTACTTCAAATTTATTGAAACAACCAAGTTCGTCCTTCCATAAATTCGGATACTGTTCCAATAATGCATTAATGTCATCGTCTTGACTTATTCTATAAATGTTGGTTAAAATCAAACCGAAGGCAGACATAAAATCGCGACCGAGAAGAGGTGGGCCATGTGAATCTACTACAAAAATTTTAATGTTCTTCTTAACGTCATTAAATTCGACGGTAGGCTGAAAATACCCCAACGGTGAAATTTTATGTCCGTCATACAAACACATTTTAATTTCGCAATATTTTAACTTGTAATGTGCAAATAGTTCTGAGTACAATCTTTTCGACATAACCGAAACACCCGACCCTGAATCTAATTCCATAGTTACCGACACATCGCCCACTTTAATTATTAAGTTCAACGGTTTATCGGTTACGTACCTTATGTTGAAATTATTACATTCATCACAGCTGCCATCCGTGTCCTCACTATTATCGCTACCGATGTTATTAACTTGAACACGGCTATTTTTATTATTTTTTTCACACACTTTCTTCAAATGTCCTACCTTCCCACATTTTTGGCACTTATAATTTTTGTAGCGACACTTGTCCTTATCGTGACTGTTTAAACCGCACACCGAACAACGGAAATCTTCGTAACGCTGATCACGATAGTATTTCGACGTTGATTCGCGCCCATCTCGCGAGCCCGTACGAGCGCCGCCGCCATTGCCTCCACGTTTACCGCTTCCATTGTTCGACCGCTTGCATCCACCTTTGTATGATATATGGTTGACTGCTTCCTCTTTGATCACAGTCATTTCAGTGGATGTTACGTTCCTAGCTTCTCTAGCACTTTCCGCTCGTTCCGCTATTTCCTGTGCTCTTGACAAACTTAAGGTAGAAGCATTCTGCTCAAACAACTTGTCACGCTCGGGCCCTGCTCCCAGGCCAAGGACGAAACGATCTGTAAGGTTCGTGTCTAAGGCGGCGCCAAAGTCACAGTAGCTCGCCAAACCTCGTAGTCGTGCAGCCCAATCGCTCAACGATTCGCCCGAGTTCCTTTTCGCCCCATAAAATTTTGCCTTGTCCGAAAATGAGCATTGCTTCTGTTTAAAATGAGTATCAAGCAACTCCACTAGCTTCTTATAGTCCAGTACCTCCAAATCAACTGGATAAGCTAAATTACGCACCAACCGATACGAATCATCTGATAGATGTGTTATTAATATTGCACTTCTATTCTCTTCTTTTACATCGTTGACTTTGAAGAATTGAGTCAACCGGCCTTTATAAATTGACCACTCACATGATTTGTAATCAAATACAGTTAAATTTCCTATAAACGACTTTGCCATTTTTTTTTTCTTTTCGCGGGTATGATCGTCCTCGTCGCCAATGATATGTTTCTAACTGAGGGTGCGGAGATAATGAAACGAGTGTCTTCATTGAACGCTGGTTTATTACTAAGGCCGACATGGGTTTACTCACACATTCACAATATGATGATGGACCATGTGTGAGTAGCAAGCGCATACACATCAGTATTACAGTAAGTTCTCCTGGTCCTGCAGCTGTCATCCATCCCCAAATGTTCACTGTTATACGACCGGATTCAGAGTTAGGCACAACGTGATCACTATCATAACGCGTATTATTCCTACGCCACAACCTAACTCGCCCGTGCTGGCTAGACTTGAAAGTCTTTTCATCACTGAAGATAACGTTGCTCCAGTCGAAATGTCTGTATTTCAAAGCGAACTCCAATCGTGCTCTTTTATTAGCTTCGGTTAGCAATGGCTTAATAGCATGTCGACGATAATGCAGACCTTCACTATGAAGAGCACGATACACCGTCCGCAAAGATGTATCAAACAACTCTGCGTAATATCTTGTTGGTGTAAAGCCATTTTCCTCATAACCTTGCACCATAAGTTGACGCTGGTCTGAGTCAATATGGCGTCTTCTGCCAGATCTACTGCGGTGTTCCAACGAACCCTCTTCTTGAAACCGCTTTATCCATAAAGTGACAGTCTTTACCTATAAGGGAAATATATTATTTATTATTTTCGTGTATCGATAACCATGGATAATAAAATAAATAATGAACAGTGATTTTAAAACATTACTTACGTTTAAGCCAGTTTCTCTTGAATTTTCAGAATAATTTAGGCCTTGATTATGCAATGCTATTATTTGGGCCCTCGTAGCCATATCAATATTAGAACGCGAACTCATGGTAAAGATAAATATTAAAAAAATTGTTAAATGCAATCGTAACTGAACTCACTCAAAGATAGTAAAGAACGTTATGATTGAACAAAAAGATTTAATTTTTAAACAGTCAATATTAAACTACCCTCAATTCTTTTGAGATTTATGATACAGGTTAAAGTCGCTAAACAACTTCGATATAATAAAGAGTAGGATAATTTCAACTCATTGCGTAATGACGCAATAGTCCAGTGGCTATGGTATCGGTAAATTTTATGCCACCGAGTTCGAATCCTAGTTATTACGAGCTTTGCTTTATAAGGTTTGTAATGTCGTAGGAGAATTTGTGTTAAAATTAAGTAATATTGTAACTAGCAAAAAACAAGATAATGTTCTTTAACGAGAGATGTATATTTTCCAATCCAACTACTATACTAGCGCCATCTATGTCGTTCAAGACGTATTATTAAGGCGATGAAACCCTGTACAAACGATTTTGGTTTGGAACTCTCCATGCAGTTCTGTCTTTATTAGTACATACATATTATATTTATCTGCTGTTCGGTTTTTAAAAAAAATCTTGTTTCCCTCTTTATAATCAGAACTTGAGCTATGTTGGCTTATTACCATAATTGCTGAGTAAATTGAGGAAAAGCTGATGTCACTTAAATAACTTCTATTTTCATCATCTTTATTGTATACCAACCAATTTAAGCGATTCAGTTTCTGACGCCATTAATACGTCAGCCAACTGACCTGAACACAGGAAGTCCAGCAATCCTTTTATCACCAACTCGTAAAACTTTAACAAGTTACGATTCCAGGAATATTCAATTAAACAATTCGTTTTTCTTAAAAATGTATTTATTTTTCATTTTATTGTGCTCTTCAATATTTATTAAACGGACATTGTGTCCATGAATTTTAATTACATAAGTGTTGCAACTCTCGATACTATACAAAATGAAACAATCAAATTGAATAAAAAATAAATAGTTATCACTTAAATTAAATAAGAAAACAGAAATAAAAACAAAAACAACAATTTTGACGACCATATAATATTTTCAATTTACAATACAAACGAAATGCTTGGTTTTACGATAGGGAAGAAACATTAAAGTAGAAATATAAAAGCAGAATGGGAGACTAAATAAAATTGATGCTAAACAGAAAGCAGTGAAGTTTGAATACTTTTAAGAGCTGTAAAAATAAATCGACGGTTAGGAATTCGATACATTAACTTTAGCACCAAATGACAAAATCAGATATTACAATACAATCCGTTAAAAGAAAATCTGTGTGATATATTCGAATGACAAGTGGTACCTTTAATATGATATGATTATAAAATTCAACTTACTATTCTTAAATAATTCATTTTAACTACAATTTTTGTACATTATCTACAAATTCAGAAATTAATTTACATCATCCTTTCATAGTTTTTACACGTGATCAATAATTAACTTGATAGGTTTCACAATTATTGTGATAATTTAAGGACTAGTTCGAAACTTACTAGGACGAAACCGCTATAGCTACCTAAAAATATGGTCACATAAATTTTGTACAAAACCATTGCTATACCAGCTAATAAAAATAACGATTTCATCAAAATATCGTATCGCTAAAATCTAAAGGGACAGATCTTCTACCAAGCAATAAATTTTGTACAATTGTGTAGAAAAGTAGTCCCTAAGACGTTTAAGGTTCATAAATATTCGACAATAACAAATATTCAACGATTAAGTTCACCGTCTCGGAAGGCATGATAGAATTGAGGCCGCTGAATAAGTTAGGCCGTGAAAGACAAAGTAAAACTACTAAATGCAAAATTGATTACATTAACTGTGATTCTTCACCATTCACTTCGTCACTGGAACTGTTATGGCACGACTGTCACAAGAGTAGCCGCGAACACGACATGTCTGTTCATGACATCGGTATTTCTGCAGACAACCGGTGTCTGGACGATGCCCTAGTACCACAGGTCCCGCATGTATTATTACTATACCCGGAATCGGATCCGAATGAAGAATCCCCGCTTGGTGGCTTCGGTGAAGCCCGGGGTCCTCTCCAACAAGCAATTCCTGGCAGCTCACCGCCAGGCCAGGCACCTCCCGCACTCATTGGCAGAGGTCCTTGCGGCCTCGCACCAACCGTCCCGACTTGAGGATACAATCTCAAGAGAGCATC
Organism: Polia nebulosa; assembly: GCA_951329385.1. Classification (NCBI taxonomy): domain Eukaryota; kingdom Metazoa; phylum Arthropoda; class Insecta; order Lepidoptera; family Noctuidae; genus Polia; species Polia nebulosa. The sequence goes on from OX589602.1 coordinate 26,434,768, forward strand.
CAAAAGTACTCCTTCGTGAAATTCCGTAGGATCAGGCGGTCCAGGTGGATGGATATGACGCTGCTGCATTCTTTGTTGTGCCCGTCGTCTCTCCAGAGACTTGGGTCTTCTGTCCAAACGCTGTTGTCTAGGCCGATGAGGGAGCGATTGTGGTGCTGGTGGTCTCGAGCATGTTCGACATGGTGCTGCTTCTCCAACGAGGCTGAGTTCGTCTTCAGCAAAGTGATCGTCACTATGGAGGGAGTCGTCTGATCTGTGGGGCAACTCCTCATAAAGTGGGGCCCCACAGGTATCACCACCACAGCTGTTTCCTCCTCGCCAGGTGCCACCAGAACCGCAGACAAAGACCCGACTCGGGCAGTTAGGTCTTTTCGTTTCTACCATCTGTGAACAGAAAAACGAATTTCATTAATATTTTCAGTTCTTGGAATGAGATAGATTGTGACATTGGGCAAAAATAATATAAATTGAGAATGTTTTTAAGAATAATGTTAAAATTGATTTACCTAGCTTGAGATAAAATATATTGTATGACTAGACATTGCAATGACTTTTGCAAATTATTTTTACACAGTAACCACTTAGTGCTTAAATACTGCAAATTATCTCTCAAGCTAGACAAATTAATTAAACAAAGTTTCTGTTGAATTAAAACGCGATCAGTAAAACTTATCGAAAAACTAATAATTAAAGCAATCATAATTTCTTTGAAGTCTAATTCATACAAATCTTTTCAAAGTGGATTATAACGAAAAGCCCTATTATAAACATCGCAACTCAAATATTATCTAGAATGAGGTGCAGACTTGTAGAGGCTAAACAGTGAAACTTTTGACAGTTTAACTAGATCTCAAAAGTTAGGGTTAATTCTTAAAATTTTATAGCTCTAATATGCACTAAGTTTACAGGTCGTTTCAATGTTTAGACAAAATTAAGTTTGTTGTTTGACAGATGTTAGGTGAAACTACACTACGTCCCTCCAGTCGTGTTAGTCGTGGCAAATTAATGTGGACAGCTTTCGTTGGTGTTGAATATAGCGTGAAACTTTGACACTGCTAATGGCTTTAAGTCTACAAGGTTTTTGGGATTGTTACAATACTTTGGCAAACCTAGGTTTTGTTATACTCGTGAGATAGAAACTGTTCAGTTACTTTAGTTTTCATTTGAATTTAACATTAGGCTTTGTCCTAGTTTAAATTTTATAGAGAAGAGGATCTATTTGATATACATTTTTGAGTGCCAAGATTTTCATAACTAAATAAGGTGTCAACGTGTAGAAATAGATTCAACCGCCTATCATCAATGTGAAGCGGCTGAAAAGGGTACACTTAACCGAATAATGATTCCAATGAATATGGACGGGACAAATGGAGTCAGTAACACTGAGTGACATGAACCATTTCATTACTTCTTACAAAGATATGTCAGGTCATCTACTAGATTAACTTTGAAGGCCCTTAGACCCTTGTCTTGGGTGTCCGAAGACACAGTGTTTACGGTTTGGAAATTCTTAGTTTGGGCTCTGTCAATATCAGGAGCCCAAAAGTAGTGCGTCTGAGAAAATCGTGCGTTGGTTTAGTAATGATACTTTTTCTAGGTTTGGTTCATGATAGCTGAGATAGTTTTTGATCGATGTTTTTGCGTTCGAAATTATCACATATAAGCAAAATATATATCGGGTTACATTAGCAATTTCTAATTTTACTGTGCTGTATCTTTGTTGATCCTCTCACTAAAACTGTAACTATTTTGTTCATCTTCAATTAGAATTTTGCGGCGAATATAATCTACTATCGGAATAGAAATGGACGCTCTATCTCTTAGTAATCAAACACCTAAATAAAACAAAATGGTTCGACGCTGGACCAGTTTCCTCGGCCCGAGATATTTTATTTATAAATTTGATCCTGCTGAAGTGATTGACTAGCAATCACTTATTTCCGAACACTATTTCTTAACTGAAGCAGCTCTTCTGGCTGGCTTGTAGATACTTTCATCTGGACAGGCAATACTAACAAATGTATTATAAGAAACTCACTTATTTTATTCGCTATGAGGCTCCAGTTATTTGTTTAGATATTGAATTGTATTTGATCTTATAAGCCCTAGGATATTTTGTTTGATTTGCTGGTGGATTGTTTTTGTAGATCTAAAAATATCTGTAGACCCGTTCTTTTTAAGCTAAGGTGAGTGATGGAAGTACATTTGTATGATAAAAGCTTTGCGAGTCCATAGTTTGTAAAATTGGTAATAGGAACTTTGTAATACATATGAAATTGCCTACTGAAGGAGGCAATTTTAGTTCTAGTTGATGAGTTTGTGTTTCCTGATTAGCTACAACTTGGGCATCTTTAAGTCAAGAGTGAATAGGACACATTTAGGCAAGCGTGCTCCATCATCGACCACATCATCGCTTGCCATCAGGTGAGATAGTGGTCAAACACGAGTCTTTTAATGATTTAAAAATATAACAGTATTATGATCGTGGGAATTTCGGGACCGGGACCGCGGTCACGGATTCTACTTGTATTTATTTTTCAGTAGTATTTTGGGACCACAAATAAAATAAACAAAGTTTGTCCTGGGAAATTACTATCAACCAAATTTAGAAGTTATAAAAATAAAAACCAAAAATTAATGGAAGATGACTGATGAAGTTATGGGATTAAATATGGATAGGATAGGATATAGGTTATAAGACAAAGGAAATACATAGGTCAGGAATATCAAGTGAGTAGGTATATTACCTCCAACTGTGGCTCCAGTTCAGGTCTGTGTGGTAGAGGTGGCCTTCTGGGCAGGTCCTGTAGATCTTCGTATAAAGGTGCTGGTGGTGGAGCTCTGCGCTGGGAGCCGCTGCCCTGCGAGGGTGCCGACGATTTCGATGGGAGTAGGTTGGTGACTTTCCGTTTGTGTCTGTGAAAGAATTAACTTTATTAGTAAAGTGGGAAAATAATGTTTTTCGATTATTTGGTGTTTTCGTATAATCATAATTTTCATACGACATATTGCATTTAAGATCACTGTAGAACATTTTTAACGGTAGATCTCAGTAGGTATGTATAGCACGATCAGCTTTCCCACTTTTGGGATACAGGCCTCCTAGCTGTGTGGCCGCCTCTCTCATGTTTTCAATTTTTTGTATTTAGGACATGTCGGTTTCCTCGGGATGTTTCCTTTTATCGTTTTCAGAGTAGCAGTAAATTGTCTGCCTGGGTTCGAACTCACAATTTCGACTCGTAAATCGTGGTCTTTACCACTGGGTTACCAATGCTCTTAGTACAGTAGTATGGCAGTTGTTGTTAGTTCTTTGGATGGATGTATGTTGGTTGCTAAATTTCGCCAGAACCTCTGAACGTATCGGGATGAAATTTGGCACAAATATAGATTGTAGTCTATCGAAGTACTCATAGGATATTTTACTAAAAAAAACTAATTAGTCCATCAGTTAAGTAACCACAAAATATTGGACACGTATTTTACTTTAGCCACATAAACAAAAAATTAGGGCGATACAGTGCGTTAAAATATCGTGTCGTGTGACGTCACGCGCGGCGCGATTTTTTTACCACCACCAAAGTGACGTAACGAGCCCCCACTCCTGAACTTTGATGCGTTTTATCTTTGTTATTTTTTATTGGTTTGGTAAAGCAAAAATTACTTGTCCAATATTTTTTGGTTATTTAACTGACGGACTAAATAGTTTTTTTAGTAATATTGATTCCATTCAATTTCACGTGGCCAAAACCGCTGGCAGAATATACGAGTAGTTTGTATATAAATAGGTTCCTTAATAAGTTAACCAATTACTTGATGGAAACATCCAGTGAGTATTGGCGATGGAAAAGTTGGCCCCATACGAAAACAATGTCATGTTATTTTGATGCCAACGTCGAAGAAAACAATCTTGGTTTCGATAACAGAGTTCTTTGTTACACTTTTAGAAAATGCTGTAATTTTCCCAATTAATTAATATTGTTGTTTGGATGATCTGCTCCTCTCATAATGATGTCGCCAAAGGGTCCAGACTAAGTGACTTTCTATCAGCGATACCGATTGTCGTAATGACAAAATTTACATTGTTTTTTTAGGGTTCCGTACCCAAAGGGTAACCAACGGGACACTATTACTAAGACCAAGCTGTCCGTCCGTCTGTCAGCGAGCTGTATCTCACGATCCGTAATAGCTATACGCACAGTTAAAATTTTCACAGATTTATTTGAATTTATGACATATGAAATGAATGTGTATTTATAGAAATGCCCTGTAAAGATGCCCTGTTTTTTTTGTTTTTCCTTATGGCACCTACCACTATTTGTCTCTGCATCACCCTAAGGTTGTCTGGTAGAAAATGCCTGAGGCATTAAGTCCGCCTCTGTACTTGTATCTGCGTAAAGTGTTTAATAAATAAATAAATACAAACACAAATTCATTTCAAATAAATTAAAATATAAATTTTTAATTAATTTTAATTATTTGCTGTTATAGCGGCTATAGAAATACACGCTGTGTGATAACTTCAACTGTCTACCTATTATGAGGACCAAAAAAAAAGGGTTTTTTTTTAGTTTATGGTACTCTCTCTCTCTCTCTCTCTCGCACTTGGCCGGATTTTTATATACCTACCAGCCTCACCTCACCTCATAGAAGTAGTACTTCTCCCATTTTAAATTACAGCCTATGAAAATTGTTTAAATTATAGTGCTATTCCAAACTATATCTCTATCTCTATATCTATCGCTGTGTCAAATCTCAACCAGATCTGTTCAGCCGTTCAGGCGTGATTGAGTAACAAACATGCATACCTATACATCCTCACAATTTTTCACATTTTTATTATTAGTAGGATATTTGTTTAGTAAGATGACCAATCATTGCCGCTTCCAACACTGTCCCATATCAATTAAAGATCAAAAAAAATAACAATGATTTTGTCCCGGATGAAAATGAAATAAATGCATGAAGTACCTAAGCTTAAAATGCTCAAGTAATTTATATTCTTAACAAGATCATCTACAGTGATAGTATGACCACACCGGGCGTGCGTTTTGTTATGTATGCTATCACATATATTAATTTATCTACGTCTCAAGTATTATTATGATTTATTGATACTTAAAAACCCGACTCAAAAAAACCAATAGATAGTACACTCAAGTTACTTTTCAGTTGGTGGTACTCGTATTTGTTTTAGCTCAATCCCAGATTAATGATACCAACTGCATCAGACAGCTCGAAAAGAAGTAACTTTTTAGTATTTTTTATAGAATTAGGTTTTTTGAAAACTTTCAATTCTTCTATTTCTCATTTCAGCAAGATATATTTTTGAAATTGCCTGTTGTGTTTTTGAAGTGCTTCATTTTGATATCCCATAAGACCATGTCTCTAAATAAAAACGACCATACTTACCTAATGGCGGCCGCCATTTTGTTTTTTAACCGACTTCAAAAAGAAGGAGGTTATCAAATCGGATGTTTGTATTTTTTTTCTTTTTTTTTATGTATGGTCGGGCATTAGGTACTCCGTCATATTACACTGACGGATTTGCCAAATTGTTTTTTTTGTTTGAAAGGAATTTATTCCGAAATTTAAATGGGACCTCCATTTAAATTTCATATCGATCTGATGATCAGTTTCGGAGACAGACAACGGAACTCTTCAAAAATTGACAGCAAATCAATCGCGATTGCTGCGATCTAATGTCTTCTTCTTATATTTTTATTTTTTTTATTGTTATGGATATGGTTATACATATTTATGTATTTATGTTTATATTGGATTTTCTGTTTTTCTATAAAATGTTTGGTGTATAAGAGAGAGTTTATATCTAATAAAGTTTCTATTTAATGATTCCTCATTTGTTAAAATCCATCCAGCCGTTTAGGTTACAGGGCGTGTATACATACATAGAGTTCCGAAAAACATTACCCTCCTTTTGGGACAGTCGGGTAAAAATATAATACCTCCTTCAAAATCTACGTACTCGTAATGAATGGAAAAGGTTAAGGCATTTAATAGAATATACCTTTCAGAACTAATTCATTTAAAATGATTTTGCTATAGCACTTGCGAGATAATTGAATTTGGAATTTGAAGTTCAAATCAAATTAAAATCAACACGTTGCTACGAGTAAGTGCGATACTTAGTATCTGAAACTTTGCCTTCTATGCAAACATAATTCTATTAAAATGACTATTAGCGTTTCATTATCTCTTCTTTTTTTGCTGATTTAGGGTTCCGAAAGTCTGAATGAAAAAACGGAAGCCTTATAGGAGCACTCGTGTGTCTGTCTGTCTGTCTCTCCGTCTGTCCATCTGTCGCAGCTAATTTTCTCTGAATCTGCTGGACCGATAGTTGAAATTTGGTACACATACACCCAAACACGGACGTATACCCTAAATAAATTAATTTGAAATATGGGGGTCACTTGGGGTGAAAATCGGAAAATTAAAAAACAAAGTTTTTCAAACCATGTCGTGCGACATATCAAATGAAAGGTCACATTGTGGGGGTCTCAAATATATCTTTTTCATAATTTTAAAATATACGATTTTAAAGTTATTTAAGAATATAGATGAAAAATGTTCGGAACCCTTTGCGCGCGAGTCCGACTCGCTCTTGGCTGGTTTTTAATCGATGTCTCAACTTATTTCATGCTTGTAATACCACACACAAGATTTTTTAATTTAAATCATTGTAATTTTTTATTTTATTTTTCTTGTGTAACCTGGTGACTGTCGTAATTTTTTTTTCTGTCTCCATTTCTCGCAAAATGTCAAGAAGAGTCTTTTAAATTTTGGACTCTAAGTAAGTACCTGCCTCTATTAGAGAGATAGTATTTCAAATAGGTACTCTTATTTATTCTTGATTTCCGTACTAATATAATATCAACAAAACATTAGTTCCACACCGGTTCTGCCATAACTTTCAATTATTACAAAAGAAAACGAACTTATTATAAACACATTAGATACGCTTATTTCACTTCTTAAAGCAGATGTTCTAATATTTGTGGAAAAAAAAAACATGAAGACTATGAATGGGTTCTGCAGGGTTAAATAGATATATTTAGGAGCTTCAGTGACTAGTTTTGCAAAAGTAGATTGTTTTGACACGTAATTTCAATTTTATTTTGCTGTTTGCGAGCTAAGTTATGAGAAGGGACATTTTGACATATCATTTCAAATAAAGTCATCATCTTGTTACTTGAAGTCGACGCAATACGTTTTCTTTTTTCTTTTCAGAATAAGTGATGTTCATTAAGCATAGCATAGGTAATCAGCAAAAAAAATACCAAACTAGGACACAGGCCTACTCTTTGTGAGGGGGTGTGGGCCGAAATGCACTAGGCGGGCCCAATGCGAGTTGTTGGATGTGTAGGTACTACATGCTGATATAACAACATGTCTTCGAAGGTTTTGAAATAACTTTCACAAAGTAAAGCACCTGCCTGGGTTTAAATCGATGACCTACAAATTGAAAGTTGTTGCCATCACCACAGCTCAAAATATATTATAAAAATACTTAATTATATAAAAAGTCACCTTGCAATAAATTCAGACCACAACGGTCTTTTACTTTTCATTACGGATCTCTAACTTCAGGTAGCGGTTTTTAAGTACGGATCATTTTATTACTCGAAGGACTAATCGTAGGGTAGTTGTGATTCAAATAATTGGTATAATTGGAATAAAGTACGGTCCACTTGATTGAGATGTTGCGGTAAAAAAATGGCATATGCTTCCTTTTTTTGCGGTTGGCTTTTTATAATATTTGCTTTGTGATTTGATGAATCTTCTACGATATTAAAAGCTTTTGGATTATGAGTGAAGGAAGTGTTGTTATTGTTGGCATTAATATCACAGATAAGTATTGTGCTTAATTCGATTATGTCTGGGATTTTGTAAATAGATTCAGACAAGGGTTTTTCCGTGCAGGTAGAAATTAAGATACCTTAGCAATTATGAATAAAAAACTCTATCCAAAAACAGTGATTCAAATAACATGAAATTGCAAGTTATTTAAACTACCCAGGATTAAAGCTAACTCAAACAAAACCAATTTTACTAAACCGGCTTAACACACATTAAGCTTTCAAATCCCTCTACCCGAAAACCGCTCAAAAAGTCATAAAATTAAAAATCCAAACAATAAACTGTACGTAATCCTTATAACTCGTTTTTTTTCGTGTACAAATGGCGTCTCTTGCATGCGACATGTCGGTGCGACAAAGACGCGACCGCTCGACAGGTCGTGTCGACCACCCACTGAATGCGACCCGCGGATATTGTAGTCGGTATACAGAGAAATGGCCAGTGACAATTTTTCGGTTGGGTGCACCTGTTGTCTTGATAGAACATTGAGATTTCTTGGTGTTTTTTGGGGTACGGCTTACTTAGCGTTTCCATAATATTATGTCCTTTGTATATTGTTATTTTCTCATTTTTGATGGCACGGTCGGCGTATTGTTTGAGTAGTCGGCTGCTGCGCTGCGTATCGCGGCTTCGATTTCCGTACGAAACAAAAATTTTTATGGCCTACAGAATAGAATAGAATACTCTTTATTATGTACACCATATAAATACACACAGACACACATACTACCACACACCCACACACACAAACACACACAGACCTACAGATAGGTTGTTCCGGGTCTGGGTGTCTTGTTTATGTGACTTTGAATGTTTGTGAACGCATCTACGATACAGGAGCAATTCATAGTGTGAGGCAATTTTCTTAAATAAAAGAAAAAAGAAAACTGGTTTTTTCTGTCGTCGTTAAAATATTAACCAGTTAGCTCAGCTGACTACCGAGAATATTCCAGGCTTAAACGTAGGTATGATATTTTTCCTTTAAGAACTTTTTTGATGCAGCTATCCTTATTTATTGATGGCGAGTCTTGTGCGATGGAAGCATTACAAAAGGTACTTATATTTTAAAGCTAGTTTGTTCAACAGTCCAATCCATTTCACGCAGACTACAATACACCCAAAGAAATCCACGTCGCATACCTTATCTGTTATCTCATTTTTTAAAGATAAAACTATTCTAGCTTCCTTAAAACATTAATTCAAACTAATCTCTATAATCATCTAGATAAAGTGGGCAATCCATTGAACTTCCACGTTGACATATGACTTATACAAACTAGTGGTGGGAAGCGAAACTTTCCGTCGGCCATCGATAAAGTCAATAAGATAAATCAAGTTAATACCGAGGGACAGTTACCAGTAAATACAAATAATTTGGTTTCATGTCGCGATTCCATCGATATCGATAAAAAGCCTGTAATTAATATACACTAGGTTAATCGATTGTTTCATTTCGTTCAGATTAGACCAATTTATGGGAATCGATTAGGTTATTCGAATCTGATTTTAATGGATTGGGAATGCGTGGTTTTGTTCCTGTTTCATCTGGTTCTAATAAACTGTTGATTTTATAAATATTTATAAGAAAATGTAGGAAGTTTGGGTTACTTTTCGAGTTTTATGTATGTCGCAGGAAATGGCTTAATGATGCTCATAAGAACGGCATAAATATTAAATACCAGTTAGTACACTATGTAGTTTCTAACTTAATTAAACATCAAAGTTACGTGATATAACAAAAATATGCTAATCAAAACAAAGCATTTTCAAACAATATTTGTCCTGCAATATTTTCATTAAAACTAAATATAAAAACATTTTACACTGAAGTAACAGTTTAATATACACATTGTACACACTAAAATATATATATTCCAAATGACAAACACTTTTTAGCCTCTAGCTTTTAGCGATTGCATATTTTATTCTGGAAACTAGTCCCATCAATATTTAATATGTTTACGAGTTACCTAAAAATATTTTCATCAAAAAATGGCTGAACATGGCCATTTGCGATATTAAATTTTATGCGTCTTTAATAACGCAAAATGAACGTTTTTATCCATTTGTACATACAAATGTTTGAGGGATTTTTGGTCGTGAATATTACAATCAGACCTGACTTTCGTGGTATGCTTTGAAGATATAAAATATTTATTTAAGGGAAAGGTCAAAAAGATATTTTTCCAAGTATTTTTCAGCTTCAGTTTTGACTTGGTAAAATAAAGTGGACAAGTAAAATACCAAGGTATCTAGTATTTTTCAGCCTTATTTATAAAACTTGCTAGATTCTATATTCAAGATAACATAGGTACGTCTCAATCATCACATTCAGCTTGGACATAACCTCCTTCAAATTATTAGTCAGTACCATATGGTTAGAAATTTTTGATTTAGGAACCTGCTAATCAGTATTTAAACTTATAACATGGTCATTTGTAGGGTTCCGTACCCAAAAGGTAACCAACGGGACCCTACTACCAAGATTCCGCTGTACGTCCGTCTGTCAGCGAGCTGTATCGCATGGTCCGTAATAGACTGACAGTTGAAATTTTCATAGGATATGTATTTCTGTTGCCGCTACATATAGCTCTATATTTTGTGTGGATGAGACATACAGTATATTACAGGTTTTTTGGCGGGATTTTTTCGAGTGAAGTTCAGTGGCTGCTTTAATTAATTTGATGCCTAGTGGATATTCTGATGTAAAATTGGTGTAGTTTTGTGTCTCAAGTGTCTACGCAACAGGATAGTATGTGGAATCATTGAAACAGTCGCGATCTCGGTGAAATAAAGCTGAGAATTTTGTCGTAGTATTGACTATCTCAGCGAAGCTTGCCGAGAAGGCTGACTCGACTCATTTGCTGCCAAATACTGCAAAATCATTAGAATATGTTACATCTGCATTCTAATGGGAAAAAGTGACAGTATTCCGTATCTGAACCTAATATTTTCTTAGTTTGACACTGGTTAGATGCACAATCCCTGCGAAGCCAAAATTATTTAAAAAAAAATACCTATGTTACATAATTTACTATCTTTGATTTTAGAATCCGCTAATCAGTGTTTAATCTCAGCATAAGGTTAGTGAGTTTAATAAATAAGGCTTTAGGTAACTCTGTCACAACTCAAAACTTGCACTTGCCTAATCACACTACTGCTAAATCGTTGTAGACTTAGCGTTTTGTCAATAACCGCAGGTGTCGCGTTACCCGATCGGCTTACTGGCACGTCACTAAGTCTATACGACGTGTTATGAGGTTGATGGACGTATGCCCCAAGTCTGAAGGACGTGTTCACAGCGTGACAGGTGTGATCCGTGACGCTTGACGCGTGAAATGACGTAACGTGCTTGTCACGTTTTTTGTTCGAATTGAAAAATTATTTCATAATTTTTTATGTGTACCTTTGGGCATTTTTATTACAAGTTGGTAGGTACCTAATTATTTTAATTTTTGAATGGTTATTTTTTGATCGTCAGGCTTTGATAAGCAACGCGGGCCTGCTGACGGCGAGTAATGGGTAGCTCGTCGTCCGATCAGCACCAGGCCTGAGAGTCGAAAGCGCGTAGTGTTCCACGCGTGCGTCAAAGAATTGTCAGCAGTGGCTGTCAGTAGTGACAGACGGGGCCCGTCATGGCCGATGCCTGCATGCCAAGGGGTACCGATAAATTCGTACCAGAGTTACCGTGGCCCTGGGCACTCAGGCAAGGAAGGAACAGCGGTGGGTTTTAGTCAGTAAAAGTCTAACACTCCCTCCCGCTCTACCCAGAGCGGGAGAAGTCATAGGATGATTTCCCACCCCAAAAAAAAGGCTTTGATAAGCAAACCTACAATATTTTTTCTTAACTTTTCATTAGAAAAAATAATATAGTAGATACTCGTAGTGTTTCAGACTTAGAATTTTATTCCACTGATTTGATAAGTTATGTAGAACCTGATGAAAGCCACTGAAGGTGCAATTAATGTGGCCAGCTTCTGGGCCCAACATATTTAATAAGATCAAAACCATCAATTCAAAAGAACAATAAGTTTCTAATAATGAACTGTAACTACTAACAAAAGTTTTTATATTTAGGCATGTATTTGAGAACTACGTTATGCTGACGGTGTCGCATGTTAAATATTTCAGAATATTATGAGTATGTCGTAATGAAATGCAGTGTCATGTTCTTGAACTAGAGCACACGGAGCAACTTTAGGGCTAAAAGAGTCTAAACTTCACGTTCTGCAACGTTTGCATGTTGGTCATGCAAAGATGATTAATTGAGTGTTTACATCTTTAAAATATTTTCCAGCCCTTTAAGCTCATTTCAGACTACGCTATAATATAATAGCTTATAGTTCATAGCACAAGAATATCGTTCACCATACATTTATTTAGATTGCGTTAACACTTTGCTATACTGTATATTATTGACTTGCTATACTCTATGAAATTGAGCGATACACTAAGTTATAATAGCGCGGCTCTCCCCCGCATGCCCCCTAGGCCAGACGAACGAATTGACACTTCTGGAGACACACGAGCCTGTGGATACGAGTGACAGAGATTTACTGTTGTCTTCTTTATCGTATTTTTTTCTATGATCCTACCTACGACTTCAAAATGGAACACTTGCCATATAGCTTATTTGCTTGCGATTACCTATGTCGCGTAATGTGAACGCAATGCTATATAGTATAGCTATTTAGCTATTAATGTTGTACTATATAGCAGAATCATATAGTGTAGTCTGAAATGAGCTTTACAAACCCAAAATCGTTACAAATGAAGGGTTATTTAAAATATTGGTCGGGCAGATCAAATCATCACCAGTGTGCAAACGACTAAGAGGGAAGGAAGTTTCCTAAGTAAACATAATCATTATCTGCTTAACTATGTTCGGTCCTGTAGACAAAGTAACATCGCTTCGTAGCGAAACGATATCTAAATTCGTCATCGTCTCTGAGATATCGATAAACATTTCCTAGCGTTAGCGTTCCTTCGTTATCTTTTTTGGCGATCACGATCGAGGCGAAGGCGAACTCTGAAAGCGCTGCTTGTCTACGCATTTATATGGGATAAACACGATTGCAATTTGTTTCTTTATGGTTTCGCTACGAATTATAACATTGTCTACCAACTTGCGATAACGATGTCGACAGTCGACTGACCACGTGACTTAGCGCGGTTTATGTCAATCTCATACATTTTAGTCTTTTCTAACTTCGTTATCGTTTTTAAGTTGTTACTTTGTCTAAGCCCCCAGTATTTAATATACTTCTCCCAGCGGCTACGCCCGCGTGGTACTAATTAGTAGGTAATTCCCGCTATTATAAGTTATAGTCTTTATGTTTTTCTGACGTCTAAGTTATATTATTGTAAAATTTCATCCAAATCCGTTCAGTAGTTCTGTGTGAAAGAGTAACAAACATCTATGCATCCATCCTCATAAACGTTAATATTCATAATATAATTAGGATATCTAAATCGTAACTTTTATTTCAAGTCAACTCTACTTATTATGTCTCACAGTTTATATACAGGATGTAACGGAAAGGTGTGGTCATATTTTAAGAACCAGTTCTGCCCATGGAAATGAACAACGTTCTCTAAGAAATAAACAGTAACTTCCCAAAAAAAAAAATTGACTTCCCATACAAAGTTATCATCAGCTGATCAATATTTGTATGGGGGGCTAAAAATTTTTATTGAGAATTTCCTTAGATTTTCTTGAATAAAGTTGTTCATATCGATGGGCAGATGCAGTTCTTAAAATATGACCACACCTTTCCGTTACACCCTGTATAAGACACCACTCTATGTGAACTTCTGTTGTGGTTACTCTCCTATGTATACAATTACTCTCACACATACTCGTGTATATGGACAAGTATCTACAGTACACGTTAATGTAATTAGATTTACGTCAAAGTAACCGCACAAAGGAGTAACTTGCTAACTGGTATCTTCACGCTTTAACCCTAGCTTGAATTAACGGGTATGGTTGGTGTGTTTGGTTATTTAGGTCTGGTACGCTACCTAATATTAAAGTTCTAAATTTTGATAAGATTAGGCGTTAGTTTATTCATAGTTCACAAAAGTTTTCTCTCAAGAAAATCATCCAATGGTTTGCAGTAGCATTTTTACTTATTAGTTTCGTTTCGAAAATTCAACTAGTCAACAGCTCAAAAGTCAGACAACCAGACTTACCAAAGGGTTTCGTGTTACCCAGTAACTGAGTTGCTTAGGCTAGTAAGCAGTCATTTCATGTAAAAATACTGGTATTCTGCTGCATCGAGTTAGACTAGAAGTCGACCAAATGCAGTCGAGAAAACTCTAGTAATAATTACTACATATTATAAAACAAGGTCCCCCGTCGTGTTTGTACGCAATAAACTACTTAACTACTGAACTGATTTTCATGCGGCTTTCATCAATTCATGGGGAAGGTTTAGGTGTATAATTTTAACCCAGGCGAAGTTGGGACGGGTCGCTAGTTTATGATAAATTAGGTCCATGCTTTGGAAAAAATATGGTTATCACACTAATTTAGTTACAAAATGTTATCATCATCATTTCAGCCTAAAGACGACCACTAATAGGCATAGGCCTCCCCCAAGTGCTCCACAACGACTGGTTCTGCGCGTCTTGGATCCATCGGATTCCCGCGATCCTCACCAGGTCATCGGTCCACCTTGTCGGAGGCCTTCCAACGCTGCGTCTTTCGGTAAGTGGTTGTCACTCCAGAACCTTTCGGCCCCATCGTCCATCTCTTCTGCGAGCAATGTGCCCTGCCCACTGCCACTTAAGGTTGGCAATTTTTCGGGCTATGTCGGTAATCTTGGGTAAATCTTCTCCTCGATTACATAATGCTCAGGTAAAAAGTTGGTGTAATTACCTTAACCAAACTAAACTGGCTGACCACTACCATCGTTCTTAAAGTGATCATAGTTGAACTTTCTACCTTAACATCGTATCTACTAGTCTTCCATGTTAACGGTAAGTGGTTGTCACTCCAGAACCTTTCGGCCCCATCGGCCATCTCTTCTGCGAGCAATGTGCCCTGCCCACTGCCACTTAAGGTTGGCAATTTTTCGGGCTATGTCGGTAATCTTGGGTAAATCTTCTCCTCGATTACATAATGTACCTCAGGTAAAAAGTTGGTGTAATTACCTTAACCAAACTAAACTGGCTGACCACTACCATCGTTCTTAAAGTGAACATAGTTGAACTTTCTACCTTAACATCGTATCTACTAGTCTTACATGTTAACAAATCTTATCTCTGACACCATAAAATCCCATCAGGTAGTATCCCAACGTTGATGGGGGTCCAATTAGAGCAACATCCGTTGATAACAGTTCACTGAACACGAGTAAGGTGGCGCCTGGGAAGTGTGAGAGGGCCTTTACTTGGACATTATTACGTGTCCGATGGAAATTGATAGGAATTTGCAGTGTCATTGCAGTCGATGGGTTCGTGTTGAGATTTTTGGGCAAATTGGGCACAAATTATGAAATTATATTGCCCAAAAAGGTATCAAAGCCATTGTGCTAAGTACACATTAAATTTATAATTTTTGTTTCTTTATTTTGCGCTATAAAGAAAAGGTACGCAGTTAAAAATTAATTGTATAAGAACTCATTCAAAACATTATTAGAATAGACACTGAAATTCAGAATAATAAATTAATGCAGTCATTAAGGAATGGTATGTAGAGCTTTTCCAGCCGCACTAATGGACTTAGTAGCTCGTAAATATACAGTTTTTATTGCCGACTGCTTTAATAAACTGCTTGAGTAATCAGGAAGATTAATGCAACGCTTATTTCACTTCTCTTTTCAGGGGTAAGAACTAATCATTTCTATTTATACATAGCAGCGCATTTTTGGACGGTTATTTGAATGTAAGGTTTTTTATAGGTTGGATGTAAAGTTGAAGCATCAAAACGTCAAAATTTTGACAGGACCAATCTCTATCAAATTACATTCGCCTGCCATAACATCAAATTCACACACCGAATTAGTGAAGAAGAGGTGTCAAAATTCTACAGCGGGTTGAAAGCGTTGAACCGAGTCACAGCTTAAACAAAAGTAGATTAAGTTACCGTTAAGTTCCTTGCGTGATACTGACAACGTCTGTAGGCACTTAGCCGAGTGCGAGTTTAAAGTAGCATCACTTGTTCTCCGGTTAGTAAAGAGACTTCGCTAAGTATATTAGCGAAGGTGAATATTTGCACTGGATGTCGCATTCAAAGAGAATTTTCGTGAAACGGAAAATTCCGAACACTGTATAACGCTTTTAAAGGTACTGGAAAATAGGATTTTGCGCTCGGGAATGGAGACAATGGGGTAGGTAAACGCGATGTGGGATTTCCTTTTAAATTCAGTAAAGAGAATTGGCAAACCACATATTTTGGAAGCCAATAGACTGGTGAGAGTTTTTGGGTTTGGTCTGGTTTTATGTACAGTGGAAAATAAGGAAAATTACTGTGGAAAATTCTGAAAAGATAAGGTAGGTATAATATGACTCTGAAGAGAAAACTTGGATAAGGTTTATCGACCAGAATACAATTGTTATTATTTTTCGTATTATTCATTATCCATTAGTAACAATAAAAATAATGTCACGCTTGTTTTCACAACAGGGTTAGGGAGAGGTGTAAGTACCGAGCAGTGATGGCCCAGTGGTAAGGGTAAATTATTTCACCATTACCGTTTTCAAAACGGTGAAGGAAAAAACCGAGAGGAAGCGTATTCTAGAACCAAAACTTCAAAGAGATGTGACATCCACCAACCCGATTTGAGCCCGTATGGTGGATTACAGTGTAGGCCGAGGTCTCACAGAAAAGAGGCCTGTATCCCAGCAGTGGGAATATTATAGGCTGATTATGCTATGTAGTACCTACAACCTCATTTCACCACTTACCTACATATAAGTCGCCTTTAGAAAAGAGGGCAAACCATCAACCAAAGTACAAGCTATCCATTCTGTAATACCCAAAATAATTATTGAATCATCCAACATTGAGCAAGACGTAAATCCCAAATAAACTCCAAGCTTATATTACCAGGTCCCTATTCATCTTTAATGTCCACGTCAACTCGAAGCCAGTGTTTAGCCCAGTAATGTCAAAGGTCTTAACCAACTGACAAGTGTCATACATAAACCTAATTCCGTTATGATAAACCTAGGGTTTAGTTTAGGTATGGCTGTGTTACTAAGCTCCTAAATTGATTAAAGGGTCGGGATGGAAGTGGTGACGGGCGGGCGTTTTAGGGGACTGTCTTTATGTAGAATTTTGACGTTCAAAAAGTGCTGGCTCTCAGCCTAGTTTGAATAAGCGACATTTGATTTTGATTTTTTTAAATTGATGACCCTCTGTTTTTATTATGATTATGACGAACTTGAAAGTTTTTTATTCAATTAATATTTGATTCAACCAATACTACGAGGGCGAAACCGTTTTTTTTTAAGGCATGCGTTTGGCCACCATCTCATCTGATGGTAAACGATGATGTGGTCGAAGGTGGAGCACGCTTGCCTAGAAGTAACCTATTCACTCCTGACTTAAAGACTCCCAGGTTGTAGCTATCAGGAAACACAGACTGTCATCTGCTTAGCCTTTTCCCAACTATCTTGGGGTCGGCTTCCAGTCTAACCGGATGCAGCTGAATACCAGTATTTTACATGGAGCGACTGCCTATCTGACCTCCACAACCCAGTTACTGGGTAATACGATACCCCTTGGAATCAGGAAACACAGACTCCGGCAAGGAATTCCACTCCCTGGCTGTACGCACAATGAATGTATTCTCAAAGCTTTTTGTGCGTGTGGGTGGGATGTCCACCATGTACCGGTGGCGCGTCACCATTCGTCTTTTAGTCCGATGATGGAACGGGATTGGCGGTATTAAATTATGCGATTTTGTCGCACACTCCCCAAAATGCAACCGATAGAAAACCAACAGGCTAGCAACTCGGCGTCTATACTCAAGATTTTGAAGCTTCGACTCGTCGAGCCTATCATTGCCGATGAGCCTCTTGGCTTGTTTCTTAACTGTCTCGAAGGCGTCAAGCTGGTATCTTGCAGATCCGTCCTACAGTCGAGAGCAGTACTACATACACGATCGAACTTGCGCTTGATAAAGTTTGAGCAGCTGTTCCGGCGTGATGTACCGTCTCGCCTTTGCTAGAATCCCCAACTTTTTTGCCACTGGCAGAAGCTAGTAGTATTATAGACAGCTAATGTCCGTTTCACTATCCAAGGCTAGCCGCTGACTTGTGATTTTTGTCACCGTGACTTTTTGTTACTGTTACCTACTGTCACCCACGATGCGCCGACTTGAAAGTCATTGGGCAACAAAAGGCGCTCATTCTTGAAATGGATTTCCCACAGATTGCTGTAATAAGTGCTCTTGAAATAAGAAAAAGAAAAATGAAACGAAAAACGCTACTAGGTGCATCCCATATACACTGAAAGATTGTTACAAGGAAAATTTTACAGTCTATATTCTAAACTACGTCAGTATCCTTCAAAATTCAGTCACTTAGGAACTATTTGTCACCGTATTTTCACATCATCATGATCAGCGCACTCCCATGTATCTTCGTAGCACTCTAATGGGTAACAAAAAGTCACGATGACAAAAATCACAAGTCAACGGCTAGCCTAAGCCGATATTGAACAGGTGAATAAATAGACCATGCAGTATTTTTAGAACGTTACATTTCAGTCCTATAAAAAATACTGGCAACAAAAATATGAAAAACATTTTCAAAACTATCCGATACTATTTCAAACATGTTGAAATAAAATCCAGCGGTTACAATTTTCACAAACACTATTACGGCATATATTTTGTCAAGTCGGGAAAGTTTGAAAGCGGAAATTGGTAAATCGAAGTTCGTCCGACTGTTGGACTTCCTAAGAAAATATTCTAAATTGCTTTTGATATTTTCATAAAAAGTTTTGTTTTGTTCCGCAGTTTTTTGTGTATTATTTTTAGATGTGTTGTATCTATGGGTTCTAAGGAAATTGAAGAATCAAAGCGACCGGAGGACTGGATCGTTCTTTGCCCAATGAATTAGCCCGTATTTTGGGCACGTTTCTGGCTTGCCCAGATGACAGCGATGTGGAGAAAAATACGCCGAAGTACTCCTGTACGTCGACGCCTAGCTTAAGTGTATTTTTATATATTCGTAGTTAGGTTTTATGTCTGGTAGAAATAATAATCAGTGGATTCTAAATTAAAATGCGCCGAAGATAATTTGGCCTCCTGGAGAGGAAGTGGGCTGTAATCCATCACGGAGGCCCAGTGCGGGTTGGTGGATGTCATATGTCTTCGAATTTTTGTTGTATGGCATGCTGATTTCCTCACGACGTTTTGCTTCACCGTTTTGAAGGCAGTGGTGATGAAAAATTACACTAAGTAAACCGTTTCCACTGGGCCACTACGCTCTATTTAGTCGTGAATCTCGTAGATAATTATAACCCAATCCTTTTTTATATTTTATCTGTATATTTCCTAATAAAACTCGCAAATTTTCACTTGTTTCAAAACCTTTTCAAAGCACTGCCACATCAAGTTAGTTAATTACCATAAAAATAAGTTGTAAACAAAACAAAATGTTTACTTTTAAAACCAAAGGTTCGAACAATGGCGGTAGAGACTGCTTTGAATATAGCGTGTCATTGTACTGGGACACAGGTACTAGGAGTTTGGTTAGCAAAATAACTATGGACGTTTTGTGTTTCTCTATTAAAAATGAGTTCTATCTATCTGGAATTGGTTTCCGCACTCAGCCCATGGTGGATCATTTAGGTGGACCGTAGGGGCCTTTATTTTATCCAGCCCACCTCTCTCCATAAGCGTATGAGGGAAATCGGTTAAGGAAAAGTATTATGACAATGGGATCTGCCATTTATAATGGAATACCTCATGGTTTTAAGGATTGTTCTGTAAACATTTTCAAATCTAAGGTAGGTAGGTAAAAGCACTACTTTTAGACAATATGTTATTACTTAGTGAAATACTTTCTAAATGATTTATGTTCATCCAGATTATGATTGTTATTATTATTGCAAATCTGACCATGTAAGACTTATTTACCTGACTATAGTGATATTATTAATTGACTTCACTTTAATTTCTGTTCTGTTTTGTTGACATTGTTTTGTTTGTTTTATTATTTTAATGTATGTAATAATTTGCACGCCGTAAGGTAGGCTGTAGCCGGTCTCATTCATTTATGTACAACATCTTATATCTGTACCTACATTCATAGCAAATAAAGTTCTGATTCTGATTCGGTGATCATAAGGTTTGTATGCGAATATCGTCGACGCCCGTGTACCTACTCAAGGAGCACGTGCGCTACCGTTTCCTTCCTCTCCATGTATGCTCTGCACAGGGGACTATCCATTACGTCTATATTGTGGAAGTGTTTATTCAGTGAGTGGTGTCCAGTGATGGTCCCCGCCACTAATTACAGAAGACTTGTCTTCTGGTCGGGTTTTTGTACATGGATGTTATGGCTTCTTTGACTTGTCTGCAATCCAGTGCCGAAAACCACCAGCTCTCCGCTTGTGTGTGGGTGTTTTCACAGCCAACCACGCAGCTGATTGAAGGGTATTGGGACAATGGTTTCGGATTCGAAGATCACCGTGCCAGATCCTTTCCTAACCTACTCATTAGCTGCGTCATAGCCCAATGAACCACTGTAAACTTTTATAAAAACAGTTTAACTTATTTATATTGGTTTAGAAATACTATTACCTACTAGTTTGTACAGCTTTGGCGAATTGGAAATGTCGTTTTCATGACCTTTCTCATACGATTTCTTGATTTCTGTTATTACTGTATGAAGCAAATCTACGTCAAAGGTAAGATTTAAGGTGGTTTATAGATGGATGGGATACTATTTTTTTTTGTACACCATGTAAATATCAGTAATATCAATTTTAGCCATTTTTACCGCTGACACAATAAGCGGCTCTATCGCGAAATCGATCATTTAGTTCGAAAAGTTCTGGAGTGGCGACCACGTACCGGACGCAGCGTTAGAAGGCCTCCCACAAGGTGGACCGATGACCTGGTGAGGGTCGCGGGTATCCGATGGATGCGAGACGCACAGGACCGGTCGTTGTGGCGACACTTGGGGGAGGCCTCTGTCCAGCAGTGGACGTCTTTCGGCTGAAATGATGATGATGAACAAAATTCTGTTGCTCAAACAGCCCAGCAGTGTGTCGAAGCCACGATGCGTGAAATGCACCCAAGCTATTCAAATCAGCGCAAGCCACAAAAACAGAATTGAGATATTATGCAAATACCTGATTGTATGCAGATGGCCGATAATAGGCTACACTTAGAAATCGACGTTCAATTCTCCATAATGAGTGAGACAATAGGCTTAATAAAGCCGTTGACTATACAAGGTTTTGATCAAGATAGGCTAGTAATTGGCTTGTGAGATAGGCGTGGCTAAG
Organism: Polia nebulosa; assembly: GCA_951329385.1. NCBI lineage: Eukaryota > Metazoa > Arthropoda > Insecta > Lepidoptera > Noctuidae > Polia > Polia nebulosa. The sequence goes on from OX589602.1 coordinate 26,456,117, forward strand.
AAATTGCATGGCATGTGGATATTGTTCACAAAAAACGTCATGGTCTACTGGCTATTTGGGGTCAGGGGAATATGTAACGATTTTCGGTACATAATTTACATATAATGTGAGTTCCGTAAACGTTGCATGGGATATTCTGTAATTATTTTGTTTTTTTCATCTGTTTTATAATGTGGGCCCAATATCGGCATGGCCGAACTTGGGGGCACGATTGAGAGACAAAGCACTTAATCATTTGAGGATCTCAGGCGTGACTTTATGATGTGCCTTTAATTCTAAGTTTGAAGGCCCAAACAAAGAATTTGTTTTTTTTCATCCGTTTGTTTATATAATACGTGCGTAAAAAATATGACTTCACTACAACTATATTATTAAACATGATCCTCCGCCGCGTCTGTCCGTCTGTGATAAACTCAAAAACTACTGAAAGGATTTTCATACAGTTTTCACCAATAGGCAGAGTGATTCATAAGGAAGGTTTAATTTGTACCCGAGCAAAGCTGGGACAAGGCGCTAGTAAGCTATAAAAATGTTTTAATATAAAATGCACTCAGTAGATGAAGCTGCAGTTAAAATCAATTGTAAAGACAAGACCAAAAGTAATGACAAAATAAATCAAACACCACGAAGCTGAAAGCCACATCGAAACTTTCTCTGGCTAGTTACAAACAAAACGATGAAATACCATATTTTTTCTATAAAAATAAACGCTCCAGCTACTACCCTGCTAAGCTTTTATATCCTAGGCCGAAGTTAGAAAAAAAAAACAAAATCAAAATCGAAAATCGGTTCACCTAGAAAAAGTTCTGAGGTAACACACATAAAAATATATATTTTATACATTCGTATTGAGAACCTCCTCCGTTTTTGTAGTCGGTTAAAATATGATTATTTTTTATTATATTTTTATCTAGCCTACGCTGTCCATGGCTGGGCATAGGCCTCCCCCAAGTCCTTCCAGGAACTCTTCTCCCGTGCTTCCTCAAACCAGCCCTTGCGGTATGCGTCGAGATCGTCTGGCCACCTCTTTCGTGGTTGACCTCGGTGGCGCCTTCCATTTTAAAAATATGACTTATGAAATAAAAATGTTTTATAAAATGGACTCAATAGACGCAGCTGCATTAAAAATCAATTGTACCTATAAATTATTCAACCACATTAAAATATTAAAACAAAGCCCTCGTTTGCAAAAATAATGACAAAATAAATCAAACACCGCGAAACTGCAAGCCACTACAGAACGTTCTGGCTAGTTAGAAACAAAACGATCAAATAACATTTTTTTTACTTTAAAAATAAACGCTCCAGCCACTACCCTGCTAAGCTTTTATATCCCAGGCCCGCTCTGTGAAGAGGCTCTAAACAAAGAGCCATAAATAGAGCATTGTTCTAAGAACCTCAACCAGAGAACCCCTAACAAGTTTGTGTGGTTTCAAGATCACAATTTTTATTCTAAAGGGGTTGTTAAGTTCGTGTTTTAAAGTAAGCTTTGGGGTTTTTTGAGAGATCTCGCGTTTTGTTTTATTTTCTTCTGGGAGTTAAATTCTTTTGTTTTTTCGTTTTCAGGACTTAGGATGGAGTGCTGACCTGACAAGGTTACTGGGGTAGGCTGGAGTGGAATGACGATAAATCAAGTGCTGTGACAACCTAGTTTATTACTAGATGTTTGAGGCTAGGAGGTAGGGATTTTTTTAGCATGTGCTTTGATAGAATGAAATGCTCACATTATGTTTGCATGGAGCCTTGAATGAAAATGTTGTTTTATTGAATTTATACGGCACAGATTAAAATAAAGGTTCAAACAGATTTAAGTACTGACAAAACCCGTTTAAAACAATGGAGTAAATACAGCTAAATAACAAAATTCACTTAACATTTCCACGCTAAAGCCACATCCTTATTTAAAATTCTCAGAGCCCTTGCTAATATACAATTAAACCTTTCCCAGCATTAATTCGCAAAAAGACAACAGGCTGATGTCTCAATCGCATTTATTTCAATTACAAATCAGCTTGAATATTCATACGCCGAAAGCTATAACTGTGTCTAGAACGTGCGCAAGAGTCGGCCCGCCCTCAACGCTGATTGGCCGGCCAATTTTGAATTGGCCAATCACGTTCTCGCGAGAAACACTACGTGTAATTTTGGCATAATTAGTCACGCATCGGAGTAGTAAGGTTGTGCTTTCCGCAAAAAATATTCGTATGTTCGTTGCTTGACATGATCCATTGTTTGGGGCCGCTAGTTTATGTTGTATTGTTTCTAAAGTAATTGTTATATTGTTTTGAAGACATTGAGATATCTCAGAATCATCGCTGAATGAGGTTCTTTGTTTCTGTTACGAATTTTGAAGTAATCAGTTACTCTATTCATTATGTCGCTGAGAGCAACTACTGATATATTTTAGCCACAACTCAGGCTGATGGATAATCCTAGAAAAATGTTCTAGTTTATTTTTAACCTACAAAACTGTCGCATGGTTGTGTTATTCATATAACCCGTCTAAATCACACCATGTAATGCTGACGCGGACAAATTTTTGCTCATTGATGCTTCGCTCCTGTTGGTCGCAGCGTGATGTCATATAACCTATAGCCTTCCTCGATAAATGGACTATTGCACATAAAAATATTTTTCAGTTCGATGCAGTAGTTCCTGAGATTAGAGCGTTCAACCAAACAAACAAACAATTTCTTCAGCTTTATGACAGGCGGCTAAACAAAACTAAACTGGGCGTTTAGAATTGGTTAAATCGGCCCTGAATATCTCCACAAGATCCATGAAACAAACAGAGATAACTCAAAACGCTCAAGAAATTGCCAGTTTAAATTTTAGTACAAAACTTCATCCTAGTTACTAATATTCAGGTAGACAAGTTTGATAATAAAAACCTCACAGAGTATGAAGATTGCGATAAGTTTAACTTCCCAAGTCTGTTGCCCGCGGTAAATAATTTCCTGGAGTCAACTCTTTTAACTTATACGAGAAAAGGTGAGCTTTTTGCTGCACTTTTTAACAGAAAACTATCTTAGCGGAAACTATTTTTTTTTATTTACGGTAAGGATTTATTTATACTTCATGCACAAAGGCGGACTTAATGCCTTAGGCATTTTCTACCAGTCGGCTAAGGGTGGTGAAGAAATATGTCAAGTGCATTGTTAAACTGTTAGACGCAAAAAAATTAAAACAAAAACATATCATAACCTATTCAAAAATCAATAGCCTCCTTCTGAGGCAGTCTGGTAAAAACTAATTAACAAAGTAAATATACATATGTACTCACATACAAATTTATTATACCTGTATAAATATTTATCTAATTTTTATGTAACAGAAAAGAAGTAAATGAGGAAAGGATTTTATTTATTTATTCATTAGCAATTTGCTACGATGTCAAAAACAAATAACGAAATTTGTTTGGTTTAAGTCTTCAGTTAGTTTTGTATTTTCCTTTTACATTGTTTGTATTTTCTGTCTATGTCTCAATTAATAAAGTATTTGTTTAATTTCTTTTTTCAGTTTTACTGTATTTAATTTTTATAGACACACGGTTGTTTTATCTTTATACGTCATGAAAAACAAGTTTGTTTTACTTGTAACCATTTTGCTCCCACAAAACCAAAGTAAAGAGACTAAGGGCCGAATTCACCAATTCTAAACGCCCAGTTTTCGATGTTTAAGCTCACTTTCACTAAACGTGTTTAGCCGCTGTCATCAAGCTGAAGAGTTTGTTTGTTTATTTGATTGAATGCGCTAACCTCAGGCACTACTGGATCGAATTGAAAAATCATGACGTGTTAAATAGTCCATTTATCGAGGAAGGCTATAAGGCTATATAACATCACACTGCAACCAACATGAGCGGAGCATTAATGAAAAATGTGGCAAAAACAGAAGAAAAAAATCCTTTTGAGAGCTTCAGTTGCGCGCGCTGCGTAAACTGTTAAAGTTACGCAAAAATTATGTATGACGGAATTGTTCTCCTTTTAAAGTTCTATAAAAAAAGTCCGCGACAGCAAATGTCTATTTTTTAAGGTTAAGTCACTATTCATTTTGTTTATGGTTTTTATTTTTTACGCTAAGCTTATTTCAGTAAAACTTAGTTTATAGAGCGATTGGTGAAATCGGCATAAGCCGTAACCTACAGAACTGTTTATCCCCATAAACCACTTAATAAAATATTTAATCCACTATCAAAACTAAAACTATCAAAAAGAACCCCCTAACTACTAGGAGCGCAGTAAATCAAACAGGACCCAATATAATTCGTGTTAACTTACAGAACCAACGTTATCTTCCACCCAGATTACACAGAGGGCGCTGTAACCGCGGGGCTACCGATTTAGCCATGTAATATTGACGTTTTACTTGATTTATGAACAATAAACACGGGCAAGCATATTATTCTGAAATAGTTTGTACTCATGTGGAGAGAGGCGATAGCTATGCGATATCGTTTCGAGTTAGTTTTGAGGTATGGATTAGTGTGTGATTGGAGTTTTTGGTAGAGGGGAGTATTAGGGCAAGTGTTAAGAGTTGGGACTTAAAACATCTCTTAAAGTTACAGCCCTTGTGATGACGTGGAATTTAGCGGTCATTTGCATGGAAGAAAATAGTTTTTCTGAAGATATTGTCATCGGCGCAGTACAGGAACCCCTGGTGCGTTCCGTCAAACATCTCGATGAGCCTTTTCATAATAATGTGCTATGAAAGAATACTGTGTAAATTCGTGTAAATCCTTTACTTTGCCTATAACGGGAGGTTTACGAAGAATTCCACACAAAAAGTGAGAATTCTGTAAAAGCAGAGTTCCAGCAGACAACCTTTCTCTCGTCAGTCCTAAATCTACCAGTTCTGCTGTTAACTTACTGTAATAATAGTAAAGTCGAATCTAAAACCTAGACATGAAAATCCAATCCCACAACACATGAACCCTACAATCACGACACACAACTCAACGAACAGTCACGAAATCCCCCGAACACTTCCGAGCGAGTTCTGCTCCGCTAACTACTGAAGGCGGCGACTTGATTACAGATTCGCTGCGAGCTGCGAGCTCTGCCCACCCTCTTATTTGCGTCAGTATACGTGTGTTATAGTACTGATGTGTTCCGGTATACGATTGCTTTATTTAGTGCTTAGTGAGTTGTGGCGATGGAGGCATTGTTTTAGAGGAACAAAGAAGGACTTTTTTATATTGGGTGTCAATTGTTTTTTTTTTCTTTGAACAGCTACAGTAAATGATAAAAGATTTTTTATTTAGTAAATACATTGTACCTATACAAATAACACTTATCCGTCAATATTTTTTGTTAGTTTTAAGCTAGATGAGGGCGGTGTTTTATAGCTGACTATCCTGAGAAGATACGCCAAAACAAACTCAGAGGTTTGTTTCTTTTAAAATCCATACCACATTAAGGGTTCTGTACCAAATATTGGTATTTTTTGGTAAAAAAACAAATTTCCAGTTCATAGGTCAATGAGTTAAAAAATTCTTCGTAACAAAATTTTGTGACAGACGACAGACGGACAGACAGGCAGACGGCCATGTGAGTGACAACAATAATAGGGCTCCGTTTGATCCCTTCGGGTACGCAATAAAAGAAAATACAGTCGAATTGAGAATCTCCTCCTTTTTTGAAGTCGGTCAAAAATTCAAAAATATGAAGAAGAAAAAGAAATATTTGAAGACAGTCACCGTCTGCCAATATCGCTTAGCTTCACCACACAGGACAAAATCCTAACACTCAGCACCCAGCTACGTTATCTATTCCGGGCTCACTTCCCGGTTGTGTCATTATTTGATAGATTTCGCTCGCTCCTCAAGATTGCGTGTTTCGTTCGACGTGGGCGTAAATCTTTCATCCTTGTCTTTCTCCTTGAGGGTGAAAGAGAGCACGTAGGTGGACAATTAAGCCGTTACAGAAAGTGGGACGTATATTATTGTTTCTACTTTGTTCTGTTATTTATTTTGAAATGTTTATAGGGCGGTAGAAGTGATTTTGTGTTAGGTAGAAGTCGTTGGAGAATATGGAGGTCTGAGATATTGGTTGGAGATTGGAATTATAGTTTTGTATATCTGGATTTTTCACTGATATATTAACGGAACATGGCTAAAGGAATAACAGAAGCACGGGTCGATCCATCAGGTTAAGCTACGCTTGCCGGGGTTGGTCCATGGATGGGTGACCATTTTCCATACCGAGACTCTTCCGTGCCTTGCAAAGCACGTTAAGCCGTTATTCCCTGCTGTCAATCGTGGATCAGAAGCCCGAGAGTCTGTCTACCAGTCTTACCAAAGGGTATCGTATTACCCAGTAACTGGGTTATCCCTATCTGACCTCCACAACCCAGTTACTGGGTAATACGATACCCTTTGGTAAGACTGGTAGACAGACTCTCGGGCTTCTGATCCACGATTGACAGCAGGGAATAACGGCTTAACGTGCTTTGCAAGGCACGGAAGAGTCTCGGTATGGAAAATGGTCACCCATCCATGGACCAACCCCGGCAAGCGTAGCTTAACCTGATGGATCGACCCGTGCTTCTGTTATTCCTTTAGCCATGTTCCGTTAATATATCAGTGAAAAATCCAGATATACAAAACTATAATTCCAATCTCCAACCAATATCTCAGACCTCCATATTCTCGTGCCTTGCAAAGCACGTTAAGCCGTTATTCCCTGCTGTCAATCGTGGATCAGAAGCCCGAGAGTCTGTCTACCAGTCTTACCAAAGGGTATCGTATTACCCAGTAACTGGGTTGTGGAGGTCAGATAGGCAGTCGCTCCATGTAAAATACTGGTATTCAGCTGCATCCGGTTAGACTGGCAGCCGACCCCAAGATAGTTGGGAAAAGGCGCGGGCAGAAGGCATATTAACGGAAATGTGTGCTCATGTTTCAGATACAGCTTCAGCCTCTGGGAATGAACAATTTCCTTTAAGGAAACCATAGAAAATTCCCAAAAAAAAAATTGTTTCTCATCTTTGTGCGGAAAGTCCAATTTTTTTTTCTTTTCTACAAAAACAAAAACGTTGTTCTTTTCTATGGGCAGAAGCAGTATATAAATAAAATATGACCACACAGTCCGTTACACGTTGTAGAGAAGAAACGGTAAGAAACTCTACAACTAGGTAAATATACATCATATATCCTTTATCCAAAACAAACTAAGCAAAATCCGTTACAATGTTATTTATACAACTCGAATGACCCCTATAATCTCTTCTACATCTAATTAACAGAACATAACTCGAGACAACTACCTTCTCAACCGTTGGGTTTCTAAATCCAACCGTCCGTTAACCGTCAGTCTAAAGCGCTGACAAGGATATTGTGACACCACCGATTATTTTATTATTTGACTGTTTAATTTTAGAGATCTGGCGGGTGTTAACTTTAAATTAGTTTTTGATGAGGATCTGATTTGGAACTTAATTTTTTATTGTGAAGCTGTCTAGAGAAGTTAAGTCGACAATGTCATACGCTTATTAATTCGTGCTGATTTAGCCTTTAATATCCTCCTGCAAAAATAAGATAGGTAGTTCAAAACCGTAACGGTTTTTTTGTTAGTAATCTTTACATCATGGATCATCAATGATTCAATGAGCCATCCCATATAATCCCCATGTGTTGCGATCATGGATAGTCTTACGCAAAATTGGACAACACAAACAAAAAATAACCTTTTTAAATCATAAACTTGTTTCAATACCAGTACTTCCTATAGACATGCCATAAGTGCTGCAGTGGGTAGGTACTCATTAGCATCCTAGTATGCCTAGTATCCCAACGAGAATTTATTTAAAGTTAGCGCTGCATGTCCTCTTTTTCAACTATCTCTATTTGCTGTCATCTCATCATATCTAGCAAGACAAAAATATTAGTTATTTTAAAAGTATATCCTCTGTTTGTATTGTATGCCAACATCATTGATCTAATTCGTAACTCCTTGGAACTTATTTATAAAAAAATAACAATGTGTTCAGTTTAAACACATACATATTTATAAATTTTCTTCCCGGAAGAAGTATAAAAGTACTGAATAATCATTTGAAGAAGGTTTTTTTCTTTAGAGAGCTAAAAATGATGGATGAGAAGTTGTTATCTTGAATTAGTTATTTATAATTAATTAAAATCCACGTATTAGTGTCTGGTTAGCGAGATTTATAAACAAGGCTGCTTGACATTACTTGTAACATTTACTTCTGCTGCAGCACTGTGACACAAAAACAAAGAAAACTTCCACTCCAACTCGCTACCACACCAGCTCAACAATTGTCCCACACGACAATAAACTCAGCACCTTAATCTTTAGGTGACAGACACTCTAATCAACTTTCCCGAGCCATTGCCTCCCCACATATGCGACGACATATCCAACGATTAAACTGTCACAGACATCGTTGACACGTTTGAATTAAATCTGTTGCTATTGTAGATTCATTATTTTGGTTACTTATAATAAGGTGTCTTTTAAGGAGAGATTTTGGAGAGTATAGAAGAAGTATAAGTAGGTATATATGGTTATCAAGGATAAGGCATCGAGTAGCAGCCAAAAGATCGTTTCATCTCTGACCGCTTAGTTCTTCTAAACTACACAAATGATTTTGATGCAGTTTGCACCATCGCTCAGATAACTTATTCGAGAATGTATATAAGTAAAATACTTTAATATTGAACTTAGATAGGCAACACAAAACTTGATGATTTGATATGTACCCGTGCAAAGCAGAGAAGGGTCGCTAGTTAGTATATAAAATAATTTTAACGCCACCTCGTCGCATCATAGTACCGCTTTTCACTGTCTGAGAACTTAACTATACAAAAGTTCACATCGGTGCTAAGATCGGATCGCATCATAAGGTAAAAATCATCATTATAGAAAATTTCAATATGATTCCCATTTTTCACACAACTCCGTATACGCAGTTCACCTTGAGACCTAAACACAGAAAAAAACTGAAAAATATGGATCCTGTGGGATGGCAATGATAGCGATGCCACGGAAAAAGCAAGTTTTAGATAAAGATTCCATGAACCGTACTGGCAAGTATTTTGGTAGAAACACAGTTTCATATTTATCAAGCCACAACATAGTTCCTATAATAATAGCGTTATAAGAATATATTGTGCCACTGCAGAGTAAAGTTCTCTAATCCTTCCTTACTCTCATAATCCTAAGAATGATTAAAACTTACTTCCAAACAAGGATGGCACCGATAAGAACCCCGACCACCAGGACTATGGAGCACAGCGCGATCACCGCTGACGTCTGTAGTGAAGGTCCGCTGTGGTTGTATGCGTCTATCTTCTGAAAATCAAAGAAAAATCAAAGTTTAGAAGAAAATTTAGGAATAAGTGGAGAAAGAAAAAATAAAAATTGAAGTTATGGCAGCGGAAATTTATATATCTATGAAGCAAGTAGGTATTCTTTAAGAGTGCGGTCTTAAAACTTCTGTAGCTACTACATAACTATTATCTGTGATGTTCCTATCACATATTTGCTAAAGAAGTTTCTCATAATGGATATAGAATGAACATTGGAACGTTTGTTCTTGAGACCAACAAGATCAGGTTTCCACTCAAAAAATACGCCAATACGTCAGAGATCTTTAGGATTAAATTACGAAAAAAAAATTACATGGATAACTGGCAAAGACACATAGTTGCCACAATATTATTCTAACCTTACTATAAACAATTATTTGTGATCAGTGCCATCAAGTCAGTATTCATCAGTAAAGTTTGCTTAATAAATTCACTCAAATGTTAATCTTTTCCCAGATTTATGTTGAGGTCTACTTCGGAACTAACCAGATGCGGTTATATCGAATCCCGTTGCCAATTAATGTCAATCAAAATTTAAACCTTGTACTGGGCTCTTTATTTGCACAATACATTTTAAATAATACCGACATAAACAGCGTATTTATTTTAATCAAAATTGTCAGGAACAGTGTAACAATTACGTGGAAAATGTAAACGAAATATTATGTTTTTGATTCTGGACAATGTGCATAAAGTTTTCAATATATTTTTGGAATAATTAGGTACCGTTGAGATGATGAGATATAATTATTTTACTATCGAATGATTAGGTCTTACTAACACGAACACTATGATTAGTATTATACCTAGATATTCGTAATCGACACGTGACACAGCTAAGACTAAGAATACATACTGATCACAATATTCATAAGAAGATCGATCAGTAATAAGCATGTAGAAGTAACCAACTTACAGTAAGCATAAAACAGAATTGTGAAAATACGATAAATTAACTAGGTAATCATTATCCATTACAGAAAAACAGACGCCTTTTAACACAAACCAATACTACAAATACTATTCATAAAATATCAATCAGGGAGAGTGTATCAATAATGATAATAAGTGGATCCACAAACGACGCTGGATCCGTTCCAAGAGATGTAAAGAATCATAGGTAGTTAATTTGTGTTAGAAGCAAAAAATGTATATCTTCCAAATGTATTTGAAGTTCTCTGAGATATCGAGAATTTCGCGGATCATTTCTCTAATTTGTCCCTTTTACTGGAATAGGATGAGAATTTGGCTGTGACAATGATTTGGAGAAATGGCAGAATATATATAATCGTTGGCAAAGAAAGAACGTACTATATCGATGATCCGAATAGGATATACTTTATTGTACACCCAAATATGATTTTGCTTAGATATTGAAGACAAACAGAATTGAAGAATATTTCAAGAGAGCTTTAAAATATTCAACACATTGAATATTATTATGGATGGTAACATCAAACTTCTCTAGTGAATAAAATATAAATATATTAAATGAAGTAATGGCCCCTGATGAGTGTAGGTGATGCATTATGATCTTTACATTAGGCAATGAAATATGAAAAACTTCTTAAAACGATGTATTAGTAAGATTGCTTTTCATGTGAATAGTCGTGAGCATGAGTCATACTAGGTAACCCACATTACCAAAGAAAGCCCTACTCAGTTTCAACTCAGGATTATGTGCCTAGCCTTTTCCCAACCATTTTGGGGTCGGCTTCCAGTCTAACCGGATGCAGCTGGATACCAGTATTTTACATGGAGTGACTGCCTATCTGACCTCCACAACCCAGTTATTGGGTAATACGATACCCCTTTCTAAGACTGGTTGTCAGACTTTCGGGCTTCTGACGACCCGTAACGACTATCAAAGATCCACGATTGATGACAGCCGGGACCAACGGCTTAACGTGCTTTCTGAGGTACGAAGGAGTCTCGGTATGTTAAGATGGTCACCCATACATGGACCAACCCCGGCAAACGTAGCTTAACCTGATGGATCGACTTGTGCGGCTGTTATTCATATGAACTCAGGAATAATAATAATTTTGAAAATGTGTTCGAAATCATTTTAAAACGAATTTCGTAATATCAAAAAACATCTGACAATCGGCTTAACCTCTGCCGCCAAAAGGATGAAGCCGCAATATTTCATGCATATCAGCGTAATCTAATACTTAGCATGCATCTAGCAGAACCGCAGTAAACTACATTAGCAAAATTAAATTTTCAGCTTATCTTGAAATTATTTCATATGCATTATAATATAAAAGCACTTTAGATTTTAATTTTACATTCTCTGCGAGCTACGGCTTAATGTGGATTTTATTTCTTTCAGTACTTAACGCGAGCGCCATATTGTTTCGGCTAGTGATGTGACAATGCCATTTTTAGATAAACGATGGATTTAGTCATTAATTTAATGAAGGATTGTTTGTGTGACAGTGTGACATGAGTGTTTCAAGCGATAGGTATGTATTTTAAAGTATAATTAAATTGCGCCAGCTTTTTTAAATAAGATTTTACGATGGGTGGGAAAATATTGCATAATACACTTTTTGAAACATATGAAGCAAGGGATTAGGGATTTATTTCTTCCAAATTGCTTTAGATAGTGATAGAGAAATAATCCATTAAAAAAAAATTATTTCTTTAAAATTACACAGCCATTCATTTCCTAATTGAAGTCATTCAAAAATAATAAACGTATCCATCACATAATAGCACACACACAGTAGGCGTTACCATACGTACTTAATAAAATTGAAAAACACGACAGACAAATTGAAAAACTCAACTGATGCAGCATATGGCATAATTTTAATTCACATAATTACCATAGGCGTTATTCCGAGGGTTGCAAGGTGTATAGGGGATACCTGGTAGGCGGGTTTATGTATTAATTTTTTGGTGCAATAAGCGTCACGCGATTGATATATGGTTTGGAAAAAAGGCAATTTTGACACAATAGCTCTTTTTAGGGTTCCGAACATCCGAATGTAAAAACAGAACCCTTATAGCGTCACTCGTGTCCGTTTGTCTGTCATAGCCAATTTACTTCGGATCTACTCTACCAATTGAATTGAAATTTGGTACACACATGAATATCTGTGACCCAAACACGAACGTGTAACGTAAATTAATTAATTTGCAAATACAAAAAATCAGGAAAAAAAAGTTTATGAAACTGTAATGTGTTACATATCAAATGAATGGGCGTATTGTAAGGAATTCACATATATTTTTTTCCAAAATGTATAGTTTTTAAGTTATTTGAGAAAATACATAAAAATTACCAGGGGCCCTTATCTCCGAAACCACTAGGTTCACTATTTTTAAAATAATACAAAATTTAGTTCTTTACCTAGAGATTACAGGAAAACCTATAAGAAGTTGCTATATTATGTAGTTTAAACCTGAAAAATATGATTTGTTCGGCGCCCTTTGCGCGCGAGTCAGACTCGCTCTTGGCAGGTTTTTTTCTTTTTTGATATTCCCTAACTGTTTTTTGGTTGCGGTAATTGTACTCCTTAATAGTTGGATATAACATTTATCGATATTTTTGGTAAAACAGTTTCGCCACATGCTAGTTCCATTATGTTCAGGGCACACAAAAGAGAAATTCCCTTGGATTTTTTTGGCTTATAAAATAAACTGAAAGGTGCTTTTAAAACTTCAAAAACGCAAAAGGAAACGTCAAAAAATACTAACACGAAGATATCTAATTCACCTTACTGTCACTCGATTAACATTCTTTACATATACTTAAGAAACCACACATGAAAATGCTTTATCAAAGGAATTGAGGACTCAAAACCCTTCACACTCCTCGAAACTTGACTTTTATTTATTTTTCTTTCAAAAGAAAAAGGTGAAAAGGCTCACGTTTTTCCGTAAACTTGTTTTCGGCATAAAAGAGGCACAGGACAGAAGACAGAAGGTTGGTTCCATACATCGAACGTAATCGCACGCACACATAGACTCGCTTCACGTACAGTGAGCGCACTTCCGACGTTTGGCTCCCAGACTGAACAGGGCCGGGGCTGCTTTGAGGCGGCTCCTGCCCAATCTGAGGGGGCCAAACGCCTCCTGCCGGAGGCTCTACGCGGGGATCGTGCGGTCCATGGCCCTTTACGGAGCACCGGTGTGGGCGCGTTCGCTAAGGAAGCGATCTATTCGCTTTCTGAACGCGTCCCAAAGGGTCATGGCGATCAGAATGATCCGAGGATACCGTACGATCTCCTGCGAGGCGGCGAGCCTCCTTGCCGGATTATCGCCATGGGATCTGGAGGCAAAAATCCTCGCGAGCCTCTATGAGGAGCGCGAGGAGGCGAAACGCCGGAGCGAAACTCCGCTGCCGCGACAACTCGCGGCTCGGCGGACAGAGCTCCGGCAGGATCTCATGGCGACATGGAGACAGCGATTGTCACATCCCCGCGCTGGGCACGCCACCATTGCGGCGGTAGTGCCCCTCTTTGAGGCTTGGCTGGAGAGACCTCACGGCGCCCTCACCTTCCGCCTGACGCAGGTCCTCACCGGACACGGTTGTTTCGGGAGGTTCCTGTTTCGGATCAAGCGGGAGGTGACGCCCGGGTGTTTACATTGCACGGATCGCCCCGAGGACACGGTGGAGCATACGGTGGAGGTCTGCCCCGCTTGGGCGGAGCAACGCCGTGTCCTCGTGGATGCGATAGGCGGCAGCGACCTCTCGCGCCCTGCCCTGGTTCAGGCCATGGTACGGAGCGAGAGGGAATGGGAAGCCGTCTCCTCCTTCTGCGAAGCAGTAATGCTCGCGAAGGCGGAGGCGGGACGCGTGAGAGAGCACCAACAACGGAGTCGCCCTCACGCCCTCAGCAGCAGCCGCCTCAGGAGACGCCGGGGACTTCCGGCGCCGCGAGACGATCTCCGGCCACCGTAGACCCGGGCCTGCGGACGGCGAGTAGTGGGTAACTCGCCGTCCGATCAGCACCAGGCCCGAGAGTCGACGGCGCGTAGTGTTCCACGCGCGCCTCAAAGAGTTGTCAGCAAGAGACGGGGCCCGTCATGGCCGATGCCTGCCCGGGGGTTGAGGATAAATTCGAAACAGAGTTACCTCGCCCCTGGGCACTCAAAGGCAGGAAGGAACAGGGGTGGGTTTTAGTCAGTAAGAGTCTGACACGCCCTCCCGCTCCGCCCAGAGCGGGAGAAGTCATAGGATGATTTCCCACCCCACAAAAAAAAAAAAAAAAAAAAAAACGTACAGTGAGTGCAAGTGCACTCGCGATTCGGCTTTTGTTTGAGATAGCCGCACATACGCGTCTATGCGAGTGTGCGGGTATTTTCACTGTATGTCTGGAACCAACCTTCTGTAGTATTCTTTTTTACAGTATTGGGTTCACGTAATGTTATTTTTCTGTAGAGCACTGATTTATTTTTCGATACACAATGTACTACTTGAGGGTTGAGTGACTGTGTTGGACGTTAGTTGAATTGCCTATTATGTTGTACGGGTAAAGACTCGACGAAATAGTTTTTTTGGTAATAAACGTGCTGCGAAATTGGGGGATATAGTTTATTGAGCGAGAAATGTCTACCTGGGAATTGGTGTAGTATTTAGGGTTACGAACGTCTGAATGAAAAAACGGAACTCTTATAGGATAACTCGTGTGTCTGTCTGTCCGTCTGTCACAGCCAATTTGCTCCAAATCTACAAGACTGATTAACTTAAAATTTGGTACACAATACGCATATGAATATTTGAGGCCAAACTTGCGATTTTAACTCCCAAAACAACATTATAAATTTCGAAAACTTTACAGTGATGCTTTCAGGGACCACTGACGATAGCCACGCATGCACCGCAGGCCAAGTAGGCGCACTTGAGACCAAAACACGGACGTGTAAAGCTGATTAAACCTAGTTACTGGATAACACGATACCCTTTGGTAAGCCTGATCGGACTTGTGGACTTCTAATGACCCATAACGACTGCCAAAGGTCTAAAGATAACAGCCGGACCAACGATTTGAAGGAAAACAATATGTTCTGCCTAGCCTTTTCCCAACTATCTTGAGGTCGGCTTCCAATCGAACCGGATGCAGCTGTATACCAGTATTTTACATGAAGCGACTGCCTATCTGGCCTCAACAATCCAGTTACTGGGTAATACGATACCCCTCGGTAAGACTGGTTGTCAGACTTTCGGGCGTCTGACGACCCGTAACGACTGTCAAAAATCCAACGATTGACAGCCGGGGCCAACGTAAACGTGCTTTCCGAGGCACGGAGGAGTCTCGGTATGTAAAGATGGTCACCCTTCCACGGATCAACCCCGGCAAACGCAGCCTGCCGGATAACCTGATGGATCGACCCGTGCGGCTGTTATTACTTTAGCCACGTGCTCCTCCTTTTCCTTGAAGGAAAACATTAGATTCCATAAAAATCTTTAGTGATTTGTTTCAATGATTTTTCAGATATAACTTAATTTTAAGACTATTGTAGTTCTTGACTTGTACTACATTGACTACATTGTAACCGATTGTATTGACTTCCAATAATAAAAACGGCCGTCGTTGCTTAAAAGTAAAGTAATAAATTCACTGAATAAAATTGAAACAATGCAAAACAATACAATTAATTCCGTAAAAACTAATGTAGCAACAAACAATGTAGTTCCAGAGTCCAGTTTAATAAGATCTTAGTAAACAAGTTTTAATAACAATATTTCAAATGTACCGTAGGGCTGAAGGGATCAAGTTAGCTGGTTAGTATCATATCAATAATATCTGAATGGGGTCGGAATAATAATGTTTTTTCTGTAATTGTAATAACACATCATATGGTATGATTAAAAGGGGCACGGGCAGTTTATTGCTTATGGTTCCAGTTAGATCTATTTTTGGTATTGTTATTAGCCGTAAATTTGACATATCATTGATTGACATTCTTCTTTTTCTTCTTTGTCCTCTTCTATTCTTATTATTTGGGGTCGGGACTACACACTTTTCTGCGCCAGGATATTCTATCCTAGATTGTCGACTCTAACAATTGGGTTAACTTGAGGTCTCTCTCGATTTTGGACTACCGGGTCAATGACGGGTGGCCTCTGCCTTTTTTCTGTGCTGGCAGGTTTAGCGCTATTTTTACCACATGGTCCTCTCTCCTTTTCATAAAATGTCCTTACCATCTGAGGCCGTTTTCGGTAAGTTTTCTGGTGATTGGTACGACTTTAAAGCCAGTAATTATTAATTTGCCAATAATTTATGATACATCATTTAAGCAGCTTGTTTATGTGTTACGCACTCATTATTACTATTAGGCTAAGATCCCAAAGCTGCTAAAATATATAATAATATTTTCTGATATTGTGTGTGGGATTGAATAATGTTAGTATGTACTTTGAACGCACGTATACCTGCTAGCTAAGGCTATCTAGAATTTTTGAATACATATTTGTGTTGTGTAGTCCACACTACATAACACAGATATGTAAAGATGCGTGTGAGCATGCTCTGGTGACCATAAAATCGAGTCGAGTTATAGAGACCAAAATAATTTTTTAATTTCAAAATAAACATCTTCACAACAAATCCATAAACAGTACAGGTCTATTATTATTCTGTGCAAGAAACCACATAACCACAATATTTATGTCATTACCTATAAACCATAACTCATTGTTCCGACCGACCATAGAGAAGGGAAGAATAGCACGATTATTTATTTGTATTAATTGGATAGATCATATCGGGGCCGTATGTATTATTCATTTTACATCCCCGCCCAACGTTATGTTTACCATTTTGTTTAACTTAATTGAATTTACGTGGAATAAGAGTGTAAAGTGCGGGATGAAAAAAAGAAGGATGATGAGTTTGCGATGTGTTTTGGAAGTAATACAGGCGTGTGGGAGTTGATTGAGTTGAGATTTTTTGAAAATTGAAGCTTATCTATAAAAAAAAAATAGTTACTTCACGGATATTTTATCATCGTGGTTAAGACCTGGATGTGATTGATGAAGGAACGAGGGAATTGGCTCCAGAAAAGAAAGGCTTATCCCTAGCTGAGGGCGAAGTCTAGCAGCTGTGGATTTTGATGACTCAAAGGAGTTCATTACCAGGTCTTCGGTGATCAGGCCACCAGGTGTAACGCTTTCTTTTTTTTTTGTGGGGTGGGAAATCATCCAATGACTTCTCCCGCTCTAAGTGGAGCGGGAGGGCGTTTCAGACTCTTACTGACTAAAACCCACCCCTGTTCCTTCCCTGCCTGAGTGGTAACTCATTTTCAGAATTTTTCCGCTACCCCTAGGCATGCAGCCACCGGCCACGATGGGCCCCGTCAGTGGTGGCTGACTACATCTCTTTGAGGCGCGCGTGGAACACTACGCGCCGTCGACTCACGGGCCTGGTGCTAATCGGACGGCGAGCTACCCACTGCTCGCCGTCCGCAGGCCCGGGTCTACGGTGGCCGGAAATCGTCTCGCGACGTCCTACGCCCAGTACGCCCAGTACCTCTCCTGCGGTGGTAGCGGCCGGGGCCGTGAGGGCCACTCCGTTGAGCTTCCCTCACGCGTCCCGCCTCCGCCTTCACGAGCATTACTGCTTCGCTGAAGGCGGAGACTGCCTCCCATTCCCTCTCGCTCCGTACCATGGCCTGAACCAGGGCAGGGCGCGAGAGGTCGCCGCCACCTATCGCATCCACGAGGACACGGCGGTGCTCCGCCCAAGTGGGGCAGACCTCCACCGTATGCTCCACCGTGTCCACTGGGCGATCCGCGCAGTGGTAACACCCGGGCGTTTCCTCCCGCCCGATCTGATGCAGGCACCTTCCGAAACAACCGTGTCCGGTGAGGACCTGCGTTAGGCGGAAGGTAAGGATGCCGTGACGCCTCTCCAGCCACTCCTCAAAGAGGGCACTATCGCAGTAATGGTGGCGTGCCCAGACCAGGTGTAACGTTTGAATAGTAATGAAACGCATTTTGATTTGTTCCTTATGATCTCTCAAAAGTTCAGTACACCAGGCCGAATCAGCCGCTGTCTTAGGCTGCGTTTCTGCGCATTAAAATGAAATCCCGCTTCGGAATTAACACAACAGCATTAAGGGCCTACCTCCGCTTTAGTGGCGCATTGAATAAAAAATCGTATCATAGTATTACGTAAGCAAAGAAGTATGCAAAAGGGTCAAAAACGGCCGTTTTTGACACTTTTGTTTACTATTTTGGATACAATCCATTTTGAGTCCTGTTCTGACAATGTAAAAATACCCTATCCTCTTTGTAACAAACGCAACATAAGATTCTTTAGTATTTATTTTCTATGCTTTGCTACGATTTTTTATTATTAATTTAATATATATAAAACAACAGGTATTATACTAAAATACGTATACTAAAATATAAATAATTAAATGATCTTTAAAATGGTGACGGTTTCATAAAAATACACTTTATAGTGTTTTTATGAAACCGTCGTTTTTTTTTCGAAAGAATTTACTCCCGAGAAGGTCTCATATAAATGTTATCGAAATTGCTTCAGCCCTTTTTGAGAAACTGAACGAAAACAAAAAAACGTGTACCTCGATGACGTTTTGGTGTTCTCCAAATGTTTAAATTCCACGTTCCATGTTATTGGGGTTTTTAGTTCTAGGGTTTTACAACTAAAAAGAGAAAAATATAAAACTTTTTTACAAAAAAAACAACCGACTTCCAAAAAAAATACACTAAAAATTAAAAAAATTACTTTAATTTCGGAAGTCGGTGTCAAATAACGAAGAAGTAAAATTCAAACACCGACTTCCGAAATTAAAGTTATTTTTTAATTTTTAGTGTATTTTTTTTTGGAAGTCGGTTGTTTTTTTATACGCGTTAGACTTAGCTTATGTTATAAAAACATAATTTCAAATATTCACATATCAAATTACGAAGAAAATTGTCTAGAGTAACATATAATTACATTTTTTTTTCAAAGAAATAAGACTAGTCGTTTAGACATGATGTTCAATTAAAAACCATTAGAAGTCGTATAACAGCGCCTTAAATAGTGTCGTTATCGATCGTTTTGTTTAAATTTCAGTAGTTGAAGGTTTATTAGATGGTGATTGCACTTGACGTCACCGTTTCGGCGGGAAAACTATTATACTCGTATATATAAAAAACTATTCTAAAACGAACCACCTTGAAAATAAAATATATTATTATCATGGGAACTGAACTGAAAATATAGAAAAAATGTGAACAAGGCAAAAATATAGGTACTAGAACAATGATAAAACTGATCAAATGCGAGCGAAGATGAACGGGCCGGAGTCAGCGGTCATAGACATAAAAACTTTACGACCAGGGTTGTCATAGAACAAAATTGCTCGAGATATGCCCCAGGTAGAGGTAATCCGTCAAGCTAAATCAAAGGTTAAGATCCCAATTTTCCAGCTAAGGAGGCATCTACCCAGATTTTTAGTACTACTAAATTTTGGGGACCTGCCACTTACATGCTTCTACATCTTTTTGGGATGATTTGGAATTTGCGTAGTTTGCCAGCCCTATACTGATAACCATCTAAGCGCATGTCCCCAGAATGCATTAAGTCTGAAAAAGGGTCGACCATTTGTCAAAATGTGGCACTATCGGAACGGGAATCCGTCATCGGGACTGGGACAATATATTGGGCATATCTCACGGAATCTTACAAACAATATCTTAGTAAAAAATCTGGTAAGCGTGAACTGAGGTAAGTGGTGAGGATCTATTGGTTTGAAGCTCTTGGTTTTGATATTGGTCAGATGTAAGCATGGTTTATTCTATGTACCTTCTTATTTCTCAAATATTTTTTTTTGTTAAAATTTATATAAACAACAAAATATGCATATTAAAACATGTGTGGCTGAACAATTATTTTTTAAAGTTGCTATGTTGCTTTATTTTTTTCTGTCAATTTTATCTTCCTTATGTACATTTAATATTCATAAACAATTTTACTGATTTTTTTTCAAACATTTTTACCTACAGAAAATAAAATCGAAATAACATACAAAAGAAACAAGAAGACCCAAAAACGCTTTCTTTAACTGACACGGGACCCTAAGATCTCCGAAATTATATTCAGAAAGCAAGTTCTGTTTATCAGCTTGTCTATCTGGCGACGGTAGCCGATTCGTCAATGCCCCTTCTTTAATTAATAAAAGAGTCTTTCTTTTGAGAGAGGAAAAAAAATGAATGAAATCCTTAATTAATTTGGGTCGGCCGAAGTTTCGTAAATTATGATCATCGGGCGCCCCTTAAGATTTGCAATGGTAAGGTATTTTAGTGTTTTTTTGGTGAGGATATTGAAATAAAGCTGGTAGGATAAAATATTGGGGGAAGTTTGTTTTAATGAAAAGTCTTGGTGTTTAAGTAAACACGTGTGATTGAGGATACGGATTAAGGGAAAACAGTTTGGTTAGCTTTTGGGCTGGTCCAAAACTTAATTATTTTATCTGTTGTAACTCATTTAAGTGCTTTTTCAGTATCGAATCGGAGAGTTGTACTCGGTTGATGATTATATATGTAGACTCGCCTCCTATAACAATGAAACTTGATAATAGCACGCAAAAGCCGGGTGTAGGTCACCTCTGGTAATTCTAGGGAAGAACATAGTGGCATAGTGATTACGTACTGCCATGCACAGCGAAGCTCAGGTGACACCCTTTTACAGTCTTCTCAGGAATGTGCCCTTAAAGGCATTGCACAGAGGGGATTCCGGAGTGATATTTTAAGAGGTTGCTTTCATGTGCTGATGGTGAACACCGGGGTGGTTACAGTAAGGTGAAATTCTCACAGTCCCCGGTCCCCATATCCCCAAAGCCCTAGCTTCAAAGGTTACCTCCATAAACAAAAAATTACGGGCCAAGTGCGTGTTGGACTTTACACATTAAAAAAAAGGGTTCCATACCAAATTTTGGTATTTTTTAGTAAAGTATACGTTATAATAAACATTACCTTTCAAGTCAATGGGAAGTTAAAAAATTCTTCGTAACAAAATTTTGTGACAGACAGACGGACACGTGAGTGACAATAATAGGGCTCCGTTTGCACCCTTCGGGTACGTAATTCTAAAAAAGATCACCAATGCCAAACCTTCGGGGAATTCAATGCGTGATATAATTTATAGGAATCTGAGATCCTTCCCTGGTCTACATTCTGTAAGACATGTGGTACGATGACACTAATTCCGAAACGGCGACCACACATACCAAACCTTCAAACAACGACACACAAACAAAAATTAACTCATTATTTAAAGACAAGTTTAAACCCACAAAAAAGAAAAAAGGTCCTAAGTATTTAAATAATAACTTGTCTGGATTTGCATACGGCCTTTTAAAGCGAGACGTAGGCACAGTTGGTATAATATGCGCATATTTAAGAAGTGCTGTCTCATCTAGAACAATTAGTGTGTTTTCTCTTTGTTTTAGATCTTGGGTCCTAAAGTCTCAATGGGTTAAGGTTGGAATGAATGTGTTATGTGAATAACGGCTTTCTGGCAATCTTGTTGTTTATCTGATTTCTGTATTATTTGGGCACTAAATTATTTATTTATTAAATAAGTAATTGAGTATCTAAGTAAAATTGTAAAAAATACATATGTTGAAAAAAAAACGTTTTGGGAACAGCTCATTAATTTGGGTTACAGCTAAGGAGTGGAATTTCCTGCCAGAGTCTAGTATTTCCTGTAGCTATAATCTTTAAGTCAAGAGTGAATAGGTTACTTCTAGGCAAGCATGCTCCAACGTCGACTACATCATCGCTTATCATCAGGTGAGCTATCTATGATGAAAAATAAAAACCATTTGTACACTGTAATCCAAGGCCCCTCTATAATAACTAGTCAAATATTGATACAGATTAATAGTTAATGCTACCTCACGCTATCCGGGCGTGTCAATATGTGCTAGTCGGTCCGTTTGTATGTAATTAAGCAAATTATTTGCCAATTATAACAATTATGCACTAATAGTGGGGAGGCTTACTGAATTGATAGTCATTACCTTTGTCGGCTATAAAAACCATTTTTATCCAATAATTTGGCAAAAACCTTCAGGATTCAGTTCAGACAGAATAGGAAGAAGATCTTTGACAGTCGTTCCGGGTAGACAGAAGTCTGAAAATCTGACACCAGTGTTGCCAGTGGTACCTACCATGTTATTGAGTTACTGGGTTAAGGAGGTCACACTTGTAGTCACTCCATTTAAAATACCAGTAGTACCAACAAAACACTGTAAGAACTGAACTGCATTCGGTTCTTCTGGAAGCCGCCTCTAACAGTTTTTTTTTTTCTGTTTTAAGATAGAGCTCGTGGCTAAAGTAATAACAGCTTCAGGGTTCAGGTTCAGCTACGTTTCGGCCGGGGTTGGTCCATAGATGGGTGACCATCTTTACATACCGAGACTCCTCCGTGCCTCGGAAAGAACGTTAAGCCGTTGGTCCCGGCTGTCAATCGTGGATCTTTGATAATCGTTACGGGTCGTCAGAAGCCCGAAAGTCTGACAACCAGTCTTAACAAGGGGTATCGTATTACCCAGTTACTGTATTGTGGAGGTCAGATAGGCAGTCGCTTTATGTAAAATACTGGTATTCAGCTGCATCCGGTGAGACTGGAAGCCGACCCCAAAATAGTTGGGAAAAGGCTATAGGCAGATTGATGGAGATAGATATCATATTATATTATGGAGGTATGCGGAACAGAGTGTAAAGTCCCACAAACCTCCATTGAAAAGGGAGGATCCTCCGACCAGACGGGTGTTGTGTCTGGTCCGGGCAACTGCCCGATAGTTGATTTCGGGCTGTTGTATATGTTCAAATCGCGCGGAAAACTCTGCTTGCGCGATGTAGGAATTTGCGGTTCTAGTTCGTATGTAGCGTCATAGATGTCGCTACAGTGTTATTATTACATGAGATATACTTAGGTCTTCTTCTTCTTCTTTCAAATCGACTGTTTCCTAACTTTTGAAATACTTTGGGCCCAGAAGCTGGTCATACAGTATGTGAGACATGATCATGTATGTCATGTCATGTCATGTATGTTCTGTATGGTTTGCAGTCCGGTAAGATTCTCAATAGTTTCCTTTTTTCTAAGTTTGAATTTGAGTCCGGTTACAAAAAGTCTCAAAAAAGTGTTAGACCTTTTTTAAGGAAAGGTCGCAACCCATTTAACGCACGAGTTAAAGTAACACGAGCGAAAAAATTGTTCGCGCGAATTTTCTTAAGAAATTACTTAGTTTATCGGCTAAAGACTAAAAAGCATTCTTTTGTTTTTGATTTTGTGTACTACGCTAACTACAACTCACACGGTATTACTTACGAGGCGGATACTGCCACTCACCCAACTTATTAACCCACTCAGGCGGCTTTTGACACCTACAGGAAGCCAAAGGGTGGTCTGTCTGTTGCCACATATAAAAGCAAACATTCTTCCTACTAACCAATTTGTTCAAAAATAGATAAAGGTAGAGATTATCCCACACAGCTAAATACTTTTCGAATAACTTCGACCACCCGATGATTCTGCGAAGGGTGACGAATATCAAAGTTTGTTCAACTACAACTTCATTTTCCTTGTAAAATTAAATTGTCGAAATTTAAATAATAATAAACGCATATATCTGCACCTTAAGATTTTACATCTACCATTGAAAACTAAACCTAATAGATCAGTCAGTAAGTGTTATTTTTTGTTAAAAGTGCATCCCATTCAAGATCTGCAAACGTTTGCAAATTCGTTAAGAGATTTTCTCCCACGTAGAAATTGCAACCATATTTTGAGCTTCATAAAGTTCATTATTCTCTAGTAATGTAATATGCAGTTCTAGGAGCTACGTCAGGTATGAATTAGGCATAATTATAAAGCGGTTGACATCTTAATCATTTTATAGATAGAGCTAACCGCAGTAGTTGATCTGATTCCAAGAAAATCGTGTACAAAACCAAATCAAAACGACCAAATGTTATAGAAATATTCTTGTGTTTTAGGTGTCGCCATTAAACTACCTTATTAAAAAATATTTATTCCTTCGGCGGTAGGTATAACCGCAAATTTCAAGCGTGGTAGGTTTAACCTTTTCGTCGATTTTATTTCTTTTTGATTTGTACCGATAAAATTGGGATCAGGACACCCATTGAGAGGTGTCAGTTTTATCGATAACTAATTATGTGGAGTTGTTGATGACTTAATCATGTTGGATGTAGATCTGACCGCATGGTTTAGCGCGGTAGGTGATCTTGGTGAGTGGTGACTCGTAGCCGGATGAATCAGAGGTAAGGAAGTTCATTAATGGATAATCGAAGTTTATAAGTGCTAAGTGAGTGTACAAGAAAATGTTGTCGTTACTGTAAATCTGGTTTTATTAGAGGGTTGCAGACACACTCATATTATGTTGTAGGACGACTTATACTTTCTTTTACATGTCTTGGTGGCACAAAGTTTTGATAGTGGTTAAAGTACATCTAAGATACTAATATTATAAAGAAGTTTGTCAGGTTGTAGGGGATAATCTCTGGATCTATTTAACCGATTTTGAAAATTCTTTTACTGATAGAGTGTCATAGGCTATAATTTTTTGAAATACACGCGGACGAAGTTGCGGGCGAAGTGCTAGTAAGTTATAAGTATAAGTTTTCATTTAAAGTAGCAATATAAAGGTTAGATTATATTAAACGATCATTTTTTGTCAAATAATGGTACTATTTTGTTGTCTTATAGGATATAACAACTTGGTGACAACAGTTAGTACTGAAGAGACTCTTTCATTAGGACCTCTTTATAGGGTTTAGAACTCGTGGCACATTATGAATAAAATAAATTAACACTAATACGAGTTTAAGTAGAAAACCTTTTTTCAAAAAATAAAACCGACTTCCAAAAAAAGCGCAAAATAACTTTAATTTCGGAAGTCGGTGTTTTTGGTTTTGTGTCTTCGTTTTTTGATACTTACTTCCGAAATTAAAGTTATTTTGCACTTTTTTGGAAGTCGGTTCTATTTTTTTGTAAAAAAGTTTTTTACTTTTTAGTTGTGGTACCCCATTAAACTGTGTTAACAATACACAGACATACGATCGCAGCAATCGGTGTTGATTTGCTGTCAATTTTTGAAGAGTTCCGTTGCCTGCCTCCGAAACCCATCATCAGATATATATGAAATTTAAAATTTTTAATGGTCCCACCATTTCGGAACATACTTCTTTCGAACAAAAAAAGAATTTTGCAATTACGTCAAAATACATGACGGAGTTATGCCCGAACATACATAAAAAAAAATACAAACATCCGAATTGATAATCTCCTTCTTTTTGAATTCGGTTAAAAAAGAAGATTGTCAGAGAGATCGAGGAAGGCTTTCAGGCTGATAGGAGCGAGGGAATTTTATTAAAAATTATTATGTAAAATTTATTTTAGAATCATAATAGGTATTGCGTTACACGTGTTTGTTTTATTACACTCCTCAAAATAAAACCAATCTCATGAAATATCTACCCACTGCTGAGCTACACACGCCCCCAGTTACAACAGCCAGTCGATTTTGTTAACATCTCACCCTGAAAACTTAGGGGAAGTGAGCGTGAAGTAAACTCTCATTCCACCTTGATGGCATGGATTAACAGCTTACTTTATGTTCACTTCACCTTAGTTTTCACGGTGACATTTTACAGAATAGCGCAACAGTATGTACAAAACTAATAAATACATTGATAAAACTATTGTAGTAGGTACCTACTTAGTAACTATATAAATAGTAGATTAAATAATGTCCTTGAAAGTCTGGATATCTATTATTATCTCGTCTCCTACGAATATCAATATAAAAGTAATTACATCTATTTGACGAAACTAGATCAATAGAGTGTATACCGTCTTATTTATATAGAATCTGAATGAGACTCGTTATAACTGTATTTACTACAAAGATTTCGAACAGCGACAACATTAATAAAATAATTCAGTAGCTTATGCGAGTTGTTACGATGTATCGGGGCTATAAAATAAATTAATGTTAAATTCGTGGTATTTTGGTATTAGCGCTATTACTCTACGCTGATCTGGTGATAAAAATGTTGTGGGTATTAGCTAATCATTTGCTGGTTTTGAGAGCGTAAAATAACGCCAGTATATTCTGAATGATAAGGCAGAGATTTTACTATTTACTTTAGTATTTAAATCTAATGACATTTAAACCCGAAGCAAGGAGCAGTGGTGGACCAGCAGTAACAGCCCTGACTTACGAGTTGTTTGTTGTGGGTTCAAACCCAGGTCAGCATTCTACATTGCGTAATTTATTTCATCACCATTGCTCTTAAAATGATGAAAGAAACATTGTAATGAAACTGGCATGAACTAGAACATAAAATTCGAAGACATGTGACATCCAACCAACCCCCACTGGGCCCTCGAGGTGGATTACGGCCCATTCTCTCTCTTAGAGAGGGGACCGGAGTCGCAGCAGTGAAATCATTGTAGGGCATTGAGTGCTATTACTATTTTAACTCGAACCATATTCAGAATAACTAACAAAAAATATGTAAGATAACAGTAAACCAAACAGTTAACACGACAAATCCATCTTCAATTAAGCCAAAACATCAAAATATTCTAACTTAATCGAAACGTTAACAATGATTAGCATACAAGAACGGATAAACCACACGCAACTCCTAATTTTCAAGTCATTACCGTACCGCTATTTAAAACAGAAAAGCAAAGCAAAGAGAAAGCTAACATTGTAGTGACAGATGCGACTATCAGAATGTTAGTGTGTTAGTCTTTCGAAATAGATACAGTTAAGTTGCCGGCAGATTCGGAGTTTTCTAACAATGTTTACTGACAAACTTACAGAGCTGTGTACTGAGAATTTTAATTTCTACGATTCTTGGAAAAGACAAAGGGATTACAAACCTTTTGCTGGAAGATTTTGTAAAGTCAACTTGGCGGAGACTTGCCTTTAGTAAAGAGTGAAATATGTAAACACTAAGTAGTTTTGTTTAAGTTGCAATACTTAAATAAATATCTGTTCAAAAACGTATGGGTCTTTGCTTTTGTAGTATTTATAGATAGCTTTTCGCCAATGTTATCTAAGAACATCTTGAAATTCGCAGACACACTTAGTAACATAATATTAACATTTAAACCTGAATTTTATTGACACAAACAGAAATTCGTTCCCGAAAAACAGTTGACGAAATACAAGATCAAGATTCGTCAGAATTAATCCTAAGACGAAACACAACGCTACTTCATTACTACCCATATTATAACAAATATTTACTAAGTTGATAAAACGAGGCAAAGCTGTTTAGTCATGACTAAAACAAAACTAAACGGTACATCAGATTAGATAAAATATACCGTCAAACGTAAGGAATATTCGTATAAAATATTCAAGATTAAAGAGGGAAGTTTTAAAGACCTCTATGTTAATCCGGGTCGCCGAGACCGTTTTTATTAGGCCCACAGATAAGGATTAATTAAAAATGGTGTATTTAGTGGTCTGACTGCTTAATTGTGGAACAAAGTGTGAAGATAAAGTAAGATAGTGACGTTTGTTAGAACTACATAGGCTGGGATTAGTCATGCTATCTTTAAAAAGTCGTAGACAGAATTTTCCCTAAACGAACGAATCTTCCTTCTCGTGTACGATTTATGCCATCATTTCCAAAATACTTAATCAGAAGATTGTGTTGATGACTCAACTAAAACATTTGATAAATAAACACAGCATTTCCAAGGGAAACTTTCCTATTTACTAAGGAACTCTTGCATTTACATCTCTCTATATGGCATTGAATGTTGCCGAGATGATAATGTCACTTGAATGTTAACGATTTTTAAGTATAAGTATTGACTTTCAGAATGAGTACCTACTATATGATAAAAATATTAACACTTACTGGTTCCGTGTCGCAAGTCTCCAAATCCGGTATAGGGTCGTCCCCGCAATAATACTCCGCTTGCAGGAACGGTGGTCGAGGAGGAGGCGGCAACAGGAACTCCGGCGGAGGGCCAAGACAGTCGCACTCCGTCAGATCTGTGGGTTCGATCTCCCACATCGCGTAATCTAACTTAACACTACTCACAACCTTCTCACTGATATCACTATCACTTAAATAACCACTAGTATCACGTTTGTCGCGTTTCACTTCATTTGAAGTCCTCTCTTTGATTAAATTCGCTATGTAAAGTTCGTCGTCCACGTCGCTCCATACGTTTCTTCTAACTTCCTCATCTTCTAACGTATCTTCGAGTGAATCGTATAGTGGCGCTATAACACTATCGCTGACTCTGTCTGTGTAGTCTGAATTCTTGTTTCCTCCAACTGTACTTCCAGGAACATCTTGGTTCTCTTTCCCACTGTCAGCATTCAAGTCACGAGCTTGCTTATATTTGTCGTTTCTATTGAAAACATTTTGATATGTCCAAATAGCGTACGATGACGCTTTAATTGGACTCCTGTTGTATCTTTCGGCCATACGCAGTCTTCTTTCAAGTTATCTGCAACAATAAAAACATATTTATATAAAACGAACGCTTAAATCGAAAGGCTATTACCGCCTAAACCATTTTTTTATCTGACGGACAACGTATCGATTTTACAGTGGTATCTAACTACTTATTATTTAATAGTAGAGCTAACACCTCATTTTGTTTAACAAAGCAGCCGCAATTAGAACCTACCATTGGTGTGAGTACAATGGGAGAGGGACTGGTATCGATATCATCGGGTGCTACGTTCTCTGGTTATTTTAATTTATTTTTTATCGCATCAAATTGGATGGACGGGTTTCTAGCTATGCACTTGGTATTCCGCCGCTATCACGATGTACCCGTCAGTGAGGCGGTTTCGAAAGTTTAAAGTTCATCGTTTTTTGATATTTAATTTTGATCTAACTGCGGTTGAGTGTAGGCGAATAATTGGGTTTTGATTTCTTATTTTGTTGATCAAAAAGTTGGGGAGCGACGTAGTAGAAAGAGGGAAAGTATGAAACGTGATTTATTACTAACATGGGTTTGGCTTCCGGAACAAATTAATGGCTGACATCAGTATTAATTGCGTCTATAAACAATTCGTTAAATGCTTGAGTTTATGGGAAAAGCGCAAACATAAAACACACCTACCGAGCAAAACCACTTACAAAATCATATTTACATAGTCAGCCCATTCATTGTAACCCTTAACAGGAAGAAACAATATTTTTCCACAAACATTTCCGCGCTCGTTCAAATGTTTTTCGATAGAGATGTGCCATGAGTACGCAATTATGCATGCGTAAGGCGTTTCTGAGGAGGTACCGCAAGATTGCGAGGTCTTAGGGTCAACAGCGTCAGATAACCCGAAGGTACCAGCGAATAAAATATTGAAGAGTGTTATGGCATACAAAACAGAGGTTTAGATGCAATTTATGAATGTTTAAAGTACCGTTTGAATGGAATTTTAGAAGTGAATAATATAACCATTCTTTTGGTGATTGACACTGATACTCTTGTACTTTTATTTCTTTTATAAGTTCATTAATGATTTCTCGATTGAAGACAGTATTACATTTACGTTTCATGTCCAACTTTTCTTTTACAGTTAATTAAAAAGTACTTTTGTTGTAATGGACTTATTATTATTGGCTGTTTTCTTTTCATCGTGTGGTTATTTAGCTTAAGTTGTATATTACGGAGACAAAGCTACATTTAAAATGTATTTCTTTAGCCATTATGTTGAATTTTTTGGTTTACTGCGACTTTTATTCAATTATCTTTTGCATATCCTGCTTACATTCCATTTCAGTATTATTATAAGCAGCAGTGATTATGAAAACGTCATCTTCACACCTTACCTGTCCATTATACATTATAGCATCATTTTCTTTTTGCATATCATTGCAGTCTATCAATGTACAGGATTGAAGGCGTAATCTCCGATACTACATGTCTCATTAACATTTGGCGCGCTCAGTGGCCACTCGATAGCTGTCAGAGGAACTTTGACAGCGATACAATACTCGACAAGAGCCCTTAAGGAACTTAACGAACCCATTCTATGGATTTTCTCACGTGAATCATTATTGCTAGTGGATAACGGTCTGCGAGGGGTCGCATGTGTGTCGATCGATCGCATTTAAGTGTATGAGCGAAATACATGGTGAAGCATCTAGTGGGTTATGAGTTTTTAATGTTTGTGTTTGATCGGGTTTTGAAACCGATTAATGTTTTGAGTGGTAATAGGACTATTTTGTATACTAAGTTATATAAGTTAAATTATAAGACGCTAAAATCAAAATTAAACCATATATAAATAAGTCAAACAAAATGATCATTTATCCAGTAAAAAGACTCTCTGATTATGCGGCATTTATCACTTCAAATAAGCCGGAGCTATGATTTAGCCACAGTTGGCAATAACATTAAATTACCTACATGCGTGCGCTGTTTCTACTTTAGCCCTTTTATCTGAAACCCTTTCTTCTTATAATTACCAGAAAGTATAAATAACATCATCCCACTCAAAAGACATTCAGCAAAATGCATCAAGTTCAGGAAAACACAATAAGTTTTGAGCAGTAATTCGTAAACGTGGCCGTTTATCATGAGCGTTGTAATAGCCAACTGCCCACACTAGGAAGGTTTATTACTCCTGAGCATCATAATAAATCCATCGAATTTCAAGCTTCGCCCCAAGATAAGTAGCATTCATTGCTTTTATTTATATTTGTGGTTGATTTTCTTTATAAGGCATGCAATTTAAGTCACTTCATTGGTTAAGTGCTTTAGTGGTGGCTTTGCTTTGGCAGGTCGAACAGTAGAATTGAGATTAGCTTTCAACCAAGCAGCTCTTGTGGATGTTTGATTGTTATTAGGTATTTGTGATTTATCTTAAGAATTGACAGTAGCATTAACGTGTGTATTGGCTATTATATTGCAATTACTTCTCGCCTTAGTTAGGTACGACAGTAATATTAATCTCAATTCCCAAGTTGACTGATGTCTAAATGTTCAATGAGATTTGAATAAAGTGATCATTGAAAACAGATCTGAGATCATAGATTTTTTAGATTTATTGATACGTAGCCGCTTCTTTTGCCAGCGGATCAGTAGATGTAACGGTTCTATATTACGTGTTAGGTCTCAAGGTCGACTCAACGCATTTGCAATTACTACGGTATTTACTACTCTACTTATTTTTGCTTTAATTCGGTGTTTGAATGATAAAGGCGTTAAGGTAACTGTTTAAAGTACAGTTATCGATAGGAAATAAATCAAAGTGCCCATTAATGGTGAAACTGTAATATAAATTAACTTGTGAAGAGTTAGAGACCAAGTTGTTCTGGTTATGTTTTAGTGTGAGTATTGTCAGAGTTAAATGCGTAACAGTGTATATTATAATACTGACAATGACTGCAGGAAGGTAAATCTATTCATTGTGTGATGGACGTTGTAAATAACTTGTTTTTCTAAATATTTGTGATGTATTCAAAACTACTCATAATCTTTGTGTCCAAATATAAAACTAAAAATATTATAACGTCGACATAACCGTCATGCCTACGATTAATATAGAACTTAACACTCGTCGTTCGCTATTTCCCTTGGGATAAAACGTCTGTCTTTAAAAACCTGGTGTAACCCTGCAAACCGCTTCGGGTTAAAACATGAATAAATCTGAAGTATGATAAAAAGTATATCTGCTATGCTAAAGTGTTATTTTATCCAGACTTAAATTGGTTTGGTATACTCTCTCATCTTCTAGTCCTAAATTAACATTGACGTCCAATTTTACTTACCCATCAACCTTGACGACTTTTCCACTGATATGCTTTTAATTCTGTCTTAGCATCAAAGTCACTATTTACTTAAGATCTACGACACTTACACTAACATGTGCATCTAAAGTAACTTTAAGCTCTTTCTGTAATACTACTTTGTCTATTTACCTAACATCGCTGTATGTTGACCGACAATAGAACGTTCTAATAGGCGTTTCCGTTACTCTAATAATAATGTAAACTAAAAGTCTTCTGTAAGACCGATTTTAAGATGTTTTTTGTAGTGTCAAAATAAGCAAAATGAAGTACCTCTTGGAGTGGTATGCAAGTAATTGATTATTGTATTAACTTCCGGCAGACTTGTGGTGCAATGGCTGGTATTGTTTCAACACTTTTAAGGTTTTCGAACCTCAGAAGACAACGATGTTTTACAGAATTTCTCATGGAAACTTTTTGTTTTAAAAAAGAGTTTTATAACCATCAAACGAATGAAACGAAATTGCAAATAGCCGATGCTAGTTCAAAAATGACAGCATGATTTTATGATCACGACAAATCAGTGAAAAGGACCCACCGTGAGCACAAACAGAATCGAACAAGTAAATTCTTTTACAACGTTTCCTAGAGATATGAGAAAGTAAGAAAAGTATGAAGGATGCCTTATCTTACCACCCAAGTAGACAACCATTTAAAAATAAACGTAGATAAATGAGTCACTTTGGCATTCCTATATGATGACTTGGCTCTTTAGTATTGCAGGCATTTTAACATGTTTTCATCATGTTGTTTGCATTCTGTAAATTAACTGACTTCAGTCTAAGATTTTTGTTCATCAGCTTCTTTCATTTACGAGGTTTTATTTATCATTACCTAAATGATAATAATAATTATATCTAAGGATAATTATCATAGCCAAATTTTTCAACCGACCATATTTGCTTCAAAATTTCCAACTCAATTAACTTTCTAAACTACCCACCAACCGCAAATTCCTAACACACAAACCCTCAACCCGATAGAATTTCAAAGTTAACTGAGAGAAAATTACTTATTAATATGTGCTTGTTAAACTCCGATACTAATAATTGAGGTGGAACCTACATCTTAAGAAACAAACATTGTAATTAGAATTGGTCCTATACCGCGTAGGGTGGAAGTGACTGTTGTCTGGAGTCAGTGAAATAGTAATAATGCCGATTGTTACGCCCCCTCAACGTGTTAACGCGGGCAATGTCTGAGAATTACATCCATCGTTCCACTTGTCTACAAGAGCTTTGGAAGTAGTTTCAACACTTGTGGAAAGACGTGATTGTGTCAATAAAGGAATATATGCATGAATAGCAGTATATTTATTGTTGGTGTTCTAGACTAGTTTGTTTGGTTGTACAATAGTTATTTACTCGTGTCGAAACGGTTGATATCAAAATAAGTCTAAGGGTCTTAACAAAGAGACATTCTGTCAGCAATAGATAACGATTGACAAAATGTCAAAAATGTATGACATTGATGTATTGACAAAATGTGACGAGGTGCCATGGCACATATAAATTTGTAAGTCAGCAAGGATGGTAGGCCAAGAATGGTGGCGATGGTGGTGGAGTGGGAAAATGGTAGTGAGTCTTTTACATAAGCATAGCTATTTTATTTCACTGCATTTGTTTATCTTACTGTGGTCAACATGAAACGTTATATGGCTTTACTTTATATAAGCTTAACTTTACTGTAATCAAAAATAATGGTTTTAATTAAACCAGACCTATACAATCACAAAAAATGAAGGCATCCCACTTCCAATACAGAGTTATATTATCCAACGCTAATGGAACTGCAAATATTTCACCATTATCACGGCGAACAATTGGTTCGTCCACCATACACATGCGAATGTAATAACATTATCCGTCGCATGTTCGTGATCGGTTAATTAGTTTCCTCTTATGAAGATTTGTTGCCTGTATCTACGTAGTTTTCATTATGTAGACACCAGATAACCCAACTGTGTAAAAACAAACGAAATCCAACTTAATCTGCCGCTAATAAAGTTCAAATCACATCACGATTTAAGAATAGGGAGTTGGAAAAGTTATATGCACTCGATTTTGGACTCTATAGTAGAGGTGCTAGGGTTGAAATGCATGTTTAGTGGAGTCTCGTAAACAAATAAATTAGCGCCTATATTTGACTAATCCAATTTAGTGAATAACAAGTAAAATGATAACAGATACTCGCAACGGTAGTTTTGTTGGAGATATGGTGGAAAAGGATATTATAGTTAGAATATTATGGTCTCATTCATAAACGTGATATTTAAAAAAAAAAGAAGATGACTTCAATGATACATAAAACGTGGCATTGCGAGAAATAAAAATAGCTTTAGATCTCAGAGATTGCCCTCAAAACACAATGATATAAGGTGCGTGATAATTGAATTTTACTGTCTTACGAGCACCGAGGTTGTTAAAAAACTTCCATATTCACAAAGCAGAAATCGAAAACGTTACCGACGTAGATATCAGAATGCGCGAGGTTTATATATTCACACTCAGCAAAACATTTTTAACTTTTAACAAGACAATAATAAAACAAAGAACGAAACCGTCAACAGTATTAATAACACAACAAACAATCTTTTAAAATAAAAACTAAAAACACTTAAAACTCAAAAAAAAACTTTCACCAAATCACACAAAAATCTTAACCATGAAGGCAAAGCTTAAGGGGCCGCCATCTTGGTGGTCCTTTCACAAAAAAGGCTGTATTTTCTCAGCGTAACCCGCTCCATGTCCGGCAGTTAGCACTAAGCGTTAAGCCGAGCCAGTTGAGGGTAGGTAGAACAGGACCGACCATTAGCCCGGCTAACGCTAGTGCAAACATGTTAGTAAATATGACCCTTGAGCGCGTTTCCAATGGATAAGATGGTAATCTTCGGTTAAGCTTTGGTCAGTTTTAGGTAAAGACATTATTGTAGGGACAGTAAAATAGTTTAAAACAAGAAAAACCTCTCGAGGCAGAGATTAAAAAACTCAATTTTTTTAAAACAAATCCTAAATTAATTTACTTATATTAATGGTATTGGACCTTATTATTTGATATTAGTTAAGAGCATAGACTCTTAACTAACTAAAACTGTAATTATTCTAAAATCTTTTATCTGTTAAATAAAATTTAAGTGTAATAATAATATTTGTATGGAAAAATTTTATTTTCAAACATTCTTTATTCACAGCATTAGTATAGGTAAACAAATTTAATAAAATTTTCCACAAAATTGATAATGCCAGGGTTTTAATACAAACTATCGACATAATGTTAGTGGTGGCGCAGTGCTTACGGCTGCGACTTACAAGTTGTAGGTTGAGAGTTCAAACCCAGGCAGGCGCTATACTTTGTAAATAATTCATCACCACTGCTCTCAAAACGGTGAAGGAAAACATCGTGAGGAAACTGGCATTTCCTTCAATCAAAAATTCGAAGATATGTGAGATCCACCGACCCGTATTGGGCCCGCGTGGTGGATTACGGCCCGGCAGTGGGGACATTAACAGGTTGATGATGATGATGATCTAATATTACACGATACGAGATGGAGTTGTGAGACTCAAAGTGTTCTCGTAGCGCGTGAAATTCATCCGTCATTCTAACAGTGGATACTAACGAAGAGGCTAAAACGTCGGCTTGTGTGATTCCTTGGTCTGTTAACGTTGTGTTAATAGTAGTTATTGATGTTTAGTAGGTTTTGTTGTCTTGCTTGCGTTGTTCAGACGGATTATGGCCGCTCACTTACGTTGTGACCAGACTGAGTGCCTTGCCTCGTCTTGTGAGGGTAAACCTACCTTTAATAGCAGTATGGAATGATTTCTGCCACTAGATATGAATCACTAATACTTTTATAAAAAGTTCAGTCGTATAAGTTATCAGTTAATATTTTTGTAAAATATTTTGACAACATAAAACAAATTCCAATGCTCCCAAAATATAAAAAAAGAAATATCATCATTGATACAGTGTAATGAACCGAAAAATTGCCCTGATCCACATCCCACGGAAAACAAAGAATCAAAAACCCAACACATAAATATACCATCAGAATACCCTACTTATCATAAACACGTTCATACCGAGAATAACCTCGTAACCTAATTTCTGTCACCCCGAATGAGACGATTCCTATTGTAGCCAGTGTTCCAAGTACGTATCTGTTACTGGCAAGCATTTTGCCAAGAGACTCTTGCCAAGGTTGGGCATTCGTTACGAACCTAACATACCCCCTTAAAGGGGGGTTGGCAACAATTCGATGCGCATATTGAGTTCCCCAGTTTTGTTTGAGGGCAGGGCGTTCGCCAAATATATTGGTATCTCTCCAGTTTTTATATTTCGTTGGAAACTCTTTTATTTATCGCAGCGAGCATTGTTCGTGACTTGAAGATGTTGTGTTTAAAGGTAAGTTATTGTTCGTTCGTGTGAGAGGAGTCTTTTTTTCAAGGAAAACGTTGCTGATTTGTTTGTAACTGATATTTGAGTGGCGTACTTTTGGCAATTTCAATTTCTGTGGCATTTCTTTTTTATTTTAGCGTCCTTTGGAAAATGAACAGCAGAGCTTCACGTATTTTGTAACATTATATTCGATTCTTTTTATTAGTTCCATGTTCAGCTGGGACTAAATAACAATGGCTAAGAGGATTAGAATGAAACGATTTCTGCCAAGTTTTTGACTTCCCCATCTATCTTTACTGTGAATGTTTTAGTCTTATTTCAAACTGAAAATACCGGAGCAAATACAAAGGTATTTCATGAAGCATTTCTTCCATCATTATTATCCATTATTGCGTTTGGAAACATTCCTAAACACATCAAAGTGAAGCTCTTCTAAAGCCAGACGCTCATTGGCAGACAAGTTTCTTTTTTTTATAAAACAGTTACTTTGCTTTGACTAAAAAGGTGGTTTTTTGTTATTAATTTTTTTCCTAGTTATTTACAGTGTTAACGTTTCTAGTTCTTTATAAATTGTATTGTTTTTTAAGTTCATCGTTTATTGTCGTCAGTAACATTAGGAAGTTACACAGTGGAGTAGCTGATAATATATGAAGAAAAAAAGTGTTTCTTTTTTGCGAAGTTTATTAAATAATTACTGGATTGTAGCAGCATTGTGTTCAACCAGTTAGTTGCAGAAAAAAACAAGCAAAATATTCATTTTTTACTAAAACAGTAGATATTTTCTTTTTCCTCTCTTTCCCAACTAAAATCTTATATTTGACGTCACGAAGCTGCCCGTTCGTGCATATCTTTGCGAAACTTCCGATATTTTCTACTTCAACGCCATCCGACAGATTCTAAGGAAACTATTTATGCTAGTAAATACGGCTCTATTAACGAAGTTTATTAGGACGTGAAGTAGTAAATATAACTAAGTAGAGCAGTTTGCTGTGCGTACGATTGTGCGTAGGTTGAGAATTCAATGGTGCTATTTTAATTAATTTTAGAGTTTATTGTGGTATTTAACCGTTTGGTTTTATTGATTTGGTTAAAAACTGATTTTTATTATAATTACCTAAAGATGTTTTTTTAATTTCTGGTATGGATATTTTCCGACACTAAATTACAGTAGGAAAAAATATTTAAGATGCCTTTGCTCAGAGAAAAAAATTGAATGTTCTTTGATAGTGTTAGACCACTGAATAAAAAAATTACAATGGAAAAATCTAAATCTATGTCCTTTAATTATTTTGTCAGTTTTATAACTAACATAAGTTCCTCTACTATTCAAAAAACATGTAGTTTCAACACTAAAACAAACCAATATCAATCTACATCGTCCTACAAGGAAGTCACGTTACCGTCGGACAGCCCTCACGAGTTGACGACACGCCAGCACGCGTTGCACCGCTGCAGCGCTTGACTCCGCTTGAGACGCTGACAGTCTAAAAACTGAAGCCGCTTAATTAAGACCTCGACGACGCCAATTTATAACGAATAGACGTACGTGATTTAGAGGTTAAGACATTAAATGGGACGGTAGTTCTTGGATTTGTTTTGCAGATGTTACTTAGTTTCCTTGACTTTTTTTCCAAGACTACATAATATTGCCGCAGATGCTGCTTAATAAGTTTACACGCTGTATATATTTTATATTTATATATATATATATATATATATATTTTAAATACTGTGTATTTAAAAAAAAATTAAATAATTAAAATTTTCCGTCAAATAAATATACAAAATAAAAAAAAAAAACTATATTACAAGAACACATGAGAATCAATAAAAAAATGGTTGATGGCATTACAGTCTCTGAAACAAAAAAAAAATATTTCACTGTCGGCAAAAGCAAAACTTTTATTTTTCAGCCTATAGTAAACACATTTATTCCCAACCCAAAAGTGTCATCTAACGAAGCACTTTCCATCTAAATACGTAGATGGATAGACCCTTTAAGCCGTGGCGTGCGTGCTATGCCACTCTAAAAACTGATGTGACTTAATTAAAGAACTGAACGTCGCCAATTTACAAGGAATCCCGCGCGTGATCGCAGACTTGAGAAGCTATCCGATATCGCAATGCTAATAAGATACGAACCGGCTACTATTATACTCACCGTTTTATATGTATGAGTATTTGTAATGTGATGCATGCAGTTTGGTTGAAACGTTTTGGCCACTGTCAGTATGAAAACTGTTTAAATTAAAAAAAAATCAAGGCAAAATGAGTTTGCATTATTAATATTATAATGATTATGTCATGTTGACAGACTGAAACAACTAGTTTTGAAACAATGAAAGGAAACTTAAAACAGCAAAATCCCATATCTATTTGACAAGTTGCAAAGCTGTAATTTACAGCAACAAAATAAACACATTAATTACAGTAATAAGGTTTTAAGACAGTACAAATTAACATATTCCCCTGCGAAATACAAAGTAAAGTAATATGCAAATAAGATATTACCATGCTACGTATGGTAAGTGTGCCTTTGAAACTTCTACACCAGTTGTCATAATTGAACGTACGTGGTTCGATTCGAATGGCGTTTCGGAAATTCTGAACGTGAATGCATTTTTGGAATTGGCTCGCATTTTCCTGATTAGTTTTCGTGGAGAGTTGTTGTAGGTGGGGACTATAGTTTTAATCGTTTATACTTTAAAAGCTATAAGACTGGAGTGGGACTGGGCAGGTTATGTCTGTCGGATGTCGTCATAGCTTGTATATGGCAAGACTGGAGCCCTGCCACAGCAAGACGAGGCCGCGGCAGACCGAGGAGAAGATGCTCGGACGCCTTGGATGGCTTCCTGGCGAATTGGTGTGAAGAAGCACAGCTAAGAGAGAAGTGGAAGGAATGAGGGCCTTCTGGAGTGGGACAATCCAGGCTAACTCAAATAGTTGTTTATTACCTAACGTTTAAGTGCGTCAGAGTCACTGAAGTCACTGAAAGAATAGTCAGCGAGCACTTAAATGTTGTTAAAATAATGTCATGTTAATTTTTTTATCAGTAAAATTGTACAAGTCTCAGTTTTCACTAAATTAAACCATAAAATACACCCATTTTTTTTCATCAACCAATACCAATATTTCCGCAAGATAAATATAAAAAATTACACTCAGCATATTTTTTGTTTAAAACTCCATAAAATGCAACACTCCACTAGCCGAAATAACTACATGCAAATTCACTTTACCTATCTAAATATTGCCAGTTCTACACATTCGTTGGCCCGGTACTAGTATTTATGTTGTCAATAAAACTCAGCGAGTCGCCAGGGAGTCCTGAGATATAAACATGAATGAAAATAGTCTAGTGCTGTTTTTGTCCAGCATGATTCTCGCTTGGCACACTGTGTAAGTTTGAAGTAGTGTAACGTCTGTGTGTTGGTGGCCCGAAAGTTTAAGTGAGGTAGTTCATTGTCTGCGTGGTCTAGGTGGGTTAAAATGGGATATCTGGAATTATACCTGCTAAATTCTACTGAACTCGAGAGAGAACTTTATTTAAAATATATTTTCCTGGAGAAACTTTTGTTTTTGAGAACAAAATGATCGCTGATACTATACAGCAATTAAAAGATTTTTTTTTTTGCTTTTTAGGTGCTGAAATCTCAAATTTTTTTTTTAATATGCCATTGATGAAAAGTCTTATTCCGTAAGTGTACAATTGTTACCTGTGTATATTACAAGTATTTCAATTAAAAAAATAGCAGCCAAACCAATTGAAGATGGCTGACATTACAGCCCATCTCCTTCAATTAAAAGGAGAAGAGCATTTACTCAGATATCGTTTAAGTTACCAAGGGGTAATTTATTACCCAGTAACTGGGTTGTGGCGGCCAGATAGGCCGTCGCTCCATGTAAAATATTGGTATAATTTAGACTGGAAGCCGACCTCAAAAAAAAAAAGCATTTACTCACAGAACATATTCGAGATGACATGCAGCCGATACACTCTTAGTTCATAGGATTACAAAGCAAAATTAATTATTATATATTAGTGATATTGCTGTTATTAAACAGCTCTCTGATTATAATTATTTTTATTTTTAATAGGTCTATTCTAAGTTCTAAGTCTATCTCTAAGAAAAATAGAAACTGTTGCTACTCACCCGATAATAATGAATGCAAATGATTAATAAACTAACTCCACACAGTGTGCAAAATTTTTAACCACGTAGAAAAAACAAAAACAACAAATCATAAAACTATAGGCTACAATTGTACTAGCAAAGCAATGTTTCCATTGTACAGATAGCACAAAATTTATTGTACGGTGTACAAATAAACTGCGAATATGTTAACAAGGTATGAAACAAACGATGCAAAAACAAGACTCGAGCGTTCATATTTATAGAGAATGAAATTGGCGCCCCGAGCCCTATTTTAGCTCTATCCCTTTAATTTATCGTTGACTTTGCAGTCCTGTAAGTAAATTGGTTGCACATTTTAATACCCGTAATTGGTATCGGATGAGCGGTTCTGGATTGACGGTTTTTTTTTCTGATGGTACAAAAAGTTAATGATTTATTTTAGTAGGTTCCTACTGTGTTTTTGCTTTTGACTGTGTATTTAGAGGTTTTTGTTTGAGTAATGGTTAATTAGTTAGGTATACTGGTTTAAAAATATATTTAGGTTTTTAATGATACCAAGAAAAGTGTGTTTTTATTTGAAGAACGATTAGGCCATTACTTTTAGTTTATTAATATTAGGTTTACATAAAATAAAGACAAATCCTTAAAAAGAAACTGTTTCCCGGTATTCCGACAGTTATTTGTTTATTTACACTTCATGCAACAAAAGTACAAACACATACACATATTTATGCAGAGCCAAAAAGATTTCCACGTGTTTTTATATTCTTAGAAGTATGTTTGACGCGTTCACTCCAAATATAAAAACGTTTTACATGCAATTCTTACCACATCTCTCCATTTATAAACATTTACAATATTCAATAATGTTACTGTTTCTAAATAGCCCTAAATTATGACGCCTATGGATTTTATCCAGAAATATACTAAATAACATAGCTTAATCGGCATATTCCCGCCCACATTGCAAGACAAATCAACTCGTTTATTTTAGAACTCAGGACAGCATGTCATGACACATTGTAATGAAATAAAAGACAATATGCAAGCCTTTGATGCTAGCAAACGAACAAAAAGCGTGTCGAACGCTTTTGTGAGAGCTTCCATTAATATGTTTGACAATTATAGTCGCATAGTGGGGTAATTTTGTACGATGATGGACAAATATCGTGAGGAAACCGGCTTGTCCTAGAACCAAAAATTCTAAGACATGTGACATCCACCAACCCGCACTGGGCTCATGTGGTGGATTTAGGCACATTCCCTGTCCTTGAAAAGAGGCCTGAGTCCCAGCAGTGGGAAAAATACAGGGTGTAATAAGACACATCACATAACCGTCAACTACGCATACTGTAAATCTAACAAATTAGCTTTACGCAAAAATTATTGCTGTAAAACGACTTTTATATTTTCTAAGTATGATAAAAAAAAAATCTCAATGTAACGTGAACCCATGCTAATGAAGTTAAACCCCGCCCCTTCACTCTAAGCCACGTAGGTACTTGTCGGATACGTTTGATATTCATTGCGTTTTTGTAACTGCAAATCCGTAATTTCGAAAAAAAAAAATTGAAAATTCAGATAATGTTTGTTTGGAAAAAATTTAGTAATAACACTTAGAATTCATTTTTGTAAAAAAGTTAAAAAAAAAAATGCTACTCCTTTCCAGGTATGGTCTAGTAGAAAAAAATTATCCAAATAATGGGTAGACTATGTGGCTTTCGGCTTCGGAAACTGTTTTTTTACGCCCTATAATAATATAAAACTTATTATGCTTGATGGACCAAATTTTAAGTAGATAATTTTGTGAGCGTTTTTTTTCTGATTAAAATTTAGCGAAAAAATATAGATTTTCATGAAAAAGTAAATCTGTTCAATATTAAAATACAAATTAATTATGCGCATCATTTATTTATGAACATACCTAATGATTTAATTAATAAAATAACTTATTATGAGAACACACGATAATCCCACTGAATACACATAAATTACGCATGTGATGAGTAATTAATACCAATATTCATATTCAACTTCGGAGAAAATAATGCATAACAAAAGTTCCTCAGTAAAATCATTTCTCGGCGGCAATTTATATCACGAAATTGGGTTAATTAGATACACAGGTGATGTGTACATATTAATTTGTAAATTTTAATTAATGCTCGTTAAGGCACGGCGCGAGTAAGATGTATAAAAGATCACTCACGACGCGTTTTGGACAAAATTACCGAAATTTTCCTCTCTCAGGGTCTTAATGACAAATTTAAATTATGATCTTATCATAAAAGCTACGTAATAAGGATCAAGTTAAGGACTACAAGGAAATAAAAAATTGATGTATGTGTTACCGGTAATGTGTATAAACGTGCATTGTATAGAATACCTAAAACTTTCAGGCAATGTATGAAATATTATTTATTCAAAATTTTGCCTAGGCATTCTATACAATGCCGAACATCCTGCTGACTTTGTGCTAACATCAGTTGTAAGGTAAACCGACGGGGCTCCTGTTTCTGTCAGCAGGGCTTAAAGGAACCTAACACTGTCTAGGTATTGTTTACAATGCCTGAATTTTATACTTGGTCAATAACTGCCTACGTGATCGACCAAGTATAAAATTCAGGCACAACACTACAACATATTAAATAGTATAACTAGTCGCGCCCCCATTTTAATCATGTTTTTATGCCAAGGTTTTGTGATATTCACCGAGCTGTGGAAACTAACAAAAAATTAGGATCCGCAAACTCAAACACTGCTGTTGATTTAAGATCTAGGCAAAACTAGCTTTATATTTTTTGTCCAGTTTTCGTCGGGTTAAAATACTGGGCCATTAAGACCAAAAAAAAACAGATCGTGAGCTCAAATTCGGTAGGAACTCGAAAGCACGCGCTAAATCTATCTAAAAAAAATGTAAATGAAAACAAACTTTTTGTTCGTGAGAAATATCAACATGGGATTGACAAAAACTAGCATTTTTAAGTTCAAAGTCCGTTCTCGATTACGTCGTCAAGCACATCGCCTGTTAACTCGGTCAGAGATTTTCTACGCACGTACGTTTCTGATCGAGTTCGTGATTTTGTGGAGAAAAAAAGTGAGATTAAGGACAATGGTAGTCACTATTTGTGTTCTGATTTTCACGGCTTGATTGTATTTCGTTGGTGTGAGATGACTTATTTTGTTAGATCATATTATGTCTCGTGCGAGGCAATAAAAGCGGTCACGGTATTTGTTTCCAGCAGCTCAATGCAAACATACAAATATTGAGTACCAAAATTGGAACCAAAAAAAAACGAGCCATTCAATGCTCTGATCTAAACTTTTTTTTTATTAGCCTATTGTGTCACACTGGCCTCCCCGATATCCTTCCAGACACTTTTTTCTTGCGCTGCATCAAACCAGCCTTCAACGTGCGCATCCAGGTCATCTCGCCACCACTTTTTGAACCGACCTCGGTGACACCACCCATCTTAAATAACTTACGTTTACTTCCAAACAAATTTATCAATGCCAAATGCAAGTGCACTTAAATTATGTAAATTTCAGACATCAGATTTATGAGAACTGTTCAAAAATCGTACCGATTTAATCCA
This sequence comes from Polia nebulosa, assembly GCA_951329385.1. Classification (NCBI taxonomy): domain Eukaryota; kingdom Metazoa; phylum Arthropoda; class Insecta; order Lepidoptera; family Noctuidae; genus Polia; species Polia nebulosa. Next base: position 26,500,361 of record OX589602.1, read on the forward strand.
TAATTCAACTTTTTCCTCAAAAGACCACAGTGCAAACAGTAAAATTCATTATAAAAAGCCTCCGCGCAAAATTCAAACAAAGACATTTTAAATAATCGTTCTCAAAAGATAATACGTTTACTGAATACACATTTGGGTATAAAAACAGATGATTGTCCCTTCATTACGGCCGTAATAATTCACACCAACGCGAAAAGTTTCGGACACAAAATTGAAAAAGAGTTCGGGTAGGTCCAAGCTGTGAGATTATAGCGGTTTGCGAAACAATACGCTTTAGTTATAAACACAGCTTACTTCAAATAAGCCTCTCATAGAGAGCCACCTCTACAGTAGTGGGGACATTAAAAGGCTGATGATGATGTTGATGATGATGACTTTGAATAAGTAGCCGAAGTCTTCTTGAATAATTGTACCTATAGTTAGTTAAAACATTTTTTGCTTGGGATAAATTAGAGCGAAGAGCGATTTAGGTACATTTTGTAACGTAGAAAGAGCAAGGAGCGATATAGGTACTTACGTTTTGTAAAATAGAGAACTAACTTGGGTACACAAAACGCAAGTTGTTGCCTTATTTTAAACGGCCGAGAGTGTTAAACAATTGACAAGTTTATCTTGTACCAAACCAAACGCTCATAAATTCGGCCACACTTGCGTCGAGGTAAAGTTTTTACCCCAAAACATGCCTACAGATTTCCCAGTTTAAATCGCTGGTCGGTTATGCGGCAAAAACAAGTCACTCGAATAGCTCGTAAATTTCGGCAGGGGGCGCTTTTGGCTTTTTCTTGGACTTCAAAATCAAATTTACTGGTGGAGTATGGAAACCATATTGAGGGCAAAGTTGGGATTGTGGTATTTTTGAAGCTATACTATAATAACGTTTTTATCTACAACTGATATTGGTATCAGGACGCGAGAAACTATTTGAAAGAGAAACAAAGTTTTCAGTTACCTAATAAAATGAAGGCTTTCTAATCTTGCCCATGACTGAGAAACAGAATCACAGAAAGATCAAACCTGTTGGTAGATGTCATATTTCTTCGAATTTCGGGTTCTAGGTCATGTAGTCACATGCTTCCTCTCGATGTTTTCGTTCACCATTTCTAGAGATCTCAAGTTTAGTAACTCATGAATTGAAGGTTGGTTCTAGCTCCACAAAAAAAACTCAATCAAATTACTGTCAAAACTGACGACATTAGAACTTGGAATGTTCGGAAAATATGCGAGGCAATGTAAACCTCTGACTTAGCCTAGAGCTTGAAATTTCCATGGAGACAATAAGTAACAGTCCCAGCCTACACAGTTGTAACATACATAACAAAGTAACGGCACATATTGTGCGATTTCAAACCATAAACACCGTATTGTTTGTTCAGACTATCTGCGCGTGTGCGTCGAACGGAAATATGTATGATTTGTGACTTACTGTTCTGTCCAACGATATATCTGGCTTCAAATTAGCCGGTAAACTGGGCTTTTAGTGTCTTCAGCCCCTATATATTATTTATATGTTTTGATCTTAGTTGAAGTCATCGGTTTCTTTTCGACGAAATAAAATTTGAGATGTCTGAAATTGAATCGTCAGGAGAATTGAAATGGTAGACGAAACAAAAACAAGTTTCATATAAATATTTTATTCTAGTTACGTGCGAAATATAAAGAGCTTAGTAATGTTATTTTTCAAAAGAATTAATAGAATGTTTTTGTTAACGTAAAAAAATTGAGAACCATTACTGCATGTCTATTTCTTGTACATCTTTCTATCAATATATTTTGAAATCTTAATGATAAGTTCAGGAAAGAAAAGCCTCAATGACGTTGCGACATCGATGTGACATTGACTATCCTTTTATTGTAATTATTCTCTCTGGAGCGATGATGAGATATTGAGATACATTAAATATTTACCTAAATCTGTAGAACAATTTCTATGAAAACGTGCTTCTTTCTTTTCTTTTAAAAAACGTTGCCCCACACTAGGAACCGACACATCAAAATCTGAAGTGAATTTAGTTGACTCGCGAACTGTACCGCGCTTCATGTGTCAGATTAATTAAATTAATTAATTTCGTCGTGATTTCCGGTAGTTGTTTGACTGACAGGCAATTTACAGTCACCTATCATGTCAGCGCATCATTTTGGAGAACCTTTACGGCATATAATGTAGTATGATTGAGACGTGTCTGATTAACACGTGATTTCTCATGGGTATTTTGATACATACGTGGACATAAACAGGCTGAGTTTTAACGTATTTTTTTTATATATATGGACTAATTCTAGCAACTTTTGTCCAACGTCCAAAAACGTGAGTTGGATAAGCTTATTATAATATCGATAATCAAATAACCAAGCATGGTGGACTTTGTGATCGCAGTTTATAATAAACAGACCGAAAAACGTTCTTGTTAATAATTTTCTTGATGTAGGTAATCCTAAAACATTACCAATGGAACATATTACTCTTATTCTTCTAAGGAATAAAACCATGTAATCTGATGTCAATATAGGTCAGAATCGTAGGTGTAAGACAAGTCTACTAGATCATGATCTATAGAATAATATTGTTTCTAAAAATAGCTCATCTTCCCACTGGATTACGACCCTCTTTCCGCCGCGGATTCCCTCTATATTACTCTGTTCCTTGAATGGCGATGAAGGTCGTATGTTTTGATGAGATGTTGCCTATATGAAGTTTGCTAAGATGGAAATATTGGCTCAGTTACCGTGACCATGGAAAAAATGTAGCTGGAAGCTTGAAATGAGGTTGAAAAAGTTAGGCAAAAAATTATAGTTGAATCTCTTTGAAAATATTGAAGTAGAAACGTGTTTCGGGATATGTTCAGTAAAAACTTGTTACTGGCCGAAACAAACCTTTTTCCTTTGGGGGTAGTAAAAAGTAGATGGATTGCTGTACGTTATGATAAGGCTGGTCGGTGTTAAATCAAATAGTTTATTTCATTCCTATCACACCCTCATTTTATCCAAATGACTAAAATTACAGTAGGTTATGCACCTCCTCAGGGATTTGCCCTTCTGCGAAGTAGTAATGCTCGCGAAGGCGGAGGTGGGATGGGTCAGGGAGACTCTACAACAGACTCGCCCTCACGCCCTCAGCAGCAGCCGCCGCAGGAGACCGACCGGCCACCTTAGACCCGGCCTGCGGACGGCGAGTAATGGGTAGCTCCCCGTCCGATCAGCACCAGGCCCGAGAGTCGACGGCGCGTAGTGTTCCACGCGCGCCTCAAAGAGCTGTCAGCAATAACGACGGGGCCCGTCATGGCCGATGCCTGCCCAGGGCTAGCAAATAAATTCGAAACAGAGTTACCTCGCCCCTGGGAACTAAGGGCAGGCAGGAACAGGGGTGGGTTTTAGTCAGTAAGAGTCTGACACGCCCTTCCGCTCCACCCAGAGCGGGAGATGTCATTGGATGATTTCCTAACCCACAAAAAAAAGGAATGTGCCCTAACAGGTGTTGCACGAAGGGGGTTCCGGAGTGGTATTTTAAGAGGTAACGTTTCGGTAACGAGTTCCATATGCTAGTGATCCCCGAGGTGGTTTAAATGAGGTAAGAATCCCACACTCCCTGGTCTTTTCCCCAGAAATTCCAGGTGCCTCTTGAAGGTTTCCCCCCGTAAACAAAAAAAGAAGTTGAGCACCGATGACGTCATTATGGTCTTGACCCAAAATCGTAATGATATTGTCCCTTTGTCCCAGCTCCCCATGCCAGAGCCAAAATATCACATCATCAGGATGCAGATATACAGATTAGATACTGCTGCGCTCTCTCTTTTCTTTATACTCGCTTTCCATACATACGTACACTTTTATTTTATTATAAACCACCAATTTGTCCAAATAGCTCCATAGCTCACAGAATCACAAGCCAAAACCGTACTATTACCAAACTTTCCGTTTTCATTTGCCAATAAAAGGAAGACGATACGTCGGAATTGCCACAAAAAACTACTTTTTATAGTTAAATTGGAGTTGTCGTACCAATCCGAAGTTTTCGAAGTCACTTTTGAGCTCGAGAAGGCTGCTATCAACATTCCTCATAGCCAGTTCAAAATCCGAAGGCGTTAAACGCAAGTTTTTCTACCGAAATGTTTGTAGGGACGGGCACATTTGTCTCTTACAACTTATCGAAAGTTGCCTGAGAATATTATTGTTCAGATCATCATTTGCATCGAATTTTTTTGTAGATCATCATTCGTATCGTAGCATTTCCCCAACTATGTCGGAGTCCGTTTCCAATCTCACAAAATGTAGCTAAATACCGTTATTTTACATGGAGTGACTTTATATCAAACAACAAAATTAGTTTATGTTTATAGTTTCTCTAGTGATAAATGATGTTTATTATGCAAATTGGTACAAAGAACACTTTTACACGTCAATGCTTTATGTTAACCAATACTTAAACTCTATTTTTATACCAATACTAATAGCAAGCTGACTGGTAGAAAAATGATCAAAACAAATTGTCTAGAAGTGAAAAAAACACAAAACATTAGCTACGAGTAATATCAAAATATACTCATAATATTCTAATTCGATATTTAATTCAGTATATGTAATATTATATTTACCATCGTCCGTGCATCACTGCGGCACCGCTGGGTGTCCAAGGCCCAAGGACGACCCAAGGGCAAATGCTGAGATGGTAACCCTTTCGGTATAGGCATGCTCAGTACAATTCCATTGTATCTTTGTGCCTACTATTCTTTTCATTACCTTTTGTTTGTTGCTATTGTGTTGTATCTGTATCGAATAAACGTTTTCTATTCTATTCAACTATCGATAACACAACAATTCCTACCAACTTCCCATCCCTACACTAAAGTATCGCAGATCGTAAATCTCCGTTTTTCCTCGTCGAGTGAGGGTCGACAAGGATTGTGCAGACCTCCAAGGAGTTAGAAGTCACACCTGGCACTCTGAGTCAGAATTAATGGTGGAATGGTGCACTCGCAATTCCAGTTTGAAATCTGCATTAGCAAAAGAATTATGGCCCAACGATAAATCTAAGGAAAATTTTGAATTTTTAAGTTATTAGTTCCCGTGAGTTATGGTTGTAGAAACGAGTTGAGGAAAAAGTTTTGCGGTGTGTAGACTTGTCGTGAAAGCTAATTGAACTTTAACACGGTTTCAGAGTTGTTATGAATTTTAGTGAATTTTTCACGAGCGCTTTCAAAATGTAGTCATCTAAATATTAAATCCTACAACATTGTACTATTATGTACTTACTTCCATTTAAAAATAAAGTAGTAGCTCTTCTAAAGTCTTTGAGACTATGATTAAAAAGGCTTTGATTTCTATTGAAAAAGTTACCTCAAAATTCTTGCACATAAAATTCCTCGCCAACCTAATCACACCCGTATAACGCCCGTTCATCATTTGTCTCTAACAACTCATCAATCGGAATCGCAGTTATTCGAACGAATACAATTTAGAGAAAAAAATCTTTTGTCTCTCGCACAAAGCAATTACTGTGTAATTTGTCACTGCTCCTATCCACAGTTTGATTTCTTTAGTACGGGATTAGATTGATTGATTAGCCATTTTAGCTTCCCCCTTCGTAGGCAGTGAACTATCGTAAATGACACTAAGATTAAGATTGGCTCTGTTCCCAAAGATATCTGGGTCGCGGTGTTACTCGATGGCTTTGCCAAGAAAAAATGTGTTATAAAATTACGGAATATCAGAGAATTTTATACAATAGTTTTCAATTTTTTAGGATATCAAACGAGAAGAATTTGTACTAGTATTTTTTTAATTCGACGTGTGGGTAAAATGTAGGTCATTAAATGTTACTGGTTAAAAAAGAAATTCAGTCAGGTGAAGTTAACGAAAGATTTAAAATTCTTCGAACCTTTAAATTTACTTCTCCCCATAATAATCCTTAGCACCGTGAGACCACATAAATTTACAAGTCTTGCTAAAAGACGGCAAAAGGTGCAAGTCAAGTAATTACATACCCATAGGCTCTTAAACACATACTAGAAACAAAAACGGAATGGGCAATAACTTTAGGTGTAAATAGCTTACTTTTACGACTGTTAAAATATCTTCACATTCATTCCCTGTAAGGTGTGGGCAAACTGCGAGATGTATTGGCGCAGTACTAGTATATTCTTTTTAATATTCACTAGAAATAAACCTCTTTTTGAAAGAGGCCGCGGCAGTAAATATGTGTATACTCTGTAAAATAAGAAAGGTGTTAATAGAAAGATATCACGTAACATTAATTCCATGAAACACCGAATAATAACAAAAAAAAATTCGGACAAAAGCAAGTCAGACTCGCACGCATAGGGTTGCGAACAAACATTTCTTTTCAGGTATTTGTTTAAATTACATACTTCTTATAGGTTTTCCTGTAAGACTACCTCCTCTATTTTATTCAAAATTTTAGGCCCTGTGGTTTCGGAGATAAAGCAAAGGGAATGGTCGGACAAGCGGACAGACAGACAGACACATGAGTAATCCTATAAGGAATCCGTTTATATTCGGACTTTCGGAACCCTAAAAAAGAAATAAAAAGTGCTGCTCAGCTAGAACCTTTTAATTCAATTAAAATTACTTAAACAGCTACTACACCTAATCTAAAAGATAACAAAGTTAAAAAACAGAAAGAAGAAATGAAAGATAAAAGATTAAAATCACGTGCAAGATTCAATTGAAGACGAAGTTGTAACAACTTTAAGTTTGCAAAGTGATAACATTTCTATTACGGGCTGAGCTGATAACGGAGTCGGACCAATTAGTGAGATTGACGCTTTGGTTACTAACATTTTGATTCCAGAGCTTATCTTTGATTATATCTTGGACTGATGGTCTAATTTATGAGATTAAAGATACAATTTTGGGATTGAATGGAATTAGTTATTGGGAGTACTAAATTACATAATTAATGATGTAATAGAAAACAGGAATGAATTAGCTACTAAATTATATACATGTAATAAGCCAATTCCAAAAAAGTTAGGGAAAGGACGATCAAGTAAATTTAGCAGTATTTACTAAAAAAGGGTGGTTAAACTGATTGCTGAACTTACTTTGATCGCAATATTACATTTTTACCAAGAATTTATTTCTTCAACATAATTAAGTTACGCAACACAATATGTACAATTTGAACGAGAACATTTTTTGTACAAGAAAACATTCTGAGGTACAAATACTTGGAACCCAGCCAGCAATTATTTACCCTACCTTCCCGCTACAAACTAACTTTAGGTATCCGCTAAAGTAAGACGCAAGTTATCTCATAAGCTACTATATTTGTCCTATCCTATACGTAATTGACATCCAACAGTCTAGAGTAACGCAAATATACTGACTAATTACTCCGCCGCGATTAAATTTTAATATAAACTTAGCTCAAACAACGCCAATGAAAATGAGGAAACTGTTAAATCTATCAATAAAGCAATCACAAACTTTGATATTCTACAGTGAATAGGACAAGTAAAAATGAATCTTAATCACAAGTATCATGGAATAAAAGCCAACTAAGCTCCGCAAAATCTGACGATGGCCTGCAAAAAGGGAAGACAACGTAGGTTAATTTGAATCCCCGCGTTTGTAGGCCGAACAATAATTGGATTTGGACGTCCAAGTTGACAGTTCATTTCGTTGTTTCGTCCCCTGACATGTACCGTTAAGATTATGAAAAGTTATTATTTCAGAAGAACCCTCCCTCGGCTAATTTGGATAAGAGCCAATTATAGAAACGCCCAACTTTTTCCTTTTTGAAACTGAGTTAGGTGTAACGCAATTTTGCAAGGCAGATTTATGTTGTAATTTCCTTCAGAGGGGGACAAACGCTTTGAGTTAGTTAACTTAAGCATCGTCTAATTAGGTACTTTTAATTCAAATTGGATCAACTCTCGACTCAGAGTCGTAACTTTCTCGTGAATCGCGCTTGGCAAAACATTGCCGACATAAAACAATCACAACGAGACGTGTAATTATGTAATTATTCAGGACAAATTAAAGTTCGGGAGAAGGGTGACTTGTCAAGTGCGCAAAAACGGTAGACAGGAGAACAACAGCGGTTTTTGTTTCGGCAATAACAAGGGAAGACAAAAACAGTGGCATCAAAATGTATGACACTCAACCGGCGTTCGTCTCGCCAGTTTTTGCACAAGTATAAAAACTTTGAAGGGATTGTAATGCTTGGACTTAAGGGCCTTAAGTGATTTTCGTCGTATTTAGTTGAAGAGTTTGCTCAACTTTTTCCTCGGGCTTAATTGTTTCGTTATCTATATTTTTCTGATGGGAAAGTTTTGTTTCCTTATTGTTCAATCTTAATATTAAACAAAACACTCCTGCTTTCTTCGTTCCAACGTTGTATCACGCGAAGTATTGTCTGACCTCTCAGCTGTATGTGTGAAATTGATGACTTAAGGAAATTGAATGAATGTCTACAACCATTAGCTTTTATCAAAATCAATGGTTACATCGAATCGTATTGTAGTGAACACGCTCCATCAGTAACGAATGATTTATGAGCTTACAAATAAAGTGTTGAAGGGACAAATGGCTAATGTCGATTTTTTATCTACAACTTATACATCAATACTTAGCTCCAGACAGATAGCTGTTACGAAACAAATCTTTAATAAAACTCAAGATGAAAATGTTCAGCGAAAAATAAAAGCTTAAAGATATTAAAACAAGCCAACCAGATTAAAATAAAAGCGTTCAAGAAACGAATCTTATTTTAGAGCTCTCGGGAAGTGAAAAGTTGCTACGGAAATAATCCAATCACAAGCAATAAAGAAGGGCAAAGGGAAATTAATACCAATGCTGGCGACAAAGTTGATCTTGTTCGACTTGACAGATGTCTGCAAGATGAAATATTGTGTCGACAAGATGACTGGAGACAGTTGGGGACTTGTGAGAGACTTAATTCAAACAACTACTATAATACGTGGCAAGGTGAATTCGTTTGTAGACACTTTTTGTATAATGAGAGGATTTGTATACGAGCGACCTGCTAAACGAAAAGTAGCCGTCAGAAACCAGCGAATGACACTGCGAGTTGCAACTTATTTTGCGCTAACCAAAGCCGTTACATAATTTACTGCCAAAAAATTTGGTGCTCATTTTAATATCTTAAAAGGCAATGTTACCCTTCTACAAAGATAAAGATAAACGGACTTCAGTGACGCTTCGGGCTATAAAAATAATTTAAAAATTAGATTCCGGCGCTAAAAAAGTCGTTACCCTAAATAACTAAATTTTCAAGTAGCCACCTCAATATTCATTAAAAAGATACCAAATTAAATTTAAACACAAAGATCCTATTCTTTCTACGATTAAAAAATAAACATTAAGAGAACCGGCTGGCAAAACACACATCAAATGTTTATTAGACCAAAAGATCACGTTGAGCCAGTTATATGGCCACCCAAGATGAACAATGTTTCCGAAGGTTTCCCATATCATAAAATCTTTCTTTTTATCGAGTACTGGTTCGTTTAGGCGTAAGAGAATGAGATAGATTTTACACCCACTCAGTTAACTTCGATTGTTTTACGAGGCCTAATCAAATACTAAGTGCATATTTGCTTCAGATATTGCAAAATTTACGATCTTAGTACCTGAGTGTTTATCGTGAACATTAAAGGCTTTGCTTCGATTTGTTTTATTGTTTATTTATATTAGTGGTCGGACATGGCATAATACATTTAGCGTGAGTATGCTTAAATAAATGTTTTCTGTAAGTGTTACTGTTGTAGTGTCTGCACGAACTGTTAATTTATCGAGTGTCTAGAGTTTACGTAAAACAGAAATATCTATCCGATGTTTTACTTCTTTTGTTGGCACTGTTGGCTGGGAGATGCAAACTGCGTCAGGTTAAGGTAGCATCAGTCTTATTTAAACGCAAATGTTGTACGCAATAGTGATTTATCATTCTGTTTCCCCACAAATAAGTCCAATTAACATCATACTAGAGAATTTTCTATACATAAATTCGCGTTGCATGGACATATGTTGTAAAAGGTCTAACTTGATATGTTTATTTAATATATTCGAATAATTCTCCGTGAATTATGCGCGTGGGCAGGAAGACGGTGTTGAATTGGATATTTATTGTGATACTACTCGTCTATGAGGGATTTATTGGAGATGGGATGCTGGAGTTTGGGGACATCTTGTAATGTGGTGATAAATATCGACGGGGATAGCCGTTGATGACAGTGAACGCTGCTGTAGAAGGTCTTTAGACGTGTCAGACTTGTCTTCAAACCATTTGACACTGGTATAAAAAAGATAAGTAACGAATGAATAATCTACTTGTCTGATGGTAAAGATTTTTTTTACTAGAACATGGTTTTTGTTTTAAAATTTTCATGTAAGCAATCAAAGACAGTATGTAAAATACTTTTAAGACAGATAAAAATGCCCTTATGATAATTCAAAATAACAATTACGCAAGAATAGCGTAAAACACCATTCCAATCTCAATAAAAATCAAAAGTAGTTAATGATAAAACTAGTAGCATTATTGATGCGAACATTAGTACTAAACCAGTCGGATTTCAAAGATGGTTAATAAAACTTTTCCAGCAGACATTTATTACTGATTCCAAGCTACTTAATATCTGAAATGCCATAAAACATTACTGGACAAGCAATATCAATTAAACAGTATGTTGGTTTGAGCCAAGGTCTCAGAAAGGAATGTTTATTAAATTGAAGAAGGGTGATTGTTTGAGTAAAATGAAGGAAGAATTATACTGAGAATTGTGCGCGGATAGATATTTGGGCAGAATTTGTAATATTTGTGAAGGCAGGAAATACCGATCTTTAATCATGGAGATGATTTGAGTGAAGAGTTTATTGTTCAGTTTTGATTTATGTCACAGCTTTTTATACAGTATTGATTATTCAAATGGTTCTGTGATAAATAGTTTAGTACGTGAAGATTTTTCTTTTTGATGATTCTTCGAAACAAATGTGCTCAGGGCAAGTGTCACGATCACGTCCAGCCACTTTTAATGCTATCTTAGCTTCGTTCGGAATAGCTCCACAAAGACATGTTCAATGCTCAGAACACGATCACATAAAATGGCCAGTAAACCTTCAGACACCATGTCAAACATAAAACAGAACAATAAAATTTTTACAACTCCAGAAACATGAAAAGGGATTAAATTTATTTGCTGAAGCAAATTCCATTAAAGTATTTGTTGAAACAATTAAATTGGATTCTGAATCTGATTTATTCGAATACTTTTGGGATTAATTCGAGTGGAGTTTAGATTTGTAGGTTTATTGATTGATGTATAATTTCTATTGAAGTTTCCGATACAGCTATTGACGCATCTACTAGATGCAAACGTATATGTATATGTATTGCCAGCGGCTTCCCCCGCGAGGAATTATAACTTCCTCCACTATAAATTATAGCCTAAGGTACTATTCCAGAGTATAATCAATCTCTGTGCCAAATTTCATTCAGATCCATTCAGCGGTTGTTCTGGTGTGATTGAATAGAAAACATCCATCCATCCATTCAAACTTTCGCATTTTTAATACTCTTTTTTAAAAACAAAAAAAAAAAACTTTGCCCACACTAGGAGTTACTCCTGTATCGTGGGTGCGTTTACAAACATGTAAAACTCACATACACAAGACAACCAAACCTGGAACAACTATATGTACGCCATACAAACATTTCTTCCGTGCGGGGATCGAACCCGCGACACGCAGTGCAGCAGCCGAACGCTTAACCACTGCGCCAACCGTGTCGTCAAGTTTATTAGTTGTATATAGATCCATATTATGCTTGGTAATAGATTGTTCCGAATTGGTGAACAATTCCGTCGGAATTTTTATTCTGCCTGTCCAACTATTCCCTAGAGAGAGATTCGTTTTCAGTTTGGATTTTATTAGACAGAAACAAAAATATAATGAAAAAGTCTTTCTCAATTTAGATTATTTTATATTGTTACCCCTGTAACGTAATTTGGACGTGTTTTGTTTATTTCTCCGTTTTTTCCTAAAATATGTTTTTTAGGTAACCTTCATTAAGTTTCCACACAACTTCAAATTCAGTACCTATTATCATTATTTGTTCATTATCTGCGGGTAGATGGACTTTTACACTGGCTAACCAACCATAGTCACATTACTCACATTTTTATGCCGAGAAACAACTAAAAATAAAACTGTTATTTCGAAACACCCAAACTCAGTCCACAAAAACCAATTACGGTAATTACCAAAGAACCAATTCGTCGCTTGAATAAATCGCAAAACCCAACTTAGCTCCCAACAATTAGTAGAACATACAGTAATTAGCAGCAACAGCGTGACAACGGAATTTAGAAACAATATTAAGCCCGTATTGATCAGCGACAGTACAAGTTGTGTTTTACCTACATCAATTTTATTCTCAAATATTCAACGCTAAAATATACTCTAGAGCTGAAGTGATAAAGTCCAAAATTGGACCATGTGAAAAGCTCTGTGTCCTTTATAGTGACGTATTGACAGAATGAGGACAAAACTAACGACGGCACAGCAAATATTGGTTGCTCAATTAGACAAATGAAATTCAATGAGGGACTAGCAATGACACACACAACACACACCCCGGTTGTAATGAGGGTAGATTTTAGTGATGCTAATTTTGGTATAAATAATTCTTTGTCAGATAATAATGCTAAGAGAGAATTGGAAGTAGGGGAGGCCTATGCCCAGGATTAATATAAAAATAATAAAGAAAAAAAAATTGAGTTACAATTTTAACTAGAGCCAACGTTTATAATTCATAATTAAAAGCAGGAACAGCTTCCAAAACTTCTAATTTCATTCATTTCAACTTTACCTCTTCACCGCTCAACCAACTAGTCAGCTCTAACAAATTCAAGGGTACACACTAATTCTAACCACGTTGAGGAAACAAACATGCCTGAATACGAGGGTGTTATGACATGTGTCAGCTGCGACCGTTTCGGGCCACATTAACAATGTAAAACGATGAGATATTCTCCACTGTTTTCTATAAAAACGTTTTATTTTCAAACAGAATTAGAGAACAGTGGGATTTAGGAGGAATTTCTTAGTGTTCTCGAATGTTATAAAACAATACAGACAATGTCGATTACAATATTACTAATATAGTTACGTTAAGTTTTCGGAGCACACACCACACTTAAAAAATACTAACGCTATGTAATAAACTTTTCATCAAAATACAACCCAGTTAATCAATGCCCAATAATTTACGAAACCAACGAAAAATAAACATTTACCCACGTTCCGAATCATAAAACAGGCGAAGGATATGAAGTCATAATTCAAAATTACAACAGGCTAGCATAGACAGACACGGCCGACTTTATTTAGTCATTACCAATTTCTGAGCCTCATTACCTGTTCTCTTTTATGGGACCGACCGAACTATGGCTACTGCCCACATTTACGAAAAAAAAAACGACAGATGGAAAGGTTCAGAATATATAGAACGGACATTACGAATTATCTTAATTTTGATATGGACTACAAAAGAGTGTTAACTTGCAACATATGTGTTGTAACGGTTGGGACTTAGATATCATATATTTCATCGTATTTTTTTCTAGAATTTGACCGTGACCAGCCTGCTGATACTGTAATATTTTGATTTAGAGGATTAACTTTGTATGTTAATTAGGATCTGTCATGAAATGTGGTAGTTATGGAGAACACGATATCTTAAATAGATTAAATCTGTTGGCGATTAGCATAAACGTCTAATTAGTGTATATTTATGATCATTTACTTTTGGCTTTGTTTCTATTTACTTTAAATTTTTTGAAAGTTAAGCTTTCTATTGCACTTTTTTATTTATTATTTATGTTTTGTATTAAACCCAACAGCGTTAATATTTTTTGTATGCAACGTAGCCATTTACTTGGTTATCCAGTATAAACTCGCCCCCGTAATCTTGCCTCCTTATCTGAACAACAGTATTGACAGTTGAAAAATTAAATACTGTAACAAAACGTAACGACAAACGGTGGTCATCGATAAAACTGTCCCTCACATGGACAGGGGCTCCCAACGTTTCTGTGGATGTCACAAAAAATAAACAGGTAGAGGCACCACAGCCTTCGTTAGCGGTACGGAAACACAAAGCGAAAAAACTGATACGAATCTATATATAATTTCTTAGAAGTCACGGGGGCTTGATGCGTTGAAATTTTTGGTCACCGACGAATAATTTATCCTTTACTGTTCACACCATGGGTCGTTAGAATGAGTTGTCAAGACTATTTGACGGCTTCTAGATTAACGATAAAGTGAATTATAGTTTGTTTTATATGCAAGAATTCGGATATACGGTGGAGCGAACGCCAATGGGCCGTGTAAGCACTTAAAATTTGATGAAGTTTGTTTGAACTTCTGGTTTTGCTTATATTATGTTTGGCTGTGTGAGAATGTAGGCAATGTTCCAAAGGGCATTAAGCAGTAAATTATATTTATAACTTTTGTATCAAAATACGTATCTATTATATATATATTCTCAACGGTAGCACTATCAACTATGTTAAGCGGTTTCCATCAAAATAGCGTCCTCAATGTTTGGCTTATTGTCAGTTCACTGTGAATAGGAGACACAGATATCCCTAATCTTATATTATATTTCTATACATGTCACCCAAACAGATTTTATGGCTTTATCATAGAATCGCAAATTCCCCAGTATAATGCGGCAAAAATTCCAAAATTTTCGCTCGACCGGCACTATCAAAAGATTCTACAGATATTTCCAGAAACTTTTGTCCACTTCCAACTACAAATCGGTTCCTTTAAAAGCGAGGGATGTATCCAATAAATTGAGATGTCTCACTATTTTACTAGCGTTCCAGTTATTGTCACCTTTTTTTTCGGTTCAGGTAAAATCTCGCCCATGCCATGTGGTGGAGATTGAGTTTCTTACAAAAATGATTGATGGAGTTTCAAATTAGTAAATCGGTGGTATCTGTATAAAAACGCTATCGAAGTGTTGATGATCTGTTTAAAAATGATTCACGTCAGATGATTATGTCGATAATGATATTACTAGTAGATGAAGCAGAAAGTAATGATGCTTTAAAAGTTTTTGCTGGAAATGTTTATGCCGCAATCTTTTACGAGGGAAAAAAGAAAGATATTCTTAAGCCGCTGTATTACTAACCGAACCAGTAATAAGATTGATTTTTAAATTAAAATCACATCCGCTGTATGCTTTGCTATTCCTATATAATAATATTTTCTCACCATAATTTTGTTCAATAATATTTGAAAACACAAACACAGTGAGTTAAATAGACAAATTGTGCCATACATTATTTACAATTCCATTTCCAGTGACATTTATTCTTATTGAATGTTGAAAATGAATAAAAAAAGAGAGTTTCATAAATATCTTGTTTTATGATACCAAATGTAAAATACCTAGAGATTTTACGAATGGCCGGGCTGAAGTAGAGACAATGATCAACACAAAAGCGACTTGACAGCGGGAACCTTCTCTTTGGAGATAAATTAAATGGTTTTATTCCTATTGTTAGTATTTTACGATACGAGAGAATCAAGTACAGACGAGCCAACATTTCTGCGGTTATAGTCCGCTCGTAATATAGTAGGAAAGGCATCAGATGAACCTTTATTAGGATTTTTCCTTTTATGGCATCAGTAGCACTTTGGTTGGTTGTAAATTGTAATACTAGAGTCAATGTTACTGGCAAGCAAGGTAGCAATAACTTCAGAAAATTTTAGTGTCAATTATATCACATTAAAAGGATCATAAAACAGTGGCATTTTGAGAACCCTGAAATTAGTTCTCGAAATGCCTCTACCATAGTGATCAGTTAAAAACCACTATAAACTCAAATTAGTTGTTTGCCAACGAAATTCATAAACTCTTACATTGTCAGGTGCTATAAAAAAATTCTCTCATTATCACTGTTCAAAACTATAATTTTTTGAAGCTAAGCTTTGCTAAAATGCGGCTCGTCTGTGTGTATTTAACCACTCACAGACTTCCATTACCCATCGTTTAAATTTTCAGCATTCATTGTATTTTAGACATACTCATCCATTTTACTATTATGCCTAGAATTATCATAAATACTTATTGCTCTCCTCTTAAAACACTTTCTGACGAAACAATAGGGTTTTGTTTAAGACTTCAGTAAAATATTCTAGTGAAAGGTGTGTAAGGTGTTTCAACATTTAAAACGGCAAACTTAATTTTATGGGCCTTGTGGGAGTGGAGATACAAGTTCCAAGTTTTATATCTTGAGGTGTAAATGAATTTTGAAAACTTTGACTTTGTGACAGAGGTTTTGCTTGTGTACACATTCCTAACAAAATTGAGCTTTTGTCAGTTAGAAGAGAAACCAAGATGAAACACAAACTTTATATGATATAAGGATGAAGCAATATCGAAAATAATGACAAGATATTTTCGAAGTATTGTGAAGTAGCAGCGGACGAACTCGCCAGAAGAAGGTCGAGCATGGCAGCTATGGGACCTGTATTCATTGTGCCTCTCCCCTTTGAATACTTATGCAATCTGATAAGGAAACGCACCAGAGATGAACACAACAAGCTATGGGCTGACCATAGCGAGTGTAGGCAGGCCAAGGAGGCACTTTCCTCCATAAATGACCGCTTCACAAAGCAAGCGCCACGACTGACCAAACTTTAATTGCGGAAAGTCATGGCTGTTGCAACTGGCCACAGGTCTTTTAATAAGCATCTCTCTGTCATAGGCGTCACAGACAGTCCACTCTGCAGAGCCTGCATGGAGGAGGAAGAGACAGCAACTCACCTGCTGCTAAGCTGCCCTGTAGTCACTGCATACAGAGTAAAACACTTCGAACACCCAGGTAACCTAAGCAAGATAGTCAGTAATACCAGGGCACTGCTGGCCTTCCTCGAGGAGCTGGGATGGATCGAATGAAAATGCTGTCCCACCTGTACGCAAAATACCCGGCTGCCCGGGGGTGGAGGATAAACTGCCCGGGGGTGGAGGATAAATTCGAAAGAGTTACCTCGCCCCCGGGCGCGTAGGGCAGGGAGGAACAGGGGTGGGTTTTAGTCAGTAAGAGTCTGACACACCCTTCCGCTCCACCCCAGAGCGGAAAGAGTCATAAGATGATTTCCCACCCCCCAAAAAAAAAAAAAAAAACCTGTACGCAAAATACGCACCTTGAGCGGGGAGTGGCGGAAATTAGCCCGACATACATACATACATACATACAACGAGAAGTAGCCTCCATTAACACATCCTACTATCCTACTAATATTAAAAATGCAAAAATTTGGATGGATGGATGTTTGTTACTCAATCACACAGAAAGGCTGAATGTATCTGGATGCAATTTGGCACAGAGATAGATTAGGTATAGTCTGGAATAGTAAATAGGCTATAATTTATAATGGGAAAATACTAATTCCACGCGTGCGAAGCCTGCTGGCAGAATCTAGTTTGATATATTGGGTGTAAAAAGACAGTTTCCGAAACCGAAAGTCACATATCCTGCCCATTATTTGGATTTTATTTCCCACTAGCTCGACCATACCTGGGAATCCAATGGTTTTGGAGATATTGAAGGTCAAAGTCACAATTTTTATTTTTTACTTTGAATTCCAAGTGTTTACTAAACTTTTTCCAAACAAACATTACCTGAATTTTCGATTTTTTTTTTCGAAATTACGGATTTTCAGTTACAAAAACGCAATGAATATCCAACGTATTCGACAATTACCTACGTGGCTTAGAGCGAAGGGGCGGGGTTTAACTCCACTTGCCTGGATTCTCGTTACATTGCGCGCAATAAAAAATTGTTTTCTTTTTCATACTTAAAAATAGAAGTCCTTTACCAACAATAATTTTTGCGCAAAGCTACTTTGTTAGACTACGGTATGCGTAGTTAACGGCTTTGTGATGTGTATTTTTACACACTGTTACATATGCATATACTTCCTTTTACCAGTTACCAAAAGTAGAAAAGTCAGAAACCGTGTACTGCTTCATAAGGATGATACTACACAGACAAATTCAATTTACAAATCTTTTCGTTCGTTCCTTTTTTTAATCAATTAAAAGGTGTCCAACATTCCAGCATGACCAAATAAAAACCGGAGCATATCAACAGCAGCAGGCTGCTTACACGACCTACCCCAACACATGTCGACTAATGAATCAATTCCAACTACAATAAAGGCGAACAATACTTTTAATCTCAGCTAAAGGCCCTTAAACGAAGCCCTTAAAAAAGATAATAAAATGGTAGCAAAACTGTTTTCTTACAGTCATCCTGACAAGTGGCGATGGTAAACAGGGTTTATGGTTCCGAGGGGTGAATTTTACTATTAATTTTTAGGGTTCCGTGGACATCTTAACTGACTTATGGTTTGCGTTTAATAACTACAAAATAAATCTACATGGGTAAATTTGTGGTAGTTCAATCATGAAGACTTCCGTGCCACCGGAAGCAAGATTCCTGTTGTATTTACGCATGTTGTTTTTAGTTCAATGGCTTTATCATTTACTTCGTATAAACCATAAATAGTCTCTTCGACCACTCTCGGTGGGTCCTTAATTTTAGCCTACGACCACACCACTATCTCCAGCCTCATCTTCCTCATCTACTTTACTACTGTTCTTCAAAGTGACCAAACTATCTTCCAACCAACATGCTGCTTACTTTTCTTTGTCATAATATAAGGAACCACCTACAAAAACACCAGGCGTGTTAGCCAAGTTTTTTTAGTGCCTGTCGTAAACAGGGCGCTATTGAAACGTTACCAGCTTGTTTAGCAACATATGCTAGGCGCCACGCTCCTAAAATAATAATGCTTAGCGCCACGGCATAGTGCAGATTTTTTTCGGTTGAACAGAACATTTTAGTTTTTGTGAAAAGCTTCTGTTTCGGAGAATATAAATAGAACTTCACTAGCCGTAATATAGTGATTCTAAAAATTCGTTTTTGTATATATATTTTTTTGAGTTTTCTTAAGTTGCTATATTCAACTTATAAAAGTTTGAGGTCTAGATATTTCGATCGTAATTTCAAACAAAAACTTATGTGAGGATCTATCCTATTAGTATCAGCAGCAGCCAAAACTGATTTTCTATTGATACTGTAGTAATCCTCAAATAATTTATATATTTTAATCGAGTTCAATAGAATAGATTTTAATAGACTATTTGCTAATCGTTTTTATAATAATAATAACGAACTATTGACGTATAATAATAGTGAACAAGATATCCAAAAACACCCCATGTAAATTGTATTATGACCGAATTAACAAAACCAAATTCAATGCAATATTCTCTTTACTGTGATTTTCATCATTTTGCACAAATACTTGCGCAATTCGGTCTTTTGTGAGCGAAATTTATATAGCATACAATGCAATATGACCCTTATTAAAGGTAAATACGGTTGTTCATTTAACCCTATGATTTGAATATAGCGACGAGTTTCACACAATGAAATTATTACCGCGGGGTACGTTAGACCATCTGTCATATTTTTGTTTATACTTAGGAACTTTAATGACATTTTAGTGTGGAATAAAATACGGCTTTTAATGAAGCTATTGTGTTAATAAATGCTAAAACTCTCGAGTTTATCGACTGGGAGGAGTATTTGAATATTAAAACGCTCGTACTTACTCATGTAGTTCTTTATTACTGACAAATTTATGATGTAGCTTTATCCAAAGATTTAATTTTGGCTATGTTAGGAATATATCTTTACAAATTACACACTATATTTATTTATTTTTAGCTTAAACCCATATCTTTAATACTTTTATTTATGATTCATTGGAGACATCGGGAGAACCAAATAAACTTAACACAATATTTTGTTTGGACTAGGGTTATTTCAGCAACGAATTTATTACCTTTGCCCTAAATTCATGTACAAAAGTGGCATAGATGGACTTAAACCAACGAGGCATTCTCTACCAGTCAACAATTGGGTTAAAGATCAGAAATGAAAAATAAATCTTTATCATCTTTATAAGAAACAATTCACGTTGCGTCTATAATATTATCTTTATCCATTCCAGTTTCAAACCCAAATCTCTTTACAAATCTCTCTCCCATCTTCAGTTTCCCAAAGTCCCAACTTATTGGTCGAACTGAATAAAACATACCATGTGTGGCGAACAACAACGCAACACAAATTTATAACGCGTCAAATCTTAAAAATGGCTTCCTTCGAATAGAGATGTATAAAATTAATTGTGTTTAACATCTGCCGACCTATTGTCCTTTTTTTTAGTCGAAACGGTCAGGTTGGTTTGGGTGTTTTTTGATAAATTTTAGGCTACTTGTTTTGGCAAGGTTTAGTGTAAAACAGCATGTTGTTGATTAAGTTATTACGTTCAGAAATATTAGGTTAGAAATAAAAAAAAAAACAAAAATATCTGATACTTACTATGCGATCATAGTTAAAGTTATTTTGGTCTGTATATATAGAGCAATACATTTTAAAGTCATTAATGTAATACTAAATATCGAATACATAAACATTATGTATTTTTTTTTGTTTGATAGGCTCGCGTTGGACCACTTTCTCACCTGCCCCCTTAGCCAAGTAACTTTAATAATAGCGCTAACGCTAACGCTTCGTGCAAAATGTATGGCAAGGACATTACCTGCGGAGAGAACTTTCACGTGATTGAAGCCCAGTAATATTCTTGCCATACATTTTGAACAAAGCGTTAGCGGTATTATAAAAGTTATTTGGCTAAGGAGACTGATAGAGCGCGCTTGCCTAGAAGTAACCTATTAAAATAGTATGCTGTGTAGTGGGCAGACTCTTATATTCTTGACTTAATATGTCGAGTAAACAGGTTGCACTCGTCTAGAGCATATTTTTTTCTTCCAAAGATTAGACATAACACCTGTAGACAGTGGATCATACCACTTTACTTCAAAAACGGATTTAATCCCAGCTATCTTAGTCAGAAAAGCTGCAAAACTTCTATGCTTCATTGTCTGTGTGCTCCAATTTCTTATTCACACATTATTTTTCATGCAAAAAGGTCGCTTAAAGTATCCGTTTTGGGTCCCCATTACTCATTACAACTAGATTTTCAACATTTACGTTTTAGAAGTCCTCAAAGCCCTAACATAACAGTACCTACTTTTTGCTGATTAGTAGGTATTTTTGCACTAGGTATAATAAACACTAAGCCTATGGAACGAGCTGTAAACTTTTATGCACAATTTCGCTAACACATGCTAAGGTGTGGCTAAAAGCCAAGCTTCCTTTATGAAAGTCGAAAATACCGCGAAGAGGCTTTAATATTACGAGTGAAGCCACACGCTTTCCCATTTCATTAAGAATTGTAATCACTTTTTACTTTGCGTCACCGTTTATAAAGAGATTCGTTACTTACTCATGTTATATATTTTATTATGATACTCATCGATATTGAACTACAATTTAGTCACAGCGTAACAAAATTACTAATAATTACGGCTTTTTACGTCAACTCAATCAAAATGTACGCTAAAATTCCACGAAGATTTTAATTATATCAACTTATTCTCTCATCCACAGTATCTTTGTATTTTACCTCCATAATTATCTCTCCGTGTTTACACCAAACAATGTATCAGATTCGCTCATTACCATACGAGAAATCGATACCTACTATCGTAATTATCGAAAACAATGTTCGCTCTTGTCGCGCACCAGATACGATCGTAAACTACGCGATAAGCAACTCAAAATCCAATGCTTATATTACATTTCAATTACCATATAAAATGTTCTTACAACCGCGGAGCAAGACCCATTGCGTCTGTACTGATAATCATCTAATCAGAGATCATTCAATAACTTTTATTCCAAGCCGATCAGACTTACAGCTTCAAAATAAATTCAACTTTAACTTCGCAATCGTAGAGTATAAAATACACTGAAGGTAAAACCAGAAACTTCAAATCGAATCCAGAGTGTTATCTCAAGTTCGTTTCGTTTCCAATGTGTCATTGCTTGAAGAACATAAGCAATCGAATTTGACATTTATCTCTATCAGTGTAAAGTTCGTTTTAGTTCGATATCGTAGGGGATTCGAAATTCGAAACGCAAAGCGATGTCGATGTCGAGACGCTGCACCGGAGAGATGTCAGTTAAAAAAAGATGCAGTACGCTCGGATATGTGTACTTTGATATTTTTATTTTTTAATGGCTCTCAGTCATAATTAACAGTGATTTTTCGTGTCTTGTATCCAATTCAGTTACTGAAGGCTCATTTGTGACGATTTGAAGCAAAGTAACAATTGTATAATTATGAACTACGGTTGATACTACGCGATTGTTATGAATGGGCATGATGTTAATTAACCCAAAGCTAATAAAACAAAGTCTTCTGAACATAGGACCAAACAATTGAAAGCGGTTTTCTATTCAGTGATACATAAAAGCTGCCGAAACCACTTGTTCGTGAGCACGCCACTAATTCAAAACAAAAATTCCATCAAAATAAAACAACATTCTGTTACATTCAAAGATTTATTACAACATCGTTACCACAATAAAGTTCCCATTGTTTGATTCGTAATTAAAAGGACTACACATCATCGTCATCAACAGTCCCTTGATACCAATAAAAACATTGTAGAAACTTAACAACTTAATTACCTACATCTGTTAAACTCCACAGACGCGATTTACAATGCACCTTTGTGTCGTAATAAATTTTAGTGAAATAAAACTTTTGCGGTCGGAGGAGACGAAAAAAAGGTTTATAAGAAAACAAAGGGCAGAATGAATTAAACAACATAATAAGATTGAACACCTGCGGATATAACGTCTTCATTAAAAATGAAATAGGGACGTGGAACAGGTGCCATGATTGGTGCTCCAAAATCCGCTATGTCTGTTGATCCGATGTTCCGATGTGCCTGTATCGTTTTGTTTCCTTTATCATTATTATCTTTCTTAAGTCACTGTTTAACTTCTGCGTCTTTTTGGTTTTTTATTTTATTTTTAAACTCACTTTTATTGTCAGTATTCTTATGATTTTTTTTCATTGATAGGCTCGTACTTGAAATATCTCACTTTTGTGCACTAGTACTTAAACTATTATTGGTTTAAAAAAATGATATTTTGTTATTTATAGCCTATCGTTATTGTCATTAAAATTAACTTTTGCTTCATTAACGTTTTTTAAAGAAGATTTTTCGCAAGTTACGCTTTTTAAGACATGATCAGAAAGTTTCCTTTACGGACACAAATACAGATGCCATCTCGATACAGCTCGATTCAAATTCGCCGTCTACGCAGATGTCGGAAAATGATGACGTAGGATTCGTAAACGATGTAGTGGGATGCTCGTTACTAGTTTATGTGCGAAAGGTGTCATCTTTTAGCCGGTGCTTTATGTTATATACGCTTTTTAAGGGAATATAAATTTAATAGTAACAAGACTTCTATAAATACGTGGAGAGTTTAAAGCTCTTTTTAATGTTATACTAACTGACCTGGCCAACTTCGTACTGCCTCAGAATCAATAAACAAAAAAGCCGTTCCATACAAGATGTATGAGAAAATATTTTGTTTTCGTACATTTTTTTTTGTGAATTGTTCCGATCTTTTAATATTTAGTTTTAATCTAACAAATCAAAGATTTTCAGTGACAATGACAGACAAAGTCATTGATGTATCAATGTCAATGTCTCCTCAAAATAAATAACGACTTGATTAGTTTCAGTCTTCAAACAATTTATTGTCTAAAAGATCATTACGCCGAATTCAGCGACTATGTTTGAAAATTTCTCTAATCAAAATGTTTTTTACAAAACCTCAATTCTTCGAAGGCAATGATTAATAGTCTAGTGACTGGTTTAGTCATATAAGATAATTATATGCTGTTAAATCTCTTATTTTTTCAAATTCAAATGGACTATTAGCAAGTAATTATGGACCATATAATTTATGTTCATTATTAGCATTTTCTAGTATACACACGTTTATTGGTTGCGCTATTAGTAAAAAATATTCTTCGGTGAATTTTATATGGTAATATAATTTGTTTTATGATTGCAAGAATAAATGAATATGGTAAAAATCAAAATACTAACAAGTCTTCATTAGAGGTGAAACACAAAAAGTTAAGACTTGATTAAAATTTATTGACGCTATTAGTCTGAAGTTAGAATTACTCGTCGTAGGAAAATGCCTTCTAAACGTTTCGAAATGAAAATCGTTTGCGGTTGATGAAAGATACCAACATTTACATATCCACTTACTAAAGATGCTGTATTTACATGAAATAATCTCTTCTATTAAGAAGAGATTATCTTTAGCGAGTTAAAACTAAAATCAACTTAAGATTCTCATTCTCATCTTAAGATTCGTCTGCAGCCATGTACCTAGTAACCGTTTCAAAATCAATCCCACTAAGAAGAGTCAAAACAAATTTAATCTAGTTCTCTCATTTCAAAACAGATCTCGTATTACTACGAAGCCATCGGCGGTAATTACTTTGCTGCTGTTGACAGGGACGCAAGGAAAGATGCAAGATGGCGACCCGACTGACCTATACGTCAGGCGAACCTAGAAACATCTGTTAGGAAGTTAATTTGACAGGGTACTAAGTGGGAGGATTGATTTTGAAGGAAAACATATCAGTCCTCTTGGTTTGGAATGGAAATATTAGGTAGTTACCTGACTGCCTATTATTGCATTTGCAATATTAATTGGTTTCTCTATACAAAACTTTTTTACTTTCTTTCTACATTGTTAGGCTCGCTCTTGACCACTAACTCACCTGGTGGGAAGCGATGATGTTGTCGACGATGGAGCACGCTTGCCTAAAAGTAACCTATTCACTCTTGTCTTTCTGATGTGATTAAACGTAATTGGTTTTATAACCCATTTTTAGAAAAAACTTCGTCTATTTTGAAAAATATGCTATTAGCATAACCAAAAATTCGAAAATAATTCCTGTATTTACAATATCACAGCCGGTGATCATTATTCCTGCCCTTGACAGGGACGCGATTGGCGGGAAGTTCCAAGATGGCGACCCGGCCTGACCCTTACGTCAGGCACGAAACATCTGTTTTAACATGTCCGACGGGCGGGTAATAAGCGCGTTCGAATTTAGAACGTTTTATTTTTCAGAAGAATTTCTGGCGTTGTTACAAGTTAAGGGAAATGTGCATAATGACAGTTGAATAATTCGTTTTTCAAATGGATTAGCATATATAACACCTATAAATCGGAGGCTGTTGTAAAATTGTCCCCTATTGGATAGTTAAACACCTTATAACCCTAACCACTCATTTTTAAAGTATAACAAACATGCGATTCCACAAAAATCGAGAAATTAATAATTTCATCATGAAGACTGTAGAAAATGCTTTGCAACAAATAATCTTGCCTTGCTTGCATCCAGCAACTTTGTCGGTAGGATGTTAAGACACATGGGACACTTTTTCTTCCTAAGAATTAGTTCCCAGAAACTTAAGAGGCTTACGATGATCTGCTGTCACAAAATTTTTTGTTCACATAATTGATATAGCTAAACTATCCACCCACAGTGGTGACATTTCGTCGTAAACTAGAAAAACTTTTAGCAATTTATTTGATGGCTCAAGCAAAAAATACTTTTGAGACAATGTTTTAAGTAAGGAATTTAAATTAAGACATTTGGCATGAATGTGTTATTTTAATACTGCATGCTTTAAACAGTTTTTCAACAAAGAAAACTTATTATGATCGAGATTTTAAGGGTACCTACTTACGTAAAAACCGTCAATCATTTCACAAATCCAGTAATTTGCTTCATCAGACCGTAATCAGAAGTTTATTCAAACTTGGATCCCGGTAACTGTCCAGAAACCTTCAGATAAGAAAAATGTACCAACATAATCTTTTATAAAAAAATCTTAACTTAATTCAGCCCATAAAGTTAATACAAAAGCATAATAGACGGAGCAGACGACGCTTAATTTCCGCTCGCTTACTGTCTTCTGCCAAAACTGAAGATGTATTCGCTAGCAACTTCGATTGTTCGTCATCCTGTAAGCTTGTTTTCAGCGAAAAATATTTTGTTTACGACCAACATTAGAGCAAGAATAATTATGGAAAGAATTTTCGTGTTCTTTTTCGGTAAAAGGAATTGTTTTTGGCCAAGTATTTCGGACGTTTTGCGCACTGGGCTGCGAAGTAATTTAGGTTAACTAGCAATTTCCCACGACTCTGTTCGCACGTTCTGTGGATAATTATTAGGTCACAATATATCCACGTTTATTATATAAACGATGCATAATTTTTTTTTGCCACCATTTCGATTTGAGGCCAATTTTTGCTGTTGTTTGATATTCATTTATTGGTTAAAAAGTTGCAATATAGTTTTAGTTAGTTTTAAGAGCAAAACCACTATTTTGTAATTACATTCTAAAGTTCCAACGTGTATTAAAAAACGACCCAATTTTTAACAACAACAATTTGCCGCTAAATTTTTGTACGGGGCTATCTAAAAGGACTCGTTGGGGTCAATCTAGAACACTAAAAGCAGAATATTTTTGTTACTTTTCTAGCCTATCTTAACCTAACTAAAAGAGCATGTGAAAGATGAACAACACGACAAAAGCTAGCACCGTTTTAGCCAGCAAACAGGTAAATATTTAGTAAGTGTAGTTATCCCTATAAAATTGCAAAGCTGAAATAATATAACTATGAAAAAATATCTGATTGTTTTCGTTGAAAAAAAAAACCTCAGTTTAAATTTGTAAGCATCCGACTTAGCCACCCTTTATACCTATTAGAAAACTACTATAATGAAACTAGACCCAAGCTAGTATCCAAATAAGATCCCAATCAAAGTCTTTCTAGGTCATTGAAAATTCTATGTCAATATGAAAACTTTGATTTAATGTAGGAGGTATTTGCAAATAGTAAAGCTGAGCTTCATGAACGGAACTCAACCGCTAACAAGTTTAAATAATAGATCGAACCCTTGGGTATGGTAATCAATAATATCGCTTTGTGCTAGGTAGGTAAATTAGTCACTAAAGCCAAACTTACACTATATATTAGTGAATGGTAAATTAAATTGAATATAGTATTAATAAAGTATTATATAGGCTTACGTGAATTACGTAATCATTCAAAAGTATTATTCAAAATCCCATACACAAAATCTAGAGCTGACTTTAAATTATACATTAACACGTCAAGTCCTTCATTAGCAGACACAATTAAAAACCTATTGTTATGTCGACGCGCGGGGCCTGACGCGTTAAATGTGAATATAAGAAAAATATTATTTGACTCGCACGTGAAGGGTCCCGTACGATTTTTTTGTTTGTTGTTATAACGGCAATAGAAATACATATTCTGTTAAAATTTCAACTGTCTACCTACAACGGATTATGAGATACAGCCTGCTGACAGACAGACGGACAGCGGAGGTTTAGAAATATGGTTAGTTACCCTTCGGATACGGAACCCTAAAAAAGATGAAACTACTATAAGAACTATAGATGAAGTAAATACCTATCTCTTAAAAGATAAAGATCAAAACAATCACAAAACTACCTACTATAAAAGAACTTCTAGGCAGTGAAAAACAAACAATTTTTACAACACTCTTTAATACTCCCACTCATATTACAGTCAGCCATTAAAACCCGCAAATTTAACGTTCAAAAACGTATGAATAAAAATACGTTAGATGAGAATACAAAATTTTATGGCCTGTAAAATAAGCTGGGTGGAAAAAATTGGATTTATGATAATTTCGCTGGCTACTAATAAAAATTTGGGTTAGTCTGGCCTCTTGTTATGGGTGAATGTTTCTCTCTCACGAGGGGGTACTTTCGATATAATGTTAACTTTGTAGATTATGCTTGGGTTGATAAAATTCATCGAAGAGGAAATAACCAAGGTGCAACTTTTAAAAGGAATAATATTAGAGTAAAGGCGATACACAGTAAAGAAAATAAAAGAAAATAGTTGACAGTGACTGGGCACTTTGGTAATAGCAACTACTCAAAATATCATGAAAGAAAAATAGCACGTGTTCATTAAGAATTGTTGAAACATTTATTAAAAAAAAACAACCGACTTTCAAATTTTTCAAATCAACTTACTTACAACTTTTTTTTGAAAGTCGGTTGTTTTTTTTGTAAAAAAGTTTTTATTTTTCACTTTTTAGTTGTTATACCCCACAACTAAAAACCCCAATAACATGGAACGTGGAATTTAAACATTTGGAGTACACCAAAACGTCATCGACATAAGCGTATTTTTCGTTTTTGTTCAGTTTCCTAAAAAGCGCTTAAGCAATTTCGATAAAATTTATATGAGACTACCTCGGGAGTATATTCTTTCGGATAAAAAAAAAGAATTTTAAAAACGGTCCACAACTGACGGAGAAATCGGCGGACATACATAAAAAAAAAAAAAAAAAACATACATACAGTCGAACATAGGACCTCCTCCTTTTTCGAAAGTTGGTTAATGAGATGGTTAGGTTGGTTCTCTGGCTAGGCTGAGTCGTAACTATCTTTTGGAATACTTAGAAGATAGTAGCACAAAAACTAACATAATAAGTAAGACTGTTTGTGATGTAATTATGTTAACGCATCCCTAATATACCTAATCATTATAATTCAATAATCGTTTCTCAAGAGTCTTATAAAACTGACATACAATTCACTGTTAATTGTATAAAATAAAACAAAATTTTCTTATTATATCATTTGTCTGTTTTATATTTTAATATAATGAGGCGCTTATTACTTTTTAATATTGCTCTCAAGTGCCATAAAACAAATAATTTTATTTGGACTAACGAACCTTTTAACGATGTATCTCGAAATGCGACGGCATCTGAAAAGAGAATGAGCAACAATTAAAGTATTTTGCTTGTAAAGACATCATTATGAATTTCGGACAGACTTGTAAATTGTACTTCAGAAAATATTTTTGGGACATCTGTGTCAGTTTTTCTTCGCATTTCCGGTACTATTCCCAAATTATTTTGAATGAATCTGATAGCCTTTTTAGTTAGCAAAAAGTCAGTTTCTATATATGAATTAGAAGTCTTGTTAAAAGCTAATTAAGATCGCTGTATATTATTTTACTTTATAGACTAAAAACAATACCTAAATGCTTGAACAATATTTTTCTTTCCTCTGTATTTTGCACTTTACTTATTGGGTGCTTCTAACTATCCCAGAAAACATGTTTTTAAGAAAGAATATTTCGTTTTTGCTTTGCAAAATAGACAAGAGTAAAGTCGTACTACCCAAACATTATTTAAGAGCGTTAAGCTCAACCACAATTGTGTACAAGTTATTGGTGATAGCTCGACCATCGCTGCACTCACTGTAACTAACCACAATTCTCGTTCTAACCCCTCCAACGTATACAATTTGATGGATGAATATTGGGATCTCCATGGATTTCGAATATTCAAGGTTTGAACTTCTATTGGTTATGAATTTAAGTGTTTAAATGTATATATATTTTTAAGTTCTTCTTTAAAATATTACTGATGCCTATGTATTATTAATAGACAAATGATTATTTGAATTAACTATGTGCATAGCCTGATAAATGTATATCGAGGTAATATTTTCTAAGTATGTCTTGATTTCTTTGGTTATTTAGGCTATCAGCAGATTCTGCCCCAGTTATCAGTATTAACAAGATAATTTTCTTCACCAACCAAAAATATGGTTCGAACCAATGACACGGCATCTTCCATGATTAGTAATAGACAAAAACATCCACTAATGATACCCACTTGGATTCCCTTCACACGTTATTCCCATTACCTGGAAGATGCCCATGAATTTCTGTGTTTCCATCTCTTTCTTTATCGTTATTCCTAATATTTTTGTCTTCTTCTTTGTACAAGGCTTTGCCGCAAAGATCTTGTTTAACAATGTTCATGTAGAGAGTATGTCAGTAATACCATTTTTAAGTGTTGATGTTATTTTTGGAGCATGTTTCAGAATTTTTATTATTCTACCTAAATCACGATACTCATTATTTTTCATGGTTGTATAACTTGGAAATTCTCAAATTTCAAAATTTTAAATTCAAAGTCAAACCGGGATAAAAACATTAACTATAAATTTTGCAATTTGCAAAAAAATTGAGATGACCCTTTTTAATGAAAAATATATTGTTTGCATAATTATTACTCAATACAATTATTGTTAAAGCTTTAAAAACACTTTCTGAACCACCAATAAAATAATAATTGTTTCACTTACAATTTAAAATATCAAAAATAATCCAAAACACACACTATTAATTCCACATCACTATACAAAAATTCTTGTATTTGAATTCAAAAACTTTCATTCATATATTGTCACCAAACTTAAATACACGATCTCGAACCACAACAAAACTCACTTAACAGCAAAACCGAGCGTACGTCCGCCCGCGACAAAGCTTCGTCGCTTACTGGAGTCCTTACCGGTGCGCTAACAACAAAACGCACACCATTACAAGTGTCTATGGTACACAAGGCTTGTGTATGTTTTTGTGCATCACCTACAACGGCCACAACTTATACTTCTGACCAAAGATTTTGGTGTGTCCATCTCTGAATTAAGCAATTATGGTTAATTTCGAGGCTCCCCATATTATGTTGAGTCGTGTCGGCGAGAGAAATGTGTTATTTCGTATCATAATTTGTGTGAAGGCATCCGCTTGAGCAGCTGTGAATTATATGCTGTACGTGTAATATATTCGTTATTATTTCTATCTATTATTTAATTCGTTAGATAGACGGTTATATTAAAAAGATATAATAGTTAAAAACTCTGTGGATAAAACTGTTCTGAGCTAACGAAGGATGCTTGTTTGGAGTTAATTGCAGTCTATACATGTTTTTTTAATCCCTCGTTTTTTCATCATCTGCAAGTTTTCAAATTATACGTTTGTGGCTTGCTTCCAATTTACGTGTAGCAAGTTTTTATTCAGTTTTAATACCACGTTTACGTTAGAGCAGCCGTTTGTATCTTGCACCTTAGTGACCTGTTTTACTCCGTCAACTCACTGAAGAGCCGTTTCAAAGAATGTGTCAACTCCTTTGTGATAAAAACGAGTCTTTTTTTAATGGAGAGTTATGAAACGTTACTTCACATTATTTTCCTTTTAAACGAAAGTATTTCTCTTGAATACAATTCCAACTGAACCTCAAGATGAATCGAAAACTTAATCGAAACCAGTGAAATATCAGATTTCATTCAATAATAGACACATTGTGTCTTACAAAGCAATCAAATAAAATCAAAAACCATCAAGAATTCTCTCATTCATCAATCATTCGATCGTTCAATCGTTCATTCGAAACCGTTGTCAATTCGAATTTAAATTTTCGACGTTGAAATTTTAAAATAAAAAAGAATATTAACACTTGAACGGCCCGTACAAATTTTAAATCATAAATGGTGTGATTAATGTTCCCTGGGTTTGTTCCAATGACACTTTACGTCAGCGTTGCTTAATTTGATTGGACGTTTCGGTATATATTACAAGACAAGGCGGGGCCTATTGGGTGTAATTAAAAATCATAGATTGTTATCACGCCAACCAGCCAAGTTTCCGGTGGGTTATAATTGTTCGGAATTCAGTTTTGGAATTAAATAAGTGTGTGTTGTGTGAATGTAGGGTGAAAGTGCGTGTTTTGAATTAAGAATAATTAGATTTGCAGTGAATGTGGGGACAGGAAGCGCATTTTTATTTCGATAAAACAATGCTTTTTATTATGTGCAGGGAAATGGGAACTGTCGACAGCCTGCATAGTTTCTGAACTTTTGTAAAATTAAACGTAGAATTAAAATTATTTCATATTATTTCCATCTTTCATGTTACCAATGTCATAAACAATTATACCTAACCATGTTGCATAAATTGTTGTATACGTGGCAAGTTAAATTACGTGGCGCAGAACCCGAGTTATTACCCAAGTTTAGAAAATTTAACATGACGTACATATATTTTAACAATGTTCCTTCAACGTTAATGTATGTTACACCACCAACGGTGGGAATAATATTACAAGTACATGCCAAGTTTAAACGGGAGCCCTTAATGTGCCTTATAAAATACAGGCCTTGATAATGATGTTTTCTTTTTATCGCCATAATTTTCTGGTTTGGTAAATTGGATATGTTTTAAAAAAAACCTTCGGTTAAACGAGCATCAGTATAGCCTGAAAAATAGCCAAAATGAGTGGCGCCAAAGCAGTAGACAGGACACATTGCTCACAGAACGGTCAATGGGGCTGAAAAGTTCTGGAGTGGCAATCGCGGAACCGGAACCAGCGTTGGAAGGTTTAACCACAAGGTGGACCGATGACCAAGTGAGGGTTGCGGGAACCCGATGACTACGTCCAGCAGTGAACGTATTTCAGCTAAAACGATGCTGATAAAACGAGTCACTAGAACAATAACTGGTGAAACTAGGATTTGTGTTCACACCACATCATCGCTTACCATCAGATGAGATACCTAGTGGCCAAGCACAAGCCTACCAAAATTTTAAAAAAAGTTCGTAATTCTAGTCGCCTGTTCAGTGTTAATCTAGGATAGGAGTGCTGAGAACGTATTAACTATCCTTCCTTAAACGGAATTTTAATAACAAACCAATTTTGTTTATCTATTTAGAGTTTTCTCATTTTACTTCTTTAATTCTTATGTTTCAAATTCAGACTCTTTCCTATTTAATTTCTGCTATGTGGTTCAAGTAGAGATGGGTAATCAAACCAGTTCAAATCCGATTAAGTACTGGGTATAACCATCTCTAAATCTATCAATGGGCAATCAACCAGGCATAATCCTGATTAGTGGGTTCTTTGCGTACATTTCTTGATGACTCTCCAATGGCAATTTTTTGCTCTCCCCTCATATTATTTTCTATTCTTCCGCTACCAGAACCACTACTATCTATTTTTAGCCACACATGAAACTAATAACAGCGACATTATCCTAATTCTCCCAGAAACAGTGCAGACTAACATTATTAATAAAACCCATCATGCCGTCAGTTCTAACATTAAGCATAGTAATGTGGGTGTAATATAATACATGCGTGTCATAAGTCACAACACTGCCTTATCATCTCTTGATGAATTATCACTGTGCTCCACGGTTACTCGGTTTTGGGGGTTCAAGTTATGAGCGATGTGAATTTTGAAACTTATCTTCACCTACCTTAGACGTTGTGCTAATCAGCTTTTGAGTATTCCCACTGCTGGGTCATAGGCCTCCTCTTTGTGAGAGGGAATCGCGATTTCTGTATGGGTGGATGTCAGAAGTCTTCGAATTATTGGTTCTAGAACATGCCGGTTTCCTATCGATGTTTTCTTTCACCGTTTTGAAAGCAGTGATGATGAAATAATTTACACAAAGTAAAGTGCCTCCCTGGGTTCGACCTACAAACACGTAAGTTAGAGCCGTGACCACTGGGCCACCATATAGGACTATCAATATTCGTTCAAATAAAGTCACACAATCTGAATATTATTTCATTACTAAGAATAATTATATAGTAAATTAAAAGCGATTTCGTCCGTGTGAAAAAAAAACTATTCCATAAAATGTATCTATGGCACTTGGCAATAGTTTAGTTTGCCAAGTTTATTAAAGAAATATTCACCTAAATTTTTAATAAGTAATCTCTTTTACAATTTAGCATCTACATAATACTATACTTACAGCTTTTGCAATCCAGTCAATCAATGGCTGACTGGATTGTTAATACTAATGCAAAGGCAATTTTTCTTGACCCGACAAGTCGAACTTAACAAATTATGTTACAGTTGCAAAACTAACTCACTAGTCGCTATACTTAGCATCATAACCCCTAAAGTTTGGCTAAATGGCGCAGGAGAACTAATACGAGTGAATTTCTGTCTCTATACATTAACCGTATAGTCCTACGGGACACCGTTTGATATGCAAATTTTGATGCTCAGGTAATATTAGTCAGTGGTATATTGGTTTCACCAGCTAAGTTCACTTTGAAATGAACACAGGCTTCGTTTGATTAATATTGTGCTGGGATTCGATGAGTGTTGGTTCAGAAAGGGATAGGCAATGTTGGATGGGATAAAAGACTTCCCAGTGAGAGAATATTACAGCAATTTTGACGTTGAATCAAAGGATTGAATGTTAATTTTGGCTATATATTAAAGTATCTATATTGACTAATAGGGATGATTCCTGGGTATATAAATAATAACTCTATAAATTATATTATCAAAAAATATTGAACAGTACATATTTTTCGCTTTACGAAATCTATAAAAAAATACAGAGATCGAATCAAAGTTCAGAGGTGGGGACTTGTTACGTCAGTTGTAGGTAGAAAGTGATACATTTTTATGCAGGTGTGATGTCACGCGAAATTTCAACGCTCTGTACCGTCCTTATTTTTTCTTTACGTGACAAAAAAAAAATGTAATTGGTAATCTAACTGCTGAACCAAATATATTTTTTGTCATCTACCTTAGCGTCGTCATACGTATTGTAATCCTCAAAATCTATTTTATGTATAAAATTAAATCTATTAGCAACATTAGTTTCTAATTCTAATTTTAAGTGTTCAGTATTATTAGAAATAAAAATCTACAATTGAATCCCAACACTACTCTGAAACACTAAAGTTTAAATTCAATTAACTCAAAAGTCACAAGAATTCCTGCGTAAAACGAACGTTACAAAATTAGAATAGCATGCTTTAAGTTAATTTATAGAACCGGCAACACTTAATTGAATTAATGTTTCAATTTGATTAATTGAAACCAATTTTGGCTTTTACAACTGAAATAAATCGCGACAGGCATTCATAATTTTGTTTTAAAATTCTGTATCGTGTTTTAAAACGGAAACGTCTTTATATAATGCGATTGTAATTTGTATTATCTTTGATCAAGTATTGTATAATATTGAAATTTAGGCTTGTGATTGTGAAAATGAAGATGAACTATTGTATGTTTTGGTTTTTGTTTTATTAGCAGTGGCCACAGCTGCTGTGTCAAGGAAGGAAAGAAGGAAGTATGAAAGGAAGTTAAATTTTAGAGATAGGCATATCTTGATCTAATGATTGATCTCTTAACCTTGACATAACTTAACCTCGATCGATAGTTCTTCGGCTCTTTGATTTCAAAAGTTCTATGGACAAGGTCTTGCAAACGCTCATATTGAGTTTTAAGCGATTTTTTTTCGAGTGAAGTTCAATGGCTGTTTTAATTATTTGCAAATTGATTCCTAGTGGACATTGTGCTTTAAAATTGGTGTAGTTTTTTTTGTGACTGTTCTCAAGTGTCTAAGCAACTGGAAAATAATCTGGAATCATTGAAAAATGCGCTATCTCAGTAAAATGAAAATGAGAATTTTATTGTAGTATTTATTCACTACCTCAAAGCTTGCCGAGAAGGCTGACTCGACATATTTGCTGCCAAATACTGAAAACATAAAAATGTGTTACATCTGCATTCAAATAGAAAAAAACGACTGCATTCTGTATCTAAAAACTAAAATACTTTCTTAACTTGTCAAATGCTCCTATCTTCATCGTCTACTTATAATTTTCAGATCACCTGTTACTGCCATTTGACCTTCAACCATGTTTTTATTTAAAACCGTATTCTTTAATTGGTTCAAAGTTTGACAAACAGTCTTACCAAGGGGTATCGTATTACCCAGTAACTGGGTTGGGGAGGTCAAATAGGCAGTCGCTCCATGTACTCGTAAAATACTGGCATTCTTCTGCATCCGATTAGACTGGAAGCCGATGCCAAAATATTTGGGAAAAGACTAGGCAGATTGATTCTTTAATTGGTTCAATTATGTTTAGTACCGTTATTGAATCGGCTTAATTATTTACACAATATTGGAGTATATATAGATGGAAAATCCACAGCAAGATCCTTCATTTTCAGAATATTGAAAATGATTGTTTTCGGCATTTCATTCCCAATTATTATAATGAGCATCACACAAATCCTAAATAACATGATTTAATATGCAAATCTGAGTACAAAATTTGTACTAATTTAGAGAGTCTATTAACGTTCAAAATAGTTAGTGTTACATTGCGCAATTTGCGTTTGTTGGAATGCAAATTGTCATAATGAGGACGGAAATGGGTGTCGTTCATAATTAATATCGTATTGGTGTAGTGTTTGTTACTAGATGTGAACTAGAGCGGTGAAGGGAGGCAGTTAATTTGAAGGAATGAAAGATTAACGTCAAATATATGTATGTGTGTACATGCGAAATGGACACAAAATTTGAAATAAGTATATTAAATGCAATGATTTTCTTCGACGATATAGCTTTGAAGAAAATCATATCTGTGTTTCATGACAGCCTGGTGGTATTTAAGACAATAGCGAATAGGTTACTTCTAGCACAGATAATATAATACTAGCGCACAGATGCCTCATCCAATACTAAGAAACGGTACTGCCATTTTTTTTTTTTTTTGTGGGGTGGAAAATCATTCAATGACTTCTCCCACTCTGGGTGGAGTGGGAGGGCCTGTCAGACTCTTACTGACTAAAACCCACCCCCGTTCCTCCCCTGCCTTAGTGCCTAGAACCTATCAACGTCTCTGTCAAGGTAGACCAATGATCTGCTAAAGGCCACGGGAATCAGCTGGATGCGAGACGCACTGGACTAGTCGATGTGGCGATGCTTGAGGGAGGCCTATGTCCAGCAGTGGACATCTTTCGACTAAAACGAAGGAATGTATATGCAAAATTATAAAAATTCTAACAGATCCTTACTAGATCATACATTGATAGGATAAATTTTAAACCTTAGAAAAGTATTTTGGTAGTTGGTAGAAAAACCTCGTTGACTAGAAGAGAATATCCGTAGTATAGAATATACCATTAAGTCTGCCTTTGTACCTTTGTGCATGACTAATAGAAAAATTAAATGTAGAAATAGAAAAATTAACTAATAGAAAATTAAATGTAGTGGTAGGTTATACACTCATTGACACGTACAGCTAAGGAGTGGAATTCCCTGCTAGAGTCTGTGTTTCCTGATAGTTACAACTTGTTACTTCTAGGCAAGCGTGCTTCATCTTCGACCATGTGGTCGATCGCTTACTATCCGGTGAGATAGTGGTCTAACGCAAGCCTCAAGCCTATCAATGATGAAAGGGTATCTTTATCAATCTTACTTTAAATACTAGATAGTTACTTCAGTGGAATTTATAGACCTAAGTTATAATTAAACACACCTTAAAACGTCGTTTTTAACTTGTTAGTTCATTTAACGTGTCCTAGTCCTGACATTCTATATCTTGATAATTGCATTGCAGCTAATTCTATTCATCATAATTAAATGTCAAACTTAATTGAACCACTACATAATTACCTACATCGAACAATTAAGCTGTCTTATTATAAAATATTACAATTTCATGTAAATTGTTCACACAATCACGATTATTATTATTTGCAAAGTCAATTACTTTGTATGTAACTAATTAAAATTGATGTGATATTTTTGTTGCAAGTTGGATTTGATTGGATTGCTAAATACATAAGAGTATTATAGATAATAACTATCTTTGATTTATTATTTCAATTATTAAAATATGTACTGCATTTTGAATAAATTAAAATTAAACCATTATTTAGGCTATCGTTCTTGATAATATTTTGGTCCAGATTTAAATAAACTTCACTCATTATTAAAGTATCGAAAAAGAGAATCTATTTTCCCCTCGAACTCTATTTTCAAACCTCGAATTTACAATTCGAATGTAATTCCAAATGTCATCGACGACAATACATTCATTTGGGGTGACATTCTCGCATTTAATACCGACGCGATATTCGGATGAAAAAAAAACAATAAGTGCGTTGTGCCACGAGACACAGTAAGTGTAATTTATGTGGCTGGCTCTAGATATAATCTTACAGAATCCTGTGTACAGGCAGTTCCTCTTGAGTTATTTCGTTGTTGACCCGATAATTCCGTGGAATGTTACTTAAGCAAACATCGGGGTTTTCCTTGTTTTGTGTTTAGGCTATTGCATTGAATTGTTTTCATATTTATTTGGGTTTGGTTTTTATGGGAATATTATTTTAGTTTCACTACTTCTGTTACCACTTCAACACTATTTACTTCTAATTTTAGTAATCATTAATAGAACACCACATGGAATAATAATGATCCAAAATACGAAAGGAATTGCCAAAATTGCACCTTTCCACAAATCGGATCTATTTATTCTTCAAAGATTAGAACTATCTCACTGCCATTGTTTCTTGCCTATCCCGTAAGGACACTTGACGACACAATGGTCTGAATAGAAATCTCTAAATCAACACCAAGTTCCAAACAAGGTACTTTTACTACACTTTCGATAGTACTTCAACCCACCCTTGTACTAAAAGAAAGCTTGAACGACAACCGGCGTCACTCAGTAGCTATACATCCATTCCCTTTTTTGCTTCCCTTTTATTCCTCTTTTTTGTCGTACTTCACTTGTTGGTTTTGTTAAGAATGTAAAGGAATTGACGTCTCCATCGCGATTCGTCACGCTTTACCGTCGACGCAGTGACGATGCGATTTTTTCCGCCATTAAAACGAATATAAACCTCTGATTATGGAATTAAGGACCTTAACATGCAGTGATAAAGTTAGTTTTCCATCGGTAATGATTGTAGTATGGCGTAGCTTAAAATATACAAGAGAAGTAGCATGAAGACCCCTCATAGGGAGACATGATGACTTAATTTCATACGTCCATTTGGTATGGGTGCAAGTTTTGCATATACTTTTTGTAGCCTTGAGCGTTTTCTAGAGATTGTAGTGATATAGAGTCTTAATATAGGCACTAGGACTACAAAAAAACTGATTGAATCATTCCGACTCGATTTTCGCCCGCAAATTGCTTATTGCAGCCATGTTTTTAATTTTGGTAGTTGGCAGTAGTTATTAAGTTTTTTGTTGTTGTGAAAGAATTAGTTATTAAAGTTGTATGAACTTCGAAATGTGTTTCGAGTTTGTAAAGCGTAACTTTTTAATTGGCGTCGCTGAAAATATAAGAAATTAGAGATGTTAATAGAGAGATTATTTTGTTAAAGTTTAAGGTTTTAGATAAAATACATAAAAAAGTTTTTATATAACACTTAAACTAAACTAACTTTATCACGAACATATTTTCTTAAACGTTTGGTCCCGATTAATAGTCGTGACATCATCATTAAACTGAGTCTCATCAAGGACCCAGCTTTGGTCTTCGTATTTATCTTAGTAACTTAACAATTTCATAGTATTTGCGTTCGTTACACAACATTTACATTTCGTTTGCTTAGTTGGATAACTTGTTTTAACTTAAAGATAGGGCTGGCAGGTTGGGGTCCTTTCAAAACAAAACTAGCACAAGCAAGCCAAAGCTGGCTTTAATAACTCGGATAG
This sequence comes from Polia nebulosa, assembly GCA_951329385.1. NCBI lineage: Eukaryota > Metazoa > Arthropoda > Insecta > Lepidoptera > Noctuidae > Polia > Polia nebulosa. The sequence goes on from OX589602.1 coordinate 26,539,818, forward strand.
TAGAAGGTGGAAGTTCAAAGAAATATTGTTTTTTATGAAAAATATCTAAAAATGCTTTAGTGAAACCTAAACTTATATTATGAAATAATACATATGAGTTAAATAGATATAATACCCGCAACGAAAAACTACTACATAATAATGATAGAACTTTTAAAAACCTTAGTTTTAAAGTAAAATTCAAAGTTGTGATAGCCCTGTATGAAACAGATGGATGTGAATTGAGACGTTAGTCCGTCTTGCAACCTGTAGGGTCCGATGTTTTATTTCTTTTAGCCCTCAACTATAATGGCTCTTTTTACTTCACCTTTTTTAGGTTTATAAGTTTAACTTTGTATGAGAATGCTCGTTAATTTGTTGTTGCAACGATCCTGCAAATGTAGCGAATGTTTTGAAGTAAATGATACTTTTATAAAACAAACATGTAGAACTAAATTGAAGAAGAAATAATAGAATAATGTTATCTTGAAGAAGATTTGGCAATGGATGATAAGTGATGAAATTAAGAGGGTAACCAGAACCGACTTTGATACTGACACCATTAAACTGCAGAATACTGATTACTTAAAACACGTTACAATAAATAAGGAACCTAATCGTAAAATTTCTACTCACAATGAAAACAGAAAACATCTCTAGATCCTCCAATCAAAGTAGATAAACCCACTGCAGTTGAAGAAAAAATTGCTACCCAAGTAGATGAAGTACTAACAAAAGTAACTAGACCAGAACACAAAGTTGAAAAAGGAAAAGATAATAAAAAAACAAAAGATGATCTAAAACAAAACCATGTTCTACAAAGCACTAAAACAAAACTTGACCTAACAAGTGTCCACAATATTCTTGTTATCGAACAACAAGGATGATCAACAATTCTGCTGCAAATCGATGTGTTTGGGTGCGCGCCAACTGAGCCTTTGATTTAGATAGTACGATAAAAATTTGGAGTGTGTCAGTAGGTTTTTTTTGGTTCTTTTTATAATCGTATTTTTTAATAACTGCATATTTTAATGAATTCACTTTGTATTGTCTTATTAAAACTTCAAACACAAAGGAGTACTAATGCATTAGTTTTAGGCATTCTCTACCAGTCAACCAAGAGATTATTATAAAGAGATTACTTTACCAAAAATATTGAAAATACTATTACAATATTTAGATATACCATAATTCATGATTTTATGGCTGTTTAATTTCTTTTTTTGGTTAGGTACCTACTCTTCCGTGCTTCTGTCACCTCACCTTATTAAATTCACTCACTACCCCTTTCAAGGAGAGTATTTATCAAAAGTTTTAGATGTTCGCCATCAAAAGTTTAATAACTTAAATAACCTTGTCATTTCATTCATCTTTAATACTCACTCTCACTCCCACTACCTCAGTTCCCATACCAAAAGTTAAATAAAAACGTTTTCCAAGCCCTCCATACAAACAAACTGCTTTTTGCTAAGCGCATATCGTTTTCATTACATCGCGAGCAAAAAAAATAATCGGTCAAGTGCGTTTGGTAACCAAATTTGGGCAGGTTCCATTTATTTTTTGTTAAAAACGGCTGCATTCTCAACTTTTAACCAAATTTTCATTTCCTGAGACCACACGCGATTTTAGAATAGCAGTCACATTTGGTTTACAATTAAGATGTGCTTTTGGTTTTTATGAAAGCCAAAAAATAAATTTAATGATTGGCCTGATAATTGGCACTTTCTTTCACTATACAGGGTGTAACGGAAAGGTGTGGTCATATTTTAAGAACTGCATCTGCCCATCAATATGAACAACTTTCTTCAAGAAAACTTGATGAAATTAGGAATAGGAATACCAACAACAACACAAATTATTGGCTATCTCCCTCTATTTGAGACGATCTCAGGCGTTTTGTATTGCTTCGAAAATCTTGGTGTTTAGGTGATAATTAACTTGATCAAACCATTGTATAGGGCCTCTGGGTCTCTTTTCTTCATATTATGCTAGTGTACTACTTAAATTTGGTCCTCATGAGATAAAAGCCGTATACCCTCATCAATATACCATTATCATTTTCAGACACCCCTCACAAAAAATACGTCCATAACTAAACTTCACATAAAACAAACACAAACAAATCATATAGGGGTTAGCTATCTTATCGCGGAACCCTAAACATGAAGGGACGTTCGCGCCGCGGGCTCTGCACGTATATAATAATTATTGTTAGACAAGCATCGCACTCAAAAACGCCGACAAATCAACACACATGCACCCTGAACCACTAAAACGCACACATTTACATATGACACACACAAAACTGGCTATTTTACGCACACAAATTCAAATTTCAAACACAATGTGGCGCGTACGCATTCTCTTTTTTACGCACACTAATAAAAACTTTATTCGCGTTATTAAGCCCTGTTACACACACGCGTTTCAACATCATAATTACGAGCGCCAGTGGCGTGCGTCGAGATGTAACAAGCTTAAGCAAAATGGCCGCCAATTTTATTTTTTATATGAAAGGTGTAGGCTTAATAAGTTGATGTTTGAATGATGGATACGGATATTGAAATTATGTGTTGGATTCACGCGTAGCGTATTATTTGTGGGAGATGGAACGGGTTGTGTTCGTGATAGGTGTGTTACCCGTCACTACTTGTGCTACACAAGTTTTTAATTTTGTTGTGCGTTGGTTAATTAAGTTGGGTTATAAATATAAGTCGTTTGTATTCTGTTCATGTTTCTATTGACACTTTCTTTCTTTATAACTTTCATTTTGCTGTTTACATACCTACCGTATTTCTATATTTGGGCAAAGTCTTTAATAATCTTACAAGACAATTATTGTATATTTATTGGTATGATCAGAGGGCTGGCTCGTTCTTTGTCGAAATAATTAGCATTGCCATTCAACGTGGCAATGCTGTCAGTCTCCTGGGTATGTTTCCAGATGACAGCGATGTGCTCCTCCACATCTATATCAACGACTGAATATATTTTAGATTGTAAATTTAGATTTAGAGTTAAACTGAGGTTGTCATCGGTCAAGTCTTTATCAATTCTCCCTTTAATGAATTCAAATGTGACTTCCGCTGTGATAACCCTATCGTTAACACAGCCTACCTATATGAATAAAAGCACAAAGATTAAACTCTTGATACCCCAATTATCCCAAACAAGACAGCCAAAATAATCAGTCAAGCCCCGAGGTTCCGTTCTTATATGATAATGAACTCAAAGAATTAAGTTCGTTTGGCCACGACGGTAGCAGGAAACATTTAAGCATGAGTTAGTAAGTGATTATCATTTATTAGTAAACTAGACGTACGTTAGAATAAGTAAGGAGAATGCTTGGAGAAATGGTAATTTTTTGAATAAATTTTGTATGAAAAAACTAGTCGGATAATGTGACTGGAGAATGTATTAAAATTTACTCTTTTGTGTGCATGCTATTCTTCTTGAAAGAAAGGTTTTAATTATGTTGTGTATATTTCCAGGCACTTGAAATATCATAATTGTTAAAAAGGAATTCAAATTGGTAGCCAAGTTCTAAACTCAAGTTAATATTGATATTGATAGGGACTCTTTTATCAGGACCTTTTTAGAGGGTTTGATCTTATGGCACATTATAAATAAAAGAAATAAACTCTAATTCGGGTTAAAATATTAAGTCGGGGCTGTAATAACCACTGGGCCACCACTGCTCTAGTCTTCCACAATTCCAAGAATGTATATTATTTATTAAAAAGAAAGCTTAAGTTCGAAACATTTAGCAAAAGAACATGAAACTTCATTTCAAAAATTCATGGCATGAATTTTCGACGCCAAACAGAAAAAAAAATCTTGGAAACGCACCAACCAGTCAAAACAACAAAGACGAATCGGGTAGTGAACACAAAACAGTAAAAAATAAACAAGAAAATTTCTTTGAAAACGCCTCGATCCCTGATAACGTCAACGTAGAAAAATAACAAGAATTAAGCACTACTAAAAGAGTTGTCGACCAAATTAAGACAAGCAAGAAAAATAAAGTAACAAATAGATAATCTTGATTGTAGGAAGAATGAGTGAGTAATTATTAAAACAAGATTATTATCCGAATTGCTAAGTCTTGTCCAAAACGGGTTCCTCCTAGATTAATAACGTACGTCAGTCATTAACACGGTACATAGTAATTGCCTGGCACTATTATGATGAATTGTCTAGTTTTTGTGGGTAGATTCTCACCGGCTACTTTTTAACGCTTGGAGGGATTTTGGTAAATTAACATGGGTACATTAGAAGCGATTAGGTAAGGAATTTCCTATATGCTGGTGTGTGGATGAGAAAATAAAGGTATTTGATGTTTACTATTTCAGTTGAGTATTTTGATGATTTACGTAATGTCATAATCAATAGTAAATAAAAAAGCAACTCACTGGAGGTGGTTTGATTCAATGAGTTTAGAATCAGTCATCAAAAAAAAAAAATAGTACAACAAATCATAAATAAAAGAGAAACGATTAATTTCATCATTTTTCACGTCTTCTTGATAAAAACAACGACCCTTTATACCGACAAACAATCCTTCAGAGAATATGATAATGTGGCGAATAAAAATATCCTTTTCGTTGTAACTAATTCGTTTACGAATGCCGACGAAGTCACAAAAGAACTTAAGCCCTGTCTTATTTAAATTAGGCTCTAAAATAAATACAACCTGGCTAGGCAACTTAAGGTATTAACACACCAAGAGAGAAACGGACGCGCGATTTCACGCAGCAAATGTGCAAAGACGTGTCCCGGTTTATGAGTGTCACGGTCTGTCTACAGAGGGTGATCAGCAATGCCTCCATGACTGTCTAATGCTTTACTTAAATAAACAAGTACGTTCTCTATGGGGCTTGATTTCACGCGGCAACTGCCGTTCGTTCCTCGTGCCCGTTTTAAATAAACTAGTGGCCTACAACTGCACTCGCTATATTTCGAGCAATTTTTTACAGTCAGCTTTTCGCGTGTTTATTTTTCTGCCCGCACAAATATACAACGACAATTTTATTTCCATATGTATGCACGTAAAAGGTTTTTTTTTTAATATTAGAAAAAATGAATAAACTGTTCAAGTTTTGATAGCAATAATGGCAAAATTTTTCATTCAATAGGTAGAGAATGGTGAAGAGTACGACGTTAATGAACACAGAGTAGACCTGCCAAAATATTGTCAAGATTGAAATATTAAATAGGTACCTACTATTTAAAGCTCATAAATGAGAGTAAAATGCCACTCAACACAATTAACCCAAAAGTAGTCCTCACAGTGTGCAAGACCCTTAAAAGGTTTTTACAATCTGTGCCTCCGCTCGCGAACGCTCTCAACCAAATTGTATTATTTTGCATTTATTTTTGACAAAGCATACTTTAGACTGAAGTTTGTAGATTTTAAAAAAAAATTAATTAGTATACTTAAAATTTTATTCCTTTGTGTTTGCGGACGGTGTCTTTAAAGTCCAGACCGTCTCAAAAAATAATACGGAAACAGGAAGACGATGGCTCATGATGGTTTTGTTTTGTCTGTGCCTCTCCTTCGGGTGTTTACTGGAAAATGTTTCAGTATCTTTGTTGAAGAGGTTTTGGCATCGTGTAAGAAGCTTGCTTACGAATATCTGTTTTCATGTTTAAAATCTGCGTTTATTTCGAGCCTTTTCCTGGAAGAGAATTTCTGATTGGAGAATAAAAATCCACATTCATTGTAACTCATTTAGTAATATTTAATTCAGTCATCGATAACTAACAGCCTCACATTAAGTTCGTTTATAATAGAGTCAGCCATAATTCTCTAAAACCACTCTAATATGCAAGAATCTCTATTAATCTCTAAAACCATAAGTTTCCACGATTAATCACGTGACCATGTGAATCTGTTTCTGGTACATTTTCATAAAATTATCATTCGAACACGTTTCAACACAAAATTTGTAGTAAATTGCCACACTATCGCGACTCAATTACCAAAAACTCATTTGAAATGTCGTTTCGAGCGATTATTAATCGATTGAAACTACATTTCATCCATTCGATTTGAATTGATTTTCGATTCCGTTAGCATAGGTGTGAGATATATTTTTATAATCTTTAGCGTATATATCTTTTTGTTATTTATTATTTACATCAATTAACCCTTGTACGTGGGTTACATTAACATATTAATATGTTTCGAGATCGTAAATTATAGTCGTTTGAATGTGGTCAACTGTTTTTATAGTGCGCTAGAAATTGAGACTGATTCAATTTATAATTTTGACGTTATGCTTAGTTAATAGTTTTTTGCTCATGGACCATTTTTGTTTTAATTACATAAATTTAAGCAGATGATTACCTTGTGTTGTGTCTGTATTAGTTAAGTGATTATTTGGTACCTATTACTACATAATTAACAGGCAATGATTAATGATAAATATTTTAGGTAATCTTTTTTACGTCGGTTTAGAGTATGGTTAAGAATGGTTCAAATATTGCAAAAAAAAAACTTTTTGTAATGGCTAATGAAAAAATACTTTTTTAAGGAAGCTGCGTTCTAGACTAAGCTATAGTAAAATACACCTACTTAAGTAATTACAAGGATTGTTTATTTCATTTATCCTATACATGATTTTTGTAACCGAGATTTTTACTAAGCCTGCTTAGATATATATTCTCAATACTGTCATTCAAAATATTACACTCGAATTATACACTACACCGGAACCAAACTTTGCATCATAAGAAACCATACAAACTTCACTTTTGAAGCTCAATCACCTTCACGATACACGAACGAACTTGCGCAACAAACTATTCAGAAAACTCTATTGAATACACTATTTCTTTTAAATAATTTTCTCACGATTTATACACTAGCTAATTAAGTAAGGGTAATTAACACGTTTATAAAATAATGTGCAACACATCATGTTATATAACAGAGTAGAAATATATTATTTTATTAAGACTTCATAATTTTTGCGAATCGGATGTATTCAACTCTGTGTTCTCTTCTCTAAAGATGTTGAACACTACAGGCAGGATATTTGGTTTTTTGTTAGTAGGTTACCTAAAGAAGCATGCAAAAATTTTATGAAAATAGCAACACAAAGCTATCGCAATTTTAGGCCGCAGTAAGGTAGAGATTTGGCAGATGTTTATTTACCACACAAAATCGCAAGGAATTAATAAAGTTGTATACTTTCGGTTTGGCCACCCTGTATATTGACAGAGTTAAGGTTGAATATAAGGGAATTTCAAGAACATTATTTCCATACTGAAAAGACGAACACGAGCCCACCATTTTTGTTTACAAAGTCTGGCAGTGCCAATGTTTTATTCGATCACTGCAACGGCTTTCTAATGTCTTCGAATTTTCCCCCAACTCTTTTATCGTTAACACACATGTGCTTAACAACCTTAACCGCAACATCCTCAGGACTTTTACTTATTGTCCAACCGTGAAAATACTTATTTGGCCCAACAATAACCAAGCCCTTAAGTTTACACCAGTCTTTGGCTGTCCGAGCCAAAATAACTCCATACAAAGCCGCCGCCAGGGCTCGGTTCCCCGAAACGCCTCGTACAATTTGTCCTGCTCGTTCGCTTGATATCTAAATTAGTTCTATCTTTTTTGTTTCGTCTCTGACGGCTCAATTAATGACGTGAAATCTCAAAGGTCTTATTCGCTGATGCTTCGTTTCAACGCGAAATGGAGTGCGGCTGCTTCACTGTTTGTTTTGGGTGGGTTAGCATGTGATGTGTTTATTAATTCAATGTGATGGTTATTAGAATTTGTATCTTTAACTGCATGAGTATTACTTAGAGAATCTGGTTTTGTTAAACCTCAAACGTTATATTCGTTAATCTAACATTCTGCTAGTAATTTCAACAAAAAAACTACAGATTCTTTGCCATCTTTATTGACTCCAGACGCTATAGTTTATAAAGATTCATGTAATAAATGAGAACCTCCTCGAGCTCCTTGAATGAGTCCAATCAAAAAAGTCAATATTTCATACTATTTACAAGCCCATTCAACCATTACTTGGGTTTGGAGGCAAAAACACAATTTTCTGCCTCAGTACGTTTCAGCAAAATGAACGAAAGTAGCTGGTCAGAACTTATTACCATACCGAATATACTGGTTCACTGAAATGTCACATACAATATGGCTAGGTCATATGCTATGCATATGCGAATATTTATCTGAGTATTGTTCATGTTAAAATATTGTATTATCCCTGGATAAGACTATTCAATTTAAAAAAAAAAAAACGTAAATATTGATGAAGCATCGAATGAAGCCACACATCACAATTCAATAGGAAAACCATACACGAATGAACCAGATGATTGTGTGGACAGAAACATAAGTCTCTTAAAAGGTTTGGCACTTTTTACAGCTAGCTTATAGGGAGTTTAAATTGTTTTAATGAAATAATAAGGCAGGCATTTTAATCCTACCCGGGCCTGCGGACGGTGAGTAGTGGGTAGCTCACCGTCCGATCAGCACCAGGCCCGAGAGTAGACAGCGCGTAGTGTTCCATGCGCGCCTCAAAGAGTTGTCAGCAATCATGACGGGGCCCGTCATGGCCGATGCCTGCCCAGGGATTGTGGATTAATTGGAAACAGAGTTACCGCGCCCCTAGGCACTCAGGGCAGGGAAAGAACAGGGGTGGGTTTTAGTCAGTAAGAGTCTGACACGCCCTCCCGCTCCACCCAGAGCGGGAGATGTCATTGGATGATTTCCCACCCCAAAAAGAAAAAAAATCCATTTTAATCCTTAACAATTCAACATACTTTGTATCCCAGAAAAGCTAAAAACTTTCACACATACCTAGTTGAAACAGAAAAGTCAGCTAATGGTTCCACAAATTTATTTCATACCAAGTTTGGTCATAACATGTTGGTGATTACAGTACAAAGCAATAATAGGTAAGTGATTCCAATAGTATTTTATCTACTTGCTCAACTGGCAATGTGTTTTTGTAGCCCATTCAATAAACACGGGCATATAAAACAGTTTGTATGTCTGGAACGTGATTACGCATGAATGTGTCGCCATAATCTTAATCCGCTGTATAAGCAACCGTTTGGCAGTAAAAATAAATGTTTACTAGTGTCGCGTCTAGTTAATGTTTTTATATTAAATTTTGTATTGGCAGTTTTAAATATGTGTAAAGTATATTATAAACTTAGGCTCAAGATAAAGTAACGTTCTATCCGGGGCAAACGTAACGTTAGTCTTATTTTTTTTTGGATTTTTGACGAACGTTATCATCGCTGGTAGAATGTCACTTCGTGTACAGTCTAAAGTCTGTGCAAGGCCCACGCAAGTTTTACCAGGAATCTTACAGGAATGTCATCCATCTGGATGTTGTTTGGCCGACACTCATTTTACCACATAGGCAAGGAAAGCATGGAAAATAAGGAACAATATCTATACTCTGTAGTAAGTGGAACAAGGCTGCTAGTAACAATAATGACTTATGTACCTGCTCTTTTGAAGTCTATCAGAGATTTTTTATTTTATTTGAGATGGGTTTGCTTTTGACTCTAAAATAGGTCAGAGGTGACAGCGACAGAGTCAACGATGGAGCGAGCTTACCCGGAAGAAGCCTGCAAGATTAAGATACTTACTGCATCATTTTTCAGACATCTCTAAATCCTAATAAGTATGTTTTAATACACTGGTGTTCCTCTTTTGTCCTTCCAATTAACCTATTACATACCTGTTCAATAACAAACCCAAACACTTATCATTCCCTGAACCACAATAGCCAATGCAAGCCAATTCCCGGAAATAGCCAAAACATTTAATACGACATTAGCAATATCCCGTTCTGAATTCGCGTGACTAATAAATTGAGTTAAACCAGTAACTATGGGATATTAGTATCTATTACAGAAATAGATAGCCTGCAATGCCTAGGTATGGCAACTTTGGCGTAAATCTTGATCAGAGACACGCACCTGTTAATCGCATGGTAATAGGAGGAACGTGGGTGTGATTTGAAACGAAATAACGCTTCGTAGAAGATGATAATTTAGTTTTGATAAATGAAACTATTAGAAACGCCAAAAAAAGTAAAAGAAGCTGCAAATGTAGGTACCCTAAACCTCATCTTTTTAAAAGCTGTTGCAGAACGCCCAACTGGAGGAAGATATTGAAACCATATTATATAATTTCAACACAAGAATATTGATGGATCTGAGTTCAGATATTAATGAGGCTTGAACATTGACACATAATGATGATATTTCTCGATCAATTTTAATAATTACGTCAGTGCCCGTGGTATTCCATTGACTTTTAAAGCGTATGTTGCATTAAGTTAGCAATCATAATTAATTAATGAGTCCTTTTAAGTTTTCATTTTCATAATTATCATGAAAATACAATAATAAATATTACTTCGAAATTTTGGCAGCTGCAATTCCGAGGAGCATTTTAAAGTTTTTCATAATAAAATGTGTAATTACGTTATGTAAGTAACATGAAATTCAATTATCGATCGTGTTTAAGTGTTTTGCAGCTGTGCTTTTAGCATTGATCGATGTTCAAGTATTTGTTAATTAAAAGCTTCGTAATGTTCTACTTCCTATCGGTGTAATAAAAATCGGGAAAAGAATAATCGCAGGTAGAGTTTTACACTTTAGCACAAAATTCGAAAACTTAACCTATGATCAGTGCTGACATCCTTTAGAGGCTTGACGAAAGAGCAAGAATGACAAGCAACTAACTATTTTCTATGTTAACTTTTGAAAGCAATAAAATACTTATCAAATAGTAATAAGAAACCAATTACACTATCGCATAAAATGTCTTTTCACACCACCGTTTACGAGTGACGGAAACTGTCAAATAAAATGAGAAGCCGATATTACAATCACTACCAACACCAAGCTCTAATAAAATTGATACCAGTATTAAAACAAATAGATAACGTATATGAAAGAAACGTCAACATTAATGTGCCTTGTCAGTTTATGAGGTGGATGCATTAATATATATTAATCATTTGGGAGCAACTAATAAAGGTGAGCCGGAAACGTCTACAAAATATTCAGTTACAACATGATTTCTTTTGGTGTTTATTTATATTGTTGATGATTAGAAAGGTTTGGGAGACGGAAGAAAGAATCTTCAATCTGGAACTAATATGCCAACAATTTTTAAATAAAAGTCCTCCTCCCCAATTTTTAAACTATGTTGGGGTTGGCTTCATGTTTAACCGGATGTGGCTAAATACCAGTACTTTACATGGAGCGACTGTCTATTTGACCTCCACAGCCCAGTCATTGGGTAACACAATACCTTTTGGCAAGACTGCATATAACTTTTCTGCTGGCGTTCACGCTAACGCTTAGTACAAAATGTATGGCAATGACATTACCTGTGGAGAGAATTGTCACGTGACTTATCGGCAGTAATTTAATTACGATACATTTTGTACTAGACGTTAGCGTGAACGCTAACAGAAAAGTTATTTGTATAGGGAGGTGGGGTGGTGGGGCAGGTGTCAGGAGTAAAAATCCTGCATGTATTTAAAAAAATAATCTTGTCTTCTCCTTCTTCTTGTTGTTTCTTACTCTTTTGAAATTCAATGTTGATGATGTTGTTAAAATACACAAGAGGGTCGTGCAAAGCCATAAATACTGCGCCAAAACAACCTTTGAAAACAAAAAACGATAAAAAGTAATTCTGATTCTGATATATTATGACCCTTTAATACGCCTTCAGGCAGAAATTAAAGATGGCCATGATAACAGACGATGAATATTTATTCAGTATTTCGACTTACTGATTATAAAATCACATTCTTTGCCGACTTAATAAACAATTGGCATCGATAGTCGAATTAATGAGGAGACCGGAATTCAGCATGCATTATTTTAAAAGAAAGTACAATATTTTATGAAGAAAAACCCAATGTATGGTTTAAATTATTGAAATAGTTGCAATTTTTTTTTTCATTTCTTTAATCTTTTGCAGGGTTCCGACGTAGGTACAAAAGTACTTAAATTACATGCAATGTAAATGATATTAAATATTCTTTATAGAGCTATTGTTTGTTGTCAGCAATATCTTCGTTGCTTAGTTGTATATTGAAAAATATTTTCCTTCATCGAATATCTCTACTAGAATAATATTTTTTTACTTCATTCTCTTCATATTTTACGTTAAAAATGATTAAATTACAACCTTATATTGTTCTTTCACTAAAGGGAAATCAGCGAAACAATGCTCATATTCATAAAATGAAACCTTAGTAAGGACGTCATGAAAATTAAGTGCTGGATACAAGATCCGACACTGGTGAAATAAAAAATTAATAAAACTCGGCATACATGATAAAGACAACTGCAATCCTCACATAAATAAGTGTTGGTCTCATCTTACAACGACTTGGCGACGTGTAAAATATTGTTATCGATAATAAAACTACAATAATTCAAAGAGCAGAACGACTTTATACTGAATCTTGTCACGTATTGAGAAATTTGAGAACAACATGTAAAATAATCTCGGATGATATAAAATAAGATCGCTTTTATGAATAAATTATAGCAATGTAAAGTATGATAAACGATGGTAAGGACCGTAATGAAACGACATGAGGTGTACAACCTACCACGTAAGTTAGAGACGATAAAATTGAATCTTAACTTGATGTTAATAAAGTTGCTAATGAACAACGGTCTATGAATGATGATGGAACTTGCGTGGATGGATATACGCCTCACATCAAGCGCAGCGGGTGGTTCCGACAAGTAAACTAGTATCTCGCAGTGAGGGTAACGTAATAATCTTAGTATTAACGACCAAGATAACAAGGCACTTATTAGCTGGGGAGCTTGGAACAATGAGTTGGTAGATAGAGTTCAAGATTAAATAGCCGTTGCCATTAATACCTATGTTCATTGAACACTCACGATTCAAATGATTATGTTGTTACGAATAATTAAAGATCTGACGTTTTTAGATCAGGTCATTGGGTTGGTGAAGAATGTCTTACTGGCATAGTGCTAGTTATTATTAAATTGAGTTATGAATTTTAATAAAGTCATTATCTTGGTCTTGAAGTATATGATCTTTTGTTTTTACTATAGCGTGTTCTTGTAGTAAGTCATTACTATTTCCGTCGAGTTTATAGCTCTACTTAATTTTTATGATGCTTCATTTTACGTGTGTCTTAAAATATCTAGAGAACTTAATTAAAATGGTGGTGGTGGTATAAAAATATACTTGAAAATGTAAATGAGACGGATATCATCTTGAAGATTAAGGTACAAAAAATTGTGATATGAAACCTGAGCTGGTGTGTCATTAAATTGCCTTAACGAACATGACAGCACAAGCTGACATTGTAATAATATTAATTGTATTAATTATAATCAGAAAAATATGTACTAAGTGTTCTACAACAGTAACATTAAATGTCAATGGGCGGATAACTAACAAGTTTGTTTTTATTAGCTAATTGGTATTTTATGCCATAGAGCTTAGTAAAAAACCTCTAGATACCTAATTATTTAATATCATTCACTAAACATAGACCAGTCGTTGGTGTGCCTATACGAATAAATTAATTAATTAAAGCTTTGCTTGGAATAATTAACAACCGTAGTTTTAAGGGATATATTCGCTCTTGGTATTTCGATTATGTTACTTGAACCTATTAAGGTGGATACTTATCCTGATTAGAGAACCTTTCACGGCAGCCAAAGCCAAGTCCCTTATCAACGCGCAACTTAACTAGATAAAACAATTCAAAAAAACCAATTCACGAGATATGATTTCAATTGAAAAACACGTAGAATTCTCGTCTCACAAAGCATGCAGGTATTATTATGAACATAATGCCCGGAGGTTGGAGACAGGTGACAAAAACTGTTATGAATGCCGGACTGAACTTGGTTTTTGCGATGAACCCGTCCTGAATGCACGGCCCACACTTAAGAATGCAGTAGCACGGAGCCGATGGGATGTAAGACGAGCGACTGAGATCTGGCCAGGGAAACAGCGATCGGGTGTAAATTTTTCTTATAGGATAATGATTGTTTTGAGTGTTTCAAGGTCTGGCGTCTGTAACTTGGCAGCTAGTAACCACTCACCGCAAACTTCTTCGTGCGGTTAACGATGTACGGAAGTTGTCAGCTCTTAGAATATCCTAAATGTGGTCTCTCTTTAAAAACCTGCATGGGTGTTTCATTTGCTGCTGTAAATCCCTATGGAATATTGTAATTGACTTTACACTTGTCACATTTATTCCAATGAGGATACAAGTTTTAATGCTTGCAAGTAACAATTTCTAACACAGCAGAACAGTCAAATGCTTCTCCTTTCTTTTTATAATTTTCATCTCGTATATTTCCATCTCGCTAAGCTCCCGTCTCCATGGCTCCACATTCGGTGTAACGTTACATAACTGCGCAGTTACACTTACAACACTGTCGCCGCTACCGCCATCAGCTTTATGAACTGTATTTCCTTTTAAATTTATCAAAATCAATAATTTGAAGTATTTATTATTTTACGTTACATACTACATGACACGTTTCGAAATGTTTTGTTGGTGTGTTATGTTTCACAGCTCCATTAGTTTAATTATTATTATTGATGGTTTTTAGTTGGCTTGCTTCTGTGTTTTCGTTAGATGTACATACTATGGTATATTGATGTGTAATATCTACATAACGATGAGATGTAGTTCTATGGGAAAGTACACAGTGTTTATCTCTATAATAATGACATCATCATCATACTGCAATCATCAATGTGGAATCCAAAGGTCAGAAGCCAAATGGACAGTTAATGAAGTAAATGATGACTGTCAAACCTGATATACTCATCTACTTCAACCCTAAACGCAGTACCAAAAAACTGCAAGTAATCATATGATATTGAACAACGATATTATTTCCTGCTTTAATCGTTTATGAATAAAGAACGAACATTAATCTTGTAAGCAAACATCCAATAAGATTATTATCTCAAATCATCGGGTCGGTATCTCTGTATGAGATCTGATTGTACACACAATATGCTTAATTGCATCGTACGGTGTAAGCCTGATGGTAATCGGACGTTCATTTTTAAATAAAACTCTTTATGTGTATGTGAGCTTATGAATGTACTAGCATAATTATATCCTTCTAAATGTGTGTGTGCTTGGTGATTATGTCAATATTTGAAACAGAAGAATGGTGTTGTACCAAGTTTATCAAAATACCGAATAATTAACTGGAAAAATATTTCAACATATTGTATCCGTCTGTCTAACCTTTCCTTTTTGACACAAGTATGTGAACTTCTACCATTTTGGCCTAGTCCTATCAGAAGTTCGATATTACTAACTACACAAGTAAATTAATGATGACAACATCTATTTAAACCGCACTTTGAAAAAGCCTTTTAACAAATCAAAAAATGATAAGCACCTAAATTTTTACTATGATTTTACTGCCATGAAAACAAAATTTAAACCTTATTTTTAGGAAGTCGCAATTAGCTCATCAGTGCATTAAAAATAAACCAACCCTTTGAAGTTAAGTGTTTACTATCCCATCAAAAAGCACCCCTCGTTTACGACTGGCAGTCAAAATAAATTCTCACATATCACCAAAAACATTTTCGAAATCATCCACATTTGTTCCCAATTATATCGTTGATGTACACACTGTGAATCGTACGGATGTCTGTCTGTCTGTAATTAATATCTCCTGAACGCTCTTTCAACACATGTGGGTTTACGGATTTATTGCATAACTTAGTTTTTTTTGCTGCCTAGCTCCTTGTCCTCGATGATGCATGGGGTTCATATCCTTTGGAACTTTGCTGAATCGTGTTTGTTTTTTTTACTACAGTATTGACAGGTTATTTTGACACGGTTGTTTTGGTGTCAGCGTCTATAACGATACGAAAACATCAACATAATAAAAAGTCTCTACACGTTTAAAATACCGTCTCAACTATTCTAAGGTCTACTTCGTGGCTGTCTGCAATAATTTTTCTATTTTTAGATAAGTAAGATAAATCAATAATGTAATAAATAGTTCTAGAAGGAAAAGACAATAGCAAGTTAAAAAATCAGGAAATCCATCAAATTCTCAGATTATTCTAAAAAGACTAAGCTCTATCTTAGTCAGTACAAAAGAAAAGGGTGAAAAACTAACACCATATAGACTGCCCTCTTTAACCGACAAGCAATGGGCCAAAATAAAGATACTATATACTTGGTAAGACGTCTAAGTGCTTATCAAGTAGTCCTCAAGCAGACTGTCGGCAGCCATGGTGTTTTATGTTAATTATATAACAGTCTTTATCAGTGGTTTTATGGGGAATTGATAAGAGATAAGCCAAACCCTCTCAAGAAGTGCTCTAATAGAGATGTTGGTGAAGGAACATAAACTGTCTGTTTAAAAAGGAAATAAAATTGGAACAATTAAAATATTAACGAGTATTTAATTAAGACTTAGTTTCCCTTAAACCGTAAGGTTCTAGTAACTAAACCGTTACTGTAAGCACTTACTAAGTTTTAATTTCATGTTAGTGCTTAATAAAAAATACAAAAAAATAGCACAAAAATAAACACACGCAAAATTTTAAACAGGCAAATATATTTCCCATAAACGCCCTCAACCCAACCCATAGAGAAATTCAACCCTAATGTCCATTTTTAATTACAAAAAGGCCCGCATATAATATCCCCATACAAACACAGACAGAAAACAAACAGACCTTTTTTAGGCCGGCGACACAGTCAGAGCGTTATCAACGCGGCGTTAGGCCGCCAACACACTCGGCCAGATAATGGCCAACCCGGTCAATATTTGAAAACCCATCAGTGACAACGACGAAATGACTTCTTCACTTTACTAAGACAATTTAAAAGTAAACCAAAAATACAGCAAAAAAGAACTCTAAAGCTTCAACAATAGAGTTGATATTCTTAATGCTGATGGTCATGTATGAGTGCAAGTTTGACTACTTGATCCATTAGGCATCGCTTTGAGTATTAAAAATAAAAAAGATGACGTAGAAAATGTCTTTGGTAATGATTTCGTTCGAGTCGATATAATAGGTATTTATGTAAGTAGCCTAAGTAGATGCTCAAAAAGATTTTAGTATGAGAGTACTTCTCAAAGTAAACGGGCATCGTAATAATGGTGAATTAACTTTTGAACTCAATAAAAAAGTAGTTAAAAGAATAGTCAATAACTTTGTTAAGCTTTGATAAGGATAACTGCCTATTCTCGATCTTAATGTAAAAATTATAAAATTCCAAATACGTGTTGCATAACTTGTGAGAATCAGTGCCAGATAAGCATTTATATAGGTACACACCAAAAGTAATTAAGTACATTTCATACGCAATTTACAAAAATGATTCTGTATGTAAGCTTCTGTTGATGACGAGAATAACTGTACTAACAAAATTTTTACAGAACCCCAAAACCAATCAAAATCTATCGGCAGATTTACAATTAGGAAAACTACAAACACCCAAGCTCAGACTAGCACGTCCCAAATGTTAAAAGCACAATAAATTTAAAAACGTAACAGACAGAGTAAATAAAGATTAAAGTATTTAATCAGTTTGTTCTCGTTGTTTTAAAAGTTTCGACATGACTTATATCTTGTGAACTTTTGGTTAAATTAACGTTAAGAGGAATAAGGGGAATTCAAGAAAGGAAAACAAATTAAAGTCGAGAAACTTTGACCACAAATAAGAAAGCTAACATATTATTTTGTAGTCCGCTTTTTGAAGCAAAGGAAGTAAGACTCAATGGTGGTAGCCAATTATACGGTGAAATAGACATACTAACGAGTGATTCTATTTTATTGATTCCCTTCAGCCCCAGCGGACAAAGCCGGGTTGTCAAATTGAATCCCGACGACAACCCGGGTTGACAGCCGATTTTTTTTTCACTTAAATATTTTTTTTTTGTCAAACTCACCGGTCAGTTTCAGTGCATAAGAGGTTAAATTCATACGACATATAATAATATAATAATAAACTAAACCAAACCAATCCACTTTTTAACAAAAAATATACTCACAAAATTCCATACACGACAAGACACCCAACTTACCTGTAAAGACAAAGTTAAAAATGACATTTAAAAACAATTATTAAAAAGCATTGGCTCCTATCGGTACATTAAAAATTGACAGTGCATTAGTATTTATAGGATTTTAAGCGTAGGTGTGGGATCAAAGAGAACATTATGCGTTTCTTATACGAAGATAGTGGCGTTATAGACGCCTATTCCATACGGTAAAGATTACAATTTTATTTACTACTCAAAAACGTTTGATAATCTATGTCTTAATTAACTAAGCGAGAGAGAACCCCGTACCATGACAGGCATACGTTCCACCTTTAAGTTTAACGACGACAAACCAACTTTTGAATATACGCTATAAGAAGATAAGAACTGAGTTGAATTTTGACTGCAGAAGCTAACGATGATAAATCGTGATCGCCTATCGTTTAAAGTTCATTAGTAGCGGCCCCTTTACATGTGTTGCGCCAGCAACCAATATCCATTTGCTTCGGGCTGATTTGATTAGAGCTTATTTTTATAAATAACACCACAACATGCTTTATTGAGATGCATGTTTAAATTAAAATTCTCTCAGAAAGCCTTCTTCGTCGTAAAATCGACATTAAAACACTGTTACGGAAAAGATAAATTTTATTTTAATAAGATCCTTTATCTAAATGATCGGGCTCATAAATCTGATCGAAATCCGTCCAATTCAAAATTTAATACTGTAACATAAAACAAACAGATTGACAAAGTACTGTAGTTGTAATCCTTAAGAAAATTTATTAAGAGGAATGCGTATCAATCACAAAACGTAATCCTGTTCGGTCGTAAATAATCTTTGTGGACTCTGGTCTTAATGATAGCGGAGCGAGGATATGATTGACTTGGGGATTTACTGGTAAAAAACTAAGCGAAAAATAAATGCAAGTACCTATATTGGGCAAACCGTTGAGGTGTTATACTACTTTTATTTATAATATGTTGTCAACTAAAAGGCCCAACTTATTTAGCTACAAAATCACGATATATAATAAAGTACACAGATAGATATAAAACACTTTATTGTATACCAAAACAGGTACTCAACTCTCTTCATCACCACCATCTGACACGTGTTTTTGGCATCTTTGTAGATCAACAGAGAGCTTAGAAATGAAGGAGAAGTAGACTGGGTCGCTGTCACCGGATATGGTGAAGAGGATTATATATAATTATATAGATCAACAAGGACATCTACATCTCGTCCCTTAGGATTATCAGAGTAAGAGAAGAGAGCACTTTAATAATCTGCTGCATCTATGACCAACACTCGCTGAGATGGTGCACCATGTCTGAACTCAGTTTGAAGGACTAAAGATCAACAGGGTCTTGTCTTTGACAAGAAAAAAATATCAAATCAACTGCTTCCCGCTGTCTCTGAAACCACATACAGTCACAAAATCACTTTACGACCCGTCACCTCGTTTATTACTTAAACCGTCTCAGTATAACAGAATTTAGGATAGAGGGCCAGAATAGTGTTCGTTCAGTCGTTCCAATCACTTAGTTAATAAGTGATAAGCGAAACACAGTACTCGAATCAGGTGTGAATGTAACATATCTATGTTTAAAAAGAGGATGGCTATTGTCTATTACCTGACTCAATGTTAAAGTGACAGAGGTGGCACAAGTCGCTCTACAAATTCAGTATTTTTTTTGTATTAAAAAATTATACATAAATAAATGATTACTTTAAACACTGATTAGCAGGTACTTAATTCACAATTTTCTATGGAGAACTTGAATTCGGAATCCACTAATCTGTATTTAATCTAAGCATAGGGTTGGCGAGTTTTATAAATTAAACTGTGAAGAGGTACGGCTTATTCATTTCAAAAATTAGCAGTAGCGTTAAAATGGAAATACAATTTGTAGAACGTAATTGAGAATAGTTGACAGTTTTCTGTTCTTACTAACAACATGTTGATATAAGTGAATATTACCATAGAGTAGCATAACTCAGTGGTAGAAACATAAGCCAATCAGCAAAATAACAGTTGAGCTGACTGTACAGGGTACGCCGCCGGGTGTTTAAGTATCGCTACTGATGGAGGTTATTTTAAAGCACTTGCAAAGAATTAACGAGCTACAAATTGGATTTGCAGTTTACTGCTGAACTAGAGATTGTCTCATTTCAATTAGAATTACGACATACGTCATCTTGTTCACTATATATACAATCAATTACAGGTGCTATCTTGAAGAACATGAAGAACTTGACGAGAGGAAAAAACATTAAGTAGGTATAAACTTTGATGTCAAGAAGAGTACCTAAACGAAGACCAAAGAAACGATTGATGGTACATAAGATGATATACTCGTAGTTGAAAGTGTCGTAGACATGCTTAAAAGAAGAAGACAAGCAATGACACTAACTCAATTGGGATAAGGAGGTTGAATGATATTTACGTCGTGCTGATGGAGTTTGGCTTTTGGATATAGGTGCGGCAAAAGGTTTTCAAACATAATTATCTAACATAATCGTACGTTTCAAGAAAAAAACAAATATTCTGCAAAATAAAGAGTCATGCAGGTAAATACCGTTAAATTAACTATTATTTTTCATATCAATGATACTGTCGGTAATCATCTCAGTAATGAAATGATATTAAATGACAATTTCTACGGAGATTGTAAGCACATCATTATGTAACTATATTATTTCAGAATCGTATTGTTACTAGTGCAGACACAAGAAGGGCTTCATAAAAAACAATCGCCTTGTGCAGTTTTTGATAATAAGTATCCGAAATATTCATTTATTTGTATTAAACGTTCACAACTTAAAAAGTTAATCTCACGGATATCAACATTCACTTTATACAAATATTTCTCAACACACTCATACATTACTTGTAGAAGTGTATGTGCAAGCGCATAAGTGTTCGTTAGCGTTTGACAGTCAAGTTCGAGTTGTAGACGTTGATGCATGGTGTTAACGGTATAGTGCGATTTCGTTTGTATCCATAGAATGCACCTATTATCGTATTTAAATTTATTTTGTTAGGAACCGACAATATATTTGTCGGTTCCTAACAAAATAGTAGTATTAAATTAAGTATTTTTGTTCGATAATGCTGTGCTGTGGTTGTGCCAGAAGATGATAGCAAAAATAGGATTCAATGGAACTTCTGGCAAGTTTGTGGCCTTACACATTTTTGAGGGAGACGATAAATGACGAGGAGAGCGGACCACAAATAATAGGAATCCAGGCAAGAGGGAGAGATAAGAAGACTGGAACCTAATACACCGTTTTTTTATATTAAGTTGTATATAGTATGAAATAACGTGTGGGCAAGTTGAATGAACTTATACACCATCAAAATTAAAAAACCATTTGACCACCACTGAGTGAAGTCACGTACAATATTTAGTAAGTAGTCGGTGATATTACAAATAGTAAATACGTAAGCATAATATCAAAGGAAATTCATGAAGAAATCCAGAATATTATATTATAAATAGCAAAGGTAGCCCACAAACGGATTGAATCTATGAATAATATTTCATGTCAAAGAGACGAATGCTTGAAGTACGGAATTGAAATACATTAACACTTGTGAATTATTTAAAGTCGGCTTTAGTGAAAATCAAATGTTACAGTGAAGTGAAAATGTAGAAATGGAAATGAATAATTTTTATTAATTATTATTTTGATCCGTTTTATCTAGACAATGGGTATTATCATTAATATTGAAGATTGACACAAGATGCTTTAAATAAGAACTAAATTATTATTTAAACTAGTCCTATATTAAAAACAAATCCCAAATTACAGAATCCTTGCAAATGTCTCCTTGCTATAAAAGCAATACAAATATCTATAAAAAACAATAAATCATTTCGCTTCTCATTACATTTTTATCATGGATCCTTTTAATTACCTAGCGAGCTTTATTACCTACAAATGAAAGGTACTTAATTCACAAGGTTAATAGTTTTTCCAAGCTATAAACTGGAAAGTAAGAAACGTACACAAGCCATAACAAACGAAAAAGAATAGAATATACGGATGCCCGATTCCCAATATTGGTATATCTAGGATATATTTAAGAGTCCTTCCTATCAAACGACTGATTTCGGTCAATTTTGTTCTGTAATTGTTAGAATGTGTTACATAATATTAGTAAAACTGTGCACGTTATGGGTAGCTAAACTCTTCATCTTGCCTGTGGCTTGAAGGCATTTACAAAAAAACTTTCATAACTAATGGTAAAACTTCAATATTCAATGCCATTTTTAAAAAAAATGACGTTAGAGTGAAGTTTGACCATCGTTTCAGGAAAAACTATGAGAAATTTTGACCATATAAAAATATAAGTAACAACAAAATATAACCCTTTTGCATTTGTGTTGATTTTTTTTTTCCATTCCCATACAAAATCAGCAGAAAAAAAATGATGAAGTTACGTCATTCTACGGAAAAATTCAGCCACTTATGTATTTTTTTTCTAATTTTTAGCTCGATAAATAAGAAATAAAAAAATAACATAATAATCTTAAGTTATTTTTATAATAAAAACAAAATTTTAATTTACAAAAAAAAAAAAATTAGTACAGAAAATAAATTGCAAAATATACTATAATAACAAGCGCGCAAAATCGATCGCCTCAGTGTCAACTCAGCTAGCGCAGCGGGAGGACGTATCGCTTTGTGTCACTGGAGCTCGCGAACTCTACGTTAGAATTTTAGCAAGAATATACTACGACTACCACAACTTGATCCGGTAAGTATTTATTTTGTTTTCAGTATATTTTGCTGATATTAAAATGTAGTTGTGAAATTTTGTGAATACATTGTGTTAAGACGTTTGGATTTTTAACCTACTGCAAAAAAGGAGGTTCTGTATTAGAACCGTTTGTATTGTGTATAATATTATGCATGCCCGCGTTTTTTTATTGTTCTAAAAACTATAAATTATGTGTTTTAACCGGCTTCAAATAAGAGGAGGTTATCAATTCAACAGATTTTAACCGACAGCAAAAAAGGAGGAGGTTCTCAATTCTTTATGTATGTTCCCCGATTACTCGAAGACGCCTGGACTGATTTGATTTTTTTTTTGTTTAAAAGCGTAGACTTCTCAGTTGGCCCGTGGTCATAAGGTCAGGATATTTTTTAAGATGGGATCCTTTAGAAATCGAGGAAACTTAAATTATTTTGGAAAACATATGTGCATATGTGTGTGTGTGTGTAACAATTTTGGTATTTTATTCATTCACTTGTTTGATGCATTCAGAAAGCACCATTTTGTAAAGTGGATCTGACGATGAAGATGAGAGGCAGGCACCGGAACTCTGTAATAAGATAATGTATCTTAGCTGTGTTTGGGCTTGTTGGAATTGCTGCGAGATGTATTTTCCAGGTTTACAACTAAAAAGTGCGAAATGTAAAACTTTTTACTAAAAATAAATAACCAACTTCTAAAAAACACACTGAAATAACTTAAATTTTGAAAGTAGGTGTTACATAAAGAATTTTGAACTAACGGGCATATCTCCTCCTTTCTGATATCTATGAGCTCGACGCTGTGCTTGGCGCTGTATTCTTAGAGAATCGCATAACTGGACCCTATAGGTTTTGATTTTCTAGCTTGTTCTGTAATTGATTTTATACATACGTAATTGTTTTTATAGATAATGGGGCGAAAGAAAGGAACACACTACCAGTGTGTCAATAAACGAAAACGGAACACTTTGGGATTGGAGCGTGCCAGACAAGTACTAAGAGAACGCACTTATAATCAACTGGCTACAACTTCGTCCTCTGTAGATAGTGTAAGATTTAGTTACATCTGGTTGCTTTGTGCTTATTGCTAAGTACACACATGCATTTTGCAAATATATTAAAAAATAGGAAGATAGTACTGTAATACTAATATTTTCGTATTTTTAGGAGACTAATGACAATAGAAACTCTGAAAAAACTGTCATGAGTGGTGATGTCAACTATTCAGTTTCAATTAATCTAGACAAGGTAAGTTTCTGGTATCCCATAAATTGAAATCAGTGATCGAAATTTGGTCTGGGGAGTATTATTAATATTGATACGATTTATTGCAGAGTAAAGAAAATATTCCAAGTCAAGAAAGCTGTCCGCCAATAGATTTGGATTTAAGCGATGACTTCGAAATTGAATCGAACAAGGTATGATATCCCTGCATAAATAAATGAATATAAAAAAATCGCATTCATAAGACATTCGCACATGAGTTTAAAACTCTTGCTGTTTCAGAAATCACCGGTATCATTATTGCTCATCGAAGGGCGAAGAATAGTGGACTTTCAATATTTTTTTGACCAGTGGATACATATCACAAACCACAGTCTTCAATTCGGATGCAATGCATCAAACTTGAAAATAGTAGAAGAAAAGCAGCAAGGATTTTTATCAACATTTTCACTATCTTGTACTATGTGTGGTAGTCCATTCCTACTGAAAACGTGTCAGAGTAACACAAATGCATTAGACGTCAATCAAAGTGCAGTTTCGGGAGTTATTAGTATTGGATGTGGTCGGGCCAACTTGAATGAGCTAGCTGCTTCCCTAAATTTGCCACTTATCAGAAAAACAACCTATCAACATTGTCACGATAGCTTATTTAACTGGTGGAAGGCTACAGCCGAAGCAACTATGATAGAAGCTGGTAAAGAAGAAGCATCTTTGGCTCTGGAGAGTGGAAGTTTGAGTCCTTCGGGTGTTCCTACTATAGCTGTAACAGCTGATGCTGCTTGGGGAAAACGGTCATATAAAACTAACTTCTCCTCCGCAGCAGGCGTTGGAGCTATAATAGGGTTACAAACGGGTAAAATACTACATGTTGGCATTAAAAATAAATATTGTGTTGTATGTTCCCGTGCAGCGAATAAAAATATGATACCCTCGGAACACCAGTGCAACAAAAATCATACAGGTTCTTCTACAAGCATGGAGAAAACAGTTATCGTTGAAGGATTTAGAAAATCCGTAGAAACGCACAATTTGGTGTACGCAAAACTAATTGCAGATGGAGACTCAAGCGTGTACAAAAATATTTTGGAAAGCAGACCATATTCCAACGTAACGGTGGAAAAAATTGAGTGTTCCAACCACTTAATGCGTAATTATAACGGGAAGAATTTGAGTTTAACTAAGGATACATCCATCCCATTGGCCGAGCGTAAATTACTCGGTTTGGATCGCGTAAACCGATTACGCATAGCTGTGAAAGCAGCAGTAAGGTTTCGAAAAGCTCAAAATATCTCGATAACTGAGCAAATAAAAAGTTTGCAGAAAGATATCCTAAACAGTCCAAATCACATTTTCGGAGACCATTCCCATTGCGAACGTTACTACTGCACAGACGAAAAAAAGTCAGAGGTGAATCTTGTGCCTCAAATCAAAACTTTGATGCTCAAACTAATGACAAACGCTTCCCATCTATCATATCATGCTCGGAGTTTGTTACAAAATTTAAATAATAACAGAGCTGAACAGTTTAATGCAATTGTAGCTAAATATGTAGGTGGTAAACGTATCAACTACTCATTAAAAAACTCCTACGCTCTGAGATGCTATGCCGCAGTGGTCGCCTACAACACAGGAAAACCAATTAATACATTTTATAAAATAATTTTTGATAACAGTCCCTCAACAGCAGCAAAAAAATATGAAGCCGAAAAGGCGAAAGCTAATAAAAAAAAAAAACAAATCTGGAAGCCTAAACGAAGATTAGGATTCGATGACAGTAATATTGACTATGGTGATTCTTGTCAAAAGCCTGACTTGTCAGATGAGGAATTTTTGTCAGCCAAGACCGCATTTTTGGAAAACCTCATGTCTCAAATTGAACAGAGACATGAAATTGAAAGGGACACTATATTGCAAGCAGAAAGTGCGTTGTGGCTCGAGTTACGCAGATGTCTTTTGACGGCTTCTAATTTTGGTAAAGTGTGCAAGCGACGAAAAAATATCAGTTCTGCAGGTCTTGTAAAAAATTTACTTTACTCGTATTCGCTTGACCATGTTGCAGCAATTCAACATGGCAAAAGGAATGAACAGAATGCCTTAATTCAGCTGCAAAGCCAAGAAAGTATTGTATTTGAAAAATGTGGCCTGTTCATTGACGATGAACATTTTTTTCTGGGTGCAACGCCAGATGCTCTATTTCAAAATGGTATCGTAGAGCTAAAATGTCCATTTTCGGCATTTGGAATGAGTCCTGATGAAGCTATAAGAGAAAAAAAAATAACGTTTTGGAAAATACAAAATGAAGAACCGGTAATTAATAAAAATCACGACTGGTGGTACCAGATTCAAGGCCAACTGCACATTACAAAAAAGGACGTGTGTTTGTTTGCAGTATGGACAGGGTCTAATTATACAATGAAAGTCGAACGAGTTATTAGAGAAGATAGTTTTTGGAAGACAAAAATGGAAAAAAGGCTTGTGGATTTTTATAACACATGCTTGTTACCTGAAATCGTCGATCCAAGAAAATCTCGTTCCATGCCTCTTCGAGACACATCATTTTAATCCCTACATATAGTTTTAAGGTTAATCAAATAAAAAACAAATCTCAATATTTGTCGTTTCTAAGATTCATGGCTTTCAGAGAGGGGCGGGTTAGGATTTTTTTTTCGTGTATTTGTTTCAAAATGGACAATTCCTGACTGTTTATCCAAATTGACAACCAGCACTGTGTCTAACGCCCAGCAAATCCTGAGATGGTAACTCTTTCGGTTCCAGGCTCATCGCAATTGTATAATTTTAGTATGTAATTTTTCTAAATTTTTGTTTGTTGCTATTGTATTATCCGTTTTGAATAAATGTTATATTCTATATATTAAGCGTTTATAAAAATAACATGTTATTACGTTTTCAAAGATGAGACATAGTCATTAAATACTGTTTACGATTTCTGTTTTTCTATTTAATTTTATCGTTGAAACTTTTTATTTTCAGCCTATTGCCTTATTAACTCACCATTTTGAATGTAGACAAACTTACCAATTATACCTTACTAATATATAACAAAAATCAAAACGAATTTTACTAAACGCTATTAAAATATTTTAATTGTCAACTAAAGGATCAAAATTGTTTACGTGATCTCTAAGCTTTACTCGCAGCTATGTGTGCGTAAACGTGCACACGAACATGAAAATGCCTAATCTTGCGCGAGTCAGTTTTATGCTCGGACTCTTAATAGCTATCAATATCTCAAACGTCTAACCGAAAATACCGGTGAACTAAAACCGTAACATATTTTTTTAAGTAGACCCACGAACTTCCTAGATAAGGTATGACATCCGACTCACGACTATTTAGGAATCCGAGGCTCTGACGGTGACATGACAAGGTCAGTTTAAAGTCTTCATATAGCGGGTCAAGTTGTAACTTTATGTCTATTTTGTGACTATCGAGATGTATCGTATCGATAAAGATCTGTTTGTAAGTGAACATAAATGATTGTATCGCAGGATAGTATAAACGATGCTCTTTTTAGTGTGTGAAATTTAATCAAATAAACAGATATCTAATGGTTTTTGATGTTGCTTAACGGATTGCATTTAATATTGTCCTTACAGCTGTTATTATAATTAAAATTATTTGAAGTAATATTTGATGGTAAGTACTATTAAAAAAATACATATACCTATTCTATTCAGAGGTGATAATCCGTGATAATCATGTAAATGAAGGATGAAAAAAAAAAAATTTGCCGACCTGTGATATTGACATACGAAAGACCCTTTGCTGATATAGTAAAAAACAAAGACATAACAAAACGTCAAAACAAACATTATCTTATCAATATCCGGAAGTTGTTAAAACCTTTTCAGGTGAATGGCTCATAACGATCAGTCCTGTCATTACTAGTCCACTATTTTAAGAAAGAACATCACATGGACTACAACTTTCATTAAGAGCAGAAATGGTACTACTTTTTTTTTTCAATGTAATGATCAGCAAGAACAACATAAATTGCTTGTTTATACAAATCCGTAATAGATTGATTTAGAGTTCAAGATGAAGGTAAATAGTTACAGGAATCAGATTATACAGCATACCACGGGCTTGGACCTCTGCTGATTGTCAAAGACCAGATTTGTGCAAAAAAATTCACTGAAAAGGTTCCATTATATGCTAGCCGTATTCGTAGCAGATCAAAGCGATGATGGCGGGATGAGCTCGACTCCGAAAGATTGGCCTGTACTAGCAAAGAACAATTTTGTGTGGAAGGGGGAGAGGGGAGAGGGGGTTTTGCCCAGCGGTGGGATAAAATAGGCTAGTTAGTTAGTTAGATCATATATAGAATTAAAAAAAACGCATTTTAAACTAAATAACGTGTCAAAAATATGTTAGGTACTCAGGTCTTAAGTATTACATATAGACCAAACACCTTATGATAACTTTGCAAGTTACAATGAAGATGATCCAAAACCTTTCAAATCTTTAAAACTTAAACAAACTTACAAAGTGTCAAAACTGGACTTTATTTTAAACTCCTAACGTAAGGATTATTTTGCTTCAACAAATTGCAAGGAGCAACACAGAAAATTTTACTATGTAAGTAAATGTATCTTACTTTGATACAGAGAACGGTGAAAGAGCTAATTACTGGCACTCCGAAACCTGTTGATTAAAGTGTTGGATCTTACTTATTTTATATAGCTCTGAGAATTCTGAAGTATGTGTACATTAGGGTCAGTGAACGATATTGCATGTTGTTTCGCTGATATCTTACAAACCGTATAAAAACTACAGGTCGTTGAACTGGGTATAACCATTATTCATAACTCCCCTTATACCCTTAAATCTAAAAATAATAATAAAGCAAATTCTAAGGTAAACAAAACCAACGCTGAAAAGGTCAATTATATAGTACATAACAATTTGAATTGTAAGACATTTATAGAAACCTTCGTTAAATAAATCTCAATTGAACAGAATTTAATGAAATATTCAAATATTATTCATGATCCAATAAAAGGCAGCTTTTGTCCTATTTTTATGGAAATATCTAATTATAAAGTCTGCAAACGGCTGTAGAGAAACTAAAATGATTTTTGATCCTTTGAATATCTACAACACTAAAAAGGTAGCAGGTTCGCTGCGCTTTTAGAAATTTGCGACACGAGAAATTTTTGTTTCATATACCTGTAACTACATCACCACCCATACTCTTCAAACCAAAATACAACAACGCTATTTGACGTTAGAAATAAGTA
This sequence comes from Polia nebulosa, assembly GCA_951329385.1. NCBI lineage: Eukaryota > Metazoa > Arthropoda > Insecta > Lepidoptera > Noctuidae > Polia > Polia nebulosa. The sequence continues at coordinate 26,569,104 of OX589602.1, forward strand.
TTACAAGTACCTATGGGTAGCAACACATTCCCGGACGAGAGTCTTCACAAACAGCTAAGTTACTATTGGGTACTGGTACAAAACCTTTTAAGTACTTGGAACCCAAAAGGTAGTAAAACATTTTCTGTATATGTAGGCAGCCGTAATTCCCTGTCAGGTAGCCCTTATTCTAAGAACGCTTTACTAACGTGTAAAGGGTATAACTTTATAAGATACGGTAAGATATGTCGCTGATATATTTAATGTACCTTTATATCTAGATTAACATCGGCTTAGTGGATGAAAACACAGCTGTCGATCTCTGAATACCAGATTGGATTTAAAAGTTGAATAAAAACAACATAAATTTTATAAAAAAACCTTGACCACATTGACCTAATAACTTTGAGGACGTCACTAAAAGAGAAAACAAAACACAGCGCAATCTGAAATTATTATCAAGGAGCAATACCATCAAAAACTCAAACATAACACTATACCAAAAATGTTTGTCACATCTATCAATTCCCGCAAAAGAAGAAATCGAGACGCTTGATCGATCGTCAGATAGGCCATTAGAAAAATTGCTCGTTCCATTTCTGACGGCCGTTAAAAAGGAAAAAAAAGCGATACGGAGGAGCAACAAAATGAAGAAATTAACTGGGAATCGGTGAAACAGACTTGAGATAACTTAATCGTGGGCTTGAAACCGGTTCGCTGAGGTCAAGTCGGGTTGTTTGTGATGCCGAAGCACGGTGATTGTTTTTGATGGGAGTATCATAAAACACTCTTGCTTCTTTGTGATTTTTCTGACGTTTATTCTGGTGTGAATGCTTGTGGGATCCTTTTTGAGATTCAGTCCTTTAATCGTGTGAATTTTTAATAGGTTAGCCAATTTGGCTGAAGCATTAGGTAGTCTGAATAATAATTTGGATGTAAACTTTTCTGCTTGTTATGACATATTAAAGCATGCTTATAGTAAACACGTGAATTAATCGAAATCACATTTTAATTTCAAAACATTACAAAATCAATACCTAAAAAAGGCACAGTTTTTTAAGACAAAGAGTAAAAAAATACAGCTCTTTTACAGTTACATAAATTTGCTGAAGCCCGAATTCAAGGAAAGGCAAAAGCTCTCATTTATAATCCATAATGTGCTAACACCAAAATTTATTGTCAGGCTGAAGACTTTATCAAAAACGACCAAGTCAAGGTGATGTGAAGTACGTCTGAAGAACATACCTATGAAATACGTGAGAGGGTTAATAAATCAACACCAAGTGTTTTTTGAACTTTCACTCTCGATTTTGAATTATGTCTCTTTAAATTGGTTTCTGAAAATTAACTTAGATAACTATTAATCTTTTACGTGGTGTTTATTGTTGGAATGGAATGAAAACAAAAAATGGCTGCTGGGTGTTGTCTAGCTTAGTTTTTATATCGCCTAGTGTAATTCAATAGTGTATTTGGTGTCTGAGATCTCTCTTGGTGATTGTTTTCAAGACGAAATCTTTTTTTGTTCATAAGATAAATCTCAGTTTGCTGTTCGAAAAATACGTATAATAATATTTATTTCAATTACTCTGAGAATATCTTGCAGTGTCAAAGGTCTCTGAGAAGTCAAGAAAAGACTATTGTCTTTTTGTAGATTTTATATCTATGTTTTTTAACGTTGCCATGATTTTACACGATACTAAATAATATATACTACTAAAAATGTAAACACATATCTTTCAATCATTAAAGCCTGTTATGCTTCTTATGTCCAACCGCCTGCCAAAAAATTAACGCGAAGTAAAGTAACAATCAATTTATACTTCACGTTTTTAATAAGCATACAGCAGTTTATAATTCCAACTTCCAACTAACATCTATCTCAGAAAAGGCATAACATTTCAAATCAACTTTCAATGTTCTGGCTACATTAGTCAAACGTGCAAAATTATACATGAGCCATGAATTATGTTGTCTAGCGAGGCGATAAGTCGGCAGCGTGCTCTCACAGCGATATTGGGTCGCCACTCGCTCACACTGGATCACGAGCCGTGTTTGGGCTAAACCATAAGCTGTCAGAGACAACAGGTTTATATGGGAATTTCCTGAAATAAATGATTATTTAATTTAATTTTTATTTTTTTATTAAAGTATAGACACTTATTTATATAAAAAAAAATAAGCATGAGAGCATAAACACTAATTAGTGGGGGTTCTTAATTCAAAATTTTCTATAGGGATGTTTAATTTAGAATCCGCTAATGAGTTTTTGAATTAAGTATATGGCTAGCGAGTTTAATAAATGAGGCTGTTTTTCTACAGCCTGTGTTGGGGACTTGAAAAGCATTAAAGTCCACTTTTAAAATAAGTTAAAAATAAAGGTAGTCCGTAACACAATAATTATGATCTAACAATACTGTCTGACTAAAGTTTAGCAGGTCAACAAGTTGATACTGAGGTTGCATGCTCAGGGTAATTGGATGATTTTGTTATTTCATATTTATAAATCGACAGACACCAATTGTTTTCAGACTTTAGTCAGAAGCCCGCCCGAGAGACTGACGGCTAGTGTTATGGATAATGGTGCCGATTCTGGTTTGCACAAACTAAACTTAATTTAGGCTATTGCTATCTTTTTATCTCTAATAAAACAAGAAAGAGACGGACGTAAATTAGAGCTGTCAAATTTAGTTGAACTAATATTTCCATACAAATTAGGGGTACACGTAAAACATGTTGACTAAAAACACGACAAAGCGCAAGGCGTAAACTCGTTTGACATCTCTAAATTTGTTAATAGCTATAGTCGTCCTTTTCTGCCACTGCTTTTTAGTAAAAGAAAGCGATTCTCTAATTTTGGTTTAGTTATTGAAAAAGAGAATCGGCACCATCAACAACTCAGCCTATCGCAGTCCACTGCTGGGCATAGGCCTCTCCCAGGCTGCGCCACAACACTCTGTCCTCCACCTCGGCACCATTGTGTTACCCAATTATTGGGTTGAGTAGGTCAGATAGGCAGTCGCTCCATGTAGAACACTGGCATTCAGCTGCATACGTTTAGACTGGAAGCCAACCCAATATATTTCTTTATTTTATTTCAATTTTTTACTGTAATGTCATTTGATTAATACAGTATATTATGCCCGGTTCACATTATTCCAGTCCAATGCTCGATTGGATTATATCGTTTACATTATTAAAGTCATTCAAAAGCTGTTGAATTGATAACACTACAGTGTCAATGTTTTGTGTGATATTCCAGTACTCGAATGGCCGTCTACACTATTCCAGTGGCACTGGAATGGGCGAGCTGGAATGAAAAAGTAGACTGTCAATCCAGTCGAAGTCGGAATAGGTACATTACAGAGCCGGTTTACATTATTCCAGTGGCATTCCGGCGCTGGTTTCGATCGCTGGACTGGAATACTACTGGAATAATGTAAACCGGCACTGGACTGCATTGATTCACTGGATTACTGGATTGGAGTAATGAGAACCGTGCATGACTAAAAAACGAAACAGCTTGCATCTCGCTCTTTTCTCATGACTCACACCATACCGGGTTGAGACGAATTATTATTTTTATAGTTCGCGGTTCTCGGATAGATTGCTCGTGATTTGGTGCTCTTACTCGAAGTCGCCGACTTTATTAACTTAAAAATATGGATTCCGCCTCGTTCTGTTCATATTTTATTGATATTAAGTTTTTATTTTTAGCTAATGGAGTTCTGGGGTAAAAGGAGTCATCAGGATTGAACGATTTCGAAGTGATATTTATTTTTAGTACACTTTGCTGTCGTATCATCCATTAACTACTGGTATTCTGAAATGATCATTATTATATAACAAATAAATTGTGCTTGACAATAACGCCGAATTCACGACCCAGCAGAGACACGTCTGGCGAGTACTGACGATGGGAGCCGAACCCAAATAATGGGATAAAGCTAGGTACAGAGAAGAGAAGCAGAAGAGCGCGAGAAGTCATTGGTTGATTTCACACACCCACAAAGAAAAAGAGTGGCTCTCTGGGAGTGCCGACAGAAGTGAAAACTTGAACAAAAATGCCAGACTTGCCTAAAGAAGTTTTCACGTCAATCCGCTACGCGATCCGCTATGAGTGCTACGACGTAGTAGTACGTAGCACTCGTTGCGGATCGCGTAGCGGTGTGAGTGTCAGTGTCGGTGTCAGTGGCGAGTTCAATTGTTTTTTCCCCATCTCAAAAATGCCCAACGCGCCTACAGAAGTTGTCACTTCAAAAAAAAAAAGTTTATAATTTTAGATCAAGGACATGCCGGTTTCCTCAACATGATTCCATTACCGTTTTGAGAGTAGTGATGATAAAATAATTTACACAAAGTTAAGTGCCTGCCTGGGTTCGAACCCACGACTAACTACACGTAAATCGGAGCCGTTACCACTGCGCCACAACTACTACCATCTTGCTGAGAGCTAGGAGAGCTGATTTTTAACCGACTTCAAAAAAGAGGAGGTTATCAATTCGGATGTTTGTATTTTTTTTTTTATATATATGTTCGGGCATAACTTCGTCATTTATAGACGGATTTCCAAAATTCTTTTTTTTTCGAAAGCGGTTCGTTTCGAAATGGTCCCAGTTAAATTTCATGTAGATCTGACGATGATTTTCGGAGACAGACAACGGAACTCTTCAAAAATTACAGCAAATCAACCGCGATTGCTGCTATCGCATAAATATGCATTGTTAACACAATTTCATGAGGAAACACAACTAAAAAGTGAAAAATAAAAACTTTTTTACAAAAAAAATAAAACCGACTTCCAAAAAAAAACAAAAAGTGCAAAATAACTTTAATTTCGGAAGTCGGTGTTTCTGGTTTTATTTCTTCGTTTTTTGACACCGACTTCCGAAATTAAAGTTATTTTGCACTTTTTGTTTTTTTTTGGAAGTCGGTTTTATTTTTTTTGTAAAAAAGTTTTAAAACGATGTGCTCGGTTCAGACCAATTTTCATTTTGTTATCTCAATTACCACATTCCAAGCCCCAGCAACAGCTATCTACAACTACCAACTTCGATAACTTCCTGACACAGTTCCACCTATTATCAAAAATATTGAGGTAGTCCTAACCTAATTAATAACCATAAAAACGTTGACTGATCACCACGACAGTGTGACGCCTGCTTATCACCACAGAATAGTTAAATACAGAAGATTTGTTCCATACAAGAGACAACAGGCGCACGCACACATAGAGTCGTACGCACGGTGAACTCAAATAAATGACAATCGCGAATGCGGCGCTGCGGGCACACTCACGGCTCATTCACAGTAAATCTCAAGGTATAATTTTGTTTGCACCTTTCACGCTAAAATCGGCTTCGCTGCTTTACCGAAACAGTATCGTCAAAGTCAATACCACAGATTAAAGTATGACACTAACAATATAATAGAGCAGTTTTAATTTTTATTACATGAAACACATTTTTAGTTTATAAACTAATGATTAAAGTAGGTTTTTTATTGAATCAGGGTCAATGCCGAAAAAAAAACTAATTTTCTCCGGGGCCTCCCATACTAATTTTGATCAGCTAATGATAATTTTATACTGAAATTCCAATTATTTTTTTGTGAATTGACTATTCCTTGACGAAAATGTTCATTCCCATGGGCTGAAGTAAATAATATCTAAAATATGACCACCAGTTTTCGTAACATCCTGTATATGTAGTTTTCTATGTAGTATAAAGAAAGTAGATAACTCAGGGCGGTTGCTTAAAAAATCAAAATAAAATAAAATTGATGAAGAGTATATGACTACTGTACAGTACGTCAAGCGTGACTGTGTGCGTGCGTTTTCTCTCGTTGTATAAAGTAAACCTTCTGTTTCCTAACTACTCCGTGTTGACACCACGACGCCTTCTTATCACACTGTCACAAGTAGCTTGTAACTTCACTTATCATTTTGTAAATAAGAGCAGACAGGACTTATTAGCAGGGAGGATGTTATTGGATGAAACGAAGATGGATTGTGAGTTTTATCATTTTGTTTGGATAAGGTGACGTGTTTTTATATTGTAAGAGTGTTTTGTTTATTTCTGAGATGTGATTTCGTTGTTTATTTCATTTGTAAGACTTTAAGAAGGCCTATAACTCAGTTCCTCATACATGGCTCATGAGAGTGCTAGAATTGTATAAAGGTGATGCAACACTACGCACCTTCCTGATGTCATGTATGGGGCAATGGAGGACGGTCCTTCGCTATTCAAGATGTCGATAAATCCAGAGGAATAGCAAACCGATAAGGATCGAGCGAGGTATATTCTAGGATGACGGTTTGAGTCCGCTTTGGTTTTGCCTAGCCTAGAATCCTCTAAACACACTGCTGGAGAATTCAGGGCAAGGCTATCGGTTGAAGAGAGGTGGACAGGTTATATCTCACCTCTGTTACATGGATTACTTGAAACTTTTTGCCCCCAGCAATTTGCAACTGATGGAGCTACTGAAAGTAACTGAAACCTTCAGTAGTGCCAGATGATTTCGATGTTTTTTATTTTATTATTACTGGGATTGTAATAATATATTCGTAGTTTGTTTTGTGTTTTGACGTATGCATAATAGAATAGATAGAGGCAGGTGAACATCAAAAGATATGAATGATTGAAGTGTAATTAAATATGGATCGAAAGTACATCGCCGTCCGGTCAGCACCAGGCCCGTGAGTCGACGGCGCGTAGTGTTCCAAGCCCGCCTCAAAGAGATGTCAGCCACCACTGACGGGGCCCATCATGGCTGATGCCTACATGCCTAGGGGTAGCAGATAAATTCGTAACAGTTACCGCTCCCCTGGGCACACAGGCAAGGAAGGAACAGGGGTGGGTTTTAGTCAGTGAGAGTCTGACACACTCTCCCGCTCCACCCAGAGCGGGAGAAGTCATTGGATGATTACCAACCACAAAAAATTGAAAAGCATTTACGAAGATTTCGGTTTCAGCTTTAAATGAATATTGTAAGCTTTTGTTACGCTATGAATTTCCTGGAACTACAATATGTCATTCTAAAATACATTAATTTTTCCATAGGTTTTTGCAATCTATAAAATGTTGAAATGATAATAACACTATTAATTGTTAATAAACTCAACATGACAAAGATTATAATTATTTGTGACTAGCTTCTGTCAGCGGTTTCGCCCACCTGGCTTTAGATAGCCTATGTACTATTCCAGACTATAATCTATCTCTGTGCTAAATTTCATCTAGATCCATTCAGCCGTGCTAGCGTGATTAAGTAAGAAACGTCCGTCCATCCATAGATCGAAACTTATCCCTACTAATATTATAAATGCGAAAGTAACTCTGTCTGTCTGTAACGCTTTCACGCCTAAACCACTGAAACGATTTTATTGAAATTTGGTACAGAGTTAGACTAGACTTTGGGAAATGAATTATGCTACTTTATATCCCGGTCTACGCGGGTAAATCCACGGGGCGCCTAGCTGCGTCGTAATAATATAAGTAAGAGTAGGGTTAACCAAGGGACACTAACTAACATTATTAAAAAAAAAAAAAAAAATATACTTTATTTCAGACGAATGTCCATAATTTGGTTAGTATTTTGGTGTTAGTAACAATAGTGCTTATCAAATATGTTAGTACTATAATTTTCACAATTTTCATTATTATTTATTGATGCAGAGCTAAGATTGTCCCCACCCAGTGTGTCTGAAAGGGACAATCTGCTCTGCCAGCGATCATTTTTAGAATCCTGTTGTCACTACCTAGCAGGCGCTGCAGTAAGGAAGCTGCTTTTTTTCGCATGATGGCGTGGAAACCATCTGTGCGAGCCTCCGCGAACATTCCCGAAGCGCTACAGCGCCATGGCAGTCCCAACAACATCCTAAAAGCATTATTAAATTGAACACGCAGGACGCTGTATGCTCGGCGCGTGTATGACACCCACAGGCCACTCGTGTAAAACGATCGATCGAACGGTCGATTATTATTATGATCACACTACCATTTTCTTCAAACATCACAAAACATGTAAAAATTTTAAACTCACCTACCTACACCTATGCATACCAAAGAAAAACAATAATATTGCTTCACTCATTCTTTTACCAACATTCCAAACTAGTGTGGAACATAAAATACCAAAGTCGATATCGATGAATACCAAAATCCGTTAATTAAGTCATTTCGCGGTGAGAATTTAAACGTTCTCTACCTTAGTAATTATGGAAAAGTATTCAGGGACCTGTACAGGTACCAGGACTAAAGTAATTAAGGGCTATATTTATATACCTTCGGTTCCAATTGAGACCAGTTCTTACGATAATTACTGTTAAACGCCTTTGAAAACGCTTAGAGATGTAACTTACCATTGTCGATTGTTTTTTAATTAGTTTTAAGCGTTTTTTTGTGACTTAATTGCTTAATCGCGTAGCTTAAAATAGAAACCGTTTTATATACGGTTGATAATGTAACTGATTGCTTTTTAGTTGATTGCAGCTGTATTGTAATGATGATAACTTAGATGCGCTTTTGATTATTGTGTCAATCAAAATTAAACTCTAAAGATAATATAAACTTATTAATGTTGCAGAAATGTTTGGCTAATATCCTCGAGCCATTCAACCAACCAAAACAAAATCGAAACAAGCTACCGCATAATCGTTATCGTCAAAGCATATCAATAAACTGTACAATAAAAATAAACGCCAACAATATTATCGCACTTGAACACGCGTAATCGTCACCCAATTTTACCGGCCACTCTACAGAATAAACACAAAATTTTCTCACAACTCCATCTGAAAGTAAACGACAGTTGTCACGCACTTAACAGAAATAAAGTGCTTGGATAACGCGCGAATTACCCATTTCGTCGTCCCGAGAGCCGACGATAAAAAATATCGATGTAAATTTTCCCATCCCTAGACGCTATTTAGACTCTAATTTTCATGTCGAGTGAAACAAAAGTACGAAATGTGTTAGCCGTCTTTCTTTTTCGTACTGATCAGGGAATTAAATTGAGACGCATTTTTGCAGTTTTTATTAAGTGGAAGGGTGGAGGAGATCGTGGGAAGGGTTAATTAAAAGTATTTGCTTCGTAGACGATTGCCAGGAGTCGATTAACTGGTAATATTTTCCTAATTAAGGTGCGAATAATTTATCGGAGCTTTGCCTGCGTACCGTGTGATTGTTCAAAATGAAAAAATAAAACAAAAAATCAAAAGTTATTTATACAGAGTGTAACTGAAAGGTGTGGTCATATTTTAAGAATCGGTTCTCCCCATAGATATGAACTACTTTCACTAGGAAAAAATTTAAAATTCTAAAAAAAAAAAAAATGAATTTCCATACAAATTTATCATCAGCTGATCAATATGGGAGGTAATTTTTTTTTTTTTTAATTTCCTTAGGTTTTCTTGAAGAAATTTGTTCATATCGATGGGCAGATGCAGTTCTTAAAATATGACCACACCTTTCCGGTACACCCTGTATATGGCTGAGAGCCAGCACCTTTTGATCGTCAAAGTTGTACATAAAGGCAGTCCCCCAAAAACACACACCCATTACCACAATCTCAATCTACCTAGCGTTTTCCCAACTATCTTGCGGTTACAGCTGAATTCCAGTATTTTACATGGAGCTACTGCCTATCTCACCTTCCCAACCCAGTTACTGGGTAAGACGATACGCCTTGGTAAGACTGGTTATCAGACTTTCGGACTTCTGACAACCCGTAACGACCGTCAAAGATCCACGATTGACAGCCGGGACCAACGGCTTGCTTTCCGAGGCACAGAAAGCACGTTAAGCCCATGACCACTATCTCCAAAGTAAAATTTAGAAACAACCAGCCTACTTAAAGTTAAAGTGAAGTCTATAAGGAAGTCAAATTGTCTTGCATTCATCCTACTAATATTATAAATGCAAAAGTTTGGGTGTATGGATGTTTATTCAACCAGGCCAGAACAACTGAAAGGATCTGGATGAAATTTGGCACAGATATAGATTATATTCTGGAAATATAATTTATAGTGCGGAAGGTACAAATTCCACGTGGGCAAAGCCACTAGCAGACGCTAGTTGCCTTCATAATAATTATCCTTCTGTTGGCAAAGTCAATACGCGAAGCTTTCATTACGCACACGTAAATTGGTTAAAGCAATCCATTAAAAACTACATAAACATACGAATTAATTATTTAAACAGATTGTTTGTTTTATTAACCAATCATTGAACGAAACAATTAATGTATTTTCGCAAATAAATTCTACTATTTACTGTTTGTAGGTATAGAACGAAAATAGTGGTTGACCGAACTTTTAGCGTGCAATTTAAAATGGCCGCTGAAATGTGAAGTTTGTTCAAATAATTAAAGCTAATTTATATTTCAATTGATAGAATAGTGAACGTTGAACAATGCTTGTTATTTAACAATTTGCTATTGAAACTTATTTTAGTTTAAACTCTTTAATTGTCCTACTAATATTATAAATGTGAAAGTTTGTGAGTGCGTATGTTTGTTACTACTTCACGCTCAAGCGGCTGGACCGATTTAAATAAAATTCGGTATGTAGATAGCTTATAGCCTAGATTAACATAATAGGCTACCTTTTATTCCGGTCTAGGCGGGTAAAACCGTGGGGCGCAGCTAGTTTGAACTAATTTGTGGTATTTTTCGGTATTTCAAGCTGCTACTTAAAATCTTGACTACGATAATTTTATGAATAACGAAATGCTAAATTATGATCAGTTTGTATTGTATACCTATTAAGTAATTTAGTTTAGTTGTGTTATTTAGTTGTATTGCTGTTATAGTCTGTTGATTTTGCACCGGTTAGAAATGCTGAACTCTCTTATATAATGTTCTGAATCTGTGTAGAATTATTATTAAATCTAAGTATCTAAACTTGTATTACGTACTTGTTTTTAGGGTTCCGTACCCGAAGGGTCCAAACGGAGCTCTAATGTTGTCACACACGTGTCCGTCTGTTCGTCCGTCGTCTGTCACAAAATTTTGTTACAAAGAATTTTTTAACTTCCCATTGACCTATGAACTTGAAATTTGGTGATAATGTAAACGGGTTAGAGATAGAGGGTATCTGGCAAAATCTTGTTGCTCCGAAATTTGTTTGGCATAACACACTTGGCATAATCTTCTTTAAACGAATATTTTAAAGGCATAAAAATAACTAAATATAATTTTTGTCTGGCCGAATGTGTATATGTCCAAATTTACAATGGCATACTTTTAAGATGGCAGAATTTTATTTGGCCGACAAGCCGGCCGGCAAGCCGAAGCTGCGGTGGTGAACGTTAAAACCATCTGCGACGATAAGCTCGCTTGGGTCCGCCAGAGACCCGCAGCGCCGGAGCCGTGACAGAAACCATGCCTGCTGCATGTTGCATGTTTGATGCATGATTGCTGCATGTATGCTGGTTGCTCGCTGTCTGCTTGCTGCATGCTTGCTGCGTGCTTGCTGCATGCTTGCTGCATGTCTGCTGCATGTTTGCTGCATGTTTGCTGCATGTATAGCATATTTCATTATTGCTGCATGCATGGTGTAAGCTTGTTTGCTTATTTGCATGCTTCGTGCTTGCTGAATGCATGGTGTATGCTTGTTTGCAAGCTTCTTACAGGCAATTAAAAACCACATGTTCACAATCAACTGTTTTATTTAGTGATAATAAGACATGCAGAAAAATAATTTAATAATTAATTAAACAAAATACATAGACAATTTGCGTAAAACTAATCTTAAATCAATTTTGTTAGTGTGGTACGAAATACAAAATTATTCTAATGTGATAGATCAGTCTTGTAATTATTATGGATATGAAATGTATGCCAAAAGATGATTCTGACTGTCAACTTTCTGTGATATGATGGTTCTACTTTTTAATTATTATGGATATGAAATTTATGCCTAAAGATGATTGTGCTTTACAAAATGATGAGTTTTGAATGTATGCTAAATGAGTGTCTGCCAAACGATTTTCTGCGAAATGACGTTTATGCTATCCGCTGTTATGCAAAATAATATTATGACACAATGTAAACATTATCACTAAATTTCAAGTTACTATAGTATAATACGAGTATATAGGTATTACGTAAACTTTTATGTATGGAACCCTTAATGTGCAAAATCCAACACGCGCTTAGCCAGTATTTTTTTTGTTTTTTCTTTCTTTTATTATAATGCTGCAACTGTCTCGTTGGTTTCGTGGTCTCAAGTGCGACTGCTAAGCGTGAGTTCTTGGGTTAGATGCCAGGGTCAGTTAAAAAGTGCTAGTGGAATTTTTCATTACGAATTATTCTGTGGCAGTACAGTATTTGGAAGTTGATGATGCGACACCCCCAATCTGCCTAGCCTTTTCCCAACCATCTTGGGGTCAGATTCCAGTCTAACCAGATGCAGCTGAATACCAGTATTTTACATAGAGATTGGGTAATACGATACCCCTTGGATAAAGAGTGGTTGACGACCCATAATGACTGTCAAAGATTCACGATTGAGGACCGCCGGTACCAACGGCTTAAGGACAGAGGAGTCTCGGTAAGTAAGATGGTCACCCATCCATGGACCAACCCCGGCAAGCATAGCTTAACCTGATGGATCGACCCGAGTGGCTGTTATTACTTACGCCCTGAGCTCCTCATTGATGTGACACCCCCGTACCTTCGAAAGCACGTAAATCCGTTGGTCCTGTGCCTAATCTCTTGCCGGTTATTTTTTTTGTGTGGTTGGAAATCATCCAATGACATCTCCCGCTCTGGGTGGAGCGGGAGGGCGTGTCAGACTCTTACTGACTAAAACCCAACCCTGTTCCTTTCTTGCCTTAGTGCCCAGGGGAGCAGTAACTCTGTTACGAAATTATCCGCTACCCCTGGTCATGCAGGCACCGGCCATGATGGGCCCCGTCAGTGGTGGCTGACAGTCATCTCTTTGAGGCGCACGTGGAACACTACGCGCCGTCGACTCACGGCCCTGGTGCTGATCGGAGTCCGCAGGCCCGGGTCTACGGTGGCCGGAGATCGTCTCGCGACGTCCTACGCCCAATGCGTCTCCTGCGACGGTAGCGGCCGGGGGCGTGAGGGCCACTCCGTTGAGTCACCCACCCCGCCTCCGCCTTCGCGAGCATTACCACCATCAGATTAAGAGAGTAAAGGAACAGAGTATACACCTGTGTTTACGCACACGCTTGTGCACTATATCTCCTGCATACTACGCTATTCTGCGTTGAGATTAGCCACCGTGGTCGAAATTCGATCAGAAGAATCATTATTATATCGGGTGTAAAAAGACAGTTTCCGAAGCCGAAAGCCACATATTGTACCCATTATTTGGATCATTTTTTTCCACCAAACCATACCTGGGAATCAACTGGTTCTGGAGATATTGAAAGTCAAAGTCGCAATTTTTTTTTTAAACTTTTTTTGCGAAAATGAATTCCAAGCATTATTAAACTAAACTACTAAATTATTACTAAACTTTTTTCCTAACAAACATTACCTGAATTTTCGAAATTTAGAAATCATGCATTTGCAGTTACAAAAACGATATGACTATGAAACGTATCTGACAAGTACCTACGTGGCTTAGAGCGAAGGGCCAGGTTTTAACTCCACTTGCCTGGATTTGCGTTACATTGCGCGCAATAAAAAATAGTATTTATTTTCATACCTAAAAATAAAAGTCGTTTCCCAACAATATTTTTTGCGCAAAACTACTTTGCTAGACGTACAGTATGCGAAGTTAACGGCACTGTGATGTGTCTTTTTACACCCTGTTCAACAGTTGTCACGTTTTGTGTCTTCATCACCCTAAAGTCGATTGATACAAAATACCTAAAGCATTAAGTCCTCCTAATCCTAAGTACAGTGACTTTACTTACTTGAGTTATCATCATCATCAGTTCAACCGATAAGCGTCCAGTGCTGGACATAGGCCAAGTGTCACCACAACGACCGGTCCTGTGCATCTCGCATCCAACGGATTCCTGCAACCAGGTCATCAGTCTATCTTGTGGGAGGCCTTCTGGTACCTTCTGGTACACGGTTGCCACTCCATTGACCATCTGTTTTGCGAGCAATGTGCAATTGGTGCAGTTTGGCGATTCTTCGGGCTATGTCGGTTACCTAGTTTCTTTTGGGGATGTCTTCATTCCTGATTCGATCACGAAAGGAAACACCAAGTTTAGCTATCTTCATTGCCCTTAACTGATGAGGCATATTGTGAGCGACTACATTTACTTTCATATTGTTGTGGTTCCGATTCTGTTGTGCACCAACTATACTTAATTTAGGCTATAGCTATCTTTTATTCTCTAATTAAACAAGAAAGAGACGGACGTAAATTGGAAATGTCAAATTTAGTTAAACTAATATTTCCATACAAATTAAGGGTACACGTAAAAAGTTTGACATCTCTAACTTAGTTCATAGCTATAGTCGTCCGTTAGTAAAAGATAGTGATTCTCTAATTTTAGTTTAGTTGTTGAATAAGAGAATCGGCACCATTATCAAATATTTTTCAATAGATTATTTAAGTGATGATCGTAACTATACTGTATGAGTTCTCATCGAATATTTGTGAACGACATGAGAAAGAGAACGGGAATGCTATTTAGGTCGTCGCATAGCCGATACATAGTTCATGGAAAGCCATTAATCCATTGCTGATCAATGGGGTCCATGATGTCGCATTATTTGAACAGCTTGCAGCGAGGAGAAGTACAAATATTGATTGTCTGATACATTTTAGTGAGCTCAAATAGCCGTGGATATCCGTTGGGTGTGGGTGACATATGTTGCGTTTTTTAAATCGTTTTGTCGAAATTCAAAATGTAGCTTCATAGGTTTATTGGTTAAACGTGGTTTTGTTGTTTTTGATTTCTGGGTACAAAAATAATAATTTTATTTAATCCCTTAACTAGGTTATCAAAATATTGGGACGAGTTTTTGTTTTACAAAACTAATAAAAAATTACAAAATTAATGCCCATATAGCCGTCAAATGGCTCATTGAATAAAAAATTGTTGCGAAGCATATAAGCTGTTTTTGGTACTTTTGCTTACTACTTTGGATAAGAAACATTTTGAGTCCTGTTTTAACAACGTAGGTATTAATACCTAATCCTCTTTGTAACAAATGCAACATAAGATTCCTTAATATTTATTTTCTATACTTTGCTACGATTTTTTATTCAATGAGGGCGCCACTAAAGCAGAGGTCCTTAAAACGCGTCAAAGTTTAGAAGTGCATGGGGGCTTGTTACGTCACATGTAGGTAAAAAGTGGTATTTTTGATACGTATGTGTGACATCACGTGAAATTTCAACGCACTGTACCTGTCATCCTCATTTTTTTTACGTGACGGAAGAAAAAGTACGTGTACAATAGTTTCTGCCCCCCTAGCCATATTACATTTCTATTATCGTTTACGCTAACGCTTAGAACAAAATGTATGGCAATGAGATTATCTGCAATAAGTCACGTGACACTTATCTACGCAGGTAATGTCATTGCCATACATTTTGTTCTAAGCGTTAGCGTAAACGATAATAGAAATGTAATATGGCTAGGGGGGCTGGTAATTTAACGGACACGACGGACCAAATTTTTTTTTTTGTCATCCACCCTATTGTGTAGTTTAGTTTCTAAAACGACACTGGTTGGTAAATCGTAACTTTTGATGACAAAATTTTTAATTTTTTAATTTTTTTTGTTATCTATACTTATGGAGGAAGAGGGTCATAGAAAGTATGAATGGTTTTTGTGAATGAGTGACACGATTTAGCCCGAAATCATTTTTTTCTTCTGCTTTTTAGAGTCCAATTATGTAGAGCTATAAACCTAACAAAATAATTTCCCCTAAGGCCGGGACTACACCAAAGCGGAGACGAGAGGAGCGGAGAGGAGATGTTTTTTAAACAACCAATAGAATTGTGTTATTAACACATCTCCTCTCCGCTCAGCTTCAGTGGAGATCGCTGTGCGGAGATGTGTAATATTTGTATGGCACGATGGAAGCGGAGATGTGAGCTGTGCGCGGACGACGTGCAGTGGAGACGTGAGATGTGAGCGGCGTGCAGTGAGCGATGTCACCCTCCCCCCTCTCGCCCGCTATATATCGTCTACCTTTCGTGTCAGAATGCGTACTGAGCACTCAACACCTCGCAACCGAGCTGAAAAACATCTCTTCTCGCACAGCACACAGCACACAGCACACCGCACACATCTCCTCCTTGGTGGAGTCCCCCGAGCTGAAAAACATCTCTTCTCGCACAGCACACAGCACACCGCACACATCTCCGCTTTGGTGGAGTCCCGGCCTAAATCATCCCTCTACATACCTACGTACACAAAAATCTTGTCTTGTCCATCCTACTTAAGTCTGACCTTTCCGAAAGTATTCCTTTCCATCAGATTGAGCACCAAGGGTTGCTATTGACAGTTTTATCTGATCCACCATCAGTTCCGAACGGTTCCCTTTTGAATTCTTATTGAGGAACGGTTAAATCCTATCTCTGAGCTGTTTCGACGATTACGGAATATATTTTCATGTCAAAGTAGTTTTATTTTGGGAACATTTTCGAGCAGCCTCTTGGATAATATTGGGCATTTTTGATGGATTGATGGTAATTTTTTCCACGTATCATAACAAACTACAGGGTAAATAGCCTGTAGCTAATTGCCAAATCTCCTCAAAAGTGATATGTATCAATGTCAATTAACGATTAAAAAGCATAACATAATATAAACCTTTATTTTAATGCTCTCACGGCTAGGACACAAGCTTCCTATCTGTGAGAAGGTGCTAGCTAACAACGAAATTACACAGAATAAAATTTTAGCATAGCATAACATATCTAATCAGCCTAAAATGTTCACGCTGCTGGGATACAGGCCTCCTCTCAGTGAGAGGGTGTGGCCCATAATACACCACACGGGCCCAATACGGGTTGATTTACACAATAAAATTACTTAAAAATTTTAAACATAATTCCAGTTTGCCTGGTTGACTACGGGGTCAACCCATAGTCAGATACCTAGTCTTCACAAATTTCATGTCTCTAGGACTGGCGGTATAGGCTGTGCGTTGATATATCAGTCAATCAGTCAGAACTTTGAATTTTATATATACAGATTATTGTGTCTACTTTGTAAATAATGAATACACTCTTTTTCCGACTAAAAACTATCCCAAGATTATAAGCTAATATTTTATATTTCTCTCCTATCTCCGCTAGGAAATTCTCTTTGTTTTCATATTTCAGTGTCTTCACAAAGATCTTATCTATACTTTGAATAAAATTAGACTTGTTCCCGGGAAATCTGCGCATATTAAGTATGCATAATTCCTGGAAATCGTTCTAGATTTTATATTAAATGTCTTGGAACTAAACGAGTGGGTGATAATGTTAGCGAATAAATGTAACTTTACGTGCTCCTATTTTAAATAATTTTTTTCTTTAAATCTTACTAGCTTTTGCCAGTGACTTTGCAAGCGTAGAAATAGTACTGAAATTAAAGTCTACTAGCGACCCACTCCAGCTGCGTATGAGTACAAATTATACACTCAAACCTTCCTCAGGAATTACTTTGTCTATTGGTAAAAATCACATTAAAAACCGTTTTTGAGTTTATCGTGAACAAACAGAGAGACAGACGCGGCGAGAGACTTTGTTTTATAATAATGTAGTGATATGTCATTTTGATGTTGCTATATTACTGTCGTTTTATCAAAATCCGTTCAGTAGTTCTGGCCCGAAATATTTTAACTTTTTTTTTGTAGGGTGGTAAATAATCCAATGACGTCTCCCACTCTGGGTGGAGCGGGAGGGCGTATCAGACTCTTACTGACTAAAACCCACCCCTGTTCCTTCCTGCCCTTAGTGCCCGGGGGCGAGGTAACTCTGTTTCGAATTTATCCTCAACCGGCAGAGGATTTTAACCTGATCAATACAATTGTAACTCTGGAATAAAAATTATCGATACGTACCTGTTGAAATTGAATCAACTGATGCAATTGGCTATTGAACATTTAATGGTATAGAAATTGTTCCAAATTTTTTTTATAACTTTCATTCCTCAAACAGGGTGTTAGTAAGCCAGAAGAATGAATGGTATTCCTGTGCATCTCCAAACATGATCATGATTTCTTCTCAAAATGAACTGCAGTATGAAAGAAGCTTTCCAGTTGACGATCCATAAAGTAGTATATCGTGGGCATAAAGCAAAATGGACATTAAAGGTGTGTAGTAAACATTTTACCATGGGAACGTTAACTGTTGAAGATCTAGAGTAGCATCAAATATGTGTGGTTCTCTCCTGAAAATACTATTTCAGACACTAATCTAATCATTTAGATTGATTTGACGTCGCTCGACGCATACAGACGTGCACATCAATGCATTACAAAATAAATAAATTAACGTTTGCATAAATACTGACCCAGTGTTATAGTGAATTAGCGTGTTTTATAAATTAAGTGAATTATAAGTTAAATAATGATCTGACTAGATTATAAACAGTTTATATAATCTGAAATATGGACGGCAGCCCCTTTAGTCGGAGCGGGATGACGCCGCGCAGCCCTCCATCGACACCAACACCAAGACCACCTCAACCACCCAAGCAAAATCAAGAGGAAGTAGTGGAAACAATATCCACTCCGGAAATTCAGAGCTGGTTAGGGTCCATTGAGCAGTACTTGAACGAGGTATGTACTATTGCCTCTGATGGAAAACTGAACTCAGACCAGAAGATCAGGATAAGTAATCTCTGCAGAAAAGTTGGACATGGAGTTTCGCAAATGGCTGTTCAATACCAGTCGCTGAAGTCAAGAGCCATACAAACCCATACCGCCCTAAAAACCATGACCGAAGCTCGAGACCTAGCGGAGTGTCTTACAGAGATGAACCGCACCATTCAAGAGTCATGTTCGAAGCAGGGAGCTAGTGCCTCCTCTTTTGCCGATATGGTGAAGAAGGGATCCAGCAGTTTCGTTCGTCCGAATAACCTGAGTTCCGTGGCGATTTTCCCGTGTGACAACTCAAAGACCAGTGAACAAACTAAAAACATGGTCCAAAACATCATATGCCCTGAGGAAATGAAGCTGAAAGTTCGAGGCGTACGCAAAATCGGAAAAGGAGGACTTATAATCAGCACAGAGACGAAAGATGACCTAGACAAGCTTAAGAAAACCGTCCAAACTGCTTCGTCAGGGCTTACCGTCGACGAACCCCGTAAGCGTAAACCTCGCATTATAGTAATTGGAGTGCCCGCATCAATGGCTGAAAACGAGGTTTTTAAATGTCTTTATGAACAGAATGTAGCTGATAAACTGCCGACCATGTCCCGAGATACATTTATGACCTCAATCAAACTAAGCCATAAATCTGGGCGAAAAGATGCTGAAAATTGCAACTACATCATAGAAGTTCCAGCCGTCATTCGCAAGGCTCTCATCACCCAGGACCGGTTATTTATAAATTGGACATCCTGTCCGGTACGAGACTTCACACTAGTAACAAGATGTTACAATTGCCAGCAGTACGGTCATGCAGCCAAGACATGTAAGGTTACTGCCCCTACGTGTGGACATTGTGGTGAAGAAGGCCACTCTAGCCAAGACTGTTCAAAGAAAGCCGCTGATCCAAAATGTGCCACCTGTTTACGCTTCAAAAAACAAGCAAACCACAAGACGGGAGACGCAATTTGTCCGGCCAAAATAGCTGCTGAATACAGGTACATAAACTCGGTAGACTATGAAGGCGCCTAAGAGCGCCACATATTTAGTTTACATCTTAGACGTAATTAATTGTTATTAGTTATATATAAAATGGATATTAATAATATAATTTCAGACATAGATAACTCATTCTCAAATGAGTCAAAGTCATGTGAGGTTGAGGACTGCAGACAATATCTTTCTCAGCATCCACACTCACTAACCATACTAACCCAAAACATCCGTAGTGTTTATAAGAACATAGATAGCTTCAACATTTTCCTTCACAGACTTAACTTTGACTGTGATATTATGGTTTTAACAGAGTGCTGGTTATCAATCCGCCACGATAACCTCCCGGTTATACCAGGATATAACACGTTCTACACTGAAATGAATCACAATCAAAATGACGGGGTTGTTGTCTTTGCAAAGGAGTCACTAAAGGTCAATGTTGAAGAAGCTAATCTACAAGATTGTATGAGTAACTGTCTTATAATCAAAATTGGTACAACCACAGCGTTAATTGCTATGTATAGATCTCCTTCCGCTAGAAACCTGACTTCTTTTCACAGTTCCATAAACCAGATTCTTCAAGCACTCAGCCATTTCCAAAATGTAATCCTAACAGGCGATATTAACATTAACATTGGCTCTGAGAACTGCGATGCAGGGACTCAAGACTACCTCAATATCTGCTCATACCATGGTTTTCTCCCCGCTCACACATTGCCTACTCATCAGAGTGGTTCCTGTCTCGATCATATGATGATCAAATCCAGCTATTCATATATTACGCTTGTTACTAACTCAACAATAACCGATCATCATGCTGTCCTACTAAACGTAAATTTAACGCTGCCTAAGCTAAATCGCTCACAAACCAAGACTAACATAAATATAAAAAACTCGAATATGATTTACGTAATATCGATTATAGCCCAGTTTATAAAACTGCTGACGCTAATACCGCTTTATCGTACTTAATAAAACATGTCCAACAAGCTATATTGCATAACACGACAATAGTGACACTAAATAAGCGTCATCATAATATCAAACCTTGGATTACGCCTGGCCTAATTCGTTGCATAAGACACAGAGATAAACTCCATCAAAAAACAAAAAAATACCCCGATAATTTAATAATTCTGAACTCATATAAAAGATACAGGAATTTCTGCAACAATCTTCTAAAGAAGCTGAAAAATAATTATGACAAAAATGAATTAAATAAAGCAGGTAACAATAGCAAGCAACTTTGGAAACATATTAAAAACGTCACTTATATGACTAAACAACGTGAATCAAATTCGAGTTTACTGCTTACTAATCCTTCACCTCTGCTGTCCGCAAACAATGTAAATAACTTTTTTGTAAATGTTGGGAGAAATTTGGCAGAACAGATCCCGAAACGTTGCGTCCAAACATCATTCTCCTGCCCTTATCCCAATTTATTTGGGGTCGGCGCAACATGTCTTTTTCTTCCATACTCCTCTATTAGTCGTCATCTCTGTAGTCACCCCCTTTTTACCCATATCCTCTTTCACACAGTCCAACCATCTTTTCTTTGGCCTTCCCCTACTCTTATAGCCATTCACATCCATACACAAGACTTTCCTCACGACATTTTCTTCATTCCTCCGCATCACATGCCCATACCACGACAACCGATTTCCACACAATTTTTCAGTCAGCGGTGCCACTTTCAGACTTCCTCTTATATACTCATTCCTAATTCTATCCATGCGCGTAACACCACACATCGCTCTTAGCATTCTCATCTCAGCTACATGCAATTGCTTTTCATTCATCCCTTTTGTGGCCCAACATTCTGAACCATACAAGACAGCAGGTCTGACCATTGTTTTATAAATCTTCCCCTTAAGTTTTAGGGGAATGCGGGAGTCACAGATAGTCCCGGTGACCTGCCGCCATTTCATCCATCCAATGTTAATTCTGTGCTTAACAGTCCGATCTATTTCGCCATCGCTTTGCACGAGTGAACCGAGATACCGAAAATCGGAGCAGCCTGGGAGAAGCGCGCCATCTAGCACTACAGCTTCAGAACTGGAGAGACCGCCGAAATCGCAGAACATGTATTCAGTTTTGGTTCTGCTGATTTTCAAGCCAACTTTCTCCAGCTTCTGTTGCCACTTCTCCAATCTGCTCTGGATCTCAGGTCCATCTTCACTGACCAGAACAATGTCGTCGGCAAACAGCATGCACCAGGGTGCCTCCTCCTGTATTTCCGACGTAAGAGCGTCCATAATCAACAGGAAGAGGTAAGGACTTAAAGCCGACCCTTGATGCAAGCCTACAGCCACACTGAACTCATCGGTGTTGCCAGCAGCCGACCGGACGTAGGTACTAGATTGTCTGTACATAGCACGAATCAACTCAACATACTTCCCAGGCAAACCTTTCTCTTTCAAGGCCCACCACAACACATCCCGAGGTACCCTATCATACGCTTTCTCAAGATCAATGAACACCATGTGCAAGTTCTTGTGCACACGTCTGTACTTCTCGCACAATTGACGGAGAGCGAAGGTGGCGTCCATTGTCCCTCGACCTGGCATAAACCCAAACTGGTTCGGGGTAATCTCACTCTCCTCTCGCAATCTTTTCTCTATCACTTTCTCCCATACTTTCATAGTATGTGACATGAGCTTTATCCCTCGATAGTTGTTGCAGTCCTGTACATCCCCTTTATTCTTGAAGATGGGCACTAGCGAACTATTGCACCATTCCTGTGGGATCACTTCTTCATACAACAACTTATTGAAGAATAAAGTCAGCCACATACATCCATCCTCTTTTAAACACTTCCATACTTCTACTGGTATGTCATCAGGGCCCATGGCCTTTCCATTTTTCATACATTGAACTGCCCTTCTTACTTCATCCATGCTAATTTCTCTCACCAAACCCATATTTACTTGTACCTCTTTGAGCACACCATTCCATTCATTCTCTTCGTTCATCAACTTTTCAAAATAAACCTTCCATCGCTCTTTTATTTCGTCATCTTTCGACAAGACTTTACCGAGTTCATCTTTCATACATTTTATGTGCATTATATCCCTCGTTCTCCTTTCTCTTAATTTTGTAATCCGGTAGAGCTCCTTCTGGCCTCTAGGGCTGTCCAGTAAATCATATAACTTTTCCTGTGCCTTAGCCCTGGAAACTGCAACCGCCTTTTTTGCCTTCCTCTTCCATTCTTTATAAATTTTCTTTTTCTCTTCTTTCAAATTATCATTTCCGGTTTCTACATTCTGCCATACTTTAAACGAAATTTTCTTTTCTTTTAGCATCTTTTGCACATCTTCATTCCACCACCATGTATCCTTTTCTATCATGCCTTTACCTTGCGATTCTCCAAACACATCTTTTGCTACTCGCCTTATACAATCCGCCATCTCTTTCCAACATTCATCCACAGATTTTCCTTCCATATCCTTCATGTCTATCATTTTATCTACCACTTGACTCTTAAACATACTTGCACACTCCTCATTTTCTATCATACGCCATCTGATTTTGGGTGGGGGCCGTTCTTTGTTCCTACTGGACGAGACACTGACTGTTACGTCCATCATTATGAGCCTGTGTTGGGAGACTAAGCCTTCGCCTGGCAACACTTTACAGTTTTTGACTGTTTTGAGACTGTTTCGTTTCACCAAGAAAAAGTCAATTTGGGTCGCGTGCTGGCCACTTTTGTAAGTGATCAGGTGTTCGTCTTTCTTTTTGAACCAGGTGTTAGTTATTGCCAGGTCAAAAGCCGAAGCAGCTTGCAGCAATGTCTCGCCATCAGTATTACGGTCTCCGTACCCCCAACCACCATGCACTCTCTCATAACCGTACTTCAGACTTCCTACATGCCCATTAAAATCACCCCCCACAAACACCTCTTCACTCTCCTGTACATTCATCATCACACAATCGAAGTCCTTCCAAAACTTCTCTTTTACACTATCCTCACATCCTGATTGGGGTGCATACGCACTAATAACATTTACTATCATACTCTCCACAACCACTTTAATAGCTATCACTCTATCACTTACTCTTTTAACATCCACCACACATTCTTTTAACTCACTATCCAAAACTATGCCCACACCATTCCGTTTGCCATCACTTCCACAGTAATAAAACTTATATCCTTCTCCTAATTCTCTTGCTTTTGCACCCTTCCATTTCGTTTCTTGCAAACACGCTATATTTATCCGTCGCCTTTTTAAAACATCTGCTAACTCTCTTCCTTTTCCAGTCATAGTACCTAAATTCCAGCTCGCACACCTCAATCTTAATTCTCTCACTCTCCGAGCTTGCGTCTTACGTCGCACCCGCCCGTTCTGGTGCGACAACCCTTGTCCATTTCCCACAGGAGCCGGGTGCTGCCCCTGCGCGTCGCCTGTGGGGTACGCCCTAGCCCTATCGCACATCATATTTTTCCAGACCATGTTGCAAAAAAAGGTTTTGGCAGAAGTTTTATAGCCGGCCGCCTGCCTGACGCCAACCCTCCTTGGGAATGCTGTTGTTGGTGGTTTACCCGCCACCGCGCGGGTGGCCCATGGTGCTATAGTAGTATGCACTAGGTCTCAAGCTCCCTTAGTCGCCTCTTACGACACCCACGGGAAGTGATGGGATGGTACTATTCTTTTACGTCCGACACCATACGGTACAAACGTTGCGTCCAAACATCTTTCCAAAAACTAAGCAACAGCTGTAACCAGAAATCATTTGTTTTGCTGGATACAGATGAAGAAGAAATATCACGTATCATTGCTGGCCTAAAAGATGACTGTGCAGTTGGATGGGATAATATAAGCAATAGGATGCTTAAACTATTTAAGCATATATTTGTACCTCCCTTAACGCATGTGTTTCGAATCTGTCTTTCTAAAGGAATTTTCCCGAGTTGTCTAAAAAAGGCAGTTGTCATCCCGATTTATAAAACTGGAAGCAGAGAAGTGACTAGCAACTATAGGCCAATATCGATACTCCCTTCTATGTCAAAAATACTTGAGAAAATAATTAACAACAGACTAGTAAGCTATTTAGAAAAAAACAACTTCTTGTCACCTGCGCAATTTGGCTTCAGGGCCAAATTGTCCACAGCCGATGCAGTGCATAGCCTAACAGATTATGTCTCAAAAGAGCTAGACAAAGGGAATAAGGTCCTAGGAGTCTTCCTTGATCTAGCGAAAGCCTTTGACACTGTCTCAGTCTCCGCGCTTCTTGACAAATTAGAGGCTATAGGAATAAGGGGAACGCCGCTGTCGCTACTTGCTGACTACTTAAACGGCCGATATCAACGTGTTAGGATAGATAATTTCACGAGCGATGAGCAGAAAAATACTGGTTTTGGTGTTCCCCAGGGAAGTGTTTTGGCCCCAACGCTTTTCCTGGTTTATATTAACGACTTGTGTAATTTGAACATTAAGCACGGCAAAATAGTATCATATGCTGACGACACGGCGTTAATATTTACAGCTAAAACCAGTAGCGAACTGCACGAAAACGCTCAACTAGGTTTTAATATTGTGACTAATTGGCTTCAAAGCAATTTACTAACATTAAATGCTGACAAAACAAAATATATACACTTCTCCATGCGCAAGCCGCAACTTAACACTGCTAGCTTTCATCTATACGCCCATCAATGTGGTAACCCTTCAGTCAACATGTGTCATTGTCCTCTTATCCTCAAAACCTGTAACATCAAATACCTCGGGGTAATAATTGACGATACACTCACATTTAGACATCATATTGAAACTCTGGTTAAAAGAGTGCGCAAGTTAATATATGTATTTAAAAAAATACGAACTTTTGCAAATTCAAAATTAATCACACAAGTTTATCTGGCCCTATGCCAGTCTATAATTCAATACTGCATTACTTCATGGGGTGGCGTATCAAAAACCCTCTTGCTTCCTCTTGAAAGAGCTCAGAGAGCAATTTTAAAAGTAGCAAACTTCCATCCCTTTTTCTTTCCCACAGATCAGTTATATAAATCCTGCAACGTGCTGACTGTTCGCCAGCTCTTCATTTTGCACTTAGTATTAAAACAACATACTATGCTTTCGTACATTTCTGACAGTACTAACAAGAGGCGGAATGATATAGTGTGCACTTCTAATGCAACCTCCAAAAATGTCTTTGCAGAAAGATTCTTCTCATTTTTAGGCCCATTTCTGTACAATAGGTTAAATAAAAAACTAAGTTTTTATAAGTTGAACTATTTTAATTGTAAAAAAACTGTCATTTCATTTCTACGAAGCATTGCTTATGAACAGACAGAGGATCTACTCATTGTCGACAAATAACCCGCTAACATGCTGATTCTATTTTTATGTAAGTTTTAATTTTAGTACTTTATACTGTTTAATTTATTTATAATTCTTATAAGATATTTATGAACTGTCTAGCCTGAAACACAGGTTCCACCTAGTTCAGGCTAATATAAAACTGTGCTCTAGTCTAATTGTTAAGATATTTTTATTGTATTTGTCTCCCTTTTATAAAATAAACGATTTTTTATTTATTATTATTAAAAAATCAACCAAGATAATGTCTGAAGTTTAACTGTGCTCTCTGAGTTTATTTTTTGTTCATAATTTTAATTAATTATATATTATATATATAATATTTTCTGTTTGACGTATAGTAGTATAAGAATAGGCCCCAGCAGAGTCTCAGCGGTGGAAAAATTAGAAGGCTGATTAGAATTATAATGTTCCCACTGCTGGGACTCAGGAATAAGCACTAGAAAAAAGATAGGCCGTAATTCATCAGGTGGGCCCAGTGCAGGTTGGAAGATGCTACATGTCTTCGAATTTTTGGTTTTGCGACGTTTCGGCTTCCGTGTCCTTTTTTTTCTTGTGGGGTGGGAAATCATCCAATGACATCTCCCGCTCTAGGGTGGAGCGGACGGGCATGTCAGACTCTTACTGACTAAAATCCACCCCTGTTCCTCCCTGCCCTGAATACCCAGGGGCGAAGTACGAGTAACTCTTTCAAATTGAACCTGAACCCCCGGGCAGGCATCGGCCATGACGGGCCCGTCGTGTTTGCTGACAAAGTGACAACTCTTTGAGGCGCGCGTGAAACACTACGCGCCGTCGACTCTCGGGCCTGGTGCTGATCGGACGGCGAGTTACCCACTACTCGCTGATCGCAGGCCCGGGTCTACGGTGGCCGGAGATCGTCTTGCGACATCCTCCACCCAGGGCGTCTCCTGTGGCGGCTGCTGCTGAGGGCGTAAGGGCGAGTCTGTTGTTGTAGCCTCTCCCTCACCCGTTCTGCCTCCTCCTTCGCGAGCATTACTGCTTCGCAGAAGGAGGAGACAGCTTGCCATTCCCTCTCGCCCCGTACTATGGCCTGGACCAGGGGCGGGCGCGAGAGGTCGCTGCCGCCGATCGCCTCCACGAGGACACCGCGGGGCTCCGCCCAAGCGGGACAGATCTCCACCGTGTGTTCCACCGTGTCCTCTGGGCGATCCTCACAGTGGGAACACCCGGGCGTTTCCCTCCGCCTTATCCTACACAGGAACCACCCAAAACCACGGTAGTTTTCCGGTGAGGACCTGCGTCAGGCGGAAGGTAAAGATGCCGTGGCGCCTCTCCAGCCACTCCTCAAAGAGGGGCACTACCGCCGCAATGGTGGCGGGCCCAGCGCTGGGTTGCAACAGCCGCTCTCTCCATGTCGCCATGAGATCCTGCCGGAGCTCTGTCCGCCGAGCCGCGAGGTGTCGCGGCAGCGGAGTTTCGCGCCGGCGTTTCGCCGTCTCGTGTTTCGATTCCCTCACGATAGATTTCTTCATCATTTTGGGAGCAGTAGTAGTGTTGAAATAAATTGCATAAAGTTAAGCGTCTGCCTAAGGGTTTGAACCCACGATGTATAACTTGTAAATCGGGTCGTTACCACTGGGCCACCACAGCTCTTAAGTCTATGTTTGACGTATAAACGTGTTTATTTAGACTGATTCACAGAAATTAATATCTTATATTTGAAGTCGGCTCGTGGCTAAAGTAATAACAGCTGCACGGGGTCGATCCATCAGGTTAAGCAACGCTTGCCGGGGTTGGTCCATGGATGGGTGACCATCTTTACATACCGAGACTCCTCCGTGCCTCGGAAAGTACGTTAAGCCGTTGGTCTCGGCTGTCAATCGTGGATCTTTAACAGTCGTTACGGGTCGTCAGAAGTCTGACAACCAGACTTACCAAGAGGGTATCGTATTACCCAGTTACTGGGTTGTGGAGATCAGATAGGCAGTCGCTCCATATAAAATACTGGTATTCAGCTGCATCCAGTTTGACTGGAAGCCGACCCCAAGATAGTTGGGAAAAAGGCTAGGCAGATTGATATTTGAAGTCGGATCCTCAAACACACTTGGTTAAAACTTTATAACACATTAAACCTAACTTAATTAACCGTGTGGAAAGTTCCTAACAATAGCGCATCGATCCTACACGTCATATTTGACCGAAGCAAATTGTCAAGGTGGAGTGAATGACATTTTTTTTAGTTCCATTCAGTCCCATCTCACCCGATTACACTTTGACGTACGATACATTTTTGTAGACAAACGGGATTCCCAGGTAACATTTTGTATGGGATTTGGCTTGCATAGTAGCTGTATTTGGTTTTAAAAGGGATTTGCATCCAATGAAAATAAACTGAGTAGGTGATATGAATAAGGATATTTTGTTGTTGTTTTATTTTCAAATTTGGCATTGGGTCAAAGCATTTTAAGTACTTTGACAGACGCTTTGTCGTATAAAGTTAGCCAAAAAACACTTTTCTGTTTAGAATATAACTTTGAGTTGTAGAGAACGTAGGAAAAGTATAAAATCATGTATTTTATCATTTTAATAAAATATCATTTTGTTTTACTTCAAAACGCTTCCGTAGCCACTGCTAGAGACGGCATTGTCAAAAATTTTCACTCCAAAACGCCTATGCGGCCATTGCTTGAGACGGCATTGTCAAAAATTTTCAATCCAGAACGCCTATGCGGCCCTTGCTAGAGACGCCAATGTCAAAACTGTCCATACAAAATGCCTCTGCAGCCACTGCTAGAGACAGCACTGTCAAAACTTTCCATTTAAACTAAGAGTCTCACCGCTTATATGTAGTAATTTTCGACCCGCATAATAATTCTGACTGCATCTTCCTCTCTCTTTTCATCTTCTTCTTCTTCGGCTATGACAGCCGAGGCCAATATTGTGCTCAACGCCTCTAGTCATTGCCTGTCATCCTAACACAGACTGGAGTCTCTTCTCAAGGTCTTTCTGACTGTTTTTCCTTCAAATTTGTTTAAATTCTTTATTTATTTCACATAAGATAATTGTTAGCCTCACAATTTTCTCACTGCTGGTACTTAGAGCGGGTCGGTGGATGCCACCTCATGTTTTAGAATTTTTGATTCTTGGATGTGCCGGTTTCCACACGATGTTTTCCTTCGCCGTTTTAATATCAGTGGTGATGGAATAAATTACACAAAGTACAGCGCCTACTAGGGTTTGAATCCACGACTTAATACTCGTCAGTCGAGACTTCTACTACTGGGCGACCACAGCTTATTCTTTATTTTATTTTATCCATTTATCTTGCTTATAAAGTTTATCACAGAAACAGCGATCTATTTTTAAGCATACTGTTCTAGTTGGCACAGTCTCAATTGTTTATCTATCCTGACGCTAAAGGCGAACATAGAGATTAATTTGTGAATGAAACTACAAATTAATTCCTGTTGCAAGCAGGATATTAATGTCAACACTGTTTGATACTGTGTTATGTGAGCAGTGTTGAGAAGGAAATGTTTTTAATAATGAATAATTTAAAAGTGAAGACGTATAAGGTAGGATTTATATCGAAAATTAATATTTGCATAACCCTTCGCAAAAATTGATGTAGAAGTAAGATTTTAATTACTATAAGCATAATTATCCATTCTTTAGGTTTCCGAAAGTCTTTCCAAATGTAAAAATTTAACTCATAAAGGATCACTCGTGTGTCTGTTTGTGTTTGTTCGTCTGTCACAGCACAGTAAAACCTAAAAGAAGTCCATGTTTAAAAAAAAAACATTAAAAATATATCTTTCGTTCGGAACCCTTTGCTCACGAGTCCGACTTGCGCTTTGCCAGTTTTTTAAAAGAAGATCCATCCCGCCCTAATTCAAGAAAAAATGTGAGTTTTGGGTCTGTTCAAAGTATACACTCGTGTTATTGATGTTAAACTAAATCACTTGGTTCTTTCCAAACCACAACAAAAGAAAAAAAGAAAGAAAGGATCTAATTCCAATTCCGTAAAACCAGACCACCAGAATAACGACCTCTTCTCAGGCAAACCAGCCATCAATGTAGGTACTAAACAAGTAAATTAGTTAATTCGCAACTCTTGTTAGGAAGTCAAACGCCTAATTAGTTTTGTTTAACTCAGCAATTTGACTTGAAAGGTACTTTAATTGAAAACGTTTCGATTATTGATTCTCTAATTATTTCGTATAAACTGTTCAATTTAATGATGAAAGTGGTATCGATCTAATTATAAAAGAAGAAAAGGAAAGGAGGTTAATTATTTATTGTGTCTATTGTAAGAGTTAAAGCTCGTTTAAAAATTCTCTGGATATTGAAAATAATTTCTTTTTGACCCAATTAGCAATCGAGGAAGTGCGTGTGTCCACTGATATAATGCCGTTATTTTCTAAAATACCCTTGAGATGTTGTAAAGTTTGAAATAAATTGAATCATAACACAGCATAGGAACGATATTGGAGAGCATTCAAACCTACTTTTAAAAATTCTTAACACTGTTATCTTAAAACCTTAACAAGACTGGGGGCCATTAGAAGCGTCTGTTATGAAACCACTTGAAATGAATACAAAATATCTTAAATAATAAATCATACTCAAATAGGTACTGGTTAGTTCAAGTAGCTAGCAGGTGGCCGAATTGTGACTAGTAGGCGGCCTCTTGATCTTTGATGTTTATGGTTTAAAATATGATCTCGATTTCGAGAAGGTATTTTTTTAAACTAATCTTGGAGCTAAGCATCCAGCTGAATGACACAGCTGGTAAGCACTTTTGCCAGTCTTAAAGATCTACGGAAGGACAGAGGTACTAGTATTATTATGCCTAAGCGTCTCTTTACCAATAATAATGCAATTTTATCAAACCACAGTTGTCTATTGGTTTCACTTATTGCTTTGCCACAAATAATTGTGGCTGAACTTAAATAACCATAAAATAATATTGATGGTATATAAACTGATGTAATTTTGGTTGCCAATAATCTTATTCCCATACTCATCGATTGTGGTTTTGAAAACATATTAAATCCCACTTTGTAAAATGGCGGCCGTAAAATCAAAGATGAATTCCAAGAATTAATGCGTTTCTTTTGTAACACTATTAAGTTTATAACAGCTAAACGTGGGTGTCTAATACTTAATAAAAATGATGAATGAACATTTAGAATCGTAATCGGATATCAAGTTTATGATTATTCAACAGAACGGGAGGATAGAACATTAAAATTCAATGATTTGCGATAAATCTATAATTTGATATAATAGACATTAAAATTGACGTCTCAATAAGTTGAAATGACAGGCAAGTGAATTAAGTTTATAAGTTTGAAATCAAATATCTGTTAATTTAATCACATTTCTATTACACTAGAGCCAAATACAGAAATTGGATTTGATAGTGATTGAGATAAAGGTGGTAAATAAAATAGTGGCTCTAAAATCTTAAACCTATTATTATTTGTTCTTCACATCAAAATATTTCTAGGTGTGGTGTTCAAATCAAGATAGTTCTAAAATGATGGCATGTCTTAGTTATGATGGAAACAATACCTAATAATGAAGCCAACGGAATGTTCTCATAATTATATCTTCAATACGTTGGCAGCAGTTGCCTTGAACTGGTTTTACCTCGCAATACGCTGTCTGTGGTGTTATTAATACTAATTGAATTCATGTGAACAATGATTTATTGTAAAGGCTTAACTAGTTACTAGAATTATCTTTCAATTTTCGTTTACGTATGTACGTAATTACTGATCAAACAACGGGACCTTATTGCGAACGTATGATTGACAAGCACAACAATCAGATACAAATAACACAAAACTAAATTGAAAATCCAACCCCTGACATATTTGCAAAAAAATAAAAGTATAAACCAATTGATACAAATCCATCAAAAAGGAAACATCACCTGGCCCCACACAAAAAGATATTCAAAGGAAGCGCTATACAAAACGAAGCGAGTCCAACATGGCACCATTCACATCACCCATTGTTGGCCATCACAGAAGAAACTTTATTTGCTGTCATTTATATATTTTTATGCGAAATCTTTGGATTATGTCGAATGTCCCGCGGACTTCCGGGCCATTATGAGCGGAGAATCATGGGACAATGGCGGTAGGAGTTGCGTTAAGGTAACTAACCGCAACATCGGAGGTACCGACCCATTTGTAGTGAAAGCGAGGAATGAAATATTATTGGGTCACTAGAAACAAATTTGCGAAGTTCCTGCGGGATCGGTTTTATTGTGACGCATGTGTTTCCTGAGTTTTTGTGATATTTGTATGGGTCGTTAATTTTTCCAATTTCGTAACTATCTTTTATCATAAATGTTGAAAAATATTAACTTTATACTTTCACAATGAACCTGATTAACGGCAATGATTAGTACAGTAATTATTATTGTGACGAGTTAGTAGTGACTGGTTTGCTTGTTAAAATCACTATATTCCCTAAACATACTGAGGATAATTATGTGTATATGTTCCCTTCGTCGCTTATTTTACTATGATCACAAACAAAACGGTAGGCTCGTTTAGTTTCGGAAACTATTTGGTTTCCGAATTTAATCAAACGGTCATTCAAAAAGTGATTAAAACGCTTAAACGATATTTGGATTGCTGATTGCTAAACTATATATACGCGAAATTGATAATGATCATAAGCTGTACGGTATTATCCTCCAAACCCCATTTGATTTATAATTTGCACGGGATGATTAGTGACTAATGTGTAAAATTTATCTCTAAACAGAACATTTCGAGCAGGAAATAGAAGCAGAGAATGTCCTAGGTGATTTGATAGTTTCAGTCAACGAAGATCGTAATAATAAAGATAATCGGGGTCGTAGAGACACTGGTTATAGCAACGATAAAGAAAAATTAATTGAAACGCTTCCACATGTTCTTAATAACGATGTTAAACAGGAATAGGTACTTTACAGAACTAAAAAGAGATGGTTATCAAAAATTTACTATTATGAACACCAGAACTATTAACCATAAAACGTAACGTGATACTATAAATATTCTTGACGACGTAAACTTTATTATAGTTTATAATCAGATTTTTTAAATATCATGAACTCTTTAAAAACTTTCCAGATCACATTATAATTATATATGTTTATTAAAATATATTATAATGTTCTCTTATTTAAAATATTTGTTATTAAAAGAGTTCAAAAACAAGAATACTTCTTGCCTTTTCAATACTTGATGACAATTCAACAATATTATTTGTATTTTGTATCAACAGTTGTCGTGGACCCTTCCATAACACAAATGGTCAGTCCCATAAGTTTATTTATCATCAGTTTCTTAAACTATTACTACGAGTACATAAACCAGTTTCTGACCAAGTTATAGCTTTACTATATTCAACCCCTCTGTGACATGTCCCTTCAAGACAAACTTTATTGAACACACAAACGAAAAACTGACAGTATTATTTCTTATACCTATCAACAAAAACAGGTTTACTGAAATCAGATATATTATTATAGTCAAGATTTTAGTCAAAACAAAATCAGCGTGCTTTTGTTAGCGATTCACTCCAGCCGGTGTCATATTCAAGAGGGTTGAAAGTATGGTTGGCAAAAATGCGTCTCTTGATGAAAGTGGACCTAAAATATTGACACGTTTAATGTTAGGTTATTTTATCATTTAAGTATTTGTGAATGTTTGGTTGAAAAACAATATGTAGCTACGAGTATAGTTAAAAATAAAGAAGTCTGAGTTATAAAATAGGAGTTATTTCTTAAAACATTGTTTGAATAAAACACACAAACACTGATTTATAATCATCAAATATCAGAATGCTAATTCTCGTAGTTAAAAACATACAAAAGGTCGAAATCTCATCTAAGCGATATATTAAACGGTTTCAAATACTTGACATAAATGTAACTATTTTGACAGATTCAGACGTTCTTGAATATTCGGGCATCGCTTCCCTGATCTCGTTTAAATCTTTTAAAGCTAAGTTACAATCTTTACAAAATCATTTAGAAGATTTCTCTGCTGACTCTCAAACGAAATATCCCGCGAAAACAGGACAAAAGATAGTGTCGTCGGCATATAAACAGCATTATACCACGGAATCGAGTTACATGTGTCGAGTCATTTACGCCCCCCATTATGGCGGCCATAGAATGAACCCCTTTGTACCCCCCCTATTCATATCGAGAAAACGTATGAATTTTTTACTACTAAATACGAAGCCTGGGGCTGAGATTTTGGCTCACAAAATTTCTCGTTTACCCGCTTGAATAAGAAATTTACGTGTATGAGCGTACGATTATCAGCATTTTTGGGATTAAAATACACTTGTCTTCATAATATGAAACTAAATATTAGAAAATGTTGCTGCCTGTGTTTGTCGACCTTTCCAATTGTGTAACTTACCTACTTATTTAATTATGATGAGCTCGTTTTTGACTTTGATCCCACCTGATAGTCAGCGATGGATAGTGAGATCACACTTTATTTATTTCGTTTGTTCATTTTCGTTGCTACTGTTTTTATCAATAATAACAGTTAATTGCCCTTTTCTAAAAATACTTGAATCAATTAATTGGAGTAGTCTTGTAGATCATTCATCATCATTCCTTGCATCGTTTACCATCAATTTTATGAGTCACTTTATTAAGACTGTGCAATGATAATATCTGAGATTGTCAATCTTTTACTTTAGCTCCTTCAGTAGTTGAATTAAGTTTATGAGGTCATATGGGTACGAACGAAGACATTTTACATAAAGATGATTTAAGAGATGAATCATTTTCTGCTACCTTAATTTGCTTAGGTATAAAGCTAGCGTAGAAGAACAGAAGTAAGAGCGTACTATGCGCTGCTACATACACTGCCGTGAAACTTCTAGAAAAGGAACAAGACCAGGAGCGTTTTGTCGAACCAAATAAAAATAGCAGAGAAAAGAGATAAAGCTCAAAAAACAAGATGAGATTTCTGAAGTCCTGAAAAATTTTATAAGCGATAAAGTACACTATGATAAAACTAAAGACACGTGAGTCATGCCTTAAACGACTAACATTCGGTTAGCTATAGGAGTACGAGTAAGTCACAAGTACGTAGATCGAGACAAAATAATCTTACGCATCTAATAAAGGCAGACAGTTGTTATCAAGCGGGACAATGGTCAGATAGGGTCAGACGTTCAAAGTGGCGTGTGAACTTGGTACATAGGGTCCAATAGAATAGGGTTGGTTTGTATATTGTAGTGTATTGATGTGGACGTTTCATTATGGTTGATTTTAACAAGAATATGGAAAATGGAGAGTCGGTAAAACATATACTCGTGAATTTTTATTTTATGAAAATATTACTTTGGGATATTATAATGTACCTATGTATAAATATTCAGGAAAATTAGTGTTTGATCCTTCAAACCTCGACCCGTTAAAATGTATAAATTGACACTTCATAATTTATGTCTGATGGAGGCAAATGTGAAGATATTACACTAAGCACGATTGAGTCATCATGAATCCTAAACGTGATTGATGGTATTCAATTAGATAGGTACCTAAATTATGTAGCACAAAATAATTTTAATCAAATTCTAATCCTAACATTAACCTCAATATTTACTTAGGATTCCAGTTTTAATTGATCAAATCTAAAAGCTAGGATAAGATATTATATCCTAGTAATATTATAAATGTAAAAGTTTGAATTAATGGATGGATGTTTGTTACTCAATCACGCCAGAACGGCTTTACGGATTTGGATGAAATTTATTCTCATATTCTACCCATTATATGATTTTTTTTTTCACTAGACCATACCTGAGAATCCACTGGTTCTAGAGATATTGAAGGTCAAAGTCGCAATTTTTTTTTTACTCTTTTACGAAAATGAATTCCAAGTGTTATTACTAATGCCTAGGTGTAGCGGATAAATTCTGAACATGAGTTCCCGCTCCTCTGGGCACTCAGGCAGGGAAGGAACAGGGTTGGGTTTTGGTCAGTAAGAGTCTGACATGCCCTCCCGCTCCACCCAGAGCGGGAGATGTCATTGGATGATATCCCACCCAAATAAGTGTTATTACTAAACTTTTGTCCAAACCAACTTTATCTGAATTTTCGATATTTTTTTCGAAATAACGCATTTGCAGTTACAAAAACGCAATGAATATCAAAAGTATCCGGCAAGTACCTACGTGGCTTAGAGTGAAGGGGGTAGGGTTTAACTCCATTTGCCTGGGTTCGCGTTACATTGCGTGCAATGAAAAAATGTTTTTTTTTTCATACCTAAGTTAAAAGTCGTTTTCCAGCAATAATTTTTGCGCCAAGCTACTTTATTAGATGTACAGTATGCGTGGTTGGCTATGTGATGTGTCTTTTTACAATTGATTTTGTTTTTTTTTAATATCTTGGTCTTTTTACACCCTGTAGAGATAAATTGGAATAGCTCATAGGCTATAATGTATGGTAAAGGGAAGTACTAATTCCATGCGGGTGAAGCCACTGCCAGAACCGTCTTTTGACGGATAAGTATCGGATAAGTATCGGACGTAGTGCGCAACCGCTCTTAGGATATATTTCAGAAATTTTAATAAAAACTTTTGGAAGACCACATAATGATTAGATCTATGATTATGATAGTTAAGTTGATATTTTACCTCGCCCACACCTAAATAAATTCTAAGAATACTCTTAGTGACAATCATAAACACAAATATTATAAAGATATAAATTCTGTTTGTTTGTGTGTCCCTCATTTTAAAGATAATCTTCAAAACTACTGGACTGATTTGAATAATACCTACTTCTGGCTTGAGGTTTTTATTCTAAAAGGTGAGGTTTATGTTAAGAATATTTGGGACTTATTTTTACGAGTTTATTTGCTTTAAGATTATTATCTGATAGTGTCACCTGCGATTATGTTTTAATGCAGCTTATATACGACGACTATTCTAGAAACAAGATATTTGTACGAAGGTTTACGTCTCTCAGTTTCGATAAGATGCTTATCAAAGCTAAGCTAAGGTGAAATTCATATTTTTTTTTGCAAAATATCTAGTTGTTATTTTTAGCATCTTAACATACTATGCCATAATAACTAGCTTTTCCTGTGGCCGTGACATGGCCTGTTCCACAGGAACCGTTCATATTTTCGGGCATATCAAGTAGGGTATTGCATTCAGTGACAGTGTTGTCTATAGGTGAAAGAGATTTTTTTTTTGTAATCATGTCAGTACTTCCATAGATTAATTAGATTTAACATTACACACGTTTTCATCATCATCATCTTGTCGCTACAAAGAATGACCAGTGTCTTTATAACCTACATTTTTAACTGAATGGCAAAATATTGAGCTACAATAGGTGCCTTGTATTACAATTTAATTCAGCTTAGGAAGTCAAAATCATTTCTAGGGAAAGAAAAGAAGTTTAATCAGTACCTTTGTAAACTACTGTTTAGCTGAATGCAAAATTTTGCACTACAAAAGGTGCTTTGTACTCGTATTACAATGTATTCTACATCTATGGTAATTTAGCTAGGTGGTCAAAATCATGTATTAAGGGGCAATGCAACGGAAGGAAGTAAAATGGGATTGCAGGAGAAGTCGGTCGCGGCCCGACCTCTGTAACAAGTGCCTTCGGGATATTGAGTTATTATTGCGGAGCCTAGTCAAGATTTTCCTTATTATCACAACTCAATTGAATTATCATTTTAGTAGAAAGACGAGCACTGTCGGATATCGGCCACCCCTAAGTGGCACCACAACGGCCGGTCCTGTGCGTGTCGCATCCATCGGATTCCCGTGACCCTCACCAACTCATCGGTCTACCTTGTGAGAGGCCTTCCAACGCTACGTGTTCCAGTACGCGGTTGCCTTCAACCATCTGTTCAGAGAGCAATATGCCCTGCCTACTGCCACAAGAGTTTGTCACTCTTTGTAATATAAGTTTGTTTATAACCGACTTCGAAAAAGGAGGAGGTTCTATGTACGACTGTATAATGTATGTTTGTTTTTTTATTTATATGTCCACTGTTTTCTCTGTCAGTTGTACAACGATTTTCAAAATTCTTTTTTGATTCGAAAGAATATACTCCTGAGGTGGTCTTATGTAAATTTTATCGAAATTGCTTCAGCGCTTTTTGAAAAACAAAACGAAAAATACGTATACATAGATGACGTTTTGGTTTTCTCCAATTAAGAGTATGTTTAAATTCAACGTTCCATTTAATTGGGGTTTTAGTTCTAGGGTAGGTATAACAACTAAAAATGAAAAATAAAAATCCTTTTTTACAAAATAAAACAACCGACTTCCAAAAAAGAAAATACACAAAAAAATTAAAAATAACTTTAATTTTGGAATTCGTTGTCAAATGAAGAAATAAAATACAAACACCGACTTCCGAAATGAAAGTTATTTTTAAATTTTTTGTGTATTTTCTTTTTTGGAAGTCGGTTGTTTTTGAATCCAATCTCAGCAAAATTAAAAGTTAATTTACGGGGGTAATAAAACAGGAGTAAACTCAAACCACATTGCTATCAATCTTCAAAAAAAACTCGAATCTCATTTGCTCAAAAAATACCACAAACATACCTAACTCTCATAAACAATCCATCAATAACATTTCTCCCATCCCCATATTCTCATTTTATCCGTCAGAGGGAATCCCGATCCGACAAAAGCTAACATAGGGCAAAATAAACAAACATGCTGATCCCAGGCATCAAATTACGAGATATTGTACTCTCGACGAATGTGCTTTTATCCTAGCATAGGCTATAATAGTTTTGGTCTCAAATGACATATCCTTCAAAAGATTGCAGCGATATCTTTGCGAAATCATATTTCTTTTGAGTGATGGAGTAATCCGTGGCAGGTTAGTCTCGGCTGTCATTTGTGAAAAGGATCTGTGCCGATATGATGATCGTTAGTAGAAGTCAAGAGCTTTGTCAAGTAATGACATAATGGTCCGTAGTGAATACAATGAAATGATACAGTCAGTAACTCAGTATGTACTTTGGGAGATTTTGTTTTAAGACATCATTTATTTTCTACTCATGACAGCAATCTAAAAATTAAAACGTATAGCATACCTATTAAAATTATTAAATCTAAAAATCTTAACCAACTTACTATTTAACCTCTTGCGTGTCTGGCGGACAGCGCTTGGGTCGTAAACAATTAAAAATCTATTGTGTCTGCTAACTAGACGCGCAATGGATTAGCTCCAGGCTGATTTCCTGATAGGTAAAGTTGACTGGACATTAGCCGAGGATATCCTCGGCTTATTTTCTAAAAATCTGGTAATTCAATTTTTTGAATAATTTCAAAAATACTGATCCATTTATCTGGTGTGGAGTACTTATCTAGGTGCAATGAATCAGGCCTTTAATCTCGTATAAGCGAAGCTGTTACAGCTCTTAACCTACACCACAAAACTAAGCTAAATGTTTGCACTGGAAACCAACCCTTATATACTTCGGAAAGGCTAAAAAGACGAACGAATACGAGAGACTGAATAAACATACTGTGTTGAAATAAATAACGATATGAGAAAAAGATAGATGCCACAGAGGATCAAATAAAAACTAAAGTAAACGGAATAGATTCGTGTGAAAATATCTGTAGGTTTGTGTAAAGGTGAAAATATAGATAGTACTAAATATTACTAGCATAAACAGACATATCCTAAGTCATTATTAAAATTAGTTGATAGTTGTATTACCTACAAATATTGTTAGCCCCTAACTTATGAACGGTACTTCCCATTACATTTTACGTCAAAAAAAGACCTTGGGTATCTTGGAAATAACTTAATTTTGGCTTTTATTAAAAGTAAAACTTACCAAACATTAATATTCCTTTCAGAGGTCAGTGTCGTCAAATCTGCAAAAAGAAAAAAAACATTAAGATTTTTTCATCAACTAATAAACTAAAGATGTTTTTCTAAGTTTGTAACTCGCTAAAACTTTTAATTCACAATTCACAAATAGTTTTTTTTTTTTAATTCAAAGCCTCAGGTAGTCGAAAGTTTTTTGAGAGACCCTTCAGATCCGTTTGGGGTTAAATTCGCTTTCACGCTAAATCGGGCCATGGAATAAAAAAATCGTTTGAACTGGTAGAAAAAATATTTTTTTGACTATTTTGTGACCTGTGTTTTGTTCAGAAAGATTTAACAGAATATAAAAGAAATGGGGCTTAAGGTACGTACGTGTACTCTTTAGTGAATTAAGTTTTATATTAAGTTATCAAATGGGATGAAAATGTTTTTAGGGTGTCAGCAAAAAGTAATCCCTTAAGGCTTTCCTTCCCAGTAAGCAGGAAGGTTTTTTTGTTTATATTTATTTTATTGGTGGCAAATAATGTTTTTGACATTATGACGTAGCTTAAGTAGCTACGTCACCAGATAAGTGTTAACATCGTAAGATTGTAAAAAATCTTGCGAGAGAGTAAGCTCTCGAAATAATATTATGAATAGATTATTTCAAATACAATAAAATGACCAAGTGTGCGTCAGACTCAAGCATGAAGGGTTTCGTTTCTAGTACGAGAGCCCCCTTTAATTTTTTATTTATTTTTATTATTTGTTGTTGTAGCGGCAACAAAAAGACACATTCTGTGAAAATTTCAGCTGTCCACCTATTACGGATCATGAGATACAGCCCGCTGACAGACAGATGGACGGACGGACGGACAGCGGAGACTTAGTAATAGGATACCGTTGGTACAGAATAATAAAAATCTCATCTAAATTAGATAATTTGCAATAGTTCGGAGTGTTTTTAAAATAAAAAGTTTACAATTTTACGTGACTTTTTATAAACTTACGATGTTTACAATTAAACGGTAACATAAACATTTATTTAAGATTTTTAAATTCAAAATACATTAAGGGTTAACCAATTACAAAGCTCCTTCGTTTAACATTTAATTTTTGTTTCAAAAATTGAATTGTAAAAACTAAAATTACTTTGAAATAGAGCATTTAGTTCTGAGATATTGGTTTTAGTGTAATAAAATAGAGAACATTTCCTATGATTGAAATCATAGGTCGAGAAGTACCTATATTTCGTTAAAAATACATTTTAGTCTGAATTTACGTTTTCATAAAGAAATCATAGCCATGAAATATAAATCTCAGAATGAAGTTGTATTTTCGAGATACAATTAAATTTTTCGTAAGCCAATAACTTGAAAATAAATTTCTTCAATCGTTTTCTGTATTTCAGAATAAAATGACTGAAACAATTCTTTTATGAGTAAAAAAACCAGTCATTTATTTTCTTATTATGAAAGCACAAAACAAAATTGAGTACCTTCTTTTCATCTTTAGTTTGATACAACATGTCAAAAATAAAAATCTTTCCTAATAATTTGGTATATTTAAAAATAAAACCGACCAAGAGCGAGACAGACTCGCGCGCATAGTGTTTCGAACAAAATATCTTATTTTTTTTTAGGTTTTTTTCTAAACTGCCTCCACCATAGAGATTTTTCTGTAATCTATAAGTAACGAACTATTTTCTGTATTTTTTTCAAAATTTTAGGCCCAGTGGTTTCGGAGATAAGAGGCGGGAATGGTAATTTTTCATCTGTTTTCTTAAATAACTTCAAAATTATATACTTTAAAATTATGAAAAAAATATATTCGAGACCCTCACAATGTGCTTTTCATTTGATATGTCGCACGACACTGTTTGAAAAACTTTGATTTTTAATTTTCCGATTTTCACCCCAAAAGTGACCCCCATAATCCAAATTAATTTATTTAGGGTACACGTCAGTACTAGGGTCACAGATATTCATGTGTGTACCAAATTTCAACTCTATATCTATCAGATAGCAAAATTTGAGCAAATTGGCTGTGACAGACGGACAGACGGACGGACAGACAGACACAGGAGTGATCTTAGATGGGTTCCGTTTTTTCATTCGGACTTTCGGAATCCTAAAAACTTGCAAAAAAGTAAATTGAAAATCACGGTGATAAAATTCTTTCCTACAATGCATAATTCTCTGAGCAAGGGCCAGTTCAAGTTGAGTTCAGTTTTAATAAATTCATTACAGAACCATTGGTATAAATCATACGGTAACATTAGGCTGCTAGCGCACTAGACTGTAACGATCATGGACGACATTAATGGCTGCAGTGGTGAGTTGCGGTCAGGATTAATTTTGGGATTGTGTTTAGGTGTGTTGTGAGCTGAAGATGTGGTGTAAGGATTAAGTTTGGTATACATGGTGAATAACAGGAAGTAGCATTTTATTTTTATAAATAAATAATCGTGAATTTTATTTGTCTAATATGCGACAGTTGCTTTTGA
Organism: Polia nebulosa; assembly: GCA_951329385.1. Classification (NCBI taxonomy): domain Eukaryota; kingdom Metazoa; phylum Arthropoda; class Insecta; order Lepidoptera; family Noctuidae; genus Polia; species Polia nebulosa. Next base: position 26,611,454 of record OX589602.1, read on the forward strand.
AAAACGGCCTATCTTCTCTAGGTATTCTTGTGAATTTGAAAATTTTGTTAATTTAATATGTTTGCCTATTGACTTTTTTCTTACTCGACAAGTTATCTTATAAGATTCTTATAATAATAAGAGCCTTTAATAATATCTCACATATTCAAACGTTTGTTTTTTTTAATTTGTCTGGTGTATAATAATTCATGGAATTAGGTATTTTAGTAATTAAGTGCCAAGTATTAGTAATTTTTCAGGCCAAAGTAGAGTTTGAGTAATACTAAACTTGAAATGCTGAATTAATTAATGGGGGTATGTCACAGGAACCCAATATTTTTTTAATTATCATCATCGATTTAACAGAGCGCTTGCAAAGAAAGAAGATCTTATTACGTTCAATTACACCCTGGTGCACAACGTACCTAAACAAAAAAGTGTACCAAGGAAGAGATCACGACCGTTCCCCCGCCATCACGGAACGTGATACACCAACCGAAGAGCAGTCACGATAGTTTATTAGCTGATCCCTCTTTATAAATCGACAGTTTAAATATTTATTACCGATATTACTGTAGATTGCTCTATCAATGCGGTGTTGTTATGCCGTAGTGAATTTTCGGCATGAAAGAAAATTAGATGTGTTTTTTTAGTACCTGCCAATAGCGGTCTTTCACAGCTATTAGCTTATTATCAGAGGTCGGAATTAGGTAGAGTTATTTATCTACTTGCATCGAAATGTTGATATTAATAATTATGGATCTTGCCGGGATTTCTAATAGACAATCCCGTGTGGCCAACAATATTATAAATAAATAATAATAAAAACCTTAATTGTTTTCATTTGTTGTGTGAACTATAAATGTGGCAATATCGCGCGTGTGCGCATTGGAATGTTGCAACTTCGGAAATCAGGTCCTGTTGAAAACCAGCGTCAGGCACTAGTTGTCTGGCATCTAAGCTGAACTGGACCTATTTGGCGCAGCCGTGGGGCGCACACTTCATTTATTTTTTTTCCGTTGTTACTTTTAGTTTTTTTTTTTTATTTTTATTTTGTTTCGTTTTTGTTGTGTGCCTCTAACTGTAGCCAATAAATGTATTTTCTTTCTTTCTTTCTTTTAAATCCGATGTCATTGATGTAAATGTGGCAACGTCGCGCGTACAGTGGTTTAAATTGTGCAAAAATAAATAGCTTTTTTATTTAATAAATCACGGGATTTTTCTGCTCTTTAAAATTAACCTCGGGATTTGAGGCATATCCACTTTATTCTGACACAACAAACTGACAAATTCAGGAATACAAAATAATCTGTTAAACCGTAAAAGATTAGTACTTATAGAGGATAATAATATTTTTAAGTTGTGCAATAGCCAAATAAGTTAATTTCTGCCGAACTATTGTAATACTTAGGATTTTTTTTTTGGAACAATAATTATCTGTAAGAAATATAAATGTTTTGTTTCATGCGGCAATCGAACCCGCGATACGCCGCGGAGCAGCCAGTTACTCAGCCACTACGCCATTATCAGTTAAAACCATATAAAAAAAACCCAACACTTAAAAGAAAATCGAACATTTAAAAAACAAAAAAAGAGCTGATGACATTGAAACGACTAACTGATTTTGATAAAACATGTCTAAGAACCATTGCTAGAAAACCTGCTTTCAAATAAAAAAAAACCGCATTCAAGTCGGTTTACCCGTTTAAGAGCTACGGTGCCACAGACAGACACACACACATAGCGGTCAAACTTATACACCCTCCTTTTTGCGTCGGGGGTTAAACATGTAATTGTGCAATACCTTTCCTTCCAAAAAACCTTCCTTGTCCACAACCACTTGACTCCGGAAACGCATTCATAAAAACAAAAGATAATTCAGTTACGGTATAGTGTAACAAGTGGCCAACATTAGTCACGTCTAAAGAATAACGGTGTAACAATGCCTTAGAAAGACGAGAAATACTGACCACTCGCTGAGAGATTTCTGTACAACTCATTGTCTTTGTAGCATCGGACAAGTCTCAATGGCCCTTAGAATGCCAACTTTGATTTGCGTTTACGAAACTGTAAACAACCGAACAACAACCTTATGTTTAACATTTTAAAGTTTACTTTTGCGTTTTGATTTTTTTCGAGTTGTACAAGAAAGGTTGTCAGAAACACTCGTACATGTCATAGTTGTCTGTTAATTTGGAATGTTGAATAACTTTTTTTTTTACAATACGCTGAAAGTTTCGAGTGTTCGTACAAAAAGGCTTGTTATTTCTTGTGTTGATTGCCGTTTTGTTTTCGGTTTTTTTTTTCGGCTAAACTGTTTGTTAGAATGATTTTTTATTATTCCGAAAGAAGAACCTTTTAATTCGATGTTTTTGGGATTTGAGCAGGGATTGATAGACATGTAATGAATTATTTATGATAGATAATAAATCGGAGGGTTGTGCTTCTTGATGATGGCATGATTGTGTATTTTTTTGTGTACATGTTTGACCTCATTCGAAAGTTGTGATTTTTAACCGACTTCGAAAAAGGAGGAGGTTCTATGTTCGGCTGTATGTTTGTTTTTTATTTTCATATTTGTCCACCGATTACTCTGTCAATTGAGGACCGATTTGCAAAATTCTTTTTTATCCGATAGAATATACTCCCGAGGAGGTCCCATACAAATATTATCGAAATTGCTTTAGCGCTTTTTGAAAAACTTAACAAAAACGAAAAATACGTATACCTATATAACGTGTTGGAGTTCTCCAATTACGACTGTTTTTATTCCACGTTCCATGTTATTGGGGTTTTTAGTTCTGGGGTATAACAACTAAAAAGTGAAAAATAAAAAACTTTTTTACAAAAAAAAAAACAACCGACTTCCAAAAAATAAAAAACTTTTTACAAAAAAAATACAACCGACTTCCATAAATAATACTAAAAAATCCAAAATAACTTTAATTTCGGAAGTCGGTGTTTCTAGTTTGGTTTCTTCGTTATTTGACACCGACTTCCGAAATTAAAGTTATTTTGGATTTTTTAGTATTATTTATGGAAGTCGGTTGTATTTTTTTTGTAAAAAGTTTTTTATTTTTCACTTTTTAGTTGTTTTACCCCATTCTAAAACTAAATTAATAGTAAAGTTATGCCCGAATTGATAGCCCTAAAAATAGGGAATTTGAACGTAGTTGGTGAAATTAGGGTGTATCAGGGTGAACTGTACAAATCTGTATACCCCTTCAGAACGCATCAGCGTGAAGTAATGTTGTGCAGTGGTGAAAACAATATACAGACATGCGATTGCAGCAATTCTGGAAGGTTTGCTATCATTTATTTAAGAGTTCCATTGTGTATCTCCGAAGTTCTTCATCAGATTTTCACCAAATTAAAATGGGACCAAATGTAAAGCAACAGCTTTCAAACAAAAAAAAATCTTCAAAATCGGTTCACGGACTAAGAAGTTATGAGGTAACACACATAAAAAAAAAAAAAAAAAATACAGTCGAATTGAGAACCTCCTCCTTTTTTTGAAGTCGGTTAAAAAACAATAACTTTATTTTCAGAAGTCGGTGTCACATAACGAAGAAATAAAATACAAACACCGACTGCCGAATTTAAAGTTATTTATAATCTTTAGTGTATTTTTTTTTTTTTGGAAGTCGGTTGTTTTTTTTTTTGTAAAAAAGTTTTTTTATAATAAACACAAATGTTTGATTTCTGTGCTACTCGTACTCGTATGAAGTGATAATATTATATTTTTTTAAAAGCTTTTATTTATCTTGCAATGCTCGTATGGAAGATGTCCACTTCATTTGCAAACCATTTTTCAACCAGTTGTTAGTTTCCGATAAAGCTGAAATTTGGCATAATTATGTAATTCCGGTGACAATGCAACATTATGATACCATCGAGCTGATCTGATGATGGCACCGGGATGCAGGGACTGCAACTCTCTGATGGCAACTGGTAGGCTAGTATGTTTTTTTATCATGAGAAGGTACTTTCCAGTTCTCATTATGACGAGAATCTAAGGCTTGTTTTAATAAAAAATGAACAGTTTTAAATTTATTTAACTTTAGCCACAGAAGTGGCAAAATCGAATTATATGACAATGAATTATTTAGTATCTATCAAAAACATTGCAACTGTGTCAACGAGCCTCTTAAAAATTGACCACCATCATACTGTTGCGTTGACATTCCATCACATATAAGCCAGTTAGCTAATCAATAATGACCCTTATTCCCACGTAATAATTGTGTGGGATGTTAAGCATAGATTATCGCTGAATGCCGCAGGCTGTACCAATAATATAATACCAAAAAGATAGCTGCTACAAGATTTGTATAATAACAGATAATAATAATAGTACAAGAAAATATCTTTAGGCTAATTCTTGCGCCAATTGAACTTTACAATGTCACTTGGTAAAATGGTTACGAACGTAGTACATATCTACTGTCCCACTAATATTACAAAGTCGAAAATTTGTGAGTATGTGTGTTTGTATGTTTGTTACTTCTTCACGCTCAAACAGCGATACCGATTTGGATGAAATTTGGTATGTAGCTTACACCCTAGATTAACGCATAGGCTACTTATCCCGGTCTACGCGGGTGAAACCGCGGGGCGCAGGTAGTATGAATATAATTTGAGTTTGGATGGTAGATTAATGACAGAAATAAAGTAAAAATATAGGGGAGGTCTTTGCCCAGCAAGAAGACACTTACAGGCACATCATTTTTATTTCAGCCGAAAGACGTCCACTGCTGAACATAAACCAAACCCTATTGTCGCCAGAACGACCGGTTCTGTGCATCTTGTATTCATTGGATTCCCGTGACCCTCACCAGGTCATCGGTCCACCTTGTGGGACGCGTTCCAAAGCTACGTCTTCCGGTACGTGGTCGCCACTCCAGAACCTTACGGCCCCAATAAAAAAATAATAATAAAGGAATAAAATTTTCCCTACAGTAAGTATAATTTTGACGCAGCTATCGTAGTGTTCACTACTACTAGACGACACCATAATAATTACTTTTTTATGAATTCGTTCCTAGCGTTATTGAAAACGGTCATAAATATTATCACGTGTTCGTAGAATTCTTTGTAATTATAATATTAAATTTATAACTCTGTAGTATAAAGCTAGTTTTTTTAACAGACTTCAAAAAAAAGGAGGTTATCTTGTTTGTATTTTTTTTTATGTATTTTCGGGCATAGGTAACTCCGTCACTGACGGATTTAAAAAATATTTTTTTGTTCGAAAGGGGTTTTTTTCGAAATGGTCCCATTTAAATTTCATGTAGATGAGTTTCGGAGACAGGTAACGGAACTCTTCAAAAATTGACAGCAAATCAACCGCAATTGCTGCGATCTATGTATTGTTAACACTATTTAATGGGGAACCACAACTAAAATGTGAAAAATAAAAAACTTTTTTACAAAAAAATAGAGTCGGTGTCAAAAAACGAAGACACAAAACCATAAACACCGACTTCCGAAATTAAAAATATTTTACACTTTTTTTGGAAGTCGGTTCTATTTTTTTGTAAAAAAGTTTTTATAACTCAGTACAAGCTAGAGATTAGCTAACATTACTATTTAGAAACAAATCTCTAAATAGTATAAAAAGTCGCTGTCTGCTTCTGTCTGTTGTTACGTTGATTTTGTTACGGTTTTCACTAATAGAAAGAGCGATAAACGAGGAAGGTTTTTGTGTATAATTTATAATAAATATAATTTTCAAAATTAAATTTTCCACATTTCAGAAACATATTATCAAAAAAAGCCCCACAATAGTATTAAAGTATTAAAAATAAGTTCAAAATACAACCCTTACAAATCCAGGTACGTAAAATATGTTTTCCAATCACGTACACATCTGTACATATATTAGATACAAATCTATGGGCCCAAAACTTTGTATCGAATACTAATAAGCTGTTAGAAAGGGCCGGCTTCAAAGGATCTCTGAAGCCGCAGAGTAAAGCCGGTTTAAAGTTTTCAGTTCGGTTGGGATCATTCATGTTTGGGTATTTAGTGTTTACTATACAAGCTGGCTTCTTCTTTCCGTGCTTTCCTTAGGAAGCGCAGGCACCGATTTTATTTTGGGAAGTAGTAAATTAGCGTGTGACACTTGGCGATGGTGCAGAACTTTCAGTAAAAACCTCAAACATACAAACAATTTGAGTAGATAAGACAGTGTTCAAACGCGTGCCTATCTAATTCTAGAATTAAATAGGCAAGCGTTTGACCATTAGGTATCTCATCTAAACTCCGGCAGGATCTCATGGCAACACGGAGATAGCGACTGTCGCAACCCAGCGCTGGGCACGCCGCCATAGCGGCGGTAGTCTCTCTATTTGAGTGACTGGAGAGGCGTCACGGCGTCCTCACTTTCCGCCTGACGCAGGTTCTCACTGGACTCGGTTGTTTCGGGGGGTTCCTGTTTCGGATAAGGCGGGAGGAAACACCCGGGTGTTACCATTGCGCGGATCCCCCAGAGGATACGGTGTAGCATACGGTGGAGGTCTGCCCCGCTTAGACGAAACACCGCCGTGTCCTCGTGGATGCGATAGGCGGTAGCGAGCTCTCGCGCCCGGCCCTGGTTCAGGCCATGGTACGGAGCGAGAGGGAATGGGAAGCAGTCTCTTCCTTCTGTGAAGCAGTAATGCTCGCGAAGGCTGAGGCGGGATGGGTGAGGGAGACTCAAGTAGTACGGAGTGGCCCTCACGCCTCCGGCCGCTACCGCCGCAGGAGACGCATTAGGCGTAGGACAACGCAAGACGATCTCCGGCCTCCGTAGACCCGGGCCTACGGACGGCGAGTAGTGGGTAGCTCGTAGTACGATCAGCACCAGGCCCGTGAGTCGACGGCGCGTAGTGTTTCACGCGCGCCTCAAAGAGATGACTGTCAACACTGTGACAACCACTGGCGGGGCCCATCATGGCCGGTGCCTGCATGCCTTGGGGTAGCGGATAAATTCGTAACAGAGTTACCGCTCCTCTGGGCAGTCAGGCAGGGAAGGAATAGGGGTGGGTTTTAGTCAGTAAGAGTCTGACACGCCCTACCACTCCACCCAGAGCGGGAGATGCCATTGGATGATTTCTCACCGCACAAAAAAAAAAGATATCTCATCTGATAGTAAGATAAGATAAGATAAGATTATTTATTTTCGTAAAACATGGTATACATAGGTAAGCGATGATGAGGTCGAAGGTGGAGCATGCATGCCTAGAAGTAACCTATTTACCTTTGATTAAAAACTTACATGTTATAGCTATTAAAATGCCGTAATGAGGGACATTTAATTAGCGTTATAATACGAGTATGGGACAGAACCGGAATAAATTGAATGGCATAATTCAGTAGAGCTCTTTGACTTGCAGTAGTACTAAATGCATAATTTTCTTTTTTTTTTGTATCAAATTTATCCACAAGCCCTGGGCAGACTAATTTACCTACGTATAATAGGAAAAGCATTTTTAGTTCCAATTTTCTCAACAAATTTATAAAATAAAATAAATTTCACAAATACAAGCTATATAAAGTAACAATAGTGTCACACCATAGCTCGGTCTATCGATAACTCGCAAAAACGTTAAACACAGCACTAAGCAATCATTTACGTCCTCGTCACCGCCGCGATCCTTCAAATAATTCCCAGACAATCTTCCACTCGCTACAGAATCAATTGACCGCGCGCCGCCGTAATGAAGACATTACTGTCTGTTTCGACCAACTATCGACACTCGATCGGTAGATAATCGCTACACGATCACTTGTACCGTTTGCGGAATGACGCGGCCATTTTGATATTTTTTTTTTTTTTTTTTTGTAAGAAGTTGTGACTTGCTATTAGTTGTTATTAGTTATTGTTATTTTTTTTTGTGGCGTTTTGGTGATGGAGTAATCATTGGGGAATTGTTGGAGTTTTTTTTGTGGGACTGTCATTTTAGATTGAAAAGTACAATTATAAATAAGCTAAATCAAAATTATATAATTTGAAAATTCAGGGACAGTCGGTCACACGTAACGTAAGTGGTAACTTTTTGATCCTGACACGCGGGAGTATTCGCTAACTCAGTTGACATCAATTTGATAGGCACTTTGCCGTACATTGCTGCTTTGACATATAGGAAAACCGTAGTGCCTATTATAATCGATGCCCACCGCTTATAATAGGCCAATGTACTGCATAGTGCTTATCAAATTGATGTCAACTGAGTTAGCGACTACACCTGCTGCAGGTGTTTTCGCTAACACAGTTGACATCAATTTGATAGGGACTTTGCATACATTGCTTGGTGGACATTGATTGTAATAGGCACTACGTAGTACATTTTTGTTTTTCTCTAAGTCAAAGCAGTAATGTACTGCATAGTGCCTATCAAATTGATGTCAACTGATTTAGCGAAAATACCTGCTGGCCTTGCGTAGTATAAAGTATCAATAGAATATAATAACCTTATTAGTTATGTTACCACTGACTTACAGTCGACTTTACCAACATAACTAGTAGTTTATTTTTGTTTAGTTAATCAATTGTGTCATGGGAAAAAAGAACATATCGTTATAAATCTACATATCCTTACCAGTAAAGTTCATACGTGCTAGTTATAAGATTCTTATAAGGTAAATTGGAACTACCTTATTGGGATGCACCACGTAGACGATGGGTTATCAACTTATTCCCATTCATACAGAAAAAGAACTTTGCATTTCACAACATTCATATACATTTTATGAAACAAATGCTACCTAAACTGCACTGAATAAGTATATACTCTACAATACAAAAATGTTTTGATAATACGCAGATAAAACATCAGTTGCACATTATTTAATGTTTATATCCTAATGATATTGTTAAAACCAATTTGTATTACAAAGCTTTTGCTATAAACTTCTTAATTTTTTGTAATCAAAAAATTTATCTGATATTGTATTAAAATTGTTTATAAGATATATATTCAATGTATCTATATAATAGATATATGTATAATTAAAATACGCATTAGAAAGCTTAAATTGTAAAAATATTATAATGTAATTGAAAGATTTTAACACAAATATTTCCACGTACCTACTAGTAAATATGATAAATTGGTGTAATGGCGAAGTTGATAAAGAAGCTGAGAGTACTTGCTGCAACGTCATGAACAAAGTTTTGAAGAAGAATTGCAATATCAAAAAAATATAACTCAAAAGAATCGAAGAGATAGATCACAAAAAATCCATGAAAAAATACGATCTATAATTTTATTTCTTATTGGAACTAAATATAACTTACCGAACATTACAATATCAAAACTGTAACATCGAAACCAAACTAATCAATCAAACGCCTCCAATAAATCCAAAACTCATCAAATACCATTTAACAGACATAGAATTTCCGACCAACAGTATCAAAACGCACTTAGAAGCCCTCAAAGCATTCTTCATTCAAAAAGTATGTTAAGCACACATACAGACGAAACTAGGCCTATTAATAAGCCGTCAGTATTGTAAAAGAAATTAGACAATTCATTAATACTCATTGTCACGTATGAGTCAGCAGTTGGGAAGATACAAAATGACTTCTCGTTCTAAATACCGCAGTGTCTCAAGATGAAGAGTCTTTGACCAGTGTGTGTACCAGTTATGAGACTGATACACAATCGTTGACAATAGACCACATGGGAAGGCTGCAAGTCAACCGAAGGGTTAAGAGAGAGATCTGCTTGGAGTTATAAGGTTCATAGCAAACCCAAAACTTAGGAGGTAGTGAGCGGGGTACATTACTCACAGAACGGAAGGTCAATGCAGAACTCAACAAAGCGACAGAAGTTGCAAAAAATTCCCTGACTGCAGGAAGTGTAATATCACGCAATAAGGTACTCGTATTTGTCTCGTTTTACCCGTACCCAAAGGGTAAAACGGGACCCTATTACTAAGACTCCACTATCCGTCCGTCTGTCTGTCTGTCCGTCTGTCACCAGGCTATATGTCATGAACCGTTATAGTTAGACGGCTATACTCGTATGACGTCATGATCCGTTATAGCTAGACAGTTGAAATTTTCACAGATGATATATTTCTGTTGCCGCTATAACAAAAAATACTAAAAAACCGAATAAAAATAACTATTTAAGGGGGCTCCCATACAACAAACGTGATATTTTTGCCGTTTCTGTAGATAATGTTACGGAACCGTTCGTGCGCAAGTCCGACTCGCAATTGGCCGGTTTTTCAAAACGCAGAGAAAAGAAAGAAAAAGATAAGTTATTAATCTGAAAAAATTATGGAGTTGTAAGCATTTTAAATCTATGATAAACAAAGACAGAACTAATAGCGTGTGACGCCACTCGCAAGTCATAGTGAATTATATCCATCCAGTACAAATGATCAAGAAAACAAAAAAATCTTGTGTATAACTTTTCTATTTTTACAATCGTACTATTTTAGCAACATTATTTCAAACAAGAAATCATTTAGATAGGGTGATTTCTAAATAAGTCAAACATTATTGCGACTATTCTTGATGGAGGTCAATGTTCAGCTGAAGATGCCTTTTAGCCAGCTGATGACGATGAGTCTCCAACGATGGTAATGACAGAAGGTAGGTATAAAGTCATGCACTTGGCATTTCCTCCGCTTGTACGAGTATTTTGGCACTTATTATGGTTTGTGGTTTTCGAAATTACACTCATTGTTAGTTCAGTTAGTCACTTTTTTATTTGAACGAAGTTGAAGAGGTAATCATTTAAATGAGTGACGTGGTTTTTTGGAAATTCTTTAACCTACGGTTAACGATGTGTCAAGTTATTATTAATCATAGTCTTTTGTCATTTTTGTTTAAGAGTTTTTGTTGTATAGATTCTTGGAAAAAATTAAGAGTTTTGTCCGTAAGAACAAGTTTAATGTATTTTTTGTAATTAATTCGTGCATTGTTCATTCAAAATGTACAAATTTATTAGGTTAAATTATTCACAATTGTAAGTTTTGAGGAAGGATTTTATGTTGTTCAGTAGGTACCTAGATTTCAAAAGTGACATCAAACGGAATGTTAGGACAAGTTTATAGATAACCAAACGACGCCATTTGGATTCAAACCAGACTTCGCATCGTTAAAGCGTGTGTAATTTCCAATTCAATCCTATTCATTGCTCACAACCTAGTGCTGGCGAGCTTTATAATGTATAAATATGAGAAATTAGAAATCAAGTTGACAAGAGATTCTATCATGTGAATTTTTTAAAGCAAATGAGTCTCAACTGCAATGCTTACCATCTTCTATATGGCTTTTGCCTTCTTTCAAAAGGCCCCGAGGATTTTGTGTAAAAAATATGAAATTTAATATAATTAAAGTCAACTTCATGACTTTAGGGTCCTTAATTATATTAAATTTCTTACCATTTTTAAGTAGTACAACATGAAAATTAAACATACCTCTTTTTCTGTGACTCAAGTTTTAACGACTGATTGAATATCCTCAAGCTTCATGAGAGCCAATTTTAATTATTTTGAGATCCGACATGACCATGTCACAATAAAAGGCAACATTAAGCGGTTGTCAGTGAGTTTTTAAATATACATTCCAGTCATATAATGTCCTCTCACAGAGAGGAGGCCTGTGCCCCAGCAGTGGGGACATTAAAAGGCTGATGATGATGATGTCATACCTATAGACCATGAGAATTCGGCTGTCAAGACTAATCTAATGATACCGCGTTTGTATACATACTCTCGATAAAACATTACCCTCTTTCTGAGGCAGTCGGCTAAAAAGACAACCGTATGGAAAACGTAAGGTACGCTACAAATTACATGTTTCAAAGTCAAGCGCAAGAGTTAAGGTAGGTCAATTGAAGAACTCAAAATTCGTCAAGTCAAATGCAAATTAAGTTAACCTCAGTCTTTTTCAATTCACAGAGCGTTAACTCCGTCCAAACGAGGTCTTATTGAGTTAGTATTTAAGCTAAAGGTTTATTCAAAACAGTACAGCCGTTTACTGACACGTCTTTCATACAAATGAGGAAGAAATTCTACGACTTTAATAGAAGGTTCTTTTCGGATATTGGTTTTTGGGTTAACTTTATTTGTCTTTTTTGTTGGGCAGCTAAGGCTTCTAAGATATGAGTATAAAATTTCGTATTGGATATTTTGGGTCTAGTTTTTCGATATTGAAACTAATATTACATTTTGTGGTCTTTTTTTTACAACCATTGTATTCTCTACAATTAATTCCACGTCTACTTCCATAAATCAAAATTCTGTATTCATTTCGTTAACCATGAAATTCATTGTAATTACAAACCTATTCTTTCCTAGCTCCTGCATTTCTTCAATCACCCTGATTACCATATGAATATTCCCGTCTGGCAACTAAAAAAACATTAGTCACATCCCTGGTTTTCAAAGCTGCTCACATTATTTCTACCGCACCGCCTTTGGAAATAGCCGTTTAGTATTCAAAGAGCACATGCTTCATAATTCCCTTGCTGCTTAATACGGCCCCATACTCGACCACCGCGATTCAAAACCAGATTTGAAGACCTTCCCTACCTCTCTTTTATATATAATTTTTTTGTTGGATAGGTAAGCGGGTATAGCTAACGAGGGGTCATTTTGTATTGGATGTTTTATCTCATACTTGCCCTCATCTCTTTGTTTCACGAAAACGTGATATAAAAGATTAACTTATTAGTATTCGAGGGAGGGCTTAGATCGGTCGGCTCAGATGGTGTGCGAAGCGGTTTGAAGTTAGCGGTATGACTAAGTCCTATTTGGGTCTGTGTCAATATGTTTTGGCTATTCAAATTTTGTGGGATTGTCATTGTTATTTCTCTAGGTCGAGTCGGAAAATGCTTATTCTGTACTTTCAGATTTAAAAGGTAGTACGTAAACCATTATAAAATTACATTACCCAGAGTAGAACGTCTAGATCAAACAATATAATATAGAATTCAAGGCTGTCCTTCACTTTTTTTCCTTCGAGGGCCTTTGAGTTATGTTATTAAAAAAACTTTGTAAGAATTATCTTGGAAATTTTTCTTAGATGCTCAAAATGATCTGTGATTAGTTTTTCGCTGTTATCTGTAAATTTTTCTACCCCGAAGATAACTGGCACCTTTAATTTTTTTTAAAATTACATTCAGTTACACCCATCTCGGTAATTACCAGTTCATGTTAATTGTTATGAACATTTTAATTACTAGCACCTGGAAGTTGGACAATGAGTGCGCAGAAAAGATTCAAAGGTTACATACAAGAGCTGGATTTCATTTTTAATTCAATTAACATCTATAAGCTAAAGCAGGGTGTATGTTTGAACAAAGACCTTATGAGAATAGTTTGTGTGAATAGGAATGGAAAATTATTAGTGCTCCCGAGTGTGTTAGCTAAATTCACACTTCACATTGCATTCATTGGAGAAGGTATTATGAACGTTAATATTAGATTTTTTTTTAGACCAATTAATATATAATTAGATTTTTGAAACACTCAACTTTGGTCACAGATGACGTAAGTGAAGGTGCAAAAAATAAAACTCAAAAGAACTTAATATAAATGTAAATTAGTTCGCCCAGTTTTTAACACGTTGTTCTTCCAATCTTCCAATATTGTCCCAGATTGTACGAACGAACCCTCCAATAATGTATCCACCTTAATAGGTTCCTAAACTTTGCTATCATAAATAAAACGTGCTTCAGAACTTCGATCTAATGAAAGAAATAAAGTACTTTAATTGCATCTTAAAGATGGACGAGAAATTGCCGGGTTCTCGAATATTACTTTGAGTCCAATAATTTCCAATCCATTAGTCTTTTCAGACTCTTATTAATTCTTGAAAGGTACTTTGGGAGTACTCAAAATTGTATTGTGTAAGTTTAACTTTGAACTGTTTTTGTTCAATTTGATTTCTGAGAATTTGATTCCTTTACAGATGTAAAGGAAATAAAACGTTTATCTATAATTCTAAATGTATCAGCTGCGAGTCATCTGGTGTAAATTACAGGAAATAATTGGGACGATTAAGATTTTTTCCTGCGTTAAGAGGACGGTAAATGACTTTATTTGCCATGTGATCGGATGTGATAAAGTAGTATAATGTTAATAGTGGATAAGTAAGGATAATTACTGGCTCATGGCTTTTAAATGAGACCTGGTATGTGATTATTAAAACAACATGACGACGAACTTATTTTTCCAAATCAGACAGAAGAAGTAGGTTACTTCTAGGTCGACCACAATATCATTGCTTACCATCAGGGGAAATAATGGTCAAGCGTGAGCATGTCAAGTATACAAAAAACTCTTACAGGCACTTACAAGGATAGTTCTTTTAATGGCTCTAGCAAGAAAACATGTTCGCACAAAAACAACCGGCCAAGTGCGTGTCGGACTTCACACATTTAGGGTTCCGTACCAAATGTATTTTTGACAATTTGTGTGGTTTTGGGTCAGCAAGATGCTTATTTTGTAAAAAAATAACGACTGTAGCTCCAACCGTTTGGCTGTAAAGTGACAGACGACGGACAGACAGACAGACGGACACGTAAGTGACGTAAAGTGAAGCAATAGCCCCGTTTAGACTCTTCGGGTACGGAACCCTAAATAGACAATTTTCATAATAAAAACGCAGTTACAAAAAAAAATACGACTTTTTTCATATTTCATCAAATAAGGCACATAAAAGTAGAAACAACAGCTTGGATAAAAAATAATCTCAATTTATGCGAGGCAAACTGCCAAAGTTTAAAATTATGAGCATAGTAAGCCTATATTTTGAGGTAATCAGAGCAAAAGCAGAAGTTTGCCTGTAAAGTATCATAGGCGTCTGGGTGTGTGCCCAGAAAATAAGCGTCGGAAATGGAGCAGAGCAAGCCGAAATAGTTATTTTATTTTTTCCAACTAAGTTTGGTTGATATACCTGTAGTATGTAGTAGGCACAGTTTTGTAACTTGCAGAGTTTTCTGCTAGTTCCATTAAAGTTTGTAATTTTTTTTACAAACTATGAGCATGAACGCCCAAATGCTGGGTTAAGCTCGCCTTTGTAACTAACTGTTGATTTGTATTTTATTTATATGTTATATGTGTACAATAAAGAATAATAATAATAATGAACGAAAAGTGGAAGTGGTGATCACGGAAGCATGTCAATATAATTATTTAAGTAAATATTTCAAAACCTGCATTGGAACAATCAAAATAGTGAGACAGATCAGATAGAATTATGTATTTAAAAACATTCAAAAACTGCTTTATTTTTATAGACTGAGGTATCAGTATCAATATTCAAACAAAAAACCTCAAAACACACCTATTCACTTTATATGCAAATCTACCTTTCTCGTCCGAGGTACCGCAAAATTCAGGTCTCCAGTGAAAAGCATACAGCTATGGCCGAATCAAGAACGCTGATGGCGCAGCAAAACACCATGAATAATTTCACAGTCTAGGCCCGTGTGGAGTCATGACTAAACATAGCATGTCTGCTGCTGTAACAGGAATAGTTCCGAATATGCACCGAAGACCTTTTTTACTTTTATAATGTTCTGTGTGTGTTCATGGAAGAAAATTCTATCTAAAATTTTTGTGTGTTCACTTCAAGAGTATTTTCGGGATGAATAAATATGTACAGTAATGGGATTTATATATGTTTATGTTCCACGTAGTAATAGACTTGAAACGGAGTTTTTCAAATATTTATGTTTATGGATTTGTGAAGTCTAACAAAAAATCAACTCACGTGTGTCGTAATCTTAAATTTTAGTACTTATTTTTGTAGCCGAACACAAACAATAAAAAAACTGGCCAAGTGCGAGTCGGAGTCGTGCATGAAGGTTTACTAAAATTCTACTCTACCAAGACAAAACAAAACGTTCAACAAAAGAAAAACAAGCGCTAGAATAAATAAAATCCAACCAAATTAGAGCGTTCTGTATATTTCCCCCGCAGTAAACAACGTTAAGTTAATCTCACAGTTTCTTTATTATTTCAAACGCTCAGTTTCAGGAAGTAATTCTTGGTCGGAAAATAATAGCGGCCAGATAGCCTTAGTACGTGATCCAGTTTAGTTCAATAAGGAATTGAAAGTTCACGATTTTTCCTTTACGGGTGGGGCAGAATTTGGAGTAGTTAATCAATGGAGCCATGTTTGTCGCGGGTTCAAGTCTTATCTTATATTGAATCTATATAAGATTTGAGGTTTACAATGAAAAAGATTAATAACATGGAATTTGAAAATAATAGGAGAAAATCAAAACGTCGTCTATACGAGTATATTTTTGTTTTCGTTGTTTATTTCAAAAGCACTGAATTAATTTATATGGGACTTATGTATGACCTACTAAACATTAAAAGAATTATCAAAATCGATTCATAATTGGATGAACAATCGCTTAACAAACTTAAAAAAAAACATACAGTTGAATTGAGAACCTCCTGTTTTTCGAAACGGTTAAAAAGCAACTACTATGAAATTGATTCAAGCAAAGCTATGTAATAGAATGTCATAAGAACTGGAGTTTAGAGAGACTCAAAAAAGTAAGTACAGTATTGCCAGAGTTAACCATTTTGTGAGTTGATTTAATTTTAATAATAATAAAATTTAACATCAGTAGCAAACATCTCAAAACTCCAATTCAAATGTAAATAATATTGCGCTTAAACCAACTTCGATTACAATCTATAATAGTGATGTTATAACATTGATACTATTTAATGGCAAAGATTATCAAAACAGATAATTTTTAATACCTATTTTACATGAACAAAACGATGACTCCTCAATTTGGAAGCTTATCTCTAACATTACGAAAGTTTTATTCGAAACAACTGGTTTCGTGAAGGAATAATTAGGTATAACCATTTTAGATAGACCTCTGCTGTTTGTTCGAAGTTTATCGGAATAGAATATTGTCCGACTCAAAGTACAATACCGTAATTATTTAATCGAACATGAATTCATCGACATGCAAATGAACGACCGTAAGATTAAGTTCTTACCGAAAATATAATACAGAACGAAGCTGGAGCTGTATTACGTAGTAGTACAATATTATTGCCTTAAACAGGGACTTATAACGGAAAAATAAATTAGACCTCCCCTACTAATTTTGATCAGCTGATGATAACTTTGTACGAGAAGTCTTTTTTTGTTTGGGAATTTTCTATGACTTCCTAGTATTTATAAAATACCACTACGAATTTCCGTAACACCCTTTATATTGCAAACCTATGGAAATGGCGACTTCAGAAGATAATCAAATTATGATAAAGGCTATATATACCTATCTACATATTTTTTCAGCGAACGCCATAGTCAATAAACCTATACTGAGGTCTCAAACTAAATTGGACATGATTCGATCGTTATCAGCAAAATCTCTAATTGAAACTTGATATCTAGTTTATTTTGCCTCCTAAAATTTAATTTGTTCACGTGGGCAAAGAATTTTTCGGAGTTATGGACTCAACGTGTTTTATATTAGTATAATTTACGACTTGTAAATTTTTAGTTTTATAGCTAGAAACAGAAGTACAAATACGAACGACAGTTGTTATGCAAATAAATGCTTGGCATGCCAAAGTTATGTTGAAGTCAATATTTATTTATCGCTAACTAATGAGGTAAAGATTAGTGAGTCTGAGAATTTTTATGATATTTATCCGGTAGTAGTTGATATAGGTGTCATAAAATAATTAGTCAAGGAAAAGATAGTATCTGAAGATATATTTTAAGGTGCTGATATTGATTTGAATTTATTTGCATTCCGTTCCGTTGTTAAAGCCGGAAAAAAAAATTGTAAGACTTTATAGGAAACTGATTTAAAGGATTTGCAAACAGAATACTACAAAACTAATAAATGTGTTTGGAGGTTAAGATAGATGGATATGTGTAAATCAATCACGGATCATAGGCTAAATGAATTTAGAATATGGCACACGTGTGGATCATGACACAAATTTAAATGTAGAATATTAGGTTCCTGTAGGATCATTTTGGACGAAAGCGGAGACGCTGACAAAAGCTAGTCCCAGTAGGTATAACAAAAATCAAACTGACAAAGAAATCATCTTAACCCATCCATGACACAGATAATATGTAGCTCAAACACCTGAAAATAGCGTATTTCAATCACGTTCCCAAAAACTTGAGCGTACAAACACACTTCCGACCCAATTCTATAATTTCGCAGATAAATGTTAATGCGGGAGCTATCTGATTGCCGTATCATTTGGGTCGTATTGAAAATTCATAACTTACCGAAAGCGGTGAAGGGCCCACCGTTTTAGATAAGGATGTGTGCAATTTACTTTACGTCGTCGTTCGAGGAAATTCTAGTGATGGGGACCGCTTTTAAAAGTATTCTGAGATTTTTTTGAGACGTTCGAAATTATCTTTGATGTTTGTGAGCAACTTTTGAAACAGAACGTTTCTGTTAAGTAAAAGTAAGGGATGAAAAGGAAAAAGAGAGTTTAACTGCCTAAAGTAAGCTAATTAGAAACAAAATATAGTCAGAACAAAATAGACATTTCAGTGTTCAATAATTTGCATAGAGCTAAAAATTGGTAGAGGTATTTGATCTTAGGTCTAATGATGTTTTTAAAGTCAACATCGACCACAATTTTGCAAAAAAAAAACTAAGGTCAAAATTGACCATCGGTTTTTTTGCAATGTTCTTGTGTCGGTAAATATTATTGTGTTATTTTACCTGACCTAATTAGTCTGATTAAAATTGTAGATCATGCAATTACCTACAAAAAGTTGTTGGTGTAGTTCTTTTCTATAATAATATATCGTGAATCAAATATTTGTTTTACCTTATCAAGATTTTTGTTCTCTAATTAAAAAATCATCATCAGCCTTTTATTGTCCCCACTACTGGGGCATAGGCCTCCTCTCTGTGAGAGGGGTGTGGGCCGTAATCCACCACGCGGGCCCAGTGCGGGTTGGAGGATGTCACATGTCTTCGAATTTTTGGTTCTAGGACATGCCGGTTTCCTCACGATGTTTTCCTTCACCGTTTTGAGAGCAGTGGTGATGAAATAATTTACACAAAGCGCCTGCCTGGGTTTGAAGTCATGACTGGGCCACCACTGCTCTAATTGTAATTAAAAAATATAATATTTTATTTAAATGCTCGCGTTTTACCACTATCTCACCTGATGTTAAGTGTTGATGTAGCCGACAGTGAAGCATACTTGCCTACAAGAATTTTAATTGGCTTTGTTTTTTTTTCTATTTACCCATTGTTTCCTAAACAAAAGACAACGTACTCACAAACCACACAATTCAATAATACCCAATTTTCCCAAATCTACTCAAGTATTCTCCACATCACGTCACTATTAAAACTCGAGGGTAGGGCTGGTTGTAACAAAGGTTTATCGAAACGTTAGCTACGTTTCGCTTTATCGAATCTTCACATTACGTTGGATCGTGTGAGTAAATAACAATGAGTATTATATTACCTTTTTTCTATTAAGTTGATTGTGTTGGTTTATTTATTAGCAATTTGCTTTGGGCTGAGCGTTTCGATAAGGTTCAGTTTAAAGGAGATTAGGACGTAGGTTTAATGTTTGGGTAGAAGAAAGTCGATACGGAAGACGATAAAATTAATTTTATTACGATCACATGCTGAAAAGTTCTCTTACATATCTTTATTTTTTCTCTGAAACGCAACGCAAGCCTTTCATTAAAAAAAAAGTAAAAAGCTGCATACACCTTCTTCTTATAGCGTATCTATGGCATATACAGCGTGTAACAGAAAGGTGTGGTCATATGTTTAGAACCGGTTCTGCCCAAGGAAATGAACAACTTTCTCTATGAAAAAATAGAAAATTCCAAAAAAAAAAATTGGACTTTCCAAACAAAGTTATCATCAGCTGATCAATATTTGTATGGGACGTAAAAAAAATTTAGAATTTCCCCAGGTTTTCTTGAAGAAAGTTGTTTATATCGATGGGCAGATGCATTTCTTAAAATATGACCACACCTTTCCGTTACACCCTGTATATAGTATATTTTCTTAATCAAAACTCTTGCCTGGTCGAGTGTTCGGCCATGGCAGTGTTGTCCTGACGCTATCACCTTTTTAAACACTGAAGTCTGAATTCTGCTGCATTTTATTCTAAAGCAGATTTCTAAAATTATCAGCCAACTCGAGGGTAAGAAAATAGCTGCAGTTCTATTCAAAAATAACAAAACCCACCCTGAACTAGAAACACATAAGAATTTCAGAAACACAATCCGCCTAATGAAGTCAATTTGCATGTTGCCGTTTAACATGTTACGGAAAACCATAAAATTAGACATGTTCAGTCCACAATGCGGCAACAAGCGATAACATGCTGACGTAATCTCCCACATCGACTGAGCCCCGATGGCGATAGCTGAAGACATAGAACTGAGAAGGTTCTAGAAGCCGCAAAATTAAATGGCCATATAAATCTTCGCTTTTTGGTAACGTTACCTTATTTTCAATATCATCTTTATTTATGTCCACAAAAGTTTAAAGTAATATATTTATTTTAACTAGTGGATAACATTCGAAATTCACAAAAACATTTGCATTCGTTCTGCCTTTTTAACTATCCGAATCTCACACTCCCCCGTGCGCACTGCTTACAAAGAGTTATGAAAAATTCTGTTCATGATTATTCAAATACGAATATTTATGATTTTAAGGTGTTGTTGGGTTAATCATGTAGATTAACTTTCTCTTTTGCGATTTCTGCACTTTCCTCTCTTCATTTCTTTTTTTGCATCCAACATAAAATCTTTATCAATATTGAAAATCTAATTTCCAACCATAATCTTCACGTCGAAAGCCTTATCAAAATCGCAAAATCTTATACAGCATTTTCTATCGTGTTTCCAGCTACTGTATTTCTGTGTTCGCTTCCTAATGCATCAGCCGTAACCGGATAGATTTTATGCAAATACGACGCAGTAATTGCACAGTAACTCGTGTGCTCATTCATTAGGGAAACTTACGATATCTGAGCTTGAATAAGTTTCAGGGTAACTTTTACTTAGCTTTGCAGTTTGCTTAATTGTTTTAGTGATCGTGGAAGATTTTATTAGATCAAATAACTCTGCTGAGTGTATAATTATTTTTCTTCTGAATATATTGGTTTGTTGACTATAGAACAGTATTTTTGTTTATTTTATTTGTATTGTAGTTTAACGTATTATTTTAGTTTTTTTTCGCCATTTTTCCAATCTTTTCGCTGTACACAGACATGGTTTTGGGTTCTGAAATGTTATAAGCACTATCTTTTTATTACGTGTAGTTTCCTCGAAATCAGTGATCTTTAATTTTTTCTTTTATATTCAGTATCATTATTATTACCTACCAAGTTTACAAATAAACACAATATTAACTGTTTGTTGATTTCAAACCAACATTATCAAATTTACACACGATTACAAAATCACCTGTTTAGTTAGAACAATTGTATCAACAATTTGATTCTGTAATTACGCCCGCATTGGTTCTAACAGTTACAGCTACCCACATTTGACAGTCATCGGATGTTCGCCAAACTAGATTGATTGATCACGTTTTAGATTTGACTGCGGGTTTTCGCATGAATGTGATGCATGATGAAAAATGAGTTTTCGGAGTTAAAAGTGCACTAAAAGCTGGTGGAAATTTGTGTGTATTGGAGCGTGGTGCGCATTGAAACATTTTGTTTGCATTTTTTATTTGCTTGTCATGAACTTATATAGGCTCGCTTTTTCATTGATATAAAAGCCTCTATTGTACTGCTGTAATAAAAAACATATTTGCGACTATAGTATACATCTACATTTAAAATACAATTCAGCTGCTTCAAAGTGCAGCAGTGCAGTGCTCTTCATGTTGAGATTTTATTTCCTCTTCCATACAGTTCACATTCAAGAATTTTCTTAGACATCCTTCTTAGTTCATTCCATATCTCTTTGAACTATGTATAATGATGTCAGTACACTCAACCTTAACATTTACTTGACCTATTTCGTTTTATCTCTTCCAACTTTGCAGGAACTAGACATCATATATATTATTATACAACCCTTTGATATCCAGAGGAGCGCATAAAACAAACTAATGGCGATATTATAATAAAATGCTTGTACGATATACGTGTATCCTTTATTCCAATGTACCGATATTCCAATACTAAGAACGTTCTTTTCTATATGGCTTCACATCTAGGTATTTTGCATAACAATAGACAGGATATTTATGTCGAAGAATTTTTCATGCAGTAACTTTTTTTTTTTTAAAGTCGTCTCTTGTAGGGCCTGTTGTATTAGTATTTAGTCAACGAGTTCCTGAGTCTTCAGTTTCATATTTTATAAATACCATTATTGTTCATAAAAAGAAGAAAAAGCTGATACTATAGCATAAAAACCGAATGTTAGTAAGAAGTAAATAATTACACTCAATCTAGCTAACATAGTATCTCAAACTAGGGACAAAACGAATAAAAACAGTCGACCGTAAAATGGGGGTCCTAAGCTTAAATAAGTCCTAGCTCAGTGCAAAGGACTGGTTTACAAATAGATAAGTATCTTGTTGAAAAGATAACACGAGATAAGGAAAGCAATCTCACAGATTATTTTATAAGTATAGCAACAAAATGGAAGCTATCTAATTAGGTTAAAGAAGATATTTGTATGAAAACAATTAGGGTTAATTAAGTCATTTACTTTCTAATGTTGATTGGAAAACTGAATACACAAAAATACAAATCGAATACTAAAAGTACTAGCTAAATAGTTTCTTGCATTTTTTATGTTTATTTAGACACAATTAAATGTCAACATAGTAATTAGAGACGTCTTCATAAGAGAATCAACATAATTTTTTTTTAGTAACAATATTGTAAAAAAAATTGTATCTTATATTGCAGACAAAGTCAACAGTTGTTTAGTATACACACAACTGAAATACTAGTTTTGGTACTTATAACAACAAGAAAAAAACAATATTATACGCCACACCACCACCACACAAATGTGTTATAATTTTGATGTACAATCAGGTATAATCATCTATTTAAGAAGTCAATAAATATTGGACATACTTTTGAAAGATTTTTAACGATTAATCCGGCAACAATATTCCATTACTAAAAAAAAACAACAGAAGCAAATTAGTAAGTATTCTATTCAAATCATGTTGAAGACCCACCCAACAGTCCAACGCTCAAATTACAAAACACAATACAAACAAGCTCAATTCAGGCCATCTAAACATTAAACCAAAAAAAACGACCAAAGAAGAAAACGTAACTAAAAACCAAATTAAAGGGTCCGGTTTTTATAAACATCCAGCAGGAAGCCTCAATTAACACTGTCTCATTAGAGTATGGTTTAATGAAAAGATCCACTATAAAACGGGAAAGGAACAGAAGGAACTACTCTGTATAGTGCTAACACGCTTCCCGTACTAAATTGTTTTAGTGCCCCATTCAATAATAAGTGATTTTTAGAGCGACAATGCACAATGGACTTCGAGTATCGATGTTGCTTTTATTGGCACTTCTGGAGCTTTTGTTGTCACTATTGTTAGTTCAATGGGAACAATAAGTCTTGTGGGTTCTTTTCTCTTTGAAGTTGATACAGAATATAATGTTGGAAATGGGTGCGATTTTGTAGAAAACATTTTTTTTAATACGAACAAATAGATAAGCATCTACGTTCGTGTTATCTTTCGTATCAATTGTTTTACAATCCTTCCTGTGCGTATCTTCAACATTTCTAGACAGGTACTATAAATAAATCAACTATAATTGTGTCACACATAATAAACAAAATTTGGAACCTGATTTAGACCAAAATCATCCGCGTTTTTACAAAATGATAAGGTATCGGTGATGAAAACGTATAGCATGTTGTCAAAAACATGTTATAAATAAGTCCTCACCTAATCACTGATTGGATTTGTCAGATACTAAACTTGATGAAATACATGAGGAAACGATCATATTAATTATATAATTATATTAATTGGGCTTTACAATTTACTTTGTCCTCAAATATGGTTTAGACTAAATATAATACTTATGTCTAACATCTTCAATGATAATCTGGAGAAGTGATAAGCTATAAGACCGTACTTGTACATTAAGTTCCACTGCTCCACTTGTGACAAAGCTAACCAATTGTATTAAATCTCAAACGTTGAATCCCAAGCTTACCAAGATTATAATATAATAGTTTCCAACTTGCTAACTTATCATTGACTTAACCTTGAGCTATTCATTTGTCTCAAGTATTATATCTTGTGTCGTCTTTAATTATTTGTTGAGAGTAAATAATTATTAACCGTCCACCAACTGAAACAGCAGTTAGAAATCTGGAATGAGGCCTCAAAAGGCAGTCATAGCAAAATCATTAACACCATGTCATCGTGTATTGTCATCTTTTTCTCTCTCTTAACTCTCTTTCACTCTCAATTACATCAAATTGTTTTGACATTATTACAATAAATCTGACACTAGGAAGATTCTACTTGTTAAAATTGTGTTTACTAAGTATTTATTACAACTCTAAAATATTTACTATTTAGATTGGTTGAAAATTATTTTCCAAACACTGTATGGATTACTGCAACTAGTTCTTTTTTTTTTTTGGGGTGTGGGAAATCATCTTATGACTTCTTCCGCTCTAGGGTGGAACGGAAGGTCGTGTCAGACTCTTACTGACTAAAACCCACCCCTGTTCCTCCCGGCCGTACGTGCCCAGGGGCGAGGTAACTCTTTTGAATTTATCCTCAACCCCCGGGCAGGCATTGGCCGTGGCAGGCCCCGTCCTTTGCTGACAACTCTTTGAGGCGCGCGTGGAACACTACGCGCCGTCGACTCTCGGGCCTGGTGCTGATCGGGCGGCGAGTTACCCACTACTTGCCGTCCGCAGGCCCGGGATTACTGCACCTAGTTGACTTTCATTTCGAAATAAAGATGGCGACGTATAAATAAAATAAATTGGTCGTTAGCCAGCGCAATAAGACCATACGTTCAAATTATATTACATAAAGTATTTTTAATTAGCTTAATTAAGTGATAATTAACTGAAAAGTTTGTAAACGAATGTTTTAAAAGTATCTCAGGGTTCTTACTCACCTCATTTGGAATTCAAATTGATGTAAAAGTAAGATTTATTGTGAACATCTTCGCTTATACATATTTATTGTTTGTTTCAGAGGCTCCTGATGACTTCCTTATTCTTAATTCTTTCGTGGAACAAAACATTTTGTCTTTTTTGTTTTGTAAAATCAAAATAATAAATATTTAATGGTGGAATCTTAAGTAAATGTTTACAAGATACATCTTTGAAACTAAAGTAAATATATACAAACTGATAATATTAAAATATGTGCAAACGTACAGAAAAGTACCCAGAGCAAAATTATATAACATTATACTAACATCATCGACATTAACGATGATTCAAAACGATAATTCAGAAATAGTCCGAGTTACCAAAAAAGATCCCCATTCAAAAAGTCATAAATCAAAGGCGCTCATTAAAATCGTCATCGGCTGTCTGCGCCATAAAATATTCCCATACGTTTCAAAAAACACAAACAAACTATCATAACGTTCATGCATTTTTAAAAATAAATGAATATTTTCGTGTGTATCCTCTAGCAGGGTAGAAAGGATGCAAGTTTTTGGTGCAATTCAAATTGAATTCAACTAATGTACTTAAACTGACTTTAGGCTGTTCACCTAATAATTATATTTTTTAATTCATGTAGACATTGCAATTTAAATAAAACCATATTAAGTTGCTATATACCATCGTAGTCCGATGCTGGACAAAGAAAATTCTTAAGCTGCACCACAACACCCAGTCAGAAAATCAAAGTAAATAAATATTCAGTTCATAATTTGTATTTTTCCCAGCATTAGGATTCACGACCATATTTTGGATGTTTACAACGAAACTGCCAACACATTCTGCCTTACTAAATATTGTTAAATCTGGTGTAACATGTTCTGTAAACTGATACCATTACCAAATTGCGACATCGCCATATTAGTGACAGTCTCACGACCATCGTTTCCAAAAGTTATTTTAAAAGATCCGGTCATAAACGTTTTACACACACTCAAATATTCTGCCACTGATGTATGTTTACGTACAATTTCGAAAACATTTATCCAATCCGGCGTTTAGCTTTGAAAGTTTCTAATTTTAGGCCTTTGATCCCCTTGTGATCATTTCGGTTTACTTATAAGGAATTTTAATGCATATTGGGCGGAGATAGGTTAGTCGAAATCAGGGTTTGTTTATCGTTATTGTTGTTTTCATCAGAGTTCGTTTTATTTGCATTCCTTTTGGTTAATGGTAATAGAAATAGTAATGTGTTTTGATTCATGAAAGGTTTTGTCTCTCTTTATTTGGTTATGATACCATACACAAAATAAATAAAGGAGGAGACGACAATTATATACAACAATAAATGAAAACACTGCCAATACTCATCGCTATGAATAACTTTTACAATGAGACCAATCACGAAACAGCAAAAAAAAAGTGGTTCAGTACATTTTATCGAGTTCATCATATGCCTAGCCTTTTTCCCAACTATCTTTGGGTCGGCTTCCAGTCTAACCAGATGCAGCTGAATACCAATATTTTACATGGAGCGACTGCCTATCTGACCTGCACAACCGATTTACTGGGTAATACGATACGCCTTTGTAAGACACGTTGTCAGACTTTCGGGCTTCTGACGACCCATAACGACTGTCAAAGATCCACCATTGATAGCCGGGACCAATGGCTTAACGTGCTTGCCGAGGCACAGGTCTGGGTATGTAAAGATGGTCGCCCATCCATGGACCAACCTCGGCAAGCGTAGCTGTACCTGATGGATCGACCCGTGTGGCTGTTATTACTTTAGCCAAGAGCTCACGCTCGCTACATTTTATCGAGTTATGCAAACGTAAATGTATGGGGCAGCTGATTTTCTTTCGCGATTTCAGAATTTAAGCATTAAAATCGTTCAATGAAACAAGCTGTGAATTATATAATATAATGGGAAAAAGAAGAAAAAAGGAAGTAGTCAAAATGTTTGCAGAGACACAAATTTTAAATGCGTCATATCTATCGACTAAAGAAAGAAAGAAAGAAAGAAAAAGTATTTATTTGCCACAAATTAACGACATACACAACAATATGATTTTGCTAAGTCTTAACCCTTATCGATAGTGTTAGTAAATCTTATATTTCTATGTTAGTAACAAGTTTAACAAAAAAAAGGAAGGAAAAAAAAAAAAAAGAAAGTTAAATAGGTGGGTAGAAATAAATAAAAAACAGATGCATGTCGTGGCTGTGGCAAGAAGGCTTCCACTCAGCATAATGCTATCAACACAGCCCAACTGTTTATTGCCAACGATCAATTAAACGTTATCAAAGCAAAACAACCAACAAAGCGACATTATTTTTATCGCCGAAACTGACAAACATATTATTTTTAACGATTAAGGAGTTATTTTTATGTCACGACGCGAAGCATCTAAAAGTTGCCTCCAGACAGATATTCCCCGCCCGACAGATCAAACTTCCGTTGAAGAACATCAGAAAAACAGATCATGGAAGTGATTTATGACACAAATATTGAACGAAATTTGTCGTAAAGCACACTTTATTGCTCTGTGCCTCTATTCGAAATTTCCCTGGTATTATATTTCAATCCTGATTAAATTATGGTGGTAATAAACAATTTTAAAGAGAAATACTGACGCAACCGTAAGCAATTATGGTCGTGAATGGACGATATATTATGCATATTGATTTACAATATAGATTTAATGGGTCGGATTAAGTTAGAATATAAAATTGAGCGACGCCAGTGAGTCCTTTGAATGGTTGAGTTACTTCAAATTGAAAGGAATTGAAATGTAAAGCCTAGTTATGAAAATAAAGTTATTTTATTTAAGGGCGCACGTAAACGATAAAATGTTTCTGTATGTGAAATACTGTAAACGGTTTCGATAAGTTATTGTTATTCTTTGTAAAATAATTCAATTCGAAATGCAAACAATAGCAATGTTGTGGAATTACAAAGGTGGTTGTTTCAATTCTTATAATATTGAGGCCTAAGTCTATAGAGCATTACTTTCGCCTGTATTTAATATATACTCTGGGGTACTATTGAAATCACAAGGGAATAGGTGAATTCTAGGTAAATGTGCAACATAATAAACCACAAGGTGACGCAATGCTCGAATACTCGCCCATAGGTATACAAATAGCTTATTAAAAACTTAAAAACCTTCTAGATCACAACGGATTACAAAATTAAATTAAAACAAACCCAAAAAATACGACGTACACAAATTGCGAATAATAAAACCGGGATGACGTCATAAAATATAAACGACACTTCTTGGTTCGGTACATATTTTATTAAAAAACTTTCGCTATACCGACACCGCAGGCGTTACAAGTTCTTGAGATGCCGATCTCACTCTATATTGAAACATTTTACACACAAATTCTTTGGGAGGGCAGTGTGAATGTCCCCAACTTGTCCACTAAGGGACGTAAATCCACGAAATTGAGTAGGAGGATTTCTTTATGCTGAAGCCACGAAAATGTTGAACTTTTGGCATTTAATTTTGGGTTTCTTGAAATATGATACCCAATTGTTTTGAGGCTTGGCTAAAGATAAAAAACCAGATCTATTAGAAAGAGAAGTATTGATTACTTTATGTTTATTGATGGACCAACCTTTACGTAAATGACTTCTCAAAAGATTTGCGTGTCAGATAAAACACACAAAAATCCATTAAACTGAATTACGATAATGACTTCATGTCTAAAACATTGTATAAGGAACCATCGTTATCAAATAATCAGTGAGTAACAATTCAAGAAGAAAATGGTGCATCTCATCAATATTGAAATGAAGGGAGCTCAAAAGAAAAAGACGTCCCATTCATATTTAATAAACCCACAAGGAAGTTGGAACCAAGTCCATCGAGAGACATAAAGCTTCAAAATTAAAAAAAGGAGAATATAACTCCCGATGTTGATTCATTAAATATGATAGAAACTTTTAAGTAACGTCGTTTGAAACTTCCAAACTCGGAAATTACTCGTCCATCTTCGAAGTGTATGATGATGGCGCTGTTGAAGAAGTGGTCGCTTTTGATATGCGGCAAAGGTTTGATTCTGCGGGTGGTTTTAGAATATTGATTTTTATCAATTAAATATGGCACATTAAATATAGGTATAAAAATGTTGCAGCAAATACAAATCAGCGCTATATTATCATATAAACAAGACAAAGATGATTTTTTTTAAAGATTTGGTTGCAAAAGTAATCTGGAGATTTCCAGTAGCTATAACGATATTGCAGACTAGTGAAATGATAATAAGTCGATTTTCCATGGGAAGCTAAGTATTGATCAAGCAGTACTTAGGTTATACATAACAAAGACATGGACGAACAAGTTGATGAAATATTCAAAAAAGTACTCACATTCTCTCTTCAAGGAGAATATTTTAGCAGTTAAGATACTTAATTTCCTTATCATCAAAACGAAAGACGAAGTTGTCAGACACTTCGAACAACGCTGTGTAATCATACATACGTCAGCGTCTTAGTACGAAATAGAAGATATAGAAGGTTGGCTCCATACTGCTGCTTACGACGACGCGAGCGAAAACACACGCACACATGGACACGCTTTACGTACAGTGATTGCAAACGCACCGACTGGCATTTGTTTAGTATGAGCTCGCCGTACGTTTACGTACGCGTCTGTACTGTGTGTGCGGCTGTTTTCTTCTTTGTACGGACCAGACCTTCTGCTCTCATTCTGTAGCCCAACTCAACTTTTCTTTTAAGATCGCTTTCGCATCTTCCAACTTTGTTTAAGAAATGCGAAATAAGATTATTATCGTCTCGAATTTTTCTTCCTTCTAAATTATGTGGTTGGATTACGTTTTTTCTTTGTTTTAAATATTTAGGGTACTTTGATAGGCATATCATAATTGGGGTTTTTTGATTTGTATCATTATATTCAGTTGATCTCTTCTGCTCAGATTTTTAAGCGTGCTTAGATAAGTCTAGCTTAACAGATAGATCATGAAGACATGAAAAATAAGGTTTCTAGAGAAGTTCAGTAAAAGTATTCTGGATATCAATTTATGTACTTATTATAGATTCATTGACATGAAGTCAAACAATTATATAAAAAAAGTTTTCACAACGCTGTCAGATTGACGCGTCGCGCATGTTTGTCAATTACTTTGCATTTTGACTGTGCTGATTTTATTATTATATAGCACTATCTTAAATACCATCTTAACAACCGCAGGTAATAATATTTCATTCAGTTTATCACACTAAGGTACACTTAGGTATACTTGAATGAGCTTGTAATAGTCTTAAACTAGTCGCACTAGAACTATTACTTTGCGGTATTTATGCCCTAATTGGAAGGTGGCACAGCCTACGCATAGTCGCACTATCTTTAATGAATGGGTCTCGCTAGGATTTCCTTCTTTGTGTTGACTTTAACATTGTAATTAACGTTTGTTAACAGGTCTTAGTTAACCTAGGTACCGATTGAAACTAAGATTTTTATCTTTTTTTTAGCCATTACATTTTTTGGATGTCAGAGATAATAGATCGGTATGAGCTTATTCATCACCATTATCATTTCAGCTGAAAGACGTCCACTACTGGACATAAGCCTCCCTCAAGTGTCGCCATAACGACCGGTCTTGTGCGTTTTGGCTACCCGCAACCCTCCAAAGATCAAAAGATCTTCGGTTCACCTTACGGAAGGCCTTCCGACGCTGCGTCTTCAGGTAAATGGTTGCCACTCCAAAACTTTTCAGCCCCATCAAACTTATTGAATGCAAGTTTTTCCTACTACTCTCCTGTGGCCTACTCTACCAAAACCGTGTATTTTTCCGAGACACCAAGTCGGTCTCATTCGGTAACAGCGGCATGGGATCTGGAGGCAAAGGTTCCCGCGCACCTCTATGAGTGGCGCGAGGAGGCGAAACTCCGCTGCCTAGACACCTCGTGGCTCGGCGGATAGAGCTCCGGCAGAATCTCATGGCGACATGGAGAGACTGACTGTCGTAACTCAGCGCTGGGCACGCCTTCATTGCGGCGGTAGTGCTCCTCTTTGAAGAGTGGCTGGAGAGGCGCCACGGCGTCCTCACCTTCCGCCTGACGCAGGTCCTCACCGGACAAGGTTGTTTCGGGAGGTTCCTGTGTCGGATAGGGCTGGTGGAAAAGCCCGGGTGATTCCACTGCGCGGATCGCCCAGAGGACACGATGGAGCATACGGTGGAGGTCTGCCCCGCTTGGGCAGAGCACCGCCGTGTCCTCGTGGATGCGATAGGTGGCTGCGACCTCTCGCGCCCGGCTCTGATTCAGGCCATGGTATGGAGCGAGAGGGAATGGGAAGCAGTCTCCTCCTTCTGCGAAGCAGTAATGCTCGCGAAGAGGGAGGTGGCATAGGTGAGGGAGACTCAACAACAAAGTCGCCCTCACGCCCTCAGCAGCAGCCGCCTCAAGAGACGCCTGGGGCTTCCGGCGCCACCATACTATCTCCGGCCACCGTGGACCCGTGCCTGCGGAAGGCCAGTAATGGGTAGCTCGCCGTCCGACTGCACCAGGCTCGAGAGGCGACGGCGCGTAGTATTCCACGAGCACCTCAAAGAGTTGTCAGCAATAATGACGGGGCCCGTCATAGCCGATGCCTGCCCAGGGGTTGTGGATAAATTCGAAACATAGTTACCGCGCGCCTGGGCACTCAGGGCAGGGAAGGAACAGGAGTGGGTTTTAATCAGTAAGAGTCTGACACGCCCTCCCGCTCCACTTTATAGCGGGAGATGTCATTGGATGATTTCCCCACACAACAAAAAAAAAACAGTGTAACTTTCTGTTAGTGAATGAAATCAAAAATCGGATAGTACTTCATTAGCTGTTTTACCGTAAACTAAGGGAACATTAGTAAATTCACTTCCGAAACCCATAATTATCCTCTCGTCTGTTTTGTTATATTCACAAACAAAATATTATATATCAATCGAAACAACACTCGTGTCGTGGCTATTCAATTTTGTGTAGTACTTATTGTAAGTGCGGTACCGTAGGGCTAATATACTTATGCTAAGAGCGGATTGAAATTGACAGGAGAGCTAGTTCAACAGGGTTGTGTTTGACACCTAGTGATTGGGGTATCATCACTATAATACACATATTACATCACAGGTGTTATCCACTGAAATTGAGCCTCCTTTACAGGTATGAATTATTCCTTAAATTATTTGAAGTTAAGTGGATTGGCATTTGACGCCCTTCAGCCTGTAGATAGACCGATGACCTTTAAAAGCCTGGGACTCGTTTAAGTTATTTCCTGAACGAGTGGGTTTTCCGTGTATGGTACCTGCCTACTCACTGCTCATGTAGGAGTAAAGAATAACTAAACAGGGATTAAATCCAGGTTTGGTCCTCAAGCAACTGAAATTTTATTATGTAACCATAACACTTTTTACAATAAATCACTGTGTTTGGGGGTTCCTGCATTCTCAGCATTGTAAAAAGAAAGAAAAGAAGGAAAGAAAAATTATTTATTTTGCACAGATTACAAAACGCACATTGTATTGCAAGTGATAAATATAATCTAATAATATGATGTGAAGTATCACATCATGTTTTATATTTATAATTATTATTATTATAATGCAAAGGTCTGGATGTTTTTCCTTTATTGATGATAAACAAAATCAAATTTCAAAGTCATATCAAACAAGGCTCACAACAGCACTTTTTGAACATCAAAGCTCTACATGTAGACAGTCCCTCAAAGCACTCAAAATCTTAAACTGGGAAGAAGACATGGCGCCATAACTCACCCAGCAGAAACTGAAGTAACCTATTCACTCTTGACTTAAAGAGGTTGTAGTTATCAGGAAACAGACCCCGCCAAAGTATTCCACTCCTTAGCTATACGCACAATGAATGTGTTCTCAAAACGTTGTGTGCATATTTTTGGGATCTTCACCTTGTACCGGAGGCGCATTGGCGTATTGTGTAGTATGTATGTAGATGTTTTGTGCAACAATCACCTTAATGTCGGAGCAAATTAGGACGTCAACTGAAAAAGGCACACGAATAGTACCTGCAGGTCTGGAACATTGAATTAAGATATAGAATACTGTTCATGTTAATTATGTTCTCGTGGAATAATTTTCAACTTTCACGTGAGTGAAACCGCCAGTAAAAACTAGTAGATAATAAAAGCACACAAAAAACTAAAATTTTACTGCCAAATAAACCTATTTAATTCGCCTATTGACTCTCAGCTGTTATCCTAAACAATGGCGCCAAAATAATCACCATCTACAACCGTCTAAACACCCAAACTAGTTTTAATAGTCCCTTTCTCGCATTACCGGGCAAGCTTCAGTAATCACGAGTTAAATCTTCCTAATGACTGGCCGGCCTCATTCGAGGCTCGCATCATTATCCTAGCTAGGGTTATCACACCTTCAAACCTCGGTGGGTGAAGTATTTGAATGTGCTCTCAAAATAGAGGTCGTGTGATTGCATGGTGATAGTAAAGTTGGTTATAGTAAGTATCGTGAAATGAGCTCCAAATGAATTACTGCCAGCAAAACTTATAACCTGTACATATATTTTTTTTTCTGTAATCCTTTTTCTTTCTAAACCTCTGTGAGTTTTCGTCCACATGTATATCATCATGCCACATATTATACCAACCTCGTTGGTACGGTCTTATGTCATATTATATTTTCCCTTTCTAGCTTTTAACGCGGATCATAATCGAAACATACATTTGAATCAAATCAACGCTTATTTAGGTAAAACACCGGCAAGTCAGATGCGCTTAAGAAGATTGTTGGAGTCAGCATGTACCAAGCAGTCCACACTGCAGAAGACCATTTAGCTTGGAGACGCAACGTATGTGGTTTCGATCCTTAGCAGTAGAGGAACTAGGGAGAAGAAAAATAATGCGTAAATCTCATTTAGCAGAATCTTCTGTATTTTGCCAATAAATTACTTCATATTTGGCCAACCCTGTTTTGTGCTATCTCTTTAAAGTGGCGATGCCATGTCGTCGTTTTATCTGCAATGTGAACTTCTAGGCTGATGCGGCTCTCGTACTCTTAGTGTGATGAGAATTCAGTTTGCGGTTGTTTTAAATTAGATCGATGGGCTGTGGGAGTGAAGGGAGCTGTAGGTTATAAAAATAAGTATTTAATTTGATTAACGTGGTCTACGCTGACTGAATTTATCCAAAATCTACAAGATACTATATATTTTTTTTATTCAAATTAACAATGTTTTTTTTTTGTTATTATTTCCTCGTATGTTGAATATTTTGCACTCGGCAAATCTTTCGTTTTCATAAATTTTACCTTAATACAGCACAGCGAAAATTTAATATCTCCTTACTCTCATATTATGTTGCATCAATCAATCTGCCTAGCTTTTTCCCAACTATCTTGGGGTCGTCTACCAATCTAACCGGATGCAGCTGAATACCAGTATTTTACATGGAGCGACTGCCTATTTAGATAGGCAATCGCTTCATTTAAAATCATGTAAAATCTTATTACCCAGTTACTGGGTTGTGAAGGTAAGCCTCCACAACCCAGTAACTTGGTAATACGATACCTCTTGGTAAGACTGGTTGTCAGACTTTCCGGCTTCTGACGACCCGTAATAAATGTCAAAGATCCACGATTGACAGCCGGGACCAACGGCTCAACGTACTTTCTGAGGCACGGGGGAGTCTCGGTATCTGAACATGGTCAGGGTATCAACAGGCCAACCCCGGCAAGCGTAGCTTAACCTGATGGATCTATCCGTGCGATCCATCAGCATAACATAGCGTTGCATATTCACGTAATGTACATACCTACCTTGTCTTTATACCATCTTCTTCATCTTTCAAAATACACCCTTCTTTTTTCAATATCAAACTTTCACAAATAAGAAACTGATATGCCATCTGATTGACGGAACATTTGCCAAGACTTTGAAAGACCATCACAATATCATCGAGACACGAGAGCAATATTTCAGCCAGTATCGGATTTAAATTCCCGACGGCACCCATAATCGCTAGATCTGACCAACTTTGAAATAACTAACTTAATGTTATTCAAACGTGTCGCTACATTTATCCTAACAGGGGAGATCAGGCACGACTCACTGACAGGCAACTCCTTATAAATCTTATATGCCGCATATAAACTTGATAATAGTCTCAAGCCATGTCTAAAAAGTTTTTGAGGATTTTGAAGGGAGGGAGGTGTCATGTTTGGGTGGGCCATTATTTTATGTATTTGACTTTGAGACCATGCTTTTCTGGGCGATAGTATTGTTATCACCATCATAATCCCAACCCAGAATAACGTAGATATACCTATCATAAAACATGCGGATAGTGTTAATAGATTAATAATAGATAGATGCCTAGTGAATTTACCAGGAAAATTTAAGAGTTCATCACAGCCAGTAAAACCTTAAAAACTGTATCATAATAACCATTCGTTTTCAGCACAACATGAACAAAAAAAAAATTCTTTTGAATGAAACACGGAAGCTTACAATGAAACAGACTTTTTTATTTTATACGAGTATTTCTCATCTTCCGAACTCTAATGATCTTAAATGAAAAGGAGCCGATATAACATTCATTTTGTACCAGTATCCTTTGAATGTTTCATCTCAATATGGCCGATCTATTATTTATACTCCAATGATTCTGAATAAAATATAGAGAATTCTTTTAAGGTCAGATTTAGGATCACCTGTGGCTTCAGGATCGAATGCTTCAGAAAGATGGAGTGGTTTTGAAATAAAACATGAAATATAAAAGTTTTCAAAGAGCCTGTGGCAGCGGATATTCGGAAAATGCTTTGATGTTTGGTCAAACTTGAGCGTTTTAGAATGTGGTTTAGACGTAACAATATCTACTCGTATATGAATATTCTCTCTCGCTATTGTTCGTTTTTCATTTTCTGATTTCTTAGTATTTTATTTTGGAATATTGATTCTCATTTTGACAGAAGAGTTCAAGTGAACGATATTGTAGGTGCCGTACATTATTTTTGATTTCAGCACTTTAGAAGTCTGTTTAAATTACGTGAAATTTAGTTTAGAATGATTTTATTAGTATTCTGTTGAACCCAAGAAAAAGGCCGTCCGGTTTCAGGTATAAAATACTGATACATATTTATTCAGCTTCATCTGATAAGACTGTAAGCCGACTCATGCTAAAAGGCTAGCCTTTCTCTGAAAATGATAAGTGACAGGTTCCAATATCATAATTTAAATAGCGATGAAGCTAGTTCTGCTATAAAATCTACCAGTCAATAATAAATTATAA
Organism: Polia nebulosa; assembly: GCA_951329385.1. Taxonomy (NCBI): domain Eukaryota; kingdom Metazoa; phylum Arthropoda; class Insecta; order Lepidoptera; family Noctuidae; genus Polia; species Polia nebulosa. The sequence continues at coordinate 26,647,814 of OX589602.1, forward strand.
TCGTGAACGTGAGTTGTGCTTCAAACGCGAAGATTACGCCATCTTGCGCTAGGAACATGAAACTGCAATGCAACCAAATGGGATGGAAACATGGTCTATAAGATATTTGATTAAAATAAATAAAAATAAGGTTTTCTTCCAAAACCTCATTGTTAGTATTTATTAGTTTTAGATCTGGTACAATGATCTATAACAAAAAGGAAATCATTTTTTATTGCCACAGCAAATAAATGCTTTTGAAATTTATCTCAAAAAAAAAATGATTATCTAAAAGTTTTTAACGCATAGACAATCAGTTGTCTATTTTTTTTTTCATACAAACTTTTGTATTGTCAAGGCTTTTGACAGTTCCAAATCTTTTAAGTAAATACACAGGTTTCAGAAAAACGCCACGGTTACGATTTTTCCTGAGGTAGGTACTAGATTTCTCGATAGTGTTTACATATTCCAGTATTGGCACGTTTGCGTAGAAAGGACTTTCTTTGAAAGCGGTGAAAGCGAGTAACGTTTGCGCCTTAGCTTTCTGTGCCTATATAGCTAGATATTTATCCTAAGACTAGCTTTTCTTCGCGGGCTTATCCGTAGGTATAAGTTTTATTTTCAGGAATACGAATATTAAAGGAATTTCAAGAAAAAAAACACTATTAGTTTGAGTATCGACATAGGTAAACCTACGTCTACATTAAATTCAAATTCAAAATTCAAAAATCATTTATTTCAATCTATTACTTTCAGATCATTTCATTCCAAATAAAATTAAAATTATAATAATATTACATGTCATATAATTATTAATTAAATAAAAGTAAACATTACAATTTAAAACAATAAAACCACAATTAAACTCAAAAAACAAAATCAAAATTAAAATCAAAAATCAAAATCACAATTAAATTAAGTCATAAAATAAAATACAATAAAATACAATACATTTCATTTTTTTTTTTAAATTAATAATACGCCTGCCTCTGAGTCATTTGTTTGTTTGTCATCACATTAACCATATAGCAATGGTTAATGTACTGACAATCAAACCTGTTCGCAAATACGCTCAGGATGGTGCTGGAGGTGGCTCGGAGCCTGCGCCCCAGAGATGTGCACCGCTTTCGCATCGTCGTGTAAAAACAGTCGACACGGGCGTCGGCGAACATCCCAGACGCGCTGCAGTGCCGAGGCAGCCCCAACAACACCCTGAACGCATTATTATACTGAACACGGAGAGCGTTGTACCGCTTCTGGGTATATGACACCCACAAGCCAGCCGCATACAGGGACGTACAAAACGCTCTGAAAAGAGTTATTTTGACAGCCCCCGAGCAACGAGCAAACCTGCGGGCGATCATATTGGCCCTCACAGACAACGCCCTCCGCTCCCTATCAATGTCCGCATCGTCCTTCAGGTCAGAGGTCACGATATGCCCGAGATATTTAAACTGTTTAACTCTCTCTAATTTAACACCGTTCAGTCTGATAGGTGGAACAGAATCCGGGCACCTCCGACCCCTGGCCTGAAAGACCATGCATTCACTCTTCTTTGCGTTATAGAGCAACCCGTGATCCTGCGCGTAACGCTCGCAGATGCCCAGCAACCTGGACAGACCACACACAGAGGCGCTCAGCAGCACCATGTCGTCCGCGTAACTAATATTATTAACACAAACACTGTCAATATGGCAGCCGACACGGGTGCCGCTGAGCTCCCCTATCAGTGCGTTCACGTACAGGTTGAAGAGCTTCGGCGAGGTCAGCCCTCCCTGCCTCACCCCACACTCCAACCTGTACGGCTCAGACAGAGCACTCGACCATCGAACGACGTTGACCTGGTTAAGATACCAGTACTTCAGAATTTCAATCAGTTCAAGGGGCATTGAGATGTTATTTAACTTCTGCCATAAGATGTCATAACTAACCAGGTCGAATGCCCGCGAGAGGTCGAGAAAGCAGGCATAAATCGGTGTGCTCCTATCGGAGTAGTACTTGACAGTTTGCTTCAAACACAAGATAGCTGACTCAGTAGATAGTCCCGGCTTAAAACCAAACTGATTATCATGAGTGTTTACATACCGGTCAAGCTGTGTATTAAGCAAACTGTCAAGAACCTTAGCAAGCACTGTGGCTAGTGAGATTGGCCTGTAGTTGCTCGTGTCGCTTAGGTCACCGGTTTTACTCTTCGCAATTGGTACCACCACTGTCCTCATCATCTCTGCTGGTAAGTAGGCATGTCCTAGACAAAATGTATATAACATGGCAAGAACTCTGGGCAGGTGGACGCCGGCATGCTTTAGATGCTCAATGCTCAGGTCGTCATGGCCAGGAGACTTTCCACGCGACATTGATCTTATGACTCTCCGAACATCCTTCGCTGTGAATTTGGTGTTTATCTCCTGTCCATGCCACCCCTTCACACTGAATGACCGTGATGGTCCCAATGGCGATTTCACCATAAAGTGATCCTTAAATATGTCCGCAATACATTTCGGTTCACTCACCCCGTTGACGCTCACGGGTAAGCCCGGCTTAGTATTTAGCCTACTAGTACTTTTCCAGAAGTTACGAAAGTCATGCTTCGAATGGTGAGAAGCGAGGATATCCATCTTTATCTGCTCCCTATTATTTTGGCACCACTTTAGGCGTGATTTAAAGATTCTACGACTTTCCCGCATCTCCTCCCAAACACGTCCTTCACTCGGTTTACCCCACATTACCCATTCCATAAATTTACACCGAGCTACCCCGTGAGCGTCACGCACATGCTTGTTCCATCCGATCACCGGATGTTTTCTTCTCGGTTTAACAATAGTATGACTCTCAGAGGCGGCTTTACACAATGTATTAACAATCTTATGATACATACTGTCAATTATACGCATATGGTCTCGGTTATCACAACGTTTGTCAGCACATTTACTGAATTCAGGCGGAAAATCAATCAATTTTAAAGTGTCATTACATAATTTACTATATAAATCTGTTTGTTCAAGGCTTCTCTCCCCCCATTTTACTTTATTACATTTAAAACTTTCTTGCAAAATCTTTGGTTTTACATTATATAAATTACATTTAATAATGAGTGGCAAGTGGTCAGACCATACCGGATCATACTTGACGTGTGTATCGACTATAGTTTGAAAAGCCGACTCAGTTACAACACAGTGGTCCAACCATCTTAGCGCCCCATTAGCGTCACTTATAAAACTATATGTGTCAGACAATAAACCTAAATTTATGATATCGGCACATTTCCAGTCCAAATCGTTACATGGTTACCATTGGGTAAGATAGAAAACACAAAAGCTTTTGCTTTATGTTTTTGTTTTTTCTTAATTTCGTTTCATCATACTTCATGGTTCGATCAAAGGTGACTTGCTATCTATTATATAATATAGTTGCAAAATCATCTCCTTTGTTACTAAAAGTAGGTATAAAAAACTCAGAAACTAATACCATACCTATAGGATGCCCCAAAATTTTGAAAAATTAACTACAGTAAATTAAATCATCGCTACAATGCCAAACGCCAATCTCAACCTACTACCGCGTACCAGCTAGAAGGTTTAAAAAAACGTTAGTCTAACAAAACGATATAATGGCATCGCAATCGTGCCACATCCATCAAACTCCCAAGTCGGTCAGATATGCTGTGCCGAGTACACACCAACGCATTATAAGTAAAGAAAGAAAAATAATACTTAATCCGGTTAAAAACGCTGTAGAAATATAGTTTATAGACTAAGAAATATAATCTAAACAAGAAAGAACCACTTAACATAAATAATGCAAAATCAGACTATTAGATAATTTATTATTTAGTACCAAAATTAGTCAAAGGCTGCGTGGGTAAATTCATTTTGCATGCAGTTACAAATATCACAATGAACGTCGGAGGAAATACCGCAATTATATTGTTGGCCTGTTCAATGGTGATCAAAACTCAACATAATAATAATATGAAATCATAAATAAACACTTCAGAAAGAAAGAAGAAGTAATAACTCTTCTTACGATTATCAAAAATCTACAAAACAATATTGAACTCAGAAAGATTCCCACAGTAACTAATCCAATCTTTAACGAAGCTAATCAAATCCAAAAGAATAACACTCAGAAATAAGCGTTGTAGATATACTGGCACAAAACACAAAACTTGCCAAGTTGTAGAAATTAACGAAGGAAAACTTTCCCGCCTTGAACAAGCTGAAACTCAGAAGGAAACGAAGCAATTTATCGGTCGATGGTCTAATTGCAAATAAATCTTTATAAGACCGGCTACAAGTTGAAAGTATGTACGTAATCGATATTTAACTTCAGAACTAGATGTCGTTTTTGAAGAGGTCCATTTAGTAGCTGCTAAAGTCAATTCCAACGACCTTTTTGTACCTATCTTTACATTCATGGAAATGTTTGCTGTTGCTGTATAATACGAGTATATTACAAAGTAAATTATTTAGACAGAGAGGTCTCTGATATTGGAATGTTGTGTCGCTTAAGTTGTAAAGAATAAATTCAGTCGGCCCAAAAACGATTCTTCTCAAACTTTTAAAGCATTGCTTTTTTTTTGTGAATAAAATCCTATTTATAAATATATTTAAAACAAAATATATATTTTACATAATCCAAAAATCTCACGTGAATGGTTATAATTTCTTAGACCCAAGCTAAATTTTTTGCGGTATGACCTTTAACTGTGTGTACTCTGCGCTATGTCTAAGAAAAGAGAACAAACACTCCGATCAATGCATAAAGTAGTTGGAGCAAGCGTTATCAAGTGCTATGATAATATTCTTTTTTTTTTCTAATTAGAATGAGGAACAAGATGAGACAGTGGTAAGTAGAGGTAGTCAATAAGGCAGTTCAAAGTAGAATTTTGAAGGTTAAACTTGGATTGTATGGTTTAAAAAATGAATAAATGAAGTGCATGGCATCTAATAACATTCTCATTCATCATCAGTCTTTTTAATGTCCCCACTGCTGGAGCACAGGCCTTCTCTCTGTGAGAGGCTGTGGGCCGTAATCCACCACGCGGGCCCAATGCGGGTTGGTAGATGCCACGTCTTCGAACTTTTGGTTCTAGGACATACCGATTTCCTCACGTAGTTTCCTTCACCGTTTTGAGAGCAGGGGTGATGAAATAATGTACACAAAGTAAAGCCTGCCAGGGTTTGAACTCACGACCTACAACTTATAAGTCGCAGCCGTTACCACTGGGCACCAAAATTTTCATTATAAAAGATAATTTCATCAACAAAACAATACATTCCGATGAAATTTAAAAGCAAACGAAAGAAAGAAAGAAAACACGTTTAAACAAATAAAATAAGATGAATTAAAATTCAGGGTCAGAGTTATTAAAATAAGAAACCTTCTAATTGATAGAATAACTGATATTCACAGCAGGAACTAATTCATTTTTAATAGCTTCTTCCGTACTTAAATGTCTCTACAAACATTATCCAAGAATTCAGAGCACAATCACTGAACTGAATCTTCCGGCAGTTTACACACAATATTTTAACGTGAACTTAAAATGAAAATAAGCTAAAGCTAGGTCAAATAACTGGCTGTGCGAAAACAAGTATTGGCAACGCTTAAAACCATGTATGGTTACATCGTGCTGTTCTAAGTACTCGTTGGAAAAATCGAATAAGGGAAACGGAGTACTTTTACCTGGCACTTTTACGATAGCTAGTTCTCCTGAAAATACTGTTACTATGCTCTGAGCTATCATTATCGTTTGTGTCTGTCCAATGCTGAGTACAATGTTGCTTTCTTTCAAATACAAATTGGCACATCTTATAAATGGAAGCTTTGTCAGTTTTCAGAACTGAGGCAAAATCATCAATAATGAAGTAATTATTTTTTTATTAATTATTTCTTTTTTTTTTCATAAAGCCTTTTTCTGTTTTGTTATTGTCATATTGTTTACCAAACAAAACATTTATTTTTGGACATCAAACACCGTAATAACTTTAAAAATTCAAACCATTTTCGCAACATCTTTCGACCAAGTCCATAAATGATTGAATTAATATTCATAACTTGTATTTTCGCTTCGGCGGATACAATAAATATCCAGAATATCTTACTAATTGCTGTCTATGGATAAAATAATTTCCCTTTAATAAATTTCATTGGAAGTTAAATTTCCGAAATAAGTATCTCCAACGTAAATTATAATTTTAGCAGCCAAAGCTTCAATTTCAAGAAAGTTTTGTGTCAAAGATAAATTCGAAGTAATCAGAGAGAGGGAGAGAGTTAGTCATTCAAGAAATTTATAGAAAATGAAATTCGAGAGATGTGCAAAAATATGTATAGATAAGTGGGACAAGAAACTTACAGTATTTTATAGATGAAACAGACATTGATATTAAAGAGACTTTTGAAACAGAAGATATAAAATCTAGATAAAATCAGCTGCTATTTTCCCGCGCAAGTCTAATAATTAATTATAAATTCAATTCACCATGTATGCAAAACTTGGTTTTTAATTAGTTCCTTAGCATTAATTGCGTCCTTTTGAAAACGATTAACGCATTACGCGTGCATTTGAAAACAAGAGTCATTAAGTTTAAAATATCTTATTGGAACTTTATATAGACTTCCAAAAAAGGGAACAAAAAAATAATTTAAAAAAGATGTTCAAGCATATCTGATAATTTTGTTTAGATCTACTTCAGAAAACACAGAAGCAAAATAAAAAAAAATCATGTACTCACATGCGAAAATGTTTTCCACGAAATTTTGTAAAGTTCTCCGACGTATGTTTGACGTTTTTGCAAATCTTATCCTTCGTCACTTTATTTTTATGTTCAGTATCGAAGAACTGCCACTGATCGTTACTGTCTCAATTATAACTGTAAAAATAAAATGGTCAATTTGATGGTCTCACGATGCGTGGGCGAGATCTGTTCGATTGTACTTTGTGTTGTATTTGTTCGTAACATTAAACTTTATAACATTGGCATTTCCGGTTCTCTTATCTAGTTTAAAATTTTAGTCTCCCACATACTTCCTATTACTTCCCAGATAGTTTTCTCCAACAATTATATAGTGGGTAATTGAACTGCAAAACTCCCCCGGAACGACTCTAATAAAAGCCAACTTTTCAAGCCAGTTCTTTTTAATAATGTTGAGTTTTAGAACAAAAAGTTGAAAAAGAATGAGTCCTTTTCAATTAAAATTTGAACAGCGAATGAAAGTTTAGTGACCACTGAATGAACTGGAGTTCCCTGCTTAATGTTTTCATTCAAAATCGTTTTATGATTACTTAAACTATGAACTCCAATTAGAAACCCATTGACTAAACCCAATTTATCTATTGTTTCATTAACGCGTGCAGTATTGTCTTGCCCACTGAAATTATTATCCACGCTTGCTCGTACACAAATAAAAAAGTGATTTCCTAACAAAAAAGCTCAAACTCAATCACAAACAATACTCCATTGTTATAATGAATTGTTTTGTTGCTTGTTCAACATAAAACTGCCAGATCATTGTTATCTTTTATTCCACCCACATGGTTTTTTAAATAAATTAAATCAATTAGTTGTTCAATTGTTTCCCCATCATCTATTACAAACATTACTTTCAATCTATTTAAATGTTTAACAGTCACTTCAATTCCTTCCCCACTTTACAGACTAATTATCGTAAAGTTTTATGCTTTCAAAGCATCATTTCCCCGGTAATATCATGTTCCACTGAACGTTAAACTCATAACATTTCGCTGAAACTAAATCATCACACGTTTCCGTTACCGTTTGTAATACACGTTCCATTAAAACGACGTCGACAGACGGCAACATAGCTTTAATAACGGCTGTCATACACATGTTTACTTTTGCCAATCAAACAGATCTAACTGCATTAACCACATCCGCCTACCGTGATTATTGCAACATCGTAGCTGACCATCAAGCGACACAACACAAGCACAATATACTCCGAGGTCGTCCACACTTAGTCTCACAACACTACGAATCCTTCCATTCAGGGTTTGTGGGGCGCACTATCTAGGAACAAACATCCCTATATAAACAAGCCGGACCGTTGCGATGTTCGGAACGCGGGAACGGCGGCCGGCAGCGATGCAGCTCCTCCGACGGCCGGTAAGCGACTGGCTGAAATCATGTTTAGCTGTGAGCCACACCGGCTATTGCATCCGAGCACAAACGACAACGGCCGAATGTAATTTTGAGGTGTAAACGGGATAGGTGAGAGATTGTAGGGAGTAGAGAGAGATGGACGAACAGGTGGGGTGGGAAATGGCTGCATCAGAGTGTAGGGGTTTTATCTATGCAGGTTGGAGATTTAGAGTGCATTCGACCGAGAGGCGCCGACGACTGGAGACGCCTAGGGCGTTAGAAACCCTATCATTTTGTACTATTAATGAATTGATGTCTTCACTGGCCCGAATTGCGGTCAATTTTATTTAATTGTTGAAGACGATAAAGCAATTTTATGATAAATTGGTTTGGAATTGAGATAATTGTTTTATGTGGGCTGTAACTAGCCTGAGCGCGGTATATTTTGCTTTATTTGACTGTTAAAAAAACATTGTCAGTAATATAAGTGAGTAATGATTTTATTGTTTAATGGTCTTCTTTGAATCATCTGGGAATGAAAGAGGAATATGGAGCATAATTTGTTGAGTTTCCCGCCAAAGCTGAGCGACGAGTTTATTTATGGGAAGTAGACTACCGAGAATCATTCGCTTTCTAGCTGTCCGTACTAAGCAAACTTTACTTTTGTAGTTTATAACACCTGAGTAAACTAACGATGTTACGAAGAGATGAAATGATGGTAATCACACTGATTAAAAGAGTCTGCCCTCTACATCGCATACTATGACCGTAATAGAAACGTGTCAAGCAAAAAAATATTCTTTGTATTGAAAAGTTTGAGACAATGCCCACTAGATCGTTCCGTCACCGACCAACACCATTGCGTGCCATGCACGTAGCGTACCAGAATCGGCAAAATATAAATTATTATGCATGTCAAAACCGTGCGTGACGGTAGTGAAACGGTGAGCGTATGATGACCGTTATGCACGGGTATGATACGCTGTTTGTTGTGTGTTTCATGTTCCTTTCCGTGCTTGATACATTCATAGCACGGTTATGATACGGTGTACTGTGACTCCTTAAATCTTTTAGGCATTTACTATCCGCTTACTCAGATTTTTGTACTTCCTCTAACTAACGCTTTTACTAATCTCTACATAGTCTATAATCTACAAAAAATCAATTTAATTTCCGCGTCGGTCCATTTCTCCGCTAATTCCTCCTAAACCAGGCAACGGATTTTAAAGCGGTTTTCATTTATAGAAAGAGCGATAAACGAAGAAGGTTTTTTTTTGTGTGTTGGGAAATCATCCAATTACATCTCCTACTCTGGGTGGAGCGGGAGGGCGTGTCAGCCTCTTACTGCCTAAAACCCACCCCTGTTCCTTCCCAGCTTAGTACCCAGGGGTGCGGCAACTCATGTTGAGAATTTATCCGCTACCCCTAGGCATGCAGGCACCGGCCAGTCAGTGGTGGCTGACAATCTTCTCTTTGAGGCGCGCGTGCAACACTACGCGCCGTCGACTCTCGGGCCTGGTTCTGATCGGATGGCGAGCTACCCACTGCTCGCCGTCCGCAGGCCCGGGAAACGAAGAAGGTTTGTGTGTATAATTTGTACACGTGCGGCTGAAGCGGGTCGCTATATAGTATCTTTATACGTTTGTAAATTAGACTGCTGGAAGGTGAGAATAACAGACAAGTGGTAAACTGGAGGTCAAGGTAGATAGACAATGGTGTGGATTCTCTTGTTCAATAACTAAACTAAAATTAGAGAATCGCTGTCTTTTACTAAAAGGCAGTGCGAGAAAAGGACGGCTATAGCTATGAACTAAGTTAGAGATGTCAAACTAGTTTACGCCTTGCGCATCACCGTGTTTTTAATCGACATGTTTTTACGTGTAAACTTAATTTGTATGGAATTATTAGTTCAACTAAATTTGACAGCTTTAATTTCCGTCCGTCTCTTTCTTGTTTTATTAGAGAGAAAAAGATAGGAATAGCTTAAATCAAGTTTAGTTCGTACAAAACAGAATCCGCACCATTGTATAGCTAACTAGAACGAATTTCCGTGCGTTCTAGCGTTTTTGCCGTGCCTATTATTGAATTCAAACAGCTCATAATTTTAGGACCCATTAATATTTGTGTTTTTAACCAGTGGTGCTTGGCAACTGGGCTTACCCCAGTTGTAAAGTGCTTTGTGGCTAATTACCCAGTTTTGTATTGTTTCCCGCTTGATTAGGAGGGAAGTGTAAATTATGTTTTTCTTTCTCCTTCGCTGTATTTTCTGATTAATTTCGTTGCGGGACCCAAAACAGTGTAATCGTTTCTTGGGGACTCGTCGAGCTTCATTGCCTCGGCGTTTTTTCTGGTGGTTGCCACTGTTAATTCTGGCTTACAGAAAAAACAGTGGTTTGGGAATAGTGTGGCGGGGTGGCCCAAAAAAAAAGACAATGTACAGTTGTTAGCAGAAAATATATTCAGGGTTGAAGTCCATCAATCTCATCATCACCGTCATCGACTTCATCATCCTCCTGGCAATAATTATGCTAATTTAGGGGCGACGCAACATTCTTAGGGTTCCATTCAATAAAAAAATGGAACCATTATAGGGTCACTCGTCTGTATATTTGTCTGGCTGTTTAGCTGCCCGTTTGTCTGTCATAGCCAATTTGCTCCGGATCTAGTGGACTGAATCAGTTGGGTACTACACATATGAACTTCTGTTACCCAAACACGGACACCTCTTAGGCCCGGCGGACAAACCCGGGTTGTCGAATTGAATCCCGACGACAACCCGGGTTGACAGCCGACTTTTTTTTTTTTTTGTTCACTTAAATAATTTTTTTTTGTCAAACTCACCGGTGAGTTTCATTAACGTAAATGGAAAACCAAAAATATTGCTCTATATCAAATGAAAAGTCCTATCGTGAGAGTTAAAATACTATTTTCTGTATGTTTTCAATATATAAAATATTTAATTGTTTAATTCAATTTAATTTTTAAGGTTGTGGCTCCGTAGATGAAAGTCCGTTGATAAAAGGTTTTAAAATAACATGTCATAAATATTTAAATTTTGTTTGGAACCCTATACGCGCGAGTCCCACTTGCACTTGACAGGTTTTTTATTCTTCCTTTACAAATCTGCTATTGGTACTTTGCAAAGATCCAATATAATTTTGACAGCACCTTCCTACATTTTCCATTAGTCCTGCTCTACTTATCCATTTCCTATGAACTCCTACAAGTGCGTATGATATTATTCAGCAAGCGCGAGTGATTTGCATGGACGTGGCTCGTATGGATTTTACGGAAAAGTGTGGAACTAGTGCTAAGGTAGACGTGTTGACGTGTTTTTTGATGCCTGTGCTATGTTCGAGTTTGGGGAAGAAAATAAATAGTTGTTTAGGTAAATAAGTGTTTCATGTGTAAACTGCGTCGTTGGGTTTGTGGTCGCAAGCGCATTAGGTCTTGGATTTGTGTCCTGAGTTGGGCAAAGGGCTATTTGGTTTTTCCAACTGTAATTTCTCTGCAGCCCGGTGTCAGTATCTGTCTTACCGTTCAATTGCAGAGTTAGAAAAAAGATTCCCCGCGTTTATTTAGCAATGTATGAGTAACCAGTGCGTGTTGGCAGTGATAACTAATGGCACTGAAATGTGGTCACTTGCAATGGGCCTCATCAGAAGGCTTAAAGTCACGCAAATGGCAATTGGACTGGGCTTTGCTCACAGTTTCTTTACGTGATCGAATCAGAAATGATGATATCCGCAGGGGAACCAAGGTTGTTGAAATAGCCCAAGAATCACTAAATTGAAGTGCACGTGAGCAGTTGCTCGCAGAACAGATGGTCGACGGGGTCAAAAGGTTCTGGAGCGATGACCGCGTACCGGAAGACGCAGCTTTGGAAAGCTTTCTACAAGGTGGACATAAGATCTAGTGAGGGTCACGGGAATCCGATGGATGCGAGATGCTCAGGACCGGTCGTTGTGGAAACACTTAGGGGAGCAGTGGAAGTCTTTCGGCTGAAATGATCATTCAGAATCAGACTCAGCACTGGGACAGTGAATATTGTATATATACAGCATGTAACAAAAACCCTGTCCGATCCTTAAGCGTATTACTTGGTATCGTACTGCAAACACGTATACGTAGCAATTTCATGGATACGAGATAATTATTTTTCCCGAATGAAAATAATTAATTTATAAAAAAAAAGAAAAACTTATCAAAGGCAACACTGAGCGCTCGACAAAGTTCACCTACTGTTTCGTTTAAAAGACGCCGCCTGAGCGAGACAGAGTGGCTACAGCGCGGCTAGTCCAGGGCGTTATCGTTTGAAATCAAAATAGGTAAAAATGAAAAGATTTCGCCGGTCTGTGGAGTGTTGTCAACTTATGAAAATTTGCCATATTTAGTGTTAAATTTCGCATATTTTATAAAAATAAGAAATCTATAACTTTTGGTTTTTATGAGTTACATTTTTTTTACAACTTTTTCTAGTACGTATGTTAAACCAGGAATACCCCTTTATTGGATCGGATAGGGTATTTGTTACATGCTGTATGAGGAGGTAGAATTGGTTGTCTACGAAATACATTCACTAAAAAAAAAAACATATATATCGCCTGTGAAATCGGCTACGGGAGCAAAGCTACAGGAACAAGCCTCTACTGGAAAGATACCATCTGTTAAACTGATCAGATCACCAATCCTTTAGCTAACCGTGGTGATTGAGGAAATTTTTCTTTCTTCCATTTTATTCTTGGTCATTAGCTGTTTTGTAGCTTATGGCTAAAGTAATAATAGCCGCACAGGTCGATCCATCAGGTTAAGCTACGCTTGCCGGGGTTGGTCCATGGATGGGTGACCATCTTTACATAGCGAGACTCCACCGTGCCTCGGCAAGCACGTTAAGCCGTTGGTCCCGGCTGTCAATCGTAGATCTTTGACAGTCGTTACGGGTCGTCGGAAAGCCACAAGTGAAAACCAGCTTTACCAATAGGTATCGTATTACTCAGTAGCTGGGTTGTGGAGGTCAGATAGGCAGTCGCTCCTTATAAAATACTGGTATTCAGCTGTGTCTGGTTAGACTGGAAGCCAACCCCAAGATAGTTAGGAAAAGGCTAGGCAGATTGATTAACTGTTTTAAAATGACACATAAAAGAACTCTTAACATTACCTAAGAACCTAAAGGAAAAACAGTCAAACAAATACTCCTTCTTATTAAAGACTGAACGATATTCCTCTAAGCAGTCTCTTTCAACTATTTATAACTTACCCCTACCACAGCCATTCAAAATAGGTCCACGACTCTATGTTCAAGGCAATTAGCGTTCTTGTCTTTAAGAATATTTACGAGGTGTCGGTCTGTCGGTCCCGAGATATATCGTCAGAGAAGTGACCATCAATACGATATACGAGACGGGGTGTTTTGTAAAGTAACCAGCCTGTTAGAGAAATGGCATTATGAATATTAAAAGGGCATTAGGTAGAGGTTAGCTACTTGGTACTGTTATGTAGTCTAGTCGCTAATAAACAGACGATTTGGGATCTTTGAAATCCTGTTAGCTTTTCAATGTAAGTGTCTTGTGTATGTGAGTTTACACGTTTGTGAACGCACCCACGATACAGGAGTACTTCATAGTGTGGGGCAACGTTTTAAAAAAAAAGTGAGTTAAATATCTTGTAATAATTAATTATGTTTAGCAAACTAAATTAATTATTTTACTTTTTTATACTACGAGTACCAAGTAAAATTTGGTAATTGTATTCAGTGTTGAAATACAGAGTGATTTTCAAAACATAAGAAAAATTTCAGCAGGTTAACTTTTATTAGGGGACTAACCCAAAAATCATGAAAAAAAATCAGCTGTTCACTAACTTTTGTTGGAATTTATGTAGATATAAGTATAGTAAGGCCGCTAAAGTCCATAAGAACGCTAAAGATTACATTGCTACGAACCGAGCGAGCACGATACTTCCGTGCGTATGAGTGCGCGTGTAAGAGTATCCACATTCCACAGATAACACACACTAAGGAACTGTCGTCGCACTGAGCTTAAAAATTTCGTTATTATTTTTCTGTGCCATTGAAAACGCATCACACAGTCACAGAGGCGACTTGTTCTTACCATTGCATTGATAAAATTCGCGCAAATATGTCATGTGCTGGTAGCCGTATGAACAAAGTGTTGGATTCGCAAATAACGTAGCCCGAGTTCAAATCATCTACTTTGAAAATTCCCAATCTATATTAATATAGTTGTTTTTTATATTTCTATGAAAAATACTATTGCATTTTTTGCACTAAATAGTTGCAAATTACGAATATGATCTATTAACCACAAGAAGAATCACATTCGTAATTTGCAATTATTTAGTTGTTACTTACATCTTTTCGATGTTGTAAGGTGGAAATAAAAAGACGTGTTTAATAAAAATGTTTATGCTTTATATTTACAAATTAAACATTTATGAGAATTGTGACGTCGAATTGTTACCTAGACAAAAAAGTTATCTTGTAACCATTATATATATGTGTAAGATTGTTTTACCAATTAAAACAATCTTACAAACAACAATAAATACCGATTGGAATACCCACTTAGACCATTCATAATGTGAATAACGTAACAATGAAAGGATATTAAAATTTTAATAAAATAAAATATAATTGTTTATACCCAGTTATTTATTGAAAAGTGATATATGATTTAGACTTTGTAAACATTTTATTTTTATGTAACGTCACAATGAATGTATTGAGGTCATAGCTTAATTGTTAATTTTCTTGACGAAAAGAAGATTTAAATTAAACCTCAATTTCTGTTATTTAAAAGAACTTTAGTTCTCACAAGATAATCGTCAATTAGATGAGAAAAATAAATTGAACTATTATGTTAGAACAGTTACAAACAATTAGCATGCATTTTGCGAATATTACAATACTGTTAACCACACGTCACTAACCAACAACTACAACCAAACGACAGTTCATTCCGGTCAAGTTAAACCTCATGTCTTCCTCGCAGAAATCTAATTCTTTATTTAGTTTTTTTTTGTGATCTACCTTTCTAACTCTAAGAAATGTGTGAACAAGTTAAAGAATAATTTAATATATGTAATGCTAATCCATAACTTCCAATCGGGTAAGAACTTACAAAAAGTTAACAATTGCGTGGTATTTGAACTTGCGGCACACTGATTTGCGCTTCAATCTGTGTGCTCTATACCACTGGGCCATCTTGACTTATGCTAAGTTGATGAAATTGTGAATTTCAATCATTTGTTGGAGAAAACTTGAAAATAGAAGGTCGTAAGTCAAACTAAACGTCAAACTAATACGTTGTGAGAATTCTTATCGAATTTTGCTGGCGTCTGTACATAATGACAAAACAGCCGTTTTTTAAATTTAATTTTTGATTCTATAATAACGTTTTTCATATCCATGAGTACTGAAAGATTGACAATATTAAGTTACCAACGCAAGTTACCCCATATATTTATATCATCATTTATCTTATGATGTAGGTATCAGTCACAGCCAACTAGCTTAATTTGCCATTTAGTTGACAGCTAACCCAGATAACGAAACAGCGCCGTTCGTAATGAAAAAAAAACAGAGTGCACCCCGACACGGATAGGTTATGTTATATAAGAAATAGGAGCCCCATCGCCTTATCTTACAAACGTCGTCAGTACATTGCCGGCTGAACGCAAATCAAAATTAATTTTACAACTTCTCTCAAATCCAAAAGCGCCACAGCACCTCTCAAATCTGTCAGTGTGAGCTAGCAAATAATTAAACGTTATCGATGCAAGTACTTTGCCCAGCGGTTTGATTGAATGGCTGAATGTCATTCGGGCGGCTAGTTGATAAAAAGGCTAGGCTGTTAAATGAATGGCGAATGAAGCTGGTTGGCTGCGACATATAGATCTACGTCGTAGGATGGCTAAAGATAGCGCGATAAGGAGCCATTTAAACAATAATTTTATTATAAACTTCATATAACCGTATCTTAATCTTTATCATACAACGAGTAATACGGTAACATTATGGCCTATCATTTTGCATCTTCCTTTAAAATCTGTAGCATTAAACAAGGGTTTTATTCAACCATCGCGCCCAATGGCTTACGGGGTGAGTAGAACAAGTAAGTAATGTAAGAAAAAATGTAACATTATCAAGTGTTGCAATAAAAACTCACTTCTTATGCTACAAAGTGTTGGACATGGTTGTAATGTTGTTTGGTTGCAGTGAGAGCGGCACACCGCTACGCGATCTGCTAAGAGTGCTACGACGTAGCATAAAAGCTTTTGTCATGATCGTAATAGAAGCTAAAGACTCCTGGACCCACTATTGTATACCAAAAGATGGAAATCTTTTTCATGTACCTAACTACAAGCAGCTAACTACAGATGAAGCTAATCGTTCCAAGTGATCATTGATTTGTGAAAGACCCCACATAAGTCGGCAAGTAATTTTATTCTTTCTTGCAAGGAGAGATCTTCCACATCATTTCAACATCGCAAATTTATCATGTAGTTCGTTATTTGCATGGAAAACTAACGAGTTTTACAGCCTATTCTGATATCCAACCTGATACCGAAGTGTTCCATCTTCGACCACATAATCGCTTACCATCAGGTGAGATAGTGGTCAAACGTGAGCCTATCAATGGTTGAAAAAAGTCTCCATACGCTAACATCTTATTATAACCTAATAAAATGTCAGTATTGCTGATACAAGGAAGAATCTCTAAGGAAGAATAATTTTATTTCAACGCTTTGCAGGAAAAATGGAAGAAGTGTTTAGAACTTGATGGTGGTTACGTTGAATTTTTCTACGTCAAAAATATACTTAATTAATTTCAAAGGACTTTATTTTCTTAGTGGAACGAATACTTTCAATCCAGCATCGTATTAATGTGGCCACTCACCTACTGGGGCCTATAAGAAGAATCGATGTCCAAGGTCAAAGGTCACGCCAGCTGCCAAAATTCAACCGATCTCTCTCCTCTCACTGGCACCCCACCTTCCCCGCCCACGTTCCAATACAGTACTCCGTCGATGTTTGCACGTTCCCCGCTTCGTGGGCGCGATCCTGATTTTATTGCCGAACGCTCTTACATATTATTATGCAGTTCATTTTATATCGCCGTAAAACTGTGTCTGACTGTTTGTCTGCCTTGCATGTGCTGCCTGATTGGAAGTGGTTTTTCTTGGGATGAAAAAAGAGTGGGTGTGAATGTTTGTCCCAGGGTGATTGAGGGTTCCAGTTGATTTTTAAAGAAGATGAGTTTTTTGTTGACTTAGTTAACATACAGATCACTTTTTTTTAGTATTCGCCACACTTGCAATATATTCTACCAGGTACAAATGTCCCACCTGGGCCTGCAGACGGCAAGTAGTGGGTAGCTCGCCATCTGATCAGCACCAGGCCCGTGAGTTGACGTCGCGTAGTGTTCCACGCGCGCCTCAAAGGGATTTGTCGGCCACCACTGACGGGGCCCATCATGGCCGGTGCCTGCATGCCTAGGGGTAGCGGATGAATTCGTAACAGAGTTACGGCTTCCCTGGGCACTCAGGCAAGGAAGGAACAGGGGTGTGTTTTAGTCAGTAAGAGTCTGATATACCCTCCAGAGCGATAGATGTCATTGGATGATTTCCCACCCCCTAAAAAAAAAAAGGTAAAAAAGGTACAATTTGATTTGATTTGACATCTCTTACTTAATTCGTAACTATAGTTGTCCTTTTCTCGCACTGCCTTTTAGTAAAAGATAGCGATTCTATAATATAAGTTTAGTTATTGAACAAGAGAATCGGCACCACTACATCCGAAAAAAAATAGCTGCTGGATTACGGAAGTATTTTGTAATACTCTACTGTTTGTTTGTATGAAAAATATTCATCTTCATCATCTTACTACGTGCTTCGAAATTAAAATGCAGAATATGTGTAGAAAAATATCAGATCTTTCAAAACCGTATTTCTCAGAAATTGTTTCGAAATGAAACTTGATTCTCCATTTTATTCAAGAGTTTTACGAATGCGCGATCTGGAAACTGTATTCTAATGGTTTTACTTCTTACTTTAGATATGAATACATAAGATTTTCTTTGTTTTCTTTTTGTATCAGTTGGACTAAACAACTTTTCAAAAATGCAGCTGACTCTTAGGCACTGAAACTCGCCGGTGAGTTCGACAAAAAAAAAATATTTAAGGAGAAAAAAAAATCGGCTGTCAACCCGGGTTGTCGTCGGGGTTCAATTTGACAACCCGGGTTTGTCCGCTGGGGCTGATAAAACTCGTTAATCATAAGTATACTTATTTTAAATACTGAGTGGGCCAAAAGAAATCACCCTATTGGCAGATGCTCTCATTTTTGCAAATGGCCGCCAATGTCAAATCTGTTTTGAAATTTGTGGACCAGACAGATGCAGAGTACAAGTGAACAAGCCATGGTGCGATACACTCCCCAAGAACGCGGCATAATCGTGTCTATTTTTTTGCGTAACAATTCGTCTGTGGTGTTGGCGCATCGCGAATTCCGTCGCCGATTCCCTGGCCGTCCGACACCGACTGCGCAAACACTGCGCCTTGAAGAGTATGGGACCACACGAGACGTTGCCAAGAGTGGAGCGCCCGTTCCACTGGCCAAACGACAACAGTGGACGGTGCGCGCTATAGGGCCATGTTGACCGAGTTTTTTCTGCCGCAATTGGACGAATTAGGACTGAGAGACATGTGGTTCCAACAGGACGGAGCAACGACACACACTGCGCGAGCCACAACCGATATTCTGAAGGCAGCGTACCCGGGTCGCCTCATCTCTCGTTTAGGCGATTTGCACTGGCCCGCAAGATCGCCCGATTTAAGCGTCCCCGACTTTTTTTGTGGGGTTTTTGAAGTTCTGTGTTTACGTGAACAAGCCCAAGACTTCGGAAGCCTTCAAGGACAACATTTGACACGAGTGCGAGAATCTGTCGCCTGAAGTTCTCGCCAAAGTGATGAAAAATGCCATAAAACGAGCCCGTATGGCAATCAATTGTGACGGCGCCCATTTGGCCGATATAGTCTTCTCGACTTGACCAATAAAATTTTAAAGGTTCAAATAAACATAATCAAAAAACAGAATCGAAGTTTTTCATTTAGAAAAAAAAGAGAGCCAAACAACATCGGATGACTTCTTTTGGCCCACCTTGTACTGATAAGCGGATACTAAATTCAAATTCTCTTAATTCTTTCTTTATTGTACACCAAAATTTCACATAGTACTTAGTGGTTACACAATTCATGTACAAAGGCGAGCTTAACTCAACATTGAGTTATCTCCCAGCAAACCTTTGAGTGATAGAGAGAGATCACATTTGAGAGTATTTTGTATTCTCCATAGCAAATTTCAAATTACGAACTTGCTTGGTTATTTTTTGCTGCCCCCTGTGTTGCAATGCCACGTTTATTTTTTATTTTTGTAGATTTATTGAGCCACAAATTCGCGGGCGTCTTCAGAAGACCCTACCAAAGGTTCATCGCAATCTGATCAATGGTTTCAGAATGCATAGAGGACCAATACAGAAACATTAATTTTTATATATATAGATAAACCCCTTGGTCCGGCCAGTATGATTGTGGCTATTTGGACAGCTCTATCATTTGCCACATTCAGATCTTGGAAAATGCGGGTAAAAGACATGAAGGGAAGGAAATGACATGCGGCATATCCAGCGAAGGAGGTTCACATTGCCACTGTGTTTTTCTATGATACTCATTTAGCCAGGTTGTTGATGTCATGTTCTACCCAAATGTAATGTTTGATTACCCAATTGGGTCAAAATACATCTAAGTATACCAATTGATCTCAAGGGAAATAACAATGGATTACGGTGCTCAACATAATTTTCGTTTTACAAAAAATAGAAACGACTTCCAAAACAAAAATTTCGGAAGTCGGTGTTTCTGGTTTTTTTCTTCGCTTTTGACACCGCTTCTGAAATTAAAGTTATTTTGCACTTTTTTGTTTTTTTTTTAGGAAGTCGGTTCTATTTTTTGTAAAAAAGTTTTTTATTTTTAACTTTTTAGTTGTGGTTCCCCGTTAAATTAGTAATCGCGAGTCATTTGCTGTTAGTTATTGAAGTACTGTCTATCTTCGACAACCTTTATCAGATTCTAATTTGTATTATACACTAAAACCTTCCTTGAAAAATATGCATTTGAATAACGAAAACGCCATCCAAATTGTATCAGTAGTTTTCGAGAAAATCGCGGAAAAACAAGCAGACATACATACATACATACGGGTCGAATACAGAACCTCCTTTTTTGAAGTCGATTAATAAGCTACCTATTTAGGTCATTAACACCGAACGAACTAGAATAAATTGGTAAAACGTAGTAAAGTAGCAAAGGTTCTTTTTGAAAAGCAGTTTCCATGGCTATATCGGTGTATTCTTTGATAATTCAAAAATGCCTGTAAATGGTAGGATTTAAATAAATATTTTGAGTTTTGTTAAGAGTTTGAATACACCTTATGCTATTTAAGATTGGTGCCCTGAAACCACAAGACGCGGCCGCAGCAGACCACAAAGGAGATAGCTGGATGACTTAGATGATCTTGAGAGTTGACACAGAACCGAGAACAGTAGAAGGAATGGAAGGAGGCCTTTGCCCAGCAGTGGGACAGTATAGGCTGGATAATAATAATAATAATGGCTATTGGTCTTTGCGATAAGTTCCTGTAGTTGGCTGCCCATTCTCCAATATCAAGTTTTCTTTTTGATTACAGAAGACTCGATCCTCAGCCAGCATCGCTCTCAAAATCAGACACATGAATAATTACAGCAAATATATTATTACTATACGTCACGGATTTCCGCAAAGCAACGCCTGATTCCATAACTTATCGTAATAATTACGGAAACCCCAGTATTTCCATTACCATCCGGTCATAAGTATTGATACAGTTTTTACGTACAAATGTACTGTATGACACATTGGAACAGCTCCCGTTCATACGAGTAACTACAGTCAGTCGTAAACACCATGGCGTCGTGTGTCTTAAGAATATGGCGATCTTGGTAGTAAAAACTTTTTGTTTATTATAAGTTCTAAAGATTGTAGGGTGTTACGTGATGGATAAGATTCCTCGGTATCTTTGATTTTGGTAAGTTGTTAGCGAGACATGAAAATTACAGATGGTTTCTTACTTCTAAGCTGGGTCTGGCCAAAACCGTATTGTAGTATAGAGTTTAGTTGTGGTTAGTTTTATAAACGCAGCTTTGCTACGTCTCTGATTAAGAGATACGTGACCATTTATAAAAGCAATCAAGAATTCTCATTTTTATTCTAAAATCGATTTTGATAAATTCACATTCCCAGGATGTCCAAAAGTACAACTTTCATAGGTTTCCTTTTAATAAAGCGACAGCTTGATCATTTAAACTAAAGTATCTGTGGCTAAAAGACGTGCCCTATAGCCCTAAGTGGTCTACTGTCTTAAGTCATAAAACCAAATGCCTGTATGGAGTCACATAACAAGTTCTAAGAAATCGCTGTAATTTTAATACTTAAACCACATACAGATAATGTCGGAAGTCCGTTGTTTATGGGCTTGACTGTCCACGCATAGGCACGAGCGTGATATTACGACTAAATGGCTGTATAACTATTGTTTATATACCGCTTACATAACTGCGAGTGTCGTGCAGTGGATACTGAATGGTTGCAGGTTTTTGACATTAACACGTTGACTGCCAGAAAAACAGACACAATTAAAAATCTATTGTTTGGGGGTCACCATGTGTCCCCCACGGCGGTCAATGTATTAATAGCGTGGCTGATAATTCTGCGCTTATGTGTCTTCTGTACCTCTGTCAGAGGGAAGCAGACTAGCATAGTAGCGCCCGACTTGTGGTGTGTTCTGACATAATTCCTCTTGGATACCCTCTGCCTAAGGAGATAGTAGGTTTCCAAAAGGAAGTTCACACTTCACCGCTCAACGCCGCACTAGTGAGGCAGGGCGAAAAAATTTATTGTTATTAAAAATCAAAATAATAATTATTAATTTGTTTATATTTCTCGGGACCCTGAGCTCCTGGACCTTTGGAAGGCGTACGAGGGGCCGAAGCCAACTCGAAGAGGCCCCTTTAGATGCTTTTTATGAAATGAGGCTCCGACCGACGATTATTCCTGTACCCGCTATACAAGTACTCGCACTCAAAGACAACCCCCGGTTGGTGTGAAACTATTGCGAGATAAGGAAAACAAAGATATCGGGCTATGGTTTTAGAAGGCTAAAGTGGACTGGTTACCAAGATCTATGTAGATTCTCTGTACAATGTTATTATAATACATCGGTAAAAAAGGTGACTTGCACACTCAATAAATGGGCTTCCAAAAACGGCCGCTAGCACGTAGTGTGACGTAGCAACAAGGAGGCAACATACTCTGAGATGCTATAGGAGTGGAGAGGTATACCACGGCTATCAGGACAATCTCGGATGTACGGTCAAGATCCCTACCAGCACCTTACTGGATTATACATTCTTCTCCCGAGCAAGATTGCTCTCGCGAATTCCACTCAAGCTAGCCAATAAAGGCGAATAAGAGAGAGGTGGGAACTCCGTTCCTAGTCAGTGTTCACTACGGCCGGCCAATAAAGGCAAGCTGGAGATAAGGAACAAAAATTCTCCTTGGAGATCGCAAAACTGCCCGGCGAATTAATTATTGTTATTAATATTATTTATTATTATTACAAACGCAAAAAAAAAAATTAAACGCCGCGGTACCTGACAGGTTAAAAAAGGTTAGTAAAGCAGGCTAGAAGACTAGTATAGCAGTAGTGGTGGCCCAGAGAGAGTAGTGGTAGCCTACAGGGAGTAGTGGTAGCCAAGTAGTAACGGCCCTAGCTTACGAGTTGAAGGTCGTGGGTTCAAACTCAGTCAGGCGCATTACTTTGTGTAATTTATTCCATTACCACTGCTCTCAAAACGGTGAAGGAAACCATCGTGAGGAAACCGGCATGTCCTAGAATCAAAAAAGTCGAAGACATGTGACATCGACCAAAAAGCCGCACTGGGCCCGCATGCTAGATTGCGGCCCATTCCCTTTTCTAGAGAGGAAGTTTTAGTCCGGAAAGTGGGAACATTATAAAGCTGATTATGTATAGCAAGCTGCACGTCAACGGTAACAAACCCAGTATAAGATTGTCTCATTTTTAACCAGCTTCAAAAAAGGAGGTTCTGTTTTTAACCCATATCTGTGTATGTATGTATGCTTCTTTGTCCGCAATTTTATCGAAAATTACTGATCCGATTTAGATGGGGTTTTCGTTATTCAATTGCATATTTTTCAAGGAAGGTTCTAGTATATTTATGATACATTAGGATCTGATGTAGATCTTTGGAGATTGACAGTGGAACTCTTCAATAACTAACAGCAAATGACTCGCGATTACTGCGATCATATATATGTGCCTATTGTTGTTAACACAATTTAATGGAGAACCACAACTAAAAAGTGAAAAAGTAAAAAACTTAAAAAAAAATAGAAACGACTTCCAAAAAAAAACAAAAACGTGCTTGTTTCTGGTTTTATTTCTTCGTTTTTGGACACCAACTTCCGAAATTAAAGTTATTTTGCACTTTTTTGTTTTTTTTTTTGGAAGTCGGTTCTATTTTTTGCAAAAAAGTTTTGTTAGGGTACACATACTCCGTATTACGCTAAAGTTTGTACTACCAACATGGCTTTTTCAGTTTCAGTGAAATGAGTCTTAGTTAATCTTGGTTATTCCTTACGCAGAAGGAAAATATGTTATAAAAACTCACACTCATTCCAACTTTGCACAAGGGGTCTTGAACTCATTGAGACAAAACGAGGTTGGTCCTGACTCCTGGCAATTGATTGCATAGCTTTACAGCCTTGATTTTTAGGTCAGATGAAATAAATGGAGCGTTTTGCATTGTAGCATTCTTCGATCCTACTTGGATGAATGCCATATTTCTATAGAGTATTCATAAAGCGGCGAAAATTTGGCGACTTTGTTAATGTACCTAGAAAGTTAAAGTGAACTTGGTTATTAAAAATGCAGCTCTTACTTTAAAACTTCATTATTTAGAGACGCTTTGAATTAAGGCGTCGAAATGAGTAGCTAGAAGACGTAAGTTTTTACGTAAGTTCTATAAACTTGAGCCCACTGATATCATAGAACAATAAACGATGAAGAAAATCATCGTGAGGTAACCAACCCGGAATGAAAAACTCAATGACATCCACCAACGCACACTGGACCCGTGGCGCATGTTGAATAACACCCCATTCCGTCTCAGAGAAAGGAGGTAAAAGTCCCCTAAAAGCCTCCCTAAAAACACCACCTTTTTAGAAATCCTGAAAAGCAGGTGTTTTAGGGAAACTTTAGCAATACCCAATAGTATTCACTATTTCTATTTCCTACGCAATCTATTCTAGATACCCAATACCTACCAATTGTACGTGAGGTCATCATCCAGCTTTATCACGTGTCCACTATTCGATCGAGTCCTTACAAGATCCAGCAGCACTGATTAATTCATGAACCTTTTCAGAGAAACCGACGCGTCCCAAAGAAACCACGAAAGCAATAAAGAATTCACAAAAAAAATATCCAAACAGTTAACTAATTCCTAAGGGACAACACACAATTAGTGATGTACGAGTATCAGTGCCATCTATCGATACCAATTGAAGTCCAAAAAGTCTTAACTAAAAAAGTTTGCGTGTTGTGAAGCACATCATAGACCAAGACCATGGCTAGAAACCGTAGCTATGATGAAATCCTATAAGTAAGTTATAATGAGCTAAGGCATGCTCAGCAGTAAGTTAGCTACAGCAAAGCCGATCATAAACGGACAGCACAGCCACATTGTGTTGGAGTAGCTTACCGGCTAGTTAAACCGGGATTTATCTATCGTTCACCGTGATTATTCCCGATAGTGCTTTTCTAATTAGTAAACTAGCTAGATACTTTTTTCACCTGTGGCGTTACCACTGCAGAACGTGTCTTCTTTCTATTTTTACGTACTTCCACTTATTTTTTAATCGGCCCAGTATCTAACGTCCCCTGAGGCACATCCTTCTTCTTTGTAAGAGGGAGTGATTGCCAGACGTCTTGGAATACTTGGTTCTAGAGCATGCTGTTTTCCTCACATTGTTTCCTTCGCTGTTTCGACCTTCTTGCTTACAACCTCTAAATCCAAATCAAAATATCGACAAGACCCCATCGATTCCGCCCAACCCTACAAATCACTCAGCTCATTTACTGACCTAAACTCTCCGCGATAATGCGAACTAATGAAAGATCTTCGTAATTAGTTACGAGGTATCAATTATTTATAGTCCGGGACCGTTGGGCTACATAATAGATAAAGTCCCGGACCCCGAGCCTGAGGGACGGACCCGAATGTTTTGGATAAAACGGGATTATCGGTGACAATTATTATTGACTCTGTTTTTGGGGTTCGATTTTGTGGTGATGGGTTTTGGGGGTTGGTCATCATGAGTAATAAAAATCCACGAAAGAAGGGCCTAGACATAGTATTAATCTACCAGCAATAGTTTTTGTTAAAATGTATAAGGGATTCGTCCCAACATTTTTTCGTAGCATACGGTAAAACCGGGATGATTGCCACACTTTTTGAAATCACTATAAATCTGTCACTACAAAAAACAAAACACTTTATTTGTTAAAATGGGCGGTACTCTGGTTTTTAGGGTTGCGTACCCAAAGGGTAACCAACGGGACCCTATTACTAAGACTCCGCTGTCCATCTGTCTGTCAGTGGGCTGTATCTCACGATCGGTAATAGCTACACAGTTGAAATTTTCACAGAATATGTAGGTCTGTGGCCGATATAACAAAAAATATTAAAAATAAAGATAATTAAAAATTAAAGGGGGCTCCCTAGTTTATCAACAAATTTATGAAAAGTAAAAAAAAATATCATCTTTAATATTTCCAGAGTATTAGCGATTTTTGCGGACCATTCTATTTTTGGACAATTATCCCACATAGGTATAGTTGATTAGTTGCCTAATCCACATAAATTACGTTTAATATAGATGGTCAGCCGAGAACCAGGCCACCTCTCCCGCAAAAACATTGATCGCGTTTTGCGTTCCCATGCAATCGCACAGAGACATGTGACACGGTCAACTTAGTAATAGTTGGAGAGTCTTTTGATAGATTAATAAAATAGCATGCGATTCATCCGCGAAACTAGAGTAATTACAATTGGGGAAACTATACCCTTGGGGCAACTATCCTGGTTTTACCCTATAATTAAACCAGTACATTTTGGTTTTCTTGACAATCGTTATCGCTGATAATGACGTTATAAGAAGTTTGTAGTTAAAAAAAAAAAGTTGGCCGTCACGGGACGCCCGGCAGATGTTAAAAATCTATTTTAATATTAGATTTCAAAATTGTTGTTAATCGTTGGTTGTTGTTGTTGGTTGTTGTTGTAGTCGTGTGTTGTGTTACTCTTTTTCGCAGATATGTTTCTAGGGAGAAGGGAGTCGAGAGCGGTGGCGTAGTGGGGGCATCATTTCCGTTACGACATTCGCGTATTTACTGCCAACTCGCGCCAATAGATGTTTCTCATCAAGAAACCTGTTAAAACAATTATTCTTCTGAGGCCGCCCTAAGAAGATGTGGCGAGACGACTAAGACGCCTACGGTATGGGCTGGTTTGACGTGGCTCGTGACAAGAATACCTTTGCCCAGCAGTGGGACATGATAGGCTAAAAAAAAATCGTTCGGAACCCTTTGCGTGCGAATTCAACTCGCACTTGGCTGGTATTAAAAAAAATCTTGATTTGGTCACGAGAGAAACGCTACCAGTTTTGACAAAGCTAATTGCTGTAGTGACCAAACAGCACAAAGATAGCATTAAAGATAAATTTATAGCCATCCAAATAGCCACTGAACATGTTTTATTTACCAAACCTGGACAACATTGCAAAATAAATAGAGAAAAGAGGAAAAACAACCATTCTTAAAGTACTGTAGGAGGTATGTAGGTAAGCTACTGTGGGAACAAATCCTCACGCCCACCAACCAGCCCCACACACGGAAAGAAAAAAAGAAATAAAATACATTTGCAGTGGTGGTCGACTCCCGCGCAGATTTACGAGTGACGTCATTATTCCGTTAAATTTTAAAATGACGGCCTTACGAACTTAGAAAAAATGC
Source organism: Polia nebulosa (assembly GCA_951329385.1). NCBI lineage: Eukaryota > Metazoa > Arthropoda > Insecta > Lepidoptera > Noctuidae > Polia > Polia nebulosa. The sequence continues at coordinate 26,675,099 of OX589602.1, forward strand.
CGGTAATAACATTTCCTTGTTATTTGTGGCCTCATAAAAGCGAAATTACACTTTCGGGTAGGCAGTGCTATTCATCCCATGGTATGTCCTTGATTTGCTCATCTTCAATTTATTTTCAGGCAATATTGAACTTTATTTCTTTTGTACTAAGGTTTTTCAAAAGTTTTGTGTGGTGAAATACACTGTTTGCCAAATCATTGACTCAGTCATTGTCTTCAGAACGTAAAGGTGTCAACAAAAAATATTTGCAATATATGGTCGAAGATTATTTTGCTGAGTGAGAATACTTGTAAATCATTTTCTTATGTTCATTTATTAACTTCATTTTTTTCTTCCATACCTGCTTTCATTAAAGATTTTTATTTACTTCTGTTGTTGGCTGAAATTAGTTTAATGAGACGACGTCGACGACGTCGGCTGTCGTCGGTGACAGTTTAATTTTTTTTTTTTTTGAGCTTCTGCCAGTGGCTTTGCCCGCGTGGAATCAGTACTTTCCTAACCGCGCAATGCCACTAAACGCGGAATGCTGCCACTTAAATTAATATTTTTTTTTTTGCGCTGTATAATATTTTAGAAGGTTTACTCATTGTTTTCTGCACCGGTCGACGTCATGACGTTGGCGCCGGCTGTCGCTGAAAACCAGCGCTGGGGCTCTGTCTTGCATAGGGTCATAGCACTTAAGCTGAGCGATGGCCGTTTTGCGTGGATGTGACGCATTTTTTCCCCCAGTTTTTCTTTTTCTTTTTGTGTTTCTCTGTTTTTTGCGTCATGTTTACCGTAAATAAACGTATTTTCTTTCTTTCTTTCTTTTAACCATAAAATACAGGCTATGTGTTATTCCAGACCATAATCTATCTCTGAGCCAAATTTCATCCAGATCCGTTCAGACGTTCGGGTGTGATTGATTAACAAACATTCATCCATACAACCAAACTTTCGCATTTACAATAATACGAGGATTCAAATACCATACCGATATGAATGAATCATATTGATCAACCTTTGCTTTGTGTGGAAAAAGGAGAAATAGTCCTCTATTTCTCCTTTCTCCACACAATACGTCTGAAAATAACATCAGACATTGTTCTGAAGTAAACTAAACACTAAACTTTACTCATTCACACACCAGAGAGACCTAAAATAAATCCGCTACCATTGTCTCCGAACCGTGCGAAATCGGCCGCGAGCAATTAGGAGCGACGCGCTCTAGAGTTATTGGCATTTAAATCACTGTCGACGGGTTTATTTCTCATCTGCGAGACATAGAGTAAATCGATACAGAAGACCACCTTATACGTTAATAGGTTATAAAAACACTTTTACACGTCAATATTTTTTTGTCAGTTTAAGCTAGGTGAGGCTGATGTTTCCTTGCTGACCTACCCTGAGACTCTTTTAATGTCCATACAATCTGTACTGTTCAAATAATATGAGAACCATGTAAGCATGACATCTGTAACTTAGTTCATAGCTATAGCCGTCCTTTTCTCGCACTGCTTTTTAGTAAAAGACAGTGATTCTCTAATTTTAGTTTAGTTATTATTTAGAGAATCGGCACCAATGTCTAAGATGAGCTTTTGAGGAAAGCACCATGCAGATTTGAGTGGACCTGTACAGACAGTGCAAGCATTTGTCAGGTATCGTGTAACTCAACTCTAAGGAGCTCAACGAGCCGACGAACAATACTAAACTATGGACATTTTGGGTAGGCCGCACAAGTACTCAAACTGTCAGACAATCATGAATTCTACGTGACTATAACGACCTACATAGTTTTCACAACCACAATATACTATATGAGGACAATGCAGATTAGTGTCCGTAATGATCTTTTGAAGAAAGAACCACACATATTTGAGTGGACTTGTCCAGTCAGTGCAAGCATGTGTCAGTAGTCGAATAGCTCAACTTAGAACTACTAAGGAGCTCAATGACTCGACGAACAATACCAAATGGACGCTGGATGCGTCATCATCATATAATCGACAGCGTGACTTCACCTGCTACTGAGCATAGCCCTTTCCTTCCTCGTGTCAATCTCCACGATTCTGTGCCAGTCTCATCTTTGTTTTACCCGCGATAGTAACAATGTCGTCTGCCTATCTCGCCCAACCTTCCTTCTTGCAGTCCTTGAACACCACATACGGCGATATCAAACAAATGTCACTTGCACGCACTGCGTGCGTTTTTACTTTTTGCATAGAGCTAGGGTTAGCTCTATGCAAAAAGTACTCCTCTGAGGGTTCAGAGGAGTTCGTGGTGAAATAATACCAGCTATACGGGTTAATCATTTTTGCAGGGGAGTTTGTTGCGCCACTTCTTCTTTACAGCTAAAACACTAGGAGGTGGTGATGGGCGGACATTTTTGGGGGTCTTTGACGTTCAGAAAGAGCTAGCTCTCAGCCTATTGTGAATAAATGATTTTAGAGTTGATTTATGATTTTCCGAAACTTCTCCATGTCTCGAAAACCACATTAAACCGTTGGTCCTGGCTGTCACTTATAGATCTATGACAGTCATTACGGGGAGTCAAAAGCTTGAAATATTGACACCAGTCTTGCTAAGATCGTCTTGCCCAGATACCTAGGTTGTGGAGGTTAGATAGGCAGTCATCATAATAGTTATTTTAGCCAACGTCTACTAAAGAAGTCCACTGCTGGACATTGACCTCCCCTAAGTGTCGCCCAAATGACCGGTCCTGTGAGTCTCGCATCCATTCGCGATCCTCACCAACGCTTTTTATTCCGGTACGTGGTCGCCACTCCAGAACTTTTCGGTCTCATCGACCATCCCATCTATTCAGCAAGCATTGGGCCCCATCCACCTGCCACTTCAGTTTGGCAACCCTTCGGCAGGCAGGCTATGCAGTCACTTCATGTAAAGTACAGGCTTTCATCTGCATTTGGTTACACTGTAAGTCGATCCGTTGTTGACCAAAGACTTGGCAGATTGTTTTTGTTCGCTTGCATTCGCTGTGCGTGAAGCGAGTGTGCGCGTGTTTTCGCACTTTGCATGAAGCTAACTATCTGTGTTTATTCTATTCTGAGTTAGGGAGTTCTATTCGTACTTCTAATACAAGTGGTAGGGGACCGGTTTGTATAGATTGATTTACTGAGAACTATTTGTATGAAAACTTCGTAATGCGATTATGTGCCGTAAATTGTTGATTGGCACACCGAATTGGATTGGGTTCTATCTGTTTGTCTTTGAAGATGTTATATGTGTCTTTGCTTACAATATAAAGAATATTGATTTTCGTATGCCCTTTTATGTAAACCCTAAACTTCAGCTAGCTGGCTTTAAATATGGCATTTAGTCCTCCTTATTCACCGGTCATTGATAGGTTTGCGTTTGACGACTATCTCACCTAATGGTAAGCAATGATGTAGTTGACGTTGTAGCATGCTTCCCTAGGAGTGACCTATTCACTCTTGATTAAATAAATTGTCATCAGGGAATATGGACTCCGGCAGGGAATTCCAATCTTTATCTGTACGCACAATGAAAGTGTTCTTAAAAAGTTTTGTGCGTATGGGTGGGATGTCCACCATGCATCAGTGATGCATCGCCGTACGTCTAGTAGTCCTGGACATTCCATCCATACGCACAAAGCGTTTTGAGAAAACATTCATTGTGCGTACAGCTAGGGAGTGGAATTCCCTACCGGAGTCTGTGTTTCCTGATAGCTACAACCTGGGAGTCTTTAAGTCAAGAGTGAATAGGTTACTTCTAGGCAAGCGTGCTCTATCTTCGACCACATCATCGCTTACCATCGGGTGAAACGCGTGCCTATCAACAATAAAAAAAAAGTCCGATGATGAAACGGGCTCAGCGGAATTATATTGTGAAATTCCGACACACACTAACCGAAATTTAATCGATAAATAACGGTCAGACTAGCAACACGGCGTCGATGCTCAAGTCTTTGGAGCTTCTACTCGACGAATGCATCATTGCTGATGATCCTCTTGGCTCGTTTCTTCTTGGCTAAAACTCAATAGCACTCTGCATGACTTATGAACCTGCTCAGAACTTTTTTTTTTGAAAACGTATATGTATAACCTATGTCACTTCGGCTATCAAGACCAATCTCATGGTACCTCATTTGTTACAATCCATGCAGCCGTTTAGGTTTCTGGGCGTGTCAAAGAAATAAAAAAAACATCTTGGATACTAGATACATACCAAGAATGTTACGGAGCTCTGTAACCCGGGCCTGCGGATGGCGAGTAATGGGTAGCTCGCCGTCCGATCAGCACCAGGCCCGAGAGTCGACGGCGCGTAGTGTTCCACGCGCGCCTCAAAGAGTTGTCAGCTATAATGACGGGGCTTGTCATGTCCGATGTCTGCCCAGGGGTTTTGGGTAAATTTGAAATCGAGTTACTGCGCCCCTGGGCACTCAGGGCTGGGAAGGAACAGGGGTGGGTTTTAGTCAGTAAGAGCCTGAATCTTCCACCCGCTCCACCCTAGAGCGAGAGATGTCATTGGATGATTTCACACCCCACAAAAAGAAAGAAAAACACGGAGCTCCGTAACTGTAACCGAAAGTATTGGATATCCGAAATAAAGATTTATCCGTAACCGTAACCGAAACCGATATAAAAGTTTCGAATAATTTCAGATAGGGGCGAAGCCTCAATAATACATTTTAGACAGCTTTTTTGTTTTTGCCCGGCCGAGCCAACACACAAGCTACGCGCTTCCCATGCATTTCTATTGCTTAGTAATATTTTACTATAACAATTCTTTAAACTATGCTATCCGAAATAATTTCATAACTAAAAAATTAAATTCCTGTATTCGTATCCGTATCGTGATCCGAAATTTCATATCCATAAAATCCCTAATACTACGTACGCGTACATACTCTCGAAACACATTACCCTCCTTCTGGGGCAATCGAGTCGAGTAAAATATTACGATAGTAATCAGGTGCCAACGACATAGTTATGACTAAAACATTGTTTAACTTCCCATCCAGGTCAGCATAATAATTATATTTATTTCACAAACAAGCCATCAAAATGAAGCACTATTTACGTTAACTCATAACACTTATGACCGGTTTCGCAACATAGTATCAGTTCCCGTGATGCTGAGCAGGCGCATCGTCTGATAAAATAAATAAACAGAAAGATTAGTCAAACGATCACTATTTCCGTTGGCAACTATGTAGCTCTTTAGGTATGAGCTTTATCCTTCTTGAGATGGTAGGTATAGATGTTTGTCCGTTTAACTTCAAGCTGGATAGGTATGGATTCGACATCTCATTTAACTTCAAGCTGGATAGGTACGGATTCAACACTTCATTTAACTTCAAGCCGGATAGGTACGGATTCAACACCTCATTTAACTTCAAGCCGGATAGGTACAGATTCAACACCTCATTTAACTTCAAGCTTGATAGGTACGGATTCAACACCTCATTTAACTTCAAGCTGGATAGGTACGGATTCAACACGTCATTTAACTTCAAGCCGGATAGGTACGGATTCAACACCTCATTTAACTTCAAGCTTGATAGGCACGGATTCGACACCTCATTTAACTGCAAGCTGGATAGGTACGGATTCGTCACCTCATTTAACTTCAAGCTTGATAGGCACGGATTCGACACCTCATTTAACTGCAAGCTGGATAGGTACGGATTCGACACCTCATTTAACTGCAAGCTGGATAGGTACGGATTCGACACCTCATTTAACTGCAAGCTGGATAGGTACGGATTCGACACCTCATTTAACTGCAAGCTGGATAGGTACGGATTCGACACCTCATTTAACTGCAAGCTGGATAGGTACGGATTCGACACCTCATTTAACTGCAAGCTGGATAGGTACGGATTCGACACCTCATTTAACTGCAAGCTGGATAGGTACGGATTCGACACCTCATTTAACTGCAAGCTGGATAGGTACGGATTCGACACCTCATTTAACTGCAAGCTGGATAGGTACGGATTCGACACCTCATTTAACTGCAAGCTTGATAGGCACGGATTCGACACCTCATTTAACTGCAAGCTGGATAGGTACGGATTCGACACCTCATTTAACTTCAAGCTTGATAGGTACGGATTCGACACCTCATTTAACTTCAAGCCGGATAGGTACGGATTCAACACCTCATTTAACTTCAAGCTTGATAGGTACGGATTCGACACCTCATTTAACTTCAAGCCGGATAGGTACGGATTCAACACCTCATTTAACTTCAAGCCGGATAGGTACGGATTCAACACCTCATTTAACTTCAAGCTTGATAGGTACGGATTCGACACCTCATTTAACTTCAAGCCGGATAGGTACGGATTCAACACCTCATTTAACTGCAAGCTGGATAGGTACGGATTCGACACCTCATTTAACTGCAAGCTGGATAGGTACGGATTCGACACCTCATTTCCAAAATCGTTGTGATATAATGTGCTAGCTTCTGCATGCGGCGTCACCTATGTGGAATAAGTACTTCTCATAATAAATTGCCTTTATGCTATTCTGATGTTTAAGCTATGTTACTGAAAAGTTTCATCAATTTCCGTTTAGAAGTTTTTGCGTGACAGAGTAACAATTGCCCATACATGACGACACCGTTGGCGTAATGGTGGAGCGTTCGGCTGCTGCGCTGCGTGTCGCGGGTTCGATCCCCGCACGGATCAAATATTTGTATGGCCTACAGATAGTTTTTCCGGGTCTGGGTGTCTTGTGTATGTGAGTTTAAATATTTGTAAACGCACCCAAGATACAGGAGTAAAACCTAGTGTGGGGCTAAGTCTTCCAAAAAAAAAAAACATCCATCCTCACTAACTTTCACATCGTTTTGATATAATGGTATATAATAACAAGTTATATTGATTAATTGCAGTCTAAAAATGACCAAAATGCCTCTTTAAGCATCCATCCAGTGGGGAACTGCTTTTAGATGATGAATATGAGTTTGACTTGCACAAGAAGGGTTCTGTAAGATTTTTGATAATGTTTGTTGTAGCGGCAACAGAAATACACCCTCTGTGAAAGTTTCCACTGTCTACATGAGATAAAGCTCAGAAGTCTGAAAGTGGCACCGCTGACTGAAAAGTTGTGTGGAAGTCGGTTGTCGTGGTATGGGCATGTGATGCGGAGGAATGAACAAATGTCGTGAGGAAAGTCTTGTGTATGGATGTGGATGGCTATAAGAGTAGGGGAAGGCCAAAAAAACGATGGTTGGACTGTGTGAAAGAGGATATGGGTAAAAAGGGGGTGACTACAGAGATGACGACTAATAGAGGAGTATAGAAGAAAAAGACATGTTGCGCTGACCCCAAATAAATTGGGATAAGGGCAGGAGAATGATGGCATGAGATGAAGCTCGCTGATAGACAGACGGACGAATGGACGAATGGACAGCGGAATCCTAATGGTTTCCGTTGGTTAACCTACGGGTACGGAATTCTAAATCCTAAAACGCTTAATTGAACAAAACATTGTTATCCTAAAACACAAGAACAAATCAAAATCCTCACACTGACCTCTTAAACCATTACCATCTTTTAACAAGACCGAGATTCCCTAACAACTATCAAATGCAACCATACCTTCCACGTTTTAAGGTGGACAATCCACTGCCAAAATTCGAAGACACAAGACACTCACAGACTAAAGAAGCATGTGAACTATAAAGAAAATTAAAACCCTAGTGACACCAAAGGTATGATATCTGGAGGTGGTCTTGAGAACAGTTGACGAGACGGGTCAGAGAAGGGGTATTTTCGCTGAAATCACCCACACTAGGTATTAGGGTTGGCACGTTGTTGATTCAATGGTAATATTATTTCAAGCCTAAAAAGTAATTTATTTTAGTAATTTATTGGTATGATAAGGATTGTTTAAGTGGTCAAACAGAGATACAATCAGGTTGGCAATCAACGCACCGCCGTATCAATTTGAAGCAAAAGCCTTCTATGGACCCAACGAGTTTTTATTGCTTACAAAATTCATGCATACCATTAAGAGAGGGAAGTCTAGCATGGCACGTACCCTAGCTAGGTAGATAGGTGCCTGGAAAAGGTGGCTGGAGCAGACAAAATGCGAAAGGCGTAAGATATCCGCAGAAGAACCAGGGTTATTGATATAGCCCGAAGAATTGGGGGCACATTGCTCGCAGGACAGATGATCGATGGAACTGAAAAGTTCTATGACGTTCCGCTTTGGAAGACCTCCCACAAGGTGGACCGATGACTTGGTGAGGGTTTCGAGAATCCGATGGATGCGAGACGCACAGGACCGGTCTTTGTGGCGACACTTGGGAGAGGCCTATGTCCAGCAGAGGACGTCTTTCAACTGAAATGATTCCGATGATGATTTAAGACCACAGATAATAATATTTTTTTTTTAACACACTTACTGACAAACCCGTTCCTACCGCTTTTAGGTTCGCAATGTAGTACCTCGCATTAGTCCGGAAAAGTGTGGTGGCTAGCACCCGTCATAATTTATTATGAGTACCGATTACCTATATATATTGTATTAGGCTGGTCGCCCGCCAGCCCATACTTAGGTCGCGCGGCAGTCCCGTCAATTCGTATGAAAAAAAATCTGCGAGTCTCACAATAATTTGTTACAAAATAATAAGTTTATGAAATTTAACTTAAAATTGTCAAGGCAGTTTTTCGGCTCCAAAACTATCTCGCCATTGGCTCGGCGTGTATTCCGACTCGGCTGTAATGATAAACTGTACCAACTTGCATCAAAATGTATTATGCCCAAATTAAGAAACTCAGCCGGATATAATGGGACAGGTCATGTCGAGGAAACGGTTTATGTTTGTTGGCAATCAGATCATCATTTATCATCTTTAGATCACCGTCTAAGTGTTGACAGAGTACTAACTCATGGGAAACGCCCATTTCCTTTAGGTGAAACACAACTTGCGTGGGACGAAAATGGAAAAACTCTTTTTGTACTGTTTGACTGTTTTTACAGATTAGCATAGAAATTATTTGGGGATTGAACCGTGAATCAAATGTTTTATAGAAATTCTTTTGGGAACATAGAAAATCAAGCAAGAAGTCGACATCGTTCTCTTTACATTATCCCATTTTTTGGGCTCAGAGCATTATTTCTTCTTTTTCCATACTTCTCTTTTAATGTTTAATAATTCATGCTTTCTAACCATAAATATCATCTTTCTAAAAGCCACTCCATCGTATAACATCTAACAAGAAGTTGCCAGTTTTTTATTGAATGTGATGACATTCAATAAAAAGCTGGAAAATTCTTAGTAGATTTATAAAAAATACAAACGACTTTATCAAGATTTAGACCTATGAACTTGTAATGGAAAGTACGCAAAATAAAAAAAAACATACTAGCTCAAATTTAACTGTTCCCGGCGGCCATCATCTGATCCACTCTATGACATCATAATAATTGCATTGCCACCGGATTAATAATAATAAAAAAAATGTTTATTCACACATAAATTACATCCATTGGTATTAAAATAGGCACAGTCTTTGGGTATGCAATTTTCAGCTCTATTGGTAACTACCCTAATAGCATTTATTGCTGGCATTTGGTAGGGCCAGCAATAAATGCTATTATGGAAATATGTGGTCGAAAATGGTTTGCAATTAAAGCGGACAACTTACTTAAGGACATTACATATAAGCTTGTTATATTAAAATATACACTACACTACTATACTTTTTAAATATACTAGTAAATAATTATGTATTATGTCTTGTTAAGTTTCATTTTACTGATCACGGAATTATCTTGTAAAGGATTGTGCCTTTTACTTTTATTTTATAATATAATTATGCTCTCTTTTTTTTCATAGCCTATCATGTCCCACTGCCTGGGCAAAGGCCTCCCCCAAATCCTACCAGGCATTTTTGTCATGAGCCACGTCAAACCAGCCCATGCGGTAGGCGCCTAGGTCGTCTTGCCATTATTGCTCTCTTTAAACTCTAAATCAAAATGTATGTTAAACACTGTTGTTACAATAAAGACATTAACTTGCGGCCAACCCTGAGTCCAAGAGGGACATTTAACACTTATTGTGGTAGCGACAACAAAGCGGTGGCCGAACAAAAGGGCAGTTTGGGCTATAAATATCTGTAAACGTCGCGCTGGATGTGCCCAGACCAGCAGCGGTTCTATCGGATTTATTTATAGGGTGAGGTAAAAAAATGGATGCAAGTGTTAGTGGAGCTTGTTTGGCTAACATTCACCTACCTTTTTAAAATAAGTTTGTTTTAGTGGCACAGAAGGAAAATGATTATATTGAATTAAAAGAAAATAATCACAACCTTGGGGATTGAAAGCATAACACAGCTACCACAGCTATGTTTTGGTGAGCTGCTTTGAATCTCAGAAGGCGAACGAGGCAACATAAAATAAAGCAACAACAACAACAACAAAACATAACATAAACAACAACAACAACTTCAACAACATAATGATAGAGTATCGATAGAACCATTTCTATAAAGAAACCCTTCTTTCGAACGTCGCACGTTGTCATGTCATGCAATGATTTAATAGCCACGAGCCTCGACAACACTTAAGGATTCTCTCGTTAGGCGGCTGGATCCAAGGGCTTGATTCATAAGCAGTACTTTTGATCACGGCTTGTATAGTGAGAAGGTTTCCCTCTTTGGAGCCCTGCTGAAAAAAATAAGTAGTAAAGCATAATGAAAAAGCATTAATCTGAACTGCTTGAACAGTGCAGATTAATTCTTTAAGATTTCAGATTAATGCTTTAACAGTTCAGATTAATGCTTTACTACTTATTTTTTTCAGTTCGGTAGCTTGTTGTTTCTGATACCGGTAGGATACTATTTATATATTTTTAATTGTTTTTTTATTGCATATTTCAAATTGAAAAAAGTATTTCAAATGTATTTTTAAATGAATAAACGAATATAAATAATAAACGATATTTCAACAACAATTTAATATTTCATAAATAAATTAAAGTACTTCCATTAACTCTAGATCCGTGCCACCTTGATCCCAACAAAAGATTTCCACATTACGCCTGCCGACCTCAAGAAGGCCTTATCCGGAAGAGTCCACTTGTAATGTAAATACGGCATTGTGTAAAACTGAGAGGTGTTCCCGAAACACTTCGCACTGGACGCGATTGTTTAATAATGTCTGTTTTAATTTAGCGGATCTTGTAATTTACAATGAGGATTTGGTTCAAGAGAAATGAATTGCAACTTTAAGATTACTTGGTCAGGATTTAAGTGGAGTACGTAATAAAGGAAAGTTCTAATGATCACCAGAAATTCGTATTTAAAGCAATAAAGTTGCAACATTTTAAGTATTTTTTAAACCGACGAAAAAAAATAGGAGGAGGTTCTCAATTCGACCGTATATATATTTTTTTTTTTTTTGTGTATGTTCAGCCCTCACTCTGTCATTTATGAAGCGATCTTGATGATTCTTTTTTTGTTAGATAGGGTATACCTCAAGGGTAGTTTTTTTTAGTTCTTTTTTGTCGGTTGAATTTCTTGTTAAAATATTTTTTTTAATTAAAAAGTTATTAATTTAGTGGATCTTGTAATTTTAAATAAGTATTTTGTGTAGTTGAGACGAGAAAAATGAGCTGTGGCAAAATGTGAGTTATAAAGAATGTATAAGCCTTTATACATTCTTTATAACTCACATTTTGCCTATTGCCAATATTCAAGTTGAACTTGCCTAAGTTCAACATGAATAGTGAGAAAAATCTACTATAATTTTGGACATAGAAGCTTTATAAAAAAAAAAAACGCATGTAATGGACAGACACCAAATACATAATACCGTAATTCCAAAGTTGAAAAAAATAATACAATCATTTTAACATACATACTCGTAGCTTCACTTTTAACTATGTCAACAAATCTAAAGTTCAATTTGACCCACTTTCCGGTTTCTGATTAAGCTGAAATTTTGCATACGTTATTAGTTTGGATGACAATGCGTAGCTAGCTAAGTGACGTCATTCTAAATCCAATATGGCGGACTCCCAAAGATGGCGGATTAGTTATTTCGTATGCATTCCTATAATAATTTTTATTTAATTAATTATGAGTATCAAATGAAAGTGTTTGCCGAGAAGAATACCAAAAATAATGTAATAAATAGTGTGTTTCTTTAGTTTTTTAAAACTACACAAAATTATTATGAACTAAGTCTTTATCTACCAAACGAGAGTCGTACTTCTTTGCAAAAGTCTTTAGAGTTGGAACTGACCTGCAATCACTAGACCAACCAGACAGATTTCTATCTTACCACAGCATAGACACGACGTGAGCCAACGCAATCATAATACCAGATATACTGCGCCCGGCCCTGGTCGAGACCATGGTATGGGGCGAGAGGGAATGGGAAGCAGTCTCCTCCCTCCAGTAATGCTCGCGAAGGAGGAGGCTCAACAACAGAGTCGCCTTCACGCCCTCAGGAAACGCCCTGGGCGTAGGACGCCGCGAGACGATCTCCGACCACCGTAGACCCGGGCCTGCGGACGGCAAATAGTGGGTAGCTCGCCGTCCAATCAGCACCAGGCCCGAAAGTCGACGGCGCGTAGTATTCCACGCGCGCCTCAAAGAGTTGTCAGCAAAACATGATGGGGCCCGTCATGGCCGATGCCTGCACAGGGGTTGTGGATAAATTAGAAACAGAGTTACCGCGCCCCTGGGCACTCGGGGCAGGGAAGGAACAGTGGTGGGTTTTAGTCAGTAAGAGTCTGACGCCCGCTCCACCCAGAGCGGGAGATGTCTTTGGATGATTTCAAAACCCAAAAAAAAAACAGGATCACTGCTGAAACGGGGCAGCCCCATCATAATTGCGAATTTGATATAATTTATAGTCAAGGAATACTAAAACGCAGACGTGGTAAAGTTCAACGCCCCACAACACAAGCTAGAAAAATGCTACACTAATACTTTTTGCACATTTCTGCATCACCACTTACACGAACCGTAAAAGCTCCCCATTATCATTTTTAAGGCATAAAAGAAAACCTGCATACATATGTAAATCTTAGCCAAGGGTGCCACGTCCAGTAACCCCTGAAATAAATGTTATGATGTAATCCTGAGTCAGCATTTTGGAAGCCATTAGAAGAGCCACAATAGGGAGTGGCGATACAAACACGAATAAATCTGGGGAGGAGAGAGATCATCCTTGTTAAATGATGAATGATTTTAAAACGATGCTGAGAGACAGTGACGATGGAATTATGGATGTGGTAAAAAGCAAAACTAGGAATGATTTGGATTACAATTTTGATAGCAAGAAAGTTCTGGCTGGTTGTATTGTAATCATAATTTCTACACACAACTATGTGGGGGTTCTAACCTGCCCAGTCCCGCGCTCAACACGTGATCGGTACGAATTTACGTCAAGTGTCCTGCGATCACTATGTGATCGTTGTTCACGCGCTTTGGTTTTGTCGGTTATTTTGTATGAAAACTATGCCTGTCTAGCTCTTACTAGCCCAATGTGTAGAGAGAAAGACAAATAGCACCGTTGGTATACATAGGACAGGCAAAGTGGCATTCTATCAGTGACAGCTATTTTCAAAATGCCAAAGTGTAGGCAACTTACCACTTGATATTTCGTTACCGCATGTCAATCTCATAGGTACAGGGTCAGCAGTCTTGCTTGAGATAGTTAACGATCGCGTAACTACCAAATTCAGTTGCTAAGATATTAACTTTGCAAGGAGGCTAAAGGTTAGGATGTTATTACACCGATCGATCAATCGTCGATCGATGGTAGAATGGATTAGTCGACGTCGATCGATAGTATCAGTTGATCGATTGGTGTAATAGCTTTGGCTAATCGACGGATACTGGTCGATAAACAATCGATCGGTCGACGTTGACTAATCCATTCTACCATCGACGATAGCATTGATCAATAGCATCGATCGATAGAATCCATCGATAGTATCGATAGAATCCATCGATAGTATCGATAGACGATTGATCGATAGAATCGATCGACGATTGATCGATCGGTGTAATAACACCCTAACTTTTATGTTCTAAAATATTTTTACAAGTTAATTTAATTCTAAAAAACGGTGAAATTATTCAAAAGAATTTAAATAAACTATAAGTTTCCATGAAAAATGGTGTTTTTAAAATGAGATTTACGCCGTTTATAAATATGTAATTACAAGAAAATCAATTATTTTTTCAAGGTATCTATATTCACGGAGCTTTTTTAACTGCTGGTAACTTAGCGATCGATAGCTTATATATGTAAGATTGGCCACCAATGTCAAGTCAGCAGGCCCTAGTATCCCGGGCTTGCGGATGGCGAGTAACGGGTAGCTCGCCGTCCGATCAGCAACAGGCCCGAGAGTCGACGGCGCGTAGTGTTCCACGCGCGCCTCAGAGAGTTGTCAGCATACATGACGGGGCCCGTCATGGCCGATGCCTGCCTAGGGGTTGAGGATAAATTTGAAAGAGTTACCTCGCCCTTAGGCATTCATGGCAGGGAGGAACGGGGGTGAGTTTTAGTCAGTAAGTTTCTTTCTTTCTTTCTTCTTTCTATTTCCCAACCCCCCAAAAAAAAAGCAGGCCCTAGTATGAACTTTTTGACAGATGTTATCGCTGATAGATATTTACTTTAACTAGGTTCTTTGGCTGCCATACGCTACTCTAGATTTGTTTGAATGGCCGATATTATCTTTTTCTTTGTCATCAAGGGTGGTGGCAAGCTACACAATCCGTCGTCATTCCTCCCATACTGTAGCTCTTCTTGTACATTCGTGAAGTGGCATTAGTTTTGACTTTCTCGGCCCAACGCATTGGTGATCTGCCGTGCACTCTTGTGCCTTCAAATTTTCCCTGCAATACAGGTCGTTTCGCAGATGTGTGTCCGATGTTATCAGCAAACCGTAATCAGCTAAAATATTATGACATGTAATCTTCTATACATTGTAGATTACTTCCCCAGACTATTAAAGGATTTGAGCCTGCAAAGACCATCTTAAAACCTACGCAGAACGTGGGCGTCCGATTAATAAGTGGAGCAAAAAGAGCTATGAAATCGAATCTATTCTTTCTCCAAAAATACCTTTGTAATAGATAATACCTTCTCCGGAGCACTCAAATTTTTATAAGTACTCCATAATAGGTATTCATTGGATGGTCGAAAATAAAATAAATCTACAGGTTTGCGGATACCATATCAAGGATTGTGGGCGTTAAGCCTTTTATTTATTTTTGTTTATCATTTTTGGACCACAATGAAATGAACGAAAAAGTGTCTCCGACCTTTAAGAGATGAGCCACATTTTGTGTTTATTTAGAGGTTCTTTTTTGGGCTGATAAGTTGGGTTTTTTATTATTAGGTACCCACCGTTATTTTGATAGCATTGCTTTCAGATCTTCGGGCTTTCAGGTCAAATATGGCCAAGGTAGATAGTTTTAACCATATTGTTTTTGCAGTCTCTTAAAAATGATGTACTTATACTCTACAATATCTTAAGTATTTGACGTAACTGGTAAGTCCCTGGTGTCCTCTTTCTTTCCTGGTGTCGTGTCTAGATTTTAATTTAAGATATTTTCAGTTCAATATAGTGTGCACGTGCAGTTTCTTTAAAACTTTGTTTCCTATTGGAAACAATTTTCGAGGCGGATAAAAAAAACTATACTTTCAAAAAAATGAAAATAGGTATCAGTGGCTTTTGATACAATAATAAATTGAAAGCTAATTCCAGAGATATTTTAGTTTAGAAAAAGATCCATTCATAGAAACGATTTTCCAACCCAACAATATTAAACTTTTTGCATTATATTCTCGAATAAAAAGTACTGCGAGCAAATAAATAATAATGTAGACTTATAAATAAATATAGTTGCCTTCACAAGTCGGGTTTATTCTAGTTGAATATATTTGAATAGGCCGTGCCCGACTGTTCAAAGCCGTAAGGGAGCGTTCATATTATATTAACTTTTTTTTTGTTTAGTTGCAAGTATGCAAATGTAAGATTAGCTATGAATGGGATTATCATGTAACGACTCCATTGGAATGGACTGTAAATAGTGTTTTACATTTTGGCTAGCCCTAAGCTAAGAGTTAAATTCTAGTAGTTTTGTTTTTACATAAGTATGTGCAACTGTTTTATATTTTTGTATATTAATATGTCTTCTGAAATATATATTTTTTGGATTAAATGAGACTAGACCCCACGACACAGAGAATGACAACCTACCTCCTAGACACTAGGGGGTAAATGGGGGTGGGGGTACGAGGGTGAAAAATACCTTATGACCTATCTCATACCTACCAAACATACAGAAGAAAACATTAAAATCGATCGAGCCGTTTCGGAGGAGTACAACCCCAAACACCGTTACACGAGATTTTATATATTAGATAATGTTATGAAAAATGGTGCCGATTCTCTTATTTAATAACTAAACTAAAATTAGAGAATCGCTGTCTTTTACTAAAAGGCAGTGCGAGGAAAGGACGGCTATAGCTATGAACTAAGTTAGACATGTCAAACTAGTTTACGCCTTGCGCATCACCGTGTTTTTAATCGACATGTTTTTACGTGTACCCTTAATTTGTATGGAAATATTAGTTCAACTAAATTTGACAGCTCTAATTTACGTCCGTCTCTTTCTTGTTTTATTAGAGATAGGAATAGCTTAAATTAAGTTTAGTTCGTACAAAACAGAATCCGCATCAGTATCTCCCATTTTTATAACATGGGTCGACTTTTTGAATTAGGGAAGACAAATGAAACGATGGTGATCTTATGCCAAAGATGAAGTGTCTTAAAAGGGGTGATTACTGAAATGATGATTAATAGAGAAGAATGGAACAACAAATTGTCCCAATCCGTGATAAATTGGGTTATGTGCTAGTGATGACCTGGTGAGGGATGAGAGAATCCGATGGATACGAGACGGACCGGTCATTGTGGCGACACTTGTACGAGGCCTATGTCCAGCTGTGGACGTGCTGCGACTGAAATGATGATGATGATGATGGGCAAGTAAATGATGACTGGGCTTGATTATTTCAAATAGAGTTTAGATCTACTACTTATTCTATTAAATAGAGATGAGTTAATTAAAGCTTTTTTTGTAGATGCTCATTTATTTATTAATCAAATGTATTCGTTTCCTCATGAATTATTTTTGTTTACGCTGTTCACTGTGAAGTACCCTTAGTGGAACAACAGAAATGTGCCCAAAATGCCATTCCGGATGGCTAGCCGGGGTCTATTGGGACGGGTCACTTTATATTAACCATGCGATTTAAATGGGACTCCCAGTCCCACTGAAAAGTTGGCTTTTTGCGGTCTTTCGGACCCCTATAAAGAGTTAAGACCAAATTTGTCGTTTGATATTAATGTATAATTTAAAAGGTTGTTCCCAGAAAGGTGTTTTAATTATTCTGAAATGTTAATGGAGTATTTGGGGCTTTTCTTTTGTGGTTTTGCTTTTTGGCTGTATGGAAGTTTTATTTTATTTTAAATTTATGAAAGTGGATCATTTAGCCTGAATCTCCATGATGGGAGATGGCAGATTTAGGTGAATTTCTGCAAGATATTTTCAGAGTTTTGCTTATGGCTGTGTACTGGGCCAAACATATAAAAACAACTAAAAAGGTCCAAACAAGTCACTTTGCAAGCAGTCAGTTTTATACAGTCGGGTTTTTCGAAACATTTTTTTTTTCTAAATTTTATTGAGTTGTGACTTGAGTTGTGATTTTTAAATTGCCTCCTTGAACACCCCATTAGTATTAGTATTTTGATACCCCACTTAATATGGTTCGTCGACTTTATTTTTTTTTTCTTTTTCACTTCATGGCGTCGACATGGCATTACATGAGGTCGTCGTCGTTGTTGCCATATTGTATTTTGATAACTGTCATGTCCTTAGTAGCACTTGCAAGATTAAGACGAATCAATTGACGTAATAATTATCAAAATTGGCCCACGCGTTTGGTCTCTAAAGCACCACAAAGGAGCAAACATACATACATACATACCTCTCTTGTGTCACGCAGTCGGGTAAATAACTAAATATGCCGTTGACACGCATAGAAAAAGAAGAGTCTTGGTGGAATTAGATGCTAATTTATTTATCATGGCATGATCTTTTAATCCAGACTCAATCAATTTGTCTGGCCTTTTCAGTATAACTAGATGTAACTGAATACAGTACTTAATGGAGCAACTGCTTATCTAACCTCCACAATCCAGTAACTTGGCGACATAATACGAAATCTAAAACTTATCCTTTTACTTACTTATCTCAACTTAAACTTCCTTCTTACTTATACTTTAAGTAAAGAGAGAATAGGTTACTTCTAGGCAAGCGTGCTCCATCTTTGAACACATCATCGCTTACCATCAGGTGAGATAGTGGTCAAACGCGTGCCTATCAACAATAAAAAAGTCCAGTCTAATATCCTTTCCATTCCTATATACTTCATCCTTAACATCATAGGTGGCATTTCATACCGTTGAGACGGTAATACTAGTCATTCTATACGACCACAGATGTCCAATTTCAGTACGGCGATAAACGTAATCTCTATCCAAAAAATCTGCAATATAGGAACTTTTATGGCATAACTAAACTACAACTAACACTTGACATACGAAAATCATTCTTGTTTCTTCGGAATAAAGGCACTGGCTATGTGAAATCGTTAGATACTGGTAGTAGTTGGCCTGTGCATGCAATTTTCATCGTTCAGTTCAGGGCTTCCGCGAGATTTTCGAAGGGAAATATTCAGAGAGATGCATAGCGCTGCTCTACGTCAAAAATAACACCTTACAGCCAACTGGCCGACAACGATGACTGGCGCCGCGGGCGGCTACGGTACAGGGTGTTTCGTAACGTGAGCGGTGTGATATTGTGTCGTGAAGTACCAAATACAACGAATGAAGTGGGTATAATGTTGGTGGCATGTTCTAGCAATACAACGAATATGGAAGCTGGAAGTCTTGTATCTCTAGCGGTAGGTCATGTTTGCGGGACAAACTTGGCCAGAATTTGCCGAAAACAAAGAGATTTGGAAGGAGGAAAGGGGAGGCGTTTGTCCAACAATCAAACAAAATGTAGGCTAACAAAAAAGAAGTCTTTTCAATCAACAATCGATTTAGAAATGTTGTTCAATTTTTTTTACTTATTAAAACTCATTATTATTCTAAAGTCTATGAAAATAACGGACATGACAAAATTGTGGCAGAATTCTGAAAATGAGTTACCGCACCCCTGGGCACTCAGGCAGGGAAGGAACAGGTGTGGGTTTTAGTCAGTAAGAGACAGATGACACGCCCTCCCGCTCCACCCAGAGCGGGAGAAGTCATTGTATGATTTCCCAACCCCCAAAAAAAAAAGGCGAAAATAACAGGACAAACTTGATAACTATAAGCTAGTACTATGTCACACTGGCTCAAAAGCTGGAAGAAGGGAAAATAGAAATGGGGCCTTCATTATAAAGGTTATAGCTAAAATAAGTAGATTATTTGTTTATAGTTAGCAAAAAAAAAAGACAAAAACATGCCCCAACAAAAGGTTTTATTCTATTCTAATACACTTTAAAAACACCCTATACCCAGAATGTAAGCTTATAATGTGAAGGAGCAAGCGATCGAACGATAAAACGAGATATAAGCGATTTTATTCAGTGCCCAGCATTTGATTTATATCTATATTGTGAGATCGAGCCATTGACTATAAAATAAAATACTACTTGTATATAGAACCTGTTAGATTTGAGGCTGTGATGTTGAAGTAGAAACTATGGGTTGTTTGGTGGTATTAAAATAGGTAGGAACTTATTAACTATTTTATTTTTTACCATAAAAGTTGATGCCAATGATGATACTGTACAAACTCTTTCATCAGGAACTCTTTAGAGGGCTTAGAACTCATGACACACTATGAATAAAAGATATAAATAATAATTCAAGTTTTAAAATAAATAAGATTGTCTAAAAGTTTATTATAAAAAACTTTAAAAAAAATAGCATCGACGTATTAACTGTAATTTCGGAAGTCGGTATTTCTGTTTTTTTTTCTTCGTTTTTTGACACCGACTTACGAAATTAAAGTCATTTGAACTATTTTTTTTTTTTGTAAAAAAGTTTTTATTTTTAACTTTTTAGTTGTGATTCCACATTAAATTGTGTTCACAATGCACATTTATGCAAAAGCAGCAATCACGGTTGGTTTGCTGTAATTTTTTTAAGAGTTCCGTTGTCTGTCTCCGAAACTCATCATCAGATCTAGCACGCTTGCTTATACGTAACCTATTCACTATAGACCTCCAGGTTGTAGTTATTAGGTAACACAGACTTCAGCTGGGAATTTTATTTCATAGTGTACGCGTATGGATGAGATGTCCACCATGTGCCGGTGGCGCGTCACCGCATATCTAGAAGTCCTACCAACCATCCGTTATGCGTGCAATGTGTCCTGGTCACTGTCACTTAAGTTTGTCAATTCTTCAGACCATACCAATCAAGATAGAAAAGATGAAAACATTTTTTAGCTAACCAACCATCAAACAAACCGGTCAAGGATTGTTTAAAGGTTGGATAGATTTATTTGATGTTTTTAACCGACTTCGAAAAAGGAGGAGGTTATCAATTCGGATGTTTGTATTTTTTTTTTTTTTTTTTTTTTTTTTTTATGTATGTTCGGGCATAACTCTGTCATATATTGACGGATTTGCAAAATTCTTTTTTTGTTCGAAAGGGGTTTATTCCGAAATGGTCCCATTTAAATTTCAAAAAGATCTGATGATGGGTTTCGGAGACAGACAACGGAACTCTTCAAAAATTGACAGCAAATCAACCGCAATTGCTGCTATCGTATGTCTATGAATTGTTAACACAGTTTAATGGGGAGCCACAACTAAAAAGTGAAAAATAAAAAACTTTTTTACAAAAAAATAAAACCGACTTCCAAAAAAAATGCAAAATAACTTTAATTTCGGAAGTCGGTGTCAAAAAACGAAGACACAAAACAGGAACACCGACTTCCGAAATTAAAGTTATTTTGCATTTTTTTTGGAAGTCGGTTTTATTTTTTTGTAAAAAAGTTTTTTATTTTCCTTCTGGAATTCAGAGCTTAAAAATGTCGACAATTTAAGAGAAGCGACGAAATTAATCCAAAGGTTCGAATCATTCTATCTTCTACCAAAAAAACATTCGAAAGTTATCTCTTTAACATTACACAGACAGTATCCGATCAAAAACTCGCATGGCATCTCTTTGATTACATTTTTCCGATTGCTACCTGAAAAGTTTAACACACTTTTATTGGAAACGGTTGCTCGCCCCCATGAAACTTTGTTTTATGTTACATAGATTGACATGAGAATTGATTTGTTCACGACGTCAGTTTTGCCTGAAAGCTCAAGTGAGCACAGTTTGGCAGTTCGGATAAAAAGGTTCTATGGGCGTTGTGCATTTTAAAAGCTTTTATTTTATGGATAGAGGTTGTTCGAAATAAATGTATTATTTTTTTTGGGAAGTGAAGAGTTCTTTAGGCGCATTGGACATTTTTGAGATGGGAAAAAACTATTGAACTCGCGCGTCACCGTTACCAACCGTCGTAGCGCGTCACCATCACCGACAGTCGTAGCACTTTGCTACGGATGTCTTGCTTGCTTGCTTAGCGGATCGTTTTTTTTATGAATTTAGATCTTATGGATCCTTCTACCGGGTTTATAAAGGGAGCCCAAATTATGGTTATTTTTGCGATTGGACTTACCGTTTTCGAGATACTTATGATTTTACGCGATCCGCTACGAGTGCTACAACGCTGCGTCGTAGCACTCGTTGCAGATCGCGAGGCGCGTTGGGCATTTTTGTTCAAGTTTTCATTTCTGTCAGCACTCCCAGAGTGTCACTGTTTTTTTTATTTAACTTGCAATTTTCTTCGTGTGTATGTTGTCCGCTTCAAAATTTTCAAACCATTTTTCGACCACTGTTGGCTTCAGATAGAGCTTAAATTTGGCTTACTTATGTAAGTGCAGTGACAATGCAATATTATGATACCATCAAGCTGATCTGATGATGACGCCGGGATTAAGGGACTCGAACTCCCTGTTGGCAAATGGTAAGACAGTTGAATTTTGGCTGATATGTTTTGTTATCATGAGTACTTTTTTGTTAACATACGTGCTTCTTTATAAAAATAGTTTGAATAAGAATGTATGCTTTATAATAAAAGAATATTAGCTGGTACTTTTCGCTTTTAGAAACATTGGTAACGAACTCTTATTGTGCAAGTCGGTAAATTTTCTCTTACAACTATTTACCTTAGATTGAATGTTGGGATAACTTATTCAACATTAAGTATTTAGATGACAGCTTTGCAAATTAATACTAGCAGATACTTATTTCAAGTAAATTAGCATAACATTACCATCCGTTTAATGTTCCCACAGCTGGGCCACAGGCCTCTTCTCCGTGAGAGGTGTGATGAAATAATTTACGCATAGTAAGTAGCTGCCTGGGTTCGAACTCACTACTTAAAACTTATAAGTCATCTCACTGGACGACCACAGCCCTCAATTAGGACAAAAGACAACAATTAGGTAAATCAAATCTTTAAAAAATCAAAAATGCAACTCTGTCTTACCAGTATAGACCATAACTCTATATAATCTATATAAACAGCATGTAACAAAAACTATGCCCGACCCAATAGAGGCGTATTCCTGGTTTAACATACGTACTAGAAAAAATATTTAAAAAAATGTAAACCATACGTAGATTTTTTATTTTTATAAAATATACGAAATTTAACACTAAATGTGGCAAAGCTTCATAAGATGACAACACTCCACCGGCCCGCGAAATCTTTTCATTTTTACCTATTTTTATTTCAATCGATTAAAAGGACCGTCTATCTCAGGCGGATTCTTTGACACAAAACTGCAGGTGAACTTTGTCGAGAGCTCAGTGTTGCCTTTGATAAGTTTTTCTATTTTTTTTAAATTAATTATTTTCATTGAGGAAAAATAATAATCTCGTATCCATTAAATGATTACGTATGTGTGTACACAGTACGATACCAAATAATACCCTTCAGGATCGCACAGGGTTTTTGTTACATGCTGTATACACATAATTCAAAGTCCTGACTGACTGACTGATATAATATCAACGCACAGCCTAAACCGCTGGTCCTAGAGACATGAAATTTGATGGGGTGTGTTCTTTGTGAAGAGTAGGTATCCACTAAGAAAGGGTTTTTAGATATTCTACCCCATCGGGTGAAATGGGGGTTGAAAGTTTATAACGGAGAAGTACCAATACCACGCGGGCGGAGCCACTGTTAGTACATTGTACCTGTCCCCTCCAGCGCACAGACTGATTACGTCACTGGACACCATTTGCACATCAGCACGGCCCGGTAATCCTGCGATTTCCCCGCGTTGACTAAATCTACGATATCTCCGAAATTACGCATCGTAGCTCTAAAAACTAAAGTCCATTGAAATTTTTATGAAATAAGCTATCTGATTATATAGGGCTTACTACAGTTTTATCTTGTAATTTATTGTTAATTTGACGTTGAAAGTAGGGTGAGCGACTTTGAGCGGAAGAGGGGACAAGGAAGCATCTCCATTACAAACCCCAACTTTCAGCCATCTAAAGTTCTATACTAAAACTAACACTGTCCAAATGAAGATATCGCTAAACCCTTAAGAAAGCCGCTAGATGTCCAATTAATTAGAAGTCCAATCGCGATAGCAACTGTTGCTATTAATCAGGAGATCGACATTGATAGCCAACGTTTGCTAACGGCCACACAATGTGGATGTACTAGGGTAGCAGGAATTGGAGGAAATAGTTTAATGTGTTGAATTGAACGTTGAAACGAAGTTGTGAACTGTATCGCGTTTGAATAGCTTTAGTATTTTCGACTTTGTGTGTGAGCTTCTGAATTTTCACAAAATACGAGTATTTTCTGTGATTTGAGACAAAAAGTGACAGGCAAGAAAATAAAAAGGGAGACCCGAGTTTTTATCATCGTAACATTATTATTATCAGCTTTAAGGTTTTCGCAGGCAGGCAGCATGCGACAATGCGGTAATGTATATTTATAGAAATTGTAGACGTGTTCTCATTAACCAGGAGATCGACATTAATAGCCAGCGTTTGGTAACGGCCACACAATATACTAGATCGGTACTGGGGTGGCGGAAATTGGAGGAAATGGTTGATGTCTTGAACTAAACTCAGTGATACTATTTCGCGTTTTGACTTGGTAAGGAATTTTCGGTTATAAGTTGAGCTTTTTAATTTATAATATAATAAGAGACTATTAAAAAAAAAGAGACTATTCTGAGCTCTATCGCAAAAAGTGAGAAATAAAATTTCCTATCTTCTCGTCTTGCTATAATTATTATAAGACTACACATACTATCCTGTAATGATCCTAATGTTCCAAGGGAATAAATATTCTCTAGAAATTTATTTAAATAAATATGTTTTTAAATTTATTATTAAATTATTTATTTTGACATTTTAGATTGTTGTGAAAGCTCACACTAAATCAAGCTAAAACATTACTGCGATTCCAGTAAATATTTTATCGTATTACAGAGGCTATTTCAAGATTTATCTATAACTAAAAAAAACAAAAAAAACTGAAAGGTGGTTAAAATCACGAATTAAACCTTTAGAATACCAAAACCGCTCCTTTTAGTAGTAATGTTCAAAAAAACTGGCCAAGTCCGTGTCGGATTTCGCACATTAAGGGTTAATTACCAACTATTGGTATTTGTTAGTAAAGTATACGTAATAATAAACATTATCACCCAAGTTCGTAAGTCAATGGGAAGTTAAAAAAACTCTTTGTAACAAAATATTGTGACAGACGATGGACGGGCAGACAGACAGACACGTGAGTGACAACAATAGGGCTCCGTTTGGACCCTTCGGGTACGGAACCAAATCAGCTAACAGTAAGATTTCATAATCGTCGACGTCCCATATCGCGTGCATTCGTCATGTTCGGGTTATCAAGACGACAAGGACCTTTGTTGAAACCGGTTACTTGTGGCTAAAGCGTACAAACGTGACAATGCACTTCAAGTGAAACTGAATACTCCAAATAAAGTTGCAAAAAATAATAATAATTCAAAATACATCGTTGACGTTTTGCAAGTACAGTCCGGTCGTTTATAACTTTGTCAATCGGCAATTTTTTTTTAAATTCTTTCCCTCATCAGTTCAGGATACATGGCACCTTTTGAAGTTACGACACTTATACATTTAGAAAATAAATAAATAATAAAATAAATTTCGAAATATCAAAGGCCAATGTAAATTTTTCATTGATTTAAAATCTTTTCAAAGACAGACCATTTTATTTTATAAATTAAAATAAACTTATTATTGTTTGTTTAATTATTCAATATCTGATTTTTAAGAAGCAATCGAGTATTATTACTACAAAACTGAGTCGGTAAAGCAGATTATTTTGTGTTGTAATCGAAACAAAAGATAAAATACTATAATGTTTTAAAATGTTTATAAATTAAAAAAACACGCATATTTTCCGTATTTTCTCAGCAATTCCGTTTAATTGATACCCATAAAATAGGAATATATAAAAGTAACTAGTCCGCTATCTTTGGGTGTCCGCCATATTAAATTTAGAGTGACATCATTTTATTTTTCGTAATGTTCTCAGCAAACCCTATCAATTGATACCCATAACATAAGAATGAAAGGTGGCCGCAAAACCAAATACGGGAGTAATGCGCCCCTTTCCTATATTCTCAGAAAGTGTAATGACATTTTTCACGATTGCGACTTCGACATATTTTCAGGCAGCATCACTAAGATTAAAAGAGCTGTGCTCAATAATATGTAATTTTTGCTTATAATGCTTCTTTTTTGTGTTTTTTTTTTATTATGTTTTAGTTTGTTATTTAATTCAATCTTATTTTTTTTTAATTTAGTTCAAGTTAATTTTGAGTATTTATAAAAGATTATTCATATTAATTCTAATTACATTGTTATCCATTTATACTAATTATTATTGTACAGTGAGAACTAAATAAAGTGCTGTGCTTACCTTTAATTTAGATGCATGCAATGCTAGTTTATTTGTAAATGTAATGCACTAAGAATGTCTTTGTGTGTATTTAGTTGTTTTGCCTAAATAAATAAATAAAAATGCATAAAAAATAACTAATCCGCCATCTTTATGGCGCTATTAGCTGCCAATGACCAAGAGTGGTTAGCTTGCGTGTTCTGTGCTGAGCTCACGTAACGCGTCGTACGGCCACCCAGTAATAGGATTCGCCCATCAAGGAGCGCTGTCCGAAATTAGACGCATTATTAATGACATGTATTACACCTAAAACAACAGGTATTAAAATAAAACACTGAGACTAAATTATAAATAATTAAACGATCTTTAAAATGGTGAAGGTTTCATAAAAATACGTTTTATAGTTTTTCCGTGATTCTCATATTTTTATCCGCGTTAGACATAACTTTACAAATTATTTACACTATGTTATAAAAATATAATTTAAAATATTCTTAGATCAAATAACGACTAAAATTGTCTAGAGTAACATATATTTTTTTCAAAGAAATAAAACTAGTCGTTTAGACGTGATGTTCAATTAAAAACCATTAAAAGTCGTATAACTGCCCCTTAAGAGTTTGCCATGTTAGATTTAGAATGACGTCACTTAGCTAATTGTGCATTGTCATCCAAACTAACGGGACTAGCAGGCAGGACCGATCATTGTGGCGACACTTGGGGAGGCCTATATCCAGCAGTGGACGTCTTTCGGCTGAAATGATGATGATGATGATGATGATCCAAACTAAACATGCATGCAAAATTTCAGCACAATCGGAAACCGGAAAGTGGGTCAAATTTAACTTCTAAGATTTTTTTACATATCTCGTTAGAGGTGAAGCTAATAATAAAAGCGTGTTTGAAAATACTGACTTTAAGGCGACGAACTTATTCTAACTGTGACTGTACCTTACCCAGCTTCAATTCAGTTAAAATTGATCGTGTTTCGCCATCTTTAGGGTCTCATCGTGCAAAGACCAGTGTTTTGATATCCCTAATAGCACCGGTAACCCGTTAAACTTCAGGTTTAAGATCTGATACGATCTTGATTGAGTCGAGCCGGCAGACACCGCCTTAACAGCTGAATTGTTAATTAATTATACGTATAAATGTGCAACCGGTTTTGCTGAAGTACCTCTGCACTGTTTTTTTTTTTTGCGAAGGACTGCTACTGTTTGTGAGGGACTGTGTTTTGTTCTCTGATTGGGCTCATTTAGAGAGGATTTTTTTCTTTCTTTTTTTAATTATGGGTCAAAAAGTTCTAAAAATAGGTTAATATTTAATATTCGCATCAGCAAACATAAAAAAATTAAAATAGGCACAGTTTTATTGTTGCTTCTAGTTTGAAATAGTAAAGCATTTTCTACTAGTCAACCTTTGGATGATGCAGAGGCAAACAGTAGTAGGTGGAATTTATAGAATTAATTTAAATATAAACTCATAAGAATACACTCAAAACACAAATAAACATTAACATTAGGTGCTAACAGATATTATAAAATGTGATTGCAGGTTCCAACCATAGTAATTTATATTTTTATCGGGTTTAAAATTAGCATCATATTCGCTATCCAGCTCACTTATCTCTAGCTTTCTATCTAGCTCTCTTATGCCTAGGGGTATCGGATAAATTCTAAAAATGAGTTACCGCAGCCCTGGGCACTCAGGCAGGGAAGGAACAGGGATGGGTTTTAGTCAGTAAGAGTCTGACACGCCCTCCCGCTCCACCCAGAGCGGGAGAAGTCATTGGATGATTTCCCAACCCACAAATAAAAAAAGCTCACTTATCTCAAACTCCACCGTATGATAGGTACTTACAATCGCGGTAAACTACATAACTACATTCGTATAAAAGCAGGAATCCAAGCTCACATTTAATTGAATTAACCGTAAAATGAATTCGCGGTAAAACGCACCTATAATTACAACGTAATAAACGACAAAACACAAAAAAGATTGCTTCACTTAAAAGAAAATTACGGCCATTAAAAACACGAAAAATATCTGGCATTCAACGGGTTCTGCCCATTACCAGTATCACGGAGTATCACCTGATTAAATACTCAACTTTTTGCTCGGAACCGCTTCAAAATTCAAATTAAGACGTTAAAGGCGACCTGGAGCGATGCTAATGAGAAGTATTTTTTTTAATTTTTGCATAAGCCCGTGGGAGGTACAATTTAATTCGTCGATAATGGACATTTGGCGTTCGATTTTAGTTGAACTTTTGTTGCTGGAGAGGTGATTGCAAAAGGCTCACTTGCACTTAATAAGAAAAAGTTTCCATTAACAAACAAAAATCTGTAGTTTTAAAATTATTGTTAGTAACTAAGTCATTCTAAAACAAATTACTTGACCGTATTTTTTACAATAAATTGTTTTTCATCTTTCCTCTCGCTTTCCTGCAATCTGTGGGAGTGATTTCGTGAAATGGAACAGAAGTGTGTAACAGAAACCCGGGGAAGCACACGTTATTTGATTAAACCAATGTGCGCGTGCGGTGGTAGAGTTGGCCGTCAGATGGTAGAGCGTGGGCACAATAAGTCTGCGCGTGGTCGAAATCGGAATTAAACGTTTCAATTTTCATTTTTCAGGATAGAATGTTAATGTTGCTTATTACCATGGTGAGATGTCAAATGTTACACATCATATATGCGGCTACTGTAAGGCTTACTCGTTTTTTTATAGCCTACAGTCTCTTTTTTTTGCTAGAAATTGAAAGATAATCTCGTAATTTTTTTTTTTTACCCGACAGCCCGAAGGAGGTTATTGTTTTACAAAACCATTTACATTATGTATGTATGTTTGAATGTCTATTTCTTTGCACGCCTTGTAGTTTAAACTGCTAGATTGATTTTAACAAAAAAACTTTTTTTACAAAAAAAAAACAATCGACTTCCAAAAAAGAAAATACACTAAAAATTAAAAAAAAATACTTTAATTTCGGAAGTCGGTGTTTGTATTTTATTTCTTTGTTTTTTGACACTGAATTCCGAAATTAAAGTTATTTTTTAATTTTAGTGTATTTTCTTATTTGGAAGTCGGTTGTTTTTTTTTGGAAAAATAGATTTTTATTTTTCACTTTTTAGTTTTTATACTTCAGAACTAAACCCCAATAAAATGGAACGTAGAATTTAAACATAGTCGTAATTGGAGAAAACCAAAACGTCATCTATGTACCACTGTAGACACGGGCCTACGGACGGCGAGTAGTGGGTAACTCGCCGTCCGATCGGCACCAGGCCCGAGAGTCAACGGTGCGTAGTGTCCCACGCGCGCCTCAAAGAGTTGTCAGCAAACATGACGGGGCCCGTCATGGCCGATGCCTGCCCGGGGTTTAGGATAAATTCGAAAGAGTTACCTCGCCCCTGGACATTCAGAGCAGGGAAGGAACAGGGGTCGGTTTTAGTCAGTAAGAGTCTGACACACCCTTCCGATCCACCCTAGAGCAGGAGATGTCATTGGGTGATTTCCCACCCACAAAAAAAAAATGTCATGTATGTGTGTAAAAAGCGCTTAAGCAATTTCGATAAAGTTTATATGTGACCACCTCGGGAGTATATTCTATCGGATAAAAAAAAAATTGAAAATTGGTCTATAACTGACAGAAAAATCGGTGGAGATACCTACAAATTACTTAATAGTTTATACCTACTATAAAAAAAAATTAAAAAATACAGTCGAACATAGAACCTCCTCCTTTTACGAAGTCGGTTAAAAAGTGGTTTCATTAGATTAGTTTTGGCGGCTGAAGTGACATAGGTTATATGAATTTTGAAAAAAAAAAACAAAATGGCGGCCGCCATTAGGCAAGTATGATAATTTTTTGTGACATGGTTATGTGGGATATCAAAACAACGGGCTTATGGAGACAATTTCAAAAATATGACTTACTAAAATAAGAAACACTAATAACATGTAAATTTAAAAAAAAGACCCGTAAGTGAAAAACAATTGGCATTAAATTTGCGATTAAACTAATAAATACTACCAACTGCGTCAGAGTATGAGCAGTGGTGGCCCAGTGGTATTGGCCGCGACATTCTTGTCGTAGGTCGTGAGTTCAAACCCAGGCAGGCGCTTTGCCCAGAGGACACGGTGGAGCATACGGTGAAGGTCTGCGCCGCTTGGGCGGAACACCGCCGTGTCCTCGTGGATGCGATAGGTGGCGGCGACCTCTCGCGCCCGGCCCTGATTCAGGCCATGGTACGGAGCGAGAGGGAATGGGAGGCAGTCTCCGCCTTCTGCGACGCAGTAATGCTCGTGAAGGCGGAGGCAGGACGCGTGAGGGAAGCTCAACCACCGCAGGAGAGGTACTGGGCGTACTAGGCGTAGGACGTTGCGAGACGATTTCCGGCCACCGTAGACCTGGGCCTGCGGACGGCGAGCAGTGGGTAGCTCGCCGTCCGATCAGCACCAGGCCCGTGAGTCGACGACGCGTAGTGTTCCACGCGCGCCTCAAAGAGATGTAGTCAGCCACCACTGACGGGGCCCATCGTGGCCGGTGCCTGCATGCCTAGGGGTAGCGGATAAATTCTGAAAATGAGTTACCGCACCCCTGGGCACTCAGGCAGGGAAGGAACAGGGGTGGGTTTTAGTCAGTAAGAGTCTGACACGCCCTCCCGCTCCACCCAGAGCGGGAGAAGTCATTGCATGATTTCCCACCCCGCAAAAAAAAAAAAGGCAGGCGCTTTACTTTGTGTAAATTATTTCATCACCACTGCTCTCAAAACGGTGAAGGAAAACATCGTTAGGAAACCGGCATGTCCTAGAACCAAAAATTCGAAGACACCAATCCGCATTGAGCCCGCGTGGTGGATTATGGCCCTCACACTCTCACAGAGAGGAGGCCTGTGCCCCAGCAGTGGGGACATTAAAAAGGCTGATAATGATGATGAACTGCATCAGACTGCTTGAAAAGTAAAGTTTTCTGAAACGTTTGAGTAGTTAAAAAAAAAAACTTT
Organism: Polia nebulosa; assembly: GCA_951329385.1. Lineage (NCBI taxonomy): Eukaryota > Metazoa > Arthropoda > Insecta > Lepidoptera > Noctuidae > Polia > Polia nebulosa. The sequence goes on from OX589602.1 coordinate 26,706,152, forward strand.
TCTGTAGAATTAAATCTCTGTCTCCTGATGCTTATCATCAGGCGAGATTGAGGTCATGGTGAGATTAAGGTCGATGAATAAGGTCTAACATGGAGCGAGCGAACCCAGAAGACGCTTTGATCACTCCTGCTTGATTTCATTTTAGAGTTGTTGATTAACCTTCTGTGCCTATCTTCGTGATGTTACTAAATTGAAAAGTCTGAGTTTATGGAAGATTGTGATTTCTTAAATTAAGTTATTTAATCATTTTGTCGGATGCATTCCTGTTTAGTGTGGTTTAAATGGTTGCGTTTCAAGGTGATTAGTCTCTTATTTTATTTTTGATAAATGGAATGTCGTAGAATAATTAAAACATTTTTTTAAACCCTCAATCAATCTGAGAATTTTCAAATATTTAGAGATTTAAAAGTTTCGAATAGTTACTATAAATTCTTCGTTTCTGTTCCTAATTAAGACAGCTATTTTACCCACTTAACGACAGTTAAAAATTAAATATTTGACCACATTAAAGTAACAAATTAAGGTCGCCTGTGAAAAATAACAACCATGTATCTCAGTCCCAAGTTACTTTAAGAGTTAATAGTTTAATTTATTCGTATGCGTTCGTTAAGATTCAGGTTTTTTAATTAAGACATCTTGTTTCCAGTGATTAAGGACCTTTATGTTTTTTAACACACTTGTACCACCCAAAAATATACCTTCTCACTTAGAGTGCTGAGTTCAATTTTCAATGGTAAAGTCACTCGTACGTGGAAGACGTGTTATTGTGCTCCTTTTTTTTCTTTTTTCGTAGAAAAATGTCTCGAATTACAATAAGTAATGGCAGCTAATGTTAATCTGTTTCAATTCTTGTTTATTTTTTTATTTATAAATCGTTTAATTATTAAGAAGAAAAATAATTGCGAGTCAATGCCGTGGCATTACTTTGCCAAAATCTTTTTGAGAAAGTAAAACATGGAAAGTTGTAGAACTGTAATTCAGTTGTAATTAAAGTCACCAGTCATTGCTGAAGTTTTGACACCGCAGAAGTAATTTTTTTAACGAAATACGTTTTGTATGTCATTCGTTAAGGAATTTCAAGACGCATCGTTTGACGAATCAAATCAAACACGAGAGTTTAAACCGAGGGTGAAGCGCAGTTAACGACAAAAAACATTGCGTATGTCAGTATTGTACAAAAAAGTTACAGCAACCATTTTTATGGCCATAGCAACAGCGCGTAATTCTGTTTTTCAAAAACCTGAGTTTATGTCTATAACATAAATGTATGCGACCAAGCCAGGGCAAAGGAACCGACTTGAGAAAACAAGAGTGTGGAAGCGTGCCTGCCGGACTCTCAGCCTCCAACGGGTCGCACACTTGTCTGCGATACGCAGAGCTAAACGAATTATATACGAACGTTTTGAATAACTTACCCAAGGTTTCCGAAGTATTCGACCAAGGACCAACCTGGCTATATGTGTATATCTCAGAGTTAAATGTGGTGTGGTGTTTGTCAGTAGGTATACCAGACTCCAAAGATGACCCCAAAAAGGCGCCGGTGGTTCCACAGCGCGTAGTACCTCGCGAACCAACCACACTTTAAAATATTTCACTCCCAATGTGGCACAAACTTCAACACATAAGGCGACAAGGGTTCCCAAGGAACACGCGGTGATCTCTCAATAAGTTTAACAATAAATATTATATAGAAGTATGCGTGCGGGGTAGCACTCGCACAAAGCGGCACCAGCTGTAGAGGCTGCGGCAGTGGCGCAACATTTAAGCCTTCTTCTCGGTCTTCATGGGAAGTAGCACCACCTGGAGCTGCTAAACAGTGTATTTGCTCTCCTGAAAAGTTCACAATTTTGACTTCCGAGGTGTTTAAACTTAAGCAACGCAGTGTCTTTTCGGTATTAAAAAGACAAGCATCCTCCACAAGTCATGATAGTTAGTCTGACTGTTAATGGGCTAATCATTTCACGATGACACGAATTTTCTATACAAGGTGGAAACGACAATACGATAGTAAATAAAAATACTGTTTTTACTCCTTATTATGAATAACTTTTACGATGGGACCAAATAGGAAATAGTTAAAAAAAACCAGCTAAGTGCATACACATTTAGGGTTCCGTATTAAAAGTATTTTTGACTATTTATATGGCTTTGGGTTAACAAGATGCTTAATCTGTGAAAATTTGAAGACTGTAGCTCCAACTGTTTGACTGTAAAACCTGTGTGACAGACGACGGACAGACGGACACGTTAGTGATAGCAATAGGGCTCGGTTTGAACCCTTCGGGTACGGACCCCTACACTGAAAAAAATAAGTAGTAAAGCATAATGAAAAAGCATTAATTTAAACTGCTTGAACAGTGCAGATTAATTCTTTAACAGTTCAGATTAATGCTTGAACAGTTCAAATTAATGCTTTTTCATTATGCTTTACTAATTATTTTTTTCAGTGTAAAAATCAGCTGCCTCATACTATGTTTGCATAACTTGATAAAATACCTGTACTGAAAAGTTGACTTTCTTTTCGCGAATTCAGTTTTGGTTGACCATATTATGCCCAGGGGTAGTGGATAAATTCGTAACAGAGTTACCGCTCCCCTGGGCACTCAGGCAAGCAAGGAACAGGGGTGGGTTTTAGTCAGTAAGAGTCTGACATGCCCTCCCGCTCTACCCAGAGCCATTGGATGATTTTCAAAACCCCAAAAAAAAAACTCGCGTTCAAAAAGGGTTCCAGACGAACCATGTTTTTTTTTTTAAACCATAAACTTCTTTTAGGTGGTAGGGATGTGTTGTGGTGGGCCGTGAAAGAGAAAGGTTTGCCTGGGAAGTATGTTGAGTTGATTCGTGCTATGTACAGACAATCTAGTACCTACGTCCGGTCGGCTGCTGGCAACACCGATGAGTTCAGTGTGGCTGTAGGCTTGCATCAAGGGTCGGCTTTAACTCCTTACCTCTTCCTGTTGATTATGGACGCTCTTACGTCGGAAATACAGGAAGAGGCACCCTGGTGCATGCTGTTTGCCGACGACATTGTTCTGGTCGGTGAAGATGGACCGGAGATCCAGAGCAGATTGGAGAAGTGGCAACAGAAGCTGGAGAAAGTTGGCCTGAAAATCAGCAGAACCAAAACTGAATACATGTTCTGCGATTTCGGCGGTCTCTCCAGTTCTGAAGCTGTAGTGCTAGATGGCGCGCTTCTCCCAGTCTGCTCCGATTTTCGGTATCTTGGTTCACTCGTGCAAAGCGATGGCGAAATAGATCGGACTGTTAAGCACAGAATTAACACTGGATGGATGAAATGGCGGCAGGTCACCGGGACTATCTGTGACTCCCGCATTCCCCTAAAACTTAAGGGGAAGATTTATAAAACAATGGTCAGACCTGCTGTCTTGTATGGTTCAGAATGTTGGGCCACAAAAGGGATGAATGAAAAGCAATTGCATGTAGCTGAGATGAGAATGCTAAGAGCGATGTGTGGTGTTACGCGCATGGATAGAATTAGGAATGAGTATATAAGAGGAAGTCTGAAAGTGGCACCGCTGACTGAAAAATTGTGTGGAAATCGGTTGTCGTGGTATGGGCATGTGATGCGGAGGAATGAAGAAAATGTCGTGAGGAAAGTCTTGTGTATGGATGTGGATGGCTATAAGAGTAGGGGAAGGCCAAAGAAACGATGGTTGGACTGTGTGAAAGAGGATATGGGTAAAAAGGGGGTGACTACAGAGATGACGACTAATAGAGGAGTATGGAAGAAAAAGACATGTTGCGCCGACCCCAAATAAATTGGGATAAGGGCAGGAGAATGATGAAACTTATTTTAGGTTTTCTGAACTGAAAAGTACGTACCCAATTGAACACATTCTAGCATCATTGATTATAATGATGAATGAATGTGTAATAATTAATGATGACCAGCAACTGTAACACAACGGAGAGGCCGTATAGAACCCTTTAAAACCAACTTTCGAAAAAGGAGGAGGTTCTATGTTCGACTGTATATATGTTTTTTTTTTTTTTTTTATTTATGTCCGCCGATTTCTTCGTCAGTTGTGGACCGATTTTCAAAATATTTTTTTTTATCCGAAAGATTATACTCCCGAAATGGTCTCATATAAATTTTATCAAAATTGCTTCAGCGCTTTTTGAGAAACTGAACAAAAACGAAAAGTACGTGTACCTCGATGACGTTTTGGTGTTCTCCTAATGTTTAAATTCCACGTTCCATGTTTTTACAAAAAAAGCAACCGACTTCAAAAAAAAAAAAAATACACCAAAAATTAAAAAAATAACTTTAATTTCGGAAGTCGGTGTCAAATAACGAAGAAGTAAAATACAAACACCGACTTCCGAAATTAAAGTTATTTTTTAATTTTTATTGTATTTTTTTTATGGAAGTCGGTTGTTTTTTTTGTAAAAAAGTTTTTTATTTAAATTTATTTGCAACGAAATTAATTTAAAAAAGGGTTCTATTACCTCTCAAAAAGAGACAGAAACACATATAGTTAAAAAATATGAAATACAGGTGAGATGAATATTAAAAAACTTCGACCTTGGTGGGAGATCCCACAGGATAGGGCTCGTAACGCAGCTCGAGGTTACTACTCCTGACCTTCGACCAGTAGCCACAACCTCGTGGCCGACCAGAAGCTGCAAAATTCGTGGACCTGGAGCCTGGTTATTCACGCTGCAAACCTCGCTTAAGATATGTTGGTAACCATATCCTGTCATATGCTGTAAAACCTCTACAAATCATTTTAGTCAAAAACACTACTAGTTCAAGGTTCAAATGATATCAATAACTAACAGCATAGTATATCATGATCAGCCTACAACATTCCCACTGTTGTGACACAGACCTGCCTGTACGATTGGACCATAATTCAACACACAGAGATCAGATTTGTAATTTCATATTTTTTCAAATTTTTGGTAGCTATATCGCTGGGGCTCTGTCTCACATAGGGTCGCAGCATTATGCTGAGTGATGACCGTTTTGCGTGGCTGTGACGCATGTTTTCCCCCAGCTTTTCTTTTTTTGTTGTGTTTGGTCTTTCTTTACGTCATTTCCACCGCAAATAAACTTATTTTCTTTCCGTAACACCCTACTGCCAAACAAACCTCTCTAAACCACACAAACACATCTTATCCTTCCCAAAACCCTGAACCAAATTCACTCCACCGTATTTCTACTTACCGTTCACTTAGTTTCGAATACTGTTCAATATAAATCTAGCCAGCATTCGATTACATCTATCCTGTGTATCGCGGAATAGATTATCTGGAACTGGGTTGAGCACAAAGGGTGGTGGTAACGACGTTTTGCCATTGATTGGGATGCCAGTATTTTAAATAACGTTGGAGCTGCGGGAAATTGAAGAGTTTGGAGGGAAGTGATGGATTTTGTATAGAAAAGTATAGGTAAAAAGTATTTCTGTAAAATGAAGTAAGATCAAAATTAGATAACATCACAGTATCCGCACCAAGACCAGTAAAAATAGAGGGGTGACTCCTACAGCCTCGTACTATAAATACTTTATGCTTATTATGCATTAGTCTATCCGATACTCGAGCCAAGAGGATCATCGGCAATGATGCACTTATCGAGTGAAAGCTCCAAAATCTTGAGCATCGACGCTGAGTTCTTTTTACCTTGAGATCTATGCAATTACTGAAAATTTACTATCACGAAAAGAGAAGTTTCTTTAAAGTCTTTTGAAAGTCCAATTATTTTTTTTTTTCATCATCATCATCAGCCTTTTAATGTCCCCACTGCTGGGGCACAGGCCTCCTCTCTGTGAGAGAGTGTGGGCCGTAATCCATTAAGCGGGCCCAGTGCAAGTTGGTCCTGCGAATAGCCTATTACTTCTTTGAAGTAAGTTGTTCATATATATGGGCAAAAGTAGTATCTACACTTGAACACGCATATCCGTTACATCCTGTATCATAACATTGCAACTAGATATTGACACCTTTTAGATATCTTCATAATCATTGCAGTCAAAAGACGTCCACTGCTGGACATAGACTTCCCCCAAGTGTCGCCACAGCAACCGGTCTTGTGCGTCTCGTATCCATCGGCTACCCACGACGCTCACCAAGTCGTCGGTCTACCTAGTTGGGAGGCCTTCTAACGCTGCGTCTTACGGTTCGCGGTCGCCAGTCCAGAACTTTTCAACCCCATTGACCATCTCTGACTTTGACATTGACTATAACATTCAGCGAGCAATGTGCAGCTGCCTACTGCCACTTCAGTTTGGCAAGTCTTCGGGCTATGTTGGTAACCTTAGTTCTCTTGCGGATATCATCGTTCCTAATTCGACCAAGCAAGAAACTTGCGTGGCTCCGAGCATTGCCCTCTCCATTGCCCTTTGGGTGACTTTAAGCCTTCTGATGAGGCCTATTGTCAGCGACCACATTTCGGTTCCATAAGTCATCACTGGCAACACGCACTGGTTTGTTGAGTTTCGTCTATCAATTGTCTGCCTCCAACTGATCCAGTCCATTACAAGGTGGAGAGCGGCGCTAACAGACCACCTCCAGCTGTTTTCTTTCTTCGGATTTCACCCTCTGGGCCTCTGGGACCTTTGACCCTTCAAGTCACTACCAGTTTATCCAAGTTCTTCGTGAAAATTAAATGACACATATATTCGTCAAATAAAGATATACATAATGCATGTTAACCAGAAACATCCAGACTATGAGTTATGAGTACAGACATAATAGTCGTAATTCTTGTTCCCGACTGCATTCACATTGTGTTAAATCGCTTACACAAGTTTTAACAGGACTCATTTACATAAATGATTTAATATATTTGTTAGGGCTTGGTCATATTTTGAGAGCAGAATATAGGCTTGTAATATATTCCATTTGGGAAAGGTAATGCATGGATTTGTAATGGAGGTTCACTGATAAGACTATTTTGTTTCATGCTGTTGGTTTTGCCAATTTATTGGTAGTTATTTTGAATTGATTTACAATTATTGTTCCGTTATTAAAAATCAATTAAAGGTACTATACCTACACAAGGAATACCATTACACCCCGGCCTGCGGACGGCGAGTAATGGGTAGCTCGCCGTCCGATCAGCACCAGGCCGGGGCCAGTCATGGCCGATGCCTGCCCCGGGGTTGATGATAAATTTCAAAGAGTTACCTCGCCCCTGGGCATTCAGGGCAGGGAGGAACAGGGGTGGGTTTTAGTCAGTAAGAGTCTGACACGCCCTCTCGCTCCACCCAGAGCGGGAGAAGTCATTGGATGATTTCCCACCCCACAAAAAAAAAGGGATACCATTACTGACTATCTGTAAACTATTGAAACAAAGGCAGTTTTTTTTATTTAGCCTACACTGCCGCACTGAAGAGCAAAGGGCTGCATAAAATCGTTCCTAGTATTCTTTTTCTGAGCCACCTCAAACCAAAGGCAGTTTAAAAAAATAACAGATGGTTTCTCTTTTTTCTCGTATTTCAACTAAACTATATGAACGAATGGTCAGAAGAAATGAAATATTTCCTTATTTCACCATTAAATTTGTAGCTAAACAGGCTTACTTCTGCCCCATTATCACTAGTGACCAAAGCATGGCTTATAACAACCAGCTAAACCCAAGTGTCCACAGCTTTACGCATAAACACATCCGGGTGGTACACACGTTAGCCACCTACAGCGTAACCAACGGTCTCCGTTATGTACTATGCTTTATATTTGAACTAGCGACCCGCCCCAGCTTTGCTCGGGTACAAATTATACATATAAACCATCCTCTTCAATCATTCTATCTATTAAAAAAAACCGCATCAAAATCCGTTGCGTAGTTTTAAAGATTTAAGCATACATAGGGATATAGGGACAGAGAAAGCGACTTTGTTTTATACTATGTAGTGATAAGCACCATGTACGCTGCCTTATAGTTAAGCTATTATGAAAATTACAATTATGCACAGTAGCTTGTTGTATTTTGTAGGCTGTTGTTTAGTGCTTTAAGCGTTAGCTATGGTAGAGTCTATTCAGGCAATCTATGGTAACTTTTATGTTACTTATGAACCACCTAGATCGATATCGACCTTAATACTTTGCGACTATAACACTTTTTGATAATACTGATTTTGTCGCTTCAAGCTCAAACTATTTTAATTCAACTAGGCCTTTTTAGGTTTCCCTATTCGCTGTCACTCACGTATTTGTCTGTCCGCCTGTCTGTCCGTCGTCTGTCACAAAATGAGGAGAGAGAGGAGCTCGTGGTTAAAGTGATAACAGCCGCACGGGTCGATCAATCAGGTTAAGCTACGCTTGCCGGGGTTGGGCCACGGATGGGTGACCATCTTTACATACCGAGACTCCTCCGTGCCTCGGAAAGTACGTAAAGCCGTTGGTCCCGGCTGTCAATCATGGATCTTTGACAGTCGTTACGGGTAGTCAGAAGCCCGAAAGTCTGACAACCAGTCTTACCAAGGGGTATCGTATTACCCAGTAACTGGGTTGTGGAGGTCAGATAGGCAGTCGCTCCAAGTAAAATACTGGTATTCAGCTGCATCCGGTTAGACTGGAAGCTGACCCAAGAAAAGGCTAGGCAGATGATAGGTTTATAATTACGTATATTTTACTAAAAAATACCATTATATTGATACATCAGATTTTTTTAACTTTGCTCACGTCAACGTTACTGAGAAAAATATATTAAAAAAAGAAAAAGTCAACAAAACACAAAGTATTTATCAAGGCCTCGCTAATTAATGTCGTAAAGAACATTGTTTGTTTATAACTTTAACTTTACTTTGTTAGAATTCGCGAGTTTTTGTTTCTTTCATATTTATTTTGTTAATATGTGAGTGTTGAATATGTCACTTCTTTGTGTGGGAGTTTGGTTTAATCAAATATTTTTTGTCCTGGGTGACGCATGGATTTTTAAGAGGAATGTGTAACGGTAAAAGTCCTGTTACGTTTCTGGTTTAGGAACGATTACCCAGTTTCTGCTTAAAAACTATATGGTAGGCGATAATGGACTGGACAAGGAATGATGGTCAAATACTGTTAACAGGGTTTAGAGGCAGCTTTTGCCAAGCGGTATTTAAATGCTGAAGACGCGATCTAGATGCGACGTCACATACGTCGCATCTCCATATTATGTAGTCACGATTCTAAAGAGTTAGGGAACGATGAAAAAGAATACAACAAGGCAGACTCAGTTGAAGATTATATTTAAAAGTTTTGGGAACACATTCAGTGTGCGTACAGCTAACAAGTAGAATTTGCTGCCGGAGTCTGTGTTTCATGATAGCTACAACCTCGGTGACTTTAAGACAATAGTGAACAAGTAGCTTCTAGGCAAGCGTGCTCCATCTTGGACCACATCATCGCCACCGTCAGATGAGTTGGTGTTCAAGCGCGAGTATATCAATGTTAAAATACGAGTATTTGCTTAATAATAATATTAACATTTTCTTTCTCTAAATTCTTTAGAGTTCTATAAAAGAAGCAACTTATTCACTCTGACCTAAAGATCCACACTTCTTAGTTGTACGTACCGTCAAAGCCAAGCAAAGCTAGTAGGGCTACTAAAATTCAGAGATCTTGAAGTCTTACATTTTGGTGTTACTTTAATGCAAGCAGGGTTCACCGCTCAGGTGAGTAAAAAATTTTATGGTCAAACGCACCTCGTAGCCAAATATACCTCCAGGGTTGCGGGAGTGTTTGGAAAACGAATGGGATTTAGTCAGTAAGACGCTATTATCTGCCAACGACCTTGAGTGGTTAGCTTGCGTGTTCTGTGCTGAGCTCACGTAACGCGTTGTACGTCCACCCAGTAATGGGACTCGCCCATCAAGAAGCGCTGTCCGAAGTTAGATGCATTATTATACATAAAACAACAAGTAGTATACTCATCTCAGCCTTTTAACGTCCCCACTGCTGGGGCACAGGCCTCCTCTTCGTGAGAGGGTGTGGGCCGTAATCCACCACGCGGGCCCAATGCGGATTGGTGAATGTCACATGTCTTCGAATTTTTTGTTCTGGGACATGGCCGGTTTCCTCACGATGTTTTCCTTCACCGTTTTGAGAGCAGTGGTGATGAAATAATTTACACAAAGTAAAGCGCCTGCCTGGGTTTGAACTCACGACCTACAACTTGTAAGTCGCGGATAATACCACTGGGCCACCACTGCTCTCTGTAGTAGTAGTATACTAAAAAGACGTATTAAATTATAAATGATTAAATGATCTTTAAAATGGTGAAGGTTTCATAAACAAAACGCTTTATAGTTTTTGCGTGATACACAATTTACCGCGTTAAACATAACTTTACAAATTACCTACACTATGTTATAAAAATATAATTTAAAAAATATTTACTTAACAAATTACGAAGGAAATTGTTTAGAGAAACATATATTTTTTTCAAAGAAATAAAACTAGTCGTTTAGACGTGATGATCAATTAAAAATCATTAGAAATTTTATAACTACGCCTTAAGAGCCTGACACGACCTCCCACTCCATCCAGAGCGGAAAGAGCTATTTTATGAAATCCAACCCAAAAAAAAACCCAATATTATCTAAAGTTGCACCATCACCAATAAAAAATCAGCAATGTGCGTCCCTTCACTCTCCGCCATATCGTGATGTAAATAAAGTGTTAAAATACCTTTATGTTAAGTATGTAAGGACTGCAGGGATAAGCATGTGTTCGGCACGCACTGGTGGGCCAAGACCGGTTCGTATTATACCCTCTCTTTGGCCACCGCGTGGGTAGAGTTAGCAGAAAAGATAGTTATTGCAAAATGTGGTAATTGATTCTGAATTACTCAGACACATGATTTTACTCATGAGTTTTGCAAAATTACTAGCAGTATAAGCAGTACTTTGTACTCTTCTAACTTTACATATTTCACTTTATCTACATAAAATGAATGGCTAAATATTTTGCTAAGCGCAAAACTCGTGAACGGCTGGAACAACTAGGATGACCTTTTTTTAATCTATTTGTTGAAGTCTCAAGAAGGTTCATAAGAAGAGAAAATATGGAAAATTATACGCTGGTGGAACCTCCAGGCACAACTAGTTATAAGTAAACGTTATGTAGGTTGCTCTGATAGCAAAATACTGTTAGAAAATTAATATCACTGTTCAATACTATTTAATTAAATTCGTTGTCAAAACATTTAAGCAACTGGTATTAACTGGCAATAAGCTTAGAATAGTACCACTATGCCTAACCTAAAATCAGTCTTAGACCCATGATAAGCTCTCCTGCTTTTTAAGGTTCACTACCCGAAGGGTCAAAACGGAGCCCTATTGCTGACACTCGCGTGTTCATCTGTCTTTCTGTCCGTCTGTCTGTCTGCCCATCGTCTGTCACACAGGTTTTACAGCCAAACGGTTGAAGCTACAGTCTTAAAATTATCACAATTTAAGCAAGGGGTTGTTGACCCAAAGCCACACAAATAGTCAAAAATACATTTGGTACGGAACCTTTAATGTGCGAAGTTCGACACGCACTTGGCCGCTCTTTTTCATACTTATCATCAACACTGTGGTTACTATGTAATTCTTATACCAAAGCATCTGGTGGTGTGAATTTTTGGAGAGATGGAGCTAAGGCAAGCTAAAGGAACCTGCACAAGATCGTATGCTCACAGTCACTAAGAGTCCAAGAGCTTCACCCGCCCCGGGGCGGAGGACACCCATAACAATTTTCACACATTTAAAAAGGGAGATAATGATGAGTGACATCATCATTATCCTGCCCTTATCCCAATTTATTTGAGGTCGGCGCAAAATGAATTTTTCTTCTATACTCCTCTGTTAGTCGTCATCTCTGTAGTCACCCCCTTTTTACCCATATCCTCTTTCACACAGTCCATCCATCATTTCTATGGCCTTCCCCTACTCTGATTCGTCATATTGAACTGGGTGAAATAGGTCAGCTTAGCCTGTAGGTATTTTAATGTACGACATTCAAATATGTACGCCAACCACTGCACCAACCGTGCCGTCATTGCAAACTATAATCTATCCCTAGGCTAAATTTCATTATCATAGAATAGTAGGATAATAAACATGTAATAGTATTAGTAAGTATATTACATTAACTTGAAATGCTTACCTACCTTTGCATTAAAGTACGCTAATAATAGGGTATTTTTAACCGACTTCAAAAAAAGGAGGAGGTTCTCAATTCAACTGTATTTTTTTTTTTTTTTATGTGTGTTACATCATAACTTCTTACTACGTGAACCGATTTTGAAGATTTTTTTTATTTGAAAGCTGTTGCTCCACATTTGGTCCCATTTTAATTTCGTGAAGATTTGATGAAGAACTTCGGAGATACACAATGGAACTCTTCAATAAATGATAGCAAGCCTTCCAGAATTGCTGCAATCGCATGTCTGTATATTGTTTTCACCACTTCACAACATTACATCACGCTGATGCGCTCTGAAGTGGTATATAGATTTGTACAGTCACCTTGATACACCCTAATTTCACCAACTATGTTCAAATTCCCTATTTTTGGGGCTATCAACTCGGGCATAGCTTTACTATTATTTTTTTAGTTTTAGAATGGGGTACAACAACTAAAAAGTGAAAAATAAAAACTTTTTTTAAAAAAATTCGGAAGTCGGTGTCAAATAACGAAGAAACCAAACTAGAAACACTGACTTCCGAAATTAAAGTTATTTTGCATTTTTCAGTATTATTTATGGAAGTCGGTTGTATTTTTTTGTAAAATGTTTTTTATTGTCATTTTGTATTGGTTCGGTAAAGCAAACATCACGTATGTTTATTCCAATATTTTTTGTTTATTTAACCGATGGACTAATTCGATTTTTTTAGTAAAATACCCCACTATGCGAACCGTACCAAAACGCAGATCGCAGCCGTATCCGCTAAAATAAAAGCTGAGCAAGGTCTGTGACCTTTAACTGGATTCAATGGGCACGCATAATCATCTCCTCATCAATATCTTAATTACGAACTTATGTGGGAAGTGATCGGTACCATTTCGCCTTTGCAACGGCGCTGATTCACGGAGTTGAGATGTGGCTTTGAGCAGTTTATGGCTCGAAAATGTTTGTTTGACTTTATTTATTTTTTTGTTTTCACTCAGTTTATATAGTAAAGGTACAGTATCTACACCTGCATTTAACAAACAGTTAAATGAAAGGAGAAAAGACTTGTGTATGGATGTGGATGGCTCTATGAGTAGAGGAAGGCCAAAGAAACGATGGATGGACTGTGTGTGGATATGGATAAAAAGGTGGTGACTACAGATATGACGACTAAAAGAAAACTATGAAAGAAAAAGACATGTTGCGCCGACAAGGGCAGGAGAATGATGATTTAACAAATAGCTAAACCATATTATTTTTTTAGTTCGATATGTACATGATTGATTACTAAGTCTTTAAACACCACATGGGGCCAGCAATCTTAATTTCATATTTTTGTGAGTTCTTTAGAGTTTCAGGCGCAGTTGTACGATTTTTAATGGTTTTTAATTTAACATCACGTCTAAACGACTGTCTTATTTCTTTAAAAAAAATATATGTTACTTTTGACAATTTTTTGTCGTAATTTGATCTCAGAATATTTAAAATCATATTTTTAGAACATAGTGTAATTAATTTGTACAATTATGTCTAACTCGGATAAAAAATTGAGAATCACGCAAAAACTATAAATCGTATTTTTATGAAACCTTCACCATTTTACAGATCATTTAATTTTTTATAATTTAGTCTCAGTGTTTTATTTTAATACCTGCTCTTTTATGTGTATTTAATTAATAATGCGTCTAATTTCGGACAGCGCTTCATGATGGGCGAGTCCTATTACTGGGTGGACGTACGACGCGTTACGTGAGCTCAGCACAGAACACGCAAGCTAACCACTCAAGGTCATGTGCAGCTAATAGCGCCTTAAGACCTTCACCCTGCCATTGACGACGCCGATGTGGTGAGTTTTGGTGAAGTTTTGGGCTTGTAAAATTTAAAATACAATCGTACCAGTGGTATTACTACATATTATAAAACAAAGTCCCCCGTCGCGTCTGTACGCGATAAACTCAAAAACTGGTGAAAGGATTTTCATGCGGTTTTCACTAATAGACAGACTGATTCATGAGGAAGGTTTAGATGTATAATTTGTACCCGTGTAAAGCTGGGGCGGGTCGCTAGTAAAGAATAAAAAGACCATCATTGAATTACACACATGAAGTAAGATTCCAGCCATTGCTTATTTTCTGACTAACACAATATGTGGGATTGAGTAGTGATAGCATTTACTTTGATCGGACACATACCTGCTAACTTGGACTGAAGGCCAATTTTTTTTGCATACATTGAGATCATATTGAAAAAACCAATTCGATGATCAGATTCTTCGGTTTTTGACACCGACTTCCGAAATTAAAGTTATTTTGCAATTTTTTTATTTTTTTATTGGAAGTCGGTTCTATTTTTTGAATAAAAGTTTTTTACTATTCTTTTTTTAGTTGTGGTTCCCCATTAAGTTGTGTAAACAATATATAGATAAACGATCGCAATAATCGCGAGTCACTTGCGAGGATAAAGCATTTTTACGTTGTTAAAACAGGTCTCAAAATGTTTCGTATCCAAAGTAGTAGGCAAAAGTGTCAGAAACGGCCGTTTTTGGTACTTTTGCCTACTACTTTGGATACGAAACATTCTAAGACCTGTTTTAACAACGTAAAAATGGTTTATCCTCTTTGTAACAAACGTGAAGTTGGATTTTTTAATATTTATTTTCTGTGCTATGCTACGATTTTTTATTCAATGAGGGCGCCACTGGACCGTTAGTAGACCCTTAAGACGAATCAATTGAATATGTAAAAATTATCAAAATCGGCCCACGCGTTTGGTCTCTAAAGTGCCACAAAGGACAAACATACATACATACATAGGCTGATAAACGCATTTAAAACAAATGTATGGTCAATTTTTAATTCCCATGACCATCACAGGGTAAACAGCACAGAATCAATTGATTGAATAAATATAAATTGCATAAATACGTACTTGACAACCTACAACAGCTAAGTGCCTTATTGTCATTATAAAAAGCGTGTTTTATATAAACATTGCTTCTCATGTAGGTACCGCGAAAGATAAGTAAATTTACTTAACAAAACAGTTATGTTGGATTTTGTCAATATTTTGGTATATTATGTTTGATTACAAACTGTTATTCATTGATGCAAGCAGCAGATACGGTTACTACAAGTGATTTAATCTAAGAAGTCTGAAGCCTATATTCTAAGTCCTTTTAAAGGGAACTTCATCCACTCTAAACGACACAGTCACCATGTAAAAAATAACTCAATAACTATCAACGTATATCAATTGATTGATTTGAGTGGATTAGCGGAAATGACTTAGACTAAAGAGGCACCGCCACAATGTCATTTCTTAGGTTAAATGGTGTAGATAACTAAAAAATATGTATTGATTCTTCAGTTAAATTACCAAAAACTATTGAAAAATATAATTTTGTAAAAAAAAAGAAATATAAATTTAAATTGAATTTTTTTTTTGTTTTATTACATAAACAAAAAATGAAGACTCTAAAGGCAGAGGTGACGTCACACCTGTGTTAAAAATGTATAAATTTTTACTTAAAAGTGACGTAAAAAGTACTCCTGAGCTTTTTTGCAATTTTTTATTGATTTGATAAAGCATAAAAGTCGTGTACAATATTTTTTAATAATGTAATCTAACCTGCGGACTAAATAAAATAAATATTTTTATAGACTGGAATTATCCCTGTACCGAAATCAGTTTTGTGCATCACGGACAAATTTTTACGACCCCACAAGAAACCCTTCGCCTGCTCAGTTTTAAAATTATGGTAATCTCACGCACTTCAAAAGTCCTTGAAGATACAAAACACCAACTATCCACGATCATCTCTGACGTCACCCCACGCACAGACAAACAAACAAAGGGACAAAACTCGATATTTTAACGAGACCCTCGTTTTAAATTTATAATGCCACCTTCTGTATTCAACACTCACTGACTACCAATTTTGCAACGTGAATGTATAAGAGAAGCCGATGCTGCTGACAAACCTGGAGATAAGGACGTATTATGATTGGCTAGGAATTTTCTTTGAGTATTGTGAGTAGGCAGGATAAATTATGATAATAGTTTAAAGAAGGATATAAATAAGTAAAGCGGTTTAATTCTATTAGTTAAAAAGGTAACACGAATGACCTTTAGCAACATATTATAAAATAAAATAAAATAAGCATGAATGCTAGTAATGTTACAATAAGCCAAAAACCATCAAAAAGTAGAGAAACAGCAAAATTGGTTTGGTAAAAGAAATTTCATCGTAAAAAAATATTTAAAAAAAACCTCTCAACCAATAAGAAAGGCCAGCACAGAAATACCAATAACCATCTTGTACACAACCTTCTAAGACCAATCGTTATAATAACATACTCATAGCATAATCAACTTTTTTAACCGACTTAGAAAAAGGTTCTATGTTCGTCTGGATATATGTTTTTTTTTTATGTATGCCCACCGATTTCTCTATCAGTCGCAAACCGATTTTCAAAATTCTTTTTTTATCGTGAAAAACCGAATAAAACGAAAAATACGTATACATAGATGACGTTGTGGTTTTCTCCAATTACGAGTATGTTTAAATTCCACGTTCCGTGTTATCGGGGTTTTTACGAGTAGTTCTGGGATATAACCACTAAAAAGTGAAAAATTAAAAAAAACATTTTTACAAAAAAAACAGTCGACTATAATTTCGGAAAAATAACTTTAATTTCGGAAGTCGGTGTTTGTATTTTTTTTCTTCCTCATTTGACACCGACTTCCGAAATTAAAGTTATTTTTAAAATTTTTGTGTATTTTCTTTTTTGGAAAAAGTTTTTTTTAACGTTTGGCTACTGGGGCACAATTATGCCTAATAGTTGTAGAAGTGAATGGGAATCAAACTCGTAACACCAATAATCACATTTCACAAAGCCGACCTACCATCATTCGGACATTCAATACCCAACGAAGTCAGTTTCATTGTTCGCAACACTGTAAATCACTTGAAGCCCACATCAAATCAGCAGCTAAACCTAGCATTAATCTGCACTAAGTCGCTATAATTCCCCTTAAGAACAACACAGGACACCATAAAAGCGATTGAACTGGCATTTGCGCCTACAAAATGCATAAGCCTCCTTTACAGGCCATTATTGTGCTGAACAAATCATGGTATTACTCAGGACTAGGTGGTAGTGGTGGTTTTGCTTGGTGAATAAAATTGATGATGGAGATTTAATGGCGCTAGATTTAATTTCGGGATGCGTTGGTTTGTGTTGAGCTTGACTGGGCTAATAGAATTAGAGATACGTTCAGAAAAATTGGTTCAATCTCATTTTTTCAATCATTCAATTTGAAATGCAAAGATCATTAAGACGGTGGCGAATTTGTTTCGTCAGTCAATGAAGAAAGTCGCAAAATCTTGTTAACTAACTCAACTATTAAAAAGAAACTTCTTCAAACATATCGCTTCATTCCAACCACATAAAGTTAACCTCCAATACATTTATAAAATCTCGTATATGGCCATATCATACTCACAGACTTATTATTAGTAGCGGTGTCCAAAGCAAGGCCGGCGGCGAACATGCGTACTTATAAATCAAGTTATTCGTTACGCCCCAACGGCATTGTCCTCGCCTTATGCTCGAAAAGAGTAAAAAAGCACAAGACAGCAAAGGAATATATCGAAAATCGAGCACGTCAAAATTTATTCCGATTGAATCGAAAACGAATTCGGATGCGCTGGCGCACGGTAATGCTGCAGGGATTTTTGATTGTCTGGCGTTTTTGGAAGGACTACTTATCGTTTTAAATTTTTGAATAGGTTGGAGGGAAAGTTGGAAGAGCAGGAAAGGAGGTTGATTATATCGAAAGTAGCTGTACTTTTTGATGATGAATTGTCCATTAATGGACGATTCATCATCAAAAAGGACAGCTACTTTATCTGGCACTACAGCAACTTAATCAACGCAGGTGTGGGCCGCAGGAGTCCACTAGATACGAGAAGCACTGTGTACTTGCCAATGTGGTATCTTTTGGGAAAGGCCCATTTCTAGCAGTATACGTCTTTTGGCTCGGATTTTGATGGTTATGATGACGAATGGCATATCGTTGCTGAATAAACGATTGTTGGACCTCAGAATCTACGATGAGTCTTATTGTTACTTACGTTTCGATCTAGACAAGTGAGTCTTGCAATCTTTTATTACATAATGGTATTCTTGTCTCCTGTAGATACCAAATAAGATACAGCTTCCTTTTCCTTCCTGGCATTACTGGCGTATGTTCCAATTTTGCCAAAATCCTCTGCATTAGCTCGATCGTCTGCTGCAATTCAAGAGTAACAGTAATAATAACTACTTACTCCCAGACAAAATCAAGATCCTCGTTAGTAACTCCTTAAATACTTGAAACGTACCAGTTAAAAGTACCTGCATCGTTACGCCACATCAAATGGGAACAAGCAGGAGCCGTGTCGATCAGAACAATGGGAAGTATCGATGGCACTTGTCAAAAATAAAAATGTTCCGACTAACCGCCGGGAACGATAACTCTTTGTTCACTTATTTGGGTTCATGTATGGGGAATGAGTGAATTTTTGGCGATTCTTTTTGGTTTTAATAATAATATTTTGGAGAATGCGCAGATTTATTTTTGCGAGAGATATGTACTTAATCTCGTTACTGCACGAATTTTAAAGCGAGACTGTTATATTTTTTGACCATGGCAATAGAAGAAGAGTAACCTGTATTATAATTGTGTCAGCTTGGATTTTTTTTAATCAATCACGGGTCTGTGGCAAATCGGATTTGGATAAATTAGACACTTAAATAAACCATGCCCTGGACCTAATCTTGGACTTAGTTTACCAGAGTGCCCGTTTGTACTACCGGAACAAAACTTATTTCTATGTCTACTAAGTTCTGCCCAGGGGTCGTGGATAAATTCGAAACTGAGTTACCGCGCCCTTGGGCACTCAGGCAGAGAAGGAACAGGTGTGGATTTTAGTCAGTAAAAGTTTGACACGCCGTTCCACTCCACCCAGAGTGGGAGAAGTCATTGGATGATTTCCCAAACATACAAAAAAAAATATGGTACTGATTCTCTTGTTCAATAACTAAACTAAAATTAGAGAATCGCTATCTTTTACTAAAAGGCAGTGCGAGAAAAGGGCGGCTATAGCTATTAACTAAGTAAGAGATGTCAAACTAGTTTACGCCTTGCGCTTCACCGTATACAAATTAAGGGTATGGAAATATTAGATTAACTAAATTTGATAGCTCTAATTTACTTCCGTCTCTTTCTTGTTTTATTAGAGAGAAATAGAGAGGAATAGCCTAAATTAAGTTTAGTTTGTGCACAACAGAATCCGTAGCAATGTCTAATAAGTTAGAAAGATAACTTCTAATTTTTATGCAAGTAAGGCTGCTGGCAGATTGTAGTTACATTTCAAAGTTAGGTTCCCTTAGAATTTGTGGAAAATCAATTCTTGAATTTTATCGAAATGAAGTTCTATGATAGCACAGTGCTATGCTCTGAGTTCTTTTGCGTGATCGAATCAGGAATGATGATAGCAGAATTTTTTGTAGTAGGTATTAAATGAAGCGTTATCTCGTTAAAACATTTCAAATTCTTTACACACCACAGTCTAGCAGAAAACAACAAGACTGCAAGGACTGGATATAATAATGATTACACAGAACAATAGAGTATCAATGACTTCATAAAAAAAATATTGAAACTTCGCTACCAAACACGATATAAAGGCTTTGTTCAGGTTTGAGCGAAAGAATTCATTTTAGCCTTCGAATGATTGATGAAAAAATTTAAAAGTACTTTTTTTTAAACCAAGCTTTTTTTGCATGTTCTAATGCAAAGTACTCATGATAACTGAACACAGTAAGCCCAAATTCAACTTTCCTAGCATTTGCAATCAGGGAGTTGCAGTCCCAAAATTCTCTGCCCGGGGGTTGAGGATAAATTCTGCCCGGGGGTTGAGGATAAATTCGAAACAGAGTTACCTCGCCCCTGGGCACTCAGGGCATTAAGGAACAGGGGTGGGTTTTAGTCAGTAAGAGTCTGACACGCCCTCCCGCTCCTCCCAGAGCGGGAGAAGTCATTGGATGATTTCCCACCCCACAAAAAAAAAAAAGGTGTGTGTGCGATTCACACACGATAGAAGTGAAACTTCATGTGGGCAAAGATGGGCAAAGATGGTCAAAAGGTGGCCAAAGGTGAGCAAAAAGTTAGCCAAAGGTGAGCAAAAGTTGGTTAAAAGTTTGCAATTGGTGGTCAAAGTTGGGCAAAGATGGGCAAAGATGGTCAAAAGGTGGCCAAAGGTGAGCAAAAGTTGGTCAATGGTTTGCAATTGGTGGTCAAAGGTGAGCAATAGGTGGTCAAAGGTGAGCAAAAGGTGAGCAATCGGTGGTCAAAGGTGGTCAAAGGTGGGAAAAGATTGTCAAAAGGTGGCCAAAGGTGAGCAATAGTTGTCTAAAGTTGATGATCGGTAGCGAAGTGATGGGACCCCAGGCCCCGAGTCGCGCGCACCCTCTCCTCTCGCCGTCATCTGCTCTCTCGCTCTTTTGTATTTGTGTCTCTTACCTGTCGTTTTTTCCGTTGCATCCGGTTTGAAATCACAACGATTCTAAAGAAGTTTCACTTCAAAAAAGTCCCAAAAATCTGTCACCATTATCAGATCAGCTCGACGGGTGTAGGTATATTGCATAACATTGAATTGCCACCGGACTTACATGCCCGGGCCTGCAGACGGCGAGTAATGGGTAGCTCGCCGTCCGATCAGCACCAGGCCCGAGAGCCGACGGCGCGTTGTGTTAAGACCAAGAGTCGCTGGATGTGGTGCATTTATGAAGTAACGTACTCTATTAGTAATAGATTAGCAAAATATAAGAACTAAAATTGTAAGTAAAAAATTATTGATTATATTTTATTTTACACGTAGAGCAATGGTGTTAAATAGCATCCAATAACTAATATTTTGTCTTAAAAATAATAATAGTGCCTAAGGAATTTCTTAAAGGGATTATCTGCCATTGCTGGGCTTAATCCCACACTGGATCCCAACAACACATTACGAAGTACCAAGCTAATCCGAATAATCGACTATTTTGCTTGACATAACAAATCTTTCCACCCACACTTACACGCTTATACAACAAACACGCAATACGTTACTATTTTCTCTTTCAATAATACAATTTCAGAGCTAATCTCAATGCCAAAACTGCAAACTATGTAGGACCCGACCTTATTAGGGCAAGGATGGCTTGAACATTATAGCGATTACATGACCAAATTTCCATGACCTCTAAAACTCCGAAGAATTTGTGGACCTCAATGTAATTGCCACTTATGTTTGGAGATCTCAGGGGTCTCCGTGCATTGGCGGTGTTACAGGAATAAAATATGGCCGATATAGGAGTGGATAGGCGACAACAATGGACGTTCGGAATTTAAAATTGCGCGTAAAATTTAGGGCTGCGCGTGCACAAGGCGATGTCATTTTTTCCT
The DNA here is from genome assembly GCA_951329385.1 of Polia nebulosa. Taxonomy (NCBI): domain Eukaryota; kingdom Metazoa; phylum Arthropoda; class Insecta; order Lepidoptera; family Noctuidae; genus Polia; species Polia nebulosa. The sequence goes on from OX589602.1 coordinate 26,727,750, forward strand.
TTTTCTTAAGAGAATTTTAAATTGATCAGGTTGTGGTAAACTAAGTGCACCTTGCGAATTGGGAAATATCTGTTTTGCCAGAAATTGGTAAATTCTGTGTGCTAACTAAAATGTTGTCAGTCTTATCGCTAACTTGAGAGTAGGTATTGAGAAATAAACATTGCATCCCAACTATTGTAAGTATTTAGAAACTTTAAAAAAATACTAGTATTTCTTGCGACTTTGCTCCCATGGAATACGCACCCACCGAACCTGACAATTGTCCCGAGACAAAAAGTATCCTACGGTACTCAGGGATTCTGGTTATATCGAGTGTAAAAGACAGTTTTCGAAGCCGAAAGCCATGTATTCTACCCATTATTTGGATCAATTTTTTCTTCTAGACCATACCTGGGAATTCACTGGTTCTGGAGATATTGAAGGGCAAAGTTGCATACTTTTTTAAATTTTTTACGAAAATGAATTCCAAGTGTTATTACTAAACTTTTTTCCAAACAAACATTACCTGAATTTTTGATAATTATTTTTCAAAATTTCGAAATTACGCTTTTTGCAGTTACAACAACGCAATGAATATCAAACGTATCCGACAAGTATCTACTTGGCTTAGAGCTAAGGGGCGGGGCTTAACTCCACTTGCCTGGGTTCGCGTTTCATTGCGCGCAACAAAAAATAGTTTTTTTTTCAGACCTAAAAATAAAAGTCTTTTCCCAGCAATAATTTTTGTGCCAAGCTACTTTGTTAGACGTACAGTATGCATAGTTAACGGCTTTGTGATCTGTCTTTTTACACCGTGTATACCTAGTACTTTCTACCAATGACACAGAACATTTGCACTAGCTTCTTTTATAAGTGATCATGTAGGCCTATAGAATATGATACCAGAATCGCCAAACAAAAACTATTTTCTGATTAAGTAAAATTTGTGGGGTTGAGTAGTGCTAGTATTTTACACGTACGCATACATAGCTAGCCTGGGCTGCTAAGTAATGTTTGGTGGCTCTGGGATCTTACTCTACAATGTGACCTAAAAACATTTTCAATAAACAGATTTTTCAAAATAGTTCCGTAGCTCCTACAATACTTTTTTTTAGAAAAAGTAAATGAGGCACCGATTCTTTCGGGTGAAGTTTTTTTTTGTTTGACTTTAATCTATGGCTTTCAATAAACTTGTAATATTTGTAACTGTAAAGTTCAATAAATTACTGTGTTTCATTTATTTATCAATCATAAATTGCAAAGAAAGACATTAAAATACAAACAAAAACAACGCAACTTCTTCCAATACCCATTGCTCACAATCCTTTCATTACTCAAATCTATAGACAACTCCGGCAGCACTTTTAAAAGCAAAACGGATCACCTTTGTGTTTCCAACTGAGCTTCGTTCCATCATCAGTCTTGCCAGCCAGTAATTACTGAAATGGATATTATTGGCTTCTACGCAACTTGCTATAAATCACTTGGAATCTATGGCGTTGCATCAATGGTTTTGGAAAATGGTTCTCGTGTGTTCTGGATTTAAGTTGGTGGAAGTTTTTTAACGGTTATTGTAATATAATATTTTTTTTAGAAATTTTTGTGTGAAACTAAGGATAGAGGACGGTAACTTTTTCTGATAACCTCTTTTCAAAATCATTTATCTGCCTTGTTGTTCGTTCGTCAGTTTTGATGTTTACGAGTTATCTAATCGTTACAAAATAATACATCAACTTTTATAGTTGATAATAGGTGATTGTTTCATCTCGTAAGGAGTAACAACTCAGTTACTATGCTGACGAGATCAGATAGCCAGTCGGTATATTATGCAAAATACTGGTATTCAGCTACCGCTTCAGAAAGCTGACCTTAACATAGATTGGAAAACTTAGGTACTCGTATATTGACGAAAATATGCATAATGTTCTTCCATTCAAGATGAGTTATCAACATTTGTAAAAACTACAAACTTATTAAAATTTTAATGTAAGAATGAGGTATGTGCTTATCACAATCATCAGCATCAATGTCACCGACACAAATCAATTCCCAATCCAGTCAGTTTTAAATCCTCAATGGACCCTCATCAGAAACCATTATCCCTCATAGTTTTCGTTTTAAATATCTGCTAATACAATTCCTTTGCAAAATGATCGATAGTTGCCATTTCAAGTAGCTCCCCTTTTAATTTATTATCCTGCACTTTATCTTCTGCTACAACATTTTCGACTTTGACTCTTTTGAAGTAAAGTACATTTTCACTGAGACGATCAGAGAGATTTCTTCACTTGGACATTGTGACAACTCTATGGATGATCTGTCAATACGGAGACTGTAGAATTTATCTTAGTTTGAAGTATATGTCTGTGGCGAGGTGAAATTGCTTTGGTTATTATCGGAGTTCTTTAAAAATGTGTTGGAATGTTGAAAGTATTTTAGTTTGTGTTGTTTTTTTGGAAGCAGTTTTTTAGAGATAGAAAAAAATATACCTACATAAGAAAGACTTTTAGTCAGCCAAACTAGGTGAGACAACTGATGATTTGTAAGCCATCAAAAATGATCTTAAGTTGTTGATTTCACGTTACTGTATTAAATATAAACCTTTGGGTAAACGAGAACAGTGTAGTGATAGCGATACCTTTCTATCAGAGACATACGCTAAATATGTTTTACTGCATTCCGTTTTAAAAATGTTGTTTTATTGTACCAGCCCTATACAAAAATGTAAGTATAAGTACAAGCAATTGGTATCGTAGTCTAATGTTAGTTGTCCCTCGTTATGAGTCGCCGGCGCAAATCTAGGATTGCGTCTGCGCATCTCACAGACGCCGACGCGAATTGCTGTGTACGACACTTAGTAATGGCTGTCTGTTTTATGTTATTGATATTTTTAGAGAATTTCTGTTTGGTTTAAACTAGACTGTTGTAAGAATCAAGATTCTGAATTGTGAATTTTGATAATGAACTTATCAAACTCTACTTCAATGCGAATTATGTTTTCAGACTAATGTAGATGCAACTTTATTCAGAAATTGGGGGTGTGTCATTTCAGTCTTAAATTCTACTGCCAAATAGGATTGTTGCATTGTTTGATCAAGTTCAAAGCTGTGGGTGCTAATGAAAATATATCAAGCTAAACACATGTATGTATATCCTTACTTGCAGCAATAGTCTCTTTTCGTAATTTGTCACTAAGGCTCTCCTATATATGTATATACGTATATCATTTTCATTTCATTTCTCATAGCAATTCAGGGCCAATCAAATCTTGTAAAAATCAAATGACAACTAAAATACTGAGTGTGTTTTGTTTCACTTTGTTTTTCATCTAATTAATCATTTGTTAACAAGTATAAAATGAAACCTTTCGACATCTTACTTATCTCCTGATCGCTTATTGACTCTGACTCACCATACATTTCTTGGTTCAATGCAATAATTACCTTGCAGAGGCGGATTAGTGATTGCAGTATGATGTCAGTATTGGGTTCGACCATAGAGCAAGAAATTGTTAACTGACTATATACGCCATGACTGAATATTTTTACCAGCACAATGTGTGCTCAGCACAAGGTCCTGCCTAGCTATGTCAGAAATGTCACGGGTTGTCAATTTCTATGGCGCCATTGCACGGTAGGTTTTGCTGTCAGTTTTACCACTCTCAAGTTTGTGAGTGACAGATAAACGATAGGTTATCTCTAATGCAGTCACTGATATTTGCATGAAACTATCTCGATACTACCGCACATGTGAACCCAGCGCTACTGGCTGGTTAGACTGTTCGATTTTTGAATGATGAATTAGAAAAGGAAAATAAAAAAATTCTAGAGTGATTCCGTAGTAGCCCGTTGAAAAGGGCGCATGTTTGTGTTAGCTAAAAATATAAGAGTTTTACAGTGTGGACAATTGACAATTCTGTCTCTAGCAGCAGCCGCCGAGGCGTCTCAATGCTCTGTGGGTTCGACTGGTACAGTCAGGTCCACTAGTCTCCTGTCGCAATACTTATCATGACCTCGTCGGATACACTGTCGAAACCAAAGGTTCGTTTGACTAAATAGTAGTGTTCATTAGTTTTGCAACGTTCTTTCTTTCTTAATATATACCTACAAATTTGCAATTACATGCACACAGAAAAGCCCTAATCCTAGAAAATAAAAAGTTTTGTCATTACGAAACTAGTCGTGATGAAAATTTGAGTATGAATGTGGAAGAAATCAATCTGCCTAACGTTTTCTCAACTATCTTGGGCTTTCAGTCTAACCGGATGAAGCTGAATACTAGTAAATTTACTTGGAGCGACTACCTATCTGACCTTCACAACCCAGTTACTGGGTAATACGATACCCCTTGGTAAGACTGGTTGTCAGACTTTTGAGCTTCTGACGGCCAGTAACGACTGTCAAAGATCCACGATTGACAGCCGGGGCTTAACGTGCTTTCCGAGGCACGGAGGAGTCTCGGTATGTAAAGATGGTCACCCATTCTTGGAACAATCCCGGCAAGCGTAGCTTAACCTGATGGATTGACCCATTCGGCTGTTATTACTTTAGCCACGAGCTCCTCCTCCTTCTCCTCATGAATGTGGAAGAAATATTGATTGCAAAACAAGGTTATTAGAGCCAACGTATCATGTTACATTGTTGATAAAACAATGTATTTTTGATTTATTTATATTATTTGAGATACTCGTAGAACAAGATAATCTAACATAATATAAATTCATAGCATTATAAAATACACGGTGGTCGATGGGACCAAAATGTTTTGGAATAGCGACCGCGTACCGGAAGACACAATGTTGTAAGGTGGACCGTTAACCTGGTGAGGGTTGTGAGTAGCCGATGGATACGAGACGTATAGAATCGGTCGTTGTGGCGAGACTTGGGGAGGTATGTCCAGCAGTGGACGCCTTTCGGCTGAACTGATGATGATAAAATAAATAAAGTTCAGTATAACATACCTCATACATAAATACATACTATAACACATAAAGAACTTTTATTAGTGGTTCCAACTACAAAGTAACGTGTCATAATGAAAATATATTGTTTAGAAATTTTCTAAACTAAACTGTGGCGTGCACCGAGGATTCTGGATCAGAAGTTAATTTCAAAACTTTAATACTTCTAAAAGAAGTAAACGTCGGGGTTGATCAACTATGTTCCCTTGAAGTTTATCTAAAATTAACTATCTAGCGTTAGTGCTTTTCTGACGCTGTGCTAGAGCTAGCTCAGGTATTTTTAATTTTAGATTGAGGTTTTAAAGAAAGTAGAACGATATTATTTTTGCGGACTAGAGTGGCTATGCTTTTTGCTATTCTACAAAATAAACTCAATTTAACTTGATATTCGACGCAACCGGAACGGCGTAGAGATGTAAGGACCGTAAAATAGTACTGGTATATTGTATTTTAGATAGTATAACAATTGTATTTGCAATAAAAAAAATACTACTTCCACAAGGTGGAGACCAAAATCCTGTTAATACCATATTAATATAAGTGTGAAAGGCTGTATGGATCTTTTGTCACTCTTTCACGCAAAAACTGCTGATAGGATTTTGATGAAACTTTACAGTAATAAGGCGTATACATCAGAATAATATCAGTTAATTTGCCTAGCCTTTTCTCAACTATCTTGGGGTCGGCTTCCAGTCTAACCGGATGCAGCTGAATACCAGCATTTTACATGGAGCGACTGCCTATCTGACCTCCACAACCCAGTTACTGGGTAATACAATACCCCTTGGTAAGACTGGATGTCAGATTTTCGGGCTTCTGACGTCACGTAATGACTGTCAAATATCAACGATTGACAGCCGGGATCAAGGGCTTAACGTGCTTTCCGAGGCACGACGGAGTCTTGGTATGTAAAGATGGTCACCCATTCACGGACCAACCCCGACAAGCGTAGCTTAACCTGGGCCTGCAGTCTCGACATTGATAGAGATTGCTACGTCCTAACGATCGGTCGCTACGTCCATACGATCCGATCATTAATTGTTACAGGGGGTAAAAATAATCATAAAAATTTAAAAAAAATATCAGTTGTCATGAAAAATAGTGCTTGCAAGTTAAAATTTACGGCCGTCTCTGTACATATTTCAAGAAAATCAATTATTTTTCCGACGTAGCGACCGATCGTTACGACGTAGCGATCGCTAAATTACCTGCCGTTTAAAAACTCCCTCATTTGTGAGGAAAAATTTTAGATCTTAAAAACTAATTTATTTTTTACATGAAAAATTATAATTTATAAATTTTAATGAATATATTTACCGCTTGAAACAATTAAATTAACTTGTCAAAATATTAAAGGACATAAAAATTTGCTTCCTTTCAACATTATATTTTTAGCGACCGATTGTTAGGACATAGCGATCGGTATCAATGTCGAGACTGCAGGCCCAGGAGCGGCTGCAGTCTCGACATTGATAGCGATCGCTACGTCCTAACGATCGGTCGCTACGTCCTTTTTAATTGTTACAAGCGGTAAAAATAATAATTAAAATTTAAAAAAAATATATCAGTTTTCATGAAAAATAGTGCTTGCAAGTTAAAATTTACGCCGTCCCTGTACATATTTCAAAACAATCAATTATTTTTTCGACGTAGCGACCGGTCGTTAGGACGTAGCGATCGCTATCAATGACGAGACTGCTGGGCCAGGCCCAGATGGATCGACCTGTGCGGCAGTAAGCTAAAGTACCAAAAACGGCCGTTTTTGACAAAGGCTTACTACTTTGGATACGAAACATTGTGAGTCCTGATTTAACAACGTTAAAATACCTTATCTCAATTGTTATAAACGCAACAAACTTTAATCTTTATTTTATATGTTAAGATACCATTTTTTATTCAATGAGGGTGCCACTTATGCGGAGGTAGGCCCTCAACCAATATTATAGTTACCTAACTAGTCTAACTACAGACTGACGAGAGCAAACAAGTATGTTACTACAGCCATTTAAATGACGTCGGCATTACCCTTTGACTGCTAGCGCGGAGACTGTGACTGACGGTGATGTCATTGGCAAAGTGCTGGTAGCGTTTGTTGTTAGGTAGTAGGTACCTGCTTTGGAGTACGTCGCTACTCGCTACTAATACGGTTTAAAATTCTTTATTTCTCAAAAATTACAAATCACTTACGAAGAGAAATAAAATATAAAACAAAACTTAAATAATTACATATGCGCATAGACGGTATTCTTAAATTTTTAGATTGGTAGGATTCGTGTTAAACGGGTAACAATTTTGAGAAGATAAAGGGGACGGCTTACATGGAGTGGGTACGATAATAATGTTGGAATCAGACACATTAACTTTTTTGTATGTTTTTGAAAATATGTTGTTTAACAATACACTGTATTAACCCTGCAGTGGGCAGGGCACATTGCTCGTAGAACAAATGGTCGATGGGGCGAAAAGTTCTAAAGTGGCGAGCACATACCGGAAGACGCAGCGTTGGAAGGCTTCCCACAAGGTGGACCGATGTGCTGATGAGGGTCGCGTGTGCCGATGGATGCGAGACTCACTGGACCGGTCGTTGTGGTGACACTTGGGGGAGACTTACATCCAGCAGTGAACGGCTTTCGGCTGAAATGAAAATAATGATGATGAACCCTGCCTTTGTTTACTCGTAGCATCTACCACTGGTTGAGGTACCGGATTCGCTGCGTGTACTCATGTAAATTATTATTTATTATAAAGCAGAGATTATTTTCTTTTTGATTTTGAATCTGAACTTTGGAACGAATTTTCAAGAATTTGTCAGACTGTAAGATTCTTTCGCATGCCACCCGTGCAATGCTAGTATTAGCATGAAGAAGTATTTACTGGCACGTTTAAATACAAACGGGACGAATTTCCTCTTTTTCTCAATACCACGCATCAAGGAAGGCACGCAATTAGGAAGCAAAATTATTAAGGAGCTCGTTTTTACGTTTTTTTTTTGCCCAACTCCGTTTATGTTTATACATACAAGCATTGAGTTGAAGAATGATTTAACCCAACAGAATAGCAGTTGAATAATAAAAGAAAAATTTCTCAAAAGTGTTTATGCGGCGTCTCACCTCCCATCTGCGGCGCAAGATGGGAGGTATAAGCCATAAGGTCCTCACATGTTCCTTATGGCTATGTCAGCAAATTCTGTTGCCATCACTAAATACAGGGTCAAACATTATATTAAAAGACTAAAGCCATCGACACGCTAAGATAAAGAAATGCTATTAAAAACTTTTCATTGTACAATATCGGAACTTCTATAGGTACAAAGTTAGAAACGAATTATAAACACTTCAAACAAAATTTTAATATATTTTGCACTGATCCTTGTGCAAATAATAACTAAACCATAATATCTTTAATATTAACCGTATATTTGAGCAGTATACCGTCTTTATTATGACACAGTCGGTAAATTACCGCAGCCACATAATATTAACGCGCTGCGTGCTTCAGATAGCTCGAGGAATTACTCAATACGCTGAAGATACAGTATATGATGGGGATTCAGATAAAAAGATATTGTTTATAAAAAATTCGCTAGTAACGATTGATCCTTAGTCATGAGCAGTGAGCACGACATTCATAAGTAATAGGCCTTTGAAACATAAAATTATAGTTTCAACTTATTTCATACGATTGAATAAACAATTTGATGGTAAGCGATGATGTAGTGCACACTTGCCTAGAGCTAGCCCCCCAGGTTGCAGTTATCAGGAAACAGCACAATGATAGTGTACGCACAATGATAGTGTTCCCAAAACGTATTAAATACATTAATTAACTCACACTTTTTTCCCATAAATAAATACATTAGAAACTACAGCACGCCACCTGCTATCATCCTTATATACTACTTTTCTTCGATGACTTTCATAAATTTAGTCATTGCTATTAACATTAAATTCACTGGTTCACTGTTTTTCCTAAACCTGCAACAGCTTTGCAATGGTTGTTGATAATAATAAGCACACAAAGTTATCCTAAAAAAAGAACAACAAGAAATTCACTCCCAATTTTAACAAAATAGTTCACGCTCAGACATTCTCTTCGAAAACACGAGTTTCAAACGCGAGCAAGCTGTGTCCTGCTGCCGTATTAGTTGTGAGCCAGCACCCTTTTCTAATATTAAGTCCAGGAGCTACACACTCACGCCATCTTGCGTGACGACGCCGCAATTACATATGGGTTTTATCCGAAATAGTTCAGGAGTTTGTATTTGGGATTTCGGTTAGATTTTGATTGATTTAAGTTTTGTTCTTATTTCGGTTTATTGGGTGTCAAATTAGTGAGTAAATGAATCAGAGTATTAGTTACAAGGTAAATAAAATAATTCCTAACAGTACTCATGCTGAAACTAGTAGTTTCGGTGTTCAAATAACTTTAAAAATATATTTTTAAATTAAAAAAAAAATATACAAAAAATACGTTTTTGATACGCACAACGCCTTTTCATTTGTATTGTCGCACGGTATAGTTTGAAAAACTTATTTTTTTAATTTTCCGATTTACACCACAAAAGTGACCATATTCCAAAACGATTTCTTTACGTTATACGTCCATGTTTGGGTTACAGATATTCATGTGTGTACCAAAATTCAACTCAATCGGATCAGTAGATTTAGAGAAAATTAGCTGTGACAAACAGACAGACATACCCACGAGTGATCCTATAAGGGTTCCGTTTTGTCATTCGGACGTGTGGAACCCTAAAAATATAGAACAGGAAAATGAAAAACATCACGGTTCGTTCTAGACAGGCAATTACTACTTTGTTTACAGAAACTCTTTTATAATTAGAAGAAAAACTCATGAAAATACTTCTCGCTAGTATCTACCACCAAAACACACACCATATACTACATACTCTGAATAAATATTTCAACTGGAAGTGTCTCAGTGTTGACTCGGGGCTAAAATGTTAGCGATCAGCCGATTGCTGTTTTAAGATCTTATGTAAATAACTTCGTTCGGAGGCACAAGTTTGTCGTGCTACCGTCGATCTTGGTATTCGTGGGGATTTAAGAAATGGGGGAGGTGGTATTGATTTTCATATATGAATTCCTGGAGATTAAAATTTAATTTGTTTCGGAATGTTTATTTGCGAGGGGGGACTTGCTGAGGTGTAAGGCCGGGACTCCACCAAAGCGGAGATGTGTGCGGTGTGCTGTGTGCTGTGCGAGAACAACCAATAGAAGAAGCTGACCGGAGAGTAGATGTGTGAATAACACAATTCTATAGGTTGTTCTCGCACAGCACACCGCACACATCTCCGCTTTGGTGGAGTCTCGGCCTTAGAGTTAGGAAGTGTTAGATGAGGTTTTAAATCCTAGAGCAATTTTTGCCCGTGAAAAGATTATTACTTAAAACACTGACTGAACAAATCTGCATCTGTCTAGCCTTTTCCCAACTATCTTAGGGTCAGCTTCCAGTCTAACCGCACGCAGCTGAATACCAGTATTTTACATGAAGCGACTGCCTATCTGACCTCCACAACCCAGTTACTGGGTAAAATACCCCTTGGTAAGACTGGTTATCAGACTTTTGGGCTTCTGACGACCAGTAACGACTGTCAAAGATCCACGATTGACAGCTGGGACCAACGGTCAAACGGCTTGTTAGGTCGGTAGCTGAGGGTATACAGGGAAACAACCTGTTGGAGACGCTAAATAGTTACGAGCATTTATTTGATAATACTAACTACTTTTATACATACTTTTTACAAATTATGATAGCAGGCACTATGTGAATTAATGAGCCAATCACAGCACAACACGAATTTGTTCTGTGGTTCACAAAACTCACGACAGGGAGCGCCCGCACAGAGGTGGCGGTAGCTAGGGCTCCGCAGTCGGTCACTCGGCCGGGCAGGGTATATGTAAATATGCTGCTACATGCTTTTCGAGGCACGGAGGAGTCTCGGTAAGTATATAAAGATGGTCACCCATCCATGGACCAACCCTGGCAAGCGTAGCTTAACCTGATGGCTCGACCCGAGAGCCTGTTATTACTTTTGCGGTTTGCCACGAGCTCTTCTTAAAAAAAACACATAGTATTTATGACATTTAAAGTTGTGTTTTTGATGAGAAAGTAAGAAAGAAAACATTTATTTGGCGACAATCACCGGATAAAGTCAGATTAGTTAGTAGTTTATATGTATAATAAGGTATTAAAACATTCATGTGAATCTGTTATAAACATCGCGTACGGCTAAGTTTTAATAACGGTATATAGTAAATATATTTATAAATCATACTGACGTTTTTATTTATTTCGACATTAAATTACAGGTCCGGATTAATATTTTATAACAATTACTGTTCATATTTATTTATATTGTACCTACTGGGCCCGCGATGACCTCCGGTGAACTTAGGAAATCAGCTGAGCAGAGAGCTTCTTGTAATTTTATTTACATTGCGTTTTTTTTTGCGAAAAAAGCGAACTTATTATTTTTTTAATTAAAAATGTCATTGAGGTAGATAGGTATAACGATTATAATTATACAGTTTAATGTAAAAAAACACGCAGATTTTTTTAAAAAATTAGGAAAAAGCCGACGAAAAATTCCAACGCTAGGTGGTCCAGAATCATGTACTGCACTCACTGGTACACGTATGTGCGTTTATGTACCTTACACCCTGTATACATTCTAGACTGCTCATTGCTGCATTAAATTCAGATGATTTTGCTTTAACAGTAATTTCAATAATCGATAAAACATATTCAATGAAATCAATACAGTACCACCGTTATCTAGCATACCACATCCAAACCCCACATTCCCTGGAAACCTCTTGAAAAATCGATGCCACCAGTACCGGCGCCTTTTCCGTGTTTATCTTAGAATATTTTTGCAGATTTATAGAGTAATCTTCGGTCTGTATTGCTCACTCTTTGGTTTAAGATAAGTGAGATGTTAGGACCAGGGAACGCCATAGTTTGCCCGATATTACGGCGCTGTATATAGCGTGGAGGTATTTTAAACAAGGCTTGTGAGAATGAATGGTTTGTATGGCTGATAGCGGTTTGTTTACTTTACTTGAAGGTAGAAACATGATGTATTTTCTTCAAGTAAAGATTTCTGCTAAAAGTTGATTACTCTATGACGAAGATTTAGGTACCAGTTTTTTTAACGGTTCTACAGAAAATTTGGCACTCTTAAGATTTCGGAAATCCTCAAAGACTTTTACATGAAAAGGTTTGATTATTTCTAAGGACTAGGTTATAAAGTGTATGTATGTTAAAAAAGGATTTTTTATCATCCAATTTAGTTACTGCCAATATTTTTTTAAGTAATCAGGTAAACATTGAGCTGTGGGGGGACCCAGTGGTAAAAGGCCACTACTTACAAGTTGTAGTTCGTGAGTTCAAACCTAGGCAGGCGCTTTACTTTGTATAAATTATTTCAAAACCACTGCTCTCAAAACGGTGAAGAAAAACATCTAGAGGAAACCAGCATATCCTAGAACCAAAAATTCAAAAGACATGTGACATCCACCAACCCGCATAGGAGCCCGTGTGGTAGATTACGACCCACACCCTCTCACAGAGAGGAGGCCAGTGCCCCAGCAGTGGGGACATTAAAAGGCTGATGATGATAATGCTGATGATCAGGTAAACATTACCCACCTTCTGGCGCAGTCAGATAAAAAAAAACTTACTCAGAAGAATACAGATCGAGTAGGTATATATAGCACAAAACATTTCTAAAGGTCAAGTATGTTCAATCCCACCCCAGCACTCTGCTCAAAACCCATCCAGTAAATTTTCACTATCTTCTAAAAACAATCGCATGGCAGATATTGCCTCATTTGAATTTAATTATCCCCCAGTGTTTATATAATAGACATAGCACTAAGATTTTATTCGGCTTCTTAACTCGTGTGGGTAGTTATAAATGAACCCGTTTGTGCAGTTAAGCGAATGTAATTTCGTGTGTAATGGCGCGAGGTAATTTTTAGGGTTTATATACCCGCTCCTTGGTAATGAGTAAGGATTGTATTCTGATTTTGACTTGCGTGCGCGTGTTGATTTAAATGTGTGGTTGGATTTTGAATTTCTTTTGAACGAGTTTAACTTTTGTTGTTTTTTTGTCATCAGATGACTTCTTCCACTCTGGGTGAAGCGGGGGGAGTGTTAGACTCATGCTGAATAAAACACACTCGTGTTCTTTCATTTGCGCTTTGGGATCCAGGACCCAGAAGGCTCGGTTACAGAAATAAAAATTATTTTCGATGAAAAACTAACGTAATTAACGAAAGTCAAGCCACCCAGAGCGGGAGAAGTCATTGGAGGATTTCCCACCCCCCAACAAAAAAAAAGTGATGCGATAATAATCACAGAAGTTCCCGCTCTTATTTAACAACTTGTTCGAGAAACTGAGCCTAAGACTTTTTGAAAACCAACTTACTGGTTTTAAATTCTGATCAACTTTCTTCACGACATTTTTTTTTCTTTTTGTATTAGTAGGTACATAACGTAGCCCCACATTAGGAGTTACTCCTGTATCGTTGGTGCGTTTATAAACATTTAAACTTACATACACAAGACACCCAGACCCGGAACAACTATCTGTAGACCATACAAATATTTGTTCCGTGCGGGGATCGAACCCGCGACTCGCAGCGCAGTAGCCAAACGCAAAAGATCCAAGATGTTGATGAGCATTGCAATAGGTATCCTCTAAAATAAAACTGCACCTATTGAGCACCATGTTCGCAACCATTTGTACAGCCAAAACCAAAAAAAAATCGAGACATGACCAACCATTCAGCGGAACGCCTTTCAGACCCCTAAATCATGCCATTGAAAGCTAAAAACTCCTTCGTCCCATTGGCGATAGTGGCATTATGAAAGGCTCTGGCAAATATTCTGGCAACATTAGCATATGAATGATACAGGCTAAAAAACGTCCGCCCCCCTTCCCAGGTGGCCCGGGCCGGAAATAGGTTCGGGCGCAGCCACCGTAAGCTTCCTCTAGAGATAGGGTGTAGTGGACCGCGTTTTGTGAATGGTGTGGATTTTTCATTGATTCCCTGCGTTGATATATTTTCAGGGTATTTCAGTGTGGTCGGTTTTGTGAAGCATTTAAAATTAATTCGTCATCATTCTTTTATTTAAATTTATTAAATGTTGGCACAACATGTCTTCATATTCCATGAGTTATTTTATTATTTACTATCAGTTATCATCTCAGTAGTTATTTCCTTTCTAGACATTACTAATATCATCCTTCATGCATTTTTCGTGTCTGTAGGTATACATATAGCATCATGATTGCTAATGAGGCGGACCTATTTTGTTGCACTCTTGGTAAATTCACAAGGAGTGCATTATAAAAATCTATCTAATATAATTATATTATATAAAAATGAATCCCTATTTCCTTGGCATCACGCGTGAACGGTTGAACCGATTTCGCTAATTTTTTTTTTTTTTGTGTTTGTTGTTGTCAGGAAAAGATTCTTAAGAAAGAATAAATTAAGAAAGTTGCGCGGCAAATTAGAAATTTAAACTTCGCGCGTTTGACAGTTCACAGCTAAGACAGGACAAGGTTTGTCGGGTCAGCTAGTTAGTTATAGTTGTTAATATAAATTACGATAAGCGCATAATCGCATTGGCGAATTTAAAAAAAATAAAAGCTGTAATGCTAAATCAAATCAAATCAAATCATTTTTATTTTAGGCCTAAATGTAAACTGAAAAATAAATAAAAAATACCCAACAATATTTTACGATTTTTTGCTTGAAAAAAATTGTAATCCACTTTAACAACAAAATTAACCATACAATTTTTAGATTTTAATATTTCGATTTATAACTTTCTACAAATCTGGATCATCTTTAAACATGAGGGAAAAATCTTCAGATTGGACCTATAGTAACTAATATTCGCTACTTGTATTAGTGTAATTATTAGCATAGATAGACTTTTCAAAAAAAAAAAAAAAAGAAATACTAACTATTTCTAACGTTAGTTACTATATATTGAAAATATTTGCTACACTTAATATTTTCGAACTAATGATTTTACACAGCACTTTACGTTGTGTGGTACAGGAGATTGATGCAATTCACAAACTGATAGACCTTTTAAATAGTACAAAAAGTTTTGCAATGTTTGTTCTTTTTTTTTGTGGGGTGAAATCATCCAATGACATTTTCCACTCTGGGTGGAGCGGGAGGGCGTATCAGACTTACTGACTAAAACCCACCCCTGTTCCTTCCCTGCCCTGAGTGCCCAGGGGTGAGGTAACTCTGTTTCGAATTTATCCTCAACCCCTGGGCAGGAAGGTTTGTTCTTCACATAATTTTATTAGCCTGTGTGTGTTGGGTGGAAATTATGTTTTTCTAACTCCTCCGCGGTTCTTTGCTGGACCCACGACAGTTTAATAGTTTCTCTGGGACTCGTCGAGATTCATTACAACGCTTTTTCTGGTGGTCGCCACTATTCATTCTGGCTTACAGGAGTTACAGTGGTTTGGGAAAAGTGTGGCGGGTTTGTCCAAAAAAAGCATAATTAGCCTTCCCACTGTTGGGATACAGGCGTCCTCGTAGGGAGTGGGACATAATCCACCTAGCGTGCTAAGTGCGGATTGGTAGATGACACAAGTCTTCGAATGTTTGGTACTTGGATTATGTTAACAATATTTTATTTCTGAGGGATAGCTCCGTAAATCAGTCCACAGCTGTATTTACTGTCACCTATGTATGTGTTGTTAGACACATATAGAGTTTGATACCTATGTGGGTTCAGAAGATAACCAATCCGATGCTGGATATGGACATACAAAGTTACTTTCAAATACCTAACTGTAATCGACCTTTAATCAACGGTATTTTTACCTTACAGAAAAGAACACAGCACTGCTGCTTGCTTAGCACTAGAAATACCAATGAAATTTCAGCCTAGCTTTTTCCCAAACTATCTTGGGGTTGGTTTCCAACCTAACCGTATGCAGCTGAATACCAGTATTTCATATGGAGCGACTGCCTATCTGACCTCCACAGCCACAACTGAGTAATACGATACCCCTTTGTAAGACTGGTTGTCAGACTTTTGGGCTTCTGTCGACCCGTAACGACTGTCAAAGATCCACGATTGACAGCTGGGACCAACGGCTTAAAGTGCTTTCCGAGTCATGTACTCAACCCCGGCAAGCGTAGCTTAACCTGATGGATCGACCCTTGCGGCTGTTATTACTTTAGCCACGAGCTCCTCAAATACCAATGAAATTCATAGCAGTTATTAAAACTGCAATTCATTAATTTTTTTGCCCCTTAAAATGTCATTAACATCGGATAGCAACATATTGGCTAATTGTTACCTAGGTACATTTGACAGCAATCGTGATCGAGCGAAAAATGCGAAAGTTTGGTAAATAGTCTGTCTATTGATGTTTGTTGCTTATTGACGCCAGAACGGCTGAAAAGATCTTGATGAGATTTGCACAGAGATAAATTGTAGTGTGGAATACCACAAAGGCTCTAATTTATAGTGGGGGAGGTACGGAGATGCTTTAGTAGTTCCAAATTGAGCTATTCGACGACTGACAATTGCTTGCACTGACTAGACAGGTCCACTCAAATATGTTCATTCTTATACACAATTATGTGTGTTTGTTTAGTCTTCGATTCCCAGACTAAAGTTTTAAGAAATACGTAGAATAGGTAAACTTTACGAAATCAACTGCAGGCAATTATAATCGTTTACAATCGCTAGCCGCTCATGACTCAAGTAGAAACTTACAAAGACCATGCGGGGCACGTCTAACCCGGAACGACGCGACTGCGCTGATTTCAGTCTCTTTTTACTTTCTCAATGATAGATAGATTCGATTCTTTTATTAGAGGTGCACCGTTCTTTTAACGGCATCCTTTTGTCGCGGTCTTCAGTGAAGGTGGCTCTATTTTTGCACTATAGTCGAGTAATGGAATCTGAAGTTTATTTGATCATGTATTTTGTGTAGGCGTGCGTAGCATGTTGGTTGGTGTAAGTACTATGGTGGGCGTCAGATAAATGTGGAATGAAGTACATTTACTTTTGCCTAATAACTCTGCCTAAAATGTACCTGAACAATTAAATATGAATCGTTTTTCATTTTTAGACAATGCTAAGGGGCCTTTTACAGTCCACTAGCGCCGCCAATCGAAAAAATGTCATAACTCGTAAATAGAATCAAAAATACAAAATGTGGTCTATTATAAGTGTAGAAAAGGCAATAACGTAATTTTATAACACATTGTCAACACTTGAAATATAGCGGTTTAGCTAAATCGTGCATTTGTAACAAAAACGGCCGTTTATGTTTTGAATGCACGATTTAGCTAAACAGCTATATTTCAAGTGTTGATAAGGTGTTATACAATTACGTTATTGCCTTTTCCACACTAATAATAGAACATATTTTGTATTTTTGATTCTATTTACGAGTTATGACATTTTTTCGATTGGCGGCGCTAGTGGACTGTAAGAGGCCTCTTAAGGATCACGAGAGGTCTTGGTTCGGGACAGCTTTGTGTCATTATTTCCGTTTTTTTTTTAAATTAAAAATGTCAATGCAGGTGTGTCAATGACCGTTATTCCACGTTTATCCGGCGCCTACCATAGTAGCGTATTTTCCAAAAGGTTTTTTTTAAATTTCAAGATTCTAAAGTGAAATCCCCTCTACATCGCTGTCATGTGGGCAAGCCGAAAATGTGCCCTGAAAACTGGCAGCGTTGAGTGAGGAGGCTTAATTGTAGTTTGTTTTAGTAGAAATGTACGTAGTTAGGTTGTAAATAGTTAGTTAAGATTTAAGTCATATAGTTAAGTCATATAATAATTTGTATTTTGTTATTTCCTATAAAATATTTACCCATTTTTATATCAACATTCGACAAAGGAAGAGGTTCTATGTTCGACTGTATGTATGTTTTTTTTTAAGTATGTCCACCGATTTGTCTGTCAGGTGTGGGCCGATTTTCAAAATTCTTTTTTAATCTGAAATTATAATTATACTCCTGTGGTGGTCCTATATATATTTTATCGAAATTGCTTCAGCGCTTCTTGAGAACCGAACATTAACGAAAAATAATTATATATACATAGATGACGTTTTGGTTTCCTCCAATTACAAGTATGTTTAAATTCCACGTTCCATGTTATTGGGGATTTTAGTTCTGTGGTATAACAATTAAAAAATGAAAAATAAAAAAACTTTTTTACAAAAAAGCAACCGACTTCCAAAAAAGAAAATACACTAATAATTTTAAAATAACTTTAATTTCGGAAGTCGGTTTCAAATAACGAAGAAATAAAATAAAAACAAATATAATAAAATATAAGTCTATGTTTTCATAAAAATGCTGCAAACAGTCATCGAAATCTAATAAGTGAGTACAGTTTTGGGTGTGATTGCGGATGGCTGTAAAAGTAAGGGAAGACTATGCGCTTAAGGCGCTATTAACGCCAATGACCTTGAGTGGTTAGCTTGCGTGTTCTGTCCTGAACTCACGTAACGTCCACCCCTGAGGGGGCCAAATGCCTCCTGCCGGAGGCTCTACGCGGGGATCGTGCGGTCCATGGCCCTCTACGGGGCACCGGTGTGGGCGCGTTCGTTGAGGCAGCGATCAGCTCGCCTGATGAACGCGTCCCAGAGGGTCATGGCGATCCGAATCATCCGCGGATACCGCACGATCTCCCGTGAGGCGGCGAGCCTCCTTGCCGGACTGTCACCGTGGGATCTGGAGGCAAAAATCCTCGCGCACCTGTACGAGTGGCGCGAGGAGGCCAAACGCCGGGGCGAAACTCCGCTGCCGCGACAACTCGCGGCTCGGCGGACCGAGCTCCGGCAGGATCTCATGGTGACATGGAGAGAGCGACTGTCGCAACCCAGCGCTGGGCACGCCACCATCGAGGCGGTGGTGCCCCTCTTTGAGGAGTGGTTGGAGAGGCGTCACGGCGCCCTCACCTTCCGCCTGACGCAGGTGCTCACCGGACACGGCTGTTTCGGGAGGTACCTGTGTCGGATCAGGGCGGAGGTGACCCCTGAGTGTTTCCACTGCGAGGATCGCCCAGAGGACACGGTGGAGCATACGGTGGAGGTTTGCCCCGCTTGGGCAGAGCACCGCCGTGTCCTCGTGGATGCGATAGGCGACAGCGACCTCTCGCGCCGTGCCCTGGTTCAGGCCATGGTACGGAGCGAGAGGGAATGGGAGGCCGTCTCCTCCTTCTGCGAAGCAGTAATGCTCGCGAAGAGGGAGGCGGCACACGTTAGGGAGGCTCAGCAACGGCCGAGTCGCCCTAGCGCCCCCAGCCGCGACCGCCGCAGGAGACGCCAGGGGCCGCGAGACGATCTCCGGCCACCGTAGACCCGGGCCTGCGGACGGCGAGTAGTGGGTAACTCGCCGTCCGATCAGCACCAGGCCCGAGAGTCGACGGCGCGTAGTGTTCCACGCGCGCCTCAAAGAGTTGTCAGCCAAGGGAAGGGGCCTGCCACGGCCGGTGCCTGCCCGGGGGTGGAGGATAAATTCGAAAGAGTTACCTCGCCCCCGGGCACTCGAGGCAGGGAGGAACAGGGGTGGGTTTTAGTCAGTAAGAGTCTGACACACCCTTCCGCTCCACCCTAGAGCGGAAGAAGTCATAGGATGATTTCCCACCCCCCAAAAAAAAAAAAAAAAAAAAAAAACGTAACGTCCACCCAGTAATACGACTCGCCTATCACGGAGCGCTGTCCGAAATTAGACGCACTATTTATTTATTATACATAAAACAACAAGTATTATACTAAAATATACACAATTATAAGATCTTTAAATGGTGTATGTTTCATAAAAACATGCTTTATAGGTTTTGCGTGATTCTCAATTTTTTATCCGCGTTAGACATAACTTTACAAATTAATTACACTATGTTATAAAAATATAATTTCAAATATTCACATATCAAATTACGACAAAAACTGTCTAGAGTAATATATATTGTTTTCAAATAAATAAAACTAGTCGTTTAGACGTGATGTTCAATCAAAAACCATTAGAAGTCGTATAACTGCGCCTATGGATGGACTGTGTAAAAGTTATAATAATAATAAATATTAGATACCTCTAGAAAGGGGATCACTAATAACTAACAGAGTAGTACGGGAGAGAAGACATGTTGTGTCAACCCCAAATAATTTGGAGTATGGAAAAGAAAATGATGGTGAATCATCAAAAAAAACTGGCCAAGTATGTTTCGAATTTTGCATACTAAGGGTTCCGTACCAAATATTTGTATTTGTTAGTAAAGTCAATCAATCTGCCTAACCTTTTCCCAACTATCTTGGGGTCGGCTTCCTGTCTAACCGGATGCAGCTGAATACCAGTATTTTACATGGAGCGGCTGCCTATCTGACCTCCACAACCCAGTTACTGCGTAATACGATACTCCTTAGTAAGACTGGTTGTCAGACTTTCAGGCTTCTGACGACCCGTAACAACTGTCAAAGATCCACGATTAGCTGGGACCAACGGCTTAACGTGCTTTCTGAGAGACGGAGGAGTCTAGGTATGTAAATATGGTCACCCATCAGCAAGTGTAGCTGAACCTGATGGATCGACCCGTGCGGCTGTTATTACTTTAGCCACGAGCTCCTCATTTGTTAGTAAAGTATCCATCACATTAATTTGGAGATAATCTTTATTTTAACAAACATTATCACCAAATTTCAAGTTCATAGGTCGATGGGACGTAAAAAATTATTCGTTACAAAATTTTGTGACAGACAACGGACAGACAGACATTCAGACGGACAGGCGGACTCGTGAGTAGGGCTCCGTTTGGATCCTTTCGGGTACGGAACCCTAAAATCGAAGCAAAACCAGCAGACGATTTCTAAGTATTTGGTGAATACTCTTTACTTTTTTCCATAATCTGGTTTTACTCTGTGTTTTTTTAAAGAATACTCAGACAATTTTATAATTCAATAAATTGAGTCCCCTAAATCAGCCACAAAGAGCAAAAATAAATTCGCTCCACCAATTTACTTCAATATTCTCTAAGTTAATTCAATAAACATTGAAACTGCATCAGTGCATTCAAAAGTTCAGTAAAAAAGATACCATTTTTATTCCGGTGTGACCACTCACTTATCGAACAGTTGGAGCCGTAATTAGTTTCTAAATTGGAATAGAGCTGCTTTTTTCCTATCTAGGTTACCCAACTAAAGAGTCTAGTGTGTGTGAGACCTAAATAGTTTTTCGATGAAACTTTGGATTTCTTTTTACTTGTATTTTCGAACATCCGAATGCTAAAACGGAACCCTTATAGGATCAGTCGTCCGTCTGTCCGTCCGTCACAGAAAATTTACTTTGAGTCTGCTGGACCGACTCAGTTGAAATTTGATACACACATGAACTTCTATGACCAAAACACGGACGAATCAGAAAAAAAAAATCACGAATATACAGGGTGTAAGGGGAACGCTTCCGAAGCCAGAACGTAGATTATATACAACCTAAATGCAAACAGATACCAGTAATCTTTCGCTTTATTTCGTAGTCGCGTGGACGTGAAGTCGTTGACCGCACGGCTGTCGGCGAAAGCGCGCGCACTTTGACCTCGAGGAATGCGCGGGCGTCAGCTGACATTTTGCGAATATTACATTGCATGATAAAGTTGTAAAGAAAAAAGTGCCTTTAACCGCAAATAACGGTTTCATCTAATAGTTCTGTCAGCATAGTGTACGCAAAATGCATTTTTTTTTTTTTTTTTTGATTTTTTGCTGGTACTCGTATCGTATCAAGAACCAGTAGCCTTATCACCTGTCTCCGTTTTTGGGAGTGTTTATTTATTTATTATTTATTTATTTACACCCTCTATACATTTTAAATATGGGTTCATTTTTGAGGGACAAACTGTACCGTGTGACATATGAAATGAAAGGGTTTTTTTGTAAGGATCTCGCATATTTTTAATCGACTTCGAAAAAGGAGGAGGTTATCAATTCGGATGTTTGTATTTTTTAATGTATGTTCTATATCCCTAGTAGCATTTTCTGTTGGCATCAAGTGGCCAACAGTGGGGAATCCGTTGGGATATAGTTAGTTAGATTCCCTACATCAAACTTACAATGACCCAACGCAGTAAATTATTATCATTATACCAACCATTTACCAACGTTGGGCTAATGCTACTACTGCCTACCTTTACTTAAAAGCTGTTGGCGTTTTTGCAGTGCTTATAACGTAGGCCCTACAAATATCAACTGCATTGGGCCAATGACTGCCCAATGCAGTTAAATATTACATTACGCCAAAGTTTTTACAAAACGCTCCATATTTTCAAAATGGTTGCTCGGATGAAAATCTTTTCAAGAAAGAAATTGTTGCTCTACTCGAAAACCATGAGATAATGAAAAAAACTCGAAAAATTATTAAGAAAAAAAAATTATTGCAAAATTCTTCTAAGTGTCGGGCCGGATCATCAAAGGACTTAGTAAAATTTTCAGAGATTTTTTTTTAATAGATTTCTGCCCTTTTTATTGTAGCACCTTACTAACCTTGTCCATAGAAACCATTTAGGCTCTGAGAAGGATGGCCCTCCGACGCACCGTTCTCGAGTTATGGGCCTCCAAATTTTATTTTATTTTTTACAAAACGATCCATATTTTCAAAATGGTTGCTCGGATGAAAATCTTTTCAAGAAAGAAATTGTTGCTCTACTCGAAAACCATGAGATAATGTAAAAAACTCGAGAAATTATTTAAAAAAAAAAAAAAAATTGTAAAATTTTTCTAAGTGTCGGCGATCATCAAAGGACTTAGTAAAATTTTCAGAGATTTTTTTTTAACAGATTTCTGCCCTTATTATTGCAGCACCTTACTAACCTTGTCCATAGAAACCATTAAGGCTCTGAGAAGCATGGCCCTCCGACGCACCGTTCCCGAGTTATGGGCCTCCAAATTTTATTTTATTTTTTACAAAACGATCCATATTTTCAAAATGGTTGCTCGGATGAAAATCTTTTCAAGAAAGAAATTGTTGCTCTATTCGAAAACCATGAGATAATGTGAAAAACTCGAAAAATGATTGAGAAAAAAAAATGATTGCAAAATTCTTCTAAGTGTCGGGCTGGATCATCAAAGGACTTAGTAAAATTTTCAGAGATTTTTTTTTAACAGATTTCTGCCCTTATTATTGCAGCACCTTACTAACCTTGTCCATAGAAACCATTAAGGCTCTGAGAAGCATGGCCCTCCGACGCACCGTTCCCGAGTTATGGGCCTCCAAATTTTATTTTATTTTTTACAAAACGATCCATATTTTCAAAATGGTTGCTCGGATGAAAATCTTTTCAAGAAAGAAATTGTTGCTCTATTCGAAAACCATGAGATAATGTGAAAAACTCGAAAAATGATTGAGAAAAAAAAAATGATTGCAAAATTCTTCTAAGTGTCGGGCTGGATCATCAAAGGACTTAGTAAAATTTTCAGAGATTTTTTTTTAACAGATTTCTGCCCTTATTATTGCAGCACCTTACTAACCTTGTCCATAGAAACCATTAAGGCTCTGAGAAGCATGGCCCTCCGACGCACCGTTCCCGAGTTATGGGCCTCCAAATTTTATTTTATTTTTTACAAAACGATCCATATTTTCAAAATGGTTGCTCGGATGAAAATCTTTTCAAGAAAGAAATTGTTGCTCTATTCGAAAACCATGAGATAATGTGAAAAACTCGAAAAATGATTGAGAAAAAAAAATGATTGCAAAATTCTTCTAAGTGTCGGGCTGGATCATCAAAGGACTTAGTAAAATTTTCAGAGATTTTTTTTTAACAGATTTCTGCCCTTATTATTGCAGCACCTTACTAACCTTGTCCATAGAAACCATTAAGGCTCTGAGAAGCATGGCCCTCCGACGCACCGTTCCCGAGTTATGGGCCTCCAAATTTTATTTTATTTTTTACAAAACGATCCATATTTTCAAAATGGTTGCTCGGATGAAAATCTTTTAAGAAAGAAATTGTTGCTCTACTCGAAAACCATGAGATACTTAATGTAAAAACTCGAGAAATTATTTAAGAAAAAAAAATTACTGCAAAATTTTTCTAAGTGTCGGCGATCATCAAAGGACTTAGTAAAATTTTCAGAGATTTTTTTTAACAGATTTCTGCCCTTATTATTGCAGCACCTTACTAACCTTGTCCATAGAAACCATTTAGGCTCTGAGAAGCATGGCCCTCCGACGCACCGTTCCCGAGTTATGGGCCTCCAAATTTTATTTTATTTTTTACAAAACGATCCATATTTTCAAAATGGTTGCTCGGATGAAAATCTTTTCAAGAAAGAAATTGTTGCTCTATTCGAAAACCATGAGATAATGTGAAAAACTCGAAAAATGATTGAGAAAAAAAAATGATTGCAAAATTCTTCTAAGTGTCGGGCTGGATCATCAAAGGACTTAGTAAAATTTTCAGAGATTTTTTTTTACATATTTCTGCCCTTTTTATTGCAGCACCTTACTAACCATGTCCATAGAAACCATTTATGCTCTGAGAAGGATGGCCCTCCGACGCACCGTTCCCGAGTTATGGGTCTCCAAATTTTATTTTATTTTTTACAAAACGATCCATATTTTCAAAATGGTTGCTCGGATGAAAATCTTTTAAGAAAGAAATTGTTGCTCTACTCGAAAACCATGAGATAATGTAAAAACTCGAGAAATTATTTAAGAAAAAAAAAATTACTGCAAAATTTTTCTAAGTGTCGGCGATCATCAAAGGACTTAGTAAAATTTTCAGATATTTTTTTTAACAGATTTCTGCCCTTTTTATTGCAGCACCATACTAACCTTGTTCATAGAAACCATTTGGGATCTGAGAAGCATGGCCCTCCGACGCACCGTTCTCGAGTTATGGGCCTCCAAATTTTATTTTATTTTTTACAAAACGATCCATATTTTCAAAATGGTTGCTCGGATGAAAATCTTTTAAGAAAGAAATTGTTGCTCTACTCGAAAACCATGAGATAATGTAAAAACTCGAGAAATTATTTAAGAAAAAAAAATTACTGCAAAATTTTTCTAAGTGTCGGCGATCATCAAAGGACTTAGTAAAATTTTCAGAGATTTTTTTTAACAGATTTCTGCCCTTATTATTGCAGCACCTTACTAACCTTGTCCATAGAAACCATTTAGGCTCTGAGAAGCATGGCCCTCCGACGCACCGTTCCCGAGTTATGGGCCTCCAAATTTTATTTTATTTTTTACAAAACGATCCATATTTTCAAAATGGTTGCTCGGATGAAAATCTTTTCAAGAAAGAAATTGTTGCTCTATTCGAAAACCATGAGATAATGTGAAAAACTCGAAAAATGATTGAGAAAAAAAAATGATTGCAAAATTCTTCTAAGTGTCGGGCTGGATCATCAAAGGACTTAGTAAAATTTTCAGAGATTTTTTTTTACATATTTCTGCCCTTTTTATTGCAGCACCTTACTAACCATGTCCATAGAAACCATTTATGCTCTGAGAAGGATGGCCCTCCGACGCACCGTTCCCGAGTTATGGGTCTCCAAATTTTATTTTATTTTTTACAAAACGATCCATATTTTCAAAATGGTTGCTCGGATGAAAATCTTTTAAGAAAGAAATTGTTGCTCTACTCGAAAACCATGAGATAATGTAAAAACTCGAGAAATTATTTAAGAAAAAAAAAATTACTGCAAAATTTTTCTAAGTGTCGGCGATCATCAAAGGACTTAGTAAAATTTTCAGATATTTTTTTTAACAGATTTCTGCCCTTTTTATTGCAGCACCATACTAACCTTGTTCATAGAAACCATTTGGGATCTGAGAAGCATGGCCCTCCGACGCACCGTTCTCGAGTTATGGGCCTCCAAATTTTATTTTATTTTTTACAAAACGATCCATATTTTCAAAATGGTTGCTCGGATGAAAATCTTTTAAGAAAGAAATTGTTGCTCTACTCGAAAACCATGAGATAATGTAAAAACTCGAGAAATTATTTAAGAAAAAAAAAATTACTGCAAAATTTTTCTAAGTGTCGGCGATCATCAAAGGACTTAGTAAAATTTTCAGATATTTTTTTTAACAGATTTCTGCCCTTTTTATTGCAGCACCATACTAACCTTGTTCATAGAAACCATTTGGGATCTGAGAAGCATGGCCCTCCGACGCACCGTTCTCGAGTTATGGGCCTCCAAATTTTATTTTATTTTTTACAAAACGATCCATATTTTCAAAATGGTTGCTCGGATGAAAATCTTTTAAGAAATAAATTGTTGCTCTACTCGAAAACCATGAAATAATGTAAAAACTCGAGAAATTATTGAGAAAAAAAAAATGATTGCAAAATTCTTCTAAGTGTCGTGCCGGATCATTAAAATTTTCAGAGATTTTTTTTAACAGATTTCGGCCTGTTTTATTGGAGCACCTTATTAACCTTGTCCGTAGAAACCATTTAGGCTCTGAGAAGCATGGCCCTCCGACGCACCGTTCCCGAGTTATAGGCCTCCAAATTTTATTTTATTTTTTACAAAACGCTCCATATTTTCAAAATAGTTGCTCGGATGAAAATCTTTTCAAGGAAGAAATTGTTGCTCTAGTCGAAAACCATGATATGATGTAAAAATCTCGAGAAATTATTGAGAAAAAATTGAGTAATTGGAGGGTAGTCCCAAATAATACAGTTACAATTTTGAGCTCTCATATAATTAATTTAATAAAATATTAAAAACAACTTTTAAATGCAAGAAACATAATAAAGTAGTACATTAACCTCTGGTGCACTCAGTCAGTTCATCAAATCTCCTTGACACCACTTCTCTACACTGCAAGCACTGCTCTTTGCTGAAATGGACCTGTACTCCAAATCGTCAAGCACTGTGGAGGAGCTGTCTCCTACATTTGCTTCAAGAATGTCACAATATGAGGAAGACTTGAAGAATGCCAGTGGTGAAGCTTCACATAAGACTATTGCCAGCCTATCCAAGGACTTCACTGAGTTGAAGACCCTAGTTTGGAAAACATTGAGTTCACTGAAATCCCAGATGGAGTTGCTTGTGTTTGGCTGGATAGGCACGAAATGACAACCCGTGCTAAGGTTCTTCTGTTGCATGGCCTGAGTGAGGACAAGGGAGCAGATCTAAGCAATGGTTTCCTGAAGGTTTTGTCGGAGCGTCTGGAAATGGCCAACGTCGCCTCTAAAGATATAACAGCCTGTCACCGCCTTGGAAGCAACACCAGCAAACCTCGTCCCCTCTTAGTTAGATTTGAAAGCCGCATCGTAAGGAATGAGGTGTGGCGAAATAACAACCAAGCTGAAAGGCTCTGGTTTAACGCTTTCTGAGTTCCTGACTAAGCTCAGACACGATATTTTTATGAATGCTCGGAAGTACTTCGGAATACATAAGTGTTGGACGTCTGAGGGGAAGATTGTCATCCAGGTTTCCGAAAAATCGCGACGGAAGATTGAGTTTGCTTCGGAATATCAAGAACTTGTGGCTCAGTTTCCCGTTGCTGAGCCCTCAGCCGTAACTTCGAAGCCAGTGCCTGATAAGAGAATTTGCTAGACAGTAAAGTGATGAGTCTTCGTTGCGGGTCTTCCATTTTTCTGAGTATATAATATACTAGGTACTTATAATTTTTATGTTTTATGTCGTTCATGTGTCGGTCATTCAATTTTTTTAGTTTTTTGTTTTGATTTGATTTTTTACTTATGTTATTATTGTCATTTGACATTTAGACCGTTCGGTGTTACTCAAAGTTTTCGTTCGGAAACATACTAACGTGTATTTATTTTGTTTGGACTACAGGCTTTTTATCTTTTAATTATAAAACTAATGTAGCCGGCGAGTGCATCGAGGTTTGAGTGCTGAAATTATTTTTTTCTTGTTTATTGTTAGATTACTTAATTTTTTTTTAAATTATTTATTTATTTTTATTGTTATTTGTATTTAGTTAAAATGGAAATGGACTGGTCACATGATGAGATCAACAACAGGAAAGTGGACTAAAAAAGTAACAGAATGCTACCATAACCTCATTTACCTTTCCTATAAAATTTGACTTCCTCAACGCAAGGCCAAATTTCTCTTTCTTCGCAGTTTTAAAAACGTTGATTTGGAGCGTTTGAGGGCTGATGCGGGTGGGATTGACTGGTCTTCTGTGTTCACCGGCGAGAATATGGACTCTATGGTGTCAGTTTTCAGCAGTACTATATTGAATTTGTATGATGCACCCCTTAAAAAGGTAAGAGTCAAACACCTTCCTGCACCATGGCTTTCCCCAGCTATAAAAAACCTGATGGCGAAACGTGATAAGGCCAAGCGTTTATACAGGAATCGGGCTACTGAGGAAAACTGGGACCTTTATAAGAAGATGCGAAATCGCTGCAGTTGTTTGTGTAGGAATGCCAAAAGGCATCACATTCACAACTCAATTGATAACTTCAACCCGACACAAGTATAGCAATTTTTAAAGACTATTGGTATTGGCAAAGCCTCTAGCAAGAGTTCTTCTGATAAAATGGACCTCAATGCACTTAATGCGCACTTTTCTACATCACCAATTATACTCGATATCGATGTTAAATCTTCGACTCTCAGTGATCTTTCCAATCTTCCTTTACCAGCAAATACTTCTTTCACTTTCCACCCAATTACTGAGCTAGATATTAAGAAATGTTTTCAATCCATCTCCATTAAGGCGTTAGGTGACTATGGTCTTCAGTTCCAAATGTTCCTACCTATTTTGAGTGAAATAGTTCCTGTTGTAACTCACATAGTAATTTTTTCTCTTTTCACTAACACGTTTCCTTCTGCTTAGAAGAAGGCTCACGTCTTACCACTTCCTAAAGTTTCAAATCCCTCTTCTCCATCTCAGTTCCGTCCAATATCCATCCTCCCAATCCTTTCCAAAGTTCTCGAGAGCGTTGTTCAGAAGCAACTGTCTTGTTATCTATCCTCTAATGGCATGCTGAGTCCTTACCTCTGATTTCAGACCTGGCCATAGCACTGTGACAACTCTTGTCAAAATAACTGACGATATAAGACTGGCTAAGGAAAACAAATGCTTGACAGTGTTGGTTTTACTGGACTTCAGCAGTGCCTTTAATTCAGTTTACTTTGACATTCTCTTAGGAATCCTTTCCTCCCTTAATGTCTCTGCGCCAGTAATTGAGTGTTTCAAATCTTATCTTCGAGGCCGCTCGCAGTATGTTCGGTCTGATGAGGATTTTTCTGAATGGTGTGATTTGGCTGCGGTTGTACCTTAGGGTGGCGTCCTCTCTCCTCTTCTTTTCTCAGTTTTTATAAACGCTATCACTGAGGTCTTTACTTCTAACTATCATCTCTATGCAGACGACTTGCAGTTATACCGTCACTTTAGAATGGGTTAACTCGCTGGCGCTGTGGATGCCATCAATGATGACCTTGAAAATATCAACAAGTTGGCTAAATCCTTTGGACTCTTACTGAACCCAACTAAGTCGCAAGCTACATGCTCAGCCTTTTAGATCATCAGTCTCGCCCGCCAGTAGTGTATGATTCGGTGCCCATATTGTACTCGAAAAGCGCTAAAAACCTAGGCGTCCATATAGACACTAACTTCTCTTGGGAGGTTCATAATGCTGACGTTAGTAAGAGGGTTTTCTACTCTTTTCAGTCTCTTAAACGTCTCCAAAAATTCTTATTATTCTTCCATTTCACACTAAGGTCACTCTTGCACAATTTCTTCTCCTACCGCTAATAGACTCCTGACGCAGGTGCTCACCGGACACGGCTGTTTCGGGAGGTACCTGTGTCGGATCAAGGCGGAGGTGACCCCTGAGTGTTTCCACTGCGAGGATCGCCCAGAGGACACGGTGGAGCATACGGTGGAGGTTTGCCCCGCTTGGGCAGAACACCGCCGTGTCCTCGTGGATGCGATAGGCGACAGCGACCTCTCGCGCCGTGCCCTGGTTCAGGCCATGGTACGGAGCGAGAGGGAATGGGAGGCCGTCTCCTCTTCTGCGAAGCAGTAATGCTCGCGAAGAGGGAGGCGGCACACGTTAGGGAGGCTCAGCAACAGCCGAGTCGCCCTAGCGCCCCCAGCCGCGACCGCCGCAGGAGACGCCAGGGGCCGCGAGACGATCTCCGGCCACCGTAGACCCGGGCCTGCGGACGGCGAGTAGTGGGTAACTCGCCGCCCGATCAGCACCAGGCCCGAGAGTCGACGGCGCGTAGTATTCCACGCGCGCCTCAAAGAGTTGTCAGCAAAGTGTAGGGGCCTGCCAAGGCCGGTGCCTGCCCGGGGGTGGAGGATAAATTCGAAAGAGTTACCTCGCCCCCGGGCACTCGAGGCAGGGAGGAACAGGGGTGGGTTTTAGTCAGTAAGAGTCTGACACACCCTTCCGCTCCACCCTAGAGCGGAAGAAGTCATAGGATGATTTCCCACCCCCCAAAAAAAAAAAAAAAAAAAACCGCTAATAGACTATGCGGATGTCTGTTTTCTAGATGCAACGGAGGTACTCCTTAACAAACTCGAGCGGCTGCAGAACTTATGCATCCTTTTCATTTTTGGCCTCCGCAAGTACGACCATGTGCCGAAGTTTCGGACCAGATTGAGGTGGCTGCCAATTTGGCATCGCCGAGATACCCCTATCCTATCTCTTCTCTATACTATCCTGCATAATCCTAATTCTTCTCAATACCTTCGTGAACGGTTTGAGTACTTCGTTCCGAGGGGTAAACCCTATCGCACTGCCAATTCTCTTCTCCTTCATATTCCGCGTCACACTTCCAGCCGCTATAATGGCTCCTTTTCTGTTACTGCATTGCGTCTCTGGAACTCTCTCTCACACTCCCTACGTGACAGTCCTTCTCTAGATGTCTTCAAGAAGAAAATAAAAAAGCACTTCCTTTCAAATTGACATAATATTAGTATTATATTGGTATTAATATGTATAATATATATTTAGAATTATTTATGTAGGTTTATAAGTATTGTACACTGGATCCTACCCTCAACAGTGATCTCTCTCTATCACTCAAAGGTTTGCTGGGAGAAAAGTCAACATTGAGTTAAGCTCGCCTTTGTACATGAATTGTGTAACCATATGTAATATGTAAAATTTTTGTGTACAATAAAGAATTAAGAAAAAAAAAAATTGCAAAAATATTTCCAAGTGCCCTTCAAAGGATTTAGACAAATTTTTAGAGTTTTTTTCTGATTTCAGCCATTTTTATTGTAGCACTTTATTAACCTTGTCCATAGAAACCATTTAATTTAAGGTCTGAGAAGCATGGCCCTCCGACGCACCGTTTCCGAATTACGGGCCTCCAAATTTTATATTATTTTTTAGAAAATAAATTTAAGTTTGGAGGAAAAAGTAAAAAAAAAGGAGTCTAAACCACCACATCTAGTGGAAAATCCACTAAGTTGGCAACACTGTGATGTGATAACACTTTTAAAATGGCGTCGTTTCACGTTTGGTTTCATTTATCGGCAATAGCCGGTAAATTATTGTAAGTGTTAATTTAAATAACACTTATTTATATCAGCGAAAAATATGTAATAATAATAAAATATGCCTAAAAATTATCTAAATCACTAGATATACACAAATCAGAAAGACAAAAAAAAAACGAACTAACTGATGACTAGGCAGCATGGTCTCTGACCGTAGTCTGTTCCACAAGGAACAAAAGCCAAAAAAGTGACAGACGTCAAGACGAGACAGTTATTTTTTTCTTTCGGAATGGTAGTTTTTACTAGAAATAATGTTCCAACTATATAAAAATACTTAATAGATACTAATATCCGTTTAGTGTGTATAAAGTGCATTTTTTTGTGTAACACGAGTTCAAAAAGCTTGTGAGAATTGAACCTTTGTGGTATGGATAAAAATAGAAGGAAATGTTTAAGTGTGACTGTTCACCAGCCAAACAAAACGAAAAACTGTTCCGCTTTCCTAAAACCCGGAGTTAGAAACCTTCGTATTCTGAGGCTACTGCAAACAGATTGTAAATAAATCATTTGAATACATGAACATAATATGCAACTTGGAGAGACTGTGGTGAGTGCCCTCAGAGATGTTGTTGTTATTGTTAGGTGACCTTAAAAAGGGCTGTTGTACATGGCTCTGAAGAGAGCTGTTTGGATTTACCATTGTGGTGAAAGGAATGATCAGCTAGACTCTGCGTTACCAGCTGCTAGCCATCCAGGGTGTGCAGGGCGTTTGGAATGGCAAAACGATATAGTTAACACCACTCGGGAAGGCTCCTTTAATGCACCCCTGAAAACCATGGGAAGACCAATACCACCCAGCTCCTGACTTCTTAGAACCCAGGGAACACCTGCCACCTGGACGTGAACTGCAGTGGCCTATATGGAAATCACTCAATGGGTTGCAAATTTAGGTAGGCCGCTGCAAATACAACTTGGTAAAATTCATAGACTGGTCTGATACCCAATGTGAGTGCGGTGCCCCTGTCCAGACCATGAATCACCTACTGGGTATCATCAACGACAACAACAGCCCCGGTATCTGCACACCTTAATAATAAATAATTATTTTACAGATCGACTCTAAAGTCAGACAAAAATGTAAAAAGGCTGAAAGTAGATCGGAATTGGCTTCAACCGTTATAGGAGTAGAAACCGAAAAATGGACAAGGAAGTTCGTCCTTTTCAAATTGACAGTGATGGCCATCTGCTGCCAAAAATAATTTTACCACAAGTATGTACATCTACACCTAGTTCATCACCAAATCTTATACAAGATTTTAATGTTGGTAAGTAACAAAGTTTGTCACTTGTAAGAAAATATAAGATTTCAAAATATTTGTCAGCTAACTTTTACTATGGGACCAACCTCAAAATAAATAAAATCTATGCATATAATATTTAATATTATTTATTTATTTAATCAGACAATTAAGTTATTATTTCAGTAACAATAAGTATTCACAAAATTATTACAATACATAGAAATATAAAAACTTAAAACTTATCAGCCCGGGATTGAGTCTGACAATTACTTGACCATTTTTTACCCGCAATTTTGAGGTTGATTCTTTAGCAAAAATTGCTTGTGTTGGTAGGTTATGTCACCCCCTAATATAAAATACGACAATCCTACATCCTACTAATATTATAAATGTGAATGTTTGTATGTTTGCCTGTCAATCACACAATAACGGCTGAAGGGATTTGAATGAAATTTTGCACACGGGTAGGTCACAGCCTTTTTATTTTTGAAGTTATAATAATAATAATAATATGATTATATTATATAATATTGATATGGGTATCGTGTAGGTTTTCGGGGGCGCCGATTGCAAATCTGACAGTCATTTTAAAATCAAAGATGGCGGATGCAACTTTTACTCAAACATTCGATATGGGTATCGTTTAATAGGTTTTTGGGAGTGCCGATTACAAATCTGACACTTATTTTGAAATCAAAGATGGCGGATGCAACTTTTTCTCAAACATTCGATATGGGTATCGTGTAAAAGGTTTTTGGGGCTGCCGATTGCAAATCTGACATTCATTTTTATATCAAAGATGGCGGCTGCCACTTTTTCTCAAAAATTCGATATGGGTATCGTGTAATAGGTTTTTGGGGGTGCTGATTGCGAATTAGACATTCATTTTAAAATCCAAGATGGTGGATGCAACTTTTTCTCAAAAATTCGATATGGGTATCGTGTAATAGGTTTTTGGGGTTGCTGATTGCAAACGAGACATTCATTTTAAAATCCAAGATGGCGGATGCAACTTTCTCTCTAAAATATGATATGGGTATCGTGTAATAGGTTTTTGGGGGTGCTGATTGTGAATTAGACATTCATTTTAAAATCCAAGATGGCGGATGCAACTTTTTCTCAAAGATTCGATATGGGTATCGTGTAATAGGTTTTTGGGGGTGCCGATTGCAAATCTGACATTCATTTTAGAATCCACGATGGTGGATCATTGTTTTTCTTAAAATTGTGAATTTATTTTACTTCTTATTTTACTTCTAATTTTAAATCTATCAAAAGAAACAGTAGTAGGCATACTGTTTTTGAAGTTATACTTCTTTAGGTACGTTAGGGCAAAATGATGAGAGTAAATTTTTACGATGCTCGCGCACACCGTCACAAAAACCTACAGCCTGAAGTTAGCTAGAACCGACACCGTTAAGTTAGCTATGGTCTGTGGTTCATGAAGAATGATTGTTTTCGTTTTGTAAACTTTGTAACAGTTTGGTTTTTTATCTGGTTTTGCCAAAGAAGTATAACTTCTTACGTGCGTGCATAAGTACACACACACTTTTTTATATTGTTTTGGAATCTTCTATCTAGGAAATGTATTACTTTATTATTATTATTATTTTAGATGTCATTGCCCAATGTCTTGGACACATTCAAACCGCAATGGAGGACCTGAAGCAAACTCAAAATGATATTTTACTGAGAATATCACTCTCCTTCAACACATGTGTCTAGTGCAGCCACTTTGCTGGTAGATATATACATACCATTAAAATCACTTGACGATATTAGATAAATAGAAAATTGGCTTGAAGATGAAGAACACAAAGAACAATATTGGTAAGTACAATATTCTGATAGAAATATACAAGCTTTACAAGCAAACAAGACCACTGGACGTACTGATGATATACTATGTAGTTATAATACTACTATTATATGAAATTTAATAGATAAACGAGTATACATACATTGTTTTACGTTTATTTATGATTGCTTATTGACTATGAGCCGATAAATGTTTTGGCCTATGTTGGTGGCAAAGGAACTGCCACAATTACCAGAAGAAATCTGGAACGGGTTTTCACCAACTCTCTGGCAATTCAATGCAACTGGACTGGATAAAATAATAAGTTTAGTTTGAAAAATTTACAATTATTGTCAAAAGTCATTGAAAGTAGGTATGACTATGAAAATTACAGATAATATTAGATATATTTATGTAACCATATTAGATTCATTTATTTATGGAGAAGCTCGTGGCTTAAGTAATAACAGCTGCACGGGCCGATCCATCAGTTTAAGCTACGTTTGCTGGGATTCATGGATGGGTGACCATCTTTACATACTGAGACTCCTCCGTGCCTCGGAAAGCACGTTAAGCTGTTGGTCCCGGCTATCAATCGTGGATCTTTAACAGTCGTTACGGGTCGTCAGAAGCCCGAAAGTGACAACCAGTCTTATCAAGGGGTATCGTATTACCCAGTAATATTATTTGTGGTTTATTATTTATCGATTGTGTTATTCTAAATGAAATGCTAAAGTACTGCTTCGTAATATTTACAGTTGCAGTGTAAAGAAACAAGTTGGCAGAGACAGCAACTGATGCTGGAATCACAGGTGTCATAACAAACTGGTTTAGATTTGCTAGAGATCGAGATGGCGGAAGAGATAACAGAAGAATATGATGAAGCTAATAACAGCAGCTCTACACGACAATATTCTGGACTATCTGCAAGAACAAAGAGGCGTCATCTAAATGCAATAAAAACTGAATTAAGAGGTAAATTAAGGATCAACGATAAAAGTAATGTTACTAGTAATAATGCAGGTACTAATTCATCATTTATTAATGAACATCATAATAATTGTATATCAGAAAATTATACTGATGATTTTAATGCCGAGGAAATCACTTTAACGCGTAATATATCAACTGGTTAAATTGAAAATGCTGATTTTAAGGATACTGATCTTACCTGTTTGATCTATAATTAAGGAGGTGGTAATTTGGAGGTAAAATTAAACACTGCACCCGCGGGTTTTAATGACTTAGCGTCATATTAACAAATGGCAAACATACAAATGACTCATTGTCCTCAAAATTAGGTAGAACTAAATGATGCCCTAAAAATCTAGTAAAAATATATGTTTAAGTGTCAAATAGGTACTAATTTTTTAAAGGCGAATTGAAATTTTGGAGCCCTTACGTGGAGATTCTAAATGTGGGTAGTCATCTTGACATCAGAATGACTGCCCAATTTTTGAATTCATTTTCTCAGTTATTAATTAGGTACCAATTATTTAAACAAACGTATCAAATAGTAGCAAATAGGCATTAGATTTTAGTAGTAGTAATATTTTAAAGCTGATCGGTCATTTTGGCCAGTCATTCTGATGTTCACAAGTGTCGTTAGTCACGTTTTGGTCTGTATTAGTGTCAGCCACTATTTATTTTTCTAATAAAAAATTTTCTATGAATGTATGAT
Source organism: Polia nebulosa (assembly GCA_951329385.1). Taxonomy (NCBI): domain Eukaryota; kingdom Metazoa; phylum Arthropoda; class Insecta; order Lepidoptera; family Noctuidae; genus Polia; species Polia nebulosa. The sequence goes on from OX589602.1 coordinate 26,763,943, forward strand.
TTTCTGCATTTTGTAATTAAACGCAAAAATAGCATTTTTTTCTTTATACGAGTAAGTTTATTTTTGTAAAGTGTCATTCTTATGATTGTGCTGTATTCGTTTCTGTTTCATTTAAAAAATACGACTATTTTGAAATTCAAAGTGACGTTTGTCAGTCACGTTTTGGTCTGTATTAGTGTCAACCACAATTTATTTTTCTAATAAAAAAGTTTCTATGAATGTATAATTTTCTGCATTTTGTAATTAAACGCAAAAATAGCATTTTTTTTTATTCATATGTTTATTTTTGTAAAGTTCCTATGTTATGATTGTATTGAATTCGTAATGTTTCATTTAAAAATACGATTATTCTGAAATCCAAAGTGACGTTAGTCAGTCACGTTTTGGTCTGTATTAGTGTCAGCCACAATTTATTTTTCTAATAAAAAAGTTTTTACGAATGTAAGGTTTTCCATTTCAACACATCCCAATATTTTTTTTCATGTACAAATACAAACACAAATTACGACTACTATTACAAATTAGTTATAAAACATGCATCGAGAAAGATCTGTAGTTCAAAAACACTTCATCACGAGTTCATTTTGCATGAAGTGTCAGTCACATTTACATTTGTTTAAATAAACCTTAACTTTTTTAACCTCTCAAGTCCGGGACGTGTCACGTTTCAGCATATGTCAGTCCCCGTTGACAGGCGGCCATCGTGTAACTACAGACTTGGTCAGGTTCCGTGTGTATGAACCTTGTTACAAGTCTAAATACCTTGGCTAATAGTGATAATAGCGGTTTAAAACGCGTGAATCGGGTTTTTGGCAAGGCAAACTAGCGGAAAACTAGCGGCACACATGAGAGCCACCGGGGTTATAAAGTACACATTTATTACCACGGAGGTTTAATTAAAGGATATTTATACAAAATTACTGAAATTAGTACTATAAAAATAGTGGAATTCGTAAAACAATGCAAAATAAAACTCAAATCGTGTCAAATGTAGAGTTAGTCACATATGGCATTACCCTAACATATTTTTTGGAACAGTGGTGGCCCAGTGGTGACTGTCGCGACTTACAAGTTGTAGGTTGTGAGTTCAAACCCAGGCAGGCGCTTTACTTTATGTAAATTATTTCATCACTACTGCTCTCAAAACGGTGAAGGATAACATCGTGAGGAAACTGGCAAGTCCTAGTACCAAAAATTTGAAGACATGTGACATCCATCAATCTGCATTGGGCCCGCGTGGTGGATTACGGTCCACACCCTCTCACAGAGAGGAAGCCTGTGTTCTAGCAGTGGGGACATTAAAATGCTGATGATAATGATTTTTTAATTCTAATTATATTTGTACCACAGCTGTAATTCTAAAATACTACACTTAAGGCTAGCTTCACAGCTATCCGGGAGACCCGTACGGGCCGCCTGTAAGGGATCCCAGAACGGAGACTTACGTAGGCGCTAGAACATCGTTTCACAGCGACGCGGATTGGTCCGTATGCGACCCGCTCCGCGTCGCTGTGAAACAATGTTCTAGCGCCTCACGTATGTCTCCGTTCCGGGTGCCAGTACGGGCGGCCCGTACGGGTCTCCCGGACAGCTGTGAAACCAGCCTAACCAAACCCTAACCATTTGTCAACTGTAGGCTCTACAATGGCCCCCCCCAGGCCCAGTTGTTGGCCCCCCCCAGGCCCAGTTGTTGGCCCCCCCCAGGCCCAATTGTTGGCCCCTTTTTGGCCATTTTTTGTGGGCCCTTTGATGTAGGCCCTACTTCTATTAGATGGCCAAATCTAACAGTTGGCCAACCCACGAAGTGCACGTGGCCCAACTGAATGCCCACAATAAATGCTATTAGGGATATAACTCCGTCATATATTGACAGATTTGCAAAATTCTTTTTTTATTCGAAAGGGGTTTATTCCGAAATGGTCCCATTTAAATTTCAAAAAGATCTGATGATGGGTTTCGGAGACAGACAACGGAACTCTTTAAAAATTGACAGCAAATCAACCGCGATTGCTGCTATCGTATGTCTATGAATTGTTAACACAGTTTAATGGGGAACCACAACTAAAAAGTGCAAAATATAAAACTTTCTTACAAAAAAATAGAACCGACTTCCAAAAAAAGTGCAAAATAACTTTAATTTCGGAAGTCGGTGTCGAAAAACGAAGACACAAAACAGGAACACTGACTTCCGAAATTAAAGTTATTTTGCACTTTTTTTGGAAGTCGGTTCTATATTATTGTAAAAAAGTTTTTTATTTAAATTGTTTTAAAAGTAATTACAGAAAACATAATAAGAAAAATTACCATGTTGTAAAACAAACAGAAACTAGTTTAAGTTAAATAGTAATGGCGTTAGTTTATAGTTTAAAAAAAAACCTGTTAAAAATGTGATTCGTTCCGAACGCTCTATGCTGTGCTCTATAGCACGTTGGCAGATCTTTAGTTAGGACTTCTGCACGTAACCCTTATTTGTATAAATATTTAATGTGTGTCTATCATTGTGGTTGACGGCACCACGTAATCCGCTTTCAAACCATTATGTACCCACAGTCACCATCCGAAGATTTTCATAAATAATGGTAGATTAGTCGATGAGATCAAAAGGCTTTTTGTTAGGCTAGACCTTTAAATGTGGGTAGCCACACAAGCGGGCACAGCTTAATATATCAAATAGAGAATATAAATGATGGGTTACAATAAAGAAAATTTTGAATTCTTAATTGTTACAATTATTTAACAAAATAGTGATCTAATATTTTAGTTTTAGATTTAGGAAAATGAAACACCGGTTGTACAAAGATATCATAGAAAAAGGGCAGTATATTCCACAGACTAAAGCGGTAGTAGGCAATAGACAATTTGACAGATACGTTTTAAAATATAATAAATGGCATTATGGTTGCAGGTTAATGATAGCGATTAACTTAAACTCATGACTCTTGAACATTTATGAATCTTCATCTGCGGTGTAGATTTTGTTAGGATGTTAGCCAGCATACTCTCAGTACCAACATATATAAATTCTATCTCATTTGTAGCAATTTTCTCTCGAAGAAAATGATACCTGATATCAATATTGCTTTTATATCCTTATTTATTTATTTATTTATGCACACACAAAAACACTTACAAGAGAAAAACGAACAAATACAGATAGATCGATCCTTTTTGCTGTCATACAAATTCTGCACTAGGTTCGATTGTGTGCCATAAATCGTCGTGCTACAAGTAGTTTTTTACGGCAAATTTCCAAGTAGGATAATTCTCCCTGTCCACCAGCTTCTCAATTGTACCAATTGATATTTGTGAAGCTATGATTTTCTAAAGTTTAGCTGAAAAATAGAAATCCTACACGGCGTGGTTGCACACTTTGTGAGATTGAGCAAATTTTATCTATCTGAATCACGGAATTATTTCGGTAGAACACTAATTTTATTATTTGAGGATTAATAATGACCCATAACCTCTTAATTATTCTAATTATTTAACAAAATAGTGATTTAATATTTTAGTTTTAGATTTTGGAAAAATGAAACACCGGTTGTACAAAGATATCAAAGAAAAAGGGCAGTATATTCCACTATAGCAGTAGTAGGCAATAGACAATATGACAGATACGTTTTAAAATTATAATAAATGGCATTATGGTTGCATGTTAATGATTAACTTATTTTAACATGATTAAAATCATCATCATCATCATCAGCGTTTTAATGTCCTCACTGCTGGGCACAGGCCTCCTGTCTGTGAGAGGGTGTGGGACTTACACAAAATAAAGCACCTGTAAACCCTGGTTTGGACTCACGACCTATAATTACAAAAAAAAACACAACAATAAAATCAATTGAATAATTTGGGCAAGTTCACTAATGAGACTGCGACGGGATAAATAAGAACTCGTACGTTAAATAATTTTATATTAATATTAAATCGTACCTGTCTATTTAATTCTATGCAGAGATTAACAGAGCAGTGGTAACAGCCGCGTAGGTTTGCGTAAGTTATTTCATCACCACTGCTCTCGAAACGGTGAAGGAAAACATCGTGAGGAAACGGACATATCCTAGAACCAAAAATTCGAAGACTTGTGACATCTACCAATCCGCATTGGGCCCGCGTGGTGGATTACGGCCCACACCCTCTCATCTCACAGAGAGGAGGCCTATGCCCCAGCAGTGGGGACATTAAAAAGGCTGATGATGAGAGATTAATATATTTATGTTTTTCAACAGATTTAACTGACTGCTTTGGTGCATTTGGCACACTGAAATCAAATGCATCAAAGCTTAAAACAATGAAAATATTTTTAACAAAAATAATTTTCTCTGTACACTCCCAAATGTCGAAAGTAGGTGTATTCAAAATAACACTTTCTCTGTCTTTTTTCATCACTGAGAAAGACCGCGCCGAAACGCAAATAGGTCCATTAATGTGTTTACTTGTTACATATTTAAACGTAATATTTAAATCTGTACGACATGATGGTGAAGTTTGCACTATTTATTTATATATCTAAGGATTACCGACGAGTACACATAACAATTTCTTCAATTAATAAACTAGACACCACATAGTATCGTGTAGTCACTTGTCTATATTTAAAGTGAAATGTATATTATAATACCAAGGTGCTTTGTAATAGTAGACTTTTTTTTTGATACAGTCCTGCCACACTATTCCCAAACCACTGTAACTTCTGTAAGTCAGAATCAACAGTGGCGACCACCTGCCCGGGGGTGGAGGATAAACTGCCCGAGGGTGGAGGATAAATTCGAAAGAGTTACCTCGCCCCCGGGCACTCGAGGCAGGGTGGAACAGGGGTGGGTTTTAGTCAGTAAGAGTCTGACACGCCCTTCCGCTCCACCCTAGAGCGGAAGAAGTCATAGGATGATTTCCCACCCCCAAAAAAAAAAAAAAAAAACAGTGGCGACCACCAGAAAAAAACTCCGAGGCAATGAAGCTCGACGAGTCCCAGAGAAACGATTAAACTGTCTTGGGTCCCGCAACGAAATTAGTCAGAAAAGACAGCAGAGGAGTAAGAAGAAACATAATTACCACTGCCCTCCTAATCAAGCGGGAGACAGTACAAAGCTTGGCCACTAGGCACAAAGGAGGTATTTATAACTGGGGAAAGCCCAGTTGCCAAGCACCACTGGTTAAAAACACTAATGTTAATGGGTCCTAAAATTGTGAGCTGTTACAGTTGATTCCAGTATGGCAAAAACGCTTGAACGCACGGAAATTCGTTTTAGTTTCCACAAGGTGCGTGTTATAGACAACTCCAGACGTAGGCTGAATACTATCCAACAAAATATTGCGTTCAGTTTGCCAAAGAGTACACTCGCATCGGATATGATGTGCGGATTGTTCGTATTCGCAATCAGGTGTAGAACATTGACATAAAGGCGAGGCAACAAGCTTGAAGGAACATAGAAGACTACGCATCTTTTTGGCAAGAAAACGAAGAAATTATTATTATTGAAATTAAAACAATCAATGAATTGGACAAGATAAAATTATTATTCTCACTTTTATTTTAAACCTATTAGGAAATAGTCAATATGCTTTTCGTTACTATACAGGCACTAAGTCTGGTAGCCTTTTACCCGACGAACAAAAATAATCTCCTTTCTTCCGGAAGGCTTATGTGGACAATACAATAAGTAATCCAAAGGATCGAAGCTGCGGGAAAAGGTGGTTCAGTTTAAACCATAAATACCTGGTGTTTTTCTAACTAGTGTAGAATCGGGAGGTGTGAAGCTCAGTGGTGTGTACTCCTGGTGTGTGGTCTTAGGGTTTCGGTGTGCAAGAAAGGAAACACTGATTCCGCAGTACTTGATATGATTTATTATAAAATTAACACTTTTCCATTGACAACACATAACTGACTGCCTTCGAAACAAATCATTATATTTAATTTCCATTTTAAATCCTATTCTAAATTAATATCAATTTGACCAACCAACTTTTCTGCTACTAGGTTTATATTGCATGCAACCAATCATTAGATGTCACACTACCTATCTGGAAGTAGTCCTTCCAAACATTTTGTTCTGTATCAGACTCAAAGCCGCTGAAGAAATCAGTCATTACATCGATAGAGCCGTCAACACAGCTTATACAATTTACAGTATAAGGCGGAGTAGCTACTTTTCGCAGCTACAGCCATATTGGGATGGATGGGCCTGTCTAGACGTTCTCAAGGGAACTTCATTTCTTCGATATGTTTTGTTTGTAGTGACTGATATTTAGTTGTTGGTTGTTTGGCATCCATTGATGTATTTGGTAAATTTATTGAAGGCATTTTTCTTTTGGGGAAAGCAATGGATGCTTGAAGCAGTAATAGCTGACTTAAAAGTTGTAGGACGCGGGTTCAAACACAGGCAGTATTTTTACTTTTGCAATTGATTTCATCACTACTGCTCTCAAAACAGTGAAGAAAAAAATCGTGAGGAAATCCTAGCCCTAATAGCATATTTTAGTGTTGGCACGTAGTTGGGCCAACAATAAATGCTATCATTTCATTGTTGGCCCAACAATATAATGCTATTAGAATACAATTTTCGAAGACTTCTAAAATCTACCCGCACGCGTGAAGAATGGATTACTGCTCACTCCCCTTCCACGGAGAGAAGGCCTGCGTCCCAGCAATAGTATCATTATAGGCTATATGCGAAATGAAGTTCATATAGGATACGGGCAGGAAAAAGAGATCATCATGTTAGGATATAGATTTATTCACAATTTTTTGAAATGCCTTTAGGTTTGTATAGTTGTCTGATTAATTAGTCAAGGTGCACGCTGAAGCCAGAATTTCTACCTTCCTATAACAATATTCTGATTACCTTCAGAATGTACCTACCCGCAATTCGGTATTCATGTTCCAAGAATCGGGAACTAGTCGGGCGTCCCTGAAACGTGACTAGGTTTTTATCAGCACCTAGTGTTATGTTATTCTAGTCATAAATTCTGTCGGTGTCTCAGCAGCTACAACAATGCTTAGAGTTAATTTAAATAGCTCAAAATTTTGAATAAGATACATTCCCTTTAGGATTTGTAGCAGACTCAGTTTTTGTAGAAAATGATACATGTAAGTTTTTGAACACAAAATCAAATCTACATTTTTTAAGAGTTTATGAATTGTGAGACGTACTCGTACTTATGTACCCTTTTGTTTTTTTTTATCTAAATGAAAAAGCCTGGGTTAAAAACCAAGAATGGATTTTTTAAAATCTTATTCTTTTTGCCTATTTTTCTCACACAGTCGAAAGCACGTCAGTGGCAACACGGATTTTACCTGGATTAGCGTGGTAGTTTCAGTTAAACAAGAGGCCAGCTTATACTGGTATTGTTACAACTGACGTTTGGAATACTGTTCCTATATTTTTATCCGACTGCCCAAGAATAAGGATAATGTTTTTCGAGAGTATGTATGTACTCGTATGTATCTATAAGTGTATGTAAATATATGTTTATTTCTTTGGCACGCGCTGTAGTCGCAACGGCTTGATGGATTTTAACAAATTAGGTATCATTCGATTGGTCTTGACCGCCGAAGTAACATAGGCTATATGAATTTAAAAAAAAATATAATGATGACCGTCATTAGGTAAGTGTAGCCGTGTTTTGGCGTAACCTGGTCATGTGGGGTATCAAAATAAAGCTGACGAAAATGTAGGAAATAAAAACATCGAATTTTTTAAAAAATCCGACTTTTAAAAACAACTAAAAAGTTCCAAACAAGTCACTTTTCAAGCAGTCCGATGCAGTTGGTGGCATCAAATCTGTGATTGAACTAAAAGGCCTTTATTATTTGATTACAAATTACTTAACCTATGAAACCCCGCGACTCGCTGGTGAGTCGGACAAAAAAAAAAAATATTAAAGAGAAAAAAAAAAAAAAAATCGGCTGTCAACCCGGGTTGTCGTCGGGGTTCAATTTGACAACCCGGATTTGGCCGCGAGGGTTTGTAATCAAATAGTAAAGGCCTACATACATAACTAAATTAATAGGTAAATAAAATAAGTATAAGCGCATAAAGGAGAGAGGAGTACAGCTCATTGGAGATCGAAAAATTCGTCCACATTCCTGTGAGCAGAAAAAAGCCCAGAACGCTGGCAGCATTGCCACGTTGAATGGCAATGCTGATTCTTTGGCCGAAGAAAAGCCCAGCCCTCTGGTCACGCGAAGAGTCGACTAAATGTTTGCTGATGTCACGGAAAACTCGATGATCACTCGGACCCCATGGCCCTAGTATTTCAACCCTTAACGGCTCAAACATATAACTATAAATAAGGTCGCCGTTTGAGTTTTCTACACCTGTAGCAGCCGCCCCAAAAATAAATTAAAATTAAAATAAATTCCACCATTGAAATTACCGATTGACTGAAATTATACCAACTACATCAGACTGCTTGAAAAGTGACTTGTTTGGAACCTTTGGTTGTTTTTATTATCAGTCGGGTTTTTTTAAAATTTAAATTGAATGTAATTACATTAGTAAGTATTAGTTTAGTAACTAAACGTAACGTAACGTAAACTAACGTAACAGGAGTAGTCCAAATGAATGGATACTTAGTTACTGAACGTCAAAAAACAACCCACAGAAAAAAATACAAAGCCATGTCATACAAGAAAACTTACATCCTTAAACTTATCCTACTTCTTATTTCTTTTTCCACAAAACACAGTTTTAATTCAAACCGCTTAAAATCACGACTTAAACAAGCGACAAGCGTGAATTCCCTTGCGACTAGTCGCAGTCCCCGTTGTGCTACGATTTATTTGCGCCGGAGTGAGGCGCACTCATTTATCGGACCAATAAAATAAATCAGACGCGTTTAGCTTGGCGACGTTTACGCGCAGTTGACACCTCGTTGTTGGTTAGGATGCGTACAGACGAACGATTTTTTGTCTAAAAACTCAATGCATGAGAGGTCAAGAGGTTTAAAAAGGCTTAGAGCTAAGAGCCGATGCACAGCAGAATTATTGTTTGATATATAGCTATTAACTACTTAAAGTTAAAAAATTTGATCGTAGAAACTGAAATTAAAATAAAATGATCATGAAATCTAAATAATTACATTCGCTTAGTTAATAACAACTATATATTTTTGGTAAATATTTTTTTAAAACACTATTATTACATTTAAATAAAGTTATAATTATACTTAAGTAATATTATTAGAGACATTTAATTATAATATCATAATTATTTTAAGATTACAAATTATTAATTAAGAGATCAGTAGAATACCTATCCAAAGCAATAGGCAATAAACAGTACGCACTAGCTAACTAATATCTCTGTTAGCAAACGATGTTTTTTTAGAGGTAGACAAATTTAAATTGATCTATACCACAGGTAAAAGTTGAAATTGGCTTTATTATAGAGATAATTTTATGACATTTATTATTGATGATTTCAGGCATGTAGCCACCGCGTCAAGCGCGTACATGGCGTAATCTGGAAGTTAAATGCGGATATCCGAGGTATGATTAGGTACTATCTTTTTTATTTTACTTCAAAAGCATTCTCTACCAATCCCGTGCTTCTCGCATCCAATTACCAACCGCGTACATAACACTTTAGCAGAATTAACCGTATACAGTTGTTGTTGTATTTCATAATACATTTTATTCATCAACTTCATAAAAAAGTTACTTTCATATTCGTCTGTAGCAGATTATTTACAAAGATATTTAAAGCACAGATCACTCTAATCTTCCGACATTAAAAACGCAATGCTTGTAGACAGCCTATCCTGTAGAAATCTCGGCTCAAAATAGCATCGTTTCCAACATTCTGACTGACTCAAATTATTAGGATACCCACTGAAACTACACGTTACCTAACTTTTGCTTGATTTTTGTTTACATTCCCTCACAATATACAGTTTCCCGTTTTTGATGTGATTATTATCCGTTTATTTGGTTGTCTCTGTTTTGGATTTTTAGGATTCTTTGTGATTATTTTCTTGAATGTCTACCAATCTAAGATTAACTTACATAAACCAATTAATTAATAGTTATATTATCCGTTCCTTCCATGTCACTAAACAGCACTTAGTATTCTACTAACTTCAAGCAAAGTACTTACAGTCCCCGTAACCAAAATCTCAATACATTTGAAATCTAGAATTTACCAACACCATTTTCCCACCCAAAATAATCATCCACACACAAAACAAACGCTACACTCAGCTTTACTAACCCCGCATCAGTTCCAAACCCTTTGTTTCCATTATCAGAAAGCAATTCACCATAAACATCAACAGGATTCCATTCCAACATCCCTTTGCACTCCAACCAATATCCTAGTTTCAGTACATATGTGAAGGAAGAACGTTTCAATACTCCTCAAAACGCGATACATTCCAAAAATCCCTTGGAAACCCATCAAAATTTGCATCCAACCACGCAAGACAATCACTTACCCTAAGTAATTGGCAAGCACCGTTTAGATAACCAATCAAAGGCTCGTGACCTCAAAGAAGAGAACCGACCAGCCAAAAACGAACCTAAACCAACAGATTCCAAGTCTCAAAGTCTTGTAGCAGTAGATCCTGAGATGTAGGTAATACCGAGATGGGAAGCAAACGTAAAGGCCAGATATCGGCCTAACAGCGTAATTGAATATCGGGCTTGAACCACGATTGACCCAGATATGGAAAATTCCAACTTGATTTGTGCCTGTGGAGTCGTTTTTATGGATCTGGAATGGCAATATAAGGTCTAGAACTTATTATTATAGTCTGATTTCATTCTAAGTTGCAAGTTATATGCCTTCAACGTCAATTTTTAGTATAAAAGTAGATGTAATATAAAAATTATCCCTTCAGTAATTACATTAAATAACAGATCTGGACGAATGAAATTGTGAATATGTAAATACTAGCTGCATCCAGCGGCTTCACCCGCGTGAAATTAGTACGTTCCCCACTATAATCATGACTTATGTGCTACTCCAGACTATAATCTCTGTACCAAATTTCATCCAGATCTGTGCTTTCGTTCTGGCGTGATTGAGTAACAAACATTCAAATATCCATCCAAACTCTCGAATTTATAGTCGCTACATTTTTTTTTATAAAACAAATTCCCCCGCCGTGTCTGTACGCGATAAAATCAAAAGACACTTAACGTATTTTCATGCGTTGTTCACCAATACTTAGAGTGATTCATGAGGAAAGTTAAAGTTTATTATTTTTAACCATGCAAAGCTGGGGTGGGTCACTAGTATTATATACTAGCTTCTCCCAGTGGCTTTGGCCGTGTGGCATTAGTATTTTAAAAAAAACTTTCTATCTGTTATTCTGATGTATATGTAAGCAATATTACTGTAAATTTTCATCAAAATCCGCTTAGAGCCTTTAGACAAAATACATTTCTGTTAACGATAACGCTAACGCTTTGTGCAATCTGTATGGCAACGACATAACTGGGCGTGAGTCACGTGACAGTTCTCTCCGCAGGTAATGTCCTTGCCATATATTTTGCACGTTAACAGAAATGTATTTTGGCTAAGGAGGCAGTTGTTTTTGCTTGAAAAAGTAACAAACATTATGTATGTTTATACACACATATGTTTGTTGTATGTGAGGATGTCCTCACAAACTTTCACATTTAAAATATTAGTAGGATAGTAGTACGCTTTGAATCACTCCTACAAGTAAAAGAATTAATAATAATAATAATAATGTTTTATTGACATAAAGGTGTTACATTTTCACTTGAAGCCCTGACTCCTGTGCTAGGTAGTACCTGTGTTACAGGAGTCAGTGTCTTCACCCTTTCGTGGAACGTTAACAATTTACAATAAAATTAAATTCAGAACAATTAGTGCAACCTTGCTCATGTGTAGTGTAGTGTGTAATGTTGAGTGTGTTGTGTGTATGCGAGTATGTTGTATTTTGTGTGTGTGTGTGTGAGTGCATTTGTCTGAGTGTGTTTGGTGGTTGTAGGTACTTTGGGTTATATCAGAGATTGTTTGCCCATATTACTATTTAGTTATTACGAGTTTTGTTCTTTAACTATGTTTTCTGTCTGTGAGTAATCTAGTGTTTGAAGCCATGTGTTTAGTTTCATCTTCGCTTTCTTTTTAGTTAGTGGGTTGAAATTAAGAATTTTGTTTAATTTGTTATATATATAAATAGCTAGGTATAGGTGTTGCCGTCGAGCGGATGCGGTCTTACATTTGACTGTTTGACATATGTTACCGATGGTTCTTTTATTTTTGTTAGCGTGATTTATGGGTGTTACTTCATGCTGTTTTAATGTGAGATTTTGAAGGTATAGTTGTCTCACCGTAAGTACTTGACATACCTCATACAGGCTTTTTGTAGGGTACCGGTAGGGTTTGAAGGTCATGACTTTTAACAGGGATCTTTGGGCTCTCTCGAGTTGTATCATGAAGGTTTTGCAGGTCCCTCCCCATGCCGTGATACAGTAGCCTACGATTGACTGTGCCAATGCCAGATACACCGCACGGAGTAGCTCAAAGTCGCACACATGTCGAAGTCTCTTAAACGCCCATATGAGTTTTCTAACCCGGGAGGCAGTCAGCTCAATATGGGGACGCCAACTAAACCCTTCATCCAGAATCACACCCAGGTACTTTATTGTATTTTGTCGTTTAATTGGAACACATGAGCATTGAAGACTGTTTTTGGGGTCGTTACAGGAGTGTGCTATGAGGTTTATTCCCGCGGGTTTAGCATTGGCGAAAGTAAATTGTATAAATACGGTTTTCGAGATATTAAGCGTTAGTAAATTTCGATCCAGCCAGTGGATTATTTTATGTAAGCCTGTCTCTGCAGCTTGACGTGCCGCGACCCAACTCTCTCCATAAAATACAAGTACGGTGTCATCTGCATAGCTGAATATTTTACCGTTGGTAAGAGACTGCTGGCATAGGTCGTTTACATAGAGCAAGAAGAGGCTCGGGGATAGGCAACTACCCTGAGGCACCCCATAGTCTACTCTCGCTTCGTTGCTAATCACTTCACCAATTTTAACTTTTTGTGTTCGGTCATTAAGAAAGTCTGTGAATATGTTAAGGGCCCTTCCCCGGATTCCAACGTGTTCAAGCTTGCTCACAAGGGTCGGAATACTGACAGTGTCGAACGCCTTGGCTAGGTCTAGAAAAACACCCAGACATTTTTGCTTTGTATCAACTTTTTCAGTGACGTAATCAACAAGTTGATTAACTGCGTCTACGGTGCTTTTTCCAGACCTAAAACCATATTGCGCTTTCGATATTATTTTGTTGTGCTCTAGATATTTCATGAGTCTATGATTCAATAATTTCTCCAATATTTTTGACAGTACTGGCAAAACGGAAATTGGTCTATAATTTTTAACCTCGTCTTGGTTCCCCCCCTTGTGAACAGGTGTGATCAGCGCTTTCTTAAAGATTCCGGGAAAAACTCCTTGCTCAAAACAGATTTCGATGAGCTTTGTAAGAGGTGGAACTAGTACTTTTTTACCCAGTTTTAAGAGTTTAGCCGGAATTAAGTCCCACCCTGTGGCACAGTTGGTTCTTAGGTTATCAATGGCTGTCTCAACTTCGGCCTCGTCCGGGGAAAGTAAGACCATTGATTCCCGCGCAGGGGGTGTTTCAATTTTATATGGGGCAAGTGGGGACTTTTGGTTTTTGATGATGTTGTCTGCTAATTGCTTTCCAATGTTCGAAAAATACTGGTTTATTTGCTCTATGGCATTAGGCGCATGTACGTCCTTAACAGAGACAGTTAGAAGTTGGTCAGCTGATGTTTTATTGCTGGCTTTGTTGGTTATGGATTTTATTATATTCCATGTTTCTTTACTGTCTCTGGAAGTTTTTAAGGCCGACTTTTCGTAAGTTATTCTTAATTTCCTGAGTAGGAGATTACAATGATTACGATACCTTTTGTATGATAACTCGACAATTCCGTTTTTTGGATCTGCTAAGAATTTTCGATGGAGGTTATCTCTGTGTCGAATACATCGTAAGAGGCCAGGTGTGATCCAGGGCTTAACGACTACTTTACGGTTGGGGACGTTCGCCACTTTTGAGTGCTGAGATACCGCGGACATAATGCATTCTACAAACCGTGCCGCGGCAATATTTGCATCGCAGTTGTGTGTAATAAAAGTAAAATCGGTGGTTTTTAATTGTTCAACAGCGCCCTCATAGTTTACTTTTGTATTACTTCTCCTCTTTTGATTCTTGTTTTTAAAGAATTTGGATACAAGTAGAAAAAATATGAATAAAGCTGAAAGAAACCAGACATCGAAATTCGTGACTACCGTATTAATTTTGTATTCTTCCAAAAGAGTTTAGTAATTAGGTACACCTTTATTGACCATAACAAGTAAATCTTTTATGGATTGAAATGATGCAATAGCGACTCCATTCAGTTGGAAGTATTTAATAGTAAAATGGAATGAAAACACTTCAATCTTCGAGCTATTAGGTACATTAATCCATTTTTTATTCCATCAAATAACTGCAGTCGTTCTTTCAATAGACTTTTATCTAGATTGCTTAGTCCATGAAATCATTCTCGGACTGAATAATTTCTTTTGTGATACTAAACTTGGGTTTTAATTTTAATAATGGATATAAGGCTAAGATTTTCTCTATTTGTACTGTCGAAACTTCGGTCAAAATTATTGTAACAGTTGTCTTTATTTCGAGTAAAAAATAGCAGTAGCGTAAAGTGGATTTCCCTGCCGGAGTCTGTTTTTTTTCAACCAGTTCATCGTTTACCCAATCATAATCAACCAAACTTTAAATTCAAAGACTGTCCAAAACACAGAATTTCTTCCCCACTCCAGAATCCTTAAAAACATCCATTATTCAACCTTATTAACATTTAATACTCCTTTGACAGTTGAAGCAGTTACGTTGCCAACGGTACTGGCTCCTGGCTATGATCAAGTCAGCGTTTTAAGTAAAAATGCTGGTAAGCGGACGTCGGTTACAGAGTCGAGTGGCTTCCTACAAATAAAAATCTATTGTGCGCTTACTAGATTACTTGAGGAAGTAAGGGGATTTTTTGGATGTGGTAAGTGCGTGGAAGAGTTTGGAAGTGAAAAATGTTGCCTTTGTATATATGGACGCTGTTTTTTTTTACCTACCTGTCACTTTTTAAGTTTTTATGTAAGGACAGAGCTACCATTGAACCCATTTCTTCTATCAAACAGAAGTTATTTGTTTCAGCTGCTCTAGTGGTCGGCAATGCTATTAGTGGCCGTGAGGTCCTCGAAGGGTTCAATTCCCTGGTCGGGCAGTGTTATTGAATTTTTTCCTTTGGAATTTCTCAATAGCCTTCCGGAGTCTATATTTGTGTCCGGTTGATGATTATAAACTGTTACATTGGACTTAAACATAATAGGCGAATTGTGAATTTGCTATAGTTACAACTCCTCTCCTTACCTTCTTTCCTTTGGCAAACAGACGTTATTTTTTTTTTCTATTTTACATTTTTTTTTATAGATCATAGTCTTTTTATGGGACAAACCCCAATCCCTGCAACTCCTGAAAGCCAAAATCAATAGTGGTGGCCACCAGAAAAACACTGAAGTAATAATACATAAAAAGCTATCATTGTCTGCTCAAAATTTCACTTCGATAAATATACCTCCTCCATTTCATTATTCCTCCCGTTCTCTCCAGTTCTATTTGTAGTCCAATCCATTGTAATGGTCGACGAAGGGGCCTTAATAAACAAATGTGAATATAATTGGAGCTACTGACATTATTTGTTTACGAATAACTACGTTGTTAGTATCGTTAGGGTCATAGGATTGTGGATATGGGGCGAAATTTAATGTTGTTGTTTTGGTTGAGGCCATTGTATTTTAAAGAGTTTACGGGCCACACCATTCTGCCACTGCCAGGGTCGCGGGAGTTGGGCACGCCGCAATTGCGGCGGTAAAGCCCCTCTTTAAGTAGTGGCTAGAGACGTGCCACGGCGTCCTCACCTTCCGCCTGACGCAGGTCCTCATGCGATACGGAAGTTTCGGGAGGTTCCTGTGTATGCGGTGGAATTGTGCCCCGCTTGGCCGAAGCACCGCCGTGTCCTCGTGGAGGCGATTGGCGGCAGCGACCATTCGCGCCCGGCCCTAGTCCAGGCCATGGTACGGAGCGAGAGGGAATGGGAAGCAGTTGCCTCCTTCTGCGAAGCAGTAATGCTCGCGAAGGAGGAGGTGGAACGGGTGCGGGAGAGGAGAGAGACTCAACAAAGTTGCCCTCATGCCCCAGCAGCAGCCGCTGCAGGAGACGCCCTGGGCGTCGGAGTTGCGAAACGATCTTCGGCTACCGTAGACGCGGGCCTGCGGACGGCGAGTAGTACCTACTACTCACCACTAGTTCGCTGCCCGATCAGGATCAGGCTCGAGAGTCGTCGGCGCGTAGTGTTCCACGCGCGTCTATAAGAGATGGCAGCAATGCATGATGGGGCCCGTCTTGGCCGATGCCTGCCCAGGCGTCGTGGATAAATTCAAAACAGATTTACCGCGCCGCAAAAGAGTCTGACACGCCCTCCCGCTCCACCCAGCGGGAGAAGTCATAGGATAATTTCCCACTCCCCAAAAAAAAAGGGTAGCGGGATTGTTTCAAAGAGTCACCAAGGCCTTGGAACTCACAGGCAACTGAAGGAACAGTGGTGGGTTTTAGTCAGTAAGATAAGAGTCTGACACATCCTACCACTCCACCCATAGATGAAGAAGTTATTTGATAACCCAAAAAAGGGGGCCATAACATAATGTAAAAAAATAAATTAAAATCATCTTAGTTCCGGTGTGAGAGAGAGACGGAGCTATACAGAGTGTAACGGAAATGCGTGGTCATGTTTTAAATACCGCTTCTGCCTATAGAAATTAACGACATTTCCCAATAAAAGTAATAGTCATTTCGGAAAAAAATTGTCCTCTCATACAAATTTTCATCAGCTGACGATAATTTTGTACGTTTAGCTCGTGGCTAAAGTAATAACAGGCGCACGGGTCAATCCACCAGGTTAAGTTATGCTAGCCGGGGTTGGTCCATGGATGGTTGACCATCTTTACATACCGACCGAGACTCCTCGGTGCCTTGGAAAGCACGTTTAGCCGTTGGTCTTGGCTGTCAATCGTGGATCTTTGACATTCGTTACGGGTCGTCAGAAACCCGAAAGTCTGACCACATATTAATCTGACAACTATTCTTACCGTACCGGTATTGTATTACCCAGTAACTGGGTTGTGGAAGTCAAATAGGCAGTTGCTACTACTGGTATTCAGTTGCAACCGGTTAGACTGGTAGCTAACCCCAAGATAGTTGGGAAAAGGCAGATTGATTGATTTTGTACGGCATTTTTTTTTTTTTTGGGAATTGGTACGGCTATTCCTTGAAGAAAGTAGGTTGGCCAGAAACAGAACCTATCTAAAATACGACCGTACATTCGTTACACCCTGTGCAGGTCATATAGCACTACGTATTCCTTTCTCACACAGGATTCACAACGATTTTAAGACGGCATGGTGAGCGGGCTGCTTTTTAAAAATAGTGATTGAGTTCTGATCGACGATCTTTGTAACAAACTCTATTGTTCATTTTAGTCCTAATTTCATTGGGAAAGGGCTTACTAAACGGCGATATAAGAGAAACATCGTCTTATCCTTTATATTTTTTTTTGGTGTGGGTAATCATCCTATGACTTCTTCCGCTCTAGGTGGAACGGGAGGGCGTGTCAGACTCTTACTGACTAAAACCCACCCCTGTTCCTTCTCTGACCTGAGTACCCAGGGGCGCGGTAACTCTGTTTCAGCGTCTTATCCTACGGTGTTCATTTTGGAAAAACGATCAATTAAATTAATTTAAATACGTACTATTGGTGTGTTCGGTCTGAAAGGTCCAAACGAATCGTAGAAATGCAAGATTTCTGTTGGCATTCATAATAAGAAGAACATATTTCTAGGTATACGGTATGATCGACGCGCAGCTGTTCCATGCGAGCATTTACGGGTGTGTGTACCGTGGATGTATCGGGCTCACTAGGTGATGGGGCTCGCTAGCAGTGGCGAACTGATACCATTCGGGGGTGCGTGTATGAATTTAATTTTATATCCCGGGCCAGCGATATGAACTGTAGGGTTTTAGTCGGTAGGAGTCCGACATTACTCTCCATTCTCCCCAGGTGGAGAGTATCTATGAGGATTTCCCCACATTAAAAAAAAATCGGTTTACGGTATAATGACAGTAGGAGGTACTTTCCCAGATATTCTCTTTTTCAAACGACCCTATTATTACTAACGTTACAATGCAATTCTGTGTTGCAGCAATAGTATGTTGATATTCAATCTAGCTAAAAGCTTACCAGAGGAATTTACTTGATTGTTTTCATATCGTTAGGCTATCTTTTTACCCGACTACGTGACGCAAGGGAGGGTAATGTGTTTATTAGCCTATCTATGTATGTATATATGTATGTATGTTTGTTCCTTTGTGGCACTATAGAGACCAAACGCGGGGGCCGATTTTGATAATTCTTACGTCAATTTGATTCCTTGATTTCCTTTACCTTGCGAGTGCTACTAAAGACATGACAGTTATTAAAATACAAAATGGCGACAACCAGATGCGATATTGTGATAAATAAAAAAAATAAAGTCGACGAGCTATATTATGTGGGAAATCAAAATAGTTCGATGAGGTGATTCCAAAAATATAACGAACTAAAATGTAGAAATTAAAAAAATAATAAAAAATCCGACTTATATAATGAATGAAAACGAAATAATAACTAAAAAGTTCCAAACAAGTCACTTTTCAAGCAGTCTGATGCAGTTGGTGGTATGAAATCAATAACTGAATTAAAATAACAGCCACCAACTGCATCAGACTTGCTTTTTTAGCTCAAACCACCAAATCAAATCATCCAGTCTATTGTTTTTTTATTCTCTTCGAAGATTGCACACACTAAAAAAATCGCCTGTATTGTGAGTGCGTTTAGAAACAACCAGATCTAGAACAACTATCCGTAGGCCATACAAGTATTTGTTCCGTGCGGGAATCGAACCGGCAACACGCAGTGCAGCAGCTAATCGCTCAGCCAAAGTATGAAAGTTTAATCCAAATATTAGAGTTCTCATGTGAAAATTCATACTTAATGTTTTATGATATTGAAATATCACGCATAACTGTCATTAGAACAACTAATAGATAGCCGGGGCAATGAAATGGGGTAACTATGGGAACAATTTGATGGGTTATAATGCGAAGTAATTGCCTTACACAATATTGAGGGGATTTGGTCATAATTTTGTTCTGTTTGTCTTTTAAGTTTTGTTTATAGATAAATTCATGTTATTTATTAGTGTTGTAATAATAACATCCTTCCGATAGAATTACGGGCGGAGCAGTGACCCAGTGGTAACGGCCGCGATTTACGTTGTAGTGTAGGACGTGGGTTCAAACCCAGACAGGCGCTTTACTTTGTGTAAATTGTTTCATCGCCACTGCTTTCAAAACTGTTAAGGAAAAAAGTACTGAGGAAACCAGCATATCCTAGAACCAAAACTTTGATGACTTGTGACATCTACCAACCTAAATTAGGCCCAGGTGGTGGATTACGGCCCACACCGTCTCACAGAGAGGATGCCTGTGTCCCAGCAGTGGGGGACATTTAAAGCTTGATTATGCTAATTATTATGACCGATTTACGATTGCAGCGAAAAATCTCAACGGCGAAAAGCCGAGCAGGCAATCTACGCAGAAGACAATAGTGCCGATTCTCTTATTTAATAACTAAAATTAAATTAGATAATCGCTATCTTTTACTAAAAGGCAGTGCAAGAAGAGAACAGTTATCGCTATGAACTAAGTTAGAGATGCCAAACTAGTTTACGCCATGTGCTTCACCGTGTCTTTAGACGACATGTTTATACGTGTACCAGTTAGGTTAGTTTGTATGGAAATATTAGTTTAACTAAATTTGACAGCTCTAATTAACGTCCGCCTCTTCTTGTTTTCTTAGAGAGAAAAAGATAGCAATAGCCAAAATTAATTTGTGTTTGTGAACAACAGAATCGGCATCAATATCTATCATGTGTACACGTTTGAGCGCACTCTCATTCTCATAGTCCAATGGGACGGCAGCCTGGCCATAGCCAGAACGGAGACAAATCAGGTTTAAGACCAATAACTTTACATTCAATTTAACCCTGAAAGAGATGCCCAGATCAGAAGCCACAACTAAACTTAAGGAACTATATAATCTCATCGATCAAACTCGGACGAAATAAGAAGTCATGTATATTAAAACGGCTTGCCATTATCCGTTCCGTTACAAACATATCTATACCAATTAGCAACCGAACACTGTCGGCCCGATAGATTGGGCCGTGTGAATGATTATGTTTATTTTCTGTAGTATATACTTTGGGAGCGTTGTATTGGCCACTCACTGTAGTGTGCGGTTGGCAACAAAGTTGGATATACTGACATAATGGTAAGCTATTTTTTTTCTTTTTTAACTGACTTCAAAAAGAAGGAGGTTATCAATTCGGATGTTTGTATTTTGACGTGACAACCTCTAATAAATCGATGAACGCCGGCTGCATGCACAAAAAAGTGTCCCTTTACGCTCATTGTACGCATGCGCCGCATTTATATGTCATCAATGTTTTGTTATGACGTTGTCACGTTAAACTATCGTCCGTAAACCAACTTTACAGACAACCAATTTTTTTTTAAATGTATTCACGGGCATAACTCCGTCATTTAAAGACGGATTTGAAAAATTATTTTTTGTTTAAAAGGGGTTTGTTTCGAAATGTTCTCATTTAAATTTTATATAGATCTGATCATGGGTTCTGGAGACAAACAACGGAACTCTTCAAAAATTGACAGCAAATCAGCCGCGATTGCTGCGATCATATGTCTATGAATTGTTAAAGTAGTTTAATGGGGAACAACAGCTAAAAAGTGAAAAATAAAAAAACTTTTTAAGAAAAAAATAGAACTGACTTTCAAAAATGGGGAAAATAACTTTAATTTTGAAAGTCGGTGTCAAAAACGAAGACACAAAACCAGAAACACTGACTTCCGAAACTAAAGTTATTTTCCTCTTTTTTGAAAGTCGGTTCTATTTTTTTGTCACCAAAAAAAGGGTAATGTTTTTCGAGAGTTTGTACGTATGTTATGTACGAGTATGTATGTCTATTCCTTTGGCACGCCCTTCAGTCGAAGTGGCTAGAGGATTTCAACAAATGAGGTACCATTAGATTGGGTTTGACTATCGAAGTGACACTGACAAGAAATATACAAAATGACGGCCGTCATTTTGTATAATGGGTACACGTAAAAACATGTCGACTAAAAATACGGTGAAGCGCAAGGCGTAAGCCAGTTTGGCATCTCTAACTTAGTTAGACTTAACTTCTTAACTTATGTAGTATCGAAGTGACACGGACAAGAAATATACAAAATGACGGCCGCCATTAAGTTAGTGAGGTCGCATTTTTTAACCCGACTATAATGAGGGTAATGCAACATATGTCACTATAACTACATTAATGATTACTTTAATTACATTCAAAATAATATAACTTTAATTTCCCTAGCCTTTTCCCAACTATCTTTTTTTTTCTGGCGGGGTAGGAAATCTCCCGCTCTGGGTGGAGCGGGAGGGTATGTCAGACTCTTACTGACTAAAACCCACCCCTGTTTCGTCTCTGCCTGACTGCCCAGGGGAGCGGTAACTCTGTTAAGAATTTATCCGCTACCCCTATATCTTGAGGTCGGCTTCCAGTCTAACCGGATGCAGCTAAATACCAATATTTTACACGGAACGACTGCCTATCTGACCTCCACAACCCAGTTACTGGGTAATACGATACCCCTTGGTAAGACTGGTTGTCAGACTTTCGGACTCGTGTCCAAAAGTCTGACAACCAGTCTCGACCAGTCTCGAGGAGCTCGTGCTCCTCAAAATAATATCTAAGCTTTAAATGCGTTTATCTCAAAATCAGTTCATTAAGACATTCCCTGTTGTTTGCTTTAACGCTTCATATAATAAATAATAGTACGTAGAAATATGTAACAGTTTCAGAGTGGTACATAATATGAATAATATAACCTACTGTTCAAACTATAGCCAATATTACATTTATTTTTACATAAGTAGCTTTCACTCCTTTATTATTTATTTACTAATTAAGAAACGGGTATTATCCAAGCATGTCACAAATTATGAATCCACAAACACTGTGAAAGCCCATACAAAATAAACCAAAGTTAATGACGCATCAAAAGGTGAAATCTGACAAATAAATAAATACCACAACAGCACACTCGACCGACGAAAGTTATTTGTAAACAACTCGAGTGTTTTCTGGGAAACTAAAGGAGCGGTCTAAAGGCATTTGGTAGTACATTTTAGGACCACACCCAGACTTTTAGTACTCATCTTAGTGTTTACTGCAGCTGTTTAGCATTGTTGAAAATGAACGCTTAAAGCAATTCCTAGAATTCTTTTATTAACTTTTTGTTAATGTTTTTTTTAGGATATTGACTTGACTGAAACATATAAAATCTCACTGTCATGTTTAAAAAGATTTGGACTAAGTTTACGTAATTTAAACTGAAAAAAAAGAAAGTATTGAAAACAATATAGAGTATTGTTAAAACTCGTGTGTTCATTTTATTTTAAGCATAAAATTTATCAGAAACTTCTATTTTATTTCGTCATCTAAACAAAAAAATCGGTCAAGTGCGAATGAGAGCAAAGGGCACAGGAAGGGTTCCGTACCATTGTAATTTTATTTTTATAATTTGTTATGATAGCGACAGTAGATATAATATACTCTGTGAAAATTTATACTGTCTACTTATTATGCAATGGTTACCGGTTCATGAGACACAGTCTGCAGATAGACAGACGGATGGATGGGCAGCAGAGGCTTGGTAATAGGTTTCCTTTGGTTACCTTTCGGATACGGAACCCTAAAAAAGAAAGTCAATCCAATTTGAACACACAACAATTTTAGTGTTATACACCTTTTTGCTATACCCGTTTAACTTTTTAATCACTTCCATTCCCAAAAAAATCATTCAATTTTTTATTTAATTTAACATGCCGAATGTTTTCATCAAACTATTTTTAGAACCATTTTTGCATAAAATACCTACACCACTTTGATTGCTTTACATGAAGTAATTTCGCATTTTTTTTCGATGCCAATTCTGCCTGTCGTGACTATAGTGATTGATCCATTATTGATAAGAAATGCTCTTATTTCGAATGTAATTGATCGACACTCAGATACGTTCAACGCGTTAACTTTGTTTTTTGTTTTTAAATGGTTTTTGTTCGGATATGCAATATCGTGCTAGTATTGTTTGACGGTTTCGTCTATTTTGATGGAGGTACCCTGCAACCGAATAGTTTTTGGGTCGGTATTTTATGATTGAAATGTACGGTTATTGATATCATGTTATACATTTGGGGCCTTTAAACGCAGGCAAGAGGCTAAGATTTGTTTTCGTTTTTCTTGTTTACTAATATAGTGTGCACACAAAAAACTTCTGATTAAAATAATGTTTTCATCAGATCTAGTCCGTGACTAGATATGCGCTTGTTTAATAATATTTTTAGAGTATAATATAGTATTGTTTTGAATATTTTTTTTTTGTTTTTTTTTTTTTGTGGGGTGGGAAATCATCCAATGACTTCTCCCGCTCTGGGTGGAGCGGGCGGATGTGTCAGACTCTTACTGACTAAAACCCACCCCTGTTCCTTCCTGCTCTTAGTGCCCGGGGGCGAGGTAACTCTGTTTCGAATTTATCCTCAACCCCCGGGCAGGCATCGGCCATGACGGGCCCCGTCCTAATTGCTGACAACTCTTTGAGGCGCGCGTGGAACACTACGCGCCGTCGACTCTCGGGCCTGGTACTGATCGGACGGCGAGCTACCCATTACTCGCCGTCCGCAGGCACGCGTCTACGGTGGCCGGAGATCGTCTCGCGGCGCTGGAAGTCCCAGGCGTCTCCTGAGGCGGCTGCTGCTGAGAGCGTGAGAGCGTCTCCGTTGTTGAGTCTCCCTCACGCGTCCCACCTCTGCCTTCGCGAGCATCACTGCTTCGCAGAAGGAGGAGATGGCTTCCCATTCCTTCTCGCCCCGTACCATGGCCTGAACCAAGGCAGGGCGCGAGAGGTCGCTGCCGCCTATCGCTTCCACGAGGACACGGCGGGGCTCCGCCCAAGCGGGGCAGACCTCCACCGTATGCTCCACCATGTCCTCGGGACGATCCGCGCAGTGGAAACACCCGGGCGTTTCCTCCCGTCCTATTCCTCACAGGAACCTCCCGAAACAACCGCGTCCAGTGAGAACCTGCGTCAGGCGGAAGGTGAGGGTGCTACCGCCGCAATGGTGGCGTGCTCAGCGCTGGGTTGCGACAATCGCTGTCTCCATGTCGCCATGAGATCTTGCTGGAGCTCTATCCGCCGAGCCGCGAGTTTTCGCGGCAGTGGAGTTTCGCCCCGGATTTTTATGGATACTACAGTGGAAATCTTAACGGGTGACCAACAGTAGGTTTTCCTATAAAAATATAAATAATGCATAGCTGCAATTATCTCTAATGGATGTAAAAGCTTATTGTATGAAATATTACTTCTATGTTTGCAGTCAGAATAATATTCGAACGGATATTGTTTGATGCCCAATGAGATGTTTTCATACACGTCAAAACATTATTATTATTATCCGTTTTTATATATTTATTAGTTTAGTTATGGTATATTTTAATTTTATTCCGTTGTAAATAAATCAACTTTAACCCTTGAAAAAAACAGACCCAACCACCCAAACATTCCGGGCCTGCGGACGGCGAGCAGTGGGTAGCTCGCCGTCTGATCAGCACCAGGCCTGTGAGTCGACAGCGCGTAGTGTTCCACGCGTGCCTCAAAGAGATGAGTGTCATCCACCACTGACGGGGCCCATCGTGGCCGGTGCCTGCATGCCTAGGGGTAGCGGATAAATTCTGAAAATGAGTTACCGCATCCCTGGGCACTCGGACAGGGAAGGAACTGGGGTGGATTTTAGTCAGTAAGAGTCTGACACGCCCTCCCGCTCCACCCAGAGCGGGAGAAGTCATTGGATGATTTCCCACACCACAAATAAAAAAAAAAGCCACCCAAAGATCCAAACAAACATTTTTTCCACACAGCAGTTCAAAATCAAACGGTTACCGATACCATTAACAATTTATCATTGAAACATCTATGTTTTGTGATGAGTCAACACTTTTCAATCCGATCGCATCTGCCTAAAACGTTTGGCTGCACAATGATACGGTTTAAATAAAGGTTATTTGAATTTCGACACCTTTTGGTTATAGCTTTTAACCGTTTGTTTTATAGAAGGTAGTTCATGAAATAGTGAAATCTTTCCTTTTTCCTTTGGGTCCACTCCATCCTGTGGTAGTTTTTGTTCATAAATATTTTACAATACACCATTCTTGCAATATGCGTGGCTATTTCTACTTTAATTTCTTATAACGGTTTGAAGCATCAATAACATTGGTCTACGATTCCAATAATCAGATTATTTTAACATTAAATGTTTTAAAGCGTTAGGCCCCTCGCGTCGCCATAACAATAGGTTTTTAATTGTGTCTGCTAATGAGGGACTTGACGCGTTAATCTAGTTTGCCTTCGAAACTCTAATGGTGCGTCCACACCGAAGTTACTTTTTGCAAAGCAATAATTTGCAGCATAAAAATCCTTAGACTGCTGTCACATTTAGGCGTCGTCCTAATAGAATGCGATTCTCGTGCGAATATGCAATAGTCGCAGTCATTTTTACGGAAAAAACCGGCAAGTGCCCTCTGTCGACGACGATAACGCGATCTGGTTGGCCATACAAAAATGCACGATGATCGCGTATTCGCGCGATATTCGCTTTATATTAGGACGACGCCTTAGGCGACTTTAGCAGCTCGACAGACGCGCGACATCATCATATTGTAAACAGAAGCATGTGCTTCTGCCGCATTACTGTTACGCTACTAACGTCCTAATGTGAAAGGGGCCTAAGTCATAAGCATGTTACAAAATGTTCCCTAATAGCATTTATTGATGTCATTTGGTTGGGCCAACAATAAATGCTATCCTTTTATTGTTGGCCCAACAGTAAATGCTAGTATGGTTGCTCCTTAAAATATTACTTCAGTGTGGACGCACCATAAGAAGAAGAATCATCAAGTTTAGATAAACACATCTGCCTTCTATCTTTACAGTATAAAAAGTCATATACTATTTCAACACCTGTGAAGCCCCATGGCAAAATCCGGGTTGTCAAATTAAACCCCGAGGACAACCCAGGTTGACAGCCGATTTTTTTTTTTTTTAATTCTCAGTAAATTTTTTTTTTTTGGTCCGACTCACCGGTGAGTTTCGGGGCTTTACAGGTTAAAGATCGGTGGTGGCCTAGTGCTAGCTGCTTCTTATTAGGTAGGCACTTTTACTTACATTGTATATTGTTTTTTTAACCGACTTTCGAAAAAGGAGGAGGTTCTATGTTCGACTGTATGTATGTTTTTTTTATTTTTTTATGTATGTCCGCCGATTTCTGCGTCATTTGTGGACCGATTTTCACAATTCTTTTTTTATCCGAAAGAATACACTCCCAAATTGGTCCCATATATTAAATTTTATCGAAATGGCTTCAGCGCTTTTTGAGAAACTGAACAAAAACGAAAAATATGTATACCTCGATGACGTATTGGTGTTCTCCAAATGTTTAAATTCCACGTTCCATGGTATTGGGGTTTTTAGTTCTGGGGTTTAGCAACTAAAAAGTGAAAAATAAAAAACTTTTTTACAAAAAAAACAACCGACTTCAAAAAAAAAAATACACTAAAATTTAAAAAATAACTTTAATTTCGGAAGTCGGTGTCAAATAACGAAGAAATAAAATACAAACACCGACTTCCGAAATTAAAGTTATTTTTTAATTTTTAGTGTATTTTTTTTTTTCAAGTCGGTTGGTTTTTTTGTAAAAAAGTTTTTTATTACACCACTACTTTTAAAAACAGCGTTAGGAAACAGAGATGTCCTATAAACAAAAATTCGAAGACATGTAAATCCACCAACCCACACTGGGCTCGCGTGGTTGACTAAGGTCCATTCCCTCTCACAGAGAGGAGGCATATGTCCCAGCAGTGGGAACGTTAAAAAGCTGTTTTTTTTTTAATTTATTGTAACCATTGTTTTGTTCACAAAATAAGAGATACATTGGTCCCCAAACTAGGCAGCGCCTGTATCTTGGGGGCCGGAGTTGCGATAACATTATAAAAAGACATGTTGTAAATTAAAGAGTCAATAACTAGGATGAAGTACTTTTAATACATAATATTTTGGTAATTAGGTTACCTTTTAAAATTATGCCTAGGATATAATTAATGTAAAATAAAATAAAACAAAAAAAGTGTGTGTGTACTTATGTATGCACGTAAGAAGTTATAGTTCTTTGGCGTAACAAGATAAAAACCAAACTGTCACAAAGTTTACAAAAGGAAAACAATCATCCTTCATGAACCACAGACCATAGCTAACTTCAGGGTGGATAGGTTTTAGCTAACTTCAACCTGTGAATTTAGTGTGACAGTGATGCGCGCGCATCTTAAAATTTCACTCTCATCATTTTTTCTTAATTAAGATAATTATGTTTTGTTATGTTTTGTTTGCTTTTACGCCATCCTTAGGAAAAGGACGGCATCAATGATGCGCAGAGTGCGTGGGAGCGTCAACGACATACTGAGGGTCATTAGTGATAAGCCGTGTTGCGCCATCATGGCGCATTGGGTACATGCACATGTGCATGTGCCCGGTGCGTCAGGTGAGCGCAACAAATATATGAATTAATATCTGTATTGTGTCTGTTACTAACATAGCTTTTAAGTAGAATGTATTACTAACATCATATGGATCAAGGTCTGAAATATTTTTTTTTTTTTTTTTTTTTTTATATTATTTGCCTTGTTAACACAAAGTTAGAAGGATTATGCTTTGTTATATTATATGCTTTGTCAACACAAAGTTAGAAGCATTTAAGTTAAGGCTACAACCTAAAGTGTTGACACACGTATCAGCTGTTACACTCGATATTTCTCGAGACTAGGTTTGTCGATATTTCATAACATAACTGTCACACTGCGTTAGAAAAGGATAGGGTATTACTGTTGCTGGTATCAACTTGTCGATACTATATATAGTAGTAGAGGGGCGGCTCAAGGCAGTAGTCCAACCGCTGCTATTTTGACGCTCAAGAAACGTACTAATAGATATGAATTCCGTGTAAACAAAAGAGATGCATTTAATCATAGTTATGATCGCTGACAGTTCACACTGCCGTGCCGGTGAGGACTCGCTCCACAAGTTTGTCGCTGAGCAACAAAATCTATCAAAGCTTACTCTCTAATCCAGACCTCTCTTCGGTCCTTAACTTGGAATTTGGGAATGTTACAATGTATGTATGAATACCGTGTCAATGTTATAATTTATCGATTTTTAAGGCCCTATTACCGGCCAAGTGGCGCCCTCATTGAATAAAAAACGGCCGTTTCTGACACTTCTGCCTACTGCTTTGGATACGAAACATTCTGAGACCTGTTTTAACAACATAAAAATACTTTATCCTCTTTGTAACAAACGTGACGTTGGATTCTTTAATATTTATTTTCTGTGCTATGCTACGATTTTTATTCAATGAGGGCGCCACTTGCCCTGTAGTAGACCCTTAAAATATGTTACTAGGTCAAAATATCACCAAGGCAGAATTAGAAGGGTAGATAATATTCAGGAATTTATAACATTTGGAAGAAATCACTTCCATCCTAATAAATAATATTTACAAAACCGGCCAAGTGCGTGTCGGACATTACGCATGGGTTCCGTAACAAATGAGGGAATTATCAAAGAAAAAATCAGATTTATAGATATATTGGTATTTTTTAGTAAGATATACGTAATAATATACGTTATCACCAATATTTCAAGGTCATAGATCAATAATAATAATAATAATAAAGAACCTTTTTATTACCAACAACTTACATAACCTGTTTTTCTTAAAACTACATGTATATATTTCATAATGTTATTGGTACCCCATTCTGGGTATAGGCCTCCTCCAGCTTGCTCCATGTTTCCTTATTTTTCGCTTTGCTTCTCCATTCTTTTCCTGCTGTTGCTATTATTTCGTCGCTCCATCTGTTCCTTGGACGGCCTCTTCTTCTTTTGCCCACTGGTCCTTCACATGTTGTTGTTTCAAGTGTCCATCTCTTGTCCGTGAATCTAGCAAAATGTCTCGCCCAACGCCACTTTTGTGTTAGAGCATACTTGAGAGCATCTATTAACTTTGTCTTTTTTCTAATCTGTTGACCATAGATCAATGGGAAGTTAAAAATTCTTAGGAACAAAATTTTGTGACGGACTACAAACAGATAGACGAATAGACAGACAGACAGACAGACGGACAGATCGACACGAGAGTGACACAATAGAGCTCTGTTTGGACTCTTCGGGTACGGAACCCTAAAAATTATCTGTAAGATTCTTATCTGACTTGATGGTCCAATTTGTACTACAAGTGTTACACTCATCCACCATCCTATCCCAAAAAAATCTAGCCCATAACACAACCCTAAAAGCAACTAAAAACAAACAATGTTTTCAGCTGGAAACAAAGTAGAAATTCAATTTGCTGTGTCCCCGACAAAAAACTGTTGGACAAAACGTACCTAGCGCCCATATTTGGGGCGTACCCACAAACAAAGCAACAATAAAATATGTAGCATATACAGGAGGAAATTTATCGGAAACCGCGGCACGGGCAATGGTTGCGTGCATGTCGAAACATGCATTCGATTGGGGCCTTAACATTTGTTGTAGTCACCTTTAATGGGTTTTCTGTGAGGATTGATATCGTTGCAGATTTTTTTGGTGAGTCATACATTGTTCATGGCTCCCATCTACCTACCACACATTGCCATAAAGCGGGTTGTCTTTTATATTTGTGGAATACCTCAAAAAGCGTCTAGACTTTTGGGGTAAAGACCAGGAAATGTGTGGGATTTTTATCTCATTAAAACACCCCGGTGATCACCATCTGCACATGTTAGTAGCCCTGTTAAAGGATTACCTCTTAAAGGATTACTCCGGAACCCCCTGTGTGCAACCCTCGTAAGGACACATTACTGAGGAGACTGTATAAAGGGTCTCTCCTGAGCCTTGCTCTACATGGCAGCACGTAATTACTGTGCTGCTGTTCTTCCCGCAATTCTGAGCACCCGCGATCCCGGAGCCCTAGAGTGGGTCCTAGGTGAGCCAAGGACTTAGTGGAGGGAGAAGAGATCCAATTAATGGCGAAGCACAGGACTGATAACTGTGGAGATAATTGAGGAACGTCTATGTCCAACAGGCTTTGGGATTATAGTTAGGTCCTAAAAAAAAATTTGCGGTGCTATGCCATTGGGCAGCGCTGCACCGGCCATATTGTATTTAGTAGAAATAAAAACACTGTAGTTAATTTGCATCACACAAAATCTCAAGTTTATAGCTACGGTTACCGAGTCAAATTATTAATAAAATAAATAATTAATTTGATAAAATAACCATCCTAATTATCACAAATTCCTGGCCGCAAATAAAATCATTTCACCGAAACCGATGGTAACGCCTCCACTATAACGGAACCAATCAAAATTCCACCTCAGCACCTTTGTTTAAAGTTCAATTTCAATTCGTTGCCCAATCGTTTGAATTTCACACATCAAAAATTCTAGAAATACGAGCAAGCCCACGCAACGGTGAAAATAATTAATTTCTACCAAATCCATTACTGCTGAGTGGTTCTCTATAAAACTGTTGGCTTAACAATAACTCGTTGCTCTTTAATAATTTTACAGTGCTATTCGCTTCATACTGGTTTGTTTGTATTTAATGCAGTTCCTTTGATGACAGTCAATGGTTTATTAATTTTTATAATGGACCCTTTGTCGTCCTTTGTTGTTTATTGTGAAAATTACGTCTATAACCTGAAAGGTTATTCAGACGGGTTCTTAAAAGTTTAAATTTTGTCATCTTTATTTAGTATTTAAATCAGATTATTCTTGTTGCATTCTTGGTAAGAAATATCAATAAATGAATCATCATCATCTTCCTGCCCTTATCCCATGTTACTTGGGGTCGGCGGAGCACGTTTTTTTCTTCCATTCTATCTTGTCAGCTGTCACGCTATCACTAACTCCCTTTTCTTTCATATCACTCTTCACACAATCCATCCATCCTTTCTTTGGCCAAAAAATGAATAAAAGTAATAAATAGAAAATAAAATGAGTGCGCTTTATTTCAAGCATGCAGATCAAGTAAGTAAAGTAAGAAAGCCTTCATAAACTCGCAAATTATTTCCAAATCTAGGCCCTGACTGTTAAAGCTGCAAACCCACAAGAAAGAGCAACAATATATTTCATAACTTCATATTGCGATCTGCCATCAGTTCGAAGCCTGGCAGGTGGTAGCAATATCCTCTGCGCGCCAATCAATCTAGCACTGTATGTGGACACAGAATAAATAAGTACAAAAGGTCCGTACGTTGGGATGTTGGACAGCACAAATATGTACTATGATCAAAATATTTTTCCACAAAAAGCATGAATGAACGGTTATGGAGGAGCAATGTTGGCTCAGCGGCGATGGCCGCAACTTACATGTTATAGGTCGTGCGTTCAAACCCAGGCAGGGGCTTTACTTTGTGTAAATTACTTCATCACCACTGCTCTCAAAACGGTGAAAGAAAGCAACGTGAGGAAACCTGCATATCCTAGAAACAAAACTTTGAAGACATGTGCAATGTATGTGCGTCGTTTTCACGTGAATAAACAGTTTTTCTTTCTTCTTCATCTAATATTTTCATGTAATATTCACCAAGCCGCATTGGGTCCTCGTGGATTAAGGCCCACTCTCTCACAGAGAGGAGCCCTTTGTTGCAGCAGCTTTGGGGACATTAAAAAGGCTGATAATGCTACGCTCTGAACGGACATTCTTAGGTCGATTGTCGGGTTAAGCAATGGTTGCCAGCGTGAATGGATGAACATCCATTTTACATCTTTCATAAATGTTACGACTAGTTTCTTACTATCCGGGAAATCTGACACCATTCTAGGCAAGGAATATCATTTTGTCCAGTTACTCAAATGTAGAGGTCAGATTGGCAGTCAGCATGTAAATTATGGTCCTTAGCAAAATCCGGTTACACTGGAAGCCGATCTCAACATAGTAGGGATACATATAGCTAGATTGATAAAAGGGGTATACACATCCGGCTGAGATAGGAATGTGAGAAAGCTAAGAGGGATGCAAAATATAAGAACTGACAGCGGTGACAAGAAACTTGAAACTTGGCTATCATTATATGGTCATGTGATGCGGAGGAATGATAAACATATCGTGAAGAAAGTTAACGACTATGAACGTGGATAAAGAGCAGAAAAAGGCTAAATAAACGATGATGATCAAGGATGATATAGCTAGAGGGAGGTCATCATTCATTTGAGCCAAACGTCCACTGCAAACAGGCCAGTCCTGTGCGTCATGCATTCATCAGATTCTCGCGACTCTCACCAGGTCATCGGTCCAACTTGTGAGAAGGCTTTCAACGCTGCGTCTTCTGGTACACGGTCGTCACTCCAGAACCTTTCGGCCCCATCATAGAGGGGGGTAACTATTACGATTGCAAATAAAAATGCGTGAATAAAGAGGTTATGCTGTGGCGACCCCCAAATAAATTTGAAAAAAGAAAAGACGATGGTGAGAAGGTTAACACATCGCGAGAAAACACAAGCATCCTTATACTCGCTTCACGCATAATGCATTCGTTTGAAATATCCCTAGTACGCGTCTGTTTGCATATATGCGTCCTCCCTCACTTGTGTATGAAGCTGATCTTCTGCTCATCTATTTTGTGGTGTAGGCCTGTACTTGATAGTCTCTTTTTTGGAACAAGTTCTATTGCGAAGTTTTGATGAAACACGCTATTCGTGCTGGTTTTGGGGTTTGCAGGCGCATCTCGTACACTTGCGTTTGTTCTATTAGGTGGGTTTAGTTTTATTGTTTGGCTGGTTTTGGGATTTGCTTTGGTAGGATTCCCTTGGTCCTTGGATTCTAATTTCAAACTAACTTTACCAGTGCCATATTTATAAATATCGTGAAATATGTCTGACATAATCTTGTGTAAAGAGTTGAGGTTGTCTTTTTAATCGATGTTATGCGAATAAAGAATTATTTAATCACATTATCCTGTATAATGTGAAATATATGAAGTGATATGTAATAGATTTTTGAGATAAATTTTAGTGAAAATTGCCCACTTTCTTGCAGACTTAATTTACTTTTGAATTGATTTTATTTTGTTTTTGACTGTGATTAGGTACGGATTTCTTGTTTAAGTTAATCATTTGTAGCATTCTTGTGAGTTCTGTGGCATTCAATTTATTCATTTTTACCCGACTGCGCGACGCAAAGGAGGGTGTGTTTATCAGCCTATGCTTTTTAAAGTTGTTTTTTTGTGTAGAAGTTAAATAACATCTCAATGACCCTGGAACTGATTGAAATTCTCAAGTACTGGTATCTTAACCAGGTCAACGTCGCGGTCGTTCGATGGTCGAGTGCTCTGTCTGAGCCGTACAGGTTGGAGTGCGGGGTAAGGCAGGGAGGGCTGACCTCGCCGAAGCTCTTCAACCTGTACGTGAAAGCACTGATAGAGGAGCTCAGCGGCACCCGTGTCGGTTGCCATATTGACAGTGTTTGTGTTAATAATATTAGTTACGCGGACGACATGGTGCTGCTGAGCGCCTCGGTGTGTGGTCTGTCCAGGTTGCTGGGCATCTGCGAGCGTTATGCGCAGGATCACGGTTTGCTCTATAACGCAAAGAAGAGTGAATGCATGGTCTTTCAGGCCAGGGGTCGGAGCTGCCCGGATTCTGTTCCACCTATCAGACTGAACGGTGTTAAGTTAGAGAGAGTTAAACAGTTTAAATATCTCGAGCATATCGTGACCTCTGACCTGAAGGACGATGCGGACATTGATAGGGAGCGGAGGGCGTTGTCTGTGAGGGCCAATATGATCACCCGCAGGTTTGCTCGTTGCTCGGGGGCTGTCAAAATAACTCTTTTCAGAGCGTTTTGTACGTCCCTGTATGCGGCCGGCTTGTGGGTGCCATATACCCAGAAGCGGTACAACGCTCTCCGTGTTCAGTCTATTAATGCGTTCAGGGTGTTGTTGGGGCTGCCCCTGCACTGCAGCGCATCTGGGATGTTCACCGACGCCCGTATCGACTGTTTCTACACGACGATGCGAAAGCGGTGCACATCTCTGGGGCGCAGGCTCCGGGCCACCTCCAGCACCATCCTGAGCGTATTTGCGAACAAGTTTGATTGTCAGTACATTAAAAATT
Source organism: Polia nebulosa (assembly GCA_951329385.1). Classification (NCBI taxonomy): domain Eukaryota; kingdom Metazoa; phylum Arthropoda; class Insecta; order Lepidoptera; family Noctuidae; genus Polia; species Polia nebulosa. Next base: position 26,798,426 of record OX589602.1, read on the forward strand.
GCTATAATGATTAATGTGATGACAAACAAACAAATGACTCAGAGGCAGGCGTATTATTAATAAATTAAAAAAAAAGATGTATTTTATTTTATGATTTAATTTAATTGTGATTTTTGATTTTAATTTTGATTTCGTTTTTGATTTTATTTTAATGTTAGTTTTGATTTTAATTTTGGTTTTATAATTTTTAATTGTAATGTTTACTTTTATTTAAATTATTTAATTACTACTTTTCAAATAATTATGATATGTATTATTATTATAATTTTAATGTTATTTGAAATGAAATGATCTAAAGAAATGGATTGAAATAAATGATTTTTGAATTTGAATTTGAATTTTGCAGTCGGGCTTTATGATTTTTTTTTTTATATTTTAGAGAGTTATATTTTTGGAATCGCCTCTTCGAACCCTGTATTTATACCCCACTTAATATAGCGTCTGGTTATTGCCATATTGTATTTTGATTACTGTCATGTTTTTAGTAGCACTCGCAAGGTTAAGACAAATCAATTGACGTAAGAATTATCAAAATCGGTCCAGGCGTCATATTTGTTCGGATATTTGTTCCTTTGTTGCACTTTAGAGACCAAATCTCTAAAGTGCAACAAAGGAACAAATATACATTCATATATATATACATATAAAGGCTGATAAACACATTACCCTCCCTTGCGTCGCGCAGTCGGGTAAAAAGTTCTAAACAAGTCACTTTTCAAAAAGTCTGATGCAATTGATGGCAGTTATTTTAGTTCAATTAATGATTTCATGCCACCGACTGCATCAGACTGCTTGAAAAGTGTCATGTTTGGAACTTCGTAGTGGTTTTTTAGAATCTGGTTTTTAGAAAATATTCAATTTTGTTTTATACGAATTGTGTCCATATTCTTTTTTTTTCTTTTAAAATATCAGAAAATGGAAACACTATAAGGAAAGGAGCACAAATCATATTCAATTACAAAGTCCATCGATACAGCGGATAACTCTTAATTCACTGAATATGCACTTCCAATTTTCTCAAAGGAAAATTTCCAAACAAAATACCTACTGTACATTGGTATATCTGCAGTAAGCTTATAAATTTATCCACACAAAGGTTGTTGGAATCCTTGCGTACTTCCTCGTGGCTCGTGGCTCCGGGCTCAAAGAGCTAGATCGCGATAACGCGGGGAGACGTGGTCCCGTACGTGGCTTATGCTAGAGTGAACAATTTATGCGTTTTAATTTAAGTTTTGGATTGAATAACGGGCTGGATGTGGTTTGTGGAGTCTAGTGGTTGGAGTGTTTCTTTTTTCTGGGGTTTGATGTTGGAATAGGGTTAAAGTAGACGGTTTTTTTTTCAGTATGTGTTTCGTAGAGAAAGTACTTTTTCTAGTCTGAAGTAAGTACAATCACAAGCAAAAAAAATCTGCCTCGCCATTCCCCAACTATCTTGGGGTCGGCTTCGAGTCTAACCGGATGCATCTAAATTCCAGTATTTTACATAGAGCGACTACCTATCTGACCTCCACAACCCAGTTACTGGGTAATACGATACCTCTCGGTAGGACTGGTTGTCAGACTTTCGAGCTTGCAGCACGGAGGAGTCTCGGTATGTGAAGATGGTCACCCATCCATGGACCAACCCCGGCAAGCGTAGCTTAACCAGACGGATCGAACCGCGTGGCTGTTATTACTTTAGTCACGAGCTAGAGTACAATCACAAGAGTGAAGTGAAAATTAAGCAGAACTTGTTAGATAGATAGATAAAACATTTATTCAGTGCACACAAAAGACACACAAAATCACAATAAAATTCAACCATACACACATCACACACACCACCACACATCCAATTCAACCATACACACATCATTCATTATTTTTTCTAATTGGCAGAGTTAAAAATTAGTAAGTTACATTTAGGTGCTGTTCAATGTTTTTTGCCTAAACCCTATGTGCGGAGGCAAAGAAAATTTATAATTTTGTATGCAGCTATTTAGCTAATAGAGTGTCGAATCTCTTGTCTCATAATTCGTAAAAATATATTTCTGTTACGAGAGTTATGATGGGGCTGACATGGTTATGTGTGACAACCAAAAGCCCGTAAATAAATAAATAAAGAATAAAACAAAAAAAAAACAGAAATTAAAAACGAATTTCTCCTAAAACATTGATAAAATAGTTTTACGAATTTATTATTTTCATACTAAACTATTATGAAATGGATCTTTTAATCGTTATTTCTCAAGTCTGAAATTTATGCTTAAGCTTTTACTTAAATTTATGGCGGTGAATATACCTAACATTTAGAAAATCTGATGTCTGTTCTAGAATATTAAAATAAATTTGATAGTTTTATCAGGTAGACAGGTATTTACATTCCTTGATTAGTTTTACCACTTTTTATCTATTATGGTGTCACCAGTGCAGGCCGTGGTCATACCTAAAGTAATTAAGATAAGTATTATAGTATATAAATTGTTCACAAGAAATACTTCGTACTCGTCATGGTTTTCATGAGTGTAGTTCTACTTCTAGCTTTTGATACTACATTAATTTTGTACATATCTTCCTTCTTCATCATACTTCGCCTCAAACACAAAAAAATAAACCAAGCCGATATGCGACTACTGTGAAGAAAAATCGAACCTCTGAGACTCGATAAAACTCGTAGAATACAGACTATCAGATATTAAAAAAAAATATATATCTTGATGACATATCACACAAACCGATACAAACTCGCTGACCGCTAAACTTATCCAGGTCATGGAATACATATATTTTTTGTTTTGACATATTGGTGCCGATTCTGTTGTACACAAACTAAATTTAATTTAGACTATTGCTATCTTTTTCTCTCTAATAAAACAATAAAGGGACTGACGTAAATTAGAACTGTCAAATTTAGTTGACCTAATATTTCCATACAAATTAAGGGTACACGTATAAACATGTCGACTAAAAACACAGTAAAGCGCAAGGCGTAAACTAGTTTGACATCTCTAATTTAGCTCATAACTATAGCCGTCCTTTTCTCGAACTACCTTTTAGTAAAAGATAGCGATTCTCTAATTTTAGTTTAAATATTGAATAAGAGAATCGGCATCAATATGTCCTAAATTTCATCCAAATCTATTTCAGCCATTGAGGTTTATTCGAACTCTCTCCAGAAATTTTGAAAAATAATATAGGTAACTAATTTCTTGATTGGTGGCATCACACATGAACCGATCCAAGCTAGCTGACCGCGCTCTCATATAGCCTAATGGCCGGCGGCTAAATCTTCACATGGTGTTTTACAGTCTCAGTCAATAGGAGCCTCTTCTTGCTTTAATCGTAAAAGTAGTGCATTTGTGCAGCAACCTAAACAATGGATCATGGCTAGTTTTAGAGCTGGATGTCATTGGTTTTATAGTACATCTGCTATTTAAACTTACAGCGGCCCAACCCGTCCCCGGTCGGGAAATACGTAGGGTACATTTTACAAATGGAGAAAAGCTATATTTTTTTTTAAACATATTTGTATTTATTTATTTTCAGATCAAACCAATCCGTATATTGTTTGTAAAAATCTTAACCTAATGTTAGTAAAAAAATCACTCTATATACAAAATTGAAACGACTGACACCTACGTGTGCAGCCGTAGCAGTCCGACCTATCATACAAAACACTAAAGATGCTGCTATGCGTGGATATGCTATGGATGCATGGGAGCTAGCACGTATTATACCGAGAATGGAAGCACACCGTTTCCGTATAATGGCATGAAAGCCATCAACCCTGGCCTCGGTGAACATGCCGGAAACGCTACAAAAGCGTGGTAGACCCACCAGCATCCTGAATACATTATTGTACTGGACACGCGGGGCGTTGTATGCCCTCAGCGTATACCTGACCCACAGACTGCACGTGTAAAAAGACTGGCAGTATGCTCTGAAAAGGGTTAATTTGACTTGCGTCGTACAACGTGCAAATCTGCGGATCAGCATATTACCTCGGACAGCCATCGCCCTGCGTTCCCTTTCTATGTCCAGGTCATCATTCAGGTCATGAGTGACCCAGTGACAGGTACTTAAATTTTGTAACTTTAGATAACGGAGTATTATTTATGGTCACATCTGGCACATTAGTGTAACATTTGGTGCCCGCCTTGAATACCAATAATTCACATTTTTTTGCATTGCACCTGAGTCCCTGAGTGACCGCTTAGTCTTCACACATCCCAACAAGACGCCTCAGTGCGCTTATTGATGGACTCAACAGCACCATGTCGTCAGCGTAACTAATATTGTTAACACAAACTCCGTCAATGTGACAGCCTATACGGCTGCTGCTGAGTTCAACAATCAGCCGATTAATGTAAAGGTTAAAGAGACGTGGTGAGGTAACATAGCCTATGTCCATCTGAAACAATATAAGTAACTTGAAAATGATGCATATTTTTTCAAATTGGTTCAGTGGTTCCGGAGAAAACAGCCTCAATTTATGATATTATAATATACATAGATAACTATAATTTATTTGATACATAATTACATAGTACAAATAAAAGTTGTTTTTCGTGTTTGTATGTCTGCGCTTAGTTCTTCTAAACTACACAATACATTTTAATGTGGTTTTCACTTTAAGTTTTATACATTAGTATAAAACTTAGATTAAGTAGCGCTTAATCTCACTGTATAGATGCATAAGCAACTAATGGAACAGGGTGGGTTTTAGTCAGCAAGAGTCCGATACTCCCTCGCGGTCCACTCAGAGCGGGTGAAGTCACTAGATGATTTCCAACCAACCAAAAAACATAAAATAAAAGCAGCGTCGAGTAGCTCTCTACGCGCTACGATCGTGCGGTCCATGGCCCATTACGGGGCACCGGTGTGGGTGTGTTCTATAAGGCGGCGACCAGCTCGCCGGTTGAACGCGTGCCAAAGGGTCATGGCCGTTCGGCTCATCCGAGGATACCGCACGGTCTCCTGTGAGGCGGCGAGACTCCTTGCCGGACTGTCGCCATGGTATCTGGAGGCCAGGGTCCTCGCGCTGCTCTGGGAGTGGCGCGACGAGGCCAAACACCGCGGCGAAACTCTGCTGCCGTGACACCTCGCGGCTCGGCGGACGGTGCTCCGGCAGGATCTCATGGCGACATGGAGGCAGCGACTATCGCAACCCAGCGCTGGGCACGCCATCATTGCGGCGGTAATGCCCCTCTTTGAGGAGTGGCTGGAGAGGCGTTACGGCGTCCTTACCTTCCGCCTGACACAGGTCCTCATCGGACACGGTTGTTTCGGGAGGATCCTGCATCAAATCAGGCGGGAGGTAACGCCCGGGTGTTACCACTGTGCAGATTGCCCAGAGGACACGGTGGAGCACACGGTGGAGGTCTACCCCGCTTGGGCGGAGCACCGTCGTGTCCTCGTGGATGCGATAGGTGGCGGCGACCTCTCGCGCCCGGCCCTGGTTCAGGCCATGGTACGGAGCGAGAGGGAATGGGAAGCAGTCTCCGCCTTCTGCGAAGCAGTAATGCTCGCGAAGGCGGAGGCGGGACACGTGAGGGAAGCTCAACGGAGTGCCGCTCACGGCCCCGGCCGCTACCACCGCAAGAGAGGTACTGGGCGTACTGGGAGTAGGACGTCGCGAGACGATCTCCGTCCACCGTAGACCCGGGTCTGCGGACGGCGAGCAGTGGGTAGCTCGCCGTCCGATCAGCACCAGACCCGTGAGTCAACGGCGCGTAGTGTTCCACGCGCGCCTCAAAGAGATGTTGTCAGCCACCACTGACGGGGCACATCGTGGCCGGTGCCTGCATGCCTAGGGGTAGCGGATAAATTCTGAAAATGAGTTACCGCACCCCTTGGCACTCAGGCAGGGAAGGAACAGGGGTGGGTTTGAGTCAGTAAGAGTCTGACACGCCCTCCCGCTCCACCCAGAGCGGGGTCATTGGATGATTTCTCAACCACCCAAAAAAAAAAAGCGTCTAGTAGCTCGGATCAAATAATAAGCGTAAGCAGGCTTTCCGTACGTTAACATTAGTACTTATGATAACATTGACTGCCAACTTCATCTTCCTTAATTACATCCCACCCAGTAGGCACTACTCATATACCAACAAATTTAACAAAGTTTGCACTTGAGTCCGGAACTTTCTGGCATATTTGAGAAAAAAAAGCATAATAACTAGGCATAGCATTTTAAACGAGGAGCTCATGGCTAAAGTAATAACAGCCGCACGGGTCGATCCATCAGGTTAAGCTACACTTGCCGGGGTTGGTCCATGTATGTATGTTATACATTATACATTAGACAAAATATACATTTGTACAAAAAGACCAGTGATATCCACAATTTTAACACCAGAAATAAGTATAAACTTCATGTTCCTTCCCACCGTGTTCGTAGGGTTCATGGTTCGTTTGAGGGTCTCGGTATCGAATTTTACAATAAGCTACTCCGTTCTTTTCTTGACTTGCCTTTTAATGCATTTAAAACTAAAGTTAAATCTAGTCTCTGTTCGAAAGCATACTATTCCATCAACGACTACTTAGAAGATAATAATAGTTGGTCGCTGTGTTGAACGCAAGACAATGTTACACTTGATGTTCTTTCTCCATATTTAGCTTATGGTTATAACAGATTATATGAGTTCATATAATAATTGTCTACCAAATTTAGTGTGATGGCCCTAGTTCATCACTTGTGGCTTCGAATCACAGCCCTTTGATAGTTTCAATCTTTGTTCTTGTAAGCAGGCACACCAGTTATGTATGGAGGCTTCTTTAATTTGGTTTAGTGTTTATGCTTGAGTTTGTTTTTAATGGCATGATTGAGTGTGCTAGCTGGCAAGTGGCGGATTATTTAATTTTATGATTATATTTTAGACGACATATATTTATTTTTCTGTTTTACATAATGTTAAGATTGTTGCTTAGAATTATATAGATTCAAGTTCTTAAAACTTAACAGACAGATGTGTTGCTGGGGAGTTTGTTGGCCACTTCTTCTTCACAGCTAAAACACTAGGAAGTGGTGACGGGTGGGCGTTTTTTGGGGGACTGTCTTTATGTAGAACTTTGACGTTCAAAAAGTGCTGGTTCTCAGCCTAGTTTGAATAAATGACTTTTGATTTTGATTTTGATTTTATGGGTCAACATCTTTATATATCGGGACTCTTCCGTGCCTCGGAAAGCATGTTAAGCCGTTGGTCCCGGCTGTCAATCTTTGAAAGTCGTTACGGGTCGTCAGAAGCCTGAAAGTCTGTCTGTAACCAGTGTTACCAAGGGGTATTGTATTAGTCAGTTACTGTGTTGTGGAGTTCAGATAGGTAGTCGCTCCATGTAAAATACTGGTATTCAGCTGCATCGGGTTAAACTGGATGGCGAACCCAAGATAGTTGGGAAAAGGCTAAGCAGATTGATTGATTTTCAATAAATACTGTTTTTTCAAGACATGTACAGAATAAAACCAAACAAAATCAATAAATAAAAACTTTAATAGATACAAAAAAATCAATCTTGCAACAATTTCGCCAGAACAGCCATGACGATAAGTGCAAAAGATGCATTTACTTCATACCCTCCGCTAGTAGGGGTCAAGTAGCCAAACCTCCTGGCCTGGAATATAAGTTCAAGGATGGAGTCAAAGACTTCGAGATTATTATCCAAGATCTGCTCGGAGGGGAGATTGAAGCCATAGGTTCCATTGTCTCGAAGCTCGTAGCAATAAACGAGAGGAACTTTTAGGTGTTCTTTGACCCAGTCAATGCTGCCACCAGTCGCATGGTCTGAAATATAGAAGAAAGACTGTAAAATTTTTCTGTAAAACATTTTCATGGCCATAATCAAAATATTCATTTTAGTCACGAACAAATATTTGTATGGTCTGCTGATAGTTGTTTTGAATTTGGGTGTCTTGTGTATGTGAGTTTCACAATTCGGCGGGCAGACCGAAGGAAGGAAACTTGCCAGTTAGGCTATCGTGCCAGACCCTGTCGAAGGGTTTCAAGATGTCAAGGGAGACCGCAAAGGCTTCCCCTTGTTTCTAGATGACCTCACTCCAGATGTGAATGGCATACGCTGAAAGACCCCAAGTTGACCGATTTCGGCGGAAGTCATCTTGTCGGTCACTGAGTATATTAGTAGTTAGCTTCTAGGTATGGTAGGACCGAAGGAAGTTACCAAGATGGGCCTATAATTTTCTAGGTCAGCTCGACTACCCTTCTTGGGCCCTGTTTGCTCGTTAGCTGGCTTCCAAGCCATCGGCACTTTTCCAGTCTCAAACAGGGAATTAGGCGTGTCAAGATCGGAGGCAACTCAGGCGCACAAGTCCTCAGTACAATTGCCGGTATCCTGTCGGGGCCACTAGCCTTGTTCACGTCTAGATTACGCAGTACCCTTCTGACATCCTTCTGATGAATGCGAATATCTGACATAATCCAGCAAGAATACCAGGAGGCCTCGCACCATAAGGATCTAGACGTGAAGATTCCTTAAACAGAGAGGCAAGCAAGAGCTTTTTCTTTAGCGGAATGGGCCAGCGTCTGGTTTCAGCAGTGGAGGTAGTGAGGGGCGGCAGAAGTTCTATTCAACCGACTTAGTCAGGGACCAAAACGCATTACTTCCAGCTGGGTAAGAAGCAAGTTTGTTCCCAATTTGGCTAATGTGGTCAAACCGAGCCCCCCGCAACACCTTCTTGTAGGACTTTGAAGGTTCTCTTCTTCTGACTCACGTCATTTGTTTTGCGCGTCCGAGCGTCAACCCATGCTAGGTACGCCACGTGTTTAAGCGCATCAGCGCGATTGCACTCGGCACCAAACTACGAATGAGCTTCGCCAGACATCATTAAGTCAGAGAACGGAATGTGGTACTCTATTCCCTGCCGCAACACATGCGTCATGGCGTCCTTGTACTACGAAACATCAGCCGAAGGAAAGCAAGTGGGCTGCCAAAGATAGCATGCGAAGAAAGATCGCATGCTATCCCAATCTGCAGACCTGTATCGCCAAACCCGCCTGGTGCCTCTAGGGCTAGGATCGAGCGGGGAGCAGACGGATACAGACTTCACCAGACAGTGGTCGGAAGTACCTAATGGTGAAGAAATCGACACCGCATAATGGTCTGGATCTGCGGTCAGCAAAAGTTCCAAGCAATTGGCTGTGTGCGAAACAACATCCGGCACCCTCGTTGCCTTCTGGACCAGCTGGGTGAGATTTAACGCTAGCACCATTATGCGTCTCTCATTCAGCATGGTTTGTGCACTGGTATGGGTAAAGCCACTCCTGATGGTGGGCGTTGAAGTCCCCCAGTAACACAAATTGGGAAAAAGGGTGTCGCTACTGAACCGCATCCGCCGCCTCACTGAGGTGTTGTGTGAGTCCATTTGTCTCCAAATCAGCGCTGTGCAAACGGTAGACATAAGCATAGACAATTTAATCTAAGCCTGTGTCCACTAGGACCCAAAAAGTTGAGAACCTGAAGTCTTGAAGGTTGCGGAGACGCTGGTAGCAAATTTTGTCCCGGGCGTACATACACACACCCGCGTGTGGCTTGAAATTGTGCTCCAGGGTAAAGCCTGGGTAAGTGAGATACGACACGTCCGACGAACATCCGATCTGCGTCTCTGAAAGGAACACGAGCGCTGGTTTCTCAGTCTCGAGGTGGTGGTGCTGCAAGATTTGAGTGCAGACCTCGTATGTTAGACAGGTGCAATTTGTGAGAGATGGAGTGCTGCCGCTGTACAGGTTTTTTCTTTTTGTTCCTATTTCCATAATTGAAGAGTGAAGGAGGTAGAGGAGAAGGAAGTGAAATGAGGTTCCACGCTATTAACTTTCAGGCACGCTCTGACAGGACGACATCTTTGTGGGACTAGTATGGAGACTGCGGGAACGCCCGAGCCCCCCTGGGAATGTCCATCGGGGCCTCTCGTCTGGTCGCCAATCAACACGATGGTGCATTTCGGGACTTTTCGACAGTTGGGGGGGGCAACCTTTCATGTGTAGCTAGCACACTACTTGGGCCCCCAACTACCTGCGGTCGGCCAGGGGCGCATTGTTCCTTAGATCCCGCTACCCTCCGCGACTAGTCTCCCGAAACACCCATATCAGCGCGAGCCTGGTTGGTCTGTATGCAATGGAGCAACTATTTCGACCTAATTCTTCTAAATTGGCTATACTGAGCATCGTACCGGAACACGGCCAGGCCGCTTGGCAGTACATCTTTGCCCAGTGGGTGGTCGCAAGCCATCGTTCGAAACCTACCACCTACCTAGTTAGTGTCACCTGATTAGCAACACCCAGGGACCACGTGTAGGGACTCAGTGGGTATACTCCTATGGACACGGGCGACTCGGTCCCCAAACTTCTCTCTCTTCATCCATGATTCATACACATAGTTTGACCTTCAAATATTATTAAGTTCACGTTCGACCAATTTTTTTTTTTTTTTATGTTTGCAATAAGGTCGTAAAGTGGTTGCTAGAACTTTCTCAGGTAAATATACATCAAGTGTTACTTACAAATGGCTTCGGCTATATTCCCTGTTCTGTATTGTGTTCCATTTCTGACCGACAAAGCACCCATAGCGCGCCTACCGATTTTCATCTGAAAATTAAATATACAAAAATTCTAAATAACGACGGTGTGAATTTTGTGATTTATGAAAAATCAATCTCGAAAGAGTTTTATTAGTTTATAAAAATTTGGAGCGAAGGTTATCAATATTGCCGATGGAAAATGTTATCGTCTACAAGTCATGTGCATGATAGAGTCATGCACATGACTTGTAGATAATAACATTTTTGGAATAAATCGATAAATGCATTATTAAATCGATGACGATTATTTAATTGCTTTGCTTAAACAGATGACAATAAATGGGGATTATCGTATACTTACTTAAAAAAATAAAATTAACAATTGTCATTAAACAAATTTGTAACAACACACTTCAAGCTTGAGAAAGTGATACTTAGGTTAAGATACAGAGACAAAACGTAACATCTAAATCTCACATAAAGCATTATTAAATAAGAAACTCACGGCATCATCATAGTTCGCCAAAGGCTCCGTGGTATTTCCGAAAGGCAACAATAGCAACTGACTGTACGAATGGAAAGACAGGTACATGTCTATCTTGTCACCAATAGACTCTATAAATGCTGATAAGGTCCTAGATTCTGGCTCGGAGAATGGGCCAGCACCAGCGTAGTCATCTCTCGCAGGATTCGTGCTGGCACCTTGAGCTGTTGATGAAATAGTTAAAATTATGATTTCATTTATTTTAGATGGATAGATTATACATACATATTTTATTATACACACATGGTGGTTTATTATTATATTTTGGACGATATATCTTTATTTTTTGGTTTTAATTATATTATGTTACATATATAGTATAGATTCAAGTTTTTCAATCTTAACAGACAGTTGTGTTGCTGGGGAGTGAGAGAAAGCTCTTAAAGAATGTTGGTAACTCTATGGCTAGGTACAATTGGATATACTGATTATTAAAAGTTCAAGCACAAAGATACGGCGGATTTAAAGCCTTTGGCATTCTCTACCAGTCAACCACGGGTAGTGAAGAGATTACATGGAAGGTGCATTGCTAATCGGTTGGAAGTATTATAAAGACGTCTTCTGTTGGTCATAAGCCCAGCCCAGCATCGTGACTAGGGATGTAGTGGACGTGGGTTTAACGGAACCGAAGTAGGAATCGGCACTTTCACTTATCAAAATGATACCTTATTTTATTATCGATACGCTCGCGTCCACTATCTCACTTGATGGTAAACGTTGTTGTGGAGAACGATGGAGCCCCTTGCGTAGATGTTACCCATTCAAACTTGACTTAAAGAACCACAAATTATAACTACCAAGATACACAGACTCTTACTCGCGTGTGTCTACACGCTTAGCCTGTTGTAGAAGTCTTGTAGTCTTAACCAATAAAGCAAGATAAATAAAGTAAGAAGAGACCTTTAGTAATAAATAAAAATAACAATAAGTTAAAAATAATTAATCGATATGTATATACGAACGAATAATCAAAGTGAATAAAACTATAATATAAAAATCGTTTTACACAATGTTAGGTACTAACTTATTAGTATGTATATAATTAAAAAAATAAATTAATAAAAAACAATATAATTGTTTAATTCAATTCTATTAATTGTATTAATAAAACAGTAGTTCCTCCTCTCTCCTACTTGATCTATGCTGTGCCCGACAGGGTCCATAATTGTGACTAATATAATAATTTCCCTACCAACTATAAACATTATGGTACGCAATAAATAATTGAGAATTGAGAAGATATATTACCAAGCCAATTATTATTCCAGTTTCTGTTCAAGTCAACACCATATTGATCACCAACAGGACGCCTGTTTTTTCGCCACATCCTGTTCTGAAAAGCAAAATAAAGACATCTTGTCAATAATGTACCTTTACAAAATCTTAACGAATGTCAAATAAATATAATTTGAAGAATGATCCTGCTAAGCTAGCAATAAAGTCAAGAATACACGCCAGTAACTTGTACAACAGTATACAGGTAGCTGGCATGAACATCTGATTATGGTAATTGAGGCTGTGGTTCAGGTATACTGTTTTACAAATTCGCGTTCATGTGTGTGCCTATACTCTGATTGCACAGCTATAACAGTCATTCCCAACCTGGCTTGTATAGTCCTTTCAACCGAGTTTCGATTACGGTGACCTACCTTTAGGAAAATTAGCCAGTAGTTAGTACGCAGGAGAAAATCAAGTGCTTAAGTGTGTGAGCGAATTCTGTTTCTTTAGGTCATAGTATGATGGGACGGCAATTCGACACGACTGCAGAGAGACTAGAGGCAGGACTAGTAGCTTTAGGTAGGTGCTTGCCGAGGCATAGGGTTTTCACACCTCCAACTTCCAATCTTCTAAGCCATGTTTTCGATCAACATTATACTGTTAAAAATAATACAAAAAACTTCTTACGTGTTCAAAAGTGTAAACATAGCCATCCGGATTGGTGACTGGAAATATATACCAATCATACTCGAAAGCTGCTGCTTTCGTCTCTGCATAGTCACTAGTTAAAAGTTCATTGGCGATAAAGTTGACAGTAGCTGGTGATATCCATTCCCTCGAGTGGATCCCACCTTCCAGAAATATTGCTTTTCTTCCTTCGCCGTGTGATATCTTGAAACCTACGATTTCTCGCCCTTCAAATGTGGTACCACCGATTATTATAGTGACAATATTAGGGTATGCTTCGGCCAAAGCATCAATCCAGTCATTAATGGCTTGCATGGTATAATATCCATCCCAATGCATATTCGGGTGGTTGCTTCTGGTAAATGTTTTTATCTTTTCCTTGTCTATTGCCCTGTAATCATTGTAGAACGCATTGAGTTATGGTAAAAATAAAATAAGGATTTGAAGGAGGAATCTTATATTTATTGGATACAAGCTGTGCTGTTGTTTTACCTGCTCATTATTTTTAATTTTTACCTACATAAGAACATTCCTGAGATTTCAACGAATAATTTAAAAAAAGATTGGTCACCCGATCTCTATTTTTGAGCTTTGCAACACATTTAGTCATTCATTCTTATTTTTATAGAAATGTATATATTTGACTTTTCGCAGCAACAGCTGAGCGGAATTAGATGAAATACGAGTATACCATTCTATGGCCTGAATCAAAATTTTGCGGTAATAAATTTCCATACTGCTGGCAAAAACTAGATTTTAATATTTATAAAAGGTATGCCGCAGGTAAGCGTGCTTAGGCCTGTGTAAATTACTTAAATAAAAGAAAATCCATAAAATATCTACAAGTGGCATAAAAAAGGGAGACGTAAAACAATTATGAAAGTGGTACTTACTCCTGAATATTCGCCGATGATATAACAAAATCCACATTTTTAGACTTCAAAGTGTTTTCAAATTCAATTTTGTGTTCTGGACTCGATAAAATGTTCACATATTCTGCAGTAGCAACAGGATCCGTCCAGAAGTCGTATCTAAGATCATTGTTTTGTAGATCTTGTAGTAATTTTATTTGTTCAGCAGTTTTTGGTAAAACTTTGTACAAAGTAAAGTTGTCATATCGCACTTTTTCGCTAAAAACATTGGATGAGGTGAAAACTATACCTAACAATAAAAGTTTTAACATAATTATTTTTTTAATTGATTTCGTCTATAATTTTATTAATAAACGGCCGTTTACTTCGAACCGAATCAATTAGTAAATTATCTACATAAGCTGAAGTACCAATAAACGTATTCCTGATAACGACATATCTATGCAATAGCACTGTATGTACCTAATCAATCTAGATAAAATTCCTATTAACCGAAATATTTACAACATCACACTCAATGAGGATTTTGAGGTTTATAGTTTTAAAACTACCGTCAAAACTAAAATAGATGAGATTAAAAAAAAAGTTTCATAATAGGTCACATTGCTTCGTGCAATTTGTTTTATTACCAATACCCACAAAATGTTAAAAAACCGGCCAAGTGCATATCGGATTTCGCACTGTCCTCGTGGATGCGATAGGCGGCAGCGACCTGGTTCAGGCCATGGTACGGAGCGAGAGGGAATGGGAAGCCGTTTCCTCCTTCTGCGAAGCAGTAATGCTCGCGAAGAGGGTCGCGGCATGGGTGAGGGAGACTCAACGACAGAGTCGCCCTCACGCCCTCAGTAGCAGCCGCCTCAGGGACGCCTGGGACTTCCGGCGCCGCGAGACGATCTCCGGCCACCGTAGACCCGGGCCTGTGGACGGCGAGTAATGGGTAGCTCGCCGTCCGATCAGCACCAGACCCGAGAGTTGACGACGCGTAGTGTTCCACGCGCGCCTCAAAGAGTTGTCAGCAATAAGGACCGGGCCCGTCGTGGCCGATGCCTGCCCTGGGGTTGAGGATAAATTCTAAACAGAGTTACCTTGCCCCCGAGCACTTAGGGCAGAAAGGAACAGGGGTAGGTTTTAGTCAGTAAGAGTCTGACACGCCCTCCCGCTCCACCAAGAGCGGTAGAAGTCATTGGATGATTTCCCACCCCACAAAAAAAAAAGGGTTACGTACCAAATATTGGTATTTGTTAGTAAAATATACGTAATAATAAACATTATCACCAAATTTCAAGTTCGTATAATTATTATGTCAATGGGAAGTTAAAAAATTCTTCGTTACAAAAATTTGTGACAGACGACTGACGGACAAACAGACGGACACGTGAGTGACAACAATAGGGCTCCGTTTGGACCCTTCGGGTACGGAACCCTAAAAATGAACTGTCAAATCTAAAACAAGCTCTGATCCCGCTTGGTGGATTACAAAAAGAGGAGGCCTATGTCCCACGAGTAGAAAAACGTCAATTAAAACTTTATATAAAAAAAGGAAATATCAATACGTTCCATACGTTAAGTTTTTTATAGCAAAAGCATGACCTTGCAGTTTTCCCTTATTGTTGATAATAAAAACAATTAAGCTGATAATTACAATAAATCACACTATCTCTAGACAAATAATACTTTGGCTCGCGCCCGAAAAAGTAAGATACCGTTAATCGTCCCCATCATTACAAATGCAGACTTTAATAACATTTTATTTTATAACACTAAAGCCAAGAGCCCTAAATCCAAAGCATTAAATTTATTTACAGTCACATGTAATATGCATCTAAATAAAACATAAAATTAATGGGTTAGTTCACGTTTTGAGTTATTTATTGACTTTGTGAACTATCTTTTATCACGAGTGTAAAGTACTGAGACATAGGTCAAGAAAATAAAATTGAAACTATAATTAATGTGGAATAACCGTTGTTTATAGAGGTGCCTCGTCGGTTGCGATGCTAATTAGAGGTCATATTTGATAAATAACTTGGGGAAAGTCTAATAAAATCACTAAATTCATTTAATCGAGGCATTCTATGAGAAATGGCCATTTTGTACATTATAGTTGCACATGGCAAAGTACAAATAATATGACAAGAAACTGGTCAGAAAAATCAAACAAATTGATTTACCAAATTTAGTTTTATATACACATAACATCAACATTTTAAACTTCTGTTACCAATCGACATTGTTAACAGCAACTACAAAAACAATTTCACAACTACTGCAAGATACAGCAAAATCGAAACAGTTAAGACACTCGCGCTGCTCTTTTCAGCATATGGGACCATGTATCCATATCTCTTGGCTTGATGCACTAACTCAATAACTGAATCAAAGGTCTCTTCTCCAGTTGGGAGGATTTGGTCTGGGGGCAGCAGATGTCCGTAGAATCCTCTGTCACGAAGCTCATAGCAATATGCTAGAGGAATGTTCAGACGTTCTTTTACCCAGTCTAAGCTAGTTCCGGTTGCAAAGTCTGTAATGGTAGATAAATTATTATAGATAATGATATAAAATTAAGAAAGCGGTAAAAAAAAACTTTAAAAAAATCATTAGACTCTTTTAGTGTTTTGATCTACTCTTCTTTTTCTTTTACACAGATGTATTGCCAGATTCTGTGTTTCCTGGTAACTACAACCTGGGAGTCTTTAAGTCAAGAGTGAAAAGGTAACTTCTGGGCAAGCGTGCTCCATCTTCGACCTCATCATCGCTTACCATCAGGTGAGATAGTGGTCAAACACGTGCCTCTAAACGATAAAAAAAAATATCTAGCTACTTCCCAGCAACGTTATTGGTGTTGGCTTCCTAGTGAATACCAGTATTTAACATTAAGCGACTGCTTTCTACAACATAGTCACAGGACTACACAATACCATATGTTAAGAATGGTTGCAAGGCATTCGGAATTCTGACTAGGTTTATGCCAATCAAAGATATTACAAATGACAGCCGGGGGAACGACGACTTTCAATGGTTTTTAATTGAACATCACGTCTAAACGACTAGTCTTATTTAATTAAAAAAAAATGTTACTCTAGCCAATTTCCGTCGTAATTTGATCTCAGAATATTTGAAATTATATTTTTATAACATGTGTAATTAATTTGTAAAGTTATGTATAACGCAGATATAAAAATTGAAAATCACGCAAAAACTATAAAGCGTATTTTTATGAAACAATCACAACTTTAAAGATCATTTAATTATTTATAATTCAGTTTCCGTGTTTTGTTTAATACCTGTTGTTTGAGGTGTAATAAATTAATAATGAGTCTAATTTCGGACAGCGCTCCTTCATGGGCGAGTACTGGGTGGGCACATGACACGTTACGTGAGCTCAGCGCAGAACATGCAAGCTAACCACTCAAGGTCATTGGCAGCTAATAGTGCCTTAAGGTGCCTTCGGAGGCATGGGCGACTCTTGGTATATTAGGGACGGTGAGTGGTCACCCCTATTACGTCGACCCTATCATGAGACCAGAGGCTCTAAACAAAGTCACTTTCTATCAGTGATAAGCATTGTAGAAAAGTCCAAAATATGAAATGTGAAAATGATTGACTTATACGCTGTCATCTAAAATATACTAAATCGTTATCCTTCTTATATTATTATTACTTTGTTGATATTTAAAAAATCTGAGAGAGCGTAATTTTGTGAGCCTAATGTTGAGGTAATATTCAAAATAATGATTTATGAAAAATATATCAGTAGACCGTTACTTACAAATGGCTTCAGCAATATTACCGATGGTATATGGTGTACCATGTTTGAAAGCTAAAGCGCCTAGGGCACGTCTTCCAATCTTCATCTGAAATATGAACCGTAATCTGTTTTTAGTAACCATATTGTTTTCTTATATGAACCTTAATTTGTTTTTACCGTCTCATGTTATTTCAAAGTTAAATAAACAAAAAACACCCCTACCAATAAAATTGGAAAAAAAATCTAAGATTTTTTGCTCTTATTCCAATCACCTTCATACATTCATCTCTTTTTGTCTCAATGGTCACCCACTTTCTAGCTATATCATCATTCAAACAGTCCATCAATTATTTCTAGATTGTTTCAAGTATCTGTTTTCTCGTTTCTTACAGGCACCATCGTACAAAACTACTAAAATAAAAAACTACTAAAATAATTGACTACTTACTGCGTCATAGTAATTAGCCAAGGGTTCAGTGGTGTTTCCAAAAGGCAGAAGAAGAATTTGGCCAGATGAATGGAAGGAGAGATAGAGGTCTATCCTATCAGACATGTTCGCGATGTATGCTAATAAAGTCCTGGCTTCGATTTCAGAGAAGGGTCCGGGTCCAGCATAGTTGTTGGATGCTGGGTTCAAGTTGGCACTCTCAACTGTTGACGAGAAGGTAGAAAATAAGGAAGATTAAGACATGGTAGACTAAGTAGAGATAGATGATATTTGGAAATATGATCACGCTAACAATCTAGTCGGAAATGCTTTAAGACAAAATAAATAATATTGTTTAAAACATGATAAATGCCTCGAAAACGTTGTATTTCTTCTGAAATTAATATATTTAAATTTTATTAGTTTTAGCAAATGCTGCCAGCACAAATCCAAGCTTATTTTTTGTAATACTAATATTTGCACAGTTGTAGTTATAGCGTACTCGTAGCTGACCGAACCGAATTTGTTGGACTTCTAATTTCTCCGTCAATAGAAGTACCTATATTTCTTAGAAAAAAAAAACAAAAATATATTCATTTCATATTATTTAGACCGTTATTTTAAATATGTACATTAAAACAAATAAATTCTATTTGCACTTTACAAACAATACGGAAAAGTTTTACCACTAGCTCTCTAGATGGCGTTGGCGTCGAATTAGAAGTCGCTATGGTTTCGTTACCGCGTAAAGTATAAGTGTGCTGGGAACATTTTCTACGTCAGCCTAAACTGCCTATGGACATAGGCCTCTCCTATTGTTATTTTTGTAAAGTTTATCACACAAAAGTGTCGATAGCTCTAAAAACCTTGAGAAATGAATTATAACGTCTTTGACAATATTAAAGAAAATTAGAAAAATCGTAAATCACTCAGTCAGTATAAATATGTTCAGGGATAGTGTTGCTTGAAACTACTTCGATATATATGTTATGTAGTCAAAACACATTTTATTTTGTGTTTGTTTACCAATATATACCTACCAAGAATTTCTCTCCTGGTGGCGAAATATGGAACTAAAAAAGTACTACCGTCGAAGTATTGTATATATTTATGATATGTATGTCTAAACAATATACGTAGATAAGAACGAAACGCTTGGTTGCCTATTTTATGTCCAGTGGTGAATATTCTTTCGGCTGAAGTGATGTTGATGTTGTCAGATTTTTTATAACTGTTAAAGACGTGTAATATAATTATTTAATTTAACCTTAAAATTTTCTACAACATAATAATATATGGGCGAAGAACACTGTTCAAGTGGTATCGAACCCATAATTCGCAATATGTGTATGTTTGTTCGATGTGAAATAACATTTCCATTTTTGTAACATATTTCTTGTACCCAATGGATCACTTACACTGAGTTGATAACTAATTATTCTTCATTATTTGACACTAGTTTCAGATTGATTAACTAAAGTTAATTCATAAGCTTGTTTTAGTATTGCCCTTTTAATACTATTTATAAACTTGTGAAAATAAAAATTATTAGGTTGATAAGAGGTAGATATGTAATAAATATGGAGACCGTGAATCGGTAAACGTAAGGGGCCCGCGTCCTAAGGTCAAGAAGGCCATAATTTTATACAGGGTGGAAACTTTCAGCGGGGCAGTAAGGAGAGGAGGGGCCTTAACCGTTGTAGCTAGACGAAAAAAGTCTTAAGAGACTATCCATAATTTTTCGTGATATTTTGATCCTTATTCACAGATTTTAAAAAAATACATTTAGCAAGTAAATGGTAATTTTTCACAAAAACAAAATTTTTTGCCAATCTAAAATTTGATGCCAATCGATCTTGTTTCAAATACTGATTATAAACTTCTATGGTTGTTCCCATAGAAGTTTGGAGGTTGGAGTACTAAAAAAGTCAAACATTGCAAAAAACTTTTCCCATACATTTTTATGAAAATTTTCTTTAAGATTTTGTATTGTATAGACATTTCACGAAAAAATATGGATAGTCTTCTTAGACCCGTTTCGTGTAGCTGCAACGGTTAAGGTAGTTCCTCTTACTGCGCCTCTGAAAGTTTCCACTCTGTAGATTCTTGGCCATCGGCGGGCAATTTTTTTATTTTTTTTTTTATATTTATAATTGGAAAGGCCCATCAGTGGACTGCTGCTGATGATAATGATGATGAAGATACTTACTCAGCCAATTGTCGTTCCAGTTTCTGTTTAGATCTACACCAAACTCGCCATCAAATGGACGTCTGTTCTTACGCCATAGTCTGAACTGCGAAGAATAAATAGTATTTAAATATTAATAAATATTTTTTTTTAGGCTAGAATCATAGAGTTTGGCATAAAGAAAGTGAGGCCTATATGATGCTGAATATATGAATCATTGAGCTCCCAATGCAGTCAACTGCATTATGTAGTGTAATACCTTGAGTTGGTGTAGCATAATTCGGAGTTTTCATAGAACATGAGGCCCAGAAGCAATGGTGGCCCAGTGGTATTGGCCGCGACTTACAAGTTGTAGGTCGTGAGTTCAAACCCAGGCAGGCGCTTTGCTTTGTGTAAATTATTTCATCACCACTGCTCTCAAAACGGTGAAGGAAAACATAGTGAGGAAACCGGCATGTCCTAGAACCAAAAATTCGAAGACATGTGACATCCACCAATCCGCATTGGGCCCGCTTGGTGGATTACTGCCCACACCCTCTCACAGAGAGGAGGCCTGTGCCCCAGCAGCTGTGGGGAAATTAAAAGGCTGATGATGATGAGGCCAGCTTATGCTGGGTTTAGAGTTATTTGTAGACCGCTCCAACACTCCAGATAGGAGTGTTGGAGCGGTCTACAGATAACTCTCTTAACAAGATGCTGCTTAACACATTGGTGTTAAGCAGCATTGACAACATTAAGCATTAAGAACATTGGTTCTTAATGTAGCGAATGCCTATCTGATCTCCATAAACCAGATAGTAGATTTTTTTTTAAATCATTGATAGGCTTTCGTTTGACCACTATCTCACCTGATGGTAAGTGATGATGTGGTCAAAGATGGAGCACGCTTGCCTTGAAGTAACCTTATTATTAAAAATTATTTTAAAAATCTTACCCCATCAGGCAAATGAGTCCAAACGTAACCATCAGGGTTCGTCACGGGGAAGTAATACCAGTCAAAATCACGAGTAGCAGCCTTGGTTTCTTCATCATCACTATACAATAACTCATTAATAATATAGTTAGTGGTAGCTGGTGCTATCCATTCTCTAGAGTGAATACCACTTTCAATGAAAACTACTCTTCGATCAGGACCATGAGAGATCTTAATACCCTTGATGATTCGACCTTCATACGATGTTCCACCTTCTATGATGGATACTTCAGGGAATGTTTCAGCTAGGTCATCAAGCCAAGCATATATGTCTTCTAAATCATAGTATGTGTCCCATCTCATACTTCTGGCGCTATTTCTAGTGTATTTCGACTTCTTTTCATCATCTATTAACCTGTAAAATTAATTTGTGTCGGTTTAATTTTATTAATCCGATATCAAATTCAGAGATTACACTGGTTATCTGTCTGGCCTTCACTTCTGTAATTAAGTCTGTGTGGGTATCAACTATTACCGACTTATTTACAACTACTGTGCTTTAATTTCAATTTTTTTTTTTTTTTGTGATTTTGTTAATTATTATCGCCTGTGTGTTTTTTTTCATTAGCCGGCTGCGCGGTGCAAGGGAGGGTAATGTATTTATCAGCCTATGTATGTATGTATGTTTGTTCCTTTGTGGTGCTTTAGAGACCAAACGAGAGATTTGATTTTGATTCAGATTTTGATAATGGTTACGTCAATTTTATTCGTCTTAATTTTGCGAGTGCTAAAATAGACACGACAGTAATCAAAATACAATATGGCGGCAACCAGACGTCATATTGTGAAACACATTTAAAAACTAATTTATAAACAAATTTAATTCAATAAACTATATTAAGTGGGGTATCAAAATAAAGGGTTCGAGGAGGCGATTCCAAAAATACAACTCACTAAAATGTAGAAAATAAAATAAAAAATATTAATAAAAAAACTGACTGTAAAAAACAACTAAAAAGTTACAAAAAAAGGTTTTGTATGTTTGTTACACAATTACTCCACCATTTGAGAATAGATTTTGGTGATTATTTTTTGTTTTATCAATTTGGTCATTCTTCAGAGACGGTCCCATATAAATATCATCGAAATAGATATAGCACTTTAAAAAAAAAACACCAATAACAATATAGGTACAGACGACTTTTGGTTCCCTCCAATGATGTTCAAATTCCATGTTCCATGTTATTGGGATTATTAATTCGGGCATAACTTTAATATTTAGTTTAAGTTTTGGGGTAAAACAACTAAAAAGTGAAAAATAAAAAACTTTTACAAAATATACAACCGACTTCCAAAAAATAAAATACACTAAAAATTGCAAAATAACATTATATTCAGAAGTTGGTGTCAAATAACGTAGAAGCAAAATACAAACACTGACTTCGAAATTTTAAGTTATTTTGCGATTTCCAGTGTATTTTCTTTTTTGGAAGTCGGTTGTATTTTTGGAAAAAAAGTTTTTAAAATTGCGTGGTTCAATATGCCTGACCTACACGAAATTTCTGTACTAGTCACAATTATGCTTTTGGCCACCCAATTTATTTATTTATTTATTATTTATTATATTCTTTATTGTACACCATGTTTGATACATAACTAAAGAAACTTAAAAACTAAAGCAAATACAATCGGCGGCCTTATCGCTTTCCGCGATCTCTTCCAGGCAACCTAGAATGGAGAGTAATTGCCTGGACAAGATATGGGGCTGTCATTGGTGTGACAATACAATACTCAATACAATACAACAGATACACATATACATACATATGCTGTATAATATATACACAAATATAATATATATACACATATAAAGTAAAAATAAATGACGACCAACGATAATCACAGTGACAGGTAGTGTTCCTTTACCAGCCTTTTAAACACCGGCAACGATTGAGCGCGTTTTATTGCGTCAGGCAATGCATTCCACAGACGAGCAGCTTGGACAGCAAAGGATTTATCCAAGAAAGTCGTGGAATGCATTGGCATTTTCAGTCGTAAGTTATCTGATGACCTGAGACATTTCGTGTGGGAATCACAAAGAAACTGAAAACGATTTTTGAGGTAAAGAGGGGTGAAAGGGGAAAAGAGTATATTATACAAAAGGAAAAGAATGTGGGCATTCCGGCGAAGGCGAATTGGCAACCACTTGAGCTTCATACGGAATTCGGAAACATGGTCATACTTTCGTAAACCGAATATGAACCTTATACAAAAATTTTGAAGCCGCTCAAGTTTATCGAGTTGTTCTTGAGTAAGGTCAAGATAGCTGGCAGCAGCATAATCAAGGATGGGCAGAAGTAGCGATTGTGCAAGCGCAATCTTGGTGGCAGTCGGAAGAAAATTACGCAGTCTCCTCAATGATGCAGCAGATGCAAACAGCTTGCGGCTAACTTCCTGCAGTTGGGCAGTCCAAGAGAAGGTCTTGTCAATGAATATCCCCAAGTCTTTAACTTTTTCAGAGAAAGGAATAACAGAGTTATCGAAAAAAACTTGGGGGAGACTCGTCCAGTCAATCCTTGAAACCATCCTAGGACTGCCAACTACAACGACCTGAGTCTTTATGGGGTTGACCATGAGTCCAAATCTTTTGCTCCAGTCGCATATGCGGGCCAGATCACGATTTATGGTGACGATTGCCTCAGAAAGATTTCCAAGCGGAGCTTGCGAGTAAATTTGCAAATCGTCTGCGTAAAGATGGTAGGAAGAACTTAGATCATGGGAGATTGAGTTTATAAAAACTGCGAAAAGTAAAGGGGATAGTACGCCACCCTGTGGTACACCGGCTGAGGTACTACACCAGGAAGACAAGGTCTCTCCGATGCAAATACGTTGCCGGCGACCGAACAGGTAACAACGAAACCAGTCAATCACCGATGGAGATATATTAAGAGAGCATAAAATGCCAAGCAAAACATCGAAATCAACAGTATTAAAAGCATTACTGAAATCGAGCAATGCCAAGACCGTCAGATTACTGTTTTCCATGGCTGACCTAATATCATCCGTAATATTGAGAAGCGCTGTAGTAGTGCTGTGACCAGGACGGAAGCCGGATTGGAAGGGGTTGAGAAGATTATTTTTGGATAGGAAAGTACTAATTTGGTTATGGACTAACCGTTCTAGAACTTTGGACAGGAAAGGTAAAACGGATATTGGACGGTATTCAGAAAAGGATGTGGGGTTGGACTTTTTTGGTAAAGGAATAATTTGAGCATCTTTCCATGAACATGGAAAGACACTGCTTGATATAGAAAAGTTGAGGATGTGGCAAATGACGGGAAGGATTACGTCTAGCACTGGGATCAACATTTTACGGCTGATACAGTCACTTCCTACTGCATTGGAAGTAATCGCTAGTATGCTCTTCTTAACATCACAAGCGGAAAATTGGCTAAAAACAAATGGAGAATAACTGGGAGTCGGAAGAGATGAAAGATAATTCAATGTATTCAATTTCAATGTCCTATCGAAATTGGAAGAAGTTGTGAAATGATTATTCATTGCATCGATATCTAAATCTTTAGGGATTGACTCTTGTCGAGTTTTGCCGACCCCCAATGATCTTAGAAAATTCCAGACTTTGGATGCGTCCCCATTTTGGACGGAGCTATGAATGTATTGGCGATTAGCATTCCTACACACCTTATTACAGTGATTGCGAATTGAAGCATATCTGTCCCAATTTTATTGTCATATATCTCTGACAGAAAAAAATACAACTTACGTTTGAATATTCGGCACGGTAACTAGGAAATCAATTCCATTATTTCCCATAAAATTTTCCAGATCATTCCTTAGTTCAGGCTTTGACACTATGTTAATATAGTCGGCAGTCGGTACTGGGTCATCCCAGAAATCATACTCTGCACCAGAATTTTGCAAATCTTCAAGTATCTTTATTTCTTCTAAACTTTTTGGCAGCACTTTGTACAACGTATAGTTATCGAACCTAAATGCTTCGCTTGACACACATAAAATAATTAAAATCGATAAAATAGAAAATGTTTTTAGCGACATTTTGGATGTCCAACAGGTTGACACTACCATGCCCAAATAATGTAGATATGGTCTCGAACAACATAAGTGTAAATTATATTGTTAAGTCATTACGGCACTAAATGTTTATGATAGCTTCGTATTATTAGATAAATCGATCGATTGTAGCTATATCATTGTTAGTGCGTACTTTGTTAAAGTACCTATTGTAGTAACATGTTGGTGAGGGATTCAAAATAAATACTAATAACATAATAATCAGCCTTTTAACGTTCCCAGTGCTGGGATATAGGCCTCCTCTCTGTGAAAGGGAATGGGATTTTATCCACCACGCGGGTCCAGTGCGGGTTGGTGGATGTCACATGTCTTCGAAGTTTTTGATTCCAGGACATGCTGGTTTCCTCACGATGTTTTCCTTCACCGTTTTGAGAGCAATGGTGATGAAATCATTTACCCAAAGTAAAGTGCCTGCCTGGACTCGATCCCGCGACTTACGACACGTAAGTTGGAAGCGTTACCACTGCTCTCATAAAACTAAATATTTCTTGATCAAAGTCTAGCTGTGGTATTGTTTTTAATAGGCCTAGGTCAATTAGAAGAATCGCCAAACTTAAGTGGTTATGTTTGAGTTTGCTCTCGCAAAACCTATGCTCGATAGACTGAAAATTTCAGGCCTGCCACAATGTGGACCAATGACTTGGTGAGGGTTGCGGGCATCCAATTTATGCAAGACACACAGTATCTTTCGTTGTGGCGACACTTGGGCTTATTCGTATGTCCAGCATTGAACATCTTTCGGATGCAATGATGAATGATGAGGTTAATTTAAAGTTTATAGTAATTCTGTGATTTGAAGTGTAAGTGGGAGTGAAAGATAGCGTGAGAGTTGACAAGGGATAATGGAAGAAGAAAACGGGTTACCCAAAGTAACACGGGACAACGGCAACATGACTATCATACTGGATTGCTTCTAGTGCCCATACACCTACACGATGGAGGACCTGACGAACGTTACTGACGCTGAATTATGTGGCCAGCAACTGGACCCTGAACCATCGATTCGAAAGAACTTCTTCTTTCAAATAGATTGTTACCTAACTGATGAAGATGAAGATTATGATGATTAGAAGTATACAGTCATACAGTTTTCGAGCCATTTCAAATAGAGTAAAATTGACACCGAGTTTAAAAACCGGCCAAGTGCGAGTTGGACTCGCGCACCGAGTGTTTCGTACCAACTTGTAGGTATGCAAATAGTCCGTTCATCACCGGAATCGAACCTTGAACAAACTTAACTTTGCCGTTGGAAAACTGTTGTCCCCATTTATCGACACAGGTCGCGGTCAGTTTACCAACAGTAAATAAGATTGTAATCACCAAATAAAATATTGTGATGTTACTACAAATTTACGGTTTTCGGATTTTTACTTTATTTATTTATTTATTTATTAAAACTTCATGCAACACAAATGCACAAAGCAAACAATGCTTCTTGCCAAATTTAATGATTCTAGGTAAACGGGAAGTATCCTATCCTATAGGTTTTGATTCCTTTGAAAGTGTCAAAACATTGGACATTTAACTGTTTTTACTTAATAACGCTGTTTACCTTCTCAAATATTTTCGTTTTTGTTTATGTGCTCTCTTCTATCTGTAAAAACTTCTAATTGGCCTTATGTTTGTTACTCTTAAATCTTGCAAACACGTTTATCTGTAAGGTTTTCCTAACTGAAAAATAAAATTAAATAAACGACCGTATCTTTTGATTGCGTTGACTTAGACATTTGATTTTTTCACTGTTCTATGGAATTGCAAACTTGAGTATTTGATATTAATTTCAGCTTGATACTTCCACGCGTTCCCAAGAAAAAGAGTCTTGACAGACGGACATACTTACAGACAGACGGACAACAAAGTGATCATATAAAGGTTCTTTTTCTTTTTGAGGTACGGAACCATAAAAATATTCTGGCATAGACTGCCTGGTGTCCCAAAGTTAGGTAAGCAAAGTTATAGGCATTAGGGGTTAGTGTTAATATCAGGCCAATGTTATGAAACAAATTGAATGTAATCTTAATTGTTTTGCGATTTTATTGTTTATCTACTACAAGCTTTTTACGTTTTCAATAAAATTTTAATAAATAATTTGGCATCTCTTTTTTTTTTGTGGGGTGGGAAATCATCCAATGACTTCTCCCGCTCTAGGGTGGAGCTAAAACCCACCCCTGTTTCTTCCTGCCCTGAGTGCCCAGGGGCGAGGTAAATCTGCTTCGAATTCATCCTCAACCCCCGGGTAGGCATCGGCCATGACGGGCCCCGTCTTTATTGCTGACAACTCTTTGGGGCGCGCGTGGAACACTACGCGCCGTCAACTCTCGGGCCTGGTGCTGATCGGATGGTGAGCTACCCATTACTCGTCGTCTGCAGGCCCGGGTCTACGGTGGCCGGAGATCGTCTCGCGGCGCAGGAAGTCCCAGGCGTCTCCTGAGGCGGCTGCTGCTGAGGGCGTGAGGGCGACTCTGTTGTTGAGTCTCCCTCACTCATGCCGCCTCCCTCTTCGCGAGTATTACTGCTTCGCAGAAGGAGGAGACGGCTTCCCATTCCCTCTCACTCCGTACCATGGCCTGAACCAGGGCAGGGAACGAGAGGTCGCTGCCGCCTATCGCATCCACGAGGACACGGCGGGGTTCCGCCCAAGCGGGGCAGACCTCCACCGTATGCTCCACCGTGTCGTCGGGACGATCCGCGCAGTGGAAACACCCGGGCGTTTCCTCCCGCCCTTTCCGAATACCCATACATGACGAATGGTTTCAAAATTGGTTTAAGTATCTCAAAGAGCATTGTATATTTATAGACCTTACGTATCAAGTTCTAAAGTTACTTTATGTCTGAATATTTGTCTCGTTTTAGCATGTCAGCAGTCATTTCCTTATCCATTATATCTTCAACGTCACGAAGCAGCAGAAGCATTCGTTCCATGTTATTTGCAGTCGTTAAAAACCGTATTGTGTCCTAAGTCTTTTAACTCGCTGTTGCTCTCTTTGTTCAATGGTTAGATTAAACAAAATCATACAAAAAGAAAATTATATCAAATGTAATTTTCTTTATATATATTAAAAAATAATAATTATATTAGAAAAAAAATCTGATTTAGCATATTTTTAACCGACTTCAAAAAAAGGAGGAAGTTCTCAATTCGACTATATTTTTTTTTATGTGTGTTTCCTCATAACTTTTTACTTGGTGAACCGATTTTGAAGATTTTTTTATTTGAAAACTGTTACTTCACATGTGGTCTCATTTTAATTTGGTGAAGATCTGATAAAGAACTTCGGATATACACAATGGAACTCTTCAATAAATGATAGCAAACCTTACAGAAATGCTGCAATCACATGTATGTATACTGTTTTCACCACTTCACAATATTACATCACGCTGATACACTCTGAAGACCTACACGGTCAATGCCTACGTATTAGAACAACCGTGGCCCACAGTGAACACTGATAAATAGTTTATGGAATCATAGTTTAAGTTTTCATGAACACCTTCTAGTACTTGTCAGTTAAGAAAATAAGTCGCCTTTTGGAATTATAACAGTTTTTATTTTAATTTTTTTAAATATTTTTTCACAAGCACAGACTTATTCTATACACTTACAATTAGTTTTGAATGGTAAGTACATACTTTTTAACACAGTAATTATTCACTCATTTTAATCTTTTGAATAATAGTCACCTTCTAAGTTTAAACAGTTAGGATTCCATTTCATACAGTAAAAATTGGCACTGTTTTATCTTATGGATAGATGTAACAGTGTTGGAACTGGACATACGTTCTGGGATTCCATCTATATTTTGAAAATCTAAATGTGTATACATATTCTGCTGCAGCAGAGCAGCAAACTCTTCGATGTGGGATGAACTAAAAGTTTGTATTGGGTTCTGAGTAGAATCTTCTACTAGGTCCCATGAGTTGCTTGTTAAATGATAATTGCAAATTCTGCATTGTGCGGGTACAATTAATATTTATAATCAAAGAAAAGTCTTACTCTTAGTGATGAACAGTAAGGCGAGGGTGATCAGTACCTGTACATCCAGGGAAAAGCAGCAGCGTTGAGTATCAGGTGCTCTTACATAATTTGGTAAAAATATTGTGGATTCTATCCCTTGCCCTTGAGGTGTATTTTGTGTAGACTCATTTGTTTCAGTACTGTCAAGGTCTACAGTCTCTTCATCTAAATCCACTGACCGGTTACTAGAACTGATAGAACGTGAATGTGTGATTGCTCTATCATTTCTCTGCCAGCAAGGGTGGCAGATGCGAGACGAGCTCAGCAACTGAAACAAAGTAATAAAAGTAATATAATATCTTCTGTCTTTTAGGTACTGCTACCAGTCAGCTTAAAATGTGTACCTGCTTTTTTTAATTTTTTATACTTTTTTATAATCCAGGGAGGTAATGAAGCTATTCATCTTAGTCTAGTAAGTAAGACCACTACAGACTAGACCAATGAATTATTGAATAATATTATATGTATAATATTTCACATCTAAATATTTCACACCAAAACCTGAAATATAGGAATGATTTATTTGAAACCTTACCTGACGTAGAGCAATTTGTCTAGAAATATTTTCCCTTATAATGATCATCACGTGGAAAATCCTGAGACAACAGGTGACTTCTTTGTCTACGTAGTGAGCGACCACAAGCAACACAAACGAGGCGAGCAGCGGTAGGTGAGACGCTTTCTGCTGGATGTCTTATTTCATTCCATGCTGCAGTCCAGTATGAATGACAAATAAAATCATTGAATGAGATATGCACCTGAAAATGCAATTGAATATTAATAATATTAATTACACAGTAAACGATACATAATTTATGTAAGATTTTTTAAAGTTACGAGTACTCATTAAAATAAAAGTATTTATTTAAAAATATTCTTTACTATGAAAATGTTCAACAACCTGCCTTGGGCCTGAGTGGTACATTCCTTTTCCTAGAATGAAGGCCTGAACCCCGGCAATAGGAACATCTTCATTCATTCTAATATCTCTTAACATTGCATTGTTATTATCTCCGCTAAGCATTTATTAAGCATTTATTTATAGACTTCATTTTTCTGTATCACGTTTATGGTTTAGTACTGGCTTAGAAGTATTAACCATAAAAACTTTATCATTTTTATCTTTATTGCAAGATTGTCTGAGCTACGTTTTATTGCGGTCATTTTGGTAATCATGCCTTTATCACAGTTTTGAGCAATATCTATGTATTGATAATGAAGTGTTTCGTTACGTTTTATCTAGAAACTTCAAACAATATTTGGTTACTGGACGCATTGAATGCGCATTAGTCCAATTACCTTATCTTCTCATTTGATTCAGTTACGTGTACTGCAAAGCTGCATAGTCGTTATGTGATGGTTTATTCCACTTTTTATATCATCTTCCTTCCCCTTTTACATTTTAATGCACTGACTGTCATTTTCTTCCATATATCTCTATCTGCTGTCGTTTTTTTTCTAGCCATCCTTTACACAATCCATTCATTGTTCTTTTGATCCTCATTTATTTTCAAAGCATTACCCACAATATGTTCCTCATTCCTCCACATCACATGCCCATGACACTTTTTCGATTTCCACATAATATTTTGGCCACCACTTCCACTTTCAGACTGTCGGTTTCATTCTCATTTCACATCACATCCCATTTAGCTTTATCATCTTTACTGTATCCAAATGGTCTTTCTTTGATCCCTTTCGTGAGTTTTCTTTTTTTTTATCGCGAGGGACGCCTTCAAAAGGCGCCTGGACATTGGGAGAGAAGACCAAGTAGTGTGGGATTCATATCTCACTAAAACCTCCGCTGTGATCACCATCAGCACAGAAGGGGATCCTGTTGTCACGGTACGGAGGGCGTGTCTCGTTGCGGGACCGGAGTGGTGGTGTGACACGTAGAGGAGGTCGTAGGGTAGGAGGACCGTAGATGAGGAGTTCAATAAATAATAACACGACGAGTTAACACATTTACAACAGTGGGCTATAATATAATATTAAGAACACAAACACTGACTAGTAATTAAATTGTATTAATGCAAAATTCTAGGAAACTGGTAACTGACACTTGAAGAGTCAAAAAAATAACAATGAGGAGCTTTTACTAGCTCGGCTGCAGAATTAGAACTCATTTTTAATATAAAAAACAGAGTCTTGACAGAGAAAACTAAGTAATTTTTGAATTTGAAATTAAAAAAGGTAGCAAAGAACGTAATTTTGGAATAGAGGTCAAAAAATAAACAAGGCTCTAACAGTGCCTTGTTACAATACCCGGCTGCCCCGGAAAGAAAAATCGAGCAGCAGGTGAGCGATTTTTCGTTAACAATAAAATAATATAGAAAAATATAAAAATATCTTAAATAAGACGGTTATGAGTGAGGTGAAAATTTAGAAGGCGAGGGTGTTATATACAACGAGTATTTACAAAAGGAACAATCTACCACATCCATATTACCTTCCATAATACCTTCCATACATCGTTCATTCATAGTTATGTTCGCATATAGGTAAGTGCAGAACATAACGCAAAGTCAAAAAGAGTTTGTCCTATTATTAGGCATAACTCATTAGATTGCCCTTCAATAGTGTAGGCTTATTTAATCAGTCACCAACCGCTGATGTTAAATTCCATGATGATAAGAAGCTATGATACAAGTTTAATTACCTGCTGTAACAAGTAGTAAATAACAAGGCGAAGAAGCCTTCGTGCTATGCACGTTAAGTAACTATGAAGGGAATAACCTTAATATAATATACCTATGGTATATATTTAACGGACCTAAGGCTTATTTAAAGAGTAGCTAGCCGCTCTAAATAATGAAGTGGCAAAAATATTACCATAAGTAGTGTGATTATGGTTTATTTAAGGAGTAATCACCCACTCCGAAAGATTCTCATGGTTTAAAGCCATAGAAATAAGTAATGATCAAGGGGAAGACCATGATCGGTAATGATTTAGGCTTATTTAGGGAGTAATCACCCGCTCCATAGAATTCTTGAACTAAATAACCACCGATGTAGCAATCGTGTGTAATGTAATTGAATGGGGAAAATTATGAATGAATGAAGTATAAACCTAATAGGTTTAGAAAAAATAACAATATCAAAAGAAATAATAATATAAAAGAGTTCCAATTCTGTATTGTACGGAGGTTGCGTAGAGAAAATTAAAAAGAAAGATTTGTTATTTTGTCAAAAAACTGTCTGACATTTGAAATATTTTTTGCAGACAGATTTGAATGAATTAAATAATTATTTAGTTAAATAATCAGTAGTATATTTAAATAAGTACGTATTTTACCCTTATGCATACTATTTAAGGTGCATAGTGAAATATGTGAAAACACCATAGTAATGCATGCCTACGGAGTTCTTCAGAGGTTGAGGAGGAAAGAGGGAAATTAATACATCAAAGCTATAACTCTTCCATAAGCTTTGGTTTATAATAAATTGGGATTCAAAATGGATTTAAAATTTATTAACGGGTTGGTACGTTTGTAATAACTATGTAATATGATTAAATTTTTCAATAAGCACACAAGAAACAAACTACAAGTATGTCAAAGAGCAATGGAACGTAGTATATTACACCTTAGAAGAAATGACAAAATAAGAAATAAAGATATAAGGAAAGCAACGAAAGTTTTAGACGCTTTAGAACATTGCATGAAATTGAAATGGAAGTGGGCTGGTCATATTGCTCGTATGAACAAAGATAGGTGGGCTCAAAAAATAACTACTTGGCCGGGACCACCCAGTAAACGAAAGAAGGGAAGGCCAAAAGAGAGATGGATAGACGAGATAAATGAAGTAGCTGGGAAAAACTGGATTACAAAGGCAAAAAATAGAGATAGTTGGAAAAAAATGGAGGAGGCCTTTACTCGTTAAGAGGTCCTTAATAATTATATACTTAAATAAGAATAAATAAATAATGATATTTGATGAATTAATTAATTGTGTGATAATGGTAAATAAATTTAATGTATGTTTTATTGTAAATTTTAGTAATTTTAATTATTTATTTGAATGAATTGCAATGACATGTTAAGTAATAGTTTTAAATAATAATGAATAATTATTGCATGAATCTGTTAATGTATCTGTTATTACTATTTTATGTTGTAAAATTGAATTGTTATGCGATTGTTTACATAATGTTGAAATTGAAAAATTAATTAATGAATTAAACAATTATTACTGGAATGTTAAGATAATGAAATGTAAATATGCATGAATATTAAGGAAATAAAAAGGCTATTATATATTATATTATATATATGATTAAATAAATTCGAAAGTGAAGTGTAACGTTATTTATTAAAATTGTACTATGTGTTGTGCGTGTAAAGTAGCCAACTTTGACTATACAGTGACCCCTAGCATGTCGGCAGGATGCCCTAGAAGAGTCACCTTCTAATCAATAGTTGGTATGTAGGATACGCTGTGGATATTCTCCAACAGCACTCCCGTTAGTCAGTACTGGTCACAAACACAAGTGTCTCCGAAGAGTTTAGCACAAGTGAATGCTACCAGCTTATGAGGGTTCAAATGTGAACCTTGGGTTATGTTACTGTCTGTAGGATGGGGTGGTTATGTTCTGTTTTGAGTTTTGTAAGTAAGTATTGCACCATGTACTGATTGGATATGTGTGTTGTAAAATAATAATAATAAAATAGTTTGTCGGGTAAAATCTTGTTAGGTAGTATGGAAATTGGAACCTGTAAGAAATGTTAATAAATTAAAATGCTTTTTTTATTGTAATGATGGAATTAATGTAGTCAAAAGGGGCCGCTAATTTGTTTTGGGAAGACTAGTTCCTTTTAGAATTTTGAGAAATAAAATAACAGTATAACAATAAATAACACAAAACAACACAAAATTATAAAAATTTAAAAATTATTTTAGATGGGATGGGCTTCACTCGACAGACGGGGTCGAGACTTAGGGTCGATTTATACTAGCGCAGAGTCGAAGCGCATCGAAGCGTCTATCCAAAACTGAACATAACAAATTCAACCTTAACTCCACAGCGTAACGCACACATTACTTCGGAGATTTTAAAAAGACGCGCGCATTCGTCGGAATTCGCGCGTCTGCGCGCGAACAACGCTGATTAGTGCGCGCGCGTGCGCGCGCATTCTCGTGTATCCACGCGCCCACTAGCGAACCAACGCGTCATCAGTTGTAAATTGGCCTGCGTCGGTGTTAATCACAATGGACTCGGACGAAAAATTAATTTACCTGGTGCAAAAATATGAATGCCTATTTAATCCAAAAGCTAAAAATTATAGTGACAAACATTCCAAAAATAATGCTTGGGAAAAAGTTAGCGGGGAAATGAAATTAACTGGTAAGTAAAGCAAGTATTTATTACTACGCAATATTTTCGCTGTCGTGCGATGTTGCCGTTGTGGTGCGGCGCGGGGTGGCGCCAAAAAAAACATTTTGACAATTATCTCTTGCTTAACATCGTGTTATCATTTCATTTTGCCATGGTACTGCCCCATGTTCAGAAATGAAATAAGTTTTGAAGTTCTCTCTGATATTCATCGCGTCCACGTTTTGATTACCGGTTATGTCCATGTCTTGGCTGTCTAATGAATAATTTTGTAAAATGTTGTTATTAGACAGGGCAACGTCTTCAGACCCAAAATCTTCCAAAGTGTAATTATGCAGGCACGTGCATGCAAGAATCAGCGTATCTAAAAACTTTGGTTGCATTCTTATACGTTTTTGAAAAACTTCAAATTTCTGTTGTAATATTCCGAATGAACTTTCCACTAGACGCCTTGCTCGACTTAAACGATAATTAAAGATTTTCTTCTCGCTATCGTTTAATACCTGACTTCCAGGATAAGGTCTCATAATGTGTTCACACAGAGGGAATGCTTCGTCCCCAACAAAAACATGAGGAACTGGTATTGTCGTACCTGGCAAGCATTTATTAGGCGGTATACCAAGCATATTATTTTGTAATAGTTGTCCAAATTTGGAACTGCTTAATATGCCGCTATCGTTGTTACGCCCAAATGCACCAACATCTACTACAATGAATTTATATTTAGCGTCAGTAATAGCTAACAAGACAGTGCTGAAAAACTTTTTATAATTGTAGTAGAGACTTCCGCTGTTGCAGGGTGCCCTTATATTGACATGTTTGCCGTCAATCGCTCCTATACAATTAGGGTAATTCCATAATCTTCTAAAATCTTCCTCTCTTTTAACCCATGACTCTGTCGTTGGTTTTGGCATAACAATGGGTCGTAAATATTTCCAAATTGCGGCACAAATTTCGTGTACAATCTTCCAAACTGTAGCATAGCCCATTCGAAAAGTATGAGCCAGTGCTTTGAAACTGATAGCAGTAGTTAGAAATCTGTAACAAATTAATGAAGCTGTTTTTTTTTTCTAGTGGCCGAATGTCAGAAACAATGGAAGAAACTTCGTGACTGTTACAAAAAGGCTCTTAGATTGAGACAATATAAAAGCGGTTCTGCGCGAAAAACTGAAAAACCAATTAAATTTGAGAAGGAGTTAGAATTTTTAAGGCCACACCTTCAGGACAGATCACAGACATCAAACCTTGATTTTTCTGATAATAGTTTAGACGTGGACACTGAAGACATCTCAATTATAGAGTCACAAATATCTGACGTCGGGGAAAGTTCACGCTCTGATTCGGCATTATCAAATCATACCACCAGAAATAAAACACTACCTCTATCGCAGAAATTATTCAGACAATATGTCGAGGCCAAAGGAAAGGAAGAAGATCCATTAGATGCGTTTTTTCTATCTATGAGTAAATCAGTAAAAAAGATGCCTATACGAATTCAAGCTGAATTAAAACGGGCAATACTTGGCCTGGTTACTGACGCAGAAGTAAAACTTGCCTCCGAGGAAAGTAGCGATACTACATCATCTATGACTAACTGCTATGGAACACAACAACAGCAAATTTATTCCTCACCATCAACTTCAACTTACATCCCATCCACTACTTATTGTCCACCAACTACTTCAACCACGCCACCCAACCATACAAATTACGGCACTATATCCAACACAACATCATCTGCTCCACCATCGCCTTACATACCACAACCTATTTCGAGAACACAGCAACAGCGGCAATCGAAGTTTGACGATTTCGAAGAATTTACTTATAATGACTGATAATAATGATTAATGACCTTAATAACTGTGATTTCACATGGTGAATAATTATTTCAAATTTTTAAATAAAGAGTCTTGAAATATAAGCTTGTTTAATTATGCTATTCTATCTAAGGCATGAAAATATTGATATTTATGTTGAACAACCAAGAAGTGTTTAACACCTTGCGTGTAAGTTAATAAAGTGCTACAATCGTAAGAAAGCATAAAACTCACCTTAAGCAGACTGATATTCGCTCTTCAACGGAAATGGGTATCGTTAAATTTGTTTCTTGTTTCTCAATGTGTGGTCTCAAAATATTGACTAAGTTTGTAAATTGATCGTAGTCCATTTTATAATAGTCATAAAAAAAACTCGGGTATCGATATAAATCAACGCAAAAAGTAGTAAATTCACCACAAATACGTCTTTTCTTCCACAAGTTGTGAACACTATAATTCCGCTTTCTTTTTCTTCTTTCTTCGTTTTCTTCTTCTTCAACTTCAGATATAAGTAATATCATAGCAAAATCAATGTCAACCATTTTACACACGTTTCAGCTACGAGAGTCAACTGGCAAGTGATTCAATAGCTCTGCTGTTGAAGCCCATTACTACACGTGAGAGTGCGCGCGTATTCTGGCGAATACGCGCGCATTCGTGCGAATACGCGCGCATTCGTGCGACTTCGCTTTAGTTGTAAAAAATTTGACGCTTCGATGCGCTTCGACTCTGCGCTAGTATAAATCGACCCTTATCCAGAACAGCTTCACGACCAGAGCTTATCCTGCTGATGCTGATGGCTCCGGGATGATGAGCTGGGTTCACGATGAGGTGGCTGCTGGACTCTGGTATGGGAGGGGCTGGGTTCGATCACGTTGAGGCGGCTGCTGGGCTCTGAGATGGGATGGGCTGGGTTCGATCACGTTGAGGGCGGCTGCTGGGCTCTGAGATGGGATGGGCTGGGTTCGATCACGTTGAGGAGGTCGTAGGGTAGGAGGACCGTAGATGAGGAGTTCAATAAATAATAACACGACGAGTTAACACATTTACAACAGTGGGCTTTAATATAATATTAAGAACACAAACACTGACTAGTAATTAAATTGTATTAATGCAAAATTCTAGGAAACTGGTAACTGACACTTGAAGAGTCAAAAAAATAACAATGAGGACCTTTTAAAAGACCATCGCGGAATCCCATCTGTACAACGTCTGTTAGAGGGCACATCCCTGAGGAGACTGTAAAGGGGTCTGAGGCTCGCTGTGCCCTTTTGTGGCCTATCATTGTTTTGTTTCAATACTTCGATAGATGAACAGGTGCCTCGGAAAGCACGTTAAGCCTTTGGTCCCGGCTGTCAATCGCGGATCTTTGACAGTCATTATGGGTCGTCAGAAGCACGAAAGTCTTACATCCAGTCTTACCAAGGGGTATCGTATTACCCAGTAACTGGGTTGTGGAGGTCAGATAGGCAGTCGCTCCATGTAAAATACTGGTATTCAGCTGCATCCGATTAGACTGGAAGCCGACCCCAAGATAGTTGGGAAAAGGCTAGGCAGATGATGACTTCGATAGATGAACAGGTTGCTTGAATGTTATTAATAAACTTGGCCCATGTTGAGTGGTAGGTTTTTAAAGTTACAGTAATCGTCTAGGTTCTATATTGAATCTATATATATCACTAGCTGCGCCCCGCGGTTTTACCCGCCTAGACCTGAATAAAAGGCAGCCTATATGTTAATCCAGGCTATTAGCTATCTACATTCCAAATTTCATGCAAATCGGTGCAGCCGTTTGAGCGTGAAGAAGTAACAAACATAC
This sequence comes from Polia nebulosa, assembly GCA_951329385.1. NCBI lineage: Eukaryota > Metazoa > Arthropoda > Insecta > Lepidoptera > Noctuidae > Polia > Polia nebulosa. The sequence continues at coordinate 26,836,629 of OX589602.1, forward strand.
ACACTCACAAACTTTCACATTTATAACATTAGTAGGATAGTAGGAAGTAGGATTAGATGCTCGCATTTAAAAACGTAAAAAAATATATTTAAAATCATTTTATTTTAGTCTCAAAATATAGTTTACAACACGTTAATAAACTTTGCTTCCCTTATGATCGCTAGGAAAGAATCGAAAGTTTCTTGGCAGGTAGGAGTAATTTGGTTCACAGGTAAGGTGTAACCCCAAGAGCCGGTATCCCTGAGAAGATAGGTGGCAGCTACTGGAGGGTTGTAGCGATATTTCACCCAGTCTACTGCGGAGCCTGTTACACCATCTGGGAAAAATATATTTTAATGTTGTTCAAATTATTTTGTTGGTAGTTTAAAAAAAAAGGAAGAAAATTAAAAAACAAAATTGTGCTACATATCAAATGAAAGGGCATAATTTAACAATTTCAAAAATATATATTTTTTTAATTTTAAAACATATAGTTTTCAAGTTATTTAAGAAATAGATGAAAAATGACCATATGGGGGTTAAGGTCATTTTGCCTCCGAAACCACTAGGCCTTAAATTTTGAAAAAAAATACAGGATATAGCTCTTTACTTATAAATTACAGGAAAACCTATTTAGAAGTATACTGTAAAACCTGAAAAAAAATGATTTGTTCGGAATCCTCTGCGGGCGAGTACAATTTGCTATGCGGTTGTTGCTTATTGACCACATCTCTCTTCATGCTTACTTTAGTGACAACGATATAAATCTTCAGCAGATTATAATTTTATGCTAATTAATATTTAAAATATTTGCATTAAACAAAATAAGTACTTTACAGAATCAGTTACTTGTAAGAATCCTTGATTTTTAAATAAATGTCTGTTTTTGTGAGTATAACATTAGTATCTATCAAGATTTTCCTCTGATCTTTGTAGATAGTAAGCATAATATTTTTTTAAGATATAAAGTACAGTCTATTGAATGAAATGAACTGCACAAGCAACTGCGAGATGAATAACTGTTAGTCAGTACACATTGGTACTTTTAAATTATTGGCAATCTTTCAATGGGTGAAATGCTCATGAAAATTCAGAGTCAGACTTTTACTATGGGTCCATGTTGAAGTCCTGTATATATACCTATAGTACTACTTACAGTTAAAAGAGGAGTAAAAAATAAGTATAAATGGGAGATGTACTCACCATGCACATTTCTTGAAGTACCAACTCTGTAATATGTTTCGTAACGAACAGATAAAGCACCCATGGCTCTCCTTCCGATTGTAAGCTGAAAACCGATGTAATATTAAAATTTTGCCACATTTTAACCTAAAATACAAAGGTGGTCTAACTCTGAATAGTTTTTTTCAGTTAGTTATTTAAACGGAACGGTGAAGGAAAACATTGTGAGGAAACCGGCATGTCCTAGAACCAAAAATTCGAAGACATGTGACAACCACCAATTCGCATCTGGCCTTTTTTTTTGGGGTGGGAAATCATCCTATGACTTCTCCCGCTCTGGGTGGAGCGGGAGGGCGTGTCAGACTCTTACTGATTAAAACCCACCCCTGTTCCTTCCTTGCCTGAGTGCACAGGGGAGCGGTAACACTGTTACGAATTTATCCGCTACCACTTGGCATGCAGGCACCGGCCATGATGGGCCCCGTCAGTGGTGGCTGACAACTCTTTGAGGCGCGCGTGGAACACTACGCGCCGTGGACTCTCGGCTACCCATCACTCGCCGTCCGCAGACCCGCGTCTACGGTGGCCGGAGATCGTCCTGCGACCTCCGACGTCCAGGGCGTCTTCTGTGGCGGCTGCGACTGGGGGCCTGAGGGCCACTCCGTTGAGCCTCCCTCACCCATTCCGCCTCCTCTTTCGCGAGTATTACTGCTTCGCAGAAGGAGGAGACTGCTTCCCATTCCCTCTCGCTCCGTACCATGGCCTGGACCAGAGCCAGGCGCGAGAGGTCGGTGCCGCCTATCGCATCCACGAGGACACGTCGGTGCTCCGCTCAAGCGGGCAGACCTCCACCGTATACTTCACTGTATCCTCTCGGTGATCCACGCAGTGATAACACCCGGGCGGTTCCTCCCGCCTTTTCCGACACAGGAACCTCCCGAAACAACCGTGTCCGGTGAGAACCTGCGTCAGGCAGAAGGTGAGGACGCTGTGGCGTCTCTCCAGCCACTCCTCTAAGAGGGGTACTACTGACGCAATGGTGGCGTGCCCAGCACTGGGTTGTGACAGTTGCTCTCTCCATGTTCGTTGAGATCCATCCGCCGAGCCGCGAGGTGTCGCGGCAGCGGTGGTTTGCCCCGGCGTTTCGCCTCCTCGGGCTACTCACAGAGGAGCGCGAGGACCTTGGCCTCCAGATCCCATGGCGACAAACTCTCATCTGGCCTGTGTAGTGGATTACGGCCTGTTCCTTTTCCTAGAGAGGAGGCCTGAATCCCAGCAGAGGGAACTTTATATGTCTGATCATTTTATTTTATTTATTTGTTTAGTTTTTACATTTTAGGAAAGCTTAGAGACTAATACCATTATAATAACAATAATATATAGGGTGGCTGGTAATTAGTGACCGATACTTAAACACGTGATTGTGCTCATGATACCAAACATCTTTCCCAAAGAAACATATAGTGTGACAGAACGGCGCACGCGGCTAACAGCTGATAGGTCACAGCCCCGCGCGCGCGAATTTCATACGGCTGTAATTGTGTTATTGTGATAAAAGTCAATGAGTGTAAATAAAATGTTTCTTTGGGGAAGTTGTTTGTTATCATGCGTACAATCACGTGTTTAAGTATCGGTCACTAATTACCAGTCACCATAAATATCGAAATTTCTAATTACAAGCCTCCATAGATAAATACAAAAATTATAACCTCCTTAAAGTATTAAGTTACATCCTAAACTATATAACTATCCCATTGTAGCACAGTATAATATATAGTCTATAAACAAAATAATAGGAAACTTGGAAAATCAACAGCTCAAGTGCAGGTAGGTGCCTCAAAAAATGGCTTTGCTAAGAGATTCCTAACTGTGCTTGCATTGGTGCGGGATAGGTCTGTGCCGGGTTCGCAAGAGATTTCGTGAAAACTGCGTATATTATTATTATTATATTATAATTCATCCTTGAACCCTTTATTCTCATCCTGAAACCCCACTTAATATAGTTAGTCGGCTTTCAATTTTTTTTTCACATTTTTGCGTCTGGTTGTCGCCGTATTGTATTTTGATTAATATCATGTCCTTAGTAGCACTCGCAAGATTAAGACGAATAAATTGACGTAAAAATTATCAAAATCTGTCAACGCGTTTGGTTTCTATAGTTTTAGTTTGATGTCACAAAGGAACAAACATACATACATACATAGCCAATTTACCCTCCCTTGCGTCGCGTAGTCTCGTATAAAAAATCTTTTATGCCCATTAGACGTCACATATATTTAAATTAGTGGGCAAAGGCAAAAATAAACTTACCATTTCATTATAATTGAATAAGGGAACAGTAGAGAATGCGAAAGGAAGGAGTAACCGCTGCCCAAAAGACCGGAATGACAAGAATCCAGCCAGTGTGTGATTGCTTGCAATTTCTCCAATATAGTTGGATAAGTATCTGGTTTCCAATTCAGAAAATGGACCAAGACCTATGTAGTTGTTGGCAGATAGAGTATGACTGCCGCCGCTTACTGAAAAGAAACCATAACTTTATTAAAAAAACGACATGATGATGCTTCATCCTGTGATACTCGTATCTTACGATATCACAAGATGAAGCAGAGGAACAGAAAAAAGGTACCTAGAAAGTATCGCCATGACCAAAAGTTAAAAGGAAATTGTGTGACTAACAGCCGCACTCAGAAAGGCTCATCAAATTAGTCCTAAGTAGTACTTAACCAACTAGCATTAACTTCGTTAATGAACGGGACATCCCAGAGTCATAATTTAAGGGTTCATTAGTTAATGACAACTTTAAGTAATCGTATGGTGGAGCAATGTCAAACGACTATATTGATCCCATATCGATAAAGCGTTAGTGTAGCCACACTTAAAAACTATTGCTATTAAAAAAAAAAATATTAAACACACGGAAAACTATTATTCTTGGAAAAACAAATTAATATAAGTTCTTTTACAGACAGAAACCTCTATGTCAAATCAATCATTAAAACGTTAATTATAGGTTTTGCTGTACTTAACTTTAATTGTTATTAAGGGACGCTAGTGAACCGTTAACTGACACTGAGAGTGAACGTTTTTAAATCTAAACTAAGGAGCTCCTTAAGTAACCGTTAAACGTCTCTGAGTGCGGCAGTTAGTATGGGAATATGGATAAATGGAGGCTAGAAAAAATGAATGGGTTGTGTGAAGAATGATGTGAATTTCAAATGGAATGATAGTGTGATGATTAACGGTGGAGGATGGAAGAAGAAAAATGCTGAAATCGCGAGAAAAAAAAATGTTAACACTGTCAAGTTTACCACTGACAGCAAAATTATAAACCTTACCTCCCCATTGTGAGTTCCAGTTCTTAGACAGATCAACACCAATAGTGGTGGTTGAGGTAGGCCTTCTGTTCTTAACCCAAAGCCTGACCTGGAAGAGTTTAGAGAACATAATACACTTATAGTACCTACGAATAGAGTGAATAGGAACGAAGGGGTGAATAGAAACAAAACTTTGATTGGGATTTTCATTATGATACCCTAATATTTCTAATAAAGCGTTGTAAATTGATGCTTTACTAGAAACTAATTTATTTTACTCTGATTTATTTATAAATTGTTTTATAACAATTCATAAATAAATAGGAGTACTTATATGCTACAATTTCTAAATAACTTGAAAAACCCCTTCAAAGTTTTGTTTCTATTCACCCCGACGTTCCTATTCACCCTGTTTGACGGTAACGGTGACACCACATAAAATCGTGATCAGTGGAAGAGAAAGACAAGAAAAGATGACCCTAATAGGACACAAGGTCTAGTATGCAAAAGATGATTAAAAATAGTATACGAGGTTGAGACGACAACACACCAATACATGAATACACTGGTAATACTCATTATTGTTAACAACTTTTACTATGGAATCCATCCTGAAATCGCTAAAAAAAACAGCTGCCCCATAGATTCGTTTGCGTAATTCGATAAAAAGTACCGAACAGTTGTTTTATTTTTTACCCGATTTCAAGTTTAGTCCAGTAGTAAAAATGATCCTAAGAATGATCTCTGAGGGGCCAAAGTCTGCAGTGCTGGGGAGATTTATCCAGCTTCACGTGGCACGATGACACTTCGTCGAAGGTCATTTTATTAGTTGACATGTATTATTTTAATTTATTATTTTATATTTTTTGGACATTATTGCGTTTTTTTTTTTCCTGTGAAGCCCCGCAACTCACTGGTGAGTCACAAAAAAAAAAAAAATTAAAGAGAATAAAAAAAATCGGCTGTCTACCCGGGTTGTCGTCGGGGTTCAATTTGACAACCCGGACTTGGCCGCGGGGCTTCACAGGTTAACATGAATTATAATGTTTTTTGGTTTTAGTTTTAGTACTGGATAACATAGTTTTATAACCTTCGTTACTAACAATTATATTATATTAAAAAGAAGTTTATCTGTGTTACTTTGACGCTTTTGAGACAAAGTTGAAAAAAATCTAATATTTTACGCAATTGGCTAAGACATACTATGTGTATATCTAGCAAAGAACTGCAATGAGTTGAGTTGATTAATACTGAAGTAAAGTCAAATCAAACTGACTACCCAAACTATGCAGACGTGATTTCTTTGGTAACAAATAAAATCATCATCATATTCCTGCCCTTATCCCATGTTACTTGGGGTCGGCGCAACACGTTTTTTTCTTCCATTCTGTCCTGTTAGCTGTCACGCTATCACTAACTCCCTTTTCTGTCATACTTACTCACTCCTCACACAATCCATCCATACTTTCTTTGGCCTAGCGCCCTCTCCCTCTCCATACATCCACATTTATATTCATAACTCTTTTAGTTACATGTGTTTCATCCCTCCTCTTCACATGACCATACCAAGATAAGCGGTTCCCTCTCAATGTTTCGGTGACTGGCGCCACTTTTAAATTACCTCTAATGTACTCATTTCTCACTTTATCCAGTCATTAGTCATTAGTCATTTATTCATTTGTTTGACATAGGTACTATAATAATGGTGTCTCGTTACTTCACACATCCATCTCAACATTCTCATCTCCGCCACATGCAATCTTTTTTCAACCTTCTTTTTCACAGCCCAACATTCTGACTCATACAGTACGACAGGTCTAATCACGGACTTATAGATTTTCCCCTTTAATTTAAGGGGTATCCGTCGGTCGCAAGTTGCTCTAGTGACCTGTCGCAATTTCATCCATCCTGAGTTGATCCTGTGCGTTACGTCTCGGTCTATATCGCCATCCCCCTGAACAAGCGACCCGAGGTATCGAAAGTCAGAGCAGATCGGTATAGGCGTTCCGTTGAGAGCTACACAGATATTCTGTTTTGATTCTGCTCAATTTCAGGCCCACACCCTCCAGTCTTTGCCACCACGTCTCCAATCTGCTCTGGACCTCTAAGCCGCTTTCGGCAACCAGCACAATGTCATCAGCAAACAGCATACACCAGAGAGCCTCTTCCTTGATTTCCGACGTCAGAGCGTCCGTTATCATCAGGAAGAGGTAAGGGCTGAGGGCTGACCCCTGGTGCAAACCGACCGCTACACTGAAATTGTCAGTGGTGCCCACTGCAGACCGGACTTGGGTACTGCATCGACTGTACATCGCTTGGATCAATTGCACATACTTCCCAGGCACACCACATAACCTCTCGACGCACCCGGTCATGTGCCTTTTCGAGGTCAATGAACACCATGTGCAAGTTTTTATGCACAGCTCTGTATTTTTCGCACAGCTGGCGGATAGCGAAAATGGCATCCGTTGTACCCCGACCAGGCATAAAACCGAACTGGTTTTGTGAGATTTCACTCTCTTCTCTCAGCCGCTTTTCAATAACTTTTTCCCATGCTTTCATACTATGTGACATTAGCTTTATTCATCTATAGTTGTTGCACTCCAGCACATCACCTTTGTTCTTGAAGATGGGAACCAACGAACTGTTGCACCATTCATCAGGTATGGCTTCTTCCAGCAACAACTTATTGAAGAACAAGCTAACCACGTCCATCCATCTACCCGTAATGACTACTCCACACTTTAATTGGTATTCCGTCTGGACTTAATGCCTTACCATTCTACATACCATTCACTGCTATTCTCACTTCATCCACAAATAAAATCAATTACTTAAATATTTCCTAATCTCCAACGGTTATCTATTAACTGTTACTTTAGTGAAATAGACTACTTACAGAATCCTGAGTGAACTGAAAACCATCTGGATTTGTCAGCGGAAAGATGTACCAAACAAAGTCTTCAGCGGCAGTTCTGATTTCGTTGTCATTGCTAAAGATAAGCTGATTTGCGAAATAAGTCAGTACGGTCGGAGAGAGCCAATCAGCGCCCACTTCACCAGCTTGCAAGACGAAGGCTCTCGTACCTGTACCACGGCTTATTCTGATACCTGTGATGTTTCTGCCTGAAATGAAACAATGATACTTTAACAGAAACTAAATAATATTCTTACTAGCAGCGACTAGCATTGCACAATGCATTCCTACTTATTATTATTATTTTTTTCTTTATTTATATTTAGGGGCTTTTACGCATAGCGTATGTCAGTCCCATATTCCTACTTATAAAATACGAGACATCAACAGAGACATCGAAAATGAGGCTCAATATACAATGTAGTATATTGAGCCTCATTTTCGCCATTCAAAGCCATCAGATTATTCGCACTCTACTTTTAGGGTTCCGAAAGTCCGTATGAAAAACGAAACCCTTATAGGATCACTCGTGTGTCTGTCTGTCTCTCCGACTGACTGTCTGTCTGTCTGTACTTCTGTCCGTCTGTCACAGCCAATTTGCTCCGAATCTGCTGCACCGATAGAGTTGAAATTTGGTACACACATGAATATCTGTGACCCAAACACGAATGTGTACCCTAAATAAATTATTTTTGAATACCTATGGATCACGTGTGAGGTGAAAATTAAAAAATTAAAAACCTAAGTTTATCTGTGTCGTGCAACATGTCAAATGAAAAGATTTGATGTGATTGTGAGGGTCTCGAATATTTATTTTTCATAATTTTAAAACATATAATTTTGAAGTTATTAAAGAAAATAGATGAAAAATCCCTATCTCCAAAAATACTGGGCCTAAAATTTTGAAAGAAATTGCATAAAGTAGTTCTTTACTTATAGATTACAGGTGGTGGATCTTGATCCAATCGTATTAGTTTGTTTATTTTCTGGACACTTGTAACGATCTTTTCCTAGCCCCTTCTCCTTCCCGCATGCACGCGAGCCTTATCGCCATCCTTCTCGGATGGCCGACCGCCGTACCGCGCGCCCGAACCGGGCCGAATGCAGTTTTAGCTACGAACGACGGTCTGTCGTCCGCCACACTATATAGAAAATCGCCAGAAAATGCAAATGGCTGCGCGTGCTAAAAAATCTATAAAATCTTGGTGTAATCCTCTATAATTGCAACCAGATAGACACTAATGTGTATAGAATAACGTGTGACAATAACTTTAAATGATAGAAATAGATAAGTGTCGTGCCTAGCTTCTGATCCTGCAACGTGGTGTGGTGCCGTCGCCTGGTCACGCTGACCTAGACGCCAACTCCTGGTTACCCTCGCTCTGGAGTTCCAGAAACGCAGGTACGTGCATGCTCCGCTCCTTATAAGGCTGCTGTATTTTATCCTGTGTTTGTCCACCTGCAGCAGTTGTTAATCCTACCACTATTTGAAGACCGTTACAAGTGTTATTAGGTATCATATCTAGACATAAGTACTTTTCGAATAGTTACGCATAATACAGTCCACTACCATTCCCTGAACAATCGCAGGAACCTCTATGTGAACCTAAGTGTTCATGCCCCCTGTGGTGTGTAAACAGAATTGGAACCAGCTTCTAGCAATTTCCACCATATTTGGCCCTTCGTGCCGGATATTCCTTTAAAATATCGCAACTACATTAACATTTCTATATAGTTCAGCGTCATACGTACCCTAGGTACATACTTTTACGCCGAACTGAGCTTCATCTCAGTCTATATAACGACTCTTATCTATCCATCTAAACTTATATTTAGGTATATAAAAAAGTAGAAACAAAACCAATACGAAAAAACCAGCTGATAACTTGAACAAATAGTTAGAATTCATTTATTATTCGCATACCGCCCGCACTAACTTCTTGTTTAAGTACTTATTGTACGCCGCTAAATCAGTACAGGAACGTAAGTTTATGTTACCTACCTACATATTACCACCGCTATCTCGCTATCGCACGTTATTTCTATAACTAAAGTACCTACTATTCTTAATAGTTAGGTACTTGTCACCGCCTCACTCCGCTCATAATATATTATTTCGTATAGCTATTACCTACTTATTTAAAATTAACGAATCAAGTTAGCTTCGTTTGCTTGATTCATCTACCCGCGCTATTTCGTTTTGTGTGTTCTCCGCTCTCCGCTCGCGCAGTACGCTCGCTCAACGATTCTCGCTAGATCGTTTTGAAGTTTCCATCGCCCGCTCGCTGTTCGCTGTTGCTAGGCCGTCCGCCCAACTTCTTTATCATAGGTAGTAATTCCTTACGCACGCACCTAATTTGTGGTGGTTTGGTTTGGACTTTTTGAAGGTTTCTCTTTCTGTTTCGCGCGTAGTTTATTCACAATGAGTACGAAAAAGGATTATATTCCTGAGGTCGACGAAACGTATGATGAAGAGAAAGGTCAGCAAGCTATTTTAGAATCCAAACGCGAAATTCTATTTGCACGCATGCAAGGTATTTATGACATTGCTAAAAAGGTGGAAACTGATTCTAACATGATTAAGGCGTTGCTACACACCGCGTTTAATATAGATCAATTACATAAAGATTTCGAAAGGGTATTAGATTCATACAACACTATTTCGCTTAAGATAAATCCTAAGCACGCTGTTAGGTACCAAGAGTGGACCAATTTTGATATTATGTATTGCCTTGTCAAGCAGATCATTGAGTCTCATTCGTCGTCTCAAAAACATGAATCACCGCCGCTATTAGAAAAGTCAAAACCTAGGCTCCCACAGATGGAGTTATTGTCCTTTAATGGAGATGTCCGTTCTTGGCGGCTGTTTTACCAACAGTTCAAAAGTACTGTTCACGAAAATTCATCATTGTCAAATAGTGATAGGGTGTATTATTTGGTTGGTAAACTGTCTGGACCCGCTGCGTCCGTTTGTGCCCGGTTGCCCCCGACTGCGGAGAATTACCCCGTTATTTGGGACGCATTGGTGCAAAGGTACGATGACCCCAGGCTACTCGCTAGTTCATATCTTAATCAGTTGTTAAGTTTTAAACCGCTAACCGTTAATAATGCTTCTGGTCTTGAGTCATTTTTAAATAATTTTGACACGTCTGTAGAGGCCTTTAAGCAACTGAAAGTTGGCGACTCGACCGATTTCATGCTGCTGCACCTCGCTCTTCAGAGACTTGATTCCGAGACTGTCAAGTTATTCGAGATAACCTACCGAAAAGATAAGATTCCTACCTACTCGAATTTAATTGAATTTGTAAAGGAACAGAGTAAAGTCTTATCAAGGTCAGCTGGCCCGCTCATAAACCCACAAGCGCAGCACAAAGCCCGCACTGCTCAAGTACCTACGCCTAGTAGGCAAGGTCAAACAAAGTCTTTTGTTAACACTGACCAGCAGGTGTGTGGTGTAGGCAATGATAACAGGTGTGCTTTGTGTCAACTTAAAAAACATGACCATTTGTATCGCTGCGCCGCGTTTATGAAATTAACGCCTTCGGATAGGTATAAATTCATTAAGAATAAATCCTTTTGTAACAACTGTTTAAGTGTAAAACACAAAACAATGGATTGTGAATCCAAGCGCACTTGTTCCCATTGCTCGGCCAAACACCATTCGCTACTCCATTTCAACTCGCCCGCTAATAACCGAAAACATGTTGAGACAAAACCCGCATCATCGGGTTCACCCGCTAATGCTTCCGCTACCGCTCATGACTCGCGCCATACTGCGCCTGAGCATGTAAATGCTTCCGAGTCTCATACTCGTGCTCCCGCTAAAAGCCCTGCGCCCCATGCGCATAAGGTAGATTTTGCGCTGCCGGCTACTGATCCTAACAGTGACACATCGGTTTGTACTGTTTCGTATGATCAGGATTCACACACAATAACGACTGCGTTATTGGCAACCGCTAAAATAAAGGTTCTAGATAACTTTCACCGCCCTCATTTTTTGAGATGCCTGATTGACCCCGGCTCTCAAAGTGAGTATATTTCCGCTTCGTGTAGTAAGCGCCTATCGCTTCCTATCTCGACGCAAAGCCGCTTCTCTAAAGTCCAAGGCATAGGTGGGGCCTCTCAAAAGATTCTAGGTGTGACCTCACTCATATTCACCTCTCGCTTTGACGACGGACATGAGTACCACATCCAACCCATGGTTGTGGATAGTATTACCTCGCAGTTACCTGACTCGCGTATTGACGTCAGCGCTCTTGGTCACATACGTAATCTACCTATGGCTGATGATGACTATTCTGAACCCGGTCCAATCGACCTTCTGCTAGGAGTGAACTTGTACTGTCAAATACTCTTGTTTAATAAAATAACCGCTGATAATAATTCACCCGCTGCCTTGGAAACAACTTTAGGTTACATCGTTATGGGAAACGCACCCGTCATATCGCCGCGCTCTTCGCACACCTTATGTGCATTTACCGCTGACCCGCTACACCAACTCGTGGAAAGGTTCTGGTCCACCGAGGAACTACCTTCCCAGTTGTTTTTAAGTCCTGACGATCAACGCTGTGAAGAAATTTATACTTCAACTACCACGCGAAATAAGGATGGCAGTTATGTAGTTCAGCTTCCATTTAAGGAAGACCCGCTAAAGCTAGGTAACTCATACATAACTGCGAAGAAAAGGTTTTCATGCCTTGAAAGAAAGTTCTTACGATCACCGGACTTACATAAAAAATATAATGAAACAGTCAATGACTATCTCGATAAAGGTATTTTGACGCGCGTTTCTCCAGTCGACTGTTCATCGCCAGGTTATTACCTACCGCACCACCCTGTAGTTCGTGAAGACAAGTCAACGACTAAGGTTCGCATCGTTTTAGACGGCAGCGCTTCGACTGATTCCGGCCTATCTCTGAACGATATTTTGTATAAAGGCTGCAACTTGCAAGCTGATATATTTAACATTTTATTACATGTTCGCATACATCGTATCGCCTTTTTTGCTGATGTTAGGCAGATGTATTTATGTATTTATACATACCCCGCTCACCGATGTTATCAACGGATCTTATATCGGTTCTCTCCGCACGATATACTAGAAACTTTTCAGTTTGAGCGTGTTACCTTTGGTCTCCGATCTTCTCCAATGCTGGCACTGCGTACTTTGCGTCAGTTGGCGCAAGATGAAAGACAAAGGTGGCCTATTGCCGCTGACGTCATCGAAAGAGATGTCTATATGGACGATTTGGCTTCTTCTGCTTCATCTGTTGATAAAGCAGTTAAGACGGCGCAGGAGTTGATTCAGATGTTCAAAGCTGGTGGGTTCGATTTAGTAAAGTGGACTAGCAACTCGTCTGAGTTACTGAGCCACATACCCGTATCACATCGACAGTCTGAATCAATTTTGTTCGATGACGATGACATGTTCAAAATCTTGGGGCTACGCTGGCTCCCAGCATCAGATAATTTCACATTTTTGACTTCAGTTCCACCATCCGCTGCTACTAAGCGTGCTATTTTGTCAATGACCGCTCGTCTATACGATGTTTTGGGACTAGTCGGACCCGTGATCCTTTACGCAAAACTGATAATCAGGGAACTGTGGCTTTTGCACATTAGCTGGGATGACAGGCTACCCTGCGATATCACTAGTTTATGGCAAAGATACCTATCTGAGCTACCGCTTATCTCGCACCTCAAGATTCCACGACATGTGGGAATTGAAGAAAATAATTCTAAAATTTCGCTTATCGCTTTTTCGGACGCAAGCGAAAAGGCCTATGGCTGTGTAATTTACCTACACGTGTCTAATGGTGATCAGCCACCTTTGATCTCGCTTCTGTGTTCCAAGTCCCGCGTCGCATCAGCTAAATCAACAATTACGTTGGCCCGGCTTGAGTTAAATGGGTTAGTACTTCTCGCTAAGTTATTACGGACTGTTTATGATTCGCTATCCGCGCGTTGTCATATTGATAACGTGTATATATTTTCTGATTCGACAGTCGCCCTGTGTTGGGTAACTTCCTCCCCGCACAAGTTTCATACTTACGTCGCTAATCGTATCTCAGACTTTCGGTCTACCTCGCCATCGCAAAACGTATATCACGTCGCAGGAGTGGAAAATCCTGCAGACTTTGTTTCTCGCGGTTTATTACCTTCGCAGATTTTAAATAATGACTTGTGGTTCCATGGGCCTCCTTGGATGTCGTCGCCGTTGACAGAGTGGCCAGTTGAAGCTTTCTCTTCCACTCAAAATCATCTGCCTGAAGAGAAAAACATCTCTCTTGTTACGGTCGCAAAAGAGGACAATGTCCTCATAACTTTAGGTTCTAAGTTTTCTTCGTGGCATAAGTTTGTCCGGTCCACAGTTTTCCTGCTTCGCTTTTTAAAGAAGCTTCCTCGCAATGATGTCATCACCGCCGAGGATCTAACTACAGCTGAGAATAAAATTATTCAAGCTGTTCAGCACAGCTGTTTCGCTAATGATATACAGAATATTAAAAAGAACAAGTCTTGTTCTACCGCTTTACGTAAGTTATCTCCATTCATTTCTAACGAAATTGTACGAGTAGGAGGGCGACTCTCATATTCCAGTCTGGATTATAGTCAGAAACATCCCGCTCTTCTGCCTAAAAATGGGCACATCGTTGACCTTATTGTCGATTGGTACCACCGTGAAAATAGCCACGCTGGTCCACAGTTACTCATTTCAATATTGCGTCAAAAATACTGGTTTTTATCCACTAGGCGCTTAGTGCGCAACCGTATTTACAAGTGTGTTCGTTGTTTTAGGCTGAATCCTAAGCCTACCTTCCCCGCTATGTCAGATCTACCCAGTTGCCGCGTAGAACCTTGTAAGGCTTTTACACATACAGGTGTAGATTACGCTGGTCCGCTATATATTACGACGTCAAGAAAACGAGGTGTACGTAGTCAAAAGGCTTATCTCTGTGTCTTTGTGTGCCTTGTCACCAAAGCCGTTCACGTTGAACTAGCGACTGATCTCAGCTCCGCTACCTTCATGAACGCCTTTAAACGTTTCTTATCTAGGCGCGGCCCATGCAACTTTTTATACAGCGACAACGGTACTAATTTTACATTTTCACAATCATTTTTAAAGGATTTATTTGAATTTTTAAGATCTGACAAATATTATGAAATTTTCAGTAACGAACTCGCTAAACAAAGGATCATCTGGAAGAGATCGCCTCCCTTAGGAAGCCATTTTGGTGGAATTTGGGAAGCAAACATTAAAAGTATAAAGTCTCTTCTTTTCCGCGTGATAGGAAAACAGATCCTCACTTACGAGGAGATGCTTACGGTGCTTAATCAAGTCGAAGCTGTATTGAACAGCCGACCTCTGTATGTCCTGAGCTCCGATCCTTCGGAACCTACCGCCTTAACCCCGGCGCATTTCCTATCAACTCATCCTCTCACCTTTTTACCCGCGGCTGACGTCAGTGGAGAGCGAGCAAACCTTTTGTCACGACATTCTTTAATGGACTCGCTAGTCCAAACGTTCTGGAAACGATTTAAGAATGAATACCTCCATAACTTGCAAATGCGTGAAAAATGGAACACCGCTAGTAACCCCCTCTCAGTAGGCACAATAGTTCTTCTCAATAATGACAACGCACCTCCCTTGTCGTGGAAGATTGGGAAAATTTCTGAGGTTTTCCCTGGCAAGGACGGAATAGTCCGCTGTGCGCGTGTAGAAAGCGGTGGTAGCTCCTACGTCAGACCAGCGACAAAGTTGTCGCCTCTCCCTATACAGTAGGGTGACTATGTCGCTACATATTTTCGGATATTTTTATTCCAACCCGCTATTTTTTATTATATTGTTTTCCGCTAATTATAAATATTATTTCCGCTAAGTAGTATTATTAATTCCGCTCCGCTATTTTATTATTATTTTAAACCTTTGAAGGGAATCCTTCAAGGGGGGGGAAGATGGTGGATCTTGATCCAATCGTATTAGTTTGTTTATTTTCTGGACACTTGTAACGATCTTTTCCTAGCCCCTTCTCCTTCCCGCATGCACGCGAGCCTTATCGCCATCCTTCTCGGATGGCCGACCGCCGTACCGCGCGCCCGAACCGGGCCGAATGCAGTTTTAGCTACGAACGACGGTCTGTCGTCCGCCACACTATATAGAAAATCGCCAGAAAATGCAAATGGCTGCGCGTGCTAAAAAATCTATAAAATCTTGGTGTAATCCTCTATAATTGCAACCAGATAGACACTAATGTGTATAGAATAACGTGTGACAATAACTTTAAATGATAGAAATAGATAAGTGTCGTGCCTAGCTTCTGATCCTGCAACGTGGTGTGGTGCCGTCGCCTGGTCACGCTGACCTAGACGCCAACTCCTGGTTACCCTCGCTCTGGAGTTCCAGAAACGCAGGTACGTGCATGCTCCGCTCCTTATAAGGCTGCTGTATTTTATCCTGTGTTTGTCCACCTGCAGCAGTTGTTAATCCTACCACTATTTGAAGACCGTTACAAGTGTTATTAGGTATCATATCTAGACATAAGTACTTTTCGAATAGTTACGCATAATACAGTCCACTACCATTCCCTGAACAATCGCAGGAACCTCTATGTGAACCTAAGTGTTCATGCCCCCTGTGGTGTGTAAACAGAATTGGAACCAGCTTCTAGCAATTTCCACCAACAGGAAAAACTATAAGGTTAAGGCAGTTTAAAAAATCTAATAAAAATATGATTTGTTCGGAACCCTTTGCGCGCGAGGTTTTTTTTTTCATGCCTAGGGGTAGCGGATAAATTCTGAAAATGAGTTACCGCACCTCTGGGCACTCAGGCAGGGAAGGAACAGGGGTGGGTTTGAGTCAGTAAGAGTCTGACACGCCCTCCCGCTCCACCCAGTCACTCAGAGCAGGAGAAGTCATTAGATGATTTCCCACCCCCCCCCAAACAAAAAAAATGTGTAATGTTTTGGGGAACTCAGTATTTATATTCTGGTCTCTAACCAAACCATGTAACTCACTGGCTTGTATGAGTTCATCACTACATCAACATTTAATATTAGTAATGGCTAGTCCTAGAACAAAAAATCGAAGACAAGTGTGACATCTTTTTTTTTTTAGGGGTGGGAAATCATCCAATGACTTCTCCCGCTGACACGCCCTTACGCTCCACCCTAGTGGAGCGGAAGGGCGTGTCAGACTCTTACTGACTAAAACCCACCCCTGTTCCTTCCCTGCCCTGAATACCCAGGGGCGAGGCAACTCTTTCGAATTTATCCTCAACCCCTGGGCAGGAATCGGCCGGCGGAGAAGAGCCCTGTGCCCCAGCAGTGGGAATGTTATAGGCTGACTATGCTTTACCTTCATGAGTCTGTCCCACGGTGACAACGGTGACTATGCTGCTATGGTTTCTGCCCAAATAGTCAAACCATCCATAGATATCATTAATGGTTTGGTAGTTGGTCCAATACATTTCATAATTGTTGGTGTCACGTCTTTTTCTGCTGTGGAGTTGGGCGTCAAATGCTCTAAAAAAAAACAAATTGGATTAAAAAACTTTTTGCCAAGAACTTCATTTTGACACTTGGTCCAATAACTAAACTAAAATTAGAGAATCGCTATCTTTTACTAAAAGGCACTGCGAGAAAAGGACGGCTATAGCTATGAACTAAGTTAAAGATGTCAAACTAGTTTACGCCTTGCGCTTCACCGTGTTTTTAATCGACATATTTTTACGTGTACCCTTATTTTGTATGAAAATATTAGTTCAACAAAATTTGACAGCTCGAATTTCTTTCCGTCTCTTTTTTGTTTTATTAGAGTGAAAAAGATAGGAATAGCCTAAATTAAGTATAGTTTGTGCACAACAGAATCCGAACCATTACCTTAGTTAAACTAAATGCATAAGAGGATACAATAAACATGTGTAAAATCTTTGGAAATTTGCTTTCTTAGTTAATTATAAAACATGTTTACTATTTGAGAGATGGGTGGATATTTTATACATTCAATACACGTTTATTGAAAAATTTTCTCTAGATTCTTAATAAACCTTCATATACCGTTTCAGAACAAAGTGCATGAACAGAAGTTTGATTTGACAACATCTAAAATAGTTATTCCTTTGATATCATTATTGAATTTCAAAATCAAAACAAGTTTATTTGATAGAACAAACTAGATTTACGTGTCCTTACTTGTACCTAGTTTGTATGATCAAACACTGTAAAGTAAAAGAGAATGTAATAGAAGGTTTGATTATACTCACTCTTGAATATTCTTCAACATAAGTTCAGAATGAATGCTGCGTTTCTTTAACGAATGTTCAAATTCTTCTCTGAAATCTGGTGGAGACACCACACTCACACATTCTCCTGCTTGACTAGGAAGCTTCCAGAAGTCTAGGTTTTCATTTTCTTCCATCAATTCATTTAAGAACTTCAAATGTTCTTCATTCTCTGGATGTACTTTATACAACGCCCAATCATCATATCTGATCTTTTCAGCACTAACTATTACTGCTAGAACACTAAATATAATTAGTTTAAAAATCATTTTTTAATATTTCATATCCACATGACAGCTGAACTGAAAGAATTTCATTAAGAAATCGCTTGATGTCATCATAATGCTTAATTCTGTAATCCCTTTATTTAAATTATCATCTTATAATGTTGCAATAAGTTTCATTTTCGTTTGGTCCTTACGATAAATAAGTGTGATCGATAGATATGCTTTAATATTTTATCGAAATGTGTCGTTTATCGCTTTTGAAATTATAAATTAATCAGATTAGAATTGATAAATATAATTGAGTAGCACGAGTCTTAAGATAAGTAAATATTGTATTTGGTTCAAGAAAATAAATTATAGATGTCATGGTAATTAGCACACTAGGTGAGAGAGGCAGTGTGTTGGCACCGACGCTCTTTAACATCTACAACAATGACCAGCCTATTATTCATCACATACAGCAATTCCTGTACGCGGATGACCTGGCCCTAGCAACACCAGCAACGAATTTCGACGACGTGGAGCACGAACTAACAATGCCACTCGATTTAATGGGCGAGTATTACGACCGCAATGCTCTACGGCCCAACCCGTCCAAAACGCAATCGTGTGCGTTTCAACTCCGCAACAGGCTAGCAAATCAGGCACTTAACATCACATGGCAAGAAATTAAGGTTGAACACAGCCCAAACCGAAAATATCTAGGTGTGACGTTAGTTAAGGCCTTTTCAGTCACACTGCTTCAAGACAAAGCAAGGTCGAAACCCGGAATAACTTGCTCCGTTGCCTCATTTCTACTAACTGGGGTGCAGCCTCTGATGTTTTCCGCACAATTGGCATGTCTCTATGCCTCTTTACCAGCGAATTTGCGTGTCCAGTGTGGCACCGATCCGCTCACGCCAAGCATGTAGACACTGCCTTAAATGAGACTTGTCGGATAATATCGGGCTGCTTAAAACTCCAACCAACAAACTCTACCCACTAGCAGGTAAAGCACCACCTGCCGTACGAAGGGCTGTCACATGCGCGCTGGAAAAAAAGAACCAGTAATCTGATTCCTGGCATCCCCTCTATGGCCACTCGACAACTGCGGATAGCTAAAGAAGTCTCAAGAGCTTAATGAGAACGACACAAGCAGTACAGGACAGCCCACCTAAGGAGATAAGGATTAAACGGTGGGAGGAGCGGTGCCCACCATAACGTGACTTTCTTGGGCCCAAGGAGCACCTACCTCCCGGTCGTGATTTGCAGTGGCCTATTTGGCAAGCACTGAATCGATTGCGAAACCAAGTAGGCCGCTGCAAGTATAATTTGGCGAGGTGGAGGATCACCAATCCATCGCATACACAGTGCGAGTGCGGGGCTTCTGAACAAACTATAGCTCATCTACTGGAGTGTCCCAAATGTGTTTTCACCTGCACCCTCGATGATCTGAACAAAGCCTCAGACGCCGCTATAAACGTGGCTACTTACTGGGCCCAAACAGTATAACCCTAATAAATGTACCACGACACGAAAAGAAGAAGACGAGATCTTGGATTCATACCATAAAAAAAAAAACTTTTTAGGGTTCCGTACACGAAGGGTCCAAACGGAGCCCTATTATTGTCACTCGTGTGTCCGTCTGTCCATCTGTCTGTCCGTCTGTCGTCTGTCAAAAAATTTTGGTATGAAGAATTTTTTAACTTCCCAGTGACTTATGAACTTGAAATTTGGTGATAATGTTTATTATTACGTGTACTTCACTCACAAATACCAATATTTGGTACGGAACCCTTAATGTGCGAAATCCGACACGCACATGGCCAGTTTTTTAAAGTAAATAAAAATCGACTAATAAGACCGACCAACGAAAATTGCAAAGTAACTTTAATTTTGGAAGTCGATGTTCCTGGTTTTGTTACTTCTTTTTGACACCGATTATTTTAAGTTGCGATCCCCATGAAATTGTGTAATCAAATACGATGGCAGAAATCGTGAGTCATTTGCTGTTAGTTATTGAAGAGTTCCATTGTCTATCTACGAAGATCTTCATCAAAGCTTAATGTATTTTAAACAAAAACCTTTCTTGAAAAATATGTCACCTAACCGCTTATTTCGAAGAAGTTGACGATGAAAGTCTTGACATTAGTTAAAAGCATAGACATATAACCTGAAAAATCGCCAAACTGAAGTGGCAGTAGGCATATTGCTCGCAGAACAGATAATCGATGAGACAGTAAGGTTCTGGTGTATCGACCGCGTACCGTAAATCACAACGTTGGAAGGTCTCAAGAAGGTGTACCGAGTACCAGATATGGGTCTTGGGAATCCGATGGATGAGACACACAGGACCGGTCCTAATGACAACACTTGAGGAAGGCCTATGTTCAGCAGTGGACGTCTTTCGGCGATACGATGTTGATGATAAATATAAAAAAAAAAACTTTTTTGCAAAAAAAACAACCGACTTCCAAAAAAGAAAATACACTAAAAAATAACTTTTATCTCGGAAGTCGGTGTTTCTAGTTTCGTTTTGTCTCGTTATTTGACACCGACTTCCGAAATTAAAGTTATTTTTAAAAGTGTAGGTATTTTCTTTTTTGGAAGTCGGTTGTTTTTTTTTTGCAATAAAGTTTTTTTGTTTTCACTTTTTAGTTGTTATACCCCAGAACTCAAAACCCCAACAACATGGAACGTGGAATTTAATCATACTCGTAATTGGAGCAAACAAAACATCGTCTATGTATACATATTTTTCGTTTTTGTTCAGTTTCGATAAAATTTATATGGAACCACCTCGGGAGTATATTCTTTCGGATAAAAAAGGACATACATTAAAAAAAATACATACAGTTGAACATAGAACCTCCTCCTTTTTTTAAGTCGGTTAAAGACCCAACATTTTGCCTGACCTAGAATTTAGCAGATATATTTGCGACCACTATACCAAACAAGACTATTAGTACCAAATATTAATAAAAATGGTAACTTATAACTCGGTGCTATCATCAGCCTTCATATGTCTCCAGTGGACTGTTCCACTGGAGACATGGTTTTTATATATATATATTTTTTATCTTTAATTATTGATTTTTTGTGGAGTTAATGTTTATTATTTCTTTTTTTTTACTTTTCATAAGTTCTAATTTTTTACAGTTTGAAGCATTTTCTAATTTTGTAAATATGAGTACCATGGGGCATTTAATGTAACTGCTTTATCGACATGAACGAGCATGGCAGTTAAGATTTTGTCATGCTCACTCAAATGTCTCTGTTGGGTCATTCTGTTCCCATCAAAATGGTTGAGCTAAGTGGTGCTGATCCACGCGTCATGTTCGTGAACGGGCGCTGTCAGTTGAGACTGGTCATCTCTTAACTGCCACAAGCTTGTTTTAATCCTTTTTTTTTCTTGAAATGTTTTTATTTTTTATTTTAAATGAATAATGTAACCAACATTTTTGTAACACATAACATGGTTAAAAAGAGTGTTCATGGAGTTTCTTGCACGTTCTTCTCCATAGAGATCTACGTTTTGGAATGTGCAATTAGCTTCATCTTTTTGACAGACCGACCGCGACGTGACAATTCAAAAGTACCTGTAAATGGTTTACTTGAAACATTTTTTTTTACTTTGACTTTGATTTTGACTGCTGGAAATTATCGCTTGTGAAAATTTAACTAAATTGCGGATGAACCATTAAAACTGTATAAGATAATTTTCATAAATGAATTATGTTATTTCCATTTTAACAACTCATAATGAAAGTCACTGGAATTTTAATTAAATAATAATAGCGAGTGCAAAATCCAATATAATCCCCGGAAATATTTACCTATGGAAGCGTTAACAATAAATTTAATGTTTGGATTTGTTCATTAAACAATTTAATTTTGGTCGTAGTGGTAAACTCACATTGATGGTTATCAAGTTAATGAGTTAATACATTATCAACTATAATACCTATGGTTAAATTAAGTATCTTTTTTTTTTGGGTGAGTTATTATCCAATGACATCTCCCGCTCTGGGTGGAGCATAAGGGCATTTCAGACTCTTACTGACTAAAACCCTCCCCTGTTCCTTCCCTGCCTGAGTGCCCAGGGGTGCGGTAACTCTGTTACGAATTTATCCGCTACCCCTAGGCATCTCGCGCCGTGCCCTGGTTCAGGCCATGGTACGGAGCGAGAGGGAATGGGAAGCCGTCTCCTCCTTCTGCGAAGCAGTGATGCTCGCGAAGAGGGAGGTGGCATACGTTAGGGAGACTCAACAACAGCCGAGTCGCCCTAGCGCCCTCAGCCGCAGCCGCCGCAGGAGACGCCAGGGGCCACGAGACTATCACCGACCACCGTAGACCCGGGCCTGCGGACGGCGAGTAGTGGGTAACTCGCCGTCCGATCAGCACCAGGCCCGAGAGTCGACGGCGCGTAGTGTTCCACGCACGCCTCAAAGAGTTGTCAGCAAAGGACAGGGCCTGCCACGGCCAATCCCTGCCCGGGGGTTGAGTATAAATTCGAAAGAATTACCTCGCCCCTGGGCATGTAGGGCAGGGAGGAACAGGGGTGGGTTTTAGTCAGTAAGAGTCTGACACGACCTTCCGCTCCACCCTAGAGCGGAAGAAGTCATAAGATGATTTCCCAACCCCCAAAAAAAAAAAAACCCCTAGGCATGCAGGCACAGGCCATGGTGGGCCCCGTCAGTGGTGGCTGGCAAATTCTCTTTGAGGCGCGCGTGGAACACTACGCATCGTCGACTCACGGGCCTGATGCTAATCGGGCGGCGAGTTAACCACTACTCGCCGTCCGCAGGCTCGGGTGCACAACTGTACATATTGTACACAAAAACCCGTTGTAGGACTAATTTCTGAAAAGAAAGCGTCATATTTATATTAAAAAAACTGTCAATCATAAAGTTACAACCCAAGGATAAAATGAAGACAATATTACAAATAGGTTATTTTCACAACTTTAATGCATCCAACGCACAGTTAACTAGTCAATCTTTCCTTCTAATGATCTTTTAATAAACTCCACCCTAACTGCAGTCACAACGACCTCTAAATTAGTACCTACCAGACAAACTACAAGACGCACATTTATTTACTCCAAAATTAACACTTTCATAAAATAATGCGACATAAAGTTGCACACGAGCGACTGCGACGTGGCGTGGTCATCGCTAATTGTGATTAATAGTCGCTCCGCTGTCGACGTCATTTGTCTTCGAACGTCGCACCGGGCAGTTTACTTTCTACTGTGCAAGTTTGTGGCGATGTAGACGGGCGACTAAGAGAAATGACGTTTTGTAAATGAGATTTTAAATTGTTTGGATGTTTGTAGTTGAATCTTGAAAATTATGATTTGTGGTAGTGTGAATGGTTTTGTTGTAGATATTTTGGTGGATACAATAAATAACTTGAATTAGTTTTTGTCTTACTTTTGACTGGAGTTTTTTGCCACATAAGTAATATTATTGGAAACGACGCTATCTGCTACCAGGACTAGGTCGCCAATGAACACAAAAACTCTTAATAGATAATACGCTAACTATAACGATGATGATGGTTCTGCCACTCACAACCTTATAACCATATCCGTCTCACATCGCCGATGTGAACTACGGAAATACCAACAAAGAAAACCCGACTGCAAAAACAACTAAAAAGATCCAAAACAAAGTCACTTTTCAAGCAGTCTAATGCAATTGGTGGCAGTTATTTTAGCTCAATTATAGATTTTATGCCACCAACTGCATTAGATAGACAGTGAGTCATATTTTTGGAATCGCTTCTCTAAGCCACCTCACACGATCATGTCAAAAAAAACGACCTCACTAACCTAGTGGTGGCCGCCATTTTGTTTTATTTTTTTCAAAATTCATAAAGTTATGTCACTTCGGCAGTCAAAACCAATCTAATAATACCTCATTTATTAACATATAACCAGCCGTTTACCTCCTTCTGAGCCAGTGGGATTACCCTATAGTCCTGTTATGACTTTCTAGAAGACAACCTGGCAGAGAGGCAATTCATTTTTTTTTTTAAGAAACGTTCGCGTCTAATGCTAGTCTCAATCTGTTAGAAAGAAAAACTCTATTTCCTACATTTAAGTGTCTGACATTGCTAGTCGCTAAAACAAGATTACGAACTGAATTTGATTTTCAGTACGAGAACTGGCATTCTGACATAAAAAAAACCAATTTGAAACACATGCAATCTTAGACAAGACTACAAATAATCCATCTCAAGACAGCATGTTGAAACCAGATCGCTCGTCTACCCACCCAACCGCAATGAAGTTAAATCCACCGCTTAAACCGCGTAATTATTGCACGCTCGATCCGACGGCAGAAACTAAAGTAATGTGTTTTGTACACGAAGCAAATGACCTAAAACCCGTTTTAGAACCGAATTAAACATCACTATGTAATGCTGTGGTTACTGTTGTAATAATTTCGAGCAGTAACGCCTACGGTGGTGGATTGTGGGTAGATTGTATTAAGACGTTACGAAATAGTGTGAAATCATGCTGAGATTTAAAGGGATTGTTCACACGTGCTTTTGTAACTGTATGAACACAGGATTTAAAGTATAAAGTATTTCCTGATAGCGACAACCTGGGCGTCTTTAAGTCAAGAGCGAATAGGTTACTTCTAGGTAAGCTTGGTCCATCTTTAACCACAACATCGCTTACCATAAGGTGAGATAGTAATCAAACGCAAGCCTATCGATGATAAAAAAAACTGCTACTTCATCTTCTGAATTAAATACTTAAATCTAGAGAAGACCACTTAAATTTCTGTGATACACGAGAAACTAATTTGACATACCTTTGAAGTAATTTTATAATAAAAATCATTCAGAAAAATAACTGAGGTAAGATTTTCAATAGCCAAGAACAGCTACGGATCTGCGACTAGAAGAACAGACCCGACCAAGGAAAATGATAATGTAACAAGAAAACATTGCTTGTGCATAAATACAATACTGTGCAAGAAACTGCCGTGTTATAGGGTTCCGGGCTTCCAAAAACCCGGATAAATTTCAGGTGTACAAATACCAAGAGACTGAATAAATGCCAGAGTTTGAGAATGTATACAGTTCCATTTATAGTTTTAATATTTTTGTAAAGAGACAATTGTGATGCCCTTTACTAAGTAGTTTCAACTTTCTTGTGTAGTTTCAAATAAGATTCCGTTATCAACCACAGTAAATTTAATTCTTATTACCTTTATTTAGAAATATAACATTCAACAAACAAAACTTTCCTTACAAGATTTATAACAGAGGGCCGCAGGCTCAAAAGGTTTTATAGTTCTCAATATTTATGAGAATTTCTGAAACGTTTTACGTGAATAATTAATTTAATGGAAGCTTTTGTTGACCTCAATGTCGTGACTTTAATAATTTGGTTTTTAAAACAGTCTGAGACAAAACTGGTTTATTCATTCAACGAAAATATTACTTCAAAAATGTTTGAGATGTAACTGACCATGTAAATCAGAATCGGTAAGTACTTAAATTATGATAAATCTGTTTTGAGATATTAATTTGCAGAATAACATGCTCATTTACTCTACATTTTGTCTTCGTTATTTTGTGTGGCAACATCTGCATCTACGAACATTACTTAAGTCAAGATCTTCTAAGTAAACACCTATAATAATATCGTTAGGTTCTTCATTAAATCTACTCGAAAACTTCACACAACTATTATTCAGACCAGTTCTAATTGCAAATTCTAGTAACTTGCAACTAACTCCTTAAATAGTCCGCCTCCATGTAAATTATTTAGTCTCACATTTATTACCATCACACGCCACGTCCAGGCCAGAACACGTAAAACAATGACACCGACTTGAAGTGTAAATTACATAGTACATTTATCAGCTACGTCTCAGCCTGCCACAATAATGCGGTTGACTTCATCTTCTAATAATTCTCTTTGTCCTGTTCGGTCGGCGTTTGCCGTTTTTTCTTGTGGTTTAAGTTGTGAACTTTTGATGGTATTGATGGTCGTTGATGGATTTTTATCTATTTACCCGACTGCCCTAGAAGTACGGATATGTTTTTGTTTTTATATATGTATGTAAGTCTATTTCTTTGGCATACCCTGTAGCCTAAATGGCTGGAGAGATTTAAACAAATGAGCTATCATTAAATTTTTCGCCATAGTGACATAGGCTACATGAATATTGAAAAAAATAACCCGACTATAAGTCCTCTTGTTCTCTGTATCCTATTCCATCAGTTTATTAAGAATGTTTTAGATTGAGAAGAGATGAGAGAGAGTACTCAAAGAGCAATAGGGTTTTATTTCTTTAACATTAATTCAATATTATATGCCCAGCTAGCCCAATTTTGCACTTTCAATCCCTCTTTTTCACATAATAGTATTACCATTGTCAACGTCTTTTAGTATATATCCTATCAACCCTGGAACCCCCCACTATACAACGCCTGTTATGCCACATCCCTGAGGGGACTGTAAAGGGATCTACTGATCACCCGCCCACGCTTCTTCCTTCCACCACTCTCCATCAGCCGTACATCACGACATGTCGTTAGGGGCAGGAGGTGGCCCAATAAATCAGGGGACGTCGTCTGTGCCATCCGCTTGCACTCACTAATGTGAGCCCGTGTAATGAATGAGATCAGATCTCTGATTGTCGGTTTTTAGATTTTATAGCCTTTGTTATATTTGCAGACGTTATGCCTGCTATGATTGGATTCTCAGATAGTTAAATGGTTTTGGATGTGGCGTCATAGAACATGTAGACAGGATTGGTTTGGTGTCAACTCGTCACTCAAGGTTCATGGAAAGACCAGCATTTGTCTGGCAACATAGCTGAAGTGAGCCTTTTTGGCGTAGCCGTGAGGCACACGCTATGTTATTATTTTAATAATTGACATTTATTTTTTTATTTTGCGTGTGATGACCTGGTGACTGTCACCAAATAAATGTGTTTGCTTCCTTCCTTTTTTCTTTCTAACTTGCTATTGGTAATTTTATATTATTAGCAGCACTTTGTTAGCGGCTTCGCTCCCGTGACGTATCCCGCGGGAAACGTTACTTTCCCCGGGATAAAAAGTAGCCTGTGTTAGTTGCTGATAATTTAGCTTTCTATTGGTGAAAAAATGGTTAAAATTAGTCCAGTAGTTTTTAAGTTTATTCGTTACATATTGAAATACAAATCTTTCCTCTTTATAATATTACTGTAGGTGATCGTTGGTCATCACAAACTTTTTGTAGTTTATTTAAAGGTGTGACTAAGAGCCACAATGTATGAATTTGACACAGTAATTCATTACAGTTTTTCTACTGATTTTGTTCAGTTAAGATACGGCATTTATCTTTAATCCCTATATTTTGAATCCCAAAATGGTTTTCCTTTTCAGCGATAAGCTGACCGTTAAAAAACAGATTATCTACCAAACGACCCAAATTGCATTCAGCGAAAGATTTAAAAGTTGTTTGCTACCGGCTCTCAGCATGAGCACCACAATAACCCAATTCTCCAGCTGGCTCCAACAATTAGAGCAGGTCAACAAACAACGAGCACGTTTCATTTTTCAGCCCAACATGAAAACGCAAAACTGCCAATTTGCAAGCGAAAAAGTCGCCAATAAATTTCTATAATCCCAAACTCGGCATACAAAGTACCAACGCGTAAAACTAATAAATCTATTAAACCAAACAAATACAAAGTATTGGTATCCCAATTAGAGCGACTGGCAGTATGCCAGATGATGGCCGGAACAGAGTACAATGCATAGCAATTGGTCGAATTAAGCGCGAGTTAGATGGATGTCCTGCGGTTGCTACGTAAAACCTTAATGCGTTTGATACAATGAAAAGTGTGCTGCTGCTTTACATTATGCAATGACTCTGGGAAATTATGCTTTTCATTTTGCAACTGCAAATGGTCTACATGGTGATGAATGTTTCATTTAGGTAGAATTGAAAACAATAATAGCTAAAATAGACAATAGGCATGCCAATTATAACTTTTCCTATAGTCACTTAGCCAGTTAGATTGTTTTCTGAAATGAATACTAAACGCTCAATTAGCAACTAAAATGCTTCATTATGTGACTCATATTTCTTATCATCAAAATTGCCGTTCTAATTAAAAATAACACAGATAACACACAAAGCATAATCTCTATTCATACTGCAAAAAGCAAACAAGTGAAACATGCTTTTAGTGCTAACAATATTTCGGACTAGCTGCACAAACAATACAGATCATTACAGAAGGTGCAGAGGCTACAGACAAAGTAACACTATCAGAACAAGAACAAAAAGTCAGTCTATGTATAGATTCACATCTCTGCTGTCCCCGTTTTCTGACATTTGGCTTTGAGTTTTCGTTTTTGATCAGTCGAAAATTCTCTATCGATCTGTCTAAGCAGTATTTTTCGAATATCAATTATAGATTCCAATCAATCAGTCAATCTACCTAGCCTTTTCCAAACCATCTTGGGGATGGCTTCCAGTCGAACCAGATGCAGCTCAATAACAGTATTTTACATGGAGCGACTGCTTATCTGACCTCCACAAACCAGTTACTGGGTAAAACGCTACCCCTTGGTAGGACCGTTTGTCAGACTTTCGGGCTTCTAACAACCCATAACGACTGTCAAAGACAATTTGCCACAATTGACAGCTGGGATCAACGGCTTAGCGTGCTTTCCAAGGCACGAAGGAGTATCAGTATGTAAAGATGGTCACCCGTGCATGGACCAACCCCGGCAAGCGTAGCTTGCCTGACGGATCGACCCGTGCGGCTGTTATTACTTTAGCCACGAACTTCTCACTGTCAATAAATTCTGGTGATTTTAATTATTTGTCTCGGAAACTATCAACAGATTCCGAGATAAGTAAATAAAGTCACCGTTAAGTTCCATTGATTTCTATGTATTTCAACGCTGTTTTTTTGTGCGTAACTTAAAATAGAGTTGCGTGATTTTGATAGATAATGGCAATATAGCTAGTGAATGGCAGATTTGTTGCCGAAATATCAAGTAATTAATTTCAAATAACTATTCTAGGGCCTAAATACCCTGCCAGGGTCGCGGGTGTCTTTGAAAGAGTCACTGCGGCTCCCGGCACAGGGAACTGAAGGAACATGAGTGCGTTTTAGTCAGTAAGAGTCTGACACGTCCTCGGAACTCCACTCAGAGCGGGAGAAATTATTTGATAATTGCCCAAACAAAATGGCAACATAGAAAAAGCAAAAACATGTAAACGCACACATCGACGAGTATGTACGGGTTTTTTTTTTTTATGGGGGGTGGGAAATCATCTCATGACTTCTTCCACTCTAGGGTGGAGCGGAAGGGCGTGTCAGACTCTTACTGACTAAAACCCACCCCTGTTCCTCCCTGCCTTGAGCGCCCAGGGGCGAGGTAACTCTTTCGAATTTATCCTCCACCCCCGGGCAGAGTATGTACGGGTTATGAAACAAAAGCCGGTTACGAGTGCACTTGCACTCGCTGTACATAAACCGTGTCTATGTGGTCATGATTTTTAGCTCGTTGTATAAAGCTGACCTTCTGTATAAATCTGCTTTGTGCTAGCTGTCTGACCTAGATTCGTTCCTAGGGAAAAAAAACATGACTGCGTTTCGTTTGTGTACATCCGTGTCGCGAGAACAATATCGGCAATGTACTGATGAAAAGCTCCGTGTCAGAATTGAACATTTTTGCTGCAATTAAATTCATTTTCTATGTTCTCTTGTTGTGTTTCATCAATTATTTTCAAAACGAATGAAAAAGAGAATCATTTATTTAACTCATGGCCGTTTATTGAAATTGTTGTTTCTGGGAAAGTTTGTTTAACGATTATTTTATACTAGCTTCTATCGGTGACTTCACCCGCATAGAAGTCGAAAATTATCCTAAGGGAACATCATCATCTGCCCGGGGGTTGAGGATGAATTCGAAAGAGTTACCTCGCCCCTGGGCTTTCAGGGCAGGGAAGGAACAGGGGTGGATTTTAGTCAGTAAGAGTCTGACACGCCCTTCCGGTCAGCCCTAGAGCGGGAGATGTCATTGGATGATTTCCCACAACAAAAAAAAATAAAAAAAGGAACAATCATCATCAGCCTTTTAATGTCCCCACTGCTGGGGCACAGGTCTCCTCTCCGTGAGAGGCTGTGGGCCGTAACCCCCCACGCAGACCCAATGCGGATTGGTGGATGTCACATGTCTTCGAAATTTTGGTTCCAGGACATGCCGGTTTGCTCACGATGTTTTCTTTCACCGTTTTTGAGAGCAGTGGTGAAGAAATAATTTACACAAAGTAAAACGCCTGCCTAGGTTTGATCTCACGACTGCTAAGTAGACCGTAAGTCGTTGCCGATACCACTGAGCCACCACTGCTCTAAGGGCCAAAAAAGCCTATATCTCATTCCAGGATGGTCTACCCGTGTGTCAAGTTGCATCCAATTCCGTTCAATCATTACGATGTGTAGAGGTAACAAACGGACATACAGACAAAGTTTGCATAAAAAAAATGCACTAAAAATAAAAAATAAATACTTTAATTTCGGAAGTCGGTGTTTGCATTTTATTTCTTCGTTTTTTGATACCGACTTCCGAAATTAAAGGTATTTTTAAATTTTTAGTGTATTTTCTTTTTTGGAAGTTGGTTATTTTTTTTTTGTAAAAAAAGTTTTTTATTTTTCACTTTTTAGTTGTTATACCCCAGAACTAAAAACCCCAATAAAATGGAACGCGGATTTTAAACATACTCGTAATTGGAGAAAACCAAAACGTGATCGAGGTAACGTATTTTTCGTTTTTGTTCAGTTTTTCAAAAAGCGCTAAAGCAATTTCGATAAAATTTATATGACCTTTTTTACCTTGGGAGTATATTCTTTCGTATAAAAAAAAACAAATGAAAATCGGTCCACAACTGACGGAGAAATCGGTGGACATACATAAAAAAAGAAAATACATACAGTCGAACATAGATGTGATGAACATAGGTGACTACAGAGATAAGGACTAATAGAGGAGTATGGAAGAAAAAGAATGTTGCGCCGACCCCAAATAAATTGGGATAAGGGCAGGTGAATGATGATGACATACAGTCGATATGTTCGACTGTATGTCATTATCA
This sequence comes from Polia nebulosa, assembly GCA_951329385.1. Taxonomy (NCBI): domain Eukaryota; kingdom Metazoa; phylum Arthropoda; class Insecta; order Lepidoptera; family Noctuidae; genus Polia; species Polia nebulosa. Next base: position 26,867,633 of record OX589602.1, read on the forward strand.
TTCTCCTCCTTTTTCGAAGTCTGTTACAAAATTACCAAGTATGGATGTTGTTCAAAGTGCATACAAAGTCCATATTATTATGAGCACTGGAACATTTCATTTTGTAATTTAACTTCTCACCTAATGGTTAGCGATGATGTGGTCAACTATGGTCCACTTTCCTTAAAATTTTAACCTTATGATTCGCTTTAAACTTAAAGATTTCCTGTTCATAACCATCGGAAAACAAAAATATTTTAAAACAACTGATAGACTCTTGTTCCTAGATAAGCATCCAGATCTCAAAGCAATTTTTCCTCTCCCACAATTAAACCCAGCAATATTGCCACAGATGGTGCAAAATTCATGACCTCGAAGTGGTCTCTGTTTACTCAAACTGCGGTCTTAGGCTCTTGGCAGCATTCCAAGCCAGGATTAATTAATTGGGACACCGGGACACTTCCGTGCCGTCTTAGTGCCATTTAAGGAGTTTAATTTTTAAGTGCATTAAACTAGATCCGACTATCCATTCTTGGTCGTGCAGTTGTCCTCAAAAGAACTTTGTAAGTGATATTGTTGATTGATTTTGTTTGAGATAAGTACTTTTTCATCTTCTGGAGCATATTGCGTGGCGATTCTTTCATTTGTTAATGTGCGTGCGGATGACGTCATCCTCTAAGGCCGTTTTGGAGCCGTTTTCTTAAGATGAAAGTGGCTGTCGAGGAAAGTTCCAGAAAAAGGTCGTTAGATGATTTGGATGCTTACTGCTTACTGTGAACTGGCAACCGGTTGCCAGTACAGTACAGTTCAGTAGTTCACAATTGAGATAGTAGGTACCGGTACCTACTATCTCAATTTTGAAAACTTTACAGGATGAAGAAAAAGCTTGTTTGCGTCATTTAGATAGCATCTGGTGCATCTGTTATATTCAATAAAAATGCATGGCTTTTAATGATTAATACACATGTTATTAAAAACATCCCAAAGAGTACTATAAGTATACGGGTAATGCTTTCTTCTAATATAAATACGAGATATGGCAATATTAGGTATATCAACACAAGAAGTTTCAAACATACTCGTAGGATGTAAAGTCGATTCTGGCGCCAAATTTAAATGTATCTGAGATGGCATTTCTTGCAACGCTGCGGAGTATGAAATAGTATAGAATGGTATTAAAAAGTGAAATCTTCAAGAAATTGAGATAGGACCGGATGCCAGTACACAGTCGATTTGTTTAGCAGTGAGACAGCAACAAAAAGACAAATAAAGAAACACTTTTTAATTTCGAGACCAGCATTTCACCACTATTTCACCTGATGGTAATCGATGGTGCGGTCGACGATGGAGTACATTTGCCTTAAAGTAACTTATTTTTTTTTAAAATAGCCATGTTATAGTTATAAAAGTATTCCTAAAACATTCCTTTGAGAAGATGGACTTGACGATGGTGGTCTCTCGAGACGTCGTCACGCCAGAAATTTCTATAGGACATGTCATGCTTTCTACCTCTCTCCCTCTCTTTAGTCAAAACACCTTTCTTTTCTCGAGACGACTGCAGTTATAGGATATTATTTTTTTAAAGATTTGCATTTAAACAGATTGAAAGTTCAGTTAATAACCCAAGGTTGATAGCATTTTACTTATTGTGTGAGAAATCATCAAATAACTTCTCCCGCTCTAAGTGGAGCAGGAGGGCGTGTCAGACTCTTACTGACTAAAACCCAATCGTGTTCCTTCAGATGCCTGTGCCAGGACCAAGGTGACTCCATCGATCACTCTCGCAACCCTGGCAAGCATCGATCGGACCTAGTCGGCCCCGTCACTGCTTGCTGACATCTTATGAGGCGCGCGTGGAACACTACGCGCCGTCGACTCATAGGCCTGGTGCCTATCGGACGGCGAGCTACCCATTACTCGCCGTCGACAAGCGGCGGTCCTACGGTGGCCGGGAATAGGCTTGCAACTCCCGACGCCCAGGGCGTCTCCTGCGGTGGCTAGGGGCGTGAGGGCGCGAGGATTGCCTCTCCCTCACGTGTCCCACCTCCTCCTTCGCGAGCATTACTGCTTCGCAGAATGAGGTGACAGCTTCCCAAACCCTCTCGCTCCAAACCATGGCCTGGACCAGGGCCGGACGCGAGAGATCGCCTCCACTAGGACACGGCGGTGCTCCGCCCAAGCAGGGCAGACCACCAACGTATGCTCCACCATGTCCTTCGGGCGATCCACACAATAGGTAGACACCCGGGTGTTTCCTCCCGCTTTTTCCGGTACAGGAACCTCGCGAAACAACCGTGTCCAGTGAGGACTTGCATCAAGCGGAAGGTGAGAACGCCGTGGCGTCTCTCCAGCCACTCCTCAAAGGGGGACTTATCGCTCCAATTGCGGCGTGCCCAGCGCTGGGTTCCGACCGCTCTCTCCATGTCGCCATGAGATCCCGCCGGAGCTCTGCCTGCCGTGCCGTGACTTCTCGCGGCAGTGGAGTTACGCCCCGACGTTTCGCCTCCTCAAAGTTGATAGCCTCTGCCCAGCGGTCATCGATAAATTCGAAACAGAGTTACCGCGCCTCTACGCACTCAGGCAGGGAAGGAACAGGGGTGGGTTTTAGTTAGTAAAAGTCTGACACGCCCTCCTGCTCCACCCAAAGCGGTAGAGGTCATTGGATGGTTCCCCACCGCCACAAAAAAAAAGAAAGTTAATAGCCTAAGGTTTAGTATCGTCATTGATCATTATAAATCAGCACAATCTTTATGGGTGCAATTAGAGGACCTATCAAACTGTACTGGCGCCGCACTATGACATGTCAATGCAATCATGATGTCCTTGAGAAGAATTTCGTCTAGTGATATACTCCGTCTCTCTTTTCTACTGGGAAATGATTACCACGTCATACTACGACTCCTGACTGTTTTCTGAAAAAAACTTTTACTTCAAGGCAAACATGCCTCATCGGAGGCCAACTCATCTCTTCATATCAGATGAGTTAATGGTCAAACAAGAGTCTACCTAAACTATTGTTTTAAACGCTTCTCTGTCGCTAAATGTTACAAGCAACTATTTAATTCGGAATAGTATTATAGTTTTAAAAAAACATAAAAAATACGATTTGGAGTGGTCATTTTATTTTTCATAATTATATTTCTCAGCAAATCCTTCCATTTGATACCGATATTATGAGAAGCATAAAATGTTACTAGTCCGCCATCTTTGGAAGTCCATCGTATTATATTTAGAATAACGTCACCCTAATTATGCATTGTCATCCAAAATAAAGATACGTATGCAAAACTTCAGTTCAATCGGAAACCAAGAACGACGGCACGGTTGGACCAGTGGTTGACCGTTCGGCTGCTGCGCTGCGTGTCGCGGGTTCGATCCCCGCACGGTACAAATATTTGTATGGCCTACAGATAGTTTTTCCGGGTCTGGGTGTCTTGTGTATGTGACTTTATATGTTTGTGAACGCACCCACGATACAGGAATAATTCGTAGTGTGGGGCATCGTTTTTAAAAAAATAAATAATAAAACTTTTTAACAAAAAATTCAACCGACGAAAAAGAACTAAAAAGTAAAAAATAAATAAACCTTTTAAGTCTTGAGTATTGAGCTTATTTACCTACATAAAATATCAAATTTTATATATACTAATTTTGAGTCGGCGCCAAACAACAATCTGATTATTAAATATATAATTTTTTTAAGTACGTAGAAATGAAAAAGGCTAGATGTAGGTAATTAATAATTTTATTATTTGGCGCCGACTCAAAATTAGTTTATATATATTTTATGTAGGTAAATAAGCTCAATACCCAAGACTTAAAAGGTTTATTTATTTTTTGTTTTTTAGTTCTTTTTCGTCGGTTGAATTTTTTGTTTAAAAGATTTTTATTTTATGATTTTTTGTGACTCGCATCCTTTTTTAATACTCTGAGGCTAATTTCTAATCCTTCATAATTCCTCTTGGCACTTAGCTGATGATGTAACCATCCTTCCATAAGGTTCCCAGGATAATGACCAGTTCAGGTTACCTCCAATATACTAAAGACGTCTTTTCTTCAAAGCATATTAAGTGGTATCTGTCACTAAAACCAGTTTTTTATATCTAACTTCTATTGTTTAGGAAAGGTATGGTTTCCATCATCAGCTCAGTTTTATGATGACGTAATGATTCCTAAATTCAAATACCTAAGTTATGAAAAGTAAACAAACAATATTCGTGCCCAATGGTCGAGGTTTTCTCTCAATTTTATCAGGATTCCATGATCAGATCCTGATTTCCTTGGTATGGGGCCACCCTTGAGGTATACCCTATCAAAAAAAAGAATCATCAAAATCGGTTCATAAACAACGGAGTGAGGGACGAACATACGTACAGAAACGCTAAACGTGCCCACAATTTTCGAGGCTTTCTCTCAATTTTATCAGGATTCCATTATCAGATCCTGATTTTCTTGACATTGAACCACCCTTGAGGTATACCCTATCTAACAAAAAAATAATCATCAAGATCGGTTCATAAATGACGGAGTGAGAGCTGAACATACACAAAAAAAAAAAATATATTTATACATACGGTCTAATTGAGAACCTCCTCCTTTTTTTTTGTCGGTTAAAAAGGAGTGTGTCTTTAACTTCTACGACAACGTGTTTAAAATGTGCACGGTTTCTGTGGCTTCGGTCACGGGAGTAAAGCCGCATTATATTTAAAATGTGCACGGTTTCTGTGGCTTCGGTCACGGGAGTAAAGCCGCATTATATTTAAAATGTGCACGGTTTCTGTGGCTTCGGTCATGGGAGTAAAGCCGCATTATATTTAAAAAAAAAACCCGCCCAAGTGCGTTTCGGACTTCGCACATTTAGGATACCGTAGTATATGTTTTGAAAATTTGTATGGCTTTGGGTTAACAATGTGCTAATACTGTGAAAATTTGAAGACTGTTTCTCCAACCGTTTAGCTGCTAAACCTGTGTGACAGACGACGGGCAGACTAGATGGACAGACGGAAATGTGAGTGACAGCAATAGGGCTCCGTTTAGACCCTCAGTCCGGGTACGGAATCCTAAACAGAATGATGCTCAAAAAGCACGTGGACGTTACATCATCATAGAAAAACTCAGATAAAAATTCTGAATTCGAAAACTAACTTCACCAATTAATATTTCCCGTAACAGTTGGAAAACAATTTTAATTGAGACGCCAAAGTTAGAAATAATTTCCATTTCTTCTTCTCATTAGTGAACGTTGCAACTTTCAGATTTTTATTAAATCAACTTAGTTTATTAGCTTGTTTACTGTACAAGCGTGTTTGTTACCTAACTTGAAAATTGTAGAGGAAAAATTCGAAGCAATAAACGGTCTTTGTTTTTTATGATCTTCTTATGAAAAGTGAAATAAACGAAACACCACGCTGTCAGCTAATAATGACGCAATTGCTTATACATACAATCGTGTCTGCGCAATTGCGCTAAGCACAAGTTTCAGCTATGGGAAATTCCATCGGCAGCTTAATTTGTTCGTGTTTGTTAAAAGATTAGTCTAGTTGTTTTTCCACTTTCACCAACTGTTTTCTTTTTTTGTTTCGTTTTGATGGTCTCTTTGTTGTCATTTGCCAGTGTCGCAGTACAGATTACATAGTATTACGCAATATATGTATTGTCTTTGGTTGTTGGCGGACTCTGACATTAGGCAATGAACAAAAGACTTAAGTACATTGATTGAATACGAGGCTTTTAGCATTCTTGTATGTTTATGTTATTTAATACATTTTTCTGTAATGTGCTTTATATCTGTGCAGAATAAATTATTTTTCATTCTTTCTTTCTTTCTTTTTTAATATATTGATGGTGTTTTTAATCTGTCTTGATAAGTTGACCAAAAGCCGGTACATGGTCGACGTCCCACCTATACGCACAAAACGTTTTAGGAACACATTCATTGTGTGTGTACAGCTTTCTTTTCTGTGGTTTGGGAAATCATCCAATGACATCTTTCGCTCTAGGGTGGAGCGGGAGGGCGTGTCAGACTCTTACTGACTAAAACCTACCCCTGTTCTTTCCCTGCCCTGAGTGCAAAGGGGCGCGGTAAGTCTGTTTCGAATTTATCCACAACCCCTGGGCAGGTTTGTGTGTACAGCTAAGGAGTGGAAATCCCTACCAGCGTCTGTGTTTCTTGACAGCTACAACCTGAAGGTATTTTTTGTCAATAGTGAATAGGTTACTCCTAGGCAAGCCTTGTCTCTGCCCAGGGGTCGTGGATAAATTCGAAACAGAGTTACCGCGCCCCTGGGCACACAGGCAACTCTTCAGTTAACTTTTACTAACTAAATCCCATCCCTGTTCCTTCGAACATTGGCGGTTTTTAGTCAGTAAAAGTCTGAGACGCCCTCCCGCTCCACCCAGAGTGGGAGAAGTCATTGATGATTTCTTAACCCACAAAAAAAAAGCAATCGTGTTCAACTGTCGACCCCTTATCGCTTTAAATAAATTCCTTGTTCTTATTCTAAATACAAAATCCAAGTAAGTAGGTTAAATAAAACGGTGAACTTAATACACTACTGTCCCGGTCCCACTATACAAAGACGTTTGGAGTGCCAGAAGGACCACTCAGGCTTTGGCAAGGATCCCGTTGTGTCTTTAAATTTTCTGCTTAATCCACAGCATTTTCAAGTGATTATTAAAGTTAACGAGATTCTGTGCAGCTCTGTTCTGGCTTTGTTTCACACTGGTGTGGTGTGTTTGGGTATTTAGTAGCGATGAGGCTTAGACTATGAAAGGTTATAGACGGAACGTCATTGGATATTAAATGAAGTAGGATCGTTAACACCTGTGAGTGACCGTGATGACGTTTTGGCTTCTCATTTTGTCTGTGTGAGCTTATTTCACGTGTACAGATACAAACCGGCTTTTCATTCTGGTACTTCATATTGCTGAATTTTGACACTCCGTCTATAACCTTTCATAGTCTAAGCGATGAGGTATAATTATTATGAGGATAGTAATGAGGAATATGTGTTTCTTCATCTATGATTTCTGTTGCATAAGCTGAGTCTTTAAAATTCTTTAAGACTTTATGATCAGCTTCACGTAAATCTTTTTATAAAAGCTGTAACTGATTATTATGAACTATTTTTTTTTAAATTTGAAACTTCTTAGCTTTGACACTAATTTAAAGATAAGGAATTAATTTACTTCGTAAAAGCCCCTCAAAACAGTGAAAGAAAACATCATGAGAAAGTCGACATGTCCTGGATAGAACCAAAACCTTCGAAAACATGTGACATCCACCAACTCACATTAGGCCAGCGTGATGGATTTCGACCCATATCCACTTACAGAGAAGAGGCCTGAATCCTAGCAGTGGGAACATTTAAAGCTGGTTGTTCTAAGTCATTTCAGCTGGAAGGCGGCCATTGCTAAACAAAGGCCTCCCGTAAGCGTCTCCATGGCGACCGATTTTGTGTTTCTCGTATGCAGTAGACTCCCGTGGCCCTCACGAGATTACCAATCCAACCCGTGGAGGACTTCTAACACTAAGTCTTCCACTGTGCGACTCGATTGGACATCCTTTCTGCAAGCAAGGGTAAGGTAAGGAGTGGGATTCCCTGCCAGGGTCTGTGTTTCTTGATAGCTACAACCTAGGGGTTTTTTAGTCGAGAGTGAATAGGTTACTTGTCCTATGTTTACTTCAACGTCGACCACATCATCGCTTACAATCGGGTGAGATAGTGGTCAAACGCTAGCCTACTAATGGTAAAAAAGCAATATGCCCTGCCCACTGCCAATAAAATTTAACAATTAGTTGTGCTATGTCGGTTTATCTTGGTTCTCCTGTGGGATCTCCTTTGAAAATCTTTATTTCTGTTATGTTCTATCCAAAACTGTCAAAAGTAATTTCCACTATTCATAACAATTCATTCTAAATGACATCAATGGTATGTATATGATATTAAATTCTACTAATATAAATGTGAAAGTCTGAATTCGTGGTTGTTACTCAATCACGCCAGAACGGCTAAACGGATCTAGATGAAATTTGGCCCAGAGATAGATTATAGTCTGGAATAGTACATATACGGTGAAGGAAAACATCGAGAGGAAACCGACATGACCTAGAACTAAAAATTTGAAGACATGTGACATCTGTCGACCCGCATTGGGCCCGCGTGGTGGATTACGGCCCACACCCTCTCACAGAAAGGAAACCAGTGCCCCAGTAGTGGGGGAATTAAAAGGATGATGATGATGAGTAGATATACCTTCGTGAACGCTTTGATTACCTCGTTCCGAGAGGTAAACTTTGTCGCACTGCCACTTCTCTTCTCCTTTGTACACCGCGCTTCCTGCCGCTATGATGGCACCTTTTCTGTAACTGCAGTGCGTCTCTGGAACTCTCTCCCATACTCCCTACGCGGTTAAGCTTCTATGTATATTGGGGGAAGAACTAACCCAAGGCGGGCGAAGCCGCTGGCCGAAGCTATTTATTGTATAAATTGACTATAAGAAAATCTTTCAACTACATATTTTGGTCAGAACCAGTCCATCGTGGCCGCGTCTTTAGAGCTACATTTAAAGCAGGCAAGTGAAATGAGGCGTGCATAAAATTAACAAAGCAAAACGTACTGGGACTTTGTGAGTTATTGTTATTACTCGTTCATTTATTATTTTATTTTTTCGACCGTGTTGATAGGATTGTGGGAGGATAACTGGTCTCGATTTGATGACTTCATTGGAGTGATGGGATATATTTACTAATCTTAATCTTTCTTAGGTAAATCCTGCGTCCCACTAATATTTTTAATGTGTAAGTTTAGATTTTTGGTAATAAATCACACCGTAACGGTTAAAGGATTTGAGTGAAACTGGGCACGGTTAAATGGATTTGAGTGAAACTTGGCAGATCATGATCTAAATTACCACGATACTGTTTATCCTAGTAATTATTATATTTTTATTTTATCTAGCCTGTACTGTCCCACTCCTGGGCAAAACCTTTCTCAATTCCTTCCACTGTTCTCGATTCTATGTTACCTCTTTCCGATTCGCAAGGTCTGCCACGACCTCGTCTTTAGGTTTCAGGCCACCATTCTTGAGTTCTCCGGGTCCACGCTCGTTTGGCATGTAGCAGACATATCCAAACTAGTCAGCCTTCTGAGCACCGTCAACGATATTTGCTTTGGAGCGGAGTACAGTGTTTTGAATAATAATTATATACGTATGTGTTCTGCCTAGCCTTTTCCCAACTATCTTGGGGTCGGCTTCCAGTATAACCGGATGCATCTGAATACCAGTATTTTATATGGAGTGACTGCCTATCTGACCTCCACAACCCAGTAACTGGGTAATACGATACCCCTTGGTAAGACTGATTGTCAGACTTTCGGGCTTCTGACGACCCATAATGACTGTATCCACGATTGACAGTCGTTCATTGATGCCATATAATCTTCTAAATTTTGAATAATATATACGTAATAGGTACTTTTTTTTCGTTTGTCACGCAGGATACCGCGTGTTGGGTAATCAAAGTTTACATAGATCAACTCTTAGGAAAATCCACCGTGAGTTTGGTAAAAAATACTGTAGTAGGTACCTTTAATTTACTTATCAGTTAACGCCTATCTTTCAGTCCATCCAGTTGTGTTATACATATTAACAGAAATTTAGAAGATTAATAGACCGAATTCTTTAATCTCTCACTTAGAAACGTGATCACAATATCAAGAGCGTGTGAGCAGATGTAAAAGTCAATGAAATGGGAAATCAAAGGAAACTTTATCATTAATGTCATAAAACACAAGCACTGAACAATTGAAACTGGTAATTTTGATTTAGCACATGCCCTATTTGTGTCGAACCATTTCAGTGGAGACAAAATAATAAATATATTTGCTCAATCTAACCTCCAGCAAACCAAAGCAAAAGCAGAATAATTAGTCGAATCATTAATAATAATAGAAATCGTACCTAAATTGAGATATAAGCTACAGCCCAATAAATAACAGTTAGCAATTAATTCCGACACAAAAGGAAATGCAACGCCCTTCAATTAACCCATCACAACGAAAATGAAACCGTAACTCGATGCAATAGACTTGAAAATTGTTCATCAGTAATATAATTTCACCCACGCTATAATAAGTTCTATAGAACATCGGCCAATGCAAGCTGAGCGATCATTTCTGGTCATTTTGTTGGAGTTGTAGAGAAGAAGAGAGGTCGGGGTTAAATGGTGGATAGTACCGAAATAAATGACACTAGGTCACGTGATCTGACGATTTGTCGTGACGGCTAAACGATTACACGGATCATTACTCATATTACCACCTTCTGATATCATCATTATGGGGTTAACATCACAGGATTCGCTACCAAATTTTATTCTTTTTTATATGTTTTATGGTAAAAGGATCGTGTGTTGCGTGCGTCTTCTTTTGATTGTAATCGCTGATTGGGCAATTTTTGAAATGGTATTTTTTTGTAAGGGATATGATCAAAAAACATTTTGTGTAATATTTTTCGTGAAGTCGTATGTTACAATGTTTTTTTAAACATAATTCTCGTATTATGCGCCATGTATAATTATTACCAAACCAACTATTACAAGCCTGACAAATCAATTAAACAAATATAGCGCTAAGCGTCGATAAATAATAAAAAATTGGTTGTCTGTAAAGTTGGTTTACGGACGATAGTTTAACGTGACAACGTCATAACAGAACATTGATGACATATAGATGCGGCGTATGAGTACAATGAGCGTATCGGGACACTTTTTCGTGCATGCAGCCGGCGATAATCGATTTATTAGACGTTGTCACGTCAAAAACACGCCTTATTTTTTTATTTCATAGGAATGCATAAAAAATAACTATTTCGCCACCTATGAAGTCCGCCTTATTGGATTAAGAATGACGTCACTTTGCTAAGCATGCATTAGGCTATTGCTATCTTTTTCTCTCTAATAAAACAAGAAAGAGACGTACGTAAAGTAGAGCTGACATATTTAGTTGAACTAATATTTCCAAACAAATTAAGGATACCGTACACGTAAAAACATGTCGACTAAAAGCACGGTAAAGCGCAAGGCGTAAACTAGTTTGACATCTTTAACTTAGTTTATAGCTATAGCCATCCTTTTCTCGCGCTGCATTTTAATTTACTTATTGATCAAGCGAATCGGCACCATTTTCATCTAAACTTTGTACGCAAAATTTCAGTTAAATCAAAAACCAGGTAGTGGGTCAAATTTAACTTCTAAGATTTGTCCACATAGTTAGTTACCACTAGATAGTTACATGTGAACCTAATAAAAGTGCGTTAAGGCGCTATTAACTACCAATGACTTTGAATGGTTAGCTTGCGTGTTCTCTGCTGAGCTCACGTAACGCGTCGTACGTCCACTCAGTAATAGGACTCGCCCATCAAGGAGCGCTGTCCGAAATTGGACATTATTAATTTATTAAACATAAAACAACTAGTATCATACTTAATCACGTATACTAAAATATAAATAATTAAATGATCTTTAAAACGGTGAAGGTTTCATAAAAATACGCTTCATAGTTTTTGCGTTATTCTCACTTTTCCATCCACGTTAGACATTTACGACGGAAATTGTCTAGAGTAACATATATTTTTTTCAAAGAAATAAGTCGTGTAGACGTGATGTTCAATTAAAAACCATTAGAAGTCGTGTAACTGTGCCTTAAGGCCCTACTACCGGTCAAGGGGCGCCCGCATTGAATAAAAAATCGTAGTATAGCATAGAAAATAAATATTAAAGAATCCAACGTCACGTTTGTCAAAAACGGCCGTTTTGGTACTTTTGCTTACTACTCGTACTTTGGATACGAAACATTTTGAGACCTGTTTTAACAACGTAAAAATACTTTATCCTCTTTGTGACAAACGTGATGTTGGATTCTTTAATATTAATTTTCTATGCTGCATAGCATAGAAAATTCAATGAGGGCGCCACTTGGCGGGTAGTAGACTCTTAATAAGAATGCTCATTCAATTATATAAGAAATTCGAAATTCATTAAATAAAACACAATTCAATCAAACCGCACTATAATAAAAAGGAATATATTAAACACTACTACAATTTTGTCCAAAGTGAAGCGTGGTGCTGAAGAGTCTCGAAACGCCCGAAGCTCTTGTCTCGCAAGAAAATCCGCTTTGGGTTTCAACAGGGTAAGCAAACCATCCATAGCCTCCCGACAAGTCGGCCTAATTTTTTTGGGAGGCAGGGCAAAGCCGTATTGCCCGTGATCTCTTAGTTCAAACGTCACTACGTAGCTGCAAACAGAAAAATTGTTATATTCATAATTATGAACAGTTACAAAGTATCAGCCCAGATTGTGTAGGGGGGCTTTAAAACACAAATAGTATTATAGTTCACGAATCTAAAAAACACGTGTTTTAGGGTTTCGTACCCGAAGGGTCCAAACGGAGCACTATTGCGGTCACTCATGTGCCCGTCTGTCTGTCCGTGGTATCACAAAATGTTGTTCCTTTTTTTTTACTTTCCTTTGAAATAGGAATTTGAAATTTGGTGATAATGTTTGTTATTACGTATATTTCACAAACAAATACTGATAAATCTGATTTTCTCATTGATAATTCCCTCATTTGGTACGGAACCCTAAATGTGCGAAGTCCGACACGCAATTGTCCGGCCGTGGGTAGCTCGCCGTCCGATCAGCACCAGGAACGTGAGTCGACGGCGCGTAGTTTTTCCACGCGCGACTGAAAGAGATGAGTGTCAGCCACCACTGACGGAGCCCATCGCCTGGAGCCTGCATAACTAGGTGTAGCGGATAAATTCTGAAAATGAGTGACCGCACCTCTGGGCACACAGGCAGGGAAGGAACAGGGGTGGGTTTTAGTCAGTAAGAGTCTGACATGCCCTCCCGCTCCACCCAGAGCGGGAGAAGTCATTGGATGATTACCCAACCCGCCCGAAAAAAAAAACCCATAGATATAAATAAAGTTCGTGTTTAAGAATTGTGTAACTCTTTTGTTGTACAGTAAACTATTACGATATTCTATTCGGGTCCACCTTTTATAGCAGAACTTTTTATGTCATAATATTATTTTGCATAACAGCGGATAGCATATTCTTCATTTCCCAGAAAATCCTTTGGCAGGTACTTATTTAGCATACATTCAAAACTCATAATTTTGTAAAGCAGAATCATCTTTAGGCATAAATAACATATTCATAATAATTAAAAAGTAGAACCATCATACCACAGAAAGTTCACAGTCAGAATCGTCTTTTTGCATACTTCCTATCTATAGTCATTAAAAGGCAGAACTATCATATCTCAGAAAGTATATAGTTAGAATCATCTCATATCCATTATAATTGCAAAACTCATCTATCACATTTGTATTTCTTACCACACTAACGAAATTGATTTAAGATTAGTTTAACGTAAATTTTCTATGTATTTTGTTAATTAATTATTTAATTCTTTTACTGCATATATTATTATCACTAAATAAAACAGTTGATGCGAACATGTGGTTTTTAATTCCCAGTAAGAAGCATGCAAACAAGCATACACCATTGCATGCAGCAAGCATGCAGCAAGCATGGAGCAAACATGTAGCAAGAATGCAGCAAGCATGCAGTGAGCATGCAGCGAGCATGGAGCAAGCATGCACCAAGCACTCAGCATTGATGCAGTAAGCAGGCAGCAAGCAAGCAGCATACATGCAGCAGTCATGCACCAAGCATGCAACATGCAGCAGGCATGGTTTCTGTCACGGCTCCGGCGCTGCTGGGCTCTAGCGGTCCCAAGCGAGCTTATCGTCGCAGATGGTTTTAATAACGTTCACCGCGGCGAGCGTGTCAAAACCACCTGCTCCTCAGCTCGCATGCCGCCTCGCCCCTCCGCGCCTACGCGGACTTAAATTACACTCTAGGGGTAGGCAAGGGGCAGACAAGACTACATGGAGTCGGTTTTGCAGCGATTCGTTTCTGTAACTAACTTTTCTATCACAACATATTTACTTTTTAAGACAATATTTTAATTTTAGTTTAAGGTTAAAAATGCTATTCTATAGAAATGGCAATATGCCTACTAAAATTATTCTAAATGAAATTCTGCCATCTTCATAGTATGTCAAGTGAAATTGTGCCAAATCATTGTCGCTCTAAATAAACGTTATGCTTAGCGAAATTATGCGGCACTTAACTTTGCCAAAGGTAATTATGCCAAATAAAATTCTGCCATCTTAAAAGTATGTCATTGTAAATTCGGACATTCAGACATTCGGCCAGACAATAATTATATATGTCGCAGAATCAACGAAGAGGCACAATTATTAGAATCGCTATTGATTAATGCTAATTTAGAACAACGCCATCTATTATCGTTTGTCGGAAACGTCAAGCAGTGTGCTTGGGTGAGGTCGGTGCGGGGCGTGGCATGTTTGACGGCTGTCAGCTGTCATTCGGTTTGACATTGGAGACATTGGACATGTTTGGCAGCTGTCAGCTGTCATTCGGTTTGACACTGGACGCATTGGATTTGAGGGACGTTACTTTTGAGTTGGACACGAGGGCGAGAGGTCGTTCTGCCCACCTGTACCGAACTTACCGCGTTTCCGTAGTTTAATCCATTTCCATCGCCTTAATTACTTGAGATTTTGTTGATTAGTTATTGAGAGTGAATTAATAGACGATTGTAATTAGTGTTGAGACTATTATTTCATACCTACACCATGTCGAACTTGGACTCTGATGACGAGGTACCCCAAATGGGCAAATGGGTGAACTACCCTCGTTATCAGAAGTGGGATGCAGCTCAAACGCCCCACGTGGAGTGAGTGACAGTGCTAACCAAGAAAAATGTAAAGACAATGCGCATGTGTTTGTAGGTGACACAGAGACGGAAAAATGGCGTTTTCTATTAGAGCAGCAAAACAAAAACTTTATGGCTATCGTGCCAGCAATGAAAACCCCTTCTGCGATTGTGGATGTTCGCCTACCTGACTTTGAACCAGAAAAACGCAATGTCGACCCACGTTCTTGGCTGGCAACAGCGGACATGTGTGTGATTGACCCGAATAGTCATGGTGCATCGTTGATGATTGCCTTGAGCCGCGCACTCAAGGGAGAAGCGTCATCATGGCTGTCGTCAATATCTTACCCTGGGATGAAATGGAGCGATTTTAAGGAACTGTTTATAGCCAGGTATGATTGTCCAGAGACTACCGCTTCTTTTCTAATCAATCTGCATGGAAATAAACCTAAGGAGAATGAGTGCTTGGCCGCATATGCAGCTACCCTCATGACAACCATCATAACAAAATGGAACGGCCTCACGACAGAGCAGATTGCTGTAGCGACGGTGTTAGCTCATATCGCGAAGAACGATACGCGAGTCCAGCGACTGTCCTTCACTACGGACATCAAAACCCGCAACGACCTACACCGGGAACTGAAGGCTGTTTCGTTTTTGAAGAGGAGCGCCCCAACTGGTGGTGATGAACATGAAGGTCCTGACGCGAAGAGGAACCGTCCGAATTGGCCCAACGTCGGGCCCAAATGTTTCAACAGTGGGAAACCAGGACACAGATCGGCGCAATGTCGCCTGAGAAGAGACCTGAAGGCACCTGAAGAACAATCGAGATCAACGGCATCTAGCAGTGGCAGGAGTAACCAGGCACCAGGGAAAGCCGACTGGATCACTTGCTTCAATTGTCGTGAACGAGGACACTACGCATCCAACTGTCCTAAGAGGGACGCCAAGGAGGCGTGCAGCAGCACGGCGGTTGATCCCGCTAGGGAGAAGCGAGTTGATGTCTGCCTTGTGGACGCACCTGCTGGATCCTTACGGCATTCTGGTGAGCAATTTGATTTTTATTATGACTCGGGTGCAGAATGTTCACTTGTTAAAGAATCTGTATCCTGTAAATTTAGTGGTAAACGAATGTATGGAAATGTGACATTGACTGGTATTGGACAGACTTCTGTAAGGTCGACTGTACAAATTTTGACTACTGTTGAGATCAATGGGATTATTTTTGAAATTCTTTTCCACGTTTTACCTGACAATTTTTTGCGACATGAAATCATGATTGGACGCGAAGTTTTATCAATTGGTCTAGTAGTTCATATGTCGTCAGAAAAGATACGATTTGAAAAAATACGGACAGTTCAGACATGCGACGTGATTGTTGACTGTAAATTTGACTTTGATACGATAGACACGGACATCCCCCCTGAAAGAAAAACTGAACTGTTGGATATTTTGCTATCTTTCAAAAATAGTTTTATTTCCGGAGTACCTACATCCCCTGCAGACACCGAACCCATGCAAATTCGCCTTATAGACCCTCATAAGACTGTTAATCGACGCCCTTACAGTGTAACGTAGTGGCGTTACAATCTTGATAAAACATAAACATACGGAATAAATCCAGAGACCAAAAGCCATTGTGATGGCTTTGGTAGGCATAGACAATTTTAGTTGACTGACAACACTGTTGTCTTTGGATTCTATGACATCTGTCAATGACGGCGTAGATATAAAAACCCTTCGAGTACAACGTGGAGGCCTTTTCGAATCTTAATCCAGCTGCGGGCGTGAGACTCACACTCACCTTGTTCTGTCGAACACCCTTGAGCCGTGAAGCGATCGCCAAATCCTAGCAGTTGCACGTTTGCATTGGCAAATATTTGCCAATTTAATTACGTGTTCTTCAACCCCTGTAATTGGGTGAGTGTTTGAACAGCATACAGGTAGCTTTGTGCATTCTGTGTTCCTAATCTTTTGTAATTCTTTCCAGAACATGTCTTTCCTAATTTCTTTTCTTAGCATTGTATAATCAAGGCTCATAACCTACAAAAGATCTGTCGCACATTGTAATCACGCCTTCCGCGTGATCAGCTTTACTATGCACATACATATAGCCTTAGCTATGTACATGCTGACTTGCGCGTGGCTGCTGCTGCTCTTGAATGTCATCATGCTTTTCCTCCTCACCTTTGTAAACTCCGTCTGATTTTGACAACCACACAAATTAGCGCACGTTCGGCCGCTTTGCTCATGCTTAGGTGTCAAAATCAGCGGAGAAGCTCATTCAGCCATCTTTGACACGCTGGACATTGTTCCCAGGGTCCTATATCCGGATTACCAGTTCCAGTTTTCCTGACCCGGCTTCCCAAATTCCAAAAATGCAGGGAGAGGACTTGGAGCCCTGCACTCTGGGCACGCACCTGCATCGTCCTCCATCGCGGCCATCCTGCCGCAGTGCCTCGTGGCGCGGCCACTAGGCCACTCACCACGGCGGCTCGCTCCACGCCGGGTTCATATTTACCCGCGTGGCCTCAGCAGGCCGTCTCCGAGCCGGCTAGACCACCTGCCGGCCGATCCATCCTGGCTCCTGTCGACCCTGCGAGCCGGCGCTGCCGCCTGCCGGCCAACACCTCCGGGGCAAGCGCTACATGGCTTCCCCGAGACACCAAGGCTGAGCCAGGGCAGTAGCGTGCTATCTCCCGGGGAATATTGAAAATTGTGACTGCAGACCTCCCCACACCCTTTCTCTATTTAAAATATATTTATTTAACGTTGACCGAGTTACGTGTTGTTCTTTTTTCTATCCCACGTAGGCTCCCTACGTCACAACAGGTTGAGCCCCGAGGAACGACAGGTTGTACGGAGTAAAATTGATGAGTTGCTTAAGGCCAATATAATTCGCTGTAGTTCATCACCGTTTGCGAGTCCTATTCTTCTTGTTAAAAAAAAGGATGGTACAGATAGGATGTGTGTGGACTACCGCGAACTGAATGATAATACAGTACCTGACCGTTTTCCATTACCGCTTATCTCTGACCAAATAGCTAGGTTGCATGGAGGCCATTTCTTTACGATTTTAGATTTGGCTTCAGGATTTCACCAAATCCGTATTTCAGCTGAATCTATAGAGCGGACAGCTTTTGTGACGCCTGACGGGCAATTTGAATATTTGACCATGCCATTTGGACTTCGAAACGCCCCCTCGGTTTTCCAACGAGCACTTATTCATGCGCTTGGGGATTTGGTGAATTCGTACGTTGTAGTCTATATGGATGACGTGCTTATCGTTGCAGCAAACGCTGACGAGGCGCTTGAGCGACTTCAGACAGTGCTTGGGGTTCTTTCAAAGAAAGGATTTTCTCTTAATTATAAAAAGTGTGCTTTCCTAAAACAGAAAGTAGAGTACCTTGGGTTTGAAGTCTATCAAGGGCAGATTCGACCTAATCCCCGCAAGGTTAGTTGCTTGACTTTGTTGCCACCACCCCAGACTGTGACGCAATTGCGTCAATTTATTGGGTTAGCGTCATATTTTCGTCAGTTGATAGCGAAGTTTTCTCAGATTATGGCCCCACTATATGCCTTTACCTCCGGTAATGGTCGGATCGAATGGAAACCTGAATATGAGACCATAAGACAACAGATAATTTCTATTCTAACTAGTCAGCCAGTGTTGTCGATTTATGATCCAGCACTAAAGACGGAGTTGCATACGGACGCGAGTGCTATTGGATATGGAGCTGTTCTCATTCAGGTGAGCGAAGGTAAGGCACATGCTATTGCTTATTTCAGCAAGCGCACAACTGCTGCAGAGTCCAAATATCACTCGTACGAGTTGGAGACTCTCGCTGTTGTCAACGCAGTAAAACATTTCCGACATTATCTGCATGGTCGCAAATTTGACGTGGTGACTGATTGCAGTTCATTGCAGTCTACCCGTAAGAAAACAGACTTAACGCCACGTATTTACAGATGGTGGGCATTCTTGCAAGCCTTCGACTTCGACATTGTTCATCGTAGCGGCAAGCGAATGTCTCATGCAGATTTCTTTTCAAGAAATCCATTACCAGACGAGAGAAAGAGCGCTGTTTTTGAGAAGGTAAGCTGTAAACAAATTAATTTAGCTGAATTGAATGACAACTGGCTGATAGCGGAACAGCAGAAGGATGGTGAGCTTTCAAAACTCATATCTGACTTGAAGGATGGAAAACTTCCTCTTGATATAGCTAAGACCTACGAGCTTCGGTCCAGTGTTTTGCATCGGAAAATTCAGCGGCGTGGTAAGACTCTGTGCCTTCCAATAATTCCTAGAACGTTCCGGTGGTCTATCGTCAACAATTTCCACGAAGGGTTGCTGCATTTGGGATGGGAGAAGACCTTAGAAAAGGTTTACGAGCTTTATTGGTTCGACAAAATGACGAGGTTTGTACGAAAGTTCGTAGACAGTTGTGCCACCTGCAAAATCTCTAAGTCACACTCTGGCAAAGTACAGGTAGAAATGCACCCCATTCCTAAGGTAGCTATACCCTGGCACACCATACATATCGACGCTACGGGAAAACTAAGTGGCAAGAATGACCGGAAGGAATATGTGTTTGTGCTTATAGATGCCTTCACCAAGTACGTATTACTTCACCATACGCTCAACATTGATACAGCTAATAGTATCAAGGCTTTGAAATCTAGTATTTCACTATTTGGGGCCCCCAACCGTGTAATCACTGACCAAGGTAGGTGCTTCGCCAGTAAAGACTTCAAGGACTATTGCGAGTCTGTTAACATTAAGCTTCACCTAATAGCGACAGGTAGTTCGAGGGCCAACGGCCAGGTGGAGCGCGTCATGAGCACATTGAAAAATATGCTTACTGCAATAGAAACCAGTAGTCGCTCGTGGCAGGATGCTTTGCCTGACGTCCAGCTGGCTCTCAACTGCACGATGAATCGAGTCACGCAGGCTAGCCCATTAGAACTTCTCATCGGGAAGGTGGCGAGGCCTTTAGATATCTTATCAGTAGCTGATGACGACCCCGAAATCGACATTGACCAAGTAAGGTTACAGGCTGTGGAGAATATGGAGAAGGGCTCAGCTTATGATAAGGTACGTTTTGACTCTACCAAAGCTAAATTAAAACCATTTACCGTTGGAGACTTTGTACTGCTGCAGAACGAAGAACGAAATCAAACAAAGCTCGATCCCAAATACAAAGGGCCTTTCAAAGTCATAGAGGTACTAGAAGGAGACCGGTATGTACTTAAAGCTCTTAATTCGAATCGGACATACAAGTATGCGCACGACCGTCTTCGAAAAATGCCTGAGAGCGACAATTTTGATGACAAGGACTTTGATACCGACTCTGACCATGACTCTAGCAAAACTGATGAGACGAGACCGGCTGACGATGAAAAGTGTTAGACCTTAAGTGAGGGAATAAAAGATTCAAATGTAGTATGCAAGTGACTCAGACTGCGTGCATTCCAACGTTGTGCGTGGCTACGAGCCTGTGTTTACTTAAGGCGAGTGACCAACGTAGGTAATCGCTAAAGGTGCTCAATAAAGGCGATGTGATGTGTTGAGGTCGGGTACCGGAGGGAGGTCCCGTTGGAATGCCGGATGGAGGCAATGCGATGTGTTGAGGTCGGGTACCGGATGGAGGTCCCGTTGGATTGCCGGATGGAGGCAATGTGATGTGTTGAGGTCGGGTACCGGAGGGAGGTCCCGTTGGATTGCCGGATGGAGGCAATGTGTTGTATGTGACGAGGTTGGGTACCTAATAGAGCATTGCATACTAGATTTTGTCGGAATGTTTCATGAATTAGTTTGAAAATTGATGTTTATTAAAAGTGATGATTTAAATGTTGAGATTTCCTTTATAAGATTAGATGAGAATATGTGAATCAGAAAAAAATGGTATTGTTTGGATCGTGTGTCTTTATCTCCCGATATCTTGGTCAGGAAGGCCGAGCAAAGGACGTTTTACTTTCCATTAAATTCTTGTTTCAGATGCTTCACACGAGGACGTGTGAATTGTCAAGATGGCCGTGTCGCAGAATCAACGAAGAGGCACAATTATTAGAATCGCTATTGATTAATGCTAATTTAGAACAACGCCATCTATTATTATCTATCGTTTGTCGGAAACGTCAAGCAGTGTGCTTGGGTGAGGTCGGTGCGGGGCGTGGCATGTTTGACGGCTGTCAGCTGTCATTCGGTTTGACATTGGAGACATTGGACATGTTTGGCAGCTGTCAGCTGTCATTCGGTTTGACATTGGACGCATTGGATTTGAGGGACGTTACTTTTGAGTTGGACACGAGGGCGAGAGGTCGTTCGCCCACCTGTATCGAACTTACCGCGTTTCCGTAGTTTAATCCATTTCCATCGCCTTAATTACTTGAGATTTTGTTGATTAGTTATTGAGAGTGAATTAATAGACGATTGTAATTAGTGTTGAGACTATTATTTCATACCTACACCATGTCGAACTTGGACTCTGATGACGAGGTACCCCAAATGGGTGAACTACCCTCGTTATATATTTAATCATTTTTATGTCTCAAAAATATTCACTTAAAGAAGATTATGCCAAGTGTGTTATCCTAAACAAATTTCGGAGCAATAAGATTCTGCCAGATAGAGGGAACCCATTCTATTCAAGTTGGCATAATTTTTCGTGGAGGCAGAGCAAAGCCGTATTTCCCTTGGTCTCTTAGTTTAAACGCCACTACGTAGCTGCCAACAGAAATATTGATATGAAATATTATGAAAAATTACGGCATATCACTTTGGTCACATAATTTACAATTACTGGCAGGTAAAATCCAATCATCTATTTAGCCAGTAGACACTTAACAGGCCATGTGTTTCTGATATTAAAATTTGATGTTATGCCACCAATTTAGAGGAACATGCCATTAAGAATAATTACATCTGTGCCTAAACTTCAAGTACATCTTTCTGAGGTGTAGGTAACCGTGCTGATAACCGATCATCTTGATCTTCTTCGTGTCACGTTAACATCCACCATCAATTTTGGGCCGTATATCGAGGCAATGGTTCAAGTGGCTGCCAAAAATTTGGGAATCCTAGCAAAGATGAGACGATACTTCACGCCGGAACAGCCGCTTAAACTTTATCAAGCACTTTAACTCTCGGGGCTCGTCTAGAATAGAATAGAATAGAATACTTTTTATTATGTTCACCATATAAATAACAAAAAAATAATGAAGAAAACATTACACAGGGTGACACATTGGGCGGTCTTATCGCTAAAAGTGATCTTTTTAAGACAACCTTTGGAAGGATATTAAAGAGAAAAGAAATACACTACTGTAAGTAGCCTAAGGTGTACTATTTATAATAATATTTACAATAAATACATTATACATAAATATATACAATAATAATTATGAAACAAAAGGTATAGAACCCTATTAAAAACGACTAAAGAGAGAGGTAGTGATTTATGACCATTGTTTTAAAAGTGAACAAAGATTGAGCACGCCTTACTGACACGGGCAAGGCCTTCTATAATCGCACCGCTTGAACCGTAAAAGATTTTTCGTAAAAGGTGGTGGAATGCATCGGCATCTCTAGTCTCAAGTACTAGGCGCCAAGCTCCCAGTGCGGCCGGTTGCGTATGTTCTGGGCTTCTCCCAAGGCAAGGAAGCCCAGAACATACGTGTGTCAAACTCTTAGTGACTAAAACCCACCCTTGTTCGTTCAGTTGCCTGTGCCAAGAGCCGCGGTAACTCTCTTTCAAATTTATCCGCAAAGCAAGCAAGTGCGTTTTTGAATTTATGTAATTCGGAGAATCAAGTTGAAGGCATTGCCATTGAAGGGCAACCTTCACCATGCCATAGTAATTCTATAATATCCCAACCTTAAGTGAAATTACGATCAGCAAAAGAACTTGTAGAAGTTCAGAGTTTTAAAGAAGTCGTATTCGATTTATCATACTCGCCATGTAACTATAATTACGAAATTTCGAACAAAAACATGACTGAAAAAGGCAATAAACATCATCGATTTCCATCAGATGAGATAGTGGTGAAACGTGAGTCTATTAATAATAATAAAAAAAACACAATTCAATCAAATTGCACTATAATAATAAAAAATACATTAAATATTATCACAATTTTGTCCAAAATGAAGTGTGATCCTGAAGAGCATTGTGACTCCGGCGCATGATCCTGATGAAGCTTTTGATTCAAATAAAAATTTCCTCTGGGTGTTAACAGGGTCAGTAAACCATCCATAGTCTCCTGGCAAGTCGGCCTAATTTTTTGTGGAGGTAGGGCAAAGCCGTAATTCCCTCGGTCTCTTAGTTCAAACGTCACTATGTAGCTGTCAAAAGAAATAAGTTAATAGTTAAAACATTTTTTAAACGAGCTTATATAGGGGGACTGGTAATTAGTGACCGATACTTAAACACGTGATTGTACTCATGGTTACACTTTCCCAAAGAAACTTTTTTTTTATACGTATTCACTTTTTTCACAATAACAACAGTTTGAAATTCGTGCGCGCGTGAGGGCAGTGACCGCTGCGATCAGCTTTAGCACTGAGGCAACGGAAGCGGTGCGGGCGGCGGGGGAGCGTGAGACGCTACTACTAGTACATTTGCCCTTTCCCGAGGCCAGACTATCAGCTGATAGATCGTGCCTACTTTTAATATTACGGCGCGCGCATTCCTAGATATTTTGTAGTTATGCGGACATACGTTGCATCTTAAAAGTATTAGTCAAACACGCTGTCTTTGAAAATTATTTTTTTATTTAGCAACAACCGACACATGTAGGTTACCTACATTGCTTAGGTACACCGAAAACGGCACGTGGTGCCCGGCTAAGTGGGCTTGCGAGTCGTGCTCTGTACGATACGAGACCGCGTCTAACAGCTGATTGCAGCGGTCACTGACCTCGCGCGCGCGCGTATTTCAAACTGTTGTTATTGGGATAAAAGTGAATAAGTATAAAATAAAAAAGTTTCTTTAGGAAATTTGTTTGTAATCATGAGTACAATCACGTGTTTAAGTATCGGTCACTAATTACCAGTCACCCTATATATGCTTATAAACCACTCTAAAGACAGTTGAAGTCACCCAGAGAGCTATACTTAAGGTTGGCACATATAAACCGGTGCGTTTTCCTACCGTTACACTGTTCCAGTTGTGCAAGGTTTTAACAGTCAGACAGTTATTTATACTTAAACTCATCCTTCATGAACACAACAAACTGCCCTACAACCCTATGTTATTACAAAGACGTCGTAAACATCATGTATGTGACAAATTAACCACAATTACAACTAACTTCGCTAAAAGATTTGCAAGCTTTCTAGCCCCTTTATTTTTAAGCTTAGCAAAATAATAAATATATACCCTCTGACTAGAAAACAATGCAAACATAAAGTATTCCAATACCTGCAGAAACTAAGCTACGATGAGACGAAACAACTACTCAGTACACAAAATTAAAAAAAAAGCTCACACATATACACACACACACGCACGCACAAACATACATACATACACACACACATACACACACACACGCACGCACAAACATACATACATACACACACACACCATCACAATCCATTAAATGATTACTTACTTACAAATTACTTATACCTATGTAAAGAGAACTTACCCACTATAAAAGTGGCACCTATTATTGTATAATTAAAACGTAGAATGGTGCGGATAGCCGAAATACAGGCGATGCCTAGTTCGGCTACAGACGTTAATCTCATCACCTTTTTTGAAATTGTTGCCATAATGCCATTGTAAAGTAGTGATAAGTTTTTGGAATTAAATTATTATTATTATTATACCGGTTGTCACAATTAAATGTGTACAAAAAATTTCGTGTCCGTGCTGTGAAGCATTGTAGAGTTCCTATATCTCAGATCAGAGCTTTTCCTGAATGTCGATTCTGGTCATACTCACCATAAAATCGATTGTCATCGGAAGTCAAGAGTGAATCAAACGCGTGCCTAACAACAGTAAAAAAAACTTTTTAACAAAAAAAAACAACCGACTTCCAAAAAAAAAAATACACTAAAAATTAAAAAAATAACTTTAATTTCGGAAGTCGGTGTTTGTATTTTACTTCTTCGTTATTTGACACCGACTTCCGAAATTAAAGTTATTTTTTTAATTTTTAGTGTATTGTTTTTTTTGGAAGTCGGTTGTTTTTTTTGTAAAAAAGTTTTTATTTTACACTTTTTAGTTGTTATACCTCTGAACTAAAAACCCCAATAACATGGAACGTTGAATTTAAACATTTGGAGTACACCAAAACGTCATCGAGGTATACGTATTTATCATTTTTGTTCAGTTTCTCAAAAAGCGATGAAGCAATTTCGATAAAATTTATATGGGACTACCTCGGCAGTATATTTTTTCGGATAAAAAAGAATTTTGAAAATCGGTCCACAACTGACGGAGAAATCGGCGGACATACATAAAAAAAAAAACATACATACAATCGAACATAGAACCTCCTCCTTTTTCGAAAGTCGGTTAAAAAAAAAACAAACTGAATCACCACGTAAAAATTCAACTCCGTAAAAAAAAGGAAGACTTAGACCGCAAACCTTTTCATTTTAAGAACTTTCAGTCCATCCAAAGGTTGTCTGGTAGACATACATTTAAGTTCGTGCATAAGAACTGTATAACTTTTTTGGTGTACAATGAAGTAGTACTCTATATTCTGTTCTATTCAAGTTAGCATATTTTTTTGTGGAGGCTGAGCAAAGCCGTAGAACCCATGGTATCTTAGTTCAAACTTTACTACATAGTTGTCAATATATAGCTAGTATTTTAGCTAGGTTGCTATGGGCTGATTATATCTAATAAAAAGTTACATAAAAACCCAGCCAAGTGCGTGTCGGTCTTCGTACGTTCGTTGGGGTTCTGTACCAAATGTATTTTTGACTATAAGTTTGAAGACTGTAGCTCTAACCGTTTGGCTATAAAATCTGTGTGACAGACGATGGACAGACAGAGAGACGGAGACGTGAGTGACAGCAATAAGGCTCTGTTTGGACCCTTTGGGTACGGTTAACTCTTAAAATCAGATCGTTTTAGAGTTATAATGGGAGTAACGAACAATAATTCATTTTATAATACAGATTGTAGGTGATACGAAGTTCACCGGGTCATCTTGTGACATAATTTATTATGAAATCACTTTCGTTTCGTGTATCTATTACCATCAACTATTTAGCCAGTTGACGCTTAACAGTCCATGAATTTCTGATATTAAAATCTGAAGTTATGCGTTCGTTTTTGTCCTTTTGTAATTTGGAGAATGAAGTTGATGGCATAGCTGTTAAAAGGCAACCTTTAACGCTCAATGGTCATTGCATGACTTTTTTTTTTTTTTGGGACAAGCCCGCCACACTATTCCCAAACCACTGCAACTTCTGTAAGTCAGAATCAACAGTGGCGACCACCAGAAAAATCGACGAGGCAATGAAGCTCGACGAGTCCCAGAGAAACGATTAAACTGTCTTGGGTCCCGCAACGAAATTAATCAGAAAACAGCGGAGGAGTAAGAAAAACATAATTTCTACTTCCCTCCTAATCAAGCGGGAGACAGAACAAAACTAGGCCATTAGGCACAAAGGGGGTTTTTACAACTGGGCTTACCCATTGCATGACATGCCACCCTTTTTTTTTTTTTTGGGGGGTGGGAAATCATCCTATGACTTCTTCCGCTCTAGGGTGGAGCGGAAGGGTGTGTCAGACTCTTATTGACTAAAACCCACCCCTGTTCCTCCCTGCCTCGAGTGCCCAGGGGCGAGGTAACTCTTTCGAATTTATCCTCCACCCCCGGGCAGGCATCGGCCGTGGCAGGCCCCTTCCCTTTGCTGACAACTCTTTGAGGCGCGCGTGGAACACTACGCGCCGTCGACTCTCGGGCCTGGTGCTGATCGGACGGCGAGTTACCCACTACTCGCCGTCCGCAGGCCCGGGTCTACGGTGGCCGGAGATCGTCTGGCGGCGCCCGAACCCTCTGACGTCTGATGCGGCGGCTGCGGCTGGGGGCGCTAGGGCGACTCGGCTGTGTTCGAGTCTCCCTAGCGTATGCCGCCTCCCTCTTCGCGAGCATTACTGCTTCGCAGAAGGAGGAGATGGCTTCCCATTCCCTCTCGCTCCGTACCATGGCCTGAACCAGGGCACGGCGCGAGAGGTCGCTGCCGCATATCGCATCCACGAGGACACGGCGGTGCTCTGCCCAAGCGGGGCAAACCTCCACCGTATGCTCCACCGTGTCCTCTGGGCGATCCTCGCAATGGAAACACCCGGGGGTCACCTCCGCCTTGATCCGACACAGGTACTTACCGAAACAGCCGTGTCCGGTGAGCACCTGCGTCAGACATGCCACACCCTTTAAACTTAATTATGATTAGCAAAAAACTTGTTGAAGTTTACAGTTTTGAAGAAGTTGCCTTTGATATTGTCATACCCTCCACGTAGGTAATTCTAATTACAAACTTTCGAACAAAAACATGGCTGAAAAAGCCACTCAACATTATGGTGGCACTTCACATCGCTATTCGTGTTCGCGTATTTGTCTTATTCGCCCAAATAGGACGATGTGAAGTAGCTCTATTCGTCTATATTTGCCTATTCTCACAAACAAGACGAATACGCCAAATACCCGAACATTCGTAAATGTTCGGCGTATTTGCTGTTCATGAACGATGTGTAGTCGGTGTGTTCATGTTATTCGGAATTCAACACGAATACAGCGAACAAAGACGATAAAAACCCGAACATCGAACAGCGATGAGAAGTGCCACCATTATCGAATAGTGATAGTGCTGAAACGCGAGCCTATCAATAATAAAAAAAACACAATTCAATCAAACTGCAATATAATAATAAAAAAATACATTTAACACTATCACAATTTTGTCCAAAATGAAAATGAAGTGTGGTCCTGAAGAGCCTTGAGACACCAGAACCCTGTTTTGACGAAGCTTTCGATTCGAAGAAAAATTTCGTTTAGGGGTTAACAGGGTAAGTAAACCGTCCATAGTCTCCTGGCAAGTCCGCCTAATTTTTTGTGGAGGTAGAGCAAAGCCAAAATGCCCTCGGTCTCTCAGTTCAAAAGTCACTACATACCTGCAAATAAAAAAAAAATATGATCATATTAAAAACAGTTGCTGGGTGGCTGGTAGCATCTGGATGAGAGTTGCCGAGAACCGAGCTGAATGGCATGCAATTAGAGAAGCCTATGTCCAGCAGTGGATTACTATAGGCTGATGATGATGATGATGATGATGAAAAGTTACAAAAAAACTGGCCAAGTGCGAGTAGGACTCGCGCACGTAAGGTTCCGTACCATTACCTATAAAAACGGCAATAAAATCACGTTTGTTGTATGGGAAAACAAATATTATTTATTTTTAAAGTGAATTTTAACTAAATATTCTGTGAATATTTCAAGCGTCTACCTGTTGCCGTCATCAATATCGAGCTAAAACGAGCAAACAAATCAAGTTTTTGTATGGGAGCCCCCTTAAATATCTATTTTATTCTGTTTTTTAGTATTTGTTGTTATAGCAGCATCATCAATACATCATCTGTGAAAATTTCGACTGTCTAACTATCTTGGTTCATGAGATACAGCGTGGTGACAGACGGACAGACAGTCGGACAGCGCAGTCTTAGTAATAGGGTCCCGTTGGTTACCCTTCGGGTAAGGAACCCTAAAAATAACATGACATCTCATCTGTCAGTCGGCCTGCGTCAAATCTATCTATTCTCATCCTGCCAGCTTTTACTTTATAAGGATTACTGTATATATTATATTATTGTAGTCTTTGAGAACAGTGGTGGCCCAGTGGTATTGGCTGCGGCTAATGAGTTGTAGGTCGTGAGTTCAAACCCAGGCAGGCCCTTTACTTTGTGTAAATTATTTTCGTCACCACTACTCTCAAAACGGTGAAGGAAAACATCGTCAGGAAACCGGCATGTCCTAGAACCAAAAACTCGAAGACATGTGACATCCACCGACCCGCATTGGGCCCGCGAGATGGATTACGACCCACACCCTCTCACAGAGAGGAAGCCTGTGCACCAGCAGTAGCGACAATAAAAGGCTGATGACGATGATGTAGTTGTTCAATACAATGTGAACATTTATTTTGATATTTTGAAATATTATAAATCGATGTAATTAATTACAGTAATTTTTATTGATTTAGAATCATTAAATATTTTGTTTTTATTTGTTTTTTGTGTTTGCAACATTAATGTGCCTTAAAAATATTGTTCAAGTGTGGCAACACACACTTTTAACTTCGCTTCCGTAAAATACGTTGTGTGACTCACCATTGTTCTTTACGTTTTATTCAATAAAAGTAAAATCTGTATTTTACTTTCTCACTGTGTTTTATTACAAACAATAGTCTTTGATTCTATGTTATTGTCTGGTTCATCTACGGAGTGGAGTTTGCGATTTACCATTCCCTGTGTCCATTGGTGTTTGCCTAAGGATTCTGATAACCTTATTATCTGCTTACACGACATTATTTCTGTGCCTCTGGAACACCGCATTGCGATCCTGCCTGATGTCTTAGATGTTCAGTTGGAAAACGAACTGTTGGATGATACAATGACTTTTACAATGACGTTTAATGGTTTTTAATTGAAAATCACGTCTAAATGACTAATTTTATTTCTTTGAAAAAAAGATTTGTTATTTTAGACAATTTCCGTCGTAATATAATCTGAGAATATTTAAAATTATATTTTTATATCATAGTGTAATTAATTTGTAAATTTATGTCTAACGCGTATAAAAAGTGAGAATCACGTAAAAAGTGTAAATTGTATTTTTATGAAACCTTCACCATTTTAAGAACATTTAATTATTTATAGTTTAGTCTAAGTATTTTAGTTTCTAGTCTCTCAGAGAGTAGGGCTGTGCCCCAGTAGTGGGAACAATAAAAGGCTGATGATGATAATGATGATTTTAGTTTAATACCTGTTGTTTTATGTGTAATAAATTAATAATGCGTCTAATTTTGGACAGCGCTCCTTGATGGGCGAGTCCTATTACTGGGTGGACGTACGACGCGTTACGTGAGCTCAGCACAGAACACGCAACCATTTAAGGTCATTGGCAGTTCATAGCGCCTTAACGAAATCATTCTGAACTGGCAGGTTCTTTTGATGACGCGGTTGTGTAAGGAATAAATATTAAGGCCGTACTACCGGCCAAGTGGCGCCCTCATTGAATAAAAAATAAGTAAAAAAGTACCAAAAACGTCCGTTTCTGACACTTTTGGCTACTACTTTTGATACGAAACATTCTGAGACCTTTTTTAACAAGGTAAAAATACTTTATCCTACTTGTAATAAACGTGACGTCGGATTCTTTAATATTTATTTTCTATGATATGCTACGATTTTTTATTCAATGAGGGCGCCACTTGGCCGGTAGTAGTCACTTAAGAAATGGATTTTATTTTATTATTATCTATCCATCTATAACTACTCATAAACCTACCCCTACCATGTAATCATTTATCGACCTACTTAAATAAAAAATAATGGCTACATTTATAACTAAGCGCCAAACTCGAGAACGACTGGACTGGAATAAAATAAAAAAAAATTAAAGTCTTTTTTTTTAAACTATTCATTGAAATCTCAGAAAGGTTACTACGAAGAGAGAAATCGGAAAAAAAAACTCAGGAAAAACCGTAAAAAACACTTTTTTCATTATACAATTCAAACTGTTCCTAGCTTTCTTTCATAGTCCAAAATTAGGGTTAGCTCTTAAACTATGGTTATAGACGAAACGTCATTGGACATTAAATGAAGCAGGATCGTTAAAATGTGTGAGTGACCTTAACGAACGTAACGATGACGTTTCGGCTTCTCATTTTGTCTATGTGAGCTTATTTCGCGTGTACAGATACAAGCCGGCTTCTCATTCTGGTACTTCAGATTGATGGATTTTGACACTCCTTCTATAACCTATCATAGTCTAAGGGTTAGCTCTTGAGGATGTTTATGCTATTGAGTAGGAAATCATCTAATAACTTCTCTAGGTGGAGCGGGAGGGCGTGTCACAGACTGTAGGCTTACTGACTAAAACCCACCCATGTTCCTTCAGTTGCCTGTGCCAGGGGCGCTGTGAATAACTCCCGCGACCCTGAAAGGAATCCTGCAGCCACGACCAAAAAAAAAGTGATATTGTCCAATAGTTTTTGACAGACCGACGTCTGTCGGGGCAGCTAGTCATTTATAGAATATAACGCTAGTATCTGCCCGGGGGTGGAGGGTAAACCCCCGGGCACTCGAGGCAGGGAGGAACAGGGGTGGGTTTTAGTCAGCAAGAGTCTGACACACCCTTCCGCTCCACCCTAGAGCGGAAGAAGTCATAGGATGATATTTCCCACCCCCAAAAAAAAAAAAAAAAAAAAACGCTAGTATATTATCTGTTAATATTTTATCTATGACATTATGTAGGCACAGCTTGGCCAAAAAACAGTCTGATGCGGTGACAGTTGAAACTAAAAGTTAAACTGGACTTTGGTGCTGATTCTCTTGTTTAATAACGAAACTAAAATTAGAGAAACTATATTTTACTAAAAAGCAGTGCGAGAAAAGGACGGCTATAGCTATGAACTAAGTTAAAGATGTAAACTAGTTTACGCCTTGCTTTACTGTGTTTTTAGTCGACATGTTTTTACGTGTACCCTTAATTTGTATGGAAATATTAGTTCAACTAAATTTGACAGCTATAATTTACGTTCGTCCCTTTCTTGTTTTATTAGAGAGAAAAAGATAACAATAGCCTAAATTAAGCTTAGTTTGTGCACAACAGAATTGGCACCATTGAAACCTTCCGTGTTGTTTGCGTGGCGTCCAAGGGACTGAACCACCCACTTGGGATTGGGACCATAGCCCCAAAACTAACAAGTATCAAAAACTGTTAAGTCGTAGTATCCCGGGTTGCCACAGGCGCGATACTGGCGACCTCATTAATTCCACACTCTTTGCCATGCTGTACATAAAACCTAAAAACAAAACACAGACACACCCAACCAAAGACACAGACAAAGACAGACCTAGAGGCAAAAAATAAAATTCTTCTCAGCATTTCTTTACGTCGCTTGTGATAGACCTAAGCAGCTAGCACCAGCCTACTTCATATAATTCTAATTAACTAAGTAATTGTATTTTGCTATTCAATTGCTTATCTGTAAGAGCTATTGCTATTTTTTTAATTGTTTTCGAGACAATCATAATGGGATCCATGAGTCTAGGATAGCCAGCTAAATATAATTGTACTATACTGTTCCAGCTTGCTGTCCTGTCTTGGAACAGGCTAGTTTTGATGTATGGTACAAAATAATAAGCTAGTTTCCTTAGACTGTGAATGGTTATAGACAGAGTGTCAAAAGCCAGCAATCTGAAGTACCAGAATGAGAAGCCGGCTTGTATTTTACACGCGAAATAAGCTCACACAGACAAAATGAGAAGCCGAAACGTCATCGTTATGTTCGTCAAGGTCACTCACACATTTTAACGATACTGCTTCATTCAATGTCCAATGACGTTGCGTCTATAACCTTTCATAGTCTAAGCTAGTTTCCTAAAAAAATCTAATTTGTCCGTCAGATATATTACCAAAAAATATTGGACATGTTCATCATCATGTTTTTTTGAAATTTTTCGTGATGTCACACCTCGATATTTACCGTTTAGTGACGAAACAAGCCCCCACTCATGAGCTTTGATGCGTTTTATCATTGTCATTTTTTATTGGTTTGGTAAAGCAAAAAATACGTACGTGTCCAATATTTTTTGATAATCTTAACTTTCGGACTAAATCGAATTATTATTTTTATAGGTACCGAGGAAATATCTTTACCCGTCAGGCCCCGGAATAGCCGACACAATTTAAAACCTATTTTCGCGTCTACGATTAGAGTGCAGGGACTAAGATATCAACGTCCGTGAAGTAAAATTAATGCTCACTATCCCATCGAATATTAGCTTTATCGACCACATAAAGCTAGTACACAAATCAGGATAGTAAAATCTATTGTAGAGGTGATACTAGCTCGAAAACAATTGGATATTTTCAAAACAACACAACCAAAAAGCAACTAAAAAGTTCAAAAAAAAACACTTTTCAAGCAGTCTGATGCAGTTAGAGGCAGTATTCTTAGTTCAATTATTGATTTCATGCCACCAACTGCATCAGACTGCTTGAAATGTAACTTGTTTGGAACTTTTAGTTGTTTTTAACAGTCAGGTTCTACTCGTATAATTTAATTATACATTTTTGAGTTATATTTTTGGAAACGCCGCCTCGAATCTTTTATTTTCATATCCTACTTAGTATAGTTCGTCGACTTCCATTTTTTTCTTTTTCACAATATGGCGTCTGGTTGTCGCCATACTGTATTTTGATTAATTTTATGACTTTAGTACATGGAGGTATGTTGGATTTCTTATTCAGAGCTTTAGTAGCAGTTGCAAGATTAAGATGAATCAATTGACATAAGAATGATCAAAATCGGCCCACGCGTTTGGTCTCTAAAGGATGATTCACGTTACACCGTGCGCCAGCCGGGCCAGTCATTCATGCTACACCCAGCTGTTTACACCGTGTCGCGACCGGGCCAGGCCCCGGCCGGAGCACGTCAACCGTGCGCCAGCGCCAGCCGGGCCAGTCATTCATGCTACACCGGGCTGTTTGCGTGTATTCTGGTGGCGCACTGCAGGGGCACAGCCGGGTCCGCCGCACACGCTCATGTTACAACATGCCGGGGCCGGGCCGAGCCGGGAAACAATAGCCACTGACATTTGGATGCCGTGCCCCGGCCGGAGCACGGCGGCGCACGGCCGGGCCACGATCAAGCATGAATCACTTCATATAAAAAGTATACTATAGATTTTTGACCGTGTCCCGGCCGGGGCTAGGCCGGGGTCTGGCCCGGTCGCGACACGGTGTAACGTGAATCATCCTTAAAGCGCCACAATGGAACAAACATACATAGGTTAATAAACACATTACCCTCCCTTGCGTCACGCAGTCGGGTCAAATTATAACCCTATGCTATTCTACTATCCTAGCTTGATACGCTAGTTTTCTCACTAGCTTACTAATGAAGCAAGTTCTGTATAGACGAAGCCAGAAATACTAGCTTGATGGTTACTAACACTAGCTTACTATCTTGGCTTGAGAAACTAGCGTCCAGTATCTCGGGCAGAATTAGAGAGGTAATTTCTTGTCAAGACAGAACTTTAACTAGAATATCTTTAATGCCTGACTACCCCTAACAGTGCTGCTGAAGACCAAACCGTTCAGAAATTTGAACTCTATATACATCAAAATATTTTTTAACGACAGACGCAATAAAAAATATCTTCTCTTGTTTGGACTTTACCATTTTCAGGATTCCATACCGTATTTACTTAGTCTCTGCTGTCCGTCCGTTTGTCTGTCTGTCAGCGGGCTGTATCTTACGATCCGTAATAGGTTGTAGTCGTATTTTTTTACAGAATATGTATTTCTGTTGCCGACGCGCTCTAACAACAAATAATGATAATAAATTGAGACCCCACTAGAAACGTGTTTTTTTGGCATTTTTTGCTCGATCTTAACTGGCAACACGTAATAATCTTGTACAATGGTACGGAACATTTTTATGCACGAGTCCGACTCGCACTTGGCTGTTTTATTTTAGTACTTGGGCAAATCGTAATGTTTGATCAAATTATAAATGCACGTAAATTAAATAAATAAAATGTAAAATAATACTGATTTATTTAAAGTTAATTCTTGCATATTTTTTCTAAGTAGAAATACTGTAATGTTGTGTTATGTGGTATGGGAGGAAGGGCTTATTTTAACTTAATTTAATTATGAATACGAGGTCAAACACAAAATCCGAAATAGGGCCCGATTTCCAGTCTAATGTCGGCTGACAACCATGCCATAACTGGCTTCGTAAGAATTTGCGCAAGTGGATTCACGCCAGCATCTTTCTCGAAAGTGGATTCCATGATATCGCGAAGTTATGATTAGCAATAAAACTTGTAGAAGTTCGAATTTTTGAAGAAGTCGTCTTTGGTTTACTATACCTACTCGCCATGTAAATATAATTTCGATATTTCAAATCGAAAGTTGTCAAATACACATATTATTATGCACAAAACTTTTTAGGAACACATTCATCGTGCATACAACTAAGAAGCGGAATTCCCTGCTGGAGTCTGTGTTTCCTGATAGCTACAACCTGGGGTTGTCTAGGCAAGCGTTCTCCATCTTCGACAACATCATCACTTACCATCAGGTGACTTAATTGTCAAGCGCTAGCTTAACATTAAAAAAAAAACAATTCAATCACACTGCATTATAATAAAAAAAAATACATTAAACAATAGCACAATTTTGTCTAAAATGAAGCGTGGTCCTGAAGAGTTTTTTAAGATATGAAACTTTCTATTAGAACTAGAAGAAGTAATATTTGCTTTGGGGGTTAACAAGGTAAGTAACCCATCCATAGTCTCCTGACAAGTCGGCATAATTTTTTGTGGAGGCAGGGCAAAGCCGTAGAACCCTTCGTCTCTTAGTTCAAATGTCAATACATAGCTGCAAAGAAATAAAAAATAGTACACTATCGATAAGGGTTAAGTTAGCAAAATCATATTGTTGTTTAAGTCGTTAATTTGTGGCAAATAAATTCTTTTTCTTTTCTTTATGAACAGTACCAAAAAAAAAAGGAAAAATAAGTTACTGGCTGGTAAGACCCCATCGATTATTCAGCCTCCTAGACACCATACAACAGGTATTTATTGAAGTGAAACTTCTTTAGAATCGTTGTGATTTCAAACCGGATGCAACGGAAAAAACGACAGGTAAGAGACACAAATACAAAAGAGCGAGAGAGCACATGACGGCGAGAGGAGAGGGCGCGCGCGACGCGGGGCCTGGGGTCCCGTCACTTCGCTACCGATCATCAACTTTAGACCACCCACTCCCCCCCCCCCACCTCCCCTCCCCCACTTTTGCTCACCTTTGGCCACCTGTTGACAATCTTTTCCCACCTTTGACCACCTTTGACCACCGATTGCTCACATTTCGCTCACCTTTGACCACCTATTGCTCACCTTTGACCACCAATTGCAAACCTTTGACCAACTTCTGCTCACCTTTGGCCACCTTTTGACCATCTTAGCCCATCTTTGCCCACCTTTGACCACCTTTGACCACCGATTACTCACCTTTCGCTCACCTTTGACCACCTATTGCTCACCTTTGACCACCAATTGCAAACCTTTGACCAACTTTTGCTCACCTTTGGCCACCTTTTTGCTCACCTTTGGCCACCTTTTCACCATCTTTGCCCATCTTTGCCCACATGAAGTTTCACTTCTATCGTGTGTGAATCGCACACACACCTTTTTTATTTATTAAAACTTCATGCAACACAAATGTACAAAGGCGGACTTAATGCCTTAGGCATTCTCTAACAGTCAACCAAGGGTGGTGGAGAGATAACATGGCAGGTGCATAAACTGAACAAAAATAATACTAAGACGAAAATAGTTACGAAAGTATAAATATAAATTTAAAATAAACATATATAATTTATTTAATATAAAATACCTACAATATGCGCGCTCGATGTTTGCAACGATGCGTGCGTTTCGAGTATTTTAACGATGTACCCTCACCTACTATTTATTTCTACTTCTACATATCTGCATGACAAGCGCTCTGTACAACTACCTGCATGTTATTATTTAAAACTTTGTTTCTCATTAAGTGATTATTGTAAATCTTTGAGAAATAAATGATATTTGAACCGTATATATTTAAAGTTAGAGATAAGGATCTGGGATTCCATACCACATTATTATTATTATTATTTATTTATATCGAACACACGTGATTCATATTTTTGTTAGTAACACTTATAAAACTAGGTTAGTAACATTTCTTATCAATAATCAAAATAAAGACTAATTCATAAACCTGTAGCAATGCCTGGTTCCTGCTGGACCAGACCTGCAGCTGTGCATACGGGTCCGGTGCCCAGGAACGGGCAATCAGGCTTGTTCACTATCACCTTTAAAATGCTGTTGGTGCTGCCCCGAATCCTTCGCATCAGGGATGCCGTTCTTTTCCGCATAATAAGCTTGAAAGCTGTCTGTATTTGCTTCAGCAAACATGCCTGATGCACTACAGAAATGCGGCAGCCCCAACAGCACCTTAAAAGCATTATTATACTGAAAGCGAAGAACGTTGTAGGCCCTCTGCGTATGTCTAACCCATAAGCTGCACGTGTAGAAAGACTGGCAAAACGCCTTAACCAGAGTGAGTTTCACTTCTCTAGTACATCGTGCAAACCTACGGGCCAGCATATTGCATCGGATTGACAACGCTCTTCGCTCCCTTTCTATATCACTGTCATCATTCAAGTCCTCATTAACTATGTGGCCAAGGTACCTAAACTGCGACACTCTATTTAGTGGAACACCATAAAGGTATACTGGAGGTACTGGCTTAAATTTATTTGTACCTACCCTGAACACCACCAGCTCACTCTTTCGTACATTGTATAACAACCCATGAGACGTGGCGTATCTCTCACATATCTCAAGCATCCGTCCGAGTCCATCAATCGAGGGACTCAGCAGCACCATATCATCTGCATAACTTATACTATTAATAGTTAGCCTTAGACTTTCTTAGACAACTACTGTCAAAAAACTGGCAGGATCAATAAGATACGCTGACCCCGCTCCATTCGGATCGGACAGAATTATTTTGAAGAAAATATTTAGCATTGATTATGTGGAGGACTTGTAACATTTAAAAATAATTCGATTCGTGTAACGGAGCGTTATTTTGCAAGATGATAGATGTCTGACGTTTCTTTTTCCAATTTGATCTGGAGCGACACAGACTCAATAAACTAAAATTATTGGATTTAGAACTAATAAATACCTAATGATGTCACGAGCAGTTAACTCTTTAAGCATGACACTGATCACGCTGTACGACAATACGCTGCAAGTACAATTTGAGATTTTTTCTAAAAAGACGCTAACCCGAGACGTGGCCACGGGGTCTCATCTCGAACAAAGAAAAGTTAGTGCAAACAAACAATAGATGACGTATTATACATCGATTTCTTATTGAAGTTTATTTTTTATATATTTAAAAAAATCACAACTAAATTCAAAATTTAACCTGTGGTATTTAGATGATGGAACACTAGGAGGTGACGTAGACACCGTTTTAGAAGATTTAAAATTCCTAAAGAACCAGTTTCAGTCCATTGGCCTTGACCTTAACTACTCCAAATGTGAAATATTTCTTTGTGACAATACCGACAGACAATCGACCATACAGAAATTTAGTGCAATAGCTCCAGAAATCAAAATTTTAGAGAAAAGTTCATTACACCTCCTAGGTTCTCCAATATTGGAAGACAGTTTTTCTTCATTCATCGACGACAAAATTAAACGTTTTAACGATATTTCAGATAGACTTTCCGAAATTAATTTACATTCGGCGGTCACCCTCATCAGGTATTGCTGTTTCGGACCAAATTTCATATATTTTCTTCGCTCTTCCCTTTTATGGAAGCAGCCACATCTCTTGGACAAAATCGATCAAATTATTCGTTCCACTCTTACGTCCATCTTAAATGTGGCCCTGGATGACCGAGCATGGCTGCAAGCCACGCTACCCATTCGCTTTGGTGGGCTCGGCATCCGCAAAATTTCTAGTGTAAGCCTACCGGCGTTCCTATCTTCGGTCCACAGCACTCGACAGTTAACCACACGAATTTTAACCCCATCGCTGGTTAATTGTGAGGTGCCGAGCTTGACCGATGCTGTGAACGCCTGGAAAGCGGCTTGCCCGAACACGGCGTTGCCCGAGAACCCATCTTCCCAGAGACAGTGGGATGAGCCGCTCTGCGGGTTGGTACGGAATAATCTCATTAATACGTCCACCAATACTGCTGAGCGTGCCCGCCTACTGGCTGTGGGTGAGTGGGAGTCGGGCCTTTGGCTACAGGCACTACCGTCACCCAACATTGGTACCATACTGAGTGACGCTACTTTCCGGATCGCTACATGTTTGCGTCTGGGTGCTCCGAGTGGAGCTCCACATCG
Source organism: Polia nebulosa (assembly GCA_951329385.1). Taxonomy (NCBI): domain Eukaryota; kingdom Metazoa; phylum Arthropoda; class Insecta; order Lepidoptera; family Noctuidae; genus Polia; species Polia nebulosa. The sequence continues at coordinate 26,906,606 of OX589602.1, forward strand.
TTGTCAATGCGGTGAAGCAGTCGACCGCCTCGGACACCACGGCCTATCCTGCGGTAGGAGTGCTGGTCGGATAGCACGGCACGCCAGCATTAATGACATCATCCGTCGGGCTCTTGTCACCGCCGGGGTGCCAGCTGTTTTAGAACCCAATGGCTTAGCACGTGACGATGGGAAGAGGCCAGACGGAATGACCATAATGCCTTGGAAGTTGGGTAGGCCTTTGGTGTGGGATACAACATGTGTCGACACCCTTGCGCCATCCCATCTTCTTAGCACGGCAGGCTGTGCTGGGGCGGCTGCTGTAGGTGCAGAAAACCTCAAACGGCGCAAATATAACAACCTTATAGGGAGTTACATGTTTGAGCCGTTTGGGGTTGAAACACTAGGGCCATGGGGTCCGAGTGCTCATCGAGTTTTCCGGCATATCAGCAAGCTGTTAGTCGACTCTTCACGTGACCAGAGGGCTGGGCTTTTCTTTGGCCAACGAATCAGCATTGCTATTCAACGTGGCAATGCTGCTAGCGTTCTGGGCACTTTTTCCATTGACAGCGATGTGGATGAATTTTTTGATGCCCAGTGAGTTGTTTTTTCATACGCATTTGTACATGTTAGGTATTATTGTTAGTTTGTATATATATCTTTTAAGTTATTTCTATAAATATAATCTCCGCAATAAAAAATCACTAATATTTAAAAAAAAGTATTGGTAAAAACTGTATTTTCTTATTTAATAAACTACCCTAAGCATACAATTGTGGAATAATTGGCTTCTAATTCAAATTTAGATGTTTATTTCAACGAATCCTTAGGCATTTATATTTCGTGCACCAGTAGATGACGTTGTTTGAAATTTTTGAGTTTTTAAGCGAATGGATATTCGCTTCTTCTTCTTCAAAATTTGTATAGTAAAACATTTATGAAGTGCCAAAAATACTATATAGTAATGCCTCAATGTGTGAGAAAATAATGGTAAGACTCTATGTAAATTTATTCAACTTGCAAGCTGTCGCTGCTAACACCATCTAGCAAGGTGTAGAGGACGGGCCCAAACGAAGAACAAAAGTTGCTTGTGCAAGTTGAAAGCCCGTAGTTACGGCGGAACCGTTTCTTTGTATGGGTTGAGGCATCTGTACGCTATTATTATATTATCTGTGACGTGGCATACATGAACCTCACCAAGCTTCCTTTCTTTTCGACAGGGTTCCTAGGTTTTACTTAAGATCTTATACAAAAACTAATTAGAAATTGGTTCACGGATCATAACCACATTATTCTTGGAATAATGATTGGAAGAACAATGCGGTCTTAGCAAAGGGTTCCGAACACAGACGTTCACTTATCCAAGGATAATCAGGATTGTATGGCCACAGCTGCGATATTGCTTGTGGAACCTCCTCTCTGGACCTTGATCTTCAATCTTCGAACGATTGGGTCACAATTTTTCATCATCAATTGTGAGTGCTACATACAATTATCTATAGGACTATCATGAAACCTAATCTAATGTGACAGTGTTCTATGTGAGAAGTGAAGACCAAATTCGATGAATTATTATTTACTAAAAACATTCCTCATGCAATAAACATGTAGATCGGTAAGAATAGACTTGTGCAGAAATCTATTTTTGGTGCTAGCAGGTGAGAGAAGAAAAATTTCTTTACAGACTATATTTTATGGTCGAGGTAAGTCGCCAACTCCATGTGCGGTGAATCGCCGCGAGTCGGTCACGCTATCGTTAGGTAATCGACACATCAAGACAATTATCCTTTCGCCTGCATATCGTCGCGGCTCGCGACTGACCGCCGCGTGATTGCAACGATTTGTCGCCAGTTGCGACGGATTGGCCCACGACTGTGAAAAAATCATTTCACTGTTGTTTTGTTGTACACATTTTGTAACAAGTGCGCAGCGGGGTCGCATCACGAGACAATTTCATTAAGTTTTTATAGAATGAAGTGGCAGAACGATAATACTTCTGCGATAAGGCAGCAATACACATGTCTGTCATCATCATCATTTCAACCAAAAGACGTCCATTGCTGGACGTAGGCCTTCCTTAAGTGTCACCACAACGACTGCTCCTGTGCGTCTCGCATTCGTCGGGTGTCCGCGGACCCTCACTAGTTACATGTCTGTAACTGGCAGAAAAGTAATCAAGTGACTTGTATGCAATAGTAACCACCGATCAGAAATTGTTATGGCACACTTGCATGCAAACTACTTGTTTACTTACGTGCCAGCTAAAGCACTCGCTCGTGAAGGTGGCGCCTAATACATGGACTTGAAACCAAATTGGTAAATATTGCATGCAGAAGTCCACTTCTGCAAGTTTTGTTGCTAATCTAAACTTCGGCTACATACTGAAAAACTAGCTTAATAATAATAGTATAATCGGCCGCCACTGCTGCAAAATGTTCCCACTGCTGGGACACAGGCCTTCTCTCTAGGAGAAAATGTGGGTTGTGATCCTCCACGCGGGCAGAATGCAGTTTGGTGGATGTCACATGTCTTCGAAGTTTTGGTTCTAGGACATGCCGGTTTCCTTACGATATTTTTCCTTTACCGTTTTGAGAATAGTGGTGACAAAATAATTTACACAAAGTACAGCGCCTGCCTGGTTCCAAACTCATGACCTACAACTTGCAAGACACGGCCAATACCACAGAGCCCTCACTCCTTTGAAAAACTAACTTGATTGTAAATAATAATATTATAGTCAAGTTATTCAAAAAATGCTCCCTTAACACACACGAAACACACGATTCTTTCTATATCGTCCTGTTAAAAATCTGTGGTCTCCATTCATAAACAATCTTATTACAGTGTAGTCTTTTCTTTATCTAGTCGCTACGTTTAAAACTTTTTGAAGCTACGGCACTGCCCCCTTAGCCAAAATACATTTCTGTAAACGTTAATGCTAACGCTTCGTGCAAAATGTATGGCAATGACGTTGTCCACGAAGCGTTAGACAGAGAACTGTCACGTGACTCACGCCCAGTAATGTCTTTGACATACATTTTGCACGAAGCGTTAGCGTTCACGTTTACAGAAATGTATTTTGGCTAAGGGGGCTGATCAGAATACTGCATGGAAAAGTGTACTTTATTACTTGATGACAAAGATCAAAATTTCCCTTTACCTTTCTCTAATATCTATTTGACACCAAACTAAAATCTGTTTTAGGGGTTTTATTTTGTTATCAGTGTCATATTAGCAACGGAATCTCATTCTGTGTCATTGACATTATTTATTTATCTATTGAAACTTTATGTACAGTAGTAGTACATAGATGGACTGAATGCAAGAAGGCATGAAAGGGTTAAGAGTGAAAGGTTTTATAAGGGTGCCGATTCTGTTGTGCACAAACTAAACTTTTTCATTCAGGCTATTGTTATCTTTTTTTCCATAATAATACAAGAAAGAGACGGACGTAAATTAGAGCTGTCAAATTTAGTTGAACTAATATTTCCATACAAATTAAGAGTACACGTAAAAACATGTCGGTTAAAAACACGGTAAAGCGCAAGGTGTCGTAAACTAGTTTGACATCTCTAACTTAGTTCATAGCTATAGCCGTTCTTTTCTCGCACTGCCTTTTAGTAAAAGATAGCGATTCTCTAATTTTAGTTTATTTATTGAACAACAGAGAATCGGCACCAATGACTCAGTAAAGAAAAATAAATAGATTCTAACATGCACGGAGCAAGTAAATATAGACCTTAAGGTGACGATCCTATTTTATTTACTGGAACTATACTTACGGAACGTGAAATGTCATTTTAACCCAATCTCCGCTGATTCCTGATGTCATATAACCTGTTAAAAGAAAAAAAATCTTATATTTAATAAATACACAGAAGAATTCTATTTTCTTTTCTTTTTTCAAGCAACGGATGTAATCCACTGCTGGGCAACCAGCAATCATGGTCAGATTGTCACAATTTTTTTTTAAATTTGTTTAGCGAATAGCAGTTTTATTTATAAATAAGTTACCGAGTAAGATTTCCTAAAATACAACTTTTAAACAAAAAAAAAAAAAGTACTACTTCCTAAAAAAAAAACTAAAAAAAATGCTTCTTGGGTTTTATTTCTTTATTTTTAGATACCGACTTCCGATATTAAAGTTATTTTGCACTTATATTGATTTTTTTTAGAAGTCGGTTCCATTTTTAACCGACTTTCGAAAAAGAAGGAGGTTCTATGTTTGACTAAATGTGTTTTTTTTTTTTTGTATTTCCGCCGATTTCTCCGTCAGTTGTAGACCGATTTTCAAAATTTTTATCCGAAAACATATACTCCCGAGGTGGTCCCATATAAATTTTATCGAAATTGTTTCAGCGCTTTTTGAGAAACTGAACAAAAACGAAAAATACGTATACCTAGATGACGTTTTTGTTTTCTCCAATTACGAGTATGTTTAAATTTCACGTTCCATGTTATTGGTGTTTTTAGTCGGTGTCAAATAACGAAGAAATAAAATACAAACACCGACTTCCGAAATTAAAGTTATCTTTTAATGTTTAGTGTATTTTCTTTTTGGAAGTCGGTTGTTTTTTTTTGTAAAAAAGTTTTTTTTTGCACTTTCTTTGGGATGGCTAGGCTAGGAATGCCTGCCAGGCTCCCGCGGTCCAGGCACAGGTGACTGAAGAAAACGGAACTGAAATCTAACACGCCCTTCCGCTCCGCCAATAGCAGAAGAAGTTATTTGATGTATTCACAAGCAAAAAAAAAAAAATACCGTCTCCTTAGCCACTCATAAAACGGGTCTTAATACCGCTATAGTAGCGTGCCTTGCTCTGGGTTACGCAAGTCGCTGCTCCCATTCCATCACTTAGGATCTGGCGGACCTGAGCCCTGTACAGACTGACATGATTAGGCATTAGATGCTCGCCCCGCCCCAGTGCATCCCAGTGCCAACTATAAAGTGACGCATGAATTTTTGCGTCAAAATACCAGGATGGTAATCCAGCCAAGGGGCTCGGGGTATTCTCTTATCAGCCTGATGGCCAATGCTTTCTGAGATCTTTGCAGTATTGCAACGTTGCGGGATTTTAAACTGTATGGACGACTCAAAGTCTGTCGGGTTACCTTTTTTTCTTTTTTTTTGTGGGGGTGGGAAACCATCCAATGACATCTCCCGCTCTAAGTGGAGCGGGAGGGCGTGTCAGACTCTTACTGACTAAACCCACCCCTGTTCCTTCCCTACCTGATTGCACAGGAGAGTGGTAACTCTGTTACGAATTTATTATTTAAGTAAGGACACACACTACTCACACACACACACGTATCTGTCAACCTACAAAAAGATACACTTAGCTCTTACCAACTGTATCGAAGGCTGTTCCAATAGAGTACTTGGTCCTAAATCGACGAGCCATTTCTTTAGCAGCTTCCTGGCACATTTCTTTCTATAAATACCAATTTCTCAAGTTTTATACTTTATTCAAGAATCTTCAGCATATTCAACGTTATTCAAGAATCTACAGCTGACAGCGGAGTCAATGATTAGGAGGCATCATGATCATCATTTCATCCCAAAGACGTCCACTGCTGGACATAGGAATCCCCAAGTGTCGTCACACCGACCGGTCCCGTGCGTCTCGCATCCAACGACCCGTGACCCTCACCAGGTCATCGTATCACCTGGTGGGACACCTTCCATTGCTGCGTCTTTCGGTCCGGTCCGGTTTTCGGTTGCCACTCTAGAACTTTTCGGCCCCATCGACCATCTGCGAGCAATGTGCCCTGCCATTTAGGTTTGGGAATTTTTCGGGCTATGTCGTTAACCTTGGCTCTCCTGCGGCCATCTTTATTCCTAATTCGATCATGCAAGGAAACTACGAGCATTAAACCTTTGGTTTCCGTAGCCCAATGATTAACAGTAGTAAAAAAAACACTGTATTTAGAAAACCTTTTTTTTTTTGCTAAACCCTCGCTGTCCGTCCGTCTGTCTATCAGAGGGCTGTATCTCATGATCCGTAAAAGGTAGACAGTTGAAATATTTACAAAATGTGTATTTCTGTTGCGGCAATAACCACAAATAATAGAAATAAAAATAAATTAAAAGTTAAAGCCCCTTTAACTAGAAACGTGTTTTTTTTTTGGCTTTTTTTGCTCGATTTTAATAAAATAATAATATTGTACGATGGTACGGAACCATTCATGTGCGAATCCGACTCGCACTTGGCCGGTTTTTTTTCACAAATTAATGATCACAAGAATTGTCAAACTAACAATCAAATGGGCATGGCATGGCAGATTTCTTGCAGAACCGTTAATATTTTTTCTCAATTCAAGATTTCCACTTACCACTTCGTCAAAGTTATCTTCATGTGTCTTGGAATGGGCATACGGTATGATCATGTACTGACCATAAGAGTGGAAGGCGAAGTAATACTCTATGTTGCTGCTCTTTGAAGTCACGAAGTATTTCATAGCTTTGGTTTCTCTTTCAGAAAACGCAGACGACCCGCAATAAGTTTCTGCTATCCTCTGAGTGCTAATGCCGACAGCTGAATTAATTAAATAAATAAAGATAAATACATTTAGTCCCGCCATAGACGGACTGCTTTGAGCAGTCGGTGCCGACAGCTTCAAGCGAGCTTGTGCGATCTGCAGTTTCAGTCTGCAATTGACGAACGCCATACACGGACCGCTCATGCAGTTCATTTGTTTTCTTAGCTAAAAATGTACTAACTGAACTAAACAGTCCGTCTATAGAGACCCCAACCGCAACACGACTGCTCTCGGGCAGTTGGTTTCAACTGCTCCATGCAGTCCGTCTATGGCGAGTCTTAGTTTTCTACTGTGTTATTTAAGGGTTACCTTTCCCCGTAAGTCTTTTATTTAAATCAAATACATCATCGGCGTCATCTTTTTTTCTTTGAAGTTATACTTCTTATGCGACTTCCAACAAAAAAGCGTTAAACGTTTAACGCTCCTGGGAGGGGGAATAGAAAGAGACAGAGCGAGAGTGAATGCAAAAAAAAAGAATATAATAATATTATAATGATTATGATTATGATTATGATTACGATTACAATTACGATTACGATTATGATAATGATAATGATAAATAACGATAATGAAACTATCGCTGAAGGAGCGCTTCTTTGGCCGCCTGAAAAAAGTATTGAACAGCCTTTTGTCGGGCGGGAATAAGGTGCGCGCCTTCAACGGTTGGGTCATGCCGGTTTTGATGTACTCTTTCGGCATACTCAAATGGACACAGACCGAACTCGACGCCCTGGATAGGAGGGTCCGTACGCTGCTGACCGCAAACCGGATGCATCACCCACGATCATCGGTGATGAGACTGTACATCCCGCGGAAGTGTGGAGGTCGAGGTTTTTTAAACGCTAAGACTCTCCACTACCGCGAGGTGTGCAACCTCAGAGAATATTTTCTTGAAACCGACGTGGGTATGCGCCGCGATGTGGTCGCAGTGGACAAGGGACTCACCCCGTTGTCCATAGCTGAAGAGAACTGGTGCAAACCTGTAATACTCACTACTGATGACCGCAAGGAGGTATGGAAAGGCAAGGAGCTTCACGGGCGCTTTTATCGGGCTCTTCATGGGCCTGATGTAGATTTCTTGGCGTCCGTGGCCTGGCTACGTTTCAGTGACCTCTTCGGGCTTTGTCTGTGCGATTATGGACGAAGTTATCTTGACGAATAACTACCGGAGGCATCATGAAGGACGGGACGGTTGACGTGTGTCGGGCATGCCACCGTCCGGGTGAGTCCATCAGACATATTATCTCTGGTTGTTCTCGTCTTGCTAACAGCGAGTATTTGCACAGGCATAACCAGTAGCCAGGATTATTCACCAGCAACTTGCTTTAAAATACAAACTTGTGGATTCTGAGGTACCGTATTACAAGTATGCGCCCGACCCAGTTCTCGAAAATAACCATGTCATGTTGTACTGGGATCGGTCTATCATCACTGACAGGACTATTGTTGCCAATAAGCCGGATGTAGTGGTGATAGACCGATTAGCGCGCCGCACAATGATAATCGATGTCACCATTCCACATGACGAGAACCTCGTGAAAGCTGAGAAAGACAAACAAAACAAATATCTTGACTTAGCACACGAGGTTGTCGATATGTGGAATGTGGACTCGGCTGTCATTGTGCCGATAGTAGTTACCGCCAACGGCCTGATGGCCAAAAGCCTCGACGACCAACTGTCGAAGCTGTCGTTGCGCGGTTGGATCAAGGGCCTGATACAGAAGGCAGTACTTCTCGATACGGCTCGCATTGTGAGGAGGTTCCTGTCTCAAGAGCCCTAACCACCGGTAGCTTGGACCCTGCTCCCAATACCGGCGGACTACTATTTTTTATATTTTTAAATGTTTTTTTTACGTTTTCTTTTAAAAATATTAAAAAATGTAAATTCTATTTGTGTAAAAATAAATAAACCCGAAGGCCCGTCCCATACTTGTAAGATTCTTCAAAATGGAGAACCGACAACTTGTGTGGGAAAGCAAGAAGGCTCTCAAGGGATCTGGGATAACCATCTCCGAGTTTCTGACACATGTTAGGCACCGTGTGTTTGCAGCAGCTCGTAAGCATTTCGGCATGCCAAATTGCTGGTCCATGGAAGGCAAGATTATTGTTATTTGCCCAGACAAATCCCGAAGAAAAATCGAAACGGCAGGCGAACTCCACGATTTGATAGCCAAATTCCCGTACTGCTCAGTCGACATCGGGGATTCTGCGGAACCTGAAAAACCTGGATTTTCTGCAGTCGCAACTTCGGCTACGCCCGCTAAGCATTTGAGGAAGACGCGTCTGCGCAAGTAGCAAAATCGGTGTTGTTGTTAGTCGATTTACTTTGCTCCATCTGAATTTGGCCGTTTTGTACGATCGCGTTCACCATTTCAATTGTTGAGCCGGTAGTTCTTAAAGTTATTTTTGTCAGTCTCACCGTAAAACATTTTATTTTAATTTATTAGCCTCTGCCGGTGTTAAGTTTTATTTTTGACAATGTTTTGATTAAGGAAGGGTCGATAACAGTGTGACAGTTGTCATCTGTCAGATGGCGATGTTGTCATCTGTCAGATGACATTTATATGTCAATGGATGACAGTAGCCGTGATCATGTTGCGTTTCGTTATACGTACGACTTCAAGTGCGTTCTTGTTTTGTTAACGTTTTTTTTTTATAGTTTCTTCTTCTATTATTATTTTTGTCTTTAGCTACAACTATAATTATAAAATTTCTGCCAATATACCAGCGGGTTGGGGTGGTTTTCTTTTCTTTTAAAAGGAAATCTAAATTAGCGTTTTTAGATTTATCTGTTTATTCTAGCTAGATTACGTTCTAGTTATATTTATATATTTGTATTATTATTTACGTAAATTTGTATATTATGAATGATGTAGCTGATCTTAACGATAGCTTTTTCTCGTGCTCTTCTTCTGACAGTTTTGCTAGTGCGGACAGTGACTCTTCCTTTCCACTTACTTTACACGATAAAATTTCATCTCTTTTCTCTTCTGATCCTAAAAATCTGCATATTGCGCACATAAATGCCCAGAGTGTTCCTGGTCACTATTCTGATCTTCTGGCATCCTTTAGCAGTGCCCACCTTGATGTCCTATTGATTTCGGAATCATTTCTGAAGCCTTCTCTTCTCTCTACGCAATTTTCACTTCCTGGTTTCGTCTTGGTCCGCAACGATAGAACTGGCAAGGGTGGAGGAGGTGTAGCTATGTACATACGTGCTGATCTACCCTACAAGGTAGTCAGCTCATCTCCTTCTTTGTACTCTGAGTCGGCTGAATACTTGTTCATCGAAATTTCTGTTCATCACACAAAAATCTTGCTTGCAGTGCTGTACAGCCCTAACCTTCGCATTGACTACTTCGATTCTCTTGACTGTATTCTTAGTAATCTTTGCCCCATGTATGAACATGTTATTTTAATGGGTGATTTTAACACTTGCCTGATCAAAAATGATACTCGCTCTCATAAACTCCTGTCACTTCTATCTTCTTTCAATCTACAAGTCTTGCCTCTTTCTGCAACTCACCATTACCCTAACTGTACACCCTCTTTACTAGATCTTATGATTGTTTCTTCTCCTAATAACGTTTCTCATCATGGTCAACTCACAGCTAACTTTTCCTACCACGACCTCATTTATTTGTCGTACCGTATCCGTGTTCCCAAGCGTAAGCCTCTATTCTTATATCTCCGTAACTACAAGGGCATAGACCTGGAGGCGTTGCGGCATGATGCCAGCGATCTCGACTGGACCCCGCTGGTTGAGATCGATGACATTGACGGAAAGGTGTCTTGCTTTAATACGACCGTTCTCGGCTTGTATGACCAGCATGCCCCTATTCGTCGTGTGAAAGTTAAATATAACCCTGCACCATGGATTACGCTTCCAATCAAAGAACTTATGGCCAACAGGGATAAAGCTAAGAGCAGGTATAAGCGCAGACCTTCAGAGCTGAATCTCTCTTATTACAAATCGTTACGAAATCGCTGCAGGCGTCTGTGTCAAGATGCTAAGAGACGCTATTTCCACGAACAACTCGATAATCGCAGTTCCTCCGATGTTTGGAAATTTCTCAAGTCTGTTGGTATAGGCAAATCATCTAACAGCCAGTGCAAGGATGTGAACCTTGACGACCTTAATAAGCATTTCTCTCTACTTCCCTTTTCTCTTGATCCTTGTGTCAAAGCTGCGACTTTGGAGAGTCTTTCTACTTTGCCGTTGCCTCAATGTTCTCACTTTAAGCTAAGCGATGTTACCGAGGTTGACGTCAAGAAATCTGTTCTTGCGATTAGTTCTTCTGCAGTTGGCAATGATAAGTTGTGCTCTAGAATGATAACTCTCATCCTTCCCTCACTACTCCCTGTTCTTACTCATATCTTCAATCATTCCATTACCTCCTGCTCCTTTCCATCAGTCTGGAAACAGGCTCACATTATTCCTCTGCCAAAAACGAACAATCCTTCATTATTAACTCACTTTAGACCTATTTCTATTCTTCCATTTCTCTCTAAAGTTTTTGAGCACATAGTTCATAGACAACTATCTTTTTTCTTGGCGTCGAACTCGATAATATCCCCTTTTCAATCCGGTTTTCGCGCGGGTCACAGTACTGTTACTGCGCTTCTGAAAGTAACTGACGATATCCGCTGGGCTATGGAGAGTAAGTCTCTTACTGTTCTGGTATTGCTTGACTTTAGTAGTGCCTTTAACTCTGTGGATTTCGACATCTTACTAGGTATCCTAAAATCTATTAATCTCTCTTCTCCTGCTCTAGCCTGGTTCAATTCATATCTTCGGGGACGCTCTCAGTGTGTCCGCCTCGATGAGTCTTTCTCTGATTGGTGTAGCCTCACTGAGGGTGTTCCTCAGGGTAGCGTTCTCTCTCCTCTTCTATTTTCCATTTTTATTAACTTTGTTACCAGAGTAATCTCCTCCAGTTTTCACCTTTACGCAGATGACTTGCAGCTTTATCGTCATTTTCCTGTGGCCGACGCGGATTCTGCTATTGCTGCTGTGAATCATGACCTGGCTCGTATCAGTGCCTGGGCTAAGTCCTTTGGCTTGCAGATCAACCCAGCAAAATCTCAGGCCATGATCATAGGCAGCAGGTTCGTTCGTAACGCGGCTGTTGTTTCGTCTTTATCACCTCTATATCTTGACGGTGTTTTTATTGAATATACCGAAACTGCCAAAGATCTGGGTGTTATTATTGACTCCAATCTTTCGTGGCGTGCGCAGGTGAACGAGATCAGTCGAAAGGTTAATTACTCTTATCATTCGCTTAAATGCCTCCAGAGTCTCTTGCCCTTAAAAACAAAAATCTCCCTGGCCCAAACTCTTATTCAGCCGATCATTGATTATGCCGACGCCTGCTACCTGGATGCTACTGAGGAGCTACTAAACAAGCTTGAGCGCTTGCAAAACTTATGTATCCGGTTTATTTTTGGTCTGCGAAAGTATGACCATGTCTCTCACCTTCGCAAGGAACTCAAGTGGCTCCCTATCCGTCTTCGCAGGAACACTAGGATTTTATGTCTCCTATTTAACATTCTACACAATCCGTCTTATCCCTCCTACCTGCGTGAGCGATTCACTTACGATCGCCCAAGTGACGCGCCGTGCAGATCTCACCTTAAATCCCTCCTTAAAACCCATCCTCATAAATCCAGCTACTATTCCTACTCTTTCTCTGTCCATGCGGTAAGGTTGTGGAACTCACTTCCGCCTAGCATCCGTGATTTAAAATCTATTGCTGTCTTTAAAAAGCGTCTAAAAGAGCACTACCATTCCTCTCTACTGTAGTAAATATTTATATATGTATGTGTATGTTGTGTATATATATATTATTAGGTATATATTTATGTGAATATATATTAATATTAACATTATATGTGTAGGTTTATTTAATTCCTTAGTTTAAGACTTCTCGTACTCTTTTTTTCTGTTTTTTACACACTATTGTCTACATTTCTTTTTCACTTCTCTTTTCGCGGGTCTGCTGGCAGAAATTTCTTTAGAAATAAGCAGTACCTTTGTGCTAATTTTTATTATGTTGTTTATCTATAGTTATCTTGTGTGTACATAAATTGTTAAATAAATAAATAAATAAACGAAAATAATAATTATCTTGTTACGCCAAAGAAATATAACTTTTTACGTGCGTACATAAGTACACACACACTTTTTTTATTTTATTTTTTTTGTGGGGTGGGAAATCATCCAATGACTTCCCCCGCTCTGGGTGGAGCGGGAGGGCGTGTCGGACTCTTACTGACTAAAACCCACCCCTGTTCCTCCCTGCCCTGAATGCCCAGGGGCGAGGTAACTCTTTCGAATTTATCCTCTACCCCTTTCCAAACTATGTTGGGGTCAGCTTCCAATCTTACCAAATGCAGCTAAATACACAAGGAGCGACTGCCTAACTGACATCCACAACCCAGTTACAGAGCATCCTCTAGCATCATCTAGAATGATACACTTACGTTTGACTATCCGTCACGGCTGTAAAAGGTCTACAAATGGTAGTCGGGACCAACTGCTTGCTTTCCGAATCACGGATCTCTCGGCTCGAATGGTCATCCATCTACAGACTGACCTTGGCAAATTTTGCTTAGCCTTGAAGATATTTGAAGATCAAGAATTCTCTTTTCAGGGTTCCGAATATCAGAATGTAAAAACGGAACCCTTATTAGGATCACTCGTGCATCTGTCTGTCCGTCTGTCACAGCCAATTTACTCCGAATATACTGATCCGATAAGTTTAATTTTGCTACACAGGTGTATTTCTATGACTCGAACACGGGCAAGTAAAGTAAATTAAGTAATTTGGAATATGGGGGTCACTTTTGGGGGGAAAATCGGAAAATTAAAAAATAAAGTTTTCAAACTGTACCGTGCGACATATCAAATGGAAGGGTGCATTGTGAGGGTCCAAATATTTTTTCATAATTTTAAAATGAAACGTTTTAAAGTTATTTAGAAAATAAACGAAAATTGACCATCCCCCCCCCCGCCTTATATCCGAAACTAATGAGTCAAAAATAAAAAAAATAAATACAGGGGTTCGGGGTTCTTGATACAAAGATTACAGGAAATCCTATGAGAAGTCTATATTTTTTCAAACCTTGTATTAACTTGGTTTTCTTATAAAATTAAGTGCCCAAAGCAACAATATAGTACTATGAAGCTAGTCTGATGATGGAGCTGGAAGGTGACCATAGGATCTCCTCAACCAAACAAGATTTCACCATCGTGTTTAGTCTCATTGCATATGTTTTGACAAGTTACGTTAGACTAGGTGATGCCTAAGGTCTGATGATGGAGCCGAAAGGTGTACATAGGATCTCCGCAACCAAAAATGATAGCACCATCGTGTTTGGACTCATTCGATGTGTATTGAAAAGTGATTTTTCACTTGGTAGTACCCAAGCTCTGATGACTGAGTCGGCAGGTGGTCAAAGGATTTCTGCAACCAAATATGATAGCACCATCGCGTTTGGGCTCATTCGATATATATTGAAAATTGATTATTCACTAGGAGGTGGCCTGGGGTCTATAAGGTGCCGGAATGTGGCCCAAAATTTATAGATCTCCGCAACCAAACAAGATAGCACCATTGTGTTTCAACTTATTACAAGACAAGCGATATTACATTTAATGGTGGTGGTACCAAGGGTCTGATGATAAAACCGGAAGGTGACTATAACAACTCTGCAACTAAACAATGATATCACTATCTTGTTGGGTACGTATCAAAATCCCGAAAGTTCATAATACCTATGATTTAAATAACGACGTCCAAAACACCGAAATTCAAAATACCGAAAGTTTTATATGCCGATAGTCGTTATATCGAAACACAAAATACCGATGTTCAAATGCCCGAAAGGACGAAATCCCGAATGGACGAAATACCGATGGATGAAATCGCCGATGAGGACGGCAGAGATTTTAGGCTTTGGGTCAGCGAGTGAAGCGAGCTCGGGAGCTTAGGGTACCCCGACACGGACAGGTTAGGTTAGAAGGGCGTGGTGGAGTCTAGTGAGCGAGCGAAGCGAGCGAACACAGACTCCGCCACATCCTTCGTGGTTATTTTTTTTGTAAACCCTAGAGCCCTAGTACTTCAGTAAGTTCCGACTACGCTTTTTAGGCAACTTTTAAGTGTTTTGAGGTTAGGTTTACAAAAAATCGTTTTTCTTGGAAACGGTGGCAATTTCGGTATTTTATACTTCAGGATTTTAAACTTTCGGGCAAATGAACTTTCGGGATTTGGCGTTTATTGAATATTTAGGTACCGACTAGTGTTATTACATTAGAAGGTGATCAGGGGCTGTTTATATGCAGGGGTAAGGGGAACGCTTCCGAAGCCTGAACGTAGATTATATACAACCTAAATGCAAACAGATGCCACTGATCTTTTGCTTTATTTGGGCGTCGTCGCGTGGACGTGGGGTCGTTGGCCCGGCTGTCGGCGAGAGCGCGCGCACTTTGAACTCGAAGAATGTGCGGGCGTCAGCTGATATTTTACGAATATTACATTGCATGATAAAGTGGTAAAGAAAAAAAGTGTCATTATTCTTATTATTATTATTCTTATATACTAAACAAGAACGCGCTGTATGGTTTAGTCTTGTCGATTTTGTCTTGACTAAAACTATGGTTCCAGGTATTCCGGGGTCTTATGTTGGATCTGGAATATCATCATAGGAAACCCTCATAATGTAGCCCGATGAGGTAAGGCTACTTCAGATTTGTCTTGACAAGTTATAGCACACTGGCCGTATAGATTCGATTTTCTTTTGACTGACAAGAAGTTACTGGGCAGCTGGCTAGAAGAATAATGTCAAATTGTTGTTGCCCCAGGTAATGACTCTTTCGGCCTTAAAGTTGATACGTTTCTGGTGTTAGGATAAGTATTTAAATAAATTTTAATATTAAAAAGTATTAAATAATGTATAGATAAATTCAAATATTTTTAGGGCAAGCTTCAATGAAATAAAAACGTAAACTAGATAGATAATGTTATGTGGTTGTAATTTTCTTTAAAACTTGAGGTGTGAACGTCTCTTTGACTGTTTTAAGGATAAGCCTAAAATATTGTAGTTGTACGCTTAACTAAGTTTTAAAGATTATTTTTAAGTTCATGTAAAAGTTTATCTTAAAAATATTTTTTTTTTAACCGACGAAAACTAAGGAGGAGGTTTTCAATTCGACCGTATATATATTTTTTTTATGCCTGTTCGCCTTTACTACGTTATTGATGAATCGATTTTGATTTTCTTTTGATCAATTTTTGTTCGATAGAGTACACCTCAAGGTTGGTCCCATGTCAAATAAGTCAGGATCTGATGATTGGATCCTGATAAAATTGAGAGAAACCATCGAAAATTGTGGGCACAAATAGTGTTTCTGTTTACTTTTTATAAGTTAAGCAGGTATTTGCGTATAGAAATCATCACACCATGACGCTTTTTTTTTCGGTGGTGTGGGAAATCATCCAATGACTTCTGCCGCTCTGGGTGGAGCGGGAGGGTGAGTCAGACTCTTACTGACTAAAACCCACCCCTGTTCCTTCCCTGCCTGAGTGCCCAGGGGTGCAGCAACTCATTTTACGAAATTATCCGCTACCCCTAGGCATGCAGGCACCGGCCACGATGGGCCCCGTCAGTGGTGGCTGACACATGACTTGAATCACGATATATTATCAGTAGTCAAAGATCAAGAACCAAATAGCTACCTAATTTCAAACACATACGTAATGCACGTTTGGCGAAGCGGTTAAACGACGTAAGAATCTAGGCGTGGAATCTGTTGGTCTCGAGTTCAAATCTCACAAAAAACAGTTTCGACTTTTTTAACGATTTAGTATTGAATCGTAGTGCATAATGAATTTCTTCGAGAACATCACACTACGTAGTCGACGAAGACGATCGGATACAGAAATATTAACGTTCGACGAAGATAGTTCTAATGACTTGACAATAGAGGGCGCCACAAATAGCAGCGTACCAAATTTAATAGATGAAGAGAATGAAATAATAGATGACCTCAAACGTCAAATCAAAGAGTTAAATTCGCAACTGCAGACGGCGCACGAGGAAATAAATAACCTGTCCATTGAAAACACCGAACTAAAGAAAACAATGGAAAGTATGAACTCAAAACATAAAATAATCGAGAAGGCAACAAAAAGGTTGGCTAGCGAGATAAGAACGCCAACTAAAAAATCCACGCTGTTTACACCTAATAGAGGCACCATACGTAAACAACACAGACATAACTCAGAATTCGGGACGCCGGAGCTTTTTACCCCCACGCAAGCTTCCCCCCAAAAGAATGCGGATCAAATCCATAATCGACAGAAAATAAAGAAGACATCTCAATCAACTCAGCAGGAAGAGAGTAATAAATTGTGTATAATAAGTAGTAACAAAAATAACAAAATACTAGCGATAGCTGAAAACACTTTTCCCTCTCACCAAATCTGTCACTACCTTCTACCTAATAGTGGAATAAAAACATTGTTAAGTAGCATTCACTCAAAAGTAGCTGATTATACGATGAAGGATAATTGTATAATATTCATAGGTGAAAATGACTTTCGACAAACAAATAATTATTTTGAATTAATATTGACTATACGCGAATCGTTGTCGGATATAAAGCACACAAATATAATACTTTGCTTACCAACATATAAATATGATTATTATTCAACTATGTATAACTTCAGAGTAGAAATGTTTAGTGGTCTTCTTTACCAGGATATACAAAACCATAGTTATGCTGCATTATGTGATTCGAACTTAAACTTGTCGTGCGACTATACCATGTTTGAAAAACGTAGTGGTCGTATCAATAATTACGGAATCAGAACTATTTTCAATGATTTAAAGAGCTACGTTTATACTGACATGAACGAAAAATTATCAATGGAAGACCCTTTGCAATGCGGTACTCCTAATTCGTATTGTTCATGTAATAATGCTGATATTCCCGAACAACAGTTTTTTCGTATATGACAGCCTATGCATATTGCATCAAAACATAAATGGGCTTTTGGCAAGCCCCGAAACTCACCGGTGAGTGGGACCAAAAAAAAAAAAAATTAAAGAGAATGATAAAAAAAAAAAATCGGCTGTCAACCCGGGTTGTCCTCGGGGTTTAATTTGACAACCCGGATTTTGCCATGAGGCTTCACAGGTAACGGTTCATTTAGACACGCTTGCAACCGCTGGTAAGTGTGTTCATATTCTCTGTTTTACAGAGCACAATATGAAGAAGAGCGACGTTGACTTGTTGAACATTCCTAACTATACTCTGGCTGCATGCTTCGCTAGAACAAAGCGAAGTGGTGGTTCTTGTATACTAGTGAATAACTCCATTCGTTATAAAGAAATTGAACCAGTAAAAAGTGTAAACATTCCAAACGTGTTTGAATATTGCGCAATCGAGATAGCTGACCATAAAATTATAATACTATGTATTTATCGAGTTCCAAATACTAAAATTAATATTTTCTTTAATAATTTGACATACCTATTACAACAATTTTGCCATAAATATAATCAAAAAATAATAATATGCGGTGATTTTAATATTGATATTCTTCAGAAAAATAAAAATACTACGATATTTGAACGAATTTTAAAAGAGTTCCATCTTAATGTAGAAATAAAACAACCCACGCGTCCTAGGAGTGGTACGTGTTTGGACAACTTTCTTCACAATATACGTGGCTACAAGAGTGAATTACTAGAGTTAGGTGTCTCTGATCACACAGCGCAAACCATGAAATTTCCTGTACAACGAACTTGTGTCTTAAAATACTATTACGTGAATAAACGAGACTACAGTAAAGAAAATATTAGTCTATTTAGGAGGTGTATTGCTAGTCTAAGTTTCTCTGAGGTTTACGAAACGGATGATGCAAATGAAAGCTATGATAAATTTTTTGAACTATTTAAATTATTTTATGATCTATGCTTTCCTATTACCAAACGTAAAATTTCTACAGTTATAAGACCAAAATGAATAACTCGGGGAATAAAGTGCTGTAGTAAAAAGAGACGAGATTTATTATGGCAATACAGAATAAAACGAAATAATGATACAAAAGCGGCTTTCAAATCATTCTCAAAGAGATATAAAAAAGTGATCAAATTGACACAAAAGGCTCAAAACAGCTATTTTATAAGAACTAGCACTAACAAGTCTAAAGCAACTTGGAAGGTAATTAATTCTATGAAATCGAATATTCCTAAAATGACTATAAATGCAATTAATGTAAATGACAAATGTATAACGAATCCTAAAATGATAGCACAACATTTTAATGATTATTTTATAGACTCAGTTCAATCGAATGCCGATAATTTGCCAATAATTAATAATACTGAAAAGGACAGATCATTAGGATCATGTTAATCTATATTTATGCAACCAACTATACCAAAAGATATAATTACAATAATAAGCAATCTGAAGAACACAAATAGTACAGGATATGACGATATTGACACAAGGGTAATAAAATCAATAGCACCTGTTATAGCGCCCATACTAAGTGACATTATAAATAAAATTATCCAAAATGGTGTTTTTCCACAAAAGTTAAAGGTTTCCATTATCAAACCCTTACATAAAAAAGGTGACAAAACAAAATTCAGTAACTACAGACCGGTGGCGTTGATAAATATTTTCTCTAAAGTGGTTGAGAAAGTCATTTATAGCAGTGTTTATAACTACCTTGAAAAAAATAATATTTTTTGTAAGGAACAGATGGGATTTAGAAAAAATAGAACCATTAACATGGCCATTTATAATTTCCTTCAAAAAATACATCACAACATGGACAATAGACAAACAGTCGTGGCAATGTACATGGACATGACCAGGGCTTTTGACTATGTTAACCATAAAGTGCTACTAGCTAAGCTCTCTAAATTTGGCATCAGAGGTAACGTACTCAGTCTCATGCAATCCTACTTGGAGGATAGAAAACAAATTACCCAGATTAGCCAAGTGGATATTAACACAAAAAGTGAAGTAGTTTATTCTTCTGACTCTAGAGTACTCCAGTATGGTGTTCCGCAAGGTTCTATATTGGGGCCTTTGCTATTCATTTGTTACATAAATGACTTTCCCCAAGCAATTGCACTCCAGATGTCTTTATTTGCAGACGACAGCACAATTATATATAATAGTGGTAGTAATAAAGAAATAGAAAGTGACATTAACGCTAGTCTGGTTACTATTATTGACTGGTTAAAAGCTAATAATCTTCAAATTAATCTTACCAAAACTAAAATTATGAACTTTAAACTTATAAGACAAAAAATACAATCACAATTTCAAATCAATTATAAAGGAGATCCAATACTTGAATGTAATGTTACAAAATTTCTTGGCCTAAATATTGATAACGATATGTCTTGGAGGACGCAAATTGACGATGTGTGTGGGAAACTTAGAAAGTTTTCCTATGCTCTTTGGATGCTGGGTAAAATTGCAAACATGAGCGCACTCTTAGCAGCTTATCATGGTTACGTTGCGTCCACTTTGCGATATGGTCTGATATTTTGGGGCAATGCTGCTAAAGTTGAACAAGTACTTATAGCACAGAAAAAGTGCATTCGAGCTATATGCAAAATAAAAAGGACGGATTCGTGCAAGCCACATTTTCAAAACTTGAAAATATTGACAGTACCATCACTATATATCTATGAAGCCTGTATTTTTGTAAAAAACAACATGCATTTATATAGACCTGTAGAAAGTCAACGACGCTCAAATAAGTTGCACTTGCTATTCACAAACACAAAATTTCACCATAAAAGCATATATGCAATGGCTCCGAAACTATACAATAAATTACCAAATCGGATTTTAGTGGTTAACAACGTAAACAATTTTAAACGTCAGCTTTTTGAATTATTGAGTGAAAAAGCATATTACTCTGTCGATGAATACCTTAATGACAAATTTTGATATGTTATTAATGTACAATTTTATTTTATTCTGACAATTTTAGTTTTGATGACATTGTATTATTGAGATATTTGGTACGATTATAATTAATTTAATTTTGATAATTTTAGACTTTGCTGACATTGTATTTCTTTCATGACATTTTGTACTATTTCAATTACTTAATTTGACTTTGACAATAGCAATATTGCTGACATTGTACTTTCTTTTTCGTGCGATTTTGTACTATTTCATATAATTAACTTCATTTTTGATAATTTTCATATTTTGCTGACATTGTATTGTATGAGATTTTGTACTTTTATAATTAATTTAATTTTAAATATTGACATTAGCAACACTATTTTGTATGCCTTTTGGCGGAACATAGGATGAACTAAACATTTTTTTATAAAACATCATTGTACCCTGTGTTCACGAAATTAATAAATGAAATGAAATGAAACATCTCTTTGAGGCACGCGTGGAACACTACGCGCCGTCGACTCACGGGCCTGGTGCTGATCGGACGGCGAGCTACCCACTGCTCGCCGTCCGCAGGCCCGGGTCTACGGTGGCCGGAGATCGTCGCGCAACGTCCTACGCCCGGTACCTCTCCTGCGGTGGTAGCGGCCGGGGCCGTGAGGGCCACTCCTTTAAGTTTCCCTCGAGCGTTCCGCCTCCGTCTTCGCGAGCATTACTGCTTCGCAGAAGGCGGAGACTACCTCCCATTTCCTCTCGCTCCGAACCATGGCTTGAACCAGGGCCGGGCGCGAGAGGTTGCCACCATCACTTCTTGACGTTGCACTTCATGACGTTGAGCTGATGATGGAAACCATACCTTTCCTAGACAATTAGAAGTTGAATAAAGAAAATGATGCGAGGAACAAAAAATTATAAAATAATAAACTTTTTAATAAAAAATTAAACCAGCGTAAAAAAACTTTTATAGTTCTTTTTCGTCGGTTTATTTTTCTTGTTAAAAGTTATTTTTATAAGCCATTTAAAAAATATGTGACTCGTTTCGAACCCTTTGCGCGTGAGTCTGACTCGCACCTGACCAGTCTTTTTATTTTATTATTACAGATTAAGAACACTAAGCTTAGAAACACTCACTTCCGAAACCAATGTCGAAATTTCGGTTTAAATCTATTCCATGTTCGTTACGATTTTTTCTCCATTGCCGATCCTGGAACATAAGTATATAGCTGTTATTGTTAAAGAAGACACCACAGAAACTAACAATACAAAGCACATGGAATTAAATATCGAAGAGATAGAAGAATAGGAAAATCTTAATAATCTATATTATTCTTCAGCTGCCTTGTAGTATGAAACCGACCTAAAAATCTCAATAGTCTGAGCTTAGATCGGTGCCTGAGGTCTGCGCCCACTGAACCCACTTTGACTCGACCCGAAGAGTAATACCATGATATTTCTGTTGTGATTAGCGTAAAAACGTCGATGTACAGTCAGACAGAAAAGTGTCGATTTAAAACTTGCACCACAGAGTGTAAAATTTAAATTATGCTAAATAAATTAATAATTAAACGAGTGAGTACCAACTTATCCATTTTTTAATATAGCATAAGCTTTGCATTTCGTAGTAGAAATCACAGATTATTGTTAATTATAATTACAATCTTATAGCAAGTGACACGGTGGTATTAATTGAATCCGTCATACGTGATTATAATTATTGGGTTAACAAGTAGATACTAACTTCTAAATCTTTGATTATTTATTGTACACCAAACAACTAACATAATACACAGTGATTAAATTGTTAATGTACAAAAGCGAGCTTAACTCAATGTTGAGTTTTCTCCCAGCAAACCTTTGAGTGATAGAGAGAGATCACATTTGAGGGTAGGATCCAGTGTACAACATAAACTTACATAAATAAGTATCATCATTCTCCTGCCCTTATCCCAATTTATTTGGGGTCGGCGCAACATGTGAAAGGAAGTGCTCTTTAATTTTCTTCTTGAAGACCTCCAGTGAAGGGCTATCGCGTAGGGAGTGTGGGAGAGAGTTCCAGAGACGCACTGCAGTTACAGAAAAGGAGCCAATATAGCGGCTAGAAGTGTGACGCGGAGTACGAAGGAGAAGAGAATTGGCAGTGCGACAAGATTTGCCCCTCGGAACGAAGTACTCAAACCGTTTACGAAGATATTGAGGGCGAGTTTGGATTATACAAGATAGTATAGAGAAGAGATAGGATATGGGTATCTCGACGACGCCGAATCGGCAACCACCCCAATCTGGTCCGAAACTCCGACACATGGTCATGGTCGGTGGTATGGTCGGTATTTCATATAAAAAAGGTTTAAAGAGTTTATTATTATAAGAATAATATATAGGTTCACTTACAATGAGATACAAAGTAATTGCTTAAATCTAAATGAAATACATTTTACCTCAGGTACGTGCTGGTGAAGTTATACAAATAAATAGTAGGGAAGAAGTTGCTAACATTAATTGATAGGTATGCGGTATGACTACATCTTATGGATATGATTATTTAGTTTCATTTTGAATGAGTTAATGTTGTTACAATCTTTTACGTCATTTGGCAGGTCATTATACAGCTGTGCTCTTTCGAATAATATGGTTTTTTTACCATAGTTGGTACGAGCTTGTCTTCGTTGTAACTTATTTTTATTTCTTAGGTTGTGTGATATTGTTTTTTTGTGTAATTGTAAATTGGATTGTATGCTGTTTGTGGTGATTTTTTAAATTAGAATGCAGGTGCCGTATGTGTATAGTTGTGTGAGATTTAATAATTTAGTTTTTTCAAATAGTATTTTAGTTGGAGTAAGATAGTGATAATGGTTTAGGGTTTTAATAATTTTATTTTGGGTTCTTTGCAAAGGCATCAGGATAGTTTTCGCGGCAGATCCCCATATTTCGATAAGATATTCGAGATGTGATTTTACTAATGCGTTGTATATAACATTACTTATTTTCCTTGGAATACAATTTGCAATTCTATGTAGTGATGCTAGTAATGACATTAATTTTATTTTTACATGCTCGATTTGCAGTTTCCATTTGAGTTTGTCATCTACCCTCAGACCGAGGTATTTTTCGTGACTGGATCTTTTTATTATGTCATTGTTTATAGTAAGAGGCAAGAATTCTGGTACTGGTTTATTTTTTGCGGTAAAAATCATGTATGTTGTTTTCCAGGTATTTAGTGTAAGTAAATTAAATTGAAAAAAACCTTGATTGACTTATTACCAGAGGTCGGAATTAGGTAGAGTTATTTATGTACTTGCATCGAAATGTTGATATTAATATGGATCTACCCGGGATTGCAAATGGACAATCCCGTGTGGCCAACAATATTACAAATAAATAATAATATAGTTGTGTGAACTACAAGTGTGGCAATATCGCGCGTTTTTTGTTAACTTTGCAACTTTGGACATTCGATGTCGTTGATGTAAATTTGGCAACGTTGCGAGTGCAGTGGTTTAAATTGTGTAAAAGTAAATAGCTTTTTTGTTTAATAAATCACGGGATTTTTCTGCTTTTTAAATTAATCTCGGGATTTGAGATAGATCCACTTTATTCTTTCGAAATAATAAGTACATAAATAACTCTACCTAATTCCGACCTCTGCTTATTACCTAATGCTAAGGAGTACAAAACTACGTAGGAATAACACAATTAAAAGATTACAGTTTTCAGTACAAAATCAACAATTTCTTTCTTTATCAAATCGGCATGAAAAAACATACAAATAAATAATTAGTTTTTGAAATAATCGACAATCGAGCAGTTTCATTTAAGGATATAACTTTTTCTAGATATCTTTTTGTCAATATTTAAAGTGTTATCATTTTCAATACTTTTCTTCTTCCTTTGACTGATTGATGTGTCGCGATCGCGATGTAATCTAAAAAGAAGAACTAACTTAGTACATAACTTTACAGTCTGAAAAGAACAAGATATTGTATAAAATATTTTACCTTTGTTGGGCTCTATCATATTATTATGTAAAAATATCCATTTCAATAATTTGTTTCAGTGAAATCAAATTAGGATTTGTGCCCAAAAATTGCTGAAGACGCTGATTCCATGCCTCCATCAAGTTTGTTGTTCTGTGAAGCTCATTGTAATAGCACCATATTTGTATCATGGCAGGATTCTGTAGCCATTGTAAAATCGAAACAACCAAATAATCATTAAATTTAATAACATTTTCCTCAGGGTTACTAAAACAAAATAGGAAATACGTATCAAATAAGTTATTGTTAATTTATTTAAAATTAATATATTGTATCAAATATATACGATTTTATCTATAGATATTTATGTACTTGTCTACCATTAACGTCAACCAGCCATCTTCTATTACCTTCTACTGGCAAAAAAGCTAAACTCATACACTGCTTTACGTATTTAGTGGTTTCTTCATTAGCCAGCAGTCCTAAAGCTTGAGCTTTTCACAGAAAGCTTCTTTGGAAATGTGTAAAGCATCAAAAGAAAAAGATCCAATAATTCATTTTTTTTTTGGGTTTGGGCGGGAGAGCGTGTCAGACTCTTACTGACTGAAACCCACCCCTGTTCCTTCTTTGCCTGAGTGCCTAGGGGTGCGGTAACTCTGCTACGAATTTATCCGCGACCCCTTGGCATGCAGGCATCGGCCATGATGGGCACCGTCAGTGGTGGCTGATATCTCTTTGAGGCGCGCGTGGAATACTACGCGCCGTCGACTCACGGGCCTGATGTTGATCGGACGGCGTGCTACCCATTACTCGCCGTCCGCAGGCCCACGTCTACGGTGGCCGGAGATCGTCCTCCGACCTCCGACGCCCAGTGCATCTCCTGTGGCGGCTGCGGCTGGGGGTGTGAAAAGTTCCATTTTGATTGTATGTGTGACTGTTTCAGAATGTTATTGCAAATTAACATGAAATTTAGGGAAACTCCTCTTACGCGAGGTAGAGGCTATTTTTATAAAGATACATTTTTAAATGAAACCACTGACTACCGGGATAAATAAATTATGTATCATAACAAAATATTAAATATTCTATGTATGATTAGTTATTTAGAATTAAAACATCACTTTGCCTGACTGTACAAATGGCACTGCAATATCTGGTATTATTCTTCGGGTCGAGTCTAAGCGGGTCGAGTGGGCGTGGACCCGGTACCGGTAACTTACAATAACAAATTGCTTGGCACTCAAATCCCAGAATACGAGGAATCATAATCTCTTCAACATGTCAATTCGACAATCCATGCCGTATTCTTGATTTCAAGCAAACGATTTTTAAATAAGTACTGCAGTCCTACATCCAACTTAAAATACGAGAAAGTCATAAACGAGAAAACAGACAGAACATATGCATTGGGTTCCCAACTTTGAAATTGGCGTTTTTTTCTCACAAATAGTATTTTAACCTCGTCACTTCAATGAATTAAAATTTTCATCAATTGCTTGACATTCTATCGAATAATGACCGTCACAGACAACTGCCAATAGTAAAAAAACCTTATTACTTATAGTTATATACAAAAAAAAAATACCTTAAAAATCAGTCCTCTTTTTGTTAGCAGAAATGAAAACACTATTTGTTTTAACTTAGCCAAAACTAATTTTTGTTGCTCATTATTGCATAAAAGTTTTAAAACATTAGTTTTCATAGTTGTTAAATAAATTAATAAAATGCTAGTATGAAAAATGCAACTTCTTTAAAATTCTCCATACAAAACGCTGATTTCATAGGTGGATGGTGGGACCCAATATATGGACAAAATATTGACCATGAACATGGTCAGACAATGGCTTACATATGGACATAGTAAATTTTTTATCTTTCTAGCAGTCAAGGTTGCTGGAAAAAGCAAGTAGATTAGAATTTTAGGTACGGCCACCGTAGGTGCAAGATCTTTCGACCTATACTTACAACAGTATGGCTGTATTCATATCCATCAGGATTCAAAACAGGCACGAAGTACCATTCATAGGTTAATGCTATTTGCCTGAGTCGCTCATCTTTTGAAGTTGACGAGTGTATAATCTCGTGAATGAGATATGTCACGAAGGCAGGAGAAATCCACTCCCTGGCGTGAATGCCCCCTTCTATGAACACCTTAGACCTAAAGCGTAAGTATAATCACCCTACAACGTTCCGAAATTGGAAAGAGTATTCTCTAATGCAGTGGTTTTTAACCTTTTATTGTTATATAAGCAGAGGCCGGAATTAGGTAGAGTTATTTATGTACTTTCATCGAAATGTTGATAGTAATATGGATCTGCCCGGGATTTCTAATGGACAATCCCGTGTGGCCAACAATATTACAAATAAATAATAAAAAAAACCTCTATTGTTTTCTTTTGTGCTCACAAGCAATGTTGTGTGAATACAAATGTGGCAACATCGATGCTACAATGCGTGTGCGCATTGGAATTTTGTAACTTCGGACATGTAAATGATATTGTTGATGTAAATTTGCCAACGTCGCACGTGCAGTGGTTTAAATTGTGTAAAAGTAAATAGCTTTTTTTATTTAATAAATAACGGGATTTTTCTGCTCTTTTAAATTATTCTCGGGATTTGAGGCATATCCACTATATTTTTTCGCTGTATGAACTCAGTGTAAGTACATAAATAACTGTACCTAATTCCAACCTCTGGTTATAAGGGACCATTCGACATTTTTTTGATATTTTCATGGACCTCAAACTGCTTGAAGGTAGTATACCTTTTATTTTCGCGGGAAACCTTCAATAGGCACCCAGATTTTGGGGACAAACCGGGGACTGTGGGATTTTTACCTCATTATAACCACCCCGGTGATCACCATCAGCATGTAGAAAGGGTCCCATTACCTCCTCAAAGACCACTTCGGACATCCCCTCTGTGCAACGATTGTTAGGGCACATCCCAATGTAAAAAAAAACGCTTTAACAGTTGATACTTTACTTTTTCACAAAAAAATTACAGGTTTATTATTGTTAAAGTGATTTTTGTGACTCAAAGCCAAACGCATGTCGGCACGTCCAACCAATTTCGGTGCTTGTTTTTAGTTACCTGAAGCATCGGAAACCTGCTTGCATAGATAAATATATGAAAACAGAGCAAGGTCAGGTGTAGTAATTTCTCGAATCTTTAAGAAATTTTTATTATATTGTCTCTTAGCTCCAAAAATCTTTAAGATTAAATTGCATATCAATCACTTCTTTGACCCTTTTTTTTTGGGCGGGGTGGGAAATTATCCAATGACTTCTTCCGCTCTAGGGTGGAGCGGAAGGGCGTGTCAGACTCTTACTGACTAAAACCCACCCCTGTTCCTCCCTGCCCTGAATGCCCAGGGGCGAGGTAACTCTTTCGAATTTATCCTCAATCCCCGGGCAGGCATCGGCCATGATGGGCCCCGTCCTTTTTGCTGACAACTCTTTGAGGCACGCGGGGAACACTACGCGCCGTTGACTCTCGGGCCTGGTGCTGATCGGACGGCTAGTTACCCACTACTCGCCGTCTGCAGGCCGGGGTCTACGGTGGCCGGAGATCGTCTCGCGGCGCCGGAAGCCCCTGGCGTCTCCTGCGGCGGCTGCTGCTGAGGGCGTGAGGGCGACTCCGTTGTTGAGTCTCCCTCACCACTGCCACCTCCCTCTTCGCGAGCATTACTGCTTCGCAGAAGGAGGAGACGGCTTCCCATTCCCTCTCGCTCCCTACCATGGTCTGAACCAGGGCAGGACGCGAGAGGTCGCTGCCGCCTATCGCATCCACGAGGACACGTTGGTGCTCTGCCTAAGCGGGGCAAACCTCCACCGTATGCTCCACCGTGTCCTCTGGGCGATCCTCGCAGTGGAAACACCCGGGGGTCTCCTCCCGCCCGATCCGAAACCGGAACCTCCCGAAACAGCCGTGTCCGGTGAGGACCTGCGTCAGGCGGAAGGTGAGGACGCCGTGGCGCCTCTCCAGCCACACCTCAAAGAGGGACTTCTTTGACCCTTGCAGTTCAATTTATTCAGTTAAGCGAATAAAAAACTTTTTTACAAAAAATACAATTGACTTCTAAAAATTGCAAAATAACTTTAATTTCGGAAGTCGGTGTTTGTATTTTCTTGTTTCTTCGTTATTTGACACCGACTTCCGAAATTAAAGTTATTTTGCAATTTTTAGAAATCGTTTGTATTTTTTGAGAAAAAGTTTTTTATTTTTCACTTTTAAGTTACCCCAGAAGTAAAACTAAATATTAAAGTTATGCTCGAATGGATAACCCTAATAACATGGAAATTAAATATTTGGAGACAACCAAAACGTCATCTGTGTATACATATTTTTTGTTTATCTTGATTTTTTTCAAAAAGTGCAGAATCAATTTCGATAAAATTTATATGGGACTACCTCTGAAGTACAGCCTACCAAAAAAAAAAAAACATACACACGAATTGAAAACCTCCTCTTTGTTGAAGTCGGTTAAAAACACGGTTTACGGGATGGCTTCGTGGACCACTTCGGGTGCTTCCAGAGACCACCAGTGGTCCACGGACCACAGGTTAAGAACCAATGCTCTAAAGGTTTGGTCATAATGAAAGCAAGGCGACTAACAATAAATGGTATTTACAAGGCAGACGTAAGTAGAAACGATGGGAGACGCCTTAGAAAGACATACATAAACTATATTGATGTTGTTCTTCAGGAAGGCCAGGTAGGTAGTACTCAAAACCAAATACCCGACCCTATGACAAGATGTATGAACGTAAATTAAGAGGGAACAGGGCTTACGAGGAATTTGAAAAATAGGTATGTGAAAAAACTATTGCCGTCGTGCTGCTTCAAGCCTGCCCCCCCTTTTTTTTTGTGTGTGAAATCATCCAATGACATCTCCCGCTCTGGGTGGAGCGAGAGGGCGTGTCAGAGTCTTACTTACTAACACCCACCCCTGTTCTTTCCCTGCCTGAGTGCTTCTGTTACGAATAAGGGAGCGGTAACTCTGTTACGAATTTATCCGCTATCCCAAGGCTTATGCCTTAGAATGCGATAGGGACAGCTGTAGCTCAGACTGTTTTTATCACTTTTTTTTTTGATGGGATTCATGTTTCTTATTCCCCTTTTTTCTCCTCGAAATCTGAGCCGATTCAATTATTTTTGCCGCAAAAGTTTTAAGAATGAGTATGTTATTTCTATTAAATGTTTTCTGTTAAAAACTCTTCGAATTTGTCTGGTAGTCTTTTTGTCACGGCGGTAAGAATGGGCCATTTTTCGTAATTTTCTGAGGGTCATATTTTCTTTACTTATTAGTTGCTGAAAAAAAGGAAATGACAGGGACGTGTCTACAGCATCCCTTGACTATATGAAAAAAAAATAAAGCTTTAGAGGCATTATTCAGGAAGAAAAAAGGGGAATACGTTTGTATGGAGAATCGCAGCCCCTGTTCCCTCTTAAGTTCACGGAGTATATAAGGATCGTAGCAGGTGGGTTCTTTAGCACTACCTACCCACCTGTGGGAGAAAACGTGAGTTCATGTATGTAACGATCCCACTGCTGGGACAACCCACAGAGAAGAGGCTTGTGTAGCCTCTTCTCTGTGGGCTGTAAACTGTAAACTACCACGCGGCTACACTTTTAGGCCTCGTACACTTTCGTAGACATGTCTTCAAATTTATCTTTCGACATGACAGTTTCTCCGTTCACTTACCTATTTTTAGAACCTTTCAAAAAAATTCTAACAGCCATGATTTCTCTATTCTCTACCGTCTTCCCGATGCTTTGAACTGAAATTTCTATAGGGTTGGCCTTTGCTAAGTCCAAAAGCCATTGGTATATGTCATCCAATCGGAAAAAGTTGTTCCAATCGAAGGTGTCCATGTTTCTCCTGATGTAAGTTTTCACTGTTTGCATGTCGAAGGCTCTGGAAAATGTTAGGGAGACTGTATTATTTTGCTGTTCTTTAAGTCAAGAGTGAATAGATTACTTCTCGTCTAGTCGAGCGTGCTCTAACGTCGACCATATCATCGCGCACAATCAGGTGGTCAAACGCAAGTTCAATAACAAAAAAAAGAAAATTGGAGCAGGAAGTTCACCTGATGGTAAGTCACAACCACCTAAGGACATCTGAAATTCCAAGGTGTTTCAGTTCTACGTCAAAGTAAAATTACCTCATGTTTAAAGTAAAGGTACTCGTATATAATTATATTCGATTGTTATGGTCACTTTATCTACGGACCGACCACAGCAAGCGTTGCTTAGGCTGACTGTGTATTAGAGTGGATAGGAGACGACCGAAGCGGAGTTATGCCAATATTAACTAACCAATGGAATCGCATAAAATCTCCGCTCTGATTCAGTGGACAGGTAATTGCAAACTAGTTTAAAACTGGGCAGCGGAGCGGGGAAATGTAACGTGGAAGCGGCAAAAACCGGCCTTGGGGTATTGCCGCAAATGTCTGTTGTCCGCAAAATTTCACTTATAACTGAACTGATCTACTGCCGTCGCGTCGGCCGCTCAATTACTCGTTGCATGAAATCGGCTTAGCTCCGCACAGTCCGCTACTTCACTCTGCACTTCCTCGCTCCGCATCAATGGACAGACGCAGTCCGCAACTCCACTCCGCATTACTCCCTCACTCCGCTCCGCTGCCTCACTCCGAGTTGTTGTATAGGCAACCTAAGGGTGCGTATTCACTGAAGCGAAGCTGGGCGGAGCGGAACGGAGCTGGGCGGAGCGGAGCGGACACGTGCAGGAATCGTCCAATCACAGACGAGACGATTGATGCAATGAGGATTTCAACCATTGGAAAACGCGCCCTTAACATTGTAGATCGAACCATGCGGCTGTTATAATTAAGCCATGAGCCTTCTCCGATTAAATCGATGGAACCAGCTTGATGCAATTGAGGCAATTGAAAGGCGCGCCAAGAGGATCATCGGCAATGACAAGCCCGAGCTTATCATTGCCGATGATCCTTTTGACGCAAGACTTTGGAGTTTTGACTCAACGATCGTTGAGTCAAAGCTCCAAAGTCTTGGGTATCGACGCGGTTTTCTATCGCTTACATTTTGGGGAGTGTGCGTCGAAATTAGATAGTCGAATTCCGTCAAGCCCGTTCCATCATCGGACCACTAGACGTACGGTGGTGCGCCACCGGTTCTGGGAACACAATCATTGTGCGTACAGCTAAAGAGTGCAATTCCCTGCCGGATTCTGTGTTTCCTGATAGCTACAACCTGGGAGTCTTTAAGTCGAGAGTGAATAGGATACTTCTAGGCAAGCGTGCTCCATCTTCGACCACATCATCGCTTACTATCAGGTGAAATAGTGGTCAAACGTGAACCTATAATTGATAAAAAAGGAACTTACCGCATTACCAAAGTGTCTAGACAGTTTTTTTTTTTTTGGGGAGGGAAATCACCCAATGACATCTCCCGCTCTGGGTGGAGCGGGAGGGCGTGTCAGACTCTTACTGACTAAACCCACCCCTGTTCCTTCCCTACCTGAGTGCCCAGGAGAGCGGTAAGTCTGTAACGAATTTATCCACAACCCCTGGGCAGGCATCAGCCATGTCGGGCCCCGTCATGGTTTGCTGACAACTCTTTGAGGCGCGCGTGGAACACTATACGCCGTCGACTCTAGGGCCTGGTGCTGATCGGACGGCGAGCTACCCACTATTCGCCGTCCACAGACCCGGGTAAATATTTAGTGCCTAAGGGCAATATTTTCCAGAAACATTTAATACGGTATCTTGAATTTCAATCATATAAAATTTATTTTTATCATAATTATTATCGTGAATCTACCATAATCGCGATGCAGACAGAATTCTCGATTAGATAAAAAATGCGTATTAATTACTAATACGTTTCATTATTGAATTTTAAATACCTACCTATCCTAGATTCTAATCTTAATAATATTATAAATGCGAAAGTTAGGATGGATGTTTATTACTCAATCACGCCAGAATGGTTGAATGGATCTGGAAGAAATTGATGAATGTTATAGAGATAGATTATAGTCTGGAATAGGCTATAATTTATAGAGGACAAAACTAATTCCACGCGGGCGAAACCGCAGGCAGAAGCTATTAATTGATAATACAGATTTCCCCCTAAAAACGCAGAGCAAATTGGCAACAAGTACAATCTCTAAATTTAGGAGCTATTTAACTGCCAATGACCTTGAGTGGTTAGCTTGCGTGAGTTCTGTACTGGGCTCACCACTCAGTAATAAGACTCACCCATCAAGGAGCGTTGTCCGAAATTAGAGGAATTATTAATTTATTATACATAAATCAACAGGTTTTTTACTAAAACACGAATATTAAAATATAAATAATATGTTCTTTTAAAATGATGAAGTTTTCATAAAAATACGCTTAACAGTTTTTACGTGGTTCTCAATTTTTTATTCGCGCTAGACATAACTTTACAAATGAATTACACGTATGTCTATGTTTTAAAAAAATTATTTCAAATATTCACGGATTAAATTACGACGGAATTATTAAATTACGCCATACGAGTACCTATACATTTTTTGAGGTTTAAGTTTGTCATAACTTGTTTTGTATTTATAAATAATGGCAAAAGAGTTGTTTTCTGATAGTTATCAGCTGGTAGTTTTAAAGACTTAGAGACAAGCATACCATCGTGGAATACATCATCACTCAACTCATCATCAGCTGTTAGGAGCAACAACGTACTCAAAAATACCAAAAACCCAAAAACAGACCTCTCAACAAAGCCATTCCTTATGTATCCCTTCATTACCAGGTTTTTTTTTTAACATGGCTCAAATTTAAACTTGGATTTATTGATTCAGTTTTTACCCAAAAATAAAGAACACATAAAAAGATGAGGCTTACTTCTGTACATCTTCAAGGAGCGTCGTCACATACAATCCCAACTTCTCAGCTTCGGCCAGGAAGATTGGCTTAGCCTCAGGGCCAATCACAAAATCCACGGGCTTGTACATAAACCCTGGCTCTCTCCAGAAGTTAACATCCTTCAATTTACTCAGATTCATATAATATTCCATATGATCTTCCTCTACTGGTATCCCTCTATACAAAGTATAGTTATAATACTTCTTACAAACACAAAAATTTATACAAAACATTAACAAGGAAAAAAATATTATATATGTCTGCATTTTTGTTGATTTCATTTATTAATTTCTAAATCTGTACATTTTTTAAATGTTTTGCCGCAACCCTTGAGATTTCACATTTTCACTTATATAACTTGACATTTTACGTCATGTCAGGTATAAGCGACAGCAATGCGGTTAAAAGTATTCACAAAAGAGGATGCACCTATTCCCAACCACTGATACTCCTGAAAGCCAGAATGAACAATGCCAATCACCAGAAAAACGAAGAAGAAGAAATAAAGTTGAAGAGTCACTGCTTAGCCGGGCCTGCGGACGGTGAGTAATGGGTAGCTCGCCGTCCCATCAGCACCATGCCCAAGAGTCGACGGCTCGTAGTGTTCCTCGCGCGCCTCAAAGAGTTGTCAGCATTCATGACGGGGCCCGTCATGGCCGATGCCTGCCTATGGGTTGTGGATAAATTCAAAACAGAGATACCACGCTCCTGGGCAGTCAGGGCAGGGAAGGAACAGGGGTGGGTTTTAGTCAGTAAGAGTTTGACACGCCCTCCCGCTCCACCCTAGAGCGGAAGATGTCATTGGATGATTTCCCACCACAAAAAAAATAAAAAAGGAGTCCCAACTTTGTATGCTGTTGTATCTGGATAAAAAGTAGTAGTATTAGCCGGCCTTTTGTAGGACAACCATCAACAAAGCTTCTGGGGTAGAGAATTCTATCACAACCTCAGACCGAAACGTGGTCGCTTACAATGGGCCTCATCAGAAGGCTTAAACTCACCCAAAAGGCAATGGAGAGGGCTATGCTCGGAGTTTCTTTGCGTGATTGAATCAGGAATGATGATATCTGCAAGAGAACCAAGGTTACCGACATAGCCCGAAGAAATATCAAACTGAAGTGGCAGTGGGCTGGGCACTTTGCTCACAGAATGGACGGTCGGTGGGGCCGAATGGTTCTGGAGTGCGACCGCGTACCGGAAGACGCAGCGTTGGAAAGCCTCCAACAAGGTGGACCGATGACCTGGTGAAGGTCGTATAGCCGGATAGCCGATGGATGCGAGACGCACAGAACCGGTCGTTGAGGCGATACTTGGGGGAGGCCTATGTCCAGCAGTGGACGTCTTTCGGCTGAAATGATGATGATGATGACTCAGTACCCATGTTGCCATCACGCTGGTCCCAGCCTGGACTGCCGTAGTTATGTTCTACGTAAAACACCTATAGTCACTCCCTTAGAATCTGCTGGATACGAAAAGATTTGGACTAATTGGTGAGACGACACTAGCCCTGAAGGACTCGTCCTTTTTTAGGGTTCCGAATCCGGAGGGTCCAAATGAAGCCTATTGTTGTCACTCACGTGTCCATCTGTCCGTCTGTCTGTCTGTCCGTCAGTCGTGTTTGCGTGGATGTGACGCATTTTTTCCCCCAGTTTTTCTTTTTCTTTTTGTGTTTCTCTGTTTTTTGCGTCATGTTTACCGTAAATAAACGTATTTTTCTTTCTTTCTTTTTCTTTCAAAATTTTGTTACAAATAATTTTTAACTTTCTATTGAACTATTTTTTTTTTTGGGGTTGGTAAATCATCCAATGACTTCTCCCGCTCTTGGGTGGAGCGGAAGGAGAATTTATTTAAGGAGATTTTATCCTCAACCCCCGGGCATCCCATTGACTTATGAACTTGAAATTTGGTGATAATGTTTATTATTTCGTATACTTTACTAACAAATACCGAAACGCACTTGGCAAGTTTTTGAAGTGAAACTTCTTTAGAATCGTTGTGATTTCAAACCGGATGCAACGGAAAAAACGACAGGTAAGAGATACAAATACAAAAGAGCGAGAGAGCAGATGACGGCGAGAGGAGAGGGCGCGCGCGACGCGGGGCCTGGGGTCCCGTCACTTCGCTACCGATCATCAACTTTTGACAACTATTGCTGACCTTTGGCCACCTTTTGACAATCTTTGCCCACCTTTAACCACCTTTGACCACCGATTGCTCACCTTTCACTCACCTTTGACCACCTATTGCTCACCTTTGACCACCAATTGCAAACCTTTGACCAACTTTTGCTCACCTTTGGCCACTTTTTTGACCATCTTTGCCCATCTCTACCCACCTTTGACCACCTTTAACCACCGATAGCTCACCTTTGATCACCTATTGCTCACCTTTGACCACCAATTGCAAACCTTTGACTAACTTTTGCTCAACTTTGGCCACCTTTTTGCTCACCTTTGGCCAAATTTTCACCATCTTTGCCCACATTTGCCCATCTTTGCTCACCTTTGACCACCTTTGACCACCTATTGCTCGTTTGTGACCACCAAATGCAAACCTTTGACCAACTTTTGCTCACCTTTGGCCACCTTTTTGCTCACCTTTGGCCACCTTTTGACCATCTTTGCCCATCCTTGCCCACATATGAAGTTTTACTTCTATCGTGTGTGAATCGCACACACACCTTTTTTTTTTTTTGGCCTGCAGTCTCATCTTTTTGCAAAAATGACGAGTCGCCTTCCAACAACCAAAGGAAGTGAGATCACACCTTATCGAGTTCAAACATGCGGCAGGACACTAACTATTCGGGAGGTTCCTGTTTCGGATCAGGCGGGAGGTGACGCCCGGATGTTTCCATTGCACGGATCGCCCAGAGGACACGGTGGAGCATAGGGTGGAGGTTTGCCACGCTTGGGCAGAGCACCGCCGTGTCCTCGTGGATGCGATAGGCAGCAGCGACCTCTCGCGCCCTGCCCTGGTTCAGGCCATGGTATGGAGCGAGAGGGAATGGGAAGCCGTCTCCTCCTTCTGCGAAGCAGTAATGCTTGCGAAGGCGGAGGCGGGACGCGTGAGAGAGCACCAACAACGGAGTCACCCTCACGCCCTCAGCAGCAGCCGCCTCAGGAGACGCCGGGGACTTCCGGCGCCGTGAGACGATCTCCGGCCACCGTAGACCCGGGCCTGCGGACGGCGAGTAATGGGTAGCTCGCCGTCCGATCAGCGCCAGGCCCGAGAGTCGACGGCGCGTAGTGTTCCACGCGCGCCTCAAAGAGTTGTCAGCAAGAGACGGGGCCCGTCATGGCCGATGCCTGCCCGGGGGTTGAGGATAAATTCGAAACAGAGTTACCTCGCCCCTGGGCACTCAAAGGCAGGAAGGAACAGGGGTGGGTTTTAGTCAGTAAGAGTCTGACACGCCCTCCCGCTCCGCCCAGAGCGGGAGAAGTCATGGGATGATTTCCCACCCCACAAAAAAAAAAGAAAAAAAAAAAAGGACACTAACTAGACCCTCCAGTACACGTCTATACGAGTACTGAATTTAGTTAGGCAGTAGACCCTCCAGACCAGAGGTGTGTTACAAACCTAGGTATCTGTCATACGTAATTACAAAGAGCGTTGGATCCTATGTAATAGGGTCTATGTGGGAAATCATCCAATGACTTCTCCCGCTATGGGTGGAGCGGAAGGGCGTGTCAGACTCTTACAAAGTAAATCCACACCCCTGTTCCTTCCCTGCCTGAGTGCCCAGGGGTGCGGTAACTCATTTTCAGAATGTATCCGCTACCCCTAGGCATGCAGGCACCGACCACGATGGGCCCCGTCAGTGGTAGCTGACAATCATCTCTTTGAGGCGCGCGTGGAAAACTACGCGCCGTCGACTCACAGGCTTGGTGCTGACTGGACGGCGAGCTACCCACTGCTCGCCGTCCGCAGGCCCAGGTCTACGGTGGCCGGAGATCGTCTCGCGACGTCCTACGCCCAGTACCTCTCCTGCGGTGGTAGCGGCCTGGGCCATGAGGGGCACTCCGTTGAGCTTCCCTCACGCGTCCCGCATCCGCCTTCGCGAGCATTACTGCTTCGCAGAAGGCGGACACTGCCTCCCATTCCCTCTCGCTTCGTACCATGGCCTGAACCAGGACCAGGCGCGAGAGGTCGCCGCCACCTATCGCATTCACGAGGACACGGCGGTGCTCCGCCCAAGCGGGGCAGACCTCCACCTTATGCTCCACCGTGTTACTTTCGCCCCTGAATGCAGTTTAAAAAACGCGTGAAACGCGCTTCCACGTTCTGTTGTGCGTGGGACCCGCGTGCCCTTATCGTTTTGTCACTGAAGTTTTCTCTGTCAACCTCCTATACTAATAAAACTGTATAGTACCACAGAATAAAAAATAGTACTAAGGTACAGAAGTTGCACTCGTTCGATCTTGAAGAAAGCCGCTTTTATAATAGCCTACAAAATTACTGCCCCCAGTCGCGCAAGCTGAATTGCACTTAATCGCAGCGCATGACAGTTGTTTTTACTTTGTGTTCTGTCTTGTCTTAGCGTAACTACGCCGCTTGACCGAGTACTATATAGGGCTGTCCGGAACGAAAACTAAAATACGCTACATATAGTCCAAGATCCCAAAGCAATCGGACATAACTTATTTTCACACGGATGAAACCTGAAGTTTTCAGTAGCGTCTCGTGTGCCTTGAATACCTACGCGCTTTGTGGAACTTGCCAAGTGACACCTGGGCAGGTACCAGGTGAGAAAGGTAACTAAAAATAAGAATTATTTAACTTAAATTCACATGGCTGATTTTTGTATAATATGTCATGTAGAATATTATTTTAAAGTAATATCATAAGTGTCAGACACTTTTGATGGACCAGAGCTTTTGTCAGACGCTTTTAAGCTACCCAAAAAATAAATGAACTTTACTTATTTTTACATGTCTGATTTTTTAATATGTTATTGAAGTATTTATTTAAAAGTTCTATTCAATCAGTCAGACAAATTAGAGTGACCAAACATCCCCTAAGACAAAAATTATTCAGCCAGAAGTATGAGGGCGAGAGCACTATGCATGCGCTTCAGAGTGAGTGAGACGTCCATAATAACTCGGTTCCCCTTCTTAAACTCACCATACAAGTCATCCGGTAAAACTACATCTTTGAATTTGAGGTTATGGATTAATCGCTGTTTTAAAATGTTTTTGCACTTTTTTTATTTTTTGGGAAGTTTAAAAGCGTCTGAAAAAAGCTCTTGTCCATCAAAAGTGTCTGACACTTATTATATTACTTTAAAATAATATTCTACATGACATATATAAAAATCAGCCAGTTAAATAATTCTTATTTTTAGTTACCTTTCTCACCTGGTACCTGCCCAGGTGTCACTCGGCAAGTTCCACAAAGCGCGTAGGTATTCAAGGCACACGAGACGCTACTGAAAACTTCAGGTTTCATCCGTGTGAAAATAAGTTATGTCTGATTGCTCTGGGATCTTACTCTATAAGTTGATTAGTGTATTTATAAAAGAGCGAGACCATAGAGTTACCATACCATAGACCACAGAGTAGTTGTTCTTCTGAACACTGCTTTTGCTTTTTGATTTTTGCTTTTCGCTTTTCGCTTTTTGATTTTTGCTTTTCTTGCTTTTGTTTTTGGTCTAGTAGTTTGGTTTTTGGTTCTATTGTTTTTTTTTGGGATGGTTTTTTTTGGTGGTTCTTGCGTCGTTCTGAAGAGGGAAAAGCAAAAAGCAAAAAGCAAAAAGCAAAAAGCAAAAAGCAAAAAGCAAAAAGCAAAAAGCAAAAAGCAAAAAGCAAAAAGCAAAAAGCAAAAAGCAAAAAGCAAAAAGCAAAAAGCAAAAAGCAAGAAGCAAAAAGCAAGAAGCAAAAAGCAAGAAGCAAAAAGCAAAAAGCAAAAAGCAAAAAGCAAAAAGCAAAAAGCAAAAAGCAAAAAGCAAAAAGCAAAAAGCAAAAAGCAAAAAGCAAAAAGCAAAAAGCAAAAAGCAAAAAGCAAAAAGCAAAAAGCAAAAAGCCAACAAGCAAAAAGCCAAAAAGCCAAAAAGCAAAAAAGCAAAAAGCCAAAAAGCAAAAAAGCAAAAAAGCCAAAAAGCCAAAAAGCAAATAAGCCAAAATAACAAAAAAAACTGCACTTTTTCAATATTTCTTCGGAGAATAATATAAGTTTATCATGAGAGTTTTTACAAAATTTACTTTCAATTTCTCTTCTTCCATGATTATCACTATTACAAACAACCTAATAAAACACTCACAAATAACCTGATGTAAACAACAAAAACATGTGCTCTCGCAGGCTCGAACTATACTGTATACTATAAGTTATATTACACACAATCAGCACATACACAGTAGATTGAAACAGATGGTGAGTTTAAGAAGGGGAACCGAGTTATTATGGACGTCTCACTCACTCTGAAGCGCATGCATAGTGCTCTCGCCCTCATACTTCTGGCTGAATAATTTTTGTCTTAGGGGATGTTTGGTCACTCTAATTCGTCTGACTGATTGAATATAACTTTTAAATAAATACTTCAATAACATATTAAATAATCAGACGTAAAAATAAGTAAAGTTCATTTATTTTTTGGGAAGCTTAAAAGCGTCTGAAAAAAGCTCTTGTCCATCAAAAGTGTCTGACACTTATGATATTACTTTAAAATAATATTCTACATGACATAATTATATAAAAATCAGCCATGTGAATTTAAGTTAAATAATTCTTATTTTTAGTTACCTTTCTCACCTGGTACCTGCACAGGTGTCACTCGGCAAGTTCCACAAAGCGCGTAGGTATTCAAGGCACACGAGACGCTACTGAAAACTTCAGGTTTCATCCGTGTGAAAATAAGTTATGTCTGATTGCTCTGGGATCTTACTCTAATACCTTTTACTTCTTACAATGTATTTATGAGTAGTCTATCTAGAGTTGTTTCACTTTAATGTAATGTCTTATATTTAAGCCGCCCAACTTATAAAATATACTTTGAAAATTTCGTACAAAATACTCTTTAGAAAAATGTTATTTATTTAAAATTTAAAAAATAAAAAAACTTTTTATCGTTTTTAAATTTCGATTAATATGTTCATAGTAATAAACATAGAGCAGCCTTCTAAGTTCGCATGTTATAACGGGTGACTAGGGAACCCCACACTGCACGTGGCTCGACACACACGTGGCCGGTTCTTTTTATAGGATGGGAAAGCATCAAATAACTTCATGGGCGTGTCAGACTCTTACTGACTAAACCCCACCCGTGTTCCTTCAGCCTGTTCCAGGGCCGCGGTGACTCCTTCAACTCCTTTTTTTTTTTGGCGGTGGAATATCATCCTATTACCTCTCCCGCTCTGGGTGGAGCGGGAGGGCGTGTCAGACTCTTACTGACTAAAGCCCACCCCTGTACCTTCCTTGCCTGAGTGCCCAGGGGAGTGGTAACTCTGTTACGAATTTATCCGCTTGGCATGCAGGCACTGTCCATTATGGGCCCCGTCAGTGGTGGCTGACATATTTTCTTTGAGGCGCGCGTGGGACACTACGCGCCGTCGACTCACGGGCCTAGTGCTGATCGGACGGCGAGCTACACGCCCGCCACCCTGGCAGGAAGATGGACCCAAAGACTAGTAATGGCCGCGGGAGTCCACTGGCTGCGAGAAGCACAAGGCCGGTCGATGTGGAGACGCTCTGTAGAGACATTTGTTCAGCTGTGAACGTCTTACGGCCTTAACAATGAAGATGAAGATTTATCGTTGTAAAAGAGCGAATAACTAGCTTTGTTTTGAAAAGTATTATCCGTATTCATCACCCATGTCAGAGAGATATTAGTAAATTTTTACTGATAACGTCAGGCCAGTACTCAAAAAAAAAGTAAATGAAAAAAAACAATTTACTTATACAAAACAAAACAATTTCAAACATTATTTTTAAAAGTAAAATAATATAAACGGTACAATATATAATTCTGCCCGCAAGTCTTGGGCTTTACTTGTAGCAAAAAGGTTCAGTTTGACCCGTTTTGGCTTGGCAGTCATCACTGTTGTAAGACCGACAATGGTTTCCTCACATGTGGGCAGAATCTGGGCAGGTGGAAGAGCGTGGCCATAATTCCCAGTATCCCGAAGGAGGAACGAGAAAACATATCTGGAAACAGAAATAATGTGCTGTTAATTACGAGTAGATGTAGTAAAGGATCCATTCTCTCAGTTGTCGCCCGCCTGTGAGACTGATTTATAAGTGTGTACTTGGAGATTCTGTCCCGTTCTACTATGTTCCGTACCCCTATGACCCGCCAGCCTTCATAGCAATAGTGTACAGATATCTATAGATATCTATCAAGGTCAAGGTCAAGGTCAAGAGCGGGCTCATCAGGGATAAGAAAAAAATGAGAAACTAATTTTATTGAGATATTAAACTTGCTTCAGAATTTTGGTTGTTTCTACAAGGTGGCACAAAATTAATCACCCTATCGGAAGATGCTATTATTTTTGCAAATAGCGTCGTAGTTCAATCATTTTTGACATATTTATACTAGACAGCTGCAGAATACAAACAGACAAGCAATGAAGCGGTATACTCCGCAAGAGCGTAATTGTGTAAATTTTTTTTTTGTCAATATACAGGGTGTAACGGAAAGGTGTGGTCATATTTTAGGAGCCGGTTCTGCCCATGGAAATGAACAACTTTCTCTAAGAAAAAATGGAAAATTCCCAAAAAAAAATTGAACTTTCCATACAAAGTTATCATCAGCTGATCAATATTTGTATGGGAGGTAAAAAATTTTTTTTAGAATTTCCGCGGATTTTCTTGAAGAAAGTTGTGCATATCGATGGGCAGTTCCTAAAATATGACCACACCTTTCCGTTACACCCTGTATACGGCAGGTGGTGTGGCGCACCGTGATTTTTTTTTTTAATCCTTTACTTCTTTCTTTGGGGCTACTTGAAGTCGGGGGTTTATGCTAACAAACCACAGAGAATTGCAGCCCTTAAGGAGAATATTCGACAGTAATGCGAACAATTTACACCGGAAATCTTGCGGAAAGTCATGGAAAATGCGATAAAACGGGAACAAAATGTGTATCAACACGGGTGGCAGCCACTTGACGAATATCATCTTTTCCACTTAACAGAAAATATGTAAAGGTCCAAATAAAGATTTCCGTCAATGAAATTTTTTTTTTAATCTCTGATGGCCGCCATTCGTCAAACGTACCATCCTTCAAGCCCCGCCCGCATACGACAAACCGGATTCAAATGTCAGTTTGACATTTTTTCTCAGTTATGACAGCATAATATTTTGTGTCGGAGGGCACCTGAGACGACCAATAATGTCTATGGCCAAGCGTGTAAATGTTGCCACAGCATAAAATACATTGCGTGTTGGTAGTAATAGAGGTAGTAAACGAGTGAATCGCAAAACTCACTGGTGAGTTTCAGTGCTCAACGTGTTTTCGATCAATGAAACTCACCAGTGAGTTTCCAGGCTTTACAGGTACACTTAGTAAAAAAGTTAGGTATTCAATAATAAAATTGGATGATTAGTTTTGCACCACCTTGTACAACCCATTGTGGCCAGCAATGGGTAAAAGTCATTCCTATTCTTTCCTTTTGCACCGTTTCGGACCAGCCATCATAGTACTCAACAAAGTCATCTCGTCTCCTCTTTTTTGGCCAGCCTCAAAAGAATCTCATCTAGGTATATACAAAAAAAAAAACTCTCTATTTCCTTGGTCACGGCATCACGCGTGAACGGTTGGACCAATGTCGGGAGAAGGCTATTTGTTGTAAAATTAAGAAAATTGCGTAAAAATTAGAAAATTTCAGAAAACAACGAATATTTAAACTTCTCGCAGGACAACGTCTGACGGGTCAACTAGTTGAAAATAAACATCGATGAGCTATTAAGTGTTCCAATTGTGAACGTGTTAAACAATAGCTGCAGTAACGACACTGATCTTTTCAATATATTTTATTTTATTTTTTTATCGTTGATAGGCACGCGTTTGACCACCATCTCACCTGATGGTAAGCGATGATGTGGTCAAAGATGGAACACGCTTGCCTAGAAGTAACCTATTCACTCTTGACTTAAAGACTCCCAGGTTGTAGCTATCAGGAAACACAGACTCCGGTAGGGAATTAGCATAGCTGTACGCACAATGAATGTTTTCTCGAAACGCTTTGTGCGTATGGATGGGATGTCCACCATGAACCGGTAGCACTTCGCCGTACGTCTTGTGGTCCGTTGATGAAACGAGCTTGGCGGAATCAAATTATGCAATTCCGTCGCACACTCCCCAAAATGTAACCGATAGAAAACCGACAGGCTAGCAACTCGGCGTCTATGTTCTAGACTTTGGAGTTTCGACTCAACGAGCCTGTCATTGCCGATGATCCTTTTGGCTCTTTTCTCAATTGACTCAATGGCATCAAGCTGGTATCTGGCAGATCCGTCGCAAAGATGAGAACAGTACTCCATACACGATCGGACTTGTGCTTGATACAGTTGGAGCAGCTGTTCCGGCGTAAAGTACCGTCTCATCTTTGCGAGGATCCCCAACTTTTTGGCAGCCACTTGAGCCTTTGCCTCTATGAAGGGACCGCGATATATTCGAAGTGATCTAAAAATATTCACATTAACTTATGACAGCAGAATTGTTTGAATAACCACTTTTTAAATGAGTTGTTCCCGTATACATCACGTACTATGAAACTGATTTCCCAGAGTATGGTATAGGAACTCCGTTTTCCGCATATAGACTCCCACTCAATTTGTTGTGCGAGGTTTCTCAGTTCAGCTCAATATAATATTCAATCTGCCTACCCTTTTCCCAACTATTTGGAAGCAGCAAGACCCGGATGCAGCTGTATACCAGAATTTTATGTGGA
This sequence comes from Polia nebulosa, assembly GCA_951329385.1. Lineage (NCBI taxonomy): Eukaryota > Metazoa > Arthropoda > Insecta > Lepidoptera > Noctuidae > Polia > Polia nebulosa. The sequence goes on from OX589602.1 coordinate 26,950,827, forward strand.
GTGACTGCCTATCTGACCTCCACAACCCAGTTACTGGGTAATACGATACCCCTTGGTAAGAATGGATGTCAGACTTTCGGGCTTCTGACGACCCGTAACGACTGTCAAAGATCTAAGATTGACAGCCGTGACCAACGGCTTAACGTGCTTTCGTGCTTTTCGTGCGTGAATAAATTATTTTTCTTTCTTTCTTTCCGAGGCACAGACCAACCCCGGTAAGCGTAGCTTAACCTGATGGATCGACCCGTGGGTCTGTTATTACTTTAGGCACGAGCAATATAATATTACATTTAAATATTAATTTGAGCACTGGGAATTTCATATTTCCCCAGAGCTCAATATGCTATTTAATGAGAAAATAGTTACCTCAAAAAGTAATTACCTTACATTATAATTTTTCTTTACCCAAGTGTCACTGTTCCCGGATATGCGCAGGCCTGTCAAAAGACAAAAATTAAACTTAAAAAATATTCGATAGCAAAAATTTAAATTCAATCTCAGGGCCATATTCCAGGGCCTGCGGACGGCGAGTAATGGGACGACGCTGCTCGACGTCCGATCAGCACCAGGCTTGAGAGTCGACGACGCGTAGTGTTCCACGCGCACCTCAAAGAGATGTCAGCCACCACTGACAGGGCCCATCATGGCCGATGCATGCATGCCAAGGGGTCGCGGATAAATTCGGAACAGAGTTACCGCGCCCCTCAGGCAAGGAAGGAACAGGGGTGGGTTTAAGTCAGTAAAAGTCTGACACGCCCTCCCGCTCCACCCAGAGTGGGAGAAGTCATAGGATTATTGCCCAAAACAAAAAATAAAATATAAAAAAAACCCAAAATAAAATAAAGGCCATACTCCAGGGTCGCGCGGGCGTTTGAAAAAATCACGGCGGTCTTGAGCGTACAGGGCAGCTGAAGAATCATGGGTGGGTTCGAGTCAGAAAGAGTCTGTAACGCTCTCCCACTTCAGCCACAGCGACAGAAGTCATCTAACGATTTCCCACCCGGAAAACTCGACTCAATTTCCATGCTAATGGAAAGAAACCCTCAACGGGGTTGATGACTAAAAAAATCTAATTAGTCCCTCAGTAAGATTACAAAAAAAATATTGGAGACATACTCGTATATAATCTTTAGTAACTGTAACAACAAAAAATGAAGTCGATAAAATGGGTTGAAATTTCGGATGACGACACACTAAAGTTAAAATTGTACCACTTCTTACTTACGGTGGATGCGCCAGGGTAGCCCGCGAAATTCAAATTTTCTTAAGTTTTTTGCAATTTGCTGGTCAGTGTCAAAAAAAAAAGCAAAGGTTGCATCTTGATCAAAATTTGATTCGCGGCCGTAGCAACTACGTATTTGCAGAATTATAATCATTAAAATCATCAATACAACTTTCTCAATTTATAATTGATGCCAAATGTAAGAATTTAATGAAATTATAACATTTAATAATAATAATAACATAATTTAATACAGCAAAAAATACGTTTCCAATATTTTTTGATAATTCTATTTTACTATTTTACGGACTAAATAGAATTATTATTTTTTTACCCTGGCGTCATCCATAATCAATAAACAGCCGGTTGTTACTGTCAATAAACAGCCGGTTCTTACTGTCAATAAACAGCCGGTTGTTACTTTCAATAAACAGCCGGTTGTTACTGTCAATTTGATGATTCGAGGTGATAAATAAACTTACCCAAAGTGTCAAAGTTAGTGCCGACACTATATTTTGTTCCATACATTTTATAAATAGCTATTATTGCCTGTTTACTGTAATTTTCCTGAAAAAGAATTTAAAATGAATATACTGATGATGAAGAAAAATCAAAGACATATTTGTTTTATTGAATTGCAGCTTGTCTAATAATGCAGGAGTACAAATTTAACAATGACGAAGTTGAAAAGGCCAAGTGTGAGTCCAACTCGCGTACAGAGGTGGGTTTTAGTCAGAAAGAGTCTGACACGCCCTCCCGCTCCACTCAGAGCGGGAGAAGTCATAAGATGATATCCCACACCATAAGAAAAAAACTCGCGTGCAAAAAAGGGTTCCAGACGAATCATGTTTTTTTTCAAAAACCATAAACTTCTTTTAGATTTTCCTGTAATCAGTAAATAAAGAACTATATTCTGCATTTTTATCCAAAATTTTAGACTCCGCAGTTTAGGAGACAAGGGTAGTTGACAATTTTGTTTATTATTTATTGTAGGTACACCAAAATTTTAACATAGTACTGTTATCACACAATTCATGTACAAAAAAATCATCATCATTCGTTTCATCTATTTTCTATAACTATAAAAATATTTATCTTAAAATTTATGAAAATAATATACATATGAAACCCTCACAATATTCCCATTTGTTTGATAATATTGTGAGAGTACAGTTTAAAGACTGTTTTTCTTAATTTTTCCATTTGCACCCCAAAAGTGCCCACAATATTCCAAATTCATTAATTTACGTTGCGCGTCCATATTTGTACCAAATTTCAACTCAAACGGTCTCGAAGATTCAGAGCAAATTGACAGTGACGGACGGACGGATAAACCAACAGACAGAGACACGAGTGATCCTTTATGGGTTCTGTGTTTTAATTCGGACGCTTGGAACCCTAAAACTCATTTAAAACAGCTTGACTTCTGCTCGTGACTTTGTGCGCGTAGAAGTCTGAAAATAGCACTTGGGGCCACCCAGTATTGCATCGCAGAGTAGGCTAATTTGCACCTATGCTTATCCTAAATAATGATAGGTGATCCGTTAATCAGTGAAGAACAGTCAGAAACTCTTACAGAGTCTAGCACACCGTCGCAACGCTGACAAATATCATACAGAACTTCACTTACCATCTCACCGTAATTAGCCAAATGCTTTATCCTATCGCCAAAAGGCAAGATGATTTTCTGGCCATAGGCGTGAAAGGTAAAATAAAATCGGAGATTTCTTTTCTGTTCCATAATAAAATCAGCCAGTGCTCTCGTTTCTGGCTCAGAAAAAGGATGAGTTCCGTGATAATAATCGTCTGAAGGATCATCACTTGTATCAAAATCTGAAAATTCAGTAAGATTGTCAATCACCCGTTCAATCATCGGACCACTAGAAGTACAGGGATGCGCCACCGGTACATGGTTTTTTTTTTGTGGGGTGGGAAATCATCCAATGACTTCTCCCGCTCTGGGTGGAGCGGGAGGGCGTGTCAGACTCTTACTGACTAACACCCACCCCTTTTCCTTCCCTGCCTGGGTGCCCAGGAGTGCGGTAACTCATTTTTTGAATTTATTCGCTACCCTTAGGCATAGCGGTACATGGTGGATATTGGACCCAAACGCATGTAACGTTTTGGGAACACATTCGTTGTGTATACAGCTAATGAGTGGAATTCCCCGCCGGAGTCTGTTGTTCCTGATAGCTACAACCCGGGGGACAATAAGACAAGTGTGTATAGGTTACTCCTAGGCAAGCGTGTTTTATTGTCGACAACATTATCGCTTACGACCAAGTGAGATAGTGGTCAAGCTCAAATCAATCGAAGTTAAAACCAAAAATCAATCTGCCTATACATTTCCCAGCACTACGTTGAGGTTGGCTTCCAGTCTGGCCGGATGCAGCTAAATACTAGTTTTTTACATGGAGCGACTGCCTATCTGACCTCCACAACCCAGTTACTGGGTAATATGATACTCCTTGTAAGAACGGTATATTTTCTGACTTCTTTTCGTTTTTCTTTTCTGGGGGGGCTTTCAGAGAGGCAGTAAGTGCAACTACCTTAACCATTGCTACACGAAAATGGTCTATTCATAATTTTTCGTGACATTTTGATTCTCATTCACAGATTTTCAAAGATTTCTGACTTTTTTAGTACCTAGTCCAACCTGGGTGATGGATGGATCGTTCCATAGAAGTTTTTGATCATTATGTATAAGAACAGGTTGCTCCATGTAAAATACTGGTATTCAGCTGCATCCGGTTAGACTGGAAGCCGACCCCAAGATAGTTGGGAAAAGCTAGTCAGACTGATGTATTAGAAACAGAATCGATTGGCATCAATATTTTTTTTTGTGTAAAATTGACTATTGTCTTGCTAACAGTTTCTTTTTTTGAAAATTGTGAAAATCAAAATAACACGAAAAAATATGGATAGTCTCTTAGGATCATTTTTATGTATCTGCAACGGTTAAGGTAGTTCCCGTTACTGCCCCGCTGAAAGTTTCCACCCTGTATACGTATAGATAGATAAATATTTATTGTACACCATAACAAATTAGAAACTGAAGTTAAAACACTTTTTTACAAAAAAAACAACCGACTTCCAAAAAAAAAATACACTAAAAATTTAAAAATAACTATATTTTCGGAAGTCGGTGTTTGTATTTTATTTTTTCGATATTTGACACCGACTTCCGAAATTAAAGTTATTTTTAAATTTTGTATTTTTTTTTTGGAAGTCGGTTGTTTTTTTTTGTAAAAAAGTTTTTTATTTTTCGCTTTTTAGTTGTTATGCCCCAGAACTAAAAACCCCAAAAACATGGAACGTGGAATTTAAACATTTGGAGAATTTTCGTTTTTGTTCAGTTTCTCAAAAAGCGCTAAAGCTATTTCGATAAAATTTATATGGGACCACGTCGGGAGTATATTGTTTCGGATTAAAAAAGAAATTTCGAAATCGGTCCTCAACTGACGGAGAAATGCGCGGACATACATAAAAAAAAAAACATACATACAGTCGAACATCCTCCTCCTTTTTCGAAAGTCGGTTAAAAATGACAGGGTGTGTATAGGCGGTCTTAGAAAAGTCAAAGAGAATTGAGTAGTGAACCCGTTTGCTATAATTATTACACCGCTTTTACTATTAAGCCCATTTTCTTTACAAATTACTAAATGCATTTCTAACTAGGAATTTAAATCATTAATATCATTCTATTTTTGTCAATCATTTGAAAATGATTAAGAATTAAACCGACCAAGAGCGTGTCGGACTTCACACATTTAAGGTTCTGTACCAAATGTATTTTTGACTATTTGTGTGGCTTTGAGACAACAAGATGCTTGTACTGTGAAAATTTGAAGACTGTAGCACCCAGCTGGCCAAGCTGGCTGTGTCTGTAGCCTGCGTCTGTGACTCCGGCTGTGTCTGTGTGTGACTGTTGTGTTATTGAATTGAATTGAATTCTAGCTCTAACCTTTTGGCTGTAAAACCTGTGTGACAGACGATGGACAGAAAGACAGACGGACACGTGAGTGACAGCAATAGGGCTCCGTTTGGACCTTTCGGATAACTCATCTGCCTAGCCTTTTCCCAACTATCTTGGGATCGGCTTGCAGTCTAACCGGATGCAGCTGAATACCAGTATTTTACATGGAGCGATTGCCTATCTGACCTCCACAACCCAGTTACTGGGTAATACGATACCCCTTGGTAAGACTGAATGTCAGACTTTCGGGCTTCTGACGACCCGTAACGACTGTCAAAGATCCACGATTGGCAGCCGGGACCAACGGCTTAACGTGCTTTCCTAGGCACGGAGGAGTCTCAGTATGTAAAGATGGTCACCCATCCATGGACCAAACCCGGCAAGCGTAGCTTAACCTGATGGATCGACTCGTGCGGCTGTTATTACTTTAGCCACGAGCTCCTCCTCCTTGGACCTTTCGGATACGGAACCCTAAAAACTATGTTTTTTATCCGTTTAACAATAAGTGCATTGAAGTAAGGGAACCCTATTCTATAGCATCCCCTTAAATACTTACTTCCAAAATTATTGTCAAAATTCCTATTTAGATCAGTACCTATTCCATGCCTTGATACCCTCCGATTTTTTCTCCATAACCGATCCTAGAACACAAATATTTAAAAACATCAATAGGAACCAAGAACAAGGGAATATTGAGACTTGCTGTCGAAAAACGTAGATATAATGATTCAACTACGCCGAGATGAGGGAGAGTAGGTACTTGCTTCGGCAGTACATATACTAAAATTGGAACGATACAGAAAAAAATAACATGGCCCCTGCGTAAGGATGACACGCAAAATTGTTAAGCGTTCCACATTTTTTTACTGAGCGCATCGCCCAGAAGACAGGGTGGAGCATACGGTGGAGGTCTGCCCCGCTTGGGCGGAGCACCACCGTGTCCTCGTGGATGCGATAGGTGGTAGCAAACTCTCGCGCCCGGCCCTGGTTCAAGCCATGGTACGGGGCGAGAGGGAATGAGATGCCGTCTCCTCCTTCAGCGAAGCAGTAATGCTCGCGAAGGTGGAGGCGGCAGTGGTGAGGGAGACTCAACAACGGAGTCGCCCTCACGCCCTCAGCAGCAGCCGCCGCAGGAGATGCCAGGGGCTTCCGGCACCGCGAGACGATCTCCGGCCACCGTAGACCCCGGCCTGCGGACGGCGAGTAGTGGGTAACTAGCCGTCCTATCAGCACCAGGCCCGAGAGTCAACGGCAAAGGAACGGTGAGGGAAGCTCAACGGAGTGGCCCTCACGCCATCGACCGCTACCGCCGTAGGAGAAGCACTGGGCGTAGGACATCGAGAGACAATCTCCGGCCACCGTAGACCCGGGCCTGCGGACGGCGAGCAGTGGGAAGCTCGCCGTCCGATCAGCACCAGGCCCGTCATTATGATATTATTACCAGTATTAATGTATGCGTCACCGGATAGTAGCAAACACCGTAAGATTGTAAAAAATCTTGCGAGAATGTAATCCCTCGCGTGGAATTAGTTTTTCCTCCCCCATGCCTATGTGCTATTCCAGACTATAATCTATCTCCGTGCCAAATCTCATCCAGATCCGTTAAGCCGTTAAGACGCAATTGAGTTACAAACATCCATTCAAACTTTCGCGGTTTATTGCTTTTTTAAGGGTCTACTACCCGCCAAGTGGCGCCCTCATTGAATAAAAAATCGTAGTGTAGCATAGAAAATAAATATGAAAGAATCCCACGTCACGTTTGTTACGAAAAGGATAAAGTATACTTACGTTGTTAAAACAGGTCTCAATATGTTTCGTATACAAAAAGTAGTAGGCAAAAGTGTCAAAAACGGCCGTTTTCGGTACTTTTGCTTACTACTTTAATATTTATTTTTTACGCTATGCTACGATTTTTTAGTCAATGAGGGTACCACTTGGCTGGTAGTAGGGCCTTAAGTAGGGTAGATCATTTCAAACACAATAATTTTCATACAAATTAGATAATTTAGAATGTTTCCGATCCGAGCCTGTAAACTCTTTATTGAAAATAAAGAGTTTCCAATTTTACGGGTTTTTTTATAAACTGTGTCAACATATATTATAACGGTAACGAAATATGTATCTAAATGAATATTAGAAAGAAGTGATATTGTATAATTACTTAATTTGTATCAGGCGATCTCTGGAAGCAAAAACTGATTTGATTACGAAAATACCGAATTAAGGGTATTAGTAGGCAAAAGTACCAAAAACGGCCGTTTCTGACACTTTTGCCTAAAACTTTGGATACGAAACATTCTGAGACCTGTTTTAACAATGTAAAAATACTTTATCCTATTTGTAACAAACGTGACGTTGGATTCTTTATTATTTATCTTCTATGCTATGCCATGATTTTTTATTCAATGAGGGCGCCACTTGGCCGGTAGTACGGCCTTAATAATAGAAAACTTTGTTAATTGCCGTAGCTACTTTTATATTTCGCTTTCTGTGGGATCGGTCTGGTGGGAAAACTGCGGGAAACTAATTGCATATAAAGTTAATTATATTATATAAAACTTACCGTTGTGTGACTATAAGCAAAACCATCAGGATTAACTATAGGTATAATATACCAGTTATATTTATGAACCAATGTATGCAATTGCCAATGTTTGGAATTTTTTTGGTGTATTAATTCATTTATTAGATATGTCACAAATTCTATCGCAATCCACTCATTTCCATGGATTCCACCTTCTACTATAACTTTTTGCTTATTGCCAGGTCTTTTTATAGAGATTGCGTATATTTCTCGACCTTCGGCAGATTTTCCAATTGAGTTTAAGTTGACATTAGGATTCTTAACAGACATATTTCGGAGCCACTGGTAGATATCCTCTAGAGTGTGATAGAAATTCCACTTGTAACTGCCTGTATTTTGTTGAGTATATTTTTTGATATATTGGCCTTGAAATGCTCTAAAAGTAAGACAAGAATAATTTATAAATTTATTAAAAATCAAATTTTTATTTTAGTAAATGTTACATCTAATTTAATTATAACTATGTTTACTAACACCAACAAATAAAAAATTACTTAAATATTATCTAATAACTATTTATAACCAAATAATATATAAAAAACAGAATATACTGTATGTTATGAAACCAACAAGATTTGTAGTAGATAACAACAGTAAATATAATTATTTATATAAATATATATCTATTATTCATTTTTATTTATTTAACACTTCATGCACACAAGTACAGAGGACAATCAATCTACCTAGCCTTTTCCCAACTATCTTGGGGTCGGCTTCCAGTCTAACCGGATGCAGCTGAATACCAGTATTTTACATGGAGCGACTGCCTATTTGACCACCACAACCCAGTTACTGGGTAATACGATACCCCGTGCTAAGACTAGAACAGAGGACAACAACGGACTTATCAATGCATCAGGCATTTTATACCAGCCAACCTTTGGGTTATGCAGAGTCAAATAGAAATAGTTGCAATATATAATATTAAGTGCGAATAATACTAATATATAAACTAAGTATAAATAAAATATAAAAATTAAAACGTTTAAAATTGTATGGTCTTGGCTTTCAGTGGACAACGACTTACTTTCCAACATCATCCAACGTCACCTGAGTTTTTAAATTAAAATGATCCGCTCTTCGATGAAAAAGTCCATCGTCAGCAGGGCTGACAATAAACTGAACATCTTCATACAACTTGCTAGGTTTTTTCCAAAAAATTAAATTAATGTATTTTTGCACTTGCAAGTTTTGCAAAAACTTCAAATGGTCGGCCTCTGTGGGCACGGTAGAGTATAAAGTAAAATTATCATAACGCCAGCTTTGACAAATTCTTACGTTGTATAAAAGGATTATTATCATTGATATGATTTTTGCAGTCATTATTATTGTATACTTTTACGATAATTTCCATTTGTTTGATTTGATGACTGATTTGATTTGTGAAATTCTGAAGTTTCTTAATCTTCTGATGGTGACATTTATTCAAGCTTGTCATAACAGACACGTAAGGTTTGTATTCACTGTTTTTCTACGGAGGTATCAACACCTTTTTACCCGACCGTCTCAAACGGAGAGTAATGTTTTTCGAGAGTTTGTGTGTATATTATGTCAAATTTTTATTTGCACGCCATGCAGCCTAAACGGCTTTTTTATTTTTTATTTTGGGGTGGGAAATCATCCAATGACATCTCTCGCTCTGGGTGGAGTGGGACGGCGTGTCAGACTCTTACTGACTAAAACTCACCCCTGTTCCTTCCCTGTCTGAGTGCCCAGGGGAGCAGTAACTCTGTTATCCGCTACCCCTAGGCATGCAGGCACCGGCCATGCTGGGCCCCATCAGTGGTGGCTGACAAATAATCTTTGAGGCGCGCGTGGAACACTACTCGCCGTCGACTCACGGGCCTGGTGCTGATCAGACGGTGAGCTACCCATTACTCGCCGTCCGCAGGCGCGGGTCTTCGGTGGCCGGAGATCGTCTCACGGCGCCCGAAGCCCCAGGCGTCTCCTGCGGCGGCTGCTGCTGAGGACGTGAGGGCGACTCTGTTGTTGAGCCTCCCTCACCCGTTCCGCCTCCTCCTTCGCGAGCATTACTGCTTTGCAGATGGAGGAGACTGCTTCCCATTCCCTCTCGCTCCGTACCATGGCCTGGACCAGGACCGGGCGCGAGAGAGCCTAAACGGCTGGATTAACAAATGAGGTATTAGATTGAGTTTGACTGCCAAGGTGACATAGGCTGTATGAATTTTGATAAAAAAAAAACAAAATGGCAACCGCCATAAGGTTGTGACGTCATATTTTTTTGTGACATGATTACGTTGGGCTTTGAAAGGTTATAGACGGAACGTCATTGGACATTATAAGAAGCAGGATCGTTAAAATGTGTGAGTGACCTTGACGAACGTAACGATGACGTATCGGCTTCTTAATTTGTCTATGTGAGCTTATTTCGCGTGTACAGATACAAGCTTATTCTGGTACTTCAGATTGCTGAATTTTGACAGTCCGTCCTTCCATACCAACCCCCCATCCATCTTGGACCTTTCATAGTCCAAGATGTAGGGTATCAAAATAAAGGGCTCAAATCTGATGCAGTTGGTGGCATGATGAAACTAAAATAATTGCCACCAACTGTATACTGCATCAGACTGCTCAAATAGTGATTTCTTTAGAACTTTTTAGCTGTTTTTTACAGTCGGGGTTTTTTTTAAATATTCAATTTTTGTCGAGTCAGTTCTGAAGCTATAGTGCTAGATGGCGTGCTCCTTCCAGTCCGCTCCGATTTTCGGTATCTCGGTTCTTTCGTGCAAAGCGATGGCGAAATAGATCGGACTGTTAAGCACAGAATTAACACTGGATGGATGAAATGGCGTTAGGTCACTGGGACTATCTGCGACTCCCGCATTCCCCTTAAACTTAAGGGGAAGATTAATAAAACAATGGTCAGACCTACTGTCTTGTATGGATCAGAATGTTGGGCCACAAAAGGGATGAATGAAAAGCAATTGCATGCAGCTGAGATTAGAATGCTAAGAGCGATGTGTGGTGTTACGCGCAGGGATAGAATTAGGAATGAGTATATAAGAGAAAGTCTGAAAGTGGCACCGCTGACTGAAAAGTTGTGTGGAAATCGATTGTCGTGATATGGGCATGTGATGAGGAGGAATGAAGAAAATGTCGTGAGATAAGTCTTGTGTATGGATGTGAATGGCTATAAGAACGCCAAAGAAACGATAGTTGGACTGTGTAAAAGAGGATATGGGTAAAAAGGGGGTGACTACAGTGATGACGACTAATAGAGGACTATGGAAGAAAAAAAACTTTTTACAAAAAAAATACAACCGACTTCCATAAAATAATACTAAAAAATGCAAAATAACTTTAATTTCGGAAGTCGGTGTTTCTAGTTTGGTTTCTTCGTTATTTGACACCGACTTCCGAAATTAAAGTTATTTTGCATTTTTTAGTATTATTTTATGGAAGTCGGTTGTATTTTTTTTGTAAAAAGTTTTTTATTTTTCACTTTTTAGTTGTTTTACCCCATTCTAAAACTAAATGAATAGTAAAGTTATGCCCGAATTGATAGCCCCAAAAATAGGGAATTTGAACGTAGTTGGTGAAATTAGGGTGTATCAGGGTGAACTGTACAAATCTGTATACCCCTTCAGAGCGCATCAGCGTGATGTAATGTAGTGGAGTGGTGAAAACAATATACAGACATGCGATTGCAGCAATTCTGGAAGGTTTGCTATCATTTATTGAAGAGTTCCGTTGTGTATCTCCGAAGTCCTTCATCAGATCTTCACCAAATTAAAATGGGACCAAATGTAAAGCAACAGCTTTCAAATAAAAAAAAAATCTTCAAAATCGGTTCACGTAGTTAGAAGTTATGAGGTAACACACATAAAAAAAAAAAAAAAAAAAAAAAATACAGTCGAATTGAGAACCTCCTCCTTTTTTTGAAGTCGGTTAAAAAGACAAGTTGCGCTTACCCCAAATAAATTGGGATAAGAGCAGGAGAATGATGATGATTCAATTTTTGTCGAGGCTGGATATCGATATTGCTTACAAGTCAACAACACAAATCAAAAAAGAAAAGAGAGCAAATATGCATGAAACTAAATACTCGTAATAAGAACTAACATTAGCTTGCCTCGTTGGTGTATGGATCGCAAGTGCTACTGCTAAACTTGAGGTCCAAGGTTGTTATTGGGTGTACCCATCTGGTTTTTGAAGTAAAAACTTCTTTAGGTACGTTGGGCATTTTTGTAATGGGAAAAACTATTGAACTCGCGCGACAGCGACACCGACACCGACACCGACATTGAAGTGAAAACGCGTCTTTAGGCGCGTTTGGCATTTTTCTTCAAGTTTCCACTTCTGTCGGCACTCCCAGAGTGGCACTGCTCTTTTTTTCAAGGTCCCACAGCTGGTCAAAAGCCAAATCGAAAAGTCAAAAGGACAAAAGTCTTAAACACAAAATAACCATCTGTAATCCTGTTAAAGTAGGACTACTCCATAATTTCTAAAATGTTCCATTTTATAGTAAAACTTTGGAATCCTTTAAGTATCTGTCACTTGGCGTTGGGACAGCTGATTAAGAAGTTAAATAAAAATGTAACCCACGACGTATAATAGGAAAAGTTTGTCCTGACGTTTCAACTTGGCAGTTTTAATAACTGATCATTCTTTTTTGGTAGGTGTTGATAGGTAAAGCTTTTCATCTAGAAGTTTTTATTTTAAAATTTTCAGATAAATTCAGCACTACAGGGCAAGACAGTCTTAAAGCAAACCTATTATATTAAGCATAATCAGCCTTTATAATGCTCATACTGCTCGGAACTGCTCTGCACTGCCTCCTCTCTAGGAGAGATAATGGGCCGTAATCCACCACGCAGGCCTAGTGCGGGTTGGTGGATAGAATGGAATAGAATACACACACATACACACCATCACACACCACATACCCACCACACACACACACACACACACACACACACACACACACACACACACTATCACACCACATGCACCACACATACATCAAATACAAACACACACACACACTATTACACACACACACATCATGTCACATATCTTCGAATTTTCTCGGACATACCGCCGGTTTCCTCACGATGCAGTCCTTCACCGTTTGAGAGCAGTGGTGAGGAAATAAATTACATAAAGTAAAGTGCCTACTTGGGTTTGAACCCACGACGTACAACTCGTAAGTCGGGGCGTTACCACTGGGCCACCACTGCTCGCTGGGCTAGCACTGCTCGCTGGGCCACCACTGCTCGCCGGGCCACCGTTGCTCACTGTGTCACCACTGCTCGCTAGGGCACCACTGCTCACTGTGCCACCACTGCTCGCTAGGGCACCTCTACTCATTGGGCCACCACCACTCACTGGACTACCACTGCTCACTGTGGCACCACTGCTCACTAGGTCACTACTGCTCACTGGACCACCACTGCTCACTGTGCCACCACTGCTCACCTAAAGTAATAATAAATTGTTTGTTAGTTTAAGTATAAATGTTTGTATAAAGTAATCCTTGATTGCAACATTTACTATTGCTTTGAGAAAGGCTGCGTGAGCGAAGTCTGGGAAAAGTTAATAGGTAGTTAAAAAACCACCCACGTGCGAGTTGGAAAAACACATGAAGGGTTCTGTACCATTGTCATTTTTTTTTCCAACAAAAATTTATGTAGGCTTGATAACAAACAACATTGTGACAAATTGAAAAAAAATTTCGCCCGTATATCGAAATACGTCAAGGTCAATTCTTCAACTGCAAATGTGAAATTGTAATGTGATAAAACTATAAATGAACAATTTCCAGACTTTTTCCTTAACTTGTGCATGTTCTTGCCAAATTTCATGATTATAAGTAAATGAAAGGGGTTGATATGCTAACCCTCAGGTCACGTGAAGAGTCAACTAAATGCTTGGTAATGTACCGTAAAACTCTTTTAGCAATTTCCTACATTGTGTCAGAGTATATATACTATACTATGATTATGGTAAGTAATATTATTTCTCATCTTACACGTTAACCCTACCTCCCTTCCAATCCATTAGTATTATCCAGTTAATACAATCTCTCTCCATTAGACTCCGGTATCATAATTAAATTAACTAGGAGTGTATCAAGACCAGATGCAAGTTGCAAGCAGTTGGACTCATTAAAAGTTATGCCTTAATGAAAATAAGGACACCGACTGTCGACGGTAACTTTCAGAATAATGTGCTGAGTAGCTTTTGTCTCTGGTTTCACTGTCGGTTATTTGAGAGACGAAGTCACACGTACGTACGTATCACGTTAATAATGAATTGTTCTAAAGATTTTGGGTGAGCACTGATTTGTGAAGGGTATTGGTTTTGTCAATCTTACCGTCATTTTCATCATCTGCATCCTGCATCTCAACTTTTTTTTGGAATTGGCACCACATGGTATTTTATCCATCCCTACATATTTATCGACATCACAATAGTCACCTTTTTTAACCGCAGTTCATTTATTATGATGGTATTAAATCTATGATTGTACTGGCACAAATACGACTAACTGCATCAGACTGCTTGAAAAGTAACTTATTTTGGTCTTTTTATTTGAATTTCTTGCAGTCAAGATTTTTGAAAATTTTCTTTTTTTTTAGCAACATATTTTATCTATCACACTGTCCTGCTATCGTATTTCAAACTGAATTTCTGTATTTTTAAGGTTCAAAATCCGTCAACAACAAGGTTCAACAGATGAATGGGTTTTGAACCTATTATAATCATCGGCAATGATGCACTCGTCGAGTCGAAGCTCCAAAGGCTTGAGCACTAACGCCGAGTTGCCAGCCTATCGGTTTTCTATCGGTTACATTTCGGGGAATGGGCGTCGAAATTGCATGTGTCAGAATTTTTCTGAATATGTATGTGTAACTACACATACATATTCAGAAAAATTCCCACTACGAACGAACCACGAACTATGTAACCAGATGTATGTAAATATTTAATATTCGTTACTCATTTATTTATCTATTGATCATCTATTGAATATCTATTGATCATCTATTGATCATCTATTGATCATCTATTGTTCATCTATTGAATATCTATTGAATATCTATTGAATATCTATTGAATATCTATTGAATATCTATTGAATATCTATTGAATATCTATTGAATATCTATTGAATATCTATTGAATATCTATTGAAAGTCTATTGAAAGTCTATTGAAAGTCCATTGGAAGTCCATTGAAAGTCCATTGAAAGTCCATTGAAAGTCTATTGAAAGTCTATTGAAAGTCTATTGAAAGTCTATTGAAAGTCCATTGGAAGTCCATTGAAAGTCCATTGAAAGTCCATTGAAAGTCTATTGAAAGTCTATTGAAAGTCTATTGAAAGTCTATTGAAAGTCTATTGAAAGTCTATTGAAAGTCTATTGAAAGTCTATTGAAGGTCTATTGAAAGTCTATTGAAAGTCCATTGAAAGTCCATTGGAAGTCCATTGAAAGTCCATTGAAAGTCTATTGAAAGTCTATTGAAAGTCTATTGAAAGTCTATTGAAAGTCTATTGAAAGTCTATTGAAAGTCTATTGAAGATCTATTGAAAGTCTATTGAAAGTCCATTGAAAGTCCATTGGAAGTCCATTGAAAGTCCATTGAAAGTCTATTGAAAGTCCATTGAAAGTCCATTGAAAGACCATTGAAAGTCCATTGAAAGTCCATTGAAAGTCCATTGAAAGTCCATTGAAAGTCTATTGAAAGTCTATTGAAAGTCTATTGAAAGTCTATTGAAAGTCTATTGAAAGTCTATTGAAAGTCTATTGAAAGTCTATTGAAGGTCTATTGAAAGTCTATTGAAAGTCCATTGAAAGTCCATTGGAAGTCCATTGAAAGTCCATTGAAAGTCTATTGAAAGTCCATTGAAAGTCTATTGAAAGTCTATTGAAAGTCCATTGAAAGTCCATTGAAAGTCCATTGAAAGTCCATTGAAAGTCCATTGAAAGTCCATTGAAAGTCCATTGAAAGTCCATTGAAAGTCCATTGAAAGTCCATTGAAAGTCCATTGAAAGTCCATTGAAAGTCCATTGACAGTCCATTGCAAGTCCATTGCAAGTCCATTGCAAGTCCATTGCAAGTCTATTGAAAGTCCATTGCAAGTCCATTAAAAGTCCATTGAAAGTCCATTGAAAGTCCATTGAAAGTCCATTGAAAGTCCATTAAAAGTCCATTGAAAGTCCATTGAAAGTCCATTAAAATTCATCCATTCCAATGAAATTCATTTAGTAAATTCATTAATTAATCTTAACAATTCAATATAAATAGATAATAATTATGTAATAATTATATAATTATGTAATAATTATATATACACTTCTGGACACATCTATTGGCCCACCTTAGAGTTTAGGTTTCGATGGCCCCTACCGAAATATGATTGCTAGATTGAACAAAAACTGTTGATGCATTTTTAAACCTGATACATTTTACCATCTTTTTCGATCGTATTGTTTTAAATTTGAATTCAGAATACCATACGACATGGAGCTACGCCTAACAAGTCGGATAATAATATGCGCCTTGTTAAAGGCAATTGATTTTTGAATAAAAAACATGTTTTATCAAATAAAGGTTTAATTTAATAACGCGTGTTGCCTCCATGGGCATCTACCACAGCTCTCATACGATTAGGCATAGAGTTTATCAACCGCTCTATGAAATTTTGAGGGATCATCTCCCATTCCTCTTCTATGGCAGTTTTCAACTCCTGCATCGTCTGGGCAACTGGCTGACGAGCCCTAACACGTCTTTTTAGCTCGTCCCACATGTGCTCAATGGGGTTCATGTCTGGGCTTCTGGCTGGCCAGTCCATCCCGAAGATATTCCCTGACGATGCCGGCCGCATGGGCTCTTGCATTATCATGCATAAAAAGGAAATTTGGGCCCACATAGTCCGCGTATGGTATCACGTGAGGTTCTAAGCACTCACGAATGTACCTTTCAGCATTTAATGTTGGCAGCCGTGGTCCTGTAACAACCTCAAGTTGAGTTTTGCCGCTCGCGTATATACCGCCCCAGACAGTCCATGAGCCACCGCCATAAGCAACCCTCTCTTCAAAGCAGCATCGTGCGAAACGCTCTCCCTTACGTCGGTAGACCTTCTTCCTTCCATCATTGCCATGTAACACAATTTTAGACTCATCAGAAAAGAGTACACGGCTCCAATCTTGCTGTGTCCAATTTAAATGACTGCGTGCGAAATGAAGGCGCGCTGTTCGGTGGGCTCGCGTTAGTTTGGGCCCATTAGCTGGCTTGTGTGGTACCATATCGCGTTCTTTTAACCTTCTCCGAACAGGTCGAGCGCTCACAGATACTCCGTGGAAGTCGCGAAGTTGATTTTGTATCTCAATGGAGGTAAGGTGACGATTTTTCAAGCTGGTCGTCACGATGAATCGATCCTGCCTTTCAGTTGTGACCCGAGATCGTGGCCTTCCTTGGCGACGAACAAAGCCGCCAGTCTCTAGGTACCTCCGATAAACATTTCGGACCGCAGATCGACTTAAATTAAGTTGAGCACTCACGTTTCTTTGGCTGTGTCCGGCCTGAATAAGTGCCACAGCTTGGGCGGCGACTTCAGGTGAAGTATCCATAGATTATTGATAGAACCTCACCTTAATGTTAAGAATAAGTAATGTTTGTTGCAAAACCAAAGATATCAATCACTTTTTCAAGAATTAAATCCAAGTAAACCAATAAAACCAAGTTTTCTTAGTATTCGATTGTTTGATATCAACAAACAGGCTCCAAATTGTCTTTTGTTTCTTTAAATTCTGTGTTCGAAATTCAAAAAAAGACTATTGAATGAAATTGTGAATGTGCCAGGTTCAAAACTGCATAAAAACTTTTTGCTCGACCTAATATAAAATTTTAGCTAGGACCAAACGAAACTGAAAATACAAGGTGGGCCAATAGATGTGTCCAGAAGTGTATATTACATGCTTTAATTCCACAAAGCCCGTTCCATCATCGGACCACTAGACATTTGGCCATGCGCCACCGGTACCGGTAAGGATGGAAATCCCACCATAACGCAAAAAAACGATTTGGGAACTCATTCATTGTGCGTACCACTAAGGAGTGGAATTCTTTGCCGGAGTCTGTGTTTCCTGATGGCTTCAACCTGAGTGTCTTGTGGTTTAGAGTGATAAGGTTACTTCTAGCCCTAGACCCCGTCTCATCTCGAGCAAAGAAAATTTAGTTCAAATAAATTTCAATAGATGGCGTAATATGCATCGATTTCTTATTTAAGTTTAAGTAACAATATATTTTGTAAAAAAATATGGTAAAAACTGTATTTTCTTATTTAATAAACTACACTAAGCATCAAATTTTGGAATAATTGGCTCCTAATTCAAATTTAGATGTTTATTGGAACGAATCCTTAGGCATTTATATTTCTTGTACCAATAGACGCCGCTGTTTGGAGCAAAGAGTATAATAATAATACGGGACGTTTGAAGTTTTACAGTATGTTTACAGTTTATCTGATCTGTCAGACAACAGACACAGAAAATCTATTGTTCGTGGTCACATATGACCTACGTGACAGATGAGGTTTTATCCAATCGCCTCTTTAAAATTTGTATAGTAACATTTTGAAACAGTAAATCTGTTATGAAGTGCCAAAAATACTATAAAATTATTCCTCAATGTGTGAGAAAATATTGGTAAGACTTTATGTAAATTCATTCAACTTGCAAGCCATCCCTGCTAACACCATCTAGTGAGGTGTAGAGGACGGGCCTGAACGAAGAACAAAAGTTGCAAGTCAAAAACCTGTAGGTACGACGGTACCGTTTCTTTGTATGGGATGAAGCATCTGTACGCTAGTATTATATTATCTCTGCTTCTAGGTAAGCGTAACACCATCGTCGACCACATCATAGCTTGCCATCAGGTGAGATAGAGGTCAAGCGCGAGCCTATAAATACAAAAAATTAATACGGTAGCTAATTAGCCTTGGCCTAAATTAGACCAATATAGGATAATTTACCGATATAGGATAATATGACAATAGGGAATTTGCATGATATTTTTTTATTTGATCAATTGAAGTCTTATTAGTGAACAAATATGAAGGAATTTTCAAAATATCGTCATCAGCGACGAAGTTATAAAGCTTTAAAGCTGATAATTAGAAAGAGAAGTCAGACGTGTTCTTTGACGTCAAAAGATGTGACGCCCATACAACTGCCATAGAAAACAGCGTTTTCGGGAGAGGGACAGATATATTTGTTTAAAATTATTATATTTCGTTTAATTTTCGATCAAATTTGATTCTGCTTTCACTGTTCATACTCTATTTTAGTATATTCATCGATAAACTGGTTAGATAACAAATATTTTTTTCATGCATTCTCCTTATTCCCTGTCGAATAATTTAGAACTTTCACAAAAGCTAATATATCAATATGCCACAAAAAAGCTGCACAATTCCTCACGATAAACGGGCAATATTCCCCTTCATTACAAGATCAGTCTAATTATTATTAAAATATACAAAAAGCCCAATTCCCTTTAAGTGGTGGGGAGTGTGTCCCAATTGCCTTGGATTTATTGTTAGCCCATAAATCTGCTTGCCCTTTTCTGCTCCATTAAATATCATGGAAAATATCTAATAAAGCGGAATAATTTTGCAAGGTTCTGCTGTCTGTTGTGTTTTCTCTTTATTTTCCTTTAAGATTACGTACTTGGTACGGCTTGGTGTATAGTATCAAGCTTACAATTTTTGAGTTTTCTTTTGAAGTAAGAAAAGAGCTCGAAAATAATTCAAGGTCATCTTAGTCCTATTTACTTTGAGGTAGAAATTGTAAATGTTGTTTAGTTCGTATGTAGTGACATAGATCGGCATATGGGATCATATGTAAACACACAAATCTTGCATCGCGCAATCATAGTTCTCTGCGCGATTTGAATATATACAACAGTTCGAAATCAACGATCGGGCAGTTGCCCAGACCAGACATAACACCCGTCTGGTCAGAGGATCCTCCCTTTTCAATGGAGGCAGGACTTTATAACCTGTTCCGCATTTCTCTACACAGTAAAAGATGATGGCAGATGGTGGAATGACCAGGTAAGGGTAACAGCCTAGCGTCACAAACCTCACCATGTTTCAAAATATTTCAGGAGTAGCTTAAATTATATGGATTCTTTGATGGCAACAAGCTGCCCATCAGCTGAGAAATTAACTCAAAGGAAAATACCATATCGAATCCAAGTTAGAACGATATTCGGTTGGAACATGCCTTTATCACCATCTAATCATTTACAATGAAATTGTAATTATTATCTTTTCAAAAAATCCATCATACGCCAAAAGAACTCTAAAGAACAATTAATAAACTCAAAATAACAATATCTCATGCTAATCACAATACATTAGTTAACTAGTAAGGGCGTGTACACACGGGTAATCAACTAAAACAATGGACATATTTCACTGGCGTTGTATGAGATGTGATCTATACGCGTAATGCGTCATGTCTGACACTCCCCTAAACAGAAACTACCCGAGTGACAGTGTGGTGGTATGCTCCTGGTACAACATTTTTTATTTGGTACACTCAAAGAGCATTGAGCGGCCACAGCTAAAGAAGGAATTATCAATACTGTTACGTCGACCGTATTACACTGGAACGTTCGAGAATGTGGTCGAAGTTTCCAGAAGTTTCCACTAGGTTCGAGAACATTCCATTGTGGTACTGTGTAGAAGTTCATAGATGTTTCTAGAATATTCCACTATAAGATAGTTCGACAATGTTCTGGAAACTTCCATGACCGTATAAATAGGCCGGACGGCGGGCGAGTGAGTCAGTCTGATTTCGACTACGGATGCGAACGGAAGCAAATACAAGCGATTACGAAGAGAATAGTGATTATTAGCGATTCAGTGTTTGTGTAAATAAGTTGTTGAGTTAATAAAGAATATTTGGTTAATTCATTGGTGTAAAATAATTTATCCCATACCCAGCTCGTAACAAATTGGTGTCAGAAGTGAGGGATAAATTATGCCAATTTTACCAAAGGACGACACGGAGGGTATTCGTACAAGGAGTCAACGGCAGCAAGACATGGATCAGAGGCTGTTTGGAGATTCCCCGATACAGGCCGGGTGGTGCTCAGCCTGCGGCAGAGCCAGTCGCTGGCCCATGTGGAGTTTCTTCGGCACCAGCGGTGCCAGACTTGTCTGCGCTAATGGTGCTGTTGCAGGAACAGGCTCGTCGTCAAGAGGAGCAGGCCCGCCGCCAAGAAGAGCAGGCCCGTCGGTTGGAAGAGAAGCTTCAACAAGATAAAGAGGAGCAGGCTCGCCGCCAAGAAGAGCAGATGCTCCTCATAAAAGACCTTCATTCAACACTTGGCAAGGAGCTCCAGGTGATGAAGGAGCAGGTTCACCAGCATGAGAATCGTATCTCAGAAGCTGAAGTTCAGATTGCTGGGGTAAAGAAGGCTTTAGGTGAACCTAGGGCTGGAGACGGGGTTGTGCCTTCAGTGGTTGCTGTACCTTCGGCACGTGGATTTAAGATGCCGCCATTCGACGGAACATCTTCATGGTCGGCCTACAAAATTCAATTTGAAGCCGTTATGAAGGCGAATGGGTGGACCAAAGAGCAAGCTATGACCGCGCTAACCTTAGGCCTCCGAGACCAGGCCCTAACCATACTTGAGGCTCTTGGCAAGGATGTGACCTATGAGCAGCTGCTGGAAGCCTTAGAGTCCAGATATGGTGACGCGCACTTGGAGCACGTATTTCGCGCTAAGTTAAGAGATCGTGTTCAACGTAGTGCCGAGAACCTACAGCAGTGGGCCTTGGAAGTTGAAAAGTTGGTTCGGAAGGCATACCAGTCTGTCCCTGCACTCATCAATGGCAATCTAGTACAGGCGTTCATCGACGGAATACGTGTCTTGGAAGTTAGAGCCGCTGTAAGACTTGGGCATCATGAGACACTGAAGGACGCCTTGGCCCATGCCTTGGAAGTAGAGGCAGTGAGGCAAGACCATCGAACCGACCGTATCAGGGAGGTTGTGGCATCACCTGTACGCGATCGTCCGCAAGGGTATAGCCCTAGGTGTTACACTTGTGGAGAAAGGGGTCATCTTCGGTCAAGCTGTCCAAAGCGAAGCACACTGAGAGAAAATCAATCCCAGCAAGATAGGGCGACTGATACGACTGCCCAGCAACAGCAGGGAAACGAGTAAACGCCAGGACTGAGGGGCGGGTGCTGGCTGGTATTGAAAGAGCCCCGAGGATCTCGATCTCACAGGCCCATGACGGAAACAGCCTGATCATCAAAGGCGAAGTCAACGGAAAACCATGCAAATTGACGTTGGATACTGGAGCTTCTCACACGGTCGTCAATTCTCATCTAGCAAGTCGGTTCCTTGGGGACTTCTTCAATAACCACGACCGTATACAATTACTGACAGCTACCGGTCAGCACATAATCGTCCGAGGCAGAAAGGAGGTGGAGTTAAAATTAGGTAACAAATTCTATCGGCATAATGTCATCGTGGCCGACATAGTGGACGATTGCATCCTGGGATTAGACTTCATGCGGAAACATCGTTGTGAGATCGACGTTGATCAAGGAGTATTGAAGTGTGGTACAGAGGAAATCTTCATGGAAGGTGTACCATCAGGAAAAGTTTTCCGCCTGAAATTTGACGTGTCAACACTTTTAGAAAACTGCGATTTAACGGAAGTAGAAATGGATACAGCTAAGAAGATATTACTTCAGTACGCCGACTCTTTCTCTACAAATGATGCTGACATAGGAAGAACAGGACTGGTTCAGCACAAAATTAATACTGGCAACGAGTTACCAATCCGTCAACGACCAAGAAGACTGCCGGTTGCACGTGAAAAGGAATTGGAAATGATGATTGAGGGCATGGTAAAGGATGGTGTTATAGAGCCTTCGTCGAGTCCATGGTGTTCTCCTGTGGTCCTGGTGAAGAAAAAGGACGGCAACACACGCTTTTGTGTGGACTATCGACGATTGAACGACGTCACGAAAAAGGACAGTTACCCACTGCCTAGGATCGACGACACATTGGATACACTGAGTGGAATGAGGTGGTTCACCACGCTAGACCTGAAAAGTGGCTACTGGCAAGTGGAAATAGACCCTAAGGATATGGAGAAAACTGCATTCTCAACAGGAAAGGGGCTATGGCAGTTTAAAGTTATGCCATTCGGATTGTGCAATGCTCCTGCGACATTTGAAAGGCTAATGGAGCAAGTACTTGCTGGATTGATCGGAGACGCATGTCTTGTCTATTTAGATGACATTATTATCGTGGGCCGTACATTTGAAGATCATCTTCAAAACCTCAATCGAGTGTTGTCAAAAATCCGGACGGCAAATCTTAAGTTAAGTCCGAAAAAGTGCTCATTTTTCAGACGACAAGTAAACTTTTTAGGACACATAGTTTCGGAGGAAGGTGTCCAGACAGATCCGGAGAAAATCATCGCCGTCAAGGATTGGCTAGTTCCGAAAGACAAGACGCAGGTCAGAGCATTTCTGGGTTTGTGCTCCTACTATCGACGGTTTGTCAAAAATTTTGCCGACATTGCAAAACCTCTACACAAACTCACTTGAGAAAAAGCAGCAATTCTGTTGGGACGAGAACTGTAACATCGCATTTCAGGAATTAAAGAAACGTCTGTGCAATACACCTATTCTGGGATATCCTGACACTGAAAATGACTTCATAGTTGACACAGACGCAAGTAATACTGGAATTGGAGGCGTGTTGTCTCAACGGAAAGGAAACCAAGAAGTTGTTATAGCTTACTACAGCAAATCTCTATCCAAACCGGAAAGAAATTACTGCGTTACGAGACGGGAGCTACTCGCCGTAGTAAGGACCTTGCAGCACTTCAGTAAATATTTGCTTGGACGGAAATTCCAATTGCGAACTGACCATGCTGCATTAAAGTGGTTATTGCAATTCAAGAATCCAGAAGGACAAGTGGCAAGATGGATCGAACTACTACAAGAGTTTGACTTCGTTACTGAACATCGTAGTGGGAGAACTCATGGTAACGCAGATGCACTGTCTAGAAGACCTTGCCCAGAAGATTGTAAGCACTGTACCAAGCAAGAGACTAAGGAGGCAGTGCCCGTGAGGATGCTAAGAATGGATCTCAGCAATGAATGGAAGGAAACCCTACAGCTTGCTCAGCAAAATGACACGGACCTCAAACCGATCTTTGAGTGGATTAAAGCTGGTGCTCCGAAGCCCAAGTGGAGTGATGTTGCGGCGTTAAGTTCCATCACAAAGAGCTATTGGGCACAATGGAACAGCTTGGTTATCCAGGATGAAGTCTTGTGCCGTAAATGGGAAAACGCTCGAGGAGACAACTGTCATCTACAAATTGTTGTCCCCAAAGCCAAAGTACCTGATGTTTTACGGCTCTACCATGATGGATGTTCAGGAGGACATATGGGGGTAAAAAGAACTCTACTGAAGATACGAGAGCGGTTTTACTGGATTCACTGTCGAGAGGATGTTGAGGACTGGTGCCGCAAATGTACCAGTTGTGCGGCTGTGAAAGGACCCCAGACACGCAGCAGAGGTGCTTTACAATTATACAACGTGGGAGCCCCCTGGGAACGGATAGCACTAGACGTTGCAGGACCATTTCCGGAAAGTGAAAACGGAAACAAGTACTTCATGGTTGTCATGGATTACTTCACAAAGTGGCCAGAAGTCTTCGCCATTCCCAACCCAGAAGCAACAACAGTCGCAGATAAATTGGTTCAGGAAGTCTTCTGTCGTTTTGGAGTACCCTTGGAAATTCACAGCGACCACGGGAGGAATTTTGAATCACAAGTTTTCCAGGAGACTTGTCGACTGATGGGTACTCACAAGACCTGAACCACTTCTTACCATCCGCAATCTGATGGAATGGTAGAACGTTTCAACCAAACGTTGGAGAGATATCTGGCAAAAGTTGTGGAGAGCAGGCAAAGGGATTGGGACAAGCACATACAGCCATTTCTTCTGTCCTACCGTAGTGCAGTTCACGAAAGTACGACTGTGACACCAGCCTTCGCGAACTTTGGAAGGGAATTACGGTTGCCTGCAGATTTAATCACCGGAACCCCCCCTGATGCCCCACGCAGTGTAACCGATTATGCGAATGACTTGCGTAACAAGTTGAACGATGTATATGAGCATATCAGACAATCCGGGCAACAAATGTCCGATAAGATGAAGACCCGATAAGACCGGAAGGCAAACCATAGAAACCCAGTGCGCAGCAAAGGGAAGTCTCCCAAATTGCAAGCAAAATGGGATGGACCATACCGAATCGTGACCAGGATCAACGATGTTACCTACCGAATACAGAAGGGTCCACGAGGTGCGCCGATAGTCCATGTAGACCGATTGGCGCGATACTACGGGACTAATGATGCTCGGGACGAGCATGTCTAAGGAGGGGGCAGTGTTACGTCGACCGTATTACACTGGAACGTTCGAGAATGTGGTCGAAGTTTCCAGAAGTTTCCACTAGGTTCGAGAACATTCCATTGTGGTACTGTGTAGAAGTTCATAGATGTTTCTAGAATATTCCACTATAAGATAGTTCGACAATGTTCTGGAAACTTCCATGACCGTATAAATAGGCCGGACGGCGGGCGAGTGAGTCAGTCTGATTTCGACTACGGATGCGAACGGAAGCAAATACAAGCGATTACGAAGAGAATAGTGATTATTAGCGATTCAGTGTTTGTGTAAATAAGTTGTTGAGTTAATAAAGAATATTTGGTTAATTCATTGGTGTAAAATAATTTATCCCATACCCAGCTCGTAACAATACTTTCGACAAATGCCAAGCATGAGCGTGCTATGACGTCTCAATGGCATCATCTTTTCTTTCTTTCTTTTTGTGGAAGACGATGACGACTGTGACACAGTTTATACTAGCATAGTCGTCACTGTAATTTCTTATAAATATGTATTCATTACCATGATTTTGTACACTAAGATAAATTTGTAATTATGAAGAGTGATATGATAATTAAACTATTTGATTCTATTCTATTCTATTTTATTGTAGTCTATTATATTCTATGAACAAACAAACATAAAACTTTAAACCCAGCATTACAGAAAAGTTCCGTAGCGTAGTTTTAACTTATTCTAAGAGCATGGATATTATAAAAACGATATGTTTTAGAAAAAGTTTAATTCCTGTCAGGATTTTTAGGAAATTATTCTACTGCTAATATTGCATTAGCTTAGCGGTCGGTGACAAAAATAAACAAAACCTCAATATAAAAGTAACGAGACGGTAACAAACCTATTCATAAATGCCTAGTCACACTAATATAATTTTAGTTAGCACCGTAATGACTTGATGTGACAACCCTAAGGATAGGCTCATGAATTTTAGCTGAAAATGACTAGACGCTTTTTTCTTGAAGCGTGGTTTGTAGTTAAAATGAATACAAAAAATTTATTTTCATACTTATCGTATGGCAAAGAAATGAAAATGACAATCAAAACAGTTCTCTGGCGTAATAAAAATAAATATGTCTGCGTCGAGTTTTTGTTGCTAATTAAAAAATTAGGTAGAGTTCACTGCAAGGACACCACGTTTTTATTTTTTGTAAACTAGTGTTATTATTATTGCTGCAATAAAATACTCACGTTCTAGAATAATGATATTTTGTAAATGTTACGTTCCCATGTTTTTTACTTAATGTAAGCAAGTTATTTTTTTTTTGAGCTTTTGTTATAATTTGTAGGGTTTCGTACACGCAAAACCTTGATAAATTATATTCCACATGATATGTACAGTCAAAGGTCAAACATACAGTCGTAATCACCCAAAACAGCTAATGTGCAACTTTATTTTGGTAGATAGTTTAAGTTCACTATGAAAACAAGCAAAATATTTTTCATTCATATTCCATCAATAAAAACCTGCCTGATTAGCCTTTTCCCCACTATCTTGGGGTCAGCTTCCAGTCTAATCGGATGCAGCTGAATACCAGTATCTTACATGCAACGACTGCCTATCAGACCTGTGGAGGTCAGATAAGCAATCGCTGCACATTTGTTACAAAGAGGATAAAGTATTTTTACGTTGTTAAAACAGGTCTCAGAATGTTTCATATCCAAAGCAGTAGGCAAAAGTGTCAGAAACGGCCGTTTTTGGTACTTTTACGTACGTGAATATTTATTTTCTATGCTACGCTACGACTTTTTATTTAATGAGGGCGCCACTTGGCCGGTAGTAGGGCCTTAAGTTGTATCATTATGGGCGTCATAACCTTTGCTGTCACGCCGGCACGTTGTCTCTATTCAAAACTTTAACCTCCGAAGCTCGCCATTCGTCAAACGTAAACATCCGTCAAGCCCCGCCCGCTTACGACAAACCGGATTTCATGTGTCAGTTTGACATTTTTTCTCAGTTATGACAGCAAATATTCTTGTCGGAGGGCACCTGAGACGACCAGTAAAGTCTATGACCAAGCGTGTAAATGTTGCCACAGTATAAAATACATTGCGTTTTGGTAATAATAGAGGTAATAAACGAGTGAATCGCAAAACTCACTGGTGAGTTTCAGTGCTCAAGGGTTCGGTTCGGTTCGGTTCGGTTCGGGTTCTTTTTCTTTTTTTTTTCAGTGAGTTTCCGGGCTCTACAGGTAGCTTTATAACTTCGGTTCTGATGAAGATATTTTAAAAGTTCTATCATATTTGTTTATTATCTATAATTACTTATCTATACTAATATTATATAGAGGTCAACTTTTTGAGTTTGTGAGGTTGTAGGGAGTAATCTCTAGATCTGCTGAACCGATTTTGAAAATTCTATTACCAATAGAAAGTCACGTTATTTTTGAGTGTCATATCCTATACATTTTTAAAATCCAGGCGGGCGAAGTCTCGAGCGAAGTGCTTGTAGTTAATAAGTACTTTTAATATTTAGAAAAATAAAATAAAAATGGCATGCATATTCCACACTGAACTTCTACAATAAAAACCTTTTTAGCTTTGGTTGTTGGCGCCATTAAACCATCATGGCAGTTTATACTAAAAGAATAATTATGTGTTTGAGTACTCAACAAAACAATTTTCATTTTATATTTTCATTTTATACGGAACTCATATTTAATAGTGCAAATTGCATTTGATCATTTGGTTTTTTTGGGCAATCGTCTGCAATTTAAAACAGGAGAAGATTTTATTATGGTCTATTAAATAAAAAGGTGTTGACTGATCCTGAGGTGCTGGTAAGTTGAGAGTTTTTTAATTAAATTAAATGCTATTCAAAATATTAATTGTAACTTGGAGTTAGATGGATTCTTGTTTGTAGTAACAAGACCTTCCACAAGGTGGACCGATGACCTGGTGATGGTTGCAGGTAGCCGGTGGATGCGAGATTATATAAGACAAGTTGACTGAAAATAATAGGACCTTATATACCTAATTTTAAGAGATTTTGATCATTTTTTCCTAGTTTTATAGCTAAATAGGTACGAATACATACATTATCATTCGCTTACAAATACACATACAAATTATTTGGGGTCGCTGCAAGATGTATTCTTCTTTCATCACCATCATTTCTGCCGAAAGACATCCATTGCTGGACATAGGCCTCCCCCAAGAGTCGCCACAACGACCAGTCTTGTGTCTCGCATCCATTAGGTTCCCGTAACCCTCACCAGGGCCACTATGTAGGAGACCTTGCCACGTTGCGACTTCCGGTACGCAGTCGCGACTACTGAACCTTTCGGCCCTATCGACCATGTGTTCTGCCAGCAATGTGCCCTGCCCACTGCCCCTTAAGACGATAATATTCCCGGAAACTCAAATATTGCTGATTTTCTAAAAATTTCTTAGCAAAGTCTAAAGTAAAAATATGAATGCTAATTTTGAATATATTTTTGAGAACGCTGTTGTCTCAGAAACAGGTTTTAAAATAAAATCCTTGACGGAAATGATCGTCCATATGTCGGGTGTAAAAAGACAGTTTCCGAAGCCGTAAACCACATATTTTACCAATTATTTGTATCATTTTATCCCACAAGAACATACCTGGGAATCCACTGGTTCTGGAGGTATTGAAGGTCAAAGTCGCAATTTTATTTATTACTTTTTTACGAAAGTGTTATTACTAAACTTTTTTCCAAAGTAACACAACCTTGTAACGTAGTGGCGTTACAATTATGGGGTCCCAGATTCGGAGTCCCAGAATGGGAACCCAAGATTCAGATTCAGAAATTCGCGGCCATCTTACCGCGGTGCCTCGTGCCGTCACCACTAGGCCACTTACTACACCGGCGGGCTCAACGCCGGGTACTTATTTACCTGCGTGGCTTCTGCTAGCCGTCTCTGAGCCAGCCCGAACATCTACCGGCCCATTCCTCCTGGCTCCTGTCGACCCTACGAGCCGGCGCGACCACCTGCCGGCCGACATCTCAGGGTCGTACGCAACGTGGCACCCCCGAGTCTTCCGTCACTAGGCTGAGCTAGGATAGTACCGTACCACCTCCCGGGGAGAACTAAATTGTGTGACTACAAACTTTCCCACGCCCTTTCTTTATTCAATATATTTTTTTGTTGACCAAGGTACGTGGTATCATTTTCTTCCCACGTAACCTCCTTACGTCACAACCTGTATTTTAGATTTATCTTAATAAATCACGCATTTAAAGTTACAAAAACAAAATGAATATCAACGTTTCCAACAAGTACCTACGTGGCTTGAAGCGAAGGCATTGCGCGCAATAAATAATAGTTTTTTTTTTTTTATACCCAAAAATAATAGTCGTTTCCCAGCAATATTTTTTGCGCACACATAATGAATCGAATCTTAATGCAAATCTTTGTTATTTTAGATTTTTAATAGCTCAACTCAGTTTTGAGTAAATCGATAAAATGCTTCGTATTTTGCAATAAATTGGAATACAATCTCTTTATTTTCTATAGATGTAGTCAGAGAGTGACCGCGCTTAAGGTTATGCCTCAATCGCTCTTAAATTTGACAATTCTTTGGCCAATTATTCTTCTTTTATACAGGTCTTTTAGTCCCCAACTCTGCTGTCACCTCATTCTAACCATTACCGTCTTTCACATAGTCTATCCATAACTTCCTTGGTTTTCTCCTTACTCTAATGGCCGTCCACAATGGCACATTATACTTTTAAGTTATACAGTACCTAGCATTGTAAATTCTAGTTTTATTTAAGGCGCTATTAACTGCCAATGACCATGAGTGGTTAAATTGCATGTACTGTGGTGAACTCACATAATGCGTCTACTCAGTAATAGGACTCGCCCATCGAAGAGCGCTGTCCGAAATTAGGCGCATTATTTATTTACTATCCATAAATCAACAGGTATTATATTAAAACACGTATACTATGTAATTAATTAAATGATCTTTATAATGGTGTAGGTTTCATAAAATATGCATTACATTTTTTGCGTGATTCTCAATTTTTCTTCTGCGTTAGACATAACTATACAAATTTATTACAATATGTTATTAAAATATAATTTCAAATATTCACGTTTGCAAATTACGACGGAAGTTGTCTAGAGTAACATATATTGTTTTCAAAGAAATAAGAAGAATAAGTTTAGACGTGATGTTCAATTAAAAACCATTAGAAGTCGTATTATAACTGCATCTTAAAGGATTTGACGCGCATAACAACCCCTGAACGGCCACGGGCATACCAGTATGCCGATCCCGATTACGCGGCTTAAACCTCTATTATTAAATAACTAAAGATCTTATATCCTGTGGCATGGTGCACATGCATTCTTAGATAGTTATTACATAGTGTTAGAAAAAAAACGCAACACAAAACGCAACGCAAACGCAGAAACGCAATTTTAAAAATCCGTTATGTTGTTTTGATTTCGTAATTTGAAGTTTTGAGTGTGAATAATAGGAAAATATGATATCGGACTCTACAACTCCAACACAACAACTCTATTACTTGTCTATTCATAGTGCAACATGCAAAATTTCATGTAAATTGATACAGTGGTTTTGACAACTACCCACACACACACACACACACTATTCCCGAAAAATCGTTGATAACAGAATTTGAATAAAATTCAACTCTTGAATTACAAGTATTGTTTACATGTTATTCTAAGGTCTGTTTATTCAACAACCCAAAAAAGTTTACTTTAAGTGCCTCGCTCCAATAGAAACCTCAGCAAGTTGTTTTTTATGAGCCCGGTCGTAAATATGTCAAACTGCGATAAGAGGCCGCGGCCGTTGAGGGGGTTGTAATTTCAATCTTTTCCCAGTATTCATATATAATGCTCCCCGTATACAAAAAAAAACCGTGATTAATTCCCTATAACCAAATGGCGCGTAAGTTTTTCTGCAACTGACATGTTGATAAATCTTCTGATATACGGAACGATAAATATAATAATTGAATACTCGATTAGAATTCCGTATCATATTGGTAAGAAAGGAACCTCCACGGTGTGACTTCGTATCTCTGTCATTGCTGATTATTTCATGGACTATTATGCTATCGAAAAGAATTTTTACGATTGAAAATTTGTCTCGAATTTACGTAACAATTTCTTTTTTTTTAATTTACGTTGCCCCACACTAAGAATAAATTACTCCTGTATAGTGGGTGCATTCACAAACATTTAAACTCACATACACAAGACACCCAGACCCGGAACAACTATCTGTAGGTAGGCCATGCAAATCTTCTTCTTATTTTTATTTTAGTTATTTATTTATGTACACAAAACACAAGAGAAAAAAAAAATGACAATTACAGAAACAATAGGACAAAGGTGCTGCTTATTTCTAAAGAAATTTCTTCCAGCAGACCTGCGACTGGAAAGTTGGATATGAAACGTAGACACAGTGTGTATAAATAAATAAAGACTATAAACCTAACTAATTCAGACATAAAAATAAAAATACAATAAAAGGAAATAAAAGAAATATATCTTCTTCTTTCTTTCTTTAAAAAAAAAACGTTGCCCCATACTAGGAATTACTCCAGTATCGTGTGTGTATCGTGCTGTGTCTGTGCGTGTCGTGTAATATTTGTTCCGTGCGGGGATCAAACCCGCGACACGCAGCGCAGCGGCCGAACGCTCAACCACTACGCCAACCGTGCCGTCAATTAAATAATAATAATAATGTGAGTAATGAAATTTAAAAACAAAACCCCGTCTGTAAACAGCAGCTTAAAAGTTCCATAAAAGTTAATTTTGAAGCAGTCTGATGCAGTATGTGGTATTCCTTTGTTCAATCGCAGATTTTGAAAACTGCCTTCG
Source organism: Polia nebulosa (assembly GCA_951329385.1). NCBI lineage: Eukaryota > Metazoa > Arthropoda > Insecta > Lepidoptera > Noctuidae > Polia > Polia nebulosa. The sequence goes on from OX589602.1 coordinate 26,982,919, forward strand.
TGAAAATCAATATCTAAATATACCTACAGTAGAACGATAAAACGAAAGATACGTTTATGTATCATCATCATTCTCCTGCTCTTATCCCACTTTATTAGGGGTCGGCGCAGCATGTCTTTTTCTTCCATACTCCTCTATTAGTCGTCATCTCTGTAGTCACCCCCTTTTTACCCATATCCTCTTTCACACAGTCTAACCATCGTTACTTTGGCCTTCCTCTATTCTTATAGCCGTCCACATCCATACATAAGACTTTCCGATATTTTGTTCATTCCTCTGCATCACATGCCCATGCCACGAAAACCGATTTCCACACAACTTTTCAGTCAGCGGTGCCACTTGCAGACTTCCTCTTATACATATACTCATTCCTAATTCTATCCATACGCGTAACACCACTCATCGCTCTTAGCATTCTCATCTCAGCTGCATGCAAAAGCTTTTCATTCATCCCTTTTGTGGCCCAACATTCTGAACCATACAAGACAGCAGGTCTGACCATTGTTTAATAAATCTTCCCCTTAAATTTAAGGGGAATGCGGGAGTCGCAGATAGTCCCGGTGACCTGCTGCCATTTCATCCATCCAGTGTTAATTCTGTGCTTAACAGTCCGATCTATTTCGCCATCGCTTTGCACGAGTGAACCAAGATACCGAAAATTGGAGCAGACTGGGAAAAGCACGCCATCTAGCACTATAGCTTCAGAACTGGAGAGACCGCCGAAATCGCAGAACATGTATTCAGTTTAGGTTCTGCTGATTTTCAAGCCAACTTTCTCCTGCTTCTGTTGCCATTTCTCTAATCTGATTGGATGTCGTCGGCAAACAGCATGCACCAGGGTGCCTCCTCCTGTATTTCCGACGTAAGAGCGTCAATAATCGACAGGAAGAGGTAAGGCCTTAAAGCTAACCCTTGATGCAAGCCTACAGCTACACTGAACTCATCAGTGTTGCCAGCAGCCGATCGGACGTAGGTACTGGATTGCCTGTACATAACACGATACGTATGTTACTACATATTATAAAACAAAGTCCCCCGCCGCGTCTGTACGTGATAAACTCAAAAACCACTGAACGTATTTTCATGCGGTTTTCACCAAAAGACAGAGTTGTAACAAGGCAGTGTTACAGCTTTGTTTGTTTTCTAACCTCCATTCCAAATTACGTTCTTACTTACCTATTTTTAACCGACTTCCAAAAAGAGGAGGTTCTCAATTCGTCTGTATGTTTTTCTTTTTTTGTATGTTACCCGATTTCTCCGTCAGTTGTGAACCAATTTTCAAAATTATTTTTTGATCTGAAAGAATATACTCCCGAGGTGGTCCCATATAAATTTTATCGAATTTGCGTCAGCGCTTTTTGAAAAACTGAACAAAAACGGAAAATACGTGTACCTCGATGACGTTTTGGTGTTCTCCAAATGTTTAAATTCCACGTTCCATTATATTGGGGTTTTTAGTTCTGGGGTATAACAACTAAAAAGTGAAAAATAAAAACCTTTTTTACAAAAAAAAACAACTTTAATTTCGGAAGTCGGTGTTTGTATTTTTACTTCTTCGTTATTTGACACCGACTTCCGAAATTAAAGTTATTTATAAATTTTTAGTGTACTTCCTTTTTTGGAGGTCGGTTGTTTTTTTTGTTTAATTTCAAATTCTAATATTCATTGGCCTTCTATGTCTAGCCTCTTGTATTTCATTTTAAATCAGGATTCAGCTGCCAAACTGGAAGCTCCTATATATCATTGTCATTTTCCGACTCGTATCAGGCATATTCATGCATGTGTCCTAGCAATAATACAATTTATACCTTTAGTCACAGTGTATGGTGTACGTAGGATTAATGAGTGCTTCTTATAATCTAGCCTTCTGTAAATATTGAAATATACCTACGTCTTAAATCGTCGTGTGTTTATCTTCATCCAACTCTTCCTCCACCTGTCCACATCGTGACTCCCCGTGACTCCCCACGGTCCTCCACTACGTGACAGAGTGATTCATGATGTATAATTTGGAAGGTTAAGGTGTATAATTTGTACACGAGCAAAGCTGTGTAGAATCGCTAGTCTACCGTTCCATAAATCGCTTTGAATTTCATACGGAACTACATTATTTAAAGAAAATTAAGCCATATACCCAACAGATTTAATTTTAAAATTATGTGAGATTCTCGTAAAAGCGATTGTTGAGTCGCCAATAAATCTGGTTTAACGCCCAATAATAAAAGCTGGTTCGCTCAATTAAATAGACAGATTTTTTAAACGACCCAATTTTAATGGGCGAAAGAAAAATGTTCGGTTCAATGGCTATTAAATTCAGTTGGAAATCGTTATTGATGGAAATACTGAAGGTTTTTTTATTGATAAAGAGTTTACAATTAGCTACCCAGTGTGTACTGGTTTTGGGCTTTAAATTAAGGGCCAGTTTTTGTATCCGTATTTATCTAAACCCATTGTAAAAAATAGATTATTAAATTATTATTTATTATTTACTTGCCCTTTTTTGACGAATAGTCATTTATTTGAACATTAATCAAGCTAAGCTTGTCGGTAGATTGATAAACTTAGTAATGATTCATATGTGGGTACATGTAAAGAGGTGATGGTGGAGAACCAATAAACCAGTCTTGATCTTGATTGATGGAACAACGAATTTTGCCGAAATTAAACAATAAGTTACTATTTTTGAGTATTGGTTGACTTATAGAGTAAGATCCCAGAGATTGGGCGATCTGTAGTTTCAATAAAAAAATGACATTCGCCATACACGGACCGCTCAACCAGTTCATTTGCAGTCGCAGCAAAAATACACTGACTGCTCCAAGCAGTCCATCAATGGAGGCATCAACTGCAACACGACTGCTCTCGTGCAGTTTGTCTCGACTGTTCCAACCAGTCCGTCTATGGCGGGCCTTAGGGATTGTCATGACCTGCCAATATGGCACGTAGTGAGCACGTGACGTTTTGTTGCTCCTACATTTTAGCACTTCGACGATCGATAATACTGATGGAATGTCAGTTTGCCTATAGCCTAAAAACTTTATTTTATATATAACTTGGTTTTTCATGCTCTAGCTGCCAGGTTAGAGATTCTGACAAGATGATGGTATTTTTGAAGTTAAAACTTCTTTAGTCGCCTTGAGCGAAGTTTGGTAGGGGCAAAACTTATGGATTTGCGTTACCGACGCGTATCATGTGCGTGTTAGACTCTTGTCACTGACATAGTTTAGTAGAAGTAAGTGAGATTAAAGACCTGGGTTCAACAAAGCCACTGTAGCTTTCAGTCAGGATTTGTCACCGAACAGTGGCCATGAATTGCAGTCACTAAAACTTTTTTACAAAAAATACAACTGACTTCTAAAAATTGCAAAATAACTTTAATTTCGGAAGTCGGTGTCAAATAACGAAGAAACAAAATACAAACACTGACTTCCGAAATTAAATTTTTAGAAGTCGGTTGTGTTTTTTGTTTGTCACTTTTCAGTTGTTGTAGGTCCCCAGAACTAAAACTAAAGAATAAATTTATGCCCGAATGGATAACCCCAATAACATGGAATTTGAAAATGATTGGAGACAACCAAAACGTCATCTGTGTCATATTTTTTGTTTATGTTGATTTTTTCAAAAATTGCCACCTCTGAAGTATGGCCTACCAAACAAAAAAGAATCATCAAAATCTATTCACAAGTGGCGGAGAAATCGCATAACATACATACAAAAAAAGAAAACCATACTGACGAATTGAGGACCTCCTTCTTTTGGAAGTCGGTTAAAAACTCAAAAAGAATATGTGCATTGGCATTTTACAGTCATCTTTTTACCTACTCATAGTGTCATATCATACACTGAAGATTATAATTTCAAAACAAAAAAACAGAAATACTTCCAACAGCCTAAATTCAGAACCAAAACCATATTCTTACCGCATAGTGGTGATCTAATTCCTAAAGCAGTTTCTAAACTAAGCCCGGATCTGGCAACTTTCGCCCACACTAACAATGCGGGCGGGCGAACTTCAATCTGACTAAAATTCTGGCATCCTTGCGGTGTTCCCGAATAGTTTCACTTGAAACAATTCCTTATTAATCCTTAACTATGCTGCAAGGTCGCTTGTTAGCTTCTTTGTGTGGTGGTCACTTTAGTTGAGGACAGAGTTTTGTACTTCGTGCCTAAAAAATATCTTTCTGGAAACGAAAAAATATTTAAAAGTTAAAAAGAGATTAGTGAAATGTGGTTCGGAAATCGTGTAAAGCCATATTTAGACAATGCAAGAACATGCTTGCAAGTTTCACTACATTGCGGTATTTGTTTGATCAACTGAATTCGTTGTCACTCAATAGTCCGCAATGTAACGCAACTCGCATGCAGGTTCTTGCATCGTCTAAATGAGGCTTTACTTTACTACAGTTAGCTGCTTGAATCTGACAGAATCAAAATACTCGTAATATTTTTTTTTTATAAAAAAGGCCGCATTTAAGCAGAGTCCACCAACTGAGTTTTGAATATGGCTTCTGACTGGTCTTTAATCTCTCTTAGCTTTTGTCCAGAAAATCTAACAATTGAGTTTGAAACAACCTCTGAGTGGTTGACTCTCATAGTAGATTTTTCCCAAAAAATTGTAACTCTGAAGGTGGAATTTGTATCCGCGCAATCAATTTTTCCAAGGAATGATAACTGTGTTAACGACAGTCGTAAGTAAGATAAGTCAACGGAGCCAGTCAGAGGAGGGTTTAAAGGAAGCTAACACGAAGGGGATGACAGGAGCTTCATTAGCTCGTTTTTTCTAGCCCCCTTTCATCCCCTTCGAACCTAACCTGTCGGTGTCGGGGTGCTCTAAATTCCCGAGCTCGCTTTGCTCGCTCTTGGACTTATTAGCTACTCAGTTCCGCCTAGGCTAGTTTAGCCAGAGGTATTAGGCCAAATTAGATTGTCCTGGGCTAAACCAGTATATCCTGACACGCTTAGGATAAACCGATTTGGTTTAGGACCAACTAGTTTGGCCTGAATTCACGTTGTTGTTCGCTAGGGACTCAGAAGATATCAGTAGGTGGTAGATTGTTTCATTTGTACTCGCAAAAATTATTTAACGAGAATTCAACGTTCAGTCGTTGGGTCTGATATTTAACAAAAAACTTTTTTACAAAAAAATAGAACCGACTTCCAAAAAAAGTCAAAATAACTTTAATTTTGGAAGTCGGTGTTCCTGGTTTTGTGTCTTCGTTATTTGACACCGACTTCCGAAATTGAAGTTATTTTGACTTTTTTCGGCAGTCGGTTCTATTTTTCAATAAAAGTTTTTTATTTTTCACTTTTTAGTTGTGGTTCCCCATTAAATTGTATCAAAAATTCATAGACATACGATCGCAGCAATTGCGGTTTATTTTGCTGTCATTTTTGAAGAGTTCTGTTGTCTGTCTCCGAAACCCATCATCAGATCTATAAAAAAATTAAACAGGACCATTTCGGAACAAACCCCTTTCGAACAAAAAAAATATTGCAAATCCGTCAATATATGAAGGAGTTATGCCCAAACATACATAAAAAAAATACAAACATCCGAATTCATAACCTCCTTCTTTTTGAAGTCAGTTAAAAACAACTAAATATTGTTAATTTCAGTTTGCATTGCAGTTTGGTTGAGCAAAATCCATCTTCTGAGTGGTATCGAGCAAACTGATTTCTTGTTTCAAACTCAATTTTGTGGATTTTGTAGACAAAATCGTCGTTAAACTCCCATAGAGCAGTTAAACGACCAATCAGAAGCTAAGCTTTTTTTTTGGAAAAAAGAAGCAACTAATCATTACCGTTGGAAGGAATGGAGGGAGGCCTTTGCCCAGTTGTGGGACAGTACGGGCTAGTAATAATAATTATCTTATCTATCTATCTTTAAAAAAAAAAAGCGTTGCCACACACTAGGAATTACTACTGTATCGTGGGTGCGTTTACAAACATGTATACTCACATACACAAGACACCCAGACCCGGAACAGCTATCTGTAGGTCATACAAATATTTGTTCCGTGCGGGAATCGATCCCGCGACACGCAGCGCAGCAGCCGAACGCTCAACCACTGCGCCAGCCGTGTCGTCGAATAATAATAATATAGTCTAGCTGACGGAGACTATTTACATAGACACAACCTTGTAGCCAGGATTATCCACCAGCAAATTGCTCTTAAATACAATATTGTGGAATCGGAAGTACCGGACTATAAGTATGTGCCCGACCCAGTTCTCGAAAATAGCAATATCACGTTATATTGGGATCGGTATAACATCACTGACAGGACTATTGTTGCCAATAATCCTTACATAGTGGTAATAGATCGACTAGACTCAGTAAAGTATTTATTTATCTTTTTATATGTACCCAAATATTTAAAAATATAAAGTGTATGTACATAAAATGAAATAAATGGAATAATAATATAAAAAGCATTTAATCTTATAGTCGTTACTACTACTACTAAAACTACTACGCCTAAAAGGTAGTTTGTTAATACGAAAAAAGTAAAATAATGGCTTAAAGTTATCATGAACTATTAATTAATTATATCTGAAAGACTGTACTCGTATATCTACTGGATCATGCCAAAATAATACACACCTGTAGCTCATCCTCTACCAGAATTCACAAAACTATCCTATAAATAACCAAAACTCAACTAATTAACCAGAACTGTCAACATTAGCACCACAAACATTAAAATATAACAAAAAAACTAAGAGGAAGTAACAAAGTTTCACATAATTACTACGTTGCACCATTTTAGTGTCCCCAAGACGACGGAAGAATTTCGGTGAAAAAATTAAAAGTTTTACTTGGGGGTGTGAAACGCATGTGCGGTGATTTGTGGCTAGAAAATACGACTTGGGGCAGGATTTTTAGAATTCCTTTGCTATCTTATGGCTAAATTAGGGAAGCAGAGTTCAAGAAAAAGGGTGTGGAGTTATTTAAACTTAAACAAACTTGAAAAATACAGAGTGTGACGGAAATAGGTGGTCATAGATATTTTTGGTGTCTGGTGGGCCAGTGGTAACGGCCGCGACTTACAAGTTGTAGGTCGTGAGTTCAAAGAGACGCCCTGGGCGTCGGGGGTTGCGAGACAATCTCCGGCCACCGTAGACGCGGGCCTGCGGACGGCGAGTAATGGGTAGCTCTCCGAGTCGACGGCGCGTAGTGTTCCACGCGCGCCTCAAAGAGATGTCATGTGTGTCACGGCCGATGCATGCATTCCAAGGGGTCGCGGATAAATTCGTAACAGTGTTACCGCGACCCCTGGGCACTCAGGCAAGGAAGGAACAGGGCTGGGTTTTAGTCAGTAAAAGTCTGACACGCCCTGTCGCTCCTTTGGATGGTTTCCCACCCAAAAAAAGGCATGCTTTTTTTTACTATGAGTAAATTATTTCATCACCACTGCTCTCAAAACGGTGAAGGAGAAAATTGTGAGGAAACCAACATGTCCTTGAACATTGACATGTGATATCCACCAACTTGGGCCCGCGTAGTGGACGACCCACACCCTCTCTCAGAGAGTCAGAGAGGAGGCCTGTGCCCCAGCAGTGGGGACGTTAAAAGCCTGGTGATGATGAATAAGATGATATATTTTTAAATACTAATTCTGCTCATAGAAATGAATAACTTTATTTAAGAAAGTCAGTCAATTCCCGATAAAAAAAATTGGAATTTCCAAACAAAAGTTCAGGTGATCAAAATTAGTATGGCAGGTGCAATTTTTTTTTTACCTGGGACTCTCTCACTTTTTTTTTCATACAGGGTTGTATGAAAAAAAAAATCGATTACCTACGTAAAATATCGTGGCGCACACGCAAGTGGCATTCTATAGTTTCTACCTACCCATTAAAAGTTGTGAGTTTATTATACTTTGATAATTTTTTTCATATTTTCCTTTTATATCGTCTTATTCTTAAGATTAGATTTACACATTTTTTTAAACTTTAAACTTTATACCCTTAGGCATTTTCTACCAGTCGGCCCTACGGTGGTACAAAGAAGGAACATGGCTGATGAATAACATACTATAACAATACGCAACAACATATTAGAACATACTATATTAAATACATCACACAAAGTTTGACAATTTTTGACCAATACCTGCTAAGTGAGTGTCGAACTTCGCAAATTTAGGGTTCCGTACCAAATGAGGGAATTATCAAAGAAAAAATATGATTTATCAATGTATTGGTATTTGTTAGTAAAATACACAAATAATAAAGATTAACACCAAATTTCAAGTGTCAATGTGAAGTTAAAAAATTCTTTGTAACAAAATTTTATGACCGACTACGGACAGACAGATGGACAGACAGACAGACGGACACGTGAGTGACAGCAATAGGGCAGATGCAGCACTTTAAAAACGAATCCAATATGTGACACTGTGCTGAGTCTACCAACTTCTTGAAAATTATGGTGAAACAATTGACAATAATATCAACTGTTCGTTAAAATTCTTGCTATTTTTCTAGACGTACCAAAATAAATTGCTGACTGGTCTACCGCCTTCCCTCATTCAATGTATTTCGCATAGGAAAAGCTTCATTACCACGTGAATTCAAAAACGCAATCATTGCCCACATTATAAGGTCTTTCTTCCCTTACCTCAAAATCAAAACGACAGAAATCCTACACAATTTCACTCAACTATCACCCCTTGAGCTTTGTACGTAAAGGTGATAATTGCTCAAAATCGAATCGTCATTTTTTATGTTTCAGTACCAAGGTGGAATAATGACAGTAATAAATCATATGGATCGTTAGGCACGTTCCCCTAGTGTTGGGTTCGATTCCCGGCCGAAATGGTATCATCTGTCAATGGGTTTGGGTGACTTGACGGGACCGACTAATGGAGTAGCCGTGTTAAGTAACAATGTTGGAAATTATGTGTTATGCTTTATTTTATTTTGGCTGGGTATCTGAATACGTACGCCAAACAATTTATTTATTTATTTAAACTTCATGTAAAATAGTGATACAACATACACTACCAGTCAACTTTTGGGTTAAATAGACAACTCTGTGGTAGGCACAATAACAAATAAAACAGAATAAAAATTTAAAATCGAAAACCCAAGACCGATAATAAAATGCATGTATATGCTAAAATAAACTAAAAAATATTCTATTTAAATACCAAATATTACAATATAAAAACACAAAAAAAAAACAGAAAACAATGACTACGACGAGGACCAAACTACGTTTGAGAGGATTTTAAGTAGTAGTTCCGGATTTTACGCTTAAGGCGCAATTATACGACTTTTAATGGTTTTTAATTGAACATCACGTCTAAACGACTAGTCTCATTTCTTTGAAAAAAATATATATTACTCTAGATAATTTCCGTCGTATTTTAATCTCAGAAAATTTGAAATTATATTTTTATAACATAGTGTAATTAATTTGTAAAATTATGTCTAACGCGGATAAAAAATTGAGAATCATGCAAAAACTATAAAGCGTATTTTTTTGAAACCTTCACCACTTAAAAGATCATTTAATTATTTATAATTTAGTCTCAGTGTTTTAGTTTAATACCTGTAGTTTTATGTGTAATAAATTAATAATGCGTCTAATTTCGGACAGCGCTCCTTGATGGGCGAGTCATATTATTGGGTGGACATACGACGCGTTACGTGAGCTCAGCGCAGAACACGCAATCTAACCACTCAAGGTCATTGGCAGCTAATAGCGCCTTAAACGAAAATTTACTTTCAGCTTTTTTGATGTCAAGGGGAAACACGTTCCAGAGTGTAATCGTTGAAATAACATAAGAGTTAGACATAAACCCGGTGCGGTGAGAAGGAATGTGAAGAAGTAAGTTTTTAGATGCTCGAAGGTTCAGACTGTGAGAGCTGCCCAATACTATAAAATGTTGTTTTAAATAATGTATTGCCAATTTCAACTAACAACAGTCATATTCTTACAAAATCTGTTTGTAACAGGCTTTTATTAGCTTTCATCATCAGCCTTTTAATGTCCCCACTGCTGGGGCACAGGCGTCCTCTCTGTGAGAGGGTGTACCTCGTCATTCACCACGCGGGCCTAGTGCGGGTTGGTGGATGTCAGATAACTTCGAATTTTCTGTTCTAGAACATGCCGGTTTCCTCACAATGTTTTCCTTCACCGTTTTGAGAGCAGTGGTGATAAAATAATTTACACAAAGTAGAGCGCTTGGCTGGGTTTGAACTCACGACCTACACCTTGGAAGTCGCAACCGTTATCACTGGGCCACCACTTTATTACCCTGTAACTAACAACTAAATACTACTATGGAAAAAAACTTAGAAGTTAAATTTGACCCACTTAGCGGTTTTCGATTGAGCTGAAATTTTGCATGCATGTTTAGTTTGGATGAGAATGCTAGTAACGCAATTCAATATCCAATATTTCGGACTCCCAAAGATGGCGGACTAGTCATTTTTTTATGCATTCCCATGATATGTATCAAATAAAAGGGTTGCTGATAAAAATACGAAAAAACTTTTTTACAAAAAAATAGAACCGACTTCCAAAAAAAGTGCAAAATAACTTTAATTTCGGAAGTCAGGGTCGGTGTTTCTGGTTTTTAACCGACTTTCGAAAAAGGAGGAGGTTCTATGTTCGACTGTATGTTTTTTTTTTTTTTTTTTGTATGTTCGCCGATTTCTCCGTCAGTAGTGGACCGATTTTCAAAATTCTTTTTTTATCCGAAAGAATATACTCCCGAGGTGGTCCCATATAAATTTTATGAAAATTGCTTAAGTGCTTTTTGAGTAACTGAACAAAAACGAAAAATACGTTTACCTCGATGACGTTTTGGTGTACTCCAAATGTTTAAATTACACGTTCCATGTTATTGGGATTTTTAGTTGTGGGGTATAATAACTAAAAAGTGAAAAATAAAAAACTTTTTTACAAAAAAAACAACCGACTTTCAAAAAAAATTAAAAAATAACTTTTATTTCGGAAGTCAAATAACGAAAAAGTAAATTATAAACACCGACTTCCGAAATAAAAGTTATTTTTCAATTTTTAGTGTATTTTTTTTGAAAGTCGGTTGTTTTTATTGTAAAAAAGTTTTTTTGTGTCTTCGTTTTTTGACACCGACTTCCGAAATTAAAATTATTTTGCACTTTTTTTGGAAGTAGGTTCTTTTTTTTTGAGTTGTGGTTCCCCATATTGTGTTAACAATACATAGACATTGGATCGCAGCAATCGCGGTTGATTTGCTGTCAATTTTTAAGAGTTCCGTTGTCTGTCTCCGAAACTCATCATCAGATCTATAATGAAATTTAAATAGGTTTCGGAATAAACTACTTTCAAACAAAAAAAGAATTTTGCAAATCGGTCAATGAATGACGGAGTTATGCCCGAACATACAAAAAAAAAAAAATACAAACATCCGAATTGATAACCTCCTTCTTTTTGAAGTCGGTTAAAAATAAGGAGTGTATTTTTTTATGATGGCTTTGATGCGTATTACGACTGCGTAACCCGTGTCTTTTTAATCTATGACCTGCGACTGACTCTGCGATTTTACGAAAGACTTGTGTATAGACTAAAATAAAATAATGCTTCTTATTTATCTGAAGGATTTAATATTTTCAGTTACTAAATACTACATACATACAATACAAATATTATAAAAAAGTCCCCCGCTGCGTCTGCCTGTCTGTCTGTTCGCGATAAACTCAAAAACTACTGAACACATTTGCTTGCGGTTTTCACTAATAGACAGAGTGATTCATGAGGAAGGTTTAGGTGTATAATTTGTACTCGTGCAAAACTAGTGCGGGTCGTTCTTCTATATATAAAAATCTCGTGTCATGGTGTTTGTGGTTACACTCCTCCCAAACGGTACGACCGATTTTAATGTTTTTTTTTTGTATATTTGGTAGGTACGAGAATAGATCGTAAAGTATTTTTCACCCTCCTACCCCCATCCCCCAATTTATTAGCCGCAGAACATAGTTTACTAGGTCAGCTAGTAATCTATGATTGTAATAACTCCGTAGAGAAAGTCTACGCCTATCTACGTCCCACACCAGTCAAACAAGAACAAAATTTTACTAACACCTCTATAAAAACTCTGCAATCTGTCATACTAAAACACATTCATTCGACAACCACAAAAATAATAGCAAAAAACATAAAAAGACAGATGGACGACATTTAGCTCGCACATAACACCTATTCTGAAACAGGAAGCCGATCGACTTCCCCCCGAGTTGCGGAGAAAGAAACAAGACAAACAAACATACATAATTGATGGGGGAACGACGTCCCATTTCATCAGTTGTCCTCAAACGATGACATTTGAGATGAGTTTTAAAATAGTTTTGATTTTATGGGACGACTTGTCGTGAGTCGTGGTACGATCAGTCGTGTCGGGTTGCTATTTTTTTTTTCGGGTTTTATCGGCATGACGACCCCCGTCATGTGTTGCTGACATTTGGCACGCACTGCTTAAAAGAGTTCCAGAAGTAAAATATATATAATAGACTGTAGATAAAAATAAGATCACAAATACAAAGCACCCATAGACTTTTTGGTTTCCAAACTTCTGGTACCTAGTACTACTTAGTTTATTTAATATTTTACTAGCAGTCCCGACAGACGTTGTCTTTCCCGAACTTTGATTTTCCGTAAGAAAAAAAATCTAGACCCCGATTACAACGCCAATTACCCACCCAAACACACACAATAATTTAATTAAAATCGATCCACCGGTTTAGGTGATTTTTTCTACACATTTAAAGATAAAATTTTGCTGTTTTGTTATTTTTTTTTGCACTACGTTACCACATAAATTTATTTTCATTTGCTTGGTGTTCCGTTGAAATATCTTTCCAAGTTACTTTTAAAATTAATTTTATACATGAATATCTTAGCTTTTTATTTCGCTAATAATAATACATTCATACAATTATTATACAGTCTACTTTACATCATCCACAGATAGCCATCTCCAAAAAAGATTAATTATGCCCTTCGTGGTACCCATAAGATACGTAGACACATAGTTATGTTTTATATCTAGCTGCGTTTTTATCAGAATATGATAAATTAATAATTAATGACTTAATTAATGACTACACAAGATAATCTTATAGCCTAAAATCTGATTATTCTGTCTGTTATAGTACCTGTCTGATTGTCCTGTTTCAAATAAAATTAAATAGACTTTCGTTTTACTAAGTGATAATGGAAGAATGCACGTAATCTTGCTTACGTGCATTCTTATATATGCGTAATAACGAATCCCATGTATCTTTTGTATGGTAAAAAACAATTTGCCTTTTTAGATTCAAGCGAAATTTTCCTTAACACAGCAATTACGTACTTACATGAAGATCTATTAATTTTTTTCGAACTTCAAAATAACATATTATACAGGTTGATTTCATTACATTTTTATTCGTATACCTAACTATACAAGACACAATAGGATAACCAGGTTTATTGTCACGATTTCGGTTTTTATTCAGAAGTTCTTTCACCTTCTCAAATATTACCAATGAATGAAAGGTCAGCCAAAGTCAAATCACTCATTGCAATTAGGGTTTTCACCAGATGGCAGCACTGAGGCGTCACGTACAGACACCTCTGCCTGGGATACCGGGTACATTTGAAATAGAGTTACCACGGCCCATGGCAAAGGCAACTGAAGGAAGGGGGTGGGTTTTAGTCAGTAAAAGTCTGTTTTAGTCAGTAAAAGTCTGACACTCCTCTCCCGCTCCGCCCAGACCGGGAGAAGTCATAATGATTTCCCACCCCCAAAAAAAAGGTACAGACACCTGTCAAAACGTTATTGTCAAAAACTGACAGCAGATAAATTGACGTCAACGTCATGTTTATGTCATTATGATTAGTTTTCAAAGCACCTGTCGCCTAAGTAACGCCAACTGGTGTCGTTAGTTTGCCTGAGAACCCACATTAGACCGTTGAAAGGCATTTTGAATGTCAAGATACAGTTGCAAAAAATATAAGTGACTGAATAGTTTTCTATTTGCAAAGGTATCTTATGGAGAAGAACGGAGCTTGTCTTGTTGTTGTTGTTGTGTTGTTGTGTCTTCTGTAGTTAATTATGTCGAACGCTGTCGGAGTACTCAAAAAAAACCGAAATTTCTTACAAAGATTTAATTAAAATAAGTATTACAAATTTTACTTAAAATTACACTACAAATTTGTGTCTTCTGATGTTTGTTGTCTTGTTGTTGTCATCTGCAAAAAAAAGAGAAACTAAGAATCGTGTCATGTAAAAGTCTTCCACAGCAACACGTATACACTCGACCACACGCCCGTTTTGAAAGCTTTTCAGTTCGGTTTGTTATTATAGTCATAGTTGTACTAATGTCTATTTATTTGTCATACAAAACAGTTACACCTCGTCAGGTTTCAGTTATTTTTATTAAATCATCCGTTTTAAGTTTGTCCTTAGACGGTGAAAGAATAATATTTGTGGGTATGATGAGAGACGTTAGCATTTTATTTATAAAACTAAATGTTACTGAGTTTGTCTACTATTTTGTTATTTTTGGCAGACTTCAAAAAGGAGTTCTCATTTCGACTATTTTTTTTGTATGTTTGTTACGCGATTATGAATTGATATTTAGTATATTTATTTACTTTACTATTCAGTTCTTTTACGGGCTACAAAAATTAAAAAGTGAAAAATAAAAACTTTTTACAAAAAAATACTGAAACTGAAATGACTTCCGAAAATTAAAAACACTAAAAATGCGATTCTAGTTTTGCTTCTACGTTATTTGACACTGACTTCCAAATTAAAGTTATTTTGCAATTTTTGTGTTTTCTGTTTGGAAGTCGGTTGTTTTTTTTAACGCTACTAGATTATGTAGTATACCTAGGAAGTACATTTAATTAATGTTGGTCAAGAACAACATTCCAAATTCTGACACACAAATCGCTATCTATACTGTAAAGATAATATTTCTGGAACAAATTACCCACAACTAAAAACTGTTATAAAATACGTACAGTTTAATAATGCGGACGATGATTGAGATATGAAAATGAGTATAATATTTTTTATAAGGCAATATCAAAGGCTAAAGTTAAAGCTACCAGAAACTACAAAAATTGTTAGAGATATTGGTACAGATTCTCTTGTTCAATATGTAAACTAAAATTAGAGAATTGCTATCTTTTACTAAAAGGCAGTGCGAGAAAAGGACGGCTATAGCTATGCACTAAGTTAGAGATGTCAAACTAGTTTACGCCTTGCGCTTCGCCGTGTTTTTAGACGACATGTTTTTACGTGTACCTTTAATTTGTATGGAAATATTGGTCCAAACTAAATTTGACAGCTCTAATTTACGTCCGTCTCTTTCTTGTTTTATTAAAGAGAAAAAGATAGCAACAGCCTAAATTAAGTTTAGTTTGTGCACAACAGAATCAACACCATTGTCAAATTGACGAAACTATGCATGCCCTTTGGGTCACGGGACGAAAAATAGTCACCGTGGCCCTTGCATAGGCTACTGAAGGAACATGGGTGGGTTTTAGTCAGTAAGAGTCTGACACGCCCTTCCTGCTCCTCTATGAGCGGGATAAGTCATCAGATGATTTACGACCCATAAACAAAATAAAGGCATGCCCTTTATCTTATAAGTAGGGGTAAGACAATAAAATAACCTCCCAGATTTAACGTTTAATACATCCAGACTATATTAAAAGTAGGCTGTCTGAAGCAGCGACATGTTTTGTGAAACAATCGTGAAGTCTACAGTCAGGGAGTGTCAAGAACTCCGCTGTTATTTATCTCGCTAAACGTGGATGAAGTTATGAAGTAAAAGAAAAGAGAGGAAAAAGCACAATCATTTTCACTTTCATATCAGTACTGGTACAATAGAATATAACAAAATAAACATTAAAATAGCAACAATAGAATTGTTTTTTTTTTAAACGTTGCCCCACACTAGGAATTATTCCTGTATCGTGGGTGCGTTCACAAACATGTAAACTCACATACACAAGACACCAAAATTCCAAATCAATCTGAAGTTATCACAGCTCAAACTTCCCCTTTTCTTAAAACGGTAACTTCATAGGTAAATTCTTACATTTTTTAGCGTTCCGCACTCGTAGGGTATCCAATGGGACCCTATTACTAAGCCGCCGCTGTCCGTCCGTCCGTCCATCCGTTCCTTTGTCTGTCAGTGGACTGTATCTCATGATCCGTAGTAGGTATATGTTTCTGTGGCCGTTATTAAAAGAAATAATAAATTAAAAATTGAAAGGGGCTCTCTTACTAGAAACGTGTTTTTTTTTGCTTTTTTTGCTCGATCTTAATAAAGGTAACAAGTAGACGCGTATAATCTTGTAAGGAGGTACGGAACCCTTCATGCACGAGTCTGACTCACACTTAGCCGGTTTTTTTCCAGTTACGCATAACTTCATTTTGGTTCTATTCAGCATAAACCCACAAAATACTAAAGCACAATATTAATATTCAAGAGAAATTAATTACAAACTGAAAATAATGTCCTATGTCTTATCTAAGATGTTTTGTTCACAAATTGTAAACAAACTTGGTACGCTGACAAATAATTTACGTTACAAAGTTTCTGCCGTAATTTGTATTGTAACTTTTGTGTATTGTTCAGACGTTTGTGTATTGTTCAGAATTTTGAATTACGGAGTAACTACAGTCTATGAGTTTTTCAAAAATGAATTAATTGTTGCACTTTGACCTTGAAAAAGCCAACTTTTTCAAGGTCAAAGTGCAGCAATTAATTCATTCTTCTTTCGTAATTTTTTTTTATACTTTGAGCCCAGAAGCTGGACATTAAGAACACCGCACGCGCGGTTCTGGATATTGAGAGGGAGCGCAGGGCGCTGTCTGTCCGGTGTAATATGTTGGCTCGTAGGTTTGCCCGATGTACTAGACCTGTGAAGGTGACTTTATTTAAGGCATATTGTCAGTCGTTTTACACGTGCAGCCTGTGGACCAACTTTACGCAGCGGGCGTACAGCGCACTGCGCGTGCAGTACAACAATGCCTTCAGGATACTGTTAGGGCTTCCGCGATTTTGTAGTGCTTCGACAATGTTTGCTGAGGCGCGGACTGATGACTTTTTCGCAATCATAAGAAAACGGAGCGCTTCGTTATTAAGTCGCCTGCGAAGTAGCCCGAACAGTCTCCTGAAGGTGTTGTCGGAGCGGTGGGACCTGTCCCTGATACAGAGGTGGATGCAGCTTCATGTTGGCGCCTCTCCTCGTATTATTTGATGCGTATTTGTATTGTGTGTGTATAATTTTGTTATTGATTGTATTAATGTGTAATATTTTAATTTTGATTCTGATTTTTATTTTTGTTTTTAATTATGATTTTAATTTTAATTTTAATTTTGACATTGTAATTCTAATGTGTATTTTTAATTTTTGATTGTACGTGTGTGTGTATGTTATCTGATTGTAATGTTTTTAATTATGGACTCTGGTCTGAAATAAATTTATTTATTATTATTATTATTAATCTCAGCGTCAGTAGCGTTCATCAGGTCCTCCATTGTGCAGGTGTATAGGCACTTGGGGCATTCCATTAAGTGAGTCATGTTCTACAGGTGTAGTCGCTAACTCAGTTGCCATCAATTTGATAGGCACTATGCAGTACATTGCTGCATTGACGTATAGGAAAACAAAAATGTACCTACTACGTAATGCTATTAAAATCGATGTCCACCGAGCAATGTACTGCAAAGTGCCTATCAAATTGATGTAAACTGAGTTAGCGAATACATCTGCTGGATAGGTGCCGCTCTCACATTGGGTATCAGATGATGAGTCTATAAAACCATGTCGCCAAGTTATATTTGCAATGGCTTAGTATGGTACTGTAGTCTTCTTTCATTCTTCTTTTTTCCGTGTACACAGTTCATTAAATTAGGTACACTAATTGGGTCCAGTATGTGGGTATGAAAGTAATAACAGCCGCACGGGTCGATCCATTAGGTTTTTTTTTTTTTGTGAGGTGGTAAATCATCTAATGACTTCTCCCGATCTGGGTAAAGCGGCAGGATGTGTTAGACTCTTACTGACTAAAACCCACCCCTGTTCCTTCCCTGCCTGAGTGCCCAGCGGTGCGGTAACTCATTTTCAGAATTTATTCGCTACCCCTAGCCATGATCCATTAGGTTAATAATAATAATAACGATTTATTATCAGGCAACTAAGGCCCATAAATAAAATACAAGAAAGAATATTAAAAAATAATAAACTACTACATATTGAAAAACATAAAAACTACTGCACACGAAGTGACGGCGTCATGTTACGCTGCGAGGTGTGGCGGAAACGCCGATACAGCACACTTTTCGGCCAAAACTCTTCTTTGAGGAAGGTCATCAAATGGTGAGTCGGAACGCGCACCACGAACGACTTGAAATTCGTGTTATGGCGTGCCTCCAACTTCTCCACCCTCAAGATCCAGTTGGTCTTCACTCGCATGTACTTTACGATGTCCTCAGTCTTCGTAGAGTGATGCAAACGGGACACGTATAGCTGCAGGACGTAGGACCCTGCCGGTGCCGTCCCACACTGGTTGCGATAAGTAGGCTTCCTCTTCTTTCTCTCCACCTTGATGAAGCCGTCCTCATCGCATGTGTTCTTCGGTGGAACCTGCTGTTTGTGGTCTATCACAGCGCCTTTAGCCGAGCCCGATGCTGAGCGACTCTGCTTTCCCCCTTTATGTTTCTCTGCTTGTCGTTTCGTTTGCGACACAGCAGGTTTCATCTCGGCGACAGTTGTAGAATAGGCACGTTTGGGGGTCGATGTACCTATTACGCACGTCGCGTCCCCGGCAGGTACGACGCGATCAGCGGAACACGATGCAACGCTTGCATTCTTGACAGCTGATGACGTAGATGCACTCGCCGACTGAAAACTGCAGACAGAAGCATTTTGTGCCCCGCGACGTGTGTTTACATTGGAGCCTTCCGGTGGCCCACTTGTCAGAATAGCGTTGCGCAATAACGCTACTTCGGCTCGCAATTCACCAATGGTGACATCCGATGACTCCAACTTAGACTTCATCTCAGCCAGGCTCACCTTCAGAGACGTGATGTCCTTCAGCAGCCTGGTGACGTCGACGTGGTCGAAAGTGATAAGAGGCAGCTTGCCACAAAATCTGGCACGTCATCCGGATCGATCCTCTTCAGCAGGTCAATGATAACTATGCTACGCTTGCCGGGGTTGGTCCATGGATGGGTGACCTGATAATCTGTATATACCAAAACTCTTCCATGCCTCGGTAAGCACGTTAATCCGTTGATCCCGGCTGTCAATCATGGATCTTAGACAGTCGTTATAACGAGTCGTCAGAAGCCCTAAAGTCTGGCATCCAGTTTTACCATGGGGTATCGTATTACCCAGTAACTGGGTTGTGAAGGTCAGATAGGCAGTCACTCCATGTAAAATACTCGTATTCAGCTGAATCCGGTTAGACTGGAAGCCGAGCCCCAAGATAGTTGGGAAAAGGCTAGGCAGATGTATGTATGCGTCTACGTTTAATGCAGCATAGGAGTATGTGAGTCACCTTCAAGTCATCAACGTTGCAGCAGCATGGACATTTGGGGCACTGGACTCACACTGGGTGTTTTATGTATTGATAATTTCATTTTTGCATTTAAAATAACATGCCAGTTATTCCCTGAAGTTATGGGCCGATGTGTGTCAATTAATGTATCTGGATACATTAATTGACACACTACAATGCTCGATCCTGGGATCGAGCATTTTTCTATCAATCGGGTAGCAACGGAGACATCATGGTTGCCACCACATCACACACTGACATTTTTTCACCGATTTTGACCTAGAGCGCTGTGCTCAACACCACTGCGACTTACAACTATTAGTGAAACGTCATAATCGTCATCATCATCAGCCTTTTAATGCCCCCACTGCTGGGACACAGGCCTTCTTCTGTGAGAGGGTGCGGGCCGTAATCAACCACGCAGGCCCAATGCGGGTTAGTGGATGTCACATGTCTTCGAATTTTTGGTTCTAGGACATGCCGGTTTCCTCACGATGTTTTCCTTCACAGTTTTCAGAGCAGTGGTGATTGTAGTGTATGTAGATATACTTATGACTTATCTTGAGCGCATACGTCGTCGTCGGTGGTTATAAATACCGGTCCGAATGGTGGGGATGGCAGTTGAGGTCGGACTGTCGGCCTGTGCGGTGGTGCGTTGGTAAGCCAAGTACAATACTATTATGATACACATTGCGAGGATACTATATTTAGCGACGAGGACAAAAATAAAATATTAAATAAAGTGATAAAAAAAAAGAAATGTGGCTGTGTATGTGAAGTGGCGAGATAGTTAATTTATACTACTACTTACATGTACCTAACATGTAATAAATAAATACAAAACAAGTTATTAGAGTTGAATCATTATAATTTGAACCATTATGTTACTTTAATTTTATTAACAAATGGGTATTATAATTCAAAAGTATAAAACGTTAAATTTAACAGTGGTGTTTATTGCTTAACTTATGAAAACAACACTGAGATGTGAGTGATGTGTGTGTACACAAAAATAGGTACTGATTGACAACTAACTAATAATAAAAAATAACAACATTATAACAACAACAAAAAAAAAGAGGCCAAAAATGCTCCTAATTCTATAAAATCGCAGCATTATTTAAATTAACATAAACATTATTATGATGTGGAAACAGCATTGCTGGTCATTAAATAACCACCGTTTAACTATGTTCAGAGGATAATTATAAATCCGCTACATCATTATTGGTCATTAAATTAAAGTATAAAAGAAAGAAAAATTTTCTGATCATCAAATTGATATTGAACTATTGCCATTAACTACTTATTACATCATCCATATTTAGAAGCGCAAATGTAACTATACCTAGTCGGAAATAATAAATGAAAAAAAAATAGAAGGGGATGTGTCGAGCTCTATTTCTGTTTTACAATAAAATTATTGTTAAAATACTTATAGAAGCCTCATTTTAAATGTGAGATCAACAACAAAACAAATCAAACAATAAAATAAATACATTTGGTAATTGAGTGCAATATATTGACTACAATTCATTGTTTTTTTTGTAAATCCTGCCAAGGCGGATGGGACCGCGTACCGTCCGCCTTGGCAGGACTTGGAGCTTTTCCTTGAAGCCGTAACTGCTAGTATTAGTGCCTTAGCCCCATATGATAACCATGTGTAGTTGGGTGACCTAAATGTTGATCTGTTGGATGCAAATAACCCTAAATCAAAACAACTGTTTAAATTGCTTTAATCTTGTTCAATTTGTGAGAATTGCGACGCACTTCGTGGGTGACAGTAGTTCGCTCATCGACATCATATGCACTGATGCAACAACGCGTAATGTTGAGGTGAACCATATCAGTGAGCTCGGCCATCACTCCTTCATTACATGCGAAACTGTTTTTAGGAAGCCCAAAGTTAAACCTAGGATGGTTGTGTTTCGCCCCCTTTCAGATATCTTGCTGGATCGCTTCCATAATGACTTGTGCATGATACCATGGTCTACTTTAGGAGATATAAGTCATGTTGACACCATTGTACATACTTTTAACTCATACGTGATCGCCATCACTGATATCATCAACAGATCAATAGAATCGCGCGTATTCCCTGGCCTTTGGCGACGCGCAATTGTTCGTCCTATCCCAAAAATTAGTGATCCAGGCAATTTGAATGACCTCAGGCCAATCAGTATTCTGATCCTTGCCAGTCAAAGATTCTGGAGCGTGTAGTTTATCTACAGGTAATTGAACACCTGGAGGCTAATAATATTCTCCCTGACCTTCAGCCGGGTTTCCGTAAGGGCAGAAGCACTGCAACGACTCTGATAGATGTTGTTAGCAATAACCTGGAGGCACGTGATCAGGGGGAGGGGTTAATCCTGGTCCTACTGGATTTTTCACGGGCTTTCGACGCAATCAATACCAATCTACTGCTATCCTAGCTAGCATACTATGGCTTTGACCGTGATGCTGTGGATTGGTTTAAAAGTTACTTAACCGATAGGTCTCAGTGTGTGCAGATCCACTAGGAAGATGGATCGACTGTGTCATCCCCGCCATTTCATGTGTCTAGGGGAGTCCCACAGGGATCGATTTTGTGCCCTTTGCTGTACATCTTCTACAGCGCTGATGTTATTGGATCATTCGTTCACTGCAAATATCACATGTATGCTGATGATATCCAGCTGTACATGTCCTTCAAAAGGTATGATATGGCATTGGCAGTCCAAAGGGTGAATGAGGACCTGTATCGAGTGGTGACCTGGTCTGAAGAGAACTCTTTGGTTCTGAACCCTCTGAAGTCCCAAATTCATGGTGCTGGGTACACAGAACCAAGTTGCTGGAATGTTGTCTGCCAAGCTGGAAATTGTGATTAAAGGAGAGAAAATTGAACGAGTAGAGCAGGCATGTACTCTAGGTCTAATCTTGGATCCAGAGCTGTGATTCGAGGCTCACATAAAAAATGTTCTAAGAAATTGTTTTTATAAGCTGAAGGTATTATATAGTATTCGTAAATTTCTTAGATACCACTCAGAAAACAACTGCAAGAAAGTATGATCCTATCCAAGCTGAATTACTGTGACACTGTCTACGGGCCCTGCCTGCTTGCTAGGACAGATAAGTTAATTCAGCGAATACAGAATGCCTGTTTTACATTTTGTGTTAATGTCCCTCGTAGGCATCATGTAACACCATACGTAAACCAACTCAAGGTACTGAAAATGGCTGCCAGGCGAAAGCTTCATCTAGCGAGTTTAATGTTTGGCATTGTAACAACCCATAAGGAGCATTTATATGAAAAACTCATTTGGCGACATACTCACTACAAGTATGGTCTTCGTTCTATAGTTGGCCCGCTCACTGCTCCGCGTCACAATTTCAAAGGTTTCTTTTTTTATGTTTGATAGGCACGCGTTTGACCACTATCTCACCTGATGGTAAGCGATGATGTGGTCAAAGATGGAGCACGCTTGCCTAGAAGTAACCTATTCACTCTTGACTTAAAGACTCCCAGGTTGTAGCTAACAGGAAACACAGACTCCGGTAGGGAATTCCACTCCCTAGCTGTACGCGCAATGAATGTTTTCTCAAAACGCTTTGGGCGTATGGACGGGATGTCCACCATGAACCGGTGGCACTTCGACGTACGTCTTGTGGTCCTTTGATGAAACGGGCTTGGCGGAATCAAAATATGCAAATCCGTCGCACACTCCCCAAAATGTAATCGATAAAAAACCGACAGGCTAGCAACTCTGCGTCTATGTTCTAGACTTTGGAGTTTTGACTCAACGAGCCTATCATTGCCGATGATCCTCTTGGCTCGTTTCTCAATTGACTCAAGGGCATCAAGCTGGTATCTGGCAGATCCGTCCCAAAGATGAGAGCAGTACTCTATACATGATCGAACTTGCGCTTGATAGAGTTGGAGCAGCTGTTCCGGCGTGAAGTACCGTCTTACCTTTGCGAGGATCCCCAACTTTTTGGCAGCCACTTGAGCCTTTGCCTCTATGAAGGGACCAAAATTGAGGGAAGATGTTAAAGTAACTCCAAGAAGATCAAGTTGGTCGGTTATCGGCACGGTTAAACCTCGGAAAGATGGAGCCGGGTGAAATTGGCTCCTTTTAGCAGAAAAAAGACACGCCTGGGTCTTAGCAGCATTGAATCTGACCAGATTGGCATCTCCTCATTCTGAGACAGCCTGTAAGGACAAATTCAAGCGCCCAACCATAGCCTCTCGGAGAGACCGAGTTTCAGGGGCAGTTTCAGTTTTGCGGCCACGCGCTGCTGGAATTATCTTCCACCGCCAATGCAAGGCCTATAAACGATACAGTCTTTTAAACACCAACATAAGATGTTACTATTGCATGCACAACTTTCATCACAATAATTTTCCAGACACATCTTTATGTCATTTACCTCACGGGTCATGGCCTGCAGACCTTGAGTTGGGTCTCCAGCAGCGCTGTGGCTTGACTTTCTGCCGCCTGTCTGATGAGATTGCTGGCGGCGATTTCCTGTCCTTGTTCTATGTTTTAGCCTGCATAAATGGAGAAACAATTTTTTTATAAACTTTAGATTCCTACTCTTATTTATAATAATATCATTTCAATACTTAATTAACATTACAATTTATTAGTAACTGTATTTTTTAATTTTTACTTTCATAGCTTACCTTTTGAGAGAGCGTCACCCTCCAACTATTTCCACTTTCACTCACAAACATTATTAGCATTGTCACAATCCATGCTGTTGCATAATATGCTCATTACATAATTATTTTATAATTTCTAGCGCCATTACTGTTTACAATTACATAATTCTAATTATTGTTGTGTAGTTGGTTGATCATTACTTAAGTGACAAAATGCCTACATTAAATTAGACATTTTGTAGTGGTTTTCTCATCAAATTGAGACTATGTTGCAATGCAATCACCTCCATTCAATTGGAAAATATTTGTTTATAGTTGGTTGTAACACGTACTTGTTTAAGCTACTACCATTAACCTTAAACCAACTGAGTAAGTACATGTTCTTGTTGAGGCTTAGAAAACAGGCAGATAAATATAACTTTGATTGGAAGGATGATCATTTGATAGACCAGATCACCAAAATGTACTTCTAGGTCTACTTCAAGTAATAAATCATCATTCTCCTGCCCTTATCCCAATTTATTTGGGGTCGGCGCAACATGTCTTTTTCTTCCATACTCCTCTATTAGTCGTCATCACTGTAGTCACCCCCTTTTTACCCATATCCTCTTTCACATAGTCCAACCATCGTTTCTTTGGCCTTCCCCTACTCTTATAGCCATCCACATCCTTATACAAGACTTTTCTCACGACATTTTCTTCATTCCTCCGCATCACATGCCCATACCACGACAACCGATTTCCACACAATTTTTCAGTCAGCGGTGCCACTTTCAGACTTCCTCTTATATACTCATTCCTAATTCTATCCATGCGCGTAACACCACACATCGCTCTTAGCATTCTCATCTTAGCTACGTGCAATTGCTTTTCATTCATCACTTTTGTGGCCCAACATTCTGAACCATACAAGACAGCAGGTCTGACCATTGTTTTATAAATCTTCCCCTTAAGTTTTAGGAGAATGCGGGAATCACAGATAGTCCCGGTGACCTGCCGCCATTTCATCCATCCAGTGTTAATTCTGTGCTTAACAGTTCGATCTATTTCGCCATCGCTTTGCACGAGTGAACCGAGATACCGAAAATCGGAGCAGACTGGGAGAAGCGCGCCATCTAGCACTACAGCTTCAGAACTGGAGAGACCGCCGAAATCGCAGAACATGTATTCAGTTTTGGTTCTGCTGATTTTCAAGCCAACTTTCTCCAGCTTCTGTTGCCATTTCTCCAATCTGCTCTGGATCTCCGGTCCATCTTCACCGACCAGAACAATGTCGTCGGCAAACAGCATGCACCAGGGTGCCTCTTCCTGTATTTCCGACGTAAGAGCGTCCATAATCAACAGGAAGAGATAAGGACTTAAAGCCGACCCTTAATGCAAGCCTACAGCCACACTGAACTTATCGGTGTTGCCAGCAGCCGACCGGACGTAGGTACTAGATTGTCTGTACATAGCACGAATCAACTCAACATACTTCCCAGGCAAACCTTTCTCTTTCAAGGCCCACCACAACACATCCCGTAATTTATAAATAATTCTTTTAAGTAATAAATATTTCTTATTTATTACTTCAAGTAATTATGATTGAGATGTGCGAGCTGGAATATAGGTACTATGACTGGAAAAGGAAGAGAGTTAGCAGATGTTTTAAAAAGGCGACGGATAAATATAGCGTGTTTGCAAGAAACAAAATGGAAGGGTGTAAAAGCAAGAGAATTAGGAGAAGGATATAAGTTTTATTACTGTGGAAGTGATGGCAAACGGAATGGTGTGGGCATAGTTTTGGATAGTGAGTTAAAAGAATGTGTGGTGGATGTTAAAAGAGTAAGTGATAGAGTGATAGCTATTAAAGTGGTTGTGGAGAGTATGATAGTAAATGTTATTAGTGCGTATGCACCCCAATCAGGATGTGAGGATAGTGTAAAAGAAAAGTTTTGGAAGGACTTCGATTGTGTGATGATGAATGTACAGGAGAGTGAAGAGGTGTTTGTGGGGGGTGATTTTAATGGGCATGTAGGAAGTCTGAAGTACGGTTATGAGAGAGTGCATGGTGGTTGGGGGTACGGAGACCGTAATACTGATGGCGAGACATTGCTGCAAGCTGCTTCGGCTTTTGACCTGGCAATAACTAACACCTGGTTCAAAAAGAAAGACGAACACCTGATCACTTACAAAAGTGGCCAGCACGCGACCCAAATTGACTTTTTCTTGGTGAGACGAAACAGTCTCAAAACAGTCAAAAACTGTAAAGTATTGCCAGGCGAAGGCTTAGTCTCTCAACACAGGCTCATATTGATGGACGTAACAGTCAGTGTCTCGTCCAGTAGGAACAAAGAACGGCCCCCACCCAAAATCAGATGGCGTATGATAGAAAATGAGGAGTGTGCAAGTATGTTTAAGAGTCAAGTGGTAGATAAAATGATAGAAATGAAGGATATGGAAGGAACATCTGTGGATGAATGTTGGAAAGAGATGGCGGATTGTATAAGGCGAGTAGCAAAAGATGTGTTTGGAGAATCGCAAGGTAAAGGCATGATAGAAAAGGATACATGGTGGTGGAATGAAGATGTGCAACAGATGCTAAAAGAAAAGAAAATTTCGTTTAAAGTATGGCAGAATGTAGAAACCGGAAATGATAATTTCAAAGAAGAGAAAAAGAAAATTTATAAAGAATGGAAGAGGAAGGCAAAAAGGCGGTTGCAGTTTCCAGGGCTAAAGCGCAGGCAAAAGTATATGATTTACTGGACAGCCCAAGAGGCCAGAAGGAGCTCTACCGGATTACAAAATTAAGAGAAAGGAGAACGAGGGATATAATGCATATAAAATGTATGAAGGATGAACTCGGTAAAGTCTTGTCGAAAGATGACGGAATAAAAGAGCGATGGAAGGTTTATCTTGAAAAGTTGATGAACGAAGAGAATGAATGGAGTGGTGTGCTCAAAGAGGTACAAGTAAATATGGGTTTGGTGAGAGAAATTAGCATGGATGAAGTAAGAAAGGCAGTTCAATGTATGGAAAATGGAAAGGCCATGGGCCCTGATGATATACCAGTGGAAGTATGGAAGTGTTTAAAAGAGGATTGATGTATGTGGCTGACTTTATTCTTCAATAAGTTGTTGTATGAAGAAGTGATCCCACAAGAATGGTG
This sequence comes from Polia nebulosa, assembly GCA_951329385.1. Taxonomy (NCBI): domain Eukaryota; kingdom Metazoa; phylum Arthropoda; class Insecta; order Lepidoptera; family Noctuidae; genus Polia; species Polia nebulosa. The sequence goes on from OX589602.1 coordinate 27,010,271, forward strand.
CAATAGTTCGCTAGTGCCCATCTTCAAGAATAAAGGGGATGTACAGGACTGCAACAACTATCGAGGGATAAAGCTCATGTCACATACTATGAAAGTATGGGAGAAAGTGATAGAGAAAAGATTGCGAGAGGAGAGTGAGATTACCCCGAACCAGTTTGGGTTTATGCCAGGTCGAGGGACAATGGACGCCACCTTCGCTCTCCGTCAATTGTGCGAGAAGTACAGACGTGTGCACAAGAACTTGCACATGGTTTTCATTGATCTTGAGAAAGCGTATGATAGGGTACCTCGGGATGTGTTGTGGTGGGCCTTGAAAAAGAAAGGTTTGCCGGGGAAGTATGTTGAGTTGATTCGTGCTATGTACAGACAATCTAGTACCTACGTCCGGTCGGCTGCTGGCAACACCGATAAGTTCAGTGTGGCTGTAGGCTTGCATCAAGGGTCGGCTTTAAGTCCTTACCTCTTCCTGTTGATTATGGACGCTCTTACGTCGGAAATACAGGAGGAGGCACCCTGGTGCATGCTGTTTGCCGACGACATTGTTCTGGTCGGTGAAGATGGACCTGAGATCCAGAGCAGATTGGAGAAATGGCAACAGAAGCTGGAGAAAGTTGGCTTGAAAATCAGCAGAACCAAAACTGAATACATGTTCTGCGATTTCGGCGGTCTCTCCAGTTTTGAAGCTGTAATGCTAGATGGCGCGCTTCTCCCAGTTTGCTCCGATTTTCGATATCTCGGTTCACTCGTGCAAAGCGATGGCGAAATAGATCGGACTGTTAAGCACAGAATTAACACTGGATGGATGAAATGGCGGCAGGTCACCGGGACTATCTGTGACTCCCGCATTCCTCTAAAACTTAAGGGAAAGATTTACAAAACAATGGTCAGACCTGCTGTCTTGTATGGTTCAGAATGTTGGGCCACAAAAGGGATGAATGAAAAGCAATTGCATGTAGCTGAGATGAGAATGCTAAGAGCGATGTGTGGTGTTACGCGCATGGATAGAATTAGGAATGAGTATATAAGAGGAAGTCTGAAAGTGGCACCGCTGACTGAAAAGTTGTGTGGAAATCGGTTGTCGTGGTATGGGCATGTGATGCGGAGGAATGAAGAAAATGTCTTGAGGAAAGTCTTGTGTATGGATGTGGATGGCTATAAGAGTAGGGGAAGGCCAAAGAAACGATGGTTGGACTGTGTGAAAGAGGATATGGGCAAAAAGGGGGTGACTACAGAGATGACGACTAATAGAGGAGTATGGAAGAAAAAGACATGTTGCGCCGACCCCAAATAAATTGGGATAAGGGCAGGAGAATGATGATATTACTTCAAGTAATAAATAAGAATAATAAATTATTACTCAATTAAAAAAAGGAAAGGAGAAGAAAGATTCAGATAATAATAACATCAAAGCATATAACATTGAATATAAAGAAGTTAAATCAAAACAATTATGCCACCTTTGATTATTGGAAAAAATATAAATATATGATTATGTACTATAATCTGATCCTGACCTGACCAGTTTGACGGGGCCCATCGTGGCCGGTGTCTGCATGCCTAGGGGTAGCGGATAAATTCTAAAAATGAGTTACCGCACCCCTGGGCACTCAGGCAGGGAAGGAACAGGGGTGGGTTTTAGTCAGTAAGAGTCTGACACGCCCTTCCGCTCCACCCAGAGCGGGAGAAGTCATTGGATGATTTCTCAACCCCAAAAAAAAAAATGACCTGACCAGTTAAATAAATATACCATAACTAAGTGATTGAAAAATGGTCAATTCATTTATGGGTAAAATAGTAACATGTAGACTCTTTGTAATTAAATAAATACTTTCTTAAATACATAGGTACACATAATATGTATACCTGAATCTATAAAACTTAATACAGGTAGTATTTAGATATAAATAAAATAAGGAAGCGATATAGTGTATGTAGATATACTTATGTCTTATCTTGAGCGCATACGTCGTCGTCGGTGGTTATAAATACTGGTCCGAATGGTGGAGACGGCAGTTAAGGTCGGACTGCCGGCCTGTGCGTTGGTGCGCTGACAAACCAAGTACAATACTTTTATTATACACATTGCGAGGATACTACAGTAATGAAATAATTTACACAAAGTAAATTACCTGCCGGGGTTTGAACTCACGATCGTAGCGGCCGTTACCACTGGGCCACCACTGCTCTATTTTTATGTTCACTATTAATTTAGGACTAGTTAACTTTAGTCTGTGGTGCTTTACAGTTTGTCTTTTCCCAGTTGCTGTTGTGAACTTATGCTTATTCTATAGATCTTTGAGTTCTGTCTCGTGGTTAATATTATAATATGGAAGGAAGTGGACATTACGTTTTTTGTCATCGGCTGTTCTATTCTGATTAATTTAATTGCGGTATCATATACCCAGACAGTTGAATCTGTTGGTTCTGGCTTGCAGCTGTTGCAGTGATCGGGAATAATGTGTCAGGTATGTCATTTACCGGTACAAAAGATTTTTACAGAATATTGTATAACAATTCAGTAAAGATAAATAGAGGCAAGTCGTGTATTGAATCAGATAGTACCACTTAACCTCAGTATACATATGGACAGTAGGGAAACTACGTACAAACGGTCGAAACGGCACGCTCACACAGACGCGCGCATCTACGCCAGCCCTAAGCGATAGTCGCGGTGCGCGCAGTTGCGGCTGCCGTGTCGAGACGAGTTGTCGTTTTTATCTCTTGAGCCGTGGACCGTTTTAAAATGCCACGAGCGTATTGCGCAGTGTACTGTTGTATGAACTCGTCTTCATCAAATCCGGGGTTTTTGTTTTTTAAACTGCCTGCTGATCTCGAAAGGAACCTAATAATGATGTAATTATGAAAAATAAAGACGTTTTTTAAAAATGTTAATGGTTTTTCATTTACATCAAACGCATTTTCTGGTTGAACCGCGGTAAGGTGCGCTGCTGCAGGGTTAACTCGCTATCGGCCAAGCGCCGCGCATTTTGAATTCACTTTAACACCCTCGAAAACCATGAAAATTTTTGCGTGAAGTGAAAAAAAAAGGGTACGGGCCTGCCTTTGTGGGATATCTTAAAGTTTTTCAAATTGCGCGGCAACTTTGAAGCACCTTCCATAGAATTTTTTTTCAAACATTAGCCGTGACAACCCTAGCTCTCTAATGGAGCGTAGGTAATTATCTCTAGGTGGCATTGCACAAGTCCGAGGCCATGTGTTTTCATGGTCCTCGGAATGCGCCACCGTCGGGTTCCCGGATAACGGTAGGAGGGGTTCACATCGGCGTCGAGGGGACGATGAAGTACCTGGGACTCGTCCTCGACAGCTGGTGGAATTTCGTCGAGCATTGCTGACGTTTGGCTCCCAGATTGGAGCGGGCCAGTGCTGCTCTGAAGCGGCTCCTGCCCAATCTGGGGGGTCCAAACGCCTCCTGAAGGAGGCTCTACGCGGGGATCGTGCGGTCCATGGCCCTTTACGGGGCACCGGTGTGGGCGTGTTCAATAATGCGGCGACCAGCTCGCCTGTTGAACGCGTCCTAAAGGGTCATGGCTATTCGGCTCATCCGCGAATACCACACGGTCTCCTGTGAGGCGGCGAACCTCCTTGCCGGACTGTTGCCATGGGATCTGGAGGCCAAGGTCCTCGCGCTGCTCTGGGAGTGGCACGAGGAGGTCAAACGCCGGGGTGAAACTCTGCTGCCGCGACACCTCGCGGCTCGGCGGACGGAGCTCCGGCAGGATCTCATGGCGACATGGAGACAGCGACTGTCGCAACCCAGCGCTGGGCACGCCACCATTGCGGCGATTGTGCCCCTCTTTGAGGAGTGGCTGGAAAGGCGTTACAGCGTCCTCACCTTCCGCCTGACTCAGGTCCTCACCGGACACGGTTGTTTCGGGAGGTTCCTGCATCAGATCGGGTGGGAGGAAACGCCCGGGTGTTACCACTGCGCGGATCGCCCAGAGAACACGGTGGAGCATACGGTGGTGGTCTGCCCCGCTTGGGCAGAGCACCGCCGTGTCCTTGGGAATGCGATAGGTGGCGGCGACCTCTCACGCCCTGCCCTGGTTCAGGCGATGGTACGGAGCAAGAGGGAATGGGAGGCAGTCTCCGCCTTCTGCGAAGCAGTAATGCTCGTGAAGGCGGAGGCAGCACGCGTGAGGGAAGCTCAACGGAGTGGCCCTCACGGCCCCGGCCGCTGCCACCGCAGGAGAGGTACCGGGCGTACTCGGCGTAGGACGTCGCGAGACGATTTCCGGCCACCGTAGACCCGAGCCTGCGGACGGCGAGCAGTGGGTAGCTCGCCATCCGATCAACACCAGGCCTGTGAGTACACGGCGCGTAGTGTTCCACGCTCGCCTCAAAGAGATGTAGTCAGCCACCACTGACGGGGCCCATCGTGGCCGGTGCCTGCATGCCTAGGGGTAGCGGATGAATTCTGAAAATGAGTTACCACACCCCTGGGCACTCAGGCAGGGAAGGAACAGGGGTGGGTTCTAGTCAGTAAGAGTCTGACACGCGAGAAGTCATTGGATGATTTCCCAACCAACAAAAAAAAAAAAAAAGTAATTATCTCTACAACTAGGCTTAGTTTCCATACTGTCCATATTTATACTGTGACTTAACATCAAAGAACAATGCCCAAATTTCTATAGGAGCTGGACTTCACTTTTATTTTTCATGTCCCAAAATAAAGTATAGTTAGATTGGTTTGTTTTTATGTTGTTAACACCATCCCGTTTGAAAATAATATCTAAATAGACACGATTTTTTTTATAATAACATCAACAATACTTTTGAGGTTTAGAGCCTTTTACCTGACTGCGACGTAAGCGTAACCTAAAAGTTTAGTTAGCGATAAGCGAGGAGGGTAATTAGCGATCTTGTTTCTATTTATGTCGATGTCTCTAAGAGAATCACCAAAAAAATAGGACAGGCGTATCGATTATCATGATTGAATATGGCAGAGCAATAGTAATAGTCACTAAAGCATTCATAGTGGAGCGTCTAGACTCAATTGTAGTAGCCGTATCGAAACCAGACCGAAATGCCTGGCACGAATTTCTCGACATTCAGATTTCTTGTACGATATTATTTCTAGCTTTAATGGCTGGTATGTATTTGATTTTGTGTCTTGTTAACCGACTTCGAAAAAAGAGGAGTTTCTCAATTCGTCTGTGTGTTTTTTTTTATATTTTTGCTACGCAATATCTCCGCCATTTGTGAATAGATTGTGATGATTTTTTTTTTGAATGGTAGGTCATACTTCAGAGGTGGTCCCATATAATTTTATCGAAATTGATAGACTTTTTTTTTTGAAAAAAATCAACTTAAATGAAAAATATGTACCTATACACAGATGACGTTTTGGTTGTCTCAAAATGTTCCAATTCTATGTTATTGGTGTTATCCATTCGGGCATAACTTTAATATTTAGTTGTACTTCTGGTGTACAAAAACAATAAAAAAAAACTAAGTATTAAAAAAAAACTTTTTTTTAAAAAATACAACCGACTTCTAAAAATTGCAAAATAACTTTAATTTCGCAAGTCGGTGTCAAATTACGAAGAAACAAAAAAACATATACACTGACATCCGAAATTAAAGTTATTTTGCCATTTTTAGAAGTCGGTTGTATTTTTTGAAAAAAGTTTTTATTTATTCATTTACTGGCGACCTACCCCCGCTTCGCACGGGAGCAAAATTATTCGATAGACGCGTAGCGACATCTAGCGTCCAAAGGGAATTGTGACCATCAAAAGTTAGCGTAACAGTAGTTTTTTCTATGAAAACCCTATGTCCTTTTCTGTATCTCTGACAACGTGTATGTCATCAGTTCAGTAATTTAAGCGTGAAAAAATAACAAACAAACTAAGTTAGGATTAGGATATAGTTAATAGCTGTTATGATAGTCAGAAGCAGAATTCTCATATCAGAATGTCTTGCAGCAGTTACACAAATAGAGCCCAAATCAGTTCAGAATCAGCTACTTTCTTTGGTCATACATACCCGTTCATAACGGCCGCCATACGTGATTAAAACCCGTATGTTCACCGTTTTGCCACCTGCGCCCACCGCACATACACGAGAATTTTTACTTATTGAAAAGTAAAACTTTTGTCTCTCTTCTTTTTATACTTTTAATTTACTTCCTTCTTCTTTTCTTCTTATGATCTCACTCCCGTCATGTTCATATACCGTACATGAAGCAAAGGAAGAAAATATAAGAGACTACCTTCGCTTTTGTCTACTTCATAAAAGCATACATTCAACATAAAAACTATTTACAAAAAATGGAACCGACTTCCAAAAAAAAAACAAGAAAATTGCAAAATAACTTTAATTTCGGAAGTCAGTGTTTTTGGTTTTGTGTCTTCGTTTTTTGACACCGACTTCCTAAATTAAAGTGATTTTGCACTTTTTTTGTTTTTTTTTTGGAAGTCGGTTCTATTTTTTGTAATAAAGTTTATTGTTTATCCATTTTTCGTTGTGGTTCCCCATTTTATGGTGTTAACGATACGATCCCAGCAATCGTGAGTCATTTGCTGTTAGATATTGAAGAGTTCCACTGTCTTGCTCCGAAGATCTTCATCAGATACTAAAACCTACCTTGAAAAATATGCATTTGATTAACAAAAACCCCATCTAAATTAGATGAGTAGTTTGCCAGAAAATCGCGGACAAACAAGATACATACATACATAAGGGTCGAACACAGAACCTCCTTTTTTGATGTCGGTTAAAAAAGTGATTAGTAATTGTTGGTTATTAATATAATTGCCTAGATACCACAACTATGCCGTCTGACAAGCGTTTAAATGCAATAAAAACTAGAACAAATTAAGTAATTAACTTCGCGTGGTTTTAACGTAATTAATGTTTTGCAACATTAACAATAAATAGCTTTTATAACCAAGCCCTTGCTCCATTTTTGTAAATGCTCAATTTATAAGTGAAGCAATTTGTCTCCAGTGATCAGTCTATTGCCATTAATTTGTTCTGTGATATCTTAAACGTGACGCCGTGGTTGTCTATTCATCTAATCGTCTGATGTTTAATGTGACTTTTCTTGATCTATCTTTTGACAGCAAACAACTTAAAAGACTGTGATTCTAAAGTGACTGGGTGACTGTTTTTTGGTAAGTATCAGCGTGCCCACAACTCTTATGCAAGGTGAAGATAATACTACAATTAATGAAAACACTGGCTTTGAATCCTCGGAACAGACGAGATAAATAAAATTAGTGTTGAATGATTTGCCTAGGCTAGCTAAATACAATAATAACTGCCTAGCAATGTGAGTGCGCATTTATATTAAAATACCGAGGCATTTTAAAATTTTATATACTAAATTATTTTAAACTAAATTTTATAAATGACCACTTAAATATAGTCTTTATAGATAAAAAATTTGATGTATATAATAGTTTATTGTTGATCCCTCCTTACGTATTTCCTTTTTTATTTTTAACCGACTTCAAAAAAAGGAGGAGGTTCTCAATTCGACTGTATTTTTTTTTTTTTTTTTTTTTTTATGTGTGTTACCTCATAACTCTTTACTGCGTGAACCGATTTTGAAGATTTTTTTTTATTTGAAAACTGTTGCTTTACATGTGGTCCCATTTTAATTTGGTGAAGATCTGATGAAGAACTTTGGAGATACACAATGGAACTCTTCAAAAAATGATAGCAAACCTTCCAGAATTGCTGCAATCGCATGTCTGTATATTGTTTTCACCATTTCACAACATTACATCACGCTGATACGCTCTGAAGGGGTATACAGATTTGTACAGTTCACCCTGATACACCCTAATTTCACCAACTATGTTCAAATTCCCTATTTTTGGGGCTATCAATTCGGGCATAACTTTACTATTAATTTAGTTTTAGAATGGGGTACAACAACTAAAAAGTGAAAAATAAAAAACTTTTTCCAAAAAAAATACAACCAACTTCCATAAATAATACTAAAAAATGCAAAATAACTTTAATTTCGGAAGTCGGTGTCAAATAACGAAGAAACCAAACTAGGAACACCGACTTCCGAAATTAATGTTATTTTGCATTTTTTAGTATTATTTATGGAAGTTGGTTGTATTTTTTTTGGAAAAAGTTTTTTTGATTTAAAAATTTTGTATGCTTGGTCTTATCCTAGCTAAACACGTCTGTGTCCTAAAGTAATTATTTGTAGGTATACCATGTTTTACGCAAATATTTTTTTTTTGAATATTTTTTACTATTCGCGAACAAGAAACCAGCTGGCCCTACATTTACGTTTGCTAACTCGACAAAATATTTTTTTTGACATGATTATTTACTTTGTAAAGTATTACATTTTTTGTTTTTTTTTATTACTTTGTTATTGTAAATGTGGGGACAAAGTAAGTTATTTTTTTTCTTTTTCCAGTAATCTTTAACGTTGCCTGACAGTTTCAGTACTTTTGCGGCCTACACAAATGTCCTGTTTTTGGTATTGTTCCCCGGTTTGTTGAGCTCCTTAAAGTTCTGAGTTGAAATACACGATAACTGACAAATGCTTGCACTGTCTGGACAGGTCCACTAAAACCTGCGTGGTGTTTTCCTCAAATGCACATCTCAGTTACTAACGTACATGGTTCTCATATGATTTGACCAGTACATATTGTATGGATTAGAACACTTTAAAAGAGACTTTGACCTCTGAGTTTGTTTCGGTGTTTCTTCTCAGGGTAGTCAACTAGGAAACACCGGCCTCATCTAGCTTAAACTGACAAAAAAACATTGACGTGTAAAAGTGTTCCTTATAACTTATTTACTGAATAAACATCATTTCTCATTTATCATGAATAGCTGATTATTTTTTACGATTTCAGCGTTGCATCGATCCCATATTGAAAGTGGTCATAATGATGAGTTTTGCCAGTGATTTAATATATTGTTGGCTTGTACCACCGGCTTCGCCCGCATGGTAAAAATTGTTATTGTTGTTAGGTTGTTTTTTTTTTTAGTTTTTGGTTCTATCTGTGTTCAAAATTTCATTGAAATCCCTTCAGCCGTTTTTTCATGATTGATACACAAACATACAAACTTTCACATCTATAATATTAGTAGGAGAGTAGTATTGTCGTTTCCACCTTGTTTTAAGAAGAAGTTACCATAATTCTTCTTTGTGAACCTAAATCTATTTAAAATGTTAAAGAGCATATTTGATATTGTTTCAGAAACCAAAATGCCTCCTCATGGATCTTTAAACCAAGAAATGAGATTTACTGAAGACATAGATAATAAAAAACTAGATATACCAGAAAAAGCAGGGCCTAGGAAATATGAATATGTGTACATAAATGTACTTGTATTTGGGTATTTACATGCGGCGGCTTTTTATGGATTGTATCTATGTTTTACAGAAGCTAAATGGCTAACAATTATATTTGGTAAGTAAAAACTTTAAATTACTTGAGATATGGCTGAAGTTTATATGAACAAATAAAAATTAAAAAATAACTTTAATTTCGGAAGTCGGTGTTTGTATTTTATTTCTTCCTTACTTGACACCGACTTGCGAAATTAAAGTTATTTTTAGTGTATTTTCTTTTTTGGAAGTCGGTTGTTTTTTTTTTTTTGTAAAAAAGTTTTACATTTTTCACTTTTTAGTTTTTATACCCCAGAACTAAAAACCCCAATAAAATGGAACGTGGAATTTAGACATGTATAAGTATTTTTCGTTTTTGTTCATTTTTTCAAAAAGCGCTAAAGCAATTTCGATATAGTTTATATGGGAGACCACCTCGGGACTATATTCGGATAAAGAATTTTAAAAATCGATTCACAACTGACAGAGAAATCGGTGGACATACATAAAAAAAATACATACAGTCGAACATAGAACCTCCTCCTTTTTTGAAGTCGGTTAAAAAGAGAGGCTACTGGTAAAACGTTTTTTTTTGTCAATTTGTGTTTCTTTCATAGTCCGAACAGCAATCGGTTAGTAATAAAAAACTTTTTACAAAAAAATAGAACCGACTTCCAAAAAAAGTGCAAAATAACTTTAATTTCGGAAGTCGGTGTTCCTGTTTTGTGTCTTCGTTTTTTGACACCCATTAAACTGTGTTAATACTCGTAATTCATAGACATACGATAGCAGCAATCGCGGTTGATTTGCTGTCAATTTTTAAAGAGTTCCGTTGTCTGTCTCCGAAACCCATCATCAGATCTTTTGAAATTTAAATGAGACCATTTCGGAATAAACCCCTTTCGAAGAATTTTCCAAATCCGTCAATATATGATGGAGTTATGCCCGAACATACACAAAAAAAAGAAAAAAAATAATACAAACATCCGAATTGATAACCTCCTCCTTTTTCGAAGTCGGTTAAAAACAGATATGACAACAAGAAGGAAAAAAAATATGTTTACAATCGAAAGATGTTGATGTTGCTACTAGGGGCTGATTTTTCAGTAGTCAAACGTCGTCGTTTACGTAAAGAACAACTAAAGCGGTTTGGAATATAATAGAAAAACATAATGCAACACTTATACGACACAACAGCAACAAATACAATGCAAACAAAATTAAGAATATTATGCAAAAACCTGTCAAACCGCCATTTCATTCCTCAGTTAAAAAATATGTGACTATTACAAACTGGTCCTAAATTATATTTCTGTAGTCATTTCAAATCCCAGCGGCTCTCATGTGTGCCGCTAATTTTCCGCTAGTTTGCCTTGCCAATAAAATTGCCAAAAACCCGATTCACGCGTTTTAAACCGCTATTATCACTATTAGCCAAGGTCTTTAGACCTGTGACAAGGTTCATACACCCGGCACCAGACAAAGTCTGTAGTTACACGATGGCCGCCTGACAACGGGGACTGACGGATGCTGAAACGTGACGCGTCTCTGGTTCCAGAGGTTAACCCGTAATAGGATGTGATCTATCATCTTGTATCACTAATGAGACTAGCCCTAATATTTAACCACCTTTCCAGCTTATCTATCGTACGTCGCAGCAACAATCGGAGTTACTGCAGGAGCTCACCGCCTTTGGTCGCACAAGTCCTACAAAGCCAAGCTACCCCTACAAATACTTCTCATGCTCTTTCTCTGTATCGCCAACCAGAAAGCTACCCACTGGGTTAGAGACCACAGGGTTCATCACAAATACAGTGACACCGATGCTGATCCCCACAACGCTAGCAGAGGATTTTTTTACTCTCACTTGGGTTGGCTCTTCGTGAAGAAGCATCCTGAAGTTAAGAAACGTGGCAAGCTCATGGATTTATCTGATTTGTACAGCAATCCTGTTTTGATGTTTCAACATAGGTATGTAATTTATAATAGCTGTTAAATAATCCTACTTGAAAGTATATCTATTTACAGATATCTATATATGTAAAACTAAATCCCTATTTCCTTAGTCACAGCATCACGCGTGAACGGTAGGACCGATTTCGCTAATTCTTTTTTTGTTGTGTTTGTTATTGTCAGGTGAAAGTTTTTATGAAAAAAAAATCGGAGAAAGTTGCTCGGAAAATTGGCAAATTTCAGAAAACTTAACGACTATTTTAAACTTCGCGCGTTTGACAGTTCATAGCTAAAACAAGACAACGTCTGTCGGGTCAGCTAGTAAAATATAAAACAAAGTCTGGTTACTTACACTGTTTATAAATCAAGAAAGGCAGAACCGATTTGAATGATTTTTGATTTGTTGAATTTGTCTCCGCCTCGAATTGCAGAATTGTTATTAAAAAATAAAAGAAAATGATGAAGAAAATTTATTTTCTCATACATTTTGTATGGAACAGCTCTATTGTTTATTGATTTTGAGGCGGTACGATGTTCGCCGGGTCAGCTAGTAATATTACAAATGTGGAAGTTTGAACGGATGGATTTCTTTTTTGTTTTTTTTTTCATGATGTAAAACAACAAACAACGCAATCACGCCAGAAAGGATTAACAGATCTGGATGAAATTTCCCGGGATGATTTTCATTTTTTTTATACTTTCACGTGGGCGAAGCCACGGGCAAAATTTCTTTAACAGTTGTCAGCTGCTATTACTTAACTGCAATTTTAATCAATTAAGGGCTGATTAATCAATTTACCTTTAGTGAATCTAGGCGCACGGTAGTGCCCCCGCCAAGACGAGCCAAGCGAAGCGCATGGGCACTACCTACCTTTTCTCGAAGCGCTTCGGCGTTTTTTTGAATCATCATAACTTGTGTTTGGATTATACCAGATAAACACATTTTTCGAGATATAATGTCAATAGTAGACTTATTAAATATATACAGTTTCAATGGAGTAGCTCTTAAACTTTAGATTTTATTGATATCTAAAAAACCCCGATTTCGTCACTGACTCACTAACTGATGATCATCAAAATTCTTAAGTACTGCCTAAAGTCCCAAAAAAAAAACCTAAAACTTGTAAATTTTACTCCCCAACCCCTTAAACTAGGGGATGAAAGTTTGTATGAGACTTCCGCGAATTTTGATGGATTTTTAGTAAATCTCCGCAAAAAAGAAAGAAAAATTGAACAAAATAAAAAATATTGTATTATACTTACAAAAACAAGCGAAATCCCATCAAAAATATTTTCATGTAAAATGTTGCCAAGACGAGACCATATGACTCGCACTCTCAAAAAGTCTACACGCTCTTACTGTACTTACAAGCCCTAACTTTACTAACTCTAGACCTTTAATCAAAATATGTGGCTTGGCCGTTTCGCTGCCGTCACATGGGCGTAAAATGCAACATGTATTTACTGTTCATTACTTTTCTGTTAAACAATAGCTCTTGTAGTAACGAAACGGCCAAGCCACATATTTTGTACTATAAGGTGTAGAGTTTGTGAAGTTATGGCTTGTACCGTTAAGGCGTGTAGAGTCAGAAGCTTGGCTCTACGTGAGATCTGTTGGCTTTTTGACAGTGCGAGCCATTTATGGTCTCGTCTTGGCAAAAATTTGCATGAAAAGGTTTTTTGGTGGGATTTATTAAACTCATAATAACCATTATTTGTTCTAACATTTCAGGTACGCCAAACCACTTATTACCACAATCTGTTTTGTGGTACCAACTTTAATCCCCATTTTCCTTTGGGGCGAAACCTTAAACACGGCATGGAACCTGGTCATCATGAGATACGTCTTCAATTTCCACGTGTTCTTCTTAGTCAACAGTGCTGCCCATATCTTCGGGAACAAACCTTATGAAAAAAATATTTTGTCTAGTGAAAGTAAGATTGTTTCGTTGGCAACATTTGGCGAAGGTTTTCACAACTACCATCATGTTTTTCCCTGGGATTATCGAAGTGCAGAGTTGGGGAATAATTGGTTTAATTACACTAGGTTGTTTATTGATTTGGCTGCAGCTATTGGGTGGGCTTATGACTTGAAGATTGTACCAGATGATATTGTAAGAAAGAGAGCGATGAGGACCGGTGATGGATCTCATCATTCTTCAAGAGGTGAAGGAGAGAAGTGAGTGTTTAATGTAATAAAATTATAATTGGACATACTTTCTATCCATCGCCGCCAAATCAAGTTGGCATTGACTTCAGTACTGTGTATTTTAAGTTGATTGTTAAGTGGCAATTTGTATTAAAAAGACCAAAAGAAAAAGTTCGGCTAACAATGTTTTTTTTTTTAAATTCCAAGTAAAATTGTTATTCTTCTTATTATTAATTTAACTTCATATACGATAGTGATACTTAAAGGTGAAGCGCCAGGGTAACCCGCGAAATTCAAATTATCTTATGTTTTTTTTTGCAATTTGCAAGTCAGTGTCAGTTTGTATTTTGATCAAAATATAATTCGTGGCCGTAGCAAGTACTTATTTACAGTAATGTGACCATTAAAATCATCACTAAAACCTTCTAAGATCATTTTGATTTAAGGAATGACTGTCTCATGAAATCATGACATTTGACATCAATTCTAACTGAGAGAGTAGTGTTGATGATTTTAATGATTACAATTCTATAAATACATACTACGAGTAGCTATGGCCGCGAATCATATTTTAACCAACCTGACACTGACCTGCAAATTCAAAGAAACCTGAGAAATTTTGAATTTCGCGGGCTACCCCGTACATTTCACCTTAAGTGGTACATGTTCTGCCCAGGGATCGCGGATAAATTCATAACTGAGTTACCGCGTCTGCCCAGGGGTTGAGGATAAATTCTAAACAGAGTTACCACGCCCCTGGGCACTCAGGGCAGGGAAGGAACAGGGTTGGGTTTTAGTCAGTAATAGTCTGACACGCCCTCCCGCTCCACCCAGAGCGAGAGATGTCATTGGATGATTTCCCAACCCACAAACAAAACAAAAAAAAAATCAGAGTTACCGCGACCCTAGACTTTCAGGCAACTGAAGGAACAGGGGTGGGTCTTAGTCAGTAAGAGTCTGACACGTCCTCCCACTCCACCCAGAGCGGGAGATGTCATTGGATGATTTCCCACACACACAAAAAAAAACTGGTACATGTTGTTAATTTTATTTTATGTAGACAAGTAGGCTATCTATTCATTTTAATTTATATAAGTTTTTCTGCTTATATACATACTTTGAGCAATGTAATTATCAGTCGTTTTATTTGCTCCGATAAATTAATTTCCTGTAACGTGCCTAGACTGCAATCTTGCTAATATGTTAAATGCGAAAGTTTGGATAAATGGAAGAATGTTACTTTGTTACCCAATCACGCCAGGATGGGTGAACGTATCTGGATGAAATTTGACACAGAGATCAACTATACCTACTCTGGAATAGTAGATAATTTATCGTGAGGAAGGTACTTCTACCACGCGGGAAAAGCCGCTGGCACAAGGTAATTAATGTTATAAGTAAGTTTACTCTATTAAAATAAACATAATAATATAATCTTACTAATAATCTATTCTATACTTATATCATATTATAAAACTGAAGAGTTTGTTTGTTTGAACGCGCTAATCTCAGGAACTACTGGATCGAAATATTTTTTTTTTTGTGTTGGATAGTCCATTTATCGAGGAAAGGTCTAAGGAGGAAGGCAATAGGCTATATAACATCACGCTGTGACTATAGGAGCGGAGTATCAATGGACAATGTGGTAAAAACGGGGAAAAAATATTCCTTTTTAGAGCTTCCGTTGCGTGCGCTACGTAAACGGTTAAAGTTACGCAAAAATTATGTATGATATAATTGTTTCCCTTTAAAAGTTCTAAAAAAAACCGACAGCATATGTCCATCTTTTAAGGTTAACTCACTATAATCTTTTTTAAGGTAATCAAATTCGTTCTAAAGTTAAGCTAAGTTCTTTGTTCGTTATTATAAACATGACATTAATCCTTCTCCAAATAAATACGTTACAACGAAACGAAACAACGAACAACAAACAACGAATATCTTGGGAGATATCATAGTGTTAATCAAGTACCACGCGCACATTCATGATGTGCAAGGCGGGCGATTATGAGGGATGTGGAGAGCGAGGTACTATTTTGCACTGTATAGCCTATTTATTGACGAAGGTTATAGACTTTATATATAATCATGCTACGACACAGTAACCATAGCCGCGGGTGAAACCGCGGGCACAGCTAGTAATATTATAAATGCGAAGGTTTGTATGTTTGTGTTTAAATCACGCAAAAATGGCTGAAGGGATTTGTATGACATTTTACACACAGATAGATTATCACCTGGATTAAAACATAGCCTACTTTCATCATGAGGGCGAAGCCGGTGTCAGAAGTTAGTATAATATATCGGTGTAAAAAGACAGTTTCCGAAGCCGAAAGCCACATAATATTCTACTCATTATTTGGATCATTTTATTCCATAAGACCATACCTAGGAATCCAATGGTTCTGGAGATATTGAAGGTCAAATTCACAATTTTTTTTACTTTTTACGAAAATGAATACAAAGTGTTATTACTAAACTTTTCTCCAAACAAACATTACCTGAATTTTCGATTATTTTTTTCGAAAATTCGAAATTACGCATTTGCAGTAACAAAAACGCGCTCAATAAAAAAATGTTTTTTTTTCATACCTAAAAATAAAAGTCGTTTCCCAGCAATAATTTTCGCGCGAAGCTACTTTGTTAGATGTATGCGTAGTTGATGGCTACGTGATGTATCTTTTTACTTTATTCTATCCTACTTAATATTCAAATCAAATCATTTTTATTTCAGGCCTAATGACCGATATAAAAAAATTAAAAATATTACAAATGTGAAAGTTTGTAAGGATGTGTGTTTGTTACTCTTTCATGCGAAAACTACTGAATGGATTTTGATGAAACTATAATAGTAATAATAATAATGTGCAGTCATGCACGTAAAGCGAGGGGAGATTGTGGAATCCGTGGGAACTCAACTCTCGGATTCCATAAACCTGAGATCCCTCTCTCCAACCGAAACCTACTCGTATAAGTATTTGGGTATGTCGGACGCGTTAGGTATCAATGTTACTGAAATGAAGCAATCGTTGAAGGAGCGCTTTTTTGGCCGCCTGAAGAAGGTATTTAATAGTCTTCTATCGGGCGGAAACAAGGTGCGCGCCTTCAACGGTTGGATCATGCCGGTATTGATGTAATCTTTCGGCGTACTCAAATGGACTCCAACAGAACTTGACGCCCTGGATAGGCGTGTCCGTACACTGCTGACTGCATTTCGAATGCATCACCCACGTTCTTCAGTGATGAGACTGTATATCCCGCGGAAGTGTGGAGGCCGAGGCTTTTTAAATGCTAAGACCCTCCACAACCGCGAGGTATGCATTCTAAGAGAATATTTTCTAGCTACTGACGTGGGTATGCATCGAGATGTAGTGGCGGTGGACAAGGGCCTTACTCCACTCTCCTTGGCTAACGAGAACTGGCGCAAACCTCTAGTGCTTGACACTAACGATCGCAGAGAAATATGGCAGAGTAAGGAGGAGTAAGCTAGTTGGTCTACTCCGGGCCCTACATGGGCCCGATGTAGACCAACTAGCGTCCGTAGCCTGGCTGCGTGTCGGTGACATCTTTGGGGAAACCGAAGGTTTGTCTGTGCAATTATGGACGAAGTTATCATGACGAAAAACCACCGGAGATTTATTGTGAAGGACGGCACGGTTGACGTATGTCGGGCATGTCATCGTCCGGGAGAATCAATCCGTCACATAATCTCTGGTTGTTCTCGTCTGGCTAACGGTGAGTACTTGCATAAGCACAACCTTGTAGCCAGGATTATCCATCAGTAACTTGCTCTGAAATACTCTCTTGTGGAATCGGAAGTGCCGTACTACAGATATGCGCCTGACCCAGTTCTCGATAATGGTCATATCTCATTGTACTGGGATCGTTCCATCATCACTGACAGGACTATTGTAGCCAATAAGCCTGATATAGTGGTGGTGGACCGAATCGAGAGGCGTGCAATGATTGTTGACATTACCGTCCCACGTGACGAGAACCTCGTGAAAGCCGAGAAAGATAAACAAATCAAGTATATTGACTTGGCTCGCGAGGTTGTCGACATGTGGGATGTGGACTCAGTGATCATTGTACCGATAGTCGTGTCAGCCAATGGCTTAATAGCCACGAGCCTCTACCAACATCTCAGGAGGCTCTCGTTAGGCGGTTGGATCAAGGGCTTGATTCAGAAAGCAGTACTTCTGGACACGGCTCGCATTGTCAGGCGGTTCCTCTCTCTGGAGCCCTGACTGCCGGTAGCTTGGACCCTGTTCCCGATACCGGTGGGATACTATTTTTTAAATTTTTAAATGATTTTTTTACTTATTTTTAATTGAAATATTTTAAAATATAATGTAATATGAAACAAATGAATAAACGAAATAATAATAATTTATTCTCTCTTCACAAAGCTGCCTTAAAGCTAAGTACAAAACATTGTCTCAGCTGTATTTCACCCTTGTGAGAGACTGGTGCCTAAATGTTTTTGGGAAAAACCTGTATTACAGGTCACCAGGCCCCCTTCCACGGCTAGAATTAGCTTTTACAGAGATACCGTGCAAGAGTCGAAGATAAATAATGTGCATAGCAAAAAAAAATAAAAAATGAAACTAAGTAAGAGTAAAATAATATGCTTAAACAAATAAAAGCAGAATTAATAACAATAAACACACAATTCAAAAAATAAAATACCTACCTATAATTCTGCAGAAGTTTTGAGTCATATTATGTTAACTATACAGTAACATTCTGATGTATGCAATGTACATCGGAATAACACATATGCTATAATTTATAATGGAATATTACGGGCGAAGTCGCTGGCAGAAGCTAGTGTTTTAAATCTATACTTCTTTACTAATATTATAAAGAGGTATAGTTTTTGAGTTTGTGTGGGTAGGGGGTAATCTCTGGATCTACTGAACTGAATTTAAAAATTATTTTACCAATAGAAAGCCACGACATTTGTGAGTGTCTTATGCTATATTTTTTTTAAATCCACACGGACGAAGTCGTGGGCGAAGTGCTAGTAAGTAATAAGTAGTAGCCTCTCATACTAGTACCTAGTAAGAAAGGGGGAGGGTGTGTATTTAAAAACTGGTCAAGTGCGAGTCGGACTCACGTATTAAGGGTTCCGTATCATTGTGCAAGATTACACGAGTCTACTTGTTGCCATTATTAAGATCGAGCAAAAAAAGCCAAAAAAATACACTAAAAATTACTTATAATAATTTATATATAAGCCAATGACGTTTCTAGTAGGGACTAGAAACGTCATTGGCTTATAATATATAAATTAAAAGGGGTATAGGTATTTTAGGATATTTTTATTATTAATTGTTGTTATAGCGGCAACATAAATATACATTCTGTGAAAGTTTCAACGGTTTACTTATTAGATACGGATAGTGAGATACAGCCCGCTGACAGACAGATGGACAGACGGACGGACGGACAGCGGAGTCTTCCTAATAGGGTCCCGTTGGTTACCCTTCGGGTACGGAACCCTAAAAATTACTCAACATAAGGGTGAATAAGTCACCATAATTAAAAACTAATAGTTTTAGTATGAAGTCATCTATCTTAATAGGTACGAAATGTCATCAAATATTTTGGGACCGGGAGATATCACTTCATTAATGCTGCTGTTATTTTTCTGTGTCTGAAAATTGGCGGTGTGATATCCTGGTATGCCTCGGAAGGTGTGTAAAGTCGTTGACCTTACAGTTTCCCTTTTTTTTCGGGTGGGAATTCATCCTGTGACTTCTCCCGTTCATCGTGTCAGAGTCACGGGGGACTATATATCTGCTTAATAACACCATGAAACCGTCAAGTGCTTTTGACATGACGGGGCCCATCGTAGCCGGTGCCTGCATGCCTAAGGGTAGCGGATAAATTCTTAAAATGAGTTACCACACCCCTGGGCACTCAGGCAGGGAAAGAACAGGGGTGGGTTTTAGTCATCAAAAGTCTGACACGCCCTCCCGCTCTACCCAGAGCGGGAGAAGTCATTGGATGATTACCCACTCAACAAAAAAAAAGTGCTATTGACAAATAAAATATGATTAAATAAAAAAAATATTTAGGTTTGTATGATGTTGGTCGGCTTCTAGTCTAACCGGATGCAGCTGAATACCTGTATTTTACATGGAGCGACTGCCTATCTGACCTCCACTACCCAGTTACTGGGTAATACGTTACCCCTTGGTAAGACTGGTTGTCAGACTTTCGGGCTTCTGACGACCCGTAACGACTGTCAAAGATCTACTACTAACTGCCGGATAAACGTCTTAACGTGCTTTCCAAGGCACCCATCCATGGACCAACCCTGGCAAGCGTAGCTTAACCTGATGGATAGACCAGTGCGGCTGTTAGTCGTTAGCTTCTCATGTATGGTGTTCACCAACGAATTTAAATGCCAAGTAAACTTTATCCGCCACCGAATTAAAATACCATAACATATTTTTCATATTAAATGTTCCAGATGTCATTATCAACTAAGAACTCATTATTTCACCATTAAAGTTGTGTCGCCATAGCCATAACGGGATATGGACATTCCCGCTTTAGAACATCGTATATCATAATATAAATATCAAAATAAAAGTATGGGAACCAAATCCGGTTACAATACCCTTTGATGGTCACTATATAATACTAATTATAACAAATAACCTACCTTTTATACTATAATATAAATAGATTATGTCGGTCTCTATAAAAATATATGAGGTTCCGTAGAGTTTTTGTTTCTGTTTTCTGATAAATTTACTTGTAATATACAAAGACTTCTCTCAAGATTGGACGAAAACTTTTCGGAGAATTTCCCCCAAGATTTGCATATTAAATATTGGGTTCAGTTTTTTCAGAATTCGTGAAAAGTTAGTTTCTTTTACATGATGTTATCAAATAATTATATTATGTACGATATTCTAGAAAAAAGTTAAAGATATAATATAAAGTCTTAACTGTACACCATCCTACTAATATTATAAATGTGAAAGTTTGTGAATTTTTATTGATGTTTTTAAATTTTTTTACGCAAAAACTACTGAACGGATTTGGATGAAACTTTACAATAATATAGCTTTTTTTTTTTTGGGGGTGGGAAATCATCCTATGACTTCTTCCGCTCAAGGGTGGAGCGGAAGGGTATGTCAGACTCTAACTGACTAAAACCCACCCCTGTTCCTCCCTGCCCTGAATGCCCAGGGGCGAGGTAACTCTTTCGAATTTATCCTCAACCCCCGGGCAGGCATCGGCCGTGACAGGCCCCGTCCTTTTTGCTGACAACTCTTTGAGGCGCGCGTGGAACACTACGCGCCGTCCACTCTTGGGCCTGGTGCTGATCGGGCGGCGAGTTACCCACTACTTGCCACCCGCAGGCCCGGGTCTACGGTGGCCGGAGATCGTCTCGCGGCGCTGGAAGCCCCCGGCGTCTCCTGCGGCGGCTGCTGCTGAGGGCGTGAGGGCGACTCTGCTGTTGTTGAGCCTCCCTCACATATGCCACCTCCCTCTTCGCGAGCATTACTCCTTCGCAGAAGGAGGAGATGGCCTCCCATTCCCTCTCGCTCCGTACCATGGCCTGAACCAGGGCACGGCGCGAGAGGTCGCTGCCGCCTATCGCATCCACGTGGACACGGCGGTGCTCTGCCCAAGCGGGGCAAACCTCCACCGTATGCTCCACCATGTCCTCACAATAATATAGCTTATACATCAGAATAGTATATAGACTGTAATTTATAGAGGTGGCAGTACTAATTGCACGCGGGCGAAGCAGCTGACAGAAGCTAGTAACCAATAAATAGTAAGAGCTAAAATTAAAATAAAATAAAAGTTTTAAAATAAATGGCAGCCTGTCGAATGAAAACGTACTTAAGTACATAATACAGTAAACTACATGTCAGTGATAATTAACACTTTGAACATATTGTATTATATTATATGTACTTTATCATATTTATTTATATTGGTTACGCTACCATCGATGTGCGGCCATTTAAAACAAAATAATCAAAGTTAATCATATTTTATTTTATTCTAAGTCATCACGGACTGCTGTATATTTTTCTTTAATTCAACGTCTCTGAGTTTGTTTCGGTGTTTCTTCTCAGCTAGAAAACACCAGCCTCATCTAGCTTAAACTGACAAAAAAAATGTTGACGTGTGATAATAATTACAATAGCCTAAATAAAATAAATAAAATAAAATAGCCTTTTATTACATAGCTTAAAAAAAAGAAAACCGTATTAACAAAAATAAAATCATTTATAATTTAACAGTGAACCCTAAAAACCACGAAATCTATTCCAGCATAAAATTTTAATGCCCTAATAAACGAGTGTGCCAGTTATTTATTAATATTATAATACGTTTAGACATTAACTGTGTTAATAAGCTATTTTTAACTAACAAGAAAACCACTAAATCTAGACATCCCGACTTCCCTAGTAGGCGTTGAACGAACGATCGGGATACACTGGTTGACCAGCATAAGCGAGATCTAGAGGACCTGATATTATTTTTGCAGACAGAGGTCATAATATATTGGTACTTTAACAAATTGGTTCCAAGCAATGTTTAGTTTCGACTCATTAACGACTTTGAAATGATTGATGAATGTGAAGAAGGGTTGTCTGGGGTGCTCTGATTCTTATTTTAGAATTTAGTTTTGCTTCAGTTAAGTTTGCTTGCACTTCTGTATATCTATACTCGTACATCTATACTTATTGTACATAATAATATTATAGAGAGGATAGATTTAACCTTTTTTTCACCAATAGAAAGCTAAATTATCAGGAAGTAACTTTAACTTCTTAATATATCTGGAAATATAACAGGTCCCGCGGGATAGGTTACGGGAGCGAAACCGCGGTCAATATATGTTCCGACTGCCATTTTTATAAAAGTTAGAGATTACGTATGGGAAACTTTGGTGTTCCAGACATTGGTGCCAATTCTGGTTTGCACAAACTAAACTTAATTTAGGCTATTGCTATCTTTTTCTCTCTAATAAAACGAGAAAGAGACGGACGTAAATTCGAGCTGTCAAAGAAGAATGGGCAAATTTCTATAGGAGCTGGACTCGACTATTATTTTTCATGTCCCAAAATAAACTATAGCTAGATTGGTTTGTTTTTATGTCGTAAACACTATCCCGTTTGAAAATTATTTCTAAATAACCACGATTTTTTATAATAACGTCAACAATACTTTTGAGGTTAGAATCCACAACTACCTTCTACCCGACTGCGGCGTAGCTTATTATGAGTAGTTAGCGATAAGCGAGAAGGGTAAATAGCGATCTCGTTTCTATTTATTTCGATTTCTCTCAGAGAATTACCCAAAAAATAGGACTTGTAGCAAAGCGCACCAACTCTTTGTTTGTCCATCGATCATTCAATGAAAACTACACCTATATTGCTCTAACTTGCACAACGTATAGTGTAGACAACAAAGCTGGTATAACATCACACGTGAAGTGGTTCTTGAAAGACTTCCAAGCCTTTTTTGTGGTTTGACCACTTCAATTTGCAACTGGGACTCGAGGTGGCATTGCACAAGTCCGAGGCCATGTGTTTTCATGGTCGTCGGAACGCGCCACCGTCGGGTTCCCAGATCACGGTAGAAGGGGTTCGCATCGGCGTCGAGGGTACGATGAAGTACCTGGGACTCGTCCTCGACAGCCGGTGGAACTTCGTCGAGCACTTTCGACGTTTGGCTCCCAGATTGGACAGGGCCGGGGCCGCCTTAAAGCGGCTCCTACCCAATCTGAGGGGGCCAAACGCCTCCTGCCGTAGGCTCTACGCGGGGATCGTGCGCTCCATGGCCCTCTACGGAGCGCCGGTGTGGGCGCGTTCGTTGAGGCAGCGATCAGCTCGCCAGATGAACGCGTCCTAGAGGGTCATGGCGATCCGTATGATCCGAGGATACCGCACGATCTCCCGCGAGGCTGCGAGCCTCCTTGCCGGACTTTCACCGTGGGATCTGGAGACAAAAATCCTCGCGCACCTGTACGAGTGGCGCGAGGAGGCCAAACGCCGGGGCGAAACTCCGCTGCCGCGACAACTCGCGGCTCGGCGGACGGAGCTCCGGCAGGATCTCATGGTGACATGGAGAGAGCGACTGTCGCAACCCAGCGCTGGGCACGCCACCATTGAGGCGGTAGTGCCCCTCTTTGAGGCTTGGCTGGAGAGACGTCATGGCAACCTCACCTTCCGCCTGACGCAGGTGCTCACCGGACACGGCTGTTTCGGGAGGTACCTGTGTCGTGTCAAGGCGGAGGTGACCCCTGAGTGTTTCCACTGCGAGGATCGCCCAGAGGACACGGTGGAGCATACGGTGGAGGTTTGCCCCGCTTGGGCAGAACACCGCCGTGTCCTCGTGGATGCGATAGGCGACAGCGACCTCTCGCGCCGTGCCCTGGTTCAGGCCATGGTACGGAGCGAGAGGGAATGGGAGGCCGTCTTCTCCTTCTGCGAAGCAGTAATGCTCGCGAAGAGGGAGGCGGCATACGTTAGGGAGACTCAACAACAGCCGAGTCGCCCCCAGCCGCGACCGCCACAGGAGACGCCAGGGGCTGCGAGACGATCTCCGGCCACCGTAGACCCGGGCCTGCGGACGACGAGTAGTGGGTAACTCGCCGCCCGATCAGCACCAGGCCCGAGAGTCGACGGCGCGTAGTGTTCCACGCGCGCCTCAAAGAGTTGTCAGCAATAGGGACGGGGCCTGCCACGGCCGATGCTTGCCCGGGGGTGGAGGATAAATTCGAAAGAGTTACCTCGCCCCCGGGCACTCGAGGCAGGGAGGAACAGGGGTGGGTTTTAGTCAGTAAGAGTCTGACACACTCTTCCGCTCCACCCTAGAGCGGAAGAAGTCATAGGATGATTTCCCACCCCCCAAAAAAAAAAAAAAAAAAACCACTTCAATTTTGGCTGAAGAGTTAGTCACTAGATACCTACTGCCTTTCAGTCTTCAATGCTCAAGTTGCATAGATATTGACAAATTGAGTAATGGTTGTTAACAGGAGTAAATGAAGTATAATTGGTAGAGTACTTAAATGAAAGAAATAGGCTCGACAAAAATACTTTTTATTCATCACCCTCTCTTATCACTACACCATCGAGGAATGCTGCTGGCTCTGATATTGTCGTAGTATATTGTCCATACTTGAGAAATCCAGAAATGTATTAAAAGCGTTAATAAAGGAAAGCGCATATTCCACTTGTTCAGCCGTAAATGTTCTTAAACTATTTTTTTAATTGAACAACATATCCCAATCAGTACTAAATGTATGTTCTTCACTCTCTGATTCTCAGCCAACAGAAATGACAAAAATGGTCTGATGAAGTTGCCTGAAACAACCATATAGCATTGTCTTATTATAAATCTTTGGGCTCATTGTTTTTTTTCTGCTCATTAAACATAAGGAAATAAAAACATTGTTACAAAACAATATTAGATTGCAGTGATGAATTCACTATAACATAGGACAACAATAAAAAAGATCATAATTACCTGCCGTGGGGCAATTCTATTTTCAAGTTCAATGTTTATTGCTTGTAGCAACTGAGATGGATTCTCTCTCACAATAAGGTCACGTTTACGGTTCCGCAGAGAACTTCCACAAAGTATTCAAACATGCATGTGGCCACGGGAAGATGAGGCACCAGGTTCATTACTTAATTCGGAGTTGACATGCTGCATTGCCAATTGTTTACAGGCATCACATAATATGTAGTCTTCTTCAGTGATCTAAAATAATAATTAGAGTTGTTATATGATGTATGATTGTGTGATGGTTTATGTTGATATATGTACTAAAATGAGTAGGTATAAATACGTACTATTATTGAAGAATTCCTCTCGCAGATCTTACAAATTACTCTCGTATCAAGATCAATAACGAGATGGCGGCGAAGTGTATCAATGCGTATGTTACAATTAAAACATAGCAATCGCAGGGCTTGTTGTGGCGTCTGCATGATTTCTCTCACAAATATCCAAGAAACAAAATCGGTGTCCAGAAATCAAAAGTACAGAATAATCGTCACAAGTGGTAGTTATCAGTCAGTAAAACAATGCCAAGGTCAAAACAACAGAAGGAAATCCAAAATAGCACAAGTGCTTATCACAATTCACAACAAGTAAATCGAATAGGATGCGAATACGAATGATTGCCGGCAAAGAGAATATAATTTCATTGCCGGTGTGTCAATAATGGCGCGGGTCGATGAACGATGACCACAGACAGCCGGTCGATTCCGTTCACAGCTCACCGTGAAAACTAAGGTGGAGTGAGCGTGAAGTGAACTGTCATTCCACCTTGATTGTATGGATTGACAGCCCACTTCACGGTCACTTCACCTAAGTTTTCACGGTGAGATTTTACAGAATAGCTCTACAGATTAAGTAACTTGTCGATGACAAATGACGTTCCGTTGTACGCATTTGAACAAAACTACTTACTAAACACCAACATAATTATTTTTTATGACAAGAATCCAATACATAATATCAGCATATTCGTTGATTTGATGCCTTTAAACTAATTGAATAGTATTACAGTTAAAACTTTTCAGAAAAACGTGAATAATTACAGTCTTTGAATACCAAGTCATTTCAAACGCGAAATGAATCGTCAAGAGGTGCGTTCTGAAACTATTATTCTAAATAATTTAGTAAAAGTTACAAAAACAAAAAAAATTGGATAACTTTTTTTTGTGGCTACTTATTGAGATATTTCTTGTGTTTTCTATGACCTTAAAAAATAAGGGTATTTTTCATAAATATGGCGTATTGGGAGGCCATCGTTTCATTGTCGGGTACGATTTGGCCATCCTTCTTTAGTTGAACTAATAATTCCGTACAAATTAAGGGTACATGTAAAAACATGTCGACTAAAAACACGGTAAAGCGCAAGGCGTAAACTACTTTGACATCTCTAAAGTAGTTCATAGAATGTGTCATTATATCGGCGATAATGGGGATGATTATAGGGTAAAAAAAATCCATGTAGTTCACCAGATAGATTATTAAAAAATATTGGAATGTTTTTGCTTTAACAAATCAATTAAATATGACAAAGATAAAACGCATCATAGTTCGAGAGTGGGGGCTTATTAATTTTTACGTAAGAAACTACAATGAACTGTATCGTCTTCATTTTTAGGGTTCCCGAAGGTTTCAAATTAAGCCCTGTTGCTGTCACTCACGTGTCTGTCCGTCGTCTGTCACAAAATTTTGTTCCGAAGAATTTTTTAACTTTCCATTGACCTATGAACTTGAAATTTGGTGATAATGTTTACTATTACGTATATTTTACTAATTAATACCAATATATTGACAAATGACATTTTTGCCAGTTTTTGGATACGTGACAAAAGAAATAATGCGTGTCCAATATTGATTTATGGTTTTTTTTTTAAATGTTTTACCCTGTTATTATAGAAATGCCTAAATGTTCGGAAACACGTGTCATCTTATTCTTTCTTTCAATTCCATCTTTTTTAACTTTTTGACGATTGTTATCGCTTATAGAATATCAGTTTGCCTAAACAGAATTTATTTAAATAATGGCTCTAAGAAAAAGGGTTCTTTGTACCATTTTTAACCGACTTTCAAAAAAATTAGGTTCTTAATTCATCGCGCGATTCGCGATTCTCCGCCACTTGTTAATAGATTTTGAAGATTCTTTTTTGTTTGGTTGGACATTTAAATTGATTCAGTACTTTTTGTAAAAATCAATATAAATAAATAATATGTATACACAGATGATGTTTTGGTTGTCTCCAATTATTCTCCAATTCCATGGGGTTATCCATTTGGTCATAATTTTATTATTTACTTTTAGTTCTGGAGTACCTGCAACAACTAAAAAGTGAAAAATAAAAAACTTTTTTCCAAAAAATACAACCGACTCCTAAAAATTGCAAAATAACTTTAATTTCGGCAGTCGGTGTCAAATAACGAAGAAACAAAATACAAACACTGACTTCCGAAATTAAGTTATTTTTAGAAGTCTGTTGTATTTTTTGTATTTTTTTTTTGTGCTTATACAGACTGTAACGGAAAGGTGTGAAAAGTTATATTATCCGCTGCTGCTCATATTTTAAGAACTGCATCTGCCCATCGATATGAACAACTTTCGTCAAGAAAGTCCGAGGAAATTCTTTAAAAAAAAATTTACCTCCCATACAAATATTGATCAGCTGAGGATGACTTTGTATGGAAAGTCCAATTGTTTTTTTTGGAATTTTCTATTTTTTCTTAGAGAAAGTTGTTTATTTCCATGAGCAAAACCGGCTCTTAAAATATGACCACACCTTTCCGTTACACCCTGTATAATAAATAATGTATAATAATAGCCAATTGGGTTCGTTACAATCTTGTTGACAAGAATTTAATATGATTCTGTATTACTAATATATTAACATTTCACATTATTTGAACTCTTTTCGTGAATGTAATTTTGATATTGCTAACCTAACAGCGACATGAATGCGTGTGACGTGCGTCTCCTAAACAGTTTAATTTTACGCAACGTTTGAGAGGAAAACAATAAAAAAGGGATCATTACCAAATATTATCCTACAAATTGAATATGTCCCGTTTACAGGCAAATGTGTGGAGACACCTTCTTGAATATTTTATATGCTCTTTCTATTATAAAATTAATTGTTTATCGTATTTAAATATTTATTATTTTTTATTTATTTGACTAATTAACTAAATAACAAGACTGGTCCCTGCAGAGTGACGTAATATTTTTGATTTTTTAAACACAACATCTCTAATAGGCTGACCGTGCTATGAACCCTACCATGTTTAGATTAAATTAAAAAAAGGCTTTTAGGGTTACGTAGTCAACAAGGAATCCTTATAGTTTCGCCATGTCCGTCTGACCGTCCGACCGTCCATCCACAGCTTAGCTTAGTACTAGAAAGCTGCCGACAAAGTGGTAAAATAAAATCACGAATAAAAAATATTTTTAGGGTAGCTCCTGTACCTACACGTAAAGTGTTGATATTTTATTTTTTCTCGTTAATCCTATGGTGTGGGGTATCGTTGGATAGGCCATTCAAAAATGTTACGGGTCTGTGAAAACCGTTTTTGGATTCAGGGATACGTGTGCGTAAAATTGATATAAATTTGAATTTGAAAAAATATTACTTAGGTGAAGTACGGTCTACGGAACCCTACATTGCACGTGGTCTGACACGCACTTGGCCGGTTTTATTTTTCACTTTCATAAACAGTAGCACTGTTGATTAAAATTCGCCTCACAGTCTTCTGACTGTGAGGCGAATATTATAATACATAGGATTCCAACAAAAAAAAAAATTTTTTTTCTTCTACGTCTACTCCAAACCTCTTTTTCCCTTCTCCTCCGACCGCGTGCGTTATGTTTGTGCGAGATGTGATAAGAGAGTTCTGTTTTTGACGATGGACCGCATTGCCTTTATAAGTTGAAATTTGGATTGTAAGTCCTCAGTTACATTAAATAATTCTACAATCAAGATTAATAAAAATTAAAAAACAAATGAAACTGCCCCTTTGCTTGGCATAGTTCTTTAAAATCATGTTCATAAGTTAATTTTTCCATAGATATGTCATAGTAAAATGGTTGTAGTCGTGATATAGTTATATTCCTAGAGATATTGCTATACCCGGGCCTGCGGACGGCGAGTAGTGGGTAGCTTGGCGTCCGATCAGCACCAGGCCCGAGAGTCGACGGCGCGTAATGTTACACGCGCGCCTCAAAGAGTTGTCAGCAAAACATGATGGCGCCCGTCATGGCCGATGCCTGCCCAGGGGTTGTGGATAAATTCAAAACAGAGTTACCGCGCCCCTGGGCATTCAGGGAAGAGGAAGGAACAGGGGTGGGTTTTTTTAAGTAAGAGTCTGCCACGCCGGGCTCCCGCTCCGCCCAGAGCGGGAGATGTCATTGAATGATTTCCCACCCCCAAGAAAAAAGGGGATATAGCCGTAAACCGTAATATAGTTAGGCTCGCTTTGCACTAAATAATCGATGTATTATAATTATATTCCTATTAAGACTGGTATGAACGGCTTTCCTTAAAACAATAACCTAATATAGGTACTCATATCCCTAGTTATATATCTAAGTCACGTTACAACCATCTTACACTGAGCAATATGTCCATCAGGTTTGGACATGGTGCTCCCCATATTCTTATAACCCTCGTAAAATATTTTTTTCTCCATATCTACTCCACGGCTTACCCTGTTATACCCGTTATGATTTGTGTGTGATACGTGTCATGTGATTTCACTGGCGCGTCATATTGAGACGACTCGTCTATTATTGTTTACCTTCCTATCTTTGGCAGTAGGCAGGGTATTTTTAATAACAGAAGAAGGGTTGGTTTGCCATATGTCTTTATGTCAAGTGGGGTAGGTTCCCAGCTGGCAAGTAATTATTAGAATTGAGGTAGAATTATTTTATTTGTTTTTGTTAAAGTAGCTTTCTGAATTTAGTAAGAATTGCTAATTAATTATTGTTTATGATACTTTTGGAACAAACACAGGCACGTACCCTGTATATACCTTTTTTTTGTTTACCTGTGGTTTGAATCGCGAAGATACAAACCTTCTAACCATACGAGCCAAAACGTGATACTACCGCTTTCTTTATCAACTTTTTGGCACAAGGGCCCATCCATAAATTACGTCACACATAATTTTTGATCCTTCCCCCCGTCCTTGTCATAGCTGGTCACATTTGTAAGACTCTCTAGTGTGACGTCGCATATTTTGCAATTTTACATCTAGAAAATATTAAACTAAAACAATAGTTCCGAAATTAGTTTTATTTCCATTGTATTGTAACGCTACATAACGTACCCGGCCCTGCGGACGGCGAGTAGTGGGTAACTCGCCGTCCGATCAGCACCAGGCCCGAGAGTCGACGGCGCGTAGTGTTCCACGCGCGCCTCAAAGAGTTGTCAGCAAACACGACGGGGCCCTTCATGGCCGATGCCTGCCCGGAGGTTGAGGATAAATTCGAAAGAGTTACCTTGCCCCTGGGCATTCAGGGCAGCAACAGGGGTGGGTTTTAGTCAGTAAGAGTCTGACACGCCCTTCCGCTCCACTCTAGAGCGGAAGAAGTCATTGGATGATTTCCCACCCCCAAAAAAAAAAAAACGCTACATAACTTGTTCTTAGAATTAAAGTATTGATATGCATTTTGTACTGAATTTTGGCTATGCTTAAACGTGACCCCGATATACGCGAATATCTTTTAACATGAGTTTTTGCGGAACGTATCCCTCGCCTGTATACTTAAATATATTAGATTTTAAAATTTGACTTCACAAAATGCAGGACACCTCCCACCCCTTGTCACACAATGTCACATTTCTTCGACCCCCTCCCTTCCCCTTAACGTGTGACGTAATTTATGGATAGCTCCCAAGGTGATAGTCTCTGAAGAGACCAACTTCTCACTTGGTCTTATTAGTAGCAAAAGATTGTGTGTTTAGTCAATCTAACCCACCAAGGCGGGGTGGTCTTGTAACCAGCCGGTCGATTCTCTTCACAGCTCACCGTGAAAACTTAGGTGGAGTGAGCGTTAAGTGAACTGTCATTCCACCTTGATTGTATGGATTGACAGCCCACTTCACGGTCACTTCACCTAAGTTTTCACGGTGAGATTTTACAGAATGGCTCTACTGTTTGCAAAATAAAGATCATTTATCATAATTGAGTTTTTAGAAAAATACCTTTAAACCTTCAAATAAAATTCAGTTTGTGATCCATATTCTTTTTCATTTTTTTTATAATACCTACTAGTCATTCTGAAAAACCACTAAAATGACCACTTTTCTAAAGTTAATGTTGACACAAAGATTTGAATATGACAAACGGCGGATTTTCTTTACCATACTAAAATCTTTCCCGTTTTGGACCACACCGCCTTATCTTTAACACGATGTATCCCACCCAATTCAAAATAACCAAAAAAACACCAACGGTCACCATTAATATCTTTAATTCTTTACATCATAGCAACAAATAAACCTAGAACCGACAGCATAAAGCTGAAAGCGAGTCTTCCTCCAGAACTGGTATCTTCAATTCTGTAGTACCCCATTCCTCGGGTCACCTTCTCCATTTCCACAAGACCAGCCATGATCTCCTGGTTGTTGGGTATTATGAGTTCAGTGGGTAGCAGGAAGCCATACTGCCCAACGTCTCGAAGTTCGAAGAGGTAGACTATAGGTATCTCGGCAACTCCTTTTACCCAGTCAAAACTGGAGCCACTTACTTCGTCTGGGGATATGAAAATTATGTCATTAAACTGTTGTCAGAAGGGAAATGGTATTTTTTTCTCATTTAAGGCTCGTCTAAGTCAAACAATTTACAAGAAAAACTCATGTCGCAATCAAAGATTTAAAAATATATTACGTGGGAATGTACCTAAGGTGAATAGAATGGTAACACTATATGAAGGATGACAACACTAGAACGAATGAGTGGGAGAACGACGAATGGACGCGGTTGCGCGTGGCGTGTTAATCTCTTAAGTATTAACTAAAGTGTAACTTGTAATTAAAACCCAGTCAAACCACACTTATTGGCTGTTTACTTTTCCTTTGATCCCACAAATTGAGTGCACGTCCGAGACCGAGTAAAATAACAAAATAAATCCAATTATTGTAACTACACTATGACGCGACCGCGTGCTCAACGAGGTTAGCCGTACCGGTGAACGTTTTTTTCCAGTGAGTAAAGATGAACGACGGAAAACGATTAGGTGCACGCTACGACGATACCAGTAAGACGCTACGACGATACCAGTAAGACGCTACGACGGTACCAGTAAGAAATTTAAACCAGGCAGATGGTGAATTGGAAGCGCCTGGAGGGCGACCTTCCAGCGGTGCGTTGGAAGGCCTCCAACAAGGTGGACCGATGACCTGGTGAGAGTCGCGGGTAGCCGATGGATGCGAGACGAACAGGACCGGTCATTGTGGTGACACTTTGGGGTGGCCTATGTCCAGCAGTGGACGTTTTCCGGCTGAAATGATGATGAGATGGCGAAACACAAGACGACGACGCCGCCACGAAAATGGCTCAAGTAATTCAAGGTCAGTATCATCATCCGACCTCGACGCTTCACATGAGTACGGAGTTAATACTAAAATTTAACGAGCAAGATAAAACTTATACAGCTTCGCGATGGGTTCAGGATGTGGAAGATCATGCATTCATTTTTGAGTGGACCCCCGTCCAACAGCTTCTCGTTGCCCGACGTGCTTTGGTTGGCACCGCAGCGCTACGGCTGAAATCGGAGTGGTCATATAAAAGGCGGAATGCTCTGAAGGAAGATTTATTGAAGGAGTTCGCGAACACAACTGATTCCAAGACAGCCAGCAGATAGACACGCAACACAGACAGACAACACAGAAAGACAGAAGACAGGTGAAATGCAACAATGCAACAATATGAATACATACAAATTGTTCAGAAATTCAGCCTTTCAAATTTTCTCACTGTTGGGACACAGGCATCCAGTTCGGATTGGTAGATGTTACGTGTCTTCGAAGTTATAGTTCTAGGACATGCCGGTTTTCGAACGATGTTTTCCTTCACCATTTTGTGAGCAGTGGTGATGAAATAATTTACACAAAGTAAAGCGTCTGGCTGGGTTCGAACCCACAACATACAACTCCGAAGTCTCTTTTATTACCACTAGGTCACCACTGCTCTACTGACAACTTGTTTTCTACAGAAATATTATTTCTGTAAAACCATTTCTGTAAAAGGTTTGTTCATGATGTGATAAAGCATCGGTCGTCAGAAGCCCGAAAGTCTGACAAGCAGTCTTACCAATGGGTATCGTATCACCCAGTAACTGGGCTGTGGAGGTCAGATAGGCAGTCGCTCCATGTAAAATACTGGTATTCAGCTGCATCCGGTTACACTGAAAGCCGACCCTAAGATAGTTGGGAAAAGGCTAGGCAGGCAGATTGAAGTGATAAAGCATCTTTTATTTGATAAATTAATAAGGTACTTACACAAAATATCAGCTGATGTACCAACTTCGTAGTCTGTATCATGTTCAGCTTTCAGTTTATCCATTCCCCTGATGGCAATCTCGTACTGAAATAGTTGAATTCTCAGTAATAATAGTTTTAAAGTTTGTATGTTTGTGAGTAATCTTTGGAACTACTGAACCGATTTTGAAAATACTTTATATCTACTACTATACAGCATGTAACAAAAACGCTGTCCGATTCTGAAGGGTATTACTTGGTATCGTACTGCGTAATGCATATACGTAATCATTTAATGGATACGAGATAATTATTTTACCCCAATGAAAATAATTAATTTAAAAAAAGAAAAACATAGTAAAGGCAACACTGAGCGCTCGACAAAGTTCAGCTACTGTTTCGTTTCAAAGATGCCTGAGTGAGACAGAGTGCCTACAGCGCGGCTAGTGCAGGGCGGTATCATTTGAAATAAAAATAGGTAAAAATGAAAATATATCGCCGGCCGGTGGAGTGTTGTCAACTTATGAAAATTTGCCATATTTAGTGTTAAATTTCGTACATTTTATAAAAAAAAAATCTATAACTGTTGGTTTTTATGAGTTACATTTTTTTTACAACTTTTTCTAGAACTTATGTTAAACCAGGAATACGCCTTTATTGGATCGGACAAGGTTTTTGTTACATCATTCCTGACTGATATATGCTATATTTGATTGAGATTAAGAACGCTACATGGTGCTACGTGCCTTTCGAATAATTTTATTCCCGTGCAAAGCCGGAACGGGTTGCTAGTTCAGTTTATACAAAGAGATACGACTCGCATTCAGAAGCCTTTATTGGCCTGAATATTTTTGTATTATCATATTTTTCAACTTGGCCCATTTTAATTTTGGCTGTAGTGGATTTAGTGGTTGAGCTCTAGTAGTCAAGCTACATTGTATTATGAATGTATAGTAAACTTTTCGGTTTTCTCCTTTCAACAAAATTTATATGTAGCTTAGGACCTTGGGCTCTAGACAAAGCGTCATTCCATTCGCGATATCGATTCTCTAAGGACCAAACGAGATTATGTATGTATCTCTATTTTTTGGCATGCTCTTTAGCCTATCTAACCGTTTAGGGTTAAATAGATTTGAACTAAAATAAGGTATCATAAGATGTTTTGACTGCCAAAGTGACATAATTAAGGAGCAAGATATTTTTTTTTTAAACTTGGCGGCCGTCATTAGGTTAGTGAGGTCGTATAGTTTCTGACATGATCTTATGAGGTATCAAAATAATGGGACCCAAGAGGCGATTCCAAAAATTATAAATCACTAAAATGAAGACAATAGTATAAATTTTTTTTTTGTTTCTGGACTCGACTTCAATCTAGTCTGTGCTTACCATATCAGTATAATTTGGAGCTTCCAGTACATCAGCTCCCTTCAAATGACTGTAAGGGACCAGCACCATTTGAGAGTACGAATGGAAAGCGAAATAGTAGACCATATTGCCTTGCTCCTTGATGGTATTGACGTAATTGGCGATGGCTCGAGATTCGGGCTCCGAGAATGGAATATGTCCAGCAAAAGTTTCAGCACAAGGGTTTAGAGAAGCTCCTACAGCTGTTAAGGAAAGTGATTACTAAATTATTTACATGTTTACGACAGTTAAACGTAAAGTCTTTCACTTAGTCTTCTCGCAAATCGTCAGATATTTAGCTAATAACTCCTTACATTCATCCAGTGATAATGATTTTCAAATGCAAGACAGTAGGAATGGAGAACTGGGTTGAAACCCACAACAAAGTTATATATAGTAAAAGCAAACAAATTAAGATAAGCTATCAGCAATAATATTAATACTGTTTTCAGAAAGGTTCATGGCTAAGTATAATTAACTGCAAGGGTTGATTAAAGGTTCGCTAAAACGTATAGAGTTAACCAGTAGCTGCTGAGAGTTCTTAACTAGGCAGAATGATATAATAATAATAATTATAATATTAGGACGGTCCTTCGCTATCCAGGATGTCGACAAATCCAGAGGAATAGCGAACCGATAAGGATCGAGCGGGGTATATTCCAGGGTGACAGTTTGAGTCCGCTTTGGTTTTGCCTAGCTTTGAATCCTCTAAGCACACTGCTAGAGAATTCAGGGCTAGGCTATCGGTTGAAGAGAGGTGGTCAGGTTATATCTCACCTCCTTTACATGGATGACTTGAAACTTTTTGCCCCCAACAATCTGCAACTGATGGAGCTACTGAAGGTAACTGAAACCTTCAGTAGTGCCATCAGGATGGAGTTTGGTGTGGATAAATGTGCGGTCATGCATGTAAAGCGAGGGGAGATTGTGGAATCCGTGGGAACACAACTCTCGGATTCCATAAACCTGAGATCCCTCTCTCCAACCGAAACCTATAAGTATTTGGGTATGTCGGAAGCGTTAGGTATCAATGTTACTGACATGAAGCAATCGTTGAAGGAGCGCTTCTTTGGCCGCCTGAAGAAGGTATTTAATAGCTTTCTTTCGGGCGGAAACAAGGTGCGCGCCTTCAACGGTTGGGTCATGCCGGTATTGATGTACTCTTTCGGCGTACTCAAATGGACTCAAACAGAACTTGACGCCCTGGATAGGCGAGTCCGTACGCTGCTGACTGCATTTCGAATGCATCACCCACGTTCGTCGGTGATGAGACTGTATATCCCGCGGAAGTGTGGAGGCCGAGGCATTTTAAATGCTAAGACCCTCCACAACCGCGAGGTATGCCGTCTAAGGGAATATTTCCTAGCTGCTGACGTGGGTATGCATCGAGATGTAGTGGCGGTGGACAAGGGCCTTACTCCACTCTCCTTGGCTAACGAGAACTGGCGCAAACCTCTAGTGCTTGACACTAACGATCGCAGAGAAGTATGGCAGAGTAAGGAACTTCACGGACGCTTTTTCCGGGCCCTACATGGGCCCGATGTAGACCAACTAGCGTCCGTAGCCTGGCTGCGTGTCGGTGACCTCTTTGGGGAAACCGAAGGTTTTGTCTGTGCAATTATGGACGAAGTTATCATGACGAAAAATTACCGGAGATTTATTGTGAAGGACGGCACGGTTGACATATGTCGGGCATGTCATCGTCCAGGAGAATCAATCCGCCACATAATCTCTGGTTGTTCTCGTCTAGCTAACGGTGAGTACTTGCATAGGCACAACCTTGTAGCCAGGATTATCCATCAGCAACTTGCTCTGAAATACTCTCTTGTGGAATCGGAAGTGCCGTACTACAGATATGCGCCCGACCCAGTTCTCGATAATGGTCATATCTCATTGTACTGGGATCGGTCCATCATCACTGACAGGACTATTATAGCCAATAAGCCTGATATAGTGGTGGTGGACCGAATCGAGAGGCGTGCAATGATTGTTGACATTACCGTCCCACATGACGAGAACCTCGTGAAAGCCGAGAAAGATAAACAAATCAAGTATATTGACTTGGCTCGCGAGGTTGTCGACATGTGGGATGTGGACTCAGCGATCATTGTACCGATAGTCGTGTCAGCCAATGGCTTAATAGCCACGAGCCTCGACCAACACCTCAGGAGGCTCTCGTTAGGCGGCTGGATCAAGGGCTTGATTCAGAAAGCAGTACTTCTGGACACGGCTCGCATTGTCAGGCGGTTCCTCTCTCTGGAGCCCTGACCGCCGGTAGCTTGGACCCTGTTCCCGATACCGGTGGGATACTATTTTTTATATTTTTAAATGTTTTTTTTTTATTTTTTCATTGAAATATTTAAAAATATAATTTATATGTATTTACAAATGAATAAACGAAATTATAATAATATTCCACAACTATCACACAACGTCATCTAGTCCCAAGCGAAGCAGAGCTTGTATTATGGGTACTAGACAACTGATAAACATACTTATATATTTCTAAATACATACATATTATAGATAAATTACATTATTTAATCATATCACAGATGAATATGGGCTCTGGCTAAAGGCTAAAGGGAATCACATCGATCGGTGTTTCTGATTTTTTGTCTTCGTTTTTTGAAACCGACATCTGAAATTAAAGTTATTTTGCGCTTTTTTTGGAAGTCGGTCCTATTTTTTTTTAAAAGGTTTTTATTTTTCACTTTTTAGTTGTGGTTCCCCATTAAATTATGTTAACACTACATAGACATACGATCGCAGCAATCGCAGTTGATTTGCTGTTATTTTTTGAAGAGTTCTGTTGTCTGTCTCTGAAACTCATCATCAGATCTATATGAAATTTAAATGAGACCATTTCGGAATAAAGCCAATTCGAACAAAAAAAGAATTTTGCAAATCCGTCTATATATGACGAAGTTATGCCCGAACATACAATTGACAACCTCCTCTTTTTTGAAGTCGGTTAAAAATTAATACTGCTAGAACAAAATATGTTAATCAAAAGAAAGCTAATGCTAGAAAATCGGTGAAATTAAACCTCTGAGCAATATGCAAATAAATAAAACTTTTTTACAAAAAAATACAACCGACTTCCGAAAAAACAAAAAGTGCAAAATAACTTTAATTTCGGCAGTCGGTGTTTCTGGTGTTGTTTCTTCGTTTTTTGACACCGACTTCCGAAATTAAAGTTATTTTGCACTTTTTTATTTTTTTGGAAGTCGGTTCAATTTTTTTGTTAAAAAGTTTTTATTTTTCACTTTTTAATTGTGATTCCCCATTAAATTGTATTAACAATGTATATCGAAGCGATAGCAGCAATCGCGGTTGATTTGCTGTCATTTTTTGAAGACTTCCGTTGTGGTCTCCGAAACGCATAATCAGATCTATATGAAATTTAAATGGGACCATTTCGGAAAAAAACCCCTTTCGAACAAAAAAATAATTTTGGAAATTTGTCTATAAATGACGAAGATATGAGGCGAACATACATAATTTTTTTTTTTTTTTTAATATACAAACATCCGAATTGATAACCTCCTCCTTTTAGAAGTCGGTTAAAAATATTCGAAACTGTATTGTAATATATACTGATGATCTTGCTGATAATACAAATTTTAATCACCGAGTACCTAATCCACATAAATGTGTTAATATTAGGGACGTATTCAAATATCTTATCTGATTTCATAATCAGATAAAATGTTTGAATACGTACGTTACCAGCTTATCACAAGTCTAGAAATGAAAGTAATGTATTGGGTAGAGAGAGCATAAAGAGATTTTTTATAGAAATATTCTAAGTACAACTAATAATGCTATTATATGAACTAGTTATTTAGCTATACACTAGGCAGAAGGTAATGACATGGTAAGTTAGTGTTAGAGGTCCTATTTCTATTCTCATTTTAGAACAATTAGTTTCTAGACCTTATTAAAGTAATTGAATTGATTTTTATGCAAATTATTAAAAAGCCGACTGTCACCAGTAAAATTTGAATGCGATCAGTGCATCTAAAAAACGTTTTATAGCTGGGAGCATGACTATTCCTCATGTTTTACGTATTGATCGTATTCAGTTTCATTAGTTAAAGTCCTAAGTACCGTATTGACCGAGAATTCAAATCAGTTGTCATTCTTTGTCAGTCCTATAAAATCGGTCAATTGAGTGTCATCAATCTGCTCTATTATAGAGTTATCATCACAATATTACTAATACTTACACATCCAGACAAATTCAAAGTTTCTGTTCAAATCGATTCCATTACTAATGTCATCACCTTGTGGACAAGTTGTGTGGCTAAACCTACTTCTATTCTTCCTCCACATTCTATTCTGTAATCAAGTAAAAAAAGTGCTCATGAAAAATCTTCAGTCTTTTCTATTGGATTTGTTGGCAAACATACAGATTATCCTCTGAACCATGTGTGTGCAAAACAAAAACATGAAAATATTGGTACGTGTAAAAAAAATCTGGCCAAGTACGTATCGGATTTCCCACATTAAGGGTTCCATACTAAATATTGATAATTGTTAATAAAGTATACATTATCACCAAAGATCAATGAGAAGTTAAAAAAATCTTCGTAGCAAAATTTTGTGACAGACAGACGGACACGTGAGTGACAACAATAGAGTTCCGTTTAGACCCTTTGAGTACGGAACCCTAAAAACCAGAGCAGATGACTTCTACAGACTTTTTTTTTTGAGTAGGGTGGGAAATCATCCAATGACTTCTCCCGCTCGCTGGAGCGGGAGGTGTCAGACTCTTATTGACTAAAACCCACCCCTGTTCCTTCAGTTGCTTGTGCCAGGGCCGCGGTAACTCACTTTCGAATTTATCCGCGACTCAGACAGGAATCGGTCCTGGCGGATCCCTTCAGTTTTTCTAAAATGTCCTTGAAACGCGCGTGGCACTAAGCGCCGTCGACTTGGGCCTAGTCTTTACCGGACGGTGAGTTACCCATTACTTGCCGTCCGTTAACTTCTACAAACTTGACATTATGTTTTGTTTAGTAACCCAAATACATTAAAAAGGAGGTTATAACGTAATGTACAAATAATACTCACATTCGTAAACGTGTATAGATAGCCATCAGGGTTGACAACAGGGAAGATATGCCATACAATATTATCAGCCATTAATCTAACATCAGGATCTGTACTAGTCAAGAACTCGTTGATGATGTAAGTCACCGTGGCAGGCGAGATCCATTCTCTGGCGTGTATGCCACCCTCAATCATACCAATGACAGGATTATCTTGCTTTTTGAAGTCAATTTTGACACCTCTAATTGGCCTGCCTTCGACTGACTCGCCTATAGTTACAAGGGTAACCACGTCAGGGTAAGTTTCGCCTATATGGTCGAGCCAAGCGAAAATTTCCTCTAAGGACTGGTAAAAAGTCCAATTATAGCTGCCACTTCTAGTTAAAGGCCGTCTTAGTTGAGCATCAATTTGTCTGAAAGATTTTGAAAACATTTTTTAGTGTCTACACTGAGTAAATAGGTAATACTAGTTATTTCATTTATTTAATATTCTTCATTGCTCCACACGATCGGACTTATTTAAAAAAAAACAATAACAGAAAAAAAATCTTACTCTTGCACATCTTCAATCACTACTCTAGCTGGAATTTCCACACCTTTGAAATAATTCTCGAATTCCGCTTGTTTCCCCGGAGCCACCATAATCCTCACATCACTGTGGATAGCCACGATATCACTCCAGAAGTCATATTCATTTTGTTTTCTCAAATCCGTAAGTATTTGAACTTCATAATCGGTACCAGGTACTATTTTGTACACTTTATAATTTTTGTATGATACATATTCTGCGTTTATTGCTGTTGCTACAGCTAATAATAAAAATATTTCTTTCAGTATCATTGCGTACAACTCCTCTGTACGTTCCAAATTAAATGAATTCCATGGATAATTTTTCGTCATAATCTTTGATAGCAGTATTATAATCGATAGCAAATTATCTTCTAGTTATGTGTATTTATTTCATTGATAACGCCATGTTTTATTACTTTATAGTACCTAGTGTATTCGAATAAGTCCAGTCCAATAAAAAATAAAGTTAGACAAATAAATTATTTAATGATAAACTTATTACAGATGTCGTTTTGGTATACATTGCAATGCACTTTCTTAAGAAATATCATATTCGTAAAAAATCGACTGTCATGCAGTTCTAACAGATGCCTTTAACAACCTTGACCATATTGTGACGACCCTATGTTGGCGGCCTTATGTTGCCGACTGGAAGTTTGGAACGTTCTAGAAACTCTTGGAACGCCGATTGAAATTAAGAAGAATAGAGAAGACTTTTGTTTTGGAGGACAGTTCAGCTAGCCCGGCCGAAGAGGGCACACATGTAATATTATATTATAGTTACAATATAATCACTCTGAGTGCGCTATTCCTCTTTCCTTTATAACACTATTCACTATAACCAGTCACTCTCATACACCACACTCTCGCGTTGCCAGCGAGTGCGACAGCCCCTAGAGACTACGAAGAACCCCCAGGGACCCTGTAGTACGAGAAGGTGCTCCAGGTCCCTACAATATTTAATTTTAAAACTAATATATTAAGATACATAATACTGACTTCAACTACGTAAAAACCGTGATTACAAAATGATTATGAAGACAGTTATGAGTATGAGTTATGTTGAAATATGGAAAACGGCAGGAGGGGTTGACTTACCTTAGCCTTTCAATCTCTTTGGGAACCGGCTGATCGAGAAGCTCAGCAGAGCCATAGTCTACTGTTCTATAGACGGAACTACGATTAATAACATTAGTTAAAGTTGACGACATGGTTCTGCTGAGTCCGTCGATCAGCATTCTCAGGCGACTATTGACGATATGTGTAAATGATGAGAACGGTCCTGAACTCAACTATAATTCCGCGAAGAGTGTCTTAATGGTTTTCAAAGCGAATAACATGACCCATTTAATATGGCGTCTGATAAGAGCTCTGATGTCACGCTTGTGGGGGTTCATACACTTAAGTATTTGGATCATGTACTGACTGGTAGGTTAGTCGATTACGAAGACATGAAGAGGGCGTTGGCAGTTTGCTGCATATATGCTGGCTCGCAGATTTGCATGTTATACTACAGAGGTAAATTTGACACTATTCAAAAACTTTTGATAGTAGTTTTACACATGCAGTCTGTGGATCAACTTTACACGGCGGGATTTCAACGCCCTTCGCGTTCAGTGCAACGACGCGCTGAGGATAATGTTAAGAAAACCTCGTACTGTAGCGCCACGTTAATGTTTCGAGACCATTTCTTAGCTATCATAATATGATTTTCATGCTATGATTAGGAAGAGGACGGCGTCTGTGATGAGGTGGCTTCGTTCCAGCACCAACACTATCCTCAGGGTGTTAACCGATAGGTCTCGGATAAATTTGAAAGCAACATATCGCAGCCCTGGTACAAACAACTGAAGGAACAGGGGTGGGTTTTAGTCAGTAAAAGTACGACAGCCAGCATGGGAATAAAATATGTGTAAATAGGTAGTAGATCTTCTCTTCATTTTTAAGTACTTCTTTTTTTAGCGTGTCGATGGCAAATTTAATATTTAAATATTATGTTAGGCCCAGTATTCAGCGACGGCAACTGCATTCGCTGATGGCAAGTATTTTTAAATAATAGAACTACTAACACCATTTCACTGTTTGCAATTAAGTGTAGGTATGTAATAAATACTAACAACCTACTAACATACATATTTTGTGTTTGTTTTTGAATATAATTTCAAGTTGATTTTGTAATGTACCTGTGTCTGTTAAATAAAGATTTATTTTTTAATAAACTGTACATGAATTTAAAATTCGAGATAATTTCAATCTATCGCCACTAACTCAAGCATCGACTTTAGTGATATGTATTTTAAGTTGATTATTATGTGACCATTTTTATTTAAAAGGCCTTAAAAATAAGTCTGGGTCACAATGGAATTCGAAGTTTATTTTAATGATATAGAGTTTGTTATTTCAAAATTGAAAATGATCTCGAATCCCGAATACAAATATAGTGTCGGTAATGCTCAAAAGTGTACTAAAAAGGTGAAAATATGATCAATTAAAATTTACTTTTTGGCACACATTTATTATAGGATATCAATTTATTGAGTATTATAATTTACAATATTGTGTCAATTTAAATTATGCTAATCAATGGGAAGCTTAGGATTTAACATTTTGTTACTTATTTAAACAATGCAATTAAAACACCGAGCAACATCATTGAGGTAGAAAAGAACACGCTATTAGCTCCCGAGAATAATTGTTCTTGAAAATAACCTAGTCTTGAGGCACTCTTTCCCATTTCCACTAAAGCATCCACAGTTTCCAAGGCAGTGGGGAAAATCTGTTCGGCTGGCAGGAGGAACCCGAATTCTCCCAGGTCCCGAAGCTCTATGAGATATGTCATAGGGACATCGACTGCTGCCTTGACCCAGTCGAAGCTGGCACCGCTCATAGGATCTAGAATAAAACAGAAATGTTATAAATATATGAATACTTCATTAGTCAAGTGGTTATCAGCGCTACTAATGAGTAT
Organism: Polia nebulosa; assembly: GCA_951329385.1. Lineage (NCBI taxonomy): Eukaryota > Metazoa > Arthropoda > Insecta > Lepidoptera > Noctuidae > Polia > Polia nebulosa. The sequence continues at coordinate 27,053,721 of OX589602.1, forward strand.
TAAGTCATGGGTAAGTCATTACAGTTGCAGTTACAGCAATCCTGCGCAAAATTTCAAAACGTCATATTATACGTTTTGAAATTTTAATGAATAGGATGCAAAAATAAAATTAAGAATATTAATTACAATTTCCAGATTAAATTAAAACTGTTTTTTTTGTGGGGTGGGTAATCATCCAATGACTTCTCCCGCTCTGGGTGGAGCGGGAGGGCGTGTCAGACTATTACTGACTAAAGCCCACCCCTGTTCCTTCCCTGCCTGAGCGCCCAGGGGTGCGGTAACTCATTTTCAGAATTTATCCGCTACCCCTAGTCATGCAGGCACCGGCCACGATGGGCCCCGTCAGTGGTGGCTGACTACATCTTTTTGAGGCGCGCGTGGGACACTACGCGCCGTCGACTCACGGGCCTGGTGCTGATCGGACGGTGAGCTACCCACTGCTCGCCGTCCGCAGGCCCGGGTCTACGGTGGCCGGAAATCTTCTCGCGAGCGACGTCCTACGCCTAGTACGCCCAGTACCTTTCCTGCGGTAGTAGCCGGGGCCGCGAAGGCCACTCCGTTGAGCTTCCCTCACGCGTCCCGCCTCCGCCTTCACGAGCCTTACTGCTTCGCAGAAGGCGGACACTACCTCCTATTCCCTCGCGCTCCGTACCATGGCCTGAACCAGGGCCGGGCGCGAGAGGTCGCCGCCACCTATCGCATCCACGAGGACACGGCGGTGTTCCGCCCAAGCGGGGCAGACCTCCACCGTATGCTCCACCGTGTTCTCTGGGCGATCCATGCAGTGGTAACACCCGGGCGTTTCCTCCCGCCCGATCTGATGCAGGAACCGCCCGAAATAACTGTGTCCGGTGAGGACCAGCGTCAGGCGGAAGGTGAGGACGCCGTGACACCTCTCCAGCCACTCCTCAAAGAGAGGCACTACCGCCGCAATGGTGGCGTGCCCAGCGCTGGGTTGCGACAGTCGCTGTCTCCATGTCGCCATGAGATCCTGCCGGAGCTCCGTCCGCCGAGCCGCGAGGTGTCGCAGCAGCGGAGTTTTGCCCCGGCGTTTGGCCTCCTTGCGCCACTCCCAGAGCAGCGCAAGGACCCTGGCCTCTAGATCCCATGGCGACAGTTCGGCAAGGAGGCTCGCCGCCTCACAGACCGTGCGGTATCCGCGGCTGAGCCGAATGGCCATGACCTTTCGGGACGCGTTCAACCGGCGAGCTGGTCGCTTCCTCAGGGAAGACGCCGTGTGGGCACACCGGTGCTCCGTAAAGGCCCATGGACCGCACGATCCCCGCGTACAGCCTTCGGTAGGAGGCGTTTGGACCCCCCAGATTGGGCAGAAGCCGCTTCAGAGCAGCACTGGCCCGATCCAATCTGGGAGCCAAACGTCGGAAATGCTCGACGAAGTTCCACCGGCTGTCGAGGACGAGTCCCAGGTACTTCATCGTCCCCTCGACGCCGATGTGAACCCCTCCTACCGTTATCTGGGAACCCGACGGTGGCGCATTCCGAAAACCATGAAAACACATCGCCTCGGACTTGCAATTTTGCAATGCCACCTCGAGTCCCAGTCGCCGGATCCTCTCAACGACTGTCGCAACACCGCGTGATATCAAGTTGGCCGCCGCCTGGTACGACCTCCCCTGCGCCAGGACCAGCGTGTCGTCAGCGTAGCAAACTACGCTGACGCCGCTAGGGAGGTCTGCAAATTAAAACTGTTAACGCAGTCAAAATGCAATTTTAAATAAGCCAAAATTGTAAAATACAATTAAAAAATGTCAAAATACAATTTAGATGTCAATGATGCCGATTCAGTTGTGCACAAACTAAACTGAAATTTGGCTATTGCTATTTTTCTCTCTTTAATAAAACAAGAAAGAGACGGAAGTAAATTAGAGCTGTCAAATTTAGTTTAACTAATATTTCCTTACAAATTAAGGGTACACGTAGAAAAATGTCGAAAACGTGCAAACTGCACGCCTTTATGTTTTATGGCTTATTTTTATTTATTTCTTTGGTTTTAATAAGTTTGTACCATGTCCATGAATAAGTCTGTGGCATCACAACAGTCCATAACAGAATACCAGCGCTGCGTTACTTATTGCTTTATTGCATAAATGTCGCAGCATAACGCTAAGTTAGGCCTTTTTGGCCTCCCACAATCTTTTTTTTTAACCGACTTCAAAAAGGAGAAGGTTATCAATTCGGATGTTTTTATTTTTTTTATTTATAGTTACTAAGTTCTTGTTGTGAGGTACAAATAAATATTGTTTCTTTCTTTCTTTTTTCTAACACGGTAAAGCGCAAGGCGTAAACTAGTTCATACATATCTTCTTAGTTATCTCAACTTAGTTCATAGTTGTAGCCGTCCTTTTTTCGCACTGCCTTTTAGTAAAAGATAGCGATTCTCTAATTTTAGTTTAGTTATTGAAAAAGAGAATCGGCATCAATATCTTTCCATTATCTCAGATGTTCTCTTCTCTGCTAAATCATCAACCTTTTTTTCATAGTCATTCTCTATCATACAAACTGGAGTGTCATGTGTTTCTCAATTATTATAATTAGTTTCGATAATGGCTACTTACACATTACATTCGCTGATAGTCCGACGCGGTAGGGTGTTCCATATCGTTTTGCCAAGGCATCAGCACCTCTTATTGCCACTTCGTACTAAACAAAAATTCAAATTTATAAGCCAAAGAATAGACTATAGATACTGTAATTATTCATCTGTCTAAACAAGATAAAATTTTAAATATACAAGTTGGAAACGACAATACAACAATAAATAAAAATACTGTACTCATCATTATGAATTACTTTTCTTTTACTATGGGACCAACACAGAAATCGCAAAAATAAATAAGCTACCCCATAGATTTTATGTTTGCATATCTCGACAAAATGTACTGAACAATAGTTTTTTTTTTAGAGATTTCAGCGCAATGCAAAAGGCAACTGAAGAAACACGAGTGGGTTTTAGCCAGTGAGAGTCTAAGACTCTCGCTCCACCCAGAGTGGGCGAAGTCATCTGATGATTCCCCACACTCAAAAAAAAAAAACTGTTTTTTTCAAGTTCAACCTTTAGACTTTACAAAGTTTCCCATACAAAACTGTTACAGACTATAAAATATAGTATTCAATTGTAAAGTATCTATACTTCCCGGGGGTGGAGGATAAATTCGAAAGAGTTACCTCGCCCTCGGGCACTCGAGGCAGGGAGGAATAGGGGTGGGTTTTAGTCAGTAAGAGTCTGACACACCCTTCCGCTCCACCCTAGAGAGGAAGAAGTCATATGATGATTTCCCACCCCCCAAAAAAAAAAAAAAAAAAAGTATCTATACTTACCATGTCAGGATAATTGCCAGACAAGAGCGCATCGTCATTGCTAACCACATGACTGTAGGGAATGATGATCAGCTGCGTGTAGGAATGGAAGGCGATGTAAAAGATGATCTCACCCTCCTCATTGAGGGCCTGCACGTATTCGGAGATAGCTTTTGATTCGGGCTCGGAGAAGGCTTGAGGTCCAGCGTACTGGTTGTTGCAAGAATCGTTGGATGCTCCTATGGCTGAGAATGATAAATATGATGAGTTTGTGTTACTCTGTTTAAGGATTAACCGTGTCATCTACTTAAATCTTACCTAAAAGTGTGATATCTGGAAGTACTTATCCAATTTGTGAAAATCTTTTTTTTTTACTTATAAACTTTGCCCCTTTGTTTAGGGGAACGTTCACAAATTTGTGAACTCACGTAAACAAGACATCTAGAGCCGAAAAAACTATGTATCTGTAGGCCAAACAAACAAATACTTGGGAATTGAACCCGCGCGGAATATTTAATCATGTTAAAATATTTTGATTATTTTGTTTTTAACCGACGAAAAAAAAAGGAGGAGGTTCTCAATTCGACCGTATATATATTTTTACTGTTCTTGTCAGCTAATTCTTCTTTCTCTCGTCTTATAATGACACGATCTTTTTGTGATTATCTTGTAAAAACAGTAGCCAGTTTTACAAACTGACTTCACATTTAGATACGTATATAAATCTTTATTTTACCAGCTTTTCCGTTGACATGGCCTAGCTACCCAGATTATGCCAAGATAAAGTGACAAAATATTTAAAATATACCATCTAACATTCAGCACCTATTTTATGTAGCGAAGTCCTCGTGGATCCAAAAAAAAACCCCCACAGTTCTTACCCATGAGTTGGGGGCAGTTTTTTTTTGTGATACAATTAAATTCGTGCACACCCTCGACTGATATCAGCCCGCCATTGCTGCGGGCCCCATCACCTAGTGAGGTCAATCCAACGGCCACACATACTCCCATAACACGTTTTGATACCCAACACATGTCAGTCTCATTCATTTCAGTCTTTTTGACAATTAATTAATTAAATCCTTATTGCTGGTAGAATTTCTTTTTGTCCAGAATGATCCAGAAGTTGATTTTACTTTACTGTACTTACTCATCCATTCAAAACCAAAGTTCCTATTGAGATCCACACCATGACTCATGTCATTGTCTACTCCTTCATCGCAAGTCTTTACATTTTCTGGACTGCGATTTTTTCTCCACATACGATTCTGTAAAAGTAGTTGATATATTTTACAGTGACAAAAAGTGTACCGTTTTTTTTTAATTTTATGTATTATGAATCCAGTAACATCATACAATTAGTCATCATTGATTTATATATTCATCTCAAGTCATATTTCCTAACGAATTTTCTAATGACTATATTTTTATTTTTTTATAAATTGAAGAGGCATGCTAAATAATGTAAACTAACTTCTATCAAGCCAAAATATACTCACATGACTAAACGTATAAGAGTAACCATCTGGATTGACCACAGGGAAGATATGCCATTCAAAATTTTCTGCCAAAGCCCTAATTTCAGTGTTATTACTGGTTAAGAACTCTTTAATAATCCAAGTAACGGTAGCTGCAGAAATCCATTCACGAGCATGGAGAGTGCCTTCCAATACTCCAAATAGAGGATTTTCTCTCTCAGGATGATGATTAATAATGATTCCTTTAATATCTCTGTCTTCAACAGATTTTCCCATGACGACTGTTTTGGCAACCAAAGGATGGTTTTCTTCTAATTCATCAAGCCAGTTATAGATGGCTTCAAGATTGTGGTATTCAGACCAGGAGTATGAGAGATAGGATTGGGAGGATCTTATGATGTCCGGTTTGAGTTGGTCGTCAATTGCTCTAAAAACAGAAAGGAAAGCTGTTTTAAAAATATTACGTTATTTGTTATAATAAACCACACTATGACTGTCAAAATCATTCATAAGGTATATTGTTCTATATACCTTATGAATGATGCTTTGTTTATATAGTACGTTTTATTGTTCGAAGAAAATAATAGAAATATTTTAACGCTAAAAGATAGCTCACTAAACGCCCGCTCGTCAACACGACTAAAAGAACAAGCACAATAAAAAATAAAAATCTAAAGATACATTTCACATTGCATGTGTTTCGAATTTAAATTTATTCGAAATCATCCTTAGTTATATACTTATAATAAAATGTTTTACAAGCGGAAGTAACTCTGTCTATCTGTCACCTCTTCACATCTTAACTGCTTAACGGATGTGGTTGAAAATTGGCACATGGGTATACCATGTCCTGGATTAGAACATAGATTCGCCTTTTTATCTTGGGAGCATATCCCCTTACGATGATTTACGATATTCAATTGAATGAAACCGCTGGCAGAAACTAGTAGTAAATATACAGTTATTCTCTAGTTCTGCTTACCTTTGTATATCATTGATTACAATTGATGATTTAATCTTTCCAGCTTCCAAGTGTCTAATGAACTCTTGACGATTTTCTGGTGATACCATTACTTTGGCTTCTTGACTAACTTTGAACGCATCGTCCCAGAACTCTCCAATATTCTTCGCTTGTATTTCTTCTAAGGCTTTCACTTCACTGTCATCTTTTGGCACTATTTTATATAATGAGTAACCATCGTAACTTTTTTTAACAGCGGCATTAACAGTAGTTAATACTGTAAGAAATAATATAAAATATGTAGAATTCATTTTGAATTTAATGCAGACTTCAAGTCCAGTTGCCACACATTTGATAATAATTTTATAATAGCATTGATTATAACTAAATTATCTGATTAGATTGGAGATTATCATAGAAAATTGTTGAAATATGTCAACTCACTGACCAGCATTTTTTAGCAATTCCAAATTTTACAACTCAAGTTATTAAAAATAATTAACGTTGGGTTTACAAATTTTCAGATTAATTTATTTTTTGTATATCATGCAATGTTGGTTTGGTCGGTTCAAATCTTACATGTTGAATAAGAAGCACTTCCTCTTACCCTTTTATTTTGGGGTAGGAACTCATCCAATGACTTCTCTCGCTCTGGGTGGAGCAGGAGGGCGTGTCACTCTTACTGACTAAAACCCACCCCTGTTCCTTCCCTGTCTAAGTGCCCAGGGGTGCGGTAACTCATTTTCAGAATTTATCCGCTACCCCTAGGCATGCAGGCACCGGCCACGATGGGCCCCGTCAGTAGTGGCTGACACTCATCTCTTTGAGGTGAACGTGGAACACTACCCCCCGTCGACTCACGGGCCTGGTGCTGATCGGACGGCGAGCTACCCACTGCTCGCCGTCCGCAGGCCCGGGTCTACAGTGGCCGGAGATCCGGCCACCGTAGAACTCTCCTGCGGTGGTGCGGCCGGGGCCGTGAGGGCCACTCCGTTGAGCTTCCCTCGCGCGTCCCGCTTCCGCCTTCACGAGTATTACTGCTTCGCAGAAGGCGGGGACTGTTCCCATTCCCTCTCGCTACGTACCATGGCCTGAACCAGGGTCGGGCGCCAGAGGTCGCCGCTACCTATCGCATCCACGAGGACACGGCGGTGCTCCGCCCAAGTGGGGCAGTCCTCCACCGTATGCTCCACCGTGTCCTCTAGGCGATCCGCGCAGTGGTTGGCTATTATCCTACGGTGTTGAATTTTCACAAGTTGGTTTAATTCCAATGGCAATGCATTTTTAAAGTAAGTATGACCTGAATTGACATTCAGGATTAGCTCCTGACAAAGGAACTGTTCAACGGTAAACATCACAGAAATTTTGTGAAATTAAAAAAAAATGTTTTTTACTTTTACCTTATGTTTTAGTTTAATTTTCATTCAGTCGGGTTTTAGATGTTTTAAAGTTACTTACTTTTTAACAAGGTACTGAAACGTTTCCTGGCCTTGTAAAACTATGTTTCGGCATTGCAATAGTGTCAGTCATGTTGAGTTATACATTTTCATAGATTCCGTTTTATATTATCGGTTATATTTTTGTGGGATCTGTTTAATAAAGATTGGCACTTAAAAATTTAGAATACATAAAGCTAAAGTCGATACTTTTTTTTGTAGGGTGTGAAATCCTCAAATAACTTCTCCCTCTCTAGGTGGAGCGGGAGGGCAGTATCAGACTTTAACTGACTAAAACTACCTGTGCTACTAGAGTTGGTTATACAATAACTACGATACTTTTTTTTTTTTTTATGTTTGATAGGCTCGCGTTTGACCACTATCTCACCTGATGGTAAGCGATGATGTGGTCGAAGATGGAGCACGCTTGCCTAGAAGTAACCTATTCACTCTTGACTTAAAGACTCCCAGGTTGTATCTTACAGGAAACACAGACTCCGGTAGAGAATTCCACTCTCTAGCTGTACGTGCAATGAATGTTTTCTCAAAACGCTTTGTGCGTACACGACACACACACACACGATAAAACACACACACACACACGACACACGATTAAAACAGGTGTTTTTTTAGAGTTATAGAACTTTAAAATAAGTGTTTTTAATATCAATGAAATTAGTTTTATTTGGGGGATAAGTTTATGGCATTTATGTTTAAATATTCATTCGGGAAAATGGCCACCGCGACTAGCGCGTACATGGCGTAATCCGGAAATTCAATACCAATGACCGAGACATGAGTTCTAACTTTTTCGTGCCTCGACTGGAAAGCATTAATGTAGGTGACATTATTTTAGTTTCAGCAGGACAGCGCCACATGCTACACAGCATTCCTTACAATTATTTTACTGTAAGAAACTTTTGACAAACGATCATTTTAAGAAATGTACGTTCGTGTGATTTGACGCCATTAGGTTATCTTCTTTGGTAATATGTAAAGTCGCATGTCTACGATAATAAACCAGAAACCAATGACCACTTGGACGCCAACATTCGATGCGTTACTTCCGAAATTCAGCCTGATTTACTGCGATGAGTGTGTGAAAATTGGACCTCCAGAGTATGCCTTGTGCGCTCTAGTCGCGGTGGCCATTTACCCGAAAACTTACCTAAGCACAAATGTCATAAAACTCTCTCTCAATTAAAGTCAATTTCATTGATATTAAAAGCATTTTTCTGTGTTTTATTTCAATTTAAAGTTCTATAAAAAAACACTCTTTACAATTTTGAATAGTTTCTCTTTTTTTTTGTTGTTTAGATAATTTATACGTCTTAATTTAAGGAGTTATGTTATTAATTCAAAAGTCATATTTTACTTAAATTTGTATTTTTTTTTTTTAAGTTATCACAAATTTTTGTAAATGTTGGTTAACCAGTAATTAGCGACTATGTAAGTCCAATTAGTAATCCTATACTTAAGATCTATTGTACACAGAAGCTGTTGGTAAACCTTTTTTTAGTAATTAAAAAATAATTTAAACATGTTATTGTGGCGATTGTATACACAGCCTATAGTCAGCGTGTGAACACCGGCTGTGTTGAAATATTGAAGAGTGGTTCAAATGTTAACTTAGAAAGAATTTTTTTTATAAGTTAGTCCTAGCGAGCCCATCCAAGTGGGCGCTTGCATGTATTTATTTATTTTGTATTCATAATAAAGTCCAGTTCGTTATCCCAACGCGTTTCCCTTATTTCACTTCACATGTAAAGCGAGTCACTTTATACATATCCTCACGCAGCCAGCGAGTGAGACAGCTCCCAAGCTACAGCAGCGCCCCTGGAGCCGTGCAGGTTCTACAGTATCCTATCAAGGTAAGTAATTACAGACTTTTTCAATATCAGTGTCCTGGCCTAAACCAGACAGATCAGCAACATCACTGTCAAAAGTCCAAAACGTAAAGGATTGAGCACATGAGATTTGTTTTGAGCACATGAGTTTGTGAAACATTACTGATTCACAAACTATATTTGTTTTACTAAGGAAGTTAATTCGAATAATAACCAATATCGAACAGACAGAGAGCTGCAAACCATACTTCCAATAAAACAAAATACTCACACTTCCCTGTTTATATATCTTTGAGTTATGTAAATTTGTCAGAAAACACCCAGACTTGTATACCACTTGCGAAGAAACACAAACTAGATACACCGTACGACACAACAAAAATAAATTAAATATACCTCAATCCCGACTGGAAATGCACTCAACCAGCCCTTTAGTTATGTCCATCAAAATTTATAATAAGTTGCCAGAAAATATTAGATAAATAAGCAAAATAAATATATTTATTAATAAATTGAAGCGATTTCTCGAATCAAAGTCATACTACACAGTAAAGGAGTTCTTAGATGATAAATCGATTCCAAAATAATTTCTATTTCTCTCTCTTTTTTACACCAAACATTTTGTAGAAAAATAGAAAATCCAATATAAACATACATACATAAAAAATAACAAAAAATATTAAAAATAATATAAGAATAAGAAGAATAATTTAACAATAATATAATAATAATTTAATAATAATCTAAGAATTTCATAATAATTACTTACAATTAATAGCAATTTAATATACTTAGACACGCAAACCTTATATATATACATAATATTATACACCCAATAAAACACAACAAATAATTTATATTGCTTGAATAACTACTTAGCCCTCTTCCTCTCTCCTACTATGTTGTGCCCGACAGGGTCCATATTGATATTTTATTATGTTGTACCACCTATTTAACACATATGTAATGCAATAAAGTATTGAGTATTGTCATGAAAATGAATCTCATACATTTGTACTTTTTGACCAATTAAAGTTTATTAGTGTCCAATAAACTTGTCTTTGAGACAGGAGCAGTCCTTTTAATATGATTAAAATAGAGATTCCTAACAAAAGGAAAATGATCACTAGCAACACAAACAGGTACTTCTTAGAATTTCGAATTTAATTTTATAAACTATGGAATCGTATAAACAAAATAAAATACAAGATTGTTCGACAACAGCCCTGGCTAACTTTCGCAAAGTTACGTTTACTTTTAGTTTGATTCTTACTGCTTTGAATTAAGGATCAGTTTTGTTTGGCTTGAGTTGCAGTATTGTTAGCCACGGTTCTCCTTTGCTTGGTTTTGGCTCCTTTCCTATGATATAGTGCTGTTTGCAGATGACACTTCACTTTTATTTAAACTCAAACGTCAGCAGGTGGTTGTTGATAATGTAAATAATGCTCTTTCAACTGTAGTTAACTGGTTTAATGTCAATAATCTTCTCCTTAACGAGAAGAAAACAAAATGCATAAAGTTCACATTACCCAATGTAATACAAGTGAACACTAGTGTGTCAATAAAGGGTGAAGAGTTGAAACCCGAGGATTCCACAGTGTTCTTAGGTTTAACTTTGGATGCGCAGCTTCAGTGGAGCCCCCATATAGATAAACTGTCCAAAAAACTTAGCTCTGCAGCATACGCCGTAAGGAAAATTCGTGGTTTAACTGATTTAGAGACAGCTCGTTTAGTATACTTTGGTTATTTTCATAGTGTGATGTCGTACGGCATTCTGTTGTGGGGTAATGCCGCCGATATTCAGACAATTTTTGTTTTACAGAAAAGGGCTATTCGTGCAATTTATAAATTAAGTCCCAGACACTCCCTCAGAGACAAATTTAAAGAGATTAATATTATGACTGTTCCCTCTCAATATATTTATGAGAATCTCATGTATGCACATAAAAATATTAATCTGTTTAAAAGATACAGTGATATCCATAGCATAAATACTAGGAACAAACACAAATTTATTGTACCAAAAACCAGGCTCAAGAAAAAAATAGGTGGTTCGTTTAGATGTCAATGTATACGTTTCTATAATAAACTTCCTAGCCAAATTCAAGAACTAAGCATAAATAAATTTAAATCATTTATTAAACGTAAGCTATGCCAGAAAGCTTTTTACACAATTAATGACTTTCTTGAGGACAAAAAGGCGTGGGATTGAGCTGCTTCAATGATATACATGAGCCATTGTTTTCATATGTACTACTTACTGATGAAAAATTTTTTATATATATATATTTTTTTTAATATTCGTTTTGACATGAATACTTGTATAGTATTGTATTATATTTTTTATTTTATTTTTTTAGTGACATTTTATTATTATTATTTTTTTTTTTTTTTTGACTTGAATACTTTGTTAAGTATTATATTTATTTTTATTTTCTTTGATTGACATATTATGATTACTATTTTGTTTGACACAAATATTTACTTTGTAAAGTATTATATTTTTATTTTTTTTTTGATTACTTAATTATTGTAAATGTGAGGACTATGTGGGTTATTATTATTATTTTCTCCTCCTTTTTACAGTAATTTTCAACGTTGTCTGACAGTTTGAGTACTTTTGCGGCCTACCCAAATGTCTTTTCTTTGGTATTGTTCGTCATGTCATTGAGCTCCTTAGTGGTTTTTAAGTTGAGCTATTCGACTATTGACAAATGCTTGCACTGACTGGACAGGTCCACTCAAATATGTTTGGTTCTTTCTTCAAAAGACCACTACAGACACTAAGCTGCATGGTCCTCATATAGAATAATGTGAATGCGAGAACTATGTATGTCGCTATATTCATGTAGATTTTATGATTGTCTGGCAGTTTGAGTATTTTTTGCGGCCTACTCAAATGTCCTTACTTTGGTATTGTTCGTCGGTTCGTTGAGCACCTCAGAGTTCTGAGTTGAGCTTCGCGATGACTGACAAATGCTTGCACTGTCTGGACAGGTCCACTCGAATTCGTGTGTTGCTTTCTTCATAAAGCTCATCCCAGACATAAACGTACATGGTTCTCATATGATCTAACCAGTCCACATTGTATGGATTTGAACACTAAAAGAGACTTTGACCTCTGAGTTTGTTTCGGTGTTTCTTCTCAGGGTAGTCAGCTAGGAAACACCGGCCTCATCTAGCTTAAACTAACAAAAAAACATTGACGTGTAAAAGTGTTCCTTGTAACCTATTTACTGAATAAACATCATTTATCATTTATCATTTATCATTTATCATTTATCATTTATCATTTATCATTTCATTTATCATTTATCATTTATCATTTGGTGTAACTGTCTTCCTGTACAATTGCTTGTGGTACATCTGTAGTTGTTTGTAGGAACTTATGCACAATGAGAATTACTTTGGCATATTTATTCGTTTGTTTATTTTATATTTCAGTAGTAAAGTTATTGCTTTGCTTTGCTTTGAGGTTTGTGGAACGAAAACATATAGTAGATTTTCGGTAGTATGTCGTTTGAAGCAAGTTTTTGGTTGGCTTAGGGAAATTTTCTAAGTATGCATGCTCCATCTTCGACCACATTATCGCTTACCATCAGGTGAGATAGCGGTCAAACGCGTGCTTAAAAAAATACATTGACTGAAAATACTGAAAAAATACAAATTGTGTAATATTTCTTAACAATATAGAAATATAACATAATAATTAGCTCCCCACCTATGAAACCGCGTTTTGTATGGAGAATTCTAAAGAAGTTGAATTCATACTAACATTTTCTTAATTTATTTAACAACTATGAACACCAATGTTTTAAAACTTTTATGCAATAATGCTTAAAAACTAAGATAACGTATGCCACTTAGATTAAGCAACAAAAATAAGTTTTGGCTAAGGTAAAACAAATAGTGGTTTCATTTCTGCTAACAAAAAGAGAAATAATTTTTAAGGTATTTTTCTTTTGTATAAAACTTTACGTAACAAAGTTTTTTTTACTATTGACAGTTGTCTATGACGGTCATTATTCGATAGAATATCAAGCAATTGATGAATATTTTAATTCATAGAAGTGACGAGATCCTCTATTTGTGAGAAAAAAAAAAACGCCAATTTCATAGGTAGTCGTGTTTTTCTTGGCACGAAACTAATTACCGTCAATAAAAAAAGTGTGTTTCTCTATTCATAAATCTGCATCAGAATCCAAAAACCATGTAGTGTGAAAAAATTGGGACCAAAAATCTATTAGATGGTTTGTCCCCAAAACAATCATAAAACAGATAAAGGAAACTGCATATCTCTCCACCATAAAATTCGCAAAAACAAAACACAGATAAAGGAAACTGCATATCTCTCCACCATAAAATTCGCAAAAGAATCCCAATTTCCATTGTATAAAGCGCCTTACGCACTTGCCACAGCCCGCTCCCTGGGTGGGTCAGAGCGGCACAATTATATTTATCGCCGCGTACCGCCGTGTGCTCGGTCCACGCATAAATCAGCTCACGTACTATGTCGATGTGACGTGTCGTCGATCGCGGATCCCAGCGACTAACTTGCAATGTGAACGGTCCTTTACATTTTGCTATTTAGCTTTTGTAATATCGTATATTACTCATATGTCATTTCGTTTATTGCTTGTTTGAAGGGAACGTATTATCAGCAATAATAATATCTCTGTTGTAGACTTCACTCTCTCACGAGTTGCTTTCAATGAGTCACAATTATCAAGCTGCAATTTTTTTTATTATTTTGCGGTCATTTATTTTTACCAAAGACCTTTTTTTAGCACTTGGATTTTTTTCACAGAGACCATCCTTCGTTTAAAATAAGAATATCAGAGGTAAACGCTGGCCTCGAATCAATATTAAAAAAAAAAAATTACGTCGTACCTATGGTGGCGGTATCCACTCAAATGTATTATTTCTGGGGCTTCCATGGCTAAATCTGATTGATTTCATTAAACAGAACATTAAATTTGTCTTCCACCTATGACTACTTTGGTTCAGTAAGATGGTCGCAAAGCAGACGAACATCGGAGTAAACCACACTGTCATCAAAGTCACCGAAATTTCCTAACTTTTCTTCGAGCCAGCTTCCACGTGTCGTGGGTTACATAACTTAAGTTGTATTTTTCTTTTTCTCCTATAACCTACAGAATATATAAATCTTGACCCACCTTGAATATATAAATGATAACGTAGTATATGTCATCTTGAAATTAAATCCAAACAAAATACAATAACAAAATAGTTACATTAAGACCGACCTTAGGTCACGGGGACACTTTTATTTTTTGAGATTCAATTTGAGAAACAAGGATCAAACTACGAAACGCTACCTTCTATGGTCTTCACATACTCCATTTCCATTTTTGACTAAGCAGCAGCAGTTTGATGCATAGCTTAATACACAGATTTGCCTCTACAGTAGCTTATTACCAAATTGAATCTACAATAATCGTTGTGGCATCTAATAATAGAACTCAATGGGTCAGCAAATTGAATTCAAATGGGCACCTGATTATGACCGGTAATGACATTCTATATAAGTTTAACTAGAATATAATCTGTTTATATCTGTGTTATGAATAGAGTATGCACTAAGTAGGCTTAGATGGCAAAGAATACAGGCGAGCGTTCATCAGTTGTTATTGCATTACAACTTGATAACGCTTTTATATCGTAGCAATAAGATCTATTTTCTCTTACTGCTACGACATAAAAGCGATATCATAATAGGGATGATTCCAGGGTCAAAAAATAATACATCTATTGAGTCCGCAAGTCAGATTATCAAAAAATATTGGACATGTATTTTTCGCTTTATCAAATAATTGAAAATGACCAAGATATAACGCATCAAAGTTCAGGAGTCCCCGCTTGTTACGTCACTTTTGAGTAAAAAGTGGTACAATTTAACTCAAGTGTGACATCATGCAAAATTTCAATGCAGTGTATCGTTTTAATACTCTAAACAATTTCCGCCGTAATTTGATCTGATAATATTTCAAATTATATTTTTATTACACAGTGTAATTAATTTTTAAAGTTACGTCTAACGCGGATAAAGAATTGAGAATCACGCTAAAACTATAAAGTGTGTTTTTATGAAACCTTCACCATTTATAAGATTATTTAATTATTTATAATTTAGTCTCAGTGTTTAATTTTAATACCTGTTCTTATAGGTGTAATAAATGAATAATGCGTCTAATTTCGGATAGCGGTCCTTGATGGGCGA
Source organism: Polia nebulosa (assembly GCA_951329385.1). Lineage (NCBI taxonomy): Eukaryota > Metazoa > Arthropoda > Insecta > Lepidoptera > Noctuidae > Polia > Polia nebulosa. The sequence goes on from OX589602.1 coordinate 27,069,002, forward strand.
GTCCCATTACTGGATGGACGTACGACGCGTTACGTGAGCTCAGCACAGAACACGCAAGCTAACCACTCAAGGTCATTGGCAGATAATAGCGCCTTAAGGACTTTCACAGGTGACATGAATTTTTCAGCAAGACGAAGTGAGAGATCAATATGACAAGGCAACCATTGCAGTCTGATTCAAAGGACGTTTAAAAATATTTAGTTACAAAATAATATAGTACTAAAAAAACACGCTTTTAAATTTAGTGGCGTTACATTACTTTTAATTCAATTCAATTCAATTTATTTAATTCGGACAAGGTACATCCATATTTTGGTTGGTTGGTTTTGTTTTGGTTTTTGGTTTTGGTGTTTTGGTTTTGGTTTAATATTCTTCTCAATATCCTTTCATTTGTTAACCATATCATGGTAATGCATAAAAAATAAATTGTCCGCCATGTTTGAGAGTCCACCATATTGAATTTAGAATGACGTCACTTAGCTAACCATGCATTGCAATCCAAACTATACATTTATGCAAAATTTCAGCTCAATCGGAAACTGGAAAGTGGGTTAAATTTAACTTTTAAAATTTATTTACATAGTTACAGATAAAGCTAAAAAAAAACGTGTTACAATAGATTGTGGTATCTACTTGCTAACCTAGTTAGATTGGTTCGTACTTAGTTTCCAGAGATTTCGTAACTGAGACTATAATTATTGGGTGTATTTTATCTATAATATGTATGTATTTAGAAATATATAAGTATGTTTATCAGTTGTCTAGTACCCATAACACAAGCTCTGCTTAGCTTGGGACTAGATGGCGTTGTGTGATAGTTGTGGAATATTATATTATATTATTATTATATTATAATTTAATGTTATTAACTCTATCGAAATTAATCAAAACGTAATTTAAGAAAAACCTAAATTTCCAGTTAGTAATTACTTTATAAGATTAGTGTTAACTCTATTGCTCCTGAAGGGCTTCAAGAAAACAAGCTAGCCATTTGCAGTACCTAGAATACCATAGAATGTTACCTTATCGAGAACTTCTGGATCCTTTCCTACTCTATTCATATCCAAACCAACGTAAAATACAATAATTTTCAATAGCAGCGCTCCTTCCAACATTTATGATTCTCCCTTAAAGGGCTGGGCTGGAACAAAATAATTTACGATCAGCTCAGTACCGCTTAATCAGTGTTTGGTTCATTGTTAACTCGCTCAGCACAGAATAATGGTGCTATTGTCTTTTAGAATCGCGATAAGTTTGTGGTTTAAGTTATAGACGAGAGCTGTTGTTAAAAAAATCTGAAATTCTTCAAACTTTGCTATGAATATTTCTTTTCGAATCTTTGGTTAACTGCACAATATTTTGGTACAGCAGGTGGTTATGGCACGCAGCGTTGTTCGGCCGTAGTACAATTGCGCATACTGCAATACTTTGAACACATCTCCATGCGGGATAACGACTCGATAGAGCGGCTGGTCGTACAGGGAAGAGTACAGGGAACTAGATCACGCTGCAGGTGACCTATGCACTAGACTGACCAAGTGTAATTCGCAGTGCCAAAAAAAGTAAAAAAAAAGTCTGTCAGCCCGCAAACAGGGACAGATGGCAGCAGATTGTGCAGAAAGCCGTGTCCGCCTCAACCACCGAAATGGTCTTCTCGACGTGACCACAACCGCTCTGCCAACAGCAAAACGACAGAGAAGATGAAGGTGGCTATAAGCAGTGGCATTTATTAGGTCTTCAATGACTATCTAACACCATACATTTCCATGAGTCCAGAGAAAATTTTAGATATTAAAATAGAGTAAAAAGTTATGAATATAAATGTGGATGGATGGAGAGGGCGAGGGAGGCCAAAGAAAGGATGGATGGATTGTGTGAGGATTGATATGAAAGAAAAGGGAGTTAGTGATAGCGTGACATCTGACAGGACAAAATGGAATACAAAAACGTGTTGCGCCGACCCCAAGTAACATGGGATAAGGGCAGGATGATGATGAAAAAAATAACTTCAAAAGTTATTACTTTTTGTGGAATGAGCTGATAGAGTGCCTTTTTGTGTAAGCTAAGCCCTAATTTCTAAGCGATGGCCCTCACTTGGATAAATCAAATTGATAGACATAGCTTGTTATTTATTGACTTTATTCCAGGATTTTTCCGCTGTCATTGCGCCTGCCACTGTTTCATAGCAAACTCTGATTGTTGAATGTCACTGGTATGCAAGCTACTTGTATACTTTTGTCTTTGGGCCTTCAAGTACTTTTGAAGGAAATAATATCCACTCAAATTGACCCAGGCCTATTTTCACCAACCACGGTTAACTTATTAACTCCGAATTAGTTGCTAACCCTTGCCTAATTATGTATAAAATACTTATAATTTAACCTCGTGTTAGCAAACAACTCTGAGTATGTTTTTGGCGCTATCATCGTAATCATTTCAGACGAAGGACGTCCACTGTCTGTGTTATTACAAAGGCCTTCCCCGAGTGTAGCCACAACGATCGGTCCTGTGTGTCTCACATCCATTGGATTCAGGCAATTCTCCTCAGCCTGTTGTTATTGCGTTCCTGCACGGTCATCGGTCTATCTTGTCTACCTATCAACGCTGCGTCTTCTGGCAAGCGGTTTTTTACTCCAGAACCTTTCGGCCACATCTGTTCAGCGAGCAATGTGCCCTGCCCACTGCCACTAAAGTTTGGTGATTCTTCAGGTTACGTCGGTAAATTTAGTTCTCCTGTGGATACCTGTAACAAGGCAGTGTTAAAGCCTTGTTAATTTTTTGACCTCTATTCCAAAATTACGTTCTTTGCTACCTTTTTTAATTTCAAATTCAAAAATTACTTAGTTTTCTATGTCATGTCTCTGTTTTTATATTAAAAAAACAGTTCAAATTCTGGAGCCGAGCTAGTAGAAGTCCTCATTGTCATTTTTCGACTCTTCAAGTGTCAGTTACCAGTTTCCTAGAATTGTGCATTAATACAATTAAATTACGTAACTAATCACAGTGTATGTGTTCGTAATATTATAATAAAGCCCACTGTTGTAAATAACAAATATAATGTGTTAACTCGTCGTGTGTTATTATTCATTGAACTCCTCATCCACGGTCCTCCTATTCCTACGTCCTCCTATGCGTGTCACTCCTACGTCCTCCTCTGCGTGTCACTTCTACGTCCTCCTCTACGAGTCACCAATACTCCGGTCCTGCAACGTGACAGTCCTCCGTACCGTGACATACCTTCATTCCTAATTCGATCACGCAAGGAAACTCCGAGCACTCCATCGCTCTTTGGGTGTTTTGACGAAAGTGAAGATTTAGCGGGTGTAGGTACACCCGCTAAATCTTCTACTATTGTGCCACACAAGTTTCTCCATCAAGGCTTCCTGTATCAAGCTTGTTCGAGTTGCACACGCTGCTCTCAAATTGATTTTATACTGATAATGCAGCAGTGTCCGATTCGATACTGCCGATATGTTAAAGCCTTAATTAATTTGTTTCGGAAAATATTAGCGTCCACTCTTTATACTGTTATTAATATTTTTAAAAGCTTTTGTATATGGAGCGGAAAGTAGTTACCATTTTTTTTTTTTTTTTTTGTGGGGTGGGAAATCATCCTATGACTTCTCCCGCTCTGGGCGGAGCGGGAGGGCGTGTCAGACTCTTACTGACTAAAACCCACCCCTGTTCCTTCCTGCCTTTGAGTGCCCAGGGGCGAGGTAACTCTGTTTCGAATTTATCCTCAACCCCCGGGCAGGCATCGGCCATGACGGGCCCCGTCTCTTGCTGACAACTCTTTGAGGCGCGCGTGGAACACTACGCGCCGTCGACTCTCGGGCCTGGTGCTGATCAGACGGCGAGTTACCCACTACTCGCCGTCCGCAGGCCCGGGTCTACGGTGGCCGGAGATCGTCTCGCGGCGCCGGAAGTCCCCGGCGTCTCCTGAGGCGGCTGCTGCTGAGGGCGTGAGGGCGACTCCGTTGTTGGTGCTCTCTCACGCGTCCCGCCTCCGCCTTCGCGAGCATTACTGCTTCGCAGAAGGAGGAGACGGCTTCCCATTCCCTCTCGCTCCGTACCATGGCCTGAACCAGGGCAGGGCGCGAGAGAAGTAGTTACCATAGTGCTACAATTTTGAATTTAATTGATACCTAGGCAACACATGGCTTTAGTTATTTATTTGTCACAATAGAATTCATACCATTTTTTTTTCAGGGTGGCAATCATCAAATAACTTCTCCCGCTCTAGGTGGAGTGGGATGGCGTGTCAGACTCTTATTGACTAAAGCCCACCCGTATTCCTTCAGTTGCCTGTGCCAGGGGCCGCTGTGTCTCTTTCAAACCCGTGACCCTGGCAGGATAGAATACATACCTCTCTTTTTTTTTTTTTTTTTTTTTGGGTTTGGTATATTATCCTATGACTTCTCCTGCTCTGGGCGGAGCGGGAGGGCGTGTCAGATCTTACTGACTAAAACCCACCCCTGTTCCCTCCTTGCCTGAGTGCCCAGGGGCCTGGTACCTCAGTTTCGAATTTATCCGCGACCCCTTGGCATGCAGGCATCGGCCATGATGGGACTCGTCAGTGGTAGCTGACATCTATTTGAGGCGTGCGTCGAACATCCGCCGTCGACTCTCGGGCCTGGTGATGATCGGACGGCGAGCAACCCAATACTCGCGTCCGCAGGCTCGCGCCTACGGTGGCCGGAGATCGTCCTGCAACCCCCGACGCCCATGGCGTCTCCTGCAGCGGCTGCGGCTGGAGGTGTGAGGACCTCTCCGTTGAGTTCCCTCACCCGTTCCGCCTCTTCCTTCGCGAGCATTACTGCTTCGCAGAAGGAGGAGACTGCTTCCCATTCCCTCTCGCTCTGTACCATGGCCTGGACCAGGGTGGGCATGAGAGATCGCTGCCGTCTATCGCATTCACAAGGACACGGTGGTGCTCTGCCCAAGCGCAGTGGGCAGACCGCCACCGTATGCTCCACCGTGTCCTCTGGGCGAATCGCACAATGGTGACACCCGGGCGTTTTCTCCCGCCTTATCCGACACAGGAACCTCCCAAAACTACGATGTCCGGTGAGGACCTGCGTCAGGCAGAAGGTGAGGACGCCGTGGCGCCTCTCCAGCCACTCCTCAAAGAAGGACACTACCGCCGCAATGGTGGCGAGCCCAGCGCTGGGTTGCGACAGTCGCTCTCTCCATGTCACCATGAGATCCTGCTGGAACTACGTCCACCGAGCCGCGAGGTGGACCGGCAGCGGAGTTTAGCCCCGGCGTGTGACCTCCTCGCGCCACTCCTAGAGGAGCGCATTGACCTTGGCTTTCAGATCCCATGGCGACAGTCCGTCAAAGAGGCTCGCCGCATCACCGGAGACCGTGCGGTATCCCCGAACCAGCCGATTGGCCATGGCCCTTTGGGCACTCAACCGACGATCTGGTCGCCGCCTCAAGGAGTGCGCCCGTACCGGTACGCCGTAAATGGTCATGGACCGCACGAACCCCGCGTAGAGCCTTTTGTTTTTTTTGTTTTTTGTGGTATGGGAAATCATCTAATGACATCTCCCACTTTAGGGTGGAGCGGGAGGGCGAGTCAGACTTTTACTGACAAGAACAAGAACAAGTAGCGGAATGGCATGCAACAATGTACAATTTAAAGTAAAAGCAATAGTGTTAGTTATTGGTTTAACTTAGGTATGATATTAACACAAAACTCACCAAGGTTTTTATCAAATTTCGTACATTATTAATTCAATTTGTTTTTTCCCAAAAATTTGTGAGACAAATATCTACTAAACTATGTGCTCTGCCAATGAATATCCATAATTTTCTAGAAAATGTGAATATTCTTTTTCCCATTATCGTTCTAATCATCATCATTTCTGTCAATAAAAATGTCCACTGCTAGACACAACACGCTGCTACAAGTCCATGCTGTGTTGAAATTTAAATTCAATATTGTACAGTAATTTTTTGGTCACTTTAAATACAAATATGACTAAACTATAAACAATGAACCATGTAAGTATGCAAAAACAACTATATAGTTCGGCCAATTGCCCCTGAAAGAGGTAGGCAATTAAAAGCATTTCTTACTTTGATACCATCATTAAAATATTCAAAAGTCAACGGACTCAGAACTACAGTAATGCCTACTTGCCTCATTATAAACGCAAATGTAAAGTTAATTGACACCGAAATAGCTGGAAGGTGCTTCATTTTATATTTTCTCCTGAATAGCTTTTGAAAAAGCCATGAAAAGGTCTTCAGAGATCCAAAACTCTGTAATTAGAAACCCGGACGAAATAATACAACCAAAAATGATAACATTAAAAATTGTAGCACACGAAAATGAAGGACAAAGTAAAATTATACAAGAGAAGGTATTTCTATGTGAAAAATACTTTCTTTCTTCCATTTACATTCATTATAATCTTAATCTTGAGTCCTTTCAAGCTTGGCTCGGTCATAGTTTTTATATCCTTATATAATTAAAAATGCTATCCAGTTGAGCCCGTAGCTAAACTCCCCTACCACATATTTAAGGGACCGAAAATATTTTCAAAACTCATGTGGAAGGCAGTTTTCATATCTAAGTATGTCACGTGCCACCGACTGAGATTCGAGTATTGTTGGCACATAGGTATTGATATTTTATTTATTGTTAATTACTAGTTGACCCGGTGAACTTCATACTGCCTTAGAAGGGATTAATAAATCCGTTCTCGAGATTTCATCAAAATAGTTATTGCATCAAAAAATTATGAGAAAATGAAAATTCTTGATACATTTTTTTTCGCAAATTTTGGCGATGTTTTAATAATTATTCTGCTATTCGGAGCGCAGATAAATCCAACAAATCAAAGATCATAAAAGTCTGTCCAGCCGTTATTGAGTAATAAGCACAACGGACCCGACTTAACAAAAACTTTAATATATAAATATTATTGGCCACTATCACACTGATGGTAAGCCTCAAGCCATTGGTCAAAGTCAGGTGTGATTATAGGTGGTCCAAACCATGATATTTTATAATCATTAGGGTCGACAATGGAGCACGCTTGACTAGAAGTTACCTATTTACTGAATGACCGTCAGATTATAGCTATCAAGAATCATAGAGTCTGGCACACATGTTGCTGAAATGTGGCCTACATTTCGTACTCCCGCAATTTCAAACGTCGCATGACCATCATCGCTTCTGACCAAACACTATGGGAGCCTCATCGTATGACGACACTTTATCACTCGGTCAGCCTATTGGCCTTACTCGATTATAACTGGCAAGGGAGTAGTGTCTGAAAGGAATAAGATTTTAAGTCAAAACCATATTCGGCTTCCCTTCCAGTTGTAGCCGAATCTGAAACTCATAATTATGGTAACAAAAAACCCAGCCAAGTGCGTGTCGGTCTTCGCATATTTAGTCGTATGTAATAAAAAAAAAATTAAAAAAAAAAAATCTTTATTTCGGATAAGCAACATCCATAGGGGTTAGTAATCAATAAAAGAAAGATAACTTATAACTATGTTAGTAAACTTAATTATCTATTTTGAAACACGGCAGTTGTTCGAAATACATCTTCGAACAACATCACCTAATAGAGGAGACTCGTACCTCCCCGCTATGGTCTTCAGGATGGAGTTGGAGCTCCCCCGCACTCTGCAGAGCAAAGAGGCAGATTTCTGTCTGACGATGGCATGGAAGCCATCAACATGTGCTTGTGTAAACATACCTGATGCACTGCAGAAACGGGGCAGCCCCATCAACATCCTGAACCCGTTATTATATTGGACCCGTAGGGCGCTGATAGCCCTCTGAGTATAGCTGGTCCACAGGCTGCACGAGTAAAACACTTGGCAATAAGCTTTAAAAAGCGTTATTTTGACTGCCCTGCTACAGCGCGCAAACCTACGAGCCAACATGTTACGAGTGCATCGGACTGCCAGCGCCCTACGTTCCCTCTCAATATCAATTTGGTCATCAAGGTCGTCGGTTACATAATGCCCCAAGTACTTGAACTGGTACACTCTCGATATGTCATTCCCATTTAGTTTAATCGGGGGCACATACTCAGGACATTTAGCACCGCCAGCCTTAAAGACCAGGAACTCGCTTTTCTTCACATTATAAACTAGGCCATGCTCACGAGCATAGCCCTCGCAACAAGTAATTAGCTCTCTGAGCGCCCTGACCGTAGGGCTCAGCAGCACCATATCGTCAGCGTAGCTGATGTTATTGGTACTGACGTCATCAATGCGACATCCGATTTTCTTGCTGCTGAGCTCAACGATCAGATCGTCAATATAAAGGTTAAACAGTTTTGGTGATGTTATCCCTCCCTGTCTCACACCGCACTCCAGCCCATACGACACAGACAGCCCATCAGCCCATCTCACACTGTTCGTCTGGTTGTAATACCAATACTGGAAGATACGCAACAGCTCCGCTGGTACTTTTCTCAATAAATAATAATTTCTCAATAAGTAATAAATAAATAAAACTTTATTTCGGACGAAAGTCCATAATTTGGTTAGTATTTTGGTGTTAGTAACAATAGTGCTTATCAAATATGTTAGTACTATTAGTTTTCACAATTTATTTTATTATTTATTGATGCAGAGCTAAGACTGTCCCCACCCAGTGTGCCTGAAAGGGACAATCCGCTCTGCCAGCGATCATTTTTAGAATGCTGTTGTCACTACCATGCAGGCGCTGCAGTAAGGAAGCTGCTTTTTTTCGCATGATGGCGTGGAAACCATCTGTGCGAGCCTCCGCGAACATTCCTGAAGCGCTACAGCGCCATGGCAGTCCCAACAACATCCTAAAAGCATTATTAAATTGAACACGCAGGACGCTGTATGCTCGGCGCGTGTATGACACCCACAGGCCACTCGTGTAAAACGACTGACAGAATGCCCTAAAAAGGGTTATCTTGACATCCGCCGTACAGCGAGCGAACCTGCGGGCAAGCATATTGCTCCTCACAGACAACGCCCTGCGTTCCCTCTCTATATCTGCGTCATCCCTTAGGTCGCTCGTGACAATGTGGCCAAGGTACCTAAAACTATCCACAACCTTTAGTGCTACACCGTTGAGACATATAGGGGGAACACTGCGCGGCTGCTGCCTAGGCGCTTTAAATGTAAGAAGCTCACTCTTCTTCGTGTTGTATATTAAGCCATGCTCCCCCGCATAGGCCTCGCAGGTCGATAGTAACCTCTTCAACCCACCCATCGACGGACTGAGAAGTACCATATCATCTGCATAGCTAATATTGTTGACACACGTTCCGTCAATGTGGCAGCCGACATGTGCACCGCTCAGCCCCTCGATAAGCCGGTTGATATAGAGGTTAAATAGCAGAGGCGAGCTTAACCCCCCTTGTCTAACTCCGCATTCCAGCCTGTACTCGTCCGATAGAGTACCAACCCACCTCACCCGGTTCTTTTGGTTAGAGTACCAATATTTGAGAAGGGAGGTGTATTCCGCCGACACACCCGCGCCCCCCAACTTGTCCCACAGTAGGTCATACACAACCAGATCGAACGCTTTTGACAAGTCGAGGAAACACGCATGCACCGGCGTCCTCCTTGCTGTGTAGTACATGACAGTTCGCTTCAGACTCAGAATAGCGCTCTCTGTTGAGACTCCTGCTTTGAACCCGAACTGGGCATCGTGCAACTCAACCTGTGCTGTGAGGCGACTATTCAGCAGACTGTCAAGTATCTTGGCTGCTGTTGTAGCGAGTGAGATGGGCCGATAGTTACCAAGATCAGACGTGTCACCCGTCTTATTTTTAACTATAGGAACGACTATGGTCCGCATTAACGGCTCCGGTAGATACGAGTGACCCATGCACAGACTGAAAAGCATAGACAGTACTCGTGGCAAATGAACCCCAGCATACTTATAATGCTCGATACTGAGCCCATCGTGACCAGGAGATTTTCCACGCTGCATTTTTCTAATAGTTTTAGCCACACTCTTCGCAGGTATCTTTACATTCTGCCCCGTCACAACGGGCCCACCACCGCTCATCTCACCAGACGAGGGACCTAAGGGTGACCGCACAGTAAAGTGCTCTCTAAACGCCTCGGCAATATCTTTGTGGTCAGCAGAACCATTGACACATATCGGGACGCTAGGCCTAACGTTCAGTTTGTTAGTACGTTTCCAAAAACTCTTAAAATCCTTGGAGGAGTGGTCGGAAGCAAGGATGTCCATTTTAAACTGCTCTTGCCTATCCTGACACCATTTCAGTTTTGACTTAAAAAGTTTTCTCGCTCCCGACATCTCATCAAAGATTCGACCATTAGCTGGTCGCCCAGCTAAAACCCACAACTGAAACTTAAGCCGCGCCTCCCGATGAGGGCCCGCTACGTGTTTATTCCACCCAATGACATAACCTCCCTTCCTGCGACACTTTTTTCTATGTGTTTGAATGGCTGCTCGCGATAACGTAGCGGTAATTTGCACATATAATTTATCAAGAGCCGAGTGATGTTCCTTGTTAGTACAAAAACCATCACAACATTCACTCAACTCCTGTGGAAAATCTATCAACCGCAGCTCGGAATGACAAATGTCATGATACTGATTTAATTGTTGTTCCTGCCTATCACCCCAAACGACTCGGTTCATAGATTTTTCCGCTACCAAATCATTAGTTTTAGGCTTAAGCTTTTTCAGATTACATTCAACTACGAGTGGATAGTGGTCCGACCAATACACGTCGTAACGAACAGTCACACTAACGACTGAATCCCGTGCTGACTCTGTGACGATGCAGTGGTCCAACCATCTAGTACAGCCGTGAGCATCACTAATATATGTGTAGGTAGTTTTAGGACACATACGAGTATTTATATCTATGCAAAGCCAATCAAGATCTATACAAAAATCTAACATTTCATTGTAAAACAACTCATTCGGGTGGGCATTAAAGTCGCCCAGGATATAAAAGGCCTCAACTCCATTGTTCTCCTCCACTTCCACTACCGATCTAATCACACCAAAAGACGCGGTAAACTCAGGTAAGTTGTCATACGAGTTTGTAGGCATAATATATATACACTAAATAGTACTGCCGACCTTCCACACACGGTTACCTTTATCGCACATACCCGCACGTCATTACATTCTATCACGGACACAGACTCAAACGCACTCTCACGCCACAACAGCGCTACGCCTCCATAAGGTCGCCCGCTCAGTAAACCCGCCGCAGTGTCGACCGCAGACGTGCCGGTGCACCCGAACTTGTCATCGATTGTGTTGAGCAGCGGCAGGTCATGTGGCATCAGCCAGGTCTCCTGAAGGGCTACCACATCGGCTATTTGACACAACGTTTTGATTCCTTCTAAAGATCTCTTCATAGATTTACAATTGAAACTTATTATTTTGCTGTAATTATCCATCAAATATTATTATTAAGTCTATCTGTATTCAAGGCAGGGCCTTGGCTCTTATCTCTGTTCTCGTAAAAGTTAACAAAACGCCTGAACGATATGCCTGACGGCCACAACTTGTCATCCAGGAACGTGGCGATTTTATATTTAGTAACATAAAGTTTGTAGGCGGAGTAGTTTCTTTCTGGCCTCATTTTGATTTTTACCAATGAAACTGTTTCTCGCGTTTTCTCATAAATGTAATTAATAATATCCTGTTCAGCGACATCCCTATGTACGTTTGATATAAATAGTGGCACCGTCGTGTCAGCTGCTTTGAACCTCGAGCTACTCTTATCAGAATCAGTAACCGCACTGCCTCTCTGACTTATCAAACGATTTTTAAATCTCTTTCTCTGTACCAAATGCCAAGCCTCATCTTTCTCTGACATCTTCCATTCACCCTCTCTCTGAAGTACCTTAGAAAAAGAGACGTGTTTCGGTGGCGATAGTGCATTATTATTAGTTACGTTGCTAGCCTCATTAGCGTTCAAAACAAAAGTATTCACCAACCTGCCAGTGCGCTCAACAGCTGTTCGCGTAGCTAGAACCGGTCGCGCCGCGCTATCAGCATCAGTAGTAGTGCTACAACGCAGCACGCACCCAGCTGCCGTCCCGCTCTCGCTCTCTGCGCTGACACATCTCGCCGGTATTTGCACCTCCTCATTCGCTTTGGTCTCAATTATGGGCGATGAATGACAAGAACGCATAGATTTGTTCACTGATTTGTATTGTGTAAGAGGTAAACACTCACTGGGCTCGTTGGCCCCATCAGCGAAGGATATATTATTGCATGATGTTGATAGTGAAATCGGCCCACTGTCAAGCGTATTATTTAATCTACTTCCCCTTTTTCTATTAACATTTTGCTCTTGAATTAGAAATGAATTCTCTTCAGGTCGTCCTATTACATTATTATGATCTATTAATTCACTTTTGGAGACATAATGTAGTGGAAAGTCATGCACGGATTTCTCTAAAAGGACTATTCTCTTAAGTAAGGGCGTCACATCGACATGGTCGAAAGTGACGGGTGGAAGTTTTTCTAGGTTTTTTGCCACAAAAATGGGTACCTGTTCGGGGTCGATCTCTTTAAACAGGCAAATGATGTCCTCGATATTCCGCAATGTCTTCCCTTGACGTTTTCTCGTCTTTAATCGCTTGCTCACTGATTGAAATAATAACGATTTCGCTATTTCAATTTCAACCGAACTAAAAGCACTTTCACATATCTGTACGAGGCTTTCTTCCGTCATAACATCTATTTTATTTTGAACAAAAGCTAAAACTTCACAAATGACAATATTACAATTTGAACATTTCAATCTTTTCGATACTTTATCCATCGTCGTAGCAAAGGTCAACAACCTTGCGTGCGCTCAAGATCACGGTCACGACCGTACTGACTGTAATGCCTGTGTGACAGATGACACCCAGAAAGACAGATAGACAGACGGGCAGACGGACAGACGGACACGTGAGCATCAGCAATAGGGCTCTGTTTGGACCCTTCGGGTATGGAAACCTAAAAAACTGGCAAATATTATCAGACCATTAAAAAGGAGGCCTATCATTCATAAAATAATAAATAAATTTAATAATCATTATTTTTCACAAAAAGTACTTATTTTATTGAGCCGAACTGGGAGGAACCTGTATTTCGGCTTATAGTGCCAACCCATCATACTACAAATACTAAGTAAATTAATAAAACGTTGAATACACCTAAATTATTACACACATAGATGCACGAGGTAGGTCTCTATCACAACCTTTCGCTCAATGACGGTAGTTTCTGTCGAGCCGGATATTTGGTCACTTTTAGCCGAAACCGAACTTTCGTTTGAACACTAGAACTCACATTTATTTCGATAAAACTAAACTCGATCTTTAAATGCACCAATAGTAAAGGTCGCAGGTGTGACGTTTTTAAAGATATTACGGACGGCTTGGCTTCATTTTATGACGTCATTGTTAGCCGTAAACGTCATTACTGAGCCTCTTGGCTTAAGAAGGCGGAAAATTTAAAGAGAGCGCGAAAAATGAATCGTTTATTTCAGTTTGAAGGTATTTGTGAGGGCAATGTTTAAGACTTTAGCAGTTTGTATTTTTTTTTATTTTGGGAAGGTGCGTTAGTAAATGTATAAAATTATTTTGAGTTAAATCTTTCTTGTTTCTGAAATCGCATATTTATCTGACTGGGAAATCAGATTCAGTTATGATACAAATGTTCACAATTTCCTAAAATGAGATGAAATCTGTCAAACCAGATTGGAAATCTCTCTCAAAATGAATGTCTTAACTTAAAATAATTTTCTCTCTCTCTCTTAATGAATTAATTAAATTTAATTCAAATTTAATTGTTTTATCCTTTGAGATACCAATACCACGTGAAATGTTATTTAACATCACTGTCGCGCTTAAAATATTATACAGAAAAACTTCCAAAACAAGTTCACTACACCCATCCAAAACGCAATTCATCTGCAGCATCATATTTTGTCTGACTACCCTATCAGAACGGACCGAAACAAAGCTCCAGACTTTTTATTTCACTCATATCGCTTTGTCCGAGATACCACTCCATACGGCACACATGAACAGAAATAGAGAAAAAACTACTCGGAATTGAGTTACCAGAATTGTGATTTGGCTGTGGCAATGTTTTCATGTGTTTTGGCAAACTGTGTGCTCGGTTTAGTTAGGGGTTTAAATGATTGGGTTGTCAGTGGAGAGTTTTTAGATGTAGGTCAAGTGACACCATTAGAGACTAATAAAATCCAAAGAAATTAAAAATAATTTTTGATTTACAATAGAACATAACTAAAATACACTTAAACACAACTAAACTATAATTAATACATATAGTGGTGGACATATAATTAAGAACGCTTATTTAAAGGGAAGATTTTTTCAAACTAACAAGTATGTCTCATATTGTGTAGTATCTCATTGCATGTATTTTTTTGAATTTCTCTTGGTATCGCAAAACTTTTCCATACTAGCGGTACATTCGTTGATACACATAATTGGCTAAAAAATAAATAGATAAACTTTATACATTAGATCTAAACTAAATATTTTGGTGAAAACAACCCTTCAGCAATCTCGGCACGCACTATTCGAAGGCGTTTCGTAGAAGAAAAGTTGCACGGAAGGAAAGCAAGGAAGGTGCGCATGTTGAAACGGTGCCATAGGCAAGCCCAGCTTGCATTTGAAAGAAGGTATGAAAACTGGACAGTTAGACACTGGAAAAATGTTCTTTTTTCTGATCAGACAAAAATAAACAGGGTATGTTCTGATGGAAAACGATATGTACGACGCCCTCCGAATAAAGCATTCGACCCTAAGTACACAAAAGTGACATTAAAACATGGTGGGGAAATGTGAAAATTTGGGGGTGTTTTTCTGGACATGTTGTTGGACCAGTTAAGCTGATAGAAGGAAACAAGAATCAATTCCAATACAAAAATATACTGGAAGAAACAAGAGATAGAAGATAATGATCCAAAGCATCCTGCACACACCGGTAAGGAATTTCTCACATGACAATCAGTTTCTGTTTTAGATTGGCCAGCTAACAGACCCGATCTAAACCCAATAAAGTATCTTTGGTGCGAAGTCAAGAAAAAGGTTTCAAATCGACAGTGTGGTAATTTAAGAGAGCTGTACGAAGTTTTCTTAGAAGAATAGAACTCTATCTCTCTTGAAAAATGTCAAAAATGGATAGAGTCAATGCTTCGCCGGTGTAAAGCAGTAATTAAAAGCCGTGGAACTATTAAATTTAGTTTAAAATGTATTAAATTGCATTTTTTAATTTAAGTCTCATATAAAACAACTCTCAAGCATTTTAATAAATCGTTCTTAATTATTTGTCCAGCTTCATTACTATTTGAATTTGTTACTATAGACAATAAATCAACTTTGTTACAAAAATTGTAAGCGATTTTAATCTATATTCCTAATCCCGTTTGCTAAATTCATGTAGCTATTTCATAACATAACTAGTTATTTCGAAGAAAGAACACATGACATGATTTAGATTTAAAAAATCTGGAACTTCAAATCGTTCCTAATTATTTGACCACCACTCTATATACAAACTGATAATAATATGTATAAACTCGAACGAAAAAAACTCATTGGGCATAAAAAAAATCATCAACGTCGTTGTCAATGAGAAAAATGCAGCATTGCCACGGTGAATGGCAATGCTGCTTTATTGGCCAAAGAAAAGCCAAGCCATCTGTTCACGTGAACATTCGACTACCTGTTTGCTGATTGCCCGAAAAACTTAATGAACACTCGGACCCCATGGCCCTAGGGTTTTAATTTTAAACAGCTCAAACATATAACTCCCAATAAGGTTGTTATGTTGCAGAAGAAACAAGAAGTAGATCGGATGCGTTCCCTTTTAATCGATTTCGAAGAAGGAGGATGTCCAACTGTATGTATATATATATTTTTTATTTAGGTCCACCGATTTCTCTGTCAATTGTTGACCGATTTTCAAAATATTTTTTTTTTATCCGAAAGAATATACTCCCGAGGTGGTCCCATATTAATGTTATCGAAATTGCTTTAGCGCTTTTTTAAAAACTGAACAACAACGAATAAAAAACTTTTTACAATAAAAATACAACCGACTTCAATAAATAATACTAAAAAATGCAAAATAACTTTAATTTCGGCAGTCGGTGTTTCTAGTTTAGTTTCTTCGTTATTTGACACCGACTTTCGAAATTAAAGTTATTTTGCACTTTTTAGTATTATTTATTGAAGTCGGTTGTATTTTTTTTTGTAAAAAGTTTTTTATTTTTCACTTTCTAGTTGTTGTACCCCATTCTAAAACTAAATTAATAGTAAAGTTATGCCCGAATTGATAGCCCCAAAAAAATAGGGAAGTTGAACATAGTTTGTGAAATTAGGGTGTATCAGCGTGAACTGTACTAATCTGTATACCCCTTTAGAGCATATCAGCGTGATGTAATGCTGTGAAGTGGTAAAAACGATATACAGACATGCGATTGCAGCAATTCTGGAAGGTTTGCTATTATTTATTGAAGAGTTCCATTGTGTATCTCCGAAGTTCTTTATCAGATCTTCACCAAATTAAAATGGGACCACATGTGAAGCACCATATTACAAATAAAAGTCATCAAAATCGGTTCGCCCAGTAAAGAGTTATGAGGTTAACAGACATAAAAAAAAAGAAAAAAATACAGTCGAATTGAGAACCTCCTCCTTTTTTTGAAGTCGGTCAAAAATACGTATACATAGATAACGTTTTGGTTTTCTCCAATTACGAGTATGTTTAAATACCACGTTCCATGTTATTAGGGCTTTAAGTTCTGGGGTATAACAACTAAAAAGTGAAAAATAAAAAACTTTTTTACGAAAAAAAAAACAAACGACTTTAAAAAGCAAATACACTAAAAAATAAAATACTGTCGTTGTCAAATAACGAAGAATTCAAATACAAACACCGATTTCCGCAATTAAAGTTATTTTTTTAATTTTTAGTGTATTTTCTTTTTTAAAAGTCGGTTGTTTTTTTTTTGTAAAAAAGATTTCGTACAGATTTCTGCCCCGTTTCAAAAATCTGTCTATTGAGATAGTATTGTTGTCAAATACTAGACTTAAGCCTGATAGAAGATATCTTAGAAGCTGAAAATAAGCTGAATTCTTAGGCAGGTATTCAATAGAAACATACATATGCATACTAGAACATTTTCTAAACATCAAAATAACAAGTAAAAATATAGAGTGGCCAACATATCAATTTCAAAACATATCGATAAAATCAGTTTTTAAAAAAGGAACAACCATTCGAACGAAGTGCACAGAGCGGCAACAAACAATAGGACGGACGCGCGTGATTTACGCTCTACACCGATATTGTTGAAATTCGCATCGATACAGCTTTTGTTTCGCCGTCTGCCTTCTTATCGCCTCTTAAGGATGGGACTGTCGATACTTTTACTGAATTTATATTTTAACTTTGATTTATTGGTGTGTTTTACTTTTTTTGATGAACAGTGTTTTAAGTCAAGTGTAACTCTACTGAAAATATTTATAGAAGTTAAATTTAAGGTAACCTAACAATAATCGTCAGTTGTTAGAATAATATAAAAGCCACTATAGGTAGAAATGTAATTTTATAATGTTTTGTTTTTTACCTATATAGATAGGTATAAAATTGATCCAAGAATTCTGCTGGAAAAAATGTTAGAATATCTGAATATCTTTTTGAATAGTAACCAATATTTGAATCATGTAGGTACTTCTTCTTTTCGGTTTGTGGCACATTTAGGATTATACTGTTTGGGCCCAGTACGTAGCTACGTTTATAGCGGCGTCAGAAGCTTTGTTCAGATCATCGAGGGTGCAGGTGAAAACACATTTGGAACTCTCCAGTGGGTGAGCCATAGTTTGTTCAGGAGTACCGCACTTGCACTGTGTGTACGATGGATCGATGATTCCCCACCTGGCCAAATTATACTTGCAGCGGCCTACTTGGATACGCAATCGATTCAGTGCTTTCCAAATTGGCCACTGCAAATCATGAACGGGAGGCAGGTGCTTGCTTTACTTCGTATCAAAAATCCCTGACACGTCTACCAAGCATCGATGGTTTCAAACATCGATAGTCAAAAATATCGACTATTTACCAACATCCTTAAAATAGGACATAGTGTGCCCGCATGGTGCATCGCTATGGCAAAATATTAAACGCATTCCTATGCGGCATAGTACAATGTTTTGGTTCACATACGTTATCTAGTTACAATCTAAGTGTATCGTGTACTTAGGTTAAGGTCTACTATGGGTCTATGCAACCCGAAATAAATGTTTTTTTTTTTATTACTAAACCTTGGCATGGGTTATCAAAAGGTTTTATTGATTTTAGTGCATGTTAGCCGTATATAATTGTATCGGGGTTAGATACTTCTAATACTGTCACTTGTTCATATTTTAAAACATCACTGAATCCAACACTAGAAATTACTCCTGTATCGTGGGTGCGTTTTCAAACATTAAAATATTTCTTCCATGCGGGTATCAAACCCGCGACACGCAGCGCAGCAGCCATTCGCTCAACAACTGCACCAATCGTGCCGGAAAAAAGTCTATTTCATGATAGCAAAAGGAGTCTTTCAATAACTTCATGTACTGCAGAGGCTCTTAGTATTTTACATTTAAAGAGACAATTCGTTAGAATTCAAAGATTTCTGTTTTTAGGGTTCCGTACCCAATGGGTAAAACGGGACCCTATTACTATGACTCCGCTGTCCGTCCGTCTGTCTGTCTGTCCGTCTGTCACCAGGCTGTATCTCATGAGTTGAATTTTTCACAGATGATGTATTTCTGTTGCCGCTATATCAACAAATACTAAAATACAGAATAAAATAAGTATTTAAGGGGGCTCCCATACAACAAACGTGATTTTTTGCCGTTTTTTATAGAAAGTGGTACGGAACCCTTCATGCGCGAGTCTGACTCGCACTTGACCGCTTTTTTTTTGGTTGGGAAATCATCAAATGACTTCTCCCACTCTAGGTGGAGCGAGAGATAGAGCGGTGAGACTTTTACGCCCTCACGATTAGTAGTGTGGCGATTGTAGACACGGCCTAAACTCAGCGGATCTGCACCTGCCTTTAGCTGGCAGTTAAGAATATTGAGGAGTCGTTCGAGTATAGCATTGGTTGGATGTCAGACTTGAGTTTTGCCCTTGCACGTGGGCACACATGTAATTCTTATAAAAATCAATATCGCGCCCTCATCTCTTTTTTTTATTAACCTGTAACCAGTTGCCCTTTTATACACCGCACTCTCGCATTGCCAGCGAGTGAGCCTTCTACCCTGAAACAAATAGAGCGTCCCAGGATCCCTGCAGGCCGTACTGGTGCCTTGGGGTCCTACAGTACTACCTACTATCTAAAGTACATTGAAAACCTTTGAGAATATTTTTGTTTATGAATGACTGTAACCACTTTCCATCAGGTGTTGCGTCTTTTTACCATTATTTATGTTTCATGTCAGCATCCTTTGGCTTTGGTTTCTGCCGCCTGGACAGGAACTGCAGTGGCAAATCTGGAATATTCTTAACCGAGGGGTAGTGGATAAATTCTAAACCGAGTTACCACGCCCGTAGACACTTAGGGCAGGGAAGGAACAGGGGTGGGTTTTAGTCAGTAAAAGTCTGACACGCCCTCCTGCTCCACCCAGAGCGGCAGGGCATAGGATGATTTCCCACCCCCAAAACAAAAAAAATGTTGGTCACTGTAGAAATAAGTACCACTGTGAAGCCCTTCACAGGACATACGCCATGTCCTTGCCTGTCCTGCATGCTCAAACATCTGCGCCTTGAATGATTTAAACGAAGCCAATGACAAAGCTATCCTGGTGGCTACATACTGGGCTGACAAAATTTGAGTCAAAATCGACACGAAAAGAAGAATAAGAGGACCATATTGTACACTGCGATTACTGCCAATATAACACTAGGGGTTACGTTCACTCAGACGGACAGCGGCGCATTAAATTTCCTATCATGTTGTCTCAAGTGATAATACAACTCGGTACGAAAATAGAGCAAGTTATTCGCATTCTAATCTGAATAAAAAAGCTGTTAAAAAAACTGGATTTTTTCTCGGAATTTCTATTGTGTTTTTTAAATTAAAAATCCCACATACATTTAGGACAAATTTTTGACAATGATTTTCAAAGAGTTGAGATTTATGTTTTTAAATATGGAAATTATCCTTCTAGTTGCTCGTTTTATATATTTTTTTGCGAACTTGATATTGATGGAGACTTAAAAAAAAACCTTTAAAATCGACGTAAACATTGGTTTTTTGCTTATGTTTTCATCAATAACTAGTATAACATAGTAAGCAGTACTAATTGAACTAAAATCTTTTCCCGTTGGAAAACGCCGCAATTGGATAATCTTCCCACTATCCTTACTTTGACGATGTTTAATATATTTTTCATGCAATTGTGCACTTGATGCGGTTATTACGGTAACAAATTGTTATGTTTTTTTAATAACCGACGATCATTTCAGATCGTGTGAAAAATGGTGGTTCAGAAATTTGTAAAACAATTAATTCTTCTACTTTTGTACCCCACAATGAATATTGTCAGCCCCTTGTAGTCGACAGAAAAGCCTAGCAGACACCCGTAATCTAATTTTGTACCAGCTTAATAGTGATGCACTTAGCGTGGGTAAAGAATTTTTATATGGAACTCATGTCGATCACAATTTACTTGTCTGTTTTTCCTCTCCCTATTACTACTGGAGACATTTTGTTTGTTTTCTTTTTTATTGAAATATTTATATTTTGAAGAGTTGATGAATGTTATAACTATACGACGATAAAAATAAACTTTTCACAACAAAAAACTTTTTACAAAAAAAAATACTCTCTCTCTCTCTCTTGCTCTAAAGGGGTATACAGATTTATACAGTTCACCCTGATACACCCTAATTTCACCAACTATGTTCAAATTCCCTATTTTTGGGGCTATCAATTCGGGCATAACTTTACTATTAATTTAGTTTTAGAATGGGGTACAACAACTAAAAAGTGAAAAATAAAAATCTTTTTACAAAAAAAAAATACAACCGACTTCCATAAATAATACAAAAAAATGCAAAATAACTTTAATTTCGGAAGTCTAGTTTGGTTTCTTCGTTATTTGACACCGACTTCCGAAGTAAAAAGTTATGAGATAACACACATTAAAAAAAAAAAATAAAAAAATTGAGAACCTCCTCCTTTTTTTGAAGTCGGTTAAATAAATAATAAATAAATAAATTTATTTCAGACCAGAGTCCATAATTAAAAACATTACAATCAGATAACAAACACACACATGTACAATCAAAAATTAAAAATACACATAAAAACGACCGACATCAAAGTAAAAAAATAGTGAAAAATAAGTGTAGTTTCTGATTTCATAACTTTAGTTTTAAAAAAGTGTTTAACACCCATATTTTTCCCTACCCCAACCAGGATTTATAAAAAAGTATATTCGTAGTTTTTTTTTTCAACACCATCGTCTAAAACATTATTTTTTACGTTGTGCAGGTTATTATTATTACACAGCCTTTATTGCTGAAATCTAACATTATAACTGAACATAGTAGCAAATTGTTTTAACCTAAAATCTAGCGTAACGAATTTCCCGGTTTAGTGATCAGCGTGTCCTGCACACACAGTGACCTCTTTCAGCTATTTCCATTCTTCTTTATTGTTAGCTTTTCTTGACCAGATTGTCCCTCCAATAATCTTAATATCGTCTGCCTATCTTTTATCTTGTCTGCTCTATTCTTTATCATCACGTGGTTGCCATTCCGTTATGATTGTTTGTCAATTTTATTCTGCTTTCCCTTGTCATGTGTTCAGTCCATTGCCGTTTTAACTATCTTATTTTCTTTAGTTTGTCTTCAACCTTTGTTGTTGATCTTATGTCTTCCGGTTTGTTGCGGTATTTTAGAGTCACGCCCAATTTACTTCTTTCAATTCTCCTATGGCACGTTCTGTTTTAAAAGATTTTTCTGAGTCAACTCCCAAGTTTGGCATCCATACGTCACTTTTAGGGTTCCGTAGTCATAACAAGAACATGGAATCCTTATAGTTTGTCCGACTGAGGCATAGCTAGCCGACTGTTAGTAGTAGAAAGCTAAATAGTTAAATTGACCATGCTAAAAAAGAAAAAAAAAAGAAAATGAGTTTATATGGTAGCTGCCGTACATGTAAAATGGGGATAAGTATTTTTCTTGTCGCCTATCCTATTGTGTGAGGTATCGTTGGATAGGTCTTTCAAAATCATTGTGGGGATGCGCAGACTACTTTTCGATTCAGTAATTCGTTTGCGATATATTTTAAACTTTAAAGTGATATTAAATATTATTTTTATTATACCTAGCCTATCATTGATAAAAATAAAAAAATTAAAAAATTGTACGAGTCAAGCGTCAAGATAAACCGTTGACTCGAAAAATCTGAAAAAATCGTGACTAGTATAATTTAATTATTATTATAAAGAACTTTGAAGGAAAACTATCACAGATTAGTTAGCTCTAGTCTCCCAACAAATGTACCTACGTGGAAAATTTCTTAATTAACACTAAATCCTTTGAAAATAATACTAAAGTTAAGTCTTAGGTGAAGTAGGTGGTTAGGTTATTTTTAAGTATGAAAAATAGGACTATTTTTTATTACGCGCAATGTAACGCGAACACAGGCAAGTGGAGTTAAACCCTGCCCCTTCGCTCTAAGCCACGTAGGTACTTGTTGGATACGTTTGATAATCATTGCTTTTTCGTAACAGCAAATTGGTAATTTCGAAATTTCGAAAAAAAAATCGAAAATTCAGGTAATGTTTGTATGGAAAAAAGTTTAGTAATAACGCTAAGAATTCATTTTCGTAATAAAGTAAAAAAAAAAATCGTCTTTGACCTTCAATATCTCCTTAACCAGTGGTTTCCCAGGTATGGTGTAGTAGAAAAAAATTATCCAAATAATGGGTAGAATATGACTGTTGCTTTCGGCTTCGGAAACTGTCTTTTTACACCCGATATACAGCATGTAACAAAAACACTGTCCGATCCTGAAGGGTTTTACTTGGTATCGTGTATGCAACACGTAGACGTAACCATTTCATGGATATTAGTTTTTACCAATGAAAATAATTAATTTAAAAAAAGGAAAATTTATCAAAGGCGACACTGAGCGCTCGACAAAGTTCACCTACTGATTCGTTTCAAAGATGCCACCTGAGCGAGACAGAGTGCCTATAGCGCGGCTAGTGCAGGGCAATATCGTTTGAAATAAAAATTGGTAAAAATGAAAAGATTTCGCCGGCCGGTGGAGTGTTGTCAACTCATGAAAATTTGCCATATTTAGTGCTAAATTTCGCATATTTTATAAAAACAAAAAATCTATAACTTTTGATTTTTATGAGTTACATTTTTTTTACAACTTTTTCTAGTACATATGTTAAACCAGGAATACGTTTGTTTGATCGGTCAGAGTTTTTGTTACATGCTGTTTATACATACAAAAATATATTGTAGGTAATGGGTTAAAAACTACATCATCTTCCTGCCCTTATCCCATGTTACTTGGGGTCGGCGTAACACGTTTTTTTCTTCCATTCTGTCCTGTCAGCCGTCACGCTATCACTAACTCCCTTTTCTTTCATATCACTCCTCACACAATCCATCCATCTTTTCTTTGGCCTCCGTCTCCATCAATCTACATTTATATTCATTACTCTTTTAGTTACATGTGTTTCATCCCTCCTCTTCACATGACCATACCAAGATACGCGGCTCCCTTTCAATTTTCCGTCAAAGGGCCTAAAACTACATAAATACTAATAAGCTTATTTATTTAAAAAAATGTAATCTCGATAGCAGGCATCTGATTTACCCGGGCCTGCGGACGGCGAGCAGTGGGTAGCTCGCCGTCCGATCAGCACCAGGCCCGTGAGTCGACGGCGCGTAGTGTTCCACGCGCGCCTCAAAGAGATTAGTGTCAGCCACCACTGACGGAGTTCATCATGGCCGGTGCCTGCATCCCTCGGAGTAGTGAATAAATTCTGAAAATGAGTTACCGCACCCCTGGGCACTCAGGCATTGTAGGCACAGAGGTGGGTTTTAGTCAGTAAGAGTCTGACACGCCCTCCCGCTCCACCCAGAGCGGGAGAAGTCACTGGATGATTTCCCAACCCCCCCCCCAAAAAAAAGGGGATCTGATACTTTTGTAACATTGATGGAATTATGTTGTATGCAGCAAAGTTTATGATTATTTTTAGAAATTGCCTGATTAAACGGCTTAACCAGTTTTTATATAATAATTAAAGGTAAGATTTTTCGATGAATCTCTTCCATCTTATTATTTTTTTCTGTCATTAGCAACCTCCAGGTCGGAAAACAGTAAGTTCACATTGAATTCTATTATGCATGTTGATAAGGTGATTTCTGAGACTTACTGATGACGATTTTTATTTTATTTTTTTATATAAAATTCATACCGTATGATAGGGCTCAGTTGTGCAGTTGCGATGCGCCGACACCGTATGTGACGGTTACTCTTTACAAAAACAAAAAATTATGGACAATATGAACACATTCACTGCCCCTAAATATAGAAAAACAAATATCAATTCTATGCTTATATCGTTTGAATAAAATAAATAAACAACATTTTGAAACAACATTATAACGTCGCTCAATATAAATATCAACGTGGAGATAAACAAGCGACGCCAGATGTTAGAGGCTGTATGTACCCTCATGAAGAAACTACGATAAACTGAATATACAATTACAATGAATAAACAACAGTTGGCTAGTAACGCTAATATGGAACTACCCATAAGAAATAGGTAAGTGATCAAAACGGACAATCTATTCGATTGAAACATTCGTATCCAGTAGTGTTGTCCGTTTGACAACAATGATGACAACAAAAAACATAGGCGAAATTGGAAGGTGTCAACTCGCACAAACGGGTGAGTTTCATGCGGCTGAGTTGACAAATAAATCCATTATACGTGCGAGCGAGTTGACAACAAAAAACAGGTAAAATCGGAAGGTGCCAACTCGCACGAACGGGCTAGTTGCACGCGGCCGAGTTGACGAACAAGTCTACTTCTTTCCATATTCTCCTTTGGCACATTCTGTTTTAAAAGATTTTTCTGAGTCTACGCCTAAGTAAGGTATCCATGCAAGCCCTTTAGGGTTTCGTAGTACTAAAAAGGACAAGGAACCTTATAGTTTCGGTCTGTCCGAGGCATAGCTTAGAGACTGTTAGTACTAGAAAGCTGCAATCTTGCATAGGTACATAATATGTATATGTAGGATCAGGAGAGCTGAGCGGTATATCGTCAGGGTTTGAGTTCCCTTTTATTGGAATAAACAAGGCTGTATAAACAATTACAGGGTTTTTATTACAGTACTAGTTATACTATATAAAATAAACACACAATACAGATGGTAATTATTATTATTATTATTTTTTTTTTTTTATATTTGATAGGCACGCGTTTGACCACTATCTCACCTGATGGTAAGCGATGATGTGGTCGAAGATGGAGCACGCTTGCCTAGAAGTAACCTATTCACTCTTGACTTAAAGACTCCCAGGTTGTATCTTACAGGAAACACAGACTCCGGTAGAGAATTCCACTCTCTAGCCGTACGTGCAATGAATGTTTTCTCAAAACGCTTTGTGCGTATGGATGGGATGTCCACCATGAACCGGTGGCACTTCGCCGTACGTCTTGTGGTCCTTAGATGAAACGGGCTTGGCGGAATCAAATCATGCAATTCCGTCGCACACTCCCCAAAATGTAATCGATAGAAAACCGACAGGCTAGCAACTCGGCGTCTATGTTCAAGACTTTGGAGTTTTGACTCAACGAGTCTATCATTGCCGATGATCCTCTTGGCTCGTTTCTCAATTGACTCAAGGGCATCAAGCTGGTATCTTGCAGATCCGTCCCAAAGATGAGAGCAGTACTCCATACACGATCGGACTTGCGCTTGATAGAGTTGGAGCAGCTGTTCCGGCGTGAAGTATCGTCTCACCTTTGCGAGGACCCCCAACTTTTTGGCAGCCACTTGAGCCTTAGCCTCTATGAAGGGGCCAAAATTGAGGGTAGATGTTAAAGTAACACCAAGAAGATCAAGTCGGTCGGTTATCGGCACGGTTACACCTCGGAAACATGGAGCCGGGTGAAATTGGCTCCTTTTAGCAGAAAAAAGACACGCCTGGGTCTTAGCAGCATTGAACTTAACCAGATTGGCATCAACCCAATCTGAGACAGCCTGCAAGGACAAGTTCAAGCGCCCAACCAAAGCCTCTCGGAGAGACCGGACCTGAGACCCACTAACTCGTGCGTCTGGCACGTATCTCTCGGCAACAGTGCTGTCGTCTGCATACCCAAAGGTACCGGGTTTTAGCAGATCGTTAATATGCAGCAAAAACAATGTTGCCGAGAGCACCGACCCCTGAGGAACACCGGCATTAATAGCCAGCAGTCCGGACGAGCAGCCATCTATGACTACTCGGATAGACCGATCCCTCAGGAAATCTGCTATCCAATCACACAATCCAGCGGGCACACCGAAGGAAGGAAGCTTGCCAATTAAGCTGTCGTGCCAGACCCGGTCGAAGGCCTTCGAGATATCAAGGGAGACCGCAAGGGCTTCCCCTTGTTTGTCGATGGCCTCACTCCAGATGTGA
Source organism: Polia nebulosa (assembly GCA_951329385.1). Lineage (NCBI taxonomy): Eukaryota > Metazoa > Arthropoda > Insecta > Lepidoptera > Noctuidae > Polia > Polia nebulosa. Next base: position 27,095,707 of record OX589602.1, read on the forward strand.
ATGGTATACGCTAGAAGATCTCCCGTTGACCGATTTCGGCGGAAGCCGTATTGTCGGTCACTTAGGATATCGTTAGCTTCTAGGTATGCTAGGAGCTTACCATTCAGTATACGTTCCATACTCTTACAGAGAACGGAAGTTACTGAGATGGACCTATAATTAGAAACAATATAAGGTTGGTGTAAAGGTATAGTAACAATACAGAATAGAATAGAATAGAATAGAATAGGATAGGATACTCTTTATTATTTTTTAAATGTATTCTCTCGAAGGGACACTGATTTCTAAGATACAGGCATTTGCCTAGTTTAGAAATCAGAGTTTCATGTTTTTGTAGTTTTAGCCATCTGTTTTTATATGTAACCACTATAAACCATTTTTTTTTGTATGGCTTTGATGAAAAAAAAATCTTATTATCTCGTTTATTCACTTTACTGTACATATAAATTATAAATTTAAATATTTTTAACAAACCATACAAAAAAAAAACATTTATAATTACAATAAATAGTAGTCCGCCGGTGTCGGGAGCAGAGTCCAAACTACCGGTGGCTAGGGCTCCAGAGACAGGAACCGTCTTACGATGCGAGCCGTATCGAGGAGTACTGCCTTCTGTATGAGGCCCTTGATCAAACCGCGCAACGACAGCTTCAACAGGTGGTCGTCGAGGCTTTTGGCAATCACGCCGTTGGCAGTAAGGACTATCGGCACAACGACAGCCGAGTCCACATTCCACATATCGACAACTTCATGTGCTTAGTCAAGATATTTGATTTGTTTCTCTTTCTCAGCTTTCACGAGGTTCTCGTCATGTGGAATGGTGACATCGATTATCATTGTGCGGCGCGCTAATCAGTCTATCACCACTATATCTGGCTTATTGGTAACAATAGTCCTGTCAGTGATGATAGACCGATCCCAGTACAACGTGACATGGTTATTTTCGAGAACTGGGTCGGGCACATACTTATAATACGGTACCTCAGAATCCATAAGTACGTATTTTAGAGCAAGTTGCTGGTGAATAATCTTGGCCACTTGGTTACGCCTATGCAAATACTCACTTTTAGCAAGACGAGAACAACCAGAGATAATAATTATGTCTGATGGACTCACCCGGACAGTGGCATGCCCGACACACGTCAACCGTCCTGTCCTTCATGATATGCCTCCGGTAGTTATTTGTTAAGACAACTTCGTCCATAACGCACAAACAAAACCTTCAGTTTCCCCGAAGGGGTTGCTGACACGTAGCCAGGCCACGGACACCAAGAAATCTGCATCAGGCCCATGAAGAGCCCGATAAAAGCGCCCATGAAGCTCCATGCCTTTCCATACCTCCTTGCGGTCATCTGTAGTGTGTACTACAGGTTTGCGCCAGTTCTCTTTAGCCATGGACAACGGGGTGAGTCCCTTGTCCACTGCGACTACATCTCGGTGCATACCCACGTCGGTTTCAAGAAAATATTCTCTGAGGCTGCACACCTCACGGTTGTGGAGAGTCTTCGCATTTAGAAAACCTCGACCTCCAAATGTCCGCGAGATGTACAGTCACCAGTACCACATATTACCATATGAATCACTCCATGTACTTACGCGCGCTAACTGCCTACCGGCCGGCGATTCGCCCGCGAACCATTTCTCAGTGGGTTGCGTGGGCGCGTACTTTGGATAAAATTCGGTCGACTTTATGTACTTTTATAGTTTCGAATTCTTATGACATGGCTAGTACTGGTGTATTATGCGCAGTTGATGGATGTAGATCCAGCAGGAGAAGAGATAAAAACGTATCTTTTTTTAGTTTACCTGCTGATACAGAAATGTGAGTATGTAATTTGTTTTACTATCGTTTTTAAACAGATAAATTGAAAACTTGCTTGTTTCGTTTATTTATTTTATTAAGTATTGGTAGGTACGTAATAACTTTTATTATGCGTCTGAGATAAGAATAGAAAGGTAAATGACCTCAATTTGTCAACCGTCGTTTGAAAATTACTAGGCTTCAATTTACGGTGGTGTACTAGGAATCTGGACATTTTATAATCTAAGGAAGAAGCAAAGTAGTCACCTATTACGCTAATTGTTTAAATGAAGGAACAAATCGATGAATCGTGTTTTCAGTTTCCTCTAATTCGTATTCCATTTGTACTATTCGTGGCCATGCGGAGTGGTTAGGTCACTGATTAAAACGTATAGTACCTTACTATTTAATCATTATTAAATAGTTAGGCTACGGCTACACTTCGCGATAACGCGAACTACACTTCGCGCGCTCTCTCTCGCACACCGCTCGACGTCTTGCTGTGCAACAGAGAGCGCGCGAAGTGTAGTTCATATTTTCATAAAGTGTAACCACAAATACCTACTGGCATCTTTATCGAAAGAGGCTGCCCTGGCAATTTACAAATACCACGCGCTCCTACAAAGCAAAACTCACTTCACGCTTGTAAGGTTATGTACATTTTCGTTCGCAGCGTCTAGCGAGTTGTAGGTTTTTTTTTTGGGACAAGCCCGCCACACTATTCCCAAACCACTGTAATTTCTGTAAGCCAGAATCAACAGTGGCAACCAGCAGGAAAAAACGCCGAGGCAATGAAGCTCGACGAGTCCCAGAGAAACGATTAAACTGTCTTGGGTCCCGCATCGAAATTAATCAGAAAAGACAGCGGAGGAGTAAGAAAAACATAATTTCCACTTCCCTGCTAATCAAGCGGGAGACAGAACAAAACAACACAAGCAACAAGGCCATTAGGCACAAAGGGGGTTTTTACAACTGGGGTAAGCCCAGTTGCCAAGCACCACTGGTTAAAAATACTAATATTAATGGGTCCTAAAATTGTGAGCTGTTACACTTTATTCCAATAATAGGTATGGCAAAAACGCTTGAACGCACGGAAATTCGTTCTAGTTTCCACAAGGTCCGTGTAATAGACAACTCCAGACGTAAGCTGAATACTATCCAACATAATATTGCGCTCAGTTTGCCAAAGAGTACACTCACACAGGATATGATGTGCGGATTGTTCGTATTCGCAGTCAGGAGTAGAACATTGACATAAAGGTGAGGCCACAAGCTTGAAGGAAAATAATTTACTCTTAAAGTTGCCATGACCTGTGAGAAATTGGGCAACACAGTGATCCAACTCCAGCCATGTCCTATCCAGCCGTTCGCAAACCGATGGGAAGAACTGGTGGAGGTGTCTGCCTTTGATGGAACTTTCCCACCTACATTTCCATTCCGAAAAAAGGTCCTCCCAAACTTCAGTTTGAGATTTAAGTAATCTAGAAATCTTGGCACGATCACGTTCAGGTAAAAAGTCTGGGTCCGTAGTCTTTCGTGCAGAATAGTACATTGCAGCACGTCGCTGCACCTCAAAATCGACTGGAAGTACACCTGCAAGTACCGGTAAGGCTTCAGTGCTAACCATCCCATACGCTTTACATAGGAAAATCAAAGCCAAACGTTGACTTTGTAGCAATTTACGTCGTACCGCCCCAATGGTGGCCCTATCAGCCCAAACAGGTGCCCCGTAGCACATACAACCCAGGTAAGTAGCTCCATAGATTGTTTTTAACGTTAGGAATGATAGGCCCCAAGTAGCCTTGGAAATCCTCGTCAACACATAGAATTTCTTTTTAGCCTTTTCACCTACTGTTTTTACATGCTCAATAAATGGAAAGTTAACAAACAACTAACGTCCTAATAACCCGGTCTTAAATAAAATTTCGGAATATAAATTGAGGAGCACTCGTACACACTGTTACCGAACGGGAAGGGGTAGGTGATACCGGAGTGCCTCCACTATGCAACTGCCACACACACACACACACACGCAGACGTCCGCACTGTTACCGAACGGGGAGGGAAAGTAGGTATAGGCTATTAAAGCAGTAGGTAGCGAACATTTTGTATGGAGTGATATGGTAATATGTGCCAGTACCATCACCGATGATTGTGGTTAATACATCCGGTTTGCGATCATCAGCGTACGGACCCGTCCTATCCAGGGCGTCGAGCTCGGTCTGAGTCCATTTGAGTATGTCGAAAGAGTACATCAAAACCGGCATGACCCAACCGTTGAAGGCGCGCACCTTACTTCCGCCTGACAAAAGGCTATTAAATACCTTTTTCAGGCGGCGAAAGAAGCGCTCCTTCAACGATTGCTTCATGCTAGTAACGTTAATGCCTAACGCTTCCGACATACCCAAATATTTGTATGTTTCGGTCGAGAAGAGGGATCTAAGGTGTATGGAATCCGAGAGTTGAATCCCTTCGGATTCTATAATCCCTCCTCGCTTTACATGCATGACTGCATATTTGTCCACGCCAAATTCCATCCTGATGGCGCTACTGAAAGTTTCAGTTACCTTCAGTACTTCCATCAGTCGCAAATTGTTGGGAGCAAAGAGTTTCAGATTATATATGTAAAGAAGGTGAGATATGGCCTGACCACCTCTTTTCAATCGATAGCCCAGGTCTGAATCCTCCAGCAATGTGTTTAGAGGTTTCAGGGCTAAGCCAACCAAAGTGGACTCAAACTGTCGCCCTGTAATATTCCCCGTTTAATCCATATAGGCTCATCACTGCCCTGGATTGGTCGACATCCTGGATAGCGAAAAACTGTCTTCCATTGCCCCATACATGACCCAAGGAAGGTGCGGAGAGTTGCATCTATTTTGTATAACTCCAGCACCCTCATGAGCCATGTATGTTATTATTATTACATTTATTTATATGCTTAAACATATTCTTTACATTTTTAAACATTTAAATAAAAAAGATAAAAAAAACATTTAAAAATATAAAAATAGTATCCCACCGGTATCGGGAACAGGGTCCAGGCTCCAGAGAGAGAAACCGCCTGACAATGCGAGCCGTGTCCAGAAGTACTGCTTTCTGAATCAAGCCCTTGATCCAGCCGCCTAACGAGAGCCTCCTGAGGTGTTGGTCGAAGCTCGTGGCTATTAAGCCATTGGCTGACACGACTATCGGTACAATGATCGCTGAGTCCACATCGCACATGTCGACAACCTCGCGAGCCAAGTCAATATATTTGATTAGTTTATCTTTCTCGGCTTTCACGAGGTTCTCGTCATGTGGGACGGTAATGTCAACAATCATTGCACGCCTCTCGACTCAGTCCACCACCACTATATCAGGCTTATTGGCTACAAGAGTCCTGTCAGTGATGATGGACCGATCCCAGTACAATGAGATATGACCATTATCGAGAACTGGGTCGGGCGCATATCTGTAGTACGGCACTTCCGATTCCACAAGAGAGTATTTCAGAGCAAGTTGCTGATGGATAATCCTGGCTACAAGGTTGTGCCTATGCAATTACTCACCGTTAGCTAGACGAGAACAACCAGAGATTATGTGGCGGATTGATTCTCCCGGACGATGACAGGCCCGACATATGTCAACCGTGCCGTCCTTTACAATAAATCTCCGGTAATTTTTCGTCATGATAACTTCGTCCATAATTGCACAGACAAAACCTTCGGTTTCCCCAAAGAGGTCACCGACACGCAGCCAGGCTACGGACGCTAGTTGGTCTACATCGGGCCCATGTAGGGCCCGGAAAAAGCGTCCGTGAAGTTCCTTACTCTGCCATACTTCTCTGCGATCGTTAGTGTCAAGCACTAGAGGTTTGCGCCAGTTCTCGTTAGCAAAGGAGAGTGGAGTAAGGCCCTTGTCCACCGCCACTACATCTCGATGCATACCCACGTCAGCAGCTAGGAAATATTCCCTTAGACTGCATATCTCGCGGTTGTGGAGGGTCTTAGCATTTAAAAAGCCTATTTATTATTATTATTATTATGTACACCATAAATAAATCTGCAAATCATCAGTTAATCTTACAAACCCATATGGTTACAGTTCGTATAGCGGCCTAAACCACTCAAATACCAAGTGAATCGCTTTCTATTAGCAAGACAATACGGTTTTGTAATTAAACAGCAGCGCATAACCAAGTACCAACAAACCTTTAAGGTGAAAGCTCCAAAAAAAAGGGTGGCCCGCGGAATTCAAATTTTCTTACGTTTTTTGCAATTTGCAGGTCAGTGACAGGTTGTATCTTGGTAAAAATTTGATTCGCGGCCGAAACGAGTATGTATTTATATAATTATAATCAATATAATCATCAATACAACTCTTTCAGTTAGTTTTTCTGAAATCATGACATTTGGCATCAATTCTAACTGAGAAAGTTGTAGTGATGATTTTAATGGTTACAGTTCTGTAAGTACGTACAAGTTATAAATTAAATTAGGTAAATAAATAAAAATCCTATCAATAATCCTAAAATAATTTTATTTATAAGATACATTTACAATTATGCTCTTACAATAAGTAAATAAACAAGAACACAAATATAGGGAATATATTGAGTCTTTAAGACAATCGCTTTTTCAGTATGAACTATATACTTTGTTTCTTTAATAACAAATTTACATATTTATAAAACACTTAACTAACTATATCTTTGGAGGTATGCGGAACAGAGTGTAAAGTCCCACAAACCTCCATTGAAAAGGGAGAATCCTCCGATCAGACGGGTGTTGTGTCTGGTCCGGGCAACTGCCCAATGGTTGATTTCGGACTGTTGTATATGTTCAAATCGCGCGGAGAACTCTGCTTGCGCGATGTAGGATTTTTGTTATTTTAGTTCGCGTGCGGCGTCATAGATGTCGCTACATCACTCCGCTCCGGAGATCGGAGATCGATGGTTCTTGATGAGTCGTCCTTACATCTTTTGATGCTTGCCGGGCCAGTGGAAGGTTGGTTCCAGTGAGTCGGAACCGGAAGAGCCGCATAGTTCACGGTGAGTCGGAACTGTCTGCGGTGATGCCCCAGTGAGTCGGGGTGTTGCTGTCCTAGGGAGTCGGTATGATGCCCCAGTGAGTCGGGGTGATGATGTCCCAGTGAGTCGGGATGATGTCCCAGTGAGTCGGGATGATGCCCCAGTGAGTCGGGGTGATGATGTCCCAGTGAGTCGGGATAATGCCCCAGTGAGTCAGGGTGATGATGTCCCAGTGAGTCGGGATGATGCCCCAGTGAGTCGGGTTGATGATGTCCCAGTGAATCGGGATGATGCTGCAGGCTCCAGAGAGTCGAAGTGGTGCTGCGGGCTCCAGTAGGTCGTAGCGGTACTGTGCGAAGTAGTGGCTTGACTGCTGGCGTCGACCAGGAGAGGTTCTTCGACCAGCCGAAGGTGCTGTTCGCGGCGCCAAGATCGCTGATGAGGTTGAAGTTGATGAAAGAGACTGAGGTTGCTGACCAGGAATGCGCGACCGCTGCATGCTGATGGTCAGGATACCTGTAAAAGCCGTTGGTACTGGCTGGCTGTATGACTCGTTGCTCAAGAGCTTGAAGGAAGCGATGATGATGACGTCACGCTGAAGTAGCTGCACGAAGGCTGCGCTGACGTTCATGCTCGAGGGTCACAAGTTTGGAGGTGATGACGTCATGACGAAGGCTGCGCTCACGTTCATAGTCGAGGGTCACCAGTTTGGAGGTATGCAGAACAGAGTGTAAAGTCCCACAAACCTCCATTGAAAAGGAAGGATCCTCCGACCAGACGGGTGTTGTCTGGTCCGGGCAACTGCCCAATGGTTGATTTCGGACTGTTGTATATGTTCAAATCGCGCGGAGAACTCTGCTTGCGCGATGTAGGATTTTTGTTATTTTAGTTCGCGTGCGGCGTCATAGATGTCGCTACATATCAACACTAAAACCTTAACCTAACTACATATAAATTAAACAAAATCAAAATAAGTTCAGATGTCGAAGTACTCCACATCGCTGTTATCTGTATTTCATTCTATGTTTCTAGTAATACATAATTATATTGTAGGTAGGAAGGGAATACTTAATAGATGGTAAAAAACTACTTACATACAGTACTAGTGTGCTTATTTATTAACAAGATCTAATCTCGACAGGAGGGATTTGATTCGTTTGTACTATTAATGGTAGTATGTTGTACATATAAGCAGCAAAGCTTATGCAAATTTTTGAAAAGTTGCCTGATAAAATCGGTTAACCAGTTTTTATACCGGGTGTAAAAAGACAGTCAAAGCTGAAAGCCACATTTTCTACCCATTATTTGGATATTTTTTTTCCGCTAGACCATACCTGCGAATCCACTAGTTCTGGAGATATTGAAGGACAAAGTCGCATTTTTTTTTAACTTTTTTACAAAAATGAATACAAAAAAAAATTGTTAGTTGCTAATCTTTTTTCCAAACAAACAGCTGATTTTTTTTTTTTCGTAATTTTGATATTTTAGATTTGCAGTTACAAAAACGCAATGAATATCAAACGTATCCGACAACTACCTACGTGGCTTAGAGCAAAGGGGCGGGGTTTCACTCCACTTGCCAGGGTTCGCGTTACATTGCGCGCAATAAAAATTAGTTTTTTTTTCATACCCAAAAAAAAAAGTCGTTTCCCACCAATAATTTTTGCGCAAAGCTACTTTGTTAGACGTACAGTATGCGTAGTTAATGGCTTTGTGATGTGTCATTTTACTAACGTACTTCCCTGTATAATAATCAAATGCTAATGCCCGCGAATTTGATTTCGTGCATAGCGAAACTTTTTGGTAGGTATTTTACGAGTCGAGCATAGCGAGACTAGAGCATAGGGGGACTAACCGAATGTTTCGATGAATCTCTTCCACGTTTATTTTTTTTTTCTGTCATTAGCAACCTCCTTGTTATTTATTTTTAAACTTCAAGAACTGTTGAGCGGAAATCAGCAAGTTCACTATTACTTCCATTATGCATGTTCAAACCGTTATTTCTGAGACCTACTGATGACGGTTTTTGTTTCATTTTTATTATATAAAATTCATAACATATTTGACGGTTACTCTTTACAAAAACAAAAAATATGGACAATGTAATAACTTGCACATGCCGTAAATATATATTTATATATGCAATTATTGTCATACATCTAATTGATGGAAAAATAGTAGTAAACTTACTATACAACATAATAACGTCGCTCAATATAAATATCAACGTGGAGATATACAAGCAACGCCAGAAGTAAGAGGCTGCATGTACGCTTGTGTTGAAACTATGACAAACTGAATACATAGTTACAATGTATAAAAAGCAATTGGCTAATAACGGTAAAATTGAACTGCCCATAGCAAATAAACGATATAGAGTGTTCATTTCCAGTTCTGACGTGTATTTTTCAAGTACGTAGTACCGCGAGGTAAAGAAAAAGATAGTTGTTACAAAAGACACACCCCAGGCAAATAGGGTACTCTTTAAATACCTCCTTTGGATATTTCCATCGAATATTTTTACAAAATCCACATAAAACAAGTAACTTAAGACTAACAGCCAGTAGTTCTTTACAGATGGTAAGTAAAAAAGAGGAAATAAACCAAACATAGCAGTCCATTTGTTAGGGTTTTGCCGGTCTGTATAACGAGTCATGGTTCTTATGAAAAATATGAGAAATTCTGTTAAAATTATGTTTAAATATACATAGTTTCTATATGTGCGGAACTTTTTTATGATGTACCAAGATGTCATTCCGTAAACCAACACAACTAATGTCAGCGCCATCACTGTATAGTTTACATCATAGCGAACTTCGACAAATAAATCTAAAACTTCCTTATTATCATACACATACATATCAACTTTCACTTGCTCCAATTAGTTTGATTTTTAAATTATGAAGTAATTTATAAACTGTTTGGCGTTAAGCACTGTCACCGGCAATATAATTTGCACCAATTTGTTGGATTCACTTTTGATTTACAAATTATAAAATAATATGAAAACTGCTTGCCGTAAAGAATTTTACGAATAAGAAACAAACTTGTGTTGCTTCTAAACCAGTCGATGGAAAAAAATTAAGTATTAAAGGAATGTAACAAAATTAATGAAGCGGACATGATCACGTTTGCCACAAACAGGTAAATATAAAAGCTGTATTATAATGAAGTACGTACCAATCAGGTTCTTGATGATTAAACTACACGCTGCGCCATTTTTAAAGGTACGAAAAAAGAACAGCTCAGATAATTATGTGTAACACTAGAACTACCTAAACTTAGTGATAGTGTTTGGTGTTAGCAATGCTGCCAGTCACTTCGAAATTATGAACGACAGTCAGATAACAGGTGGAAGAACCTTTTTTGTTTTTTTTTTTTGGGGATGGGAAATCATTCAGTGGCTTCTCCTGCTCTGTGTGGAGTGGGAGGTCGAGTTAGACTTTTACTGACTAAAATCCACCCCTGTTCCTTCCTTGCCAGAGTGCCCAAGGGAGCAGTAATTCTGTTACGAATCCGCTACCCTTAAGCATGCAGGCATTGGCCATGATGGGCCCCGTCAGTGGTGGCTGACATCTTTCTGAGGTGCGCGTGGAACACTACGCGCCATTGACTCACGGGCCTGGTGCTGATCGGACGGCGAGCTACCCATTACTCGCCGTCTGCAGGCCCGCATCTACGGTGGCATGAGATCCTGCGACCTCCGACACTCAGTCATCTCCTGCGGCGGCTGCGGCTAGGGCCACTTCGATGAGTCTTCCCTCACCCGTTCCGCCTCCCCCTTCGCGAGCATTACTGCTTCGCAGAAGGAGGTGGTGAAAGAACCTGGACTATTTAAAACATTAAGTTTAGTCTAGGTCTTCTAAGTCTGAAATCATACAAAAGTAGATAATATGTAATGCTTAACTTATACAAACCTAACATGCCATGTGGGTTTGCACAATTTCCTTCTTATATCGTTACCAAGAAACTACTTATAACTACTAACTACAACACTAGTGCCTTTTTAACCGACGATAAAAAAGGAGGAGTTTCTCAATTCGACCGTATATATATATATATTTTTTTTGTGTATTTTCGGCCCTCACTACGTCATTTATGAACCGATTTTGATAATTCTTTTTTTTATGATAGGGTATACCTCAAGGGTGGTCTTATGTCAAGGAAATCAGAATCTGACAATAGAATCCTGATAAAATTGAGAGAAAACCTCGAAAATTGTGGGCACGTTTAGCGTTTCTGTATGTAAGTTCGGCCCTCAGTCCGTTATTTATGATCCGATTTTGATTATTCTTTTTTTGTTAGATAGGGTATATCTCAAAGGTGGTTCCATGTCTAGGAAATTAGGATCTGATCATGATCTTGATTAAATTGAGAGAAAACCTCCAAAATTGTGGGCACGTTTAGCGTTTCTGTATGTATGTTCGGCCGTCACTTCGTTATTTATGAACCGATTTTGATGATTCTTTTTATCTTAGATATTGAAGGATAAAGTCGCAATTTTTTTTTAACTTTTTTACAAAAATGAATACACAAAAAAAATAATTAATTGCTCACCTTTTTTCTAAACAAACATTAGCTGATTTTTTTTAATCGTAATTTTGACATTTTAGATTTGCAGTTACAAAAACGCAATGAATATCAAACGTATCCGACAACTACCTACGTGGCTTAGAGCAAAGGGGCGGGGTTTCACTCCACTTGCCAGGGTTCGCGTTACATTGCGCGCAATAAAAATTAGTTTTTTTTTCATACCCAAAAAAAAAAGTCGTTTCCCACCAATAATTTTTGAGCAAAGCTACTTTGTTAGACGTATAGTATGCGTAGTTAATGGCTTTGTGATGTGTCATTTTACTAAAGTACTTCCCTGTATAATAATCAAATGGTAATGCTCGCGAATTTGATTTCGTGCATAGCGAAACTTTTTGGTAGGTATTTTACGAGTCGAGCATAGCGAGACTAGAGCATAGGGGGACTAACCGAATGTTTCGATGAATCTCTTCCACCTTTATTTTTTTTTCTGTCATTAGCAACCTCCTTGTTTTTTATTTTTAGACCTCAAGAACTGTTGGGCGGATATCAGCAAGTTCACGATTACTTCCATTATGCATGTTCAAACCATTATTTCTGAGACCTACTGATGAAGGTTTTTGTTTCATTTTTATTATATAAAATTCATAACATTTTTGACGGTTACTCTTTACAAAAACAAAAAATATGGACAGTATGATAACATGCACATACCGTAAACATATATTTATATATGCAAATATTACCATCCATCTAATTGATGGAAACCAATAAATAAAATGACTATACAACATAATAACGTCGCTCAATATAAATATCAACGTGGAGATATACAAGCAACGCCAAAAGTAAGAGGCTGCATGTACGCTTGTGTTGAAACTATGACAAACTGAATACATAGTTACAATGTATAAAAAGCAATTGGCTAATAACGCTAAAATTGAACTGCCTTGAGCAAATAAACGATATAGAGTGTTCATTTCCAGTTCTGACGTGTATTTTCCAAGTACGTAGTACCGCGAGGTATGGAAAAAGATAGTTGTTACAAAAGACACACCCCAGGCAAATAGGGTACTCTTTAAATACCTCCTTTGGATATTTCCATCGAATACTTTTACAAAATCCGCATAAAACATGTAACTTAAGACTAACAGCCAGTGGTTCTTTACAGATGGTAAGTATATAAAAGGAAAAATATCAAACTCAACAGTCCATTTGTTAAGGTTTTGCCATTCTGTATAACGAGTCGTGGTTATTATGAAAAATAAGAGAAATTCTGTTAAAATTATGTTTAAATATACATAGTTTCTATATGTGCGGAACTTTTTTATGATGTACCAAGATGTCATTCCGTAAACCAACACAACTAATGTCAGCGCCATCACTGTATAGTTTACATCATAGTAAATTTCGATATATAAATCAAAAACTTCCTTATTGTCATACACATACATAGCAACTTTCACTTGTTCCAATTAGTTTGATTTTTAAATTATGAAGTAATTTGTAAACTGTTTGGCGTTAAGCACTGTCACCGGCAATATAATTTGCACCAATTTGTTGGATTCACTTTTGATTTACAAATTATAAAATAATATGAAAACTGCTTGCCGTAAAGAATTTTACGAATAAGAAACAAACTTGTGTTGCTTCTAAACCAGTCGATGGAATAAAATTAAGTATTAAAGGAATGTAACAAAATTAATGAAGTGGACATGATCACGTTTGCCACAAACAGGTAAATATAAAAGCTGTATTATAATGAAGTACGTATCAATCAGGTTCTTGATGATTAAACTACACGCTGCGCCATTTTTTAACCGACTTCGAAAAAGGAGGAGGTTATCAATTGAGATGTTTGTTTTTTTTTTTTTTTTTTTTTTATGTTGTTCGGGCATAACTCCGTCATATATTGACGGAGTTGCAAAATTCTTTTTTTTCGAAAGGGGTTTATTCAGAATTGGTCCCAATTACATTTCGAAAAGATCTGATGATGGGTTTCGGAGACAGACAACGGAACTCTTCAGAAAGTGAAAGCAAATCAACCGCGATTGCTGCTATCGTATGTCTATGAATTGTTAACACAGTTTAATGGGGAACCACAACTAAAAAAGTGAAAAAATAAAAAACTTTTTCAACAAAAAAATAGAACAGACTTCCAAAAAAAAGTGCAAATAACTTTAATTTCGGAAGTCGGTGTCAATAAACGAAGACACAAAACAGGAACACCGACTTCCGAAATTAAAGTTATTTTGCACTTTTTTTGGAAGTCGGTTCTATTTTCTTTAAAGGTACGCAAAAAAGAACAGCTCAGATAATTATGTGTAACACTAGAACTACCTAAACTTAGTGATAGTGTTTGGTGTTAGCAATGCTGCCAGTCACTTCGAAATTATGAACGACAGTCAGTTATCAGGTGGAAGAACCTTTTTTGTTTTTTTT